>CM042694.1:103481588-108281588 GCA_023614405.1 Avena insularis
GTTTGAGAGAGATATGACCAAAAACTTCGTCGTTTTATGTTTTATGGCCGTTTTCATGAGCTATTACCCACAGTTTTGGGGTTCCAGGGCGATTTACAATGACTGTAAACCCGATACAAGTTTGAGAGATATGACCAAAAACTCATCGTATTCGCGTTTATAGCCGTTTTCATGAGCTATTGCTCATGGTTTTGGGGTCTAGGTTGATTTACAATGACAGTAAGACCTGATACATGTTTGAGAGATCTGACCAAAAAGTCGCCCTATTCACGTTTCATGGCCGTTTTCATGAGCTATTGCCCATAGTTTTGGGGTTCCATGGCGATTTACAATGACTGTAAGACCCGATATAAGTTTGAGAGATATGACCAAAAACTCGTCGTTTTTGTGTTTTATGGCCGTTTTCATGATCCATTGCCCATAGTTTTGGGGTTCCATGGCGATTTACAATGGCCATAAGACCGATACAAGTTTGAGAGATATGACCAAAAACTTCGTCGTATTCATGTTTTATGGCCGTTTTCATGAGCTATTGCCCACAGTTTTGGAGTTCTAGGCGATTTACAATGGCCATGAAGACCGATACATGTTTGAGAGATATGACCAAAAACTTCGTTTTCGTGTTTATGGCCGTTTTCATGAGCTATTGCCCATAGTTTTTGGGGTTCTAGGCGATTTACAATGAGTAAGACCCGATAAGTTTGAGAGATATGACCAAAAACTTCGTTATTGCGCTTTATGGCCGTTTTCATGAGCTATTGCCCATAGTTTTGGGGTTCCAGGGCTATTTACAATGACAGTAAGACCCGATACAAGTTTGAAGATATGACCAAAAACTTCGTTTTTCGTGTTTTATGGCTGTTTTCATGAGCTATTGCCCACAGTTTTCGGGTTCTAGGCGATTTACAATGGCGGTAAGACCGATACAAGTTTGAGAGATATGACCAAAAACTCGTTTATTCGTGTTTTATGGCCGTTTTCATGAGCTATTGCCAGTTTTGGGGTTCTAGGCGATTTACAATGACCGTAAGACCGATACAAGTTTGAGAGATATGACCAAAAACTCGTCGTATTTCGCGCTTTATGGCCGTTTTCATGAGCTATTGCCTAGTTTTGGGGTTCTAGGCGATTTACAATGATAGTAAGACCGATACAAGTTTGAGAGATATGACCAAAACTTCGTATTCGTGTTTTATGGCGTTTTCATGAGCTATTGCCATGTTTTGGGGTTCTAGGCGATTTACAATGACCGTAAGACCCGATACAAGTTTGAGAGATATGACCAAAAACTTCGTCGTTTTCGTGTTTTATGGCGTTTTCATGAGCTATTGCCCATAGTTTTGGGGTTCTAGGCGATTTACAACAGTAAGACCCGATACAAGTTTGAGAGATATGACCAAAAACTTCGTCGTATTCATGTTTTTATGGCCGTTTTCATGAGCTATTGCCCATAGTTTTGGGGTTCTAGGCGATTTACAATGGCCGTAAGACCGATACAAGTTTGAGAGATATGACCAAAAACTTCGTTGTATTCGCTTTATGGCCGTTTCATGAGCTATTGCCCATAGTTTTGGGTTCTAGAGGCGATTTACAACAATAAGACCCGATACATGTTTGAGAGCTATGACGAAAAACTCGTCATATTCATGTTTTATGGCCGTTTTCATGAGCTATTGCCCATAGTTTTGGGGTTCTAGGGCGATTTACAACGATAGTAAGACCCGATAAAAGTTTGAGAGATATGACCAAAACTTCGTCGTATTAGCGTTTATGGCTGTTTTCATGAGCTATTGGCCATAGTTTTGCGGTTCTAGGCGATTTACAATGAGTAAGACCCGATACAAGTTTGAGAGATATGACCAAAAACTCGTCGTTTTCATGTTTTATAGCCGTTTTCATGAGCTATTGCCCACAGTTTTGGGGTTCTAGGGCGATTTACAAGGACAGTAAGCCCCGAGACAAGTTTGAGATATGACCAAAAACTTCGTCGTATTAAGTGTTTTATGGCCGTTTTCATGAGCTATTGCCCACAGTTTTGGAGTACAAGGGCGATTTACAACGATAGTAAGACCCCATAAAAGTTTGAGAGATATGACCAAAAACTCGTTGTATTCGTATTTTATGGCCGTTTTCATGAGCTATTGCTCATAGTTTTGGGGTTCTAGGGTGATTTACAACAACCGTAAGACCCGATACAAGTTTGAGAGATATGACCAAAAACTCGTCGTATTCGTGGTTCATGGCCGTTTCATGAGCTATTGCACACAGTTTTGGGTTTCTAGGGCGATTTACAATGACTATAAGACCCGATACATGTTTTAGAGATATGACCAAAAACTTCGTTATTCAGCTTTATGGCGTTTTCATGAGCTATTGCCCATAGTTTTGGGGTTCTAGGCGATTTACAATGATGAAGACCCGATACAAGTTTGAGAGATATGACCAAAAACTGGTCGTTTTCGCGTTTCATGGCCGTTTTCATGAGCTATTGCCCATAGTTTTGGGGTTCCATGGCGATTTACAATGACTGTAAGACCCGATATAAGTTTAAGAGATAAGACCAAAAGCTCATCGTTTTCGTGTTTTATGGCCGTTTTCATGAGCTATTGCCCATAGTTTTGGGGTTCCATGGCGATTTACAATGACTGTAAGACCGGATACATGTTTGAGAGATATCACCAAAAACTTTCGTTTTAATTGTTTTATGGCCGTTTTCATGAGCTATTACCCACAGTTTGGGGGTTCTATGGCGATTACAATGACCGTAAGACCCGATACAAGTTTGAGAGATATGACCAAAAACTCGTCGTATTCGCGTTTTATGGCCGTTTTCATGAGCTAGTGCCTACAGTTTTGGGGTCCCAGGGCGATTTACAATGACCGTAAGACCGATACAAGTTTGAGAGAGATGACCAAAGACTCGTCGTTTTCGTGTTTTATGGCTGTTTTCATGAGCTATTGCCCACGGTTTTGGATTTATAGGGCGATTTACAATGACTGGAAGACCCGATAAAAGTTTGAGAGATATGACCAAAAACTCGTTGTATTCGCGTTTTATGGCCGTTTTCATGAGCTATTACCCATAGTTTGGGGGTTCTATGGCGATTACAATGACCGTAAGACCCGATACATGTTTGAGAGATATGACCAAAAACTTGTCGTTTTAACGTTTTATGGCCGTTTTCATGAGCTATTGCCCACGGTTTTGGGGTTCTAGGCGATTTACAATGGCCATAAGACCCGATACAAGTTTGAGATATGACCAAAAACTTCGTTGTATTCGCGTTTATGGCCGTTTTCATGAGCTATTGCCCATAGTTTTGGGGTTCTAGGGCGATTTACAGTGACAGTAAGACTCGATACAAGTTTGAGAGATATGACAAAAACTTCGTCGTATTCGCTTTATGGCCGTTTTCATGAGCTATTGCCCATAGTTTTGGGGTTCTAGGGCGATTTACAATGGCCAGTAAGACCCGATAAAAGTTTGAGAGATATGACCAAAAACTCGTTGTATTCGCGTTTTATGGCCGTTTTCATGAGCTATTGCCCACGATTTTGGGGTTCTAGGGCGATTAACAACGACAGTAAGACCTGATACATGTTTGAGAGATATGACCAAAAACTCATCGTATTCTCGTTTATGGCCGTTTTCATGAGCTATTGCCCATAGTTTTGGGGTTCTAGGGCGATTTACAATCACCGTAACACCCGATACAAGTTTGAGAGATATGACCAAAAACTCGTCGTATTCGCGCTTTATGGCCGTTCTCATGAGCTATTGGTCATAGTTTTGGGGTTCTAGGGCGATTTACAATGACCGTAAGACCCGATACATGTTTGAGAGATATGACCAAAAACTCGTCGTATTCGCGCTTTATGGCCGTTTTCATGAGCTATTGCCCACATTTTTGGGGTTCTATGGCGATTTACAATAGCCATAAAAACCGATACATGTTTGAGAGATATGACCAAAAACTCGTTGTTTTCATGTTTTATGGCCGTTTTCATGAGCTATTGCCCACGGTTTTGGGGTTCTAGAGCGATTTACAATGACCACAAGACCCGATAAAAGTTTGAGAGATATGACCAAAAGCTCGCCGTATTCACGTTTTATGGACGTTTTCATGAGCTATTGCCCATAGTTTTGGGGTTCTAGGCGATTTACAATGATAAGACCGATACAAGTTTGAGAAGATATGACCAAAAACTTGTCGTTTTCGTGTTTTATGGCGGTTTTCATGAGGTATTACCATAGTTTTGGGGTTCTAGGATGATTTAGAACGACAGTAAGGCCCGATACATGTTTGAGAGATATGACCAAAAACTCGTCGTTTTCGTGTTTTATGGCCGTTTTCATCAGCTATTGCCCATAGTTTTGGGGTTCAAGGGCGATTTACTACGACCGTAAGACCTGATACATGTTTGAGAGATATGACCAAAAACCCGTCGTATTCGCGCTTTATGGCTGTTTTCATGAGCTATTGCCCCACAATTTTGGGGTTCTGGGGCGATTTACAACGACAGTAAGACCCGATACAAGTTTGAGAGATATGACCAAAAAGTTGTCGTATTCGCGTTTTATGATCGTTTTCATGAGCTATTGCTCATGGTTTTGGGGTTCTAGGGCGATTTACAATGACCGTAAGACCCGATACAAGTTTGAGAGATATGACCAAAAACTCGTCGTATTCGTGTTTTATGGCTGTTTTCATGAGCTATTACCCATAGTTTTTGGGTTCTAGGGCGATTTACAATGACCGTAAGACCCGATACAAGTTTGAGAGATATGACCAAAAACTCGTCGTATCCGTGCTTTATGGCCGTTTTCATGAGCTATTGCCCACAATTTTGGGGTTCTAGGGCGATTTACAATGACGTAAGACCGATACAAGTTTGAGAGATATGACCAAAACTTCGTCGTATTAAGCGTTTTATGGCCGTTTTAATGAGCTGTTGCCCATAGTTTTGGGGTTCTAGGGCGATTTACAATGACTATAAGACCCGATACAAGTTTGAGAGATATGACCAAAAACTTCGTTGTTTCGCGTTTTATGGCGTTTTCATGAGCTATTGCCCATAGTTTTGGGGTTCTAGGGCGATTTACAATGATAAGACCCGATACAAGTTTGAGAGATATGACCAAAAACTACGTCGTTTTCGTTTGATGGCCGTGTTCATGAGCTATTGCCCATAGTTTTGGGGTTCTAGGGCGATTTACAATGATGTAAGACTCGATACGAGTTTGAGAGATATGACCAAAAACTCGTTGTTTTCGTGTTTTATGGCCGTTTTCATGAACTATTGCCCATAGTTTTGGGGTTCTAGGCGATTTACAACGATAGTAACCCGATACAAGTTTGAGAGATATGACCAAAAACTTCGTATTTTCGTGTTTTATGGCCGTTTTCATGAGCTATTGCCCATAGTTTTCGGGTTCTAGGCGATTTACAATGACGGTAAGACCCGATACAAGTTTGAGAGATATGACCAAAAACTTCGTCGTATTCGTGTTTTATGGCCGTTTTCATGAGCTATTGCCCATAATTTTTGGGGTTCTATGGCGATTTACAATGATGTAAGACCCGATACAAGTTTGAGAGATATGACCAAAACTTCGTTGTTTAAGTGTTTTATGGCCGTTTTCATGAGCTATTGCCCATAGTTTTGGGGTTCTAGGGCGATTTACAATGACCATAATACCCGATACAAGTTTGAGAGATATGGCCAAAAACTCGTCGTATTCGCGTTTATGGCGTTTTCATGAGCTATTGCCATAGTTTTGGGGTTCTAGGGCGATTTACAATGGCCGTAAGACCGATACAAGTTTGAGAGATATGACCAAAAACTTCGTCGTATTAAGCTTTATGGCCGTTTTCATGAGCTATTGCCCATAGTTTTGGGGTTCCAAGGCAATTTACAATGACCGTAAGACCAGATATAAGTTTGAGAGATATGACCAAAAACTCGTCGTTTTCGTGTTTTATGGCCGTTTTCATGAGCTATTGCCCATAGTTTTGGGGTTCTAGGGCGATTTATAATGACAAAGATACCCGAAACAAGTTTGAGAGATATGACCAAAAACTCGTTGTATTCGCGTTTTATGGCCGTTTTCATGAGCTATTGCCCATGATTTTGCGGTTCTAGGGCGATTTACAATGACCGTAAGACCCGATAAAAGTTTGAGAGATATGACCAAAAACTCGTCGTATTCGTGCTTTATGGCTGTTTTCATGAGCTATTGCCTATAGTTTTGGGGTTCCAGGGCGATTTACAATGACCGTAAGACCCGATACAAGTTTGAGAGATATGGCCAAAAACTCGTCGTTTTCATGTTTTATGGCCGTTTTCATGAGCTATTGCCCACAGTTTTGGGGTTCCAGGGCGATTTACAATGACCGTAAGACCTGATACAAGTTTGAGAGATATGACCAAAAACTCGTTGTATTACGTGTTTATGGCGTTTTCATGAGCTATTGCCCATAGTTTTGGGGTTCTAGGCGATTTACAATGATAAGACCCGATACAAGTTTGAGAGATATGACCAAAAACTTCGTCGTATTCACGTTTTATGGCCGTTTTCATGAGCTATTGCCCACAGTTTTGGGGTTCTAGGCGATTTACAATGGCCAGTAAGACCCGATACAAGTTTGAGAGATATGACCAAAAACTTCGTATTAAGTGTTTTATGGCCGTTTTCATGAGCTATTGCCCATAGTTTAGGGGTTCCAGGGCGATTTACAAGGACATTAAGAACGGATACATGTTGGAAAGATATGACCAAAAACTCGTCGTTTTCGCGTTTTATGGCCGTTTTCATGAGCTATTGCCCACAGTTTTTGGGGTTCTAGGGCTATTTACAATGACTTTAAGACCCGATACATGTTTGAGAGTTATGCCTAAAAACTTCGTCGTATTAGTGTTTTATGGCCGTTTCATGAGCTATTGCCCATAGTTTGGGGGTTCTAGGGCGATTTAAAAAGATAGTAAAAACCAATACAAGTTTGATAGATATGACCAAAAACTCGTCGTATTCGCGTTTTATGGCCTTTTTCATGAGCTATTGCCTACAGTTTTGGGTTCTAGGGCGATTTACAATGACCGTAAGAAACGATACAAGTTTGAGAGATATGACCAAAAACTCGTCGTATCCGTGCTTAATGGCTGTTTTCATGAGCTATTGCCCACAATTTTGGGGTTCTAGGGCGATTTACAACGACAGTAAGACCCGATACTAGTTTGAGAGATATGACCAAAAACTTGTCGTTTTCGTGTTTTATGGCCGTTTTCATGAGCTATTGCCCACAGTTTTGGGGTTCTAGGGCGATTTACAACGACAGTAAGACCCGATACAAGTTTGAGAGATATGACCAAAAACTCGTCGTATTCGCGTTTTATGGCCGTTTTCATGAGCTATTGCCCATAGTTTTGGGGTTCCAGGGCGATTTACAATGACCGTAAGACAAGATATAAGTTTGAGAGATATGACCAAAAACTCGTCGTATTCGTGTTTTATAGCCGTTTTCATGAGCTATTGCCCATAATTTTTGGGGTTCTATGGCGATTACAATGACCGTAAGACCCGATACAAGTTTGAGAGATATGGCCAAAAACTCGCCGTATTCGCGTTGTATGGCCGTTTTCATGAGCTATTGCCCATAGTTTTGGAGTTCTAGGGCGATTTACAATGACTGCAAGACCCGATAAAAGTTAGAGATATGACCAAAAACTCGTTGTATTCGCGTTTTATGGCCGTTTTCATGAGCTATTGCCCATGATTTTGCGGTTCTAGGGCGATTTACAATGATAGTAAGACCCGATACATGTTTGAGAGATATGACAAAAAACTCATCGTATTCACGTTTTATGGCCGTTTTCCTGAGTTATTGCCCACGGTTTTGGGGTTCTAGGGCGATTTACAACAATAGTAAGACCCGATACAAGTTTGAGAGATATTATCAAAAACTCGTCGTTTTCGTGTTTTATGGCCGTTTTCATGAGCTATTGCTCACTGTTTTGGGGTTCTAGGGTGATTTACAACAACAGTAAGACCCGATACAAGTTTGAGATATATGACCAAAAACTTCGTTGTATTCGCTTTATGGCCGTTTTCATGAGCTATTGCCCATAGTTTTAGGGATCCATGGCGATTTACAATGACTATAAGACCGATACAAGTTTGAGAGATATTACCAAAAACTCGTCGTTTTCGTGCTTTATGGTCGTTTTCATGAGCTATTGCTCACAGTTTTGGAGTTCTAGGGCGATTTACAACGACAGTAAGACCTGATACATGTTTGAGAGATATAATCAAAAACTTGTCGTTTTCGTGTTTTATAGCCGTTTTCATGAGCTATTTCCCAAAGTTTTTGGGTTCAAGGGCGATTTACAATGACCGTAAGACCCGATACAAGTTTGAGAGATATGACCAAAAACTCGTACTCCCGTTTGATGGCCGTTTTCATGAGCTATTGCCCATAGTTTTAGGGTTCTAGGGCAATTTACAATGAATGTAAGACCCGATACATGTTTGAGAGATATGACCAAAAACTCGTCGTATCCGTGCTTTATGGCCGTTTTCATGAGCTATTGCCCACAATTTTGGGGTTCTAGGGCGATTTACAACGACTGTAAGACCCGATACAAGTTTGAAGATATGACCAAAAACTTCGTATTCGCGTTTTATGGCCGTTTTCATGAGCTATTGCCCATGGTTTTGGGGTTCTAGGCGATTTACAACAATAGTAAGACCCGATACATGTTTGAGAGATATGACCAAAAACTCGCTGTATTCACGTTTTATGGCCGTTTTCATGAGCTATTGCCCACTGTTTTGTGGTTCTAGGGCGATTTACAATGACCGTAAGACCCGATACAAGTTTGACATATATGACCAAAAACTTGTCGTATTCGTGCTTTATGGCTGTTTTCATGAGCTATTACCCATACATTGGAGGTTCTATGGCGATTCCAATCACCGTAAGACCAAATACATGTTTGAGAGAGATGACCAAAAACTCGTCGTATTCGCGTTTTATGGCCGTTTTCATGAGCTAGTGCCTGCATTTTTGGGGTCCAAGGGCGAATTACAATGACCATAAGACCCGATACAAGTTTGAGAGATATGACAAAAAACTCATCGTATTCGCGCTTTATGGCCGTTTTAATGAGCTATTGCTCACAATTTTGGGGTGCTAGGTCGATTTACAACAACAGTAAGACCCGATAAAAGTTTGAGAGATATGACCAAAAACTTGTCGTTTTTGTGTTTTATGACTGTTTTCATGAGCTATTGCCCATGATTTTGCGGTTTTAGGGCGATGTACAATGACCGCAAGACCCGATAAAAGTTTGAGAGATATGACCAAAAACTCGTCGTATTCGTGCTTTATGGCTGTTTTCATGAGCTATTTCCTACAGTTTTGGTGTTCTAGGGCGATTTACAATGACCGTAAGACCCGATACAAGTTTGAGAGATATGACCAAAAACTTCGTCGTATTCGTGTTTTATGGCCGTTTTCATGAGCTATTGCCCATAGTTTTCGGGTTCTAGGCGATTTACAATGATAAGACCCGATACAAGTTTGAGAGATATGACCAAAAACTTCATGTATTCGTTTTATGGCCGTCTTCATGAGCTATTGCCCACAATTTTGGGGTTCTAGGCCGATTTACAACGACAGTAAGACCCGATACAAGTTTGAGAGATATGACCAAAAACTTGTCGTTTTCGTGTTTTATGGCCGTTTTCATGAGCTATTGCTCACGGTTTTGGGGTTCTAGGGCGATTTACAACGACGGTAAAACCCGATAAAAGTTTGAGAGATATTATCAAAAACTCGTCGTATTCGCGTTTTATGGCCGTTTTCATGAGCTATTGTCCATTGTTTTGGGGTTCTAGGGCGATTTACAATGACCGTAAGACCCGATACAAGTTTGAGAGATATGACCAAAAACTCGTCGTATTCGCGTTTTATGGCCTTTTTCATGAGCTATTGCCTACAGTTTTGGGTTCTAGGGCGATTTACAATGACCGTAAGAAACGATACAAGTTTGAGAGATATGACCAAAAACTCGTCGTATTCGCGTTTTATGGCCGTTTTCATGAGCTATTACCCATAGTTTTGGGGTTCTATGGTGATTTACAATGAAAGTAAGAGCCAGTATATGTTTGAGAGATATGACCAAAAACTCGTCTTATTCGCGCTTTATGGCCGTCTTCATGAGCTATTGCCCACAATTTTGGGGTTCTAGGCCGATTTACAACGACAGTAAGACCCGATACAAGTTTGAGATATGACCAAACCTCATCGTATTCACGCTTTATGGCTGTTTTCATGAGCTATTGCCCATAGTTTTGGGGTTCCAGGGCGATTTACAATGACCGTAAGACCCGATACAAGTTTGAGAGATATGACCAAAAAGTCGGCGTATTCGAGTTTTATGGCCGTTTTCACGAGCCATTGCCCACTGTTTTGGGGTTCTAGGGCGATTTACAATGACCGTAAGACCCGATACAAGTTTGAGAGATATGACCAAAAACTCGTTGTATTCGTGTTGTATAGCCGTTTTCATGAGCTATTGCCCACAGTTTTGGGGTTCTAGGGCGATTTACAATGACCACAAGACCAGATGTAAGTTTGAGAGATATAACCAAAAACTAGTCGTTTTCGTGTTTTTTGGCCGTTTTCATGAGCTATTGCCCATTTTTGGGGTTCTAGGCGATTTACAATGACCGTAAGACCGATACAAGTTTGAAGATATGACCAAAACTCGTCGTATTAACGTTTTATGGCTATTTTCAAGAGCTATTTCCTACAGTTTTGGGGTTCCAGGGCGATTTACAATGCCGTAAGACCCGATACAAGTTTGAGAGATATGGCCAAAAACTCGTCGTATTCGAGTTTGATGGCTATTTTCATGAGCCATTGCCCACTGTTTTGGGATTCTGGGGCGATTTACAACGACAGTAAGACCCGATAAAAGTTTGAGAGATATGATCAAAAACTCGTCGTTTTCGTGTTTTATGGATGTTTTCATGATCTATTGCCCACAGTTTTGGGATTCTAGGCGATTTACAATGACCGTAAGACCTGATACAAGTTTGAGAGATATGGCCAAAAACTCATCGTATTTGCGTTTTATGGCAATTTTATGAGCTATTGCCCATAGTTTTGGGGTTCTAGGGCGATTTACAATGACCGTAAGACAAGATACAAGTTTGAGAGATATGACCAAAAACTCGTTGTATTCGCGCTTTATGGCCGTTTTTATGAGCTATTACCCACAGTTTTGGGGTTCTAGGCGATTTACAATGAGTAAGACCCGATACAAGTTTGAGAGATATGACCAAAAACTTCGTCGTATTAGCGTTTATGGCCGTTTCATGAGCTATTGCCCATAGTTTTGGGTTCTAGGCGATTTACAACGACAGTATGACCCGATACAAGTTTGAGAGATATGACCAAAAAGTTGTCGTATTCGTGTTTTATGATCGTTTTCATGAGCTATTGTTCACGGTTTTGGGGTTCTAGGGCGATTTACAATGACCATAAGACCCGATACAAGTTTGAGAGATATGACCAAAAACTCGTATTCGTGTTTTATGGCCGTTTTCATGAGCTATTGCCCATAGTTTTAGGGATCCATGGCGATTTACAATGACTATAAGACCGATACAAGTTTGAGAGATATGACCAAAAACTCGTCGTTTCCGTGCTTTATGGTCGTTTTCATGAGCTATTGCTCACAGTTTTGGAGTTCTAGGGCGATTTACAATGACCGTAAGAACCGATACAAGTTTGAGAGCTATGACCAAAAACTCGTTGTATTCGCGATGTATGGCCATTTGATGAGCTATTACCCATAGTTTTGGGGTTCTAGGGCGATTTACAACGACAATAAGACCCGATACATGTTTGAGAGATATGACCAAAAACTCGTCCTATTCGCGCTTTATGGCCGTTTTCATGAGATATTACCCATAGTTTGGGGGTGGTATGGCGATTACAATGACCGTAAGATCTGATACATGTTTGAGAGATATGACCAAAAACTCGTCGTATTATTGTTTTATGGCCATTTTCATGAG
Source organism: Avena insularis (assembly GCA_023614405.1). NCBI lineage: Eukaryota > Viridiplantae > Streptophyta > Magnoliopsida > Poales > Poaceae > Avena > Avena insularis. The sequence goes on from CM042694.1 coordinate 103,493,677, forward strand.
CTATTGCCTATAGTTTCGGGGTCCCAGGGCGATTTACAATGACCGTAAGACCCGATACAAGTTTGAGAGAGATGACCAAAGACTCGTCGTTTTTGTGTTTTATGGCTGTTTTCATGAGCTATTGCCCATGATTTTGCGGTTTTAGGGCGATGTACAATGACCGCAAGACCCGATAAAAGTTTGAGAGATATGACCAAAAACTCGTCGTATTCATGTTTTATGGCTGTTTTCATGAGCTATTACCCATAGTTTTGGTGTTCTAGGGCGATTTACAATGACAGTAAGACCCGATACAAGTTTGAGAGATATGACCAAAAACTCATTGTATTCATGTTTTATGGCCATTTTCATGAGCTATTGCCCACAGTTTTGGGGTTTCAGGGCGATTTACAATGACCGTAAGACTCGATACGAGTTTGAGAGATATGACCAAAAACTCGTTGTTTTCGTGTTTTATGGCCGTTTTCATGAGCTATTGCCCATAGTTTTGGGGTTCCAAGGCGATTTACAATGACCATAAGACCAGATATAAGTTTGAGAGATATGGCCAAAAACTCGTCGTATTCGTGTTTTATGGCCGTTTTCATGAGCTATTGCCCACAATTTTTGGGGTTCTATGGCGATTACAATGACCGTAAGACGAGATACAAGTTTGAGAGATATGATAAAAAAAACTCATCGTATTCGTGCTTTATGGCTGTTTTCAAGAGCTATTGCCTACAGTTTTGGGGTTCTCGGGCGATTTACAATGAACGTAAGACCCAATACATGTTTGAAGATATGACCAAAAACTTCGTCGTATTCGTGTTTTATGGCTTTTTCATGAGCTATTGCCATAGTTTTGGGGTTCTAGGCGATTTACAATGACGGTAAGACCCGATACAAGTTTGAGAGATATGACCAAAAACTTCGTCGTATTAGTTTTATGGCGTTTTCATGAGCTATTGCCCAGTTTTGGGTTCTAGGCGATTTACAATGACCGTAAGACCGATACAAGTTTGAGAGATATGACCAAAAACTCGTCGTATTCATGTTTTATGGCCGTTTCATGAGCTATTGCCTAGTTTTGGGGTTCTAGGCGATTTACAATGACCGTAAGACCCGATACAAGTTTGAAGATATGACCAAAAACTTCGTCGTATTAACGTTTTATGCCCGTTTTCATGAGCTATTGCCCATAGTTTTGGGGTTCTAGGCGATTTACAATGGCCGTAAGACCGATACAAGTTTGAAGATATGACCAAAAACTTCGTCGTATTCATGCTTTATGGCCGTTTTCATGAGCTATTGCCCACAGTTTTTGGGGTTCTAGGCGATTTACATGGTACAAGTTTGAAGATATGACCAAAAACTTCGTCGTATTCGTGTTTTATGGCCGTTTTCATGAGCTATTGCCATAGTTTTGGGGTTCTAGGCGATTTACAATGACGAAGACCCGATACATGTTTGAGAGATATGACCAAAAACTTCGTCGTATTAGTGTTTTATGGCGTTTTCATGAGCTATTGCCCAGTTTTGGGGTTCTAGGGCGATTTACAATGGCCGTAAGACCCGATACAAGTTTGAAGATATGACCAAAAACTTCGTCGTTTTATGTTTTATGGCGTTTTCATGAGCTATTGCCCATAGTTTTTGGGGTTCTAGGCGATTTACAATGCAGTAAGACCGATACAAGTTTGAGAGATATGACCAAAAACTTCGTCGTATTCATGTTTTATGCCCGTTTTCATGAGCTACTGCTCATGGTTTTGGGGTTCTAGGGCGATTTACAATGATAGTAAGACCCAATACAAGTTTGAGAGATATGACCAAAAACTCGTCGTATTCGTGTTTTATGGCCGTTTTCATGAGCTATTGCCCACTATTTTGGGGTTCTAGGGTGATTTACAACGACAGTAAGACCCGGTACCTGTTTGAGACATATGACCAAAAACTTCGTCGTATTCGTGTTTTATGGCGTTTTCATGAGCTATTGCCCATAGTTTAGGGGTTCTAGGCCGATTTACAATGACGTGACCCGATACAAGTTTGAGAGATATGACCAAAAACTTCAAATTTTCGTGTTTATGGCCATTTCATGAGCTATTGCCCACTATTTTGGGGTTCTAGGCCGATTTACAATGGCAGTAAGACCCGATACAAGTTTGAGAGATATGACCAAAAACTCGTCGTTTTCGTGTTTTATGGCTGTTTTCATGAGCTATTGCCCACGGTTTTGGATTTATAGGGCGATTTACAATGACTGGAAGACCCGATAAAAGTTTGAGAGATATGACCAAAAACTCGTTGTATTCGCGTTTTATGGCCGTTTTCATGAGCTATTGCCCATGATTTTGGGGTTCTATGGCGATTTACAACGACAGTAAGACCCGATACATGTTTGAGAGATATGACCAAAAACTCGTCCTATTCGCGCTTTATGGCCGTTTTCATGAGCTATTACCCATAGTTTGGAGGTTCTATGGCGATTACAATGACCATAAGACCTGATACATGTTTGAGAGATATGACCAAAAACTCGTCGTATTCGCGTTTTATGGCCGTTTTCATGAGCTAGTGCCTACATTTTTGGGGTCCAAGGGCGAATTACAATGACCGTCAGACCCGATACAAGGTTGAGAGAGATGACCAAAGACTCGTCGTTTTCGTGTTTTATGGCCGTTTTCATGAGCTATTGCCCACGGTTTTGGAGTTCTAGGGCGATTTACAATGACTGCAAGACCCGATAAAAGTTAGAGATATGACCAAAAACTCGTTGTATTCGCGTTTTATGGCCGTTTTCATGAGCTATTGCCCATGATTTTGCGGTTCTAGGGCGATTTACAATGACCGCAAGACCCGATAAAAGTTTGAGAGATATGACCAAAAACTCGTCGTATTCGTGCTTTATGGCTGTTTTCATGAGCTATTGCCCACCGTTTTGGGGTTCTATGGCAATTACAATGACCGTAAGACCCGATACATGTTTGAGAGATATGACCAAAAACTCGTTGTATTCGTGTTTTATGGCCATTTTGATGAGCTATTGCCCACAATTTTGGGGTTCTAGGGCGATTTACAACGACAGTAAGACCCGATACATGTTTGGGAGATCTGAACAAAAACTCGCTGTTTTCGTGTTTTATGGCCATTTTCATGAGCTATTGCCCATAGTTTTGGGGTTCTAGGGCGATTTACAATGACAGTAAGACCCGATACATGTTTGACAGATATGACCAAAAACTCGTCGTTTACGTGTTTAAAGGCCGTTTTCATGAGCTATTGCCCATAGTTTTGGGGTTCTAGGGCGATTTACAACGACCGTAAGACCCGATACATGTTTGAGAGATATGACCAAAAACTCGTCGTATTCGCGCTTTATGGCTGTTTTCATGAGCTATTGCCCACCGTTTTGGGGTTCTAGGGCGATTTACAATGACCGTAAGACCCGATACAAGTTTGAGATATGACCAAAAACTTCGTCGTATTCGTGTTTTATGGCCGTTTTCATGAGCTATTGCCTACAGTTTTGGGGTCCCAGAGCGATTTACAATGACCGTAAGACACGATACAAGTTTGAGAGAGATGACCAAATACTCGTTGTTTTAATGTTTTATGGCCGTTTTCATGAGCTATTGCCCATAGTTTTGGGTTCTAGAGCGATTTACAATGAGTAAGACCCGATACAAGTTTGAGAGATATGACCAAAAACTTCGTCGTATTAGTTTTATGGCCGTTTTCATGAGCTATTGCCCATGTTTTGGGGTTCTAGGCGATTTACAATGATGTAAGACCGATACAAGTTTGAGAGATATGACCAAAAACTTCGTCGTTTTACGTTTTATGGCCGTTTTCATGAGCTATTGCCCATAGTTTTGGGGTTCTAGGCGATTTACAATGAGTAAGACCCGATACAAGTTTGAGAGATATGACCAAAAACTTCGTCGTATTAAGTTTTATGGCGTTTTCATGAGCTATTGCCCATAGTTTTGGGGTTCTAGGCGATTTACAATGACGTAAGACCCGATACAAGTTTGAGAATATGACCAAAAAGTTGTCGTATTCGCGTTTTATGATCGTTTTCATGAGCTATTGCTCATGGTTTTGGGGTTCTAGGGCGATTTACAATGACCGTAAGACCCGATACAAGTTTGAGAGATATGACCAAAAACTCGTACTCCCGTTTGATGGCCGTTTTCATGAGCTATTGCCCATAGTTTTAGGGTTCTAGGGCAATTTACAATGACCGTAAAACCCGATACAAGTTTGAGAGATATGACCAAAAACTCGTTGTATTCGCGTTGTATAGCCGTTTTCATGAGCTATTGCCCACAGTTTTGGGGTTCTAGGGCGATTTACAATGACAGTAAGACCCGATACATGTTTGAGAGATATGACCAAAAACTCGTTGTATTCGTGTTTTATGACCGTTTTCATGAGCTATTACCCACAGTTTTGGGGTTCTAGGCGATTTACAATGAGTAAGACCGATACAAGTTTGAAGATATGCCCAAAAACTCGTCGTATTCGTGCTTTATGGCCGTTTTCATGAGCTATTACCCACAGTTTTGGGGATCTAGGGCGATTTACAATAACCGATACAAGTTTGAGAGATATGACCAAAACTCGTCGTTTTCGTGTTTTACGGCCGTTTTCATGAGCTATTGCCCATAGTTTTGGGGTTCTAGGGCGATTTACAACACCCGATACATGTTTGAGAGATATGGATAAAAACTCGTCGTATTCATGCTTTATGGCCGTTTTCAAGAGCTATTGCCCACTGTTTTGGGGTTCTAGGGCGATTTACAATGACCGTAAGACCCGATACAAGTTGGAGAGATATGACTAAAAACTCGTCGTATTCGTGCTTTATGGCCGTTTTCATGAGCTATTGCCATAGTTTTGGAGTTCTATGGCAATTACAATGACCGTAAGACCCGATACAAGTTTGAGAGATATGACCAAAAACTCATCGTCGTTTTCGTGTTTATGGCCGTTTCATGAGCTATTGCCCATAGTTTTGGGGTTCTAGGCGATTTACAATGAGTAAGACCCGATACAAGTTTGAGATATGACCAAAAACTTCGTCGTATTCGCTTTATGGCCGTTTCATGAGCTATTGCCCATAGTTTTGGGGTTCTAGCGATTTACAATGACCGTAAGACCCGATACAAGTTTGAGAGATATGACCAAAAACTTCGTATTCGTGTTTTATTGCCGTTTTCATGTGCCCATAGTTTTTGGGTTCCATGGCGAATTAAAAATAATGTAAAACCCGCTAAAAGTTTGAGAGATATTACCAAAAACTTCGTCGTATTCGTTTTATGGCCGTTTTCATGAGCTATTGCCTAGTTTTGGGGTTCTAGGCGATTTACAATGACCATAAGACCCGATACAAGTTTGAGAGATATGACCAAAAACTTCGTCGTATTCGTGTTTTATGGCGTTTTCATGAGCTATGCCACAGTTTTGGGGTTCTAGAAGCGATTTACAATGACCGTAAGACCGATACATGTTTGAGAGATATGACCAAAAACTCGCCGTTTCGTGTTTTATGGCCGTTTTCATGAGCTATTGCCCATAGTTTTGGGGTTCTAGGGCGATTTACAACGAAAGTAAGACCCGATACAAGTTTGAGAGATAAGACCAAAAACTCGTCGTATTCATGTTTTATGGCGTTTTCATGAGCTATTGCCCATAGTTTTGGGGTTCCTTGGCGATTTACAATGATTGTAAGACCCGATACAAGTTTGAGAGATATGACCAAAAACTCTTTGTATTCGCGTTTTATGGCCGTTTTCATGAGCTATTACCCATAGTTTTGGGGTTCTAGGCGATTTACAATAAGACCCGATACAAGTTTGAGAGATATGACCAAAAACTTCGTCGTATTCGTTTTATGGCGTTTTCATGAGCTATTGCCCACAGTTTTGGGGTTCTAGAGGCGATTTACAATGAGTAAGACCGATACATGTTTGAGAGATATGACGAAACACTCGTCGTTTTCGTGTTTTTTGGCCGTTTTCATGAGCTATTGCCCACAGTTTTGGGTTTTTTGGGCGATTTACAATGATAGTAAGAACCGATAAAAGTTTGAGAGATATTACCAAAAACTCGTTGTATTCGTGCTTTCTGGCCGTTTTCATGAGCTATTGCCCATAGTTTTGGGGTTCTATGGTGATTTACAATGACAGTAAGACCCGATACATGTTTGGGAGATATGAACAAAAACTAGTCGTATTCGCGCTTTATGGCCGTTTCATGAGCTATTGCCCATAGTTTTGGGGTTCTAGGGCGATTTACAATGATGTAAGACGATACAAGTTTGAGAGATATGACCAAAAACTTCGTCGTATTCATGTTTTATGGCCGTTTTCATGAGCTATTGCTCATAGTTTTGGGGTTCTAGGCGATTTACAATGATAAGACCCGATACAAGTTTGAGAGATATGACCAAAAACTTCGTTATTCATGTTTATGGCCGTTTCATGAGCTATTACCCATAGTTTTGGGGTTCTGGGCGATTTACAATGACCATAAGACCCGATACAAGTTTGAAGATATGACCAAAAAACTTCGTCGTGTTTTATGGCCGTTTCATGAGCTATTACCCATAGTTTTGGGGTTCTAAGGCGATTTACAATGAGTAAGACCGATACAAGTTTGAGAGATATGACCAAAAACTTCGTTATATGGCTTTATGGCCGTTTTCATGAGCTATTGCCTACATTTTTGGGGTTCTAGGGCTATTTACAATGACCATAAGACCCGATACAAGTTTGAGAGATATGACCAAAACTTCGTCGTATTCGTGTTTATGGCGTTTTCATGAGCTATTGCCCATTTTTGGGGTTCTAGGCGATTTACAATGATAGTAAGACCGATACAAGTTTGAGAGATATGACCAAAAACTTCGTCGTGTTTTATGGCTGTTTTCATGAGCTATTGCCCATAGTTTTGGGTTCTAGGCGATTTACAACAATGAGACCCGATACAAGTTTGAAGATATGACCAAAAACTTCGTTGTTTCGTTTTTATGGCGTTTTCATGAGCTATTACCCACAGTTTTGGGGTTCCGGGGCGATTTACAATGACAGTAAGACCCGATACATGTTTGAGAGATATGAGCAAAAACTCGTATTCGTACTTTATGGCGTTTTCATGAGCTATTGCCAGTTTTGGGGTTCTAGGGCGATTTACAATGATAAGACCGATACAAGTTGAGATATGAACAAAAACTTGTCGTATTTGTGCTTTATGGCTGTATTCAAGAGCTATTGCCTACAGTTTTGGGGTTCCAGGGCGATTTACAATCACCGTAACACCCGATACAAGTTTGAGAGATATGACCAAAAACTCGTCGTATTCACGCTTTATGGCCGTTCTCATGAGCTATTGGTCATAGTTTTGGGGTTCTAGGGCGATTTACAACAATAGTAAGACCCGATACAAGTTTGAGAGATATGACCAAAAACTTGTCGTTTTGAGTTTATGGCGTTTTCATGAGCTATTGCCCACAGTTTGGGGTTCGAGGCGATTTACAAGCGATAAGACCCGATACAGTTTGAGAGATATGATAAAAACTTCGTTTTTGTGTTTTATGGCCGTTTCATGAGCTATTGCTCATAGTTTTGGGGTTCTAGGGCGATTTACAACAGTAAGACCCGATACAAGTTTGAGATATGACCAAAAACTTCGTCGTTTTGCTTTATGGCCGTTTTCATGAGCTATTACCCACAGTTTTGGGGTTCTAGGCGATTTACAATGACCGTAAGACCCGATACAAGTTTGAGAGATATGACCAAAAACTTCGTTGTATTAGCGTTTATGGCCGTTTTCATGAGCTATTTGCCAGATTTTTGGGGTTCTAGGGCGATTTACAATGACGTAAGACCGATACATGTTTGAGAGATATGACAAAAACTTCGTCGTATTCGCTTTATGGCCGTTTTCATGAGCTATTACCCATAGTTTTGGGGTTCTAGGGCGATTTACAATGGCCGTAAGACCCGATACATGTTTGAGAGATATGACCAAAAACTTCGTTTTACATGTTTTTGGCCGTTTTCATGAGCTATTACCCATAGTTTTGGGGTTCTAGGGCGATTTACAACGATAAGACCGATACATGTTTGAGAGATATGACCAAAAACTTCGTCGTTTTAGTGTTTTATAGCCGTTTTCATGATTGCCATAGTTTTGGGGTTCAAGAGGCGATTTACAATGACGTAAGACCCGATACAAGTTTGAGAGAGATATGACCAAAAACTTGTCGTTTGATCATTTATGGCACGTTTTCATGATCTATTACCCACAGGTTTTCGGGTTCAAGGGCTATGACTAGTCGTTTTAGTTTCGTGTTTTAGCCGTTTCATAGTTATTACCCACAATTTTGGGGTTCGAGGCGAGTTACATGTTTTGAGGAGATATGGCCAAAAAAACATGAAAGCAGCGAGTTTTTTAGTCATGTCTCTCAGACATGTATCGGGTCTTACGGTCATCATTGTAAATCGCCCTAGAAACCGAAAACTAGGTAATGGCTCATGCGACCATACTTGAACAAATAGCGATGAGTTTTTTATATCATATCAAGCTGTGAGCTAATAGCTGGCTGGCCATACAGCAACGAATACAGAGTTTTTGATCATGCGTCTCAAACTTGTATAAGATCGCCAGTTTTACGACAAAGCTGAAACATGTACAAGGAACTTGTAAACACATGAGCAATAGCTCTTAGCACAACGTAAAGCAACGGCGAGATTTTAATCTAGCTGAAAACGAGGAATGCTGGTCGCCATCTAAAAGTGTGAGGCAATGAAAACCAAAATTTAACTGATAGCTCGAAATGGCCAAAGCTGGCGGTTTGAGGTCATATCGGTCATGTAAGCCACAAACAGCGTGGTGGCTCATGAAAGCTGACCATAAGCGAGTTTGTCAAAAACTAAGCTACAGACCATCCATTAGCGAGCTCTAGATGAGTTTTGGTCATATCTCTGCAGAACTTTAGCTGATTCTTACTGTCATTGTAAATGCGAAAACTAAAGCGATGAAGCGATGAATCATGAAAGGGCCATAAAACTTCGAGAATCTGGCGGTTTTAATTACAGTCGTGTAAACATGCAAACTCAAAGCTGAACAAACATGTAGAAACATCCATAGCATTAGTGCAGTGAGTTTTTGGTCATCTCTCAAACGTAGCAGCTAGATCTTGAGAACAAAGCTAATTTCATGGCGGCCAAACATGAAAAGCAGCCGAGTTTTGATCATATCTCAAACGATTCATTGTGCAGTATCGGTCTTCAGATCGTGTAAATGCTCACAGAAGCCAGAAACTATCTGGCGGGTTTTTGGCCCAATAGCTGTTGAAATGCAGGCTATGGGTGGCGGCCATAAAGCATGAATATGATGAGTTTTGTTCATGTCTCAAACATGTCGCAGTGCTGCATGGTTGGCAATCCTAGAACCCCAAACTGTGGGCAATAGCTCATGAAATAGCCATACAAGCCTTGAATACAGCGAGTTTTGATCATGTCAGTCTTCGTCATTATAAAATTGTGAGCTAGTAAGTAAAAACATGAAAGTTTTTTGGTCATATCAAAATATAGCTGACAGGATTTGTCATATCTCAAACTTATCGGGTCTTACGGTCATTGTAAATCGCCTAAGCCCTGACAAGCGGTAATAGCTCATGAAAGCGGCCGCCAAAAACATCAAAGCGACAAGTTTTGGTCATATCTCAAACTTGTATCGGGTCTTCTGTTGTTGTAAATCGACCTAGAACCCAAAACTATGAGCTATAGCTCATGAAAACAACCATAAAACAAGCAGCCGAGTTTTTATCATATCTCAAACTTTTATGGTCTTACTATAGTTGTAAATGCGCCCGAAACCCAAAAGCGGTGGGCAATGGCTCATAAGCGGCCATAAAACTTATAAAGCAGAGTTTTTGGTCATATCTCAAACTTATTGTCAGTCTTATGGTCATTGTAAATGCGCCACGGAACCCCCCCAAAACTATAAGTAGCTCATGAAAACAACCAAAAAGCGTGAATACGATGAGTTTTTGGTCATATCTCTCTCAAACATTTATGTCGGGTCTTCATTATCGTAAACATATGGCGAACCCCAAAGCGTGGGTAATGACCTCATGAAAAGCGGCCAAAAACACGAAAGCAGCAGGGTTTTGTCATATCTCTCAAACTTATATACGTCAATCTGGTCGTGTAAGTAAGCCTTGGAACCCCAAAACTATAGGCGATAACTCATAAAAGGGCCATAAAGCGTGAATCAATGGCCGAGTTTTGGCGTATCTCAAAGTATCGGTCAAGATCTTCGGTCATTATCGCTTGAGAACACAACTATGGTAATAGCTCATGAAAACGGCCATAAAACATGAAAGCGAAGTTTTTGATCATATCCTCAAACTTTTGTCGGTCTTCTTCATTTACAATCGTAAATCGACCTAGAACCCCAAAACTATGAGCAATAGCTCATGAAAACAGCCATAAAACATGAATACAACAGGTTTTTGATGCATCTCTCAAACTTCATAATCATTTATGCAAATCTCCTGGAACCCCAAAACTATAGGCAATAGTATTGATGAGTGTTTGGTCATATCTCTCAAACTTGTCAATCTCTGACTTGTAATAAATCGCCCTAGAACCCCAAAACTATGGATAACTCATGAAAGCGGCTATAAAACACGAAACGACGAAGTTTTGGTCATATCTCTCAAACATGTATCGGGTCTTACTGGTTGTAAATCGCCCAAGAATCTCAAATTGTGGGCAATAGCTCTAAAATGGCCAAAAAACATGAAAAGCGAAGTTTTTGGTCATATCTCTCAAACTTGTATCGGGTCTTACGGTCATTGTAAATCGCCTAGAAACCAAAAGCTGTGGGTAATAGCTCATGAAACTGAACGCCATAAAGCACTAATACGACAGGTTTTGTTCATATCTCTAAAACATGTATCGGGTCTTCTTTTGGTTGTAAATCACCCTAGAACTCCAAAAGCGTAAGCAATAGCTCATGAAAAAGCCATACAACGAGTTTTTGGTCATATCTCTCAAACTTGTATCGGGTCTTACGGTCATTGTAAATCGCCTGGAACCCCAAAATTGTGGGTAATAGCTCATGAAAACGGCCATAAAACACGGAAACGACAAGTTTTTTGTCATATCTCTCAAACTTGTATTGGGTCTTACTGTTGTTGTAAATCGCCCTAGAACCCCAAAACCGTGAGCAATAGCTCATGAAAACAACCATAAAACACGAATACGATGAGTTTTTGGTCATATCTCTCAAACATGTATCGGGTCTTCTAGTCGTTGTAAATCGCCCTAAGAATCCCAAAATTGTGGGCAATAGCTCACGAAATGGCCAAAAAACATGAAAACGGCGAGTTTTTTGGTCATATCTCTCAAACTTGTATAGGGTCTTCGGTCATTGTAAATCGCCCTAGAACCGAAAAATGGGTAATAGCTCATGAAAGCGGCCATAAAGCACGAATACAGTTTTTGTTCATATCTCTCAAACATGTATCGGGTCTTACGGTCATTGTAAATCACCCTAGAACCCTGAAAACTGTGGGTAATAGCTCATGAAACGGCCATAAAACTTCAAAACCACTAGTTTTTGGTCATATCTCTCAAACTTGTATCGGGTCTTACTGTTGTTGTAAATCGACCTAGAACCCCAAAACTATGAGCTATAGCTCATGAAAACAACCATAAAACACGAAAACGACGAGTTTTTTATCATATCTCTCAAACTTTTATCAGGTCTTACTATCGTTGTAAATCGCCACAGAATCCCAAAACAGTGGGCAATGGCTCATGAAAACGGCCATAAAACTCGAATACGACGAGTTTTTGGTCATATCTCTCAAACTTGTATCGAGTCTTATGGTCATTGTAAATCGCCCTGGAACCCCAAAACTATAGGCAATAGCTCTTGAAAACATCCAAAAAGCGTGAATACGATGAGTTTTTGGTCATATCTCTCAAACATGTATCGGGTCCTACTGTCATTGTAAATCGCCCTGGAACCCCAAAACTGTGGGGTAATACCTCATGAAAACGGCCAAAAAACACGAAAAGCGAGTTTTTTGTCATATCTCTCAAACTTATATCTGGTCTTACGGTCATTGTAAATCGCCTTGGAACCCCAAAACTATGGGTAATAGCTCATAAAAGGGCCATAAAACGCGAATACGGCGAGTTTTTGGCCATATCTCTCAAACTTGTATCGGGTCTTACGGTCATTGTAAATCGCCCGAGAACCTGAAAACTATGGGTAATAGCTCATGAAAACGGCCATAAAACATGAAAACGACAAGTTTTTGGTCATATCACTCAAACTTTTATCGGGTCTTACTGTTGTAAATCGACCTAGAACCCCAAAACTATGAGCAATAGCTCATGAAAACGGCCATAAAACACGAAAACAACGAGTTTTTGATCATATCTCTCAAACTTTTATCGGGTCTTACAATCATTGTAAATCGCCCTGGAACCCCAAAACTATAGGCAATAGCTCTTGAAAACAGCCATAAAGCATGAATATGATGAGTGTTTGGTCATATCTCTCAAACTTGTATCGGGTCTTACTGTCGTCGTAAATCGCCCAAGAATCCCAAAATTGTGGGCAATAGCTCATGAAACGGCTATAAAACACGAAAACGGAAGTTTTTGGTCATATCTCTCAAACATGTATCGGGTCTTCATCATTGTAAATCGCCCAAGAATCCCAAAATTGTGGGCAATAGCTCATGAAAATGGCCAAAAAACATGAAAACGGCGAGTTTTTGGTCATATCTCTCAAACATGTATCGGGTCTTACGGTCATTGTAAATCGCCCTAGAAACCGAAAACTATGGGTAATAGCTCATGAAAACGGCCATAAAGCGCGAATACGACGAGTTTTTGTTCATATCTCTAAAACATGTATCGGGTCTTACTATCGTTGTAAATCACCCTAGAACCCCAAAACTGTGGGCAATAGCTCATGAAAACAGCCATACAACGCGAATACAACGAGTTTTTGGTCATATCTCTCAAACTTGTATCGGGTCTTACGGTCATTGTAAATCGCCCTGGAACCTGAAAACTGTGGGTAAGAGCTCATGAAAACGGCCATAAAACATCAAAACGACAAGTTTTTGGTCATATCTCTCAAACTTGTATCGGGTCTTACTGTTGTTGTAAATCGACCTAGAACCCCAAAACTATGAGCTATAGCTCATGAAAACAACCATAAAACACGAAAACGACGAGTTTTTGGTCATATCTCTCAAACTTTTATCAGGTCTTACTATCGTTGTAAATCGCCCCAGAACCCCAAAACAGTGGGCAATGGCTCATGAAAACGGCCATAAAACTCGAATACGACGAGTTTTTGGTCATATCTCTCAAACTTGTATCGAGTCTTATGGTCATTGTAAATCGCCCTGGAACCCCAAAACTATAGGCAATAGCTCTTGAAAACATCCAAAAAGCGTGAATACGATAAGTTTTTGGTCATATCTCTCAAACATGTATCGGGTCCTACTGTCATTGTAAATCGCCCTGGAACCCCAAAACTGTGGGGTAATACCTCATGAAAACGGCCAAAAAACACGAAAACGACGAGTTTTTTTGTCATATCTCTCAAACTTATATCTGGTCTTACGGTCATTGTAAATCGCCTTGGAACCCCAAAACTATGGGTAATAGCTCATAAAAGGGCCATAAAACGCGAATACGGCGAGTTTTTGGCCATATCTCTCAAACTTGTATCGGGTCTTACGGTCATTGTAAATCGCGCGAGAACCTGAAAACTATGGGTAATAGCTCATGAAAACGGCCATAAAACATGAAAACGACAAGTTTTTGGTCATATCACTCAAACTTTTATCGGGTCTTACTGTTGTTGTAAATCGACCTAGAACCCCAAAACTATGAGCAATAGCTCATGAAAACGGCCATAAACCACGAAAACAACGAGTTTTTGATCATATCTCTCAAACTTTTATCGGGTCTTACAATCATTGTAAATCGCCCTGGAACCCCAAAACTATAGGCAATAGCTCTTGAAAACAGCCATAAAGCATGAATATGATGAGTGTTTGGTCATATCTCTCAAACCAGTATCGGGTCTTACTGTCGTTGTAAATCGTCATGGAACCCCAAAACTATGCGCAATAGCTCATGAACACGGCCATGAAACGCGAATAGGGCGAGTTTTTGGTCAGATCTCTAAAACATGTATCGGGTCTTACTGTCGTTGTAAATCGCCCAAGAATCCCAAAATTGTGGGCAATAGCTCCTGAAAATGGCCAAAAAACATGAAAACGGCGAGTTTTTGGTCATATCTCTCAAACATGTATCGGGTCTTACGGTCATTGTAAATCGCCCTAGAAACCGAAAACTATGGGTAATAGCTCATGAAAACGGCCATAAAGCGCGATACATCTGAGTTTTTGTTCATATCTCTAAAACATGTATCGGGTCTTACTGTCGTTGTAAATCGCCCTAGAACCCCAAAGCGTGGGCAATAGCTCATGAAAACAGCCATACAACGCGAATACGAAGTTTTTGGTCATATCTCTCAAACTTGTATCGGGTCTTATGGTCATTGTAAATCGCGGAACCCAAAACTGTGGGTAGAGCTCATGAAAACGGCCATAAAACATCAAAAACAAGTTTTGGTCATATCTCTCAAACTTGTATCGGGTCTTCTTGTTGTTGTAAATCGACCTAGAACCCCAAAACTATGAGCTATAGCTCATGAAAACAACCATAAAACACGAAAGCGAGTTTTTGGTCATATCTCTCAAACATGTATCGGGTCTTACGATCGTTGTAAATCGCCCAAGAATCCCAAAATTGTGGGCAATAGCTCTGAAAATGGCCAAAAAACATGAAAACGCGAAGTTTTGGTCATATCTCTCAAACTTATATCGGGTCTTACGGTCATTGTAAATCGCCTAGAAACCCGAAAAGCTGGGTAATAGCTCATGAAAACGGCCATAAAGCGCGAATACGAGTTTTTGTTCATATCTCTAAAACATGTATCGGGTCTTACTGTCGTTGTAAATCACCCTAGAACCCCAAAACTGTGGGCAATAGCTCATGAAAACAGCCATACAACGAGAATACAACTAGTTTTTGGTCATATCTATCAATCTTTTATCGGTTCTTACGGTCATTGTAAATCGCCTTGAACCCCAAAACAATGGGCAATGGCTCATGAAAACCGCCATAAAACTTCGAATCTGAGTTTTTGATCATATCTCTCAAACTTGTATCGGGTCTTATGGTCATTGTAAATCGCCTGAACCCCAAAACTAGGCAATAGCTCTTGAAAACATCCATAAAGCATGAATCGATGAGTTTTGGTCATATCTCTCAAACATGTATCGGGTCTTACTGTCATTGTAAATCGCCCTGGAACCCCAAAACTGTGGGGTAATACCTCATGAAAACGGCCAAAAAACACGAAAACGACGAGTTTTTTTATCATATCTCTCAAACTTATATCTGGTCTTACGGTCATTGTAAATCGCCTTGGAACCCAAAAACTATGGGTAATAGCTCATAAAGGGCCATAAAACGAATCTGGCGAGTTTTGGTCGTATCTCTCAAACTTGTATCGGGTCTTACGGTCATTGCAAATCGCCCGAGAACCTGAAAACTATGGGTAATAGCTCATGAAAGCGCCATAAAACATGAAAGCGACAAGTTTTGGTCATATCACTCAAACTTTTATCGGGTCTTACTGTTGTTGTAAATCGACCTAGAACCCCAAAACTATGAGCAATAGGTCATGAAAACGGCCATAAAACACGAAAACAACGAGTTTTTGATCATATCTCTCAAACTTTTATCGGGTCTTACTCTCATTGTAAATCGCCCTGGAACCCCAAAACTATAGGCAATAGCTCTTGAAAACAGCCATAAAGCATGAATATGATGAGTGTTTGGTCATATCTCTCAAACTTGTATCGGGTCTTACGGTCACTGTAAATCGCCCTTGAACCCCAAAACTATGGGCAATAACTCATGAAAACGGCTATAAAACGAAAAGCGACGAGTTTTTGGTCATATCTCTCAAACATGTATCGGGTCTTCTTGTCGTTGTAAATTGCCAAGAATCCCAAAATTGTGGGCAATAGCTCTGAAAATGGCCAAAAACATGAAAAGCGAGTTTTTGGTCATATCTCTCAAACATGTATCAGGTCTTATGGTCATTGTAATCGCCATAGAACCTCCAAACTATGGGTAATAGCTCATGAAAACGGCCATAAAGCGCGAATAGGACGAGTTTTTGGTCATATCTCTCAAACATGTATCGGGTCTTACTGTCGTTGTAAATCGCCCTAGAACCCCAAAACTATGGGCAATAGCTCATGAAAACAGCCATACAACCTTGAATACAACGAGTTTTGGTCATATCTCTCAAACTTGTATCGGGTCTTACGGTCATTGTAAATCGCCTCGAACCCAAAACTGTGGGTAAGAGCTCATGAAAAGCGGCCATAAAACATCAAAGCGACAAGTTTTTGGTCATATCTCTCAAACTTGTATCGGGTCTTCTTGTTGTTGTAAATCGACCTAGAACCCCAAAACTATGAGCTATAGCTCATGAAAACAACCATAAAACACGAAGCCCGAGTTTTGGTCATATCTCTCAAACTTTTATCAGGTCTTACTATCGTTGTAAATCGCCCTGAACCCCAAAACAGTGGGCAATGGCTCATGAAAAGCGGCCATAAAACTTCGAATCTGACGAGTTTTGGTCATATCTCTCAAACTTGTATCGAGTCTTATGGTCATTGTAAATCGCCCTGGAACCCCAAGACTATAGGCAATAGCTCTTGAAAACATCCAAAAAGCGTGAATACGATAAGTTTTTGGTCATATCTCTCAAACATGTATCGGGTCTTGTCATTGTAAATACCTCGAACCCCAAAGCTAGGGTAATACCTCATGAAAACGGCCAAAAACACGAAAGCAGCGAGTTTTTGTCATATCTCTCAAACTTATATCGGTCTTACGGTCATTGTAAATCGCCTTGGAACCCCAAAACTATGGGTAATAGCTCATAAAAGGGCCATAAAAGCGAATCTGGCGAGTTTTGGCCATATCTCTCAAACTTGTATCGGGTCTTACGGTCATTGTAAATCGCGAGAACCCCAAAACTATGGGTAATAGCTCATGAAAACGGCCATAAAACATGAAAACGACAAGTTTTTGGTCATATCACTCAAACTTTTATCGGGTCTTACTGTTGTTGTAAATCGACCTAGAACCCCAAAACTATGAGCAATAGCTCATGAAAACGGCCATAAACCACGAAAACGAGTTTTTTGATCATATCTCTCAAACTTTTATCGGGTCTTACAATCATTGTAAATCGCCCTGGAACCCCAAAACTATAGGCAATAGCTCTTGAAAACAGCCATAAAGCATGAATATGATGAGTGTTTGGTCATATCTCTCAAACTTGTATCGGGTCTTACGGTCACTGTAAATCGCCCTTGAACCCCAAAACTATGGGCAATAACTCATGAAAGCGGCTATAAAACAGCAGCGAGTTTTTGGTCATATCTCTCAAACATGTATCGGGTCTTCATGGTCGTTGTAAATCGCCCAAGAATCCCAAAATTGTAGGCAATAGCTCCTGAAAATGGCCAAAAAACATGAAAGCATGAGTTTTTGGTCATATCTCTCAAACATGTATCGGGTCTTACGGTCATTGTAAATCGCCCTAGAACCCGAAAACTATGGGTAATAGCTCATGAAAAGCAGCCATAAAGCGAATCTGAAGTTTTGTTCATATCTCTAAAACATGTATCGGGTCTTACTATCGTTGTAAATCACCCTAGAACCCCAAAACTGTGGACAATAGCTCATGAAAACAGCCATAAAGCGCGAATACGATGAGTTTTTGGTCATATCTCTCAAACTTGTATCGGGTCTTATGGTCATTGTAAATCGCCAGAACCCCAAAACTATGGGTAAGAGCTCATGAAAAGCGGCCATAAAACATCAAAGCGACAAGTTTTTGGTCATATCTCTCAAACTTGTATCGGGTCTTACTGTCGTTGTAAATCGACCTAGAACCCCAAAACTATGAGCTATAGCTCATGAAAACAACCATAAACACGAAAGCAGAGTTTTGGTCATATCTCTCAAACATGTATCGGGTCTAACTGTCGTTGTAAATCGCCCAAGAATCCCAAAATTGTGGGCAATAGCTCATGAAAATTGCCAAAAAACATGAAAACGACGAGTTTTTGGTTATATCTCTCAAACTTGTATCGGGTCTTACGGTCATTGTAAATCGCCCTAGAAACCCAAAACTATGGGTAATAGCTCATGAAAGCGGCCATAAAGCGTGAATACGATGAGTTTTTGTTCATATCTCTCAAACATGTTTCGGGTCTTACTGTTGTTGTAAATCGCCCTAGAACCCCAAAAATGTGGGAAATAGCTGATTAAAACAACCATACAACGTGAATACAACGAGTTTTTGGTCATATCTCTCAAACTTGTATCGTTCTTACGGTCATTGTAAATCGCCTGAACCCCAAAACAGTGGGCAATGGCTCATGAAAAGCGGCCATAAAACTCGAATCTGACGAGTTTTGGTCATATCTCTCAAACTTGTATCAGTCTTATGGTCATTGTAAATCGCCCTCGAACCCCAAAACTGTGGGCAATAGCTCTTGAAAACATCCATAAAGCGTGAATACGATGAGTTTTTGGTCATATCTCTCAAACATGTATCGGCTCTTACTGTCATTGTAAATCGCCCTGGAACCCCAAAGCGTAGGTAATACCTCATGAAAGCGGCCAAAAACACGAAAACAATGAGTTTTTTGTCATATCTCTCAAACTTATATCGGTCTTACGGTCATTGTAAATCGCCTTGGAACCCCAAAACTATGGGCAATAGCTCATAAAAGCCATAAAACGCGAATCTGACGAGTTTTGGCCATATCTCTCAAACTTGTATCGGGTCTTACGGTCATTGTAAATGCCCTAGAACCCAAAACTATGGGTAATAGCTCATGAAAACGGCCATAAAACATGAAAACGACAAGTTTTTGGTCATATCACTCAAACTTGTATCGGGTCTTACTGTTGTTGTAAATCGACCTAGAACCCCAAAACTATGAGCAATAGCTCATGAAAACGGCCATAAAACACGAAAACGACGAGTTTTTGATCATATCTCTCAAACTTTTATCGGTCTTACAATCATTGTAAATCGCCCTGGAACCCCAAAACTATAGGCAATAGCTCTTGAAAACAGCCATAAAGCATGAATATGATGAGTGTTTGGTCATATCTCTCAAACTTGTATCGGGTCTTACGGTCACTGTAAATCGCCCTTGAACCCCAAAACTGTGGGGAATAGCTCATGAAAACGGCGATAAAACACGAAGCAGACAGTTTTGGTCATATCTCTCAAACATGTATCGGGTCTTACTGTCGTTGTAAATTGCCCAAGAATCCCAAAATTGTGGGCAATAGCTCCTGAAAATGGCCAAAAAACATGAAAACGGCGAGTTTTTGGTCATATCTCTCAAACATGTATCGGGTCTTACGGTCATTGTAAATCGCCCTAGAAACCGAAAACTATGGGTAATAGCTCATGAAAACGGCCATAAAACTCGAATCTGAAGTTTTGGTCATATCTCTAAAACATGTATCGGGTCTTACTGTCGTTGTAAATCACCCTAGAACCCCAAAACTGTGGGCAATAGCTCATGAAAACAGCCATACAACGCGAATACAACGAGTTTTTGGTCATATCTCTCAAACTTGTATCGGGTCTTACGGTCATTGTAAATCGCCCTGGAACCTGAAAACTGTGGGTAATAGCTCATGAAAACGGCCATAAAACATCAAAACGACAAGTTTTTGGTCATATCTCTCAAACTTGTATCGGGTCTTACTGTTGTTGTAAATCACACTAGAGCCCCAAAACTGTGAGCAATAGATCATGAAAACATCCATAAAACACGAAAATGACGAGTTTTTGATCATATCTCTCAAACTTTTATTGGGTCTTACTATCGTTGTAAATCGCCCCAGAACCCGAAAACAGTGGGCAATGGCTCATGAAAACAGCCATAAAACTCGAATACGACGAGTTTTTAGCCATATCTCTCAAACTTGTATCGGGTCTTACGGTCATTGTAAATCGCCCTGGAACCCCAAAACTATAGGCAATAGCTCTTGAAAACATCCAAAAAGCGTGAATACGATAAGTTTTTGGTCATATCTCTCAAACATGTATCGGGTCCTACTGTCATTGTAAATCGCCCTGGAACCCCAAAACTGTGGGGTAATACCTCATGAAAACGGCCAAAAAACACGAAAACGACGAGTTTTTTGTCATATCTCTCAAACTTATATCTGGTCTTACGGTCATTGTAAATCGCCTTGGAACCCCAAAACTATGGGTAATAGCTCATAAAATGGCCATAAAACGCGAATACGGCGAGTTTTTGGCAATATCTCTCAACCTTGTATGGGGTGTTACGTTAATTGTAAATCGCCCAAGAACGTTAAAACTTTTGGTAATAGCTATTGAAAACGGCCATAAACCATGAAAACGACAAGTTTTTGGTCATATCTCTAAATCTTTTATCGGGTCTTTCTGTCATTGTAAATCGACCTATAACCCCAAACCTTTGAGTAATATCTCATGAAAAGCAGCCATAAACCACGAAAACAGAGTTTTGATCATATCTCTCAAACTTTTATCGGGTCTTACAATCATTGTAAATCGCCCTGGAACCCCAAAACTATAGGCAATAGCTCTTGAAAACAGCCATAAAGCATGAATATGATGAGTGTTTGGTCATATCTCTCAAACTTGTATCGGGTCTTACGGTCACTGTAAATCGCCCTTGAACCCCAAAACTATGGGCAATAACTCATGAAAACGGCTATAAAACACGAAAACGACGAGTTTTTGGTCATATCTCTCAAACATGTATCGGGTCTTACTGTCGTTGTAAATCGCCCAAGAATCCCAAAATTGTGGGCAATAGCTCCTGAAAATGGCCAAAAAACATGAAAACGGCGAGTTTTTGGTCATATCTCTCAAACATGTATCGGGTCTTACGGTCATTGTAAATCGCCCTAGAAACCCAAAACTGTGGGTAATAGCTCATCAAAACGGCCATAAAGCGCGAATACGACGAGTTTTTGTTCATATCTCTGAAACATGTATCGGGTCTTACTATCGTTGTAAATCGCCCTAGAACCCCAAAACTGTGGGCAATAGCTCATGAAAACGGCCATACAACGCGAATACAACGAGTTTTTGGTCATATCTCTCAAACTTGTATCGGGTCTTATGGTCATTCCAAATCGCCCTGGAACCCGAAAACTGTGGGTAATAGCTCATGAAAACAGCCATAAAACATGAAAAGACAAGTTTTTGGTCATATCTGTCAAACTTGTATCGGGTCTTCTTCAGTTGTAAATCGACCTACAACCCCAAAACTATGAGCTATAGCTCATGAAAACGGCCATAAAACACGAAAATGACGAGTTTTTGGTCATATCTCTCAAACATGTATTGGGTCTTACTGTGTTGTAAATCGCCCAAGAATCCCAAAATTGTGGGCAATAGCTCATGAAAATGGCCAAAAAACATGAAAACGGCGAGTTTTTGGTCATATCTCTCAAACTTGTATCGGGTCTTACGGTCATTGTAAATCGCCCTAGAAACCGAAAACTGTGGGTAATAGCTCATGAAAACGGCCATAAAGCGCGAATACGACGAGTTTTTGTTCATATCTCTAAAACATGTATCGGGTCTTACTGTCATTGTAAATCACCATAGAACCCCAAAACTATGAGCAATAGCTCATGAAAACAACCATAATACATGAAAACGACGAGTTTTTGATCATATCTCTCAAACTTTTATCAGGTCTTACTATCGTTGTAAATCGCCCCAGAACCCCAAAATAGTGGGCAATGGCGACTCATGAAAACGGCCATAAAACTCGAATACGACGAGTTTTTGGTCATATCTCTCAAACTTGTATCAGGTCTTATGGTCATTGTAAATCGCCCTGGAACCCCAAAACTATAGGCAATAGCTCTTGAAAACAGCCATAAAGCATGAATCTGCGAGTTTTTGGTCATATCTCTCAAACATGTATCGGGTCCTATCATTGTAAATCGCTCGAACCCAAAGCTGTGGGTAATACCTCATGAAAACGGCCAAAAACACGAAAGCACGAGTTTTTGGTCATATCTCTCAAACATGTATCGGGTCTTACTGTTGTTGTAAATCGCCCTAGAACCCCAAAACTATGGGTAATAGCTCATGAAAATGGCCATAAAACGCGAATATGGCGAGTTTTTGGTCATATCTCTCAAACTTTTATCGGGTCTTACTGTCGTTGTAAATCGCCCTAGAACCCCAAAACAGTGGGCAATAGCTCATGAAAACGGCCATAAAACATGAAAACCACAAGTTTTGG
The DNA here is from genome assembly GCA_023614405.1 of Avena insularis. Lineage (NCBI taxonomy): Eukaryota > Viridiplantae > Streptophyta > Magnoliopsida > Poales > Poaceae > Avena > Avena insularis. Next base: position 103,516,160 of record CM042694.1, read on the forward strand.
TCATATCACTCAAACTTTATCGGGTCTTCGTTGTTGTAAATCGACCTAGAACCCCAAAACTATGAGCAATAGCTCATGAAAGCGGCCATAAAACACGAAAACAACGAGTTTTTGATCATATCTCTCAAACTTTTATCGGGTCTTACAATCATTGTAAATCGCCCTGGAACACCAAAACTATAGGCAATAGCTCTTGAAAACAGCCATAAAGCATGAATATGATGAGTGTTTGGTCATATCTCTCAAACTTGTATCGGGTCTTACGGTCACTGTAAATCGCCCTTGAACCCCAAAACTATGGGCAATAACTCATGAAAACGGCTATAAAACACGAATCAGACGAGTTTTGGTCATATCTCTCAAACATGTATCGGGTCTTATCATTGTAAATCGCCAAGAATCCCAAAATTGTGGGCAATAGCTCTGAAAATGGCCAAAAAACATGAAAAGCGAAGTTTTTGGTCATATCTCTCAAACATGTATCGGGTCTTACAGTCATTGTAAATCGCCCTAGATACCCAAAACTGTGGGTAATAGCTCATGAAAACGGCCATAAAGCGCGAATACGACGAGTTTTTGTTCATATCTCTAAAACATGTATCGGGTCTTACTATCGTTGTAAATCACCCTAGAACCCCAAAACTGTGGGCAATAGCTCATGAAAACAGCCATACAACGCGAATACAACGAGTTTTTGGTCATATCTCTCAAACTTGTATCGGGTCTTACGGTCATTGTAAATCGCCCGAACCCAAAACTGTGGGTAATAGCTCATGAAAGCGGCCATAAAACATCAAAGCGACAAGTTTTGGTCATATCTCTCAAACTTGTATCGGCTCAAACTGTAGTTGTAAAACTACCTAGAACACCACAACTATGAGCTATAGATCATGAAAACAACCATAAAACACGAAGCAGCGAGTTTTGGTCATATCTCTCAAACATGTATCGGGTCTTACGGTCGTTGTAAATCGCCAAGAATCCCAAAAATTGGACAATAGCTAATGAAAATGGCCAAAAAACATGAAAACGGCGAGTTTTTGGTCATATCTCTCAAACTTGTATCGGGTCTTACGGTCATTGTAAATCGCCCTGGAACCCAAAACTGTGGGTAATAGCTCATGAAAACCATAAAAGCGCGAATCTGACGAGTTTTTGTTCATATCTCTAAAACATGTATCGGGTCTTACTTGTCTTGTAAATCACCAGAACCCCAAAAGCGTGGGCAATAGCTCATGAAAACAGCCATACAACGCGAATACGAGTTTTTGGTCATATCTCTCAAACTTTTATCAGTTCTTACGGTCATTGTAAATCGCCCCAGAACCCCAAAACAGTGGGCAATGGCTCATGAAAACCGCCATAAAACTCGAATACGACGAGTTTTTGGTCATATCTCTCAAACTTGTATCAGGTCTTATGGTCATTGTAAATCGCCCTGGAACCCCAAAACTGTAGGCAATAGCTCTTGAAAACATCCATAAAGCATGAATACGATGAGTTTTTGGTCATATCTCTCAAACATGTATCGGGTCCTACTGTCATTGTAAATCGCTCGAACCCCAAAAGCTGGGGTAATACTCATGAAAACGGCCAAAAACACGAAAACGAGTTTTTTGTCATATCTCTCAAACTTATATCTGGTCTTACGGTCATTGTAAATCGCCTTGGAACCCCAAAACTATGGGTAATAGCTCATAAAAGGGCCATAAAACGCGAATACGGCGAGTTTTTGGCCGTATCTCTCAAACTTGTATCGGGTCTTACGGTCATTGTAAATCGCCCGAGAACCTGAAAACTATGGGTAATAGCTCATGAAAACGGCCATAAAACATGAAAACGACAAGTTTTTGGTCATATCACTCAAACTTTTATCGGGTCTTACTGTTGTTGTAAATCGACCTAGAACCCCAAAACTATGAGCAATAGCTCATGAAAACGGCCATAAAACACGAAAACAACGAGTTTTTGATCATATCTCTCAAACTTTTATCGGGTCTTACAATCATTGTAAATCGCCCTGGAACACCAAAACTATAGGCAATAGCTCTTGAAAACAGCCATAAAGCATGAATATGATGAGTGTTTGGTCATATCTCTCAAACTTGTATCGGGTCTTACGGTCACTGTAAATCGCCCTTGAACCCCAAAACTATGGGCAATAACTCATGAAAACGGCTATAAAACACGAAAAGCAGCGAGTTTTTGGTCATATCTCTCAAACATGTATCGGGTCTTACTGTCGTTGTAAATCGCCCAAGAATCCCAAAATTGTGGGCAATAGCTCCTGAAAATGGCCAAAAAACATGAAAACGGCGAGTTTTTGGTCATATCTCTCAAACATGTATCGGGTCTTACGGTCATTGTAAATCGCCCTAGAAACCGAAAACTATGGGTAATAGCTCATGAAAACGGCCATAAAGCGCGAATACGACGAGTTTTTGATAATATCTCTCAAACTTTTATCGGGTTTTACTATCGTTGTAAATCGCCCTAGAACCCCAAACAGTGGACAATAGCTCATGAAAACAGCCATAAAACGCGAATACGACGAGTTTTTGATAATATCTCTCAAACTTTTATCGGGTTTTACCGTCGTTGTAAATCGCCCTAGAACCCCAAAACCGTGAGCAATAGCTCATGAAAACGGCCATAAAACATCAAAGCGACAAGTTTTGGTCATATCTCTCAAACTTGTATCGGGTCTTCTTTCATTGTAAATCGACCTAGAACCCCAAAACTATGAGCTATAGCTCATGAAAACAACCATAAAACACGAAAACGATTTAGTTTTTGGTCATATCTCTCAAACATGTATCGGGTCTTACTGTCGTTGTAAATCGCCCAAGAATCCCAAAATTGTGGGCAATAGCTCTAAAATGGCCAAAAACATGAAAGCAATGAGTTTTTGGTCATATCTCTCAAACTTGTATCGGGTCTTACTGTCATTGTAAATCGCCCTAGAACCCCAAAACTGTAGGTAATAGCTCATGAAAACGGCCATAAAGCGCGAATACGACGAGTTTTTGTTCATATCTCTAAAACATGTATCGGGTCTTACTGTCGTTGTAAATCACCCTAGAACCCCAAAACTGTGGGCAATAGCTCATGAAAACAGCCATACAACGCGAATACAACGAGTTTTTGGTCATATCTCTCAAACTTTTATCAGTTCTTACGGTCATTGTAAATCGCCCCAGAACCCCAAAACAGTGGGCAATGGCTCATGAAAACCGCCATAAAACTCGAATACGACGAGTTTTTGGTCATATCTCTCAAACTTGTATCAGGTCTTATGGTCATTGTAAATCGCCCTGGAACCCCAAAACTGTAGGCAATAGCTCTTGAAAACATCCATAAAGCATGAATACGATGAGTTTTTGGTCATATCTCTCAAACATGTATCGGGTCCTACTGTCATTGTAAATCGCCCTGGAACCCCAAAACTGTGGGGTAATACCTCATGAAAACGGCCAAAAAACACGAAAACGACGAGTTTTTTGTCATATCTCTCAAACTTATATCTGGTCTTACGGTCATTGTAAATCGCCTTGGAACCCCAAAACTATGGGTAATAGCTCATAAAAGGGCCATAAAACGCGAATACGGCGAGTTTTTGGCCATATCTCTCAAACTTGTATCGGGTCTTACGGTCATTGTAAATCGCCCGAGAACCTGAAAACTATGGGTAATAGCTCATGAAAACGGCCATAAAACATGAAAACGACAAGTTTTTGGTCATATCACTCAAACTTTTATCGGGTCTTACTGTTGTTGTAAATCGACCTAGAACCCCAAAACTATGAGCAATAGCTCATGAAAACGGCCATAAAACACGAAAACAACGAGTTTTTGATCATATCTCTCAAACTTTTATCGGGTCTTACAATCATTGTAAATCGCCCTGGAACCCCAAAACTATAGGCAATAGCTCTTGAAAACAGCCATAAAGCATGAATATGATGAGTGTTTGGTCATATCTCTCAAACTTGTATCGGGTCTTACGGTCACTGTAAATCGCCCTTGAACCCCAAAACTATGGGCAATAACTCATGAAAACGGCTATAAAACACGAAAACGACGAGTTTTTGGTCATATCTCTCAAACATGTATCGGGTCTTACTGTCGTTGTAAATCGCCCAAGAATCCCAAAATTGTGGGCAATAGCTCATGAAAATGGCCAAAAAACATGAAAACGGCGAGTTTTTGGTCATATCTCTCAAACTTGTATCGGGTCTTACGGTCATTGTAAATCGCCCTAGAAACCCAAAACTATGGGTAATAGCTCATGAAAGCGGCCATAAAGCGTGAATACGATGAGTTTTTGTTCATATCTCTCAAACATGTATCGGGTCTTACTATCGTTGTAAATCGCCCTAGAACCCCAAAACTGTGGGCAATAGCTCATTAAAACAGTCATACAACACGAATACAACGAGTTTTTGGTCATATCTCTCAAACATGTATCGGGTCTTACGGTCATTGTAAATGCATCGAACCCAAAAGCTGGGTAATAGCTCATGAAAACGGCCATAAAACATCAAAACGACAAGTTTTTGGTCATATCTCTCAAACTTGTATCGGGTCTTACGATCACTGTAAATCGCCTAGGAACCCCAAACCTGTAGGCAATAGCTCTTCAAAACAGCCATAAAGCGCGAAAACGACGAGTTTTTGGTCATATCTCTCAAACATGTATCGGGTCTTACTGTCGTTGTAAATCGCCCAAGAATCCCAAAATTGTGGGCAATAGCTCCTGAAAATGGCCAAAAAACATGAAAACGGCGAGTTTTTGGTCATATCTCTCAAACTTGTATCAGGTCTTACGGTCATTGTAAATCGCCCTAGAAACCGAAAACTGTGGGTAATAGCTCATGAAAACGGCCATAAAGCGCGAATACGACGAGTTTTTGTTCATATCTCTAAAACATGTATCGGGTCTTACTGTCGTTGTAAATCACCCTAGAACCCCAAAACTGTGGGCAATAGCTCATGAAAACAGCCATACAACGCGAATACAACGAGTTTTTGGTCATATCTCTCAAACTTTTATCAGTTCTTACTATCATTGTAAATCGCCCCAGAACCCCAAAACAGTGGGCAATGGATCATGAAAACGGCCATAAAACTCGAATACGACGAGTTTTTGGTCATATCTCTCAAACTTGTATCAGGTCTTATGGTCATTGTAAATCGCCCTGGAACCCCAAAACTGTAGGCAATAGCTCTTGAAAACATCCATAAAGCATGAATACGATGAGTTTTTGGTCATATCTCTCAAACATGTATCGGGTCCTACTGTCATTGTAAATCGCCCTGGAACCCCAAAACTGTGGGGTAATACCTCATGAAAACGGCCAAAAAACACGAAAACGACGAGTTTTTTGTCATATCTCTCAAACTTATATCTGGTCTTACGGTCATTGTAAATCGCCTTGGAACCCCAAAACTATGGGTACTAGCTCATAAAAGGGCCATAAAACGCGAATACGGCGAGTTTTTGGCCATATCTCTCAAACTTGTATCGGGTCTTACGGTCATTGTAAATCGCCCGAGAACCTCAAAACTATGGGTCATCGCTCATTAAAACGGCAATAAAACATTAAAACGACAAGTTTTTGGTCATATCACTCAAACTTGTATCGGGTCTTACTGTTGTTGTAAATCGACCTAGAACCCCAAAACTATGAGCAATAGCTCATGAAAACGGCCATAAAACACGAAAACGACGAGTTTTTGATCATATCTCTCAAACTTTTATCGGGTCTTACGATCATTGTAAATCTCCCTGGAACCCCAAAACTATAGGCAATAGCTCTTGAAAACAGCCATAAAGCATGAATATGATGAGTGTTTGGTCATATCTCTCAAACTTGTATCGGGTCTTACGGTCACTGTAAATCGCCCTAGAACCCCAAAACTATGGGCAATAACTCATGAAAACGGCTATAAAACGAAAAACGAAGTTTTTGGTCATATCTCTCGAACATGTATCGGGTCTTACTGTCGTTGTAAATCGCCCAAGAATCTCAAAATTGTGGGCAATAGCTCCTGAAAATGGCCAAAAAACATGAAAACGGCGAGTTTTTGGTCATATCTCTCAAACTTGTATCGGGTCTTACGGTCATTGTAAATCGCCCTAGAAACCGAAAACTGTGGGTAATAGCTCATGAAAACGGCCATAAAGCGCGAATACGACGAGTTTTTGTTCATATCTCTAAAACATGTATCGGGTCTTACTGTCGTTGTAAATCACCCTAGAACCCCAAAACTGTGGGCAATAGCTCATGAAAATAGCCATACAACGCGAATACAACGAGTTTTTGGTCATATCTCTCAAACTTGTATCGGGTCTTACGGTCATTGTAAATCGCCCTAGAACCTGAAAACTGTGGGTAATAGCTCATGAAAACGGCCATAAAACATCAAAACGACAAGTTTTTGGTCATATCTCTCAAACTTGTATCGGGTCTTACTGTTGTTGTAAATCGACCTAGAACCCCAAAACTATGAGCTATAGCTCATGAAAACAACCATAAAACACGAAAACGACGAGTTTTTTATCATATCTCTCAAACTTTTATCAGGTCTTACTATCGTTGTAAATCGCCCCAGAACCCCAAAACAGTGGGCAATGGCTCATGAAAACGGCCATAAAACTCGAATACGACGAGTTTTTGGTCATATCTCTCAAACTTGTATCGAGTCTTATGGTCATTGTAAATCGCCCTGGAACCCCAAAACTATAGGCAATAGCTCTTGAAAACATCCAAAAAGCGTGAATACGATGAGTTTTTGGTCATATCTCTCAAACATGTATCGGGTCCTACTGTCATTGTAAATCGCCCTGGAACCCCAAAACTGTGGGGTAATACCTCATGAAAACGGCCAAAAAACACGAAAACGACGAGTTTTTTGTCATATCTCTCAAACTTATATCTGGTCTTACGGTCATTGTAAATCGCCTTGGAACCCCAAAACTATGGGTAATAGCTCATAAAAGGGCCATAAAACGCGAATACGGCGAGTTTTTGGCCATATCTCTCAAACTTGTATCGGGTCTTACGGTCATTGTAAATCGCTCGAGAACCTGAAAACTATGGGTAATAGCTCATGAAAACGGCCATAAAACATGAAAACGACAAGTTTTTGGTCATATCACTCAAACTTTTATCGGGTCTTACTGTTGTTGTAAATCGACCTAGAACCCCAAAACTATGAGCAATAGCTCATGAAAACGGCCATAAAACACGAAAACAACGAGTTTTTGATCATATCTCTCAAACTTTTATCGGGTCTTACAATCATTGTAAATCGCCCTGGAACCCCAAAACTATAGGCAATAGCTCTTGAAAACAGCCATAAAGCATGAATATGATGAGTGTTTGGTCATATCTCTCAAACTTGTATCGGGTCTTACGGTCACTGTAAATCGCCCTTGAACCCCAAAACTATGGGCAATAACTCATGAAAACGGCTATAAAACACGAAAACGACGAGTTTTTGGTCATATCTCTCAAACATGTATCGGGTCTTACTGTCGTTGTAAATCGCCCAAGAATCCCAAAATTGTGGCAATAGCTCATGAAAATGGCCAAAAAACATGAAAACGGCGAGTTTTTGGTCATATCTCTCAAACATGTATCGGGTCTTACGGTCATTGTAAATCGCCCTAGAAACCGAAAACTATGGGTAATAGCTCATGAAAACGGCCATAAAGCGCGAATACGACGAGTTTTTGTTCATATCTCTAAAACATGTATCGGGTCTTACTGTCGTTGTAAATCACCCTAGAACCCCAAAACTGTGGGCAATAGCTCATGAAAACAGCCATACAACGCGAATACAACGAGTTTTTGGTCATATCTCTCAAACTTGTATCGGGTCTTACGGTCATTGTAAATCGCCCTGGAACCTGAAAACTGTGGGTAATAGCTCATGAAAACGGCCATAAAACATCAAAACGACAAGTTTTTGGTCATATCTCTCAAACTTGTATCGGGTCTTACTGTTGTTGTAAATCGACCTAGAACCCCAAAACTATGAGCTATAGCTCATGAAAACAACCATAAAACACGAAAACGACGAGTTTTTGGTCATATCTCTCAAACATGTATCGGGTCTTACAGTCGTTGTAAATCGCCCAAGAATCCCAAAATTGTGGGCAATAGCTCCTGAAAATGGCCAAAAAACATGAAAACGGCGAGTTTTTGGTCATATCTCTCAAACTTGTATCGGGTCTTACGGTCATTGTAAATCGCCCTAGAAACCGAAAACTGTGGGTAATAGCTCATGAAAACGGCCATAAAGCGCGAATACGACGAGTTTTTGTTCATATCTCTAAAACATGTATCGGGTCTTACTGTCGTTGTAAATCACCCTAGAACCCCAAAACTGTGGGCAATAGCTCATGAAAACAGCCATACAACGCGAATACAACGAGTTTTTGGTCATATCTCTCAAACTTTTATCAGTTCTTACTATCATTGTAAATCGCCCCAGAACCCCAAAACAGTGGGCAATGGCTCATGAAAACGGCCATAAAACATCAAAACGACAAGTTTTTGGTCATATCTCTCAAACTTGTATCGGGTCTTACTGTTGTTGTAAATCGACCTAGAACCCCAAAACTATGAGCTATAGCTCATGAAAACAACCATAAAACACGAAAACGACGAGTTTTTATCATATCTCTCAAACTTTTATCAGTTCTTACTATCGTTGTAAATCGCCCCAGAACCCCAAAACAGTGGGCAATGGCTCATGAAAACGGCCATAAAACTCGAATACGACGAGTTTTTGGTCATATCTCTCAAACTTGTATCGAGTCTTATGGTCATTGTAAATCGCCCTGGAACCCCAAAACTATAGGCAATAGCTCTTGAAAACATCCAAAAAGCGTGAATACGATGAGTTTTTGGTCATATCTCTCAAACATGTATCGGGTCCTACTGTCATTGTAAATCGCCCTGGAACCCCAAAACTGTGGGGTAATACCTCATGAAAACGGCCAAAAAACACGAAAACGACGAGTTTTTTGTCATATCTCTCAAACTTATATCTGGTCTTACGGTCATTGTAAATCGCCTTGGAACCCCAAAACTATGGGTAATAGCTCATAAAAGGGCCATAAAACGCGAATACGGCGAGTTTTTGGCCATATCTCTCAAACTTGTATCGGGTCTTACGGTCATTGTAAATCGCCCGAGAACCTGAAAACTATGGGTAATAGCTCATGAAAACGGCCATAAAACATGAAAACGACAAGTTTTTGGTCATATCACTCAAACTTTTATCGGGTCTTACTGTTGTAAATCGACCTAGAACCCCAAAACTATGAGCAATAGCTCATGAAAACGGCCATAAAACACGAAAACAACGAGTTTTTGATCATATCTCTCAAACTTTTATCGGGTCTTACAATCATTGTAAATCGCCCTGGAACCCCAAAACTATAGGCAATAGCTCTTGAAAACAGCCATAAAGCATGAATATGATGAGTGTTTGGTCATATCTCTCAAACTTGTATCGGGTCTTACCGTCACTGTAAATAGCCCTTGAACCCCAAAACTATGGGCAATAACTCATGAAAACGGCTAAAAACACGAAAACGACGAGTTTTTGGTCATATCTCTCAAACATGTATCGGGTCTTACTGTCGTCGTAAATGGCCCAAGAATCCCAAAATTGTGGGCAATAGCTCATGAAAATGGCCAAAAAACATGAAAACGGCGAGTTTTTGGTCATATCTCTCAAAGTTGTATCGGGTCTTACGGTCATTGTAAATCGCCCTAGAAACCGAAAAATATGGGTAATAGCTCATGAAAACGGCCATAAAGCGCGAATACGACGAGTTTTTGTTCATATCTCTAAAACATGTATCGGGTCTTACTGTCGTTGTAAATCACCCTAGAACCCCAAAACTGTGGGCAATAGCTCATGAAAATAGCCATACAACGCGAATACAACGAGTTTTTGGTCATATCGCTCAAACTTGTATCAGGTCTTACGGTCATTGTAAATCGCCCTAGAACCTGAAAACTGTGGGTAATAGCTCATGAAAACGGCCATAAAACATCAAAACGACAAGTTTTTGGTCATATCTCTCAAACTTGTATCGGGTCTTACTGTTGTTGTAAATCGACCTAGAACCCCAAAACTATGAGCTATAGCTCATGAAAACAACCATAAAACACGAAAACGACGAGTTTTTTATAATATCTCTCAAACTTTTATCAGGTCTTACTATCGTTGTAAATAGCAGCTGAACCCCAAAACAGTGGGCAATGGCTCATGAAAACGGCCATAAAACTCGAATACGACGAGTTTTTGGTCATATCTCTCAAACTTGTATCGAGTCTTATGGTCATTGTAAATCGCCCTGGAACCCCAAAACTATAGGCAATAGCTCTTGAAAACATCCAAAAAGCGTGAATACGATGAGTTTTTGGTCATATCTCTCAAACATGTATCGGGTCCTACTGTCATTGTAAATCGCCCTGGAACCCCAAAACTGTGGGGTAATACCTCATGAAAACGGCCAAAAAACACGAAAACGATGAGTTTTTTGTCATATCTCTCAAACTTATATCTGGTCTTACGGTCATTGTAAATCGCCTTGGAACCCCAAAACTATGGGTAATAGCTCATAAAAGGGCCATAAAACGCGAATACGGCGAGTTTTTGGCCATATCTCTCAAACTTGTATCGGGTCTTACGGTCATTGTAAATCGCCCGAGAACCTGAAAACTATGGGTAATAGCTCATGAAAACGGCCATAAAACATGAAAACGACAAGTTTTTGGTCATATCACTCAAACTTTTATCGGGTCTTACTGTTGTTGTAAATCGACCTAGAACCCCAAAACTATGAGCAATAGCTCATGAAAACGGCCATAAAACACGAAAACAACGAGTTTTTGATCATATCTCTCAAACTTTTATCGGGTCTTACAATCATTGTAAATCGCCCTGGAACCCCAAAACTATAGGCAATAGCTCTTGAAAACAGCCATAAAGCATGAATATGATGAGTGTTTGGTCATATCTCTCAAACTTGTATCGGGTCTTACGGTCACTGTAAATCGCCCTTGAACCCCAAAACTATGGGCAATAACTCATGAAAACGGCTATAAAACACGAAAACGACGAGTTTTTGGTCATATCTCTCAAACATGTATCGGGTCTTACTGTCGTTGTAAATCGCCCAAGAATCCCAAAATTGTGGGCAATAGCTCATGAAAATGGCCAAAAAACTTGAAACGACGAATTTTTGGTCATATCTCCCAAACTTGTATCGGGTCTTACGGTCATTGTAAATCGCCCTAGAAACCGAAAACTGTGGGTAATAGCTCATGAAAACGGCCATAAAGCGCGAATACGACGAGTTTTTGTTCATATCTCTAAAACATGTATCGGGTCTTACTGTCGTTGTAAATCACCCTAGAACCCCAAAACTGTGGGCAATAGCTCATGAAAACAGCCATACAACGCGAATACAGAACCCCAAAACTGTGGGCAATAGCTCATGAAAACAGCCATACAACGCGAATACAACGAGTTTTTGGTCATATCTCTCAAACTTGTATCGGGTCTTACGGTCATTGTAAATCGCCCTGGAACCTGAAAACTGTGGGTAATAGCTCATGAAAACGGCCATAAAACATCAAAACGACAAGTTTTTGGTCATATCTCTCAAACTTGTATCGGGTCTTACTGTTGTTGTAAATCGACCTAGAACCCCAAAACTATGAGCTATAGCTCATGAAAACAACCATAAAACACGAAAACGACGAGTTTTTGGTCATATCTCTCAAACATGTATCGGGTCTTACAGTCGTTGTAAATCGCCCAAGAATCCCAAAATTGTGGGCAATAGCTCCTGAAAATGGCCAAAAAACATGAAAACGGCGAGTTTTTGGTCATATCTCTCAAACTTGTATCGGGTCTTACGGTCATTGTAAATCGCCCTAGAAACCGAAAACTGTGGGTAATAGCTCATGAAAACGGCCATAAAGCGCGAATACGACGAGTTTTTGTTCATATCTCTAAAACATGTATCGGGTCTTACTGTCGTTGTAAATCACCCTAGAACCCCCAAAGCTGGGCAATAGCTCATGAAAACAGCCATACAACGCGAATACAACGAAGTTTTTGGTCATATCTCTCAAACTTTTATCAGTTCTTACTATCATTGTAAATCGCCTGTAACCCCAAAAGCGTGGGCAATGGCTCATGAAAGCGGCCATAAAACTCGAATCTGACGAAGTTTTGGTCATATCTCTCAAACTTGTATCAGGTCTTATGGTCATTGTAAATCGCCCTGGAACCCCAAAACTGTAGGCAATAGCTCTTGAAAACATCCATAAAGCGTGAATACGATGAGTTTTTGGTCATATCTCTCAAACATGTATCGGGTCCTACTGTCATTGTAAATCGCCCTGGAACCCCAAAGCGTGGGTAATACCTCATGAAAACGGCCAAAAACACGAAAGCAGCGAGTTTTGGTCATATCTCTCAAACTTATATCTGGTCTTACGGTCATTGTAAATCGCCTTGGAACCCCAAAACTATGGGTAATAGCTCATAAAATGGCCATAAAACGCGAATACGGCGAGTTTTTGGCCATATCTCTCAAACTTGTATCGGGTCTTACGGTCATTGTAAATCGCGCGAGAACCTGAAAACTATGGGTAATAGCTCATGAAAACGGCCATAAAACATGAAAACGACAAGTTTTTGGTCATATCACTCAAACTTTTATCGGGTCTTACTGTTGTAAATCGACCTAGAACCCCAAAACTATGAGCAATAGCTCATGAAAACGGCCATAAAACACGAACAACGAAGTTTTGATCATATCTCTCAAACTTGTATCGGGTCTTACAATCATTGTAAATCGCCCTGGAACCCCAAAACTATAGGCAATAGCTCTTGAAAACAGCCATAAAGCATGAATATGATGAGTGTTTGGTCATATCTCTCAAACTTGTATCGGGTCTTACCGTTAGTGTAAATAGCCCTTGAACCCCAAAACTATGGGCAATAACTCATGAAAACGGCTAAAAACACGAAAACGACGAGTTTTTGGTCATATCTCTCAAACATGTATCGAGTCTTACTGTCGTCGTAAATGGCCCAAGAATCCCAAAATTGTGGGCAATAGCTCATGAAAATGGCCAAAAAACATGAAAACGGCGAGTTTTTGGTCATATCTCTCAAAGTTGTATCGGGTCTTACGGTCATTGTAAATCGCCCTAGAAACCAAAAAAATATGGGTGATAGCTCATGAAAACGGCCATAAAGCGCGAATACGACGAGTTTTTGTTCATATCTCTAAAACATGTATTGGGTCTTACTGTCGTTGTAAATCACCCTAGAACCCCAAAACTGTGGGCAATAGCTCATGAAAATAGCCATACAACGCGAATACAACGAGTTTTTGGTCATATCGCTCAAACTTGTATCAGGTCTTATGGTCATTGTAAATCGCCCTAGAACCTGAAAACTGTGGGTAATAGCTCATGAAAACGGCCATAAAACATCAAAACGACAAGTTTTTGGTCATATCTCTCAAACTTGTATCGGGTCTTACTGTTGTTGTAAATCGACCTAGAACCCCAAAACTATGAGCTATAGCTCATGAAAACAACCATAAAACACGAAAACGACGAGTTTTTATCATATCTCTCAAACTTTTATCAGGTCTTACTATCGTTGTAAATCGCCCCAGAACCCCAAAACAGTGGGCAATGGCTCATGAAAACGGCCATAAAACTCGAATACGACGAGTTTTTGGTCATATCTCTCAAACTTGTATCGGGTCTTATGGTCATTGTAAATCGCCCTGGAACCCCAAAACTGTAGGCAATAGCTCTTGAAAACATCCATAAAGCGTGAATACGATGAGTTTTTGGTCATATCTCTCAAACATGTATCGGGTCTTACTATCATTGTAAATCGCCCTGGAACCCCAAAACTGTGGGGTAATACCTCATGAAAACGGCCAAAAAACACGAAAACGATGAGTTTTTGTCATATGTCTCAAACTTATATTTGGTCTTACGGTCATTGTAAATCGCCTTGGAACCCCAAAACTATGGGTAATAGCTCATAAAAGGGCCATAAAACGCGAATACGGCGAGTTTTTGGCCGTATCTCTCAAACTTGTATCGGGTCTTACGGTCATTGTAAATCTCAGCAGAACCTGAAAACTATGGGTAATAGCTCATGAAAACGGCCATAAAACATGAAAACGACAAGTTTGTGGTCATATCACTCAAACTTTTATCGGGTCTTACTGTAGTTGTAAATCGACCTAGAAACCCAAAACTATGAGCAAGACCTCATGAAAAGCGCCATAAAACACGAAACAACGAGTTTTTGATCATATCTCTCAAACTTTTATCGGGTCTTACGATCATTGTAAATCGCCCTAGAACCCCAAAACTATAGGCAATAGCTCTTGAAAACAGCCATAAAGCATGAATATGATGAGTGTTTGGTCATATCTCTCAAACTTGTATCGGGTCTTACGGTCACTGTAAATCGCCCTTGAACCCCAAAACTATGGGCAATAACTCATGAAAACGGCTATAAAACACGACCAGTTTTGGTCATATCTCTCAAACATGTATCGGGTCTTACTGTCGTTGTAAATCGCCCAAGAATCCCAAAATTGTGGGCAATAGCTCATGAAAATGGCCAAAAAACATGAAAACGGCGAGTTTTTGGTCATATCTCTCAAACATGTATCGGGTCTTACGGTCATTGTAAATCGCCCTAGAAACCGAAAACTATGGGTAATAGCTCATGAAAACGGCCATAAAGCGAATCTGACGAGTTTTTGTTCATATCTCTAAAACATGTATCGGGTCTTACTGTCGTTGTAAATCACCCTAGAACCCCAAAACTGTGGGCAATAGCTCATGAAAACAGCCATACAACGCGAATACAACGAGTTTTTGGTCATATCTCTCAAACATGTATCGGGTCTTACGGTCATTGTAAATCGCCCTGGAACCTGAAAACTGTGGGTAATAGCTCATGAAAACGGCCATAAAACATCAAAACGACAAGTTTTTGGTCATATCTCTCAAACTTGTATCGGGTCTTACTGTTGTTGTAAATCGACCTAGAACCCCAAAACTATGAGCTATAGCTCATGAAAACAACCATATAACACGTAAACGAAGTTTTTGGTCATATCTCTCAAACATGTATCGGGTCTTCTGATCGTTGTAAATCGCCCAAGAATCCCAAAATTGGGCAATGGCTCATGAAAACGGCCAAAAACACGAAAACGACGAGTTTTTGGTCATATCTCTCAAACTTGTATCGGGTCTTACGGTCATTGTAAATCGCCCTAGAAACCCAAAACTGTGGGTAATAGCTCATGAAAACGGCCATAAAGCGCGAATACGACGAGTTTTTGTTCATATCTCTCAAACATGTATCGGGTCTTACTGTCGTTGTAAATCGCCCTAGAACCCCAAAATTGTGGGCAATAGCTCATGAAAACGGCCATACAACGCGAATACAACGAGTTTTTGGTCATATCTCTCAAACTTCTATCAGTTCTTACTATCATTGTAAATCGCCCCAGAACCCCAAAACAGTGGGCAATGGCTCATGAAAACGGCCATAAAACATCAAAACGACAAGTTTTTGGTCATATCTCTCAAACATGTATCGGGTCTTACTGTCATTGTAAATCGCCCTGGAACCCCAAAACTGTGGGGTAATACCTCATGAAAACGGCCAAAAAACACGAAAACGACGAGTTTTTTGTCATATCTCTCAAACTTATATCTGGTCTTACGGTCATTGTAAATCGCCTTGGAACCCCAAAACTATGGGTAATAGCTCATAAAAGGGCCATAAAACGCGAATACGGCGAGTTTTTGGCCATATCTCTCAAACTTGTATCGGGTCTTACGGTCATTGTAAATCGCCCGAGAACCTGAAAACTATGGGTAATAGCTCATGAAAACGGCCATAAAACATGAAAACGACAAGTTTTTGGTCATATCACTCAAACTTGTATCGGGTCTTACTGTTGTTGTAAATCGACCTAGAACCCCAAAACTATGAGCAATAGCTCATGAAAACGGCCATAAAACACGAAAACGACGAGTTTTTGATCATATCTCTCAAACTTTTATCGGGTCTTACGATCATTGTAAATCTCCCTGGAACCCCAAAACTATAGGCAATAGCTCTTGAAAACAGCCATAAAGCATGAATATGATGAGTGTTTGGTCATATCTCTCAAACTTGTATCGGGTCTTACGGTCACTGTAAATCGCCCTAGAACCCCAAAACTATGGGCAATAACTCATGAAAACGGCTATAAAACACGAAAACGACGAGTTTTTGGTCATATCTCTCAAACATGTATCGGGTCTTACTGTCGTTGTAAATCGCCCAAGAATCTCAAAATTGTGGGCAATAGCTCCTGAAAATGGCCAAAAAACATGAAAACGGCGAGTTTTTGGTCATATCTCTCAAACTTGTATCGGGTCTTACGGTCATTGTAAATCGCCCTAGAAACCGAAAACTGTGGGTAATAGCTCATGAAAACGGCCATAAAGCGCGAATACGACGAGTTTTTGTTCATATCTCTAAAACATGTATCGGGTCTTACTGTCATTGTAAATCACCCTAGAAGCCCAAAACTATGAGCAATAGCTCATGAAAACAACCATAAAACACGAATACGACGAAGTTTTTGGTCAAATCTCTCAAACTTATATCTGGTCTTACGGTCATTGTAAATCGCCTCGAACCCCAAACTATGGGTAATAGCTCATGAAAACGCCATAAAACATCAAAACGACAAGTTTTTGGTCATATCTCTCAAACATGTATCGGGTCTTCTTATCGTTGTAAATCGCCTAAGAATCCCAAAATTGTGGGCAATAGCTCTGAAAATGGCCAAAAACATGAAAACGGCGAAGTTTTTGGTCATATCTCAAACTTGTATCGGGTCTTACGTTCATTGTAATTCTCCCTTTAAACCAAAATTTTGGTAATAGCTCATGAAAACGGCCATAAAGCGCGAATACGACGAGTTTTTGTTCATATCTCTAAAACATGTATCGGGTCTTACTGTCGTTGTAAATCACCCTAGAACCCCAAAACTGTGGGCAATAGCTCATGAAAACAGCCATACAACGCGAATACAACGAGTTTTTGGTCATATCTCTCAAACTTTTATCAGTTCTTACTATCATTGTAAATCGCCCCAGAACCCCAAAACAGTGGGCAATGGCTCATGAAAACGGCCATAAAACTCGAATACGACGAGTTTTTGGTCATATCTCTCAAACTTGTATCAGGTCTTATGGTCATTGTAAATCGCCCTGGAACCCCAAAACTGTAGGCAATAGCTCTTGAAAACATCCATAAAGCGTGAATACGATGAGTTTTTGGTCATATCTCTCAAACATGTATCGGGTCTTACTGTCATTGTAAATCGCCCTGGAACCCCAAAACTGTGGGGTAATACCTCATGAAAACGGCCAAAAAACACGAAAACGACGAGTTTTTTGTCATATCTCTCAAACTTATATCTGGTCTTACGGTCATTGTAAATCGCCTTGGAACCCCAAAACTATGGGTAATAGCTCATAAAAGGGCCATAAAACGCGAATACGGCGAGTTTTTGGCCATATCTCTCAAACTTGTATCGGGTCTTACGGTCATTGTAAATCGCCCGAGAACCTGAAAACTATGGGTAATAGCTCATGAAAACGGCCATAAAACATGAAAACGACAAGTTTTTGGTCATATCACTCAAACTTGTATCGGGTCTTACTGTTGTTGTAAATCGACCTAGAACCCCAAAACTATGAGCAATAGCTCATGAAAACGGCCATAAAACACGAAAACAACGAGTTTTTGATCATATCTCTCAAACTTTTATCGGGTCTTACAATCATTGTAAATCGCCCTGGAACCCCAAAACTATAGGCAATAGCTCTTGAAAACAGCCATAAAGCATGAATATGATGAGTGTTTGGTCATATCTCTCAAACTTGTATGGGGTCTTACGGTCACTGTAAATCGCCCTTGAACCCCAAAACTATGGGCAATAACTCATGAAAACGGCTATAAAACACGAAAACGACCAGTTTTTGGTCATATCTCTCAAACATGTATCGGGTCTTACTGTCGTTGTAAATCGCCCAAGAATCCCAAAATTGTGGGCAATAGCTCATGAAAATGGCCAAAAAACATGAAAACGGCGAGTTTTTGGTCATATCTCTCAAACTTGTATCGGGTCTTACGGTCATTGTAAATCGACCTAGAAACCGAAAACTATGGGTAATAGCTCATGAAAGCGCGAATACGACGAGTTTTTGTTCATATCTCTAAAACATGTATCGGGTCTTACTGTCGTTGTAAATCGCCCTAGAACCCCAAAACTGTGGGCAATAGCTCATGAAAACAGCCATACAACGCGAATACAACGAGTTTTTGGTCATATCTCTCAAACTTGTATCGGGTCTTACGGTCATTGTAAATCGCCCTGGAACCTGAAAACTGTGGGTAATAGCTCATGAAAACGGCCATAAAACACGAAAACGACGAGTTTTTGATCATATCTCTCAAACTTGTATCGGGTCTTACTGTTGTTGTAAATCGACCTAGAACCCCAAAACTATGAGCTATAGCTCATGAAAACAACCATAAAACACGAAAACGACGAGTTTTTGGTCATATCTCTCAAACATGTATCGGGTCTTACAGTCGTTGTAAATCGCCCAAGAATCCCAAAATTGTGGGCAATAGCTCCTGAAAATGGCCAAAAACATGAAAGCAGCGAGTTTTGGTCATATCTCTCAAACTTGTATCGGGTCTTACGATCATTGTAAATCGCCTAGAAACCCAAAACTGTGGGTAATAGCTCATGAAAACGCCATAAAAGCGAATAAACGAGTTTTTGTTCATATCTCTAAAACATGTATCGGGTCTTACTGTCGTTGTAAATCACCCTAGAACCCCAAAACTGTGGGCAATAGCTCATGAAAACAGCCATACAACGCGAATACAACGAGTTTTTGGTCATATCTCTCAAACTTCTATCAGTTCTTACTATCATTGTAAATCGCCCCAGAACCCCAAAACAGTGGGCAATGGCTCATGAAAACGGCCATAAAACATCAAAACGACAAGTTTTTGGTCATATCTCTCAAACTTGTATCGGGTCTTACTGTTGTTGTAAATCGACCTAGAACCCCAAAACTGTGGGGTAATACCTCATGAAAACGGCCAAAAAACACGAAAACGACGAGTTTTTTGTCATATCTCTCAAACTTATATCTGGTCTTACGGTCATTGTAAATCGCCTTGGAACCCCAAAACTATGGGTAATAGCTCATAAAAGGGCCATAAAACGCGAATACGGCGAGTTTTTGGCCATATCTCTCAAACTTGTATCGGGTCTTACGGTCATTGTAAATCGCCCGAGAACCTGAAAACTATGGGTAATAGCTCATGAAAACGGCCATAAAACATGAAAACGACAAGTTTTTGGTCATATCACTCAAACTTGTATCGGGTCTTACTGTTGTTGTAAATCGACCTAGAACCCCAAAACTATGAGCAATAGCTCATGAAAACGGCCATAAAACAGGAAAACGACGAGTTTTTGATCATATCTCTCAAACTTTTATCGGGTCTTACGATCATTGTAAATCGCCCTGGAACCCCAAAACTATAGGCAATAGCTCTTGAAAACAGCCATAAAGCATGAATATGATGAGTGTTTGGTCATATCTCTCAAACTTGTATCGGGTCTTACGGTCACTGTAAATCTCCCTAGAACCCCAAAACTATGGGCAATAACTCATGAAAACGGCTATAAAACACGAAAACGACGAGTTTTTGGTCATATCTCTCAAACATGTATCGGGTCTTCTCGTTGTAAATCGCCCAAGAATCTCAAAATTGTGGGCAATAGCTCCTGAAAATGGCCAAAAAACATGAAAACGGCGAGTTTTTGGTCATATCTCTCAAACTTGTATCGGGTCTTACGGTCATTGTAAATCGCCCTAGAAACCGAAAACTGTGGGTAATAGCTCATGAAAACGGCCATAAAGCGCGAATACGACGAGTTTTTGTTCATATCTCTAAAACATGTATCGGGTCTTACTGTCGTTGTAAATCACCCTAGAACTCCAAAACTGTGGGCAATAGCTCATGAAAACAGCCATACAACGCGAATACAACGAGTTTTTGGTCATATCTCTCAAACTTGTATCGGGTCTTACGGTCATTGTAAATCGCCCTGGAACCTGAAAACTGTGGGTAATAGCTCATGAAAACGGCCATAAAACATCAAAACGACAAGTTTTTGGTCATATCTCTCAAACTTGTATCGGGTCTTACTGTTGTTGTAAATCGACCTAGAACCCCAAAACTATGAGCTATAGCTCATGAAAACAACCATAAAACACGAAAACGACGAGTTTTTGGTCATATCTCTCAAACATGTATCGGGTCTTACAGTCGTTGTAAATCGCCCAAGAATCCCAAAATTGTGGGCAATAGCTCCTGAAAATGGCCAAAAAACATGAAAACGGCGAGTTTTTGGTCATATCTCTCAAACTTGTATAGGGTCTTACGGTCATTGTAAATCGCCCTAGAAACCGAAAACTGTGGGTAATAGCTCATGAAAACGGCCATAAAGCGCGAATACGACGAGTTTTTGTTCATATCTCTAAAACATGTATCGGGTCTTACTGTCGTTGTAAATCACCCTAGAACCCCAAAACTGTGGGCAATAGCTCATGAAAACAGCCATACAACGCGAATACAACGAGTTTTTGGTCATATCTCTCAAACTTTTATCAGTTCTTACTATCATTGTAAATCGCCCCAGAACCCCAAAACATTGGGCAATGGCTCATGAAAACGGCCATAAAACTCGAATACGACGAGTTTTTGGTCATATCTCTCAAACTTGTATCAGGTCTTATGGTCATTGTAAATCGCCCTGGAACCCCAAAACTGTAGGCAATAGCTCTTGAAAACATCCATAAAGCGTGAATACGATGAGTTTTTGGTCATATCTCTCAAACATGTATCGGGTCTTACTGTCATTGTAAATCGCCCTGGAACCCCAAAACTGTGGGGTAATACCTCATGAAAACGGCCAAAAAACACGAAAGCAGCGAAGTTTTGTCATATCTCTCAAATTTATATCTGGTCTTACGGCCATTGTAAATCGCCTTGGAACCCCAAAACTATGGGTAATAGCTCATAAAGGGCCATAAAAGCGAATCTGGCGAGTTTTTGGCCATATCTCTCAAACTTGTATCGGGTCTTACGGTCATTGTAAATCGCCCGAGAACCGCAAAACTATGGGGAATAGCTCATGAAAATGGCCATAAAGCATGAAAGCGACAAGTTTTGGTCATATCACTCAAACTTGTATCGGGTCTTCTGTTGTTGTAAATCGACCTAGAACCCAAAACTATGAGCAATAGCTCATGAAAACGGCCATAAAAGCAGGAAAAGCGAGTTTTTGATCATATCTCTCAAACTTTTATCGGGTCTTACGATCATTGTAAATCTCCCTGGAACCCCAAAACTATAGGCAATAGCTCTTGAAAACAGCCATAAAGCATGAATATGATGAGTGTTTGGTCATATCTCTCAAACTTGTATCGGGTCTTACGGTCACTGTAAATCGCCCTAGAACCCCAAAACTATGGGCAATAACTCATGAAAACGGCTATAAAACACGAAAACGACGAGTTTTTGGTCATATCTCTCAAACATGTATCGGGTCTTACTGTCGTTGTAAATCGCCCAAGAATCTCAAAATTGTGGGCAATAGCTCCTGAAAATGGCCAAAAAACATGAAAACGGCGAGTTTTTGGTCATATCTCTCAAACTTGTATCGGGTCTTACGGTCATTGTAAATCGCCCTAGAAACCGAAAACTGTGGGTAATAGCTCATGAAAACGGCCATAAAGCACGAATACGACGAGTTTTTGTTCATATCTCTAAAACATGTATCGGGTCTTACTGTCGTTGTAAATCACCCTAGAACCCCAAAACTGTGGGCAATAGCTCATGAAAACAGCCATACAACGCGAATACAACGAGTTTTTGGTCATATCTCTCAAACTTGTATCGGGTTTTACGGTCATTGTAAATCGCCCTGGAACACGAAAACTGTGGGTAATAGCTCATGAAAACGGCCATAAAACATGAAAACGACAAGTTTTTGGTCATATCTCTCAAACTTGTATCGGGTCTTACTATTGTTGTAAATCGCCCTAGAACCCCAAAACTATGACCAATAGCTCATGAGAACGGCCATAAAGCGCGAATACGACGAGTTTTTGGTCATATCTCTCAAACATGTATCGGGTCTTCTACGTTGTAAATCGCCCAAGAATCCCAAAATTGTGGGCAATAGCTCATGAAAATGGCCAAAAAACATGAAAACGGCGAGTTTTTGGTCATATCTCTCAAACTTGTATCGGGTCTTACTGTCATTGTAAATCGCCCTGGAACCCCAAAACTGTGGGGTAATACCTCATGAAAACGGCCAAAAAACACGAAAACGACGAGTTTTTGTCATATCTCTAAAACATGTATCGGGTCTTACTGTCGTTGTAAATCACCCTAGAACCCCAAAACTGTGGGCAATAGCTCATGAAAACAGCCATACAACTCGAATACAACGAGTTTTTGGTCATATCTCTCAAACTTGTATCAGTTCTTACTATCATTGTAAATCGCCCAGAACCCCAAAACAGTGGGAAATAGCTCATGAAACGGCCATAAAACTCGAATCTGACGAAGTTTTTGGTCATATCTCTCAAACTTGTATCAGTCTTATGGTCATTGTAAATCGCCTCGAACCCCAAAACTGTGGCAATAGCTCTTGAAAACATCCATAAAGCGTGAATATGATGAGTTTTTGGTCATATCTCTGAAACATGTATCGGGTCTTACTGTCATTGTAAATCGCCCTGGAACCCCAAAACTGTGGGGTAATACCTCATGAAAACGGCCAAAAAAAACACAGCAGCGAGTTTTTTGTCATATCTCTCAAACTTATATCATTCTTACGGTCATTGTAAATCGCCTTGGAACCCCAAAATTATGGGTAATAGCTCATAAAGGGCCATAAAAGCGTGAATCTGGCGAGTTTTGGCCATATCTCTCAAACTTGTATCGGGTCTTACGGTCATTGTAAATCGCCTGAGAACCTGAAAATTATGGGTAATAGCTCATGAAAACGGCCATAAAACATGAAAACGACAAGTTTTTGGTCATATCACTCAAACTTGTATCGGGTCTTACTGTTGTTGTAAATCGACCTAGAACCCCAAAACTATGAGCAATAGCTCATGAAAACGGCCATAAAACACGAAAATGACGAGTTTTTGATCATATCTCTCAAACTTTTATCGGGTCTTACGATCATTGTAAATCGCCCTAGAACCCCAAAACTATAGGCAATAGCTCTTGAAAACAGCCATAAAGCATGAATATGATGAGTGTTTGGTCATATCTCTCAAACTTGTATCGGGTCTTACGGTCACTGTAAATCGCCCTAGAACCCCAAAACTATGGGCAATAACTCATGAAAACGGCTATAAAACACGAAAACGACGAGTTTTTGGTCATATCTCTCAAACATGTATCGGGTCTTACTGTCGTTGTAAATCGCCCAAGAATCCCAAAATTGTGGGCAATAGCTCCTGAAAATGGCAAAAAACATGAAAACGGCGAGTTTTTGGTCATATCTCTCAAACTTGTATCGGGTTTTACGGTCATTGTAAATCACCCTAGAAACCGAAAACTATGGGTAATAGCTCATGAAAACGGCCATAAAGCACGAATATGACGAGTTTTTGTTCATATCTCTAAAACATGTATCGGGTCTTACTGTCGTTGTAAATCACCCTAGAACCCCAAAACTGTGGGCAATAGCTCATGAAAACAGCCATACAACGCGAATACAACGAGTTTTTGGTCATATCTCTCAAACATGTATCGGGTCTTACTGCCATTGTAAATCGCCCTGGAACCCCAAAACTGTGGGGTAATACCTCATGAAAACGGCCAAAAAACACGAAAACGACGAGTTTTTTGTCATATCTCTCAAACTTATATCTGGTCTTACGGTCATTGTAAATCGCCTTGGAACCCAAAAACTATGGGTAATAGCTCATAAAAGGGCCCCAAAACGCGAATACTGCGAGTTTTTAGCCATATCTCTCAAACTTGTATCGGGTCTTACGGTCATTGTAAATCGCTCGAGAACCTGAAAACTATGGGTAATAGCTCATGAAAACGGCCATAAAACATGAAAACGACAAGTTTTTGGTCATATCACTCAAACTTGTATCGGGTCTTACTATCGTTGTAAATCGCCCCAGAACCCCAAAACAGTGGGCAATGGCTCATGAAAACGGCCATAAAACTCGAATACGATGAGTTTTTGGTCATATCTCTCAAACTTGTATCGAGTCTTATGGTCATTGTAAATTGCCCTGGAACCCCAAAACTATAGGCAATAGCTCTTGAAAACATCCAAAAAGCGTGAATACGATGAGTTTTTGGTCATATCTCTCAAATATGTATCGGGTCCCTCATCATTGTAAATCGCTCGAACCCCAAAAGCGTGGGTAATACCTCATGAAAACGGCCAAAAAACACGAAAACGACAAGTTTTTTGTCATATCTCTCAAACTTATATCTGGTCTTACGGTCATTGTAAATCGCCTTGGAACCCCAAAACTATGGGTAATAGCTCATAAAAGGGCCATAAAACGCGAATACGGCGAGTTTTTGGCCATATCTCTCAAACTTGTATCGGGTCTTACGGTCATTGTAAATCGCGCGAGAACCTGAAAACTATGGGTAATAGCTCATGAAAACGGCCATAAAACATGAAAACGACAAGTTTTTGGTCATATCACTCAAACTTTTATCGGGTCTTACTGTTGTAAATCGACCTAGAACCCCAAAACTATGAGCAATAGCTCATGAAAACGGCCATAAAACACGAAAACAACGAGTTTTTGATCATATCTCTCAAACTTTTATCGGGTCTTACAATCATTGTAAATCGCCCTGGAACCCCAAAACTATAGGCAATAGCTCTTGAAAACAGCCATAAAGCATGAATATGATGAGTGTTTGGTCATATCTCTCAAACTTGTATCGGGTCTTGCGGTCACTGTAAATCGCCCTTGAACCCCAAAACTATGGGCAATAACTCATGAAAACGGCTGTAAAACACGAAAGCAGCGAGTTTTTGGTCATATCTCTCAAACATGTATCGGGTCTTACTGTCGTTGTAAATCGCCCAAGAATCCCAAAATTGTGGGCAATAGCTCATGAAAATGGCCAAAAAACATGAAAACGGCGAGTTTTTGGTCATATCTCTCAAACTTGTATCGGGTCTTACGGTCATTGTAAATCGCCTAGAACCCAAAACTATGGGTGGTAGCTCATGAAAACGGCCACAAAACGCGAATACAACGAGTTTTTGGTCATATCTCTCAAACATGTTTCGGGTCTTACTGTTGTTGTAAATCGCCCTAGAACCCCAAAAATGTGGGAAATAGCTGATTAAAACAACCATACAACGTGAATACAACGAGTTTTTGGTCATATCTCTCAAACTTGTATCTTGTCTTACAGACATTGTAATCGCCCTGGAACCCCAAAACTATGGGCAATAGCTCATGAAAACAACCATAAAACACGAAAACGACGAGTTTTTGGTCATATCTCTCAAACATGTATCGGGTCTTACAGTCGTTGTAAATCGCCCAAGAATCCCAAAATTGTGGGCAATAGCTCCTGAAAATGGCCAAAAAACATGAAAACGGCGAGTTTTTGGTCATATCTCTCAAACTTGTATCGGGTCTTACGGTCATTGTAAATCGCCCTAGAAACCGAAAACTGTGGGTAATAGCTCATGAAAACGGCCATAAAGCGCGAATACGACGAGTTTTTGTTCATATCTCTAAAACATGTATCGGGTCTTACTGTCGTTGTAAATCACCCTAGAACCCCAAAACTGTGGGCAATAGCTCATGAAAACAGCCATACAACGCGAATACAACGAGTTTTTGGTCATATCTCTCAAACTTTTATCAGTTCTTACGGTCATTGTAAATCGCCCCAGAACCCCAAAACAGTGGGCAATGGCTCATGAAAACCGCCATAAAACTCGAATACGACGAGTTTTTGGTCATATCTCTCAAACTTGTATCAGGTCTTATGGTCATTGTAAATCGCCCTGGAACCCCAAAACTGTAGGCAATAGCTCTTGAAAACATCCATAAAGCGTGAATACGATGAGTTTTTGGTCATATCTCTCAAACATGTATCGGGTCTTGCTGTCATTGTAAATCGCCCTGGAACCCCAAAACTGTGGGGTAATATCTCATGAAAACGGCCAAAAAACACGAAAACGACGAGTTTTTTGTCATATCTCTCAAACTTATATCTGGTCTTACGGTCATTGTAAATCGCCTTGGAACCCCAAAACTATGGGTAATAGCTCATAAAAGGGCCATAAAACGCGAATACGGCGAGTTTTTGGCCATATCTCTCAAACTTTTATCGGGTCTTACGGTCATTGTAAATCGCCCGAGAACCTGAAAACTATGGGTAATAGCTCATGAAAACGGCCATAAAACATGAAAACGACAAGTTTTTGGTCATATCACTCAAACTTGTATCGGGTCTTACCGTTGTTGTAAATCGACCTAGAACCCCAAATCTATGAGCAATAGCTCATGAAAACGGCCATAAAACACGAAAACAACGAGTTTTTGATCATATCTCTCAAACTTTTATCGGGTGTTACGATCATTGTAAATCGCCCTGGAACCCCAAAACTATAGGCAATAGCTCTTGAAAACAGCAATAAAGCATGAATATGATGAGTGTTTGGTCATATCCCTCAACCTTGTATCGGGTCTTACGGTCACTGTAAATTGCCCTTGAACCCCAAAACTATGGGCAATAACTCATGAAAACGGCTATAAAACACGAAAACGACGAGTTTTTGGTCATATCTCTCAAACATGTATCGGGTCTTACTGTCATTGTAAATCGCCCAAGAATCCCAAAATTGTGGGCAATAGCTCATGAAAACGGCCAAAAAAAATGAAAACGGCCAGTTTTTGGTCATATCTCTCAAACTTGTATCGGGTCTTACGGTCATTGTAAATCGCCCTAGAAACCGAAAACTATGGGTCATAGCTCATGAAAACGGCCATAAAGCGCGAATACGACGAGTTTTTGTTCATATCTCTAAAACATGTATCGAGTCTTACTGTCATTGTAAATCACCCTAGAACCCCAAAACTGTGGGCAATAGCTCATGAAAACAGCCATACAACGCGAATACAACGAGTTTTTGGTCATATCTCTCAAACTTGTATCGGGTCTTACGGTCATTGTAAATCGCCCTAGAACCTGAAAACTGTGGGTAATAGCTCATGAAAACGGCCATAAAACATCAAAACGACAAGTTTTTGTTCATATCTCTCAAACTTGTATCGGGTCTTACTGTTGTTGTAAATCGACCTAGAACCCCAAAACTATGAGCTATAGCTCATGAAAACAACCATAAAACACGAAAACGACGAGTTTTTTTTATTATATCTCTCAAACTTTTATCAGGTCTTACTATCGTTGTAAATCGCCCCAGAACCCCAAAACAGTGGGCAATGGCTCATGAAAACGGCCATAAAACTCGAATACGACGAGTTTTTGGTCATATCTCTCAAACTTGTATCGGGTCTTATGGTCATTGTAAATCGCCCTGGAACCCCAAAACTGTAGGCAATAGCTCTTGAAAACATCCATAAAGCGTGAATACGATGAGATTTTGGTCATATGTCTCAAACATGTATCGGGTCTTACTGTCATTGTAAATCGCCCTGGAACCCCAAAACTGTGGGGTAATACCTCATGAAAACGGCCAAAAAACACGAGAACGACGAGTTTTTGGTCATATCTCTCAAACATGTATCGGCTCTTACTCTTATTGTAAATCGCCCTGGAACCCCAAAACTATGGGGTAATACCTCATGAAAACGGCCAAAAAACACGAAAACGACGTGTTTTTTGTCATATCTCTCAAACTTATATCTGGTCTTACGGTCATTGTAAATCGCCTTGGAACCCCAAAACTATGGGTAATAGCTCATAAAAGGGCCATAAAACACGAATACGAAGTTTTTTGGCCATATCTCTCAAACTTGTATCGGGTCTTACGGTCATTGTAAATCGCCTAGAACCCCAAAACTATGGGCAATAGCTCATGAAAATAGCCATAAAACATGAAACGACAAGTTTTGGTCATATCTCTCAAACTTCTATCGGGTCTTACGGTCATTGTAAATCGCCTAGAACCCCAAACCTTTGAGCAATAGCTCATGAAAACGGCCATAAAACACGAATACGACGAGTTTTTGGTCATATCTCTCAAACTTATATCTTGTCTTACGGTCATTGTAACTCGCCCTGGAACCCCAAAACTATGGGCAATAGCTCATGAAAACGGCCATACAGCGCGAATACAACGAGTTTTTTGTCATATCTCTCAAACTTGTATCGGGTCTTACGGTCATTGTAAATCATCCTAGAAACCCAAAACTGTGGGTAATAGCTCATGAAAACGGCCATAAAGCATGAATACGACGAGTTTTTGTTCATATCTCTAAAACATGTATCGGGTCTTACTGTCGTTGTAAATCACCCTAGAACCCCAAAACTTTGGGCAATAGCTCATGAAAACAGCCATACAACGCGAATACAACGAGTTTTTAGTCATATCTCTCAAACTTGTATCGGGTCTTATTGTTGTTGTAAATCAACCTAGAACCCCAAAAGTATGAGCTATAGCTCATGAAAACAACCATAAAACACGAAAACGACGAGTTTTTTGTCGTATCTCTCAAACTTTTATCAGGTCTTACTATCGTTGTAAATCGCCCCAGAACCCCAAAACAGTGGGCAATGGCTCAAGAAAACGGCCATAAAACTCGAACACGACGAGTTTTTGGTCATATCTCTCAAACTTGTATCGGGTCTTATGGTCATTGTAAATCACCCTGGAACCCCAAAATTGTAGGCAATAGCTCTTGAAAACATCCATAAAGCGTGAATACGATGAGTTTTTGGTCATATCTCTCAAACTTGTATTGGGTCTTACAGTCATTGTAATCGCCATAGAACCCCAAAATTGTGGGCAATAGCTCATGAAAACGGCCATAAAGCGCGAATACGACGAGTTTTTCGTCATATCTCTCAAACTTGCATCGGGTCTTACGGTCAGTGTAAATCGCCTTGGAACCCCAAAACTGTAGGCAATAGCTCTTGAAAATGGCCATAAAGCGCGAATACGACGACTTTTTGGTCATATCTCTCAAACATGTATCTGTTCTTATGGTCGTTGTAAATCGCCTTAGAACCCCAAAACCGTGGGCCATAGCTCATGAAAACGGCCATAAGACACGAAAACGACGAGTTTTTGGTCATATCTCTCAAACATGTATCGGGTCTTACTGTCATTGTAAATCGCCCAAGAATCCCAAAATTGTGGGCAATAGCTCATGAAAATGGCCAAAAAACATGAAAACGACGAGTTTTTGGTCATATCTCTCAAACTTATATCTGGTCTTACGGTCATTGTAAATCGCCTTGGAACCCCAAAACTATGGGTAATAGCTCATAAAAGGGCCATAAAACGCGAATACGGCGAGTTTTTGGCCATATCTCTCAAACTTGTATCGGGTCTTACGGTCATTGTAATCACCATAGAACCCCAAAAATTGTGGGCAATAGCTCATGAAAACGGCCATAAAACATGAAAACGACAAGTTTTTGGTCATATCACTCAAACTTGTATCGGGTCTTACTGTTGTTGTAAATCGACCTAGAACCCCAAAACTATGAGCAATAGCTCATGAAAACGGCCATAAAACACGAAAACGACGAGTTTTTGATCATATCTCTCAAACTTTTATCGGGTCTTACGATCATTGTAAATCGCCCTGGAACCCCAAAACTATAGGCAATAGCTCTTGAAAACAGCCATAAAGCATAAATACGATGAGTGTTTGGTCATATCTCTCAAACTTGTATCTGTTCTTACGGTCACTGTAAATCGCCTAGGAACCCCAAACCTGTAGGCAATAGCTCTTCAAAATAGCCATAAAGCGCGAAAACGACGAGTTTTTGGTCATATCTCTCAAACATGTATCGGGTCTTACTCATTGTAAATAGCCCAGAATCCCAAAATTGTGGGCAATAGCTCATGAAAATGGCCAAAAACATGAAATACAATGAGTTTTCGTCATATCTCTCAAACTTGTATCAGGTCTTACGGTCACTGTAAATCGCCCTAGAAACCCAAAACTATGGGTAATAGCTCATGAAAACAGCCATAAAGCGCGAATACGACGAGTTTTTGGTCATATCTCTCAAACTTGTATCGGGTCTTACTGTCGTTGTAATCGCCGTAGAAAGCCAAAACTGTGGGCAATAGCTCATGAAAACAGTCATACAACACGAATACAACGAGTTTTTGCTCATATCTCTCAAACATGTATCGGGTCTTACTGTCATTGTAAATCGCCCCGGAACCCCAAAACTGTGGGTAATAGCTCATGAAAACGGCCAAAAAACACGAAAACGACAAGTTTTTGTTCATATCTCAAACTTGTATCGGGTCTTACTGTTGTTGTAAATCGCCCTAGAACCCCAAAACTTTGAGCAATAGCTCATGAAAACAGCCATAAAACACGAAAACGACGAGTTTTTTTTATCATATCTCTCAAACTTTTATCAGGTCTTACTATCGTTGTAAATCGCCCCAGAACCCCAAAACTGTGGAAAATGGCTCATGAAAACGGCCATAAAACTCGAATACGATGATTTTTTGGTCATATCTCTTAAACTTGTATCGGGTCTTATGGTCATTGTAAATCGCCCTGGAACCCCAAAACTGTAGGCAATAGCTCTTGAAAACATCCATAAAGCGTGAATACGATGAGTTTTTGGTCATATCTCTCAAACTTGTATTGGGTCTTACGGTCATTGTAATCGCCATAGAACCCCAAAATTGTGGGCAATAGCTCATGAAAACGGCCATAAAGCGCTAATACGACGAGTTTTTCATCAAATCTCTCAAACTTGCATCGGGCCCTACGGTCAGTGTAAATCGCCTTGGAACCCCAAAACTGTAGGCAATAGCTTTTGAAAATGGCCATAAAGCGCGAATACGACGACTTTTTGGTCATATCTCTCAAACATGTATCTGTTCTTATGGTCGTTATAAATCGCCCTAGAACCCCAAAACTATGGGCAATAGCTCGTGAAAACGGCCATAAAACACGAAAATGACGAGTTTTTGCTCATATCTCTCAAACATGTATCGGGTCTTACTGTCATTGTAAATCGCCCCGGAACCCCAAAACTGTGGGTAATAGCTCATGAAAACGGCCAAAAAACACGAAAACGACTAGTTTTTGGTTATATCTCTCAAACTTACATCTGGTCTTATGGTCATTGTAAATCGCCTTGGAACCCCAAAACTATCGGTAATAGCTCATAAAAGGGCCATAAAACGCGAATACGGCGAGTTTTTGGCCATATCTCTCAAACTTGTATCGGGTCTTACGGTCATTGTAAATCGCCCGAGAACCTGAAAACTATGGGTAATAGCTCATGAAAATGGCCATAAAACATGAAAATAACAAGTTTTTGGTCATATCACTCAAACTTGTATCGGGTCTTACTGTTGTTGTAAATCGACCTAGAACCCCAAAACTATGAGCAATAGCTCATGAAAACAGCCATAAAACACGAAAACGACGAGTTTTTGATCATATCTCTCAAACTTTTATTGGGTCTTACGGTCATTGTAAATCGCCCTGGAACCCCAAAACTATGGGCAATAGCTCATGAAAACAGCCATAAAGCGTGAATACGATGAGGTTTGGTCATATCTCTCAAACTTGTATCGGGTCTGACGGTCACTGTAAATCGCCTAGGAACCCCAAACCTGTAGGCAATAGCTCTTCAAAACAGCCATAAAGCGCGAAAACGACGAGTTTTTGGTCATATCTCTCAAAAATGTATCGGGTCTTACTGTCGTTGTAAATCGCCCAAGAATCCCAAAATTGTGGGCAATAGCTCATGAAAATGGCCAAAAAACATGAAAATGAAGTTTTGGTCATATCTCTCAAACTTGTCGGTCTTACGGTCATTGTAAATCGCCTAGAAACCCCAAAACTGTGGGCATAGCTCATGAAAACGACCATAAAAGCGAATCTGACGAATTTTTGTTCATATCTCTCAAACATGTATCGGGTCTTACTGTCATTGTAAATCGCCCTAGAACCCCAAAACTGTGGGCAATAGCTCATTAAAACAGCCATACAACACGAATACAACGAGTTTTTGGTCATATCTCTCAAACTTGTATCGGGTCTTACGGTCATTGTAAATCGCCCTGGAACCTGAAAACTGTGGTTAATAGCTCATGAAAACGGCCATAAAACATCAAAACGACGAGTTTTTGTTCATATCTCTAAAACATGTATCAGGTCTTACTGTCATTGTAAATCACCCTAGAACCCCAAAACTATGAGCAATAGCTCATGAAAACAACCATAAAACACAAAAACGACGAGTTTTTGATCATATCTCTCAAACTTTTATCAGGTCTTACTATCGTTGTAAATCGCCCCAACACCCCAAAATAGTGGGCAATGGCGGCTCATGAAAACAGCCATAAAGCGCGAATACGACGAGTTTTTCGTCATATCTCTCAAACTTGCATCGGGTCTTACGGTCATTGTAAATCACCATGGAACCCCAAAACTGTAGGCAATAGCTCTTGAAAACATCCATAAAGCGTGAATACGATGAGTTTTTGGTCATATCTCTCAAACTTGTATTGGGTCTTACGGTCATTGTAATCGCCATAGAACCCCAAAATTGTGGGCAATAGCTCATGAAAACGGCCATAAAGCGCGAATACGACGAGTTTTTCGTCATATCTCTCAAACTTGCATCGGGTCTTACGGTCAGTGTAAATCACCATGGAACCCCAAAACTGTAGGCAATAGCTCTTGAAAATGGCCATAAAGCGCAAATACGACGAGTTTTTGGTCATATCTCTCAAACATGTATCTGTTCTTACGGTCGTTGTAAATCGCCCTAGAACCCCAAAACTATGGGCAATAGCTCATGAAAACGGCCATAAAACACGAAAACGACGAGTTTTTGGTCATATCTCTCAAACATGTATCGGGTCTTACTGTCATTGTAAATCGCCCTGGAACCCCAAAACTGTGGGGTAATACCTCATGAAAACGGCCAAAAAACACGAAAACGACGAGTTTTTGGTCATATCTCTCAAACTTATATCTGGTCTTACGGTCATTGTAAATCGCCTTGGAACCCCAAAACTATCGGTAATAGCTCATAAAATGGCCATAAAATGCGAATACACTGAAGTTTTTGGCCATATCTCTCAAACTTGTATCGGGTCTTACGGTCATTGTAAATCGCCCGAGAACCTGAAAATTATGGGTAATAGCTCATGAAAACGGCTATAAAGCGCAAATACGATGAGTTTTTGGTCATATCTCTCAAACATGTATCGGGTCTTACTGTCGTTGTAAATCGCCCTGGAACCCAAAAACTGTGAGCAATCGCTCATGAAAACGTCCATAAAACACGAAAACGACGAGTTTTTGATCATATCTCTCAAACTTTTATCGGGTCTTACTATCGTTGTAAATCGCCTTGGAACCCCAAAACTATAGGCAATAGCTCTTGAAAACAGCCATAAAGCATGCATACGATGAGTGTTTGGTCATATCTCTCAAACTTGTATCGGGTCTTACGGTCACTGTAAATCGCCTAGGAACCCCAAACCTGTAGGCAATAGCTCTTCAAAACAGCCATAAAGCGCGAAAACGACGAGTTTTTGGTCATATCTCTCAAACATATATCGGGTCTTATTGTCGTTGTAAATCGCCCAAGAATCCCAAAATTGTGGGCAATAGCTCATGAAAACGGCCATAAAACATGAAAACTACGAGTCTTTGGTCATCTCTCTCAAACTTGTATCGGGTCTTACGGTCATTGTAAATCGCTCTGGGACCCCAAAACTGTAGGCAATAGCTCATGAAAACGGCCATAAAACGCGAATACAACGAGTTTTTGGTCATATCTATCAAACATGTATCGGGTCTTACGGTTATTGTAAATCGCCCTGGAACCTGAAAACTGTGGGTAATAGCTCATGAAAACGGCCATAAAACATCAAAACGACAAGTTTTTGGTCATATCTCTCAAACTTGTATCGGGTCTTACGGTCACTGTAAATCGCCCTTGAACCCCAAAACTATGGGCAATAACTCATGAAAACAACCATGAAACGACGATTTTTGATCATATCTCTCAAACTTTTATCGGGTCTTATGATCATTGTAAATCGCCCCAAAACCCCAAAACAATGGGCAATGGCTCATGAAAACGGCCATAAAACTCGAATACGACGAGTTTTTGATAATATCTCTCAAACTTGTATCGAGTCTTATGGTCATTGTAAATCGCCCTAGAACACCAAAACTGTAGGCAATAGCTCTTAAAAACATCCATAACGCGTGAATACGATGAGTTTTTGGTCATATCTCTCAAACTTGTATTGGGTCTTACGGTCATTGTAATCGCCATAGAACCCCAAAATTGTGGGCAATAGCTCATGAAAACGGCCATAAAGCGCGAATACGACGAGTTTTTCGTCATATCTCTCAAACTTGCATCGGGCCTTACGGTCATTGTAAATCGCCTTGGAACCCCAAAACTTTGGGCAATAACTCATGAAAACGGCCATAAAACACGAAAACGACGAGTTTTTGGTCATATCTCTCAAACATGTATCTGTTGTTACGGTCGTTGTAAATCGCCCTAGAACCCCAAAACTATGGGCAATAGCTCATGAAAACGGCCATAAAACACGAAAACGACGAGTTTTTGGTCATATCTCTCAAACATGTATCGGGTCTTACTGTCATTGTAAATCGCCCAAGAACCCAAAACTGTGGGCAATAGCTCATGAAAACAACCATTAAACACGAAAACGACGAGTTTTTTATCATATCTCTCAAACTTTTATCAGGTCTTACTATCGTTGTAAATCGCCCCAGAATCCCAAAACAGTGGGCAATGGCTCATGAAAACGGCCATAAAACTCGAATACGACGAGTTTTTGGTCATATCTCTCAAACTTGTATCGGGTCTTATGGTCATTGTAAATCACCCTGGAACCCCAAAATTGTAGGCAATAGCTCTTGAAAACATCCATAAAGCGTGAATACGATGAGTTTTTGGTCATATCTCTCAAACTTGTATTGGGTCTTACAGTCATTGTAATCGCCATAGAACCCCAAAATTGTGGGCAATAGCTCATGAAAACGGCTATAAAGTGCGAATACGACGAGTTTTTCGTCATATCTCTCAAACTTGCATCGGGTCTTACGGTCAGTGTAAATCGCCTTGGAACCCCAAAACTGTAGGCAATAGCTCTTGAAAATGGCCATAAAGCGCGAATACGACGACTTTTTGGTCATATCTCTCAAACATGTATCTGTTCTTATGGTCGTTGTAAATCGCCCTAGAACCCCAAAACTATGGGCAATAGCTCATGAAAACGGCCATAAAACATGAAAATGATGAGTTTTTGGTCATATCTCTCAAACATGTATCGGGTCTTACTGTCATTGTAAATCGCCCTGGAACCCCAAAACTAAGGTAATAGCTCATGAAAAGCCATAAAACACGAAAGCGAAGTTTTGTTCATATCTCTCCAACTTATATCGGGTCTTACGTTCATTGTAAATCACCCTGGAACCCCAAAACTATGGGCAATAGCTCATAAAATGGCCATAAAACGCGAATACGGCGAGTTTTTGGTCATATCTCTCAAACTTGTATCGGGTCTTACGGTCATTGTAAATCGCCCTAGAACCCCAAAACTGTGGGTAATAGCTCATGAAAACGGCCATAAAACACGAAAACGACAAGTTTTTGGTCATATCTCTCAAACTTGTATTGGGTCTTACTGTTGATGTAAATCGCCCTAAAACCCCAAAACTATGAGCAATAGCTCATGAAAACGGCCATAAAACACGAAAACGACGAGTTTTTGATCATATCTCTCAAACTTTTATCGGTTCTTACGATCATTGTAAATCGCCCTAAAACCCCAAAACTATAGGCAATAGCTCTTGAAAACAGCCATAAAGCATGAATACGATGAGTGTTTGGTCATATCTCTCAAACTTGTATCGGGTCTTACGGTCACTGTAAATCGCCTAGGAACCCCAAACCTGTAGGCAATAGCTCTTCAAAACAGCCATAAAGCGCGAATACGACGAGTTTTTGGTCATATCTCTCAAACATGTATCGGGTCTTACGGTCGTTGTAAATCGCCCTAGAACCCCAAAACTATGGGCAATAGCTCATGAAAACGGCCATAAAACACGAAAATGACGAGTTTTTGCTCATATCTCTCAAACATGTATCGGGTCTTACTGTCGTTGTAAATCGCCCTAGAATCCCAAAATTGTGGGAATAGCTCATGAAAACGGCCAAAAAATACGAAAACGATGAGTTTTTGGTCATATCTCTCAAACTTGTATCAGGTCTTATGATCATTGTAAATCACACTGGAACCCCAAAACTGTGGGTAATAACTCATGAGAACGGCCATAAAGCGCGAATACAACGAGTTTTTGGTCATATCTCTCAAACTTATATCTTGTCTTACGGTCATTGTAAATCGCCCTGGAACCCCAAAACTATGGGCAATAGCTCATAAAATGGCCATAAAACGCGACTACGACGAGTTTTTGGCCATATCTCTCAAACTTGTATCAGGTCTTACGGTCATTGTAAATCGCCCTAGAAACCCAAAACTATGGGTAATAGCTAATGAAAATGGCCATAAAGCGCGAATACGATGAGTTTTTGTTCATATCTCTAAAACATGTATCGGGTCTTACTGTCGTTGTAAATCGCCGTAGAACACCAAAACTGTGGGCAATAGCTCATGAAAACAGTCATACAACACGAATACAATGAGTTTTTGCCCATATCTCTCAAACATGTATCGGGTCTTACTGTCGCTGTAAATCGCCCTATAACCCCAACTGTGGGCAATAGCTCATGAAAACGGCCATAAAACATGAAAACGACAAGTTTTTTTGTCATATCTCTCAAACTTGTATCCGGTCTTACTGTTGTTGTAAATCGCCCTAGAACCCCAAAACTATGAGCAATAGCTCATGAATACAGCCATAAAGCGCGAATACGACAAGTTTTTGGTCATATCTCTCAAACATGTATCGGGTCTTACGGTCATTGTAAATCGCCTTGGAACCCCAAAAGTGTAGGCAATAGCTCTTGAATACATCCATAAAGCGCGGATACGACGAGTTTTTGGTCATATCTCTCAAACATGTATCGGGTCTTATGGTCATAGTAAATCGCCCGAGAACCCCACAACTATGGGCAATAGCTCATGAAAACGGCCATAAAACACGAATACGAGTTTTTGGTCATATCTCTCAAACTTGTATCGGGTCTTATGGTCATTGTAAATCGCCCTAGAACCCCAAAACTATGGGCAATAGCTCATGAAAACAGCCATAAAACACGAATACAACGAAGTTTTGATCATATCTCTCAAACATGTATCAGGTCTTCAGGTCATTGTAAATCGCCAAGAACCCCAAAATTGGGTAATAACTCATGAAAATGGCCATAAAACACGAAAACGGCGAGTTTTTGTTCATATCTCTCAAACATGTATCGGGTCTTACTATCGTTGTAAGTCGCCCTAGAACCCCATAACTATGGGCAATAGCTCATGAAAACAGCCATAAAACATGATTACGACGAGTTTTTCGTCATATCTCTCAAACAGGTATCGGGTCTTACTGTCATTATAAATCGCCCTATAACCCCAACCGTGGGCAATAGCTCATGAAAATGGCCATACAACACGAATACAACGAGTTTTTGGTCATATCTCTCAAACTTGTATCGGGTCTTACGGTCATTGTAAATCGCCCTAGAACCTAAAAACTGTGGGTAAAAGCTCATGAAAACGGCCATAAAACACGAAAACGACAAGTTTTTGTTCATATCTCTCAAACTTTTACCGGTTCTTACTTTTGTTGTAAATCGCCCTAGAACCCCAAAACTATGAGCAATAGCTCATGAAAACAGCCATAAAACACGAAAACGAAGATTTTTTATCATATCTCTCAAACTTTTATCGGGTCTTACTATCGTTGTAAGTCGCCCTAGAACCCCAAAACAATGGGCAGCTCATGAAACGCCATAAAACTCGAATACGACGAGTTTTTGGTCATATCTCTCAAACTTGTATCGGGTCTTATGGTCATTGTAAATCCCCCTGGAACCCCAAAACTGTAGGCAATAGCTCTTGAAAACATCCATAAAGCGTGAATACGATTAGTTTTTGGTCATATCTCTCAAACTTGTATTGGGTCTTACGGTCATTGTAATCGCCCTAGAACCCCAAAACTAAGGGCAATAGCTCATGAAAACGGCCATAAAACCCGAAAACGACGAGTTTTTGGTCATATGTCTCAAACATGTATCAGGTCTTACTGTCGTTGTAAATCGCCCTAGAACCCCAAAACTAAGGGCAATAGCTCATGAAAATGGCCCTAAAACACAAAAACGACGAGTTTTTGGTCATATGTCTCAAACATGTATCAGGTCTTACTGTCGTTGTAAATTGCCCTAGAACCCCAAAATTTTGGGTAATAGCTCATCTAAATGGCCATAAAACACGAATACAACGAGTTTTTAGTCATATCTCTCAAACATGTATCGGGTCTTACTGTCATTGTAAATCGCCCTGGAACCCCAAAACTATGGGGTAATACCTCATGAAAACGGCCAAAAAACACGAAAACGACGAGTTTTTTGTCATATCTCTCAAACTTGAATCGGGTCTTACTATTGTTGTAAATCGACCTAGAACCCCAAAACTCTGAGCAATAGCTCATGAAAACAACCATAAAACACGAAAACGACGAGTTTTTTATCATATCTCTCAAACTTTTATCAGGTCTTACTATCATTGTAAATCGCCCCAGAATCCCAAAACAGTGGGCAATGGCTCATGAAAACGGCCATAAAGTGCGAATATGATGAGTTTTTGGTCATATCTGTCAAACTTGTATCGGGTCTTACAGTCATTGTAATCACCATAGAACCCCACAACTATGGGCAATAGCTCATGAAAACAGCCATAAAGCACGAATACGGCGAGTTTTTGGTCATATCTCTCAAACTTGTATCGGGTCTTACTGTCGTTGTAAATCGGCCTAGAACCCCAAAATTGTGGGCAATAGCTCATGAAGACGGCCATAAAGCGCGAATAAGATGAGTTTTTGGTCATATCTCTCAAACTTGTATCGGGTCTTACGGTCATTGTAAATCGCCTTGGAACCCCAAAACTATAGGCAATAGCTCATGAAAATGGCCATAAAAGCGAATCTGACGAGTTTTTGGTCATATCTCTCAAACATGTATCGGTCTTATGGTCTTTGTAAATCGCCCTAGAACCCAAAACTATGGGTAATAGCTCATGAAAACGGCCATAAAACACGAAAATGACGAGTTTTTGGTCATATCTCTCAAACATGTATCGGGTCTTACTGTCATTGTAAATCGCCCTGGAACCCCAAAACTGTGGGGTAATACCTCATGAAAACGGCCAAAAAACACGAAAACGACGAGTTTTTTTATCATATCTCTCAAACTTATATCTGGTCTTACGGTCATTGTAAATCGCCTTGGAACCCAAAAACTATGGGTAATAGCTCATAAAAGGGCCATAAAACGCGAATACGGCGAGTTTTTGGCCATATCTCTCAAACTTGTATCGGGTCTTACGGTCATTGTAAATCGCCCTGGAACCTAAAAACTGTGGGTAAAAGCTCATGAAAACGGCCATAAAACATGAAAACAACAAGTTTTTGGTCATATCTCTCAAACTTGTATCGGGTCTTACTGTTGTTGTAAATCGCCCTAGAACCCCAAAACTATGAGCAATAGCTCATGAAAACGGCCATAAAACACGAAAACGACGAGTTTTTGATCATATCTCTCAAACTTGTATCGGGTCTTACGGTCACTGTAAATCGCCTAGGAACCCCAAACCTGTAGGCAATAGCTCTTGAAAACAGCCATACAGCATGAATACGACGAGTTTTTGGTCATATCTCTCAAACATGTATCGGGTCTTACGGTCTTTGTAAATCGCCCTAGAACCCAAAACTATGGGTAATAGCTCATGAAAACGGCCATAAAACACGAAAATGACGAGTTTTTGGTCATATCTCTCAAACATGTATCGGGTCTTACTGTCATTGTAAATCGCCCTGGAACCCCAAAACTATGGGGTAATACCTCATGAAAACGGCCAAAAAACACGAAAACGACGAGTTTTTTGTCATATCTCAAACTTGAATCGGGTCTTACTATTGTAAATCGCCTAGAACCCCAAAACTATGGGCAATAGCTCATGAAAACAACCATAAAACACGAAAGCGAAGTTTTTTATCATATCTCTCAAACTTTATCGGGTCTTATCATTGTAAATCGCCTAGAATCCCAAAACAGTGGGCAATGGCTCATGAAACGGCCATAAAACTCAAGACGAAGTTTTGGTCATATCTCTCAAACTTGTATCGGGTCTTATGGTCCTTGTAAATCACCTATAACCCCAAAATTGTAGGCAATAGCTCATGAAAATAGCCATAAAGCGTGAATACAACGAGTTTTGGTCATATCTCTCAAACTTGTATTGGGTCTTACGGTCATTGTAAATCGCCGAGAACCCCAAAACTATGGGTAATAGCTCATGAAAACGACCATAAACATGAAAACGACAAGTTTTTGGTCATATCACTCAAACTTCTATCGGGTCTTACAGTTGTTGTAAATCAACCTAGAACCCCAAAACTATGAGCAATAGCTCATGAAAACAGCCATAAAACACGAAAACGACGAGTTTTTGATCATATCTCTCAAACTTTTATTGGGTCTTACTGTCATTGTAAATCGCCCCAGAACCCCAAAACAGTGGGCAATGGCTCAGGAAAAAGGCCATATAACTCGAATACGACGAGTTTTTGGTCATATCTCTCAAACTTGTATCGGGTCTTATGGTCATTGTAAATCGCCCTGGAACCCCAAAACTGTGGGTAATAGCTCATGAGAACGGCCATAAAGCGCGAATACGACGAGTTTTTGGTCATATCTCTCAAACTTATATCTTGTCTTACGGTCATTGTAAATCGCCCTGGAACCACAAAACTATGGGCAATAGCTCATAAAATGGCCATAAAACGCGAATACGACGAGTTTTTGGCCATATCACTCAAAAACAGCCATAAAAAGCGAATCAGAGTTTTTTTTTTATGTCTCAAACATGTATCGGGTCTTACTGTCGTTGTAAATCGCCCTAGAACCCAAAAACTGTGGCAATAGCTGATGCAAACGGCCATAAAACATGAAAACAACAAGTTTTTGGTCATATCTCTCAAACTTGTATCGAGTCTTACTGTTGTTGTAAATCGCCCTAGAACCCCAAAACTATGAGCAATAGCTCATGAAAACGGCCATATGGGGTTTTATCATATCTCTCAAACTTTTATGGGGTCTTACTATCGTTGTAAATCGCCCCAGAACCCCAAAACAGTGGGCAGTGGCCCATGAAAACGGCCATAAAACTTGGATATGACGAGTTTTTGGTCATATCTCTCAAACTTGTATCGGGTCTTACGGTCGTTGTAAATTTCCCTAGAACCCCAAAACTAAGGGCAATAGCTCATGAAAACGGCCATAAAACACGAAAACGACGAGTTTTTGGTCATATCTCTCAAAAATGTATCGGGTCTCTCTGTCGTTCTAAATCGCCCTAGAACCCCAACCGTGGGAAATAGCTCACGAAAACGGCCATAAAACGCGAATACAACGAGTTTTTGGTCATATCTCTCAAACTTGTATCGGGTCTTACGGTCTTTGTAAATCGCCCTAGGACCCCAAAACGGTAGGCAATATCTCATGAAAACGGCCATAAAACACGAAAACGACGAGTTTTTGATCATATCTCTCAAACTTTTATCGGGTCTTACTATCATTGTAAGTCGCCCCAGAACCCCAAAACTGTGGGCAATGGCTCATGAAAACGGCCATAAAACTCGAATTCGACGAGTTTTTGGTCATATCTCTCAAACTTGTATCGGGTCTTACGATCATTGTAAATCGCTCTGGAACCCCAAAACTGTAGGTAATAGCTCTTGAAAACAGCCATAAAGCGTGAATACGTCGAGTGTTTGGTCATATCTCTCAAACTTGTATCGGGTCTTACGGTCACTGTAAATTGCCTTGGAACCCCAAACCTATAGGAAATAGCTCTTGAAAACGGCCATAAAGCGCGAATACGACGAGTTTTTGGTCATATCTCTCAAACATGTATCGGGTCTTACGATCGTTGTAAATCGCCCTAGAACCCCAAAACTATGCGCAATAGCTCATGAAAACGGCCATAAAACATGAAAATGACGAGTTTTTGCTCATATCTCTCAAACATGTATCGGGTCTTATGGTCATTGTAAATCGCCCTGGAACCCCAAAACAGTGGGTAATAGCTCATGAAAACGGTCATAAAGCGCGAATACGACGTGTTTTTGTTCATATCTCTCAAACATGTATCGGGTCTTACAGTCGTTGTAAATCGCCCTAGAACCCCAAAACTGTGGGCAAGATCTCATGAAAACGGCCATAAAACACGAAAATGACGAGTTTTTGGTCATCTCTCTCAAACATGTATCAGGTCTTACTGTCATTGTAAATCTCCCTAGAATCCAAAAATTGTGGGCAATTGCTCATTAAAATGGCCAAAAAACACGAAAACGACGAGTTTTTGGTCATATCTCTCAAACTTGTATCGGGTCTTATGATCATTGTAAATCGCCCTAGAAACCCAAAACTGTGGGCAATATCTCATAAAAACGGCCATAAAGCGCGAATACGACGCGTTTTTGTTCATATCTCTAAAACATGTATCGGGTCTTACTGTCGTTGTAAATCACCCTAGAACCCGAAAACTGTGGGCAATAGCTCATGAAAACAGCCATACAACGCGAATACAACGAGTTCTCGGTCATAACTCTCAAACTTGTATCGGGTCTTACGGTCATTGTAAATCACCCGAGAACCTGAAAACTATTCGTAATAGCTCATGAAAACGGTTATAAAACATGAAAACGACAAGTTTTTCGTTATATCACTCAAACTTCTGTCGGGTCTT
Organism: Avena insularis; assembly: GCA_023614405.1. Taxonomy (NCBI): domain Eukaryota; kingdom Viridiplantae; phylum Streptophyta; class Magnoliopsida; order Poales; family Poaceae; genus Avena; species Avena insularis. The sequence goes on from CM042694.1 coordinate 103,559,601, forward strand.
ACTGTTGTTGTAAATCGACCTAGAACCCCAAAACTATGAGCAATAGCTCATGAAAACAGCCATAAAACTCGAATACGACGAGGTTTTGGTCATATCTCTCAAACTTGTATCGGGTCTTACGGTCAATATAAATCGCCTTGATACCCCAAACCTGTAGGCAATAGCTCTTGAAAACGGCCATAAAGCACGAATACGATGAGTTTTTGATCATATTTTCAAACATGTATCGGGTCTTACGGTCGTTGTAAATCGCCCTAGAACCCCAAAACTATGGGCAATAGCTCATGATAACGGCCATAAAATACGAAAATGACGAGTTTTTTCTCATATCTCTCAAACATGTATCGGGTCTTATGGTCATTGTAAATCGCCCTGGAACCCCAAAACTGTGGGTAATTGCTCATGAGAACGGCCATAAAGCGACAATATAACTAGTTTTTGGTCATATCTCTCAAACTTATATCTGGTCTTACCGTCGTTGTAAATCGCCCTAGAACCCCAAAACTATGGGTAATATCTCATAAAATGGCCATAAAACTCGAATACGACGAGTTTTTGGTCATATCTCTCAAACTTGTATCGGGTCTTATGATCATTGTAAATCTCCCTGGAACCCCAAAACTGTAGGCAATAGCTCTTGAAAACAGCCATAAAGCGTGAATACGATGAGTGTTTGGTCATATCTCTCAAACTTGTATTGGGTCTTACGGTCACTGTAAATCGCCTTGGAACCCCAAACCTGTAGGCAATAGCTCTTGAAAACGGCCATAAAGCGCGAATACGACGAGTTTTTGGTCGTATCTCTCAAACATGTATTGGGTCTTACAGTCATTGTAAATTGCCCTAGAACCCCAAAACTAAGGGCAATAGTTCATGAAAATGGCCATAAAACACGAAAACGATGAGTTTTTGGTCATATCTCTCAACATGTATCGGGTCTTACTGTTGTTCTAAATCGCCCTAGAACCCCAACCATGGGAAATAGCTCACGAAAACGGCCATAAAACGCGAATACAACGAGTTTTTGGTCATGTCTCTCAAACTTGTATCGGGTGTTACGGTCATTGTAAATCGCCCTGGGACCCCAAAACTGTAGGCAATAGCTCATGAAAACGGCCATAAAACACGAATACGACGAGTTTTTGGTCATATCTCTCAAACTTGTATCGGGTCTTACCGTCATTGTAATCGCCACAGAACCCCCAAATTGTGGGTAATAGCTCATGAAAACGGCCATAAAAGACGAAAACGACGAGTTTTTGGTCATACCTCTCAAACTTATATCTGGTCTTACGGTCATTGTAAATCGCCCTAGAACCCCAAAACTATGGGTAATAGCTCATAAAATGGCCATAAAACGCGAATACGGCGAGTTTTTGGCCATATCTCTCAAACTTCTATCGGGTCTTACGGTCATGGTAAATCGACCTAGAAACCCAAAAATGTTGGTAATAGCTCATGAAAACGACCATAAAGCGCGAATACGATGAGTTTTTGTTCATATCTCTCAAAAATGTATCGGGTCTTATTGTCGTTGTAAATCGCCCTAGAACCCCAAAACTGTGGGCAATAGCTCATGAAAACGGCCGTAAAACACGAAAACGACGAGTTTTTGGTCATATCTCTCGAACATGTATCAGGTCTTACTCTCGTCGTAAATCGCCCTAGAATCCAAAAATTGTGAGTAATTGCTCATGAAAATGGCCAAAAAACACGAAAACGACGAGTTTTTGGTCGTATCTCTCAAACTTGTATCGGGTCTTACGGTCATTGTAAATCTCCCTACAAACCCAAAACTGTGGGTAATAGCTCATGAAAACGGCCATAAAGCGCGAATACGACGCGTTTTTGTTCATATCTCTAAAACATGTATCGGGTCTTACTGTCGTTGTAAATCACCCTAGAACCCGAAAATTATGGGCAATAGCTCATGAAAACAGCCATACAACGCGAATACAACGAGTTCTTGGTCATATCTCTCAAACTTGTATCGAGTCTTACGGTCATTGTAAATCACCCGAGAACCTGAAAACTATTGGTAATATCTCATGAAAACGGCCATAAAACATGAAAACGACAAGTTTTTGGTCATATCAATCAAACTTCTATCGGGTCTTACTGTTGTTGTAAATCAACCTAGAACCCCAAAACTATTAGCAATAGCTCATGAAAAACAGCCATAAAAGACGAAAACGACGAGTTTTTGATCATATCTCTCAAACTTTTATCGGGTCTTACTGTTATTGTAAATGGCCCCAGAACCCCCAAACAGTGGGCAATGGCTCATGAAAACAGCCATAAAACTCGAATACGACGAGTTTTTGGTCATATCTCTCAAACTTGTATCGGGTCTTACGATCATTGTAAATCGCCCTGTAACCCCAAAATTGTAGGCAATAGCTCTTGAAAACAGCCATAAAGTGTGAATACGATGAGTGTTTGGTCATATCTCTCAAACTTGTATCGGGTCTTACGGTTACTGTAAATCGCCTTGGAACCCCAAACCTGTAGGCAATAGCTCATGAAAACGGCCATAAAGCGCGAATACGACGAGTTTTTGGTCATATCACTACAAGAGGCATGATATACTGTGACGAAAATCCTAATGACGAAGGTCCGTAACGTCAAAGATCGTAATGTGTGACGTTTTGTCCCTAGCTTCATGGAGTTCCATACTTCCGTGACGATCACACAACCCCTGTCACACATTAGCATAATCTGTGACAGCTGAGTAGCTTCCATGACGAGAGTGAATGGGTCATAGAAAAATTTTGGTCTGTGGCAAGCGTATTACGTCATGCCGTAGCTAGCGGGAGGACTTTCAAGGTGGAACCCACATGTCATTAACAAATAAAAAAGACATTGAATATAGCTTGACTAGCGAGAGACAGGAGCAAGTATGAAATATCGTTCATAAATCTATTTCTTAGAAGTAACGTTGGTTGTACAAAAAAAGACCAGATCTCATAATTAAAATTAAAATTGCAGAAAATGGAGAGGACTTTCAAGGTGGAACCCAGCTTGACTAGCGATAGACAGAGCACGTATGAAATATGGTTCATAAATCTATTTCTTAGAAGTAGCGCTGGTTGTAAGGAAAAAAGACCAGATCTTGTAATTAAAATTAAAATTGCAGAAAATGGAGTCGAACACAATACCTATTTAGACATAGGTGATGGCCGTTATGGATATGGCTTTTTAGGTGGTCGTTCTTGGGTGGAGTCGGAGTCACTGGCTCGTGGAGAAGTGATGATGATGACACCGGTTGGCAACCTCGACGATGGTCCTCGCTTCGGTGATGTGTGTGCGGTTTGTGTTGGTAGCCATGTTGCCTGTGTGTGCCCTCGAGGTGGTCATGTTCCATGACAGTCGACGAGGTTGTCCGTATCGGTTTTAGGCTGGTTTCCTGTTAATTAACCGGTCAATTTTCTTCTACTCCCTCCGTCCCAAAATAAGTGACTTGAGTTTGTTTAGATTCGAATGCATCTATATACTGAAACGTGTCTAGATACATCCATATTTAGACAAATCCAAGTCACTTATTTGGGACAAGGGAGTATGTTTTAAATAAAATGAGACAATATTACTCGTTTAGTTTTTAAAAATTTATGTATAAAGGAAAAATAATTTTCCCTCCACCGAAGGACCTACTCCCCCAATTTTCCCACCAAAAATTATATGTTCCCTCCGATTTTTTTCTAAACATTGCTTTTTTTCGCGCACTATACACTATATCCCCACCTGGCGGTCACTTGAGAATTTACCAGATGCTTCTAATCCTGCGGGGAGCCAGCGCCCACTCCCCTTATTTCTCCTCCTCTCCCCCATTCTCGCCAAGACACCAGATCGGGTCGCTCGATCCACCTTCCGCCCAGTCCTCCTCATCTGCGAGATCGGGGCCCGCCGACCTCACCAGCGTTCTTCTGACCGCAGACCGCTTGGGGGCCGCCGTGCGCCCCATCCCGCTCGAACGCCGCCGCCCTCCTCACCGGCGGGATCGGAGCCGTCGGCCTCACCCACGACGCCCTCCGTTCGCGCCCCTTCTCTTGTTTCATCCCACGAGTGCTGCTCCGTCCGCCTCCTCGTGAACTCCGCCGCCTGCAACCGTGAGAACTCCACCGCCCACACACGCACGAACTGCAGGTTTTTTTTAAGTATCTGAACTGCAGGTACTTTGTGTATTGGTTGTGCCGTAGGAGGATATGAACTGATTCTAGGTCAGGATTGGGATTTCTGGCTATTAAAAGAAAGTTCATATGCATAAATTAATATCGTCTGTGTCTAGGATCACCAAGTTTAGACTATGGATCATGCCACTCAATCTTTTTGCAAGTCGCCATGTTAGAAGATAAACATAGAATCAGTATATTTTTTATCTTCATCTTTTTCGAGCTAAAAAATTATCATCTATGTGCAATCTTCACCAAGTTTCTCTCTGAGATCAGAGATCAGAAACATCAAATATGTACATGTTTAACTTATATTTATCCTTCTTATATAGAGTAGTTAATCAAATAATTTGGTTTCTATGCATTTTAATGACAGCTTCTTGTATGCATTGTTTGCTGGTTAGCTCGGTGCGATTGTGACATATGCAGCTGAAGACAAACTTAATTATTTGCCTAAATCTCAACATGACTACTATTGGGTTACTACAGTGTGTTCTTGTACAAAACGAGTAGGTTCTGTCTTGACTGAAAAAAATGCACGTATAGATGTCTTCTCTCTGATTTTTAAGTAACTTGATTCAGCATTGTTATTTAAACCTACTTAGACACGAGCATTTTATGACTTTGAATAGATTCTGCAAGACGTCAACAATAGTCATCTCATGTAAAAAGCAGGGACTTGCAAATGAAACAAGTTCATTTTTTAAACTGAATAAAAGAAGTTCTAGGATGTTATTTGTCTTTGAGTATGGACCCTTCAAAGTAATTTGTCCAGCAGCAACTCATGTATGATAAGAGGTGGTAAATTAATCAAAGTCATTAGTTTTCCTTTGCATATGTTTGTGCAACTTTTATTTATGTATGCACAATATGTTAACGTATAGGTTTTCTAATGTTTCATGATATCCTTCTTTTCTAAGGTAGTACAACCATGCCAGAAACTCCGCAGTATGAGAGGAACAGGTTGGCAAGGGTTGCGAGGCTCGGATCTGAAGCGGCAACGCCACTTATGGAGATACATAAAATAGCCGGGCAATTGGTATATGGTGAGAGTGGCCATGACAAACAAAGGCGCAAAGGTGACAATGGTGGCAGTGGCTCCGAATATGAGCCAAATGATGATGAGGAGGCCGATGATGCGGACGATGTTTCTGGAGAAGAAGATGAGCAAGAGCCAACTCTACATATCTCAAAGGAAAATGTACCATATCTTTCTATCGAAACAGAGTATCTATAGATCATTTATAATTATTTTTGATAGGTTTTTAAGCATACAGAAAATATGTAGTGTTTCTCAAATCTTAAAATCACCTTTAGCTAACAAAAAGCAAGTGAGGTTGTTCTATTCTAAATGTATTGCTAGCATGCTTGTCATTTTAAATTGGCAACACATGTGGCATTAAGTGTAGAACTACTGGCATGATTACTATTTTTTTGTCTTACTACTAAATGTAGATTTCAACTTGCTAAGTCAAATTTAAGTCAATATTGATTCACTTCCTTGTTTTTGCCCAACTTGTTTGAACCAGGCAAAGCAAGCTTCTACAAAGCCACAAAGGAGAAAGCGTGCTCGGTCCAAAACTGTTGTACCTACTACCACAAGAACAACAAGAGCATCATCATCTAGACTTAACCAGACAGACCAGACCCCACCTAATGACAATGACACATCACCTGACCAAACTTCCAATGATACTAACTCACCTGATGCCGATACAGGGGTGCAACAGTCTCAAGACATGATAGACTTCTCGCACCAAATTGATAACACGGTTACACTACGTGGCCAAGGTATATGTAGCATCATCTTCTAACTCTGCTTTCTAGTTTCTACTTGAAATAATGAACTTCCACTTTTTCTGCTACCTTGTGATGTAGATGCTTTAGTATGCTCAAGTGGTCCAAAAAATCCAGAAAACTCAATGAGAACTAAATGTAGACCAACCATGGGGCATGGTTTAGATGATTATGCAAAAAGAAACGGAGGGAGGAAGATGAAGATTGATTTCTCAGCTGGCAGAGTGAGGCCTCTTGACCCTATCCAAGCAGTCAAGCTTGCTTCTCAGTGTGGTATACATGTCCGCAGCAATATCATGCATGTTGCTACACATTGGAATGATTACAGCAAAGAAGGCCTAGAACGCCATATTCCTAATGCTATTGGTCATGTTGCGGTGAGACATTTTCCTTGGTTCTTTTCATTCCATTTTTTACATGCTGTGCTGTCTATTTATTGATGTATCCAATCATTCCTTGCTTTTAGAAAAACTTTGAAATGGATCCAAAAGAGGAGGTGGCCAGAGGTGTATGCACAAAGATACTCCAGAAAGGTGTTCGACAACGTCGATATATCTTGAAGAGGGATTATTTCATGGGACGCACTGTTGATGAAGCGTTATCAAATAAGCCACCCAAAGTTACTCAACCAAATTGGGAAGCTCTTGTCAACAAATGGTCAGATGAAAGAAACAAGGTTTGTATCAAAATAGGCCACCAACAATACCTATAATGAATCTGAAGTTGCATACTACTTTTGTTTTAGTTTGTCAGGTTTATTAGACACTTTTTGTTGTATTATTTTGCCTGGCTATGACCTAGAGCTTTTAGGACAGAGCAAGGTAGATATGTTCTTACCGATATCTTGGACATAGTAAGGGATGGACACACTAAGATGATAATACTAGTGTTAGTAGCATAATTGGCAGTACCTAATGAACATGTTTTTTGTTTTAGTAAATAATCATTGTTGGTGATAATACTAATATTCGTTTGCTTCGTTTAGAAACTTTGCGCAAAGAACAAGAAGAACCGAGAAGCTGTCAAGCATCAGCAAACTACCGGCTCTAGGTCGTATCCTGCCCATTTTCACCAACTTGTAAGTATTGTACCAAACTGAATATCGTACCATGTCTAATGCAACATGTCTTCATATATTGAATACTAATTATATGAATCCCTAAATCTTGTAGAAGAAAGACAAGTACAACAATGAGGACCCTAGTCCAATTGAATTCTTCAAAGAGACCCATACCAACAAAAACACGGGATGCATGAGCGCAGCTGCACTTGATGCTTATGTGAGATTTCTTTATCCTTTTGACATGAACAAATGTTATTGCTGGCAGTAGTTTTCATTGCTGCATAAATAAATGCATGCATGCAACTACCATATCCTGTATTTACTTCTGTGCATATATATAAAGGGGTATATGTGATGAGTATTTCCCTCCAAAAATTATGTTTGAATGAGGACTTAAACTGCATAATTAATTCTGACTAATTTTATGGTATGGCAAGCAAGTTCGTACGGGTACATGCCTCGTGGTACATTATATATATGCATGAATAGTGATGTGCATGCATACATGCCTGGTGGTACATTATATATATGCATGAATAGTGATGTGCATGCATACTATGCTTCAGTACTAAGTCGTCAAATTGTTTTTTCACTCTCAGGACTAGATGTTCTGTTGAGTGCTGGCCTTAGTGTTGGCTGCTTATTGTGCCATTGGCTGTTATTGTGCTGCTCGCTACTTGTTGCTGTTGTTTGTTGGTTGCTTCATGAATATTCTGTTGGCGTTTGTGACTCTTATCTATGATATTTATATTCTTTTGTAATTTTTATTGAACCTATCAGCTTTCTCTAACTTGAGCCATGATGCATGCTTTCTTCTACAGACCGCGATGGAAAATAAAAGGACTGAAGCACAACCAGTAGATGAGCTGCTAGTGCCTGATACACAGATTGTGGCTGAAGTTCTAAAGGAGCATAGCTCGTCAAGCACCTTCCTCTCTAGCATGGGGTGCTAATCAAGATCTGGGAGGTCTAGAACATATGCTTCTGAAGGACGTGTCCGAGAATTAGAAGAACTAGTAGAGCAGCAGAGGAGGGAGGCAATAGAGGCACGTGAGATGTACCAGCAACAGTCAATTGAGAGAGCAAAAGAGCAAGAGGCAGCACTTGAAGAGATGCAAAGGAATCAACAGGAAGAATTGGAAGCTCTAAAGAAGAGTCAGGATGCATATGAAAAGAAGCAACAGGAGCAGGACAACCTTCTTAGTTTCCTCTTACGGAAACATGCAACTCAAAACTAAGCACCATATTTGATGGTGCGCGAAGAACATCAGTATATGAGGCCTTCCGCAATGTAGCCGGTGCCCAAAATGTCAAAAGGTAGCCACCTCATCACCGATGTCCAACAAAAAAATTCAGGCACCGCTCTCACAGTGTAGGGCTTCAACATGTGAAGAATATTGGGACCCAAATAATAAACAAGTACGTGTTGCTGCTGTGTAGGAAGGAAAGAGAGAGAGGCATTTGTTGTTTAGAGTAGATGGATAGCAATATTTTATTGGTTGTAGGAATTGGGCATTGCAGCTTCTACTTGCTCCGATGCCTCAAAATTTTGGTTCGGGCACCGGCAATCTGAGCCAGAAATCAACTGGGCACAGATTGAACATTGTGGAAGACATGATAGTGCTTTTCTAGCATTCCTAGTTTGCTACTGTTTAGTTTTGTCAACTTTACACTGCAACTTCGTTAGTTATGTATGATGATATTCAGTTGTGAGTCGCAGATATAAATTATAATTTTGATTTTGACTGCAATTGAGTATATCTGGCCATATGTATATCAAATTCGAAAATATTGATCGTCAAGAATTTAAATTAAATTTACATAAAAAGGGAATCAATATCAAAAGAAAAAATAATTCTAAAAAAAAATAATACCTGCAAAATAGGGTAAACATCAACGATTTATTGCAAAATATTACCAAGAAAAGGTTACACGTAATAAATTTTAATTTTTTGAAAATATCAAAAAAAGGGAATTTTTCTTTGAAAAATAGGATTTTTCTAAATTAATAAAATGACATCACATTTGATGTCATCAACAACCGTGACGCTATTCCATGACGTTTTCACGCTATGGGATGGTCTCGTAGGTGCTTACATCACATATGATGTCATCCATATTCAGTGACGTTCTTTTGCGCGCCGCGTCACGAGCGGGAATCTGTGACAGGGATTCCATGACGATGCCCGTGACGCTCGAAAAACGTCACACAGGGGTATTCCGTGACGTTATTTGCTATTCCATGACGTTTTGAGCTCGTCACGGTATATCGGATCTCTTGTAGTGTATCTCTCAAATATGTATCGGGTCTTACGGTTATTGTAAATTGCCCTAGAACCCCAAAACTATGGGCAATAGCTCATGAAAACGGCCATAAAACACGAAAATGACGAGTTTTTGCTCATATCTCTCAAACATGTATCGGGTCTTATGGTCATTGTAAATCGCCCTGGACCCCAAAACTGTGGGTAATAGCTCATGAGAACGGCCATAAAGCGCGAATACAACGAGTTTTTGGTCATATCTCTCAAACTTATATCTGGTCTTACGGTCTTTGTAAATCGCCCTAGAACCCCAAAACCATGGGTAATATCCTATAAAATGGCCATAAAACGCGAATACGGCGAGTTTTTGGCCATATCTTTCAAACTTGTATCGGGTCTTACGGTCGTTGTAAATCGCCCTAGAACCCCAAAACTGTGGGCAATAGCTCATGAAAACAGCCATAAAACACGAAAACGATGAGTTTTTGGTCATATCTCTCGAACATGTATCAGGTCTTACTGTCATTGTAAATCGCCCTAGAATCCAAAAATTATGGGCAATTTCTCATGAAAATGGCCAAAAAACACGAAAACGATGAGTTTTTGGTCATATCTCTCAAACTTGTATCGGGTCTTACGGTCATTGTAAATCGCCCTAGAAACCCAAAACTGTGGGTAATAGCTCATGAAAACGGCCATAAAGCGCCAATACGACGTGTTTTTGTTCATATCTCTAAAACATGTATCGGGTGTTACTGTCGTTGTAAATCACCCTAGATCCCGAAAACTGTGGGCAATAGCTCATGAAAATAGCCATACAACGCGAATACAACGAGTTCTTGGTTATATCTCTCAAACTTGTATTGGGTCTTACGGTCATTGTAAATCGCCCGAGACCTGAAAACTATGGGTAATAGCTCATGAAAACGGCCATAAAACATGAAAACGACAAGTTTTTGGTCATATCACTCAAACTTGTATCGGGTCTTACTGTTGTTGTAAATCGACCTAGAACCCCAAAACTATGAGCATAGCTCATGAAAACGGCCATAAAACACAAAAACGACGAGTTTTTAATCATATCTCTCAAACTTTTATCGGGTCTTACTGTCATTGTAAATCGCCCCAGAACCCCAAAACAGTGGGCAATGGCTCATGAAAACGGCCATAAAACTCGAATACGACGAGTTTTTGGTCATATCTCTCAAACTTGTATCGGGTCTTACGATCATTGTAAATCGCCCTGGAACCCCAAAACTGTAGGCAATAGCTCTTGAAAATAGCCATAAAGCGTGAATACGATGAGTGTTTGGTCATATCTCTCAGATTGTATCGTGTCTTACGGTCACTGTAAATCGCCTTGGAACCCCAAACCTGTAGGCAATAGCTCTTGAAAACGGCCATAAAGCTCGAATACGACGAGTTTTTGGTCATATCTCTCAAACATGTATCGGGTCTTACGGTCGTTGTAAATCGCCCTAGAACCCCAAAACTATGGGCAATAGCTCATGAAAACGGCCATAAAACACGAAAATGACGAGTTTTTGCTCATATCTCTCAAACATGTATCGGGTCTTACTGTCGTTGTAAATCGCCCTAGAATCCCAAAATTGTGGGCAATAGCTCATGAAAACGGCCAAAAAACACGAAAACGACGAGTTTTTGGTCATATCTCTCAAACTTGTATCGGGTCTTATGGTCATTGTAAATCGCCCTGGAAACCTAAAACTGTGGGTACTAGCTCATGAGAACGGCCATAAAGCGCGAATACAACGAGTTTTTGGTCATATCTCTCAAACTTATATCTTGTCTTACGGTCATTGTAAATCGCCCTGGAACCCCAAAACTATGGGCAATAGCTCATAAAATGGCCATAAAACGCGAATACGACGAGTTTTTGGCCATATCTCTCAAACTTGTATCAGGTCTTACGGTCATTGTAAATCGCCCTAGAAACCCAAAACTGTGGGTAATAGCTCATCAAAATAGCCATAAAGCGCGAATACGACGAGGTTTTGTTCATATCTCTCAAACATGTATCGGGTCTTACTGTCGTTGTAAATCGCCCTAGAACACCCAAACTATGGGCAATAGCTCATGAAAACAGCCATACAACGCGAATACAACGAGTTTTTGGGCATATCTCTCAAATTTGTATCGGGTTTTATGGTCATTGTAAATCGCCCTGGAACACGAAAACTGTGGGTAATAGCTCATGAAAACAACCATAAAACATGAAAACGATAAGTTTTTGGTCATATCTCTCAAACTTGTATCGGGTCTTTAAGTTGATGTAAATCGCCCTAGAACCCCAAAACTATGAGGAATAGCTCATGAAAACGGCCATAAAGCGCGAATACAACGAGTTCTTGGTCATATCGGTCAAACTTGTATCGGGTCTTACGGTCATTGTAAATCGCCCGAGAACCTGAAAACTATAGGTAATAGCTCATGAAAACGGCCTTAAAACACGAAAACGATGAGTTTTTTATCATATCTCTCAAACTTTTGTGGGGTCTTACTATCGTTGTAAATTGCCCCAGAACCCCAAAACAGTGGGCCGTGGCTCATGAAAACGGCCATAAAACTCGAATACGACGAGTTTTTGGTCATATCTCACAAACTTGTTTTGGTTCTTACGGTCATTGTAAATCGCCTTGGAACCCCAAAACTAAGGGCAATAGCTCATGAAAATGGCCATAAAACACGAAAACGACGAGTTTTTGGTCATATCTCTCAAACAAGTATCGGGTCTTACTGTCGTTCTAAATCGCCCTAGAACCCCAACCGTGGGAAATAGCTCACGAAAACAGCCATAAAACGCGAATACAACGAGTTTTTGGTCATGTCTATCAAACTTGTATCGGGTCTTACGGTCATTGTAAATCGCCACAGAACCCCCAAATTGTGGGTAATAGCTCATGAAAACGGCCATAAAACAAGAAAACGACGAGTTTTTGGTCATATCTTTCAAACTTGTATCGGGTCTTATGGTCATTGTAAATCGCCCTGGAACCCCAAAACTGTGGGTAATAGCTCATAAAATGGCCATAAAACGTGAATATGGCGAGTTTTTGGCCATATCGCTCAAACTTGTATCGGGTCTTATGGTCATTGTAAATCGACCTAGAAACCCAAAACCGTGGGTAATAGCTCATCAAAATGGCCATAAAGCACGAATACGACGAGTTTTTGTTCATATGTCTCAAACATGTATCGGGTCTTACTGTCATTGTAAATCGTCCTAGAACCCCAAAACTGTGGGAAATAGCTAATAAAAACGGCCATAAAACATGAAAACAACAATTTTTTGGTCATATCTCTCGAACATGTATCAGGTCTTACTCTCGTTGTAAATCGCCCTACAATCCAAAAATTGTGGGTAATTGCTCATGAAAATGGCCAAAAAACACGAAAGCGATGAGTTTTTGGTCATATCTCTCAAACTTGTATCGGGTCTTACGGTCATTGTAAATCGCCCTAGAAACCCAAAACTGTGGGTAATAGCTCATGAAAACGGCCATAAAGCGCGAATACGACACGTTTTTGTTCATATCTCTAAAACATGTATCGGGTCTTACTGTCCTTGTAAATCACCCTAGAACCCAAAAACTATGGGCAATAGCTCATGAAAACAGCCATACAACACGAATACAACGAGTTTTTCGTCATATCTCTCAAACTTATATCTGGTCTTACGGTCATTGTAAATTGCCCTAGAACACCAAAACTATGGGTAATGGCTCATAAAATGGCCATAAAACGCGAATACGGCGAGTTTTTGGCCATATCTCTCAAACTTGTATCGGGTCTTACGGTCATTGTAAATCGACCTAGAAACCCAAAACTGAGGCTAATAGCTCATGAAAACAGCCATAAAGCAAGAATATGATAAGTTTTTGTTCATATCTCTCAAACATGTATCGGGTCTTACTGTCGATGTAAATCGCCCCAGAACCCTAAAACAGTAGGCAATGGCTCATGAAAACAGCCATATAACTCGAATACGACGAGTTTTTGGTCATATCTCTCAAACTTGTATCGGGTCTTATGATCACTGTAAATCGCCCTGGAACCCCAAAACTATAGGCAATAGCTCTTGAAAACCGCCAAAAAACATGAATACAATGAGTGTTTAGTCATATCTCTCAAACTTGTATCGGGTCGTACGGTCACTGTAAATCGCCTTGGAACCCCAAACCTGTAGGCAATAGCTCTTGAAGACGGCCATAAAGCGCGAATACGACGAGTTTTTGGTCATATCTCTCAAACATGTCTCGGGTCTTACGGTCGTTGTAAATCGCCCTAGAACCCCAAAACTATGGGCAATAGCTCATGAAAACGGCCAAAAAACACGAAAACGACGAGTTTTTGGTCATAACTCTCAAACTTGTATCGGGTCTTATGGTCATTGTAAATCGCCCTAGAACCCCGAAACTGGGGCTAATAGCTCATGACAACAGCCATAAATCGCGAATACAACGAGTTTTTGGTCATATCTCTCAAACTTGTATCTTGTCTTACAGACATTGTAATCGCCCTGGAACCCCAAAACTATGGGCAATAGCTCATAAAATGGCCATAAAATGCGAATACGACGAGTTTTTGGCCATATCTCTCAAACTTGTATCAGGTCTTACGGTCATTGTAAATCACCCTAGAAACCCAAAACCGTGGGTAATAGCTCATCAAAACGGCCATAAAGCTCGAATACAACGAGTTTTTGTTCATATGTCTCAAACATGTATCGGGTCTTACTATCGTTGTAAATCGCCCTAGAACGCCAAAACTGTGGGAAATAGCTAATGAAAACGGCCATAAAACATGAAAACAACAAGTTTTTGGTCATATCTCTCAAACTTGTATCGGGTCTTACTGTTGTTGTAAATCGCCCTAGAACCCCAAAACTATGAGCAATAGCTCATGAAAACGGCCATAAAACACGAAAACGATGAGTTTTTGATCATATCTCTCAAACTTTTATGGGGTCTTACTATCGTTGTAAATCGCCCCAGAACCCCAAAACAGTGGGCAGTGGCTCATGAAAACGGCCATAAAACTCGAATACGACGAGTTTTTGGTCATATCTCTCAAACTTGTATCGGGTCTTACGGTCATTGTAAATCGCCTTGGAACCCCAAAACTATAGGCAATAGCTCTAGAAAACGGGCATAAAGCGCGAATACGACGAGTTTTTGGTCATATCTCTCAAACATGTATTGGGTCTTACGGTCGTTGTAAATCGCCCTAGAACCCCAAAACTAAGGGCAATAGCTCATGAAAACGGCCATAAAACACGAAAACGACGAGTTTTTGGTCATATCTCTCAAACTTGTATCAGGTCTTACTGTCGTTTTAAATCGCCCTAGAACCCCAAAACTGTAGGCAATAGCTCTTGAAAAAGGCCATAAGGCGCGAATACGACGAGTTTTTGGTCATATCTCTCAAACATGTATCGGGTCTTACCGTCGTTGTAAATCGCCCTAGAACCCCAAAACAATGGGAAATAGCTCATGAAAATAGCCATACAACACGAAAACGACGAGTTTTTGGTCATATCTCTCAAACATGTATCGGGTCTTACTATCGTTCTAAATCGCCCTAGAACCCCAACCGTGGGCAATAGCTCATGAAAACAGCCATAAAACACGAATACAACGAGTTTTTGTGATATCTCTCAAACTTTTATCGGGTCTTGCGGTCATTGTAAATCGCCCTAGAACCCCAAAACTATGGGCAATAGCTCATGAAAACGGCCATAAAACATGAAAACGACGAGTTTTTGGTCATATCTCTCAAACTTGTATCGGGTCTTACTGTTGTTGTAAATCGCCCTAGAACCGCAAACTAGTGGGCAATAGCTTATGAAAACGGCCATAAAACGCGAATACGATGAGACTTTGGTCATATCTCTCAAACTCGTATCGGGTCTGACGGTCATTGTAAATCGCCCTGGAACCCCAAAACTGTGGGTAACAGCTCATGAAAACGGCCATAAAGCGTGAGTACAACGAGTTTTTGGTCATATCTCTCAAACTTGTATCGGGTCTTATGGTCATTGTAAATCACCCTGGAACCCCAAAACTGTGGGTAATAGCTCATGAGAACGGCCATAAATTGCGAATACAACGAGTTTTTGGTCATATCTCTCAAACTTATATCTTGTCTTACGGTCATTGTAAATCGCCCTGGAACCCCAAAACTATGGGCAATAGCTCATAAAATGGCCATAAAACGCGAATACGACGAGTTTTTGGCCATATCTCTCAAACTTGTATCAGGTCTTACGGTCATTGTAAATCGCCCTAGAAACCCAAAACTGTGGGTAATAGCTCATCAAAACGGCCATAAAGCGCGAATACGACGAGTTTTTGTTCATATCTCTCAAACATGTATCGGGTCTTACTATCGTTGTAAATCGCCCTAGAACCCCAAAACTGTGGGCAATAGCTCATGAAAACGGCTATACAACGCGAATACAACGAGTTTTTGGTCATATCTCTCAAACTTGTATCGGGTTTTACGGTCATTGTAAATCGCCCTGGAACACGAAAACTGTGGGTAATAGCTCATGAAAACGGCCATAAAACATGAAAACGACAAGTTTTTGGTCATATCTGTCAAACTTGTATCGGGTCTTACTGTTGTTGTAAATCGCCCTAAACCCCAAAACTATGAGCAATAGCTCATGAAAACGGCCATAAAGCGTGAATATAACGAGTTCTTGGTCATATCGCTCAAACTTGTATCGGGTCTTACGGTCATTGTAAATCGCCCGAGAACCTGAAAACTATGGGTAATAGCTCATGAAAATGGCCATAAAACACGAAAACAATGAGTTTTTTATCATATCTCTCAAACTTTTATGGGGTCTTACTATCGTTGTAAATTGCCCCAGAACCCCAAAACAGTGGGCAGTGGCTCATGAAAACGGCCATAAAACTCCTTGGAACCCCAAAACTATATGTCACAAACTTGTATCGGGTCTTACGGTCATTGTAAAACGCCTTGGAACCCCAAAACTATAGGCAATAGCTTTAGAAAACAGGCATAAAGCCCGAATACGACGAGTTTTTGGTCATATCTCTCAAACATGTATTGGGTCTTACGGTCGTTGTAAATCGCCCTAGAACCCCAAAACTAAGGGCAATAGCTCATGAAAATGGCCATAAAACACGAAAACGACGAGTTTTTGGTCATATCTCTCAAACATGTATCGGGTCTTACTGTCATTCTAAATCGCCCTAGAACCCCAACCGTGGGAAATAGCTCACGAAAACAGCCATAAAACGTGAATACAACGAGTTTTTGGTCATGTCTCTCAAACTTGTATCGGGTCTTACGGTCATTGTAAATCGCCACAGAACCCCCAAATTGTGGGTAATAGCTCATGAAAACGGCCATAAAACACGAAAACGACGAGTTTTTGGTCATATCTCTCAAACATTTATCGGGTCTTACTATCGTTGTAAATCGCCCTAGAACCCCAAAACCATGAGCAATAACTCATGAAAACGGCCATAAAACACGACAACGACGAGTTTTTGATCATATCTCTCAAACTTTTATCGGGTCTTACTGTCGTTGTAAATCGCCCTAGAACCCTAAAACAGTGGGCAATAGCTCATGAAAACGGCCATAAAACGCGAATACGACGAGATTTTGGTCATATCTCTCCAACATGTATCAGGTCTTACTGTCATTGTAAATCACCCTAGAACCTCAAAACTGTGAGCAATAGCTCATGAAAACGACCATAAAATACGAAAACAACGAGTTTTTGGTCATATCTCTCAAACTTGTATCGGGTCTTACGATCATTGTAAATCGCCCTGGAACCCCAAAACTGTAGGCAATAGCTCTTGAAAACAGCCATAAAGCGCGAATACAATGAGTTTTTGGTCATATCTCTCAAACATGTATCGGGTCTTATGGTCATTATCGCCCTAGAACCCCAAAACCATGAGCAATAGCTCATGAAAAAGGCCAAAAAACACGAATACGACGAGTTTTTGGTCATATCTCTCAAACATGTATCGGGTCTTACTGTCGTTGTAAATCGCCCTCTAACCCCAACCGTGGGCAATAGCCCTTGAAAACGGCCATACAACGTGAATACAACGAGTTTTTGGTCATATCTCGCAAACTTTTATTGGGTCTTATGGTCAGTGTAAATCCCCATAGAACCCGAAAACTGTGGGTAATAGCTCATGAAAACGGCCATAAAACACGAGAACGACAAGTTTTTGGTCATATCTCTCAAATATGTATCTGGACATATTGTTGTTGTAAATCGCCCTAGAACCCCGAAACTGTGAGCAATAGCTCATGAAAACGGCCATAAAACGCGAAAACGACGATTTTTTTATCATATCTCTCAAACTTTTATCGGGTCTTACTGTCGTTGTAAATCGCCGTAGAACACCAAAACTATGGGCAATAGCTCATGAAAACGGCCATATAACGCGAATACAACGAGTTTTTAGTCATGTCTCTCAAACTTGTATCGGGTCTTACGGTCATCGTAAATCTACCTGGAACCCAAAATTGTAGGCAATAGCTCTTGAAAACAGCCAAAAAGCACGGATACGATGAGTTTTTGGTCATATCTCTCAAACTTTTATCGGGTCTTACGGTCATTGCAATCATCATAGAACCCCAAAACTGTGGGCAATAGCTCATGAAAACAGTCATAAAGCGCGAATACGACGAGTTTTTGGTCATATCTCTCAAACTTGTATCGGGTCTTACGGTCATTGTAAATCGCCCTGGAACCCCAAAATTGTAGGTAATAACTCTTGAAAACAGCCATGAAGCACGAATACAACAAGTTTTTGGTCATATCTCTCAAACTTGTATTGGGACTTACGGTCATTGTAAATCGCCTTGGAACCCCAAAATTGTAGGCAATATCTATTCAAAACGGTCATAAAGCCCGCATACGAGTTTTTGGTCATATCTCTCAAACATGTATCGGGTCTTACCGTCGTTGTAAATCGCCCTAGAACCCCAAAACTATGGGAAATAGCTCATGAAACAGCCATACAACACAAAAACGACGAGTTTTTGGTCATATCTCTCAAACTTGTATCAGGCCTTACTGTCGTTGTAAATCGCCCTGGAACCCCAAACCTATGGGTAATAGCTCATGAAAACAGCCATAAAGCGCGAATACGACGGGTTTTTGATCATATCTCTCAAACATGTATCGGGTCTTACTGTCGTTGTAAATCGCCCTGGAACCCCAAAACTATGGGTAATAGCACATGAAAACGGCCATAAAGCGCGAATACGACGAGTTTTTGGTCATATCTCTCAAACATCTATCGGGTCTTACCATCGTTGTAAATCGCCCTAGAACCCCAAAACTATGGAAAATAGCTCATGAAAACGGCCATACAACACAAAAACGACGAGGTTTTGGTCATATCGCTCAAACATGTATCGGGTCTTACTATCGTTGTAAATCTCCCTAGAACCATAAAATTCTGGGCAATAGCTCATGAAAACGGCCATAAAACACGAATACAACGAGTTTTTGGTCATATCTCTCAAACATGTATTGGGTCTTGCAGTCGTTGTAAATCACCATGTAACCCCAAAACTATGGGCAATAGCTCTTGAAAACAGCCACAAAGCGCGAATACAATGAGTTTTTGGTCATATCTCTCAAACATGTATCGGGTCTTACGGTCATTATAAATGTGCCTAGAACCCCAAAACCATGAGCAAGCTCATGAAAATGGCCATAAAACACGAAAACAACGAGTTTTTGTTCATATCTCTCAAACTTGTATAGACTCTTAGTGTTGTTGTAAATCGCCCTAGAACCCCAAAACTGTGAGCAATAGCTCATGAAAACGGCCATAAAACACGAAAACGACGAGTTTTTGATCATATCTCTCAAACTTCTATCGGGTCTTACTGCCATTGTAAATCAACTTAGAACCGCAAAACAGTGGGCAACAGCTCAAGAAAACGGCCATCAAACATGAATACGACAAGTTTTTGGTCATATCTCTCAAACATGTATCGGGTCTTACTGTCGTTGCAAATCGCCCTAGAACCCCAAAAACGTGACCAATAACTTATGAAAATGGCCATAAAACACGAAAACGACGAGTTTTTGATCATATCTCTCAAACTTTTATCGGGTCTTACTATCGTTGTAAATCGCCCTAGAACCCCAAAACAGTGGGCAATAGCTCATGAAAACGGCCATAAAACGCGAATACGACGAGTTTTTGGTCATATCTCTCAAACATGTATCAGGTCTTACTGTCGTTGTAAATCGCCCTAGAACCCCAAAACCGTGAGCAATAGCTCATGAAAACAACCATAAAACACGAAAACGACGAGTTTTTGGTCATATCTCTCAAACTTGTATTGGGTCTTACAATCGTTGTAAATCACCATGTAACCCCAAAACTATAGGCAATAGCTCTTGAAAACAGCCATAAAGCGCGAATACAATGAGTTTTTGGTCATATCTCTCAAACATGTATCGGGTCTTACGGTCATTATCGCCCTAAACCCCAAAACCATGAGCAATAGCTCATGAAAACGGCCATAAAACACGAATACGACGAGTTTTTGGTCATATCTCTCAAATATGTATCAGGTCTTACTGTCGTTGTAAATCGCCCTATAACCCCAACCGTGGGCAATAGCTCTTGAAAACGGCCATACAACGCGAAGACAACGAGTTTTTGGTCATATCTCTCAAACATGTATTGGGTCTTACGGTCAAATTAAATCCACCTGGAACCCGAAAACTGTGGGTAATAGCTCATGAAAACGGCCATAAAACACAAGAACGACAAGTTTTTGGTCATATCTCTCAAACATGTATTGGGACTTACTGTTGTTGTAAATCGCCCTAGAACCCCAAAAATGTGAGCTCATGAAAACGGCCATAAACCACGAAAACGACGATTTTTTATCATATCTCTCAAACTTTTATCGGGTCTTACTGTTGTTCCAAATCGCCATAGAACCCCAAAACGGTGGTAATAGCTCATGAAAACAGCCATAAAGCGTGAATACGACGTGTTTTTGTCATATCTCTCAAACTTGTATCGGGTCTTACGGTCATTGCAAATCGCCCTGGAACCCCAAAATTGTAGGCAATAGCTCTTGAAAACAGCCATGAAGCACGAATACGACAAGTTTTTGGTCATATCTCTCAAACTTGTATCTGGTTTTACGGTCATTGTAAATCGCCTTGGAACCCCAAAATTGTAGGCAATATCTTTGAAAACGGCCATAAGGCGCGAATATGACGAGTTTTTGGTCATATCTCTCAAACATGTATCGGGTCTTACCATCGTTGTAAATCGCCCTAGAACCCCAAAACTATTGGAAATAGCTGATGAAAACGGCCATAAAACACGAAAACGACGAGTTTTTGGTCATATCTCTCAAACATGTATCGGGCCTTACTGTCGTTCTAAATCATCCTAGAACCCCAACCGTGGGCAATAGCTCATGAAAACGGCCATAAAACGTGAATACGGCGAGCTTTTGGTCATATCTCTCAAACTTTTATCGGGTCTTGTGGTCATTGTAAATCGCTCTAGAACCCCAAAACCGTGGGCAATAGCTCATGAAAACGGCCATAAAACATGAAAACGACGAGTTTTTGGTCATATCTCTCAAATTTGTATCGGGTCTAACTATCGTTGTAAATCGCCCTAGAACCCCAAAACAGTGAGCAATAGCTCATGAAAACGGCCATAAAACACGAAAACAACAAGTTTTTGGTCATATCTCTCAAACTCGTATCGGATCTGACAGTCATTGTAAATCGCCCTGGAACCCCAAAACTGTGGGTAACAGCTCATGAAAACGGCCATAAAGCGCGAGTACAATGAGTTATTGGTCATATCTCTCAAACTTATATCGGGTCTTACGGTCATTGTAATCGCCATAGAACCCCAAAACTATGGGTAATAGCTCATGAAAACGGCCATAAAACATGAATACGGCGAGCTTTTGGTCATATCTCTCAAACTTGCATCAGGTCTTACGGTCATTGTAAATGGCCCTAGAAAACCAAAACCGTGAGCAATAGCTCATGAAAACAGCCATAAAACATGAAAATGACGAGTTTTTGGTCATATCTCTCAAACTTGTATCGGGTCTTACTGTCGTTGTAAATCGCCCTGGAACCCTAAAACTATGGGTAATAGCTCATGAAAACGGCCATGAAGCACGAATACGACGAGTTTTTGATCATATGTCTCAAACATGTATCGGGTCTTACTGTCGTTGTAAATCGCCCTGGAACCCCAAAACTATGGGTAATAGCTCATGAAAACAGCCATAAAACGACAATACGACGAGTTTTTGGTCATATCTCTGAAACATGTATCGGGTCTTGTGGTCATTGTAAATCGCCCTAGAACCGCAAAACCGTGGGCAATAGCTCGTGAAAACGGCCATAAAACACGAAAAGGACGAGTTTTTGATCATATCTCCCAAACTTTTATCGGGTCTTACTGTTGTTCTAAATCACCCTAGAACCACAAAACAGTGGGCAACAGCTCATGAAAACGGCCATCAAACGTGAATACGACAAGTTTTTGGTCATATCTCTCAAACATGTATCGGGTCTTACTGTCGTTGTAAATTGCCCTAGAACCCCAAAACCGTGAGCAATAACTCATGAAAACGGCCATAAAACACGATAACGACGAGTTTTTGATCATATCTCTCAAACTTTTATCGGGTCTTACTATCGTTGTAAATCGCCCTAGAACCCCAAAACAGTGGGCAATAGCTCATGAAAACGGCCATAAACGCGAATACGACGAGATTTTGGTCATATCTCTCAAACATGTATCAGGTCTTACTGTCATTGTAAATCACCCTAGAACCTCAAAACCGTGAGCAATAAATCATGAAAACGACCATAAAACACGAAAACGACGAGTTTTTGGTCATATCTCTCAAACTTGTATTGGGTCTTACTGTCGTTGTAAATCGCCCTCTAACCCCAAACATGGGCAATAGCCCTTGAAAACGGCCATACAACGTGAATACAACGAGTTTTTGGTCATATCTCTCAAACTTGTATTGGGTCTTACGGTCAGTGTAAATCCCCCTAGAACCCGAAAATTGTGGGTAATAGCTCATGCAAACGGCCATAAAACATGAGAACGACAAGTTTTTGGTCATATCTATCAAACATGTATCGGGACTTACTGTTGTTGTAAATCACCCTAGAACCCCGAAACTGTGAGCAATAGCTCATGAAAACGGCCATAAAACACGAAAACGACGATTTTTTATCATATCTCTCAAACTTTTATCGGGTCTTACTGTCGTTGTAAATCGCCCAGAACCCCAAAACAGTGAGCAATGGCTCATGAAAACGGCCATAAAACTCGAATACGATGAGTTTTTGGTCATATCTCTCAAACCTGTATCAGGTCTTACGGTCATGGTAAATCGCCCTGGAACCCCAATATTGTAGGCAATAGCTCTTGAAAACAGCCATAAAGCACGAATACGATGAGTTTTTGGTCATATCTCTCAAACTTTTATCGGGTCTTACGGTCATTGCAATCATCATAGAACCCCAAAACTGTGGGCAATAGCTCATGAAAACAGTCATAAAGCGCGAATACGACGAGTTTTTGCTCATATCTCTCAAACTTGTATCGGGTCTTACGGTCATTGTAAATCGCCCTGGAACCCCAAAATTGTAGGCAATAGCTCTTGAAATCAGCCATGAAGCACGAATACGACAAGTTTTTGGTCATATCTCTCAAACTTGTATCGGGACTTACGGTCATTGTAAATCGCCTTGGAACCCCAAAATTGTAGGCAATAGCTCTTGAAAACGGTCATAAAGCACGCATACAACAAGTTTTTGGACATATCTCTCAAACATGTATCGGGTCTTACCGTCGTTATAAATCGCCCTAGAACCCCAAAACTATGGGAAATAGCTCATAAAAACAGCCATACAACACGAAAACGACGAGTTTTTGGTCATATCTCTCAAACATGTATCGGTCTTACTGTCGTTCTAAATCGCCCTAGAACCCCAACCGTGGGCAATAGCTCATGAAAACGGCCATAAAACGCGAATACAACGAGTTTTTGGTCATATCTCTCAAACTTTTATTGGGTCCTGTGGTCATTGTAAATCGCCCTAGAACCCCAAAATTGTGGGCAATAGCTCATGAAAACGGCCATAACACATGAAAACGACGAGTTTTTGGTCATATCTCTGAAACTCGTATCGGGTCTTACTATTGTTGTAAATCACCCTAGAACCGCAAAATAGTGGGCAATAGCTCATGAAAACGGCCATAAAACGCGAATACGATGAGTCTTTGGTCATATCTCTCAAACATGTATCGGGTCTAACTATCGTTGTAAATCGCCCTAGAACCCCAAAATAGTGAGCAATAGCTCATGAAAACGGCCATAAAACACGAAAACAATGAGTTTTTGGTCATATCTCTCAAACTCGTATCGGGTCTGACGGTTATTGTAAATCGCCCTGGAACCCCAAAACTGTGGGTAACAGCTCATGAAAACGGCCATAAAGCGCAAGTACAACGAGTTTTTGGTCATGTCTCTCAAACTTATATCGGGTCTTACGGTCATTGTAATCGCCATAGAACCCCAAAACTATGGGTAAGAGCTCATGAAAACGGCCATAAAATGCGAATACGGCGAGCTTTTGGTCATATCTCTCAAACTTGCATCAGGTATTACGGTCATTGTAAATAGCCCTAGAAACCCAAAACCGTGAGCAATAGCTCATGAAAACAGCCATAAAACATGAAAATGACGAGTTTTTGGTCATATCTCTCAAACTTGTATCGGGTCTCACTGTCGTTGTAAATCGCCCTGGAACCCCAAAACTATGGGTAATAGCTCATCAAAACGGCCATGAAGCGCGAATACGATGAGTTTTTGATCATATGTGTCAAACATGTATCGGATCTTACTATCGTTGTAAATCGCCCTGGAACCCCAAAACTATGGGTAATAGCTCATGAAAACGGCCATAAAGCACGAATACGATGAGTTTTTGGTCATATCTCTCAAACATGTATCGGGTCTTACCGTCGTTGTAAATCGCCCTAGATCCCCCAAACTATAGAAAATAGCTCATGAAAGCGGCCATACAACACGAAAACGACGAGTTTTTGTTATATCCCTCAAACATGTATCGGGTCTTACTATCGTTGTAAATCTCCCTAGAACCCCAAAATTGTGGGCAATAGCTCATGAAAACAGCCATAAAACACGAATACAACGAGTTTTTGGTCATATCTCTCAAACATGTATAGGGTCTTACTTTCGTTCTAAATCGCCCTAGAACCCCAACCATGGGCAATTGCTCATGAAAACGGCCATGAAACGCGAATACAACGAGTTTTTGGTCATATCGCTCAAACTTTTATCGGGTCTTGTGGTCATTGTAATTCACCCTAGAACCCCAAAACCGTAGGCAATAGCTCGTGAAAACGGCCATAAAACACAAAAAGGACGAGTTTTTTTTCATATCTCTCAAACTTGTATCGGGTCTTACTATTGTTGTAAATCGCCCTAGAACCGCAAAACAGTGGGAAAGAGCTCATGGAAACAGCCATAAAACACGAATACGATGAGTCTTTGGTCATATCTCTCAAACATGTATCGGGTCTAACTATCGTTGTAAATCGCCTTAGAACCCTAAAACTGTGAGCAATAGCTCATGAAAACGGCCATAAAACACGAAAACGACGAGTTTTTGGTCATATCTCTCAAACTCGTATCGGGTCTTACGGTCATTGTAAATCGCCCAGGAACCCCAAAACTGTGGGTAATAGCTCATGAAAATGGCCATAAAGCATGAATACAACGAGTTTTTGGTCATATCTCTCAAACTTATATCGGGTCTTACGGTCATTGTAAATCGACCTAGAACCCCAAAATTAAGCACCTCATCTAGAACTTCTTTACCTTTATGTTGAGATCCCTTTACAAGTTCTTCTTGTCCACAAGATGGAGTGGAGATGCTGGGCATATCATACTTCTCCAATTGAGTTTGGAGCTAGTCACGAGACTCATTTAGAGTAGAATGTTCACTCTCTAATGCCTTGTGAGCAATGTCAAGTTTATCAAACTTCTCCGAGAGTCTAGCATGAGCAGCCCCAAATTCAACCTTTTTGCTCTTTAGTTTCTTTACCTTAGCAAGAGCGTTGACACGTTATTTGATGAGCTGAGCAACAACCTCTTCATGGGACTCCTCAATTGACCTGAGTCTCTCTTCCAAGGATACTCAAGCTTCCTCTTCTTCTTCCAGGGCATTCTTCAAGGAGGCTATCTCCAAGGCATCTTCTCTTTCAATTCTACCCTTTTCTTCGAGGAGTTATTCGGATTGGGCAAGTTGACTCATAAGAGCATCAAAATGAGTTTGTGCTCACCATGCAAGTTAGTGAAAAAATTGTCCAAAGCAATAACTTCTTCTTTTATCTTAAGACTAGTTTGATCATCCATATCCATATTTATATTAGTCTTAGGAAATGAAGAAATAGAAGATGATACCTCGGACCCTCTTGCCATAAGGCAAGTGACATTGTTGTTGATAACATTTTCGTTTGGAGAGTCAAAGAGATATGATGGAGTAGATGTGGTGGCTATAGCAACCACCTCTCGTGAACTCTCTTCATCCTCTTCGTCTTCCCTTGCCGAGGAGTATTCTTCTTGTGCCACCAAGACAATCTTGGGTTTCTTCTTGTAAGGACCATTCTTTTTGATGAATGCCTTATTTCGATGTGCCTTCGACTTTTCTTTAAGGATGAGCCTGCCACCATTGTCTTCTCTACTTTGATACGGACATTCAGCCACAAAGTGCAACCTATCTCCACAATTGTAGCATGTCCTCAGCTTTGGGTCATTCTCTCTTCTTCCACTTGACCCATTCTTTCGTTCAAGTTCAGACGTGGCGTTGGCTGGGTCCTTCCAAAAATTCCTCGCATAAAAATCCATGTACTCACCATGAGCATGCTTGACTTCTTCAGGGCATCCCATGGAGATAACATTGTATCCCCTTTCATCCTCATCTTGCTCAACAACATTTGCTTTTAGAGCCACATTGACTCCCTTTTGCATTCCAATAGCCCGCACATGGGCATCTTCGACGTTCTTGGCGGCAAACTTGAAGGCCGCCATTTCTTACATGACTTCATTGGAAGTCATTTGGTGGTAGTTGTGTATACCTTGTAAACTCTTCAAGTCCGTTGGCTCAAATAGCATGAGGGAACTCACATATTTCCTTTTGATCCAAGCATCTTCAATATGAGTGGCACCATGCTTTCTAAACATTGTTGCAATGCTCTTTAGCCTTCTTTTCATGTCTTCATGGTCCTCACCATCCAACATGTAGAATCCTTCAGCTTCATTGCTTAGAGCATCATACCTATTCCATCTCATGCTTTCATTTCCAATGAAAAGGTCGGTGAGGGCATCTCAAGCTTCTTTGGTGGTGTTGAAGTGCTCAATGTGGGGCATGTCCTTGGGAACCACTCTGAGATGAATCATATGGAGAGCCGTTGCATTCAATTGACTATCCACGACTTCTCTTCTATTCAAGTTGGTGGGGTCTCCAATATGAAGACCCTCTTCAATGATTCTCCAAAGTTCAATAGACGAACTGCATACATGAGATTTCATTACGAATTTCCATTGATTAAATGTAGATGCAGTAAGCTTGGGTGGATCACCCCTATTGTTTATATGAGGATGTGGGATAGGTGGGTTGGGAGAATATAGGTGAGGAATGTCACTATATTCCTCCTTACCACTTCCCTTCTTGGAGGCGGAACCATTATGTTTTTCACCTACCACTTCATATTCCTTAGATCTGGCGTGAGCCTTATCCTTGGATGACAGAGTGGTAGCCTCATAGGAAGATGGAAATGGGGTTGTGGATGATGTGTGGTGAGCAATCATTTGTTGCATCTCCTCCATCTTGGTCTCAAAGGATTTCAACAAGGTTGTTTCCAACGTCTTGAGGTTATCCATTGTGACCTTGTCCATAGCCTCATTCCCATTCTCCTTAGTACCCATACTTCTCTTAGGCGGTTAAGCCCGAATTGATATGGGCACCTAGAGGGGGGGTGAATAGGTGCTACTTCAAATTTTAATGCTTTTTTCAATTTTAGGCTTGACACGAAAGGTAAATTCTCTAGATATACTACTATGGATAATTTCCCTATATGCAAACCTAACTACTAGCGAGTAAAGGCGAGTGAGATAGAGGAACGAGTAAACCATAGTGGAGCACGCGGAGACACGTGATTTGTTTTACCGTAGTTCCTTCCTTGTTAAGGGAAGTACATCTGCGTTGGAGGGGTGGGCGGTACTAAGACCACCACGCCACAATAGGCCTCACCCTGTTCTCTAGTGGATCCCGCAACCAAAGGCATGATCCACCTTTCCACTATAGGAAGCCTTCGAGGCGGGAACCGACGCCTTTACACAACTAGTGGGGCACAACTCCATAACCAAATTGGAGGCTCCCGTGATGACAACAAGCTGCCACAAGAACAATAGTTATCAATACCAAAACACAAGATCTAGATATTAACGAGAATACTAGATCGGGGATTGCTCCAAATGAATAGAGAGGAGTTGAAGCGCTTGATTCGTGATGGCGATGAGTGATGTCTCCTCCTTCAATTCCCCCCAAGATCGAAGCCTTCGAGTGGTTGAAGTGGGAGATCTAGGGAGAGAGATTTTTCACCAGATCTGATCTTTTTCGAATGAACCAAGAGATCTGACCAGAGGGTATGAGGGGGCTTTTATACCCCCAGTTCAAACGGAGTCGTTGGAGCCATTTGGGGCTGGATTATCTGGCCTAAGTAAGGGCCGGATTATCTGGCCTGGGGAAAAACTCCGCCCTACCTCGGACTGTCCGAGGGAAACCCACCCCTGTATAGAGACTCGCGTCGTGGCCTCCCTTTGCTCTTCTCCTGAGGGACGGATTATCCGATTGTGGAGAGAAAGTCCCCCCTTCGGATTTTCCGGGGGGAAATCCGCCCCCAGATAGAGCGGCACGCCACGCTGGCCCTTGATCGTCTCCTGGGGGCCGGATTATCCGGCCCAAGGTAGGGGCCGGATTACTCGGTCGAGGGATGTCGTGGTATTGACCACGGCAGATGCTACAGGGTAGCTTACATAGAGGAAACGCAAGGCGACGTAGGAGAATCCGGGAGTGAGATTGGCACACGATGTACCCAGGTTCACGTCCCCTCGGTGGAGCATCGCTACGTCCTGCTATCAATCTAGTATATGTGCATAGATTAGTTTACAATGGAGTCGCGGGAGGCGGTGGGAGAGACTAGATCTAATGAGACGTGGGAGAGAAGTCCCCCAAAGGGGTGCCCCTGGTGGCTTTATATATGCAGCCAGTTAGGGTTTACAAGTGCTAATGGGCTTTCTATTGGAGTCGCCTTCTTGGGCCTCCAGTCGGCGAGTCGTTTGCACCAGTCGCCGTGTTTGGCGAGTCGATCCGCCATGGCGACTCCGCTTCATGGGTATACCCCGATTGGTATTCCCCCATCAGTAGTCCCCGAGTGCATCATGGATTCGACGCGTGCTTGAGGCAGGGCGCGGAGAGTCTTGGCGATGGATCGTGGCGAATCGGTGATTAGCTCCTAAACAGAGGAAAGAACCGTGAAGTGGTCGGCGGTCGGCGTGAGCCAGTCGGTGATAACCAGTTTGCGATAGCCAGTCGACGTGGGCTAGTCAGCGAGAACTAGCCGGTGAGAATCAATCGGGGACAGCCAGTCGGTGAGGGCTAGTCCGTGAAGCCGCCAGTTGTGGCAAGTCCCCGACCGTGTAGCGTGCCGAGTCCCCGAGCATGGCGGGTGGCGAGGTCGGGCAACCAGCGATTGCTGCTGTCTACAGCGCGGCGAGTGGCGAGGTCAGGCGACCAGCGAGTGCTGCTGTCTGGAGCGCGTCGAGTCCCCAAGCGCGGCGAGTGGCGAGGTCATGCGACCGGTGAGTGGCACTGTCTGTAGCATGCTGAGTCCCCGAGTGCGGCGAGTGGTGTTGGGGGGATACCCCCGGGAAGGGTCACGCCGGGGTATAAATGCCTAGTTAGCCGAGGTACGGCAAGGTCAAAGCATGTGATGGCCAAGTCACCTCAAGGCAGGCCGGATCACGGAGTAACCCGGACCAGGGGATGTCCACCTAACTCGGTCTCAACCGACTTATGCCGTATGTTGGTAGGATGTATCTAACTTGTATGCAGGAACAGGTGCAGACGGATCAACTATGTAGGATCTGGGTCATATCAAGCTTGTAAGAGAAGGAAGGTATCTCACTGGTCAAAGGTGACCACTGTATGCAGAGCGTGAGCGAAGCGGACAGAGGCAGGACCACCGAGGCGTGGCTGACAAAGGTGACGAAGCCTATGTCGGATGACGCAGGCGCTGTAGAAGGTCATGTAGCCTCTGCAGGGATGACGCGGGGGAAAAAGTGACCCGGTCGGCTTACTATTTTGGGAAGAGGCATATTCCCTGGAATATGCCTCCACGTATGCCCTAATTGGAGACCAAGCCACCCCTATATAAGGAGGGCTAGGGCCTCTATAGAAAGGGTTGGTTTTTCTGGTTGTCTCCTAGAGAGTTGTGTTTGGCTAGTGGTGAGAGTAAGAGAGTTCTTCTTCCTCCTCTCCCTAATACAGCTCGAGGAGCACTTGTAAACCTTGGAAGTGAATTGAATACAAAGCTACCGCATGTATGGAATCACCACACTATCCCTCCTTGGATTCCCCTAGTGCATTTAGTCCCCACCTTTAGCCTATCCATGGCATCTGCCGTGACACCACCACGACAGTTGGTGCCCACCGTGGGGCAAGCAGCGCTAGCAGGGGTGAAGATCCGGACGGGAAACTTCATTGGCTCGTTCAGTGCTTTGGAGCACTGGATTTTGTCAGGGACAACGCAGGCTGCTTCGGCAAGCGTCCTCTTCCGCGTAATGGCCTCTTCGTCAAGCTCGGCGCGCACAAGATCTACGTTGCTGTCGATGTGTCCTGCGCTCATCTGCGGCATGTCATCGAAGGAGGCGAGCCACCCCTTAGTGCGGCTCGCGGGGCGCGTATCACTCGCTCCCCGGACCACGCTGAGGTGATGATGATGACTGCACATGGCGCTGGCGCAAGCAAAGATCCGGCACCAGATCCGGAGGTAACGCCTAAGGCACCGAGGAAAAGTAGGGGTCCTCCTCTAGAGAGGCCAGAGAATGTGCTGCGACAGGCGATGGATAGCCTGGCAAACCCGGTGGTAGCAGCAGTAGATCCGGCTCAGGCACATGCCGAGCTAGAGGAGACTAGGCAAAAAATACTAGAGGGTGCGAAAAAAGATAGTTGTGGCTCAGCAGTCGTTGAACATGACGTTGTGTGAGTACGCAAAGGCAAATAAGGTAGATGTTGTAAAAGTGAAGGGGATAAATCTCATGAGTGAAATGCACAGAGAGGGTGATACTAGGATTGAGGAATCAGAGAACTGTCTGTCCGTGGGGCTACCGAAGTACAGTACCCCGGCAAAGAACCTCAGGGCAGCAGATGCAGCTGCATCCGAGTTAGAAGGTCTGAATGGTGAAGCCCGCCAAAGACAGCAAGATAGGGTCAATGAGTTGGTTTGGATTGCGAACAGGCAAAACAAGGAGCTGCTCAAGGCAAACCCGGAGAGAGCTGGGGCCTCCAGGATCGTTCATTCGGCGGTGGGTAACCCAGAAAAATCCGCTAGAGCTGCATCGTCTCCTCATGGTGGTCCTAGGAGAGAAGAGGTTGTATCT
The DNA here is from genome assembly GCA_023614405.1 of Avena insularis. Taxonomy (NCBI): domain Eukaryota; kingdom Viridiplantae; phylum Streptophyta; class Magnoliopsida; order Poales; family Poaceae; genus Avena; species Avena insularis. The sequence goes on from CM042694.1 coordinate 103,590,707, forward strand.
TCGGCCAGGAGGAATAAGCAGATAGTCCCATATGACCCGGCAAGGGCAGGGAAAGGAAAAGAAATGCAGAGAAATGAGGATCGAAGGAGTGTGAGCCGAGGTGAAGTTGGCCAAGGTAACCGTGACCAAGGCAATGCCGGTCAAGGGAATGCTGTAAACGGCAATGCTGGACAGCGTAATTCGGTACGTGCAGGTCAACCGCAGCAGCGGAATATACCACGGCAAGGGCGCAATGCCGGCCAAGGTGTGCAACAGAGAGCAGCTCCACAGGAGCAAGATAGATACAATGATGGTGATTCGGAGATGGTGAATGTTGTCTATCCCAGGCCGGACTATCACGTGATAGGGTCAAGATTGGGAGGCAGGAACTTGATGCCTGATGACGCCAGGCTAAAACTGGATCGGTTGTATAGGTCGGAGCAAATTGAGTGTCAAGGTCCTCCGGGTCCAGCGTGTTTTGGGCCCCGGATCATGAAGGAACCTCCCATACCTAACTTCCAGTTACCTAGAGGCACAAAGACGTATGACGGCAGCACTAAGCCGGAGGATTGGTTGATTAACTATGCAACTGTTGTGAAAATTGCCACGGGGAACTTGAGATGGGTTGTGAGATATGTACCCCAGATGCTGGACGGGCAGCGAGGGTATGGCTAAACAATTTGCCACCCGGAAGTATTAACTGTTGGATCGATTTTGAGGAGATGTTTGTTAGCAATTTCTCAAGTACGTATCAGAGGCCTAACAGGCCACAGACCCTAGCGATGTGTAGGCAGAGACCGAATGAGACTGACCGGGAGTTTTTAACCCATTGGTGCACAGTGCAAAACTCGTGTGAGGGTGTGATTGAGTCACGGGCCATAGCTTGATTTACACAAGGATGCAGATATGCAAGCATGCTATGGCAAAGGTTGCAAAAAGATATGCCAACCACTTTGGTAGAAACAATCTGAATTGCTGATTCATATGCCTTGGGTGATCCGACTCAGCCTAGGCTCGTGTCAAACGAGTCAAGCAAAGAGTACTACCAGCGAGATGGGGCCGGGTCATCCCGAAGAAATGATTACCGAGGTAAAAGAAGGGATGACAGACCGGATTATCGGTACAGTTCGCAACAAGTTGCAGCTGTAAATCAGGATCAACCCGGAGCAGGAGGCAGTCAACGTCAGAAAACTAGAGGACAGCAATGGACACCAAGGAATGATGGAAAGAAAACTTGGACGCCAGAGCAGAAAAACAGTGGCAAGAAAAGAAGGACTGTCCGAGGTACACCTATGAGGCAATGCTAGATCAGCCGTGTAAATTTCACACGCTTAATCCGAGTAACCCAGCGGGTCACACAACCAGGCAGTGTGAATGGATGCGAAAGATAGAACAAAGTGGTTTGGGGAATGCTCAGGCACCTCGGAATGATCAACCTCGGCAGGAGTTACCCCGGCAGCAATTGCTCTCCGCAGCGAACACGCAACAACTAATGTTGCCTCCCCCTCCGTCGAGGTATGACAACCATGAGAGAAGGGATGCAGTGCATCAGGTGGAGAATCAAAACCAACAGGATCAGAGGTACCCCGGGAACGAGGGGAGGAATGAGTACAGAGAGCATCATCAGAGTTATTGTGTGTTTACTATGGAAGAGACAGACAGAAAGAGCTTGCAACACTGACATGTGGAGGTCAATGCAGTAATGTCGGCCGTGACGAGGTATATGCCTTGGTCGGATCAGGAGATTACCTGGAGCATCAAAGATCATCCGAAGCTCATGCCGAGTCCTGGTTCATATGCACTGGTGTTGGATCCAACATTCATTGGGCCTAACATCAATGTGAGGTTCTCAAAAGTGCTGATTGATAATGGCAGTAGCATCAACATCATGTATGTGGACACGATGTGCAAGTTGGGTATCTCGGAGAATATGCTCCAAGCTACAAGGACTACTTTCCATGGCATTGTGTCAGGCATTTTTTGTGAGCCCATAGGCAATTTCCGGGTTGACGTATTGTTTGGCCCAAGAGATAACTGTCGGACTGAGAATTTGGAGTTCGAGGTTGTAAATTTGGAGAGTGCATATCACGCGTTGCTCGGCAGGCCAGCTTTGAACAAATTCATGGCAAGCTGTCACATCAGTAACTTGAAGATGAAGCTGCCCGGGCCAAATGGTGTAATTACCATAGCTGGGGATTTCCGACGTTCCATAGAGTGTGCGTCTGCCGGGTCTAACCTGGCCGAGTCACTCGTGATTGCGCAAGAAAACAGAAAGATCCAAGAAGTTGCAGCATTGGCTCAGTCTGCGCAGCAGTATATGCCGGTGCTGAGTAACCCGCATGGTAGTGTCTCATTCCAAGCGACAAAAGATACCAAGAAGGTGCCTGTTGGTGATATGTTCCCTGAGCGCACCGTAACAATTGGTGCCGGGTTAAATGACAAATAGGAAAGCGAGCTCATCAACTTCCTCCATGAGAATCGGGATGTTTTTGCTTGGTCCACACAGGTGTGGCATCCCGCAAAAAACCACTACTAAAAAATCGCTCTGTTTTTGTGCATTGCATCATCATGACCGCATGCTCATGACATCATGCCACATTGCATTTGAGCATTGTCATCATCATGCATGGTTTGTTTGAAAACTATTTTCGAAAAAGGCTGGTTTTGTTTTCTAAACGCCCCGTCTTTTTTTTAAACTAAAACCCGGCCTCTTCCGGATATTTTGTTTTGTCTACAAAATATTTACCAGAGTCCATTCGGACAAAATAAAAATAATTAAAACTATTTTTCCCGAGGAAGGCCGCCACCGGTCAGGCCCAAAGGCCCAGTTGGCAGCAGCCTACTACCCCAGATAAAAATCTGGACCAACCCCACCTAATCTAGCCAGCCCCACCAACCCAGCCGCGTACCCCATCCGCCTCCACCCTGGCACCACGCCCACCAACCTCCTCCACCCGATCCCAGCACCCCGCGTGCAGCCAGCCTTCCACATCGCCAACCCCGCCGCCTGCATGCACCTCCACATCGCATGCACTCGCCAGCCTGGCTCCCTTCCCACCATGACACGCACGCTTCAGCGTTGCAAGACATCGACGCAACGCGCTCCCACCCGCGCCTGCCGCCAGTCTGTCCCACCCCGGCCCCACACCGCTCAAAAACCCCGTTGTCGCCTTCCGCCCTCTCCCGCAAATTCCTCTCTCCCAGCCTCGTCTTTCCCCAACACCACCAACCCACCCAGGAAGCATCCCTTCCTCGGCTTCCTCCCGCATCGTGTCGGCCATCCCGGCGTCCTCGCCGAGCGCGCTGCCAGGCCTCCTCCCCGCATCGAAACGCCTGCCCGAGCCTCGCTGCTCGCTCCCTTCCTCGCCCTCGCTATCCTCCTGGATGCCCTCCGCGCCGCGACCGCCACCCCATCCCGTCCTCGACCTCCCGCCTCCAGCCGCCATCCGCCTGCGCCTCCCGAGCCAAGGTCCCCACCGGACCTCCGCTCGTCCGGGCCCACAGAGCGCCGCCGCCGCGATGCTTCGCCGCTCTGCCTCACCCCCGAGCGCCCTGCATCAGTGCCTCTCTCTTCCTGTGTGTCGAGCGCCACCTTGCTGACTGGCGTCCTCTATGCCTTTCGAGACGCCGCCGGCAGGGGCTCATCCCCGCCGTTGATTTTTCTTCCCCGTCCTCTACTGCCGCGTTGAGCCCCCCACTCGGTGCCCTATCCGTGAGCCCGAGTCCGAGCATGCATCCTCGCCTCCTCGGCCCCTTCCTCGTGGCGTCCTCCTTCCGTGCGCTCGCGGCGCTCGTGCTCGCTAGGGCCACCGCCGCCTCCCTCTGCGGACAAGAACCAGTGGACAAGCCTGTCCGATGCCGTTCGGGTCCGGCCTCGAGCACCTCCTTACCTATGCTGCCTGTTCCCTTGTGTGCATAATAGCATAGTGGATGTTTTGCTTTGTGTTGCCGTTTTGTGAAGCCCGTGATCTGCCACGTGCGGCCATAGCTTCTTGTCGACGAGGTCCACCGAGTTCCAAGTTAAACCACCCGGTGATGTGAGTGAGTCCTACAAGACCATCGACGCCACACCCGAGTCCGGCACCGACACCCGAGAACCTCAACAAATGACGCCAAGATCTACATCATGGATCTGTCGGGCGAGACCTCGAAGGCCATCGACGCGTGAAGATGTACCCTCGGAATTCTGAGAAGATCAGCAAGAACTCCTACGCGGACGCCAAGACCCAGATCCGAAGACCGCCAAGATCGCCACCGGAACGCCAAGTTCTTCATCCCGGACGCCATGACCGTCTACACGGACCCGAAGACCACCGGTACCCGATCCATTCAAGTTCACCATCAACGACAAGGTCGACCGCTTGGAACCCAAGTTCTCCGTCATGACACGACAAGTTCTACATCTTGTATCCGATCCCCGTCGAACCCTGAGACCGGACCTGAACCCCTAGAACCCAAGATCGCCGAAACCAGATGTGAGACCCTAAGCCCCTATTTTTATAATATGACATTATCAACTGTCGCATATTAAATTGTTCATGCATGCATACCAGTTTGTGGTTTGGGGGCATTATGCTGATTCACCTCATAATTAAATATGGAGTCTATATGCGGGATACTTTTGTCTTATTCTGGACTCCATTTAAATTGGTGTAGCGAACCGATGCCCTGTTTCACCTTGTTAATTCAACATTTAATCTGCGGGGTAGTTAAATAACTCGAACCGTTTAATTAATTGTCGGGACCCCGGTTCCGCTTAATATTGACTAATTGCACCGCATCTGTGCCATGCCATGCATCATATCATAAGCACGCCGGATCTTCTGCCGTAGTATTAAATATTGCATCCGGTGTTTCTTCTAGTGTTTGCTTCTTCATGGATTAGGCGGATGAGTTGATGCGAGTATCGACAAGTTCTCCAGCTATGAACCTTCGGCAGTGTTTCCCAGGCGAGCATCTCTCCCCCTTCTACCTATTTTGCATTTATAGTCTTTATTTCCTCCTGTTGATCTATTGCTATCCGTGTCGCGATGCTTTAGTTTCCTTGCACCAGTTATATCCCGTGCAGCCTCTATATTGCCATGGACACCTCCTAATACCTGTTGGTTGGTAGATAGCTGGCCCTGCGAGTCGTAGTTGCTTGCTCAGGTGCGGTCTCGTGTTGTCGAGTACCACAGTGGTTGGAATGCTGGCAGATGTTGATGGTGGAGATGATCGTGACTTTAAACACAACTATTTAAAAATTGCTAGATATAACTAATGTAGAGGCATCGGTGGCCAATAGATGTTATTTGGTTCTTCCATGCTCACTTGTGTCCCGTAGGCCCCGAGTACTTGATACCTGTTCCTTGACTATTCGCACTATCCACATCCGGGAGAGGCTGTGAATCCCCCTTAGCCAGAGCTTGATTCATTTCTTATTTCTTGGGGCCATAAGTAGTTTGGGGTTTTATTACTATCTTGTACTTATGCCATGCTTACTGCTTTATTTACGATTGTGCGTGGACCACATGTACTGACGCCACATTTCTTATTTCTTGGGGCCATAAGTAGTTTTGGAACGTGGAATGTTTTCACGGTATCGACAAGCCCAGTCACACTTTCAGGTTCCTAGTCGTTTAGAGCCATTGACACAAACCCTGGGTCCGTTCCGGAGCCGGACAACTTCGTTGCGGGTAGCTTAGTGGGGTGGCCCCCTGAAATATTTTATGAATCCTGCGATCGCTTTGTCGTGAATGCCTCGTTGGGTTTTGAGTTGGTTTTTCCGAGGTTGATCGAGTGTGTGTTGCTATTTGTGCACCCCTGCAGGGTAAATCTTTCTGAAAGCCATGTCCGTGGTTATGGACGACTTGGAGCACAGTATCTCGATCATAGACAAGCATAACTAAAGTAGTGCTATAAACTGGACTTAATATATGACTAGTAATCAGATTCAACTATCACGGAATGGATAGTAAAATGACAACAACTGGTGGATCTGGGGTTGTTTTGTGACATGCTGTACCTGCCTAGTAAGTATTGCAACTCCAATGGAATGTGATAAAAGTGCCAACAATTGCTAGGTTTTGGGATTCCTCGGGACAATTATATCTGACTAGTAAATGTTCCAACTACAACGGAAGGTTAACCAAAACTGCCCACTACTTATGCTATCAGGATGACTCATGATATCTGTATCTGACTAGTAAGTGCTGCAACTATAATGGAATGAATAAAACTGCCAACTGTGTGGGTTTCCTCGGCATGACTTCCTCGTCTAGTCTCGAGGGGTAAATACCAGGATGGGTATGTTTGGTGGTAGTGTCAGGTTGGTCCCGAATAGGTCTCTCTTATCCCTCTCTAATAGACGACAGTTGTATTGAGTCTCTATAGGTTGTTTAGTGCATGCTCCGCTGCCGCTTCAGTCCACCATACCTATGTAGGCGAGAGCCGCCGAATTCTAGCCTCGCCGTGTACTGGCCTCAGTACTGACGCTCCTCTTTTTCTTTGCCATTTGTCGACACCCCTTTTGTTTAGCAGGTTTGAGACCGACATCGTTAGCAGGGTTACCCTTTCGGCTTGGCCTGGGCAGGGTTATGGACGCCATTGGTTATTCTTCAGGGCTCTTAGTCCAATTTGCATCTTGTCCGTACTCGGAAGCTGTAACGTTTTCAATGTGATTTGGATATTTGTATTGTATATCTGTATTCTTGACTCGTTGAGTCGCTGTTGTATATATATATCTGTTCTGTGGGTCCCATCGAGGACTGTTGTGTAATGGTATTACTTCGTTTTCCACCCGCACGAAAGTGCCTGGTGGGCGTCCTTGAATTGTTTCTATGCAGGTTTGGCGGAAAGGGCTAAAACTTGCATAGGGCCAATTCGAGGGTGTTACAACAGGACTTGCAAGGTGTCCCGAGGGAGTTGGCCAAGCGCTCTTTGAATGTCAGACCCGGAGCAAAGCCGGTGAAGCAACCTCTTCGCTGCTTCGCCGAAGATAGGAGAAAGTTCATAGGAGATGAGATAGCTCGGTTGTTGGCTGCTGGATTTATCATGGAAGTGCTTTACCCGAATTGGATGTCTAATCCGGTGCTGGTGGAGAAGAAAAAAGTCGATCTGAATGTGGCAGTGGTTTCCCGTATGTGTATCGATTACACGAACCTGAATAAAGCGTGTCCAAAAGATCCATTCCCACTGCCAAGGATAGACCAAGTCATAGATTCTACTGCTGGGTGTGAGTTGTTGTCATTCATAGATGCATATTCTGGTTTCCACCAGATACCTCTAAACCCAAGTGATCAAATAAAGACTGCGTTTATCACCCCGTATGGGGCTTATTGCTATCGCACCATGCCTTTTGGTTTACGTAATGCAGGGGCAACGTACCAAAGATGTATGCAAAAATGTTTGCATGACCAAATTGGTCAAAATGTGCAGGTGTATGTGGATGATGTTGTGATAAAGACCAAGGAAAGCAAAACGCTCCTTGACGATATCAGGCAGACATTTGCGAACCTAAGGAGGTTCCGAATGAAGCTTAATCCGGAGAAATGTACCTTCGGTGTCCCGGCTAGAAAGTTACTCGGATTTCTTGTCTCCAGCCGAGGTATCGAGGCTAATACAACTAAAATCCGAGCCATAGAGCGAATGGAACTGCCGAAGTGTCTTAACGATGTCCAGAAGTTCACTGGTTGCCTGGCATCCTTAAGTCGGTTTGTATGTCGGTTGGGAGAAAAGGCACTGCCTCTCTATCAACTCATGAAAAAGTCGGACAAGTTCATTTGGACGCCACAGGCCAATGAAGCCTTTATCCAACTAAAGAAGATGTTAGCCACTCCACTAGTGTTAGCCTCTCCACTATCAAAAGAGCCAATGTTTCTCTATATAGCCGCAACCAACCGAGTTGTAAGTGAAGTAACTGTGGTAGAGCGCGACGAAGAGGGTAAGTCAGTGCAAAGGCCACTGTATTACCTAAGCGAGGTGTTATCCGTATCAAAGCAGAACTATCCTCACTATCAGAAGGTGGCATATGGTGTGTATATGGCAGCTAAGAAGCTGAAGCACTATTTCGAGGAGCACCCAATCAAGGTAATATGTGAAGCTCCCATATCCGAGATAATGAGCAACAAGGATGCAAGTGGTAGGATTGCAAAGTGGGCAATTGAGCTAGCTCCTTATGCACCACAATATGACAGAAGAGAAGCAATCAAATCTCAGGCTGTGGCGGACTTTTTTGTGGACTGGGCCGAGGTGCAATATGAGCCACCATTGCCAGATCCGAACTACTGGAAAATGTACTTTGATGGGTCAAAAACAAAAACCGGGTTAGGTGCCGGAGTTGTGCTTACCTCGCCAAAGAAGGACCAGCTGAAATATGTGCTGCAAATCCACTTCACTGCATCAAACAATGTTGCAGAATACGAGGCACTTGTACATGGGCTCAAAGTGGCAAAGGAGGTTGGAATACGTCGGATCCAATGCTTCGGTGACTCGGATAGTCCAGCAAGTCTCCGGACAATGGGATGCTTTAGATGCAAACATGGCACTGTATAGATTTCATGTGCAGAAGATATCTGGTTACTTTGAGGGATGCGAATTTCACCATATACCCCGGGTGGAAAATGAGGTTGCCGACATATTGTCGAAGCTCGGATCAACCCGACAAGCAATTCCACCGGGTGTAGCATTAGAGCACCTCAGAAAACCATCTATAAGGTCATCCCCGGAGTCGGACTCAATTTTTATCCCGACAAACCTGGAATCAGAGGCTATGCCCATGGACATTGATGTGCGGAACTGTACGCAAAACCCGGGGACTTCCTCGGTAAACCCGGGGACTCCCTTGGCAAACCCAGGGACTGCACAGCGTGATCCGGTAGAAGTTATGCTGGTAGATCAGATAGAAATTGATGAGGATGTGTTCCCAGCGCGAGCTGTACCAGCTTGGGCATTGCCCATATTCCAATTCCTGAAAGATGGAACTTTACCCGCTGAGGAGGTGCTTTCCACGCAAACTCAGAGGAGAGAAAAAGCATACACAATCATCAATTCTGAGTTATACAAAAGGAGTGTGACTAATGTCCTCTAGCGATGTGTTGACCCGAAGGAAGGACTAGACATCCTCCGAGATATACATCAAGGGGAATGTGGGCATCATGCCTTGTCCAGAGCCTTGGTAGCAAAAGCTTTCCGCCATGGGTTTTACTGGCCAAGTGCCTTGGAACAAGCAGAAGATTTGGTGAGAAAATGCAATGGCTGTCAGAGATATGCGACAAAGACACATATGCCAATGTCGGAGCTCAAGACCATACCAATTACATGGCCATTTGTCGTATGGTGCTTGGATATGGTTGGGCCGTTTAAACCAGCAAGGGGGAACATGACCCACATCCTGGTCATGGTTGACAAATTTACGAAATGGATTAAAGTGAAGCCAATAAGAAAATGTGATGGAGCTATTGCCGTAACTTTCCTCAAAGACATCATCTTGAGATACGGTTATCCTCATAGTATAATAACGGATAATGGCACAAATTTTGCTGAAGGAGCATTTGCGCGTTTTTGCCGAGATAAGAAGATTCGGCTGGACGTTGCCTTGGTAGCCCACCCCGCATCGAACGGACAAGTGGAGAGATCCAACGGATTAGTGTTATCCGGGATAAAACCCCGGCTCATTGAGCCGCTACAAAGATCAACGGGGTGCTGGATAGAAGAACTACCAACGGTACTATGGAGTTTAAGAACAACTCCGAATCGATCAACGGGCTATACGCCATTCTTTCTGGTATATGGGGCGGAAGCTGTATTACCAGCCGACATAGAGCATGACTCGCCTAGGGTCACCCAATACACAGAAGCTGAAGTGCAAGAAGCCCGGCAAAATGATGTTGATCTGCTGGAAGAAGCGAGAGAATTGGCATTGTCCAGGTCCGCCATATATCAGCAAAATCTCCAATGCTATCATAGCCGGAAAGTAAGCCGCCGAGTTTTCCGGGAAGGCGATCTGGTACTCCGGTTGGTACAACGTACTGCTGGCATACACAAGTTATCCCCCCATGGGAAGGGCCATTCATTGTGAGCAAAGCATTGCACAATGATTCTTATTATCTTATCGATGCAAAACCACATGAAAAGAACAAGGCGGACAGGTCCGGCGAGGAATCCAAGCATCCATGGAATGTAGCTCTACTTCGTCCTTTCTACACTTATCAGAGAAGTGTATGTATCCGAGTCTCTCATAAGTCGGTATGTATGCCGGCAATGAGCTTATCAATGAAATCTTGGCACCTCGAGCAGTAACTCGGGGACTGCCTTAGTAATTGTAGTTGTCTTCTATATTTACTATTTATATGTCGGCTGGCGTAAGTTGCTTCTACTTAAGCCGGATTAGTAATGTGTGAGCACCAAAAACCTAACTCTTCGACTTGCTGCTGTCCAACAAGATTTGGCTTCATGGCAAGCAAGAGAACAAGTTAGGAATTGCGTAGCACATGAAAAACGACTAAGGAAAGAAACTTAATCGAGCCGATGTTTGTTTTTCGGACTAACCTTGTGCTTACTTTAAATTTATTACGCTGAATTATTTTGAGCTAATCCTAAAGTTTCCAAGTATTGTTAAGTCAATTTTTGAAACTCGGATTCGGAAGTCATAAAACCGAACCAAGGTGGACGCGAGCCGAGCCAAGAAATTGGAGGAACAAGAAAATGAAACTCGGAGACTACGCCCAAGTTAATTCGGCATAAAAACTTAGTAGCAAAATATAACTGATGTGCTTAGATACAATTGCACCCGGCATACCGGGGATCTGATAACTTTCAAAGTTTTTCGCTCAAGGAGCAGCAGAAGGAGGTAATTTAGCGCCAGCAGGTGCAGCTCTAGCCTCGGCTTCAGCTTCACCTTCATCTTCTTCGACGTCTAAGGCTTCACTCTCATCATCCTCACCCGAGTCATCTTCAGCGTGTTCAGCATTCTCATCATCGGCGGCATCTAGGAAGCTTGGTCCCTCGTTCCACTGATGAATGGGGGAGTATTGGATGAAGCTATGAGCGCAAGCTTTGCGCCGAGCTACCTAATCCGGGTAAGTAGACCACCTTGATCCGGTGCGCATGCGCTCAAGGAGTTTGAGGTCAATTTTCTTGTACCATGTAAGCACATAGTGGAGAACGATCTCAGCTCCGGTGCGTCCAGCAGATTCTCTCCAGAGATCAAGCTGAGTCTCGCATTCCATAAGCCTGGCAAAAAAGAATAGCCATATTCTCCAGAGTATCTTCTTCAGGCCAAAAGGCGTTGAAGATCCGGATTACTACGTCCATGATATCCTTGCTGTAGTTCTTCACGGTCTCGACTCGGGCGGACAAGCTGACAATCAAGTCTTTGAGATCAAGAGGAATGCAGCCAGGACCAGACGGAGTACCCCTCTGCATGCGGAACTTGGTAACAGCATTGGATGCAATGACATCGCTCTCTGGGAATTTTCCTGAAAAAATGACACAGGTGGAGTAAGTAGAGGAAGTAGACCCAGAAAGATCAATGTCATTCAAAGGAAAAGAACTTACCAGAAATGTGGCTATGAACCCGGGTCAGCTCCTTGGTGCAGTTGTCGCGCCTCTCTCGGAGTTGCACAAGTTCATCATTCGTCGACTCAAGCTTGACGTCGGCCTCATTAAGTAATTCTTGGTCCTTGGCAATCTGGAGGTTGAGGCGCTCGCGCTTTTCAGTAAAGTCCTGGCCAGCTTTCTGAAGTTCGGTTTGGTGTTGTGCTTTCAGTTTCTTCATATCTGCCTTGAGCTTGGCAATCTCATCATCTTTGGTTCGGAGGAGGGCAAGATCATCATCTTTATTTTTGAGTTCGGCCTGATGCTGCCCTTCTTGTTCGAGAAAATGCAGCATCATATCAGGCACGGGCACACTATCTTCAAGAGATGCTGAAATAGTTTGTTGACCCGGCAAAACCGAGATATGAATGTTTGTCGAGCCAAGGAGAAAAGCAGATAGAAAGCATAGCAAGGTTGAGCAAATACCCTTGATCTGATCCAAGTTTTTCCTCATGATGGTATTCTCAGCCTCCACCCCAGCTACGAAATCCGAATGATGGATTAGTTCGATGGAAAGCGATGAAGAAAAACAGAAAAATGCCAAGGAGAAAACTTACCCCTTTTATCGTGTTCGGCGAGCAGCGCACTATGCTTTGCGCACAACATCTTGTGAGTATCAAGGAGACGCTGAAATTCAGCGCTCCGACGATTGGTGGTCACCTGAAAGAGCAAAAATGGACAACTTAGTCTTGTGCATATTCGGAGTGTACAAAATCCGGGCCAAGTGGAAATTAACCCGGCTCTAGGTGTGTGCATATTCGAAGTGTACAAAATCTGGGCCAAGTGGAACTTAACCCGGCTCTAGGTTGTGCATATTTGAAGTGTACAAAATCCAGGCCAAGTGGAACTTAACCCGGCTCTAGGTGTGTGCATATTCGAATTGTACAAAATCCGGGCCATGTGGAACTTAACCCGGCTCTAGGTGTGTGCATATTCGAAGTGTACAAAATCCGGGCCAAGTGGAACTTAACCCGGCTCTAGGTGTGTGCATATTCGAAGTGTACAAAATTTAGGCCAAGTGGAAATTAACCCGGCTCTAGGTGTGTGCACATTCGAAGTGTACAAAATCCGGGCCAAGTGGAACTTAACCCGGCTCTAGGTGTGTGCATATTCGAAGTGTACAAAATCCGGGCCAAGTGGAACTTAACCCGGCTCTAGGTGTGTGCATATTCGAAGTTATTAAGGAGCTACGTTAATTCTCTAAGGAGCATCCGGCCGAGTAACAAGTTACTCCCTCGGAGGCTCGGGGACTAATGGTTATATCACTAGTAATCTTCTGCATGCTAAGAAAAAGGTGAAGTAACATACCTCCATCATCCGACCCGCAAGGTTAATTGCCTTGGCGGCAATATTCATCTGCGCAGCAAATTCGGCGGGACCGAACTTCTCCGGGAGATCGTCATTGTAGACGAACTCCGCCTTGCTCCAGTTATTTACAAACTCGATCAAGGTCGGAGAGTATCGTTCGCCGCTAAGCATGTGGGGCGCCAATAAACCCTTGGCATGCACTTCCCTCCTCTCAACCTGGGCAACGGCGGGGCTGGTGTGCAAAACAAGTTGCACATCAGCTAGCTCGGCAGGGGCGTCCTTTGGTGGTGGAGTCTTCTTCGAAAGCATGGACGCGAGTGTGCGCTGTCCAGCCTCGATGGACGCTGCCCTGGTGGCGTCAGGAGCCTTTTTGCCCTTGGGCTGCTGCTGAGAAGTTGAGGTTGCTACAGCGGATTTGCCCTTAGGAGCTGCCTTGGTGCTTTCTCACCGAGCTTTGGAAGACTCGGACGAGGCGGAGGGGCTTGGTGCTGCTATTGCTGCTGGTGCTGGGGTTGGTGCTGGTGCTGGTTCTGATTTCTGCTTCGGCGGAGGTGCTGAGGGAACCTCGGTGGTAGCTGGTTGTGGTGGAGCCGAAGTGGTGGTTGTTGCTGCCTCGGCAGAGCCAGTCTCCCCTGCTCCGAGGTTGCCCTCGTCTTGACGAGGTGGGATGGAACCCAGAGCAGCCGCTGAACCCTCCGGAATGGGGCTCAACGGGCATGAATCGTTTCCACGAGGGGGAGAAGGGTTGTGTCGGAGCGGCGAGGCAATGCCGGATCCACTCTGTGGGACTTCCACCGTGGCCTTGCCGAATCAAATAATGTATGATGAGAAACTATAACAAAAGAAGAACAAGTGAATGGCAAAAGGTGAAGTGGCTTACTCATCCGAGGTCAGAGGCTCTTTGGGCTTCCGGGCCCTCCGGGTTGTGGCCTTGGTTGGAGGCTTGGTGGCAGTTTTGTCCCCGGACTTCTTTCGCCTTTTAGCTGGTTGAGAAGGTCCGAAGGAATACGCGGATGCAGCTCCCCTCTTCTTCTTCGGCGCGACCAGGACAGGCTCACCCACGGCAAGGGGAGGATCTTCATGGATCTGCCCACCGGGGTTAGCTGATGCCGAAAAAGCATAAGAAAGGGGGACAACGTCAAATGCCTCCATCACCTCAACGTCCGAATCATCTTCATCGTCGGGCCAATCTCTAATGGAAGAGAGTTTACCGGTGGGTCGCTTGGTCGCATCTACCATAGGCAGGAACATCTCCTGATCCGGTTCCTCCTCGTCCGAGGTATCGCGATCGGGCGCCCACTTGAGAGAAGGCTCGGTGCCATCCTCGATGGTTTGCTAAAGAAACATCTAAGGGAAAGAAAAGGCAACAAGATTAAACATATAATAAAGACCGACATATGATTTAATTCGGACAGAGTTTGGGGCACGAGACTTACCGTAGGAGGAAGCCTATCTCGGCAGAAGTGTTCAAGCCCCCACGTCCACTCAGAGGAGAAGTCCTTATGGGTGGTGAAGAGGGCCTTGACCTGGCGGTAGATCTCGGTGTTGCTTAATTTGAACGAGGAGGTCCGGTTGGGGTCGCGGCCCCAGCTCATATGACAGAGCTTATGTGTGCGTTTCTGGAGGGGGGAGATCCGGTTGCGAACAAACGTGATCATTGCGTCTTCATTGTGCAATCCCAGATCCTTCAACTCCTGAAACCTCTTGTTGACTTGGTTCGCCAAGACAGTGGGCTTCTTGGGGACCTTGTCCCATAAATCCGGGTTAGGAGGACCCGGAGTGTAGGGAAGCAGCCGGAGCAGATCCTCAGATGTGCTGTTCTGGACATAAAAGAAGGTCCGGGCCCATCCCTTGCAAGAGTCAAGACCCGTAACTCGGGGAAGATGGACTGCCTCCAGGGAGAGATTGACGCAGCGCCAAACTACGTGAGCTGCTTGTCCTTCGGCTCAAGATCTATGTTCGGAATCACGTTCTGGCGAAGGCCAAAGAAACGGATCCAGAGCTCCTTAGTGGGACATATTCCGGTGTAACCTTCGATGGTGGAGGCAAAGGCGGAGAGAGACGTGATTGCATTAGCCGGAAGGTGGTGCGGCTGGAGCTCGTACGTACTAAGCCAGTCATGGAAAAAATCGCTAATTGGCAGACCAAATCCGCGTTGTAAGTGAGATAGGAACACCACATACTCACCCGGATTGGGTGAGGGGGCAAGCTCGCCGGCGGCGAGGCGTGCGGTGACGCCCTCCGGGATGCGCCTGGTGCGGTACAGCCAATCCAGGTCATCCTGGCAAACCCAGGATCCGGCCCACGCGCCGCGGTCGGTGTTCGCCGCGTCTTCCTCCATTCCTTGCTCTGCGACGGTGAGTTCCTCCTCAGTCATCTCAAGGTCGCTCCCCTCACTGGCGCTAGCGGTGGTGGGAGGCAGTGGCCTGGACTGGCGGGGACCCGTGGCGGAGGAGATGCGCGGAGGTGGCGGCGACGCTGGTGCGCGTGGATGCGGTGCGGCGGCGGCGCTACTACTCAGCTGTGGTGGCGGCGGCGTTGTCGCTGGAGAAGATGAGGAAGTAGCAGAGGCAGAGGGGCGCAGAAGTGGGGAAAGGACCCAAGGGGCGCGCCCCTCCCCTATTTAACCACTCCCTTAAGGGGGTAATGGGATCATGTTTTGCGGGCAGGCCACACCGTGTGGCCGTGTACGATCCAGATTGACCAATCAGCGACGAGCCACAGGAAGGGCCACAGGGCGCAACGGATCCCATGACGCGACGCTGTGATACAGTTAACGAGGAGGCAGACATGACGTGACATGCGCCACAGTAACTTCTGACAATAACTGTGGCGGTTACTGTAGCAGGCCCTTAAAATGAGGCAAAGTAATGATTAGCCTCTACGTGGGGAAGCGTACGAGAGAAGGAAGAATGACCCGGATGAGTACGAGGTAACCCGGCCAGCAAGTAAAAACTTGGAATGTGCCAAGGGAAAATAAACCTATAAAATCTGGATCATGAGGTAACTCAGAGAAGGAGCGAGGAGCTCAGTAAGATTGAACCTGCTGTGGCCTTAGCGGCTAAGGCAGCAAAGACCGCACCAGCTTCGGGGAATAATGTTGGGGGGATACCCCCGGGTAGGGTCACGTCGGGGTATAAAGGCCTAGTTAGCCAAGGCACGGCAAGGTCAAAGCAAGTGCTGGCCGAGTCACCTCAAGGCAGGCCGGATCATGGAGTAACCCGGACCAGGGGACGTCCACCTAACTCGGTCTCAACCGACTTATGCCGTATGTCGGTAGGATGTATCTAACTTGTATGCAGGAACAGGTGCGGCCGGATCAACTATGTAGGATCCAGGTCATATCAAGCTTGTAAGAGAAGGAAGGTATCTCACTGGTCAAAGGTGACCACTGTACGCAGAGCGTGAGCGAAGCGGACAGAGGCAGGACCACCGAGGCGTGGCCGACAAAGGTGACGAAGCCTATGTCGGATGACGCAGGCGCCGCAGAGGCTCACGTAGCCTCTGCAGGGATGACGCGGGGAAAAAGTGACCCGGTCGGCTTACTATTTTGGGAAGAGGCATATTCCCTGGAATATGCCTCCATGTATGCCCTAATTGGAGACCTAGCCACCCCTATATAAGGAGGGATATGGCCTCTGTAGAAAGGGTTGGTTTTTCTTGTGGTCTCCTAGAGAGTTGTGTTTGGCTAGTGGTGAGAGTAAGAGAGTTCTTCTTCCTCCTCTCCCCAATACAGCTCGAGGAGCACTTGTAAACCTTGGAAGTGAATTGAATACAAAGCTACCGTGTGTGGAATCACCACACTATCTCTCCCTGGATTCCCCTAGTGCATTTAGTCCCCACCTTTAGCCTATCCATGGCATCTGCCGTGACACCACCACGACAAGTGGCGAGGTCGGGCGACCGGCGAGCGCCGCTATCTGGAGCGCGCCGAGTCCCCAAGCGCGGCGAGTGGCGAGGTCGAGCAACCGGCGAGTACCGTTGTCTGGAGCACGCCGAGTCCCCCGAGCGCGGCGAGTGGCGAGGTTGTGCGACCGGCGAGTGCCGCTGTCTGGAGCACGCCGAGTCCCCGAGCGCGCCAAGTGGCGAGGTCGTGCGACTGGCGAGTGATGGTGTCTGTAGCGCGTCGAGTCCGCGAGCGTGGCGAGTGGCGAGAAAGACAGCAGACTGTTTGCTGAGAAGGAGAAAAAGGTACAACTGCAGTAAGGTGTATTTATGAAATATATTGAACATTTGTAAAGAGTGCGATTCGTAAATCTTAAAATAAAATGCATGTTGTTAAATGTATCAGTTAGCAGTATGAAAGGTTTATGCGTGTCTTTTCATGAGTAGGCAGACCTCCAGCATCAAACGCTTGCCGGGTAACAGGGACGCGATGCTAGACTGTTGAACCAGGAGACAAGGTCAGCCTTTTGGTACCCAGACTCACTACTTCGATGGACGCAAATAAACAGCAGACAAAACTGAAACATATCCCATGTATGGTTTGTAGATTGAACGAAAAGATGAATATGTTGTGGACTTATAGCATGTATGAGTGTAAAGGAACTTAGCTGTTAGCATGACAAGTCTACGACAGCGAGTCCGCGCCTGATCGAGTCCACGACAGGCGAGTCCCTGAGCCTAGCGAGTCCGTGTTTAAGCGTGTCCGCGTTTAGGCGAATTCCGGAGCTGAAGAGTCCGTGAGCCTGGCTGGTCGGCGATAGCGAGTCTGCAGTGGGCAGTCCTTGAGCACGGCGAGTCTGCAACGGCGTGTCCGTGGCAGGCGGCTGTACGATAATGATCGTGAATCAGCCTTTTGAAGATAAGAGGATCGAGTCGACACGGCCATGGCAGCGGACAATCGAAACTAACGTAAAAGACAGCCGCATGACCGCCTCGTCTCCATGGATTAGTTCTCCCGCGGCGTGCAGGTAAGAGACCACGTAGGCCGATTCATGTTGATGATACATGTATCCAAAAAGAAGATACGATTGGGGATTAGAGCTAAACAAAATATTGATTGGCAGAGTAGTCAATGCGTGAGGGAGATGAGAGTAAACTCATTAATTCGGCCGCGTCACTCAAACATGCGTGTTTGCTTTTTGTGCTTCGAACGGTGGAGTGGCAGCAAAAGCGATCGGATCTGACCTGTTGCTTGATCACCACGCGACACGTACCGACGATGTGCCAGTAATTCGTGCGTGGAGGCAATTTGAACTTGAGCTGCGATGTCCGTGCTGATATTTTTCCGCGCTTAGGTTGTATACGTGCGACGAATCAGAAGACAAGGATCCGGCGCCGCCATACAAAACGCATCAGACAAACTTTAGATCAAAGCAGAATAATGAATTAATAGAATAATTAAATCAAAAGGAAACAGAACAATCAATAGTCATCCGCATATATGCGTGTGCTGCCGAAATCTCCAAGACGGACCGCTTGGCTCACGCCGGCCATGTTGGGCGACAGCCGGATCAGATGAATCGGCTTTTCTTATACGGCGTGCAAGATGCAATCTGGCTGTTGGCAACGACGAGGGATCCCGCCCGGATCATCACCTCCAAGCACCGCTTGCCCCACGGTGGACGTCAACTGTTGTGGTATTGACCACGACAGATGCTACAGGGTAGCTTACGTAGAGGAAAGGCAAGAGGACGTAGGAGAATTCGGGAGCGAGATTGACACACGATGTACCCAGGTTCACGTCCCCTCGGTGGAGGATCGCTACGTCCTGCTATCAATCCAGTACATGTGCATAGATTAGTTTACAATGGAGTCGCCGGAGGCGGTGGGAGAGACTAGATCTAATGAGACGTGTGAGAGAAGTCCCGCAAAGGGGTGCCCCTGGTGGCTTTATATATGCAGTCAGTTAGGGTTTACAAGTGCTAATGAGCTTTCTATTGGAGTCGCCTTCTTGGGCCTCTAGTCGGCGAGTCGTTTGCACCAGTCGTCGTGTTTGGCGAGTCGATCTGCCATGGCGACTCCGCTTCATGGGTATAACCCGATTGGTATTCCCCAATCAGGGGAAGAAAGTCCGCCCCCTTCGGATTTTCCGGGGGAAAATCCTCCGCTAGACAGAGCGACACGCCATACTATCCTTTGCCAAGTGAGCCAGGCCGGATTATCCGGCCCTTGATGGGGGCGAATAATCGGGCCCCCAAACATAGTAACTTTTCCTGCACACTTAGCACACACGAGAAAACTCCACGGTATTGTTATCTAACACAGAGAACACAGGGAACCATGAAATGTTCTTTCAACGTTACCAATGGACGTGCATGGGCATGTTGCTACTCCCGAGGACATGGCTAGCGCGCCGCCTTCACCCGTGCATCGAGCGGATGCGGACTCTTCCACCGATCTTGCCGTGGCAGAGAATCTGCCTGCCACGGGCACACGGCAGCCTGCCGCCGATCCTGTCGTGACAGCGTTTCTGCCTACCGTGGCTGTGCGGAAGCCTACTGCGGTCGCCTCCTTTGCCGCGGGCGTGTAGTAGCCTGCCGAGGCTGCCTCTTCTGTCGCGGCATCCCACAGTCATGGCATGACCACTCGTCTCTGAGATGACACTCGTTGCGAGAAGAAGTACACCGACGGAACCATCCGCTATGATACTCGACGGCGCGCCTTCTTCGCTGCTCCCCTCTCTCATCGAGAGGCTCTTCGGGAACCTGCATATGGTGTGACGCTATGTCTGTTGAGTTCTCTGCGCTCCGTCAGACCGGCACTTGGACCTTGGTGCCTCGGCCTCGTGATGCAAACATGGTCAACTGCAAGTGGATCTTCAAGACCAAACAGCGTCTTGACGGCTCCATCGACAAGCATAAAGCCAGTCTTGTTGCTCGCGGCTTCTCTCAGCAACAAGGCATTGACTATGGGGACACCTTCAGCCCCGTGGTGAAACCAGCAAGAGTTCGCCTAGTACTCTCCTTGGATGTTTCTCGAGGATGGAGTCTTCGTCAAGTTGATGTGAGCAATGCTTTCCTTCATGGCTTTTTGACGGAGGAGGTCTATATGCAGCAGCCCCCGGGGTTCAAAGATTCTCAGTTCCCCACTCATGTTTGCAAATTGTAGTGTGCCATTGATGTACTGAAGCAGTCCCCACGAGCTTGGTATGCTCGTCTCAATGAGCGTCTCCTGCAGCTTGGTTTCACGGCCTCCAAGGCCGACACCTCCTTGTTCATGTTCTCCCAAGGCGGTGTTCAGCTCTATATCCTTGTGTATGTTGACGACATCGTCATCGCTGGCTCTACTCCTGCTGTAGTGGATCGGCTTGTGGCCTCCCTCTTGGACAACTTCCCCATCAAGGACCTTGGTGCTCTGGACTACTTTCTTGGTCTAGAAGCATCCTACCGGGGGCATGAGTATCACCCAGCACAAGTATGCACTAGATCTCCTACACCGGGTTAATATAGAGAATTGCAACTCGGCTTCTACCCTAGTGGCCACCAGCGAGAAGCTTGCATGTGATAGTGGACACGTATTGGGTACCGATGATGCTTTCCGGTATCGCAGTATAGTTGGGGGACTCCAGTACTTGACTCTCAGTCGGCCAGATATTTTATTTGCAATCAACAAGGTGTGTTAGTTTCTCTAACAACCAACGGAGGAACATTGGGATGCTGTGAAGCGCATCTTGCGATATGTGAAGGGCACTATCCACAGCGGGTTGCACATTTAGAAATCTTCGTCTATCGGCATCAGTATTTTCACGGATGCAGATTGGGATGAATGCGTTGATGATCGACGATCCACAGGAGGTTTTCCATCTTTGTAGGTCTAAACTTGATCTCTTGGAGTTCGAAGAACAAACCTACTGTCTCGAGATCCAGTATCGAGGCAGAATACAAAGCATTGGCAAATGGCGCTGCTCGGCCATATGGGTAGAGTCTTTGCTCAAGGAACTTGGCGTTGAACAGCAGCATACTCCTATTTTATGGTGCGATAATCTTGGGGCTACATACCTGACAACTAACCTAGTGTTTCATGCTCGTACGAAGCACATAGAGATTGATTTCCATTTTGTGCATGAGAGAGTAGAGGTTGGAGATCTTCAAGTCAGGTTTATTTCCTCCGATGATCAGTTAGCTGATGTATTTACTAAGCCAGCTACCCAGCAGATGTTAAACCGTTTTAGAACCAATCTGAATTTAGTTTGTAAAAGTTTAGATTGAGGGGGTGTGTTAGAAACGGTTTAGAGTTAGCTAACTATACGACTTGTGTACGTCTACATACCATGTATTGTATCCTTCTAAGTCTATATAAATTGATCACCGTGGATGCTAGACCCCACGCAAAACCCTAAACACCTTTTAACTCAATTCAACGACACTAATTTTGGATCGGAGGGAGTAACAAAGTTAATGTCTTGTATTTTGGGACAATACTATATATCTTGGACTGAATTGGTCAACGTTCGAAGGTCGATCTAGCTAGAGGAAGACAATTGGCGTGTGCCGTGACAAATAGTTTTTGGTGGCATCGATTGACCTGAGAATTAAGTTTCGTTGGCTTTATTTGAGTGGAAGGGATCATCTCCGGTCCCTACCACCTTGTTATTGTGCTTTCTTTGTCCCTGCTGATGCTGATGTTGGTGGTTTTGCAAGAAAGTGTATATCACTGAATTCACATTTATAGACCAACGATCGTAGCTTCGAGAGTGACACACACACACGTGCATCTCCATCGTCTCATCGGCTTCAAGAAAGAGTAAATCAGAGGTTAATTAACTACTACTCGCCAGCTGAACGGATCGACAGCCAGGAGTTCCAACAAGAAGTTTGCACTGGATGGATCGTCTGTGTCGTCGGTCTCAGCTCCTCTGCATGATTGTGCTGCTTCTGCTGCTGATGATGTGCTAATCTGCAACGGCTTCTCGGTTGCATCTCTCTGTTGGTTCCATGAATAGTGGCCACCAAAACCTCCATCACCCTCCTGCTATCTTGCTAGAACCTCCAGCTTTGCTTGTCTACTGATTGGCTCGATCCGGTGGACTCCCTATACTCCTTTCACAAAGCTAAAACATCTTATATTTTAAAACGAAGGGAGTACATATATGGATACGTCGATCGATCTCTCTTCGTACCGAACGGTCCTCCGGCAGACAGACAACGGTGAGTCGGCCGGACCATACCCGGAGCCAATCAGCAGCCAAGTTCTAGAGAGTACACCTCTGTTCCAAAAAATATATGGCACCTAAGAATTAGTTAAATGTTAATGATTTTCTAAGTTTGACCAAATTTACACATAAAAGCATAAAAGGAATATGGAAAACTAAAATATGTGTTTCAACAATGCTCCCTTTTTATTATATTCGAAGTGTTTAAATCACAATTTGTACGACGTAAGTTGCTTAATGTACAAAAGATTTTGCACCCGATCAAACCAAGATAAAAATGAAGGATGAAGGGGTCTAGATACAGTCCTTTTATAAAGTTAAAACTTCTTATATTTTGAAACAGAGGGAGTACATCTATATTCTTCATCAACATCCTCTATAGCTTAATTTTTTTTGCATTTAATGTTCCACCACTATTTCCATAAAATAAAATGTAGAAGAGAAACCATCTACTCCCTCCGACCCAAATTAGTTGACATAGATTTGTCTATATTCAATTTTATCTACTTCCTCCGGTCCATATTAATGTTTAGATACGAATGCATCTAGTCTAAATACTTAACTAGATACATCCGAATCTAGTCAAAGTTGAGGCCATTAATATGGACCGGAGGGAGTAGAATGATTTAGTACTATATTAGATACATCCTATTTTGAAAAAAATTGAGTCAACTAATTTAGATCGAAGAGAGTAATGCTTTTTTAAGTAAAAAATGGTTGCTGTTTTAGGGGAAGAATTTGAGTCAACTATAAGAATCTATAGTTGGTTTACAATCTTCCATGGATTGTGGCTTAAGTTAAAATGGGTCGATGACTAAAAACGTATCAAAGCCCAGCCCACTTTCTCCATGCGTCAATGAGTGGTGGGCAGGTCCAGGCCCATGACTCCGATGCTATGAAGTATGAACCGGGAAGCGCTTGGTGTGGCAGTTTCCCTCACCACGCCGGCTCCCCGCTATGAGCCACCCGTTGTGCAACCACAATGCCGCCCTCCTCTCCTCCGCCGCCGGCAGCCGCGATGGTGCCCGCTTCTCCGACGCCATCCACTGCCCCATTCTCCGGACCCTCCCGCACCCGCCTCCCACCTATCTCCTCAACCAGCTACTCACCCCCTATGCTAGGTCCGGCCGCCTTGCCCCTCGCCCGCCACCTGTTCGACACAATGCCCGACCCGAACCTCTTCACCCGCAATGCGCTCCTCTCGGCGCTGTCCCACTTCCGCCTCCTGTCCAACATTGAGAGCCTCTTCGTCCATGCCGATTCGGATTGTCAGGAATCTGTGGGTCTGTCTGGATTGTCACAATGCTACCAAGTTCATCTCTAAGATAATTGGGCGCGATATTCTTGTGAGGGACAATGTCAGATTTCACAAGTTTAGCAATGGTGTCCGCTCTTGTGGAGATTTCTGGTGATTGCATTGTCTATACGGCCAACGTTGTGCATGATTCAGGTTGAAATATAACTCTGAACTGTTGTTGGAAGAAAAGGAGAAACGTCGAGCAAAGCAAAACAAAGCATGCTCTAGCCATCATGTTTTTTTCTGGATTAGAGTAAGGACTCATGTTCCCTGCAGGTGCAAAGTCCAAAAGAGGTGTGTAGCGTAATGCTGTACTTCTGGAAGGTTGTTCCAGTTGACCTTTTTTCACATTAGCTTTCCTAACTGTTGGTCGGTATGATTTTGAAAGACAAAGTGCCAAACTGCATCCGCTAACAGCAATTTGATATGGTCCTTATGTCTAAAAACTCGTGGTATTCATGTTTTATGGCCGTTTTCATGAGCTCTTGCCTACGGTTTTGAGGTTCTAGGGCGACTTACAATGACAGTAAGACCCGATACATGTTTGAGATGACCAAAAACTCGTCGTATTCGTGTTTTATGGCCGTTTTCATGAGCTATTACCCACGGTTATGGAGTTTTAGGGCAATTTATAACAACAGTAAGACTCAATACATGTTTAAGAGATATGACCAAAATCTCATCGTATTCACTCTTTATGGCCATTTTATGAGCTATTATCCACAGTTATGGGGTTCCAAGGCGATTTACAATGACCGTAAGACCCGATATAAGTTTGAGAGATATGACCAAAAACTCGTCGTTTTCGTGTTTTATGGCCGTTTTCATGAGCAATTGCCCATAGTTTTGGAGTTCTATGGCGATTTACAATGACCGTACGACCTGTTACAAGTTTGAGAGATATAACCAAAAACTCGTCGTTTTCGCGTTTTATGGCCATTTCCATGAGCTATTGCCCACACTTTTGGTGTTATAGGGCGATTTATAACGATCGTAAGACCCGATACATGTTTGAGAGATATGGCCAAAAACTCGTCGTATTCGTGTTTTGTGGCTGTTTTCATCAGCTATTGCCAATAGTTTTGGGGTTCTAGGATGATTTACAAGGACAGTAAGCCCCGATACATGTTTGAGAGATATGACCAAAAACTCGTCGTATTCGCGCTTTATGGCCGTTTTTAATGAGCTATGGCCCATGGTTTGGGGTTCGATGGGGATTTACAATGACAGTAAGGCCCGATACATGTTTGAGAGATATGACCAAAAACTCGTCGTTTTCGTGTTTTATGGCCGTTTGTATGAGCTATTACCCAAAGTTATGGGGTTCCAGGGCGGTTTACAATGACTGTAAGACCCGATACAACTTTGAGAGATATGAACAAAAACTCGTCGTTTTCCTATTTTATGGCCGTTTTCATGAGCTATTACCAACAGTTTTGGGTTTCCAGGGCGATTTACAATAACCATAAGACCCGATACATGTTTGAGAGATATGACCAAAAACTCGTCGTATTCGCGCTTTATGGCTGTTTTCATGAGCTATTGTCCACAGTTTGGGGTTCTAGGGCGATTTACAACAACAATAAGACCTCATACATGTTTGAGAGATAGGACCAAAAAACCCGTCGTATTCTTGTTTTAGGGCCATTTTCATTAACTATTACCCACGGTTTTGGGGTTCTAGGGCGATTTACAACGACAGTAAGACCCGATACATGTTTGAGAGATATGACCAAAAACTCGGTGTATTCGCGCTTTATGGCTGTTTTCATGAGCTATTGCCCACAGTTTTGGGGTTCTAGGGCAATTTACAACGATAATAAGACCTGATACATGTTTGAGAGATATGACCAAAAACTCGTCGTATTCGAGTTTTATGGCCGTTTACATGAGCTATTACCCAAGGTTTTGGGGTTCTAGGGCGATATACAACGACAGTAAGACCCGATATATGTTTGAGAGATATGACCAAAAACTCTTTGTTTTCGTGTTTTATGGCCGTTTTCATGAGCTATTGCCCACGGTTTTGGGGTTACAGAGTGATTTACAACGACTGTAAGACCTGATACATGTTTAAGAGATATGACCAAAAACT
Source organism: Avena insularis (assembly GCA_023614405.1). Classification (NCBI taxonomy): domain Eukaryota; kingdom Viridiplantae; phylum Streptophyta; class Magnoliopsida; order Poales; family Poaceae; genus Avena; species Avena insularis. The sequence continues at coordinate 103,616,057 of CM042694.1, forward strand.
TGTGGTTTCCACATTTTATGGCCATTTTCATGAGCTATTGCCTATAGTTTTGGGGTTCTATGGTGATTTACAATCATCATAAGAGCCGGTACATGTTTGAGAGATTTGACCAAAAACTCGTCGTTTTGGGGTTATAGGGCGATTTGCATGGCCCGTAAGACCCAATACATTTTGAGAGATATGACCAAAAACTTGTGTTTTCCGCATTTTATGGCCGTTTTCATGAGCTATTTTCCATAGTTTTGGATTTCTATGGTGATTTACAATTAGCGTAAGACCCGGTATATGTTTGAGAGATATGACCAAAAACTCGTCGTTTTGGGGTTCTAGGGCGATTTACAACGACAGTAAGACCCGATACAAGTTTGAGAGATATGACCAAAAACTCATCGTTTCGTGTTTTATGGCTGTTTTCATGAGCTATAGCTCACAGTTTTGGGGTTCTAGGGCGATTTACAACGACAATAAGACCCGATACATGTTTGAGGGATATGACGAAAAACTCATCGTATTCACGTTTTATGGCCGTTTTAATGAGCTATTGCCTGGGGTTTTGGGGTTCTAGGGCGATTTACGACGACCGTAAGACCCGATACATGTATGAGAGATATCACCAAAAACTCATCATATTCACGTTTTATGGCTGTTTTCATGAGCTATTGCCCATAGTTTTGGGGTTACAGGACGATTTACAATGACCGTAAGACCTGATACAAGTTTGAGAGATATGACCAAAAACTCGTCGTTTTCGTGTTTTATGGTTGTTTTCATGGCTATGGCCCACGATTTTGGGCTTCTAGGGCGATTGAAAACGATAGTAAGACCCGATACATGTTTGAGAGATATGACCAAAAACTCGTCGTTTTCGTGTTTTATGGTCGTTTTCATGAGCTATTACCCACACTTACGGGGTTCCAGGCCGATTTACAATGACTATAAGACCCGATACAACTTTGAGAGATATGAACAAAAACTCGTCATTTTCCTGTTTTATGGCCATTTCCATGAGCTATTGTCCACAGTTTTGAGGTTCTATGGCGATTTACAATAACCATAAGAGCCGCTACATGTTTGAGAGATATGACCAAAAACTTGTGGCTTCCGCATTTTATGGCCATTTTCATGAGCTATTTGATACGTCCATTTTGCATCACTATTCTATGTCTTAATTCACTATTATTCATTGATATATTTCGTATTGAGAGGTGATACTTATGTTATTTCATCTACTTTTGCATGGTTGATGACTTTTGGAGCATGGACCGTTGCAGTCAGGATTCTGATGGAAAAGATGCTGTTTGGAGGCAAAATTCGCGAAGATCAGAAAATCCAGGAAAATATACGGAAAATCCTATTTTTCCAGAAGACTCAGGATGCCAGAAGATGGAGTGGAGGTGGGCCACAGGGGGCCCACACCATCCCATGGCGCGGGCAGGCCTAGGCCGCGCCTGGGGGTGGTGTGGCCGCCCTGCCCACTCCAGCCTCTCCCCTCTGGCGTATATCATCCTCTCGAAACCCTACGACAGAGGGAGCGACCACAAAAAGATTCTGCCACCTCTGCGGGGCAGAAAACACCGAGAGAGAAAGATCTCTCCGGCAGACAGATTTCTGCCGGGGGAATTCCTTCCCGGAAAGGGGAGATCGTCGCCATCAACACCACCATCAAGCTGGACTTCATCGGGATCATCATCACCACCATCATCACCATCAGCACCCTCATCACCATCTCCATATTGTTGTAACAATTGGGTTGAATCTTGCATAGTTCATAGGGGAAACTTTCCCGCTGTTGATTACTCTTTGTAGTTGATACTATTGAGTGAACCATTGAATTATTATTTATGTTTAGATTGTTATACATCATTATTCCATCTCTGATCATGATCCATATGATGTCTTGTGAGTAGTTCGTTTTGTTCTTGAGGACATGGGAGAAGTCTTGTTGTTAGTAGTGGAGTTGCGTTGAGAAAGATTCAATAGATTGTTATTTAAGTTGTGGTGTACTTCTTCTAGTGGTGTCATGTGAACGTCGACTACATGACACTTCACCTATATGGTCCTAGGGGAATGCATTGTGTATTTGGCTACTAATCGTAGGGGTTGTCGGAGTGACAGAAACCTGAACCCCCGTTAGGAAACCATTGCACAAGGGACGTAAGGGTCTTAGAGTTTAAAGTTGTGGTTAGGTTTCTACCTTAATTACTTTCTTGTACTTACGGATGTTTGCAAGGGGTTAAATCACAAGTATGTATTAGTCTTGGATGGGGCGGTACATTAGCACAGGTTCACCCACACAACACTTAGCAAGCTAAAGAAGATTAATCGACTATATGAAGCGAAAGCACTTGACAGTCTTCCCATGTGTCCTCGAGAACATTTGGTCATCTATCGAAATACAATCGGCTTCTCCTTTGCTGCATAAAGGATTGGGCCACTTGCTGCATTCATTCTTACTGTCTTTTATTTACTCGTACTTTGTTTACTTGCTTTATCAAAAACCCCTAAAAATCCATTCCTAAGTATTTGCAGAGAATTCCTGATCCATACCACTAGCCAGCATCTTCTGCTCCTCGTTGGGTTCGACACTCTTACTTATCGAAAATACTGCGATACACCCCCTATACTTGTGGGTCATCAAGTCTATTTTCGGGCGCTGTTGCCGGGGAGTGAAGCGCTATTGGAGAGTGGAACTGGTAAAGGAAACTTCTACTATGAGTATTGTTTACTTCTACTAGTTGCTTTATTTTTGTTATGGATAATTCGCTGAGTTTCTTATTTGGTAATGCTACTACCACTGCTAAGGTAGTAGATAAGCCACCACCTGTTGAGAAAGATGTTTTCAAAATACCTATAAGAATTATTGGTCGTGTTATGGATAACTACTATGTTGGGGATGGAACTGTCCATCCCGGTGATCATTTACTCTTTATACACAAATTATGCGGGTTGTTCAAGTGTGCAGGTATTACTACATATCAAGTTAAGAAGAAGTTATTCTCATTATCGCTGAAAGGAAGAGCTGAGGAATGGTATAAGCTGCTGAAGAATGGTCAAGCTCTGGAATGGGAGGAAATAGTGCCTCTCTTTTATTCAAAGTTTTACCCTCCTAGTGAGATTCATAAAGATCGGAATCAAATATACAACTTTTGGCCTCTTGATGGAGAGAGTACAGCTCAAGCTTGGGGGAGATTGAAGTTACTAATGCTCAAATGTCCCATTCATGAGCTCCCCAACAATATTATTATCAACAACTTTTATGCAAGGCTCCCTCTACATGACAAGGATTTATTGGATGCTTCTTGTGCTGGATCATTCACTCGTATGGAAGAAGAAGCTAAATGGGACCTTCTAGACCGTATTCAAGACAATGCTGAAGCTTGGGAGAATGACAAAGGTAGAAAGTCAGGTATAAATTATGATTATGAATGCATTGAATCTTTTATGAGAACTGATGACTTTCAAAATATTAGTAATATTTATGGTCTTGATTTGCAAGTTATTACGAATTGCTTTAGAGCTTTTGCTTCCTATATCGAAATTCCAAAAAGGGGATGGAACAAATACCATGCACCTTACAAATATATTGTTGACTATGCTCCTATTGGAAGTACTGAGTATTGTATTATTGACCCCATCTTACCCGAACCTTATATCGAGAAGATTCCCTTCCCCGAAAAGGTAAAGGACCATCCTATGATAACTAATGTAATCACCAAAAGTGAAAAAAGAACTATAAAACCTGATGAACAAATAAACATTGAACCTGTGGTAGCAATTGTGAAAGACCTTGTCACTAAAAGCGTAGAAGATGGGCACATAGTCTTTTGTGAGGATGCTTCTAATATTGTTTCACATCCCAATAGAACTAAAAAGGCTAGTGTTCTGGTGCTTTCTGTTCGAATTGGTGATCATTGCTATTATGGTTTATGTGATATTGGTGCAAGTTCTAGTGATATTCCTTATGAGCTTTACAGAGAAATTATGCATGAAATCAGTCCTTGCGAGTTGGGAGAGATTGATGTGGTTATTCACCTTGCTAATAGAGACACCATCTCTCCAATTGGTATTGTACGAGACGTGGAAGTTCTTTGTGGTAAGATTAAGTACCCTGCTGATTTTCTAGTACTTGGTTCGGCTGCTAGTAAAACCTATCCTATCATTTTTGGTAGACCTTTCTTAAGTACTTGTGGAGCTATTATTGATTGCAAGAGGGAGAAAATCTTGACTAAGTTCGATGGGGAATCCTATGAGTTTAATTTTTCGAAATTTGCTAAAGAACCTTGCGAAGAGGAAACCCATAATGAGGATTTTAGGGTTGAACAACTTGCTTCTATTTCTCTTGCTCCTAACAATGCTTTGCAGGAATTTATGGAAGATCACGAAAGTGAAATCTTCATGGAAGAAAGGAATGAGATTGACAGGATCCTCCGTGATCAAGCTAAGATGCTTAAGCACGACTTGTTTGTGGAAGACTTGGGTACCACGATGCCACCTAAAAAGGATCCGGTTTTCGATCTAAAACCTATCCCTGATGATCTTAAATATGCTTTTATTGATGATAAAAAGATATATCCTGTTAATATTAGCGCTAAACTTTCAGGGGAGGAAGAAGAAAGATTATTGGAGGTTTTGAGGATACACCGAGGAGCTATGGGCTATACCCTGGATGATTTGAAAGGGATTTCACCTACTATATGTCAGCATTCTATTAACATAGAACTAGATGCGAAGCCAGTAGTGGAGCACCAACGACGTTTAAATCCTAAAATGAAGGAAGTGGTAAGGAATGAGGTATTGAAACTCCTTGATGCTGGTATTATTTACCCTATTGCTGATAGTGAATGGGTTTGTCATGTTCATTGTGTTCCTAAAAAGGGAGGTATTACCGTTGTCCCTGATGATAATGATGAGCTTATTCCTCAATAAATAGTGGTAGGCTATAGGATGTGCATCGATTTTAGGAAAGTCAATAAAGTCACTAAGAAAGATCACTACCCGCTTCCTTTTATCGACCAAATGTTGGAAAGGTTGTCTAAAAAGACCCATTTTTGTTTTCTTGATGGATATTCTAGTTTCTCTCAAATTGCTGTTAAACAACAAGATCAAGAAAAAACTACTTTTACTTGCCCTTATGGAACTTATGCTTATAGACGTATGCCTTTTGGTTTATGTAATGCTCCTGCTACTTTCTGAAGGTGCATGTCTGCTATCTTTCATGGCTTTTGTGATGAAATTGTAGAAGTGTTCATGGATGACTTTTCTGTCTATGGAACTTCTTTTGATAATTGTCTGCACAACCTTGATAAAGTTTTGCAGAGATGTGAAGAAACTAATATTGTTCTTAATTGGGAGAAATGCCACTTCATGGTTAATGAAGGGATTGTTCTTGGGCATACAGTTTCTGAAAGAGGCATAGAAGTTGATAGAGCTAAGGTTGAGGCAATTGAGAATATGCCATGTCCAAAAGACATCAAAGGTATTCATAGTATCCTTGGTCATGCTGGTTTCTATACGAGGTTTATTAAAGATTTCTCTAGGATATCAAAGCCTCTCACTAATCTTCTTCAAAAATATGTACCTTTTATTTTTGATGATGATTGTAGGGAAGCTTTTGAAACTCTTAAGAAGGCTTTAACTACGACCCCTATTGTTCAACCACCAGATTGGAGTTTACCCTTTGAAATTATGTGTGATGCTAGTGATTTTGCTGTAGGGGCTATCCTTGGGCAACGTATTGATAAAAAGTTAAACGTTATCCATTATACTAGTAAGACTTTAGACATTTCTCATAGGAATTATGCCACTACTGAAAAGGAATTTCTAGCTGTTGTTTTTGCCTGTAATAAGTTTAGGCCCTATATTGTGGACTCGAAAGTAACTATTCATACTGATCATGCTGCTATTAAATATCTTATGACGAAGAAGGATGCTAAGCCTAGGCTTATTAGATGGGTACTACTTCTACAAGAGTTTGATCTACATATAGTAGATAGAAAGGGTGCTGAAAATCCTGTAGCTGATAATTTATCTCGTTTAGAAAACATCTCTTTTGACCCTATGCCTATTAATGATAGTTTCTCGAATGAACAGTTAGCTGCAGTGGGAGTGAGCTCGCGAGGAAGCCCTTGGTATGCTGATTATGCTAACTTTATTGTCTCCAAGTATTTGCCTCCAACCTTTACAGCTCAGCAAAGAAGGAAGTTCTTCTATGATCTGAGACATTATTTTTGGGATGACCCACACTTATATAAAGAAGGAGTTGATGGTATTATGCGAAGATGTGTTCCAGAATATGAACAAAAGGAGATATTGCGCAAATGTCATGGTAGTGCCTATGGAGAACATCATGCAGGAGATAGAACTGCACAAAAGGTATTACAATCAGGTTTCTACTGGCCTACCCTTTTTAAGGATGCAAGAAAATTTGTTTTATCTTGTGATGAATGTCAACATGTTGGTAATATTTCTAGACGCAATGAAATGCCTATGAACTACTCTCTAGTTATTGAACCTTTTGATTGTTGGGGATTTGACTTTATGGGTCCTTTCCCTCCTTCGAAAGGCTATACTCATATTCTTGTTGTCGTAGATTATGTTACTAAGTGGGTAGAAGCCATTCCTACAAAAAGTGCTGACGGGGAAACCTCTCTAAAAATGCTTAAAGATGTTACCTTTCCTAGGTTTGGAGTGCCTAGGTATCTCATGACTCATGGGGGTTCTCATTTCATTCATGGCGGTTTTAGCAAGACCCTCGCTAAGTATGATGTTAATCATAGAATTGCTTCAGCTTATCACCCCCAAACTAGTGGGCAAGTAGAGTTATCAAATAGAGAAATTAAATCTATCTTGCAAAAGATTGTTAATAGGTCTAGAAAAAACTGGGCTAAGAAGTTGAATGATGCTTTATGGGCTTATAGAACTGCTTATAAGAATCCCATGGGAATGTCTCCTTATAAAATGGTTTATGGGAAAGCTTGCCACTTACCCTTAGAATTAGAACACAAAGCTTACTGGGCAGTGAAAGAACTAAATAGAGATTGTAAGCTAGCTGGTGAGAAAAGATTATTTGACTTAAGTTCTTTAGATGAATGGAGGAGTGAAGCCTATGAGAATGCTAGGCTCTTTAAGGAAAAAGTTAAAAGATGGCATGACAAGCGAATACTTAAGAGAGAATTTCATGTTGGTGAGAAAGTTCTATTGTATAGGTCTCGTCTCAGATTTTTTGCAGGTAAGCTACTGTCAAAATGGGAAGGACCTTTCATCATTGAAGAAGTATACCGTTCAGGAGCAATAAAAAATTCTTCTCTAAAAGATAATACTACACAAGTAGTGAATGGACAGCGACTCAAACACTATATCGCTGGAGATTCTTACAATGAAGATGTTGATGCCTTTCAAGTTATAACTCCGGATAAATTCATTGAGGACCAAATTCAGAGACCTGTAGAGTCTGTTTTCATCTAGATAACAGTTCTGGTAAGAAAAGTTCCGTGAAATTACAATACAACTATATGTTTGCAGTTTTCAGTCAATAAGGAAAGCTACGAAGCGAAAAAGGGACGGAAACGGAGCCAGGGTGGCCCACACCACCACATGGCGCGGCTCACCCCTGGCCGCGCCACCAGGTGGTGAGGCCACCCAGGACTCCGTCTCCAACCCGTTTTCGCCCAGTACCTTCCTTTTGATATGAAACTCGTAATATATAACCGCCCGGATCTCCCGAGGTTCATATGTCGTGTTTTCGCCGTGTTTTTATTCCAACCTGTTTCTGCCAGGTAGATTCCCAGGTTCGGAGCCACAATGTCTTCCTCTGGATCATCCAAGGGAGATTCCTTAGAAGATATCATCAACCCATACATGAGAGAATTGAAGATTCATCCCAAGGAGTTGTTGCTCGAAGGCGGAGAGGTCCGGATTAAAGAGGTTTAAGGCCCTAAAGGTGACGGAAGTCTGGAGGACAGGATGGAAGCACTGGAGCATGAAGTCTTTAGGTACAGGAAGATGGCGGAGCGCGAAGTGGATATCATCCATAAGATTTGTTCCAAACTCATCACCGAGCACCATAAGGAGACTGCTGAACTCAAAGACAAAGTCCTCTCACTCCGCCAAACAACCAACGAACTGCAAGCACAGTTCTATGACGTTCAAAATCAAAACTGTGAGTATGAGGCTAGATTTAAACGCATAAGTGCTGTTGCAAGTTTCAGGATGTTGGAAACCATGATGTCCTTTGTTGATGGGAAGCCTTTACCCTGTAAGACGGACGAAGATGAGAAGATACCATCACCACCAAAGGAGTAATTCGTCATCAGGTTTGGCATCCCCTTGGTTTGTTCCAAGATTGGGGGAGTGCCACGGTATCACATCACTATCTTCTATCTTTTTACCTTTTTAGTAGAGTCATATCATGAATAGAGGAGTTATCATGTAGTATGGTTTGCATTATGGAAGTGCCCCCTCTCTCGTTAGATATGTATCCCTTGGTGTGAGTTGCCGTTATGGAATATTAATGAGAAGTTCTATCATCCACTCTTTTGCATAGCTTATATTAGTTTTCAATTCGTGGTTATATGATTGATCTTGTTGTTAGTATTGGTAGCACTTTGGGATCATTGAGTTAATTTAGTTGGTTTTGGCAAACCTGGATTGGTCAGTAGCAACACCTTTTTGAGAGTTGAAAAGAAAAAGATAGAAGTCCTCTAGAGGAAAATAATTTCATCATCTTTCTTTCTTGATTTGCTCATAAGTCTAGTTTTCTCTAGTTAAGATCTTTTGTGCTTCCAAGGAAGATTGCATGTTTGTCTTTATCATTTGTATGTTTGTTTGTTTCCTTCAACTCTTGTACTTGCTACCCAGCCTTGCTAGCCAAAAACCTGTACTGAGAGGGTATTCTTCTCGTGCATCCACCTCCTTTAAACCAAAACCTTTGCCATTTGTGTCCACCATACCTACCTAGTAGCATTATTGCTATTCCAAGTAAATTCTTGTTTTGTCTACCTCCCAAATTAAACTTGTTATGTGAAAATTAGTGATTAAAGCTCTCACGAACTTGATGGTACACTTTACTTTCTTGCATTTAATAAACTTGAACCATTGGGTCCTTCTTTGTTGCGTATATGCTTGCGCTTTATGAGTTGAAGTTAGCCGAACCATGTATCATGGGGACCGCTTTAAACACTTCATTGGTACTTGTACCTAGTTGATATCATGTTCTTTTGCTTATGGATCCTGGCGGTGTGAAATAAAAGTGTAACTTGTAAGATCATGGAGTTTATATGTGTGTTAGAGAAACGCCTGGGCCGCTAGCCTAAGCCATGCCTAATCATGGTGGAAACTTGCAGCATAACTATATTGAGCATTCTATGAAGCATCCTCAATAAAAACCTATGTAAATAGCAAATAAAAAGATCGCTGAGATGCTCACTGTCTGCTTGCCTTGTCATTTTGATTATGGGATAGCTCTTGTGTCATGTGCAAGGGGTACCCCGTTGGAGGTTCTCAATGATACGCATGTATTTACAATGACAAGAGCTTGCTCGTGACTGAAGTTGAGTAGCATGAGGATCGGTACTCATAAGTAAGGGGCATGAGATTTCAACTTATAACTTGTCAAGCATATCCTCTTAGTTGTGTCACTTTAACCTTAATCACCTAAAATATGCCTATGATAGGGGCAATGAGAGCTGAAAGCTAGTAAGTATCATAATTTTTGGGAGCTCTTTATGATACTTCCAATCCCTGCTTCCCTCGGCGAAGGGCCTTTCTTTTACTTTTTAGTTGAGTCAGTAAACCTACTCCCTTCTATCTCAGCAAGTATTTTGAGTTGATGTGTTTCATTCATTCATATGGTGATTTATTCAATCATGTTTCTTACGTTCCTTGTTTTGCACATTGCTCTTATCTTGATGTTTACTACTTTGAAAGCTTTCATTGAAAAACCAGCTATTTGTGAACTCTAGCAAATTATCAACTATTCTTCGACCAAGAGCTAAGTTTGCCATTACCAATTATGATTCACTTTATGTATCTTTATTGTGTTTCCTTTACTCATTGCAAGTTGAGTTGTATAATAGTGAGTTGTCTTCTATTATGATCTATGCTTTTGATGAATGTGATGCTTCTTGTCCGTATTCTTTTATCGAATCTTCACTCCATAAACCTGAGGTCACGTTTATTGAGCTCAGTTTCGCTTGGGGACAAGCGAAGTCTAAGCTTGGGGGGAGTTGATACATCCATTTTGCATCACTATTCTATGTCTTAATTCACTATTATTCATTGATATATTTCGTATTGAGAGGTGATACTTATGTTATTTCATCTACTTTTAAATGGTTGATGACTTTTGGAGCATGGACCGCTGCAATCAGGATTCTAATGGAAAAGGTGCTGTTTGGAGGCAAAATTCGTGAAGATCAGAAAATCCGGGAAAATATACGGAAAATCCTATTTTTCTAGAAGACTCTGGATGCTAGAAGATGGAGTGGAGGTGGGCCACAGGGGGCCCACACCACCCCATGGCGCGGGCAGGCCTAGGCCACGCCTAGGGGTGGTGTGGCCGCCCTGGCCCACTCTAGCTTCTCCCCTCTAGCGTATATCATCCTCCCAGAACCCTAAAACTGAGGGAGCGACCACAGAAAGATTCCGCCACCTCTGCAGGGCGGAAAACACCAAGAGAGAAAGATCTCTCCGGCAGACAGATTTCTGCCAGGGGAATTCCTTCCTGGAGAGGGGAGATCGTCGCCATCAACACCACCATCAAGCTGGACTTCATCGGGATCATCATCACCATCATCACCACCATCATCAGCATTAGCACCCTCATCACCATCTCCATATTGCTGTAACAATTGCGTTGAATCTTGCATAGTTCATAAGGGAAACTTTCCCGGTGTTGATTACTCTTTGTAGTTGATGCTATTGAGTGAACCATTCAATTATTGTTTATGTTCATATTGTTATACATCATTATTCCATCTCTGATCATGATCCATATGATGTCTTGTGAGTAGTTCGTTTTGTTCTTGAGGACATGGAGGAAGTCTTGTTGTTAGTAGTGGAGTTGCGTTGAGAAAGATTCAATAGATTGTTATTTAAGTTGTGGTGTACTTCTTCTAGTGGTGTCATGTGAACGTCGACTACATGACACTTCACCTATATGGGCCTAGGGGAATGCATTGTGTATTTGGCTACTAATCGTAGGGGTTGCCAGAGTGACAGAAACCTCAACCCCCGTTAGGAAACCATTGCACAAGGGACGTAAGGGTCTTAGAGTTTAAAGTTGTGGTTAGGTTTCTACCTTAATTACTTTCTTGTACTTACGGATGTTTGCAAGGGGTTAAATCACAAGTATGTATTAGTATTGGATGGGGCGGTACATTAGCACAGGTTCACCCACACAACACTTAGCAAGCTAAAGAAGATTAATCGACTATATGAAGCGAAAGCACTTGACAGTCTTCCCATGTGTCCTCGAGAACGTTTGGTCATCTATAGAAATACAATTGGCTTGTCCTTTGCTGCATAAAGGATTGGGCCACTTGCTGCATTCATTCTTACTATCTTTTATTTACTCATACTTTGTTTACTTGCTTTATCGAAAACCCCTAAAAATCCGTTTGCTAAGTATTTGCAGAGAATTCCTGATCCATACCACTAGCCAACACCTTCTGCTCCTCGTTGGGTTCGACACTCTTACTTATCAAAAATACTGCGATACACCCCCTATACTTGTGGGTCATCACTATTGCCCATAGTTTTGGAGGTCTATGGTTATTTACAATGATCGTGACAGCCGATACATGTTTGAGAGATATGACCAAAAACTCATCATTTTGGGTTTCTAGGGTGATTTGCATGGCTCGTAAGACCCAATACATTTTGAGAGATATGATCAAAAGCACCTCATGTTCATGCTTTATGGTCGTTTTCATGAGCTATTGCCCACAGTTTTGGGGTTCCAGGGTGATTTACAATAACCATAAGACCCAGTACATGGTTGAGCGATTTGACCAAAAACTCGTCATTTTCGCATTTTACGGCCATTTTAAAGAGCTATTGCCTACAGTTTTGGGGTTCTAGGGCGATTTAAAATGACCGGAAGACCTGATGCAAGTTTGACAAATATGACCAAAAGCACGTCATTTTCGAGGTTTATAGCCGTTTTCATGAGCTATTGCCCATGATTTTTCGGTTCTAGGGCGATTTACAATGAGAGTTAGAACCGATACATGTTTGAGAGATATGACAAAAAACTTGTGGTTTCCGCATTTTATGGCCGTTTTCATGAGCAATTGCCCATAGTTTTGGAGTTCTATGGTGATTTACAATCATCGTAAGAGTCGGTACATGTTTGAGAGATATGACCAAAAACTCGTTGTTTTGGGGTTCTAGGGCAATTTACAACGATAGTAAGACCCGATACAAGTTTGAGAGATATGACCAAAAACTCGTCGTTTTCGTGTTTTATGGCCGTTTTCATGAGCTAGCTCACAGTTTTGGGGTTCCAGGGTGATTTACAACGACAATAAGACCCGATACATGTTTGAGAGATACGACCAAAATTTGTCGTATTCGCGTTTTATGGCCGTTTTCATGAGCTATTACCCACGTTTTTGGGGTTCTAGGGCGATTTATAACGACAGTAAGACCCGATTCATGTTTGAGAGATATGATCAAAAACTCGTCATATTCGCGTTTTATGGTCGTTTTCATGAGCTATTGCCACGGTTTTGGGGTTTTAGGGCGATTTACAACGACAGTAAGACCCGATACGTGTTTAAGAGATATGCCCAAAAACTCGTCGTATTCGCGTTTTATGGCCGTTTTCATGAGCTATTGCCCATAGTTTTGGGGTTCTCGGGCAATTTACAACGAACGTATGACCTGATACATGTTTGAGAGATATGATCAAAAACTTGTCGTATTCGCGTTTTACGGCCGTTTCATGAGCTATTGCCCATAGTTTTGGGGTTCTAGGGCGATTTACAATGACCGTAATACCCATACAAGTTTGAGAGATATGACCAAAAACTCATCGTTTTCGTGTTTTATGGCCGTTTTCATGAGTTATTGCACACAGTTTTGGGGTTACAGGGTGATTTACAACGACTGTAAGACCCGATACATGTTTGAGAGATATGACCAAAAACTAGTGGTTTCCGTATTTTATGGACGTTTTCATGAGATATTGCCCATAGTTTTGGGGTTCTATGGTGATTTACAATGATGATAAGAGCCGATACATATTTGAGAGATATGAACAAACCTCGTCGTTTTCGTGTTTTATGGCTGGTTTCATGAGCTATTGCTCATAGTTTTGGGGTTCTAGGGCGATTTACAACGATAGTAAGACCCGATACATGTTTGAGAGATATGACCAAAACTCGTCGTATTCGTGTTTTATGGCCGTTTTAATGAGGTATTTCCCACGGTTTGGGGGTTCTAGGACGATTTACAACAACCGTGTGACCCGATACATGTTTGAGAGATATGACCAAAAACCCGTCGTATTCGCGCTTTATGGCCGTTTTCATGAGCTATTGCCCACAGTTTTGGGGTTCTAGGGCGATTTACAACGACAGTAAGACCCGATACAAGTTTAAGAGATGTGACCAAAAACTCGTCGTTTTCATGTTTTATGGCTATTTTCATGAGCTATTGCTCACAGTTTTAGGGTTCTAGGGCGATTTACAATGATAGTAAGACCCGATACATGTTTGAGAGATATGACCAAAAACTCGTCGTATTCGCGTTTTATGGCCGTTTTCATGAGCTATTACCCACAATTTTGGGGTTCCAGGACGATTTACAATGGTCGTAAGATCCGATACATGGTTGAGAGATATGACCAAAAACTCGTCATACTCGCGTTTTATGGCTGTTTTCATAAGCTATTACCCACGGTTTTGGGGTTCTAGGGTGATTTACAACGAGAGTAAGACCCGATACATGTTTGAGAGATATGACCAAAAACTCCGTGTATTCGCGCTTTATGGCCATTTTCATGAGCTATTGCCCACAGTTTTGGGGTTATAGGGTGATTTACAACGACTGTAAGACATGATACATGTTTGAGAGATATGACCAAAAACTTGTGGTTTCCACATTTTATGGCCATTTTCATGAGCTATTGCCTAGGGTTTTGGGGTTCTAGGGCGATTTACAACGACCGCAAGACCCGATACATGTTGGAGAGATATGACCAAAAACTCGTCGTATTTGCGTTTTATGGCCATTTCCATGAGCTATTACCCACAATTTTGGGGTTCTAGGGCGATTTACAATGACCGTAAGACCCGATACAAGTTTGAGAGATAGGACCAAAAGCACGTCGTTTTCATGTTTTATGGCCGTTTTCATGAGCTATTGCCCAAGGTTTTTGGGTTCTATGGTGATTTACAATGATCGTAAGAGCCGATACATATTTGAGAGATATGAACAAAACTCGTTGTTTTCGTGTTTTATGGATATTTTCATGAGCTACTACTCACAGTTTTAGGGTTCTAGGGCGATTTACAACGACAGTAAGACCCGGTACATGTTTGAGAGATATGACCAAACCTCGTCGTATTCGTGTTTTATGGCTGTTTTAATGAGCTATTGCCCACAGTTGTGGGGTTCTAGGACGATTTACAACGACCGTATGACCCGATACATGTTTAAGAGATATGACCAATAACCCGTCATATTCGTGCTTTATGGCCATTTACAGGAGTTATTGCCCACAGTTTTGGGGTTCTAGGGCGATTTACAACGACAGTAATACCCGATACAAGTTTGAGAGACGTGACCAAAAACTCGTCGTTTTCGTGTTTTATGGCTGTTTTCATGAGCTATTGCTCACAGTTTTGGGGTTCTAGGGCGATTTACAACGATAGTAAGACCCGATACATGTTTGAGAGATATGACCAAAAACTCGTCGTATTTGCGTTTTATGGCCGTTTTCATGAGCTATTACCCACAATTTTGGGGTTCCAGGACGATTTACAATGGTTGTAAGACCCGATACATGTTGGAGAGATATGACCAAAAACTCGTCGTACTCGCGTTTTATGGCCGTTTTCATGAGCTATTACCCACGGTTTTGGGGTTCTAGGGCGATTTACAATGACCGTAAGACCCGATACATGTTTTAGAGATATGACCAAAAACTCGGTGTATTCGTGCTTTATGGCCGTTTTCATGAGCTATTGCCCATAGTTTTGGGGTTACAGGGTGATTTACAACGACTGTAAGACCTGATACATGTTTGAGAGATATGACTAAAAACTTGTGGTTTCCACATTTTATTGCCATTTTATTGACCTATTGCACATAGTTTTGGGGTTCTATGGTGATTTACAATGATCGTAAGAGCCGGTACATGACTGAGAGATTTGACCAAAAACTCGTCGTTTTGGGGTTCTAGGGCGATTTGCATGGCTCGTAAGACCCAATACATTTTCAGAGATATGACCAAAAACTTGTGGTTTCCGCATTTTATGGCCGTTTTCATGAGCTATTGCCCATAGTTTTGGAGTTCTATGGTGATTTGCAATCATCGTAAGAGCCGGTACATGTTTGAGAGATGTGACCAAAAACTCGTCGTTTTGGGGTTCTAGGGAGATTTACAACGACAGTAAGACTCGATACAAGTTTGGGAGATATGACCAAAAATTCATCGTTTTCGTGTTTTATGACGGTTTTCATGAGCTATAGCTCACAGTTTTGGGGTTCCAGGGCGATTTACAACGACAATAAGACCCGATACAAGTTTGATAGATATGACCAAAAACTCGTCGTATTCGCGTTTTACGTCCGTTTTCATGAGCTATTGCACACAGTTTTGGGGTTACAGGGTGATTTGCAACGACTGTAAGACCTGATACATGTTTGAGAGATTGATACATTGCAAATGTATTTATAATTTTCGATGTTCCATGC
Organism: Avena insularis; assembly: GCA_023614405.1. Classification (NCBI taxonomy): domain Eukaryota; kingdom Viridiplantae; phylum Streptophyta; class Magnoliopsida; order Poales; family Poaceae; genus Avena; species Avena insularis. The sequence goes on from CM042694.1 coordinate 103,631,978, forward strand.
TTGGTTTTATCCACTTTCTTGTGTTTTGTTCCAACTTTGGAGTACTTTTCATATGATTTCTTGGACTAACCTATTAACAAGAGCCATAGTCCCAGCTGCCTGTTTTCTACCGTTTTTGGTTCGAGCAAAGTCAGAAAATGAATATTCTCGGAGTTGGACGGGACAAAAGCCAAAGTGCCTATTTTTCCGGATGTCATTAAGTGCCAGAATACGAGACGGAGTGGGGCCAGGGGGCCACCACACCACCTGGTCGTGCGGCCAGGCCTGGCCCGCGCTAGGGGGTGGTGTGGCCGCTCCCGGCACCCCCTCGGCCTCTCCTTCCGCCTATATATTTCCCTCGGGACGAATTCCCTAAGTGCCCGATCAAAAATCAACGAAAGACTCTGTAGCCGCCGTCTTCTCCATCCCTAGATCGGGAGGGATCTGAAGCTCTTCCCGGCACCCTGCCGGAGAGGGGAATTCACCGTGGAGGCCTTCTTCATCACCATGCAAGCATCCGGTGTGATGCGTGAGTAGTTCATCCTTGTACTACGGATCCATGTAGTAGCTAGATGGCTGGTTCTCCTCCTTTGTGCTTTCATGTTTAGATCTTGTGAGCTCCGTGCATGATCAAGATCATCTATTTGTAATTCTGCATGTTGAGTTTGCGGGGATCCGATGGATATGGAGATGCTATTTCAGATTGATTATTGATTCTATCATGTCTTTGTTATTTGTGATCTTGCATGCTTTCCGTTGTTAGTAGCCATCTTGGCCAAGAAGATGCTAGCAACTCCAAGAGTTAGTATTTATGCTCGATAGTGGGTTCATGCCTCTAGTAATCTAGGAAAGTGACAGAAATCTCTAAGGTACTAGATGTGTTGTTGCTACTAGGGAGAAAACAACAATCCTTTGTTCATACAACACTTGTATTGTTTACTTTACACATAGTTTGTAAAGCAATAATCGGTTGCTTGCAACTTAATACTAGAGGGGGTTCGGATGATAACCTGAAGGTGGATTATTAGTCATAGATGCAGTTGGATGAAGGTCTATGTATAATGTTGTAATGCCCAATCAAGTCTCGAAGGAGTCAAGATGATTAGTATATGCATGTATTGCTTTCTCGGTGTTTGTCAATTGCCCTGCTGTAATTTGTTCACCTAGCATGTTATCTATCTTAAGGAGAGCCACCTCTAGTGAACTATGGATCCCGGTCCTCTTTTTTTACATACAATCTATAAACTGTTTACTGCTTTGTGTTTACTTTCTGCAAACTATTACTTCTTTCCATTCGATACATTTAATCCTTTGTTTACGGCAAAACATAGTGAGATTGACAACCTCATCGCAAGTTGGGGACAACGTTCTGTGGCTGTGTTGTGCAGGTCTCCACGTTGCTACTAGCACCGGTAGTGCGCCCTGCCAAAGCTCAGCTAGTAACATCTTTCGGGTGTTTCCTTGCTCCTACTGGTTTGATTAAACCTTGGTTTCATAACTTAGGGAAACTTGTTGCTGTGCTCATCATACCTTCCTCTTGGGGTTCCCAACGAGCTCTACATCAACACCGCCATCAAGCATTTTTCTGGGCGCCGTGCATTGAGCCATCAAGCATTTTTCTGGCGTCGTTGCCGGGGAGTCAAGGACATCTTCATAAGGGGAGTCCCTCATAACCAATCTCTTTACTTTGTTGTTTTTGTTTTGCTTAGTTTTCTTTTTGCTTTGTTTCCTTGTTTTGTTATTCAAAGACACACAAAAAGTAGTTTTACTAGTTTGCTTTCTTATTTGAAAAAGACAAAAAAAATTAGTTCCTATCTTGAGTGCCACTATGTCTAGCCTTGCTCCAATCACTATGTCACCCGAGGAAATGATTTTCACTTTTAAAGAAGGAATTGACTAAAGTTTTAAGGAAGCTTGGTCTAGAATCTCTGATCTACATGAAAAAACTGAGCCTAAAATGACTCAAAGCTTGTTCCTTAGCAGTTTTTACCTTGGAATTGCTCTTTGCTATAGATATGCTTTAGATGCTGTTGTGGGAGGAGATTTCCTCCAATTTAATGAGGATGATGTTATTAATGCTATAAATAAATTGATCCTCACTTACAACTTTCCTAGCCAAACTGATATTTCTTTCGCAAAAATATTTGCTAGGTTGAACACTCTTGAGACTAGCACTACTAGCTTAGAAAATTGCTATAATACGCTTAGGGAGCATCACAATTATGTTCCAATAAATTCTGAACAATCAAAGTGGCTCCCTACAATAAAGATCGAGATAAACACTGAAACTTTTCAAGCTCGCTATGATATCATGTCTGAATTTTGCCTTATGCCCAAAGATATTTATGAATCTATGAATACTTGGGGGCTTACAGAAGGAGGAAAATAAATATCTCTTGCTAATAATACTACCATATTACCTCTTGGAATAGCTGAAGGAGTGTTTACAAAGATCCTTGGGAAAATGATTTCTACTGATTATCTTGTTATTGAATGTGCAGGAAAAGGACAAATTACACTTGGAAGGTCCCTATTAGAACTCCTTGGAGCAATAATAGATGTGGGAAAAGGGACCATGTACCTTTATTCTCCACCAAACAATCATATTTTCCCCAAGGTGAAGAATAAAAGTAAGAGAGGTAAGGGCAAGAAATTTGGTCTTAATGCTTATTCATTTGAGAACACTTGATTCTTTCTTGCTTCTTATGCCTAACTTAAAGGCGTTAAATAAAAGTACTTATTGGGAGATAACCCAAAAGTTTTAGATGAGTCTTGGAAGTTATTACCTCTGTAATAACCTATCCTTATCCTTTTTATTTGCTTTTTGTGCCAAGAGTAACCTCTAATGAGAGAGAAGTAATGATTGGGAAAGTTGTTGTCCCAAAACAGATTTCTGTACTTCACCGTAAATATTCGTGAGAGAGCTTTGTACGTCGGATTGAGCTGTACTTTTTTGTGCTTCTCCCCAGGTTGTTATCTAACTTTCCTTGATTCAACACTTTTTGATTTGAGCAACAGAAGGTCTTCAAAAAAAATCGTCTTTACCTGCTGGTTTGTTTTGACAGATTTCTGCCATTTTCTGCATTTGCTTCTTGTTGGTTCCTTTTTGAGTTCTTTTGGGGAATTGATATTTTTGAGGGAAGTGCTACAGTAGCTAGTGTTCTAATGGAAGTTTATTTGGTGTTAGAACTGAACCTTAAGACTTATTTATCTTAAGTGCAATAATGTTGCTAATAAAGATTGTGTGAAGTTTTGTATGAAGGAAAAATTTCAGGTGTATGGAAGGAATGAGTAATGAGAAGAAGAATGGACTAAAGCTCAAGCTTGGGGATGCCACGCATGTCACCCCAAGAAATATCCAAGAAGTACAAGCGTCAAATCTTGGGGGTGCCCAAGGCATCCCCTTCTTCATCAATAAAAATTCCAGGTTTCTTCCAAACGCTTCATTTTTATTGTTTCATGCACAGTTGTGTTGTTCTTGGAGCGTCTTCTTTTTCGTTTTTGTTTTGGTTTTTGTTTGCTTTTGTTTTCTTAGTTTTCTGAATAAATTGGTTGGACCCCCTCTTTCATACATTGGTTTGCAAATAGTTTGGTTTGGTTTGCAAAAGAGTAGGAAAGTTCATGCTTATGTGGTAAAAAGAGCTCGTTTTTGACTGTGGTCTATGCTTTGTCATGCCATGCTTGATATTGTTTTCGCTTTATGCTTAGTATTCTTTGATGTAGCATAACTTGTTATAAACAATTGAGATTGCTTAATGTGCCTTGGATGAATCATGCGTTGTTTTAGCATATTAAAGCATAGCATAGTGTATTCTCCTTTGATGCTTTATTTGGGTTGACTTGGCACATGCTCACACCATGTTATGACTATCTCAAGTCACCATAGCCTTTATGATCCTTTAGTTTTCAACTTGTAGTATCACTTTATGCTTTGATCAATGATGTTTTGTTGCTCTGCATGATTATGGCCATTATTGCTCTCTTAGTTTGTCGCTCCCAGTCTTTTGCTAGCCTCCACAACTAAGTATGAGTTCCACTCATGCATCCAACTCCCTAAACCAAGTTATTCCAAAGAGTCCACCATACCTACCTTCTAGCTTATGCTATTCCAAGTATATTCATGCTTTTGTTTACCTTCCAAATTAAACTTGTTATGAGAAAACTAGTGATTAAAGCTCTCACGAACTTGATGGCACACTTTACATTTTTGCATCTAATAAACTTGAACCATTGGGTCCTTCTTTGTTGCGTATATGCTTGCGCTTTATAAGTTGAAATTAGCAGAACAATGTTTCATGGGGAACGCTTTCAACATTGCACTTGTACTTTGTACCCCGTTGATATCATGTTCTTTTGCTTACAGATCATGGCGGTGTGAAATAAAAGTGGAACTTGTAAGATCATGGAGTTTGTATGTGTGTTAGAGAAACGCCTAGGCCACTAGCCTAAGCCATGACTAATCATGGTGGAAACTTGCAGCATCACCATAATGAGCACTCTATGAAGCATCCTCAATAAAAACCTATGCAAATAGCAAATAAAACGATCGCTGAGATGCTCATTGTCTGCTTGCCTTGTCATTTTGATTATGGGAAAGCTCCCGTATCATGTGCAAGGGGTACCCCGTTGGCGGTTCTTAATGATACACATGTACTTACAATGACAAGAGCTTACTCTTGACTGAAGTTGAGTAGCATGAGGATCGGTCTTTGTAAGTAAGGGGCATGAGATTACGGTTTATAACTTGTCAAGAATATCCTCTTAGTTGTGTCACTTTAACCTTAACCACTTCAAGATGCTTATGATAGGGGCAATGAGAGCTGAAAGCTACAAGTACCATAATTTTTGGAAGCTCTTTATGAGACTTGAATCCCTACTTCCTTTTACAAAGGCTTTTCTTCCACCATTACGTTGAGTCTCCACCTTCTATCTTTATGCACTTACTTTGAGAGCACAGTGGCCATTCTTAGTTCTATGTGCATTGTCCCAAGACTAGTTGATTGATGCATACTTTGATATTGCTTGTTTCAACTATTGTATCTAGTCACTCTTATGAACTTTGAAGGTGTCCTATGCATTTATATTTGCTACTCTATTGAGAGACAAGATGAATACTATTATGCTATGTTTTCTTTATGTGAAACAAACAAACATCTTGCAAAGCATTGTTATTCATGAATCTTTTGTTTGTGCCTTTTCATGTTGCATCATAGTTTCTTTGTCTTATTGCTAGAACTTTGTATTTCATGCTATGATTGAAGTACTATGATCCCAGCTTTGAATGTTTTACAAATACTTTGATCAAGTTTATGATGGTGCATGTCACCTCAAAAATTATTCTTTCTTTTTATCACTTACCTACTCGAGGACGAGCAGGAGTTAAGCTTGGGGATGTTGATACATTGCAAATTTATCTATAATTTTTGATGTTACATGCTTGGTTTTATCCACTTTCTTGTGTTTTGTTCCAACTTTGGAATACTTTTCATATGATTTCTTGGACTAACCTATTAACAAGAGCCATAGTGCCAGCTGCCCGTTTTCTGCTGTTTTTGGTTCCAGGAAAGTCAGAAAATGAATATTCTCGGAATTGGACGGGACAAAAGCCAAAGTGCCTATTTTTCCGGATGTCATCAAGTGCTAGAATACGAGACGGAGAGGGACCAGGGGGCCACCACACCACCTGCCTATGCGGCCAGGCCTAGCCCGCACCAGGGGGTGGTGTGGCCGCTCCCGGCACCTCCTCGGCCTCTCCTTCCACCTATATATTGCCCTCGGGACGAAAACCCTAAGTGCCCAATCAAAAATCCACGAAAGAGTCTATAGCCGTTGTCATCTCCATCCCTAGATCCGGAGGGATCTGAAGCTCTTCCCGGCACCCTGCCGGAGAGGGGAATTCACCCTGGAGGCCTTCTTCATCACCATGCAAGCCCTGTGTGATGCGTGAGTAGTTCATCCTTGGACTACGGATCCATGTAGTAGCTAGATGGCTGGTTCTCCTCCTTTGTGCTTTCATGTTTAGATCTTGTGAGCTCCGTTCATGATCAAGATCATCTATTTGTAATTCTGCATGTTGTGTTTTCGGGGATCCGATGGATATTGAGATGCTATTTCAGATTGATTATTGATTCTATCATGTCTTTATTATTTGTGATCTTGCATGCTTTCCGTTGTTAGTAGCTATCTTCGCCAAGTAGATGCTAGCAACTCCAAGAGTTAGTATTTATGCTCGATAGTGGGTTCATGCCTCTAGTAATCTGGGGAAGTGACAGAAATCTCTAAGGTACTAGATGTGATGTTGCTACTAGGGAGAAAACAACAATCCTTTGTTCATAGAACAATCGTATTGTTTACTTTACACGCAGTTCATAAAGCAATAATCTGTTGCTTGCAACTTAATACTAGAGGGGGTTCGGATGATAACCTGAAGGTGGATTATTAGTCATAGATGCAGTTGGATGGCGGTCTATGTATAATGTTGTAATTCCCAATCAAGTCTCAAAGGAGTTAAGATGATTAGTATATGCATGTATTGCTTTCTCGGTGTTTTTCAATTGCCCCACTGTAATTTGTTCAACCAGCATGTTATCTATCTTAAGGAGAGCCACCTCTAGTGAACTATGGATTCCGGTCCTCTTTCTTTACATACAATCTATAAACTGTTTACTCCTTTGTGTTTACTTTCTGCAAACTATTACTTCTTTCCATTCGATACGTTTAATCCTTTGTTTACCGCAAAACACGGTGAGATTGACAACCTCATCGCAAGTTGGGGACAAAGTTATGTGCTTGTGTTGTGCAGGTCTCCACGTTGCTACTAGCACCGGTAGTGCACCCTGCCAAAGCTCAGCTAGTAACACCTTTGGGGTGTTTCCTTGCTCCTACTGGTTCGATTAAACCCTGGTTTCATAACTGAGGGAAACTTGCTGCTGTGCTCATCATACCTTCCTCTTGGGGTTCCCAATGAGCTCTACATCAACACCGCCATCCAGCATTTTTCTGGGCGCCGTGCATTGAGCCATCAGAGATAAAACTCGTCGTATTTGCGTTTTATGGCCGTTTTCATGAGCTTTTGCCCAGGGTTTTGGGGTTCTATGGTAATTTACAATGATCGTAAGAGCTGATACATATTTGAGAGATATGAACAAAACTCGTCGTTTTCGTGTTTTATGGCCGTTTTCATGAGCTATTGCTCACAGTTTTGGGGTTCTAGGGCGATTTACAACGACAGTAAGACCCAATACATGTTTAAGAGATATGACCATAACTCGTCGTATTCGCATTTTATGGCCGTTTTAATGAGCTATTGCCCACGGTTTTGGGGTTCTAGGACGATTTACAACGACCGTATGACCCGATACATATTTGAGAGATATGACCAAAAACCCATCGTATTTGTGCTTTATGGCTGTTTTCAGGAGTTATTGCCCACAGTTTTGGTGTTATAGGGCGATTTACAACGACAGTAAGACCTGATACAAGTTTGAGAGATGTGACCAAAAACTCGTCGTATTCGTGTTTTATGGACGTTTTCATGAGCTATTACCCACAGTTTTGGGGTTCTAGGGAGATTTACAATGACTGTAAGACCCGGTACAAGTTTGAGAGATATGACCAAAAACTCGTCGTTTTCGTGTTTTATGGCCGTTTTCATCAGCTATTACCCATAGTTTTGGGGTCCAGGGCGATTTACAATGACTGTAAGACCCGATACAATTTTGATAGATATGGCCAAAAGCACGTCGTTTTCGTGTTTTATGGCTGTTTTCATGAGCTATTACCCACGGTTTTGTGGTTTTAGAATGATTTACAACGATAGTAAGACCCTATATATGTTTGAGAGATATGACCAAAAACTCGTCGTATTCGCCTTTTATGGCCGTTTTCGTGAGCTATTACCCACGGTTTTCCAGTTCTAGGGTGATTTACAATGACAGTAAGACCCGATACATGTTTGAGAGATATGACCAAAAACTCGTCGTTTTGGGGTTCTAGGGAGATTTGCATGCCCCGTAAGACCCAATACATTTTGAGAGATATGAGAAAAAGCATGTCCTTTTCAGGCTTTATGGCCATTTTTATGAGGCATTGCCCATAGTTTTAGGGTCCCAGGGCGATTTACAATAACCATAAGACCCAGTACATGGTTGAGAGATTTGACCAAAAACTCGTCGTTTTCGTGTTTTACGTCCATTTTCAAGTGCTATCGGCTACAGTTTTGGGGTTTCATGGCGAGTTACAATGATTGAATGAATCGATACAAGTTTGAGAGATATGACCAAACGTACATCGTCTACGCGTTTTATGGCTGTTTTCATGAGCTATTGCCCAGGGTTTTGGAGTTCTAGGGTGATTTACAACGATAGTAAGACCCGGTACATGTTTGAGAGATGTGACCAAAAACTCGTCGTATTCGTGTTTTATGGCCGTTTTCATGAGGTATTGTCCACATTTTTGGGGTTCTATGGCGATTTACAAGGACCCTAAGATCCGATATAAGTTTGAGAGATGTGACCAAAAACTCGTCATTTTCGTGTTTTATGGCCGTTTTCATGAGCTATTACCCATAGTTTTGAGGTTCTAGGGCAATTTATAACGACGGTAAGACCTGATACATGTTTGAGAGATATGACCAAAAACTCGTCGTATTCACGTTTTATGGCCGTTTTCATGAGCTATTGCCCATGGTTTTGGGGTTCTAGGGCGATTTACAACGACAGTAAGACCTGATACATGTTTGAGAGATATGACCAAAAACTCGCCGTATTCGTGTTTTGTGGCCGTTTTCATGAGCTATTGCCCATAGTTTTGGAGGTCTATGGTGATTTACAATGATCGTAAGAGCCGGTACATTTTTGAGAGATATGACCAAAAACTCGTCGTTTTGGGGTAGTAGGCGATTTGCATGGCCCGTAAGACCCAATACATTTGAAGACATATGACTAGAAGCACCTCCTATTCATGCTTTATGGCCATTTTCAAGAGCGATTGCCCACAGTTTTGGGGTTCCAGGGCGATTTATAATAACCATAATACCCGATACATGGTTGAGATATTTGACCAAAAACTCGTCGTTTTCGCGTTTTACGACCGTTTTCAAGAGCTATTGACTAAAGTTTTGGGGTTCTAGGGAGATTTACAATGACCGTAAGACCCGATACAAGTTTGACAGATATGACCAAAAACACCTAAATTTAGCATTTTATAGCCGTTTTCATGAGCTATTGCCCATGGTTTTTTGGGTTATAGGGCGATTTACAACAAAAGTGAGAACCGATACATGTTTGAGAGAGATGACCAAAAACTCGTAGTATTCGCATTTTATGGCCGTTTTCATGAGCTATTGCCCATACTTTTGTAGTTCTATGGTGATTTACAATCATCGTAAGAGTCGGTACATGTTTGAGAGGTATGACCAAAAACTCGTCGTTTTGGGGTTCTAGGGCGATTTACAACAACACTAAGACCCGATAGAAGTTTGAGAGATATGACTAAAAACTCATCATTTTTGTATGTTATGGCCGTTTTCATGAGCTATAGCTCACAGTTTTGGGGTTCCAGGGCGATTTACAATGACAATAAGACCCGATACATGTTTGAGAGATATGACCAAAAACTCGTCGTATTCGCGTTTGATGGCCATTTTCATGAGCTATTTCCCATGGTTTTGGGGTTCTAGGGCGATTCACAATGACCGTAAGACCCGATCATGTTTGAGAGATATGACCAAAAACACGTCGTATTTCTGTTTTATGGCCATTTTCATGAGCTATTACCGACAATTTTGGGGTTCTAGGGCAATTTCCAATGACCGTAAGACCCGATACAAGTTTGAGAGATATGACCATAAGCACGTCGTTTTCGTGTTTATGGCCGTTTTCGTGAGCTATTGCCAACGGTTTTGGGGTTCTAGCGCGATTTACAACGATAGTAAGACCCGATACATATTTTAGAGATATGACCAAAAACTCGTCGTTTTCGTGTTTTATGGTCGTTTTCATGAGCTATTATCCCTAGTTATGGGGTTCGAGGGCAATTTACAATGACTGTAAGAGCCGATACAAGTTTGAGAGATATGACCAAAAACTCGTCGTTTTCCTGTTTTATGGCCGTTTTCATGAGGTATTACCCACAGTTTTGGGGTTCCAGGGCGATTTAATTTGACCGTAAGACCCGATACATGTTTGAGAGATATGACCCAAAACTCGTCGTATTCGCGCTTTATGGCCGTTTTAATGAGCTATTGCCCACGGTTTTGGGGTTCTAGGACGATTTACAACGACCGTATGACCCGATACATATTTGAGAGATATGACCAAAAACCCATCGTATTTGTGCTTTATGGCTGTTTTCAGGAGTTATTGCCCACAGTTTTGGTGTTATAGGGCGATTTACAACGACAGTAAGACCTGATACAAGTTTGAGAGATGTGACCAAAAACTCGTCGTATTCGTGTTTTATGGACGTTTTCATGAGCTATTACCCACAGTTTTGGGGTTCTAGGGAGATTTACAATGACTGTAAGACCCGGTACAAGTTTGAGAGATATGACCAAAAACTCGTCGTTTTCGTGTTTTATGGCCGTTTTCATCAGCTATTACCCATAGTTTTGGGGTCCAGGGCGATTTACAATGACTGTAAGACCCGATACAAGTTTGATAGATATGGCCAAAAGCACGTCGTTTTCGTGTTTTATGGCTGTTTTCATGAGCTATTACCCACGGTTTTGTGGTTTTAGGATGATTTACAACGATAGTAAGACCCTATATATGTTTGAGAGATATGACCAAAAACTCGTCGTATTCGCCTTTTATGGCCGTTTTCGTGAGCTATTACCCACGGTTTTCCAGTTCTAGGGTGATTTACAATGACAGTAAGACCCGATACATGTTTGAGAGATATGACCAAAAACTCGTCGTTTTGGGGTTCTAGGGAGATTTGCATGCCCCGTAAGACCCAATACATTTTGAGAGATATGAGAAAAAGCATGTCCTTTTCAGGCTTTATGGCCATTTTTATGAGGCATTGCCCATAGTTTTAGGGTCCCAGGGCGATTTACAATAACCATAAGACCCAGTACATGGTTGAGAGATTTGACCAAAAACTCGTCGTTTTCGTGTTTTACGTCCATTTTCAAGTGCTATCGGCTACAGTTTTGGGGTTTCATGGCGAGTTACAATGATTGAATGAATCGATACAAGTTTGAGAGATATGACCAAACGTACATCGTCTACGCGTTTTATGGCTGTTTTCATGAGCTATTGCCCAGGGTTTTGGAGTTCTAGGGTGATTTACAACGATAGTAAGACCCGGTACATGTTTGAGAGATGTGACCAAAAACTCGTCGTATTCGTGTTTTATGGCCGTTTTCATGAGGTATTGTCCACATTTTTGGGGTTCTATGGTGATTTACAAGGACCCTAAGATCCGATATAAGTTTGAGAGATGTGACCAAAAACTCGTCATTTTCGTGTTTTATGGCCGTTTTCATGAGCTATTACCCATAGTTTTGAGGTTTAAGGGCGATTTACAACGACAGTAAGACCTGATACATGTTTGAGAGATATGACCAAAAACTCGTCGTATTCACGTTTTATGGCCGTTTTCATGAGCTATTGCCCATGGTTTTGGGGTTCTAGGGCGATTTACAACGACAGTAAGACCTGATACATGTTTGAGAGATATGACCAAAAACTCGCCGTATTCGTGTTTTGTGGCCGTTTTCATGAGCTATTGCCCATAGTTTTGGAGGTCTATGGTGATTTACAATGATCGTAAGAGCCGGTACATTTTTGAGAGATATGACCAAAAACTCGTCGTTTTGGGGTAGTAGGCGATTTGCATGGCCCGTAAGACCCAATACATTTGAAGACATATGACTAGAAGCACCTCCTATTCATGCTTTATGGCCATTTTCAAGAGCGATTGCCCACAGTTTTGGGGTTCCAGGGCGATTTATAATAACCATAATACCCGATACATGGTTGAGATATTTGACCAAAAACTCGTCGTTTTCGCGTTTTACGACCGTTTTCAAGAGCTATTGACTAAAGTTTTGGGGTTCTAGGGAGATTTACAATGACCGTAAGACCCGATACAAGTTTGACAGATATGACCAAAAGCACGTCATTTTCGCATTTTATAGCCGTTTTCATGAGCTATTGCCCATGGTTTTTTGGGTTATAGGGCGATTTACAACAAAAGTGAGAACCGATACATGTTTGAGAGAGATGACCAAAAACTCGTAGTATTCGCATTTTATGGCCGTTTTCATGAGCTATTGCCCATACTTTTGTAGTTCTATGGTGATTTACAATCATCGTAAGAGTCGGTACATGTTTGAGAGGTATGACCAAAAACTCGTCGTTTTGGGGTTCTAGGGCGATTTACAACAACACTAAGACCCGATAGAAGTTTGAGAGATATGACTAAAAACTCATCATTTTTGTATGTTATGGCCGTTTTCATGAGCTATAGCTCACAGTTTTGGGGTTCGAGGCGATTTACAATGACAATAAGACCCGATACATGTTTGAGAGATATGACCAAAACTCAGATTCGCGTTTGATGGCCATTTTCATGAGCTATTTCCCATGGTTTTGGGGTTCTAGGGCGATTCACTATGACCGTAAGACCCGATCATGTTTGAGAGATATGACCAAAAACACGTCGTTTTTCTGTTTTATGGCCATTTTCATGAGCTATTACCGACAATTTTGGGGTTCTAGGGCAATTTCCAATGACCGTAAGACCCGATACAAGTTTGAGAGATATGACCATAAGCACGTCGTTTTCGTGTTTATGGCCGTTTTCGTGAGCTATTGCCAACGGTTTTGGGGTTCTAGCGCGATTTACAACGATAGTAAGACCCGATACATATTTTAGAGATATGACCAAAAACTCGTCGTTTTCGTGTTTTATGGTCGTTTTCATGAGCTATTATCCCTAGTTATGGGGTTCGAGGGCAATTTACAATGACTGTAAGAGCCGATACAAGTTTGAGAGATATGACCAAAACTCGTTTTCTGTTTTATGGCCGTTTTCATGAGGTATTACCCACAGTTTTGGGGTTCCAGGGCGATTTAATTTGACCGTAAGACCCGATACATGTTTGAGAGATATGACCCAAAACTCGTCGTATTCGCGCTTTATGGCCGTTTTAATGAGCTATTGCCCACGGTTTTGGGGTTCTAGGACGATTTACAACGACCGTATGACCCGATACATATTTGAGAGATATGACCAAAAACCCATCGTATTTGTGCTTTATGGCTGTTTTCAGGAGTTATTGCCCACAGTTTTGGTGTTATAGGGCGATTTACAACGACAGTAAGACCTGATACAAGTTTGAGAGATGTGACCAAAAACTCGTCGTATTCGTGTTTTATGGACGTTTTCATGAGCTATTACCCACAGTTTTGGGGTTCTAGGGAGATTTACAATGACTGTAAGACCCGGTACAAGTTTGAGAGATATGACCAAAAACTCGTCGTTTTCGTGTTTTATGGCCGTTTTCATCAGCTATTACCCATAGTTTTGGGGTCCAGGGCGATTTACAATGACTGTAAGACCCGATACAAGTTTGATAGATATGGCCAAAAGCACGTCGTTTTCGTGTTTTATGGCTGTTTTCATGAGCTATTACCCACGGTTTTGTGGTTTTAGGATGATTTACAACGATAGTAAGACCCTATATATGTTTGAGAGATATGACCAAAAACTCGTCGTATTCGCCTTTTATGGCCGTTTTCGTGAGCTATTACCCACGGTTTTCCAGTTCTAGGGTGATTTACAATGACAGTAAGACCCGATACATGTTTGAGAGATATGACCAAAAACTCGTCGTTTTGGGGTTCTAGGGAGATTTGCATGCCCCGTAAGACCCAATACATTTTGAGAGATATGAGAAAAAGCATGTCCTTTTCAGGCTTTATGGCCATTTTTATGAGGCATTGCCCATAGTTTTAGGGTCCCAGGGCGATTTACAATAACCATAAGACCCAGTACATGGTTGAGAGATTTGACCAAAAACTCGTCGTTTTCGTGTTTTACGTCCATTTTCAAGTGCTATCGGCTACAGTTTTGGGGTTTCATGGCGAGTTACAATGATTGACTGAATCGATACAAGTTTGAGAGATATGACCAAACGTACATCGTCTACGCGTTTTATGGCTGTTTTCATGAGCTATTGCCCAGGGTTTTGGAGTTCTAGGGTGATTTACAACGATAGTAAGACCCGGTACATGTTTGAGAGATGTGACCAAAAACTCGTCGTATTCGTGTTTTATGGCCGTTTTCATGAGGTATTATCCACATTTTTGGGGTTCTATGGCGATTTACAAGGACCCTAAGATCCGATATAAGTTTGAGAGATGTGACCAAAAACTCGTCATTTTCGTGTTTTATGGCCGTTTTCATGAGCTATTACCCATAGTTTTGAGGTTCTAGGGCAATTTATAACGATGGTAAGACCTGATACATGTTTGAGAGATATGACCAAAAACTCGTCGTATTCACGTTTTATGGCCGTTTTCATGAGCTATTGCCCATGGTTTTGGGGTTCTAGGGCGATTTACAACGACAGTAAGACCTGATACATGTTTGAGAGATATGACCAAAAACTCGCCGTATTCGTGTTTTGTGGCCGTTTTCATGAGCTATTGCCCATAGTTTTGGAGGTCTATGGTGATTTACAATGATCGTAAGAGCCGGTACATTTTTGAGAGATATGACCAAAAACTCGTCGTTTTGGGGTAGTAGGCGATTTGCATGGCCCATAAGACCCAATACATTTGAAGACATATGACTAGAAGCACCTCCTATTCACGCTTTATGGCCATTTTCAAGAGCGATTGCCCACAGTTTTGGGGTTCCAGGGCGATTTATAATAACCATAATACCCGATACATGGTTGAGAGATTTGACCAAAAACTCGTCGTTTTCGCGTTTTACGACCGTTTTCAAGAGCTATTGACTAAAGTTTTGGGGTTCTAGGGAGATTTACAATGACCGTAAGACCCGATACAAGTTTGACAGATATGACCAAAAGCACGTCATTTTCGCATTTTATAGCCGTTTTCATGAGCTATTGCCCATGGTTTTTTGGGTTATAGGGCGATTTACAACAAAAGTGAGAACCGATACATGTTTGAGAGAGATGACCAAAAACTCGTAGTATTCGCATTTTATGGCCGTTTTCATGAGCTATTGCCCATACTTTTGTAGTTCTATGGTGATTTACAATCATCGTAAGAGTCGGTACATGTTTGAGAGGTATGACCAAAAACTTCTGCTTTGGGGTTCTAGGGCGATTTACAACAACACTAAGACCCGATAGAAGTTTGAGAGATATGACTAAAAACTCATCATTTTTGTATGTTATGGCCGTTTTCATGAGCTATAGCTCACAGTTTTGGGGTTCCAGGGCGATTTACAATGACAATAAGACCCGATACATGTTTGAGAGATATGACCAAAAACTCGTCGTATTCGCGTTTGATGGCCATTTTCATGAGCTATTTCCCATGGTTTTGGGGTTCTAGGGCGATTCACAATGACCGTAAGACCCGATCATGTTTGAGAGATATGACCAAAAACACGTCGTATTTCTGTTTTATGGCCATTTTCATGAGCTATTACCGACAATTTTGGGGTTCTAGGGCAATTTCCAATGACCGTAAGACCCGATACAAGTTTGAGCGATATGACCATAAGCACGTCGTTTTCGTGTTTATGGCCGTTTTCGTGAGCTATTGCCAACGGTTTTGGGGTTCTAGCGCGATTTACAACGATAGTAAGACCCGATACATATTTTAGAGATATGACCAAAAACTCGTCGTTTTCGTGTTTTCTGGTCGTTTTCATGAGCTATTATCCCCAGTTATGGGGTTCGAGGGCAATTTACAATGACTGTAAGAGCCGATACAAGTTTGAGAGATATGACCAAAAACTCGTCGTTTTCCTGTTTTATGGCCGTTTTCATGAGGTATTACCCACAGTTTTGGGGTTCCAGGGCGATTTAATTTGACCGTAAGACCCGATACATGTTTGACAGATATGACCCAAAACTCGTCGTATTCGCGCTTTATGGCTATTTTCATGAGCTATTGCCCACAGTTTTGGGGTTCTATGGTGATTTACAATGATCGTAAGAGCATGTACATGTTTGAGACATATGACCAAAAACTCGTCGTTTTGGGTTTTTAGGGCGATTTGCATGGCCCGTAGGACCCAATACATTTTGCGAGATATGACCAAAAGCACGTCCTTTTCACGCTTTATGGCCGTTTTCATGAGCTATTGCCCACAGTTTTGGGGTTCTAGGGCGATTTACAATAACCGTAAGACTCGATACAAGTTTGAGAGATATGACCAAAAGCACGTCATTTTCGTGTTTATGGCCATTTTCATGAGCTATTGCCAACGGTTTTGGGGTTCTAGCGCGATTTACAATGATACTAAGACCCGATACATATTTCAGATATATGACCAAAAACTCGTCGTTTTCATGAGCTATTACCCACAATTATGGGGTTCCAGGGCGATTTACATTGACTGTAAAACCCGATACAACTTTGAGAGATATGACCAAAAACTCGTCGTTTTCCTGTTTTATGGCCGTTATCATGAGCTATTACCCACAGTTTTGGGGTTCCAGGGCGATTTAATTTGACCGTAAGACCCGATACATGTTTGAGAGATATGACCAAAAACTCGTCGTATTCGCGCTTTATGGCTATTTTCATGAGCTATTGCCCACAGTTTTGGGATTCTATGGTGATTTACAATGATCGTAAGAGCATGTACATGTTTGAGACATATGACCAAAAACTCGTCGTTTTGGGGTTCTAGGGCGATTTGCATGGCCCGTAGGACCCAATACATTTCGCGAGATATGACCAAAAGCACGTCATTTTCATGCTTTATCGCCCTTTTCATGATCGATTGCCCACGGTTTTGGGGTTCTAGGGAGATTTACAACAACCGTAAGACCCGATACAAGTTTGAGAGATATGACCAAAAGCACATCGTTTTCGTGTTTATGGCCGTTTTCATGAGCTATTGCCAACGGTTTTGGGGTTCTAGCGCGATTTACAACGGTAGTAAGACCCGATACATATTTCGGAGATATGACCAAAAACTCGTCGTTTTTGTGTTTTATGGCCGTTTTCATGAGCTAGTATCCACAGTTATGGGGTTCGAGGGCGATTTACAATGACTATAAGAGTCGATACAAGTTTGAGAGATATGACGAAAAACTCGTCGTTTTCCTGTTTTATGGTCGTTTTCATGAGCTATTACCCACAGTTTTGGGGTTCCAGGGCGATTTAATTTGACCGTAAGACCCGATACATGTTTGAGAGATATGACCAAAAACTCATCGTATTCGCGCTTTATGGCTGTTTTCATGAGCTATTGCCCACAGTTTTGGGGTTCTATGGTGATTTACAATGATCGTAAGATCATGTACATGTTTGAGAGATATGACCAAAAACTCGTCATTTTGGGGTTCTAGGGCGATTTGCTTGGCCCGTAGGACCCAATACATTTTGCGAGATATGACCAAAAGCACATCCTTTTCACGCTTTATGGCCGTTTTCATGAGCTATTGCCCACAGTTTTGGGGTTCTAGGGCGATTTACAATAACCGTAAGACCCGATACAAGTTTGAGAGATATGACCAAAAGCACGTCGTTTTCGTGTTTATTGCCGTTTTCATGAGCTATTGCCAATGGTTTTGGGGTTCTAGCGCAATTTACAATGATACTAAGACTCGATACATATTTCAGAGATATGACCGTCGTTTTCATGTTTTATGGTCGTTTTTGTAAGCTATTATCCATAGTTATGGGGTTCGAGGGCGATTTACAATGACTGTAAGAGCCGATACAAGTTTGAGAGATATGACCAAAAACTCGTCATTTTCCTTTTTTTATGGCCGTTTTCATGAGCTATTACCCACAGTTTTGGGGTTCTAGGGCGATTTAATTTGACCGTAAGACCCGATACATGTTTGAGAGATATGACCAAAAACTCGTCGTATTCGCGCTTTATGGCTGTTTTCATGAGCTATTGCCCACAGTTTTGGGATTCTATGGTGATTTACAATGATCGTAAGAGCATGTACATGTTTGAGACATATGACCAAAAACTCGTCGTTTTGGGGTTCTAGGGCGATTTGCATGGCCCGTAGGACCTAATACATTTTGCGAGATATGACCAAAAGCACGTCGTTTTCATGCTTTATAGCCCTTTTCATGAGCTATTGCCCATAGTTTTGGCGTTCTAGGGCAATTTACAATAACAGTAAGACCCGATACAAGTTTGAGAGATGTGACCAAAAGCATGTCGTTTTCGTGTTTATGGTCGTTTTCATGAGCTATTGCCAATGTTTTGGGGTTCTAGCGCGATTTACAACGGTAGTAAGACCCGATACATATTTCGGAGATATGACCAAAAACTCGTCGTTTTCGTGTTTTATGGTCGTTTTCATGAGCTAGTATCCACAGTTATGGGGTTCGAGGGTGATTTACAATGACTATAAGAGCCAATACAAGTTTGAGAGATATGACGAAAAACTCGTCGTTTTCCTGTTTTATGGTCGTTTTCATGAGCTATTACCCACAGTTTTGGGATTCCAGGGCGATTTAATTTGACCGTAAGACCCGATACATGTTTGAGAGATATGACCAAAAACTCGTCGTATTCGCGCTTTATGGCTGTTTTCATGAGCTATTGCCCACAGTTTTGGGGTTCTATGGTGATTTACAATGATCGTAAGAGCCTGTACATGTTTGAGAGATATGACAAAAAACTCGTCGTTTTGGGGTTCTAGGGCGATATGCATGGCCCGTAGGACCCAATACATTTTGCGAGATATGACCTAAAGCACGTCCTTTTCACGCTTTATGGCCGTTTTCATGAGCTATTGCCCACAGTTTTGGGGTTCTAGGGCGATTTACAATAATCGTAAGACCCGATACAAGTTTGAGAGATATGACCAAAAGCACCTCGTTTTCGTGTTTATGACCGTTTTCATGAGCTATTCCAACGGTTTTGGGGTTCAAGCGCGATTTACAACGATAGTAAGACTCAATACATATTTCATAGATATGACCAAAAACTCGCCGTTTTCGTGTTTTATGGTCATTTTCATGAGCTATTATCCACAGTTATGGGGTTCCAGGGTGATTTACAATGACTGTAAGAGATGATACAAGTTTGAGAGATATGACCAAAAACTCGTCGTATTCGCGCTTTATGGCTGTTTTCATGAGCTATTACCCACAGTTTTGGGGTTCTGTCGTGATTTACAATGATCGTAAGAGCCTGTACATGTTTGAGAGATATGACCAAAAACTCGTCGTTTTGGGGTTGTAGGGAAATTTGCATGGCCCTTAGGACCCAATACATTTTGCGAGATATGACCAAAAGCACGTCCTTTTCACGCTTTATGGCCGTTTTCATGAGCTATTGCCCACAGTTTTAGGGTTCTAGGGCGATTTACAATAACCGTTTGGGGGTCCAGGGCAATTTAATTTGACTGTAAGACCCGATACATGTTTGAGAGATATGACCAAAAACTCGTCGTATTCGCGCTTTATGGCTGTTTTCATGAGCTATTGCCCACAGTTTTGGGGTTCTATGTTGATTTACAATGATCGTATGAGCCTGTAAATGTTTGAGAGATATGACCAAAAACTCGTTGTTTTGGGATTCTAGGGCGATTTGCATGGCCCGTAGGACCCAATACATTTTACGAGATATGACCAAAAGCACGTCATTTTGTTTTCGTGTTTTATGGTCGTTTTCATGAGCTATTATCCACAGTTATGGGGTTACAGGGCGATTTACAATGACTGTAAGAGTCGATACAAGTTTGAGAGATATGACCAAAAACTCGTCATTTTCATGTTTTATAGCCGTTTTCATGAGCTATTGCCAACAGTTTTGGGTTCCAGGGCGATTGAATTTGACAGTAAGACCCGATACATTTTTGTGAGATATGACCAAAAACTCGGCGTATTCGCGCTTTATGGCCGTTTTCATGAGCTATTACCCACGGTTTTGGGGTTCTATGGTGATTTACAATGATCGTAAGAGCCTGTACATGTTTGAGAGATATGACCAAAAACTCGTCGTTTTGGGGTTCTAGGGCGATTTGCATGGCCCGTAGGACCCAATATATTTTGCGAGATATGACCAAAAGCACATCCTTTTCACGCTTTATGGCCATTTTCATGAGATATTGCCCATAGTTTTAGGGTTCTAGGGCGATTTACAATAAGCGTAAGACCCGATACAAGTTTGAGAGATATGACCAGAAGCACCTCGTTTTCGTGTTTATGGCCGTTTTCATGAGCTATTCCAACGGTTTTGGGGTTCTAGCGCGATTTACAACGATAGTAAGACCTGATACATATTTCGGAGATATGACCAAAAACTCGTCGTTTTTGTGTTTTATGGTCGTTTTCATGAGCTATTATCCACAGTTATGGGGTTCGAGGGCAATTTACAATGACTGTAAGAGCCGATACAAGTTTGCGAGATATGACCAAAAACTAGTCGTTTTCCTGTTTTATGGTTGTTTTCATGAGCTATTACCCACAATTTGGGGGTTCCAGGGCGATTTAATTCGACTGTAAGACCCGATACATGTTTGAGAGATATGACCAAAAACTCGTCGTATTCGCGCTTTATGGCTGTTTTCATGAGCTATTGCCCACAGTTTTGGGGTTCTATGGTGATTTACAATGATCGTAAGAGCCTGTAAATGTTTGAGAGATATGACCAAAAACTAGTTGTTTTGGGATTCTATGGCGATTTGCATGGCCCGTAGGACCCAATACATTTTGCGAGATATGACCAAAAGCACGTCCTTTTCACGCTTTATGGCCATTTTCATGAGCTATTGCCCACGGTTTTCGGGTTCTAGGGCGATTTACAATAACCGTAAGACCCGATACAAGTTTGAGAGATATGAACAAAAGCACCTCGTTTTCAAGTTTATGGCCGTTTTCATGATCTATTGCCAATGGTTTTGGGGTTCTAGCGCGATTTACAACGATAGTAAGACCCGATACATATTTCAGAGATATGACCAAAAACTCGTCGTTTTCGTGTTTTATGGTCGTTTTCATGAGCTATTATCCACAGTTATGGGGTTCCAGGGCGATTTACAATGACTATAAGAGTCGATACAAGTTTGAGAGATATGACCAAAAACTCGTCATTTTCATATTTATGGCCCTTTTCATGAGCTATTACCCACAGTTTTGGGGTTCCAGTGCGATTTAATTCGACAGTAAGACCCGATACATGTTTGCGAGATATGACTAAAAACTCGGCGTATTCGCGCTTTATGGCTATTTTGATGAGCTATTACCCACGGTTTTGGGGTTCTTGGGCGATTTACAACGATAGTAAGACCCGATACATGTTTGAGAGATATGACCAAAAACTCGTCGTATTCGCGCTTTATGGCCGTTTTCATGAGCTATTGCCCACAGTTTTAGGGTTCTATGGTGATTTACAATGATCGTAAGAGCCTGTACATGTTTAAGAAATATGACCAGAAACTCGTCGTTTTGGGGTTCTAGGGCGATTTGCTTGTCCCGTAGGACCCAATACATTTTGCGAGATATGACCAAAAGCACGTCCTTTTCACGCTTTATGACTGTTTTCATGAGCTATTGCCCATAGTTTTGGGGTTCTAGGGCGATTTACTTTAACCGTAAGACCCAATACAAGTTTGAGAGATATGACCAAAAGCACGTAGTTTTCGTGTTTATGGCTGTTTTCATGAGCTATTGCCAACGGTTTTGGGGTTCTAGCGCGATTTACAATGGTAGTAACACCCGATACATATTTCGGAGATATGACCAAAAACTCGTCGTTTTCGTGTTTTATGGTCGTTTTCATGAGCTAGTATCCACAGTTATGGGGTTCGAGGGCGATTTACAATGACTGTAAGAGCCGATACAAGTTTGAGAGATATGACCAAAAACTCATCGTTTTCCTGTTTTATGGCCGTTTTCATGAGCTATTACCCACAGTTTGGGGGTTCTAGGGCGATTTAATTTGACCGTAAGACCCGATACATGTTTGAGAGATATGACCAAAAACTCGTCATTTTCATATTTATGGCCGTTTTCATGAGCTATTACCCACAGTTTTGGGGTTCCAGTGCGATTTAATTTGACAGTAAGACCCGATACATGTTTGCGAGATATGACCAAAAACTCGGCGTATTCGCGCTTTATGGCTGTTTTCATGAGCTATTACCCACGGTTTTGGGGTTCTTGGGCGATTTACAACGATAGTAAGACCCGATACATGTTTGAGAGATATGACCAAAAACTCGTCGTATTCGGGCTTTATGGCCGTTTTCATGAGCTATTGCCCACAGTTTTGGGGTTCTATGGTGATTTACAATGATCGTAAGAGCCTGTACATGTTTAAGAGATATGACCAGAAACTCGTCGTTTTGGGGTTCTAGGGCGATTTGCTTGTCCCGTAGGACCCAATACATTTTGCGAGATATGACCAAAAGCACGTCCTTTTCACGCTTTATGACTGTTTTCATGAGCTATTGCCCATAGTTTTGGGGTTCTAGGGCGATTTACTTTAACCGTAAGACCCAATACAAGTTTGAGAGATATGACCAAAAGCACGTCGTTTTCGTGTTTATGGCCGTTTTCATGAGCTATTGCCAACGGTTTTGGGGTTCTAGCGCGATTTACAATGGTAGTAAGACCCGATACATATTTCGGAGATATGACCAAAAACTCGTCGTTTTCGTGTTTTATGGTCATTTTCATGAGCTAGTATCCACAGTTATGGGGTTCGAGGGCGATTTACAATGACTGTAAGAGCCGATACAAGTTTGAGTGATATGACCAAAAACTCATCGTTTTCCTGTTTTATGGCCGTTTTCATGAGCTATTACCCACAGTTTTGGGGTTCCAGGGCGATTTAATTTGACCATAAGACCCGATACATGTTTGAGAGATATGACCAAAAACTCGTCGTATTCGCGCTTTATGGCTGTTTTCATGAGCTATTGCCCATAGTTTTGGGGTTCTATGGTGATTTACAATGATCGTAAGAGCATGTACATGTTTGAGACATATGACCAAAAACTCGTCGTTTTGGGGTTCTAGGGCGATTTGCATGGCCCGTAGGACCCAATACATTTTGCGAGATATGACCAAAAGCACGTCCTTTTCACGCTTTATGGCCGTTTTCATGAGCTATTGCCCACAGTTTTGGGGTTCTAGGGCAATTTACAATAACTGTAAGACCCGATACAAGTTTGAGAGATATGACCAAAAGCACCTCGTTTTCGTGTTTATGGCCGTTTTCATGAGCTATTGCCAACGGTTTTGGGGTTCTAGCGCGATTTACAACGATAGTAAGACCCGATACATATTTCAGAGATAACCAAAAACTCGTCGTTTTCGTGTTTTATGGTCGTTTTCATGAGCTATTATCCACAGTTATGGGGTTCCAGGGCGATTTACAATGACTGTAAGAGTCGATACAAGTTTGAGAGATATGACCAAAAACTCGTCATTTTCATGTTTTATGGCCGTTTTCATGAGCTATTACCCACAGTTTTGGGGTCCCAGGGCGATTTAATTTGACAGTAAGTCCCGATACATGTTTGCGAGATACGACCAAAAACTCGGCGTATTCGCGCTTTATGGCCATTTTCATGAGCTATTACCACCGGTTTTGGGGTTCTTGGGCGATTTACAATGATAGTAAGACCCGATACATGTTTGAGAGATATGACCAAAAACTCGTCGTATTCGCGCTTTATGGCTGTTTTCATGAGCTATTGCCCACATTTTCGGGGTTCTATGGTGATTTACAATGATCGTTAGAGCCTGTACATGTTGAAGAGATATGACCAGAAACTCGTCGTTTTGGGGTTCTAGGGCGATTGCTTGTCCCGTAGGACCCAATACATTTTCCGAGATATGACCAAAAGCACGTCCTTTTCACGCTTTATGACTGTTTTCATGAGCTATTGGCCATAGTTTTGGGGTTCTAGGGCGATTTACAATAACCGTAAGACCCAATACAAGTTTGAGAGATATGACCAAAAGCACGTCGTTTTCGTGTTTATGGCCGTTTTCATGAGCTATTGCCAACGGTTCTTAGGTTCTAGCGCGATTTACAACGGTAGTAAGACCCGATACATATTTCGGAGATATGACCAAAAACTCGTCGTTTTCGTGTTTTATGGTCGTTTTCATGAGCTAGTATCCACAGTTATGGGGTTCGAGGGCGATTTACAATGACTCTAAGAGCCGATACAAGTTTGAGAAATATGACCAAAAACTCATCGTTTTCCTGTTTTATGGCCGTTTTCATGAGCTATTACCCACAGTTTTGGGGTTCCAGGGCGATTTAATTGGACCGTAAGACCAGATACATGTTTGAGAGATATGACCAAAAACTCGTCGTATTCGCGCTTTATGGCTGTTTTCATGAGCTATTGCCCACAGTTTTGGGGTTCTATGGTGATTTACAATGATCGTAAGAGCCTGTACATGTTTGAGGGATATGACCAAAAGCTATTACCCAAAGTTATGGGGTTCTAGGGCGATTTACAATGACTGTAAGACCCGATAAAACTTTGAGATATATGAACAAACACTCATCGTTTTCCTATTTTATGGCTGTTTTGATGAGCAATTACCCACAGTTTTGGGGTTCCAGGGCGATTTACAATAACCGTAAGACCCGATACATGTTTGAGAGATATGACCAAAAACTCGTCGTATTCGTGCTTTATGCCTGTTTTCATGAGTATTGCCCAAAGTTTTGGGGTTCTAGGGCAACTTAAAACGACAGTAAGACCTGGTACATGTTTAAGAGATATGACCAAAAACTCGTCGTATTCGCGTTTTATGGCCGTTTTCATGAGCTATTACCCACGGTTTTGGGGTTCTAGGGTGATTTACAACGATAGTAAGACCCGATACATGTTTGAGAGATATGACCAAAAACTCGGCGTATTCGCGCTTTATGGCCGTTTTCATGAGCTATTACCCATAGTTTTGGGGTTCTTGGGCGATTTACAACGATAGTAAGACCCGATACATGTTTGAGAGATATGGCCAAAAACTCGTCGTATTCGCGCTTTATGGCCTTTTTCATGAGCTATTACCCATAGTTTTGGGGTTCTAGGGTGATTTACAATCATCATAAGAGCCGGTACATGTTTGAGAGATATGACCAAAAACTCGTCGATTTGGGGTTCTAGGGCGATTTACAACGACAGTAATTCCGGATACAAGTTTGAGAGATATGACCAAAAACTCGTCGTTTTCGTGTTTTATGGCCGTTTTCATGAGCTATAGCTCACAGTTTTGAGGTTCCAGGGCGATTTACAACGACAATAAGACCCGATACATGTTTGAGAGATATGACCAAAAACTCGTCGTATTCGCGTTTTGTGGCCGTTTTCATGAGCTATTGCCTGGGGTTTGGGGGTTCTAGGGCGATTTACAACGATAGTAAGACCGATACAAGTTTGAGAGATATGACCAAAAACTCGTCGTATTCATGTTTTATGGCCGTTTTCATGAGCTATTGCCCATAGTTTTGGGGTTCCAGGACGATTATCATTGACCGTAATACCCGATACAAGTTTGAGAGATATGACCAAAAACTTGTCGTTTTCGTGTTTTATGGCCGTTTTCATGAGCTATGGCCCACGGTTTTGGGGTTCTAGGGCGATCTACAACGTTAGTAAGACTCAATACATGTTTGAGATATATGACCAACAACTCGTCATTTTCGTGTTTTATGGCCGTTTTCATGATCTATTACCCACAGTTTTGGGGTTCCAGGGCGATTTACAATGACCGTAAGACCCAATACATGTTTGAGAGATATGACCAAAACCTCGTTGTATTCGCGCTTTATGGCTATTTTCATGAGCTATTGCCCACAGTTTTGGGGTTCTATGGCGATTTACAATAACCATAAGAGCTGGTACATGTTTGAGAGATATGACCAAAAACGTGTGGCTTCCGCATTTTATGGCCATTTCCATGAGCTATTGCCCATAGTTTTGGAGGTCTATGGTGATTTACAATGATCATAATAGCCGGTACATGTATGAGAGATATGACCAAAAACTCGTCATTTTGGGGTTCTAGGGCGATTTGCATGGCCCGTAAGACCCAATACATTTTGAGAGATATGACCAAAAGCACCTCATGTTCATGCTTTATGGCCGTTTTCAAGAGCTATTGCCTACAGTTTTGGGGTTCTAGGGCAATTTACAATGACCGTAAGAGCCGATGCAAGTTTGACAAATATGACCAAAAGCATGTCGTTTTCAAGTTTTATAGCCGTTTTCATGAGCTATTGCCCATGATTTTGGGGTTCTAGGGCGATTTACAACGTGGGTAAGAACCGATACATGTTTGAGAGATATGACCAAAAACTTGTGGTTTCCGCATTTTATGGCCGTTTTCATGAGCAATTGCCCATAGTTTTGAAGTTTTATGGTGATTTACAATCATCATAAGAGCCGGTACATGTTTGAGAGATATGACCAAAAACTCTTTGTTTTGGGATTCTAGGGCGATTTACAATGACAGTAAGACCCGATACAACTTTGAGAGATATGACCAAAAACTCGTCGTTTTCGTGTTTTATGGCTGTTTTTATGAGCTATAGCTCACAGTTCTGGGGTTCTAGGGTGATTTACAACGACAGAGCTATTACCCACAGTTTTGGGGTTCTAGGGCGATTTACAATGACCATAAGACCCGATACAAGTTTGAGAGATATGACCAAAAGCACGTCGTATTCATGCTTTATGGCCGTTTTCATGAGTTATTGCCCACAGTTTTGGGGTTCTAGGGCGATTTACAATGAAAGTAAGACCCGATACAAGTTTGAGAGATGTGACCAAAAACTCGTCGTTTTCGTGTTTTATGGCGGTTTTCATGAGCTATTGCTCACAGTTTTGGGGTTCTAGGGCGATTTGCATGGCCCGTAAGACCCAATACATTTTGACAGACATGACCAAAAACTTGTGGTTTCCGCATTTTATAGCCGTTTTCATGAGCTATTGCCCATAGTTTTGGAGTTCTATGGTGATTTACAATCATCGTAAGAGACGATACATGTTTGAGAGATATGACCAAAAACTCGTCGTTTTGGGGTTCTAGGGCGACTTACAACGATAGTAAGACCTGATACATGTTTGAGAGATATGACCAAAAACTCGTCGTTTTCGTGTTTTATGGCTGTTTTCATGAGCTATTGCCACGGTTTTGGGGTTCTAGGGAGATTTACAACGACAGTCAGACCTGATATATGTTTAAGAGATATGCCCAAAAATTCGTCATAGTCGCGCTTTATGGGCGTTTTCATGACCTATTGCCCACAGTTTTCTGGTTCTAGGGTGATTTACAACGACAGTAAGACACGATAGGAGTTTGAAGGATATGACCAAAAACTTGTCGTTTTCATGTTTTATGGCCGTTTTCATAAGCTATTGCTCACAGTTTTGGGCTTCTAGTGCGATTTACAACGACAGTAAGACCTGATACATGTTTGAGAGATATGACCAAAAACTCATCGTATTCGTGTTTTATGGCTGTCTTCATGAGCTATTGCCCATGGTTTTGGGGTTCCCGGGCGATTTACAATGACCGTAAGACCCGATACATCTTTGAGAGATATGACCAAAAACTCATTGTATTTGCGTTTTAAGGTCGGTTCACGAGCTATTGCCCACAGTTTTGGGGTTCTAGGGCGATTTACAATGACCATAAGACCCGATACAAGTTTGAGACATATGACCAAAAGCATATCGTATTCGCGCTTTATGGCCGTTTTCATGAGTTATTACCCACAGTTTTTGGGTTCTAGGGCGATTTACAATGAAAGTAAGACCCAATACAAGTTTGAGAGATGTGACCAAAAACTCGTCGTTTTCGTGTTTTATGGCGGTTTTCATGAGCTATTGCTCACAGTTTGGGGGTTCTACGGCGATTTACAACGATAGTAAGACCCGATACATGTTTGAAAGATATGACAAAAACTCGTCGTATTCGCGTTTTATGGCCGTTTTCATGAACTATTACCAACGGTTTTGGGGTTCTAGGGCGATTTACAACGACAGTAAGAAGTAATACATGTTTGAGAGATATGACCAAAAATTCAGCCTATTCGCACTTTATGGCCGTTTTCATGAGCTAATGCCCATAGTTTGGGGGTTCTAGGGCGATTTACAATGATAGTAAGACCCGATATAGGTTTGAGAGATATGACCAAAACTCGTCGATTTCATGTTTTATGGCCATTTTCATGAGGTATTGCTCACAGTTTTGGGGTTCTAGGGCGACTTACAACGACAGTAAGACCTGATACATGTTTGAGAGATATGACCAAAAACTCGTCGTTTTCGTGTTTTATGGCTGTTTTCATCAGCTATTGATATGACCAAAAACTTGTGGTTTCCACATTTTATGGACATTTTCATGATCTATTGCCCATAGTTTTGGGGTTCTATGGTGATTTACAATGATCGTAAGAGCCGGTACATGTTTGCGAGATTTGATCAAAAACTCGTCGTTTTGGGGTTCTAGGGCGATTTGCATGGCCCGTAAGACCCAATACATTTTGAGAGACATGACCAAAAACTTGTGGTTTCCGCAGGCGATGGCGAGGTGAAAGACGAGGCCATCGATGCACGAGGACGGCAAAGTAGACTACATGCAGCCACGCTACGACCCGAGGGGGCATAGCTGTGGTGCAAGTGCGCAAAAGCCGGAGACCACCAAATGACGCATACACGCCAAGGAATGAGCATTGGAATCCAGTAGAGTGCACCAAGGGCAGCGGCGCTGCGACCCGAGGGGGCGACGCAACGGCAGCCCATAGATCGATCGGTGGTAGGCGCGTGCTCAGGGACGTGCTTGGCATAGACACGAGCGGGATCGGTTGATCAGACCGACAGTGCACCGTATGCGCCATGGCGTGGATGATGCGTAGATCGGATTCGATGGCGGCGTTGTCGGTGAAGTCCCGGACAATGACGACAAAGACGATCTGACAGGGGCGGTCACGGTAGCCTTCCAAGAAAGGCGTAGCAGCCGTCCGCGGTGTGCCTGTAAATGTTTATTTTACACGCAGTTCGTAAAGCAATAATCTTTTGCTTGCAACTTAATACTGGAGGGGGTTCGAATGATAACCTGAAGGTGGATTATTAGTCATAGATGCAGTTGGATGGCGGTCTATGTATTATGTTGTAATGCCCAATCAAGTCTCAGAGGAGTCAAGATGATTAGTATATGCATGTATTGCTTTCTCGGTGTTTGTCAATTGCCCCGCTGTAATTTGTTCACCCAGCATGTTATCTATCTAAGGAGAGCCACCTCTAGTGAACTATGGATCCCGGTCCTTTTCTTTACATACAATCTATAAACTGTTTACTGCTTTGTGTTTACTTTCTGCAAACTTTTACTTCTTTCCATTCGATACGTTTAATCCTTTGTTTTCCGCAAAA
This sequence comes from Avena insularis, assembly GCA_023614405.1. Lineage (NCBI taxonomy): Eukaryota > Viridiplantae > Streptophyta > Magnoliopsida > Poales > Poaceae > Avena > Avena insularis. The sequence goes on from CM042694.1 coordinate 103,661,502, forward strand.
CACGGTGAGATTGACAACCTCATCGCAAGTTGGGGGCAAAGTTATGTGGTTGTGTTGTGCAGATCTCCACGTTGCTACTAGCACCGGTAGTGCGCCCTGCCAAAGCTCAGCTAGTAACACCTTTGGGGTGTTTCCTTGCTCCTACTGGTTTGATTAAACCTTGGTTTCATAATTGAGGGAAAAATTTCTGCTGTGCTCATCATACCTTCCTCTTGGGGTTCCCAACGAGCTCTATGTCGATCATCGAGTGCATCAGAGATCATGGACATCGATCTCCCCGCGGGCGGCGCAGCGGAAGCATGTTGATCGGCTAGCGCGGCGCCATGGCGGGCGGCGGCGCTAGGGTTTGGAAAGTGACGGCGGCGGCACTAGGTGGATGCGGCGGCAGCTAGGTCAAGGATCTTGCTGCTCTAATACCATGTAGAACGATAGAGAGGGAGAGAGATTAGCGGAATATGTTGGATGTATTATTGAGCTTCATGGGCGAGTGTATATAGGCGTATAGGGATCAACTTGGAGTATGATACGTCCATTTTGCATCACTGTTCTATGTCATAATTCACTATTATTCATTGATATATTTTATATTGAGAGGTGATACGTATGTTATTTCATCTGTTTTGCATGGTTGATGACTTTTGGAGCATGGACCGCAATGTGGATTCGATGGAAAAGGTGCTGTTTGGAGGCAAAATTCGTGAAGATCAGAAAATACAGGAAAATATACGGAAAATCCTATTTTTCCAGAAGACGAAGGAAGCCAGAAGGGGGGCTGGAGATGGGCCATACGGGGGCCACACCACCCCCTGGCGCGGGCTAGCCTAGGCCGCGCCACTAGGTGGTGTGGCCGCCCTGGTCCACCCCTAGCTCTCCCCTCTAGCGTATATATTCCTCCCGAAACCCTAAGACTCAGGAAGAGACCACAGAAAGATTTCGTCGCCTCTACGGGGCAGAAAACACCGAGAGAGAAAGATCTCTCCGGTAGATAGATTTCTGCCGGGGGAATTCCTTCCTGGGGAGGGAAGATCGTCGCCATCAACACCACCATCAAGCTAGAATTCATCGGGATCATCATCATTATCACCATCAGCACCCTCATCACCATCTCCATATTGTTGTAACAATTGGGTTGAATCTTGCATAGTTCATAGGGGAAACTTTCCCGGTGTTGATTACTCTTTGTAGTTGATGTTATTGAGTGAACCATTGAATTATTGTTTATTTTCAGATTGTTATACATCATTATTCCATCTCTGATCATGATCCATACGATGTCTTGTGAGTAGTTCGTTTTGTTCTTGAGGACATGGGAGAAGTCATGTTGTTAGTAGTGGAGTTGTGTTGAGAAAGATTCAATAGTTTGATATTTAAGTTGTGGTGTACTTCTTCTAGTGGTGTCATGTGAACATCGACTACATGACACTTCACCTATATGGGCCTAGGGGAATGCATTGTGTATTTGGCTACTAATCGTAGGGTTTGCCGAAGTGACAGAAACCTGAACCCCCGTTAGGAAACCATTGCACAAGGGACGTAAGGGTCTTAGAGTTTAAAGTTGTGGTTAGGTTTCTACCTTAATTACTTTCTTGTACTTACGGATGTCTGCAAGGGGTATAATCACAAGTATGTATTAGTCCTAAGAAGGTCGGTACATTAGCACAGGTTCACCCACACAACACATAGCAAGCTAAAGAAGATTAATCAATTATATGAAGCGAAAGCACTTGACATTCTTCCCATGTGTCCTCGAGAACGTTTGGTCATCTTAAGTAATACAACCGGCTTGTCCTTTGCTGCATAAAGGATTGGGCCACTTGCTGCATTTATTCCTACTATCTTTTGTTTACTCGTACTTTGTTTACTTGCTTTATTAAAAACCCCTAAAAATCCGTTTGCTAAGTATTTGTAGAGAATTCCTAATCCATACCACTAGCCAGCACCTTCTGCTCCTCGTTGGGTTTGACACTCTTACTTATCGAAAATACTGCGATACACCCCCTATACTTGTGGGTCATCAAGACTATTTTCTGGCGCCGTTGCCAGGGAGTGAAGCGCTATTGGAGAGTGAAACTGGTAAAGGAAACTTCTACTGTGAGTATTGTTTACTTCTGTTAGTTTCTTAATTTTTGTTATGGATAATTCGCTGAGTTTCTTATTTGGTAATGCTGCTACCACTGCTAAGGTAGTAGATGAGCCACCACCTGCTAAGAATGATGTTTTTAAAATACCTACAAGAATTGTTGATCGTGTTATGGATAACTACTATGTTGGGGATGGAACTGTCCTTCCTAGTGATCATTTGCTCTTTATACACGAATTATGCGGGTTGTTCAATTATGCAGGTATTACTACAGATCAAGTTAAGAAGAATTTATTCTCATTATCACTGAAAGGAAGAGCTGAGGAATAGTATAAGCTGCTGAAGAATGGTCAAGCTCTGGAATGGGAGGAAATAGTGGCTCTCTTTTATTCAAAGTTTTATCCTCCTAGTGAGATTCATAAAGATCGGAATCAAATATACAACTTTTGGCCTCTTGATGGAGAGAGTACAGCTCAAGCTTGGGGGAGATTGAAGTTACTAATGCTCAAATGTCCCATTCATGAGCTCCCCAACAATATTATTATCAATAACTTTTATGCAAGGCTTCCTCTACATGATAAGGATTTATTGGATGCTTCTTGTGCTGGATCATTCACTCGCATGGAAGAAGAAGCTAAATGGGATCTTGTGGACCGTATTCAAGACAATGTTGAAGCTTGGGAGAATGACAAAGGTAGAAAGTCAGGTATAAATTATGATTATGAATGCATTGAATCTTTTATGGGAACTGAGGACTTTCAAAACATTAGTAATGCTTATGGTCATGATTTACAAATTATTACAAATTGCTTTAAGGCTTTTGCTTCTTATATTGAAATTCCAAAAAGGGGATGGAACAAGTACCATGCGCCTTATAAAGATATTGTTGACTGTGTTCCTGTTGAGAGTGCTGAGTATTGCACTATTGATCACATCTTACCTGAACCTTATATCGAGAAGATTCCCTTCCCAGATAAGGTAAAGGATCATCCTATGATAACTAGTATAATCACTAAAATTGAAAAGAGAACTGTAAAACCTGATGAACAAATAAACATTGAACCTGTTGTAGCAATTGTGAAAGACCTTATCACTAAAAGTATAGAAGATGGACATATAGTCTTTTGTGAGGATGCTTCTAATATTGTTTCACATCCTAATAGAACTAAAAACGCTAGTGTCCCTGTGCTTTCTGTTAGAATTGGTGATCATTAATATTATGGTTTATGTGATATTAGTGCAAGTTCCAGTGCTATTCCTTATGAGCTTTACAGAGAAATTATGCATGAAATCAGTCCCTGCGAATTGGAAGAGATTGATGTGGTTATTCACCTTGCTAATAGAGAGACCATCTCTCCAATTGGTATTGTACGAGATGTGGAAGTTCTCTGTGGTAAGATTAAGTATGCTGCTGATTTTCTAGTACTTGGTTCAGCTGCTAGTAAAACTTATCCTATCATTTTTGGTAGACCTTTCTTGAGTACTTGTGGAGCTATTATAGATTGCAAGAGGGAGAAAATCTTGACTAAGTTTGATGGAGAATCTTATGAGTTTAATTTTTCGAAATTTACTAAAGAACCTTGTGAAGAGGAAACCCATAATGAGGATTTTAGAGTTGAACAACTTGCTTCTATTTATCTTGCACCTAGCAATGCTTTGCAGCAATTTATGGAAGATCATGAAAGTGAGATCCTCATGAAAGAAAGGAATGAGATTGAGGAGATTCTCCGTCGTCAACCCAAGATGCTTAAGCATAACTTGCCTGTAGAAGACTTGGGTACCACGTTGCCACCTAAAAAGGATCCGGTCTTCGATCTAAAACCTCTCCCTGATGATCTTAAATATTCTTATATTGATGATAAAAAGATATATCCTGTTATTATTAGCTCTAAACTTTCAGGGAAGGAAGAGTAAAGGTTATTGGAGGTTTTGAAGAAACACCGAGGAGCTATAACTCTGGATGATTTGAAAGGGATTTCACCTACTATAAGTCAGAATTCTATCAATATAGAACCAGATGCAAAGCCAGTAGTAGAGCACCAACGACGTTTAAATCCTAAGATGAAGGAAGTGGTAAGGAATGAGGTATTGAAACTCCTTGATGCTGGTATTATTTACCCTATTGCTAATAGTGAATGGGTTAGTCATGTCCATTGTGCTCCTAAAAAAGGAAGAATTACCGTTGTTCCTAATGATAATGATGAGCTTATTCCCCAAAGAATAGTAGTAGGCTATAGGATGTGCATTGATTTTAGAAAAGTCAACAAAGTTACTAAGAAAGATCATTACCCGCTTCCTTTTATTGATCAAATGTTGGAAAGGTTGTCTAAAAAGACCCATTTTTGTTTTCTTGATGGTTATTCTGGTTTCTCTCAAATTGCTGTTAAACAACAAGATCAAGAAAAAACTACTTTTACTTGCCCTTACGGAACTTATGCTTATAGACGTATGCCTTTTGGTTTATGTAATGCTCCTGGTACTTTTCAAACATGCATGTCTGCTATCTTTCATGGTTTTTTGTGAGGAAAGTGTGGAAGTGTTCATGGATGACTTTTCTGTCTATGGAACTTCTTTTAATAATTGTCTGCACAACCTTGATTAACTTTTGCAGAGGTGTGAAGAAACTAATCTTGTTCTTAATTGGGAGAAATGCCACTTCATGGTTAATGAAGGGATTGTCCTTGGGCATAAAGTTTCTGAAAGAGGCATAGAAGTTGATAGAGCTAAGGTTGAGGCAATTGAGAAAATGCCATGTCCGAGAGAGATCAAAGGTATTCGTAGTATCCTTGGTCATGCTGGTTTCTATAGAAGGTTTATTAAAGACTTTTCTAGGATATCAAAACCCCTCACTAATCTTCTTCAAAAAGATGTACCCTTTGTTTTTTATGATGATTGTAAGGAAGCTTTTGAAACTCTTAAGAAGGCTTTAACCACAGCTCCTATCGTTCAAACACCTGATTGGAGTTTACCTTTTGAAATAATGTGTGATGCTAGTGATTTTGCTATAGGTGTTGTCCTTGGGCAGCGAATTGATAAAAAGCTAAACGTTATCCATTATGCTAGTAAGACTCTAGACGCTGCTCAAAGGAATTATGCTACTACTGAAAATGAATTTCTAGCTGTCGTTTTTGCTTGTGATAAGTTTAGACCCTATATTGTAGACTCAAAAGTCACCATTCATACTAATCATGCTGCTATTAAGTACCTTATGATGAAGAAGGACGCTAAGCCTAGGCTTATTAGATGGGTGCTGCTTTTACAAGAGTTTGATCTACACATAGTAGATAGGAAAGGTGCTAAAAATCCTGTAGCGGATACTTTATCTTGATTGGAAAACATCTCATTTGACCCTATGCCTGTTAACGATAGTTTCCCAAATGAACAGTTGGCTGCAGTAGGGGTAAGCTCGCGAGGGAGCCCTTGGTACGCTGATTATGCTAATTTTATTGTCTCCAAGTATTTGCCTCCAACTTTTACAACTCATCAAACAAGGAAGTTCTTTTATGATTTGAGGCATTATTTTTGGGATGACCCACACTTATATAAAGGAGTGGATGGTATTATGCGAAGATGTGTTCCAGAATATGAACAAAAGGAGATATTGCATAAATGTCATGGTAGTGCTTATGGAGGACATCATGCAGGAGATAGAACTGCGCAAAAGGTGCTACAATCAGGTTTCTACTGGCCTACCCTTTTTAAAGATGCAAGAAAATTTGTTTTATCTTGTGATGAATGTCAGCGTGTTGTTAATATTTCTAGGCGCAATGAAATGCCTATGAACTACTCTCTAGTTATTGAACCCTTTGATTGCTGGGGATTTGACTTTATGGGTCCTTTTCCTCCCTTGAAAGGTTATACTCATATTCTTGTTGTCGTTGATTATGTTACTAAGTGGGTAGAAGCCGTTCCTACGAAGAGTGCTGACGGGGAGACTTCTCTAAAAATTCTTAAGGATGTTATCTTTCCTAGGTTTGGAGTGCCTAGGTATCTCATGACTGATGGGGGCTCTCATTTCATTCATGGTGGTTTTAGAAAGACCCTTGCTAAATATGATGTTAATCGTAGAATTGCTTCAGCTTATCACCCCCAAACTAGTGGGCAAGTAGAGTTATCAAATAGAGAAATTAAATCCATCTTGCAAAAGTCTATCAATAGATCTAGAAAAAATTGGGCTAAAAAGTTGAATGATGCTTTATGGGCTTATAGAACTTCCTACAAAAACCCTATGGGGATGTCTCCTTATAAAATGGTTTATGGGAAAGCTTGTCACCTACCTTTAGAATTAGAACACAAAGCTTACTAGGCAGTTAAAGAACTCAATAGAGATTGTAAGCTCGCAGGTGAGAAAAGATTATTTGATTTAAGTTCCTTAGATGAATGGAGGAGTGAAGCCTATGACAATTCTAGGCTCTTTAAAGAAAAAGTTAAAAGATGGCATGACAAGCGAATACTTAAGAGAATATTTCATGTTGGTGAGAAAGTTCTATTGTATAGGTCTCGTCTTAGATTTTTTGCAGGAAAGCTACTGTCAAAATGGGAAGGACCCTTCATTATTGAAGAAGTGTACCGTTCGGGAGCAATAAAAATTTCTTCTTTAAAGGATAATACTACACAAGTAGTGAATGGGCAACGACTCAAGCACTATATTGGTGGAGAAATTTATCAAGCACTATATTACAATGAAGATGTTGATGCCCTTCAAGTTATAACTCCAGAGAAATTTATCAAGTACCAAATTCAGAGACCTGCAGAGTCGTTTTCAAATAGGTAACAGTTCTGGTAAGAAAAGTTCTGCAAAAATACAATCCAACTATATTTTTGCAGTTTTCAGTCAATATGGGAAGCGACGAAGCGAAAGAGGGACGGAAATGGAGCCAGGGTGGCTCACACCACCCTGTGGCGGGCTACCTGGCCGCCACTGTGTGGTGTGGCCACTCCGGACTCCGTCTCTGACCCATTTTCTCCTAGTACCTTCCTTTTGTTGTGAAACTTCATAATATATAACCCCTCAGATCTCCCGAGGTTCGTATATCGTGTTTTCGTCGTGTTTTCGTTTCGATCTGTTTCTGATAGGGAGAGTCCCATATTTGGAGCCACAATGTCTTCTTTTGGATCAGCCAAGGAAGATTCCTTAGAAGATATCATCAACCCATACATGAGAGAGTTGAAGATTCATCCCAAGGAGTTGTTGCTTGAAGATGGGGAGGTCCAGATAAAAGAGGTTCAATGCCCTAAAGGTGAAGGAAGTCTGGAGGACAGGATGGAAGCACTCGAGCAAGAAGTCTTTAGGTACAAGAAGATGGCAGAACACGGAGTGGATATCATCCATAAGATTTGTTTCAATCTCATCGCCGAGCACCAAAAGGAGACTGCTGAGCTCAAGGATGAAGTCCTCTCACTCCGCCAAACAACCAACGAATTTCAAGCACAGCTCTACGATGTTCAAAATCAAAACTATGAATATGAGGTTAGATTTAAACGCATAAGTGCTGCTGCAAGTTTCAGGATGCTGGAGACCACGATGTCCTTTGTTGATGCGAAGCCCTTACCCTGGAAGTCGGACGATGATGAGAGGATACCACCACCACCAAAGGAGTAATTCGTCATCAGGTTTGGCATCCCCTTGGTTTGTTCCAAGCTTTGGGGAGTGTCGCGGTATCACATCACTATCTTCTATCTTTTTACCTTTTTAGTAGAGTCATATCATGAATAGAGAAGTTATTATGTAGCATGGTTTGCATTATGGAAGTGTCCCCTCTCTCGTTAGATATGTATCCCTTGGTGTGAGTTGCCGTTATGGATTATTAATGAGAAGTTCTATCATTTACTCTCTTGCATAGCTTATATTAGTTTTCAATTCATGGTTATATGATTGATCTTGTTGTTAGTATTGGTATCACTTTGGGATCATCGAGTTAATTTAGTTGGTTTTGGCAAACCTGTCTCGGTCAGTAGCAACACTATTTTTGAGAGTTGAATGAAAAAGATAAAAGTACTCAAAAGAAATATAATTTCATCATCTTTCTTTCTTGATTTGCTCATAAGTTTAGTATTCTCTAGTTGAGATATTTTGTGCTTCCAAGGAAGATTGCATGTTTGTTTTTATCACTTGTATGTTTATTTGTTTCCTTCAACTCTTATACTTGCTACCTAGCCTTGCTAGCCAAAAACCTGTACTGAGAGGGAATTCTTCTCGTGCATCCACTTCCTTTAAAACCAAACCTATGCCATTTGTGTCCACCATACCTACCTATTAGCACTATTGCTATTCCAAGTAAATTCTTGTTTTTATCTACCTCCCAAATTAAACTTGTTACATGAAAATTAGTGATTAAAGCTCTCACGAACTTGATGGCACACTTTATTTTCTTGCATCTAATAAACTCGAACCATTCGGTCCTTCTTTGTTGCGTATATGCTTGCGCTTTATGAGTTGAAGTTAGCAGAACCATGCATCATGGGGAACGCTTTCAACACTACCATGGTACTTTGTGCCTAGTTGATATCATGATTCTTTTGCCTATGGATCCCGGCGGTGTGAAATAAAATGGGAACTTGTAAGATCATGGAGTTTATATGTGTGTTAGAGAAACGCCTAGGCCGCTAGCCTAAGCCATGCCTAATCATGGTGGAAACTTGCAGCATAACCATAGTGAGCATTCTGTGAAGCATCCTCAATAAAAACCTATGCAATAGCAAATAAAAAGATCGTTGAGATGCTCATTGTCTGCTTGCCTTGTCATTTTGATTATGGGATAGCTCCTGTATCATGTGCAAGGGGTACCCCATTGGTGGTTCTTAATGATACACATGTATTTACAATGACAAGAGCTTACTTGTGACTGAAGTTGAGTAGCATGAGGTTCGGTACTCGTAAGTAAGGGGCATGAGATTTCAACTTATAACTTGTCAAGCATATCCTCTTAGTTGTGTCGCTTTAACCTTAACCACCTAAAGATGCCTATGATAGGGGCAATGAGAGCTGAAAGGTAATAAGTATCATAATTTTTGGGAGCTCTTTATGAAACTTGCAATCCCTGCTTCCCTTTGCGAAGGGCCTTTCTTTTACTTTTTAGTTGAGTCAGTAAACCTATTCCCTTCTATCTCAACAAGTATTTTGAGTTGTTGTGTTTCATTCATTCATATGATGATTTATTCAGTCATGTTTCTTATGTTCCTTGTTTTGCACATGGCTCTTATCTTGGTGTTTACTACTTTGAAAGCTATCATTGAAAATCAGTTATTTGTGAACTCCAACAAATTATCAACTATTCTTCGACCAAGAGCTAAGTTTGCCATTACCAATTATGATTCACTTTATGTATCTTTATTGTGTCTCCTTTACTTATTGCAAGTAAAGTTGTATAATAGTGAGTTGTCTTCTATTATGATCTATGTATTGATGAATGTGATGCTTCTTGTCCGTATTCTTTTATCGACTCTTCACTCCATAAACCTGAGGTCATGTTTATTGAGCTCAGTTTCACTTGGGGACAAGCGAAGTCTAAGCTTGGGGGGAGTTGATACGTCCATTTTGCATCACTATTCTATGTCATAATTCACTGTTATTCATTGATATATTTCGTATTGAGAGGTGATACTTATGTTATTTCATCTGTTTTTGCATGGTTGATGACTTTTGGAGCATGGGCCGATGCAGCCAGGATTCTGATGGAAAAGGTGCTGTTTGGAGGCAAAATTCGTGAAGATCGGAAAATCCGAGAAAATATAAGGAAATCCTATTTTTCTAGAAGAGGAAGGAAGGAAGCCAGAAGGGGGGCTGGAGATGGGCCACAGGGGGCCCACACCACCCCCTGGCGCGGGCCAGCCTAGGTCGTGCCACCAGGTGGTGTGGCCGCCCTGGTCCACCCCTAGCTCTCCCCTCTAGCGTATATATTCCTCCCGAAACCCTAAGACTCAGGAAGAGACCACAGCAAGATTTCGTCGCCTCTACGGGGCAGAAAACACCAAGAGAGAAAGATAACTCCGGTAGATAGATTTCTGCCGGGGGAATTCCTTCCCGGAGAGAGAAGATCGTCGCCATCAACACCACCATCAAGCTGGACTTCATCGGGATCATCAACATCATCACCACCATCATCACCATCAGCACCCTCATCACCATCTCCATATTGCTGTAACAATTGGGTTGAATCTTGCATAGTTCATAGGGGAAACTTTCCCGGTGTTGATTACTCTTTGTAGTTGATGTTATTGAGTGAACCATTGAATTATTGTTTATGTTCAGATTGTTATACATCATTATTCCATCTCTGATCATGATCCATATGATGTCTTGTGAGTAGTTCGTTTTGTTCTTGAGGACATGGGAGAAGTCATGTTGTTAGTAGTGGAATTGTGTTGAGAAAGATTCAATAGTTTGATATTTAAGTTGTGGTGTACTTCTTCTAGTGGTGTCATGTGAACATCGACTACATGACACTTCACCTATATGGGCCGAGGGGAATGCATTGTGTATTTGGCTACTAATCGTAGGGGTTGCCGGAGTGACAGAAACCTAAACCCCCATTAGGAAACCATTGCAGAAAGGACATAAGGGTCTTAGAGTTTAAAGCTGTGGTTAGGTTTCTATCTTAATTACTTTCTTGTACTTACGGATGTTTGCAAGGGGTATAATCACAAGTATGTATTAGTCCTAGAAAGGTCGGTACATTAGCACAGATTCACCCACAAAACACTTAGAAAGCTAAAGAAGATTAATCAACTATATGAAGCGAAAGCACTTGATATTCTTCCCATGTGTCCTCGAGAACGTTTGGTCATCTTAAGTAATACAACCGTCTTGTCCTTTGCTGCATAAAGGATTGGGTCACTTGCTGCATTTATTCTTACTATCTTTTTTTTACTCGTACTTTGTTTACTTGCTTTATCAAAAAACCCTAAAAATCCGTTTGCTAAGTATTTGCAGAGAATTCCTGATCCATACCACTAGCCAGCACCTTCTGCTCCTCGTTGGGTTCGACACTCTTACTTATCGAAAATACTGCGATACACCCCCTATAGTTGTGGGTCATCGGAGTACAAGACAAGTTAGGCTAGAATCCTAACTATCCTAAACTACCACAATAACCATGTACGTACAATACTCTAACACCGGATAGCATCCTCCGGTCCAGAACTCAACCAAGGTTGTCATGGTACGGCCTTGCACTCTCGCAAAGTTTGCCAGAGAGTCGCTAACCCTAACTTGCATATGGTATACTTTTACAAAATCACATTGTCTATATTGTTTAGCTAAATCTATAATCTCATTAACTAAATGAACGAATGGGGAGCGTTCTGGTGACGAGGAGTTTATGGCGTTAATTACCAATGATAATCTGATTAACTAAATGAACGAATGCGGAGCGGTCTGGTGACGAGGAGTTTATGGCGTTAATTACAAATGGGGAGCTACATGAACAGGCACCTGAGTTGCTTTGTGATCTAGAGATGCTCCTTCCGCCGGGGTTCTTCAATCCGATGCAACATATGATCTTGAATCTCGCGGACGAGGCTTTGAAGGGGGGACCTGTGTGGGCCCGTTGGTAGTGTCCACTGGAGAGAGAAACACAGAGGCTTCATATAAAAACAGGCAATAAATGCAAGATCGAGGCATCCATAGCCGAGTCAGTCCTTAATGAGGAGGTTGCAAACTTCACCACAAAGCACTATGATGCCAACATTCCCACAAAGCATAACCCAGTCTCCCGTTACAAATGCTGCCAACCCTAAGGATGTACCCAAGCTTAGCATCTTCAGAGGGCTTGGTGGAAAATCAAGTGGCACGAAGAAGTTCATAATGAAAAAAGCTAAGTGGGAGTTGATCCAGTCGTATGTCTTGAACACCATGGAGGAAGTGAAGCCATACATCGAGTAAGTGCTCACCCTTTAGATTTTTGCAAACATTCGCTCCTATGTTCATGCCTAACTCTTCTTCTTTAAATTGGTATAGACGGTTCAAGCGTGCATATTGGAAGAATCCAGTTAGGGATCCTAACCCGAAAGAGGAGCAGGATCTATTCGATAAGGGTGGTGGTTTTGGTTTCATCAGCTGGTTCTGTGGTTTAGTACTATTCCATCCAACTTCTTGTGCTAAACTTCTCGTGCTAAACTTATCATTCTAACTTGTAGACAAATACTGAGAAAGATATGCAACCCGAGCTAAGAAATATTGCCAGGGGATTTAACCATTCAGTCGACATGTTCAATGCTTATGACGTGAATGGGTATCACTTGCATACCCATGAATACACAACTATCCGGCCCAACCGGAAGACAACAAATAGCGGGGTCTTTTGTGAAGGCTCAGATGGCCTCTAGTATTATGGAAGAGTCGAGCGTATATATGAGTTGAATTATGGTTTTGGCAAAGGGCTAAATCCCGTTGTATTCCAATGCCATTGGTTTGACCCACATCAGGTGAAACAAGATCCTGAAATTGGACTGGTCGAAGTTAAGAGAAGTTCCGTTTATGCGGGAGATGATGTCTATATTTTGGCTACTCAGGCCTTCCAAGTATTCTATCTTCCGTACCCATGCCAAAACCCTACAAAACGTCTAAAGGACTAGGATGTTGTGATGATGGTACTGACACGCAACAGGCCGCCCTTGCCAAACAAGGCTGATTACCGCCGCCTAGACCCTTCAACAAATGATGGCGAGTTTTATCAGGAAGAAGGGCTCCCGAGGCAATTCACTATCAACTTGTCCGCCGATAGTAACATGCTCATAGACGATGAGCAAGAAGCCGAGCAGGAAAACACTATGCAAGATGAAGTTGAGGAGGTTCACAACCAACAAGATGTGAGTTTGCTCGAGGCGTTCTGTGCAGGCCTTGATGTCAACGCTCCATAAGGACCACCTCTAGGTTTCATGGATGATTATTGGTGGCCCGATAATGATAGCGATGATGAAACCTGTGTTCCAATTCATAATCCTGACACAGGCTTCTGATGTATGTAGTAGTAATAATATGAGATTAATCTATGTAGTACTGTTTGTCGGGTTGTTGTATTTGTAAGAATTCTATGCATGTAATAAAATTTGTTGCTTTTACTAATATCCATCGATTTTCATCGTTGTTGCTTTTACTAATATTCATCTATTTTCATCAGTGTTGCTTTTACTATTATTCATCTAATTATGTTCATTGTTGCTTTTGGTGTGTACTAATAAACTACTCTTTTCATTCTGTTTTGCAGGTGATTGAAAGATGCAGGGGAAAGGGCATTACAAAAAAGCTAAAAAGCTTGGTTGACCTTGTGAGTGGTGGTTCGAAAAAGGGTGGTTAGAAAGCTTCAACATCGGCTTCAAGAGAGCGTGGTAGTCCTCCACCGCGCACTTCACAGCGCCGGGGGCGTGGGAGGCGTGGGAGGAATCCTAGTCCCCCCCGGCCGTGGTGGACCAGGACGAGGAGGAGGACCAGGAGGAGGAGGAGGAGCCAGTCCGTCAGGAGGAGGAGGAGGAGACGCACTCGGATGATGATGATGATGATGATGATGATGATGATGAGACGTAGTCGCAGCAGTCGGAGGATGAGGGGTTGGGGTCTTTACCCTACGAGCTTGACATGACCTTGAGGTGGGAGCCTCCGGAGGATGAGACATCGTACCTTGAGGCGTACGCGGACATGGACTCGCGGCTTACGCCATGGAGCAAGGCTCTGTATCGGCGTGGGGTTGCGAGACTCCCCTATCTACCTTGTGCCTATGCGGATAAGGTTCTCGTGCCCGCTGGGAAGAGGTACATTATTTGACCCGCTAACCATATATTGGAATTTTCATCACATACTGATTATGATATTTCATTTTGCAGTTCCTTTCTATATGAGGATGGAATGAAGTCGTATCGTGGTTACTTGAGCATCCTTGGAACCCTGGTTCGAGCGTATTTTCCTGGGATTATCACTCTCCCAAATGGTCAGCAGGATGTAGCTTGGACTTGGAAGCATTACCACTACGCCCCGGATCCGGCTAAAGAGTACAACCACATGGCGGAGACGATTCAAGTTCTGTTCTAGGTAAGTTTGTTTCACTTGTCATAATTAAATTACCGCGGCTTTGACTCGTTGCTTTGACTCCTTTTTTTTCCTGTGTGCATACTTGTAGAATTACTTTGACATGGACAGGGAGAACTTAAGGGAGTGCATGGCGATCGTGAACGAGCTTGCCAAGAGGAAGGTGCAAGTCATGCACTACGAGGCACGCGTGAACTCTGTCCGCAACTGGTTTGGCGATCGTAAAATCTGGATGAACAAGAGTCAAGCCCGGGACCTGCTCTTCGAGACATGGTAGTACCTGCAGGTAGTTGCATTTCTGTTTTATTGATTCCTTGACCTTCATGTATTTCCTGTTATACTAATACCTATACCTTGTGGATGTAGCTCCTCAGTTTGTCGGTAATGACACGAGGTGCTTCACGGGGATGGTAGCGTGGTGGACACACTCCGAGTACCTCAAGAGACACGAGGCCGCAAAGAAGCGGCAAGAGGAGATGAAGGGTTGATCACACCGCCAAGGCAGCATCCCCCTCGCCCTTGTCAGGCAAAAAGAGGTGAGCAAATGCTTTCTTTATTTTTGCTTCTCATGTTATTCTTTACTCCGCAAGGGAGTCCCCTTCACTTATCTTTGTCCTCTCATTTGCAGAAAGTAAAGACAAGTGTGGAGCCGTCCATGTTTGCCATTTGGAAGAAGATGCACACCTTGGATGAGCCTGTAGACGGCTCCTCGTGTATCAATGAGGGGGCCAAGCTCCGGGGTACGAAGTACCCCGAGAAGTACAAGCAGGTGCACGGCGAAGATTCCAACCCTGACACCGCCCCCTTTGATCCTGAGGTTGCCCTGCTGGCGGGACAGGGCTAGAGGAATGGCCGCCTATGGATTGCTGACGGGTCCGTCGACCCTAGGACCGTTCCATCTATGCGCCAGATCCGGCGTGGCAGGACGAGCTCCATGCCTGCCGTAGAGACCCGTCCACGGCCTTCGGTTATAGCTGTCGACCAGTTACGGGTATGTTCTTCTTCCTCAGTCATCTTTGTTTTACTACATGTTTTATATTGCAATGTTCATGACATCGCGGCGACACGACGTAGGAAGAGATGGCCGCTAAGAGGGCATGCAGAGAGGCGATCGAGCAGCGGCAGCTACAGCTGGAGCAGCAGCTTAGACAGCAGCAGGCGATGCTAGAGCAGCAACAGCAGATGACGCAGTGGATGGCACACCAAATGCTCATGACTGCTCCACTAGGTTCTCTTCCTACTCCTCCTTTCGCCTTGCCATGGGTAAGTGATCACATGTCTTTATTGTCTAATGCTCGTAATTTTCAATATTTTCTTATTATCTAATGCTCACAATTTCCCATGGTGTAGTTGGCCAATTTGATGCCGCCTGGTGGGTCGAACAACCAGGCGCCGCCTAGTGGGTCAGACGGTGGATCGAACAACCAGTCGTCTTTCACCGTCAACAATCCGTCGGTCATCCGGAGACTGGATCAGAGTCCTCCAGGTTAGTTCTCCTACACTTGACCTTGTGCATCACTCGAT
Organism: Avena insularis; assembly: GCA_023614405.1. Taxonomy (NCBI): domain Eukaryota; kingdom Viridiplantae; phylum Streptophyta; class Magnoliopsida; order Poales; family Poaceae; genus Avena; species Avena insularis. The sequence goes on from CM042694.1 coordinate 103,677,128, forward strand.
ATCGGTACTCGATACACTTGGAAATTGATTGTGAGAGTCTCATGATTGTTCTTTTGACCTTGTAGAAGGGCTTTGAGGTTGTGGCCATCATGTGTGCATCACGGTTAGTTCTCCTACACTTGTCAAATTTAGCCATGCCATCACACTTGTAGAAAATTTAGCCATGCCATGAGACTTGTAGAAAATTTAGCCTTGCCATGACAGTTGTCAAAATTTACTTGTCATTTTCATCACCTTGCCACGAAACTTGTCAAAATCACATGTAATTGTCATTTCCATCCACTTGCCTTGAAAGTTGATCAATACTAGTTTTGTATGCCATTGCCAAGTTGTATGTTTCTATGTTGCTACATTACCACTACTACACTTGTGAAAATTTAGCCATGCAATTTGTCATGCGAATCTCACTATTTTGCTTTCGACCGTGTAGGATGTGGATATGTGGTGTCCATCGAGTGCATCAAGGACATCGACCTTCACCGTCTATGGCCAACTTGTTGCCGAGTTTATGATATGATGCAGTTAAATGTTTGATTGGATCATGTTTGGATCAAATTTGTGAAGTGTATGAGTGCTTGGATCAAATTTGTGATGTGTATGAGTTCTTGGATCATATGTTTGGATCATGTGTATGTTTGTTGAGAGCATATTTGCTTGTTTGGATCATATATTTGCTATCATATATCAATTGTTGTTTCAAATGCAGGGATGTAGAAAAAATAAATAAAAAAGGGAAATAAAAGGGCCTTTGCCGTGTGCCGTCTAGGAGTGACACACGACAAAGGGGGCTGCGTTGCCGTGTTGCACTTCCCACGGGCACACGGCAAAGGTGGGACATTGCCGTGTGGGTCTTCCCACAGGCACACGGCAAAGGGGGCGACTTTGCCGAGATTTCTCTCCCATCTGGCACACGGCAAAGTCTGTCTACACGGTAACCACACGATACACGGCAACGCGCCCTGTCACGGCAAAATGCAAAAAGCACAGGGCAAAGAAGTGTCACGGCAAAGGCTCGCTAGCTCCGTTAGATGGACGGAAGCGTCAAGTCATTTTACTGTGCCGTGTCTACGTATAAGACACACGGCAAAGGCTTTGCCGTGTATTATTCGCAGTACACGGTAAAGGGCCTTTGCCGTCGCTTACTCTGCAGCCGTTGCCGTGTTATTAATAGCTTGGTGGAATTTCGCAAAAAAAATCACCTTTCATGTTTTTCTGTTTCCTAAAAATGTTTTAGCTTTTATAAAAGAAGATGACACAGTAGGGAGTGTATTTGTGTAAAAAAAAATAGTTTCCTAATAATGAGTTATTCACGCCCTCAAAAAATCAACTTCCGAAAAAACAGTTTTCTAAAGAATCAATTTCCCGTTATTCACGTCCGTCCCAAGAAATCATCAGTTTCCAATTAAATCACATTTGCTTCCTATAGTCCATATATATTACCCATTGCATTGCGCTAAAGTAAAAAACTCGGTTTCCCAAAAATCAGCTTCCTTCAATATATATTCGGCAATAATTTCCTCAGATTCCATGACATAGCCGGGGCTGCATATATATATCTAGGGTAGGACCACCCAACGAGGCGGAAAGGCCAAAGCTAGATCGTCAAACAAAAGATGAACATCGAGAGGCAGACACCCCATAGAGATGCCGACAAGAAGTTCAAGGTCGACAAGATTTTCTTGGTCGGGCTCCTCATCAGCACCGCCACCGCTGTGTGCATCATCGTCCCGGTGATGTACTACTGGGTCGACCCGCATTACTCAGTCGCTATAGACTCAGCCTTGGTCCTAGTAGAACACACCACCGCCGGTCTCAACTTCAACCTCACCCTCTGCGTTGCCTCGCGGAGCCACGGCTCCATGGCCTGCATCGACCCTGGCATGTTCGTGGAGGTGCTCTACCGTGGCGTTGAGGTCGCCACCACCGACGCGGAGCTACCCATCCTGGCCACCACAATGAAAGATGAGGACACACTTCTATGCGAGCATGATCCAATCTCTTCACTTGTCATAGCACAAGTCTTGACAACACACTCCGTGCCACGAGAGGACCAACGCCTCAATGTTTTCCAAACTCGAGCCAGAATTGATGGCAAGTCCATAAAAGTAATCATCGATGGATGAAGTTTTCACAACCTCACGAGCACCGAACTTTGTGAGAAACTCAGGTTGCCATACATGGAGAACCCTCACCCATATCATGTCAAATGGCTTAATGACAATGGAACCCTCAAGATCAAACGCAAAGTCAACGTATCCTTCAACATTGGCCCCTATGAAGACACCGTCGAGTGTGATGTCGTGCAAATGACCTTGTGTCACATGCTTATTGGAAGATCATGGCAGTATGATAAACGAGCTATACATGATGGTACCACTAACCAATACTCCTTCAAGTGGAACTACAAGACGTTTGTGCCCCAACCTATGATACCAAGCCAAGTTATTGCTTCCAACATGAAGACTTTACCCAAGATACAGCAAGCTAAGGAGCCTTGTGAGATGAGTGGTGAGAGAGTGAATCACTTTCACGAGAGTGAGTGCCACAAGCCTGAAATGAGTGAAAAAATCATGAGTGTCGCATCGCATGCCACCAAACATGAGAAGAGTAATTTGAGTGTGACCCATAATAAGAATCCATCATACAATTCTCTCTATTTGTTGTCGGTTTAGCAAGGTACCCAAGATATCCACCGCCCCAAGTAACAAACTACAAGATCACCAACCAGAACTTGAAGACAAGCTCAACTACAAACACTTCCACAACTTTGAACAAGGCTTCGACACCAGAGATCCAACCTCATACAAGCTCAAGTCCACGGGCACATCTCTTTCCTTGTATGATGAAGGAACTTCGTCGAGGATGACTCGTTTTCAAGTGGGGGACATGACGCATCCCAACACATGGCGATCACCCTTAGTCCACATCATGCTACACCAACCACTCCTACTAAAGTGAATTCGCTCCATCTATTGTCTTCCGATGCCCCAGGATCCAAGACGCCCAAGCAAGAATCATGGAAAAGAAGGTAGAAGAAAAGAACCAGGAGAACCGACGCTAGGTCCGATCCCATCGGATTCCCTGCCGAATGATCTGGCCCCAGCTCTGGCCCACCGGACACACCGCCAAACCAACCGGCACCCCGTAGAAGGGTATATGGCAAACTTTCCTTAAAAAAAATATGTTGGCTCGAAAGCGTTATCCCAGGTACTCTGGAAACATGGTGACTCGTATTTCTATCTAATGGCAATGAACAAGCATTTTTTCCACTTTGGATAGTTTTCAATTAAGGACGGGTCTGAGATACGGTTCTAAGAAGATTAGTGACTAGGCAATGCTACTCTCCGGGAAAATTATTGACATGGGGTCTCCACGGCAATGCCCATAATTGATGGACTTGGGTGTAAGGGAAGAAAGGAGCACTGGTGGATTCGTCGGCTAACAAACAAGAAGAGGAGGCACCACTTACCCAAGTTCAGGCCCCGGAGGGAAAACCTACTCCCGCTTGTCTGTTCTTGATTGATAATGAAGATTACAAGGTTATCGTGATGGCTATGGTGTAGATCGGATCTTGTCTAGGGCATATTGCATATGAGTTTGAAAGCCTCCTCGGTGGCCTATCCCAGCCTTTATATGAGAGGCGAGGTCTCAGGTATCATGACTGAGTCGGTTACACGCTAACCCTATAAATTCCTAAGCTTGGCCTTACTCTTGATCCACACGCAGGATCCTAGGCCTCCAAGACTCCATCGCTGCTAGCTCATCTTGGGCTTCACCATCCTTAGCCCACTATCATGTTGGGCCTCCAGTGGGCCAGACCTGCTATACTAAAAGTGTGTACCCGAAGGGCAATACCCACGTCAAGTCTCCTATGATATATAATATTGTTTGTCATAAGGGTGATATACAATCGCCATAGTGATTGAGTCTTCTTTGCCGAATGTGGAAGAGATTTAATTGAACCTAGACTTATAGCATGAAATGACTTGCTTCAACACTTTGCATTTGTCCATTTAGTGCCTGAGACCGATGAATTTGAATGGAACTTAAATAAGAATGGACAGTACTCAGTCAGTCCTATGTACAATGCACTGGTCCAGCCAGTTTTACCAGTTGTTAAAAATAGGAAAATTTGTAAGAAGAAGATACCATTAAAGAACATTTTTTTTGCTTGGTATCTTCGTCATGGGGTGACCCATACTAAAGATAATCTTATTAAATGTAACTAGCATGGGATAAGCAATGTGTTTTTGTCATCATGATGATACAATCAAACATTTATTTTTCCAATGCTAGTTTGTTAGCTTTATATGATCAGTCATCCAAGCAGCTTCAAGCTTGTATAATCCGTGTAGTGTTTTCAATATTTTTAGAAATTGGCTACATGAAATTGATCACAAGTACATAATTCTTATTAGGATGGGAGGGATGATAATGTGTTTAATAATAAATTGTCTTCTTTCTTGTAGGTTTTCTACCTGTGTACATGTACACTTTGCTTATGGTCATCCCTTATAGAGGTATGTACGCCGCTAAAGGATACGGCAAGAGACTTTTTTACCTGTTATGGATGGTAGAATAATCTGCAGGGTCGGCCCTCCACCACCTTAAGCCTTATACATTTTCTCATGATGATATGTAACTTTGCCTGTTTTATTTCGTTTTATTACTCGTCTATGGACATAGATCGGCTGTGTGCATCCTAGTTCTGTAGAGATCAGGTGTAAGACTTTTATCAAAAAATCTTGCCTTTTATTTTTCTTGTTTTTGTTCGAACTGTTCGCGGGCTGTGTGCATGTTAGTTATGCATAGGCCAGGTGTGATGCTTAAATCTTTTAAGTAATAAAGCGTCCATTTTAAAAACAAATAGAATGTATGATTTTTGGCACAAAAACTAAAGGATGCACGCGGAGAGAAAGCTACACAAGTTTTCATCGAGATTACACCTAGCTAACTGACATTAGAAAATGGAGGAGCTGGAATGAGATAAGAAAATCTAATCTAATCCCTATAAACATTGGTCAAATGAGTGGTGCAACACAATATACCTTATATTTTGAAAAAAAAAATTGTCAAAAACTATACAGTTTGTATCAAAGAACGGAGTCAGTATCTCGCATAATATTGGGTTGGTGTTTTCTTCCATCCAGCGGTCAAAATAATCACCTTTCATTTTATTCTGTTTCCTAAAAATGTTCTAGCTTTTATAAAACAGACTAGTAAAATGCCCGTGCATTGTCACGGGTGACAATACATGTAAATAAATAAAAATATGGTTCAAATACAAATGTCATGTTGTCGACCTATGGCACTGTGTTCTATTTATACACACTTATCTTTTTTTGAACTACTGTCAAATAAATTCTATCATTTTCCAAGGTACCACCTTCTATACACTCTCCAATTTCCATACTCTTATGTGTCCTCTTCATTTCCCTTATCTGTACTCTTCCTGGTTCAGCCGCCACCAGGATCCACCCCATGTATATAAGATACCATGTGTTCTTATCTTCTCCAGATCTCAATATCTAGAGATTATTTGCACAACTGGCATCAATGGTATGAAATAATGTCACAACATTCAACAATGGGGACATAGAGACGGTAGTAACATCAAATGGCTTCACCAGCCAGCTTTGCCTAATGTTTTGTCTTGTGTTTGATGCTTCATAAAACATCATGATTGACAGCAAAATACCTCAATGCAAGGATTGGTCCATTTTTCTGTTTTATTTTAAGTAGTAGAGAAAATGACACAGTGGGGAGTGTATTTGTGTAAAAAAAATAGTTTCCTAATAATGAGTTATTCACGCCCTCAAAAAATCAACTTCCGAAAATCAGTTTTCTAAAGAATCAATTTCCCGTTATTCACGTCCGTCCCAAGAAATCATCAGTTTCCAATTAAATCACATTTGCTTCCTATAGTCCATATATATTACCCATTGCATTGCGCTTTCTAAAAACTCGGTTTCCCAAAAATCAGCTTCCTTCAATATATATTCGGCAATAATTTCCTCAGATTCCATGACATAGCCGGGGCTGGATATATATATCTAGGACCACCCAACGAGGCGGAAAGGCCAAAGCTAGATCGTCAAACAAAACATGAACATCGAGAGGCAGACACCCCATGGAGTTGCCGAGATACAGGACAAGAAGTTCAAGGTCGACAAGATTTTCTTGGTCGGGCTCCTCATCAGCACCGCCACCGCTGTGTGCATCATCGTCCCGGTGATGTACTACTGGGTCGACCCGCATTACTCCGTCGCCATAGACTCAGCCTCGATCCTAGAACACACCACCGCCGGTCTCAACTTCAACCTCACCCTCTGCGTCGCCTCGCGGAGCCACGGCTCCATGGCCTGCATCGACCCCGGCATGTTCGTGGAGGTGCTCTACCGTGGCGTCGAGGTCGCCGCCACCGACGCCGCCGAGACACGGCGGCGGACGTGCGCCAGGCCACGCAACGTGGCGGAGCTACCCATCCTGGCCACCGCGACCAGGGTGCCCGTCTTGGATAACCTCACTGCGGTGATGGGGCAAAGGGCAGCGGTGTTTGATTTGAGATTGCGCGGCTCGTACGGCGATGGGGGAAACTGTACAACATCCTGGGTATCAGACTGCAAGGGCGGTCAGGTCGGCGACACTGCAGTGCCCTGCGATTCCCCAAAGTATACGAAAATATGTTACTATGTGTCTAATAACAGCTAGGTTGCACGCTTTTTGGCATTATTACTATTTCAATAATATGGTTTTGTGTCGCACCTTTGGATTATCTACTTGTGGTAAAGTCGCTTTTCATCTTCTCTTAGTATCTACTAGCCGAGTGCCCGCGCGTCGCAACGGATCTCCCGCACGCTTCTTTCCACAGATGCTCATTTTAAAGAGTTGTAAGTGTTCGATAACAAAAAATATACTATTGTTTGACATCGTTAATGGCGCATCCGGCATCTAAGGCGGTGTCGTGCCATGATCGACACGGTAGAGCCAGCCCATTGCAGTGTGGTGCACACATAATAAGTGCCACGGAGACTCCACGTCGCAAGACACAACGGCATCAAGACACCGGAATGCCACACCGGATTGCATCCCGTAGGAATTCATCCCACTAGGGTTGCACATCTCTTCACAATAGGACTATGATGGAGCTGACAAGAGGGGCCGGGTTGATCTTATAGTCCGGCCGAGCAGCTCCGTCGCCGTCCAGGGCCGCCGCCCCCTTCTGCATGCCTGGGAGAGACATGCCCGCTGCCACCAGCCCCACGCGGGCAAGGCCCGGCGGACCACGCCGGCGGCGGCAGGAGGGGAGAGGGAGACGGTGGGCGGTGGAGGGCGCCGGCCTGTCGCCCGTGGGGGCTGGAGGGGCAGACGCGAGAGGTCATCAGTTACAGTATCCTGGAAAATTTTATTTTTGAGTGTTTTTAACAGAAATTAAGTGACCCAATTGATCGTTCAATTCCTATTTACTCAACAAACAAAATTTAGGGATCTTTTTTATCTTTTAGGGCTTCATTTTCTTTTATTCAATCAATCCCATGACCCGGTGGAAATAAATCTTATAAGACCGGGTCTATTGATAGACCCTCTCCTTATAAACTTTTTTTAATGTTAATTAGCTTATTTTTTTAGTGGTTATGCATCGAGGCGGGTCTATCGTACAGGAAATATAGACCGGGTCTCGTAGGATGTTTTTTGGGACATGGGCCATGCAGCCCAAGAACGCATCCATCCATTCATCTATGTGATAAATAATGCTCAAAAAAATCTATGTGATAAATCTATACCTAATAATAAAGGACGAAGTGTTTCTTCCGGTCCAACTCTTTTTTAGACCGATTTGCCCTCCCACCAAAACACCTATTTCAAACAAGCCACCGGTGAGTCAAAAGGTATAGACTTCCGAATAAGAGTCCTGGTATGCACGCGTGGTTTTGTATTTAAACACTCATCTATACACCGCCCTATGGAGATATCCATCGATCAACTCGCTCAGCGCATCTGCCACCGTCGCTCGCGGAAATCCACCTGCCCGCCGCAACACGATCAAAAGCTTAGACGGGACCGGAAGCTGCCAGGGTTCGACTCCTCAGCGGGATCCATGCATGAGCGAACGAGGGAGCGGGAGGCTAGCTACTTGTAGGTCGTAGATATAGGCATACTACATGTTCAGCAATCATGATATTGGTGATTTTGTATGGACCTGGAAACGTGATGCGTTGACGCCAAGACTGCCGATCGATGGAAAGGTTAGTTTTGAGTTCTAATCTTGCTTCACATTAGATTAGAGTACTTGCCAGACTTTGGCACCAACATAACCGCCGAGTGTACACAGAGTTGGACATGTACATTGACGTTGACGGGTTAGAGTTGTTACGTGTTAGTTAGCGTGGGTGTTTACAAAGCGCATTGATTAGTTGTTGTTTCCACCGATTATGTGAAATAAAACCAGTGTAGAAGCGGTGGTTTCTTAGGGTCAAAGAGAGATAAACACCCTACGTGCGCTGAAACGTGGGCATAATTAAAGATGGAATTTGCAGTCTAAGTAAAAGTTCGCTGAAACGTGGGCATAATTAAAGATTGGCTGAGTGAGGGGTAGACCATGGTTTCAAATAATAATAAAAAGCGTTATAAGCTAGCTTCAGCAAATGATCTTCAATTATTTTTCAATTTTGTTCTTTATTTTGTCGGATCTTTATTTTACTATCGGAAAGGTGTTGTTTTCCGGTGCATCGCACGGGTTTGTTTGCTAGTAGATCTTTAATATTCTCAAAAAGAATTAAGAGATCTTTAATCACCGCTAGACCTAGCTAAATAGCATTCCTGGTTAGGGCTTTGGTGCTTAAGAGATTTCTCCTTATTTGTCACACTTTTTCTCTAAAATTTATATATCTGCTCCATGACCACTATATGTCAGTGACGCACGAAATAAAAATTATGCAACTTGCAAAGTAAAACAGGATAAATATGCAAATCCCCCAGTTCTTCACCAGTTAGGCCCATCGATCTGCACGATCAAAAAAGTTGCGGCCAGCCAGGGATAATGAAGACGGCGTGGCGGCCGTTGCACATGGTGACGCAGAAGCACGGTGCAGGTTTGCTGAGCTGCATCGATGCCGGCGAACACCTCTTCTACCCGTCCACCGCCCACGCGCAGCAACATCGTCAGATCTGACAACAACAGGCAGAGGCGGCGGCGCACGAGGAGGACTATGGCGACGTCTTGCGGTTGCCCCCGCCCAAGATCACGTTCATGCCGCCCCCCTCGGCCAATCTGAGCTTCCTCGAGTTTTTCCCCTTTTATGTCAGCAGCGCCAGCGTCGACGTCGGTGGCAACGAGAGAAGTAAAATCTTGTGCGTGGACGAGGCCGGCCGCGCCCTCCTCTACGACGCTGACGCATCCACCATCCAGACCATGCCCAGCCTCAGCGAGCCAGGCAGGTTGTGCTCCCTGGCCTCCTTCGCCGTCGCCCAGAACACCTTCGACCCCGCCCACGGCGACGCGCTCTACCTCATGCATGACGGAGGCTTCCAGGCCTTCGTCTACGGCGAGTTGCGCCCTCCGCACACCGAGTTTCCTTTCTACGGCGAACCCTCGCCGTGGCCCCGGCCACGCCGGTTCTTGGATTGCCCTACCTCTAGCTACGCCTGGCACTGGCGCCAGCTACCTCCGCCGCCTGTCCACGTGGACCGCGACTCCTCCTCCAACCTACACTCGTACGCGCTCCTCCGAGACAGCACCATTTGCGTTGACCCGGAGATTCACGAACGCCGTTGCACTCGGAATAACAATCCTGGCCATTCGCGTCGGTTGAGATTTGTGACGATGGGTCTCATGTATGTTTCACCTAAAATAGAATCTGGATTACTATTTATCACATGACTGTATATATAAGGTGTTGGTATTTTATAGATTCAGCACAGACCTACATGCATAAGGTGTTGGAACTGTTAAACAAAGAACTTTATAGATTTAGGTCACGAAAATAAATTTACATATGTTGAATATTAGACTCTAATTGAAGAGTTCGTCGCAGGGAAGTCAAATATGCAAACAAAATTAAATTTGTATTTTTTGTGTGTAAGTTATACTAGATTTCACTTTACTAGTACATTTAGGGTTTAGGGTTTAGGGTATAGCGGAAGATTCGCCTGGCACTGGCGCCAGCTCCCCCCGCCGCCTGTCCACCACACCGACAACGACGGCGACCCCTTCTCCCTCCAATCCTACGCCCTACTCCACGGCGGCACCATATGTCTCTCCTTCCTCCACCGCTCCAGACGCTGCCCCGGTGCCACCTACTACTTCAACATGGGCGACAGCAAGTGGACCAAGGCCGGAGACTGGGCCCTGCCCTTCTGGTCGAGGGCCCTGCACGTCTCGGAGCTCGGCGACGGCCTCCTGTTCGGCATGTAGGGCCTCAGCTTCGCCGCCGTCGATGTCTCTAACGCAATGTTAACGGGATCGGCAGCTCCGGTGTTTCGGCACAAGTGGGTGGACGTCGAGCCCCCGCCGCCGCGAGATTGGGTTCTGCAGGGACAAAGCATGGCGTACCTTGGCGCTGGCAGGTTCTGCATCCACAGAGGCTTTGACATCATGGCTCGAGGTGGGTTTGGGGACAGCTACACCGTCGACAGGGTGACTCTGCTCACCGGCGTCGAGGTGCTGCGAGAGGCGGGATCCTCAAAACTGCGGTTGGTCAAGCACAAAACCAAACGTGTCGATAACATCGATCACTGCTCAAAAATAGGTCAACACTTTGCTAGCAGCATGCATGCGCTATGCGTGCAGATTTCAGATTAGTAACATTTGTTATAATGATATATATTTTGTTTTGATGATGATATACTTCCTCTGTACAAAAATAAGTGAGTTGGATTTGTCTAAAATCATATGTATCATTTTTTTCTTCGAACCAGGCTTTCATCCGCTTTATAAATAAAGCAACCATTCACAAGGAGTTACAAGGTTACATAGGGAAAAGAACAGTGCTACAGTGTCAGGGATGTCCGATAGGGCATCATGCAGTGCCGTCCTAAGATCGGTCCATGCTTCGGTTTCCGCCAGGCTGAAGGTTCGACGGAACAAGATGTTCCATGTCCCCTCCTATACCGCAGATGCAACCCTGTGTGATGGCTCCGAGCAGATGGCAAACAAGTTAGGGTACTCCTCCCGTAGGGGGCGTTCCCTAAGCCATGTCCATCCAGAATAAGGTACCTTCTTTGTTCCCTATAGAGAAGGCCACCCCTAGCCGGATCTCATGCTTGATCTCCTGGATGGAATGCTAGAACTAGAAGCTGTCCTGGTGATCACAATCCAGGAGGGGACGTCCGCAGAGGTACTTGGCCTTTATCAGCTTTAGCCAAAGGCCCCCGTCCTCTCGCAGAATGTGCCATACCCATTTGAGCATCAGGGCCTTGTTGAATTGGCGGGATGCTAAGATACCTATGCCTCCAAGCTCCTTGGGGGCGCAAATATCTTCCCATTTCACCATGTGATATTTTTGGTGTCCCTTGGGATCCTGCAAAAGAAGCGTGAAAGTTCCTTATCAAAGGAGTTGTGCACGCCTTCTTGGAGGAGGTAGAGACCCATCATATACATGGGTAAGCTGGACATGCAAGAGTCAATCAGAACCGTCTTGATGCCTTTCGAGGTAAATATACCACACCAAGGCTCAGACCTCGATCTCACTCTGCCCATGAGTGGTTCCAAGTCCCTGATAAGGATCTTGGTATCGCGGATCGGCATCCCCAAGTAGGTGATGGGGAATGAGGTCAACCGACAGTTAAAGTTGTCGGCTATCCTCCGCAGATCCTCCGACGAGTGTCCTAGGGCAATGATCTCGCTTTTGTAAAAGTTTATACTGAGGCCCGACATTTCTTGGAAGCAGAGGAGTAGGAACTTGAGATTGGCTATGTCCAGCGTTGAGCCTTCAGTAATTATCATCATGTCATCTGCATATTGGAGGCGGGTGACTCCACCCCCAGGAATAATGTGCCATACTACCCCGGTAATATGGCCCGTGTTCTTGGCCTTCTCAAGGATATGTATCATTTTTTAGTATCTAGATGCATGCGAATCTAGACGATACTGAAGTCACTTATTCTTTTTTGTACTTTTGTACCTTAGATTATTGGTTGGGAAAGCTCCTCCTCGGAGTAGTAATTATCCACGGCAAATACGCTAAATTTTTGTTTCTTTTTTTGCTTTTGTACCTTTGTTTTTTACTCCGTTGTGTAAATTTTATGAAAGTGCCATGATATTCTAGTTAGCAATTAGGTGCGCTGCGTTTTCTAACAGAAATTAGTGACCCAATTGATCGTTCAATTCCTATTTACTCCACAAACAAAATTTAGGGATTTTTTTTATCTTGAGGGCTTCATTTTCTTTCATTCAATCAATCCCATGACCTGGGCGATGTGATTAAGAGATCTTTAATATTCTCAAAAAAATAAGAGATCTTTAATCACCGCTACGTAGCATTCCCAGACCTGGTTAGGGCTTTGGTGCTTCACCGGTCGGCCGATCAATCTGCACGATCAAAAAAAGTTACGGCCGGCGGCCGGGAATAATGAAGACGGCGCGCCGGGTGGCAGATCCTTCTCCTTTTTATTTTACGATTTTCTATTTCTGTTTTTACAAAACCATTTTAAACATGAACTTTTTAAGGTTTAAATTATCTAGAATTTTTGTAATACATGGAGAATATTATGAAGATTAATTTTAGCCAATTCTTTCTACATTTCTGGTTGCGTTTACAAAATGTATAATTACATGAAGGGTTCTTTTTATTAGAGAATTATTAATAGGAATTAGGGTTTTTAGGGATTACTTCTTCTAAAGAAAATCTTATAAAAATGTTCTTATTTTCACTATGATAATTGTTATGGTAATAATTTAAGATGGTGAGTGATGTGCATAGAATATATTCAAACTTGGGACCATTTATCAACCATATTATATGGTGGTTTTAAATTCTAGGTTCTTAAAGTTTGAAATTTCCTTTTACTCAGTTTCCTCAAAAATGCTATTCATAACTATCCTACTTACTTTCAAAGTAAGCATGGATAATTTCTTAACTCATGGTCCGCTACCATGTGAAGTGTGGTTATTGTCTTGGTAGAACCTCTGAGGATTAAAGTTATTAGCACTTACTATTTAGGGTTTCTAACACCATACTTACTATGACTATAGAGAATACATTACCCTTAAGTTTATTAGTGAATGTTGCTAGGGATCAAGGTTTAAGAATTTATCCTTGAATTTATAATCCTGAATGATATCTCAACTTAGAGTGAGCTATAAAGATTATTTCTTAATGTGGTCTTGATGATTCCATGAGACTAGGTTTTTATTAGGGTTTAAGATGATAAGGTGGACAAGGCTTTCATCAATAAACACTCAACTGGTATTCTAATTATCTCTTAGAAACTTCATATGACTAAGAGACATTACTCAATGGTTACCAAGGAATAGAAAACAGTCCCACTGCTAACTTGATTCTAGGGTTTTAAACAAAGAGATAGACATGAGACTTGGCATGGCTTGCTACACTCTTGGTAAAAGAGTCTTCAAGAATTCCTATCCTAACACTCTACTAACGTGTTTTTAGCTAAGGAATTCCTTTCCTAAATATACTCTATGTAGATCTCTTATTTTATTCACTAAGATCTCCTCTGCCTAAATAACTAGTCATCTGACTCTACCATATCCATCATCACGTGATGACATGGTCATGTCACTTCAACAATACTCATTCTTTATACTTATTCTAATATCTAACTTCCATTCCTTAGCTACCTCTAATGAATCTATCACTAGTAGGAAAAGGCTTATCCAAAGAGGTCACATCAGTGACGCACCTCTAAATGGTGCCTCACGGATATTTAGCCATGGCGCACGTGGGGAATGATGCGCCACTGACCTACACTTATCCATGGCGCATGCTCAGAACGGTGCGCCACACAAATATGGGCCCTGGCGCTGGTGGTCGACCCCGTCCATGGACGGCATATCCGTGGCGCGTGGGATACGTGTGTGCCACGCATAACAATGACATCAGTGGCGCACGGCTTTTTGAAACTTATCACTGGCGCACATTATAGGTGTGCGCCACTGACCTAGAATATCAGTGGCGCACCAGATAGGGGTGTGCCACAGATAATTTTCAAAAAATCTGCCTTCACCCCCCCTGTGGATCGCCTTTTTTGTTTTGCAAATAATTATAAAAAATGAAAAACACTTAAAAAATAAAAATCATTTCATATACAGGTAGGGTATGTGGTTTAGTTTGTAGGAAAATTAAGAAATATGAATTTCAACATTTTTTACAAAAAAAGGTTATGACACAATAAAACAGCTACAACTTTTGCATACGACGGCAAAAAATGTATAATATATCAAAAAGACGAGCCTGAAAATTTTTTATCCACTCACAACTGTCGGAGACCGTTTACCAATTTTTTAGATTCTCAAAATTCGAAAAGAGTAAAAGGTTATTTCAAAAATAAGAATTTTTCCTGCAAAATTTGTTTAGGCAACTTATCTGTGACGCACCACAATAAGGTGCGCCACGGATAAGTTTGGCAAGATTCGAATTTGAACCGCCACCCCGCCCACCTACCCCTTATCCACCTCCTCCTTTCCCTCCTATTATCCTTGTCCTCTCTTCTTCCTCTTCCTCCTCCTCTGAATCCTCTCCTTCTCCTCCTCTTTTCTTCCTCTTCCTCTTCCTCCTTCTCTTCTCCTCCTCTCTTCTTCCTCTTCCACCTCCTCGTTCCTCCTCTGAATCTTCTCTTCTCCTTTCCCCTCCTCTCCTTTGCTCCTCCTACTCCGAATCCTCTACTCTCCTCCTCCGAATCCTCTCATCTCCTCTTCTCCTCTCCTTTCCTTTCCTCTCCTCTCCTCTCCGCCTCCTCCTCCTCCTCCGAATCCTCTCATCCTCCTCCAACCGCATCGGCCTCCCCCGTCCTCAAGCTCCCTCCGGCGACGCGGCGCGACGTGACGACGACGAGGCGACAGGGCGGCAGATCTAAAAAATGAATTTTTTTATCAGTGGCGCACCATGCCCACATGCGCCACGGATCCCGCCTTTTTTCAAATTTTGAAATAGATATCAGTGGCGCACCATATCCCGGTGCGCCACGGATAAGTGGCTTATCCATGGCGCACGCCCAGGTGCGCCACGGATAAAAATTATCAGTGGTGCACCAGGCGTGCGCCACTAATAGACCTTTTTCCACTAGTGTATCAATGTAGCTATTTCTAACTCCATCCATTACTCCTTTATATTCTCCTTGCATCTACTTCCAAAGCTTACAGGATTACAATCCTCACTAAATCACAAGTGATATCAATACTCTAGAAATATATGGTACTACTCCCCAATAATACAAGTTTGTCCTTACATAAGATTGATCAAGGTACTAAGCCTCCAAATACTCTACACAACTCAAGATATATACTTCATCATACACTAACTTGACTTCTCATGATCAAGCTAGGTGATTCAGCTTACTAGGGTTTTCTCAAATTGGTATACTCACAACCCTTCTTCAACACCTAGTCATCTATTCTCAAGTGACTTGGGAATAATGACCACCATCCTTTGATCATACTAAGCTCAGGCTTCTAATTGTCTGATCAACATCTTTCCTCAACTAAGTAGTAGACTTGTACTAATCTCTTTATAAATTGTATCTTATTGCTGGCTCATGGTTGATATCGAGCTCGTTGGGGAACCCCAAGAGGAAGGTATGATGAGCACAACAGCAAGTTTTCCTCAGTTATGAAACCAAGGTTATCGAACCAGTAGGAGCAAGGAAACACCTCCAAGGTGTTGTTTCCAACTTGAAATCCTCCACAACACAACCACGGAACTTTTCCCCTAACTTATAGTGAGGTTATCAATCTCATCGGTTTTGCTGAAAACAAAGGATTAAACGTATTGTGTGGAAGAAAGTAATAGCTTGCAGAAAGTAAACAGAAAATAGTAAATAGTTATAGATTGATGGTAAAAGAAATGACCGGGATCCATAGTTCACTAGTGGTGGTTCTCCTTAAGATAGATGACATATTAGGTGAACAAATTACAGCGGGGCAATTGACAAACATCGAGAAAGCATACATACATATACTAATCATCTTCACTCCTATGAGATTTGATTGGGCATTACAACATTATACATAGACCGTAATCCAACTGCATTTATGACTAATAATCCACCTTCAGGTTGTCATCCAAACCCCCTCCAGTATTAAGTTGGAAGCAACAGATAATTGCATTAAGCATTGCGTGTAAAGTAAACAATACGATTGTTCTATGAACAAAGGATTACTGTTTTCTCCCTAGTAGCAACAGCACAACTAGTACCTTAGAGATTTCTGTCACTTCCTCGGATTACTAGAGGCATCAACCCACTATCGAGCATAAATACTCCCTCTTGGAGTTGCTAGTATCTACTCGGCCAAGATATCTACTAACAACGAAGAGCATGCAAGATCACAAATAACAAAGATATGATAGAACCAATAATCAATCTGAAATAGTATCTCAATATCCATCGGATCCCCGCAAACACAACATGTAGGGTTACAAATAGATGATCTTGATCATGAACAGAGCTCATAAGATCTAAACATGATAGCACAAAGGAGAAGAACCAACCATCTAGCTAGTACATGGACCCGTAGTCCAAGGATGAACTACTCACGCATCACACCAGAGGCTTGCATGGTGATGAAGAAGGCCTCTAGGGTGAATTCTCTCCTCCGGCAGGGTGCCGAGAAGAGCTTCAGATCCCTCCCGATCTAGGGATGGAGTTGACGGCGGCTATAGACTATTTCGTGGATTTTTTGACTGGGTGCTTAGGTTTTCTGTATCGGAGGCAATATATAGGCGAAAGGGGAGGCCGAGGGGTGCCCTAGGTGGCCACACCACCCCTGGCGCGGGCCAGGCCTGGCCACGCGGCCGGGTGGTGTGGGCGGCCCCTAGCCCCTCTTCTTCTCGTATTCTGGCTTCGTGTCCCCCTCGGTGAAATATTGACTGTGCCTTTTGTCCTGTCCAATTCCAAGAATATTCAGTTTCTGACTTTCCTGGAACCAAAAACAGCAGAAAACAGGCAGTTGGCACTGTGGCATCTTGTTAATAGGTTACTCCAAGAAAGTGTATAAAAATACTCCAAAGTGTGGGCAAAACATAAGAAAGTAGATATAAACCAAGCATGGAACATCAAAAATTATAGATACGTTTGCAAAGTACCACTTATTAAGGAAGCTTACTCCATATTTGTATCTACTTGGCTTAACAAGATTAGTATTTGACATTCTATCATTTCTAGCTTTCTTATAACTTCCCAAGTATTAGTTGATTCTTAGGTTTTGATACTTCTTCTAGTTAACTCATAAGTGGGTTAACTCCCCCACCATCAGATGGTTTGATCTCCACTAAGGATAACATTCCATTGATGATGACACACTCTACCATAACTAGTTCCTCCGTCTTATTAATTTACTTAAGGTCGTTGGAAGGTCAATATAATAGGTCAAGGCTAAGAGTCAATAAGTTCTAGATCAGGAATTGATCACTCAACATTGATGATCAATTGACTCTAGGACTTGGTTAAATAGGAATGCCATTTGTTAATATGACAACAAAGATATGTGATAAACGGTCTTGGCTTGACTTCCTTTTCCGCTCTATTTGTGATAAGAGTTAAGGTTTAAGAACTACCATGATACCATGGTAGGAATAACTATGGCAGGCAAGTGTATCAAGATTTTGTTATGGGGTTTCTTTACTTGGAGTTATATACTTGATTGGGTATTCAAGAGTTGTTATAAGGAATACCCTGACATGAGCCCTATAAGATCCAATATTGTTCATTAAGTAATGTGTCATGGGTTTGGCTTTATAACATTTGATCTACCCATAGATCAAATTATACTATCCAATAATAGGGTTTTAGCAAAGGTCATATTGAAACTTATCGTAATCAACTTGATGATCTACTTCGGTTCCACCAAGTTAAGAGAAGTTTCAATCACTTTGACAAGTTTTATTTAAAAGCGTGAAAATTATCCAGATTTTCTATGCATGAATGCAATGCACACACCTTATCTCAACTTATTTCTAACCTCTAATCCTGGGATGTTACAACCAAGGGTCGCGCCTTTCGGCTCCTCAAGCGCAAGCGCATATATGAGGAGCAATGTAACATGCTCTACAACAATACCTATAACCTTGACCAAGTCAGATTAGTTGTTGTCGGTCTCATGGACGCACGCAACCTCTATGAAATTTTTTATCAGTGGCACACCATGCCCACATGCGCCACGGATCCCGCCTTTTTTTCAAATTTTTAAATAGATATCAGTGGCGCACCATATCCCGGTGCGCCACGGATAAGTGGCTTATCCGTGGCGCACGCCCAGGTGCGCCACGGATAAAAATTATCAGTGGTGCATCGGACGTGCGCCACTAATAGGCCTTTTTCCACTAGTGTAT
The DNA here is from genome assembly GCA_023614405.1 of Avena insularis. Lineage (NCBI taxonomy): Eukaryota > Viridiplantae > Streptophyta > Magnoliopsida > Poales > Poaceae > Avena > Avena insularis. Next base: position 103,695,631 of record CM042694.1, read on the forward strand.
CAATGTAGCTATTTCTAACTCCACCCATTACTCCTTTATATTCTCCTTGCATCTACTTCCAAGGCTTACATGATTACAATCCTCACTAAATCACAAGTGATATCAATACTCTGGAAATATATGGTACTACTCTCCAATAATACAAGTTTGTCCTTACATAAGATTGATCCGGGTACTAAGCCTCCAAATACTCTACACAACTCAAGCTATATACTTCATCATACACTAGCTTGACTTCTCATGATCAAGCTAGGTGATTCATCTTACTAGGGTTTTCCCAATTTGGTATACTCACAACTCTTCTTCAACACATAGTCATCTATTCTCAAGTGACTTGGGAATAATGACCACCATCCTTTGATCATACTAAGCTCAGGCTTCCAATTGTCTGATCAACATATTTCCTCAACTAAGTAGTAGACTTGTACTAATCTCTTTATAAATTGTATCTTATTGCTGGCTCATGGTTGATATCGAGCTCGTTGGGGAACCCTAAGAGGAAGGTATGATGAGCACAACAACAAGTTTTCCTCAGTTATGAAACCAAGGTTATCGAACCAGTAAGAGCAAGGAAACACCTCCAAGGTGTTGTTTCCAACTTGGAATCCTGAACAACACAACCACAGAACTTTGTCCCCAACTTACAGTGAGGTTGTCAATCTCACCGGTTTTGCTGAAAACAAAGGATTAGACGTATTGTGTGGAAAAAAATAATAATTTGCAGAAAGTAAACAAAAAACAGTAAATAGTTATAAATTGATGGTAAAAGAAATGACCAGGGTCCATAGTTCACTAGTGGTGGTTCTCCTTAAGATAGATGATATGTTGGGTGAACAAATTACAGCGGGGCAATTGACAAACATCGAGAAAGCATACATGCATATACTAATCATCTTGACTCCTATGAGATTTGATTGGGCATTACAACATTATACATAACGTAATCCAACCGCATCTATGACTAATAATCCACCTTCAGGTTATCATCCAAACCCCTCCAAAGATTAAGTTGCAAGCAACAGATAATTGCATTAAGCATTGCGTGTAAAGTAAACAATACGATTGTTCTATGAACAAAGGATTGTTGTTTTCTCCCTAGTAGCAACAGCACATCTAGTACCTTAGAGATTTCTGTCACTTCTCCAGATTACTAGAGGCATCAACCCACTATCGAGCATAAATACTCCCTCTTGGAGTTGCTAGCATCTACTCGGCCAAGATATCTACTAACAATGGAGAGCATGCAAGATCACAAATAACAAAGACATGATAGAATCAATAATCAATCTGAAATAGTATCTCAATCCATCGGATCCCCGCAAACACAACATGTAGGGTTACAAATAGATGATCTTGATCATGAACGGAGCTCACAAGATCTAAACATGATAGCACACAGGAGAAGAACCAACCATCTAGCTAGTACATGGACCCATAGTCTAAGGATGAACTACTCACGCATCACACCAGAGGCTTGCATGGTGATGAAGAAGGCCTCTAGGGTGAATTCTCCCCTCCGGCAAGGTGCCGGGAAGAGCTTCAGATCCCTCCCGATCTAGGGATGGAGATGACGGTGGCTATAGACTATTTCGTGGATTTTTGACCGGGTGCTTAGTGTTTCTGTATCGGAGTCAATATATAGGCGAAAGGGGAGGCCGAGGGGGTGCCCTAGGCGGCCACACCACCCTCTGGCGCGGGTCAGGCCTGGCCGCACGGTCAGGTGGTGTGGGCGGCCCCTAGCCCCTCTTCGTCTCGAATTCTGGCTTCGTGTCCCCCTCGGTGAAATATTGACTGTGGCTTTTGTCCTGTTCAATTCCAAGAATATTCATTTTCTGACTTTCCTGGAACCAAAAACAGCAGAAAACAGGCAGATGGCACTATGGCATCTTGTTAATAGGTTAGTCCAAGAAAGTGTATAAAAATACTCCAAAGTGTGGGCAAAACACAAGAAAGTAGATATAAACCAAGCATGAAACATCAAAAATTATAGATACGTTTGCAACGTACCACTTATTAAGGAAGCTTACTCCATATTTGTATCTACTTGGCTTAACAAGATTATTATTTGACATTCTATCATTTCTAGCTTTCTTATAACTTCCCAAGTATTAGTTGATTCTTAGGTTTAGATACTTCTTCTAGTTAACTCATGAGTGGGTTAACTCCTCCAACATCAGATGGTTTGATCTCCACTAAGGATCACATTCTATTGATGATGACACACTCTACCATAACTAGTTCCTCCGTCTTATTAATTTACTTAAGGTCGTTAGAAGGTCAATATAATAGGTCAAGGCTAAGAGTCAATAAGTTCTAGATCAGGAATTGATTACTCAACATTGATGATCAATTGACTCTAGGACTTGGTTAAATAGGAATGCCATTTGTTAATATGACAACAAAGATATGTGATAAATGGTCTTGGCTTGACTTCCTTTTCCACTCTATTTGTGATAAGAGTTAAGGTTTAAGAACTACCATGATACCATGGTAGGAATAACTATGGCAGGCAAGTGTATCAAGATTTTGTTATGGGGTTTCTTTACTTGGAGTTATATACTTGATTGGGTATTCAAGAGTTGTTATAAGGAATACCCTGACATGAGCCCTATAAGATCCAATATTGTTCATTAAGTAATGTGTCATGGGTTTGGCTTTATAACATTTGATCTACCCATAGATCAAATTATACTACCCAAAAATAGGGTTTTAGCAAAGGTCATATTAAAACTTATCGCAATTAACTTGATGATCTACTTCAGTTCCACCAAGTTAAGAGAAGTTTCAATCACTTTGACAAGTTTTATTTAAAAGCGCAAAAATTATCCAGATTTTCTATGCATGAATGCAATGCACATACCTCATCTCAGCTTATTTCTAACTTCTAATGCTGGAATGTTACAACCAAGGCCCGCGCCTTTCGGCTCCTCAAGCGCAAGCACATATATGAGGAGCAATGTAACATGCTGTACAACAAGACCTATAACCTTGATCAAGTCAGATTAGCTGTTGCCGGTCTCATGGACGCACAAAGTTTAGCTTCTTCAACACACAAGCAAGAAGGGAGTGCCACCTCCCGGACTACAATGCCGGGTCGATCCCAGTCAACCAAGAATAGGATCACCCTACCCTCCTCTGACGGGGCATCATGTATTTGGATGAAGTCGTTCGTTAGCACCAATTAGTCCACCATTTGAAAAGTTAGGAAGAAAAATCAATTTTAGTGTTCCTTTGTATTTGTGTTTGTGATATCTAATGGAATTTATCCACATTTTCTTGAAAAATGACAAGAAGGTTTAAAACCTCCATGGGAAAAGTTAAATGACGTTTTGAGAGTAGTTCGATTGTCCAACATCTATATTAGACTCATTTCCATATAAACATGTTAGTAGTAAAAAATTGGAATTACCTCAAAATTAGAGAAGTTTAACGACACTTTTTTTCCAGAGACGTGACTACATGTTTCCCGAGACATACATGGCTTCGTAGGTTCGCGTGAATGCCCGATACCGACTAAATTGGAATGCATGTATGTGAATTGCACAATACGAATACTTAAGAATCCATTTAAAGTCAAATTTCCATTGTGTTTGACTCAATGTACATGGGCTCGATATTTTTGGAACATAATGCAAAATATCTCAGTAATTATTTCCATCTGTTATCCGATCCTATGAAACAGATAAATTCATGCCAATTTTTTTGAAGATAACAACTTCCCTAAACTTTACGATTTTTTTTTAATTCAAATTGCAGGCAACAAAGCAAACAAAAATAATTCAGAAATAGCTATTTTTAGCAGAAAGAATCCAGAAAGGAGGCCCAAGCAAATAGCACCCGAACAGCCCAGCCGGCCCAGTAACAAGTCGTAACGGGTTTCTCTCCTTCCCCTTTCCATTCACACACCGGCAGCCAGCAGCAGCAGCAACAGACAGCGGCCGAGCGATTTCAAAATCCAAATCAAAACCCCTCCTCCTCCACCACCACCGCCACCACCTCACCGTCGGCGGCGACGGCGGGATCCATGGCGCCGGACGACGACAAGTACGATCCCTCTCCCCCTTCCAGGCCGGCGCTCCCGGGCGGCGCGGAGGAGTACGTGCGCGACTCCATCGGCTTCTCCCTGGGCCTCCCCGTCCCCGACCGCTCCCTCCGCCTCAAGCTGCTCGCCTCCGAGGACCTGCGCCGCCGCCTCCAGGACCACGTATTCGCGCTCGAGGAGGACCTCCACGCCGCCGCCCGCCGCATCGACCTCCTCAGGGTCCGCCTCCCTCCCCACTCTCCCCTCTCCCCTCCCGTCCATCCCGCCTCGGCGGTTACTCCATCTCATCGGACTGTACCTAACGGATCGGACCGCCCCGTTACCTCCCCGTGGATGTTCGTGCAGAAGGAGTCCGCGATGAACGCCGAGGGGATCCGGCGCTGCGTCGAGGAGAAGGAGGCCATGGCCGCCGCCCGCGACAGGCTCGCCGCCGACGCCGCCAGGCTCGAGAAGGAGGTCACCCTCTACGAGCGCGACCTCGAGCGCGCCATGGAGTCCTGCGACGACCTCGCCAGGGAGAACGAGGACCTCAGGGCGCGACTCAAGGACAACCCCGACGTCCGTACCTCCTCCTTCCTCCCCTGCCCTCACTCGTTTTCACTTTCTGAACTGTAGGTAGTTTACCTTTGATCTTGTTCCTGATTTAATACTACAACGAAACCTTTGAATTCACACACCCAGCCCGCAATCTAGCTTCCAGATGGGATACTTAGCTGCACATATCAGTTGATGAATTGTATTACCCCCAGTTTTAAGGTTTGCAGCATACTCAGTTTGATTGGTTATATGTTGCATGGTTTGGTTTTGGTCTGGGATCATTACATGCTCCACCAGATGATTTGATGTTTTAGTCCTGTATCTAACTTACTATAGAAAAATGGAATTTGATTTCCAGATAATAACTGTCCAAAGATCACATATCTACTGATGCCATCTTGATGTTTATTCATAACATTTGACCATTAATTTTCCTCCTTTCTTAAGTACTAAATGGGACAACTGTTATGCCAGACTTTCAGGAAGAATGTTCAGTTTGTTTGCTTATGTTGCATGGGTTGGTTTTGGTCTGGGATCCGTACAGTTCCATCAGATGATCTGATGTTTTAGTCCTATATCTAGCTAATATAGAAAAATAGAGTTTGATTTCCATACAATAGTTGTCTAAAGATCACATATCTTCTGAAGCCATCTCGTCCATACCGCCACTTCGTTCTCTCTCTCTCGTTTTCTGTCCCGAAAGAATTCATCTTCCTATCTTGGGTCAGCGCTGCGCCTGCCCCCAAATGGGGTACTAGTTTATATTTGATCTTCATGATCCCGATTTGATACAACAATGAAAACCCTGGAGTCACACACCCAACCTGCAGTTTAGTTTGAAATGTTCATGTTAGTTGATCTGTCAAGGACCAGATGGAACTAACTGTTGTGCGCACATTTCTAGTAGCAAGTTGCAGCAGGGGAACAAAGAAAGTTGTACATTTCATAGGCCTATTACTGTACAGTTGTTCCATTAGTTCCCCTGGCATCCCAATGAATGCTAAAAAGCTGTGGTCTACTGTTGACACTTATCTTGATGAGGTACGGCAGAGGACTCTCAGTTTATTGGCATATGTATCAACATTCATCGAGCCTTCTGTTTGCAGGAATCCTTTTTTCCCTTTGTCTACTTACGTAGCTCCAATCTTGTAACAGCAATGCGCCCCCAAATAGGATAGTTTACATTTGGTCTTGATCACAATTTGATACAATGGAACACCTGAAATCACACACACAATCTGCAGTCTGGTTTGAAATATCCAGTGAGATAGTTGATTTCATGGTTGATGAATTCTATTACTCACAATTTTCAGGTTTGCAGCACATTCAGTTTGATTGGTTACATTGCATGTTTTGGTTTTTGTCTGGGATCTATACAGCTCCATCAGATGATTTGATGTTAGTCGTATATATCTAACTAACAGAGAAACAGGGATTTTATTTGCACAAAAAATTAGTTTAATAATAACAAATCTACTGATGCCATCTTGATTTTAATGCCATCAGATTATTTAGCAAGTTGCAGTGTACTCTGCCAGCATTTAGTAGCAAGTTGCAGCAGGGGAACAAAGAAAGTTGAGCATTTCTTAGGCCTATTACTGTACAGAGTACACTAGTTGCATTAGTTCGGCTGCCATCCAGAATGAATGCTAAAAGCTGCGGTCTACTGTTGACATACCTTTGATAAGATACAACAGAGGCCTCTCAGTTTATTGGCATAAGTATCCGTTTTCTGCAATCCTTTTTCCCCTTGTCTACTTGTCTAGTTCCTAGATATATGCTCATGTGGTGAGTGTTTGAAAATTGAAATTACTAATGCAGTATGTGGTGCTGTTTAATCTGAAACTCCAATATTCATCTTACCTGTCTCATTCTCCATTTCCAGCTTACTGCACTAAATAATGAAGTGCAAGCTTTGCAGAGGGACAGGGAAATACTGAAGACCAATCTCAACAAAGCAGAGGAGGAGGTAAGATATTGAAGCACTCTTGACCTTGCAGCTATGTTTTGTACCTGCAACTTATATGTGTTTCTCGGTGTATATCAATTTGCACAACACTAGTGTAGTTTTGATGGGTTGGATTTTCTCCCATTTCCCCTTCAAGGTAAAGTTGCTGTTCGAGGAAAACAGAGCTCTGGACGAAGCAAACAAGAGGCTACTGGAGAAAGAGCAGAAACATCGATCTGAAAGAAAGCACTCTGCCAGCAATTCCACCAAGGTAAAATACCAATCATAAAGCTCAAGTGTTCACTGATTTTAGTACGCATGCATCAGAAATCTTGCTGGTAGAAATTACGATTACCCTATTATCTGAGTGCCTTGACTAGAAAGTTGATGATATGATGCGATAATTTTTTGATTCGCTTGCAGCAGAAGCGCAAATCATCAAGCCTGAAGGACACGAGCCCAGTGAGCCTGGCTATCGACTTCAACAGTGTAGATGCATCAAGGAATCCGTTGTCACCCTTGCCGCAAAACTCTCCAGACTGCAGGGTGCACAAGAAGTGAAGCCGACCAACTAGGCCATTCTGACATTATCTTCTGGATGGCTTGAATCGAACATCCATCCTCCGTAGGCATCATCGAGGGTTGTGTCATGCTGCTTATCTGATCTGACCAACTAGCTGGGTTCTTGCTGGTAGAACCTGAATCATGTAGCTTGGGGTTTTCCTTTCCCTTGTTTTAGTAGCTGCAGTTGTCATGATCCTTTCATGATAAATCTTATCTTTCTTTCCTGATGGTAGCCGTAAAATCTGTTGATCTCGCTGCTTGGTCCATGCCTGTGATGAATGTGTTAGATATTATTATGGAAGCGCTAATTTTATCCTGACTGTCGTCAGTTTGACGTACTCCCTCTGGTCCATATTAATGGCCTCAACTTTATCTAGATTCGTATGTATCTAGTTAAGCATCTAGACTAGATGCATTCGTATCTGGACAAACTTGAGACCATTAATATGGGCCAGAGGGAGTATATCATTTTGGTGTTTGCTCAGCTGTATTGCCGCAGTTCTGTACAGGAAGGGCGAAGTTGCATCAGACAGATGTGTTCTGCATTTCTGCCCAGTTCGTCATCCTGAAATGTTCATTTTCTCTCTCTTCGATCTTGCAGCAAAGTGCGCGCCATTTATGCCATCCCTGGTCTGATTTATCTGGTCCTACTCCTTATTCATGTCAGCAAATGTTGTCATTTCATAAATTACTGGTGAGGCAGGTCAGAGATAGTACTGGTTGCAAGAAGGTAAAGGTGCAAAGGGAAGTAGAAAAAGGTGGTATCTTGGTATAACAATCATCTGGAATACTTATCTTGCTGCTTGTTCCATTCTTTTGCCCCACTTGTACTTGTGCTCTAATATACTGAGAATATACCCCATCTTATTCTACTTGAGTGCGGTACTACAAACTACTGGAAGTAAACTTAGTCTTGTCCTACGAACTACTGGAAGTAAACTTACTGTCTTGTCTAGCGCGCCAGGGTAGGTTCATGGATGCCATCTGCTCCACTTCTATCTTCTCTGGCTCCGGCACTGGCGGCAGCGACGGAGATTCTTCTGTCAAGTCATCATGGTGCCTGCCAGCCGTGCCGGTGGCAGGCTCCGACGGTGATCGAGATGGGCTTCGAGAAGACCTGTATGATATGTCCAGCCTCATGGCCCAGCTGCCTATGCATCCTCTCAGGTTAGCAGGTTCAGTACTGATTTCCAGGAGAGGGCTGTCGAGGTTCTACGGCGGCAAGTCCCAGTTGTTCCGGTCGCTGGGCGACGTCAAGGCGGTGGAGGATCTGCCGGAACCCGGCAGAAGATTAGGTAGGAGAGTAGGCTGCAAGAAGCGGATGAATGTTGCACATCTGCACGGCTGCAGCACCCTGTCCAAGGTCATCAGGAAGGCCACAAGGATGTGAGGCCTCCCACAAGATCAAGATCACCTGTTGTTGTTGGTGTTGTTATCAGCTTCTTTGTGATGGTGTCTTCGGAATGAGAAGCTGAGAGCCATCTGAGAGTGAGATGATTGTCTTGTCTGAATTTCTACTTGTATGTAGCTGCAAATTCTACTATTTTTTTTACTAGCTGTTTGCATTTGCCAAGCTGACTATTGTTGCTCTCCCTTCTTCGTATTTCTCTTGCTACTCTTTGAGAACATAACCCATCTCTCTGGATAAAACGAAGGAACCTAGTCATTTGCAACCACAAACTGATTTTAAAGAATAATAACTTTTAACATTCATATTCACGTGCTGGAGAGGCCGGCGGATGACAAGCTTGCAAAGTGCAAAGAAATCGATGAAGGCGACAAATGGTACTACTGCACTAGCACACCATACCAGAAGTTTGAACAAAAGTAAATGACAGATCATTTTGCAAGCAAAGATCTACCAAGATATGTTCGCCGACCGTTGCGGGTTTCAGGAGTGGGGACTGGAGAAGTGATAGGGCGACACCACTGAAAGCGTGCAGAGGGACACTCAATTGCCTTCTCCCAAGGCTCCAGGCGCCAGATCGTGTCAACAGCAGTTTACTGCTCCTGCAACTTACAACTGAAGGAAAATTGCTGATGAGATGGGATAAAGCAGGTAAGAACATCAGCTGCAATTATTAGCAATAAGTTTAGAAACTGCTGCAGAAACTAAGTTGCAAACTTACACCTCCTCCTCAATGTGCATTTGTCGTCGATGTCGTCAGGATTGAGCAAATGTTGATTAATAAAGCCACAAAAAGGACAATAAAAATAGCGCAAGCCATCGCCTGAATGCTCAGGTTTCAAGCTAAAGACCCTTAAAGAGTATTCAAGATTCTTATTACAAAGCATACAGTACACACATACATGGTACTTGAACAAACATAGAGCAGCACAGTATCACATGCAAATAGCAGCTGGCGGATTATTACTATTCTGTTTACATAATAACAACAACAAGAGGCAACACGCCAACATTATACGCATTTTAGCACGCTGTTCACACTAGCTTCAGCAGTAGAACATGACGTTCTTCACACTATCCTTAAGAGCTGGAAGAGGCCTAACAGCTGCGCCGCTGGGGGCCCGAGTACTGCGCGACGTCGACGAACCAGACACCAGGCCACGTCCTCCAGGTCCACTCGTCACAGAGCCGCTGTCAGAGGACTCTGGTTCCATGTAGAAACGGGCACGAAAGGCGGCCAGATGAGCATAGTATGCAGGCGGAACTGTAATGGAAGATTTGAGAAAAATATGGCTTCAGTAAGGAGACAAGGAAGTACAACTTTTCCCCTGAATGGTAGTATAACTCAGAAAATAATCCCCAGACGAAGGTTACTTACCAATCGACACCGAACGAGTGCACCTCGCATAGCTGCACAAGTGATAGAAGTTAGAAGTTAAATTCATATACAAATTTTGCCAACGAAATTAAGTGGACTTACGTGTAGCAGAGGTTGTTGGTAAGGGTCTGCAATCCATCAGCCGTGAAGTTGTTTTCATCCCACAAGACGTGATAATGAGCGGGGCGGCTGGTGCCCTAGAGACAGAGGGTATTTATTATACATACAGACTGTTTGTTAAGACTCTTAGATAAAAGAAACATATTTTGTAAGCAGATCCTGGTGTTCACCTTGATGCCAGCATGGCTGCACAAGTAGAAGTCGAATTCAGTTGGATGGCAGATCTTGGAATCTACTACAGTACCTTCAGACGTAGAGAACCATTTTAGGTTAATCAGCAGCAGCAGCAGAATACACAGGTCAAAATACAGTAGAATATGTGGTGTGAGTTTTTGATAATATTTACCGGGGAGTATGTTCCCACTCCTGTCTACTGAATTCCGATCATTGTGATTGTGTGCAAATAATCTAGTGTGGTGGCGTTTCTGAACCACAACGAAAGTCACCCTTGGTTGGTAATTCGCCTCCAGGGAGGCACATGCCTGAGTGACACAAGTAGATCAGGATTTAATGCAAACGTTTTGGTTACAAAAAATAGACAACTAGATGGAGTAGAGACTTTACTTTTCGGATTGCATTGAGTTCAAACAACAGAACTTGGTAAAATTGTCCCTCGCTGACGCCATCCCTGATAAAGGTAAATAAGATTAGGCTTTAGTGAAAGCTGGGAGCACAAAGACCTGGTGTTCTCTTACTCAGTACAAACCTGTAGAATATTATTCGCTGGGGCTTCTCGCCAGTTGATTTTTTGAAGGATATAAGTAGCTCCCTGCATTTTTGTAAAGTAATGAATTCTTTGCGATGGTTGAAGAACTATTGGAATAAGTGAGCAGTATACCTAATCATGCCACCACTGACTGTTCCCCTCTGTGGATCTTGCCAGACCTTGTACAAATCCTCTATCAACTCCTGCCGGTGCGCCTGAGCAGAAACTAACCCTGCATACCTAGTAACCTCAGGCCAATCTTGCGAGGCTACAACCTACAAGACAGCATAGAGTGACTGCTTAGAGAAAAGGTCAAGATTCAAGAACAGGAAGCCGGGTACTAAATATTTCACTTACAGCAGCAATTGAGGGACTGCTGTCCTCGCCAGGATGAGGATGGGTCACATCAGCACCAAATATGATTGTAGGTCTGTCAGTGACCAGAGGAATACGCCTCGACAATGCATCCACCAGTACGGTGTTCCTGCCCCCCACCTTACAAATTTAAGGGACAGACAGTTAAGGAACATAGAACAAAAAAAATTCATTTTAAAGAAAAGCAATATCAGGGCAGACTAACCTTGACATTTATCTTCAGCGCAAGATTTGCGTGAATTTGTTTGTTCATTTTGAACACCTGCTTAGTACAGCAGCATTGCGAAACTATTCCAAGATCTATTTCGCACACGCGCTTCAAATCACCTAGGCATCAGATGAAGAGACGAGTAAATGTGATGAAGAGCATCATGTGCACAACAAAAGTGATAATCTGACACAGTAAACTTGGAAGATTGCAGTTCTCAAATACCGTAAAGTGAGCCATTGTTATCAGGTAGGATTCCAATAAGCAAATCAAGCTCCCGGCGCTGGGGTCCAAGAATTTTCATAGCATCAGCGTACCTAGCTTTGAGAGCTCGCTCCACTTGATCGGGACGTGCACTTAGAGGCGGAAGAACAGGCTCCAGAGCAAAGTCCTATCATGATGATGCATCAAACTGTTACTGCTGCAGAAGACTATATGAAGACTGAATTACAAAGCCTATGATTCATGTCAATGCTTTTATGTATGGATCTTGGTGCAATTCCTGTATGCTGATATGTGCATTTTGCAGGAAGCATGTCCAGAATACTTGCCATTCCTGAGGCTTGGCACATCAGAGCAAGTTCATGGCAGAAACCACGAACAAGATTTTCTTGCACATTACGGGCAAAATTGACACACATCCAGCTTCTGACTTTGCCACCATTCACCATTTTCTGGTCAAAAGTTGAAAAAAGGACATTAAAGATTTATGCGGAATAAACAAACATATACGTCTTTGGTTAATGAAACTTAGTCATCGTTGGAAGTAAGTCGATGACTGAATGATGTTGCCATGTTGGACATAACTATATGGACTTTAAAGAAAAAAAATAGGCATATCACTTCTTCAATATTCATTTGTGTCATATAGTGCAGTTCATTGTCATATGCACAATACTATTTGTGCAGCAAGTTGCTTGGCAGAACTAGGCTGCAATTTAATTACTTCAGCCTTCAGCTGGTTTTTGCTTGTCCAACAGGAGTCAACTAAAGTCTACTTTAGAGTTGAGGAAAGAAAATTGTCTCTATAAACTTTGCGATAGAAGAATGTATGTGCTTACCTTGTTGAGCATATTCCATTGACCAACTCTAGGTAAGCAATCCTTTTCACCACCAGTCTCGTTGTACTTAAGCTGCATTAAGAGAAATTGAAATTGCACCTAATCTGATAACAGCGAACAAAATTTACAAAAATGGGCCAACCTACCCGTGGAGCTGGTAAAATCCGTGCGTCTACGGATGCCAGACGATCGCTAATCTTAATGCCGAACTCTTTCGCATATTCGTCGTTCTGGTAAGCATTATGTTTGACCATCTGTCTTCCCAAGTACCAAAAGGACAATAAGAGTTATACTGAAGTTGCACAGACAATTGCAGAAACACATCCGACATGAAAGAAAGAAGAAATTTCATGCCTGAATTATATCACGCTCCCTATCACGTGGGTGCTGGCATGTCTCATCCAAGAGAGCCCTTATCTGATTCTGATTTAATCTCTTGGAGTATCTCTGCCCTTCCACTATTTTGCAGACCTGAATAAGATCAACTCCAATCAGCACGTACCCAAATGAAAACAGTTCCAAATTTTATTGCAAAAGTTCAAGCATGGACAATTGCACATGGACTGAGGAGTTATGTTGCAGAAATTAGTTACAAGAAAGAAAGACAAGACAGATTCGACACTGGTTTACCTCCATAGGCAAGTAATTTGGACGCTGCTGATTTCCGACTTGAAGGCAAGGAAGGTGCGTGTGTTGGATGGCGAAGCCATATGTCTCTTGAAAGTATTGTACAACTGACTTTATTGTACCTCCTTCATCAACAGGAAAACTGCGGCATGAAGAACAACAGATCCTTGTCAGCAGATACAGAATAGAATCTTAAAGTTTTATTTGGTAAACACCTTCTAAAATATGAATAACTAATTTCCATACGTTAGCTCTCGAGTTGACTGAGTTGTCAGACCAGATATCCTGTACTTTCTGCGCATGTTACCACGATGAGTAACTTCCACCTTTACTCCTCTCAGTCCCTTCTTGATCTAAGATGTAATTACAACAGGAGCACATAAATAAAATTGTGGATATATATGTACATGACAGAAAGATCTTCAGAAAACCCCTTAAATATTGGATATGCAGACACTGGCAATATTTCAGCTCAAAAGGCCCACATTTTGATATTAAAAGGAAACGCTAGTTTAGTAGGAATACCTTAACACGTTCAGCGTCCGAGAGGGGCCTGGAATGAATGTTAGAATTCAACAGTTGTGCAGCATAATCAATTACAGGTAATGGCTCAATGAAAGCTGTTGCTGCCATATCTGGAAAAGCAAAAAACAAGAAGTTGTATGAGAAAATCATGCAGAACATAATATGATATATTGATATGACAAAATCCAGTAGTATAAGATTACTAAAGTTGGGAGAGCCTTTACCGATATTGAGTGACAAGCCCATCTGAGTAGGTCGAATGCTCTGGTAAAACCCATGCCAGCTTTCTAATCCATCACCAAGGTGTTGCCTCCTGCCCAGGTCAGGTGAAAAGAACGACCTTCCAAAAGGCGTATATCTGCGAGAAACCAAGTCAGAACATTATCGATCTTCATTTATTCAGTGTCCACTGTTTGACTATAACTAGCGCAGGCACGTCGTTGCTACCTTGTGGAGGGCAGCTCTCGCAGCACGATATCGAGAACTTGCAATGCCTCTTGAGGTGCTTCTGCATGCCTCCCAGCTAAAAACTCCCCAAGGCGATGAAGGTCGGCTTGTGCAGCAAATTTGATGACCACCTTGTAATGCCTTTGGCGCCTAAGAAATCAGAAGAAGGAAGCAAGAACAGTTGAAGAACACTGAACACATAATTTTTTCTTCAAGAAAAAGAACACTGAACACGTCCAACGAGGGGAACAATATTGTTGAGAGAAGGCTGACCTCTGGGAACCAGAGCCAGCATCGTCATCAAGCAATGTGATCTGAAATTCTTTGGAAGTAAAAGGCAACGGGCCTGCCGTGTATAAGCTCTTCCTACCATCGTACACGGGCAGCCTCCCACCCAAATAAGATGCCCTGTGCAGATTTACCAGCTCATGGATCACAGCTCTGCTAACGACTCGTGACGTAACTTCTGGAGTGATTGAAACCTGCTCAGGATCAGATTAAGAAGCATAACTTTAGCAAGACAGCAAAGACACATGTAGTGCTAGTTACGGGGAAGGATAATAAGAAAACATAAACGCACATCATACTGATGAAGGTCCTTGTCCGGCAGCTCGGCGATGAAATGGTTTGCCTTCACCAGACACCTCGTGCCGACGCTCCCCTTCCCCGGCCGCAGTGGGAATCGAATCGCCTTGCTCGACGCCGGAACTGCAGGCGCAGCCACCTCGTGGCCCGTGGTAGCCTCAGCTTGCAGGGCCACTTGCTTGCCACGCTCTGCAGGCGCCGGAGCTGCCGCTCGTGCTGGCTCCGAAGTGCCTGCTGCCGGCATTGGGGAAGCCTGCGGAGGCTCACGCGTCGCTTCCATTGCTTGGCGCAGCTCGGGAGCCAGACGGTCCAACGGTCCGGCGGCAGACGCCGGGCCAGCCACATGCGCGCCTCTACCACCGTCACCGGGATGCTGCTGCGGGCGCGTCCCGCCACGCGCTCGGCCCCTACCTGCATCCTCTCCGGCGCGGCCCCTCGGTGGCTGCTGGTTTCCTCCTTGCGGCGCCTGCTGAGGGAACTGGCCGCCATGGCCACGGCCACGGCCACCTCTTCCTCCGGGGTTCGGAGCCTGCGAGCCCTCACCAGGGGGCTGCTGCTGCTGCCTTCCCCTCCTTGACCCCATGGCAGAGACTGCAATATACGAACATGGGTCAATTAAGTATCTTGTGCATTTGCTAAAATAGTAGTACCATGGAAGAACTCGAGAGAATCATTTGTGACAGCATCAGTGAATAACTAGTATGTGAGGTTCTCACAAGACTCAAGCAGCAATGAATGCAGGCGATTTGTAGCAACCTGACGAGGCACCAGCTTGATATGGTACAAGTACTAGTACCAGCGAGGGTACAAACAGAACATTTAATGGGTGGCCGTTAATAAAGGCCGAGAGGCTCGCTACAAGTTGTGAAGATGAAGAAATCTCAACAAAAAAAAAAAAAAAACACTTGTGAAGATAAGGCTCTGTCCCCTGTTTTCCGATAAAGAAGAAGAAGAAGGCTCTGGTTCCTTGTGGAGGGAACCAGTCTGCCTCCCAGAATGAAGCGCGAGTTATTTCGGATACATGGCCACCTATGGAGTATTCCTTTTTTATTTGGTACCTACTATCGTGCTTGCGATTTCTCAACTCTTACTGAAGAAAAATCAGTAGGAACATGTACAGTACCTAGGATGAGACATGCTACAAGAAGAAACAAATCTAAGAAGGAGAAAGAGGATGGGGAGTGGAATCTTCATGAGAAGAAGACGCGCGCCGAGCCGATCGACTACGAAGCTCTGATGGGGTTGACTGATGATCAACTAATTCATGGAAAAAGAAAAAAAGCAAAGGAGGAGGCAAGATTGCTGGGTAGGGGATGGGTGTGGGCCGGATTACCTGCTGGATCGGGCGGGGAGATCGCCGGCGGTCGAATCGACGACGACGGCGAGGAATCGCTACTGGCTCGATCGCTGTGGCGTGGGAAGGAAGGAGGAAAGGGGAAAGCGAACTGAAGTGAAGTGACAGTGGGCAGGGCCAGCCACGGAAGTGGGGAGTGGGAGGAAGGAGACGACGCGGAGTGGCGTGTGGGCCCCGCACCACACCGTCCGTCCTCACATGCCACGTACGGCCTCCTCCTCCTCCTCTCTCTTTTCCACAGGGACGGTGATGGATGGGACGGGGCGACGCTGCTGACATGGGCCGTACGTGGCACCTTCTCCCGCTGCCGTCCCTCCTCACTCCCTCCAGCCTGGCGTGCATATCCCTTTCAGCTCGTGGAGGGCCCACACGTCGGCCAGCAGGAGAGTCGATCATCATCGTACGTGTCATACTGTACGGAACCCAAAGTTCACACAACTTTTTCCGTCAAAGGCTTAGCGCTTTTTTTTGACAGGAAGGCTTAGCTCTTAAGTCTTAAGACTCTTCGCGTCGTAAATAAATCCAACGGCAGGAAAAACCCTCCTCCGAGGCATCTCGCGCGAGGGGCTTTGGAGACACTCCAAACCCTAGAAGAAAGCGCGTACGATCTGCTCATCTGGCCATTGGCCGCGCGGTGGCGCCTCCACCTATCGAAGGCAGCGCGTGACGGTGGCACACACGGATGGACCCCTTGGCGCAAGGCAGGGAGCATGGAGGTGCGACAAATCACGGCGGGCTCGAAACAGAGGAGTGGAGCATGTGGGCGCGGAGGTGTGAGCCCACACTATGTTGCATCCAGATCTGGACGAAATTTCTCTAGATTTGGACGTAGTTGGGGGCCATGTCCCAACCGCTCACATAGAAGCGTTCCAATAAACTCCTAATCCAACTCTCAGTTGAATTCTTAACCAGGTCTCGCCCCAACTCACAACCAAACCCATAACACCTTTTAACTCCGAAGATCGGCTAATTTATACCTAGATTTTCTTAGAAAAAGAGAAAAAAACTAGATATGTGCATCATCCTACCTTCTTCGATGTGTAGTCCATACACGAAAGGATGTAATGGTGGAGGCTGCAATTACCTTCTACCACGTTGGCCGTCCTCAGATTTCGTTGTTGGTTATGGATAGCTGCTATGCTCCCTCGCTTGTTGGATCTAGATCTGGATGGAATAGGGCACGCTATACGCGCGGTTGTATGGATTTAGATCCGGACAGAAAGAGTGATTCCTAGCCCACTTAGTTGCCTATGTCTTCGACCAGAAGGCCATGAAAGGTAGGGAGATATGGAGGGGGGTGGGTGATGGTGATGGAGAGGGGGAGGGAGAGAAATAGAGATGTAGATATATAGGCAGAGAGAGAGTAGCGTGTGATTTAAGGAGACAAGGAAAAGTTAGACTTACCGTTTGGTGGTCCCACTCAAGAGAATCTATACTTGGAGAGTGCGGGCAGAAATTTCTCATAACTTTATCCGAACACCGTGCCTTGCACTTAAATATTCTTATGATAGTATCCAAGACACACTAGCTAAATAGTTCATCATGCAGACGCATCCATCCTTTGAATTTATCATTCTACGGCTATGTCAATGGTGAGTTTTTTCTTTAATCATGATCAATTTGACGAAGAAATTGTTGTGTAATTCAGTCATGGGTGTACTCATTGTTCTCCACGGTACACATGACACATCATATCCCCTAAATATAGAATAGCTATAAAAAGAAAAGTAATAAAGGATAATTAACAGGAGAAAAAAGAATCGTATTTCTACTAGAATATTCGGTTTGATATTGATAGTCCGTAATTAAGTCTTTCTTTAGATAATATTTTTCATACGGCCAAACAAGAAACTCTAAAAATTAGAAAGCCTATAGGATGACACCAAGGATCTGTAAGAAATTATCCTATATCATAAGGTCTAATAGTCAACAAGATTATATTTATATTACTTCGGCAGAAGGCACACTCCCCAACTCGATCCATGGGAGCTCATTGGCATTCTATATATGTTTCCCCCATCCTAAATTACTTGTCACCGATTTGTTCAGATACGCATATTGTCTAGATACGTATGTAACTAGACGCGTTTTTGTGTGCAGATACGGGTGTATGTAAATAAATCTGTGTCAAGTAATTCGGGATGAAGGAAGTACAAGTCGTTGCGATGAATCAGCATATTGTTGATCGCCATGGATCATCCAAGCAAGCAAACCACGGAGGAGTGTTCCCATGGATCAAAAATAGCTTTAGGACGTGTTTGGTTGCTCCTAGTCTTTTTAGGATCCCGGGATATTTTCTCTGTGGAGCCAGGCCAAGTGGAAACGCGGATTGAGCCAATTTCTCCTATGCATTTGCTTGCCCACACTAATACTATGACGGAGTCGGAACGCAACCTCTGTGTTTGGCGGCCTACTTTTAGTCTTTGGAGGCAAAGTTCGGCTGTTTGGTTGTGTTGCGCAAGGGATGATTTCTCACCTCTAATCACCTATAACCCCATCTAAACCCAGTAGTGATGTGCTCGTTGTTCTATAGTTGCGACCGCCCATGCCATCGGAGGTGATACTTTCGCTTTTACAAGAACCCGTCTGGTGACCTACCCATTTCAAAGTACAATTTTCATGGACAAAAGCAGAGCAGTTAGCTAGCTAAGCTAGCAGCTACTATGCTCGATCAACGACAAGTGCTGGTGAGCGTGCACTCCTGGTCCAGCGTGTAGGCGATGGTCCACGGAGCAGCAAGGATTTTCTCTTCTCTTAATTCCTCCTGCAGATCCCTCTCTGGCGTGGTCTTTCAAGACTGGTGGTGACGAGGGTTTAACTCATCAATGCTCATTGTTATGGACTTGGGTTTTGGAGAAGGAGGGAGCGCTGGAGACATCTATCGGCTAGCAAACAAGCACACAGGGGACTCGAAGATTTACCCGGGTTCAGGCCTCGTAGAGGTCCATACTCCTGTTTGAATGCTCGTAGAATTATCAAAAGAATCGAGGATTACAATGGTGCACAGATGCAATCTGGCGAGGGTTGTGGAAACTAGGGTTGCGTGTGTCCTTCTCACCGCCCCCTCTTAGCCTTTATATAGATAGGATAGGTCTCGGGTAGCAGGTCGAGTCGGTTACAGGTTAGGGTTTTCCCCTTTAAACTTTCTATCTTTAGTTTCTTCTTGTTCTTCAAGCAATAGAGAGTCCGTAGGTTACTCGAGTTCTTCATTTGGGCCCTGGCGACACCGTGGGCCTCCATGTATTCAAGCCGTATATACCAAGCTCGAGTACCTGTAGGGTATACCCATGTCAGGTGGTTTCTGTAAATGTCGGATCTCAGATCCGTCTTCGCGAGGTGAAAGTATTTGATGAGACGGACGCCCTGACACATGGTACGGGCGGACGTTACAACAAGCTTTGCCCGTACAAGTGCTCGTTAAGGCCTCTGGAGGCTTCCATCACGTTTGCTATTTTCCCAGGTGCGAGGATATATCGAATACATGACTTTATCACTTAGAAATATCATATTACTGCATAATATGACAGTCTCAATTTATATGTTCACATAAGACTTAGATACAGCAGCAGCGGCTAGTTTGGTTTTGGGGCGGCGGCTACTAGATGTAGCGGTGGCAGCGGCGGCTAGTTTGGTTTGGTTTGGGAGTGGCGGCTAGATGCAGCGGCGGCGATTTTTGGTTTAGGGTTTTGGTGTAGGCAGCTAGAGCCAGGAAGAGGACTACTCTGATACCATGTTGAATTTGGTGGAACGGTGCGTACCATTTCGGGCCATCGGTTGCGTGTTATATAGACAGGGAAAAGCCCCCTGTATGGTTGTACAAGTTTGGTACGTGTACGGTCAGAGTACTACTCCGTAGACGTACACATACATGATTACATATACTAACACCAAGGACCATCTGGAGCCTATTTTCCCCTCCATCGAGTGTGCACTTTCAATGAGAGAGTCATAGTATCGTCCTGTTACAGCCGAAGGCAGTTCACATCTCTCTCAGGTCATTGATACCTTCGATCCAGATTACGGATGTAGTGTAGCTTATTTTTCCCTAGTAGACCTAGGTTATCGAATCCTCGGGAAGCGAATGCGTAGTAAAGTTACTTTAATGGACCTTCAGGAGTTTTAGAATTCCTTTTCGTGTTTTTACGGACCAATAGCTTGCGTCTTTTTGTTGTTTTCGATGATGGAGAGAGAGGGCCTAGGGCGTTCGGTTTCACCTGTAGCTGTGCAAAACATATAATGGGAATAAAAGATAGAAATAAAGTATGCATATACTTGTTAGAGTAAGATAAATTATATGTGAGTAGTGCATCCATAATTGTTATTACCCCCGCAACCACTTATAGCAATAACCTACTAGTCTCATCCATAGAAGAAAGAGAACTAATTATATGCATAGTGATGTCACCGTTAATCCCAAGTAAATCCCTCACATACAGTCGTACTACCCCTTTTGTCACTAGGGTTCCCAACCTGCAGATCGGTCATTACTCATACTCCCTATATCTGGATCAACCATCGGGGTCTTGGGTATCTGTAAAGTCCTTGGATTGAGGCAAGAGAGGATACAATAATCATCATATCATACAAACTAATATACGACCCCATCTATGATAAATAACATGCACAATTGATACATGGCTAGGCCGAAGCCCTTAGCCCAAGGAGAATTACTCACACGCAGAGATGAGATCAATAATCACAAACATTGTAATAAAAACCATAAGATTGATAGCAATAGTCTTATAATGTCGCCAATCGAAGCAGAGATCTACTATTACAAGTGATGGAATATGGCTATGGAGATGGAGAAGGGTTTTGAGATCTGAAGGCGGCTAGTGATCTATGGCAGAGACTTTTTGGCGAGGTCTGACTTATTTTCTCGTCGCTTGAGACTTCTTTATATAGGGGTCCCTTCACGCAAGTTGTTCTGTCTGACCTAACGGTGGTGGCGCCAACTATACGACCGGAGCTATACGGTCAAATTTTTTGCTCCGGTCATATAGTTGGTCGTTAAAGCGTCTATCTCCTCTTTATGGCTCCTGGTTTCTTCTGGTTGTTGGAAATTTCGTATCTTTGACTTTAATATAGTGATTCCCATCTTCTAACGACATTATCTGCGCAGGAAAAATATAAAAGAAAGGATTGCATACCTCTCTGAATATTAGGCATTAGTGGCAGGGTTTAGAGAGATATTTCATCAAAACTATGAATAATATCCAGTTTAAATGTGGACGTAGATGGCTATATTTCAGAGCCATCAACCTCCCAGGCTTAAACTTGATCGTCCCCGAGCAAGAAAACCAAAATCAAAAAGGAACTCAGCATTTAAACTAAAATAACGAGATGGTGATCTTACTCATGATTGGTAGACTCATGTTTCCTCCACTTCATAAATCTGAAAAACTTCAACATAGATAGAGTAATGACAAGCATATCATACGGGTTTTATGCATCCTTATAGTGCAGCAAAATTATTGTTAGCATGGATGATTCAAAAGAGTAAATTTTATTTCATGTCATGTAATTAACTCATAGGCTTGCCTTTCTATTTATTGTCCTTCAAGAATTTTAGTTTTTAAGTAATTGAGAGCATGCCAAAGATTTTTATTAGTTTATCGGGCTGTAATGGACACTCGTGGCATCACTAAGGTTTTTGTTCATTTTGCATAATGATTACTCATAATAGCCAGAGGAGTGATTCCATCATGTTTACAGCTACCCGGGACTGCCAAGAATCTTACCCACTATAGTATTGCTGCTACAAGTGTTTAATCAACTTATAGCCGAAAAATCTAGGAGTTTCATCCATGAAGATCGTTCGTAGGCCAGCGGAGTTGTTGGCATCCCATGTAGTTTGGCACGCATAAAGCTATATCATTCTTATGATTAACAAGTCAAACTTTAGCATGCTCACAAAACCCGCTAAACATTAATTCAATCGAACAAATCCTTTCAAAGAATGATATCAAGTCAATCAACATTTTCAGTCGTGTTGAGTGTCTCTAGAAATAAACCTTCAAGACTAAGCACTACAACACCCAAGCCTTCAATTGTGAGACTTTTTATTATTACAATTATTTAGCAATTTTAGGCAAGACTTAGTTAATTACAAGAGTGGAACAAAATGTACCAATTAAATACCCATGCAAACGAAAAATCTTACTACGATATAAAGACTCACTCCACCAATATAATATCTTAACATTTACTACTAACTAGCATGGGTTTCTCAAACTTCAAAAGTGGGGAGTCATAAGGCATACCTCCCATGTTTGGTTCCACTTCTCTCTTCCTTTTTTATTTGCTTCTTGGAAACTCGAAGTCGATCACTCTCCTACAAACATACGAAGACCTCAAGGCGGAAAGAAATGAAAGAGGGAAAATAAGGAAAAAGAGAGAAATCTTTTTGTGATTTTTAAGAGAGAGAGTTTAAAGAATAGAAAATTGGCGACAAAGCTTGGCTAGAAAATCTTGAATGCAAATAGAAAGAAGTAGAAAATAAAGTGTTGGGGAAACCAACACGAGTGCTTGTAAACTCAAATAAAAATGCAACCTCGAAATAAATAAAAGCAAATGAACGCCAAATAAAGATACATGAGGAAACTTCCCCAAGTTTAGGCTTTTACAAGCCCTTCGAATCATTGTGGTGGCGGGAAAAAGTCGTTACTCCAGTTCGCAAATTGAGTTGAGAGGTTAATAGTTGATTCTCGGAGGTTCAAACAGAGGATATGCATCCTCTCCACAGTCCCTCCAAGTCCTTGGAAATCTTGGTATGTGGCGAACCGGGTTTGTGGCTGCTCCTCTTGGTAAGGAACTCCTTGCTTCTCTTCTTGGTCCTCATCCTCTTCCGGAATCTCTTCCTCGGGTTGGTGTTGCTCAACCTGCAAGTCATATAGCAAACGTCCTTCCTCGATAGAGAAAAGACCATTAGGCATAGGTAGGGCTGGGCATTCGGTTAGACCGAACCAATCGGTTCGGTTGTTTGGGTCTCGAAGAAATTCGGTTACAGAAAAACATGGACCGATCGGTCATTAGGAAAAGTACTAACCGAGCAGTTCGGTGACCCGACAATTCGGTCCGTGCTTCGGTTAAGACCGAATTGACCCATACATTCGGTTGAAATAAGATAATGTAAGTACGAGGACGGATACCATGAACTCATCAGATCTTATACTCCAATCACAGAAATTCAAAGAATTTGTCATCACGATTGCAATTAATTCCAACCCAAAAAATCAAAGAGAAGGAGCGTTGGCCCCACGCCACCACAACCACCACCTGGTTAGGTGGAGCGGAGGAGCTTCGGCTGCAGGCCATCGCCGGCTAGGTGGAGAGGAGGAGCTTCGATTGCAGGCCACCATCGGCCGCCGGGGTGGGCAAGGACGTTGGGTGCAGGCCACCGCCATCGCCGCAGCTGGGTGAAGAAAAGGAGTGTCGGATGGAGGCCACCGCTGACGGCCAGGTTGAATAGCAGGAGAGGCGGCACACCTAGGAGGTTGCGACTAGGCTTAGAATACGGGTGGGGAATTGGGAGTGGAGGCGCTGGGCTACTATTCATTTTTCTTTTGACCTGGGCTGCTGTGCATATTGTGTACGCGAGAAAGAAAACCCACGGTCAGGACTCAAAAGTATTTGATTGGGATATTAGCTACTAGCTGTAGTAGTACAGTTTTGGGCCATAGCACATCAGATCGGTTCCCTCGGTCACTTCGGGTAAGAAAGGCCACAAACCGAATTCATCGAACTAATATCGGTTCCTAGAATGTGAGGACCGAATTAGTGGCTAGAAATTTTGGTTTGGGTCTATTCGGATTCGGTCCCGGTTTTTCGGTCTGGTTGTTCGGTCTTCGGTTTATATGCCCACCCCTAGGCATAGGAGCGGGGTAGAGATGCCCAGCTCCAGCAATATGCAGATAATAAACACCACCTCTCCTAGTGAGCATTCCACAAGCTCTCAAGATGGAGAAACCAACACGTGTCTTACCTAGCACGGGTTGCAACTCACCTAGGTTGATGTCTATGGTAGTGGAAAGCACGGTGATGACGCCTCCACCTGTGATTGGCCCTTGGCTTTGGCAGGCTTGGTGCTCTAGGTAGCGCACAAGGATGGCACCCAAGTTGAGTGACAGGTTGCCGTTGATGTAAGCAGCCTTTGCGAGAAATAGGATGTCCTCCTCGTTGAGTCTCATAAACTCATTACGTGCCTGCAAGGTGTTAGCGATAATATAGAACAAATAGTGAATTGCAGGATGTTGAATATTCTTCCCCTTGTTCACTCTAGTAGTGAAACTCATTCCATTATAGTATTGTTCGGGGAAAGGACTTAAGCCAGTAAAGGATGCTTGTAAGGCATAAACATCATTGTTTGGCAAATTAAAACATGCGCACCATTCATCTAATGTTAAAGTGTAGTTGTTGTTCATCAGTCGGAAAGAAATATTATCCTCTCCTTGCCACTATTTAACGGTGCTTTGCAACGAACTTAGAAATTCAATGGTTAAGCGGAGATAAGTAGGTACATCATTGTACACAAAGTTTTGCTGGCCAGCTCTATTGCAAAGTAAATTAAAGTCATTATAAATACCGAGTTGGTTCAATATAATGCGGCAAGCCCACTTGGTAGTTCACTTCGCGGTTCTTGATCCTGTTGAAGCGATCATGTTGTGGCTCATCCTTGAACTTGATCCCCATGTGTTCCTGATGACCCACAAGTATAGGGGGTGTATCGGAGTATTTTCGAGAGAAGTGAAACCCAATTTATTGATTCGACACAAGGGGAGCCAAAGAATATTTATAAGCCTTAACAACTGAGTTGTCAATTCAATTACACTGAAACAATCTTGCTCACAGCAGTTTATCAGTAGCAACAGTTTTGTAATAGCAATAACAAAGTAATAGCAGTAGTAAAAGTAAAGACAGTAGTAACAATTGTAGTAAACAGTAGGATTAAAGCGCGGTAGGCATAGGGATGGATGGACGGGCGTTGCATGGACAAGACAATTCATATGGCAATCAAGACATAGGGTATTTGAAGATAAATAAGATAAAGCATCCAAGTACTAAATAATCATAGGCATGTGTTCCATATATAGTCATACGTGCTCGCAATGAGAACTTGCACAACATCTTTTGTCACCTTGACCCGTTTGCAGCGGGGCCTCAAGGGAACTACTGGCAATTAAGGTGCTCCTTTTAATAAAGAACCGGAGCAAAGCATTAACACTCCGTGAACACATGTGATCCTCACATCAAAGCCATCCTCTCCGGTTATCCCGATTGCTGTCACTTCGGGGCCTTTGGTTCCGGACAACAATATGTCTATACAACTTGCAGGTAAGACCATAAACAATACTATCATAATGAATCAATAACATGTTCAGATCTGAAATCATGGCACTCGGGCCCTAGTGAGAATCATTAAGCACAACAAGTTGCAACAAAGTCAAAAAGCACTAATAATAGATCTAGGCACCATGCCCTAACAATCTGATGCCATTACATGAACGATCTCATCCAATCCCTACCATCCCCATAGCCTACAACGGGGAATTACTCACTCATGGATGGGGGAAACATGGATGGTCGATGGAGAAGCGATGGTGATGATGACGGCGATGATCTCCTCCAATTCCTTGTCCCGGCAGGGTGCCAGAACGGAGTTTCTGGTTCTGAATTGTGGAATCTGGTGGTGGCGGCGTAGTGGAACTCTTTTTGGAAAAACATCGAACCCCCCTTAGTTTTTAGTTCAAGAGGCAACTTATAGGCGAAGAGGGAGGCCGAGGGGGTGACCGAGGCGGCCACACCACCCCTTGGCGTGACTAGGCCTGGCCCGCGTGGCTAGCTGGTGTAGGCCTCTCGTGGCCCTCCTCCGTCTCGTCTTCTGGCTCCATGAATCTTCTGGTGAAATAGGATTTTTGGCATATTTTTTGGGATTTTTCCTGATAGTTGATTTTCTGTACAAAAACTAGACACCAAGGTAATTCTGCTGAAAACAGCATCAGTCCGTGTTAGTTGTATCCAAATCACACAAGTTTAGAGGAAAAACAATAGCAAAAGTGTTTGGGAAAGTAGATACGTTTTGGACGTATCAACTCCCCTCAAGCTTAGCTTACTGCTTGTCCTCAAGCAATTCAGTTGAAAAATGAGTGTGATAAAAGGAGCTTTCACGAACACATTTGCTTCATAAGATGTATATATTCTCAGCATATTATCAAGTACTTGGTCAATTGATAATAAGGAGTATGCAACTAAGTTTACTTAATAGACATTGCAAGCTATGAAGAGATTCCAACTCAAAAATAATAAATAGCATGAAACATAAACATAAGCAACATTGCAATGCTCATAATAAGGTATGATAGAGTGGTATCTCGCTTGCCTTTGATTGTAGAGCAAACATAAATACCAAGGCACCTCTGAAGTTCAAGTTAAGACTAGAAGTAAAGATATCAAAGATACATGCATCAAAGTCATGACATAATTAATCAAGTTTTGAGACGAGCACATTACACTAAGAATGACAACTATGCTCTCAAGAAAGTGCTCATAGAATATGTGATGACTCAACAAGGAAATGAAAAGGTTTTGAATAGTTTGAAAGGCTTCCAAATGCTGAAAGTATGGTACTCATTAGCTTTGAGCTCTCATTGCCCCTATCATAAGCATCTTTAAATGGTTAAGGTGAAAGTGAGGTCCAATCTGAGTTATATGCTTGACAGACCATAAACTGGAAATCTCATGTCTCTTGAGTACAAGGGCCGCTCCTCATGCTACTCAACTTTAGTTACCGGTAAGTTCTTGTCATCGTAAATACATGTGTATCATAGAGAACCGCCAACAGGGTACCCCTTGCCCGATGATACGGAAGAATCCCCATATCAAAATGACAAGGCAAGCAGACAACGAGCATCTCAGCAATCTTCTTATTTACCATGGGAAAATGGTGCTTTTTTCTCTCTTTCCTCTTTTCTCATCATTTTTTTCCTTTTTCTCAATAGCTATCTCTCTTTTTTTATAAGAAGAATGCTTCATAGACAGCTCATTATGGTTACGCTGCAGGTTTCCACCATGATTAGGCATGGATTAGACCAGCGGCCCAGATGTTTCTCTAACACACATACATAACTCCATGGACTTACAAGCTCCCTTTTTATTTCACACCGACGACATCCATAAACAAAAGAGCATGATATCAACAGGGTATATATTTACAGGTGTTGAAAGCGTTCCCCGTGACAAAGCAGTTACGCTAATCGACCTATAATTTGCAAGCATATAACTTTCATGGACAGTCACAATGGTTCAGGTTTATTAAGTGCAAGAAATAAAGTGTGCCATCAAGTTCGTGAGAGCTTTACTAACTAACTTTCTCATAACAAGCAAACATTTTATTTGGAAGAAAACTAGGCATATTGAATATGCACGGAATAGCAAATGATGCTAATAGGTAGGTATGGTGGACACTTTTGGCAATATTGGTTTTGGGGAGTTGGAAACACGAGTAAAGCTTATACTCACTGCAAGTGAAGGATAGCAATAGTAAGGGAGCGACAAACGAGAGAGTAATAACTGTCATAATCATGCTTGCAACAAAACTTGACTAATCATGGCATGACAGTGATTCAAGACCCCTGAGGCAAAATAATTCATCGAGGCTTAACTGATTATTGTTTCAGTCATATGCATGCGTGAGCATGTGCCAAGTTAATTCAAGTGAAACATTCAGAGGAGGATACCACAGTGTCATACCAAGTTATGAATAGAGCAATGCAAGCAAACATTCATATGACATGCTACAAACTATTAGCAAGCTGGAGCTAATCATAAGAAAGCAAGAACTACTAAGCATCCATAAATAACATACACCCTACATGAACAGACTAAGCATTCCCACAATGATGATTATATGTACAAAAATGAAAACAAATAGAGTTTGTTACCAGCCTCTTACCACACCTCAAGTTTTCATTAATCCTCATTATTGCCCTTCACTTGTGTGGCTTGAATAATAACATGAAACCAAATTCCACTGAGGACTACTGAACCCTGCAACAAACTTCACAAAACCAAAGAAGAACAACAAATATTTTTAGGTTTTTGATTTTTAAAGGCAAGAACCAAAAAGGAAGAACAAGCAAAGCAAAATCTTTTTGGGTTTTTTGAATAATTAAGACAAAGCCAAAAGGAAGAAGCAAACCAAGGAAAAAATAAAAAGAAGCAAACAAAGAGAAACAAAGAAAATATTTTTGGTCTTTTTGTGTTTTAGAAAGCAAAAGTAAAGAAAGAACGAGAACTAAAAAGAGAACAAAGCATGGATATAAAAGTACCAACTAAACATGATATGTAAATGAGTGCGATGTCGGTGTACCTCCCCCAAGCTTAGGCTTTTGGCCTAAGTGGATATCAATCCCAAGCTGGCCAAGATGGAGCGCCTCTCTAGTACGGCGAGGAGGTACCCTCGTCCTGATACGAGCTCGAGGACGCCCCACCATAGTGCACAGAGTAGTCGTAAAGGCACATCCTCCTAGTGCTGCTTGTGGAAATCAAGCAAGCGGAGCTGCTCGTCCACCTCCTCCTTAGAACACGACCATGGCCTCCTGTAAATACTGAACAAAGTGGATTGTGGCAAAGGAATTTCCCTCTCGTCTCCGTCAATAAACAACATCCTATATACTAAACTGTCCGTATCAGAGTTAGTAGTGACGAAGTGATGCGTTTTCATAGCAGCAAGATCAAGCCTTTGTGGTGCCAACACAGTATCATTAGGATCAACAGAAAGTTCTAATGCAGCAACCATGCGTGAGACAATAATGCCCCCATAAATAGGTCCCCTAGCAGCTAGGCGGCAAGCAATGAGAGAGCCAAGATTGTACTTGGTATCATTGTTAAGTGCAGCAGCGAGGAAGGCTAAATGATAATTAGAAATATTACTAGTGTTCTCCCTACCAAGAATGCTAGTGGCAAGATAATAAGCAAAATATCTAAGAGCTGGGAGTTGAATGTTCCTTATCTTCCCGCGCTGAGCTACGCGGTCATCGTCATTTGTCACACTTCGATAGAGTTCTAGCAAATCAGCGGGTCGACCTTGGATCTTCTTCACTGTCCCATTCATGCCTATACCTATAATGCTGCAAAATCTTTCCAATGACATGGTAATAGGCTGATTATAAATTCTGAAAGAAATAGTTGACTGATAAGGGGTGTTAGTGAAAACGAAACTCTCAACGAAAGTTTTGGTGAGTACCGCATATTGCTCACTCTCATCTTCCATGTACGTGGTCAGGCCAACCCTCTGAACCAGTAGTAAGAAATCATTGAGGATCCCTGCAACTTGCAAAAAGGTAAAACAAGGGAAGGTAGATGGGTGAGCATCTCCCTCATCTCCTTCATTGCCAAAGCATGGTGCAATAAGATCTTCATTTATGATGGCCTAAACTGAGAGGCTGATCTTGAAGGCCTTGCCCTCCTGGGTGTGTCCCTCTCAAATATTTTTCCAAACGTGTGGTTATTCATCTTTGATATTCTGAAAGTTAAACATCCATTATACAAGTGATTGCAAAGTGAAAACATAATGAAGGAAACTACTCATAGGGACTTGTAAGAGGCCTAAACATGCATCAAAACAATATCTCTAAGCATTGAATAAGCTTACAAGCTCTCATAACCTGTCACCTACAACAGCAAAATACTCAAGATATAAACCACTAAACACAAATCTACTTGGACAAGCGGAGGAGTCACATACCAGAGAACAAATGCTCCAAATTTCAGCAGCAAAGATGCGCTGAGCAAGGAGATCGAAAAATCATGGACAAAAACAACAAGAATGTGATTTCGAGCAAAGAGATGGTGTTTTCTTGGGAGAGAGAAGGAAGTGGCAAGTGAGAGAGTGAGTGGAGGGCCAGGGGTGGCCCACACCACGGCCAGGCGTGCCCCTGGGGTGGCCGCGCCACCAGGTGGTGTGCCTGCCTGGTGGGCCCCCTGGGTCACTCCAGGCACTCCTCTTCCCTCTTTTTCACGTAAAAATTTAATATGAATTTTCTGGAATTTTTCGAGACACTTTATTTTTGAGCAATTTTCAGGTATAGATGAATGATTTTCTGACAGAAAGATGTTTTTGGAATGATGTGATACGTCCATTTTGCATCACTATTCTATATCATAATTTACTGTTATTCATTAATATATTTCATATTAAGAGATGATACTTATGTTATTTCATCTGTTTTTGCATGGTTGATGACTTTTGGAGCATGGACCGCTGTAGTCAGGATTCTGATGGAAAAGGTGTTGTTTGGAGGCAAAATTCGCGAAGATCAGAAAATCTGGGAAAATATACAAAAAATCCTATTTTTCCAGAAGACGAAGGAAGCCAGAAGGAGGAGTGGAGATGGGCCACAGGGGGCCCACACCACCCCCTAGCGCGGGCCACCCTAGGCCGCGCCACCAGGTGGTGTGGCCGCCCTGGCCCACCTCTGGCTCTCCCCTCTGGCGTATATATTCCTCCCAAAACCCTAAGACTAGGTGAGCGACCATAGAAAGATTTAAACGCCTCTCTGAGGCGGAAAACACCGAGAGAAAGATCTCTGGCGCAGATTTCTATCGGGGAATTCCTTCCGGAGGAGAGATCACCATCAACACCACCATCAAGCTGGACTTCATCGGGATCATCATCATCATCACCACCACCATCATCACCATCAACACCCTCATCACCATCTCCATATTGCTGTAACAATTGGGTTGAATCTTGCATAGTTCTTAGGGGAAACTTTCCCAGTGTTGATTACTCTTTGTAGTTGATGCTATTGAGTGAACCGTTGAATTATCGTTTATGTTCAGATTGTTATACATCATTATTCCATCTCTGATCATGATCCATATGATGTCTTGTGAGTAGTTCGTTTTGTACTTGAGGACATGGGAGAAGTCATGTTGTTAGTAGTGGAATTGTGTTGAGAAAGATTCAATAGTTTGATATTTAAGTTGTGGTGTACTTCTTCTAGTGGTATTGGAGAGTGGAACTGGTAAAGGAAACTTCTACTGTGAGTATTGTTTACTTCTGTTAATTGCTTTATTTTTGTTATGGATAATTCGCTGAGTTTCTTATTTGGTAATGTTGCTACCATTGCTAAGGTAGTAGAGGAACCACCACCTGCTGAGAATGATGCTTTTAAAATACCTACAAGAATTATTGATCGTGTTATGGATAACTACTATGTTGGGGATGGAACAGTCCATCCCGGTGATCATTTACTCTTTATACACGAATTATACGGGTTGTTCAAGTGTGCAGGTATTACTATAGATCAAGTTAAGAAGAAGTTATTCTCATTATCACTAAAAGGAAGAGCTGAGGAATGGTATAAGCTACTGAAGAATGGTCAAGCTCTAGAATGGGAGGAAATAGTGCCTCTCTTTTATTCAAAGTTTTATCCTCCTAGTGAGATTCATAAAGATCGGAATCAAATATACAACTTTTGGCCTCTTGATGGAGAGAGTACAACTCAAGCTTGGGGGAGATTGAAGTTACTAATGCTCAAATGCCCCATTCATGAGCTTCCCAACAATATTATTATCAATAACTTTTATGCAAGGCTTTCTCTTCATGATAAAGATTTATTGGATGCTTCTTGTGCTGGATCATTCACTCGCATGGAAGAAGAAGCTAAATGGGATCTTCTGGACCGTATTCAAGACAATGCTGAAGCATGGGAGAATGACAAAGGTAGAAAGTCAGGTATAAATTATGATTATGAATGCATCGAATCTTTTATGGGAACTGATGACTTTCAAAATATTAAAAATGCTTATGGTCTACACTCTCAAGCTATTGCTTCTTATTTTAAGGCTTTTGCTTCCTATATTGAAGTGCCTAAAAAGAAGTGGAATAAGTATCATGAACCTTATAAAGATGTTGCTAAGAGTGTTCTTGCAAGAAATACTAAAGTTTATACTACTAATCATGTTTTACCCGAACCTTACATTGAGAAAATGCCTTTCCCAGTTAAGATAAAGGAGCATTCTATGATAGCTAGTATGGTTAATGAAAGTACAAGTAAAGATGTTGAACCTGATAAACAAATGGTTGATGAACCCATGATAACAAATGTGAAAGACTTTGTCACTAAGTATGAAGAAGAGGGACACACTATCCTTTGTAAGGATACCTCTAATATTGTTTCACAAAGTAGTGTTATGAGAGCTAGTATTCCTGTGTTTTCTGTTAGAATAAGTGATCATTGTTATGATGGTTCTTGTGATAGCTATATCGTTAAGTTTATGAATGATACTGAAAGTTATTATGAGAGAGGGAAAAGTGTTCTTATGTATCTCAATAATATCAAGTTTCATCGTTATATGCTGAAAGTTTTTATGTTGCACTTGTTTTGCCTTCTTATGAAAGCAGCCTCTGGTTTTAACAACTTGTTTCTTTAAAAAATTACCTTGCATAGGAAGTGGGTTAGACTTAAACGTGTGTATTTTTGCTTCTTAATGCTCTCTTTCACTTCAATTCATATTCTTATGTAAGCATCATCAAAATTATCATGCCCATCTTAATGGCTATAAAGAAAGAGCTTTTTGGGAGACAACCCAGTTTACTTTTGCTTTCAGTTTGTTTTTGTTTCTTTGAGTCTTGGAAATTATTACTTCGGTAATAACCGCTCCTTATCCTTTTTGTTTGGTTTTTGTGTCAAGATCAACGTCTAATGAGAGAGAAGTAAGATTTGGGGAAGATGTTGTTTCGAAACCGAATTTTGTGCTTCACCGTAAAAATTCGTGAGAGATCTCTGTATGTCGGATTGATCTGTAATTATTTCTTGGACTAACCTATTAACAAGAGCCACAGTGCCAGCTGCCTGTTTTCTGCTGTTTTTGGTTCCAGGAAAGTCAGAAAATGAATATTCTCGGAATTGGACGGGACAAAACCCAAAGTGCCTATTTTTCCGGAAGGGGTCAAGTGCCAGAATACGAGACGGAGAGGGGCCAGGGGCCGGTCACACCACCTGGCCGTACGGCCAGGCTTGGCCTGCGCCAGGGGGTGGTCTGGCCGACCCCAGCACCATCTCGGCCTCTCCTTCTGCCTATAAGTTGCCCTCGGGACGAAAACCCTAGGTACCCGATCAAAAATCCATGAAAGAGTCTGTAGCCGCTGTCATCTCCATCCCTAGACCGGGAGGGATCTGAAGCTCTTCCCGGCACCCTGCTGGAGAGGGGAATTCACCCCGGAGGCCTTCTTCATCACCATGCAAGCCTCCGGTGTGATGCGTGAGTAGTTCATCCTTGGACTACGGATCCATGTAGTAGCTAGATGGCTGGTTTCTCCTCCTTTGTGCTTTCATGTTTAGATCTTGTGAGCTCCGTTCATGATCAAGATCATCTATTTGTAATCCATACATGTTGTGTTTGCGGGGATCCGATGGATATTGAGATGCTATTTCAGATTGATTATTGATTCTATCATATCTTTGTTATTTGAGATCTTGCATGCTTTCCGTTGTTAGTAGCTATCTTGGCCAAGTAGATGCTAGCAACTCCAAGAGTTAGTATTTATGCTCGATAGTGGGTTCATGCCTCTAGTAATCTGGGAAGTGAGAAATCTCTAAGGTACTAGATGTCTTTGTTGCTACTAGGAGAAAACAACGATCCTTTGTTCATAGAACAATTGTATTATTTACTTTACAGATTCGTAAAGCAATAATCATTGCTTGCAACTTAATCTTGGAGGGGTTGGATGATAACCTGAAGGTGGATTATTAGTCATAGATGCAGTTGGATGGCGGTCTATGTATTATGTTGTAATGCCCAATCAAGTCTCAGAGGAGTCAAGATGATTAGTATATGCATGTATTGCTTTCTCGGTGTTTGTCAATTGCCCCGCTGTAATTTGTTCACCCAGCATGTTATCTATCTAAGGAGAGCCACCTCTAGTGAACTATGGATCCCGGTCCTTTACTTTACATACAATCTACAATCTTTTACTGCTTTGTGTTTACTTTCTGCAAACTTCTACTTCTTTCCATTCGATACGTTTAATCCTTTGTTTTCCGCAAAACACGGTGAGATTGACAACCTCATCGCAAGTTGGGGACAAAGTTCTGTGGTTGTGTTGTGCAGATCTCCACGTTGCTACTAGCATCGGTAGTGCGCCCTGCCAAAGCTCAGCTAGTAACACCTTTGGGGTGTTTCCTTTCTCCTACTGGTTTGATTAAACCTTGGTCTCATAACTGATGGAAAACTTGCTGTTGTGCTCATCATACCTTCTCTTGGGGTTCCCAACGAGATCTACATCAACCACGAGCCAGCAAAGATTTTTCTGGCGCCGTTGCCGGGGAGTCAAGGACATCTTCACAAAGGGAGTCCCTCATAACCAATCTCTTTACTTTGTTGTTTTTGTTTTGCTTAGTTTCTTTTTGCTTTGTTTGCTTGTTTTGTTCTTCAAAAAACACAAAAAAATTAGTTTTACTAGTTTTCTTTCTTATTTGAAAACCCAAAAAAATGACTACTCTTGAAAACACTAAGTTGTGTGACTTCACTAGCACCAACAACAATGATTTTATGAGCACACCTATTGCTCCACCTGTGGCTGAAAATACTTTCTTTGAGATAAAACCTGCTTTACTCAATCTTGTTATGAGAGAGCAATTTTCTGGTATTGGTAATGAAGATGCTGCTTCCCATCTAAATAACTTTGTTGAACTTTGTGAGATGCAAAAGCATAAGGATATAGATGGTGATATTATTAAGCTAAAATTGTTTCCTTTCTCTTTGATAGGAAAAGCTAAAGAATGGTTGAATTCCTTAACTAAGAATAGTATTGATTCTTGGACTAAATGCAAAGATGCTTTTATTGGAAAATACTATCCTCCTGCTAAGATTATATCCATGAGAAGTGAAATAATGAAGTTTAAACAACTTGATAATGAGCATGTTGCTCAAGCTTGGGAAAGAATGAAATCTTTGGTTAAGAATTGTCCCACTCATTGGTATTTGCTTGGATGATCATCCAAACTTTTTATGCAGGATTGAACTATTCTTCAAGGAACCTATTGGATTCAGCTGCTGGAGGTACCTTTATGACCATCACTTTGGGTGCTGCAACAAAATTATTGGATAATATGATGGTTAATTATTCTGAATGGCATACTGAGAGAGCTCCACAAGGTAAGAAGGTAAATTCTGTTGAAGAAACCTCCTCCTTGAGTGATAAGATTGATATTTATTATGTCCATGCTTGTTAATGGGAAAGCCCATATTGATCCAAATAATGTTCCTTTAGCCTCTTTGGTTGCTCAAGAAGAGCAAGTTGATGTGAACTTCATAAGAAATAATAATTTTGGCAACAATGCTTATGGTAATAATGCTTATAGGAACAATTTTGGTAACAACAATTATAAGCCATATCCTTCCAACAATGGTAATCCTTATGGAAATTCTTACAACAATAATAAGAGTGCTCCCTCTGAACTTGAAGTTATGCTTAAAGATTTTATTAGTAAACAAACTGCTTTTAATAAAACTATTGAGGAAAAACTCTCTAATGCTGAAAGAAATATAGCATCTTTGGCTGAAGCTCAATCTACTTTGAATAAAATGGTTGCTAAACCTGAAACTAATGAGAATCCCTTTGCAGCTACTAATGCCATACAAGTAAGAATTGATGAAAATGTTAGACTATTAGCTAAATTACATGCTAAGTGGGAAAGAGAAGATGAAATTGCTAGAAACATTAGTGTTTCTACTATCACCACCACTAGTGTTGAGGCTAGTAATAGTTCTACTACTTTAGATGATAAAGTTGATTTTGATCTTGATGGGTGCAACATCTGTGAAGTTATTAAGTTCCTACAAAGGCTTGCTAAAAGTCCTAATGCTAGTGCTATGAACATGGCTTTTACAAAACACATTACGGATGCTCTCATAAAGATTAAAGAAGAAATGATGAAACATAAAGCTTCTATTCCTATAAAGCAAGAAGATGGTTGGGAACCCATTATTAATATGAAAGTGAATGACTTTGATTTCAAAGCTTTGTGTGACCTTGATAGTAGTGTTTCTATTATGCCTAGAAGGATTTATGATATGCTTGATTTGCCTCCTCTTGAAGATTGTTATTTGAATGTCCCACTTGATGCTAATGCCAAAAAGAAACTCATGGGGATTCTTAATGATGTTCTTATTATGGTTAATTATTCCTATGTCCCCGTTGATTTCTATGTTTTGGATGTTGAATACAATGCTTCTTGTCCTATTACTTTGGGAAGACCTTTTCTTAGAACTGTTGGTGCCATCATTGATATGAAAGAAGGCACCATTAAATATCAACTCCCACTCAAGAAAGGTATAGAACACTTCCTAAAAGAGAAAAGATTTCTTTTGCTTCTCCTATGAAAACAAAATTTGGTCTTAATGCTTCTTCATTTGAGAACACTTGATTCTTTCTTTGCTTCTTATGCCTAACTTAAAGGCGTTAAAGAAAAGTACTTGTTGGGAGATAACCCAAGAGTTTTAGATGAGTCTTGGAAGTTATTACATCTGTAATAACCTCTCCTTATCCTTTTTATTTGCTTTTTGTGCCAAGAGTAACCTCTAATGAGAGTGAAGTAATGATTGGGAAAGTTGCTGTCCCAAAACAGATTTCTGTGCTTCACCGTAAAAATTCCTGAAAGAGCTCTGTGCGTCGGATTGAGCTGTAATTGTTTGTGCTTCTGCCCCAGGTTGTTATCTATCGTTCATTAGTTCAACACTTTTTGATTTGAGCAATAGAAGGTCTTCGAAAAAATTCGTCTTTACCTGCTGGTCTGTTTTGACAGATTTCTGCCATTTTCTGCATTTGCTTCTTGTGGGTTCCTTTTTGAGTTCTTTTGGGGAATTGAGCTTTTTGAGGGAAGTGCTACAGTATCTAGTGTTCTAGTGGAAGTTTATTTGGTGTTAGAACTGAACCTTGAGACTTATTTATCTCAAGTGCACTAATGTTGCTAATGAGATTGTGTGAAGTTTTGTATGAAAGAAAAATTTCAGGTGTATGGAAGGAATTAGTAATGAGATGAAGGATGGACTAAAGCTCAAGCTTGGGGATGCCACGCGTGTCACCCCAAGAAATATCCAAGAAGTACAAGCGTCAAAGCTTGGGGATGCCCAAGGCATCCCCCTCTTCATCAATAAAAATCCCAGGTTTCTTCCAAACGCTTCATTTTTATTGTTTCATGCGCAGTTGTGTTTTTCTTGGAGCGTCTTCTTTTTCATTTTCGTTTTGGTTTTTAGTTTGCTTGGTTGGCTTAGTTTTCTGAATAAATTGGTTGGACCCCCTCTTTCACACTTTGGTTTGCGAATAGTTTGGTTCGGTTTGGAAAAGAGTAGGAAAGTTCATGCTTATGTGGTAAAAAGAGCTCGTTTTTGACTGTGGCATATGCTTTGTCATGCCATGCTTGATATTGTTTTGGCTTTATGCTTAGTATTCTTTGTTGTAGCATGACTTTTTATAAACAATTGAGATTGCTTAATGTGCCTTGGATGAATCATGCGTTGTTTTAGCATATTAAAGCATAGTATAGTGGTATTCTCCTTTGATGCTTTATTTGGGTTGACTTGGCACATGCTCACACCATGTTATGACTATCTCAAGTCACCATAGCCTTTATGATCCTTTAGTTTCAACTTGTAGTATCACTTTATGCTTTGATCAATGATGTTTTGTCGCTCTGCATGATTATGGCCATTATTGCTCTCTTAGTTTGTCGCTCCCAGTCTTTTGCTAGCCTTCACAACCAAGTATGAGTTCCACTCATGCATCCAACTCCCTAAACCAAGTTATTCCAAAGAGTCCACCATACCTACCTACTAGCTTATGCTATTCCAAGTATATTCATGCTTTTGTTTACCTTCCACTTGTTATGAGAAAACTAGTGATTAAAGCTGTCACGAACTTGATGGCACACTTTACTTTACTTGCCCTTAATAAACTTGAACCATTGTGTCTTCTATGTTGTATATGCTTGCACTTATTTGTTGGGAATCAGCAGAACCATGCTTTCATGGGGAACGCTTTCAACATTGCACTTGGTACTTGTACCTAGTTGATATCATGCTCTTTTGTATATGGATGTCGTCGGTGTGAAATGAAAGGGGAGCTTGTAAGTCCATGGAGTTATGTATATGTGTTAGAAAGCGCTGGGCATTGGTCTAATCCATGCTGACATGGTGGAAACCTGCAGCGTAACCATAATGAGCTGTCTATGAAGCATTCTTCTTAAAAAAAAGAGTCCTATATTGAGAAAAAAGAGAAAATAAAAAGAAAGAGATACTATGAAAAGAGGAAAGAGAGAAAAAAGCACCATATTCCCATGGTAAATAAGAAGAATGCGGAGATGCTTGTTGTCTGCTTGCCTTGTCATTTTGATATGGGGATTCTTCCGTATCATCGGGCAAGGGGTACCCCGTTGGTGGTTCTCAATGATACACATGTACTTACAATGAAAAGAACTTACCGATGATTAAACTTGAGTAGCATGAGGAGCGGCCCTCGTATACAAGGGACATGAGATTTCTGACTTATACTTCGTCAAGCATGTACACCATAGTTTGTTCACTTTAACCTTAATCACTTCAAGATGCTTATGATAGGGGCAATGAGAGCTGAAAGCTTTAAGTATCATAATTTTTGGAAGCTCTTTATGAGACTTGAATCCCTACTTCCTTTTTACAAAAGGATTTTCTTCCACCATTATATTGAGTCTCCACCTTCTATCTTTATGCACCTACTTTGAGAGCATAGTGGCCATTCTTAGTTCTATGTGCATTGTCCCAACACTAGTTGATTGATACATAACTTGTTATTGCTTGTTTGAAACTATTGTATCTAGTCACTCTTATGAACTTTGAAGGTGTCCTATGCATTTATATTTGCTACTCTATTGAGGGACAAGCTGAATACTTTTATGCTATGTTTTCTTTTTGTGAAACAAACAAACGTCTTCCAAAGCATTGTTATTCATGAATCTTTTGTTTCTGCCTTTTCATGTTGCGTCATAGTTTCTTTGCTTATTGCTAGAACTTTGTCTTTCATGTTATGATTGAAGTACTATGATCCCAACTTTGAATGTTTTGCAAATACTTTGATCAAGTCTTTGATGGTGCATGTCACCTCAAAAATTATTTCTTTTTATCACTTACCTACTCGAGGACGAGCATGAGTTAAGCTTGGGGATGTTGATACATTGCAAATGTATCTATAATTTTTGATGTTCCATGCTTAGTTTTATCCACTTTCTTGTGTTTTGTTCCAACTTTGGAGTACTTTTCATATGATTTCTTGGACTAACCTATTAACAAGAGCCACGGTGCGGTGCCTATTTTCTGCTATTTTTGGTTCCGGGAAAGTCGGAAAATGAATATTCTCGAATTGGGACGGGACAAAAGCCAAAGTGCCTATTTTTAGGAAGGATCAAGTGCGAGAATCACGAGGCGGAGAGGGGCCGGGGCCGACCACCACCACCTGGCGGCGGCCAGGCCTGACCCGCGCCGAGGTGGTGTGGTGGCTCCGGCACCCTCGGCCTCCTTCCGCCTATAAGTTTCCTCGGGACGAAAACCCTAAGTACCCAATCAAAAATCCACGAAAGAGTGCATGGCCGTCATCTCCATCCCTAGATCGGGAGGGATCTAAAGCTCTTCGGCACCCTGGGAGAGGAATTCACCACAGGCCTTCTTCATCACCATGCAAGCCTCCGGTGTGATGCGTGAGTAGTTCATCCTTGGACTATGGATCCATGTAGTAGCTAGATGGCTGGTTTCTCCTCCTTTGTGCTTTCATGTTTAGATCTTGTGAGCTCCGTTCATGATCAAGGTCATCTATTTGTAATCCATACATGTTGTGTTTGCGGGGATCCAATGGATATTGAGATGCTATTTCAGATTGATTATTGATTCTATCATGTCTTTGTTATTTGAGATCTTGCATGCTTTCCGTTGTTAGTAGCTATCTTGGCCAAGTAGATGCTAGCAACTCCAAGAGTTAGTATTTATGCTCGATAGTGGGTTCATGCCTCTGGTAATCTGGGGAAGTGACAGAAATCTCTAAGGTACTAGATGTGCTATTGCTACTAGGGAGAAAACAACGATCCTTTG
This sequence comes from Avena insularis, assembly GCA_023614405.1. Taxonomy (NCBI): domain Eukaryota; kingdom Viridiplantae; phylum Streptophyta; class Magnoliopsida; order Poales; family Poaceae; genus Avena; species Avena insularis. Next base: position 103,735,639 of record CM042694.1, read on the forward strand.
TTCATAGAACAATTGTATTGTTTACTTTACATGCAGTTCGTAAAGCAATAATCTGTTGCTTGCAACTTAATACTGGAGGGGGTTCGGATGATAACCTGAAGGTGGATTATTAGTCATAGATGCAGTTGGATGGCCGTCTATGTATTATGTTGTAATGCCCAATCAAGTCTCAGAGGAGTCAAGATGATTAGTATATGCATGTATTGCTTTCTCGGTGTTTGTCAATTGCCCCGCTGTAATTTGTTCACCCAGCATGTTATCTATCTAAGGAGAGCCACCTCTAGTGAACTATGGATCCCGGTCCTTTACTTTACATACAATCTACAATCTTTTACTGCTTTGTGTTTACTTTCTGCAAACTTCTACTTCTTTCCATTCGATACGTTTAATCCTTTGTTTTCTGCAAAACACAGTGAGATTGACCTCATCATGAAGTTGGGGACAAAGTTCTGTGGTTGTGTTGTGCAGGTCTCCACGTTGCTACTAGCACCGGTAGTGTGCCCTGCCAAAGCTCAGCTAGTAACACCTTTGGGGTGTTTCCTTGCTCCTACTGGTTCGATTAAACCTTGGTCTCATAACTGAGGGAAAACTTGCTGCTGTGCTCATCATACCTTCCTCTTGGGGTTCCCAACGAGCTCTACATCAACCACGAGCCAGCACTGGTCTGTTTTGATAGATTTTTCCACTCTTGTATTTGCTTCTTTAATCGATTTTTGTTTTGAATTCTTTTTGGGTTTTCGGAAGGATTGCTACAGTATCTTATGTTTTTATGGTTTTTAGTTGAAGTTGAACTCAAAAGGTTTTACCACTTCACTTACACTAATGTTGCTAATGGGAACTGTGTAAAGTTTTGTGTGAAAGAAATTTCCAGGTAGTGGAGATAATGGTGTAGTAAGGAAGTGAAAGGTTTTATGACTCAAATAATAAGTGTATGAAGATGAAGATATCGATGTTATTAAAGTGGTGACTCCAGAAGAATCTACTAGATACCAAATTCAGAGACCAGCAGAGTCCGTTTTCAAATAGGTGATTACAGTAAGAAAAGTTCATAAAATACTATCCAACTATATTTTTGCAGTTTTTAGACAATAAGGAAAGCTACTGAGCGAAGAGGGCGGAAGCGGGCCGGTGGCTCACACCACCCTGTGGCGCGGACCCACCCCTGGCCGTGCCACCAGGTGGTGTGGCCACTCCGGACTCCGCCTCCGACTCGTTTTCTCCTAGTACCTTCCTTTTGTTGTGAAACTTCGTAATATATAACCCCCCGGATCCCCCGAGGTTGGTATATCGTGTTTTCGTCATGTTTTCGTTTCGGTCTGTTTCTGCCAGGAACTATCTTTGAAAGCTTAGGAGCACAATGGTGTCTGCCAAGGATAAAGGAAAGGAGCCTATGGAGGAAGATCTCCAAGACCCCAAGCAGGGGCTAGTACCTTTAGTTACTTGCCCTGCATCAACGGAAGCCCTACGAGTCACTAAGGAGTTCTGCGATAAGTACCGAGACTTGAGGAGGAAGGTGGACATACTTCAATGGGAGAATAATAGGATTCGCAAAATGCTGGAGATTACCTCACGTCAACTAAGAAAATATTACCACCACCGAAGGAGTAATTCGTCATCAGGTTTGGCATCCCCTTGGTTTGTTCCAAGCTTGGGGGAGTGCCGCGGTATCGCATCACTATCTTCTATCTTTTTACCTTTTTAGTAGTGTCATATCATGAATAGAGAAGTTATCATGTAGGATGGTTTGCATTATGGAAGTGTCCCCTCTCTCGTTAGATATGTATCCCTTGGTGTGAGTTGCCGTTATGGAATATTAATGAGAAGTTCTATCATTTACTCTTTTCATATCTTATATTAGTTTTCAATTCATGGTTATATGATTGATCTTGTTGTTAGTATTGGTATCACTTTGGGATCATTGAGTTAATTTAGTTAGTTTTGGCAAACCTGGCTCGGTCAGTAGCAACACTATTTTTGAGAGTTGAATGAAAAGATAAAAGTACTCTAAAGAAATATAATTTAATCATCTTTCTTTCTTGATTTGCTCATAAGTCTAGTATTCTCTAGTTAAGATCTTTTGTGCTTCCAAGGAAGATTGCATGTTTGTCTTTATCACTTGTATGTTTGTTTGTTTCCTTCAACTCTTATACTTGCTACCCAGCCTTGCTAGCCAAAAACCTGTACTGAGAGGGAATTCTTCTCGTGCATCCACTTTCTTAAACCAAAATCCATGTCATTTGAGTGCACCATATGTACCTATTAGCATTATTGCTATTCCAAGTAAATTCATGTTTTTATCTACCTTCCAATGAAACTTGTTATGTGAAAATTAGTGATTAAAGCTCTCACAAACTTGATGGCACACTTTACTTTCTTGCACTTAATAAACTTGAACCATTGTGCTCGCCTATGTTGCGTATGTGCTTGCGCTTTGTAAGTTGTGAATTAGCATAACCATGTTGTCATGGGGAATGCTTTCAACATTGCACTGGTACTTTGTACCTAGTTGATATCATGTTCTTTTGTCTATGCATGTCGTCGATGTGAAATGAAAGGGGAGCTTGTAAGTCCATGGAGTTATGCATGTGTGTTAGAAAAACGCTTGGGCCGCTAGTCTAATCCATGCTGACATGGTGGAAACCTGCAGCGTAACCATAATGAGTATCTATGAAGCATTCTTTTTATAAAAAAAGAATCTGATATTGAGAAAAAAGAGAAAAAGAGAAAAAAGAGATATTATGAAAAGAGAAAAGAGAGAAAAAAGCACCATATTCCCATGGTAAATAAGAAGATTGCTGAGATGCTTGTTGTCTGCTTGCCTTGTCGTTTTGATATGGGGATTCTTCCGTATCATCGGGCAAGGGATACCCCGTTGGCGGTTCTCCATGATACACATGTGCTTACAATGACAAGAACTTACCGGTGACTAAACTTGAGTAGCATGAGGAGCGGCCCTCGTATTCAAGGGACATGAGATTCTCAATTTACAACTTGTCAATGCATATCCTCATATTTGATCACTTTAACCTTAATCACCTAAAGATGCCTATGATAGGGGCAATGAGAGCTGAAAGCTAATAAGTATCATAATTTTTGGGAGCTTTTTATGAAACTTGAAATCCCTGCTTCCCTCTGCGAAGGGCCTTTCTTTTACTTTTTAGTTGAGTTAGTAAACCTACTCCCTTCTATCTCAGCAAGTATTTTGAGTTGTTGTGTTTCATTCATTCATATGATGATTTATTCAATCATGTTTCTTATGTTCCTTGTTTTGCACATTGTTCTTATCTTGGTGATTACTACTTTGAAAGCTATCATTGAAAACCAGTTATTTGTGAAACTCCAGTAAATTACCAACTATTCTTCGACCAAGAGCTAAGTTTTCCATTACCAATTATGATTCACTTTATGTATCTTTATTGTGTTTCCTTTACTTATTACAAGTTAAGTTATATAATAGTGAGTTGTCTTCTATTATGATCTATGTATTAATGAATGTGATGCTTCTTGTCTGTATTCTTTTATCGACTCTTCACTCCATAAACCTAAGGCCATGTTTATTGAGCTCAGTTTCGCTTGGGGACAAACGAAGTCTAAGCTCGGGGGGAGTTGATACGTCCATTTTGCATCACTATTTTATATCATAATTTACTGTTATTCATTGATATATTTCATATTAAGATATGATACTTATGTTATTTCATCTGTTTTTGCATGGTTGGTGACTTTTGGAGCATGAACCGCTGCAGTCAGGATTTTGATGGAAAAGGTGCTGTTTGGAGGCAAAATTCGCGAAGATAAGAAAATCCGGGAAAATATACGGAAAATCCTATTTTTCCAGAAGACGAAGGAAGCCAGAAGGAGGAGTGGAGATGGGCCACAGGGGCCCCACACCACCTCGCGGCCACCTAGGCCGCGCCACCGGTGGTGTGGCCGCCTCGCCCACCTCTCCTCCTGGCGTATATATTCCCAAAACCCTAAGACTAGGGGGCGACCATAGAAAGATTCCGCGCCTCTGAGGCAGAAAACACCGAGAGAAAGATCTCTCGGCGGGACAATTTCTATCGGGGGAATTCCTTCCCGGAGAGGGGAGATCGTCACCATCAACACCACCATCAAGCTGGACTTCATCGGGATCATCATCATCATCACCACCATCAGCACCCTCATCACCATCACCATATTGATGTAACAATTGGGTTGAATCTTGCATAGTTCTTAGGGGAAACTTTCCCGGTGTTGATTACTCTTTGTAGTTGATGCTATTGAGTGAACCGTTGAATTATCGTTTATGTTCAGATTATTATACATCATTATTCCATCTTTGATCATGATCCATATGATGTCTTGTGAGTAGTTCGTTTTGTTCTTGAGGACATGGCAGAAGTCATGTTGTTAGTAGTGGAATTGTGTTGAGAAAGATTCAATAGTTTGATATTTAAGTTGTGGTGTACTTCCTCTAGTGGTGTCATGTGAACGTCGACTACATGACACTTCACCTATATGGGCCTAGGGGAATGCATTGTGTATTTGGCTACTAATCGTAGGGGTTGCCGGAGTGACAGAAACCTGAACCCCCATTAGGAAACCATTGCACAAGGGACGTAAGGGTCTTAGAGTTTAAAGCTGTGGTTAGGTTTCTACCTTAATTACTTTCTTGTACTTACGGATGTTTGCAAGGGGTATAATCAAAAGTATGTATTAGTCCTAGGAAGGTCGGTACATTAGCACAGGTTCACCCACACAACACTTAGCAAGCTAAAGAAGATTAATCAACTATATGAAGCGAAAGTACTTGACAGTCTTTCCATGTGTCCTCGAGAACGTTTGGTCATCTTAAGTAATACAACCGGCTTGTCCTTTGCTGCATAAAGGATTGGACCACTTGCTGCGTTTATTCCTACTGTCTTTCATTTACTCATACATTATTTACTTGCGTTATCAAAAACCTCTAAAAATCCATTTGCTAAGTATTTGCAGAGAATTCCTGATCCAAACCACTAGCCAGCACCTTCTGCTCCTCGTTGGGTTCGACACTCTTACTTATCGAAAATACTATGATACACCCCTTATACTTGTGGGTCATCATGATGCAATGAGAAAACAAAGCTAAAACTTCAGAAGTTCTAAGACACTCTAATATGCAAGCAACTAACAACAAAAAAGTAAACTAAACGAAAGAAAAAATTAAAATGGATAAAATAAAAGTAAGCGGAGATATTCATGGTGAAAACATTGTTTTGTTCATTAAAATCCCTTTGTTAACAAGGTTGATCAGGTCTTGTTACCAAAACAATTTATATGAAACAAAACTTTGTATTCCACTAATTATTATGTTACCTCTACCTTGATAGCAATGGTCCCAATCATAATAGTTTCATATTTTTCTCGTGGTATGGGACAATATATTTCTCCAACTTGGATGCCCTCAACATGTTCAATTGAATTTAAACCATAAGTCCTATAAATCTTGGGGAAATAGATAGTATGCTCCTTGTCATTAACATTAAAAGTCACCTTTCCTTGATTACAATTGATAACAGCTCCTGTAGTATTAAGAAAAGATCTCCCAAGAATAATAGAAATATTGTCATCTTCAGGCATTTCAAGCACAACAAAATCAGTTAATATCAAGCAATTATGAGCAACTTGAACAGGTACATCCTCACATATACCAACGAGAATAGTAGTAGATTTATCATCCATTTGCAAAGATATATCAGTTGGTATTAGTTTTTCCAATTGAAGTCTCTTGTAGAGAGAAAAAGGCATAACACTAACTCCTGCTCCTAAATCACATAAAGCAGTTCTAACATAACTATTTTTAATAGAGCATGGAATAGTTGGAATCCCTGGGTCTCCAAGTTTCTTTGGAACCTTACCATTAAAGGAATAATTAGCAAGCAAAGTAGAAATTTCTTCATTAGGGATCTTCCTTTTATTAGAGACAATATCCTTCATATACTTTGAATAAGGAGGCAATTTAATAGCATCAGTCAAAGGAATTTGCAGAAATAAAGGTTTCATCCACTCACAAAACTTGTTATAGTGTTCATCTTCCTTTGACTTGTGGTTCTTATCAGGGAAAGGCATAGGTTTTTGAACCCAAGGCTCTCTTTCACTACCATGTTTCTTAGCAACAAAATCTTCTTTAGTGTATTTAGTATTTTTAGTGTGCCTTTCAGGTCCTTCTTCAACTTTTTCTTTATCAGGAACATCATTTTCCTCATTACCACTTTCAGTTTCAGCATTAGAGACATATATACTATTAGGATCTTTAGCAGGTTCAGAGGATTCTACAATAGTTTTATGTTTCTTTTTTCTTTTCTTAGGAGTAGTACCACTATTTTCAGCTTGTTGGGAATCCTGCTCAATTCTTTTAGGATGCCCCTCAGGATATAGAGGATCCTGGGTAGCAACACCGCTTCTAGTTCTAATTTCATAAGCATGTTTTTCTTTAGCAGCATTAACTAGCAAGTCTTTTTATTCCTTAATAAGCTGATCAATTTGAGTTTGAACCATTTGGAAATATTTAATAAGCATTTTAACATCGTTAGAGGTTCTTTCCACAATATCGTTCAACTCAATAATAGCTCTAGAGTTTTCCATTAAGTGATTTTGCACCCTTTTATTAAAATTATCTTGTTTAACAATAAAAACATCAAATTCTTCAAAGCATTGATCAGGAGGTTTAGAGTAAGGAATATCACCTTCATCAAAATGTTGGAAAGAGTGTACCTCAATAGTGGATGAGTGGGGGATTGGCTTACATAATTCTTCTATAGGAGGTAAATTCTTCACATCTGCAGCTTTAATTCCCTTCTCCTTAAGACATTTCTTAGCTTCTTCATCACTTCATCATTTAGTTCAATAACTCCCCTCTTCTTCGGTTTTGGTGTTGGTGTTGGCTCAGGCACAGTTAACTCAGGTGTAGTTGTCTCAGGTATAGTTGGTTCAGAAGGAGTCCAATCTTCATAATTCTTGCTTATTTTAGCCATTAATTCCTCAGCTTCCTTGGGAGTCCTATTCCTGAAAACACAATCAGCACAACTATCCAGGTATGCCCTAGATTCTTCAGTTAGTACATTATAATATATATCAAGAAGCTCATTTTTAGGTAATGGACATCCAGCCTGTGCATGAATCAAATCACAAAACCTTGCCCATGATTCAGGCAATATCTCTTTTTCTCCCTGTTTAAAATCAAAAAGTTCCTGCAAAATAGCATGTCTAGCACTAGGAGGGAAATATTTCTGAAGGAAGGTACTAATTAAGCAATCAGGGTTGTCAATAGATCCAGGAGGTAAATTATTAAACCAAGTTTTAGCTTCTCCTTTCAGTGAAAAAGGGAAAATTTTAGCAACAAAGTAGGTACGCATCTTAATATCATCAGAAAACAGGCCACTCATGGTAGAAAGCTCAGTCACATGTGCTACATCACTTTCATTCTTAGTCCCACAAAAAGGTTCTTTCTCAATAATAGTAATGTAAGATAAATCAAGAGAGAAATCATAATCCTTATCTTAATGTTTATGGGAGATGCAGCAAACTTAGCATTAGGAGACAATTTGGGTTTTATAGTACGCCTCTCAAGGAGGCTCTTAATAGCACTCCTATCATGGGTGTTTTGACATTCTTTAATAAATTCATCGGTCATCTCTATATAACCGTCTTCAATAGCATAACTCTCTCTAGACTCAGGTGAACTGATAGATGTAGTAGTATCTTCATTAGGAGTTTCTATTTCCAGCTATAGTTCTAGCAATCGTAGCATCTAGGAAAGGACCTAATGAACCACTCTTATCAAGCACAGTAGAAGCACCATCATAAGTATCAGAAGTTTCAGATTCAACAGTAGTAGCAGTGTGTGTAGCATGTGTATGTGGTGGTGTAAGGAACTTACTCATAACAGACGGTGAATCAAGAGCAACAGAGGTGTTCAGAACCATACCTCTCCTTGTAGTGGATGGTAAAATAGGAACCTTGCCATCACGAGACTTACCCATGATGGATGGATGGCAGCGAACAATAGTGATTCCAAGTGAACTTGATAAATAAAGCTATGCTCCCCGGCAACGGCGCCAGAAAATAGTCTTGATGACCCACAAGTATAGGGGGTGTATCGCAGTATTTTCGAGGGAAGTGAAACCCAATTTATTGATTCGACACAAGGGGATCCAAAGAATATTTATAAGCCTTAACAACTGAGTTGTCAATTTAGCTGCACCTGGAAACAATCTTACTCACAACAGTTTATCAGTAGCAACAATTTTGTAATAGCAATAGCAAAGTAATAGCAGTAATAAAAGTAAAGACAGTAGTAACAATTGCAGTAAACAGTAGGACTAAAGCGCGGTAGGCATAGGGATGGATGGAAGGGCGTTGCATGGACAAGACAATTCATATGACAATCAAGACATAGGGCATTTGCAGATAAATAAGATAAAGCATCCAAGTACTAAATAATCATATGCATGTGTTCCATATATAGTCATACGTGCTCGCAATGAGAACTTGCACAACATATTTTGTCCTTTCAGTTCGTTTGCGGCGGGGCCTCGAGGGAACTACTGGCAATTAAGGTGCTCCTTTTAATAGAGCACCGGAGCAAAGCATTAACACTCCATGAACACATGTGATCCTCACATCAAAGCCATCCCCTCCGGTTATCCCGATTGCTGTCACTTCGGGGCCTTTGGTTCCGGACAACAATATGTGTATACAACTTGCAGGTAAGACCATAAACAATACTATCATAATGAATCAATAACATGTTCAGATCTGAAATCATGGAACTCGGGCTCTAGTGACAAGCATTAAGCACAACAAGTTGCAACAAAGTCAAAAAACACTAATAATAGATCTAGGCACCATGCCCTAACAATCTGATGCCATTACATGAACGATCTCATCCAATCTCTACCATACACATAGCCTACAATGGGGGATTACTCACTCATGGATGGGGGAAACATGGATGGTCGATGAAGAAGCGATGATGATTTTGATGGCGATGATCTCCTCCAATTCTCCGTCCCGGTAGGATGCCATAACAGAGTTTCTGGTTCCAAATCGCAGAATCTGGTGGTGGCAGCGTAGCGGAACTCTTTCTGGAAAAACATCGAACCCCCCTTGGTTTTTAGGTCAAGAGGCAACTTATAGACGAAGAGGGAGGCCGAGGGGGTGACCGAGGCGGCCACACCACCCCTTGGCGCAGCCAGGCCTGCCCCACGTGGCCAGGTGGTGTGGGCCCCTCGTGGCCCTCCTCCGTCTCGTCTTCTCGCTCCGTGAATCTTCTGGTGAAATAGGATTTTTGGCATATTTTCCGGGATTTTTCCTAATAGTTGATTTTCTGCATAAAAACTAGACACCAAGGTAATTCTGCTGAAAACAGCATCAGTCCGTGTTAGTTGTATCCAAATCACACAAGTTTAGAGAAAAAACAATAGAAAAAGTGTTCAGGAAAGTAGATACGTTTTGGACGTATCAGTTCCTGAGCAACTGCCCGAGAAGCGCTAGCGGTGGCACAAGCACGCGTTTGGCTCCTTGTGTTCATCATCTAAAACATTGAAGAAAGACAAAAAAATAAAACTTTTTGATCCAACAACAGTAAGTACAATATATTCCTCATCATAGCACACTAAAGAATTTCCTCGAAATAATAATTCAGGCAAGAAAATCATGGCAATTGGTTTATAGTAGGTCTCAACCTAGATTGACAATGACAATAGATCGGAGATGAATTTTCAAAAAGTAATTGGAGGATCGGAGGAGAAACATACCGTAGATAACTCGTGTGCGAGGAAATCGAACGAAAGTTAGTGGAGATGAAGATCTCTTGAGGTTTTGAGAGAGTTTGGAGGTAGAAGAGAGAAAAATGATTGAAGTTTTGGAGTTGGAGGTATCTTCCCGTGCGATTTTGTGGTCGGACGCAACTCTACAGGCGCAACTATACGGCCGGAACATTGTGTTCTCGCCGTATAGTTGGCCTTCTGTCACAAAATTAAGGTTTCATCCTAGCGACGTAGCTATACGGATGCAACTTTACGGCCGGAAAAAAATGTTCCCGCCGTATAGTTGGTTGTTAAACTGTCTGTCCCTGCGAAAGAAAATATACAAAGACATCGATATCTATACGACCGGAACTATACGGCCGGAATTTTTATTCCCGCCATATAGTTGGTCGTTAAACTTTCAGTACATTAGAAAAGAATTCGTACGGAGGCACCGATATCTATACAACCGGAATTTTTATTCTCGCCGTATAGTTGGTCGTTAAACTCTCAGTACGTGTTAAATAAAAATTATGGATGGCAAAGATATCTATACGACCGGAACTATACGGCTGGAATTTTTATTCCCGCCGTATAGTTGGTCGTTAAACTCTCTGTGTGCATCAAAAAATTCTGTTTCTTCAAGAATTACTTGTTTTCTTGTAACTTAGTGATATACCTTTTTTATGACAGAAAATTAACAATAAATATTGTCGACCAACAACAACATGTATGTAGCAGAATTTTAAGTACTACAAAACTTCTTCTCCTCAAATAGAGTTTTCTAGCACTCTTTATTAATCATAAACTTAAACTAAAAACTTAACTCAAACCTTTATTCAACATGGATTGCCTCCCATGGAGCGCTCTTTTATGGTCAATAGCTTGACCTTGACGATACTCACTTGGACCAGATGAGTGGAACACTCACTCCAAAGTAATTGGCCTTTAAAGTGATGGCCTCCTTCTCGTCATGTTTGGCTTTCTTTTTGCTGTGGAAATGGATAACAAAAGGATCCCGCAAAGGCAATTGCAACTTCATATTCCCTTCATGGAGGTTAATTAAAGCCTTTATAGTTCTCAAGAAAGGACGGTCTAATATTATAGGAGCAATAGTATCTTCATGCATGTCAATAATAACGAAGTCAATTAGAGCAGGACAACCTTTAATGTAAACTAAAGTGTTCTTCTTAATTCCTACAACTTGTTTGTAGGTAGAATCTGCTAGATGCAACTTTAATTCAGTGATTTCAAAGGAGCCAAGATTTAACTTGTTAAAAAGACTCTTTGGAATTGTTGAGACGCTTGCACCTAGTTCACAAAGTGTAGCTATCTCGTTAGTCCCAATCTTTATCTTAATAGTAGGCTCAAATATGTTATCTAGTTTAACAGGTAACTTTTCAGCAATTTTCTTGTATTTCTCTTCAAGATCACGTACCTTAATTGCTACTTGATCAACAAAGTGTTGATACATGGCTTCATCGTTACCTTCACTTACCGAAATTTTGACGTTGATCCTCCTTACGAGATCTTCGATGGTGTAGCTTGGTGAAGGGGCATTACTATAATCAAGTTCTTCAGGCTCCTCCCTTTGGATCCTCATTATTTTGAGTTCTTCAATAGGATTAGTCTCAGCTTTACCTGCAAATTTAGCTAGAATGAGAGTTTGACTCTCGTTTATCTTACCTAGTTGTGCCTCAATGATACGTTGTAAACGTATCTATAATTTTTGATGTTCCATGCTTGTTTTATATCTACTTTCTTATGTTTTGTCCACACTTTGGAGTACTTTTACACATTTTCTGGAACTAACCTATTAACAAGATGCCACAATGCCAGTTGCCTATTTTTTATTGTTTTTGGTTTCAAAAAAGATAGTAAGGAAATATTCTCGGAATTGGACCGAACAAAAGCCAAAGTCAATCTACCCTAGCCGCGCCCAAAGGGGAGACGAAGAGGGGAACCGGGGCAGCCACACCCTAGGGTGGCGCGGCCAACCCTAGCCGCGCCGCCACCTGGTGTGGGCCCCCTGGCGCTCCACCGATCTTGCCCCTTCGTCTATAAAAGTCTCCCGGGACGAAAACCCTAAGTACCCGATCAAAATTCCACGAAAGAGTCTGTAGTCGCTGCCATCTCCATCCCTAAATCGGGAGGAATCTGAAGCTCTTCCCGGCACCCTGCCGGAGCGGAGAGATCACCCTGGAGGCCTTCTTTATCACCATACCTGCCTCCGGTGTGATGCGTGAGTTGTTCATCCCTGGACTACGGGTTCATGTAGTAGCTAGATGGTTGGTTCTCCTCCTTTGTGCTACCATGTTTAGATCTTGTGAGATCCGTTCATGATCAAGATCATCTATTTGTAGTCCTACATGTTGTGTTTGCGGGAATCCGATGGATATTGAGATGCTATTTCAGATTAATTATTGATTCTATCATGGCTATGTTATTTGTGATCTTGCATGCTTTCCGTTGTTAGTAGCTATCTTGGCCGAGTAGATGCTAGCAACTCCAAGAGGGAGTATTTATGCTCGATAATGGGTTCATGCCTCTAGGAATCTGGGGAAGTGACAGAAATCTCTAAGGTACTAGATGTGATGTTGCTACTAGGGAGAAAACAACAATCCTTTGTTCATAGAACAATCGTGTTGTTTACTTTACACACTTTGCTTAATGCAATTATCTGTTGCTTGCAACTTAATACTGGAGGGGGTTCAGATGATAACTTGAAGGTGGATTATTAGTCATAGATGCAGTTGGATTACGATCTATGTATAATGTTGTAATGCCCAATCAAATCTCGTAGGAGTCAAGATGATTAGTATATGCATGTATGCTTTCTTGGTTTCTGTAAATTTCCCGCTGTAATTTGTTCACCCAACATGTCATCTATCTTAAGGAGAATCACCTTTAGTGAACTATGGACCCCGGTCCATTCTTTTACCATCAATCTACAAGCTATTTGCTGTTTTCTATTTACTTTCTGCAAGCAATTACTATCTTCCACACAATACGTTTAATCCTTTGTTTTCAGCAAAACCGGTGAGATTGACAACCTCACTATAAGTTGGGGGCAAAGTTCTATGGTTGTGTTGTGCAGGATTCCAAGTTGGAAACAACACCTTGGAGGTGTTTCCTTGCTCCTACTGGTTTGATAACCTTGGTTTCATAACCGAGGGAAAACTTGCTACTGTGCTCATCATACCTTCCTCTTGGGGTTCCCCAACGAGCTTGATATATTTTGATCCATCAATCAACGATCCTCGTTCTTTCTTGGAGGGCCTGCAAATCATTCCTCAAACTAACAGCTTGGTTAGATAATTTACCAAGCATGGCATCATGGTTCTCCGTTATTTTACCAAGAATATTGTTTTGTTCATTTTGTGAGTCTATAAAATACTTAAGTGTTTCTTGGAGACTACCATTACTAGTTCCCATATTATTATTAGAATTACCTGTAGGACTAGAATAATGTTTCTGAAAGTTAGGATTGTAACTCTTTTTCCAAGCAGGGTTATAATCATTACGAGCTATAAAATCTATTTCTTCAATATTTGTTTCAGGACTGGCTCTTACCTGGGTTTTCTTACCTTTTATGGCTAATATGAGCTCATCCAACTTAGTATTGAGTTCTTCATTTTCTTGTGGTGAGATGGAGTTCACCTGCTTCGTGTTTGATCTTTCAACATGCCATTGAGCATGGTTGTCTTAAGCATTCTTCCATCCTATGACTAGGACAGTTTCTTAAGCATTCTTTCATCCTCTCCCATGCAAGCGCTAGTGGCTCACGCTCTTTCTATCTAAAGCCAGTAATATTAGATCGGAGTTTCATAGTCTTTCCAGGTGGGAAAAATTTAGTCATAAATAAAGAAGTATATCCCACCTATGATGTAATAGTATTTCTAGGCAAAGATAACAACCATTCTTTTGCTCTCCCTCTTGGAGAGAAAGGAAATAGACGTAATTTGACCGCATTAGGGTCAACATCTTTTATATGCATCATATCACATATTTCAGTGAAAGTATTTAAGTGCATACCTGCGTCTTCAACAACAACAACAACAACAGAGCCTCCAAATTGATTCTGTTGAACCAAACTTAAATAATGGGGCTTAATTTCATAGTCATCAGTAGCAATTTCTCGCTGAGTAATAGGAGTACGCAAATAATCATTGTTGGGAGTAGCAAACTCCCCAAGCTTCTTTTCAGCCATATTTCCTATGTTCTTGGGTTTTCTTAAACAAAGAATTATAATAGTAAAAGCAATAATTTAAAGACTAACTAATTTTTTTTTTGGTTTATCAAATAAAGACTAAAAGCAAACTAGCAAAATTAAAAACAATAATTAAAACTAGCAAGGTTCCTAATAACCTCACCCGGGTAGCTATTGCTTTCCTGGCAACGGCGTCAGAAGAAAGGGTTGATACCTTCGATCCGGATTACGGATGTAGTGTAGCTTCTTTTTCCCTAGTAGACCTAGGTTATCGAATCATCAGGAAGCGAATGCGTAGTGAAGTTACTTTAATGGACCTTTGGGAGTTTTAGAATTCCTTTTGTGTTTTACTGTACCAATAGCTCGCGTCTTTTTGTTGTTGATGATGATGGAGAGAGAGAGAGAGGGCCTAGGGCGTTCGGTTTCACCTGTAGCTGTGCAAAATATCTGATGGGAATAAAAGATAGAAATAAAGTATGCATGTACTTGTTAGAGCAAGATAAATTATATGTGGACAGTGCATCCATAATTGCTATTGCCTCCGCAACCGCTTATAGCAATAACCTACTAGTCTCATCCATAGAAGAAAGAGAACTAATGATATGCATAGTGATATCACCGTTAATCTCAAGTAAATCCCTCACATACAGCCGTACTACCCCTTCTGTCACTGGGGTTCCCAACCTGCAGATCAGTCATTACTCATACTCCCTATACCTAGATCAACCATCGGGGTCTTGGGTACCTGACAAGTCCTTGGATTGAGGCAAGAGAGGATACAATAATAATCATGTCATACAAACTAATATATGATCCCATCTATGATAAATAACATGCACAATTGCTACATGGCTAGGCCGAAGCCCTTAGCCCAAGGAGAATTACTCACACATAAAGATGAGATCAACAATCACAAACATTGTAATGAAAATCATAAGATTGATAGCAATAGTCTTACAATGTCACCAATCGAAGAAGAGATCTACTATTACAAGTGGTGGAATATGGCTATGGAGATGGAGAAGGGTTGAGATCTGGAGGCGGTTGGTGATCTGTCGCAGAGACTTTTTGGCGAGGTCTAGCTTGTTTTCTCGTCGCCCGGTGCTTCTTTATATAGGGGTCCCTTCACGAAAGTTGTTCTGTTTGACCTAACGGTGGCGACGCCAACTATACGACCAGAGCTATACGGCCGGAATTTTTGCTCGGGTCGTATAGTTGGTCGTTAAAGCGTCTGCCTCCGCTTTATGGCTCCTGGTTTCTTCTGGTTGATGGAAATCTCGTATCTTTGACTTTAATATAGTGATTCCCATCTTCTATCGACATTATCGGTGCAGGAAAAATATAAAATAAAGGATTGCATACCCCTATGAATATTAGGCATTAGTGGTAGGGTTTAGAGAGATATTTCATCAAAACTATGAATAATATCCAGTTTAAATATGGACGTAGATGACTATATTTCAGAGCCATCAATCATTGTTCCCAACAAATGACCCTTGCTATTGGGGAGACCCAACATTTCAGGGACTCAGACCCTTATAGTATTTGTGAGGCATCCCATACCAGAATAAACCAACTTCGAGATAAGCCCCGTCCCATTTTCAGGGTAATGTGGTTGCACGCTTTAGTTATTCTAGCAGAACTACATAGAACCGAGTGTCATTTTCGCAAACATGATCCTCCTCTTTGTTTCCATCATCTTTTCAAAACCAAAACCTTTATTGTTCTCAAAACTTCCTCTTGGTAAGTTTAGCATCTCGAGGGGGTTCCCAACCTATAGCTTAGCTTTGGAAAAAAGGGGCTTCCAAATGGTGCATAGTGGTAACTATCCTACTGTTGGAGATATGCCCAAGAGGCAATAATAAAGTAGGTTATTATCATATCTTCATACTTATGATAAATGTTTACATACCATGCTATAATTGTATTAACCGGAAACATTAATACTTGTGTGATTTGTAAACATAAAAGAGTCCCTAGTAAAGCCTCTTGTTAAACTAGCTTGTTGGTTGATATATGATCATGGTTTCCTGATCATGAACATAGAGATGTTATTAACAACAGGGTCATATCATTAGGAGAATGATGTGATGGACATACTCCTATAGTTAAGCGTAGCATAAAGATCAAGTCATTTAATATAGTTCATTTGCTATAAGCTTTCTGATACATAGTAACCTAATTCCTTCGACCATGAGATCATGCATATCACCTTTACCGAAAGGATGCTTTGATAACATCAAACACCACACCGTAACAGGGTGGCTATAAAGGTGGCATTGAGTGTTCGGAAAGTATTGGTTGAGACACATGGATCAAGAGTGGGATTTGTCCATCCATATGACGGATAGATATACCCTGGGCCCTCTCGGTGGAATGTCATCCAATTAGCTTGCAAGCATGTGACTGGCTCACAAGGGATCACATACCACGGGAACGAGAAAAGAGTACTTATCGATGTGAGGTTGAACTAGGTATGCAGAGATACCGACGATCATAACCTCGGATAAGTAAACTATCGTGAGACAAAGGGAAATTGGTATCGTATGTAAGTGGTTCATTCGATCGCAAAGTAATCGTAGAAATATGTGGGAGCCATATGAATTTCCAGATTCCTCTATTGGTTATTGATCGGAGAAGTGTCTCGATCATGTCCGCATAATTCACGAACCGTAGGGAGACACACTTAAGGATTCGATGTTGTTGAGTAGTTATGGAATGATGAGTAAGAGACCGAATGTTGTTCGGAGTCTCGAATGGGATTCGGGATATCACGAGGAGATCCGAAATGGTCCGGAGAATAAGATTCATATAAGGAAAGTCCCGTTTCAGAGTTGGGGAATGGTTCCGGTGTTTTCATCGGGAACATTCTAGAAGGTCCCGGAATGTCCGGCACTCCGAAAGGGGGAAGGGTACATGAATGTGTCATTGTAAGTTGGAATGATTGCATCATGTACTAGGTGTCATTGCTGTCCAAAATAAAGGGTTTATTCAAATCCTAATTTGAAAAGTCAAACGGCTAGTTTGAAAGTCAAACGGCAAGTTTTGGAAAGAGGAGGAGAAGTGGGAAACCGAGTTGGGGAGGGATTCCCTCCTCCAACCACCGGCCCACCTCCAAGCCGAGTTGGGGAGGGACTCCCCTCCCCTTGGCCGCGCCTCCCACCTATAAAGGGAGGGGCAGGGCTGCTCCTCCTAACACACAAGTCCCTCTCCTCTAAACCTAAACCCTAGCCACAGCCTAGGGATTTCTCCCAAGCCGTCAAGTTAGAGCTTCTAATTGCCCTAGCCTCCGGTTTAGAGCCTTCTAATTGGTGTGTCTAAACCCTAGATCACCAAAGCTCTCTCATACTCCACCATACTCGCTCCGGCTTAAGGCGAAGCCCTGCGAGATCTCCCCTCTACTTCCGGTACCACGCCGTTGTGCTGCCGGAATCGCGAGGAGAGTGCTACAACCTCCGCTGCCTGCTGGAACAAGGGAGAGGAAGGTCTTCGTCGAGTACCGAACGTGTGACCGATCAAGGAGCACCGCTTAACGCAGGCTTGGAAGGATCGTCTCTGTGATCTTGAGATCGGAAAGAGTACGACTACATCACCCACGAGAATCTGCTCTCGTTAAACACTTTGGAATCTTCGAGGGTGAGTTATTCCATCGACTCGTTGCTACAATCTAGTAGATAGATCTTGGCTTGTTTGTTTGTATGTGGTAGAAATTTTTTGTTTTCCATGCTACGAAACCCTACAGTGGTATCAGAGCCGTGTCTATATATAGATCTGTTGCACGAGTAGAACACAATGGTCATTGTGGGCATTGATGCTTTTATTGTCGATTTCTTCTTGTGTACTTTGCATCTTGCGGAATGTTGGGATGAAGCGGCCCGGGCTAACCTTACATGACATCGTTCATGAGACTTGCTCCACGCTTGACATGCAACTCGTATTGCATAAGTGGCTTTGCGGGTGCCTGTTTCTCCTAGCATAGTGGAGATCCAATTTACAACGGGTGATTAACAATACTAGTATCAATGTTGTGGTTCTTGTTCGTAAGTTAGAACGACACTTATTGAAAGCCCCAAACCACGTAAAATATGCAAAGAAAGTAGAGGCGTCTAACTTTGTTTTCCAGGGGTGTGTAGTAATGTGATATGGCCATGATTGTGATTATATTTGATGTATGCAATGTTCCTTATTGTAAGTTGGCAACCGGCTGGAGCCATATGGTTGTCTTTATTTTCTTTTGTTAAGACCCGCGTGTCTATTCAAAGTAGTTGTAATAGTTGAAGCCGGTGGACGACAACCATGGAGAAGCGTCATTGACCTTGATGCAATGCCGGTGATGATGGAGATCATGTTCGTGCTTGAAGATGGAGATCGGAAGCACAAAGAAGAAAGGCCATATCATATCATATATTATGAATTGCATGTGATGTTAATCCTTTATGCATCTTGTATTGCTTAGTAGACGACGGTAGCATTATAAGATGATCCCTCATGCACATAAATTTCAAGTTCTAAAGTGTTCACCCTTAGTATGCACCGTTGCCAAAGCTTGTTGTTTTGAAGCACCACGTGATGATCGGGTGTGTTAGATTCCGCGGGTGAATACAACGTAAGCAAGCCAGATTTGCTTATGCGGTAGCTAAGGTTTGATCTTGACGAGCCTAGCATGTACAGACATGGTCTCAGGAACACGGATCACCGAAAGGTAAAGCACGAGTCATATAGTAGATATGATGAACATGTTGATTGTTCGCCATTGAAGCTACATCAACTCTCGTGATGATCGGTTTTGATGTGGTGGATTTGGTTCGTGTGATCACTAAAACAATGTGAGGGATGTTGTTTTGAGTGGGAGTTCACATAGATTAATTTAATTATTAATTAGAACTCAATTTATCATAAATTAAATCAAAGTGAATTTGCATAGTTGTTGTAGTCATTGGCATCCGTTTACCACCTTGCGCTTAGTTATAATTGAGATGATAGAACTATAGAATTCTGGTTAGTTACTTTACGAACTGGTATCGTATTGTTTTGAAGTGTTAATCTAAAGTTTAAAAGTCCTATTGCAAACTTTCAGTAAGTTCCGGTTACTCCATGAAGTTTAATAATTGGTATTAAATCAAGAGTAACAATTCCAAGTGTTAGTGTATAAGTATCGTGTTTGTCTCCATGATTCTTGATATTCAAAGGATTGTCTTAATATCAAGGTTATCTAGGATCTGAAAGAGTTGTTTCAGAAACCATGATGTGTGGAAGATATTGTGATATCTGAACGAAGTTTTGGTTGCAACATGATAGAGTATAATATGGCAAAAGTCATGTTCTCGTATTTGATGAGAATTTGCAAAAGGTTGAAGACACTTGTTGTCCTAATCCTCCAAAAGGTTTTGGATAGCAACATTATACTCGTAATTCATCGTTATAAGCTAAAAGTAGCTTGATCATGGATGATTCCATGATAAGGGTGAATATTTGATGTAGGTAAAATGTTTACTACACCAAGAGATTACTAAAGAAAGGAATTTGAAAGAACACCAAACATTTGATGATGGTGATCTACTTCAAAGTGCAAGTCCAAAGACATTGGTATTTAACTATACACGCTTTGGACTATGTGTCATATGTATGACTCCACTATTGATGTTGATAGATTCTTTCAAGCTGAAAAGGAAATACTGAAAGAGAATCTCATAAGTATGTGGCAGAAAAGAAAAGACTAGAATTGTTCAGCTTAAGTATATAGATGATATACATGTTATGGCTATATTCTTTGCTTCTTAAACAATGTGGTTCTTAAGTATTTGATACTGAATTTGTTGGTGTGAATCGTCATACGAAACAACAGAATTTATGAACTACAATGGCCTAAGTAACTAGCAAAAGAATATGTGATGATGTTCATCGAGAACAAATAAAGGGTTATTGTGTTTCTCGTTAAACATCAAAGCTTGCCTTCAAGATTTGTTTTATCAGGTATTATGAGAACAAAAGGGTTGTTCAAATAATTGCCGTAATCCATAAAAGATGGATGATTCACAAATATCGTTGGATAAATCACATCCATAAAACTAGTGCTAAAAATGTCGAAAGACAAATTGATTGAAAGATCACTTAGGAAGTGACATCGCCGTTTAAATTATATTGGAAAGAAAACATGAAGAAACTCCATGTGGATGGAATTTGGGAGTCTTTTGATTTTTGATCACGTGACGCTTGTGAAACTTTCCTGAGAGATAATTAAAACTTCGTTCATAGGCCAAAAGGGAACGAATGACTATCTTATTGGAACTTGTACATATTGTTGTGCGAAGTCCATTATGTGTAGTCAAGAGCGATGGATTTCAACTTCATATGCTTTCTCCGAAAATTTGAGTGAATATATGAATATTTACTTAATAAGGATGAAGTATGAAACATTTGGAAAAGTTCAAAGTCTTTCAAGATGAAGTGCAAAATCATTGTAATGAGAATATAAATAGTTTATGATAAAGATCATAAAGGAAGATATTTGAGTTACAAGTTTAGCATAATACCTAAGATTTAAGGAATCGATTACGTGGATTTGCATTTCCCGAAACACCATAAGAGTATGGAGCGTTCGAGATATGTAATTAAAACCTTGTTTGACATGGTAAGATCAAAGGTGTAATTCATAGAACTGCCATTATATTTTAAAGATTAAAAGCTTTAGAGACTACCGTTTTCCATTGAAAAGAGCTCCATCATAATCCGCTGAAATGACACCATATAAAGTTATGGTTTGGGATAAAACCCAAGTAGTCCTTTCTTAAACATTGGTATGCTATGCATAAGAAAGATGTTTGCAACCAAAGTCGGATAAACCTGTCTTTGTATTACTGTTAAGTATTCCTCCATAAACACCGGAGACAAAAGTGTTTGTCGCTTAGAACGTCAAGTTTCTTTGAGAAGGAATTTTTCGTGAAAAGATAAGTGGGAGGAAAATAGAACTTTGATAAGGTTAAAGGAACCTTAGCTATATGTGTAGAGTTGCGCAGCACCGAAAAGTGTTCCAGAGACAACAACAATGCTCATGGCTCACGTGCTTCAAAGGTTGCGGTCATAGAGGTCTAAGTTTCTATTGAACCAAGTAGGTCGAGTAAACAATCAAATACCAAGATTTGAGGGTTGAATCATTATTTGAGAATAATGAACGGACTACATGCAAAGAAGCGATGATGGGCCCTGACTCCGTCAAATGGCTTGAAGCCATAAAATCCGTGATAGTTCCATACACGAGAAATCAAGTTTTGAACTTGAAGGACCCTCGAGAAAGGTGTAAAACCTTACAGTTGTGTTTGGATCTATAAAGAAGTAGACATGGATGTTTCACATCTATGAAATAGTCGACATGTTGGGAAAGAGTTCACGACAATGTTCAAAGATTGACTATGACAAGATTTGATCTTTCATAGCGATATTTAGTCTAGACGGATTAATGTAGCAACCACTACATATAATTTTGTTATGTGGTAGTTGAATAAACAAAACAAATTCTTCTAATAGAATTGTTACCTAGGACATGTGCATAACACGGTCCAAAGGGTTTTCTTAATTCAGAGGATGCTAAATGCATATGCAAACTTCAATGGTTGAAGTAAGCATAGCGGAGTTGGAATCTTCACTATGATGAAACTGTTAAAAGAGTTTAATTTCATCGGAGACAATGAAGATGCTTGCATTTGCAAGAAATTAAGTGGGAGCGCTAAGACATATTTCTAATACATTATATGGAGGACATATTGTTGATTAGAAATGATGTATCTTTTATTAACACATATTAAGAATTTCATCCTGATGAAAGACTTAGGCAAAACCCAAATATTTGGCATCAATAGACGCTAATATGGTTGTGCCAAAAGTACATAGATGATGTATTGAATGAGTTCAATATAGAAACTACAAGAAAGGTTCTTGTCACACAGAAAGGATTGAATGAGTTCAATATTGATGATATATTCAAGTGTATTGACACTTGGTAAGTGAAACAAAGATTCAAGTATAGATTGATACTTGATGTATGAAATCACAAAGAGTATTTATATCAATCATATTGTGATACGTACAAATCCAGATATGTCCTATGCTCTAAATGTTATGAGCATATACCAGAATGATTCATAAGATGATCATTGGACGATAGTAAGGATATTCTTATGATCTTTTGGAAGAACTAAGAGTATATTATTTTGTAAAAGTGGCAAATAGATGGTTAGTTCATTGTAAAAGTATTACATTGATACTAATTTTGTCACAAAGTACAAATTAAGTTTATCTCAATCTAAACTAAGGGTGGCACAATAAAATGGAAAGTAAGTTCCATAATGGATTTGGATGAGTTCCAAAGTTAAGACATTGTGACAGATACTACAACAAAAGACTAAGTATATGACTGCTATAATAGCAGCTAAAGAGGGCATTTGTGTCAAGTAGTTTGTTATCAAACTAGGTGTAGTTCACAGCGGGATAATACTATGAAGATATATTGTACGACAATATTATCAACATGTTTTAACCCCAAAGAACTAAAGGTCTCACCGAAGGACCAAAATTATACAAAGCCATCTCATTAGAGAATGAGTGATGCGTAGAGACGCAAAGACATGCAATTACACACGGACCTGGAAGTGTCAGATCCGGAGATCAGTTGACCACTAGCAATCGTGTACATACAACACTGGAAAGCCATAGGTGTTGAATACACAAAGGTTTGAAACTAGATTATTGACTCTAGTGCAAGTGGGAGACTGTTGGAGATATGCCCAAGAGGCAATAATAAAGTAGGTTATTATCATATCTTCATACTTATGATAAATGTTTACATACCATGCTATAATTGTATTAACCGGAAACATTAATACTTGTGTGATTTGTAAACATAAAAGAGTC
Source organism: Avena insularis (assembly GCA_023614405.1). NCBI lineage: Eukaryota > Viridiplantae > Streptophyta > Magnoliopsida > Poales > Poaceae > Avena > Avena insularis. Next base: position 103,758,526 of record CM042694.1, read on the forward strand.
CCTAGTAAAGCCTCTTGTTAAACTAGCTTGTTGGTTGATATATGATCATGGTTTCCTGATCATGAACATAGAGATGTTATTAACAACAGGGTCATATCATTAGGAGAATGATGTGATGGACATACTCCTATAGTTAAGCGTAGCATAAAGATCAAGTCATTTAATATAGTTCATTTGCTATAAGCTTTCTGATACATAGTAACCTAATTCCTTCGACCATGAGATCATGCATATCACCTTTACCGAAAGGATGCTTTGATAACATCAAACACCACACCGTAACAGGGTGGCTATAAAGGTGGCATTGAGTGTTCGGAAAGTATTGGTTGAGACACATGGATCAAGAGTGGGATTTGTCCATCCATATGACGGATAGATATACTCTGGGCCCTCTCGGTGGAATGTCATCCAATTAGCTTGCAAGCATGTGACCGCTCACAAGGGATCACATACCACGGAACGAGAAAGAGTACTTATCGATGCGAGGTTGAACTAGGTATGCGAGAGATACCACGATCATAACCTCGGATAAGTAAACTATCGTGAGACAAAGGGAAATTGGTATCGTATGTAAGTGGTTCATTCGACGCAAAGTAATCGTAGAAATATGTAGCCATATGAATTTCCAGATTCCTCTATTGGTTATTGATCGGAGAAGTGTCTCGATCATGTCCGCATAATTCACGAACCGTAGGAAGACACACTTAAGGATTCGATGTTGTTGAGTAGTTATGGAATGATGAGTAAGAGACCGAATGTTGTTCGGAGTCTCGAATGGGATTCGGGATATCACGAGGAGATCCGGAATGGTCCGGAGAATAAGATTCATATAAGGAAAGTCCCGTTTCGGAGTTGGGGAATGGTTCCGGTGTTTTCATCGGGAACATTCTAGAAGGTCCCGGAATGTCCGGCACTCCGGAAAGGGGAAGGGTACATGAATGTGTCATTGTAAGTTGGAATGATTGCATCATGTACTAGGTGTCATTGCTGTCCAAAATAAAGGGTTTATTCAAATCCTAATTTGAAAAGTCAAACGGCTAGTTTGAAAGTCAAACGACAAGTTTTGGAAAGAGGAGGAGAAGTGGGAAACCGAGTTGGGGAGGGATTCCCTCCTCCAACCGCCGGCCCACCTCCAAGCCGAGTTGGGGAGGGACTCCCCTCCCCTTGGCCGCGCCTCCCACCTATAAAGGGAGGCAGGGCTCCTCCTAACACACAAGTCCCTCTCCTCTAAACCTAAACCCTAGCCACAGCCTAGGGATTTCTCCCAAGCCGTCAAGTTAGAGCTTCTAATTGCCCTAGCCTCCGGTTTAGAGCCTTCTAATTGGTGTGTCTAAACCCTAGATCACCAAAGCTCTCTCATACTCCACCATACTCGCTCCGGCTTAAGGCGAAGCCCTGCGAGATCTCCCCTCTACTTCCGGTACCACGCCGTTGTCCGGAATCGCGAGAGAGTGCTACAACCTCCATTTTCTTTGGAACAAGGGAGAGGAAGGTCTTCGTCGAGTACCGAACGTGTGACCGACTGCGGGAGCGCTGCCGAAACGCAGCGCCGGAAGGATCATCTACGCGATCTTGAGATCGGAAAGAGTACGACTACATCACCCACGAGAATCTGCTCTCGTTAAACATTTTGGAATCTTCGAGGGTGAGTTATTCCATCGACTCGTTGCTACAATCTAGTAGATAGATCTTGGCTTGTTTGTTTGTATGCGGTAGAAAATTTTTGTTTTCCATGCTACGAAACCCTACACCTACTACTGAACAACGGGATTTATGGGTGTCACAAGGGGTTGTACTTAATAGTACAATGGCATCATAACTTGGAGGAGCCAAGATACTATTAGATATAAGTAACAAAATAGTAAAACAATGCAATTTGCATAAGTATATAGATAAAACATTCATAATATAAATATTAGGACAAGCTTATGAACAAGTAGCTGGTTACCTTGGTTGGCAATTTGTCCTTGAGCTTCCTCATCGAAATCCTCAATTTCTCCTCCTTCCTCGAGCTCACTGAAGGTTTGTGTCTATCATTGCAAACAAGTAATCATGCAAAACACCCAAACAAGCATGCATCAATCATCATACCACATTCAGTATAACAAGTCTAGCTTAGCCTTGGGTAAAACGCGCAAAGAAAACCATTACTAAAAAGGAACACTAGGGTTTGCTGAAAAGTGTTTTTCCTACCATAGCCCTTTTTGGTCTTTAACTAAATAGCACACAAGTAAATGAACAACACCACCTTTCATATGCAAAATGTTTTGAAAACACCTGGATATGTGCCACTAAACCTACTGATCACCAACATCCAGGGTTTTATCCCAAAATAACTTTATGTATATTTTGAAAACCCTTAAACACTTTAAATTACCTTTGCAAGCACTTAAATAGACTTTCAGTACAAAAAATATGTACATCATGAACAAGTCATACCACCAGATAGGTGTGAATTTTGTGAGCTCAACAAAATTGGGTTTGCATTTTTTAGCATATATAGTTATTTTATTATGATTTTTCTAGTACAAATAGCCCCTATTTTGGGATTTAATTCACCCGAAAATTTAGGTATGTCAAATTAATTTTTACTTAGAGGGTTTGCAATATTTTGGAGTCCATGCTCACCGAGAGTTGGAATCAACTTAAAATAATTATTAGAATGAATGCCCTAGAGAAAATCCAAAAGTCAACTTTTCATGTTTTTTTAATATTTTTAGTACTCTTATTATTCTATAGGTCTAAATGGCATGAGACCAAAGTAATACGAAAGGCATCAAGAATACCTTTTAGTATAAATTTTATTCAACTTAATCGGAGCTATAAATCTCCAGAAAAATATTTATGAAAGAAAAGGGCATTTTTATTGGGATGATACCAGTGCCATTTGGTATATCTGGTAATTAGGAGTTCAGAGAAGTTTGAATTAGGTCATTTGGGTACATTGATATTTTTAGATTGAATTTATAGCATCAAAGATCTAGCAAAAGAACAAAAGGAAAATAAACTTACAAGCGCCCCACCCGCCTCATCCTCATGCGACGTGTTGTGATTCGGAAAACATTTCGCGAGGCTTTATTGCGCGATGCATCCGACGCAGACAAGGAAAGCTAGCGGCCTCACTTGTCCTTGTGTGTTTATGTTCGTGTGTGCTCCAATGCTAGCATACTTTTTTCGTGTAAAGTTGGTCAGCGATGGTACAGTCTCTGTGGGAGAGAAATCTGCCATAGTTTTCTAGTATAAACTAATGGAGCGGACCTACACTATAAATAAATATCCAATAGATATTTGTTAATATCTGGTCGATATTTCACAATAATTTATGATTCAAACAAACCCTGGTAGCTATTGAAAAATAAGCTGATACTTGTGGTGAAATAATTTGGTAGCTACTACTAAATAATCCAATAGCTATTAATAAATAATTTGGTAGCTATTAATAAGTAATCTTGTAGCTATTAATAAACAATCTGGCAATCGTATTTGGACAACCTGATATTATTGTTTAAAAAACCTTTGTTAAATATTGTGGTAGCTATTGCTAAATAATCTGGTATGTATTGCTCAATAATCTGGTCATCATTGAACCAGACAACTTAAATATTTCTCAAATAACTCGATAGCTATTGTTAAATAACGTAGTAGCTGCTGTCAACTAAGTGATAGCTTTAGCTAAATAATCCGGTGACTATTACTAAGTAATCTGGTAACTATATCAGATAACCCTATATATAGTTGTTGTTTCGAACAAATGTGACAGCTATTGTCAAGTAATCTGAGAGTTATCACTAATTAATCTGGTAGCCATTTTCTAGGTGAACAAAGCTAGTACTCTAACACCGTAAGTTATTCTCATAAAAAAATATATGAAGGCCGAAAATGATGGGCCAGGACGTTACTGAGCCGGGCCGGACCAACTTGGCTATGTAGGCTGATCAAAAGGCTCTTGAAAAATTACTTTTGGTGTAGTTTTTTTTTAAAATTATTCAAATAATTATCATTATATAGATTGACGTGTATCAAAATAATTCCAACTATTTTCTCCACACTTTGGTTTCAATGTTAAAGTGACATGCTGAGTTTAAAGTACATATGTTGTTTTATTTGAGAGAAACAAAGAAGAGAAATTGCAACAATATAACAAAGTGAGAATAGAGAGCTAGCACAGATATTGATGTAGGTTTGGACAACACAAATAGGGTGTATATAGGTGGGATCTTACTAGTAGAAAACATGGCTTCCATCGGAGCTGTCCGGAGAGATCGGTGCCGATCGCATTACGAACTGGGACTAATGTGAGCATTAGTCCCGGTTCGAACGGCTAGGACGTCGGACGGGCAGGACCATAATCGGTCCCGGTTCGAATGGGAACGACACCAACCGAGACTAAAGGGGTTTTTCGTGCCTCAACCCCTTTAGTTCGATCCCGGTTCGTGTTGTCCATGTTCCTGTATATATACCCCAGCCCCACATGTTTGTGTGTGAGCTGGTTTGTTTTCCCTTCTCATGCACAAGTGGTGTATGTTGCTTTGTTTCTCCCCTCTATGCACAAGAGGTGCTCGATGAAATGTGTGAGCGCATGATGCCAATTGAGTTCACACAAAACAAACATGATATGAAAACATGATATGAAGTGCCTTAACCACACTTAAGCTTTCTCCTCTTTCTTTCCTCCTCGATCAAGGTTAGCAACTTTATCATTTCATCTGTATTGATAGAATGCATGTGTCGATGTACATTGGTCATTTCTCAAGATGTTCTGTAATTTTGATAAACTTAATTATATAATGCAGATAAACTAGCAATGGATGTATGGTGACCGATGCACTGCCGAGTTCATTACGGGCCTGTATAATTTTATCGGTATGGCTGAAGCAAATAGTGTGAATGGTTTTATGTGTTGTCCATGTGTTGCCTATCAGAATAAGAAGGAGTACTCTTTCTCGAGAACCCTTCACACCACCTGCTTCGGTCTGGTTGCATGCATGCTCGTGGGCAGCAGTGGAACAGGTTGGACCGTTGGATGCGCGCTCGGTCGCACCAGCGGGACAGGTTGCATACTCGCGGACACTAGCGATTAGCGGGACAAGAGTCAGCTGCCGCCGTACGGGTGAAGAAATATGCGATGCCCTATATCACAGTTCATGAATAAAATATTTCTCCTAAAAAAATTCCCTCCGACCTAAATTAGTTGACTCAAATTTGTCAAGATACGGATATATCTAATACTAAATCATGTCTAGATACAATCAAATCTAGACAAATCTAAGTCAACTAATTTGGGTCGGAGGGTGTCGTTGTATTGGGAACGGCGGTACCTAAGGAGGTTAGATAGAGGTGTGTGGACTAGCAGGGAAGCTATCGACGGCGTCCGCAGGCGGGATTGGATACAAGCAAGCGTAGCTGGACGCAGGAAGTACCCAGGTTCGGGGCCCTCGTGATGAGGTAAAACCCCTACTCCTGCCGGATCTGACTATCAGGGATACACGAACTACAAGTACTCCTTAAACTGTATTCTCTAGCTACTGTCTTAAATGCAATGAGACCAACCCCTTCTACTGAGGCCTTGCCTCTCCTTATATAGGCAGAGAGGCAACGGTCTCACTGGCCAGTCCGACTGGCGGGCCCCACATGCGGGTCCCAGCCGGCTGGTCATCTACAGTGTCCGGTATGGTATGTTACATCGGAGTTTGAGCGGTATGGCTGTCGTAGACACAGTGGATGGCATGCGAGCCTGTCGTCAGCATCGAGCCACTGTTCCTGCGTCATCCCCGCAAAGTCTTCGGTGTGGCCGGGTGGTTGCCAGTCTTGTCATCGTACATGGCGTACCGTGCACTGATACACACGTCGTCCTGTCCCACTGATTGGGTCCGGCTACTTCGTCGCCATAGCCGGCTACTTCTTGCTGATCCGGCTATCATGTGATAGCCGGCCTGTCTTGCCCTGTCCGGCTGCATCTGGTCAGCCGGACGCGATCCGACTGCTTGGTTTCTTGTCCGGTTAGGGTACCTAGGGATCATCCCCTGACAGAGGGAGTATAAGAAGGCCCAAACTGACGGGCCAGGACGTTACTGAGGTGGGCCGGACCAACTTGGCTATATAGGCTTATCAAAAGGCTCTTGAAAAATTATTTTTGATGCAATTTAAATATTTTTTAAAATTATTCAAATAATTATCATTATATAGATTTACGTGTATCAAAAAAATTCCAACTCTTTTCTCCACACTTGGGGTTCAATGTTTAAGTGACCTGCTGAGTTTCAAGTACATATGCTATTTTATTTGAGAGAAACAAAGAAGAGAAATTACAACAATGTAACAAAGTGAGAATAGAGAGCTAGCACAGATCTTTATGTAGGTTTGGACAACACAAATAGGGTGTATATAGGTGGGATCTTACTAGTAGAAAACATGGCTTCCATCGGAGCTGTCCGGAGAGATCGGTCCCGATCGCATTACGAACCGGGACTAATGTGAGCATTAGTCATGGTTCGAACGGCTAGGACATCGGACGGACAGGATCATAATCGGTCCCGGTTCGAATGGAAACGACACCAACCGAGACTAAAGGGGTTTTCTCGTGCCTCAACCCCTTTAGTTTGGTCCCGGTTCGTGTTGTCCATGTTCCTGTATATATACCCCAGCCCCACATGTTTGTGTGTGAGCTGGTTTGTTTTTCCTTCTCATGCACAAGTGGTGTATGTTGCTTTGTTTCTCCCCTCTATGCACAGGAAGTGCTCGATGAAATGCGTGAGCGCATGATGCCAATTGAGTTCACACAAAACAAACATGATATGAAGTGCCTTAACCACACTTAAGCTTTCTCCTCTTTCTTTCCTCCTCGATCAAGGTTAGCAACTTTATCATTTCATCTGTATTGATAGAATGCATGTGTCGATGTACATTGGTCATTTCTCAAGATGTTCTGTAATGGTTTTTGATAAACTTAATTATATAATGCAGATGAACTAGCAATGGATGTATGGTGACCGACGCACTGCTAAGTTCATTACGGGCCTGTATAATTTTATCGGTATGGCTGAAGCAAATAGTGTGAATGGTTTTATGTGTTGTCCATGTGTTGCCTATCAGAATAAGAAGGAGTACTCTTTCTCGAGAACCCTTCACACCACCTGCTTCGGTCTGGTTGCATTTATGCTCGTGGGCAGCAGTGGAACAGGTTGGACTGTTGGATGCGCGCTCGGTCGCACCAGCGGGACAGGTTGCATACTTGCGGAGACTAGCGATTAGCGGGACAAGAATCAGCTGCCGCCGTACGGGTGAAGAAATATGCGACGCCCTATATCACAGTTCATGAATAAAATATTTCTCCTAAAAAAATTTCCCTCCGACCTAAATTAGTTGACTCAAATTTGTCAAGATACGGATATATCTAATACTAAATCATATCTAGATACAATCAAATCTAAGTCAACTAATTTGGGTCGGAGGGTGTCGGTGTATTGGGAACGGCGGTACCTAAGAAGGTTAGATAGAGGTGTGTGGACTAGCAGGGAAGCTATCGACGGCGTCCGCAGGCGGGATTAGATACAAGCAAGTGTAGCTGGACGCAGGAAGTATCCAGGTTCGGGACCCTCGTGATGAGGTAAAGCCCCTACTCCTGCCGGATCTGACTATCAGGGATACACGAACTACAAGTGCTCCTTGAACTGTATTCTCTAGCTACTGTCTTAAATGCAATGAGACCAACCCCTTCTACTGAGGCCTTGCCTCTCCTTATATAGGCAGAGAGGCAACGGTCTCACTGGCCAGTCCGACTGGCGGGCCCCACATGCGGGTCCCAACCGGCTGGTTATCTACAGTGTCCGGTATGGTATGTTACATCGGAGTTTGAGCTGTATGGCTGTCGTAGACACAGTGGATGCCGTGCGAGCTTGTCGTCAGCATCGGGCCACTGTTCCTGCGTCATCCCCGCAAAGTCTTCGGTATGGCCGGGTGGTTGCCAGTCTTGTCATCGTACAGGGCGTACCGTGTACTGATACACACGTCGTCATGTCCCACTGATTGGGTCCGGCTACGTCGCCGTAGCCGGCTACTTCTTGCTGATCCGGCTATCATGTGATAGCCGGCCTGTCTTGCCTTGTCCGGCTGCATCTGGTCAGCCGGACGCGATCCGACTGCTTGGTTTCTTGTCCGGTTAGGGTACCTAGGGATCATCCCCCGACAGAGGGAGTATAAGAAGGCCCAAACTGACGGGCCAGGACGTTACTGAGCTAGGCCGGACCAACTTGGCTATATAGGCTGATCAAAAGGCTCTTGAAAAATTATTTTTGATGCAATTTAAATATTTTTTAAAATTATTCAAATAATTATCATTATATAGATTTACATGTATCAAAAAAATTCCAACTCTTTTCTCCACACTTGGGGTTCAATGTTTAAGTGACCTGCTGAGTTTCAAGTACATATGCTATTTTATTTGAGAGAAACAAAGAAGAGAAATTGCAACAATGTAACAAAGTGAGAATAGAGAGCTAGCACAGATCTTGATGTAGGTCTGGACAACACAAATAGGGTGTATATAGGTGGGACCTAGAGTTGAGTCGGTATTCAGAAAAGGATATACCTCTTATCCCCACGCAGTTTTCATACATTGTTTTTTTGAGAAGTTCAAAGATTGAACAAAAATAGAAAAAGGAACCCAACATTGAAGATGCAACTAGGAGAGCAACAAGTTCTCCGGTGGCAACCAACCAAGTGATTGAAACTCTGTCTACGGATTGAAGCTTTTTTCTAATCTCCACGCGAGGTTTGTTCTCCGGTTTCTGGATGTCTTTGACGTGTGATAAAAACATCAAAATGGTACTACTCCCAAGTTCCAAAATGTATTGCAAGCACATCCTAGTCTTAATTAATTCCTTGACATCTAACTCTCTCGTTGCTTCCTTGTGGAACGTTTGTTGCGCATAGACCAGAGCAGTGCAGATCCTCCGAGCACCCCGGCGCTGCAGCAAAAAGTCGTCACCATGCATCACATATACTACTACTATTAGAGTATTTATTATTATTTATCCATGCATGCATGTAAACATTTTACATTTTATCGAGAACACTAAAACGCGTATAGATATATATTTAGTCAAATCTGATTCCATTTAATTTAGGACGGAGTGAGTATAATATAAGATGCTATTACAGCCACTATATACTACGTACGAGAATATTGTTTGTAGTAACATCTTATAATATTATAGGACAGATTGGGTAGTAGCAACGTTGAGTTGAATGGCCGAGAAACTTACCAGCACATGAAGAGCGCAGGCATCGGGCGTGGCAGCCGTGGTGGTGGCCGGCTTCCAGATTTCTCCCCTGAACCTGAAGCCGCGGAGGAGGACGTACACGTACCGCCATGTCGATCGCCGTGGCCTCGTATCCGTGCCCGTTCCCATATCCACACAGCTGCTGGGTCCGAGTCCGAGGAGGTGTCTCCGTCGCTTGAACCGGAGGAGACGCCGCCGTATTGTGACTGTGGGTTCCCCTCATCAGAATATTTGGAGGAGGCCGTGCCTCCGCCGCCGCTCGTCCTCCTCGAAGAGGCGCCGGAGCCGTATTGACCTCGCCGGCTCCCCTTGCCATTGCCACTCGAGCTCGAGTAGGCACCGTCGCCGTTGCCCCGTGCCCGTGCCCGTTTCAAGATCCAGTCCAAGTCCGACTCCGTGGAGCCGGCCGAGGTGCCTCCACCACTCGATCTCGAGGAGGAGTTACCACTGTAGTATGCTCCATGCTGCTGCCGGTTCCGGTAGCCGCCGCCACCCGAAGCAGACGACGAGGAGCGGATTGTGCGGTCGTAGTCGGCGCGGCGATGGTCGTCGGAGAGCACCTCGTACGCGTCCTTAACCCGGCGGAACCATACAGCGGCGGCGGCGCGGCCGGCGGCGTCGGCCTTGGCGTGGTGGTCCGGATGGTAGCTTTGGGCGAGTCGGAAGTAGGCCTTTTTGATGTCGCTCTTGCTGGCGTTGGGCTGCAGCCCTAGCGTCCGGTAGTGGTCGCTCATCGCTTCCTCCGGTCGATCAATCGATTCGTGGTGGGTGCGGAACACTTCTTCTCTTTTATTATGTCCAGAAAAATTGTTGGGATTTGCCTTGTTTAGCATCTAGCGTCCCTGTTGGAATTAAACCTAGTCCGGGCCGTGTCGTGTGTGAGTAGGTTTCTGAGCCCAAGCAGGCAGCTCTTTGCGTTTTGGGGTCCAGGCATTACACCGTGCTCATCTTCTTTTGTGCATTCAAAAGGTATTATTTCTTTTTTTTTTGGAGGGAAAAGGTATTTTTTCTTAGAAACATGGTGCATATGCTCACAACCCACGTACGCTCACTCGTATGAACACGTGCACAAACACCTCCTATGATCATTTTCCGGAAGACTGAGCTGGCCAATCGAGCCTAGCTATGGACCGGAAGGAGGACCAGAGAGAAAACCGCTTCCCGTCACCCCTCCTATGGGTGACCGAAGCGGCCGTCCACCCCAGATCCAACCTCGTCCCACCTCTCCGTCTCTCCCTGCCGCCGCCAGCTTGTGCCGCCAGGGTTAGGCCGCACAGGGCCGGCGGCAGCGGGCCTTCCTCTCCTCGGCGCGAGGTGGTTTAGGCGGGCAGGCGAGCTCCGCGGCGCACCGTACTTCTTGGCAGACGGCGGATCCGGTTGCAGGCGGTGGGGTGCGGCGGCATGCCAACCCTGCTCTCTGCTCCACGAGGCACACTAGTTGGTGGCGGAGAGCGACGGGCATGGGGGCCACTGCCGGAATATGACTATTTACGGATATTTCTTTTATATTTTTTAGACAAGCCACATAAAATGTTCATTTTTCTAAAAAAAACTTATGTATCAACATAGAATGTTCATATGTAAATGCGAAATTTTTATTCAAAATTTTTAGCATTTTAAATTTTAGTTTTTATATATTTTTCATAATAGGTTAATTTGCACCCGTGTGTCAAATCACCACCTCCACTATAGACTATATTATTATTATTGGGGCGAGATAAAAATGAAAACCTAAGACTAATGACTGCGGCCACCTGATAAAAAAATCTGATTCATGGGATAACTAAATTAGACCGACTCTTTTATTTATTTCAATTTTTATGAGAATTAATAATCATTTGTACCCGATGCAATGCACGGGAATCATGCTAGTGTTTGTAGAACACACTCGGTAAATTAGTCCAAAAGAAATTCCATGTGTTTGATGTTTCTACCAAACGCTCTGTCGACAGGTACAGTGATAGGCAGACCCCTCTCGTACCCCTAGCGTCGCTCCCAAGGCGACGCCAGCGGCGACCCGCCCGCCGCCACCAAAGCCTCCCGCCGCCCGCCTCTCTCACCGCCGCTGTCGCCGGCCCTCGCTGCGGTGGTGGCGGGCCCAGTCTCCAAAGGAGGTTTGGGGTGGTGGTTGCCGGAGGTTCACGCCGGATCTGCTGAGGCAAGGATGGTTGGCGTGCTGACGTGCAGCGGCCAGGGCGGCGTCCCTGGTCGGGGTGGTGGCGGAGATCCTCTCCCGGCGACGCCATGGCCAACAACAGAGGTGGGACTAGACCCGGTGGCCATGGACGAAACCTTAGATTTAAATTTGGGTGTCTCCCGTGCCGTCCCCTAGTTCCTCTTCGATGCATGGTTGGGCTGGATCCGATGGAGGGTCGATCCCTGCTCTATCACTGCCTTTCTCGATGCTGGCCTAGCCTACGGGCTCCTGCTAGGGGTCGGAGCAGTGGATCTTGCAGGTCGCCGGCGGGTGGCGTGGGGGCTGCCGGCTAGGCATGAATAAAGGTGGTGGTTCTCGAATCTCTCGCACATCAAGACAGTGATATACTTGATGCGTGCCTTCATGGATCTGTCCGGAGTGTCTAGTTCCGGAAGGCTCTGCCGATGAACTCCCATGGGCACATCATGCCGAGAGTTTGCTAGATCAGAAGGAATTCGGTCGTGCGCACCTATGTTTTTTGCTGGCCGTTTGGTTTGAGATGGAGCATGGTGAAGCTCTGCTACCTGTGACCATCATGTGTCATGTCTTTGACGATTCATGGTGAAGTCAGATGTGTAGAATTTCATGAAGATAGGAACATAAGGGCTAGCTATGGTGGATTGAGTCTTTGGGGTGTTGAGGATGTGGCTTGGTGATCTGTGACTCGCAACAGCGTCTGTTAGAGGGGTGACAACACAAGAGATGTTCATAGTCTTACCTTGCAGGGTGAAAAATTCAAGGTCTGGCCTTCATTGGTTGTGCCTGGCAATGGCCTTGCAGAAGTCATTGTTTTGCGAGCGAAGACTTCCTCTATGGTGAAAACCTAGGATCTTTGATCGGGTGATGACAGTGCTTGAGCTCTTTCTTGGATACGTCGTTTTTGGAGGGGTTGGACTCTGGTGTTGTTTTGGTGGTGTTAGTGTCGCTGCTGCTAAGGATCTGATCGCTTTAGCGGCACTTTTCTTTTTGGTAATTCTTCTTCTTTTTTTTGGTTGTGTGTATCCGTAATGTTAATAGAGTAATGCGTTGTTACAGAGGGTGGGTGTAATTGGTATCTTGCAATATTAATATATGCTTCTTTCCAAAAACAAATGCTCTATTGTGTAATCTTTGCCGAGCGAAACACTCGGGAAATATTATCCTTGTTAGAGTACCTATACCTGTATGTGTCCAGTTCCCCCAAACTACTTTGTGTTAGAATTTGATGAGTTTTGGGTTGTTGGTCCATTAGACATATTCTGAAATTCTCTTTGGCCTATTTGTGCATGACAACATATGGTTGTGCTAGTGGTGCCAAAATTTAGTCCCACATTGTTAGTTGAGTGAGAGTTCCACCTCCTTATATACTAGCATGTTCGACCACTCACTAAGGTGTGAAAATAAGAGCATCTCTCGTGCACTCCTCCTCCGACCCCACCTGCCTCGCCTCGACACGACGCACGCGTGCACCGCGGGTTGCAGGAATCTCGCCGAGACGAGCTTTATTTTTACTAGTCGGAAAAATTAATCATATAATAATTACAAGTCATTAACGCACACGTTAATTAGTCAGCCATTTCCAGTCTTTATGGAACGTGGGTTGTTACCGACTCGGACGTGGGTCGAGCCCCAGGGTCTCCCTGACTTGCGCTATATAAGCGTATGCGTTAAACCTAATTGATACAACCTACATACGTGTCTCTTTCTAGTATACTACGTCGCCGCCTTCGTCTTCCCCATCCCAGCTTGCGGCGTGCACCGCAGATCGGGACAGTAGGCCTCCGGAACCCCGCCTCTTGTGAACCTGTACGGATGAGGGGCGATCAGGTTTTTGGGGAGCGCTTTCGCGCGACTACTGACGCCATCACGGACGACTCCTTCCCCGACAAGGACTTCTTCCTAGACATCAACAACCTCTATATCGCCGACATGGCCGACTAAGGATGGAATTATAACTCGAAACTCATGAGCTAAATGAGTAACTCGTGACTCGGTTTGGCTTGGCTCGAACTCAGTGTCTAACGAGTCAAGCCGAGTTTTAGATTTGAACTTGTTTGTTCACCCGAGCTAAATGAGCTACTCGCGAGCTACTCCTTTAGCTCGTTAAACTCGTGAAATACAGAGTTTGAAATTTTTCACAGATGAATGTCATAATACGAATGTTTCTTATACCTGAAATGGTGTAGAACTACTATATTTTTCATTGATCTTGCCTTCATGTTATTATGAAAGAACTATCATTGTCCTAGTTCTTAATTAGTAGGAGATTTACTAGTTTTTCTTATATATACTCCTGTTTGCAACTTATAACATGCTAAATGAGCTACTCGTGAGTTTACCGAGTCGAGCCAAGTTTCAAATATGAACTTGTTCTATAAATGAGTCGAGCTGAGCTAGCTCGTTAGTTGAACGAGCTTTAGCGAGTCGAGCCGAGCTGACTCGGCTCAGCTCGAATTCCAGCCCTATGGCCGACGACGCTGCTACCACCGTTGCAGCTACTGCTGTTGCTACCGTCGTGGCAGCCGCTGCTGCCGCCGCTACACCGTATGTGTTCTCAATCTATCTTTTTCAGATTATGCTAGAGTGTCTAGTTCTAGCGCTTGGTATAGATGTAATAGATTTGTCTTGTTTAGATATAATATGTTCATCTACTTTGTTAATATGCATGATTAGTTTTGGTGTTGTTTGTATAATCATGCTTTATTAGTTTATTATTCGGATTAAATCATATAGATTATTGCTTATATTTTCAACAATCCAAAAACCTGATTATAGACAATTGAATTCCACTAGTGTAGCCGCGACTACTAGGCCGCCTTCATTTGATGGTATGCATTATAAGAGATGGCGCGCGAGAGCAATTTTATGATTTAAAAACCTAAACTACTATAGCGTCACTCTTGGCAAACCTGATGAAGATATTTTTGCTGAGTAGGAAGCGGCCTTTAAGAAAGTCGATACCATATTTCTGGCGGCTCTATTCAGTATTCTCCGGGACAACATTGTTGACCCATACATGTCATTTAATAATGGCAAAGACGCGTGGTATGCGCTTAAGGCCAAGTTTGGGGTCTCGGATGCTGACACTGAGTTGTATGTTATGGAGCAATACTATGACTATAAGATGGTTGATGAGCGCTCCGTCGTTGAGCAAGCTCATGATATACAATCACTTGCCAAAGAACTTGAGCAGTTCAAGTGTACCTTATCAGACATGTTTGTAGCCGGAGGCATTATTGCCAAGCTTACTCCCATATGGATGAACTTTGCTACTTCTCTGAAACATAAGAGACAAGAGTTTTCTGTTACGGATCTCATTGGGTCCCTTCATGTGGAAGAGAAGGCGAGAGCAAATGACACACGTGCTCAAGGATTTGAGGGAGCTTCTAGTGCCAATTTGGTACAGAAGAAAAACTTCCAATCCCACAAGTTCAAGAATAAGAACAAATCTGATGGCAAAGGGAAGTTTGATAGCAAGAACAAGGTCACTCACTCAACCAACTTTAAGAGGAAAAATGATAAGAAGAAAGACTCTTGCCACGTTTGTGGTGATCCTGATCATTGGGCTTCTAGCTGCCCTAATCGCTTTGACAAGCGGTAACATGGGAACAACGACAAGACCGTTAATGTTGTTATTAGCGATACTGAGATAAAGGACGTTGGTACTTTACCTACTATACTTTCAGTATGTCATTCTTCTGAATGGTAGATTGTCACGGGTGCTAATACACATGTAGGTTCTGATATTTCCATGTTCTCTTCTTATCAGGTCACAAGGACTTTCTCCGTGCTGATGGGAAACGGCTCACGTGCTTTTATTCATGGTGTTGGTACGGTAAATCTGAAGTTTACTTTGAAAAAGACCGTATAGCTGAAGCATGTGCAGCGCGTTCCCTCCATCAATAAGAATCTCGTCAACGGATCGCTTCTATATCAACATGGTTTTAAGTTGGTGTTTTAGTCCAATAAAGTTGTAATTTCTAAGTATGTACAATTTGGCTTATGTTGTGTTGTGTCCCACCATTTGGCTCATTATTTAATTCCCGTGTTGTATTTCTTTAAGTGATCATCTAAAGTAACTTTCCTTCTCATGTGCAGTCTGTTCTATCCCTTTTCACATCTTCTCCTCTCATGAACGGTAACATAGGGAAAATGTAAAAGGAGGCATTCATTAACCTCAGTGGATTTCATCACCCTAGACTATGAAAAATTGAAAATTATTGCAGAATGCAACAAGGAGATAAATCTCCATATACTTTGGTAGTATTAAGGTACCAACTTGTAATTAGATATATTATGGTCTTTTGTTATCCTTACACTCTTGCTGATAATGTTCTAATTTTGCATTTATTGTTCTTGTTATCGAAAATTTTCTTGGAAGACATCTCTATGATAGTTTGGTGCGTTGGTATATTGAATGGTGACATTTTGGTGTATTTTATTTTTTCATACTTAGAACGTCAGACAGATATTCCTACATCGAGGCACTATTCCCACGTGTTCATAATTATTAAATATATCTCCACTTCTCAAAATTTCATATATTCCTATCATTCTTCTTTCAAAATGTATGGATGCGGGAACACATGCTTTTTTGTAGGTCGCTAATCAATTGTTCACAAACATCTGACAAGTATAGGCTAACTTATGCAAATTTAACTTGCATGTTTGGTGTGCATAGATTTATGGATATATTCAACCATTATATTGACATATTAGATGGGCACGGCAACGCGCGCCACCATGATCTAGTGAAATCTAAATCTAACTCAGAGACATTATCTTTTATAAAATCTACCTTCTCTGATTCCCCTAAGCCTCTACCATTCCAAATTAAACAAATCATAGAAAAGAACGTTTTTAGAAAAGCTTCCTATTTCTACTCTTTGATTTCACACTAAAAGCATTGTGTGAAGTCCTTTTTTCTAGCGGCAGTAAAAATAGAAGATAGTTGCATTATCTCATCATTAAGTTCTTCATCCTCCTCTAAATCAGAATCAGAAACTAAATCACCTGCATTCTTTGGGTCAAAACTCTCTAGCTTTGATTCTTCTAAAGATTTAAGCGAAATTTCTTTTCTATTGGCAGCAAGAAACAAATTACGTCTAGCATGCTCTAATTCTTGAATCATAGAAACAGATCTGTCTATTTTTTCTTGATTATTCCGTAAACTCACACCAATCCGATTGGCAAAGATGGAACTATAACCTGGCATTTGTAGAGTTGCATTATTTTGGACAGCCGATTTTTTTTTTTAAAGAGACATTTTTTTCTAGGATCCTAGGTTGATGTGCTACCTACACGATACACTATTGGATCTCCTCTGCCCAGCATTTACGTAAGCATATGCCATGTAATTGAATCAAGATCTCCCATCTCTCTAAAATATCACTACGGACAAGATGAGCGAGCTAATAGTCTCGTAAGCATTTAGCATTCCTATATATAAAGAGGCAATCGATTAATTACAGTACCATATATAGGAGTAATAAATAAAGGTTACTATTCTGTGAACTCTGAAGCTCGATGCAGATACAGGAGGCAAGAAGTGAAATAATTTAGAGCAAGGATTCGATATTGCAGTCGAGGAGTTTGGACTTGTGCTTGACCATCCGGAGCCTGGACGATCCTGGTGCTCGCACGACCTGCACTCCGGTGAGCATGACCACCGTGTCGACTGTCTCCCAGTCCCCATATCCACACTCGGCCATGATGTTGAAGCTCCTGTGGATGCAGAACCTGCCAGCCCCGAGGTACACTAGGTCGTCCTTGTCGTGCCACCAATCCGGCGGCGGGTCGGCGTGCTCCAGCCACGCGTGCCGCAGCACGGGGGCTCTGTTCATCTTCATGCCCGAGATGTCCATGGCGCAGAAGCGGTAGGGGTGGTTGCTTTCGATGCCGAACAGGAGGTCTTGGCCGAGCTCCGGGGCGTGGTGGGCCGAGCAACCGTCGCCGAAGGGCAGCGTCCAGTCGCCGGCCTTAGACCACTCGTGGCTCCCCGTGTCAAAGCAGTAGGTGCCGCGGCTGCCAGCGGGGCCCCATCCTTCATCGTCGTGAGGGGAGAAGGAGACGCAGATGGTGGCCCCGGCGGCGTCCTCCTGGCTGTTGGGGAGCAGCGCGTAGCACCGGGAGATGGTGTGCTCAACGGGTGGTGCTGGGAGCGTGCGCCAGTGCCAGGCGTACTCGTCGCCCAACGTTTTGAGGTACTGATGCCGGCCCGGGTCGCCGTAGACGAGTGCCTTGAATCTGCCGCCGTCGCTGTCCATGGCGTAGAGCGCGTCGGGTCGGGCGGGGTCGACGGCGTCGCCGTGGGTGACGGACCACGAGATCGGGCTGTACGGCTTGTCCGTGTCGATGCCGGGCATCAGCTCGACGGTGCAGGCGTCGGCGTCGTACAGAGCGGCCTTTCCGGACTCGTCGACGCAGAGGAACTTCCCCTCGCCGCCACGGGTGCCGTAGAAGGGCAAGAATCTAATGTCCGTGTTGGGCTTGCGGGAGGAAGGCACGAAGCTAAGCTTGGGCACGGGGAGCGGCAGATCATCGTAGTCCTCCTCTTGCAGCGTCGTGGCGGCCTGCTTGTCCTCCTTCATCTTCTGGACGTTCGCCGCCGCCTGTTGCTGTGCTTGGGCGGTGGAGGGGTAGAAGAGGTTGTTCTTGAGCTTGATGCGGCCGAGCGAGTAGCCCATCACCGCGTTCACAAACTGCCGCGCCTTCATCTTCTTCTTCCCTCAAAATATTTTTCGATCGATCTATTGTATCTAGGCTAGGGTGAAGGCCATGATAATGGGAACGGGATCTCCAGCTAGGTCTAGGAAGGAGTTTACGTACGCTCCTGATATACTCGGGTATCGATGCGTGTTCTTCCCCTTGGTAGACATGGGCCGGGCCGGGCCGTACATGAAATATTGATAAAAAATAATATGGCAAGAGATTTTTTTTTATAGGTACATGGCATTATAAATATATGTGTATAACTGCATATCACTATGGTAAAAAAAATGCTCTTGCCGTGTAGACACGGCTTTGCCGTGTGCCAAATGGACTAGAACACGAAGTTTATCTTTGCCGTGTGCAACCTAGAAAGCACACGGGAAAGTACGCGAACACGACAAATTTCTGAAAAGGAACACGGCAAAGAAATATACACGACAAAGACCCACAAAGGAACACGGTAAAGAAAACGCACTCGGCAAAGTCGACAGTGGCACACGGTAACGAGGTGGGACCCGTGACCCCACAGGTCCATTGACGGGAAGGAGCTAACGGCTGCAGACGGTGGCCTCTTTGCCACGTGCCCTCGCCGGTCCTTTGCCGTCTGTATTCCGTAGTATACACGGCAAAGGGCCTTTGCCGTGTGTATTCCGCAATATACACGGCAAAGTTTTTTTTTCTCTTTTCCCTTTTATCACATTACTCTTAGGAAAATCATAAAAAATTATTCCAATTCAGAAAAATAGAAATAATATATCAAAATTTACAGAAAAATAAGATCTATCTATCCGCACTCTTATATTAGATATTTATGTTGAATATGAATCTTCATGCTCGCCGTTTTGACCATAGTTTAAAAGAGGCATTAAAAATTTAAAAATGATCGAAACAATGTGAAACTATCACGTGGAGTCATATTATGTGACATAGTTGGAAGGAAAATACCAAACTTGGTATATTGATTATGTCTTAAAAAACCTTTATAAAATGACCTATCTCATTCGAGGATTCCTGGCTTTCGGTTCAAATGACCAATGTTATAGCTAGAATCGCGACATAGTTTATGATAATGTTCCTATATTGTGCATGTATGTGTATCATGGGATGACGAACAATGTTTTATCAGGAAGTTTTCCTTTTCGTCGCACGAAAAAGGTATTTTCTATTTTCGAAACGCAAAAATCGGGGCATTTTGTGAACCAACACCAAATGTTCAATTCAAAAATGCTACCATCCTATTTTTCAAAATACTAGACCACCTTACATGAATAATGTCCCAACCGGGGATTTTAAAACCTTTTCATCCACCCCTGGTGAAAAAGACAAATTTCTGCCGAATCGATAGGAAGTGGGTCAGATATGAACTACAGGTACATGATCTGTTGTTCATGATTTTTTAGAAAAAATCATTTTTAGGTTTAAAATATAATGTTTCTTCAGAGACCCAATGCAAGTTTAGCGAGGCTCAACCCCAAGCTAATAATCTACATGCCCGCTGTTCGATTAGGGTTTGACGATAATTTCAAATGACCATAACTAAATCAAAAAAAATCAAGAAATGTGAGACCTTCGCGTGGAGTCATATTATGTGACATAGTTGGGAGAAAAAATATTAAACTTGGTATATTGGTTATGTCTTAAAAAATCCTTCATAAAATGACCTATCTCATTCGAGGTTTCCTGGCTTTCGGTTCAAATGACCAGTGTTATGGTCAGAATCGTGACATAGTTTGTGATAACATTCTCATATTATGCATGTATGTGCATCATGGGATGGCGAACAATGTTGCAGGAGGAAGTTTTCCTTTTTGTCACACGGAAAAGCCATTTTCTATTTTCAGAGCGCAAAAATCGGGACGTTTTCTGAAGCAACACCAAATTTTCAATTCAAAAATGCTACCATCCCATTTTTCAAAAATACTAGACCACCTTACATGAACAATGTCCCAACCGGGGATTTTAAATCATTTTCGTCCACCCCTGGTAAAAAAGACAAATTCTTGCCGAATCGATAGGAAGTGGGTTAGATATGAACTGCAGGTACATGATCTGTTGCTCATGATATTTTATAAAAATCATTTTTAGGTTCACAATATGATGTTTTTTCAGAGATCTAATGCAAGTTTAGTGAGGCTCAGCCCCGAGCTAAGAATCTTCATGCCCGCCGTTCGATTAGGGTTTGTCAATAGTTTTAAATGACCATAACTAAATAAAAAATCAAAAAATGCGATACCTTCGCGTGGAATCATATTATGTGACATAGTTGGAGGAAAAATATTAAACTTGGTATGTTGATTTTGTCTTAAAAAATCTTTCACAAAATGACCTATCTCATTCGAGTTTTCCTGGCTTTCGGTTCAAATGACTTATGTTATGGTCAGAATCGTGACATAGTTTGTGATAATGTGTCCATATTGTGCATGCATGTGCATCATGAGATGACAAACAATGTTGTAGGAGGAAGTTTTCCTTTTCGTCGCACAGAAAAACCATTTTCTATTTTCGGATCGCAAAAATCAAGGTATTTTGTGAAGCAACACCAAACGTTCAATTCAAAAATGCTACCACCCCATTTTAAAAAATACTATTCCACCTTATATGAACAATGTCCCAACCAGGGATTTTAAAACCTTTTCATCCACCTCTGGTGAAAAAGACAAATTTCTGCTGAATCGATAGGAAGTGGGTTAGATATCAACTGCAGGTACATAATATGATGCTCATGATTTTTTAGAAAAATCATTTTTAGGTTCACAATATGATGTTTATTCAGAGATCCAATGAAAGTTTAGCGAGGCTCATCCCCGAGCTAAGAATCTTCATACCCGTCGTTCGATTTGGGTTTGACGATAGTTTTAAATGACCATAACTAAACCAAACAATATCAAAAAATGCGAGACCTTCATGTGGAGTTATATTATGTGACATAGTTGGGAGGAAAAATATCAAACTTGATATATTGATTATGTCTCAAAAAATCTGTCACAAAATATCCTATCTCATTCAAGGTTTTCTGGCTTTCGGTTCAAATGACCCATGTTATGGCCAGAATCGCGATATAGTTTGTGATAATATGCCCATATTGTGCATTCATGTGCATCATGGGATGGCGAACAATGTTGTAGGAGGAAGTTTTCCTTTTCGTCACACGGAAAAGCCATTTTCTATTTTCGAAGCGCAAAAATCGGGGCGTTTTGTGAAGCAACACCAAATTTTCAATTCAAAAATACTACCATCCCATTTTTGAAAAATACTAGACCACCTTAAATGAACAATGTCCCAACCGGGGATTTTAAAACCTTTTCCTCCACCCCCGGTGAAAAAGACAAATTCTTGCCGAATCGATAGGAAGTGGGTCAGATATGAACTGCAAGTACATGATCTGTTGCTCATGATTTTTTACAAAAATCATTTTTAGGTTCACAATATGATGTTTATTCAGAGATCCAATACAAGTTTAGTGAGGCTCATTCCCGAGCTAAGAATCTTCATGCCCATCGTTCGATTAGGGTTTGTCAATAGTTTTAAATGATCATAACTAAATAAAAAAATCAAAAAAATGTGATACCTTCGCGTGGAGTCATATTATGTGACATAGTTGGGAGGAAAAATATTAAACTTGGTATGTTGATCTTGTCTCAAAAAAAACTTCACAAAATGACATATCTCATTCGAGGTTACCTAGCTTTCGGTTCAATGACTTATATTATGGCCAGAATCACAACACAGTTTGTGATAATATGCCCATATTGTGCATGCATGTGCATCATGGTATGGCGAACAATGTTGCAGGAGGAAGTTTTTCTTTTCGTCGCACGGAAAAGCCATTTTCTATTTCCGGATCACAAAAATCGGGGCATTTTGTGAAGCAATACCAAATGTTCAATTCAAAAATGCTACCACCCTATTTTTCAAAAATACTAGACCACCTTACATGAACAATGTCCCAACCGGGAATTTTAAAACCTTTTCGTCCACCCCTGATAAAAAAGACAAATTTCTAGGAAGTGGGTCAGATATGAACTGCGGGTGATTAGTAAGATACCACTGTCATGGGAGGAGCGTCTGAGGATCGCCACCAAGATTGCGGGCGCCCTCGCGTACCTGCACTCGGCAGCTTCCGTGTCGATCCTCCATAGAGACGCCAAGTGCATGAATGTGCTCCTGAACGATAGCCACACCGTGAAGGTCTTGGATTTCGGCGCGTCGAGGCTGATCCCGGTCGATCAGACGCACCTAGTCACCGCCGTTCAGGGAACAGTTGGCTACCTGGATCCGGAGTACTACCACACCAGCCAGCTCAACGATAAGAGCGATGTGTACAGTTTTGGGGTGGTACTTGTTGAGCTAATAACCAGGAGGATACCAATAATTCAGAACGAGCACGGCGAGAAGCAGAGCCTATCCAACTACTTCTTGTGGGCTATGAGGGAGAGGCCCCTCGAGGAGATAGTGGACGTGCATATTTCCTTCTTGGAGGAAGGGGTTCTGTCCATGGCTTGGTTGGCGGAGGAGTGCCTCAGCCTGACGCGATGGTCGAGGCCTACCATGAAGTCGTGGAGATGAGGCTACTGTTAGGAATAAGCAACTTGTATTATCTAGGGGCCAAAGGCCACAATATATAGTACATCTGACTTGAGATACAAGAAGATAAATCTAGACAAATACAGACTCCTAGACCAATACTAATACACCTTAACACCCCTCCCCCCTCAAATGCAAAGCATATGCAATAGCATTACATTTGAAGAAGTGAAAACTACAAAAAAAAAAGATAATCCAAAATCCACATCTTCAAAGTGTCATCATAGCATGATGAGTCTTTAAAACCTGTAGAGTCAAGCCACAGTCGATTGAAGAATAGATCGACACAGACCGAGAGGCGTTCAGAAGAACAACATGTCACAAACGATCATACACAAGAAGCCAACAACATATAAGCTCACCAGGCAAAACAATGTACGACAATGGCACATCAGAGAAAAACACACACCGCATCAATAGAAGATGGGTTGTCAAAATATGGTACATCAAGAGAAGCAAGCATACTGCACCAGATCATAGCCCGAGAAACCGGCGACAAAGAAGCTCGACGACAAGACAAAGGACGTAGATCAACCAGCAATACAAAGAGAGGCCACAAGAGGATCGGAAAAACGGAACAGTGATGGAAGACACATATAGAGTTGAAACGACACCGTCAAAAATATCGATAATCACCGAAGAGTGAAGAAGATAGACGTGACCACGAAGAACACGAAAACTAAAACATTGACAAAAAAATTGGGGAAGACTAGACGGGACTAATGCACGTCAGAACAACAGGACGTCATCCGAAGGGCGGCCACGACCTGGAGGACAACGGGGCGAAGAGGGGAACCAGCAGATGTGGACAGGCAGCGGCGACCTTGAAGACGTGTCGCAGACGAAATTCATCTTGTAAAAAAGACGAGTTGCGCGTCCGGAACGGGAGAAGAAAAAAATAACCTATTAGGAATAAGTAACTTGTATTAATTAGGGGCCAAAGGCGATAATATATATTATATCTGACTTGAAGTACAAGAAGATAAATCTAGACAAATACAGACTCCTAGACCAATCCTAATACACCTTAACAGCTGCAGGTCCTCATGGGGCGTCGCGTTGCTCCGAGGGATGAAGTGGTGCGGTCTCGCTGTGAAGCTCTGGAAGACGATGAGCCTGGTGCTGGTGATGTTTATGCGGTTGCCCAGCACGGTTCACGCCAGTATAGCCAAGAGCAGGAGTTCATGTCGTCGTTGCGTGTACCACGCTAGATCCTAGTAGGCACGAAGCAGGCTGCCATCGTATGTTATCTTTTTTCTTTTGCCTTTGTCTGGAATTTTAATTCCCGTGTTGCATTTCAAATTTTAGTTGAGATAGGTAAGTTGTATTTTAGACGTAGGTTCTTGTAAGTCATAACACTCTATAATAGATCTTATCCTTGAAATAGTTTATAGTCAGTATACAAGCAATCTACTACATCTATTTTCATTGTAAGGCAATTTAGTTAAGAGACAACACTCAATTCCATCATCTGTTGATTAAGATTTCTGAACCTTAAACTAATATATTGTGTAGATTAACATAAAGTTGGTTGTCTGAATAAGTGCAGTCTTTTAATCTGAAGTCCACCTTGTGCATGGTTAATAGTAGATCAGTTTACTGTCATCTTTCGAGATATTTTTTGTTTCTCATGGTTCATGATCCTTCACAACAGCCCTACTGCTGCTCTGAACTGATACTAAAGCTATGTCACAACAATGCTGGTAAACGAGGCCCCCATTTATGTCTGTACTTTCATTTCTATATGCTAGGAATAATAGTTTTATGTGCAATCATTATCCTTTATTGACTGTCTACTGTTATCCATGTTGAACTGCAGCTGTGATGACAATTAGTTGGTAAAATTATTTCCTTCAGTTAATTAAATAATAATAAAATATAACCAGAAAACATAGGTGTAAATGTATGGATAGAAAACTTCAGTTTCTAAGTGTTCTCCATTAATGCTCATATAATCTTCAGTCATACGTGCACTTGTGCAAAGCTAAACAAGTCAGCTAGCACTTGTTTTTATTTAGCTAGATCTTTAGTTGTCAATTGTGATGGAGGTCTCAGTTCAGTTTTGCTACCAGCGAGTGGTAATTGATAACCTATTCACAATGGTACACTGTCTTCAGTGGCTTTGCCTATTTTTATACTTTAATGGATGGGGTGCTTTAGATTCTAAATTTTTGTACTCCTTGAGAAATTTATGGGGTTGAAGTTAAGTGATCGAGTTTCTGTATGCTTTCATATTGTGATCTCCTGCTCAACATTGGTACCATTTTTCTATCTAGCTGAGCTTTGTGGTTACAGTTTTCTAGGTACTGATGGATCGCTACAAATCTCGTTCTTGTTTCTCTAGGTTAAGGTGTTGAGGTTCTCGCATGCCAAGTGGCCATGAATGAAGATGAAGGGATACTGTTGTTGGCTTCGGCTATTCTATTCTTGGATCCTTGCTGCGAAGGTGTACCATGATGGATATTCTTATTTACGTCGCCTCCTCCAGCTTCTGTTCTTGGGCTCTTATCTACGTTTGTCTGCAGAGACCTTGGACAGTGACGTGCTCCCTCCTTCCAATCCATGCTAGTCAGAGGCGACCCGAGGTGAAGTGGATGGGTGGCATGCGCTTGACGGCGACCCCGAGGTGAAGTGAAGGGGGTGACATATGCTTGACGACAACCTGGAGATGTAGTGCGTGAACTCGGAGGGCAAAGAACTGAAGTTCTACACGAGGAAGCTCCAAAAGAAGAAAGACTTGCATATTGATTCACTGGATGTTGTTAGTTGTTGTGTCACTGTTTTTATGAAAACGAATCCGAGTCTAGCACCAAGGAATTGATATTTTTTCTAAGATATAGTTATGTTCCATCTATCTCCTATCTTCAACATTGTATTTCGTTCTATATCTTGTATTGTGAGCATACGCCAGCGTTTCACCTTTGATTTTCCAAAGCGTTCCAGCTTTCGGTGCTTTGTATATTGTTTTATTATTTTCCTGTGTTTTTGGCTGGTTGATGGCTGGGAGCAACCGAAAGTAGTTTAAGATGCAGGGTTTCTGGGGATTGGTGTGGAAGGGATGGGTGGGGTTTGGGTGACGTGAGGGGATCAACCCGAGTAATGCTACACGTACGGACGGCTTGTTACGGAAACCATCATACGGAATTACGTGGAGACGTGAGGACCAATCACTTGCCTGAAATCCGGGAGGTGGAAAAAACTGCACCAATTAATCGCTGCCAAGAAGAGGGGGGGCGCAGAACAAAGGCCCTTTACTCTTGGAGCGGGGACCCTGAGCAGAACAACATGGCAGCAGGTTCGCCGGCGATGGAGGAGGAAGAGGAACTGATCAGCAGCGGACTGGCGGGGATGGACCTATCCCTCGACGAAGGGAGCGAGCCGGCGATGGTGGCCAAGAAGAGGGGGGTGAAGGCCAAGTTCGAGAGGCGCGCCGCCATCGCTGACGCCCCCTCCCTTGTGCAAGGCGGAGCCGCGGAGGGTGTTCAGGGAGGAGGTGCACGCCATCCCGGACTAGCGCGGGCGGTGGGACGCCCTCTTCGCCGGCGAGTACGGCTCCCTTAATTGATTACACAAGAAACCAGATTTATTTTAAGAACCCACCAGCTGGAAGCGTGTGACTGATGGTACATACCAGGAATCCAACTCATAGATCAGATCGGCGCAGTGTGGTGGAGATGCACGAGCATGGATGAAAAACCCATCAGATTGATCTACTAACCAAAGCATGTCAGTCTGCATGATGTTTACTGACAGCAACAGGCTGCAGTGCGGTTAGCATTGCTACATCTAAGGATCTATCGCAACTTCCTCTTCCACCGCACACAAGGGATAGCTGCCAGATCCTTACCCAAGAGGCAAGTACTCCCTGTTTGTTTCCCAGGATTTTGAAACAAACAAAGTATTTGCGCAAGAGCAAATGGCAGATATAAGTCATAACTGTCTTTTTCTTCAGGGTTTCTTTCGTATAACCATTTGCACATCACAACTGCAAGGGTAGAAAGTAGATAACCAGGTCATCTATGACAAAGAACAGAGAAGTGGAACATCCTGGGAAAATCTGAGTAAATATGCTTTTTGCTCCACGTGTAAATAAAAACACATGGCAAAATCCGAGTCTCCAGGAGTCCCTCTTGAACTTACAGCAATCCGGATAGAGCTTACCGGTGTGGCCGTCCACGTGCTGTAGCAGTAATTAAGTTGAATCTTTCTGCCTGGCGTTCTTGATTTACAGTTACGCCGCCATGTGTACCAATACTAGACTATACTAATAGTGCTTGGTTACTATACTAACTCTTTCTATACGTGACGAGGGTATAAATTTATATTGTCCCTATGTATGTTCATGTCCATCCGCTATAACGTTTGGTGCAGACCGGCTCAGTGAGCCTGCCATGGTTTACCAACTTTGAACCACCCAACAGTCTACTACTACCAGAGCACATAACGCTTGCTATGGAAAAGCTTTATTTCCGTTCATATATATGAATCTGTCTTGGCTCCTAGTTTAGAAGGTACACGGCGTCTCTAATAGCCTGTCATTTTGCGTTGCAGGATCCGTGTCTGCTGCTAACATGCGATTGTCATAGTCAATCCGATCACACGCTAGAAGTTCAGCTGAAAGTAAAGAGCAAGACGGAGCCTGAAAAAGACGAACCGTTGGCTTTCCATATACCTAACTAAAAACGAATTAGTCTCATGTTGATTGTTGGTGTATTACTCTTTGGGATTTAATTAAAGACTAGCGGACAGGTTAGACGCCTACGCGAGCATGCGGCCCAGCCCTCGACTGAACACTCTGCAAGCTGTGACATGGGCTTCAAGCCTACCAAACAGACCCGTACCAACTCTCTAGCCCTCCTCCTAACCAGCTGGAGCAACAAGCCCCCTCAAAATAAAAATGCAGTCACAAAACCAAATTACAGCTTAAATACGGGGTGTGCGGGCAGGTTAATTAAGCTGGTTTCAGCACCGGCCAGTTTGTTGTACGGAAATAAAATTAAACACCATAGGGCCTTTTTTGGGGGGAAATTCCACCGATCTATTACTAATTATCAAGAGCAGTACAAAGAGTCCTAAAAGTAATAAAAGTTACAAATATGTCAATGGACCACCTAGCGACGACTACAAACACTGCCACAAGCCGATGGCGCGCCGCCGCCCTTGCCCCTTGCCCCTCCATCACCAGAGCCGGGCAAAGCTTGTCGTAGAAGAGCTTGTTATAGTAGACAGACGGGAAATCGTCGTGCTAAGGTCACAAAGGACCAGCGCACCAGAGCAATAACCATCACCGGCGATGACCAACGTAGATCGGAAGAGACTAACCTCAAAACACACCAACAAATACGAAAAACACCGGATCCCAAGGGATCCGTCGGACACACGACTCCGCCACACGCCCTCCGTCGATGCTAGACGCACCACCGGAGCGAGGATAGGGCGGAGAGGACCTTCTGACTTTAGGACGTAGCCGCTGCCTCAATATCCTAAAAAAGTCATTGAAAATGGTCTAAACAAAACACTAAGACCTCCCGCCGGTGAGGGGCCGTGGTCTGTCACGCCTCCAAGGCCCCAAGACCGCTGGAGACGGAACGAATCGGTAACGTCACCAGCGGAGGGAAGGAACCCTAGATAGGTTTTGCCGCCGCCTCTTGAGAGAGCCCCCCTCTCTTGAAAGCAGAGGCCTCTCTGAACTGAACTCTTTGTGACATAATATATTTTGACAGAACTGAACTAAGAAACCAGGGCAATTCTCGAGTCATAATAATTTGTGAAATTGGATTCCGTTTTGCATTTTTATAACAGGATTTTTCTCTCTTGTTTTGTAGCCATTTTCAATGATGTGAAAAGAAAAGGTTAAGGGGTGAATGTGACTGACGTGTAGCTTCAGATTAATTGGTTACGGGAGTACATCAGTTTTGACATACAGTGGTCGTGCGCTGTTTGCATCTTGCAACCTTTTGTTGCAAGGGGTTTGATCTAGTACAATCCCTTCCTCCTAAACTCGTATAAACAGGGTTCACATATATATGAGAATAGTATCTAAACCGAGTATTACCAATGTATAGAGATAGATCGGGACATGTAGTTAAAGGACATTCTTCCTGCACGCCATTCCGCAGACGACCCCGGCCTGCCCATCATCCCGATCACCGTTGCCCTGGCTACCGTGACGACTGCCGCCGCGGGCCATCGTGACGACCGCCGCAGCCCAGTGTATAGAGATAGATCGGGACGTGTTGTTAAAGGACATTCTTTCCGCACGCCATTCCGCAGACGACCCCAGCCTGCCCATCATCCTGATCACCGCTGCCCGGCTATCGTGACGATCGCCGCAGCTGGACAAGACGCCCAACACACCGGACAGTCCGGCCTGTCATCGGACATTTGGCCGGACTGTTCGGCCGGCCGCCGCCAATCTCTTATGGGCCGCCTCCCACGCCAAGCTCTCACTCTTACTATTATGTGAGACCGTGACTGATTGGAGACAAATCTCTTATACAGTATTAATTTCCTTGTAGTACAGTACAGACACTAACATCCCGCTTATCGTTTTCATTTATTTCGCACTACCAACTTTGACAACTCAAATTTTAATCTTTGACACACAATGTTTCATATATATTTCCTGCAAAACATAAAAAACATGTGATCCAAAATAATCTTGGAAAAACTCAAGGTACCTAAACTCAAGGGCTGGTGCTTCTAGAAGCTTTGCTCCATTACTCACGGAACGAGACATATGCATCGGATAAAGCTCACTCCTAGACGACAAGACACTAACAGCCCTACAGACAGGCACGTGAAGACTCAATGAGATTGATGACAGAGGCTATTCGACGAGAGCTTGGCGACTGAGGCAGCACGGCTGGCCGGACAGTTCGGCTGAATGTCTGACGACAGGCCGGACTGTCTGAAGAGCGCGCGCTGCCACCATGGGCACCCTCCAACCCTCAACGAAGACGAAGCGGCGGGGGCACGTCGCCAGGCGCACCGGTGAATTCTCGGCTGCTACAGGTGACCCCAATCTACCTATCCATCGTGTGCACTGCCTTATTTCTGAACCAAAAGGTGTCAAACTGAAACTACAGCTGGAGAGGATGCAGAGTTTAGCTTTGTGGTTATTGCTGGATGATGTTCGTGATTATATGCCGAATATGTGCACACCCCTACAAGTAAGGAGTGACAGGCTTGACACAAACTAAAGAGCCAAGTGACAATCTTTGACAAAACCATTTTAATTCCACTCCCACACAGGCAATACCATTGACTTTGTCGGTTGCTTACCTTTGAATAGCCTCTAATTGTGTGCTAATAACTGCTTACTGACCGTTTTGCCTGAACTGTACCCTACACGAAAGTAGCATTACTCTGTCTCTGTTGTCATTGTGTAAGTCGCTGCACCCTTTGGGAGACTTGCACTGCACACAAAAGTAAAACTGCTTGACTCGCGAGAATAACATATTATGAAAACTCCATGCAGAAGGGTATCCTGGTTAAACCACAATACTACCGTTTTTTATTGAGCAATACGTACGCCATAGAAACATACAATACACATAGTACAGTATTTCCATGTGCCATGGGCATCTGAAGTCCCTTAAGTGCATGTCCGGCAAATCGCAAGCTGCACGAAATTATTTTGAAACAAGTTACGGTCTACGGAATGGGGAACTTGGTGGTTATCCTCACAGCATTAAAGAATTACAGAGGCTGCCTTTTCTTCCAGCAGGTGTTTTCTTCCGGTGGGAAATGCGCAACTCTGGAGTGACGATGGTTACACCAATCCCCTCTGCCAGTTCACATGGGGGCAGTGCCAAACTTTAAAATCCTTGAGAGTATGAAAACTCCCAAACCCTGCACCGGGCAGAGACACTAACCTGGAACAATCTGCGATAAAAATCTTCTCAACAGCAGGTAGATGTTTTGCAGTTAGGAAGTCCACAAGGGTTGTCAATTCGATGGGAATGCTCCAAATCCGTCAGTTCTAATTGATGCAAGAGATTTGCATCCTGAAATGCGCAACTCCTCTAGAGCTGGAACCCTCCACATCTGTAGTAGGATGGAGGTGTCACGGCCGCTATCGCTCGAGAATTTGCATAGACAGGGTATACGGCATAGACAGGAGGCGCGGATCCGTCAATTCCCGGTCAAAGATGGCATAGACAGGGTATACGGCAATGAAGTCTTTCTCGAGTCACTTGTACAGAATTGTCAGGGTAACAATTAGTCACTGTTTTGACAGAATTGAACTAAGCAGCCAGGTTAATCCTCCGGTCAAAATTTAAGAAATTCTGGTGACAAATATATGCCATCTCGCTTTTTTATAACATGAATGATTTTTCTCCACATTTTCTCAATGATGACTAATTAATGGAAGTGAAAAGAAAAAGTTTTCCTTTGTTCGCTGGAGAGAGAAGACAAAGAGGAGAAGCATGGTGTGTTAATCCGGTCGGCGCCGCCGTGCCGTGCACTGCCACGTCCTGCTCCTTCTCCCCCACCGGACCCCTCCTCTGTCGCCGCCACCTCCAGCCCCAGCTCCAATCTAGGTCCACCCGCCTACTCAGCTCGACGACGACGGGGGGGCTTC
This sequence comes from Avena insularis, assembly GCA_023614405.1. NCBI lineage: Eukaryota > Viridiplantae > Streptophyta > Magnoliopsida > Poales > Poaceae > Avena > Avena insularis. Next base: position 103,789,865 of record CM042694.1, read on the forward strand.
CTTACCCTGGAGCGGCTGGGCGTCGGGGGCCCCATCCCCTCCTCCACGCACTCCAGGGCGCGCGGTGCCACCCTGCCTGCCTGCCTGCACGAAGACGAAACCGCGGGAGCCGGGAGGACGTCCTCGGCTGCTACAGGTGACCTATCTGTCCCCAACCCATGCTACATATCCAACCTGCGCAGTGCTTTATTTCTGAACCAGAAGGTGACAAACTGAAACTACAGCTAGAGCTGCAGAGTTTGGCCTAAGAACTTGGGAGATTGATGGTTCCTACATGTATAGTAGAACGAGTGATTATTGGTGGATGTTGTTAGCGATTATGCCTGAATGTGTGCACCCATATAATTACGGACTGACACAGTCTTAGACAGAAATTTCAGAGCCAAGTGACAATCTTCACAAAACCATTTTAATACAGACCCAACACCATTGACTTTGTTGGTTACTAGTAACTGCTTACTGGCCGCGTTTTGCCTGAATTGCACCCTACACAAAAGTAGCCTGAACGTCGTATGCTGCATATCTCTATCTCTACTATCTAAAAAGAACTTCAGTGTTCCCTTTTCTGCCACTGCTTCGTCTGGCTTCGTCCGACTCCCCCCGCTACCTCGCTTCGTCCACCCCGCAACCGCAGACCACGCCCTCCCGAGATAACGCGTCATCAAAATCATAGCCACCCCATCGCCCCGTCCTGCTCCTCCACTATGCATGGATCGGCTCCGCCCGGAGACCCCCAGGCCCCAGCGCCCGCCGCCCCCCCATGGCCGCCCAGCTCCAAGCTCATAATACTTGCCGGATTTTTAGTTATGTGTTACATTGACAGAGATGGCCAGAATTCAGCCCGAGATTCACCTCCAGCGGCAGTTTTTGGCTGGAATCCGACCGGTCTTGGCCGGGAATCGACGCGGACAGTGTTGGGGAAGGCCTAGACGCGGCGAACGGGTCTAGGGAGGAGCCGGTTTAGGTGCGCAGGGAACCCCTGCGGTGAGGACAGGGTGTGCGCCGCGTGCCTGATTGACATTACAGGCGACAGTGCACGCTCATGGACGTCAGCGACATGGCCAGGATCTTAGAGCTCGTCTTGGAGCCCCTCTGCATGAATGTGTGCCTGCGTCTCTTCTTGGTAATTAATTGATCTCCATTGATTCGATTTACTACTATTGTTGTGACATCTCTCTTTCTTATTTTCCTATGCAGACTCCTCTCTCATCTGTTTTCTGTCCAAGCTCTGGATTGTCGGGCTTCAGGGAAGGGATATTGGCTACTGAACAGGAAAAATATTCTTTGAAGTTCAGATCATGTAGTAGAATGAAGGTGAGGAACATAGCTTGCCTAATTGCTTTTATATTTGCCAGAATGTTGGGCCATTTTCGTACCCAATATTATGGCTGGTAGAGCTTTCAACTAAAACTAAGATTATTGCAACTAATGCTAACATGGTAGCACAAGAAAATGTGGAGAGGGTGTTCTTTAAGATTTCAAAACACAATTGTTTACGACATGACTCGGTAGAGGGATAATGCTAATATTAAGAAAAAAACGCCAATTTAATACATGAACTTGCCTGGAAATAGAGCATTGGTCACGAAGTTGCAAAACACGAACTACGGGTCACAAAGTTGTCATGAGCGAGTGTTTTAGTCACTCCATCACGGATATTAAATTGGCGAATTCCCCCTTAAAATTTTTGTCCCCTTAAATTATACCCCTGGTTGTACACCGACACAATCTAAACCGATTGGCTCTTTTCTCTACTGTTTAGAACGGGGACTAGAATAAAACTAGCTCCTATAGTTGTTAGGACGACCCGTGTTCATGGATGCATGAAGGCAACTTTTTTGATGAAACGCTTAGCCTATTGAAATAAACCGATGAGATGAAACAAATTTTCAAGTTGGGTATTCGTAAAACTGCAGCCTGCCACGTTAGCAAACTAACGTCCGCCGTGACAGAGTGACCAAAACGCTCACAATGGGCAACTTCGTGACCCGTGGTTCACGTTTTGCAACTTCATGACCAATGCTCTCATTCCGGGCAAGTTCATTAACCAAATTGGCCTTTTTTTCTAATAATAATGCCAATTATATTTCATTTGGATGATGCTTTCCAAAATGCATATGTTGGTTCAGCATCTCAGATTTTACTTGCTTGTGTTAATATCTGTACATGATATTTTTTTTTGTTAATGCCAGAAAGTTGATTGAGCTTCTCCGACATGTTTTCTTAGCATTTTGTTAATGCCAGAAAGTTCAATTCCAAACAGTTGTCAGCATATAGTATTGTAAGTTGATGATTACCAGAAGAACATAACACTGATCTTTCTAAAACTATCATACCTCCGGCGGAAGCCACGGTCTGGACTTCGTTGCCGCTACCTCTCGCAGCACATATGATTCAGGTAACGCAAATCTTTATATTTTTCTAAACTATTTTGTCCACTTTATCCTAGCCTTGGATTGTGAAACACTATTGTGTATATACTGGTTCAGTTTCCACAATATATATCCTTCTAGGTTTGCAAACAAGGTTGCATATCCTAGCCTTGGATTCAGGTAACGCAAATCTTCATATTTTTCTAAACTATTTTGTCCACTTTATCCTAGCCTTGGATTGTGAAACACTATTGTGTATATACTGGTTCAGTTTCCACAATATATATCCTTGTAGGTTTGCAAACAAGGTTGCATCCCTAGCATTTGAAGGTCAAAATCATGTGCGTATATACTGTAGTTTGGAAAAGCAGAAGAACTAGAGGATTTGTTGTTGGGCTTGAGCTAATGTATATACATCTATTGTTGCTTTATATTAGGGATACCAATTTGTAATGTGTATATATGAAACCACAAACAACAACCGAATTAATTCAATTTTCTTTCATCTAGATATAAATACTAGAGCGCTACTGAGTGCTATTTGCTAATATAATTGTCTTTCCCACTCTATTTTCTCTTCTGTGTATATGATCTATTGCAATATTAGGGCTATCAATTTTTAATGTTTATAGATGAAAAGACAAACAACGGCCAAATTGATTCATGCCATCATTCAACTTCAGTTAAAAATACATGTTGAGCCCGTCTTGGTCCCCTGCATGAATGTGTGCATGAGTCTTTTCTTGGTAATTAATTGATCTCCATTGATTCGATTTACTACTATGGTTGTGACATCTCTCTTTATTATTTTCCTATATGCATATCCAACTTCAGTTAAAAATACATGTTGAGGTCTTATACCAACGAACTCATGCCACGATCCAACTTCAGTTTGCAAATGACAGATGTGCAAAGTAATGATATATTTCAACGCTTTCAGCCCCATGCCTCCATTATCTTCTCTGGTTTTGTCTCTTGCAATGAGTTTCGTCGATATACAGCCGTTCTCTTTGTAATAGTGTGTTTACACGGTTTCAATACAAAATATTGAAGAGCTGACCAGTCTCATTTGTATGTCTGTCACTCTGTCCTATGTGTACAAGACTCACTCTGTCCCGAATTAACTGACTTAGCTTTGTCTACATACGGATGCATCTATACGCTAACATGCATCTATATACATCCTTATATAGACAAAGATGAGTCAGTTAATTTGGATGGAGTGAGTAGTAGATGGAGCCGGTACGTTCATATATACCTCATAGGATAACGTTAAACATTTCTTTTATTTTCCGCATCTGCACTCTTTCCTTCTTGTCATTGTGCATTGACTAGCAAATTGCATTTATTAATTGTTATTTTTCTAGAATATAGGTACATAACAGTCGATGAATTTGGAAAAGCTCTAGAGAAGTCTGATATGGATTGAAACAACATCGGATGTCGTTAATATTGTTCATCGACGATAGAATCTTGTACCCCCTCTCTTACTATGGTCCAGAAAATTAAGAAGAGAAAATAGGGAGAATGATACATATGACACAAGAGATTCTTGTAGAAGAAAATGATACAAGAACTGAAATAGGTCTGTCATGTTTCTCTTCATATCTTTACCTAAAGATATAGTTGGACAATACCTGTGCTAATTGAATATGAACGTGCAATTTTATTAATGTGTACTTGCTAGAGGGGAGGAATTGAAGAATAATAATGTTGTTTGGAAAGCCATTTATGAGCTATGTAGTTTGGTTTTACTTGAGAGATAGTAGATTCTCTATCCTAAATATTGAACATACAGCTACTTCATTTTTGCACCTAATGTTTCCATTATAGGAATATGCACCCTAAGTGTGTGGAATAGTAATTATTCCCCCCCTAAGTTAGGGGAATTTCTGAGTGCGAGGTTGGGGGTGTGATGGAGCAACAGATTTACTCAGCAGCGCCTTCACACCAAAGAGAAAGGAGACAATCACCGCGCTGGCTATTCAGAGCATCCGATGGTTCCTGGTGAAGATTTTGATTCAGAGCACAGTTGAATATAAGTGGTGCTGGACTCTACCTCAGCTCACCTTCTGCGTGAGCAAGCGCCATAGCAGCCCGCCGAGGCATGGTGAGATGTGTTCTTATGTCATGTGTGCTTTGTAGTTTGTAAGTGTAAAAGTTGATGGGATTCAGTGGGACCTCATTCATTTTGAAGGCTAAGATTTCTGACTCTTGGAATATTTTTGCTTGGCAATGAGCTAAGATTTTTCACTTCATGACTCGACTGTATGTTACGGAGCTGATAAAAAACAAACCAAAACTCATGAATCCTGCAATGAGAGATGATTTGATTTAAATAAAAATCGATTAAAGTATATCGTCTGATGCATCTTGTTGACACATATTTATCTCTCCCGTTGCAACGCACGGGCATTTTCCTAGTTCTTAATTAGATCAAAACATTGCGAGACTTGCACTGCACACGAAATTAAAACTAAAACTGCGCTAGACTTGCAAGGATAACACATGAAAAGTACTCCCTGCAGGAGGATATTTTTCTGGTTAAACAACATTACAATTTGATTGAGCAATACATATGCCATAAAACGTACAATACACATAGTACAGAATTTCCAAGTGCCATGGACATGTGAAGTCCGTTCAGTGCCTGTCAGCTGGCAACTCGCAAGCTGCACCAACTAATTTTGAAACAAGTTACCATCTTCGGAATGGTGAACTGATGGTTATCCTCATAACAACAAAGAATTACAGAGGCTGCCTTTTCTTCCAGTAGGTATTTTCTTCCGGTAGTTTAGTAGGTTCACGAATCAGGAAACTGCCTTCCCTTGCAAGAGGTCTTCAAGTTATCGTACTACATAAAGAAGAAAGGTTTTTTCTTCAAAAGAGTGCAATGTAGTAGAAATAAAAATCTCGGGAAAAAAGGTTTGTACACGTACGTACCTTGGGGAAAGAGTAACTCTGGGTTTGCAATATCATCTTCTTACTATGTCCACCATCTTAGGACAGTGCGCCACAGTCACTACCTTTATTTTTGCAATTTCATCTTCTCTACCAATTGACTCAAGGACTTCACATTCCATAATTAGTAATTCCTTCAGTGATGGGAGATAACTCTGCCAAACGTATCCTGGAATGCTTGTGATATCCCCACAAGATTGAATCTCCAGATAAACGAGGGACTTTAGGTTCTGCAAGCAGCTGGGAACGACTGTTGAGATATCCCCACAATGAACCAAGGAGAGTTTCTGGAGGGATGATGGTAACACCAATCCCTTCTGCCAGTTCACATGCTGGCAGGACCGGACTTCAAAATCCTTGAGAGAATGAAAACTCCCAAACCCTGCACCGGGCAGAGACACTAACCCGGAACAACCTGCAATTATAATCTTCTGAACGGCAGGTAGATGTTTTGGAGTTACGAAGTCATCAAGGGTTGACAGTTTGTGACAATCGAAAATACTGAGGTCAATAAGCGAAGGGAATGCTCCAATGCCGCCAAATCCAATTGATGAAAGATGTCTGCATCCTAAAATGCACAACTCTTTTAGAGCTGGAACACTCCACATCTGTAGTGGGATGGAGGTGTCACAGTCGCTCCAGAATTTAAAGTAGGTGAGGGAGCAGCAATCTATGTTGTGTGCAAGATTCCCAGAGTAACCACCCACCGTGAGCCTCTTGAGGGAGGGCACTACCAAACGCTGGGAGCAGATTTTTGGACAATTAACCACCTCCAATTCTTCAAGGCAATGCATATCCCCACGACAGTCAGTTGGTATTGATACTAGACTCGTGCAATCATTTATTTCTATTTTCCTGATGGCTGGTACCGAAGATGGGTTCAGGGAGGAGAAAGTACCAATGATAGAATCATCGCTCTCAGGTGTCTCGTTTAGATTTATGTTCCGTGAGAACCTGGAAAAGTACAGCGCTGTGCTCTCAAGCCCACCACAATTTTTAAAGGACAGTGTTGCTAACCTGGGGAAATTCTGTGGCTGGAACCAGCTTGGAAGAGAGGCACCTGGATAACCTGAAATAAACAGATGTTCTAGACTGGTAGGAGGTTGCAGGACTTCAAACACCTCTTCCCAATTGTGCTTTGGCAAAATCGAGGTCACTGTGAAAGGCATACTCGGATGGCTCCCGGACCAATCCAGATGGAGCGTGTGGAGATATTTCTTATTCTTCAGTTTGGCTTCTGATGCTTCATCCTTGTTTATAGCACCAAGGTTACATAGTGTCAATCCACTAAGCTGATTCATATTCTTTGTCAATCTAATACCTTTTCCTTGCTGATTGGCTGCATCAAGCTTTACTTCACACATTGGATAGTATTTGAGGTTTGCTGACCTAAAACTCTGCAAACTGATGATGAACTTATGGAAGTCATTGGGAAAACTTCCTATGTCCCACCTCTCAGCATATAGTCTCTGCAGATTATAGAGGCGACAAAATTCTGAAGGAAGGTTGGTTGAAGAACAAGCTCTGGTGACCTCAAGGTACCGAAGATGCTTTAGGTTGCCAACACTATCTGGCAACTTATTTATGGTGGCACAAAGAAGCACACGCATGCGCCTAAGTTCACCAAACCAACTGCCAGTTACAGAATCCACTTCACTCTTCTTTTTCATATAAAACTTGCAAAGTAGAGTACGAAGCTTTGTGTGCTTGCGTAGGCTCACCAAGTGGGAACTGTCAAAGTCTCTGCTAGGGAGTACGTACAGATGACGTACATTCTCAGGAACATTTTCGAAGTCACCCACACTTTTTATGATGAAGCAGTCATGAACTGAAACTAGTTGTGCCATGTCATGTAGCAAGTCATGGATTACGTACGAACCAGCTACTTTTTGAAAGAAGGACCGATTGAAAAGGTCTTGAAAGTACTGACAGCCAATGTCCTTAAGAGGGGTGTCACCTTGAGGTTTCACAAAGCCTTCTGCTACCCAGATTTCAGCTAAATGATCCTTTTTGAATTTGTGGTCTTTCGGGTACACAGCACAGAATGAGAAGCATCTCTTCAAGTGAGGTGGCAAATACATGTAGCTCAATCGAAGGGCTGGCAAAATATCTGTCTCCTCTTGTTTCAACTCCCAGAGTTCACTCTCTAGTATATTTCCCCAGTGTGATATATCAAGGTTCATTCTTAGCAGTCGTCCAATAGTTATGGCAGCTAAAGGAGAACCCTTCAACTTAGGAAGTACGCTTCTACCAATCCGCTCTAAATCTGGACTATTTTCAGAAGTCACAGACCCAAAAGCGCAGAGTTTGAAGAAATCCCAAAGTACACCATCCGTCAGACCATGTAATGGGAAGGGCTCCATTGTGCGCACTCCATCAGCAACTACTGGAGATCTTGTGGTAACAAGCATCATACTTCCATGTACCACATTTCTGAAAGGTGCACAAAACTTCTTCCAACGCTGCCCATTTTCCTTCAAGGCATCATCCCACACGTCATCAACGACAATCAAGAACCTTTTGTTGCTCAAATTCCTAGAAAGAGTACCCTGGAGAGAATCCAAATGATCAAGTTTTGCCTCCTTTCCAGTAGATGATTCTATGGCATCCTTAGTTAATCTCTTTACATCAAAGTCATCTGCACAAATCCAAATTATCAAATCAAAGTAAGACTTCACTTGTCGATGATTACATATATGTTGGTCCAAAGTGGTCTTTCCAATGCCCCCCATTCCTACTATTGGCAAAACAGGAATAGCTTGTACTCTTGATTCATTACTAACTTGGCTGCTTGATGGCGTGCTCGTCGGTGCATTGACTGCGCTACTTTCTCTCTTGCGTTTTGGACGCCCCCCTCTGTTATTAGGAGGTACACCGAGCAATCCCATCACCTGCTTCAGATCCTTGTCACGACCAAATATTTTACTTTCACTCGGTAAAGAGATAGTCTCTGGCCTGAGTGATCTGTCGAACCCTGGCGTCACTTCGTGCAACTCGGGAATCTCATTGAGCTTACTAGAAATGTCTTTCAGCCTCTCTTGGATATCTTTCACTTTGTTGAAGCTTCCTTGAATGGTGGTTTTGAAGAAGTCAACGAAAGCAGAGTGAGTTGCATTTCCCTTTCCTGCCACATTCAGCTCGTGCCATCTGAACTCATCAAGAATATCATCAGCATCATACACAGCATCTTTGAGTACGGGAAGGAGCTCAGCAACACGGTTTTTGTGACTCTTCCACTCTGCTCGGTCGATAAGGCCGTACATTGCAGGAAGAGTATCCCTGAGATTTTTTAAGCTTCTTTGCAAATACGACACTTCATCCTGAATGTTTTTCTCCTGCGCTGCAGAGAACCGGGAGCGCAGCGATGAAATAGAAGCAGCAGTCCATTGAAAGAAACTGACACATTCATTGATGCCACTAATGAACCCAATGGCCCTTGATATGCTCATAGCGAATGGAGTCTTCCGTTCGTCCTGTGGACAAATAATGGGCTCGTTAAGCAATCTACAAGTATTACTTTGTTCGTAGTAATACAATATAAGTAAAATAACACTTTGTTGTGGTAATCGTCTTCTCCAAATATTTCCAGTGAATCCTAATAATTTTGTATGATACAAATAATTTCGAAAATACCGAAACAACTGATGTGATTATTTTCTTGTAGGTTCCAAATGCTATATGGGCGGTCAGACAAAAAAAAATTAAAAGATTGAAAATATTAGAAATCTTCAAAAACAATGTATATTCTATTAATTAATTAATTTGAGATCCCTAAGCTTGTCGAAGTGTTACTCAGGTCCTTGACCTAAAAATTTAGCATGGATATGGTAAGTTCCAAACAGATCCCTAAGCTACCCCATGAAGCAATGGTTTTAGCAAGTATGCATATATTGCTTTGGATTGTTGTTCGGATCTCCCATCTCATATGTGTATCCAGTTTTGAAGCTTTGCAGCGCTACTGCCTTCCATTTAAAGGAAAATGCATGAATAACGTGGTAGAGAGAAGACCTGGCAAGCAAAGGTAAAATCTGAAGTTCCGTGAAGGGGTCAGGAATGATATCTTGGGCGGCCGACCTACTGGTGACGAACTGAAAGATAGCATTTAGACCACAGGAAACAAAAAAAGTCAATGATATATGAAGTATGAACGCTAAATATAAGTTTAAAGACCGTGTTTTCGTACCAGACGACTGATTGTCTGATGCTGGGCCTCTTTCTTGGAGCAGGTGGTGATGCTGCTTCCAGTGCTCCGCAGATAATGAAGGAGGCAAACCACTCTCTCGCGCAGGCACACACAGCCAAGAGAAGAGATAGGCAAGAGATGAACTTGGGACTAGGAGGGTAGCAGAGACTAGTAGTCCACACCGAAAAGCTCGCAAGTGCTCATTGGCTCAGCTTGTTTAAGCTCGGCTTCTTTTCTTATCATACATACATACTAGCTGGTAGTACTAGTTTTTTTTCATGCACTGCATAACTTACCAAGGTGGTAGCAGGTAGTAGATGTCTCTTTTTTATTTGAATGTGTGGGAACTTGTAGGAACATGAGGAGAAAGGTACATACTAGGTGTCTAGGTATCATGTTGATCACCAGTTGAGCAGCATGTTCTAAAAAGCATCAGCGTGTTGGTTCTTGTGATCTACTTTTATCACTGTGCCAGTTAACCACCAGCGGGATGCTCAGATCAGTTACCCAAGCACTACTTTTTTACGTTAATTATTCATGCCAAGCGGCGGCCTCGATTGCTTGATTTGACCCACTTCCTTCCACATGGTTGGTAAAGTTCCCACCGCCTTCTTGTCATCGCTGTATTTATTTTTTAGAGTGCAGTATTGCTAATGTGGTGGTTTGGACTGAAATATGCGGTGGTATTACTGGACATAATACCATGCCTGTCATTTATATGATTCCGTTGCTGCTAGTCTTTTGTTTGGTGAGAAGAAACATAATAAGGTTATTAGCAAATGTTGTTCATGCAGCAGTTATGTGGGTACTCTGTACTACTATCAGAAATGATGTATGCTTTAACAGAGTCTGGCCTGGCTTGCAGGTGATCTGCCGGAAGATACTGTACATGCTAGAATCTATAAGGAGTGTTTCACTAGAATCTAACCGGATATCCAATTTGGCAGCAGGAAAGTTTTCATCCCTAGTTATCGTGCAAGACTGTACACTGAAAACAAACATCATTTTGGCTTACAAATCTTCAACTAAAAGTTAAAGGTTTTAACAGAAGAGAGCCTGAAGAAGATGTAGCATAATTTGGCTTACAATGCCCCTCCGAATACGTGTGATCCGCGCACACAAGCGCTGGATGATGACTGGATCCTTTGATCAAGGCAGGCCACCGTCAGTGTGCACGCTGCCAATGGGGCACCGTGTCACGTCCCCTGTCACAAGTGTTGAAGAAGGCAGGATGTTGTTGCTTGATTGTCGGGACGAAATTGACTGGTAAGATCGAGCTTGCAAAGGCATGCCGGTCGATTTGAAGGGGTTAAATACGGGAATTGCTATTTCCCAGCTAGCTGAGAAATAGCTTATTTCTCAGCTACCTCGACGTCCGTTGGATTGTACCACATCAAGATTCGTGTTTCGAACGGTGGACTGCCTGGCCCGCATCGTTTCTGTTGTTGGGATGTTTGCGCTCGTTCAGGCCCTTGCATGGGTAGCGGTAGCTCGTAGCTGATTGTGTTCTCGTAGTACTTTTTTTTTTGCGTTGGCAGCTTGGTGCGATGTGAGCCTTTTTGTTTCTGACACCGGGTAACAGGTAAGTGCAGTGGGTCCAATAAAAAAGAAGGTCGGCGTGAGTAGCGGTCGTCCGGGTTGGTTTTGTCTTCTTTGTTTTGTGCGTGTGTTATATCTAGTCTAGTATACTCTAAAAATAGCAGGGTTTTTCTCTACCTTTTTTATGTTGTAAAATAAGAGATTTGCTACTTCTCAAGGCGCAAAGTCAACTTATGATCCCATTCGATTTGCTCGTGTGTCAAGATTTGCTCGTATTGTCCCGCACATTTTTGTCCAGCGTGTTGGCCCGTGTTGTCCCGCGCATTGCCTTTGTTGCAACCTTGTTGTCCCGCGCGTCGTGTGTCCCGGCCGTGCTGTCAAAGGGTAGTTTTGGCGTCACGGAGTGTTGTGCTTGTTAGGTCATGTTTGGGGCTATATGAGCTATTTCGTTTTGTTTTGTTTTTCGCTAGGATCTTCTCTCGTTCGCTCTTGTTAGTTGTTTGTTCGATCGTAGAGAGATACGAACACGCGGATTCAAGTTTTTTTGAAATAATGTATCACCATCATGTTGTAAGAATTTTAATATTATTATTTTGTAAGGTTTTCGCAAGAATTTTTTATACTAAATACGTATGATGGTGCAACGATTTTTTTCAAGAGAATACTTTTATTTTTATATTAATTTTATCATTTTTTATATCCAGCAGCAACATATCATTAGGTGGAAAATATTACCGTTAGATACGCATTGAATATATTAAACCGTGAACTTTTTCTTTAGTAGTTAAAGTGCGGATCAAAAAATGTAAGTTGCTCCTATTATCATGGAGTGTCCCTCCTCAACAAGTACTTTGTCACTATAGTTTTAGAGAGAGAGAGTACAGACTCTTGCCTATAGTCTTGCTTGATATGAGTTGCAATCGGACTCGAGAGGGAATTGCAATTAGGGTTGCAAGTAACTACCGTGTTGAATGGTCCATGTCATTTTTTTGCCTAGAGTTGCATCTCGACACGCAACTGAACTTTTGTCTCGAGTTGCATCTTGACAGGCAATTGGACTTATTCCCCCCCCCCCCCCCCCCCGATGGTATAGATTAGGAGTTTGCAACTAGGGTTGCAATTAGACTTTGAGTCTCGAGTAGCAACTTGACACGCATCTGACCTTCTTCCCTGATGGTATAGAGAGGGAGTTGCAACTAGGGTTACAAATGAGGACGGTGTTGTTTTTTGTCTTTTTAGCCTTGAGTTGCATCAAAGCACGCAACCAACCTCCTCCTTGATGGTATAGAGAGGGAGTTTAAAACTAAGGTTGCAACTGGACTGTGAGTCTCGAGTTGCAACTTGACACGCAACTGGCCTTCTCCCTTGATGGTATAAAGAGGGAGTTGCAAGTAGGGTTGCAACTGAGGACGTTGTTGTTCTTTTGTCTTATTAGCCTTGACTTGAATCTCGACATCCAACCGGACTGTGAGTCTTGAGTTGCAACTTGACACGCAACTAGCCTTCCCCCCTGATGGTATAGAGAGGGATTTGCAACTGAGGATTGTGTTGTTCTTTTGTCTTTTTAGCATTGAGTTGCATCTCGACACGCAACCGGCCTTCTGCCTGATTGTATAGAGAGGGAGTTACAACTAGGGTTGCAACTGGACTGTGAATCTCGAGTTGCAACTTGACACGCAACTGGCCTTCTTCCCTGATGGTGTAGAGAGGGAGTTGCAACTAGGGTTGCAAATGAGGACTATGTTGTTCTTTTGTCTTTTTAGCCTTGAATTGAATCTCTACACGCAACCGGCCTTCTCCCTGATGGTATAGAGAGGGATTTGGATCCTTGAGTTGTATCTTGACATGCAACTGACCTTCTCCCTGATGGTATAGAGAGGGAGTTACAACTAGGGTCGCAACTGGACTGTGAGTATCGAGTTGCAACTTGACAAGCAACTGGCCTTCTTCCCTGATGGTATAGAAAAGGAGTTACAACTAGGGTTGCAAATGAGGACTGTGTTGTTCTTTTGTCTTTTATACTCTTGGATTGAATCTCTACACACAACCAGCCTTCTCCATGATGGTATAGAGGGGGAGTTGAAACTAGGGTTGCAACTAGTGTTGTAGTTGGACTGTGCGTCTCGAGTTGCAACTTGACACGCAACTAGACTTCTCCCCTGATGGTATAGAGAGGGAGTTGCAACAAGGTTTGCAACTAAGAACTACGTTATTCTTGTATTTTTTTAGCCTTGGGTTGCATCTCGACATGCAACAGACCTTCTCCCTGATGGTATAGAGAGGAAGTTGCAACTAGGGTTGCAACTGGACTGTGAGTCTTGAGTTGCAACTTGACACGCAGTTGTCCTTCTCCCCTGATGGTATGGAGAGGGAGTTACAACTAGGGTTGCAACTAAGGACTGTGTTGTTGTTTTTTCTTGAGTTGCATCTCGACACACAACCGGCCTTCTACCTGATGGTATAGAGATGGAGTTGCAACTAGGGTTGCAACTGGACTGTGAGTCTCGAGTTGGAACTTGACACCCAACTGGCCTTCTCCCCTGATGGAATAGAGAGGGAGTTGCAACTAGGCTTGCAATTGGACTGTGAGTCTCGAGTTGCAACTTGACACCCAACTAGCATTCTCCCCTGATAGTATAGATAGGGAGTTGAAACTAGGGTTGCAAATAAGGACTTCCGTCTCAAGTTGCATCTCGACATGAAACTAGCCTTCTCCCTTGATTCTATAGAGAGGGAGTTGCAACTAGGGTTGCCCTACTTGCAACTAGACTATGAGTCTCAAGTTCCAACTTGACACGCAACTAACCTTCTTGCTTGATGGTATAGAGAGGGAGTTGCAAGTAGTGTTGCAGCTGAGGACGGTGTTGTTCTTTTGTCTTTTTAACCTTGAGTTGAATCTCGCCACGCAACCAGACCGAGTTGCAACTTGACACGCAACTGGCCTTCTCCCCTGATGGTATAGATATGGAGTTGCAACTAGGTTTGCAACTGAGGACTGTGTTGTTCTATTGTATTTTTAGCCTTGAATTGCATATCGACACACAACCGGCCTTCTACCTGATTGTATAGAGAGGGAGTTACAACTAGGGGTTGCAACCTTGAGTTGCATCTTGACATACAACCGACCTTCTCTCGGAAGGTATAGAGAGGGAGTTACAACTAGGGTTGCAACTGGATTGTGAGTCTCGAGTTGCAACTTGACACACAAATGGCCTTCTTCCCTGATGGTATAGAAAAGGAGTTGCTTCTAGGGATGTAAATGAGAACTGTGTTGTTCTTTTGTCTATTATAGTCTTGAATTGAATCTCTACATAAAACCCGCCTTCTCCCTAATGGTATAGAGAGGGAGTGAAAACTAGGGTTGCAACTAGTGTTGCAACTAGACTGTGAGTCTCGAGTTGCAACTTGACACGCAACTAGCCTTCTCCCATGATGGTATAGAGAGGGAGTTGTAACTAGGTTTGCAACTAAGGACTGTGTTATTCTTGTATTTTTTTAGCCATGGGTTGCATCTCGACACGTAACCGACCATCTCCCTGATGGTATAGAGAGGGAGTTGCAACTAGGTTTGCATCTGGACTGTGAGTCTCGAGTTGGAACCTGACACGTTGCAATTAGATTATGAGTCTCGAGTTCCAACTTGACACGCAACTGGCCTTCTTGCTTGATGGTATAGAGAGGGAGTTGCAAGTAGGGTTGCAACTGAGTATGGTGTTGTTCTTTTGTATTTTTAGCCCTGAGTTGAATCTCGACAGGCAACCAGACTGTGATTCTTGAGTTACAACTTAACACGCAACTGGCCTTCTCTCCTGATGGTATAGAGAGGGAGTTGCAACTAGGTTTTGCAACTTAGGACTTTTTTCTTCTTTTTTGTTTTTAACCTTGAGTGGTTTCTCGACACGCAACCGTCCTTCTCCCAGATGGTATAGAGAGGGAGTTACAACTAGGGTTGCAACTGGACTGTGAGTATAGAGTTGTAACTTGACACACAACTGGCCTTCTCCCCTGATTGTATAAAGAGGGTGTTGCAACTAGGGTTACAAATGAGGATTGTGTTGTTATTTTGTCTTTTTTAGCCTTGAGTTGAATCTCTACACGCAACTGGCATTCTCCCTGATGGTATAGAGAGCGAGTTACAACTAGGGTTGCAACTAGACTGTGAGTCTCGAGTTGCAACTTGACACACAACTAGCTGTCTCCCCTAATGGTATAGAGAGGGAGTTGCAACTAGGTTTGCAACTAAGGATTGTGTTGTTCTTTTGTATTTTTAGCCTTGAGTTGCATCTCGAAAGACAACCGACCTTCTCCCTGATGGTACAGAGAGGGAGTTGCAACTAGGGTTGTAACTGGATTGTGAGTCTTGAGTTGCAAATTGACACACAACTGGCCTTCTCCCTTGATGGTATATATATAGAGAGAGAGAGTTGCAACTAAGGACTATGTTGTTGTTTTGTCTTTTTAGCCTTGAGTTGCATCTCGACACGCAACCAGCCTTCCCCCTGAGGGTAGAGAGAGGGAGTTGCAACTAGGGTTGCAACTGGACCGTGAGTCTCGGTTTTCATCTCGACATGCATTTTTTGGCCTTCTCCCCTGATTATATAGAGAGGCAGTTGCAATTAGGGTTGCAACTGACTACCATGTTGAATGATCCTTGTCTTTTTTGCCACGAGTTGCATCTCGACACGCAACTTGCCCTTCGTCTCGAGTTTCATCTTGACATGCAACTGGCCTTCTTCCCCTTGATGGTATAGATTAGGAGTTTGCAACTAGGATTGCAACTAGACGTTGAGTCTCGAGTTGTAACTTGACACGCATCTGGCCTTTTCGCCTAATTATATAGAGAGGGAGTTGCAACTAGGGTTGCTACTGAGGACTATGTTGTTGTTTTGTCTTTTTAGCCTTGAGGTGCACCTTGAAATGCAACCAGCCTTCTCCCTAATGATATAGAGAGGGAGTTGCAACTAGGGTTGCAATTGAGGACTCTGTTGTTTTTTTTGTTTTTAGCCTTGAGTTGTATCTCGACGCGCAGCCAGCCTTCTCCTTGATGGTATAGAGAGGGAGTTGCAACTAGGGTTGCAACTAACTGGGAGTCTCGAGTTGCAACTTTACATGCAATTGGCCTTCTCCCCTGATGGTATAGAGAGGGAGTTGCAACAAGGGTTGCAAATGAGGACTATGTTGTTCTTCTGTCTTTTTATCCTTGAGTTGAATCTCTACATGCAGCCGGCCTTCTCCCTGATGGTATAGAGATGGAGTTGCAACTTGGGTTGTAACTGGACTGTGAGTCTCGATTTTTGCAACTTGACACGCAACTAGCCTTCTCCCCTAATGGTATACAGGGGGAGTTGCAACTAGGTTTGCAACTGAGGATTTTGTTGTTCTTTTTGTCATTTTTAGCCCTGAGTTAAGTCTCTACACGCAATCGGCCTTCTCCCTGATGGTAGAGAGAGGGAGTTGCAACTAACTAGGGTTGCAACTGGACTGAGTCTTGAGTTGCAACTGGCCTTATTTCCTGATGGTATAGAGAGGGAGTTGCAACTAGGGTTGCAACTAAGACCGTGTTGTTGTTTTACTTTTTTAGCCCCAAGTTGCATCTCGACACGCAACTGGACTTTCGTCTCGAGTTGCATCTTTACATGTAACTGGCCTTCTTCCCCCTAATGGTATAGATTGGGAGTTTGCAACTAGGGTTCCAACTGGTTCGCAACCAAAGCCATGTCCTCTATCGAAACCGACGATTGGTTTTTGTGGTACTTTATATACATTCTTTTAGTACTAGTTTTATAGTACATCTTGAAACATCATGTTTGTCAACATGGGCCATCATATACTTTAAACCAACAAACATTTGTTTTCATTTTTATAGAACATCTCCTTTGTTAGAGAAAGTACTTGGTTGCAAGTTTACATGGAGAGAAGGAATTGGATTTTTTCCCAAATTTAATTTGTATAATGACTTTTTAATAAAATGCACCTTGTTACTTTTAAGGCTTTCTTACACTCTTTCACCATCTTAATATTTGACCGCCGACGCGCTTCCCTCCAACCCTCCTTCCGTCGCCCTAGCAAGCTTCCCCTCCCACCCTAATCCCAATTGTAGATCGAGGTTACCGTAGATCCTCGACTCCAGCTGTAAAATCCTTCCGCCGTGATGCCTTCGGATACCCGCTCCCACTCTCGATCTCGGTCGAACGACCCGATGAAGCAGCATGCATAGGGACTCTTAGCGACAACAACCACCTACACGGAGCACGAGGATGAACATTGGCGGCAGATACCGCGAGAGGTTTGTTCGTAATTCATTTTTACAGGGATAGTTGTTAAAGCATGATTATCTCAAAATTGACCTTTTATGATTGTCTTATTTGCGCATGTTGTAGTGATGGATAATTCTAGATATTATGAAAATTAAATCATACAAATTTTTATTCTTTCTTTTTATTTTTTAACATGGACTTTTTCCATTTTAATTAATTTTTTATTACTATCATTTTATTTTTAATTGTTCCTATTTATTTTGTTCTAAATTTCTAAAAGAATATGTCCCATATTTTTAGTTTAAGAGCCAAGCTAATCTAGTCTCCAAGAAATCAGCACCAAAACTAGGGAGAGCAACTGCTACTAGGCCTATGACAACGGTTATGTACGTTGGATTTGTGCGATCCATCACCTGACGGAACAAATAACACAAAGAGGCTCACCAAAACAAGCAAATGCCAACAAAAAAAGCTAAAGCCCAAGATAAAACAAATCAGCAACTACACAAGACAAGAGAAACGGGCGGGCAAAACAGACCCGGGATCTACAGGGGAATCGGGCTAAATCAACCGTGCTTACGTCAGTCGACTGAGAATTAAGAATTAAGCTAATTCTCAGTCGATTGAGCGTTAGAGACTCCTAACACTAACAGTTCCCGTACTTGTGCCCATGGTTCGATTTGGTTCTCGCATGATGTGTACTTGTCAAGTGGATTTGATATTGTCCTAAACCAGGTTTTGCTGTTGAGATTTGTGCTGCCATGGATGGCATGTGGATATGGGTCCCACTCACCTCTGCTACGCTCTTCCCAACAAAAATATCTCCCCCTAAGAAAAACATAATAGTGAACAGATTGTTGTTTCCACCTAAACCAGACACTCAAAAAGCCTCGAATATTGGTGTCCAAAAACCATAACATTATTTCTCCATAAATAATCAATTGAACTAATCAGCACCCACATCTCATGTCTACACTAGAAATCATCCTAAAGTCGATTTCTTTGCACACAAAAAAAGGTCGACGAATGATTCGATGTAGGGACAGATTTACCCAAACAAGGCGCCAATTCCCCTTCATAGCCGCCACTATCAACACGACCATCAGTGTCGCCTTGATGACATCTCCCCTCCTTAAACAGTCACTACATGTTCCGGTCGAGCGATCGCCTCCTCGTGCCTCCCTCTCCGTCACCTCCTTTTTTCCCTCCATCGAACAAAACAGAACTGTCTAAGAACAGAAACGGCGTGGGCCGCTGGTAAATGGACTAGATGCGAAGTGGGCAATCTGCAAACTTCTGGGAGCACTAATGTAAGTTCTTGATGTGGTAGGGGCTATGTGCAAATTTTCAGGACAGTTGCTCTCCTGCAAGTGGGACCAACGTCCACATGTTGTCGACGTCACTTCTTTCTACCTTATGGGACCTGCGGTAGGCTAAGTGGGACCAACGTCCACATGTTGTCGACGTCACTTCTTTCTACCTTATGGGACCTGCGGTAGGCTGCCTTGTCTGCAGCAAGCACATGAAATGTTCATATTCTAAGTCTGAAGAAAACACGAAACAAGGCCAGCCTGTTTGTATTATTACAGATGTAACCTTCATACAGCATTTTTACTACATTGCCAGCTTGAATTCTACCATGCCCATACAATCCTACGAGGGGATCTGATACTGTCAAAACTACCAAAACAACATACAAATTCCCCGTGCACCGTTCGCACAATCATCGTCGATTTTGCATAGGCTTCAACAGGTCTTTCAGAGACCCCTGTCGCTTGACATCCTTGTCCCGCGGCTCCTCTGTGCCGCAGCTGCAGGTGCTCATGTTGAGGTTGGCGCCGCAGGTCAGACACAGCCCCTTGCAGGTGGCGCTGCAGAAGGCGTCTAGCGTGATCTCCAGGTGGATGATGTCCCGGATGTGCTTCGAGATGTCGATCTCCTTCTCGCCCGCCGGGAAGTGCAGCCGGTCGTCCCAGTCGATGTCTTGGTCGTCCTCGTCCTGGCTGCCGGTTACAGAGGGGAATTTGGTCCGGTCTTCTTCGTATACTGTGCCAAGGTCGACCACGTCGGGTTCCTCCACCGGGTCTTCGGTCAGCAGGAGGGAGAAGTTGGCAAATATCCCTTCGGGAGCTGGATCGGCACACCTAGAAAGGAAGCATAAGAATAATGGGTTTAATAATGAACTTGCTTTAAGTTTTACTACAACAAGTCAGAATGGTAGATTTCTACATTCCGGGTAATTCAGGATAAACCTGTGTGCGGAAAATACTAGTACTATTACAAAGAAACCTCTGATGCAGGCTGCTTATCATTCTAGCAACGGCATCAGTACATATCAGCTCCAGCTCATATAAAGATTATGACATCATTTTTCTTGGTTGGGAGAAACATAACACGGGACGATACATTATACATGACACGGAGACCCAAGGAGATAGAACAAGCAAGCCTTTCCTTTCAGTTTAAAAATGCCAGCCATCCTCCTTGAGTGGTAGTAGTTCTGAAAAAATACTCCCTCCGTCCCAATTAACTGACTCAGCTTAAAAATGCCAGATTACTGTCAAAGTTGAGTCAGTTAATTTGGGACCGAGGGAATAGTTGAAATGATGTTGGCTGTTCGGGAATGAAAATTTGAAGTATCAAAACTGATATGCCAAGGCAGTTCAAACGCAGACTAAGCAATCATATTAGGCATTGCGCAACGATAACAACAGAGCAATGCTAATCTTTTGTAGGGGTCGTTCAGGCAAATGATCAGTTGGTTAGTGCCAACCAGTTAGCACACAATTAGAAGTTGCCCAGAGGCAACCAGACAACAAAATATTGCTATTATACTGCAGGAGTAGAATTATAAAATAGGTGTTGAGATTTGTCAGTTGGCTCTGAAGTTTTTGTCCGTGATAAATAATAACACTGCAATGACAGGAAGTTCAGCCAGAGATCAGCCGAGTCAGAAAGATAGGTTTCCACTTATAAGCAAAACCTTTGATGTAATGAGTGGAGATTTTTGGCTCCCGAGCTCCGGTGCTCTTGCTATTTCAAAATTTTCAAAATCATATTTCTGAGTTTCAAAAAAAAAATTAAAAATATCTAGACATAGCCCATGATTTATCCTACAAACGTGCAAAATATCAATTTCAAATACTTTGTATTCTGAGCTGTACAAAAATGACAAGAGTGTAGATCTGTGCAAATATGTTTACAAATCACCAAATTTTGTTACATTTGTCATTTTTGCGTAGGCTAAAATACAAAGAATTTCATGTCACCGTTTTGCGTGCTTGTGGGATACAACATTGATTATGTCCAGAATTTTTTTCAGATATTTTTGAAACCTGTAAAATATGGTTTATTTATTTATTTATTTTTAAACAAATAGAGCGCTGGTGCTCGAGAGCCAAAGACACTTTCCGTGCTGTAATTCTTTATATACTTTATTGCAATTATAATAGAACCAAAGTACTTCTGTGCTATCACAGTTCAGCAGGATCAGGACTACAATTTTGACTGATTATCATCTCTGGTAAAGGTATCAGTACGATGCCAGCTCCATCTTAAAGATCGGTATGATGCTTTTGGTCGAAAAGAAATACTCTCTGTAAGTAATATAATTTCTATTGCTTGGAAAAACATAACATATAATGAAGCATGATGTGAAGACCAAGGAGGAAGACCTTGCAAAGCCTTCCCTCGTAGTAGTCAGCAAACACCAGATTTTACCTGTGTCCTAACATGGCCGATCACCTTCAAACTAGCTAGTTGCAACTAACCAGTTCAAATATCAATGACCGAAGCAGCACCGTGGGTTTCCTGGTGGAATTTTGAGGATGAAATGCCACGGGCAGTTTATACACAGAGTAAGCACTGACGGACGGCAGGTTAGGCGTGGCGCGACGATAACAACGGAGCAGTTCTACTTCTCTGTAGGGTATATTCAGGCAACTGTTGACTGCCCATTGGTTAGCGTGTAGTTAGAAGTTGTCCAGAGGCAACAGCCGACAAGGCTAGGTAAATTGTTCTGAAGGAGTAGAACCAAAATGGTGCTACCAAGACTGCCAGTTGGCTCTGAAACTTCTGTCCATCAGCACATACAGCAGATGACAATAGAGGAACAAGAAGCAGCAGCTGCAGCAGCAGCAGCGGGTGTGGAATCGTACCTGTAGCAGCCGAGGGTGATGACGGTGCGCACGATGCCGTCGAGCCGGAGCCGGCCCCGGCGCCTGGCGACGTCGACGGAGACGAGCACGGGCGTGGTGGTCTCCGGCGCCTTGGCCTTGGTGGATGGCCGGAGGATGCCCATGGCGGCGGCGCGCGCCCGGGAGTGCGCGGAGGAGAGGTCGGCGAGGCCCAGGCGCTCGAGCGTGGTGGCGTACTCCACGTGCTGCGCCGCCGCGTCGCGCCGGTACACCAGCGCGCCCTCCCACGGCGAATCCTCTTCGTCGTCCTCGTCAGGCACCCCCTCGAACTGGTCCAGGTCCAGCGTGAGGAAGTCCTCGTCATCGGCGTCTTCAGGGTCGACGGCGTGGCAGCGCCCCCATGGTGGCCGTCGAGCTGAGGAGGCGGGTGGGCGGGACTGGAGGGTGCCGCGACGGAGGAGGGGAGTCGCCGGCGCGCGGCGGGGTAGGAGGAGCGGGCAGTGGCAGCGCACGGCGACGCCGACCGGATAATACACCATCCTCTCCTCTTCCTTCTCTCTCTGCAGTGAGCGAGCCGAGGGAACTTTTCTTTTCTCTCCGAGCTGACGATGCAAGATATTTTTAAGAGTTTCTTCCTCTTCCATAATATTGATAGAAAATCAAGGGGAAATAAATAGAGAAATCATGTTATAAAAATGCCAAATGGCACTTTAAAAATATATATACTGTAAGATACAAACACCATAAAACCTTTTTTTCTGTTGTAACTAATCATCTGAAGCTACATTATCTGAACTCTCAAGCTACATAACTGTCAAAACAGCTGGAATGCTAATTTCCTCCACAATACAAAAATTCAAGGTTTCAATAACAGAGTCTACATGGGTAACTCAGCAGAACCGCTGGCATTTGCAGAGAGATGCGCCAGATCCTAGTTTACAAGACAATGCACAAAGGAATTCTTCACATCGATCATGAATACATGAGCCCCTACAACATCCATCCATGGAGACTCGGCGGAGTGTTACAGGAAGACGACGCAAATCCAAGGTGATCACAACGCGCCGATGATCTCCTTGGTCCGACCTTGTGCCCTTTCCTTCTCTTCAGGCCCGTCCAGGTCCCCGATGTTATCATGGTACTCCTGCATTTCGAAACAAGCATTTAGCTAATATAAACACTCCGGAACATTGCTGCTTCAAGACTGCAGCCTCTCTATGGGTACAAGACAGAAGTCAGCGTGGAACCATTCAGTACAAGTCCCAACAGAAACTACATAACAGCACAAGGTGCAAACGCTACAACAGAAAGATGACATGCCTGAAGTATATCCTTGACATCGTCCTTTGTCAGCTTGTTCTGTCTGAGGAGCAACTCTATTCTCGTCCTCATCTGTGAATTCCTGTAAATGCATGGCAAGGAGGAAAAGATGAACATCGCACCGCGCTACAATATCTCCTAGGTCTGTACAACAAATCAGTAACAGGGCGGAGGAAAAAACTTGACGATGTACTTACCCAGAGAGCCAGATATGCCCAAGAATAAGCGCAACGAGCTGAAACATCCAAACACTTGTGTCAGACACTTGGTGCAGCGGACAAGAATCGACCTAGATATGCTGAAAAATCAGCTGATACAGCACTGTCGTGGCATTACAGATTACCTGAAGTGTGTAGAGCCCAGCTTCCAGTTTCCGGTTGTACTTCTCGTCATCATCCATCTGACAGAACAGGAGCACCCCTTAAGCAATAAACTACTTGTTCAAATTGGGTATGAGAGTAACGAGATAGAGAAGGCACCTCCAGATCGTCCAAATCGAGACTCTCGAACCTCTCGGTCTCAGCCTTCACCCTCTCTGAATACCTGCATGGTGTAAGCAGATCGTGCAATCAGTAAACAAGGAAATGAAACAAGTTCCCTTAGTTCTCTTGAAATTAGATATACCGTATGTATAGCTCCATCAGACGGTCTATCTTTTCACATTCATTCTCTACAAACTTTCCTAGTAACCTGATCCTTCGCGACCCTTTTGTAATACCGCCTAACAGAAGTTGAAAACAATCAAACAATGAGGAAATCCTTAGAAAAAGAAGATGGAAATGTCATGAAATCAAATGCTCAGTGATTTGCTCCTGGTAAAGTGATGCTGCAGCACTAACAAACCTATCTACATCACAAACAAGGATTCCTCTGGTGCAAATTTGTCAGGACCTATGCTTATTTGTCGGTCTGGGATAGTATTATAATAGGTGTGCTCAAACAAGTCACTTTCAGTGCCAGTTTATTCAGAGCCACTGGAACTTGTGTCAGATAAGTTGAGGTTCATCTGTCCAAGTTTTCCATGTACTTAATTTAACAAAATCACAAGCTGTTGATAAGGACGTAAATCTTTAATAAACATTTCACTTAGGGGTGTTGGATTATATAGGCACAAAGGTGGAATAGTCGCAGCCTAGAGTTCCAGTTGACTGGCAAGTTCGACTAGTTGATTAAGGAAGAAACAAGGCATCGGTTTATCTTGTTAATTTCCTACACAAAATTCTCTCTGAGCTTGCTGTTTTTGGTTGTGAGTCTCAGGCCTGGTTTTTGTCTCTTCCAGTTCTCAATCTGTTCACGACCCTGGTTCCTAAGGAATATTGCAAATTTTAGGTAAACTACTTTTTTTCTGGGTAATATCCGTTTTGGTAGCATGGGAACAATAAGTTACAGGCTTTGGCGTGGTGCTGTGAATACTGAAACGGTAATAGACAGTACGAAAAACATTGAATCTTCAAGTGTAACCTTAATCTTCTCAGAAGTATCGTTAGCTGATTTACACACCATCTCAAAAGGTGTAGATGTGAAATTCACACATGCTAGAATTTAGGACTAAATCAGTATGTAATTAAAGAATTTCCTAACAAAATAGAAGTGGCTATAGAAGATAACTCTAGAGAATAATTTAACAGGAAACTCTGTAGATCTGTAGTGGCTCATAAGCTAGCTTATTGAAACAAGTATATTTGCAGGTTCATATACAATCCAGAACAGAGTAAATAACTGATAGACTTGCCTGCTTACCAAACAATGAAGCAACTAGCGAAATGATGCGTTCTTCTAGCTCCTCCTGGTAACTCTCAGTTTTGTTTTTCTTGTTCGAAGGAATCTGATAACCCATATTTCAGAAGAAATTAACGTGCTTACAATTATTTCAGAGAACAGGCATGACTGGCAAATTAACACTAGGAATGGAGGAGTTGTTTGGAAATATAGGCCAGCTTCAAATAAAGCAACTTATGATGACTCACCTACTAGCTTATATAAGTCAATCTTCATATCAAGCTTTTCTAAATCCATTGCATTTTCCAAAGTAAATATTATGTACTCTATGTTACTGTGGAAGATGTACACAACAAAAGACAAGACCGTGAAGAATGAAACATAATAACCAGCCACTATCAGAATTTGAGCACAGCAGATATTTACAGACGCCAGGTTTACCAAAATCAACATGTGTACAACATTGAGATAAGCTTGATTGAAAATTCTAGTGCCAGTTAATCGACAGAAATTTGGAATTACTTACATTTTCATCTTTGCATTAACAACAAAAACTACAAATGGACCTAGCAGTAATCCATGAACATATGAAATTCCAGGGGATGGTTTTCTGAATTAAGTTGTATCACTCCTAATAACATCTGAAATCACAGAAGATAGACAGAAGAGAAGAGGAAAGGAGCAGTCGTCACTTGCCTTACCCATGAACGCCGCGAAGGCAGTCTTAAGCCCGAGGACATCGACAAAGCGCTCGCAGGCAGGTGGGAACCTCGTCATTGCAAAATCCAGCGTACGGATGGCGGAGCTATAGGCAGACTTCTTCTGCTTCATGATGATAATCATGAGTTCCACACCCTCCGCCTTGACGAACCTCTCCTTGTTCTCCACGGGCATGAGCACGCAGCAGAGGCAGTCAAAGAGGTTCTCGAGCATCTCCTCCTCGTCGGTGGTCCTCGGGTCCCTGGACTTGTACATTGCGACGGCCTGCAGCAGGCCGTCGACCCCGTTCATCTGGCCGAGGCGCTTCTGGTTGGCGGGGCTGTTCTGCAGGAGGATGGCGAGGATCTCGGAGGCGTACTGCTTGTTGGCCTCGAAGTCGCGGGCCTTGACGCGGGCGAGGAGCCAGCGGAGGATTTTGGTGCGGTCGCAGACAAGGTCGGCGAGGTGGGGGCGGAGGTCGATGAGGTTCTCGAGCACGGCGAGGGAGTGGTGGACGGCCTCGGCCTCGTCGGGGTCGGCCTCGGAGAGGCGGGAGAGGTTGTGGACGAGGAGGTCGAGCGCGTTGGCGTTGACGAGGGCGTCAGCGAGGGCCTGGACCCCCGCGAGGTCGGAGGGGTCGTCGGAGTCCGTGAGGTCGGCGAGGAGGGAGGCGGCGGCGGCGGCGAGGTCGGCGTTTTCGTGGGTGAGGAGCGACGAGAGGGATGAAGCGAGGCCGAGCAGGACGAGGTCGGGGAAGAGCTCGGGCGCGCCGGCGAGGAGGCGGAGGCGGTCCGTCTCGGCGTGGAGCGCCAGCTCGGAGTCGGCAAAGCGGGCCGGGTCTTCCGGGTGCTTCATCCGCGCCTCGAGGTTGTCCTTGAGCCGGCGCTCGAAGCTGATCAGCAGCCGCTTGGCCGCCCGGAGGTCGAGCACGTCGAGGCCGTCGGGCGCCTGCTCCTCGTCCTGGTCCGCTCGCTTCCGCTTCTGCGCGGCGGCGGCGGCGGCGGCGGCGGCGTCCATGGCGGGCGGCTGAACCCTAACCCTAGCCCGGTCCGGCTTGGCTCGAGGAAGAAGAAGATGGTTCGGTACTCAGAAGTCAGGAGAAGGTTTTGGGGGGTGGTTAGAGCGTTTGGATCTGCTTCTAGATTCGTGCTTTTTGCTAATCTTGTTCATCATGTGTCAAAAAAAACATGTTCGAAAATTATACTGATGCTCTTCACTAACTTGACGATTTGTGTTCAACTCTTTCGAGAAAACAGATTGTTAAATGTTAATCGTTCTTAACTTTATCTAGATTCGGATATACATTGTTAAATATTTAGACTAGATATATTTGTATCTAGATAAAATTGAGAATAATAATATAGGCTGAAGGAAGTAAAAGAATTAGACGATAATTACCGTGCAGTAAAGAATACAAATTTTAGATTAGCACTATGATAATTTCATACTTACAAATATACTTATGGTATGTTTTTTTCAAAATTTCATGGGTCTATTAATAATCATAAACAATAGTATAAAGAGTCTCAAAAATAATAAAAATTAGAAATAATATGTGTACCACTTAGCAACGACTATAGACACTAGCATAAGTCGAAGACGTGTTGCCGTCCTCGCCCTCCATCACCGGAGTTGAAAAACATTGCCGTAGTAGAGCTTGTTGTAGTAGACATACGAAAAGTTGCTGAGCTAAGACGCCGAAGGACCAGCATACTAGAGCAGCAATCACGATGACGATGACAACCGAAGATCACAAAGAGACTGACCTTAAACCACATAAACGAAAACGAAAAACGAATGGATCCCAATGATCCACAAGACACATGACTCCACGGACCCTTCACCGGCACTAGATGCACCACCAGAGTGAGGATTTGGCGGGGAGAACCTCATTCTGGATTTAAGATGTAGCCAACACCTCATCATTCTGAAGAAGACACTCAAAAAGGCTAAAAAGAAAATAAAAACCCTGTCACCAGCAAGAGGTCGTGGTCCGACCCTAAGTCCAATGGAGATGGAGCGGACCGACGATGTCGCCCGAGAGGGATGGAACCCTAGTTGGGTTTAGAGCCACCGCCTGGCCCGTCTCGTGTGCTTACGTTCCGTGGCGGTTGACATATACTTATTGTATGCTAGTGCTATAGCAATTTGTATGTAGATAATGGAATTATAATAATTTGTGTCATGCGCTTATTATTTAGCGGAAAATAGTATTGGTTGATGTATGCCTTCATTGTGGCATCCTTCGTCTTTGTCATCGCCTCTAGGTTTTCTTGTGAGCTTTTGTTGCTCAAAGGATAAAAGAATAGGTAGGGCATCGTTGTTTGAAGAATTTGTGGCGTCGTAGAGAAGAATATGGTGTGTTTCGCAGTTGTATTTTTGAAGTTTTCTCGTAATAGTGTCGTTTGTGCAAATAGGTTTAGAATACTTTGAGGTGTCTGGCTCAGGAGATATTGCAGTTTTGAAAACCAGAGTATTTCCGAAATTGTGTTTCTTTTGGAGTATTATAGAAAGAGTACTAGCATTTTTTTCTAAAACTTAGTAAGGGGACATGGTGGTAATCCTTAGCTTTTTTTTGAAATGAAGCCTCGCTCTGGCCTCCGTATGAATTGATACGTGTTTATTACTCCCTCCGATCCATAATACTTGTCATTAAAACGGATGTATTTAGTACTAAAACATGTCTAGATACATCCATTTCTACGACAAGTAATATGGATCGGAGGGAGTACTTTCTTTGAAGTTTGTCCTTAAAAAAAATTACGTCATGGATCGCACATCGTTGATAGATGGATCAGCCAAGAGAATAACATGACCTACTCCCAAAATGGAGCATTTCCATAAGTGGCACTCACCCATAGTCACAAGAAGAATAGAAGACGACACTCGTACTCCCGCGGGCGATCGCACTATGTCCCATAACGTCCTCCTTGTCAAATATAAAATATTGTGTGGAGGCCACAATGTAAGACCACAACCACGCATCGCCACAAATCGAACACTATTAGGAAACAGCCTATAGATAGATAACATGTTCAGTGGCGCATGAGCAAATCTAGGCGCCACAGGAATACATCAGTGACGCACTGGAAAGCATGCGCCACAGAAGTTTAGTAGTTCTGTGGCGCATTTTCCAGAGCATGCGCCACAGAAGATTGGTGGGACCCGCCGGCGGGGGATGATTCAAGTTATGTGGCGCATTCTGTAATATGCGCCACAGAAGAGGAAACTTCTGTGGCGCATATTTACCCATGCGCCACAGAACATGGAGGAGGGGCCCACCACGGAATCTAATTCACCCAAGTTCTGTGGCGCATGTTGAAATATGCGCCACAGATGTGTTTCACTTCTGTGGCGCATATCCTAGCATGCGCCACAAAACTTAGGGGTGGGCCCCACAGAGGGAATCTTATTCACCCACTTCTGTGGCGCACATGGTAGAAATGCGCCACAGAAGTTTCATCATCTGTGGCGCATTTCCTCCATATGCGCCACAGATGAGGGCGTCCAGATCCATATGTTAAAAAGGTGACATAAGCTAGCTTTCTTATCTATCTAGCCCACCACCACCCATTTCACATCTCTACCTCCTCCCAACTTGTCTTCCTCCTCTCTCATATCCCATCTTGCCCATAGTTTCTCCATTTTCTTATATCTAAACCTACTTTAATCCATAAATTGGTAAGTAGAAGCTTCGCTCCAACTTCTAGATCTAAAAGTTTCTTACTTTTTCCTCTCACATCTCTCTATTTGTTTACTAATTTTCTCTCCACCAACTTGCATTGTAGATCTATTTGTCCATACTCTCTCATCGCGCGGTCTCGTCTCGCTATTATTGTGTCTACTATAGCTAGGTGAGTACTTGGCCATCATGAACATGTAGGTGAAGCTTGTCGCGCGGGCGGTGTGTGTGTGCGATCCATGGCGAGACGATATGCTTATGTGTGGTGCATGAATATTTGCAATGGGAGGAAGTTTTTTGTTGTTTTCTTGTTGTTGTCGGGCCCGACCGGTGTGGTTGCATCGATGTTTGCCGAAATGTTGATTCATTTCCATTTCGGCAAATTTTTGCACTATCCATATGTCCTAATTTTAGGAAAGGTCATGCCGAAATTTTTCCGGCTAGCATTCATGCATGTGTGTGTTCATATGGTGTGGTTCTCACTTATATTCTCTATTTTGACCGCTCAGGCAACCATGGTCCTCACGATGAGCGAAGGTCGAATTGCTAGGTACAAGAAAGGCGCGAAGGAGGACATGATTCTGAACAACAAGACCATGATAAGATGTCCATGTCGAACATGCAAACTGCAGCGCTGGATCGACCCTGAA
Source organism: Avena insularis (assembly GCA_023614405.1). Taxonomy (NCBI): domain Eukaryota; kingdom Viridiplantae; phylum Streptophyta; class Magnoliopsida; order Poales; family Poaceae; genus Avena; species Avena insularis. The sequence goes on from CM042694.1 coordinate 103,819,383, forward strand.
TCTGGACAATTGGAGGGTCACCTGCTTAGGCGCGGTTTCATGCGCGACCTCAATGAGGCGCCGGCAGGACATGGTGGTGGTCACGAAGACGTGGGCGAGCGAGATGACGAAGAGTCTACCAGGCATGATCATCATGACGAAGGAGATGCCAGCGGGCATGATCATCATGATGAAGGAGATGCCGGCGGGCATGATCAACATGGAGAAGGAGATGACGACGGGCATGATCATGAAGAAGGAGAAGACGCGAACACACAGACGCTGCTAACTTTGATCTTGTAGGACCCTCATGTTCAAGAACTGCTCCTCAAGGAGACGAGCAACGACAAAGCTGCAGCCAGAGAGAAAGCCAAGCTGGCCCAAATGGAGGTAGACGGGATGACTCCATTGTATCCTGGGTGTCGCCCCGAGGATACACGTTTGAGTGTAACGCTCAAGGCTCTAGAGATGAAGGCCGAACACAAATGGACCGATGTGAGCTTCAACGAGAACATAGAATACTGGCACGACCGACTTCCTAAGGGGAACACATTGCCAACAAGTATCGAGGAGGCCAAGAAAATCGTGTGCCCTCTCGACCTACCACACATTAAATACCATGCATGCATCAATGATTGTGCACTTTATCGGAACGAGTACGCGGATAGAACCACTTATCCGGTGTGTGGCCAAGGACGGTACAAGAGAGGGAACAAGAAAGTTCCTCGAAAAGTGGTATGGTACTTTCCTATCACCCCTAAATGCAGCGATATTTCGTAGATCCTAAGGAAGCAAAGCTCATGCAATGGCACGCGGAAAGAGAGAAACCCGAAGATGATCCAGAGAAGGGCAAGATCCTGACACACCCTTCAGACGCTAGCCAGTGGAACGCATTAGACATAGAGTTCGAAGAGTTCGGGAGCGATGCAAGGAACGTCAGGCTGGGTATGAGCACCGACGGACTCAATCCTTTTGGAAACCAGAGTAGCACGCATAGCACCTGGCCCGTGTTTGTATGGCCATACAACCTCCCCCCGTGGCTATGCACGAAGCAAAGGTATGTACACATGAGCATTCTTATTCAGGGGACGAAACAACCAGGTATCGATATGCATCTGTATCTCGGGCTATTGAGAGAGGAGTTAGCCATCTTGTGGGAGACGCCGGCCCGTACGTGGGATGCCTACACTAAAGAATATTTCCATCTGAGAGCCGCGTTGCTCACGACCGTGCAGGACTATCCTGGTTACGCATATGTATCGGCCCAGGTGAACCACGGACACAATGCATGCGTCAAGTGCATGGATGAGACACCGCATCTCCAGCTACCAAGGGATCCCGGGTCTTTGAAAACCGTGTTCCAAGGTACTCGAAAGTGGATCCACATGGATCGCCCGTGGAGAAAACGTGGTGACCTGTTCAATGGTAAGGACGAGCTTGAAAGAGCCCCGCGTCCGAGGAGCGGCAAAGAAATCGAGGAGCTTTTGAATAATTGGGTAGATTGCCCTGCGCCTGGAAAAAACGACCGAGGACAAAGCCGCTGCTGGGTGTATGGAAAGCAAGGTCTGCTTCGGGACCTGCCAGACAGAAGGTCCTTCACACTCCCCATAGCCTCGATGTAATGCACATCACGAAGAACGTTACCGAGAGTCTTCTTGGCACTCTACTGAACATGCCGGAGAGGACCAAGGATGGACCGAAAGCAAGAAAGGACCTTAAATTGCTTGGCATAAAGAAAGATCTTCGGTACCCTGATAGTGATGATGATGATGATGATCAATCATCATCATCATCATCATCAGGAAGGGACTCAAGGTTGCCGCAAAAGAGTTAAGAAGAATGAGGTGGTGCTTCGCGCTGCCTGCTTCACTCTGAGTCTGGAGGAGCTCGAGCAGTTTTTCAGGTGCCCCTTAGGAGTGAAAGTTCCTCACGGTTACTCGGGGAAGATAAGCAGATATCTAGACGTGGCAAAGAAGAGGTTCAGCGGTATGAAGTCTCACGACTGTCACGTGCTGATGACGCAGATACTCCCTGTTGCGATCCGTGGGATAATGGACGAGCATATCCGTGAGACGTTGTTTGGCCTCTGTAACTTTTTCGACGTCATATCTAGGAAGTCGATCGGTGTGAAGCAGCTCGACAGGCTATAGGAAGAGATCGTGATGATACTATGCGAGCTTGAGATTTACTTCCCGCCCGCATTCTTCGACATCATGGTGCATCTGCTTGTACATGTCGTGGACGACATCATCCATCTCGGGCCGACATTCCTACACAACATGATGCCATTTGAAAGGCTAAACGGTGTCATCAAAGGATTCGTTCGCAACAGGTCTCGTCCAGATGGAAGCATAGCCAAGGGCTTTCTGATCTACGAGTGCATCTCCTTCTGCCAGAATTATCTAACCACCGAGAACGAGGATGTTGGAATACCCACAAGAAGCACCTCGGCGTGCTCGGTGGATATGGTCACCGTGAGGGCTGCCGCCACTACATGTCGGCATTGATGGTCGACGACCGATTTTGAAAGGGCACACCGAGTCGCTACAACACATTGAAGTGGTCGCCCTTGGGTCAAGATCACGAAGCTTAATCGAGAGTAGAGTCGACCGGGCCGGCCGAGGAAGAAGGGAGACGTAACCAGAGAGCACAACTCTAGCTTCACGGGTTGGTTCAAGAAAAGGCAACTGGACAATCCCCCACAGACACCTTCTATGGAAGATCAAAAACTCATATTCTCCTTGTCGCAGGGCCCAGGGCACAACCTAAGGACCTATCAGTCATACGACATAAACGGTTACAGATTCTACACCGAGGAAACGGACAAGAATAGTGAATATCAAAACTCAGGAGTAATTATGTTATCCTTTGCTGATGACGAGACTACTGTGATGGAAAGATTCTACGGAAGGATCGAGGAGATATGGGAGCTCGACTACTATGGAGAGATCGTACCGATGTTCCGTGTTAGATGGGCCAAGAACGTGGAAAAAGAAGGCCGCTATTTCACCACAATGGTTATACCAGATGCCAAATCAACAAAGAACGCCTCCGCAAAAAATGAGCCTTGGGTACTCGCTAGCCAAGTTGATCAATGCTTTTTTATTACCGACCCGTCAAAGCCCAACCGTGTTGTAGTTAGGAGGGGCAAGAGGAGCATTATCGGAATGGAAGGAGCCGCCAGCGAGCAAAACTTCGACAAAAACGGTGACCCGAAGATCGAAGAGGAATTCGACAAGTACTTAGACATGCCTACTACTACTAAAGTAAGAAGGAAGACCACACTGCCTACTAAAGGTTGTCCATTCACAAGAAGAAATCTCAAAGTGCACGGGCTAAAGTATTCAACCACGGCGAAAAAGGACAAGAAGATTGTGAAGAGACACTAGCAATTATGTGACCTTTTGGTGTATTAATTCATGTGGGTATAATGTGATATTAGTGTGGGTATTAGTTAGAGACTAAAACATATAATGTGATATTCGTGTGGGTATATAAATTCACATTTGTGTGTGACAAGCAAACACACATATATATATGATTCGGGATGGTTTTTTGAATAAATATGCATATGTGTTCTTGCTTTTTTGAATAAATATGCATATATGTATATGTTCTTGCTTTTTTTAAATAAATATAAATATATGTATATGTTCTTGCTTTTTTTGAATAAATATGCATATGTGTGTAACTAAAAATATTTTTAAAAAAAGAAAAAAAAAGTGTGAGACAGCCAGGATTCGAACCTGGCTGCCCCAGGTGAGAGCTAGCGAGCAAGACCACTAGGACAAGTATAAGATCTTATCATACTATGATACCGCGCTGTTTTGGACTATGTCCAAAAGTTCTATGGCGCATTGCCACAGAATGCGCCACAGAAGTTCCAACTTTTGTGGCGCATTCAAGGAATGCGCCATGTAACGCTCACACTTAGCCAAATAGACAGTTCGGCCTGATCTCCCCCTAATCCCCCATTTCTCTCTCTCGATCCAATTCTCTCTGTTTTCCCCAGCAACCGCGCGTTCCAAGGAACCCTAGCCCCCGCCGCCGGAGTCTGCTGGAGCCCGTAGCAGGAGCCCGTGGAGGAGGAACCGCCGCCGGAGCCCGTGGAGGAGGAACCGCCGCCGGAGCCCGTGGAGGAGGAACCGCCGCCGGAGTCCGCCGGAGCCCGTGGAGGAGGAGAAGGGCACGGTCGATGCTCGCCACCGCAGCCAGAAGCCACCTCGACGTCCATCGTCTTCTTGTCGTCCACCTTGCAAGCCACCCTAGGTAATCGCCGTCCACCCTGCACTCGTCGTTCTATGTCTTTCTACAAGTGACATGGCCGAGTCTTGTTGATCAGGAAATAGTTTAGTTAGTGGTCACTGCATGGTGTTAGTGGCCCTTGTGTGACCTAATCTTTGACAGATCCATTCTTGACAGAGCCATGCTTTTGCTAGATGCAATGCAAGTGCATATTCATGTTTTTTTAGTGTGCAATGCAATGTAGCAAATTAAGGAAGTATGTTTCCTGGGTGGTGTATTCATCTTTTTTTAGTGTGCAAAGCAAACAAAATAGAGGCTACAAAGGGAATGTAAGTTCCTGGATGAAATCAATTAACTTTGATGTTACCTCCTTCCTCCTGTTTCAGTAAGATAAATTATGGTTCATCAGAATGGAACACTTGGTTGGCAGATAGAGATTTTAATCCCTCAAAGTACTAATAAGAACAACAATAAAGATGCTGATCAAATGCCCTGCCCATCAGAGGTATATGCTCTGCACTGCCCTGCCCTAGTGGCTGGTGGAAGGAGCCCTTTGCTCTGCCCTGCCCTGGTAGCTATGAGAATTGAACCTGAAACTGTCATGTTCACCTTTTCTTTTTTATTAAGCTATTTACTTGTATTAATGCTGGTATTTGTATTTGGTGACTTCTGTCCTGCTGTAGGCTGAGGTACTATTCCAGATGGTAGATATGGTTCACCTTGGAGTGGTGCATATGCACAAGGTTTTTAGGATGATTTCTGATACTCCTATTGGTTTTAGAGTGTGGTGTCTCAGATTACCGGCATGTTTATTTTGGGCGTGTACATTGCCTGCCTTAGATTATCGGCATGTTTATTTTCGGCGGTATCAAGTGAAATTTGATGCCGGATCGAGCATGACATAATCCACACGTGTAAGATTATCTAGGACATGTTCTGCAGGTTGTGGTGTATTGAGATTCCACCTAGAGCAGGTATCTGTTCCTGATGTTAGCATATGTTAATGGACAAATAATCATGTTCTGCAGCTTAATGATTTTTATTTCATGTGGTACTTCCCTGGAGCTTGCTATAGCTGGTCTGGAGTAGATCTCTAAAGTGTCTTGCTTTTTGCTCTTAGCCTAAGTAAGATGAATTATGCATGAATTTCTTATACATGTATCTCATTATATTGCTATGCGGAATGATCGATGGGGCTACATGGATGATGATGTTGGGGTCAATGCATGGGGCTGTCAATATGGGGATGAGGTGTTTTGTCTTGCAGAGATTTTATTTGAGTTGCCCATTTCTCCCGAAGTGTCGATTCACTTCCGCTTTGCTGAGAAATGGGCACTCCTAGGTCAAAAAATTAGCAAAGGTCATGCCGAATTTTTCGGCCGAGATTTGTGCTAACATTTTGCCTCTTTTTAATAGAGTAGTGCAAACATGTCGGGCAACAAGGAGTCTGGCCGTTCTAAGAACATGATCAGCGTCGAAGAACAAGCTAGACAGGCCAACAAGTCATTCTGGCAGGGGACCCAACAGGAGGAGGAGGAGGAGGTGGCGATGAGGATGACACCACCACCAGAGGAGGAGGCGACCGTCGCCAGAGCTGCTGGGGCCAATGAGGGCGGAGATCCTGATTACGAGGGGGACGAAGACGACTACGATGGAACTAGTGAAGGCGGCGGCGAAGAGGATGACACCACCGATGGCGGCGCCCGCACCGATGGCGGCGAGAGGAAGGATGGCGGTAACGGCAACCCGGCCGCTTCTTAGAAGAAGAAGAAGAAGGAACAGAAGGAGCGGAAGGTGCCAGTGCTCGCCACTGTCTGTGATGAGTTCACTGAGGTCACAGAAAGTGGCCAACCCATTGCGCCAAAGGCGATTGCTAAAGGGTACGGCCTGCAACTCGGGTGCATCGTCCGAGAAAGCATGTCGATCAACACGAAGTACATCAGACATGCTGACCATGCAGCTTTGGTCGATAACCTCCTTAAGAAGCTTCACAAGCGATACAGATTCCCAGAGCAGTTTAGAAACCTCGAGAGAAATAAGAACCCGGTGAACAGACTAGCCCTCACGAAGATGAGCAACGCCTTGAGCAGCAAACCCGGGTGAAGAATAGCATTGACAAAGGTGAAAGCTGGGAGGTTATTAGTAAGAAAAATCCGATGCTCGACGAAGAGGAGTTTAGGATATTCAAGGCGGATATAGCTACCGCTGACGCTATAAAATGGACTCAATGGGGAAGGAGTATGCGGAACAGAACATAGGTAACCACCACCTTGGAAGCGGCGGTTACAGGGGGAAACCGGCCATTTGGGACAAGGAGGACGCCGAGCTTGAACGCCTTGGTAAAGACAACCCTTGGCTTAAAATCACGGACTTGCAGCTTAGGCAATTTGTTCGGGCCCGCTACTACCTGGATAAGGAAACAGGGGAGTTCATCACCGACGATCCAGAGGTGAAGGAATTCGAGAAGAATCTGGTAAAGAATTTATCGCCGATCTCAAGTCAATTGCGTTCTAATTAAGATAATGAAGCCAAGAATCTAAATGGGTTCACCTTTCCTTGTCTCTGCAGGAGGAGGAACTGAACGCCATCGCCACGTAGTCGCCCCAGATTCGACGGAGCCGTGGGACACGGTTTTCAACAGGCGACCAATGCTTACAAGAAGAGGGACAGGGGTTGCCGTCCTCGGTGGCCGTGTGTCCGGCTTGGGTACGAGCATGAAGTTCAAGGAGTTCTACAAAGAGGACGCCATGAAAAGAAGGGACAGGAAGAACCAGGATAAAGCCGCTGTTGCAGAGCTAAAGATGAAGGTGCAGACACTGGAGGAGAAGGCGGTGGACCAGAAAACGGTGGACAAGTTAGTGGAAGAGAAGCTCCGCTCGATGATCCCCCCTGAGTTTTTCGAGGGGCTTACTACTTGGAATGCGGGAGGTCGACAGGGGCCGATACATTTGCCCAGCTTAAGCGGCAGCAACTCGGGCATCAATGTTACCGTGTCGATGGACCTGGTGAACCCGCCGGCCATCAACGTTAGGACGCAGCCCCTCGTTTTGGTCACACCGACACCCCCTCCCGCGAAAGATACCAATAAGGCACAGCCGACGGCGGCGGTGCTTCGTGAGGCACCCGAGCGGGAGATTGCAGATGATGATAGGCTGGTCGCCGGCATCCGCCGTGTCTCTACATTAGCCGAGATCCATGCCATCACCAAGGTAACTAATTAGTTAGTGCACGTCATCTCCTTTATGCCTTTGATGCATGACTGTTGCCATCTCATGACGCCCAACAACATGTCTTTGCCTCAGGACACTTCTTGCGTACTCCTGCTTAAAGATGTCGGCGGTGAGTTGAAGGATGTTGCCAAGGGCACTCTTATACAACCGGCGAGCCGCACGATGCACAAACAATCCAATGGATGATGACGTGATGAAGGTCAGGTTGGCTCGGGTGTTGCCAGGGTGTGACGACATGGACCCCCCATTCAACCTCAGGGAGCCGACGAACACAAGACCCTTGGGGAATGCTACAACTGGCCCTTGACATGGCCGAAGACCCAGATTCGTCTGGCGGGGGGAGCACCGACGCCACCTCTCGACCGATCATCGCCCGTCCACCACCTCGGAAGCCAGTAGCCTCCGTTGTCGCCACCACCAGCCATCACCATCAACTCTTGGCAGCGTGTGCACCGCCACATGGCAAAGACGTTGTGCCGCAACCGCCGTCGCCCCCACTACCACCACCACATGATGGCACCCATGAAGATGATGATGAATTGGTCAACGTTGACGACTTCATCAACACCGGCGCCGCCAAAGGATTGTATATGCCTTCTGTGGATGAAGAACCCTTTGCAGCTCGCGACGACCATCAAGCTGATCGGCCCAATACATGCACGCAGCGCCTGGTCTTCCATGGTCTTTCTCAAGAGACCCCTCCGGCCGCCGATCCACCACAAGAGAAACCGGGATTGGTTTTCAGCCCCAACACACTCCGGAAGGCGATCGATGAGCAGATGGCAATGGTCGACATCACAGGAAGAAGAAGCACTACAGAAGAGAGATAATAATAAGAAGGGTGCGAGCCTCTTCCAAGAGGATCCGGGCCAGACGCCGTCATACCATCCACACAATTTGGCTTGCCCCAAGTGCATGTAGCTGGTGATCCGATATTGACTCCGGATATGATCCACATTGCGGTTGGAGCCATGTTAACTTTGCACGAGGGTGTCAAGACACTAGAGGCCCTCCTTCTTAAAGAGGACGATCCAAATTACCCGGTTTTCACGGCCAAGGTGCCATTGGACGTGGGCTTCATCGATGAACCCCCCGCGGATATATTCTTCATAGCATTCGAGGACATATTCAAGATGTTTCTCACGAAACGGCTGGACTATAACTTGGTCCGCCTATACGCGCTCAACCTGGCGCTCACGATCAAGAGAGAAAGTACCCCGGAAATCGCGATAGTGGATCCCTACTACATGCGGGACAGCCAGTTGGTCGAAGGATCAGAGACACGGACCAAGGCGACGGCGTACCTCGAGAAGTTCATGGTGGACAACAAGAGGAAGGGCACACTTCTTTTGCCTTTCTTTCCCGAGTAAGTACACACACTCGCTCATCGTCACCGTAACTTATGCATTTCTTATAGATTTCTTTCCTTTGCTCTTTTTCCAACATTCCGTTCCAATTGTGTTGCGCGGAGACAAATACTGCACGCTCATCGTCCTTGCCCCGAGCTATTCGCTAGCCACGTATTTCGACTTGGGGAGTTTGACGAAGAAGAAAGACTACACTAGAATAAGGGGTGTTCTCAATGAGGCTCTCGAGGGCTACACCAAGAAGGGATGCACCTTCGTAGATAGGGGGAATGTATCAAGGATGGCAAACACGTGTTCAAGCACGTGCTCGACTTCCTACAAGCAATGATCGCTGGTGCCAAGGAGGCCTTCTACGTCCTCCATCACCTTAAAGGCTATGTTCGGGATTGCCATAACCTAACGCTGCCATCTAGTCTCCGAGGATGGGCCGAAACTTTGGCGAAAATCGACGATGCTGATCTTAGAGAAGACTTCCATCGCATTCAGATGAAGTTGTCGCAAATCATCATTGAAGATGTCAACACAAGGGGAGGTGCCCTACAACAAGCCAGAGGGTTGAGTAAGAGGGAGATCGAAGAACGCCTCCGTAAGCAGGGTGACACAAGGACGTGGATGACGAAAGAGGGCTATCTACCGTTCCCGAAGCCGTGCCAGAAGAGGAAGTCTTCATCGTGATCTATGTGTGCCTCTAGCATGATCCAGTGTGTGTATATTCTTGATGGACGCCTGTTGTATTAGTGTGTGTGTCATAAACTTTACTATCTCGATCGTGGTCGAAATGGTCATTGTTGTTAGACTTAAACTACCTTGTGGTCGTGCTGTCGTTGAACTTATTGCTTCTATGATGATCTAACTTATAGGTTTATGGATCCTTTGTTTTATATTCTATGAACATATATATATATATATATATATATGGATGTGAACCCTTTATTCATTCTTTTCGTTGTATTTTTACTAATATGCCTTATCGTCTATAGAGATGGCGACGAGGTGGTATGTGGTGTACATGGGTAGGGTTCCAGGAGTCTACGAGGAGTGGGAGGATTGCCACAAACAAGTGAACAAGTTCAGCGGCAACATCTACAAAGGATACGCGACTAGAGAGGAGGCGATAGCCAAGTGGAGGAACCACTTGTGGAAGAAGAACCGGATGAAGATATTGGTCGGGCTAATGCTCTTGCTCACCATTATCACAGTTGTATTCTATTTGATCCCATCAGTAGGCGCGTGGCCACTTCATATTTGTAATGTGAGATGATATGAACTTTGTATTCGGCGCTTGTGTAAAAATTTGGCACTTGACACTATATATCTATCTCGATCGGGCTCTAAGTGTTTGTATTATATATATGTCGGTTTTCATGCATCTACTACTTGTGCAATATATTTTATACTCATCTGGATAAATCCTGTATAGATCCTATATAAATACCTGATTATACACCAGGAAAGTATTTTACTTCGAATACATGTTACACAATCAGTGGCGCATATAATTATATAGTTAGTGGCGCATGGCATATCTGTGTCGCATACACGTAAATACATTAGTTTTTCATGGCGCATATGAAGGAATGCGCCACGAAGTTCGAACTCGTGGCGCATATCCATATGCGCCACAGGAAGTAGTTATCAGTGGCGGGGTAACAGTAGCGACAAAGATATGCGCCACAGAAGTCCCCTTTTGATGCGCCACAGATAGGTTGTTTCCTAGTAGTGGAAGATCTATTGAAGAAGTATAAGGCGTCAGAAAGAAGGGTAGCTTGATGCTACAAATTAACTTTCATGTAAACAATTTGTTGAGTCTCAAAGTGAAGAAATTTGTAGTAAGAAGCAAATTTCCTTAAGTGGTGACCTAACGTATTTGTAGGCGAGAGGTAATGGGTGGTAGAATATCTCTCCTTTTTACAACGTGAAATAAATACTAGATAGTAATTTATGTCTGCAACTTCACCGTTTTAAAAAAATAAAACAGTGCTAGAAGGAACTAGACACTTTTTTTGATAGAGTAGAAGCGGATCAGCATGAGAATTTCGAAAATTCGTCCCTGGCAAGGATCAAACTCCGGTCGCTAGGATGCGCCAACTGTGACCGAACCACTAGGCTACTGCCCAATTTACATCGATTTCTTAGTTTGATAAGATCATATAAGATGATGCTAACACGTACTTTGTATTTCCGAATGTAATAATTAAAAAGTAAAATATATCTAAAAGTCTTTTGATGGTTTTGTGATGCTTAAGATTGTCTAATTTTCTCTAAGATGTAGATTAAAATGGAAAGGAGGGGGAAAGTGTCTTTGGCTCCCGAGCTCTAGTGCTCCCTTTGTTAAAAAATATTAAAATCATATATCTAAGTTTCAAAAAATGAAAATAATTTTGGATGTAGTCAATGTTGTATGTGATAAGCATGCAAAATTGCAACACAAAATTCTTCGTATTGTGTGCTATATGAAAAGATAAAATATGATAAACTTTGGAGATTTGAAAAATAGATGCACATATCCACACTTTTTTCATTTTTCTGTATCTCAAAATATAAAGTATTTGAAATTTATATTTTGCACGTTTGTTGGAAAAAATATTGGGTACATCTGGATATTTTTTTTTCTTTCAGAAACTCACAAATATAATTTTAATTTTTTATAGAATAACAGGAGCACTGGTGCCAAAAAGTCTCTCCTTAATGGAGGGAGTATCTAAATAGAAAAATAGTAATCATTTACTTGAGCACATCTAAATATCCATAGCACTCCTAAATCCATAAAAACCAATACTACGATATTGTATGGCTAATACTTTTCCTAAGTAACCAAATATGTACAAACCAATAGTGTGACATTGTATGGCTAATATTTTTCCAAGATACCCTGCTACTTGTGTGTGATGGACAAGGCCCTCTTGGTCCCCACGTGGGGAACCAAGGGCCCATGCGGCCAAGCCCTCCCTCTCTCCTTTGGGTTGTCCTCCCTGTTGGGCCATTTTCCCTAGGGAATTGGTCCATTAGGCATGAGCTGTCCATTAAATCATATTTAAATTATTAAATAAATGTATAATTTAATAATTATTATATATTTACATTTTATTTAATTCATGTTACACCGGACTCTTTCCGGACAACTCTAGACACCCGTCGGGCTTTCCCAGAACCCCTCCGGTTTCTTCTTCGATTTTCTTTGGTGATTTCTATGATACTAAAACGATCTCCGAGCATTATCAAACCCTTAAGCGTGATACCCCTAATGGTTCGGGAACACTCCAGGCATGGTCAAGACACCTCTCAGACCAATGATCATCAGCGGGACCTCGATACCCATAATGACCTTTGTGCATTTCACGAGAACCTTTGTCGTTGAACCATTAAACATAGAGTCCTATTCCCTTTGTTACTCTTATAGTTTACTTGTTCATGACCTGATCAACGACATTTCCATGTCGTGTTTAATCTTGTTACTGACAAGTACAACTTTACTCGTTCTGAGCTATGCCATCCCCGTGACCTAGTCACACGCTACAACTTTATGGATGTTATGTCTCTGAGTGGGCCCAGAGTATCTCTCTGTCATGTGGAAGAATAAATCCCGCTCTTGACACATACGCCTCTACGTGCCCCTCTGAATATCTGAAGACACCTTTATGATCACCATTTCATCGAGTGACGTTTGATGCAATCAAGTCACTCTCGTGTGACAACGATTAAATATGGTCTCACGGTCTAAGGAATTGGTTACTACGTTTTCTAGTCATTGCAACAGTGAACTTCGTGACTTGATCGTGTTACAATTCATGTGTTGGGTATATCCATCACTTTCATTCACATAATGAAATGACCCTATTGTCAATTGACATAAATGTGCATTAACGTCGATCATCAATTGACCAATGAACTAGTGTCTAGAGGATCACTAGGGACTCTGGTGGTTTATATATCACATGTGTATATCAATACAGTTATAGCATGATATGAAACCTATTATGAACTTAATGAAATATGTCAATAATCTATATTATTATTTGTCTCTAGGTCATATTTCCAACAAATTCATCACATAAAAACAATAGATCCATCATCAAAAAATAACATGGATGGTAAAAACCATGTACAACACCTCATTAGGGGCAACCGATTAACTTGTGGGGCAAGTAAAGGAGGCAGTGTGTTGAGACAACCTCTCACGAGGGGTTTTGTGGGCGGTTAGCTTTTGGATATGCTTCTAGATTTGTGCTTTTGATAATCTTGTTTATCATGTTTGATAATTATAGTCATGTCCCTGATGACCCACAAGTATAGGGGGTGTATCACAGTATTTTCGATAAGTAAGAGTGTTGAACCCAACGAGGAGCAGAAGGTGCTGGCTAGTGGTATTGATCAGGAATTCTCGGCAAATACTTAGCAAACGGATTTTTAGGGGTTTTCGATAAAGCAAGTAAACAAAGTACGAGTAAACAAAAGACAATAAGAATAAATGCAACAAGTGGTCCAATCCTTTATGCAGCAAAGGACAAGCCGGTTGTATTACTTAAGATGACCAAACGTTCTTGAGGACACATGGGAAGACTGTCAAGTGCTTTCGCTTCATATAGTTGATTAATCTTCTTTAGCTTGCTAAGTGTTGTGTGGGTGAACCTGTGCTAATGTACCGACCTTCCTAGGACTAATACATACTTGTGATTATACCCCTTGCAAACATCCGTAAGTATAAGAAAGTAATTAAGGTAGAAACCTAACCACAGCTTTAAACTCTAAGACCCTTACGTCCCTTGTGCAATGGTTTCCTAACGGGGGTTCGGGTTTCCGTCACTCCGGCAACCCCTACGATTAGTAGCCAAATATACAATGCATTCCCCTAGTCCCATATAGGTGAAGTGTCATGTAGTCGACGTTCACATGACACCACTAGAAGAAGTACTCACAACTTAAATATCAAACTATTGAATCTTTCTCAACACAATTCCACTACTAACAACATGACTTCTCCCATGTCCTCAAGAACAAAACGAACTACTCACAAGACATCATATGGATCATGATCAGAGATGGAATAATGATGTATAACAATCTGAACATAAACAATAATTCAATGGTTCACTCAATAGCATCAACTACAAAGAGTAATCAACACCGGGAAAGTTTCCCCTATGAACTATGCAAGATTCAACGCAATTGTTACAGCAATATGGAGATGGTGATGAGGGTGCTGATGGTGATGATGGTGGTGATGATGATGATGATCCCGATGAAGTCTAGCTTGATGGTGGTGTTGATGGCGACAATCTCCCCTCTCGGGGAAGGAATTCCCCTGGCAGAAATCTATCTCCCGGAGAGATCTTTCTCTCTCGGTGTTTTCCGCCCCGTAGAGACGGCATTATCTTTCTGTGGTCACTCCCCGAGTCTTAGGGTTTCCGAAGGATAATATACGCCAGAGGGGAGTGCCAGGGGTGGACCAGGGCGGCCACACCACCTGGTGGCGCGGCCTAGGCCTGCCCGCGCCAGGGGGTGGTGTGGGCCCCATGTGGCCCATCTCCAGCCCCCCTTCTGGCTTCCTTCGTCTTCTAGAAAAATAGGATTTTTCGTATATTTTCCCGGATTTTCTGATCTTCGCGAATTTTGCCTCCAAACAGCACCTTTTCCATCAGAATCCTGACTGCAGCGGTCCATGCCCCAAAAGTCATCAACCATGCAAAAACATATGAAATAACATAAGTATCACCTCTCAATACGAAATATATCAATGAATAACAGTGAATTATGACATAGAATAGTGATGCAAAATGGACGTATCAACTCCCCCCAAGCTTAGACTTCGCTTGTCCCCAAGCGAAACTTAGCTCAATAAACATGACCTCGGGTTTATGGAGTGAAGATTCGATAAAATAATACGGACAAGAAGCATCACATTCATCAATACATAGATCATAGTAGAAGACAACTCACTATTATATAACTCAACTTGCAATAAGCAAAGGAAACACAATAAAGATACATAAAGTAAAGCATAATTGGTAATGGCAAACTTAGCTCTTGGTCGAAGAATAGTTGATAATTTGCTGAAGTTCACAAATAACTAGTTTTCAATGATAGCTTTCAAAGTAGTAATCACCAAGATAAGAGCAATGTGCAAAACAAGGAACATAAGAAACATGATTGAATAAATCATCATATGAATGAATGAAACACAACAACTCAAAATACTTGCTGAGATAGAAGGGAATAGGTTTATTGACTCAACTAAAAAGTAAAAAAAAGGCCCTTCGTAGAGGGAAGCAGGGATTGCAAGTTTCATAAAGAGCTCTAAAAAATTATGATACTTACTAGCTTTCAGATCTCATTGCCCCTATCATAGGCATCTTTAGGTGATTAAGGTTAAAGTGATCAAATACGAGGATATGCATTGACAAGTTGTAAATTGAGAATCTCATGTCCCTTGAATACGAGGGCCGCTCTCATGCTACTCAAGTTTAGTCACCGGTAAGTTCTTGTCATCGTAAGCACATGTGTATCATAGAGAACCGCCAACGGGGTACCCCTTGACTGATGATACGGAAGAATCCCCATATCAAAATGACAAGGCAAGCAGACAACACGTATCTTAGCAATCTTCTTATTTACCATGGGAATATGGTGCTTTTTTCTCTCTTTCCTCTTTTCATAGTATCTCTTTTTTCTCTTTTTTCTCAATATCTATCTCTTTTTTTTATAAGAAAAATGCTTCATAGATACCCATTATGGTTACGCTGCAGGTTTCCACCATGTCAGGATGGATTAGACCAGCGGCCCAGGCATTTCTCTAACACACATGCATAACTCCATGGACTTACAAGCTCCCCTTTCATTTCACACCAATGACATCCATAGACAAAAGAACATGATATCAACTAGATATAAAGTACTAGTGCAATGTTGAAAGCGTTCCCCATGACAGTATGGTTTTGCTAATTCACAACTTACAAAGCGCAAGCAGATACGCAGCATAGGTGAGCACAATGGTTCAAGTTTATTAGATGCGAGAAAGTAAAGTGTGCCATCAAGTTCGTGAGAGCTTTAATCACTAATTTTTACATAACAAGTTTAATTTGGGAGGTAGATAAAACAAGAATTTACTTGGAATAGCAATAATGCTAATAGGTAGGTATGGTGGACACAAATGGCAAATGTTTTGGTTTAAAGGAGTGGATGCACGAGAAGAATTCCCTCTCAGTACAGGTTTTTGGCTAGCAAGGCTGGGTAGCAAGTATAAGAGTTGAAGGAAACAAACAAACATATAAGTGATAAAAACAAACATGCAATCTTTCTTGGAAGCACAAAAGATCTTAACTAGAGAATACTAGACTCATGAGCAAATCCAGAAAGAAAGATGATGAGATTATTTTTCTTTAGAGGCACTTTTATCTTTTCATTCAACTCTTAAAAATAGTGTGCTACTGACCGAGCCAGGTTTACCAAAACCAACTAAATTAACTCAATGATCCCAAAGTGATACCAATACTAACAACAAGATCAATCATATAACCACGAATTTAAAACTAATATAAGCTATGAAAAAGAGTGAATGATAGAACTTCTCATTAATATTCCATAACGGCAACTCACACCAAGGGATACATATCTAACGAGAGAGGGGACACTTCCATAATGCAAACCATACTACATAATAACTTCTCTATTCATGATATGACTCTACTAAGAAGGTAAAAAGATAGAAGATAGTGATTTGATACCGTGGCACTCCCCCAAGCTTGGAACAAACCAAGGAGATGCCAAACCTGATGACGAATTACTCCTTTGGTGGTGGTGGTATCCTCTCGATGAGCTCTGTGATAAGTTTCCCCAAGTCCTCCAATACAGTGAATTATGACATAGAATAGTGATGCAAAATAGACGTATCAACTCCCTCCAAGCTTAGACTTCGCTTGTCCCCAAGCGAAACTTAGCTCAATAAACATGACCTCGGGTTTATGGAGTGAAGAGTCGATAAAATAATACGGACAAGAAGCATCACATTCATCAATACATAGATCATAGTAGAAGACAACTCACTATTATATAACTCAACTTGCAATAAGCAAAGGAAACACAATAAAGATACATAAAGTAAAGCATAATTGGTAATGGCAAACTTAGCTCTTGATCGAAGAATAGTTGATAATTTGCTAAAGTTCACAAATAACTAGTTTTCAATGATAGCTTTCAAAGTAGTAATCACCAAGATAAGAGCAATGTGCAAAACAAGGAACATAAGAAATATGATTGAATAAATCATCATATGAATGAATGAAACACAACAACTCAAAATACTTGCTGAGATAGAAGGGAGTAGGTTTACTGACTCAACTAAAAAGTAAAAGAAAGGCCCTTCACAGAGGGAAACAGGGATTGCAAGTTTCATAAAGAGCTCCCAAAAATTATGATACTTACTAGCTTTCAGCTCTCATTGCCCCTATCATAGGCATCTTTAGGTGATTAAGGTTAAAGTGATCAAATACGAGGATGTGCATTGACAAGTTGTAAATTGAGAATCTCATGTCCCTTGAATACGAGGGCCGCTCCTCATGCTACTCAAGTTTAGTCACCGGTAAGTTCTTGTCATCGTAAGCACATGTGTATCATAGAGAACCGCCAACGAGGTACCCCTTGCCCGATGATACGGAAGAATCTCCATATCAAAATGACAAGGCAAGTAGACAACAAGTATCTCAACAATCTTCTTATTTACCATGGGAATATGGTGCTTTTTTATCTCTTTCCTCTTTTCATAGTATCTTTTTTTTCTTTTTCTCTTTTTTCTCAATCTCTATCTCTTTTTTTATAAGAAGAATGCTTCATAGATACTCATTATGGTTATGCTGCAGGTTTCTACCATGTCAGCATGGATTAGACTAGCGGCCCAGGCGTTTCTTTAAACCAATTATTATAAGGTTTAGGTGATACAAAATCATATTGGTAAGTATACTTCTAAATACGTAATCTACATTTTGGTTATTTTTATTTTTTTGAAAGGAAAGCATCGGGGATGTTAATAAGAACTTAAATTCATATTGGTGTGGACTTAAACTTGCGTGGCTATGAAAATGCAACTCTACATATATGTGGGTGTCCCGCGCTTATTCGTCCATGTTTTCTTACACAAAACACCTTGGGGCCAGCCTCATATTTCATTTGCACAACCATCCATACACTAGTGGAAAACGGACCTTTATCCCGGTTTGCAACCGGGACTAAAGGTCACCCCCTTTAGTCCCGGTTCTGCCACAAACCGGGACTAAAGGTCCTCATGAGGCTGCGTTGAGCGAGCGGGACCTTTAGTCCCTTTTCAAAAAAAAATCCAATTTTTTTCAATTTTTTCTCGAACTTTTGAATTATCTGACTCGTTAATCTCTTACATCTCTCATTTTTAACACTAACTATACTTAATCTTAGGTCAAATTACACTTATGGTCAAACTTTCCGGTCGGTCACCCATCCTAGCACTACTCCACCCCCAACACGCTTAACTTCCTCGTTTCATCTCTCCCACCTCGCGCGAAGGACCCTTATACCTTGTTGTCAGGACTAGTATATCAATCCTATTAACTCATATCAATATGTCAACCGTCTTTATTTTTTGAAATTACGAACAACTATTTAAGTAAACAATAATACATAAATAATAATAAATAAGTAATAATAATATTTTATTCATATGAAAATAAAAAACTAATTAAATTAATATTTTATTCATTTTTTGCCATTTATTCATTTAATATGACATAAATAATATCTTAAAATCTGTAAATCGAAATTTGACAAATAATATATCCATTATTATCAAAAAATATGAGGAATTCAAATATGACATAAAAAATTACTATTTTTTTAATTTTTGAAATAACTTTTATTTCTTTTTGAATTTTAAGAATCTAAAAGAATCCAAAACGGCCTAAAGCCGTTGAAATCAAAGAGGGAATTCTTTTCTGCACGTTTTGATAGGTTGTATGTTTTTTTCTGACATCATATGTAAAAGTTATGGCTATTTAAGAATTTTTTTTGTCCATTTTCTTTAGTCCCGGTTGGTAATACGAACCGGGACTAAAGATCACCCTCCCACCCCTTTAGTCCCGGTTCGTATCTCCAATCAGGACTAAATGTCCCGTTATCCGGGACTAAAGATTGTTCCGTTCGAACCGAAACTAATGTGAGCATTAGTCCCAGATAAAACCACAACCGGGACTAATGCTCTAAACTAGGGTGGATGAAAGGATCATTTTCTACTAGTGATAGTTCCAAAAGAAGCATAATATGTTTGCTTATTCACGTTTTCCCAACTCGAACTTGAACGACAGGCAGATCCGATCAGAGATTCTGGGCATCTCCAAAATTTCGTATCGGATATTCTGGGTAGAATATGGAAGCAAATAAAATCTGAGAAGAACACGAATCCAAGATTCTGACACAAATATGGAAGCAAACTGTTGACATCAAGAACCCTTTAGGTATTTGATCCAATATTTGGTCAGTTATCACCCGCCGTGCTTGCTGGTATTGAAAAATCTGTGGAGAATAGGTCCACCATTTGATTTGTTATTACCTGCAGTGCTGGGATTGGAAAAACTAGCTAGAAGAAAATTACGAATCGGAAAAAGGAAGGAGATGATCAAAGAGGGAAGAACTTAGAACACGAACATGGTGGAACACGGACAGTTTCCAGCTCCAGTAATAGTGGAACACGGACATGTTCTGGCTCCCTTCCGCCGGCCACCACGTAGAGATCCACGAGGCAGGCTACTTATTCTTGTAGCAGCGAGAATTGGTACTCCTATCTACTAGCTAGAGCAGATGGTTGATATTCACGTCGATACGTTTGGTTTTGTGCTTGACCAAGCGCAGTTTGGAGGATCCTGCCGCATCTCCACGCACCACCTCGACGCCGGTGAGCAGGGTCACCGTGTCGACGGGGTAGCTGTCACCATGTCGACCATCTTTGCCCATGATGTCGAAGCCTCTGTGGATGCAGAACCTGCCGGCGCCCAGGTAGGCCACGCTGTCTTCGGACGGGTACCAGTCCTCTGGCGGCGGCGGGTCGATGTCCAGCCACGCGTGCCGCAGCTCCGGGGCAGATGATGATGATCGGTTGTCCGTCGTCGCCTTCATGGCGCAAGAGACGTCGACGGCGCAGAAGCGGAGGCTGGAGATGCCGAACAGGAGGTCGTCGCCGAGCTCGGGGACGTGGAGAGACCGGGAGCGGTAGAAGGGCAGCATCCAGTCGCCGGCCTTGGTCCACTCACCGGTGCCCGTGGTGTCGAAGCAGTAGGTGCCGCGCCGGGAGTCCGTGGACTCGTCGCTAGTGCAGCTGCGCCCGAAGGAGACGCAGATGGTGGTTCCTTGGAGCAGGGCGTAGGATAGGAGTGAGAAGGGGGAGCCACTGCCACGGTCGGCGTAGTAAGGCTGGACGGAGTCACCTCGGTCGTCGTCCTCGACGGGGGGCGAAGGGAGCTTGCGCCAGTGCCAGGCGAATCTTCTTCGAGCAACGTCCAGCAGCCATGTAGAGGAGCGGTGGTGGAGCTCTGGGCGCGGCGTCGGGTCGCGGTCGGGATCGCCGTAGACGAGGGCCTGGAACTGGAAGCCGCCGCCGGCGCGGTCGAGGAGGTAGAGCGCGTCGGGGCGGTCGGGGTCGTGGGCGTCGGTGGCGGCGCGGGTGACGGCGAAGGAGGCAGGGGACCACGGCCTTGTGGGTCCGCTGAGGGTGGGCATGGTGTGGATGGTGCAGGCGGCGGCGTCGTAGAAGAGCGAGCGGCCGGCCTCATCCATGCACACGATTTTACTTCCATCGCCGCCGAAGGGGAAGAATTCCAGGTTGCTAATCTGGTGCGAGGGGGGCGGTTCGAACCGGAGTTTTGGCGTCTTGGGCAGCCGCACGACGCCGTCGTAGTCATCCTTTTGCGCCGCCGCCACCGGTTGCCGCTGCTGGATCTGACGATGGTGCAGTGCTTGGGCGGTGGATGGGAAGAAGAGGTGGCGGTTGGCGTCGACGCGGCTCAGCGAACCGCCGCCGATCTTCTCCGTCACCATGTTCAACAGCCGCCGCCGCGCTTTCTTCATTACTGTATATTATTCCAGAGGCAGCCGCCCGGACGGAAGCACGAAAGAATCAGCAAAAGCCCTCCCTAACCGTAATTAGGGATCTCAAATGGGGGTTTGCTTAATTAATCTATGTGTCGCCTTCTTGGGCTGCATGGGCCGGTCGATGCAACCCGACCTACAAACAGCTGTTTTTTTCTCTCCCGTGTTCCATTACTTCCTCTTATTATTATTTTCTTTTGTTGTGATCGAAGAAACACAACAAAACAAAACAAGGCAGCCCACGGAATGATCCAACAAGGAGAACCAACAAAACAAAGAGAAGAACGATCCACCACCGATAATTCCCCTTGACTACATACTCTACTCTGCTCTACTGGAAACATCAAGACAAGAGTCAGAACCAGACATGGATATACTAGTACGATGGAAGCTTTGCCTCTCCTCTCCCTCGCCGACATCCAAGATCCACCACCCATAATTCCCCTTGACTACATACATACATACATACCTGCCTGCATCTCGGCTCCGCCTTATCCATCTTTAGGTATACCATCAAGACAAGAATCACAACCAGACATGGATATAGTAGTAGGATGGAAGCTTCTGCTCTCCTCTCCTCTCCTCGCCGACGTCAAAGTCACAAGTCACGCACGCGATACCCGCACGCGGCTTCGTGGCCAAGGCCTTCTTCTTATAGACGTCCCAGCGTTGGCGGGCTATTAGGTTCGATTTTTTTTTTCCTAAGGCAAAATATCACAGAGCGGGAACAAGCAGGGGGCTCTAGCGGTATTTCTTCGTTCGTTTCCCTCCTCTTGTTGGTCGGTTGCTTCTTGAATCTTGATGGAAAAAAGGATGGATGGACGCCCCAGATAAGATACGACTCGCTCCATCTTCTCTTGAGCTGGCATGGAGGATCAGTGACGTGGGACTCCCTCCTAGGGAAACCAACCAACAGCAGCTAGCCCCGTAAGAGCAAGTACAATAAAGTCCAGTCAGCAACTATAAGACTTAAAATAGTATATTTGTGCTTAGTTGGATGAGAGAGAAAAGGAGAGAGAAGAGGAGTGAGTGCTTAGTTAAGAGTCAGCTGCAACACGTGCTCCTAGGCACTATGTGAGAGTAAAAAGTGGGCCATACATTAATAAAATAGTATATTTTAATCTCTAACTATTGTACATGTTAGCTATTAGATTAACTCTAGATGACATGGACATGGCTTATAGCCAACAGTTGGTTGTACTATTGCCCTTGCTCTAATTATCCAGGCATTCATATTACAAACATGCGACGCCTCGTTTTTCCGGCTGGACTGGCTGGCTGGATACTTATTATTACGGTGTTTGACCTACTCTACTCTGCTCTCCTGGAACAATCATCGGTTCCCCTTGGATCTATCCTTTCTCAGTCGAGTAACTCTTCTTCAGATCCACAACCAGCTAGAACTGAACTCCTCCATAACGTATGGATGGATTGACATACTACCTCTTCATACATACATACTACTCCCTCCGTCCACAAATAAGCGACTTAGATTCGTACATATCTAGACATGTTTAAGTGTATAGATACATCCGAAATTTAGACAAAATGCAAGTCAGTTATTTCTGAACAGAGGGAGTACATTGTTTTGCCAGGTAGGTAGTTTAATTTTAACGTTTGAGCAGAGAAATAAAAAGCGATCCCAACTAGGTGGTCGTCCCTCTTTATTTCTGCGGTACATATATTTCGACCTAAACACGCCACATCTCCTCCCTGGGAAACATGTGCGGGACAGAGGAAGATCGGATTATTTTGTACGAGGGTTGTCACGTAATAACAGATAAATGTATGGCATTTATACCGTGCATGGTTAGATTATTTTGTATATATATATATATATATATATATATATATATATATATATATATATACCGTGCATGGTTAGATTATGCAATTGTATGTATACATTGAATTTTTACAGCAAAAGAGAAACAATATATGTGTGCGTGTCATCCGCTGTGCAAAGAAATGATTGATCACTTCACATGTCTGTGCGTACGTGCAACCAGAAAATCGACACACTACTATTCATGTTCTTCCTCTTGTCAGAAAAAACAACTAAGCAAATTACGTGTGTACATACATACATATGCTTCTTATATGTAGCTAGCCTTCCCCTCCCAAAACGCCTACTTCTTGCGCAGGGCGATCGCCTAGGTTCCAGCACTCAAGTCCTGGCTTGGTGCTCCGGCCGGCAGAGACAGAGAGAGGCTCCAGCTGGAGGGCACGTGGCATGCCGGCGTGCTCTTCAGGACCCAATATCAGCTACAGGAAAACAACAACTAGGCATCCAATATCAGCAGAATTGCATACCCAGTATACAAAGAAAAAAATCGAACCGCTACCAGCTGGCAGAGGACTAAAATAATGGAATCACTACCAGACAGACTATCCACTACAATCCTAAATAGGTGGTCTGTAGCAGCCAGAATGGATTAACCACATCATGCTGCCATTAGACGCACAAAGAAAGGAAACCGCGTGTGAAGGGAGACCTCTCTAGACTTGGCCATTCCGCCCATCCCAACTCACCAAGAATAAAACATGTATATGGATCGCAGATCTGGAAGCCAGGGACAAGAGAATATTTTTTTCTTACCTGAGGTGGATACTGGGATAGCATGTCAACATGGCACGGTTGTGACGAGTTTGTGCCAAGGAGGGGAGGAGTCGTAGGTCTCCCATCCCATAGCGCCCATTGATCATCAACAATCAAGATGACAAGCAGACCATTGCCATCATCCTACCTAGCCCCTGGAACCCTTCACTAGCACTCGCAGCCCCGGGGCATTTGACGGAGCAACTTAGGGATCAGGACTTGACCTTTTTCTGTGGTCTTTTCTTCTTTACCTGAAAGTCATGACACACAATATAAGAAATTAGACCATGTCTCCCTCCTGAGAGAATTCATCTTTCAAGAAAAGCAGCAGCAACACATGCATTTCAATTCCTCCTTCGATATAAGAAGCATCACATGCATTTAAAGAAGGCAATAAAATTCATCTTTATAAGGCAGCATTGTGTTGGATCACAGAATAACCAATATAACATGATACCTGACTATGAAAATATGATAGATTTTATCTTTATAAGGCGTTTCAGAAAGTACTTGATCATATACAACATATATTATTCAAGATTTGATAAGGAACGTTAGATACATCCAATGGAAAGAAAGGCGCTTACTTTCAGACATACTATTCTCTAGAATATTGCATATACAAATACCCAGAGCACTAGCTAGTCATACACGACTGACCATTACTACTACCAGGAAAATGGGCAGATAAACTTTGAAATTTGACTGACTAGATTCACCTCCAAGGCAACCATGTAAGACTAGTGCATGTAGCCATCAACTCATGTAACACACATACAAGCTGGGCACCATATTGCCTTGTGTATGTTGGATCAGGGACAACCAAAACAGTAAGCTAGCATTTGAAGCAAATTTCAGTCTCACACTAGAATTCTCAACTAACTCCAGAAAAGAATACAAACGAGTTGGCCAATATCATCTATAACAGGAACACAAACAGAGTGATTCGTACTACTAACACGAAGTAAGGTTTTCCCATCTTCCCGAGACAAGCTACATGAAAACAACACGGCATCCAATATCTGCAAAATTGCACGCCCAATATATATAGAAAAAATCGAATCACTACTAGTTGGCAGAAGACCAAAAATAAAAATCAAATCACTACTAGGCAGACGACCCACTAAAATCCTAACTAACTAGATGTTCTGTAGCAGCCAAAATGGATTAACCAACAGTAACAGGCTACCATTAGATGCACAAAGAAAGGCGACAAACATATTTCTGAAGGGAGTCCTTCTCTCTAGACTTATTTATGTTGCCCATCTCAACTCACCGAGAATAAAACATGCATAAAGATCACGAATCCGAAAGCCAGAGACAAGAAAAACATTTTTTTTCTTACCTGAGGTGGACGCTAGGACAACATGTCGATGTGGCACCATTGTGATGAGTTCGCACCATTGAGGGGAGGAGTCGTCAGAATCCTAGCCATAGTCCAACAGCAATGATGATGCCAAATGGATCATTCTGTCATCCTCCATGCCTACTGGAGCCCTTCACTAGCACTCGCAGTCGTGGGGCATTTGACAAAGCAACTAAGGGACCATCCTCCATGCCTACTGGAGCCCTTCACTAGCACTCGCAGTCGTGGGGCATTTGACAAAGCAACTAAGGATCCAGGACTTGGCCTTCTATTCTTGGTCTTCTATTTTTACCTGAAAGTCACAACACACAAGATAAATAAATTAGACCGTGTCTCCTTCCTGAGAAGAGATTTCTGACACAGCAAGACATGCATCAGCAAACTATTAGAAAACTGAGCTCCACATGAAGTGTGTTGGAGACCATTAACAGCAAAATGGAACACATAAGCAGTGGACTCACCATTCTCCATGAGAAATAGCAGCATCCTCTTATACCTAAATGAGTTCCTCTGATGAACAATCCTTGACCTCATGCAGCGTGTAAGGCACTAAAATAACCAGAAGCATCAAATTATGTCCTTGCTACACAGGCAATAGGTTTGTATCACCACATGCATAAGCACCGTGGTACATGCATTGCTACCACCATCCAACATCTAAAAATAAGTTCCTTAATATTCACTCGTTTTGTTACCATGATGCCTCAGCAGTAAGCTTAAGATCGAAGTCTAGTACAGTTAAAAAAGACGAGACAAATTGTGATGAAGGCCTTAGGCATAGAAATATTTTTTTCTTACATGAGGTGAATGCTGGGACAGCATGTCGACATGGCGCCATTTTGAATAGTTTGCGCCAAGGAGTGGAGGAGTCATCGATCTTCCACTCCATAGCCCATCAAAAATCAAGATCCCAAGCAAACCATTCCCATCGTCCTACCTAGCCCCTTGAGCCCTTCACTTAGCACTCGCAGACCTGAGGCATTTGACGGATAACCTTAATGATCAGGATGTGGCCTTTTTCCTTGCTCTTTTCTTCTTTACCTGAAAGTCACAACATACAAGATAAGAAATTAGGCCTTGTCTCCCTCCTGAGAAAATCCATGATGTATGGATCATAGGATAACCAATATAGGGCAATATAACATGATACCTGACTATGACAAATTTTATCTTTATAAGGCATTTCAAAAAGTACTTGATCATGTACATCATATATTATTCAAGATTTGATAATAAAGGATAGATAAATCCAAGGGAAATAAAGGCTCTTACTTTTGGACATACTATTCTCTAGAATATTGCACAAAATTTCATATACAAATATACAGAGCACTAGTTAGGTATGCACGACTAACCATTACTACTACTAGGAAGATGGAGAGATAAACTTGGAAATTTGTCTTGTGTATGTTGGAACGAGAACACCCAAAACAGTAAGCTAGCATCAGCACCAAATTTCAGTCTCACAATAGAATTCCCAACTAACTCAAGCAAATAATACAACACAGGAACACCGAGTGATCCGCACTACTAACACGAAGTAAGGTTTGTTTCATCTTCCTCATACGAGCCGATGGCACAATTAGTGCTAGAAAGATGAGAAAAACAAAGTTTAGCCTGCACAAAAAAGAAGGGAATTAATAGGCCAGAACCACCAAAGACCAACAAACCAGTGGCAACTCAAACATTGCACGACTTGGATATGTAATCGATTTAAAACTGTTAAGAGAAAAGGAGAAAAAACATCAGGATTATAAGACGTAGAAAAAGGGGATGCAACAGACAGTTGTATTGATCATTATAAATACATGTATAGAGCGCCAAACAAAAGATCATCTTTCGATGCTTGATGGTATAGGTGTACTCCATGAGAAAATATAACCCAAAGAAAGCAAAAAGATCCACAACCTATAGATGGTATAGGTGTAGTATATGAAATTTGAGCAGCTCCCATAAATCATGAAAGGTCGAATGCAAGGCTTAGTGCCTACAAGTTACCAATCCTGCAAGTTACCGTAGTAGATCAGGCAGAAGACCAAAAATGAATCACTACCAGATGGCAAAAGACCAATAATAAAAATCAAATCACTACCAGGGAGGCTATCCACTGCAATCCTAACTAACTAGATGGTTTGTAGCAGCCATACTAGATTAACCAATAGCATCAGGCTGCCATTAGATACACAAAGAAAAATTAACAAACACGTTTGTAAAGGGAGACCTCCCCTCTAGACTTTGACATGCTACCCATCTCAACTCGCCGAGAAGGAAAAATGCATACATACTGCGAATCTGGAAGCCAGGGATAAGAGAAACAAATCTTACCTGAGGTGGATGCTAACATAGCATGTCAATGTGGCACTGTTATGACGAGTTTGTGCTAAGGAGGGGAGAAGAAGCTGGCCTCACAGCCATAGCCCAGCAGCGATCACGATACCAAGAAGACCAATCTCGTCATCCTCCATAGCCCGCTAGAGACCTTCACTAGCACTCCCAGACGCACGACATTTGACCGAGCACCAAAGGGATCAGGGCGTGTTTCGTCTTTTATTCTTTACCTGAAAGTCACGACATCACACAAGATTAGAATTTCTGATAAGATTTCTGATAAGACATCCATGTATCCTTCCTGATTAGAATTTCTGATAAGACATCAACAAACTAAAAGAAAACTGAACTCTACAGAAGTATCGAAGGACATTAACAGCGAAATGGAACACAACAACAGTGGACTCACCGTTCTCCATAACAAATGGCAGCATCCTCTTGTACCTAAATAGTTTCTCTGATGAACAATCCTAAACCTTGTGTGACGGGTAAGGCACTGAAACAACCAGAAGCACCAAATTATGCCATTGCTACGAGGGAAATGCTATTAATGTTGCTTCATTTACAGATGTGAGATAAGAAAAAGTTGTATCGGGAACTCACTGGCTTGCGGCCTAGTGAGATCACCAGGTACGGTTTTGCTTTTCTCTGCCTTGGCACTGTTGTAGTGATCCTTCATCTCCTGGTCTTCTCCGGTCTTCACAACAAGTTGCACCACGGATTCCATCAAAACAGACTTCTCATATGATTTCAGTGCCTCGTTTTCTTCTACTGTTGTTTCGATTTCAGCTACATTTTTTTCCTTAGAGGATATTGTGAAACAGTTGTTGTTTCGATTTCAGCTACATTTCTTTCCTTAGAGGATATTGTGAAACAGCAAGCTGACGTGGTCCACTGGCCAGGACACCATGCCTGATGCTACCTCACCCTTCACTGAAGATAATGGGTCTTCAACTGAAACTAACACTTATGTGTGCGTCACTCTCTGTGTCTCAGTTGTACTGCTTCCATCAAGTGAAACCTCCCCCACGACACATTGAATATGTCCAATATGATTTCCATCTGATATTGATGTTATTTCTTCTACCACTTTGCCGACCTCAGCTCCGTTGTGTTCTTTGGGAGAGCCTTTTCACATGGAAAGATGATGATGTCCATTGCCCAAAACATCACTCAAACCTGATGTTATTTCTTCCTCTTGTGACACTGTCTCGAATCTTGGAATTAGCCAGACACGGCAGTCGACTCACCATTCTCCATGAGAAACTACAGCATACTCTTGTATCTGAAAGTTCTCTTGGGACACTTAGCTTCGCTCCTAAGCTTTCCAAGAGCACGTTTGTCCTTGCTGATGTCCTTGTTATACTTCTTGATCAACTTGATGAAGTGTCCTAGTACATGATTCTATGGTCAAGTTCCTCACCTGGAGAGATTATACATTTCAGATATATACGCACAACTCAACAACTCATGACACGACAAACTAAACATTACTAGGTCATTTTAGCCCCTTGGTCCAGTAAAGTAGTACATCAACTCAAGGATTGCGGAGAGCTTGTTGCGGAACCGATGAATAAATCACCAGACAACGGCAATTGAAACAAGTGTAAATAAATCATATGTACTTTATAGAAATCTTCACATGATAATCATTTTTTAAATCAATGACTATATAGTAGGTGGCAGTGCACTAACCAGCAGCAGCGTATTGCCTATTTGAACTTTTGAGTTGGTAAGTAATGACAGTACAACAAAAAAATTACTAGTGAATGACAGAAGAGAATTTCTACCTCTAAGATGGCACCATTGGTGGCCAACACCTCGAACACACCCTCGTCAATGCACAGGATGCGGACATCAAAGGTACCACCACCAAGGTCAAAGACAAGGATGTTCTTCTCACTAACACAGACAACTTCCAGTTTCTAACTAACATTGATATATTTTGCTCATGTGGGTGCTCTACCGAACACATTAATCCACCATGCTCATGTGGATGCATCATGTGTTCCTGGAACCTTATGGAGCACAGCCAGTGTCCTCTCGTGTTTCTCCATTTGCCCTAGTCGGAACCAAGGGTCACCAAGTCCTCAAGCTAGCTACTGCTCCCTGGCCAACTAGCCATCTTCTCCTCAAACCACCTGGGTTAACTAGCCATTTTCTCCCCGACCCACCTCCTTCCCAGCCATGGTAGCATATACCAGGACCTGCAGAGAGGACAAAGATGTTGTAACGAGCAAAAACTAGATAGTCATGTGAATTAACAAGATAGCTCTTTCAATAGCGACATGGCAAAAAGATGCATATTAAGCCAATCATGCTCATGACTACACACACTTATTAGAGAGAATATTTCACAAAAACAATGTCTAGTAATTACATTGACATTTCACATGCAGGCAAAGAAAAATTCAAAAAGAAAGAGACAAAGTTAAAGGCTTATTCTACGTGGGTAAATTTGCAACAAGACACTAGAAGTATTTCATGAAAGAAACAATATATTCATTTCAAAGCTGCGAGGAAAATATTAGGACCCATTCAAACAACCCCTAACAATTTAGACTAAAAGGAACCATAAGCAATGGCAAGTATTTCACAAAACACAATAAGTTAACAAAAATACAAATACAAATCCTAGCTTTGGATTTCAATTTGAAACTAGGCCATATATCTGCATATATTGGTAGACCTAGGAATGAAGGATTTATTACAAATTGACAATTCCATGTGATGCAACTATAGTGTATTATGCACTCTAGCTTCAGGACAATCCAAGGATCTCCTTTACATGTAAAGCATGTCACTCGCTGCTAGTCATAATTAATCCAATGCATTCAGCTAGAACACCCGATATGTGATATACTAGTTCTAGAACAGAAGAATACCTTGGTATCAATCAACCAAAGAATATTTATTTTCTCTATTTTACCACAGAAAAATAGCAACTTCAAGCTATCAGTTATTTTTCATACTTAGCACCACCCACAAAAACAAGATATTCAGTAGATAAGCAAACTGCTTTCTATGTTAGCACTTTTAAATGCTCAGTAGAACAACAAAGTTGAGTTTGGAGGCACATTATTTATTTCTCACCACAATGATGGTTGAGTTTAGCTTGACAATGACTCAATGATGAGTATGTAAAAGTGGCAACGAACTCCAAACGGTACATGTTAGCAGCTGAAACAAAGGCCATCATCTACTTAGTGGCAGTATATGCTTGTACCATCTAGAAGGACGGCAGCAGCTCTAAATTCCCACTGGAGCATTCACGTTTCACTTAGTAACTACGAACTTCAGTATGCTCTGCTACAATTCAATTAACATGAAACAAAAGCCATAGAAGGTGGATAAGAGAAAAACGACTGACATGCCAAATAGCAATGACCATATCTGTGTACCCAGTAACTGAAGGAAACCTAGCTTCTTTCCTTTCTAAATTAACCTCTCACACAAGTCTGAAAGAGGAGCCATAGAATTTGAAGTTAGTCTCATATAAAACTGATAAGGAACATTAGCTTGAGTGTCTGCCAATGAATATGTTCTGTAGGTATAACCAAAGAATCATCACATATGTGATCAACAAGATGAATTAAAATAAAGCTTATGACTCTCACGCTAGCAACACTATGTTACATGAAAATTTTAATTGGCAGTAGCACTAAAAGATGCTCGTGTAGTAACTAGAACTGTATATTTGAGTGAATCTCACGCTAGGATTCATTGCAAAGCTTCAAAAAGACATGCATGTTTCAAGCAGCGAATCTAAACAGACTTTTACGAAGCTTCAAGCAAGCATGTATAGGAGGTCCATTGCTCATGAACATAGCAAAACCAGGCAGCCTGCATTTCAGCAGCAACCGATATGAGCGCGAGCAAGGACAAAAATCGACCTTTGGTGTTGAGCTCGCCGCGGTGAACCTTGGGGCCGAGCAGCTCGTCCTACTGCACACCATGGATATTCCCGACCCAGCCATGGCTTTCGGTCGGCGGTACCAGCAGCTCAGACCAGGCCGGCAACCATGAGTAGGAGCTTGGGGAGGCCGGCACTGCCTTCAACACGGACGTGCCAGCGGGGGCGTCGGTGAGCAGCAGCCCATCAGAGGAGGCGGCCAGCAGTAGCAGGACGGCATCCTTGCTGCGGCACATGTGCAATTGGAGTAACAGGGCCCTCTCATCATCTTCCTCCCGGCGGCCTTGGTCTTCCCCTCCGGCTACCAGGACCAGGTGTGGCCCTAGGCTCGGTTGCCGGAGCTCGGCCGGCCTCCCTCGTATGTGTACCCATTCAGCAGGAGGCGGAGGAGTGGCACCGGGGAGAGGCTGTCGCACCGCATAGCCGGTTGTGGAGGACCAGAAGAAGGCGCACGAGGCTGTTGAGTCTAGCCTGGCAATGACTCAATGAGTATGTATGTATGTATAAAGTGGGAAACAACTCCAAATAATCATTTCAGCAGCTGAAACAAAGGCTGTCATCTTCTTAGTGGCAGTGTATATATGTTTGTTTCATCTAGCAGGACAATAGCAGCTCTCATTTTCCACTGGATCATCCGTGTTCCATTAGCAACTACAAACTTCAGGATGCTCAGCTACATGACAAGTGTAAAATTAACATGAAGTCATGAACAGAAGATATATAAGGTGAAGAGGAGAAATACAACTCACATGCCAAGTAGCACTGACCACCTGTGTACCCAGAAACTGAAGCACCGCCCAACTTTGTCCCTTAACCTCCCACACACATCTGAAAGAGGGGCCATGGAATTATAAGCTATTCTCATGAAATTGACAACGAACTAGCTTGAGTGTCTGCCACTGAATACATAGTTATGTAGGTATATCATAGCGTACATGGTCTGACAAGATGAATGAAAATAAAGCCCACCATTCTCAGGCTAGAAACAACATTGTGTGACTACCGGAAATTCTTAATTGGCAAAATAGCACTAACAAGTGCTCATGTAGCTAGAACTGGATATATTTGCATGAATCTTTCAGCCAGCTAAACATATTTTTATGAAACTTCAGACAGGCATGTACAGGAGGTCCATTGCTCACAAACATAGCAAAACCAAACAGCCTGCATTTTGGGGGCAGCAACCGATTTGAGCGCGAGCAAGGAAAAAGAAATCGACCTTTGGTGTCGAGCTCGCCGCGGTGGACCTTGGGGCCGAGCAGCTTGTCCTGCTGCACACCGTGGACACGTCCGACCCAGCCGTCCATTGCGGCAGCTCGGGGCCAGCGACCAGGAGCAGGATCTTGGGGGAGACCGGCGCTGCCTTCAACACGGACGTGCCAGCGGGGGCGTCGGTGAGCAGCATCCCATCAGAGGAGGCGACCAGCAGCAGCAGAAGGTGGACATCCTTGCCGCGGCGGCGACACACGTGGAGAAACAGGAGCCCTCTCCTCGTCTTCCTCCCGGCGGACTTGGTCTTACCCGCCGGCTACCAGGACCAGGCGTGGCCGTCGGCTGGGTCGCCGGAGCTCGGCCGGCCTCCCTGGTTTGTGTACCGAGTTAGCAGGAGGCGGAGTAGGGGCACCTAGGAGCGGCGGTCGCGCCGCGTCGCAGGTCGTGGAGGACCAGGAAAAGGCGCGCGAGGCCGTGCTGGTTCGTCATGGGCGGCGGCCGCCGGCAATGGAGCTGCTAGGGTTTGCGCGTGGAGGCGCATCATGGAGGAGGAGTTGGCGGGGGTGAGGTCGCCGGAGCTGCATGGACGGACGGAGCGGGAGGATGGCCGACGAGCTGCGGGGATCGATGGGGATCTCGGGAGGGAGAGAGAGGGGAATGGGCTGGATGGAGAGCCATGGAGGGGAATGTGTTTGCCTGTAGACGGCTCAGATCATTTCCGTGGACATAGACGGTGGGGATGGTGTTGGGTGGGGCGATCCGCGGCTTGACATCTCATTGGCACTCCGCCGGTTTGTCTGCCCAATATATTTACTCTTTATTATGCATTGGAGACTTCACTCTCTAGGACCGAGGAGACTTTCTCCAAATTAAGTGCACCCATCAAAACTCACGTCCGGCTTGCCATCTTCTTCTTTTTTACACTTAATAATCTAATAATTTGATGATTCGCATAACTAGCTCCGTCTTCGAATCACGCTAGCGGGAAAAATATATCTACCGTATTTCCGGCCTTTTTATTTTCCATGTCCTCTTATATCTCTCAAATAACTATATTCGACTAAATCTCTTGTGTCTACTAGTGATCATTTTGAACACTCCTTCTAATACATTTACTTTTGCTTCGATCGAATAAACAAAGAACGGTTTTAGTATAACGCCCCCAATCGAGACTATGCAGATCTTAGCATTTCCGGCCAAAATCCGCATAGAAGCGATT
Source organism: Avena insularis (assembly GCA_023614405.1). Taxonomy (NCBI): domain Eukaryota; kingdom Viridiplantae; phylum Streptophyta; class Magnoliopsida; order Poales; family Poaceae; genus Avena; species Avena insularis. The sequence continues at coordinate 103,852,940 of CM042694.1, forward strand.
CAGGAGCGTTACATCTAGTAACAATTTATTTTCTCTCTATGCCATAAAATTTAGTTCCGACAACAGGAATGCTTGAGATTATTTTGCTTCTTTATCTATCTAACAAATTAAAGGGAATTAAATAAAAGCATGGATTTCATCTATCATAGAAATTTCACTCGAAGGGAATGGAATTTTTAGAAACTTCTATACATGATTTCACACACTCGGGCAAAAAGGGGTCAATGGAGGGATCGGATCGGGTAGATGCACAGGCACATCATACTACCATGCTGAAAAAACAAAAAAAAACTATAATCGTCAACCAAAAAAAAATCCTTAGCTGCCTCGACTAAAGTCATATGAAATCACCACTTGTGGTGGAACATGTAGACGTTGTGGAGCCTGCCGAACGGGGCGGCACATGAAACAACACAACAAGGTGTCAAAACCCTTCCCTTTTGCATGTCTCCCTAATTTGGGTATAAGGGGATCGTTGGTGTAAAGAAAAATAAAATATACAACTTTGAAGTGACCCTTGCTTCATGAACAGATATATATCGTACAAAGATTCGAGACTTGTAGTGCAAAACTCCCACTACAAGCCGACTGGACCAACTTTTGTAAGAAGTTGTCCTCTTTTTGGGTCGTCGTGTGCTTGTGACCTATGCTAACACTAATAACAGAGTAAAATCACATAAAATCATCAAATTTGATGAAAAGCTAGTGTGTAGACATTGGAGGGCCCGCCGGATAGGAGGGCACAAGAGTTCGCGCGAGGAAGGTCAGAAACCACCCCTTTGGAATGGGGCTCTAACATACATATACAAGGGTGGTGCTTAATATAAATATAGGGTTTAGGTTAGCGGTCAAGCGTGTAGATCTATCTGGAATTTAGATCCTAATTTGTATACCTAGACCATGAACCTAGATCATATACCTGGACCTTGACCCCTATACATACTCATGCACACCATATACATATACCTCCTTTATAAGCCCTGGATCCTATACCCATATGCTCTATATTTATACCCTAAATACCTAGCTAGATTTTGATCTTAATATGTAGACCTAGACCATGGACCTTAAAACCTCTACATAATTTCGAAGTTGCACCTCCTTTTGAAACCATAAAATCATACACCTGAGACCTAGTACTCTAGATCTAGATCTTAATCTAAAGATCATGAAACTATACCCTATACATAGACTTTGAATGCTAAACCTAGAGTTCGACCTTAAACCCTTTACGTAATTTTGTGAACCCCATATCAAACACCCTAGACCTATACTCTAGATCCATACCCTATATATATACCCCATACCTCAAAATCTAAATTCTAGTATGTAGACCATGGACCTAAACCTTAAATCATATGCATAGCTTCGAAATGGCACCTCCTTCACAAACCATAGAACCATAGAACCCTAGCTAGCTCTTTGGCATGTAGTCTTGATATGGGTATACAAGGTTAGTGTAAAAAGAAAAATCCATGGCACAACTTTTATGTGGAACCTCCTTAACAAAGTAGATTATCTTGCGGAAGTTCCTAGATTTAGAGTGCAAAACTCCCATTTTGAAGCAATAGAAGCAATTTGTAACAACTTGGCCTCTTTTTTGAGTTGGTCTTGTTCATAGCCCCTAGTCTATTATTATAAAAAGGAGGAAAGTCACATAAAATCATCACTTTGCATCTATTTGACCACAACAAGCACACATTTAGGGAGATAGCTATTACGTATAATTTCGCCGTGGCTTTCAATTGTTGCATGTTACTCATTATATGCATGTAGTGATAGCTACTGCCTTTGATTTCATGTCCTTCTTGTGTCTGGTCATCATCTGGGTCCTTATTTTTATGTGGGGAGATAGTAGGAGTTATCTATCATTTTACGTGTCATCCCACGCGCTCATTTCATGCTAGGAGACAATTGTTGGCTATGATATCATGTTGGTATCGGGTTCATGCATGACTAATTTATGCATGTAGTGATCCGCATGACCGTAGGTGCGTACGTGCTTCATCAAAAAAAAAAATTAAAAAAAAAACCGTACGTACGTCCACACGTACGTGTCTATGTGTGGATCGACTTGTTTTTTCTTCCTTCCGCGCGCGCGTAACAACCGTTCATTTTTTGAGAAAAGCAAACAGATCAAGGAAATTGAAAAAGAAAAAAACGCAAGCTCCTACTACTACGATCGGGACTTGTGGATGGTTTTCAAGTCGCTCCTAGCTCCGCCGCTTGCGCGCGCCCTGGCCAGCTCGTCGCTCCTTTTGTCGGCGTGGAGCCTGCCTGGCGTTCACGTCCTGGGGTTCACGTCGGCCGTCCGAATCCGGCCAAGTCACGAATCCGGCGGCCGGACGGAATCGTGTGTCCGTCAAGCAATTGCAGCCCAATAAATCCTCGCACGGGCGGAAGCAACTTGTATTCTCATTGAAATCCGTAACCGCCGGAGGGAGCTACGTACTATGTTGTTCTTCGGGAGCAGGAACGCCGTCGGCGACGCCACCGGTGGTGGCGTGTTCGCCCGCCTCCTCGGCATCTTCCGCCGCCGAGTCAGCGAGCCGGAGCATCCCCGCGTCTGCAAGCCGCGCATCTACGGGCCGCGCAACCTCAAAGAGGACGACGTCTACCTCGGATTCCCCGGCACGGATGTGTGCGAGATGAGGTCGGAGCTGCTCGCCACGATTCAGATCTGCTACCAGCGGGTAAAGGTCCCCGACGCCGCCGCCGGCCTCTGTCTCGGCCTCTTAGATCCCCTCTCCAACATCATCGTCAACACCTTCATCGACATGGCTGCCGTCAAGACAGAGGACCAAGAAGAAGAAGACGACGGTGATCAGGAGGCTTCTCTGTCCTCGCACGGACAGACAGATCAGAATCAGCAGTCCTCTGGGGACATGGACATGGAAATGAACCAGCGGTCACTCGACGGCCTCCTCGCCTTCCTGGCCGGCCTGTTCCCCCACCTCAGCGACGCGCAGGCCGTGTGGTACCTCCACAAGGCCAAGGCTGACCCTCTCGTCGCCGCCCGCATCATCATCAACCACCGCCGGACGTGCCAGAGCTTCAGCTTTGATTCCGATTCCACGGCGGAAGACGTCGAAACGGCTCTAGGCTGGGCCGTCGCTTCCGCACACCACCCCAATCCGAAGCGGTTCCTTGCAGGGTGGAGGACACTTTCACAAAGTCTGGAGAAGCTTTCCACCACCCTGCTGTCAGCCCCTGACGTGACCACCACCTCCACAAGCTTGTTTGCGTCCATTCAGACACTACTCCTCGACGAACCTCCTCGCACATCACCACTTTTTGACCTCAAAGGAGGATCCTGGGAACTAGCCTATTCTCGCCTCGCCACTCTCAGTGCAGACCTCACAGCGGCTGGGGTGGTGTTTCCTGGGAGGACAACCATGATGCGGATGCTTCTCGCCACTATCCATGGATACTACCTGCAGGCGCTTGCCAGGCTGCCCAGGGACCAACTATGCTCTCACCACCTGCTCTACAGCATGCTGCACTATGGCCACTGCTTCGGCCCGCTTGGCCCTGTTTCCAACATCCTCCTCAATACTATCTGGTATAGCAAAGCCTGCCCGATAGAAAATTCTAAGGTGGACATGATCAGCACCAGGGCCATGCTGAGGATTGCAGCCCGGTCCTTCTACGGCCTCGTCTCCTTCCTGTGCACCCGCTACGACACCCTCACGGTTGATCGAGCTATGCATGATCTGCTAGAGGCTGGGGCTGACCTGCGAATCGCTGATCCCAACTTCCACGGTAGTAATAACCACGTTGCTGCTGGACGCTGTCCATCTGCCACTGTCCAAGAGGCCTATGCTGCTGCGGCTGCTGCTGCACACTACCCAAAACCCCAAGCGCAGATTGTGCTCCTCGGGCAATCTCCTCTGATTTTGCGGATGGCCTCTATTTATCTCAACGGCAGTGGCCTAGTCTCCCGTGAGGTTATTGACCAACTCTCCAGTACCATGCGGCATTTGTCCCCAACGTACTTCCAAGGTCAACAGCTGCCAGAAACCAAGGTGCTGGATAGGTTGACATACAATAGGGTAAATCAACAAAAAATGAACTTCTGGGACCAGCATGCCAGAGTTGTCGGAATGGTGAAATCTGCAATGGAAAAGTACAACAGTCAACCCGGGGTTAGTTTCTTTTCCTACCCAACTTTGTCTCAAATCATATCATCCTGCAAAACAATCTATGTGATTTTTTTTTGAATTAATTTACTTTGTCTTGTTAAGGTACCCAAATATGAACTTCATATTATCTGCGGTGTCAATGAGCGCGTACATGGCCCTGAGTACATCGGTGGCGGCATACAGATATATCATCACTCCCATATCAACTTCCTCGCCACATGCGAAAACAGCCAATCTGCTGGCGCTCTTCCAGTTCTATTCTTTGCCCAGTGGAGCAACGATGGCACCAAAGAGGAGTGCTTGTGCTGCCCTGTTGGTGTGCCACCTTTGAACTCAGGTATGCACTTTTTTTTAGGCCATTGAGGTTTCATCGTTTTTTACCAAGCAGTTAATTCTCTGTTATTAAGTTGTATGTTCCACATTGCTCTCATCTTGGGATAACTAACTACATGACCTAAGCAACCTCCTCGAGTTGATTTTGATGTTTTCCACTTGTAATAACAGATAACTATGTGGCAATAAGAAATGGGTACTCTCCCAATCGCTTATGAAAAAATTATCTTTAGATTAGTATAGTAATTTTGTCATGACCATTTAGTACTATATATAATAGTATGAAGTGACTTTTTCACTGTATATCGCAGAACAAGTCCGTTGTCTTTACTGTGAATACGAAGGGAACGAGATTGTGCATCCAGCAAACAAGAGTTTCCACGGGCGTGGCATCGAGTTTGTGAAGATATTGTGTGGAGAAGAATATTCAGGAAGCTACAGCAACAACTACATTATTGAACAGAGCTCCTTGGCCTTTTGTGTGCATGATCTGGAAGACGACTCCATTTACTCCAATAGCTGTATTGGTGATGATGATAAAGAAGATGGGGTGCCAGTGGACCTTCACAGATTGATAAGGTTAAGCTAATATTACCACGTATCTTGGCCAAGCACTGCCCCCAGATTTAGCTAGTAGTGTCCAATGTTTGTATCTACATGAGCAAGACGTATTTGCAAAATACTCCGACTAATTGTCTAATGTCCTCGCTCTGGTTGTCATGTTAGTAATGCTGTTCTTATGAAACGGTTATTCAAAAACAATAGTAGTTGTCAGTATTTTTAATCGCTAATAAGGAAAAATAACAGATTATCCGCTGCATATCACTGTGCACAATTCTCAACTAAAATTGCCATGATTGCTCTAAACATATTTTTTTCCAGTTCTGTTGCAATGAACATGGTAGATATATTTAATTAATAGCTCAAAGGTTAAGTAATACGTACAATTTTAGATTTAAAGTTTTGCTAATAACGAATGTAATCAAGTATATACATGAATCTGCCTCTTGTGAAAAATCAAACATAGAGTTGAACTGAAGTGGTTCTACTAGTTGAACCGAAGCTGGACAACCTGAATCGATTATATACAAATCAAACAGAAAGGATGCCGTGTTAGTAATCAGCTGCAGATATTTCAAGAAGACATGGGGACGATGCGAGCAGAAAAAGTGTTGGTGGTTTTACTCTGAAATCAAACAGTTGCTAGAATTGCAGATAAAGAAGAAAAGTTAGATCGGCTGCTATTAGCAAGAGCAATACGCACCTCTTGGGTTCTTGCTCTACCCTGCTCACTGATGTAGCACAAACTTGCTGCAAACCTGAACCCTTGTACATAATTCTGCACAATACATATGGTAACATGTTATATGGACAGGGAACAACCACTGAAGCAAGCGATGGGTCGTAGGGATGCTGGACTTATCTTTTTTTTCTTTTCGAGAGGATGCGGAAAGCGTGCCATATTTGTATAGAAGGGGAGCAAAACAAAGTTACAGGAAAGCCAAATCCAACGGCAAACAATTGCACTGACCGGAACACACACCACACTCCCTAGAGACAGAGCTCGTCATGTGCACGGTTGGTCGGTCGATGTGCCTAATCGTGTTACACTGGTCTCCTTTTACCAAAAACGCGTGTTTCCAAATCATCCAAGCAGTCGTGATCACCAATGAATCAAAGAGCCTTCTATGTCCAGCCCTAAGCCTCGTCCTACTCTCCAGCCACCAGCCCTCCATCTTCTTGTTACCTTGTGGCTCCTCCATGCGCAACCCTTCCCTCTATAGCATCCCTAACCAGACTTGCTTGGCATATGTACACTGCATAAGGATGTGGTCCAAATTATCCTCATCCTGTAAAAAGGGGTAATAGGGGCTCGCAAGCTCCTGTAAACCATGACAAGTTCTTTTGTCTAATGTCCACAACCTATAGTTTATCGCAAGCCAACAGAAGATCTTGCACTTCAATGACGCAAAGGATTCCCAGATTGGTGCAGCCATGATGAAAACCACTCTCCCCTGACATAACATCATGTAGGCATCCTTGGCTGAGTATTCTCCAGACTGTGATCCAACCCAGGTGAACCTGTCCAGTGCGTGAACATCACGAACGACATTGCTAAGTAGGACCCAAATCCTAATGCACTCCGCATTGGCGTTGGCAGACAGAACCCACGGGATATCCCTCGTCCAAGCATTCTCTATCATTGCCTTGGAAACATTCCTAATATTCTTCCTCCTGGTTGGCACCATCTCACAGCCAGTGCAATCTCATCGATCATTCTGCCATTCAACTAGCATTCTCTCTAGAACATGACCTCACTTCCAACCCCACTCGAATCTTGGTGAGGCTCCTAAAAATATCCCTAGCCTCGGTGTCGCGCACCATCTTGAGCCCTTGCCACGACCTCTTGGGATCTATCCTAAGTAGCCACTCCCAGCGAGTCCTAAGTAGCCACTCCCAACGAGCCCTCAGCGCCAAACACTGCAATTCAGATCATTTACTCTCAGGCCTCCAAACTCCACTGGTCTACAGACATTGTCCCACGCGATTAAACATTGCCCACCATGTACCTCTTCCTTGAACTTTTTAAAGGTTTCAGACTTATGTTTCATTAAATAGATATACCCGTATCTACTCAAATCATCCGTGAAAGTAACAAAATAACGATATCCACCTCGCACCGACACACTCATTGGTCCACACACATCAGTATGTATGATTTCCAATAAATCTGTCGCCTGTTCCATTGAACCGGAAAACGGCGTTCTAGTCATCTTGCCCATAAGGCATGGCTCACATGTATCAAATGATTCAAAATCAAGTGATTCCAAAAGTCCATCAGAATGGAGTTTCTTCATGCGTTTAACGCCAATATGACCTAGACGGCAATTATACATATATGCGATATATCATTATCAAGTTTAATCCTTTTAGCATCAACATTATGAATATGTGTAATACTACTATCGAGATCCAACAGAAATAAACCATTCAACACAAGTGCATGACCATAAACTCTTGATCCATTGCCGACCCGCATCGTGACCTCATCCCTTTCTAGTTGTCGCTTGTTCCGCAGCCCCTGAACCAAGTTACATATATTAGCAATCGATACCGTATCAAATATCCAGGTGCTACTGCGAGTACTAGTCAAGTACACATCAATAACATGTATATCACATATACCTTTGTTTGCCTTGCCGGCCTTGTTGTCCACCAAATACTTGGGGCAGTTGCGCTTCCAATGGCCAGTCCCCTTGCCATAGTAGCACTCGGTGTCAGACTTAGGGCCAGCTCGGGGTTTCTTTTCAGGTGCGGCAACAGATTTGCCGCCCTTCTTTCCCTTCTGCTTGCATTTCTTTTCCTTCTTGAAACCGGTGGTCTTATTGACCATCAACACTTGATATTCTTTCCTAATCTCCACTTCTGTAGTGTTAAGAATTGATAGAAGCTCGGGAAGAGACTTCTTCATGCCCTGCATATTATAGTTCATCACGAAGCTCTTGTAGCTAGGTGGCAGAGATTGGAGAACATGATGTATGCCTAAGTCAATGGGAATCGTTATTCCCAAGGACACAAGCTTATCGGTGTGCCCAGACATTTTGAGTACATGCTCACTAACGGAGCTGTTCTCCTCCATCATGCAGCTAAAGAACTTTTCAGAAGCATTATAACTCTCTACGGCAGCATGGGTATCGAAAATCATTTTCAATTCTCCCATGGTATCAAAGGCATTGCCATTTTCAAAACGCTTTCAAATTTCTAGCTCTAGCCCATACAGTATGCCGCAATGAACTAAGTTGTGGTCCTCCTGACGAGTTATTTAGACGTTCTTTTCCTCGTCAGGGGCATCAGGAGCTGGTGGGGGGCCTAGCGGCGCCTCTAGCACATATTACTTTTGTGTAGCAGTGTGGAGAATCCTCAAATGCATAGCCCAGTTGGTGAAGTTGCTACCATTCTCAGCAAGTTTCTCTTTCTCCATGAACACATTGAAATTAAAAGCAGGCGGCGCCATCTACAACAGAATTTGTAAAGTATATTTAGACTAAGTTTATGATAGATTGAGTTCAGCTAATCCAAATTACTAATGAACTCCCACTCAAAAACAACATCCCTCGTGTCCTTTTGGTGATTACATGAACCAAATCCACTACACCAAGTCCGATCATCACATGAGTCGGTGTAGCTTCAAAGACGAGCATCTATATGGGCATCATATCAACTATATGACTCATGTGTAACCTTTCGGTCCATGTTCCGAGACCATGTCTGTACATGCTAGGCTCGCCAAGTAAGAATCTTAGTATTCGCATGTGTAAAACTGTCTTACACCCGTCGTATGAAAGCGTACAGTCGAGTACACCCGATCATCACGTGATGTCTCGAAACTCGATCCATAAAACGGTGCATACTTAAGGAAGAACACATTTTTATCTTGATATCTAAATGAGGGATCATCTTACAATGCTACCAAAAGCGCCAAACTAACGATATAAGATACAAACATCTAATGTGTAAAGTGAGATGATATGGTCCATGCATTTGATCTCTATAATTTGCATCGTGGTATGATCTCTATCATTCCTTTGTGTGTAAGGCCAAGGTCTATGGAACTTACACGTTAAGTGTGTTGTAAGAGTATCTATCATACATCTACTTACAACAATACCATATCAAGACACTAGCCCAACAACGATCTAAACTAGACGCCTCTAATTTATCAATTGCAAGTTTTACGTGGCTTAGGGCTTTCAGAGATAGAACTGATCTTACCTACGAACATGAACCACAACAAGGATAACCAAGTTATTAGCAACTCGTTGTAAATCAGATATTGACTATAGTAGGAGAGACAGACACCCGCTAGCCACTTATGCAAAACTAGTTGCATGTCAGATGTGGAACCGGTCTCATGTACGATGACATGTAAGGTTGGTCTGGGCCGCTTCATCCCACTATGCCACCAATATCCAAAATACATAGAAGATGCAATAACATGATCATCATCGCCCACATATAAACATGTGTGTACTACCCGTGCAAAGCACCTACACATAGATCAGACTCTGATACCACTGTTGGGTTTGCAGCATAGAAAACAAAAAAATTCTACGAAGAGAACTATACGCCAAGATCTATCTACTAGATACAGAGCAACGGGTGGATATGCATCCATGGAGAACTTACCCTCGAAGAAAACAGAGTTTTGTTAACGAGTTGGAACTCGTGGATGATGTAGTCATACGCTTGCTGATCTCAAGATCGCGTGGAAGTTCGAGCGCCGCAAATCAGCAGTGCATCCGTCCTCGCACACACGTTTAAGCCACCGGACAACCTCCACCTCCTCGCTCCAGCGAATCAGCGAAAGCAGCAACTCCTTCCAGACGCAAGGCCACCGGGAACATGTATCTCGCTAATCCGAGACCATGGGGAATATCTAGAGGGGGAGAGAGATCCTTCACGAGGAGGTGTGCTTTGTGAGGGAGGAGAGGGGGGCCTTTTATAGGAGGGGGGATCCTCCCCTCCCATGGTCGGCGGCCAAGGGGGGTGCCCCCACCTATTCCTCATTCATGTGGTGGAAGCTCCACTCACATCAATTTTGACTCCACCCAAAATTCCACTCACCTGCATTAAATTTTCACCAAATTTAATGCAACTCTCAATTAATAAAACTCTTGTATTTATTTTATTCAGAATTTTTTTAATTACTTTAATTAACAAACATTCACATAAAACCCCTTGCAACATTTCAATATCACATGCAGAACCACTTTCTACAATTTCACCCAAAACAATTCCGGTTTCTATCGAAACAATTCTTGCGCTTTGCAATCCTTTCGTCTGAAACATATGTGCTCCAAAATGGTGTCCGACAACTCTTAAGTGTGTCACCCTATAGTTTTCGAATAATGCAGACATGATTGAGACTCCTCTCAAATCAATAATCAGAAGCGGGACCTGGAGATCCATACTGACTCCTGCACATTCAACGATGACTTCTGTGATCGTGAGAACCTTTAACGCTAGTAACTTAATCCCTTTGTCTCATGATATAATACATGTCCGAGATTCGATCATCGGTATCCAAATGCCTAGTTTGATCTTGTTACCGACATGCACTCTTTTCTCATTCTCGTGATATAACATTCTAGTGATCACATCACTTGCTTGCAAGCTATCTTAATGTGATATCACCGAGAGGGCCCAGAGTATATCTATCCGTCATCGGGATTGACAAATTCTACTCTTGATCCATGAGCCTCAACATAACACCTTCGTAGCACTGAACCCACCTTTATAGTCACCCTATTACGGTGTGACGTTTGATGTTATCAAGATACTCTTCCGGTGTTAGCAATTAACATGATCTCATGGTCTAAGGACTAAGATTACTTCGTATGATGTTTTAGCAATATAAACATAATGACTTTGATCGTAATGCTATACTTCGGATGAATGTTCATCACATCATTTCACAAATGCTGTGACCTTGTTATTAACAACATCCAATGTCCATGATCAGGAAACTTTGATCATCTTGTTAATCAACGAGCTAGTCTATAAGAGAGGCATAACTAGGAACCCCTTTTGTTTATCAAACACACATGTATTGATGTTTCCTATCAATACAATTATAGCATGTAAAATAAACATCTATCATATACGAGGAATACATAATAACAACTTTATTATTGCCTCTCAGGGCATATTTCCTTCAGGTTGCACTCTTGGCATAGGCTGCACGACAACAGTAGCTGGTGGCTGCGGACGTGGAGTGGCGACGAAGACTTGAGGACGCGCCTCCTTGCGTGACTCCATGTCATCGGCCCACTGCAGGAGGGATCGAATCTCAGTAAGGTGGGGGCGGGCGCATCAAGAGGATGAAAGACGCCTGCTGCTCGAACCGCTCGCCGAGTCTGACAAGGAGCATGTTAATGAGTTGCTTCATTAATTAGAGCGCCGAGTTCGCGGAGCTCATTAGAGATCAATTGAAGACGTTAGCAGTACACGCCGACAGAGTAGGTGCCTTGGATGGTGTTTGATACGTCCATTTTGCATCACTATTCTATGTCAAAATTCACTGTTATTCATTGATATATTTCGTATTGAGAGGTGATACTTATGATATTTCATCTGTTTTTGCATGGTTGATGACTTTTGGAGCATGGACCGCTGCGATGGATTCTCGATGGAAAAGGTGCTATTTGGAGGCAAAATTGCCAAGATCGTAAAATCCGGAAATATCTGGAAAATCCTATTTTTCTAGAAGACGAAGGAAGCTGTAAGGGCGAGATGGGCCAGGCCCACACCACCCTTGCACGGCACCTCGGTCGCGCCACCAGTGGTGTGGCCGCCTGGTCCACCTCGCACTCCTCAAGCGATATTATCCTCCCAAACCCCGAGACTGAGAGCGACCATAGAAAGATTCTTCCGCCTGCAGGCGGAAAACACCGAGAGAGAAAGATCTCCGTGCATGATTCTGTGGGGAATTCCTTCCCGGAGAGGGGAGATCGTCGCCATCAACACCACCATCAAGCTAGACTTCATCGGGATCATCATCATCATCACCACCATCTCCATATTGCTGTAACAATTGGGTTGAATCTTGCATAGTTGTTAGGGGAAACTTTCCCCGTGTTGATTACTCTTTGTAGTTGATGCCATTGAGTGAACCATTGAATTATTGTTTATTTTCATATTTTTATACATCATTATTCCATCTCTGGTCATGATCCATATGATGTCTTGTGAGTAGTTTGTCTTGTTCTTGAGGACATGGGAGAAGTCATGTTGTTAGTAGTGGAGTTGTGTTGAGATCAATAATTTGATATTTAAGTTGTGGTGTACTTCTTCTAGTGGTGTCATGTGAACGTCGACTACATGACACTTCACCTATATGGGCCTAGGGGAATGCATTGTGTATTTGGCTACTAATCGTAGGGGTTGCCGAGTGATGAACTGAACCCCGTTAGGAAACCATTGCACAAGGGACGTAAGGGTCTTAGAGTTCAAAGCTGTGGTTAGGTTTTTACCTTAATTACTTTCTTGTACTTACGGATGTTTGCAAGGGGTATAATCACAAGTATGTATTAGTCCTAGGAAGGTCGGTACACTAGCACAGGTTCACCCACACAACACTTAGCAAGCTAAAGAAGATTAATCAACTATATGAAGCGAAAGCACTTGACAGTCTTCACATGTGTCCTCGAGAACGTTTGGTCATCTTAAGTAATACAAATGGCTTGTCCTTTGCTGCATAAAGGATTAGGCCACTTGCTGCATTTATTCCTACTGTCTTTTATTTACTCGTACTTTGTTTTACTTGCTTTATCAAAAAACCCTAAAAATCCGTTTGCTAAGTATTTGCAGAGAATTCCTGATCCATACCACTAGACAACACCTTCTGCTCCTCGTTGGGTTCGACACTCTTACTTATCAAAAATACTGCGATACACCCCCTATACTTGTGGGTCATCAACACTATTTTTTGGCGCCGTTGCCGAGGAGTGAAGCGTTATTGGAGAGTGGAACTGGTAAAGGAAACTTCTACTGTGAGTATTGTTTACTTCTATTAGTTGCTTTATTTTCGTTATGGATAATTCGCTAAGTTTCTTATTTGGTAATGCTACTACCACTGTTAAGGTAGTAGATAAGTCACCACCTGCTAAGAATGATGCTTTTAAAATACCTACAAGAATTATTAATCGTGTTATGGATAACTACTATGTTGGGGATGGAACTGTCCACCCCGGTGATCATTTACTCTTTATACACGAATTATGCGGGTTGTTCAAGTGTGCAGGTATTACTACAGATCAAGTTAAGAAGAAGTTATTCTCATTATTGCTGAAAGGAAGAGCTGAGGAATGGTATAAGCTGCTGAAGAATGGTCAAGTTCTGGAATGGGAGGAAATAGTGCCTCTCTTTTATTCAAAGTTTTATCTTCCTAGTGAGATTCATAAAGATCGGAATCAAATATACAACTTTTGGCCTCTTGATGGAGAGAGTACAGCTCAAGCTTGGGGGAGATTGAAGTTACTAATGCTCAAATGTCGCATTCATGAGCTCCCCAACAATATTATTATCAATAACTTTTATGCAAGGCTCCCTTTACATGACAAGGATTTATTGGATGCTTCTAGTGCTGGATCATTCACTCGCATGGAAGAAGAAGCTAAATGGGATCTTCTGGACCGTATTCAAGACAATGATGAAGCATGGGAGAATGACAAAGGTAGAAAGTCAGGTATAAATTATGATTATGAATGCATTGAATCTTTTATGGGAACTGATGACTTTCAAAATATTGAAAATGCTTATGGTCTTGATTTACAAGTCATTACAAATCGCTTTAGGGCTTTTGCTTCTTATATTGAAATTCCAAAAAGGGGATGGAACAAGTACCATGAACCTTATAAAGATATTGTTGATTGTGTTCCTATTGGGAGTGCTAAGTATTGCACTATTGATCCCATCTTACCTGAACCTTATATCGAGAAGATTCCCTTCCCAGATAAGGTAAAGGATCATCCTATGATAACTAATGTAATCACCAAAAGTGAAAAGAGAACTGTAAAACCTGATGAACAAATAAACGTTGAACCTGTGGTAGCAATTGTGAAAGACCTTGTCACTAAAAGCATAGAAGATGGACACATAGTCTTTTGTGAGGATGCTTCTAATATTGTTTCACATCCTAATAGAACTAAAAAAGCTAGTGTCCCTGTGCTTTCTGTTAGAATTGATGATCATTGCTATTATGTTTTATGTGATATTGGTGCAAGTTCCAGTGCTATTCCTTATGAGCTTTACAGAGAAATTATGCATGAAATCAGTCCCTGCGAATTGGAAGAGATTGATGTGGTTATTCACCTTGCTAATAGAGAGACCATCTCTCCAATTGGTATTGTATGGGACGTGGAAGTTCTTTGTGGTAAGATTAAGTACCCTGCTGATTTTCTAGTACTCGGTTCAGCTGCTAGTAAAACTTATCCGATTATTTTTGGTAGACCTTTCTTGAGTACTTGTGGAGCTATTATAGATTGCAAAAGGGAGAAAATCTTGACTAAGTTTGATGGGGAATCTTATGAGTTTAATTTCTCGAAATTCGCTAAAGAACCGTGTGAAGTGGAAACCCATAATGAGGATTTTAGAGTTGAACAACTTGCTTCTATTTCTCTTTCTCCTAACAATGCTTTGTAGCAATTTATGGAAGATCATGAAAGTGAAATCTTCATGGAAGAAAGGAATGAGATTAACAAGATTCTCCGTGATCAGCCTAAGATGCTTAAGCATATCTTGCCTGTAGAAGACTTGGGTACCACGTTGCCACCTAAAAAGGATCCGGTCTTCAATCTAAAACCTCTCCATGGTGATCTTAAATATGCTTATATTGATGATAAAAAGATATATCTTGTTATTATTAGCTCTAAACTTTCAGGAAAGGAAGAAGAAAGGTTATTGGAGGTTTTGAAGAAATACCGAGGAGCTATGGGCTATACTCTGGATGATTTAAAAGGGATTTCACCTACTATATGTCAGCATTCTATCAACATAGAACCAGATGCAAAGCCAGTAGTAGAGCACCAACGATATTTAAATCCTAAGATGAAGGAAGTGGTAAGGAATGAGGTATTTAAACTCCTTGATGCTGGTATTATTTACCCTATTGTTGATAGTGAATGGGTTAGTCGTGTTCATTGTGTTCCTAAAAAAGGAGGTATTACCGTTGTTCCTAATGATAATGATGAGCTTATTCCTCAAAGAATAGTAGTAGGCTATAGGATGTGCATTGATTTTAGAAAAGTCAATAAAGTTACTAAGAAAGATCACTACCTGCTTCCTTTTATTGATCAAATGTTGGAAAGGTTGTCTAAAAAGACCCATTTTGTTTTCTTGATGGTTACTCTGGTTTCTCTCAAATTGTTGTTAAACAACAAGATCAAGAAAAAGCTACTTTTACCTACCCTTACGGAACTTATGCTTACAGACGTATGCCTTTTGGTTTATGTAATGCTCCTGCTACTTTTCAAAGGTGCATGTCTGCTACCTTTCATGGTTTTTGTGAGGAAATTGTAGAAGTGTTCATGGATGACTTTTCTGTCTATGGAACTTCTTTTGATAATTGTCTGCACAACCTGGATAAAGTTTTGCAGAGATGTGAAGAAACTAATCTTGTTCTTAATTGGGATAAATGCCACTTCATGGTTAATGAAGGGATTGTCCTTGGGCATAAAGTTTCTGAAAGAGGCATAAAAGTTGATATAGCTAAGGTTGAGGCAATTGAGAAGATGCCATGCCCAAGAGACATCAAAGGTATTCGTAGCATCCTTGGTCATGCTGGTTTCTATAGAAGGTTTATTAAAGACTTTTCTAGGATATCAAAACCCCTCACTAATCTTCTTCAAAAATATGTACCCTTTGTTTTTGATGATGATTGTAAGGGAGCTTTTGAAACTCTTAAGAAGGCTTTAACTACAGCCCCTATTGTTCAACCACCTGATTGGAGTTTACCCTTTGAAATGATGTGTGATGCTAGTGATTTTGTTGTAGGTGATGTCCTTGGGCAACGAATTGATAAAAAGTAAACGTTATTCATTATGCTAGTAAGACTTTAGATGCTGCTCAAAGGCACTACTACTGAAAAAGAATTTCTAGCTATCGTTTTTGCTTGTGATAAGTTTAGACCCTATATTGTAGACTCAAAAGTCACCATTCATACTGATCATGCTGCTATTAAATACCTTATGACGAAGAAGGACGCTAAGCCTAGGCTTATTAGATGGGTGCTGCTTTTACAAGAGTTTGATCTACATATAGTAGATAGGAAAGGTGCTAAAACCCAGAGGTGATAATTTATCTCGATTAGAAAACATCTCTTTTGACCCTATGCATGTTAATGATAGTTTCCCAAATGAGCAATTAGCATGATGAGGTAAGCTCATGAGGAGCCCTTGGTACGCTGATTATGCTAACTTTATTGTCTCCAAGTATTTGCCTCCAACTTTTACAGCTCAGCAAAGAAGGAAGTTCTTCTATGATTTTGAGGCATTATTTTTGGGATGACCCACACTTATACAAACAAGGAATGGATGGTATTATGCGAAGATGTGTTCCAGAATATGAGAAAAAGGAGATATTGTGTAAATGTCATGGTAGTGCTTATGGAGGACATCATGCAGGAGATAGAACTAAAAAAAGGTGCTACAATCAGGTTTCTACTGGCCTACCCTTTTTAAAGATGGAAGAAAATTTGTTTTATCTTGTGATGAATGTCAGTGTGTTGGTAATATTTCTAGACGCAATGAAATGCCTATGAACTACTCTCTAGTTATTGAACCCTTTGATTGCTGGGGATTTGACTTTATGGGTCCTTTCCCTCCCTTGAAAGGTTATACTCATATTCTTGGTATCGTTGATTATGTTACTAAGTGGGTAGAAGCCATTCCTACGAAGAGTGCTGACGGGGAAACTTCTCTAAAAATACTTAAGGATGTTATCTTCCCTAGGTTTGGAGTGCCTAGGTATCTCATGACTGATGGGGGTTCTCATTTCATTCATGGTGGTTTTAGAAAGACCCTTGCTAAATATGATGTTAATCATAGAATTGCTTCAGCCTATCACCCCGAAACTAGCGGGCAAGTAGAGTTATCAAATAGAGAAATTAAATCCATCTTGCAAAAGACTGTTAATAGATCTAGAAAAAACTGGGCTAAAAAGTTGAATGATGCTTTATGGGCTTATAGAACTGCCTACAAAAATCTTATGGGGATGTCTCCTTATAAAATGGTTTATGGGAAAGCTTGTCACCTACCTTTAGAATTAGAACATAAAGCTTACTAGGCAGTTAAAGAACTAAATAGAGATTGTAAGCTCACTGGTGAGAAAAGATTATTTGACTTAAGTTCTTTAGATGAATGGAGGAGTGAAGCCTATGAAAATGCTAGGCTCTTTAAGGAAAAAGTTAAAAGATGGCATGACAAGCGAATACTTAAGAGAGAATTTCGGAGAAAGTTCTATTGTATAGGTCTCGTCTCAGATTTTTTGCAGGAAAGCTACTGTCAAAATGGGAAGGACCTTTCATTATTGAAGAAGTATACCGTTCAGGAGCAATAAAAATTTCTTCTTTAAAGGATAATACTACACAAGTAGTGAATGCGCAACGACTCAAACACTATATTG
This sequence comes from Avena insularis, assembly GCA_023614405.1. Classification (NCBI taxonomy): domain Eukaryota; kingdom Viridiplantae; phylum Streptophyta; class Magnoliopsida; order Poales; family Poaceae; genus Avena; species Avena insularis. The sequence continues at coordinate 103,870,597 of CM042694.1, forward strand.
CTGGGGATTCTTATAATGAAGATGTTGATGCCTTTCAAGTTATAACTCCAGAAAAATTTATCAAGGACCAAATTCAGAGACCTGCAGAGTCCGCTTTCAAATAGGTATGATTCTGTAAGAAAAGTTCATGAAAATACTATCCAACTATATTTTTGCAGTTTTGATCAATAAGGAAAGCTACGGTTAAACAGGGATTTAAACGAGCTGGGGTGGCTCACACCACCCTATGGCGCGGGCCCACCCCTGGCCGCGCCACTAGGTGGTGAGGCCACCCCGGACTCCTTCTCCGACCCGTTTTCTCCCAATACCTTCCTTTCGTCATGAAACTTTGTAATATATAATCCCCCGGATCTCCCGAGGTTCGTATATCGTGTTTTCGTTTTGATCTGTTTCTGACAGGTAGAGTCCCAGATTTGGAGCTACAATGTCTTCCTCTGGACCAGCCAAGGAAGATTCCTTAGAGGATATCATCAACCCATACATGAGAGAGTTGAAGATTCATCCCAAGGAGTTGTTGCTTGAAGATGGGGAACTCGGATAAAAGAGGTTCGAGGCCCTAAAGGTGAAGGAAGTCTGGAGGACAGGATGGAAGCACTAGACCAAGAAGTCTTTAGGTACAAGAAGATGGTGGAACGCGAAGTGGATATCATCCACAAGATTTGTTCCGAACTCATCGCCGAGCACCAAAAGGAGACTGCTGAGCTCAAGGATGAAGCCCTCTCACTCCGCCAAACAACCAATGAACTTCAAGCAGACTCTCGATGTTCAAAATCAAAAGCGTGAGTACGGTTAGATTTAAACGCATAAGTGTTCTTTGCAAGTTTCGTGGATGTGGAGACCACGATGTCCTTTGTTGATGGGAAGCCCTTACCCTGGAAGTCAGACGAAGATGAGAGGATACCACCACCACCGAAGGAGTAATTCGTCATCAGGTTTGGCATCCCCTTGGTTTGTTCCAAGCTTGGGGGAGTTGTAGGGGTTCCGCGTATGAAAACAATAAAATTTTACCTACGCCCCTGAACCCCTGAACCCCTGAAGCTGCCAGGACCTATCTATTAGTAATACAGTAACGGGAGGGGCTTTTCACGGACTTACCCTCGAAGACCGAAAAGCGTTGTCAACGCTCAGGAGAGCGTGGTTGATGTAGACGAGCCAAAGCCGACCTCAAGGTCGTGATGAAGTCCTTGCGCTCCTTCTGGATCCAACGACTTGAGTGCCTCAAGTGTGACACCTCGTGGGAGTTACACATCTGGTGCCTGACGATGACTCCCGCTTCCCTGATCCAGCAGCAGTTGCGGAAGTAGAGCTCCCGGATCCGAATCCCGCGACGCAGGCTCAGCAGTGAAGATGTCTCTCGCTTGCCTGATCCGGACTTGGGACCACGGTCACGAGAGAGAGGGGGAGAGAGAAAATATCAATTAGAGGTCCTCCCAAAAGTGGGGAGACCTTTATTGATTATTGGCTGTATTTTCTAGGCCAAATACCCCACCTTATATAGGGGGAAGGGGAGGTACTACCTCCCCTCAAGTCCCGGGGTGGGACTAAAGGAGAGGAGGGGGTGGGGTGGCCGCCGGCCAGCCCTAGTGGGCCCCGCAGGGGGGAGGGGCAAGGCCCAGCCAGCCACCCCCTTTGGTCCCTCTCCCTCTCTCCTTTCCCTCATGGGCCTTCTCCCTCCGGAAATTGGCCCATTAAGCCTTTTGACCTTTTAATTTATTTTCTCTTTATTAAATAATTATGAATAAATGATTAAATCAATATTTAACATTCATTCACATATTATTCAACCTCCGTGGCCATGGACCACCTTCTACGAGGATCCATTTCTAATTATCGTAACTTGAACTTCGTGACATGATCGGGTCACGATGTTTAGGTTGGGTATTGGTTCATCATCTCATTCTCCGAATGAGATGACCTCATTTCCAACTGGCATAAATGCCACATGATCATCTGTTTACCAATGAACCAGTGACTAGAGTTTCACTGGGAACCCCTGGTTGTTTGTATATCACACGTGTATTGATGTTTCCACTCAATACAGTTATAGCATGATATAAAACTTAATCATAAACTATATGAAATATGATAACAGTCCTTACTACTATTTGTCTCTAGGGCATATTTCCAACAGTCTCCCACTTGCACTAGAGTACAAATACACTAGCTGCATTTGTTCTCAATCATTGGCACCATATATCTGGTACCCTGAACATGCTTGCTCATGGAAGAGGTTGAGTCTTGGGTCTGTACTTTACAGTCCCAAATCCTTTGCAACTTACTAATGTCACCTTGATTGACATTAATACTCTATCATCACATGATAGCATCTGTGTGTATGCATCGTCGCTATGGCAGCAGAAAGAGGCCTGATTCTAGGAGCCTACAGTGACGTTAGATCAACCTCGAGGGCTTTCTCATGGGCACTATGCCCTGGGACAAATCATTCTATGTTAAAAGCGAACTAGCCCCGCCATAACATTATACAACACTTTAGATGGTACCCTTATCTATTATTAGAAATGTATTCATCGAAACACTAGTGCACTCTGTGCAATTTTCGATGTTTTTGGTTCACCTTGCTTCCTACTTGACTCTGATAGGTATCTACAGGAGTTTCCAACATATTCCCTTATAACATAACTCTTTATGCTTTAAGATATGTTATCCTTTATGGATTTGGAAAATATATCCACAGTTCTCTACTAGACACTGCGGACACACTTAGCTCAACGTTCCGTGATTCGAACTTAAACACTTTTAAACGTTCCTTATTTAGATCATATTATGTTAAGTTATCATCATGGTTTACTAAGATAGAACCTATGTCTCAACATAGTGGATGATGAACATCCTTTTCTTTCTTTCAACCATTGATGTTAAACTTAATGCAATTCCTAATTTGAGTTATTAAGGACCAGTTTCTTAATTAACTTCTATTCCGAAACACTTTCCAGAATCCCTTAAGGAATGCCTCATAATATCATAATACACCTATTATCAACTTCTACATCTTATAAATCATTATTTATAAGTATTTGCACTTTCATCCTTAACTTACTTTAAGAATTACTCCTATAAGCTCCCACTCAAACTATGTTGCTAACATATTTGGGTACGAGTCAGTACTCTTACTCAAACTATGTTCCTACATATTTGAATTTGAGTCTTATGTTGCTCCCACTTAAAAATATGTCAATCACATATTGTTTAAGGAAGACTTGCATAGCTCCCACTCAATTTTATGCAAATTGCATATCTCCTTAACTATTTTGAACAATTTCAAAATCCTTCGATCAATTATCAAACTTGGAGATTTATTATGAGATACTAGTACTTTACTAGTTTTAGATCCAATAGACATTTAGCACACATGAATCAAATTCATTTGAATTCATCCAATGCTTGACAAATTGTGCTTTTGTCATTTACCCCCTCTTTTCTACTATGGATTTGCAGTCATTTGGGAAAATTCCAAGTAACTCCTTTTACTTGTGAGATTTAGCAACGAATTGCTTTCTAATCTCAAGGGAATTTCACTATTAGGAGTTCTCATAATTCTAGTTTACCATTATTTCCTTTGTACTTCGTAGGTATGTCATATTCCAAAAATCATGACAAGTGATTCACAAATGTCTCCATACAAGATATGGATTTACATTTTGAATCCTACTTCATATAGTGAAAACAATAGTGGAGGGGAAAACACAATGATCAGAATCATTGATTCTTTCCTTCCGTGAAGAGAATCGTTCATGAACATTGTCCGTTGCGCTTCTCAACACTCTGATGCAGGGTTTTGAATCCTCATCGTGTTTTACACTATTTTCCATTTGCTTCATAATTGAGAAACATCACTAATAGTGGGCTTTCTCAAGAATGCACCAAAATCCAAGCAATACAAGTTTTGCTTTCCTTTTGGTTTCAGCTATGGGTTTCATATTCAAAGTTTCCAATGAATACTCTACAAGGACTTATTCGCTATTGTTTTGGTTATATCGAATAACCCCAAAACTTTCACGAATTCAAATGGTTTACTACATTCTAATTGAGTCCTAACTATTTCTAAACTAATGGTCTCTACATATACTCTACAACGATTTATTTGGTGCCTTCTATTCAACCCCCTTTTGATATCTAATATCACATTGTGATGCTTTGTATTTTGACGTTTCAAAACACTTTGCATTCCACAATTTCTTTTATGCCATTCTTATAAATTTGAACTTTATTACTATTGATCAAATCATAGCAATTTGATTCTCTTTTATATTTATACCCTTTGTTGATGAAACACTTTTGATCAAATCAAATAGTTTCATATTCATGTTTCCTTCGGTAAACCGCTTTACACATTTAAACAATCATTTAATGATAACTACCATTTTTTGTCAAAACCCAATACATCGAATATGTATTTACTTTTAACAATTCACTAAACACTTTGTATTCAAGTAATACACGGTGTTCAAGTTATTTTGCCAAACTTAGGCATGATTTATATGTGATAAGAAATCGAATGACTTTCACATATTATCACATAACTTTGAATTTAAACAATGGTTTCATTCATTAATAAAATATCATTAAGTTGGGTATTTTAAACAAGGCATTTTAATATTTTACAAATGTTCATACATTATCAATTAGTTTCAAACAACAAGGATAATTCACACATAATCAAACAAGATATGAACATGAATAGAAATCATTCATAAAAGTGGAACAACTGTTTGTTACAAACTCGTATGAATAACCGTCTCACGAAGTGTGAGACAAACTAAAGAAGTTCAAATCTCTCGATTACAAAAATCATCCTAAAACATAAACTAAGTGATAAATGTTTGAGGGAGTGTGTCATCGGCCATCATCATCATGCTCGCCATCAACACGCAACGTCACCTCCTTTCCAGCAAGCACCTCTATGCAGAAGGACCTGTTTTCACCAAAACAGAACAAGTATCAGATATACTTAACACTGCAGTTGTGTTTACAAGATTATAACATTTATAAAACTGTATATCAAATATATACCTTTGTCGTTGACGACCTGAGCGACATCTGGTTCAACCAACACATTCCTGAGATGTGTCATGAATCGGTGGAACTCCATTGTTTTCGTGTCGCCCCTCATTACGCAAGTCCTGACTTGTGCTTGGTAGCTTGGTGGCAGCGACCGCAGCACAACAGCATTTGCGAAAGAGCCTGTAATCCAGACGTCCAGGAAGTATGCTGGCCTCATGTACACATCATGCATGTCTTTGTAAGTGGTACATCGATGACGCGTTCTCCTCCATCTTAATGGCGAGGAAGTCTCCCATCAACTCATGCTCCCAGATGCGTGTCTGATCCACGAAATGTGTCCTAAGCTGTAGCATCACCGAACGAGGGTTGACATCACCCACGAAAGGCCACAACTCGTCCACCATTCCGAAACACATCACAACTGAAATATAGGAGGCCATCTCGCGACGGAGATAGTGGTCTTTCCGCTCCTCTGGGGTCTCAAGGTCTGTGGACGGATCCAGATCCATCCCGTCGAGTATGTAGTCGACCATGTCGTTCTCGCTAAGGAGAACATGGAGACTGGCAACCCAGGTGGAGAAGTTTGATCCATCTAATCTGAGCTTCTCTTCTTCTAACCATTTAGTTGTCAACACGAAAGAACCCATCTACATTTATAATTGCAAAAGGAATTTAGACTAAGTTTATAATTAAATGATTTAATAATAACTCCACTCAGAAACACCTATCCCCAAAGAGGGTTCCTAGTGATAACACGACCCCTATCAGCCACATCTCCCCCGATCATCACGACCATCAATGTGGGTTCAAGGGTGGACGCTAAACGTCGGTCACATCATTCATGCGACTCGTGCTCGATCTTTCGACCATCCGCGTTCCGAGGCCACGCTTCTCTAGCGTGCTAGGCTCGCCAACTCAACCTTAGTGTATTCATTTGTGCAACATGGCTTGCACCCTTGTATCTGACGTAGATATGTCTGACACCCGATCATCACGGCCTGCCTCATACCGAAGAACTTTCTTGGTGGTGCACACTAAGGGGGAACACAATCGTTGGTTATTTTAACAAGGATCATCTTATTAGGCTACCGTCGAGTATCTAATACTAGCACACAATAAGACATACAAACAATAACATTGAATGTAAATGCTATGTGATATGGTTCTTCACGTCGTGATCTCCATCCGCCGTCACCGGGTTCCGGCGCCGTAGACACCAGGGTACCAGTGTCATTCCGGCGTGGTAGTTTGTCATTACCGTGACCATCTACTACTATGTAACAAAAGGTAATTACTTTACCTTTGCCACAACCATATCACAAAGCAACGCCCTCCCTGCAAAACAAAGTTAGACGCCTCTACTTTATCTTTGCATGTTTTACATGGCTGAATGGGCTTTCGCACAAGAATCGTTCTTACCTACGAACTTTCAGCACAACGCTGATCAAGTAGTTGTCTATACTACACCCCTTTCGGGGCCCTCCGTTGCAAATGGTATACCAACTAATGCAAGAGAGACAGACACCCCCCTAAGCCACTTTATACGGTACAAGCCGTATGTCAAGCGTGGACCAATCTCGAATGAAGCAGCGTAAAAGTCGGTTGGGGGCCGCTTCATCAAGCATTGTTGCGGTATACACAAGTACACGTGGGAGGGTAACAACTAAAAGATCAACGCCCACACGCTACATATCGTGTGTTCTACCCGTACTAGCATTACTATGCATAGATCTAGCTCAGATACCACTGTAGGGGTTCCGCGTATGAAAACAATAAAATTTTACCCTACGCCCCTAAACTCCTGAAGCTGCCAGGACCTATCTATTAGTAATACAGTAACGGGAGGGGCTTTTCGCGAACTTACCCTCGAAAACCTAAAAGCGTTGTCAACGCTCAGGAGAGCATGGTTGATGTAGACGAGCCGAAGCCGACCTCAAGGTCGTGATGAAGTCCTTGCGCTCCTTCTGGCTCCAACGACTTGAGTGCCTCAAGTGTGACACCTCGTGGGAGTTACACATGTCCGGTGCCTGACGATGACTCTGCTTCCCTGATCCAGCAGCAGTTGCGGAAGTAGAGCTCCCGGATCCGAATCCCGCAGCGCGATGGCGCTCCGCGGTGAAGATGTCTCGCCATGCTAGCCTCCAGACTTGGGACCACGGTCACGAGAGAGAGGGGGAGAGAGAAAATATCAATTAGAGGTCCTCCCAAAAGTGGGGAGACCTTTATTGATTATTGGTTGTATTTTCTAGGCCAAATACCCCACCTTATATAGGGGGAAGGGGATGTACTACCTCCCCTCAAGTCCCGGGGTGGGACTAAAGGAGAGGAGGGGGTGGGGTGGCCGCCGGCCAGCCCTAGTGGGCCCCGTGGGGGGGGGGCATGGCCCAGCCGGCCACCCCCTTTGGTCCCTCTCCCTCTCTCCTTTCCCTCATGGGCCTTCTCCCTCCGGAAATTGGCCCATTAAGCCTTTTGACCTTTTAATTTATTTTCTCTTTATTAAATAATTATGAATAAATGATTAAATGAATATTTAACATTCATTCACATATTATTCAACCTCCGTGGCCATGGAACACCTTCCACCTCCACTCTGGACTTACCGAAACCCTTCCGGTTTTCTCCCTTCTTTTCTTCGGCGATTCTACCGATCCCATAAACACTCTCTAAGCATCATCAAGCCCTTAAGCATGATACCCTACGGTTCGGGAACACTCCAGACATGGTCGGGACACTCCCGCACCAATGATCGACAGAGGGACCTGGATGGCCATGTGACCCCTATGCGTTCCACGAAGATCTTTCGTCGTTTGAACCGGGACAGTCGTGTCTTATTCCCTTTGTCATTCGATACTTGCATTGCCCGAGATCTGATCATTGACATCACCATGTCGGGTTCAATCTCGTTACTGAACAATGTTACTAAACTCGTCCCGACAAGAGATATCCTCGTGATCTAATCACACGCTGCGCAGCTATTTGATATAACTTCTCCGAGTGGGCCCTTGAGTATCTTCCTGTCACATGGACGGACAAATCCCGCTATCGACATATATTGCCTCTACGGTTTCCTCCGAATACCTGAACACACCTTTATAACCACCGTATTACTAGATGGCGTTTGATGATATCTAAGCACCCTCGGGAGACAGTGATTGATATAGCCTTACGGTCTAAGGAATAGTCTACGAGGATCCATTTCTAATCATCGTAACTTGAACTTCGTGACATGATCGGGTCACGATGTTTAGGTTGGGTATTGGTTCATCATCTCATTCTCCGAATGAGATGGCCTCATTTCCAACTAGCATAAATGCCACATGATCAGGAAACATGATCATCTGTTGACCAATGAACCAGTGACTAGAGTTTCATTGGGAACCCCTGGTTGTTTGTATATCACACGTGTATTGATGTTTCCACTCAATACAGTTATAGCATGATATAAAACTTAATCATAAACTATATGAAATATGATAATAGTCCTTACTACTATTTGTCTCTAGGGCATATTTCCAACAGGAGTGCCACGGTATCACATCACTATCTTCTATATTTTTACCTTTTTAGTAGAGTCATATCATGAATAGAGAAGTTATTATGTAGTATGGTTTGCATTATGGAAGTGTCCCCTCTCTCGTTAGATATGTATCCCTTGGTGTGAGTTGCCGTTATGGATTATTGATGAGAAGTTCTATCATTTACTCTTTTGCATAGCTTATATTAGTTTTCAATTCGTGGTTATATGATCGATCTTGTTGTTAGTATTGGTATCACTTTGGGATCATTGAGTTAATTTAGTTGGTTTTGGCAAACCTGGCTTGGTCAGTAGCAACACTATTTTTGAGAGTTGAATGAAAAAGATAGAAGTACTCTAAAGAAAAATAATTTCATCATCTTTCTTTCTTGATTTGCTCATAAGTTTAGTATTCTCTAGTTAAGATCTTTTGTGCTTCCAAGGAAGATTGCATGTTTGTCTTTATCACTTGTATGTTTGTTTGTTTCCTTCAACTCTTATACTTGGTAGCCAAAAACCTGTACTGAGAGAGAATTCTTCTCGTGCATCCACCTCCTTTAAACCAAAACCTATGCCATTTGTGTCCACCATACCTACCTATTAGCATTAGTGCTATTCCAAGTAAATTCCTGTTTTATCTACCTCCCAAATTAAACTTGTTATGTGAAAAGTAGTGATTAAAGCTCTCACAAACTTGATTGCACACTTTACTTTCTTGCACTTAATAAACTTGAACCATTGTGCTCACCTATGTTGCGTATATGCTTGCGCTTTGTAAGTTGTGAATTAGCAGAACCATGCTGTCATGGGGAACGCTTTCAACATTGCACTGGTACTTTGTACCTAGTTGATATCATGTTCTTTTGTCTATGGATGTCGTCAGCGTGAAATGAAAGGGGAGCTTGTAAATCCATGAAGTTATGCATGTGTGTTAGAGAAACGCCTAGGCCGCTGGTCTAATCCATGCTGACATGGTGGAAACCTGCAGCGTAACCATAACGAGCATCTATGGAGCATTCTTCTTATAAAAAAAGAGTCCGATATTGAGAAAAAAGAGAAAAAGAAAAAAGATATTATGAAAAGAGGAAAGAGAGAAAAAGGCACCATATTCCCATGGTAAATAAGAAGATTGCTGAGATGCTTGTTGTCTGCTTGCCTTGTCATTTTGATATGGGGATTCTTCCGTATCATCGGGCAAGGGGTACCCCGTTGGCGGTTCTCTATGATACACATATGCTTACAATGACAAGAACTTACCGGTGATTAAACTTGAGTAGCATGAGGAGCGACCCTCGTATTCAAGGGACATGAGATTCTCAATTTACAACTTGTCAACGCATATCCTCATATTTGATCACTTTAACCTTAATCACCTAAATATGCCTATGATAGGGGCAATGAGAGCTGAAAGCTAGTAAGTATCATAATTTTTGGGAGCTCTTTATGAGACTTGGAATCCCTGCTTCCCTCTGCGAAGGGCCTTTCTTTTACTTTTTAGTTGAGTCAGTAAACCTACTCCCTTCTATATCAGCAAGTATTTTGAGTTGTTATGTTTCATTCATTCATATGATGATTTATTCACTCATATTTCTTATGTTCCTTGGTTTGCACATTGCTATTATCTTGATGTTTACTACTTTGAAAGCTGTCGTTGAAAACCAGTTACTTGTGAACTCCAGCAAATTATCAACTATTCTTCGACCAAGAGCTAAGTTTGCCATTACCAATTATGATTTACTTTATGTATCTTTATTGTGTTTCCTTTACCTATTACAAGTTGAGTTATATAATAGTGAGTTGTCTTCTATTATGATCTATGTATTTGATGAATGTGATGCTTCTTGTCCGTATTCTTTTATCACCTCTTCACTCCATAAACCTGAGGCCATGTTTATTGAGCTCAGTTTCGCTTGGGGACAAGCGAAGTCTAAGGTTGGGAGGAGTTGATACGTCCATTTTGCATCACTATTCTATGTCATAATTCACTGTTATTCATTGATATATTTCATATTGAGGGGTGATACTTATGTTATTTCATCTGTTTTTGCATTGTTGATGACTTTTGGAGCATGGACCGCTGCAGTCAGGATTCTAATGGAAAAGGTGCTGTTTGGAGGCAAAATTTGCGAAGATCAGAAAATTCGGGAAATATACGGAAAATCCTATTTTTCCAGAAGACGAAGGAAGCCAGAAGGAGGGCTGGAGATGGGCCACAAGGGGCCCACACCACCCCATAGCGCGGGCCACCCTGGGTCAAGGCCACCGTGTGGTGGCCGCCTGTCCACCACAGCACTCCCTGGCGTATATTATCCTCCCAAAACCCTAAGACTCGGAGAGCAACCACAGAAAGATTCCGCCGCCTCTGCGAGGCGGAAAACACCGAGAGAGAAAGATCTCTCCGGCAGACAGATTTCTGCCGGGGGAATTCCTTCCCGGGAGGGGAGATCATCGCCATCAACACCACCATCAAGCTGTACTTCATCGGGATCATCACCACCATCATCACCATCAGCACCCTCATCACCATCTCCATATTGCTGTAACAATTGGGTTGAATCTTGCATAGTTCTTAGAGGAAACTTTCCCCGTGTTGATTACTCTTTGTAGTTGATGTCATTGAGTGAACCATTGAATTATTGTTTATGTTCAGATTGTTATACATCATTATTCCATCTCTGATCATGATCCACATGATGTCTTGTGAGTAGTTCGTCTTGTTCTTGAGGACATGGGAGAAGTCATGTTGTTAGTAGTAGAGTTGTGTTGAGAAAGATTCAATAGTTTGATATTTAAGTTGTGGTGTACTTCTTCTAGTGGTGTCATGTGAACGTCGACTACATGACACTTCACCTATATGGGCCTAGGGGAATGCATTGTGTATTTGACTACTAATCGTAGGGGTTACCGGAGTGACAGAAACCTGAACCCCCGTTAGGAAACCATTGCACAAGGGATGTAAGGGTCTTAGAGTTTAAAGTTGTGGTTAGGTTTCTACCTTAATTACTTTCTTGTACTTACGGATGTTTGCAAGGGGTATAATCACAAGTATGTATTAGTCCTAGAAAGGTCGGTACATTAGCACAGGTTCATCCACACAACACTTAGTAAGCTAAAGAAGATTAATCAACTATATGAAGCGAAAGCACTTGACAGTCTTTCCATGTGTCCTCGAGAACGTTTGGTCATCTTAAGTAATACAACTGGCTTATCCTTTGCTGCATAAAGGATTGGGCCACTTGCTGTATTTATTCCTACTGTCTTTTATTTACTATTTACTCGTACTTTGTTTTACTTGCTTTATCAAAAAATCCTAAAAATCCGTTTGCTAAGTATTTGCAGAGAATTCCTGATCTGTACCACTAGCCAGCACCTTCTGCTCCTCGTTGGGTTCGACACTCTTACTTATCAAAAATACTGCGATACACCCCCTATACTTGTGGGTCATCAGTGTTGCGAAGCTCCATGTTGAGGCAGTTGACCCGGGCGTCAACGTTTTCCTGGAAGAGTTGGTGAAGAGCTCCCCATAGGGTGGCAGCGGTGGTGGCGTCATAGAAGACGAGGTTGAAGATCTCGGTGGAGACCTGCGTGTAGATCTACTGGATGATGGCTAGATCGCCATTGGCCCATTGAGCACCATTGGGGCGGGGAACCAAATCTACACCGACATGGCCGCGGAGATTGCAGCGTCCGAGATGAATTTCGGAGAGGTGACGCCAGTGATAGTAATTGTGGGCTGCGAGATCTAATGTAATTGGGATCAAAGGAGTTACGTCGGAGATGGTGTCGGTAAAGGAGATTGAGGAGGCCATGGGGGGCGGAAGGTATAGGGTTTAAGGCTAGAGAGGTAGAGGAGGAGGAGAGGTTGGCGGCCTTCAAGGCGACGAGGGCCGCACGACGCTCGAAGTAGCCGAGCGGCGGCGAGGTGGGAGGGGACATCTGCCCTGTGATCTTAGTCTGATACCATGTAGAATTGCGGAACTATAACTTGTTTTATTTCAGGATATTACAAAGTATTTATATAGGCTAAGTCATAGGGCGGCCGGCCCGTAACCCTAACTTGGGGTGTGCATGGACAGAGGTATGGAATTCCTTTTAACCGAAGGAAGGAGCATATAGTTTTGTGCCCAAGAAAAAAGTCAGTTTTGAAAGTTATACAGAGTAGAAAGTAAGCGGACAGGAGCTTTACGGAAGAATTTCTCCTTGTGGCAAAAAGTTTGGACACACTGGCGGTGACGTCACAGACAAATCTGGCTGTAGCGGCATGTCCGAAAGCGGCATCCTGATCGCTGCTCGGCCAATCTCATCCATCTCAGCAGCAGAGTGAGCTGAGCTGAGCTCGACTCGGTGGTGGTGGTGGTAATAAATAAAAATCGAGCCTTTCCTCCACCCGGCTCCACCCGTTCTCGGCCTCTCTCTCCCTCCCTCCCTCCCTCCCTCCCTCGCCCGCCCGCTCGCTCGCTGGCGGCGATGGATTCAGGAGGAGGGGGCGCGCCGCCGCCAGCCGCGGACGAGGAGGAGGCGCGCCGCCGCCGGGGCACCGACTGCGTCTACTACCTCGCCTCCCCGTTGACCTGCAAGAAGGTACCGCCTCACGGCCCCCCCCCCCCAATTCAAATCGCCCGCCTGCTCTGCTCCGCTCCGCTCCCGCGGACGGATAATTCGCCGCGTCGCCCAGCGCGTCTGGTCCCGGGCGTCGAGATTCGCTTCCGATTCGGCGTCCCTCCGAGCTCGCTCGCGCACGCCGCGGGAGCTTAGCCGTTCCCCTGCCACTCGCCCTCGATCTGGACCTCCGCTCGCCTGCCCACGATTTGAATAAATTCGGCCCAGTCTTCCAACGCTAGCTCCAGCTCAGGCTGCACACGATTCAGTCCTCGACGAGCGAGCCTTTGCTCTGCTTCGTGTTGGAGAGCTAGCTAGGTACGCGCGAATCATGCCACGGCTCTGCTGGGATCCAGTCGAGATCTGCTTGTGTTGGATGCTAGGACTGGTTCAGCCAGGCCCTGGTTCAGTGCTGGGGCTAGATGGCTGACCGTGGCTAGCAGACTTGGTAGCTTAAGCATGTGGTGTTTCAAATGGATGCTCGCTAGCTACCCCCTTCCAACAGCGAGATACGTGTTTGCTTGACATCCTGAATCTTCTCTTCAGTTAGCTCTTGGTGGTAGCGGGGGATTTCTTGAATATTTGGATAGTTTCCAGTACAGGATATTAGGGCTTTACATATGTGCTTCTCTGCAGCTATATGTATTGTGTAAGTAGTAGTTGCGTTGGCTGAGATGGTGTATGTTACTCCAACTACTTTTAGAAACCTGGGCAATGGGAATTAGCGCCCCCCACGCCGTTTTCCTTAAGAAGTCAGGCACCCTGCGGAGGGAGTCTGCGCCTCGAGCGCTGGCGGGCAAGTTCGCGGATGTGCACTTTAGCCAACTGAGCACCGCTCGGTTCTCGTTTTTAGACCACTTTAATATGCGATGATCTTGCATTAATAGCCGATTCTCCGGTAACTGTTTGCAACTCTGTACCTTAATCTTGCTTCTCTATGCGTATACATGCATTCCATTTATGCTTGCATCTCACTTAAATTGTCTTGGTATTACCTCAAATGTGCAAAGTACTACATCTGCAAATATTACTTAACAAATATAGTGTTTCAGCTGACACGCAAACATTAACCACAAATTCATTCGAGTTGCCTATTTAGAGATAGCAACAATCTGAAGTAAATGTCTCAGCTTCACTTAGAGAAGTGTAAATATTGCCAAATCGGATTTAGCCTGATTGCTGCTGGTGCGCATTTCCAGCACAAATGATGAACCAATATATGATTTATGCTGACATTTGTTTTCATTTTTTTCAGGGGAGTGAATGCGAGTACCGTCACAGTGATGCTGCCAGGGCGAATCCTAGGGACTGTTGGTATTGGTTTAATGGCAATTGCGCCAATCCTAAATGTTCATTTAGGCACCCGGTACACTACCTCTTCTGTTCGTCTTTTAGTCAAAATTGCTGCAGTTCTAGTCAATTTACTGTTTCAGTTAGACAGACAAAAATTATAAAGATATGGAGGTCTGACTTGTTCTCCTTGAATCAGTTGCTCACACAGAATCATATGCCCATTTACTTAAAAGACACGAGCAGCAAGGATTATAATAACTAATAATTCTTCTTTCTTTTCAGCCGTTGGACGACATGCTCGGAGCACCAGCAGCTCCACGGGCATCTCAGCAGTCTGCACCACAGGTTTCTGTACCGGCTCAGGCCCCTGCCAGCGGCGCAGCTAAGCCAGGTGTTCCATGTTATTACTTTCAGAAAGGAATGTGCGCAAAAGGAAACTTGTGTGCCTTCTCGCATGTGCCACAGTTTGCTGGAAGTCCTGCTTTGCATCAGACAGCAAAGGTTTTTGCTCCTGCTGTGCAGCCTCATCTTCAGTCGAAGAACTCAAACTCGTGGATAAAACCAAGCAATTCAGCTCAACAGAATACAGCTCCCGCTGTGCATGACGAGCCTAAGTTTGGTGCTCGCAACGGCATACTATCTCAGAAGCAAAATCCGACAACCAGGGCTTATCCTTCGTCAGGAACTTACCAGAATCACAATAACTCTTACGTGCTTTCTGGCACAGCAAAGAGCTACCAGCCCCAGCCTTCAGTTGAAGATGAAACTGCCGAGACTGGTGAATTTGTCAGGGAACCTTCTGCTGGTTCCAGTGTTGTTGCTGGCAGTGTTGAAGACGATGCCGAACGGTCATTCAAGGAAGTCCACAACAGTTACCGTCGTACTAATGGGGAGCAAAACGCTGGGATGCGTAGGCAAACACATGGTGGCTATGAATTAGAACGGCCACATAGAAGTGCATCTGATAGATTGTTGTCAGAGAGAAGGCTTTCTTCCCAGAGAGATCCAGTGTCTGTGACTGCAAACAGTTCAGACTTGCGCCACAGGCTACTGAAGCAACGAAGGCTCAATGACCCAAGATCGGCACAGGTCCTCGATAGGCAGGATAGAAGATATCCTGAGGATGAACGACACAGCGATCACCGTAGCCGAGGGGAAGAGCGAGCTGCCCATGATGGCCTCTTGCGCTCTCGACTGCATGGCAGAATAAAGCTTCCAGTGGAGACATCATTGGACAGACTTGGCCCATATCCAGAGAAAGAGAGACGGCCTAGAGACAGAGTGTCACCACCGAAGCAGACGGACCTGCGAGCAAAGATTCATGATAGGCTAAAGGCTAGATCAAATGAGGATGTCCCTGTTAATAATGTTAAAAGCTCAGTGGTGAAAGCAAATAGTGGTGAAGATGCTGCTGGAGCTGTGAGCTTCTCTGGTCCAAAGAGCCTTGCAGAGTTGAGAGCAAAGAAGGTTGCTGCTAACAGCGCAGGGCAACACACTGCCAAAAATGCTGATCGTACCGCAGGGCCAGCTCGCATGACATCCGAGATAGTTACTACCAACAGGGACTCACCAGACCCTGTCCCCTTTGATGGCCCAAAGCCGTTAAGTGTCATCCTCAAGAGAAAAAGAGAGGAGGCAGCTTCTGCCGATTCTGGCAGCATACAAGAAGAACATATTGAAGTTGAGGAGGAACAGTCTCTGAATAACTCCAGAATCCTTGAGGATGATCTAGTTGGGACAAACACCGAGGACAATGAAGAAGAAGAAGCCTTCCACCCGGAAGACGACATGATGTATGACGACAGCCTGTCTCCCGCTGATGACAACGCCACTGAAGCCGCAGCCGATACGGGGAAAGAAGAGCTAGAGGAGGGGGAGCAGCAGGAGGACCTGGAGACGGGAGAAGGAGAATATGAGTACGAGGCGGCTGACGACGTCAATGCTGAGGAGGAGAATGCTTACCAGGAGTATGAGGATGACGATGACCTGGAGGACGACGACGATTTCGCACGCAAGGTCGGCGCGCTGATCTCATAGTGTGCAATAAGCTGGGTGTGCCCCTAAGGCAACACCTTCATAGACTGAAGGAAAGAGGAGGAGGAGATACAGATCGCTCCTCCGAAAAATCTTGATCTGTATTCTTTTCGCGCTGGATACTTTTTTAGTTCACTGCGCTATAGAAACTTGGGCTAATAAAGTTTGCAGAGAAAGCAAGCAGATCAAGCAAGAGAAAAAACAAGCAAGCAAGCTGATACCTGTTGTATTCTAGTGTATGTGTGGGTGTGATCAAGTCTTCCTACCCGTTGTTGTAACATTATATTTGATTAATTGGTGAACAAAAACAGACAGATCACATAATTGTACCTTTTATTTACATTTGTTAGTGCATAAGATGATGGCAGCAGATACATGCAATTTAGTTTTAGATCATACTACATTTTTGCTGTTGCCCTGCAGACTGTATTTTCTCTGCCATATTTGAATTTTGATGATATCCCAAAATGCCAGCTGCTTTTTATGCGCTGTTGTCGCATCATTATGAATGATTCTTTGTTGGAATGCACAGACATTATTTCGAAAGGGTATTTTTTGTAATTTGAATTTTGTTTCTGAACACAAAGGTTTATTAGAAGGATATCTGTCTATCTGGGCTAGGAAACTCCTTAGGGAATTGGAATTAGAAGAGAAGTCAGGAGCTTCATTAATTTAACAACGGGAATTGCACTGGTTCCAGTTATTTTTCATCCTTTTTTTATATTTTTGCAAATTCATGAGTCATGTTGCAGGAAAATTTTGTATATACATGTATCTTGATGTTGGGTTGTCGCATGCATCCATGAATTTCCGCACTCATGTATACGACACCATGGTTCAAGCATCCGTGAACTTCTTCAGTAAATTTCGTATTATCACAGAGCAAGTCAAGCTATTTACCAAGCATCCTCAGAACTACAGGGAATAACGAAAATACTAATAGTACATAGTGAAACTCCCAAATAAATCTCAATTTCGTCTGCTGGGTTAATCTTCTTATCTGACTCACACCCTTGCATTCTCTCCAAGACAGGCCATATTCTCCTTGGGTATCCTCCAAGTCTAGTAGGAGTGGGTCCTCCCTTTTCGATGTGCATTCAACATTCTTAGCCTCCTTGGGTATAGCTTACATGTTTTCTTTGTGTTCCATTGCACATCAAACCCGAAAGAGCAAGGTTGAAGCCGCGATCTGGAATTTTCTAGGCCAGCATATGCATTTGCATCAAAGGAGATGTTTTTTCTTCTCTAGCATTTCCCTTGAATACCTCCCCTTCAGCGTCTATTCGCATCTGCGCCTTTTTCTGGACCTGACTGCAGACATAAAGCATTTTTTAACCGATACAGGTACAGACTTCAGGCTATGATGCAAAAGCTATCTAGCCTGAAGTTGTTCAGGCAGTTATCTGATTCATGCAAGGAATGTTTTCAAAACGGTTAGTTAAATCAAATGCTCAGTTGCTCATACATTCTCAGCTGAAAAGGCCCATAGAAGCCACAGGACAGCAAGTGATCAGTAGGATTCACGTCTATGCTTCTCTTTATAAGCAACTCTGCATATAGGGTAAAGTTAAATTATTTGCATCTAAGAATGGTAATCATTTTCAGATGCAGTTGATTTACAGACCACTTCCTGGGTTGAGACTGATTTATCTGTAGTTCTGAAAATGTGATTACACTTCAACAGTCCCATGCAGGCAAAACAAAAAACAAAAAGTTTGATCTCCAGATGTCTGATAACCACCAAGAATTTAGGAGTAGCACATGTTGTCTAACTGTTTCGGCAGCGCCAAGTAGCATAGGTCAGTTAAAAGGTTCAGAGAGCAAACCCCAATCTACTAGCTTGACATCTTAGCAATTTTTAGTTGAGTAGTTAACAAAATGCACTAGGACGTATGCGTGTATCTTTGAACTAAACTCATTAGGTACTATTAGTAATTGACAATCATAGTATGCAAAACGGGTATTTCACTTGCAGATATGTTAAGTGGGAGAGGAGGAGGAGGTCCAGCAGGAACACGAGGACGGGAGAGCTCATGTATTGTGTGCTAAATCCTGATAAAACATAGATACATTCTGGCGTTGGCCGCAACAGCTGCAAGGTACTGATTGCCTCTTTTGGGTGGTTCCAGGTCTTGGTTTCTCTTCCCAGTCTGTGTTTTTAATAAGCACATAAGAACAGGCATTGATCAATGTGCTAACTAACTGCTACAGTACTTTTGATGCACAAGAGAATGAGCAGATGTTTCTGAGGAATGTTAACAAAAATAGCAGCAGCAGTGGAGCAGAGTTGAAACCTGCCATCAGTCTGAGCACTGACTTGGGGCGTGGCTTCCGTTGGTTGATACTACCTCCGTTTCAAAGCTTAAGATTTTTTATTTTTTTTGAAAAGTCAAGCTACGGAAATTTTGACCAAACTTTTAAAAAAACTATCAAGAACTATGATATTATATAGATACCATGTGAAAATATGTTTCATGATGTATCAAAGGGTATGGATTTCGTATTGTAAATATTGATATTTTTTTCTAAAAACTTGGTCAAACTTTACTTAGTTTGATTTTTGGAAAAAAAAATATAAGCCTTAAGCTTTGAAACGGAGGTAGTAATTATCAAATTGGATATAAGTACTAGCTTAATTGATGCCAACCAAGCTTAGCCAGTTGAGTGTGTGAGAGATGAATCAGCTACAGAGTCTTTTTCAAAAGACTCATTTCAAGCCTCGCTCAGCCTGCTTAGTCCAAATACCATCTTGAGACTCAGAACTGCACATTTAAAATTTAGAAGCATAGAATTCAAATAGCGCAACGGGAAAAAGAAGAGTAAGCCTTACGATTCATTGGTGGCCTGCATTGACATCAACAGTTCTGGAACTCCATTCATGTCGGCAGCCTGCTACTAAATTTGTCAGAATAGCTTGGCACAAGTCGCGGAGGATCTGCAATGATACATAAAACTGGATATGAAGTTACGGCCAGTTAATCTTCTTATTTTGTTTTTGGAAATTGATCTTCACTAATCAGTTATTGGGTTACAATCATGCCGTTGGACAGAGGTGACCAAGTCTGGGATTATACTTTAACCACAGACAACCGTCTCCTGTGAGCAATAGCTTTGCCTGGCACATAAATGAGCCGCTTCATTAGCGTATCTACTAATATAGCTAATAATACGACTAGAAAAACAACCCACTAAACTAAACAATCCACTAAACTAAGCTCCTTGACCCCCTCCTGGAGGATGGCAGAGATCTCCCATCTTCCAACCACACCTGAGCATCACTTTCATTGATGGTTTTCCGATAGCCTCTTTTGCTCGCCAATTTGCGCTGCATCCCAAATAGCACTATGCCTCCATAGTCCTCCAACTTGTCACCACAGTGCCTGGCCTCTAATAATCTCCCCCTCACGATTGTGTACCACGACGCCTTGGAGATCCCCTTCAGTAAAGGCAGCATTCCCATGTTCTACTTGACAGTATCGTCGTCAGGTATCTCCTCCTTTCAGATTGACTTTGGTTCCTTCTCACACTGAACTTGGTGCAAGATCGATTCAAGTTTCCATTGCCCCACTGAACTTGCGAGCATTCCTTGCTGTCCATACAGAAGCACCGTAATGAAGTCACATTTCTGAGCCATGAAAAGGACACGAGAAGTATGGCCGGTGAGTTCAGCCATCTTGACCATCGAGGGGTACTTCCACAAGGTGAGCTTGTTCTGATCGAATCCATGCGAGCTCAACAGCTCTCTGTCATGCTTGTTCCAGAGCAGCGCGGACACCTGTGACCCGGTGTCGATGGAGTTAAGGCACGCTCCCGTGCTTGTGTCCCAGAACTTGATGCACCGGTCATCTGTGCCGCCACCGGATGCCAGCAGGTTGCTCTGGAACGGGCACCATGCGAGTCCCTTCACGGCAGCCGAGTGGTCCTCGAGCCAGCCTGTATAGCCATTGTGTGCGACGGCCTGCGGAGGAGGATGCCATGGACGCGTCCCACAGGTGCAGGAGGTTGTCGTTGCCGCCGCTGGCCAGCTGCTGTCCTGACCCTGACCACTTGAGTCCACACACCTCCTCCACAGGTGCAGGATCGGTCTGGCCTGGACGGAAGCTGCATCATCACCAGGGAGGATGGTGTCGACGGGCTGTGGCGGCTTGTTCTGGAAGGTGAGGATCCTCGTGCGGTTTCTCGGCGAGCAGCCTGCGGTAGAGCTGGCTGGAAGGCGACCGTTGTGTGGCCGTGGCGTTCTCCTTGTCGTCTTGCCTCCGCTCCGTCAGGATCAGGAGGTACCGCCCAATGTCCAGGTCCATGGCCGACCCTCTGAAGGGGATGAAGCGGTCGCCCTGCGAGAAGAGAAAAAACAACCCAAGTCAGTTTTTATTACCGTTCAGGCGTTTCGTCGAGCAAGGTGTGTGCGTGCAGAGGTAGAGAAAGGGAGAAGGGGATCAGAATCTTACGTAGCGACTTCTTTGATGAGATTCCTTGGCGCGCGGTTTGTGGCGTCGGGGATTTCTTGGCGGTTGCTTGGGTTGGGACGCGGTTTTTCCCTTCACGCTGAGTGTGCAATTCTAAGATTTTTTTTTCCAAAATTTATAAGATTTCAAATGGTTATGTGGTTTGTTATATAGTACATGTAAAACATACAAATTGAAACAATGTGAGATGATTGTTGAATAGTTCTGAAAACTCCTTGAAAATATGTGCCAAGCGTGGAATATTTGTGGATATTACATGAAAAAACCCGAAATTGGTGAAATTTGTCAGATCAAGCTTATGCCCGAAATAAATAATATCAAATGAATCATGCCTTAGATGTTTCTGAAATTCTCAAAAGCACGACCGGAATCAACCGTAAATAAGCTTGAGATCCACTTGGGCTTATACAAACATCCACTAAAACAAAATAATAATAATAATAATGCATTGAAGATGTTCTAAAACATATCAACATCCTTAATAAAATCAATCACCGGAATTTGAATAATATCTGAACTGAACCAAAACATCGTTTATATTGTTGCACCTGAAACTATTTGTGATTTATCCGAAAGTAACCGAAACATCACTTAAAATGGTGCATTTAAAACTATTATAACTTTTTCTAAAAGTTAACCACTAAAAATAGGGGCAAAACTTGTTTCAAATCAAATGGGTTTATGTGTATTCAATTTAATTAACTGGTTTGAACATTCGTTGAACCTTTTCAATAACTAGGAAATAAAATACGTATGTGCCGATGATATCTAGTGCATCTATGAAATTTTGGGAATTTCAGAATTGTGAATTGTTTCCAGAATATTTCATTGGCGCACTTTATTACCATTTGTTAAATTTGTCCCATATATTTCATTGGAATATTTTCTGAAAATATTAAAAGATGATTCTAATATTTAAAAGATGTAGCACCTCGGGTAAAACCACTACTAGCAAATCGCTTGGTGTTTTGTTTTGTGCATGATCGCATGCTCATGTCATCATGCCATATTGCATTTGAGCATCGTCATGTCATCATGCATATGTTTGCCTAAACCTATTTTGTTAAAGGCTATCTTTTTTTCTAAATACCTCCTCTCTTTATTCAAATCAAAACACCGGCCTCTTCCGGATATTTTGATTGTCTAAAAGATATTTGCAGAAGTGTTTGAAATCAAAATAAATAAATAAAGATAAACTATTTTGTACCGGGGGAGGCAGCCCAGCCCGTAGGCCAGGCCATAATCTTTTGAAAGCTCTTTATGAACTTGAAGTCCCTGCTTCCCTCTCTGAAGGACCCTTTCTTTTACTTCTAAGTTGAGTCAGTAAACCTATTCCTCTCTATCTCCAGCAAGCATTTGAGTTGTTGCGTTTCAATTATTCATATGATGATTTATTCAATCATGTTTCTTATCTTTCTTGTTTTGCACAAAACTCTTATCTAAATGAGTATTACTTTGAAAGCCATCGTTGTGAAAAGCCTTTTATTTTTTAGCAAAAGGACTCCTGTTATAAACTTCTTTACAAAAGCTTTGCTTGAAAACTGATTTGTTAACCGTTCTCTGACCAAGAACAAAGTTTGTCATTCCCAATTATGATTTATCTTTATGCATCTTTATTGTGACTCCCATACTCGTTGCAAGTTAAGTTATATAATGGTGAGTTGCTTTCTATTATGAGTTGTGTATTGGTAAGTGTGATGCTTCTTGTCCGTATTCTTTTTATCGACACTTCACTCCATAAACCTGTGGACATGTTTACTGAGCTCAGTTTTCGCTTGGGGACAAGCGAGGTCTAAGCTTGGGGGGAGTTGATACGTCCATTTTGTATCACTATTCTATATCATAAATTGCTTCTATTTATTGATATATTTCTTATTAAGAGGTGATACTTATGTTATTTCATCTGTTTTTGCATGATGGATGATTCTTGGAGGATGAACTACCGGAGTCAGGATTTTGATGGAAAAAACGATGTCTAGATGCAATTTTCACGAAGATCAGAAAAATACCAGAAAAACTACGGAAAATCATATTTTTCCAGAAGACGAAGGAAGCCAGAAGGGGAGGCGGAGTTGGGCCATAGGGGAGCCACACACCCTAGGCGTGGGCCACCCTGGGTCGCGCCTACAGGAGGTGTGGCCACCCTGGCCCACCTCTGGCTCCGCCCCTTCGCCTAATTCTTCTTTCATGTTGGAGGGCGGTTCCGGAACAACTTCCGTTGTGCTACTCGGAATTTGGAGTGAAGGATCAACAGCCTCATCTAGCTCAATCTTCCTTCCATTAACTCCTTTAGTGATAAACTCCTTCTCAAGAAAGGTGTCGTTCTTCACGATAAACGTTTTGTCTTTGGCCTTGTTGTAGAAGGTATACCCAACGGTTTCCCTTTGATATCCTACAAATATACACTTTTCCACCTTGGGTTCGAGTTTGTCAGGCTGCGGTTTCTTGATGTAAGCCTCACATCCCCAAACTTTCAAAAACGACAACTTTGGCTTCTTGCCATTCCATATCTCATATGGGGTTGTTTCCACGGATTTGGATGGTGGTCGGTTTAAAATAAAAGTGTTGGTTTCTAGCACATATCCCCAAAACAATACGGACAAATCAGTCAAAGACATCATGGATGGCACACTTTCTAATAGAGCACGGTCACGCCGTTCCGACACACCGTTATGCTGAGGTGTCCCGGCTGGCATAAGCTGTGGTATGATACCATAGTCCTTCAAGTGCATGCCAAACTCATAACTCAAATACTCGCCTCCTCGATTAGATCGAAGATGCTTGATTTTCTTGTTAAGTTGATTCTCTACTTCCTTCTAAAATTCCTTGAACTTTTCAAAGGTTTCAGATTTGTGCTTCATGAAGTAATCCATATCTACTCACATTGTTAGTAAAGGTAACAAAATAACGATAACCATTGCGCGTTGATATACTCATTGGTCCACACACATTTATATGTATGATTCCCAATAGGTCCACAACTCGCTCCATTGTGCCGGAAAAGGGTGTCCTAGTCATCTTGCCCATGAGGCAAGGCTCGCACGTATCAAGAGATTCAAAATCCAATGATTCCAAGAGTCCATCAAAATGGAGCTTTTTCATGCGTTGTACGCCAATATGACCAAGACGGCAGTGCCATAGTTACATGGTATTATCATCATTGTGCTTACAACACTTAGCATCAACATTATGGATGTCAGTATTGCAATCAAGATCCAGCAAGAATAAACCATTAAACACATGCGCATGAACATACAAAACATCATTCATTGAAACAGAACAGCTACTTGTTCCGGATTTAAACAAATAATGATCTTGCAACAAGAAAGATCCACTCACAATATTCATACTTAATGCGGGTACATAGTAGCATTTATTTAAGACCAGAATCAATCCTGAAGGCATACGTAGAGGTAGAGTGTTGACGGACACCACATCGACCTTCATGCCATTGCCGATGCGCATCGTCACCTCATCCTTCCCCAGGAGCCTCTTACTCTGCACCTCATGTTGAGAGTTACAAATGTGAGCAACACAACCGGTATCAAATACCCACGTGTTACTCCTGGAGCTAGTAAGCAACACATCTATAACATGTATATCAAATATACCTTTGTCTTTGGCGGCTATCTTGTTGGCTTTCTTGTCCTCAAGGTACTTGGGGCAGTTGCGCATCCAGTGCCCATCCCCTTTGCAGTAGTAGAACATGACACCGGGCCTAGGATCGGGCCCAATAGACTTAGAGGTGTTGGAAACAGGTTTGCCATCCTTCTTGGGCTTCTTTCCCTTGCCCTTTTGTCCTGGCTTCTTAAAGTTGGTTGTCTTATTAACCATCAACACCGTGTGCTCCTTCTTGATTTCGACCTCAGCAATTTTGAACATGGCGAACACTTCAGCAAGGGTTTTAGTCATCCCTTGCATGTTGTAGTTCATCACAAAGCTCTTTAGCTAGGGGGCAGTGAGTGCAGCACCCTATCAATCGTGAGCTCTTTCAGGATTTTGCAATCCAGGGCATTCAAGCGCTTAACATAGCCAGACATTTTGACTATATGCCCGCTTATACTGATGTGCTCTTCCATCTTGGTGGAGAAGAAGAGCTCGGAAGAATCATACCTCTTCACCCGAGTCTGTGGAGCAAAGATAGCCTTAAGATCTTCAATGATCTCAAAAGCATTCATCTTCTCAAAATGCTTTTGAAGCTCTAGCTCCATGGTATAGAGAATTCCACTCTGGATGAGGGAGAAATCATCCGCCTTGGACTACTAGACATTCTTTTCATCCTGAGAGGCAGAATCTGTAGGCTTAGCAGGAAACTCAACCTCAATAAGTCAGCTTGTAGGGGACTAGGAGGATTCTCAGATTATAGAGTTGGTTCCATCAGTTTTCAGCTTGTCCTTCTCTAGGAATGTGCTAAGGTTGATGGTGGGTGGGCGATACATCTACAATGGATTTGCAAAGTGTTTAGACCATGTTCATAATATTGAGTTCAAGTTTAATTTATATTCTTAAACTAAAACAAAAGGAACTCCCACTCAAACGAACATCCCTCAATTCGTTTGGTGATCACGTGATCCTAATCCGCTGCACCACCCCCGATCATGACGGTCGGTAGTGCAGTTTCAAAGGTAGATATTCTCAATGTCAATCACATCTCATGTGATTCATGCTCGACCTTTTGGTCTCTTGTATTTCGAGGCCATGTCTACACATGAGGCTCGCCAATTCTAACTTGTGTGTATTTGTAGTGCAACATGGCTTACACCCACTGTATGTGAACACAGATATGTCTGACACCCGGTCATCATGGCTTGCCTCATAACAGAGAACTTTTTTGGTGGTGCACACACAAGGGAATACTATAATTGGAATTATGTGAGGGATCATCCTATAATGCTACCGTCATATATCCTAATACACTAGCATGATAGGATGCAAAAAAGGAATACTTCAAAAATATGGTGCCATGACATGGTTGCACCATCTTGATCGCCATCAAGAGCTCCAATGAAACATTTCATAAACTTTTCATTGCCATGTCACGACACATGCCCCTTCGCAAAATAAAGTTAGATGCCTCTACTTTATCTATTGCAAGTTTTACCCGACTTTAGGGCTTTCGTGGTAGAACCCCTTCCCACCTACGAACATAGATCCACAACATGGATTCAATGATTGCCCTTTTCCCCCTTTTTAGGGCCCTTTGATGCAAATTCTATATCAACTACTGTAGAGAGACAGACACCTCCAAAGCCACTTACTTGTGGACCGGTCTCGTGAATCACCACGTAATATTGGTTGGGGACCGCTTCATCAAACAATGTCGCGATATAAACAAATACACAAAAGAGGGTAGCAACTAGAAAATCAATGCTCACATATTGCTATGTGTTCTATCCGTACGACATGCCTACCCATAGGCCCGCTTTAATACCACTGTTGGGTTCCGGAGAAGAAAATAAAAAAATTCTAACTACGCGAACACTAATACCAGGATCTATACTATGTAGACATAAGTAACGGAAAAGGAAGACGGTATTCATACCCTTGAAGACCGAGGAACGCCTTATGCAGGAAGGCATATGTTGATGAAGACGAGCAGCTCCAAGCACCCCAAGTGTGGTGCATCCGAAGTTCTACACACGTTCGGTGTAGGCGACGTCTCCCGTCCTCCGATCCAGCCGAGCAGTGGAAGAAGAAAGATGGCGGACCGAAGATCACATGACGGTAGTGTGAAGGTAGAGAACTCAAAACCCCCAAGGTCCTCTCCAATATTATGGAGAAATCCTTGAAGGAAATGAGAGAGAGAAGAGAGAGAATGGGATGATTCCAAGGGGAGAGGGTGACCCATATATACAGGGCCGGTCCTGACATTTCGGGGGCCCGGGGCGAAACTAAAATTTTGGGCCCCTTAGTATAATTTTTTATGCATATATGAGATGATGAAAAATAAATATTTTAAGTACACTTCTAACTATCATATTCATATAAAAAGAACAATGTTTACACGATACCTTAAAATTTCCTCCGAAAATTCCTAGAAGCAAAGTCCATGACGATGGAATCAATGTCAATCTCGTCCACTAACTTCTTCTCGATGCATAGACTTGCCAGACCATTTAACCTCTCATGAGACATTGAAGATCTCAAATAGTTCTTCAATAATTTCAACTTTGAAAAGCTTCTTTTAGCTGATGCAACAGTCATTGGCATAGTAAATAAGATCCGATAGGCGATGGAAATATTAGGATAACAATCTGCTTTTCTGACAAACTCAAAAAGCTCCATAGCAGACATTGGCGTATTTGGCAAAGTGAACTTCATAACACTTAACTCAGAAATAAGTGCATTCAACTCAACATCACATGTATCGAATTACCATTTACCTGAGTAAAAGTTTTTGCAAAGTTAGTGCAATGTTCTTTCAGTTGAGTACCATCCAATGCCTTCAAGGATGTGGAACTCATTAAAAACCCAAATATACCTTTGAATGACTGGAGTTCTTCAAATCTGTGCTTCAAAGATGTGGTCGCCATATCGACCATAACCAAAAAGTAGTTCACTTTAAAATCCTCCTCGGCTTGGAAGATTACCTCCTCGCATTCAGTTTCATCAAATTGCTTTGTCCTAGAAGCCTGGCGCTTTACACGGAATGATTGCACCACACCCAGCTCAGATGCAATATCCTTGGCACTCTTCAAACCAGTAGCAAACCCTTCATTTCTATATGTTTGAAAGTAAGTACGCATACCTTCTATTTGTTGTATTGTAGAATCAATGCACATGGATGCTGATTGCAACCTTTTGCTGACTGTGTTTACTGCAAATAAAATTTCATACCAGATAACCATACCAAATATAAATTCAAAGCTACCAAGCACTTTAAATAATTTTTTTGCATCACTCCTTTGGTTCAGTATCAACATCTTCACTTAACTTAAGAAGAGCAGACCTTAGCTGAGGAGCTTGAAATCTAATTGCTTTAACACTTTTGATCCGACTCTCCCAACGAGTATTGGACAAAGACTTCACAGTTAAACCTTCCACATGGTCAAGCAACACTTTCCATCTTTTGGTAGACCCCGAAAATAAAACATTGATCTGTTGCATGATACCAAAGAAAGAAACAGCCTTACCACAAGATTTAGCCATATCACAAAGAGTAAGATTAAGACTGTGGCAAGCACATGGCATATACAAAGCCCTTGGATTTACCTCAATCAACCTGTTCTGCACTCCTTTGTTCTTTCCTTTCATATTAGAGCCATTATCATAACCTTGACCCCTAATGTCATCAATAAGAAGACCATATGACTTGATGGATTCAACCAATACCTTGAAAAGCCCTTCACCAGATGTGTCATTCACCACCAAGAAACCAAGAAAGTACTCCTCAACTTTTACCTGTGCATCAGAGGTATTAACATAGCGAACCAACAAACTCATTTGCTCTTGGTGACTCACATCTGGGGTACAATCAAGAATAACTGAGAAATATTTAGCCTTCTTAACCACCTTCAGAATAGTGTCTGTAATGCTAGAAGCCATTAGTAAAATCAACTCATTCTGAATTTTGTGACTAAGATAATGATAATGAATCTCATTGCTTTGAATCCGTCTAATGTGGTCTTGCATTACCATGTCAAATTCTGCAATCATCTCAACACAAGCTAAGAAATTACCATTATGATCATTGTAAAGCTGCTCATTGGATCCTCTAAATGCCAAACTGCGTTTACCAAGAAATTTGACAACAACAACAACTATTCTTAGTAAAACTTGTCTCAGGCGCTCCTTCTCTTTTGTGATCTCATGCTGCAACTCCTTATCAATTGTTTCATGTTTGTTCAGTCTATTTCTTAATTCGTTCCAAGAAATCATGTGTGTGATATGCTCAACACTAACTTCATGTTCTTTGAGCCTATCGGTGATATGTTTCCAATCATTAAACCCATCATGTGCCAACAAACTCTTGCAGTTAATAGGATTGAATAACTTACATGAAAAACAGAACACTTTGTCAACATGTCTTGTATAAACTAGCCATTTTTGATCAAGTATCTCTCCATTGGTCATGTGTCTAGAGTAATAAGAATATGAAAAATGTCTTTTACCAGTTAGAGGAAAAGTGATATTATCTTCTCTGATAGGACCCTTTTCCACTAATATGTCTCTTGCCTTGATATCAAGAGTATCCCAATTTGCTGGATTATAAATATCCACACTAACTGGTTCTGGTTCATTATCAACAATAGAAGATTCATCATCATGATTACTCACATTGGCATCATCTGCATTGACGTGAACATCATCCTCTTTACCGATATTATCTTTTGGATGAACGTTAGTCTGTTCTCCCACAAGAACTAGCACCAACTCATCTGGATTTCTCGATGTGCTCGTGTTGCTCTTCAAAAATTTATGAAAGGATCCTCTCTGTGAATCTATTAATTTCTTCTCTTTTTCTCTACCTTTTCTTTTCTTAGCACCGGATTCAGGCGCCATAATCAACCTCGCTCTCTACAAACAAGAAGTCAAGAACAACAACTACTAATTAGAATTAAGAATTAGGGCTAAGGCATAACTATGGGCTGGGTGGGGGCATACCAGGACTTCAGGAGGCTTTGGTTTGGTCACCTGGGCAGACAGGCAACAACCGCGTGATGGCCTTCGTAGCTTCGCGCGATGGCAAACAGGCAACTGCCAACAGCAGCGTAGGGGCCAGGGAGTAACGAGCTCATGGCGATCGGCGAGTCGGCGACACGGTTATCAGCACAGCGAAGGGGCCAGGGACTCACTCGGGAATCGGGATCGGGATCCGGGATAGTTTGTGCAGATTAATCGATGTCGTATGGTCTGGGAGTAGGCCTAGTAATATACGACAATCAGGGGTCGACAAAAAGACCGATGCCGTCTGGGAGTAGGCCTCAGCGACGATGCAAAGTCGGCCTCGATCGCCTCGCTCGATCAACGCGCAGCGCAACGCAGCATGCGGGACCGGGAGCAGGAGTCCGGGCGGGACAACAGGAGTCGATCGTCCATCCTATCTAATCTAATCTAATACCGGCTCAATTTTTTTATGATGTATATTACTAGGCCTATATACTATATTTTTCTGGGCCCCTATTTTTTCAGGGCCCGGGGCGGCTGCCTCGCGGGTCCCTCCCAGGGCCGGCCCTGCATATATATAGTGGGAGGGGAGGGGCACCACCCAAGGGGCAAGCGATGTGGGACTATTCCCACAACTGTCGGCCACCAAGGGGGAGCCACCGACCTAGGTGGGCCCCATGTAGGGAGCCCACTAGGGTCTGGCCGGCTGGCCCTCGTCCCTAGGCACCTTGCCCCTTTGGGCCTCCTCTTCGGGTGCGTCCCATTAGCAAAGGGATACCTATATAAATAAAATAAAAAAATATATTTTAATATTAATTCAACCAATTAATATAAAACACATATATTATTATATTCCTTCACTCCGGAACCTCTTCTGGACCCAATCGATCAACATAGGGTGTTACCCGGTGAGAGAGCATGTGAGCCCCCATGTGTGGTTTTGGTAATTAATGACAATCTCTTTGGACTAATGTTTGCATTAAGTTGCACTTGTAGGAATTGTCCATTGGCATTGCTTGGAGCATGTGTTGGCTTCAAGGTAGAAGAAATGAAGAAGAAGAAGAAGCATTGTCCAAGGGCTTTGGGCCTATTGGAATCTTGTAGAAGAATAAGAATAAAGAAAAGAAGATCAAGTGTGTCTTGAAGAAGTAGATGGAGTTCCTCATGTGTATCTTCAATACATCATCCAATTGGAGTTAGAAGAAATGTTGTGCAAGCTCAAGATGCGCCATCTCTAGAAGATCTCATGCTTGAAGCTTGCCATCCCCGGTGATCATGGATCTATGAAGACAAGGTCAAAGAAGAGGTTCCCCATGGTGTATGGGGGAGCATGTTTCAAGTATTCATCATACAAGCTCAAGGAAGAGAAGTGAAGAAATGTGTCCATCTTGAGAAGGACAAGATCATCTACATCAATCTCAAGTGGATTGCTTAAGGCAAATGTATTATCTTGATAGGTTTCCCCTTTTTCCGATCTCATTTTGTTGTTGGGAAAATGGGTTTAGGATAGATAACCATACTGTTAAGAGGGGCTCTCGAGTGAGTAACTTGATCATATCCTTCAAAGAGAGCTCAAACATTTTCATAGTTGGCATCATATTTCTTGGTTCTTATTTTGTTCTTCTCCATGAGAGGATTTAGATCTTTTGTTAATCTCCATGACAAGCTCAAGTTCATCAAAAACGGATTTCATATGCATTCTCTATAGTGTTTTCGATGTTGGAGGTTTTACCGGTTTGTCTTTTATAGATAGGTTAAACCTTTCATCATTAGGTTCTGTCCTACCTTCCTGGACTATGATGGTTTCATGCATAATATTGTAGAGCTTGTTTTCCTCATCTAAATGAGCCCAAGATCATCAAAATCGGAATCTGGATGCAAAAGTTATGATTGTTTTTGTATCGGTGTTTCTGCCAGTTTTGTGAGGGCCGAAGACTCCGGGGTTCGCACCCTGGAGACTCTGTCCCAAATTCCGACCCAGACTCCGGGGGGTGTACAGAGAGCATCTCGAGGCTGCCCGAAGTCCTGGTCAGAGTCTGGACTCCGGAGACTCCGGTCTTGAAGGCCAGAAACACCGGGATAAGTGGTCTACAATGGCTAGTTGTCGTGGGGGGCCTATAAAAGGCCCCCTTCTTCCCCAAGGGGTTGGTTGCTTGCTCTCTCTCTCTCCTCCATTGTTTCTACCTTCAAGAGCTTGCAAATATTATCAATCCCTCCCATATTTCTTGAATCTTGTTGGGGGATTTGAAAGGGGATATCTAGATCTACAACTCCACCAATCCATCTCTCCTCTGTGTGAGGGGAACATCTTTGGATCTAGATCTTGGGGTTTCTTTTGTGGATTTCGTCTTGTGTTCTTCCTCTCTTATTCCCCCAATAGCTTTTGTAGCTTTGGTGGAATTTGAGAGTGAAGGACTTGCCATTGAATTAGGTGCATCGGTTTGAGTTCTCTATGAAGGAATTGGTTAGTGAAATCAAGAAGCTTGTCCCTCTTGGGTTCTTGGAACCCTAGACAGTTGTGTGGCCTTTGTGGTGTGTTCTTGGGGCCTTCAATTAAGTTGTGAAGCTCTCCCCAAGATTGAGGCCTTGGTGGCGATTATT
Source organism: Avena insularis (assembly GCA_023614405.1). Taxonomy (NCBI): domain Eukaryota; kingdom Viridiplantae; phylum Streptophyta; class Magnoliopsida; order Poales; family Poaceae; genus Avena; species Avena insularis. Next base: position 103,902,733 of record CM042694.1, read on the forward strand.
GGGAGCCTCCAATTAAGTTGTGGAGATATCCCCAATCTTGTACGGGTTTGGTGACCGCCCTCAAGTGTCCCATAGTGGAACGAGTGCTTGTCACGTGGTGGGTGCTTGGGAGAATAGGGTGAGGCCTCTTGTGGCATTGGTGGTCTTAGTACCGCCTACCCCTCCAACGATACGTACTCCCTTGTTGGGAGGAACTCAGTAAAATATTGTCATCCCTGCATGCCTCAGTTATCTCTATACCCGAGCTCTTTAATTATGCACTTTACATTGTGATAGCCTTCATGCTTGAAGTAATCTATCTTGTTATCACATTGTTGCTTGTCTTTCTTAGCATAAGTTGTTGGTGCACATAGGTGAACCTTAGTATATCTAGGCTTTGTGCTTGACAAAAGAAAACATTGGTTTTATTCCATCATTGTTAAGCCCATCTCATAAAAGTTTTAAACCGCCTATTCACCCCCCTCTAGGCGACATCCGTGATCTTTCACCTGGAACTATTCCGGTTTCTCTTTCTCATTTCTCCTGCGGTGATGTATCAATCCCTATGCGTCCTCACACTTAAGAATGACACCCTTCGGTTCAAAAACACTCTAGACATGATCGAGACCTCTCTCGTATCAATGATCATCAGTGGGACCTGGATGCCCATGTTGACCCCCGTGCATTTCACGAATCTTATCGCTTGAACCGTTAACATTGTTTCCCATTCCCTTTGCCACTTGATACCTAGTTCATCCGATATTTGATCTTCGGTATCTCCATACGTTCATTCTATCTCGTTATCGATCAACTTGTTTACTTGTTCTCATGTCGTTGCATTCCGTGACTCAGTCACACGCTTGCAAGCTTTGTTAATGCAACGCCACCGAGATGGCCACGTGTATCTATCTACATGGATTGGCTAATCCTGGTCTTGATATGTACTCTTCTACGTGTCCCTTTGGGAAACCTGAGTGGCACATTTTTTATCACCCTTTCATAGCTTGATACTTGATACCATCTAAGCTCCCTCTAGAATCGTGATTTGCATTATCTCACAGTCTAAGGATCAGGTTGCGAGGTTTCCTTTATTGATCATTAATGGTGAACTTTGTAACTAGATCTCATTATGATTTAACTATTGGGTGTTTGTCTATCACATCATTCTACCAATGATATGACCTCATTGTCAATTGGCATAAATGCCCATGATCTCGAAACCCTAGATCATCCTCATGACCAATGAACTAGTTCGCTAGAGGTAACTAGATACACAGTTTGTTTATATACCATATTGTATTAACATTTCGTATTAATATAGTTATAGCATGGCATGCAGCGTATTATGAACATACAAGAGATATATCAAATAAAACACTTTAATATTTGCCTCTAGGGCATATATCCTTCACCATGATCTTCTTAAGGTGCTACCGTTGGATACCGGGGAGCTTCGCGGGCAGCCCACTCGGTCCGACGTCCTGGCTGGGGGTGGCCTCGTCTCAGGCCACGGACGGCACCAAATAGCGCCTTGCCCGGGGGCTACTGTCGGCCTCGTGCTCTCCACGGATCACAGAACCACGGGCTCTGGCTGGGCATCCCTCGAACTATCTGGAGACCTAGGAAGCTTCTCCTGGTAGTTCAAGGGATGCCCAACATAAGAAATTGGAAACCGCCATAGGAGAGGATTAGACAACTGGCCAGCGATGCTTGACCCAAGAGCAGACTATGCCATGGGCGTACTGTGCACAGGACCATATCGGTTTGACAGCGACCATGTCTTGCCCCTAGCAGCACTCGAACGATGCATGTCCTTCATGCAGGTGGCACCCTGCTGTAGGGCCATGCGAGGGCTCTGCCGGGGGTTCCCTCGCAGGGCCCGACGCTATCCTCGTCGGGCAACCCTAGCTCGGCCTATACTTCCCAGGGACAAGAATCGAGCTAATGTAACAAGTCTAGTGTCAGTCTGCTATGAGCAGCAAGCGACACGCGACACCAAGGAAGGATTGCTAGGCCACATTGTAGGCCATGGCCCTCTGCGTGGCTAAGCTTGCACCGCCGCATGTGATCCAACCCCCATGGTGTCCCCTTGTCTTTATAAAAGGAGGCCCAGGTCAAACTTAGAGGCAGAGATTTTTAGACTAGAGAAGCTTCCCGGGGAAGGAACCCAGTGTAACCTTTTGATAATTAGATAGTAGCTAGTTGTAGGGTGTAGGGATCCGCTCACTTTGGACCTGAACCTGAGTAAAAAACCATGTCTCTCTCTGTTAGTGTGTTCATCTAGCTCGCCGATCGAGCTCACTGGATGTTGCGCCCCTGGCCGAACAATAAAGGGGGACTCATACCTCTAGTGTCGAAAATCAAGATACGACAACTATGACGAAACTTTTTTCTCCTGTTGTCAAACGCATCACCATTCGTATGTTCCTTAGCATTGCCAGATTTTTGTCCTGGACTATTCACCAATTAGACGTGAAAAATGCTTTCCTTCATGGTTACTTGAAAGAAACTGTCTACTGCCAACAACCTCTTGGTTTTGAAAATTCTTCTTCTCCAAATCACGTTTGTCTTCTCCAAAATCCCTATATGGTTTAAAACAAGCGTCGCACACCTGGTTTTAGCGCTTCTCCACCTTCATTCAAACAATCAGATTCTCTCTCTCTCTCCTCTCCTTTTGTCTACCGCAAAGACTCTCATACCTCATACCCACTACTTTATGTAGATGATATTGTTCTCACCGCCTCCTCCTAGAACTTTCGTAATCACATCATTTCTCTCCTCAAAACTGAATTCTCTATGACTGACCTCGGTATCTTTCTTCATTTTCTCGGCATTTCTGTTACTCGTGCTTCTCATGGTCTCTTTCTTTCCCAACACTAATATACACTACATCTCTTATCTCAAGCTGGTATGCTTGATTGTCATCCCTTCCGCACCCCTGTAGACACTACTTTAAAACTTTCCTCTAACGGTGAACCTTTCTCTGATGCTAGTTTATATCGTAGCTTAACAGGTGCTCTGCAGTATCCCACACTCACACATCCAGAAATTTCCTTTGTTGTCCAACAAGCTTGTATTTACATGCATGATCCTCGCATTCCTCATTATAATCATGTCAAACCCATTTTTCGTTACCTCAAAGGCACTTTAGATCATGGTTGCCACCTAAATTCTTCACCTCCCACTTTGTTGACAGCTTATTCCGATGCAGACTAGGTTGGTTGCCCGGATACTCGTCGATCCATGTCTGGATTTTGTGTTTTTCTTGGTAACAATTTAATTTCTTGGTCCTCTGAAAGACAGGTTACAATCTCTCGATCGTCGGCTGAAGCAGATTATCGTGTCGTTGCACACACGGTTTCCAAACAGTTTGGCTACAACAGCTCCTGTCAGAGTTGCATCGCCCCATCCAGCAAGCCACTATAGTCTATTGCACATTACAGCTATTTACATGTCAAGCAACCCAGTGCAGAACGACAGGACATCGAGATCGATATTCATTTTGTTCGTGATAAGGTTGCATTGGGGCAAGTTCGAGTACTTCATGTTCTGACTACTGTGCAGTTTGCTGATATTTTCTGAAGGAAATATGCCCTGAGAGGCAATAATAAAGTTGTTATTATGTATTCCTTATATATGATAGATGTTTATTTTGCATGCTATAATTGTATTGATAGTAAACATCAATACATGTGTGTTTAATAAACAAAAAGGGTTCCTAGTTATGCCTCTCTTATAGACTAGCTTGTTGATTAACAAGATGATCAAGGTTTCCTGATCATGGACATTGGATGTTGTTAATAACAAGGTCACAACATTTGTGAAATGATGTGATGAACATTTATCCGAAGTATAGCATTACGATCAAGTCATTATGTTTATATTGCTATAACATCATACGAAGTAATCTTTATCCTTAGACCATGAGATCATGTTAATTGCTAACACCGGAAGAGTATCTTGATAAAATCAAATGTCACACCATAACAGGGTGACTATAAAGATGGGTTCAGTACTACGAAGGTGTTATGTTGAGGCTCATGGACCAAGAGTGGAATTTGTCAATCCAGATGAAGGATAGATATACTCTGGGCCCTCTCGGTGGTATGACATTAGGATAGCTTGCAAGCAAGTGATGTGATCACTAGAATGTTATATCACGGGAACGAGAAAAGAGTGCATGTCGGTAACGAGATCAAACTAGGTATGGAGATACCGATGATCGAATCTTCGACATGTAATATATCGAGAGACAAAGGGATTTAGTTACAAGCGTTAAAGGTTCTCACGATCACAGGAGTCATCGTTGAATGTGTAGGAGTCAGTACGGATCTCCAGGTCCCGCTGCTGATTATTGATCGGAGAAGGGTCTCGATCATGTCTGCATTATTCGCGAACCGTAGGGTGGCACACTTAAGAGTTACTGGACACCATTTTGGAGCACACATGTTTCAGACGAAAGAATTGCAAAGCGCAGGAATTGTTTCAATAGAAACCGGAAATTGTTTCGGTGAAATTGCGAAGGTGGTTACGCATGTGATATTGAAATATTGCAAGGGGCTATATGTGAATGTTTGTTAATTAAAGTAATTAACAAAATTCTGAATAAATTTAATAAAAAGAGTTTTATTAAATGAGAGAGCATTAAATTTGGAGAAATTTAATGCATTTAAAGTGGAGACTTTAAAAGGGAATGTGAAGAGGCATTTTAATGTGGAGGGGTTACCACCACATGAATGGGGGAGGTGAGGGTCACCCCATGCATGACCATGGAGAGGGGCACCCCTCCTCCTATAAAAGGCCACCCATTCCTCCTTCATCCTCACACCTCCTTGTGAAGGATCTCTCCCCTCTAGAATTATTCCCCATGGTCTCGGATTAGCGAGATACATGTTCCCAGTGGCATTTAAATGCGGAAGGAGTTCTGCTTCCTTTGGATCGCTGGGCGAGGAGGTGGAGGTTGTCCGATGGCTTGAACGTGTGTGTGAGTGCGGATCTTGCTGCTGAGTTGCGGCGCTCGGACTTCCTCACGATCTTGAGATCGGCAAGTGTACGACTACATCAACCACGAGTTCCTACTCGTTAACAAAGCTTGTTGTCTTCGAGGGTAAGTTCTCCATGGATGTATGTCCACCCGTTGCTCTGTATCTAGTAGATAGATCTTGGCATGTAGTTCTCATCGTAGGAAAATTTTTGTTTTCTATGCTGCGGACCCAACAGTGGTATCAGAGCCTGATCTATGCGTAGGTGCTTTACACGGGTAGTACACATATGTTTATATGTGGGCGATGATGATCATGTTATTGCATCTTCTATGTACTTTGGATATTGGTGGCATAGTGGGATGAAGCGGCCCGGACCAACCTTACATGTCATCGTACATGAGACCGGTTCCACGACTGACATGCAACTAGTTTTGCAGAAGTGGCTAGCGGGTGTCTGTCTCTCCTACTATAGTCAATATCTGATTTACAACGAGTTGCTAATAACTTGGTTATCCTCGTTGTGGTTCATGTTCGTAGGTTAGACCGGTTCTATCTCCGAAAACCCTAAGCCACGTAAAACTTGCAATTGATAAATTAGAGGCGTCTACTTTAGATCGTTGCTGGGCTAGTGTTTTGATATGGTATTGTTGTAAGTAGATGTATGATAGATACTCTTACAACACACTCAACGTGTAAGTTCCATAGACCTTGGCCTTACACACAAAGGAATGATAGAGATCATACCACGATGCAAGTGATAGAGATCAAATGCATGGAACATATCATCTCACTTTACACATTAGATGTTAGCATCTTATACTGCTAGTTTGACGCTTTTGGTAGCATTATAAGATGATCCCTCATTTAGATATCAAGATAAAATGTGTTCTTCCTTAAGTATGCACCGTTTTGTGGATCGTGTTTTGAGGCATCACGTGATGATCGGGTGTTCTCAACTCTACGCTTTCATACAACGGGTGTAAGACAGTTTTACACACGCAAATACTAAGGTTCTTACTTGACGAGCCTAGCATGTACAGACATGGCCTCGGAACACGGACCGAAAGGTTAAGCATGAGTCATATAGTTGATATGATGCCCATATAGATGCTCGCCTTTGAAGCTACACCGACTCACGTGATGATCGGACTTGGTGTAGTGGATTTGGTTCATGTAATCACCAAAAGGACACGAGGGATGTCGTTTTTGAGTGGGAGCTCATTAGTAATTTGGATTAGTTGAACTCAATCTATCATAAACTTAGTCTAAATATACTTTACAAATTCTATTGTAGATGGCACCACCTGCTTTTAATTTCAATGTGTTCATGGAGAAAGAGAAACTTGCTGCGAATGGTAGCAACTTCACCAACTGGGCTATGAATTTGAGGATTCTCCTCACTGCTGCACAAAAGCAATATGTGCTAGATGCGCCGCTAGGCTCCCCACCAGCTCCTGATGCCCTTGACGAGGAAAAGAACGTCTATATAACTCGTCAGGAGGACCACAACTTAGTTCATTGCGGCATACTGTATGGGCTAGAGCCAGAACTTCGAAAGCGTTTCGAAAATGGCAATGCCTTTGATACCATGGGAGAATTGAAAATGATTTTCGATACCCATGCTACCGTAGAGAGTTATAATGCTACAGAAAAGTTCTTTAGCTGCATGATGGAGGAAAACAACTCCGTTAGTGAGCACGTACTCAAAATGTCTGGGTACGCCGATAAGCTTGTGTCCTTGGAAATAACGATTCCCATTGACTTAGGCATACATCGTGTTCTCCAATCTCTGCCACCTAGGTACAAGAGCTTCGTGATGAACTATAATATGCAGGGCATGAAGAAGTCTCTTCGAGCTTCACAATGCTTAAGACGCGAAGTGGAGATTAGGAAAGAACATCAAGTGTTGATGATCAATAAGACCACCGGTTTCAAGAAGGACAAGAAAGGCAAGCGAAGGGAAAGAAGGCGGCAAATCTGTTGCGCTTTGAAAGAAAACCCCGAGATGGCCCTAAGTCCGACCTTCGAGTGCTACTATTGCAAGGGGACGCCATTGGAAGCACAATCGCCCAAGTATTTGGCGGACAAGAAGGCGGCAAGGCAAACAAAGGTATATGTGATATACATGTTATTGATGTGTACTTGACTAGTACTCGCAGAGCACTGGGTATTTGATACGGGATCGGTTGCTAATATATGTAACTTCGGTTCGGGGCTGCGGAACAAGCGACAACTAGCAAGGGATGAGGTCACGATGGTCGGCAATGGATCAAGAGTTGATGTGATCGCCGTCGGAACGCTGCCTCTCCATATGCCATCGGGATTAGTTATAAACCTGAATAATTGTTATTTGGTGCCTGCACTGAGCATGAACATTGTATGCGGATCATGTTTGATGCAAAGTGGTTATTCGCTTAAGTCTGAAAACAATGGTTGTTCGATTTATATGAATAATATCTTTTATGGTCATGCACCTGTTGAATGGTTTATTTCATGGATCTCGATAGTAGTATTACGCATATTCATAATGTTGATGCTAAAAGGATTAAACTTGATAATGATATATCTACATATATGTGGCCTTCGCCGTCTAGGTCATATTGGCGTTAAATGCATGAAGAAACTCCATTCGATGGACTTTTGGAATCACTTGATTTTGAATCATTTGATACATGTGAGCCATGCCTTATGGGCAAGATGACTAGAACGCGTTTTCGGTTCAATGGAATGGGCGGATTTATTGGAAATCATACATACTGATGTGTGTGGACCAATGAGTGTGTCGGTGAGGTGGATATCGTTATTTTGTTACTTCCACGTATGATTTGAGTAGATACGGTATATCTATTTGATGAAACATAAGTGAAACCTTTGAAAGGTTCAAAGAATTTCAGAATGAAGTGGAAAATCATCGTAATGTAAAGATCAAATTTCTGCGGTCCGACCGTGGAGGAGAGTATCTTAGTTACGAGTTTAGCACACATATGAAAGACTGTGGAATAGCTTCACAACTCACGCCTGCCGGAACACCACAACGTAATGGTGTGTTAGAACGTCGTAATCGTACTTTATTGGATATGGTTCGATCTATGATGTCTCTGACTGACTTGCCACTGTCATTTTGGGTTTATGCACTCGAAACCGCTGCATTCACTTTAAATAGGGCACCATCTAAATCCGTTGAAAAGACACCGTATGAATTATGGTTTGGAAACAAACCTAAGCTGTCATTTCTTAAAGTTTGGGGATGCGATGTTTATGTGAAGAAACTTCAACTGGATAAACTCGAACCCAAAGCGGAAAAATGCGTCTTCATAGGATACCTTAAGGAAACGATTGGGTATACCTTCTATCACAGATCCGAGGGCAAGGTCTTTGTTTCCAAGAATGGATCCTTTCTTGAGAAGGAGTTTCTCGCGAAAGGTGTGAGTAGTCGGAAGGTAGAACTCGAAGAGGTTATTGAACCTTCTCTTCATGAAATGGCGAGTAGCGCAGCTCCAGAAGTTGTTTCAGAGTTGACTTCACCTAATGAAGAGAGAGCTAATGATATTGATCATGAAACTCCGAAAGAGGACACTACCGAACTCGCAGGTCAAGCAGGACACGTGTAGCTCCTGAACTGTACGACAATCCTATTATGAATTTCATGATTGATGAAATAGATGACCCTGCGACATATGAAGAAGCGATGATGAGCCCTAATTCCAACAAATGGCTAGAAGCCATGAAAACCGAGATGGAATCCATGTACGAAAATCAGGTTTGGACCTTGGTGGACTTACCTCACGATCGAAAGGCCGTTGAGAATAAATGGATTTTCAAAAGAAAAACTGATGCTGATGGTAATGTAACCATCTATAAGGCTCGACTTGTCGCAAAAGGGTTTCTACAAATTCAAGGAGTTGACTACGATGAGACATTCTCTCCCGTAGCGATGCTTAAGTCGGTTAGGATTATGTTAGCAATTGCTGCATATTTCGATTATGAAATATGGCAGATGGATGTCAAAACTGTGTTCCTCAATGGTAATATTGAAGAAGAGTTGTATATGATACAACCTAAGGGTTTTGTCGATCCTAAGGATGCTGATAAGGTGTGCAAACTTCAGCGATCCATCTATGGACTGAAGCAAGCATCCCGGAGTTGGAATCTCCGCTTTGATGAGGTGATCAAAGAGTTTGGATTTGTCCAAACTTATGGAGAGGCTTGTATTTACAAGAAAGTGAGTGGGAGTAATGTGGAATTTCTGATATTATATGTGGATGACATATTATTGATTGGAAATGATATAGATCTTTTAAACAGTGTTAAAAGTTATCTAAACAGCAAATTTTCGATGAAGGACCTTGGTGAAGCTTCATATATATTAGGCATTAAAATCTATAGAGATAGATCAAGACGCCTAATTGGGCTATCGCAGAGTACATACCTTGATAAGATATTAAAGAAGTTTAATATGGATGAAAGTAAGAAGGGTTCTTACCTATGTTGCAAGGCAAGACATTGAGTAAGACTCAAAGTCCGACTACGGCGGAAGAAAGAGAGATAATGGATAAGATCCCCTATGCCTCAGCCATAGGCTCTATAATGTATGCCATGCTATGTACGAGACCGTATGTGGCACATGCTATTAGTTTGACTAGCAGGTACCAATCGATCGTGTTCGAACCTTTGGATAGCGGTCAAGAATATCCTTAAGTACTTGAGAAGAACTAAGGATATGTTTCTTGTATCTGAGGTGAAGAAGAGCTAGTCGCTAAGTGTTATGTTGATGCTAGCTTTGACACTGATCCGGATGACTCTAAGTCTCAATCCGGATCGTATTTCTCTTGAACAGAGCAGCGATTAGTTGGAGGAGCTCCAAACAACTGTGGTGGCTGGATCAACGATGGAGGCGGAATATGTTCTTTGCTTGAAGCGGTAGCAGAAGCGGTTTGGATGAAGGAGTTCATAACGGAACTAGGTGTGGTTCCTAGTGCGTTGGACCCAATGGTGATCTATTGTGACAATAATGGAGCCATAGCCAACGCCAAGGAACGAAGGTCTCACAAGAATTCCAAGCATATTAAGCGCCGGTTTCACTCCATCCGTGAGTATGTCAAGGATGGAGATATAAAGATTTGTAAAGTGCACACGGACCTGAATGTAGCAGATCCGTTGACTAAAGTACTCCCTAGGGCAAAACATGATCAACACCAGAACTCCATGGGTGTTAGATTTATCACTATATAAACTAGATTATTGTCTCTAGTGCAAGTGGGAGACTGAAGGAAATATGCCCTGAGAGGCAATAATAAAGTTATTGTTATGTATTCCTTGTATATGATAGATGTTTATTTTGCATGCTATAATTGTATTGATAGGAAACATCAATACATGTGTGTTTAATAAACAAAAAGGGTTCCTAGTTATGCCTCTCTTATAGACTAGCTTGTTGATTAACAAGATGATCAAGGTTTCCTGATCATGGACATTAGATGTTGTTAATAACAAGGTCACAACATTTGTGAAATGATGTGATGAACATTCATCTGAAGTATAGCATTACGATCAAGTCATTATGTTTATATTGCTATAACATCATACGAAGTAATCTTTATCCTTAGACCATGAGATCATGTTAATTGCTAACACCGGAAGAGTATCTTGATAACATCAAACATCACACCGTAACAGGGTGACTATAAAGATGGGTTCAGTACTACGAAGGTGTTATGTTGAGGCTCATGGATCAAGAGTGGAATTTGCCAATCCAGATGACGGATAGATATACTCTGGGCCCTCTCAGTGGTATCACATTAGGATAGCTTGCAAGCAAGTGATGTGATCCCTAGAATGTTATATCACGGGAACGAGAAAAGAGTGCATGTCGGTAACGAGATCAAACTAGGTATGTAGATACCGATGATCGAATCTCGGACATGTAATATATCAAGAGACAAAGGGATTTAGTTACAAGCGTTAAAGGTTCTCACGATCACAGGAGTCATCGTTAAATGTGTAGGAGTCGATCGGATCTCCGGTCCCTGCTGATTATTGATCGGAGAAGGGTCTCGATCATATACGCATTATTCATGAACCGTAGGGTGGCACACTTTAAGAGTTACGGACACCATTTTGGAGCACATATGTTTGACGAAAGAATTGCAAAGCGCATGAATTGTTTCAATAGAAACCGAAAATTGTTTGTGAAATTGCGAAGGTGGTTACGCATGTGATATTGAAATATTGCAAGGCTATATGTGAATGTTTGTTAATTAAAGTAATTAACAAAATTCTGAATAAATTTAATAAAAAGAGTTTTATTAAATGAGAGAGCATTAAATTTGGAGAAATTTTAATGCATTTAAAGTGGAGACTTTAAAAGGGAATGTGAAGAGGCATTTTAATATGGAGGGGTTACCACCACATGAATGGGGGAGGTGAGGGGTCACCCCCCCATTCGCCGGCCATGGAGAGAGGGGCACCCCCTCCTCCTATAAAAGGCCACCCATTTCCTCATTCATCCTCACACCTCCTTGTGAAGGATCTCTCTCCCCTTCTAGAATTATTCCCCCATGGTCTCGGATTAGCGAGATACATGTTCCTGGTGGCATTTAAATGCGGAAGGAGTTCTTTGCTTCATTTGGATCGCTGGAGCGAGGAGGTGGAGGTTGTCCGGTGGCTTGAACGTGTGTGCGAGTGCGGATGCGCTGCTGAGTTGCGGCGCTCAGACTTCCTCACGATCTTGAGATCGGCAAGTGTACGACTACATCAACTACGAGTTCCTACTCGTTAACAAAGCTCGTTGTCTTCGAGGATAAGTTCTCCATGGATGTATGTCCACCCGTTGCTCTGTATCTAGTAGATAGATCTTGGCGTGTAGTTCTCATCGTAGGAATTTTTTTGTTTTCTATGCTGGGGACCCAACATTTTCACCAAGGGTCTTGCTACCTCGCTATTCTCTGATATTCGGTTCAGTCTCAGCGTTATCGAACCCCTCGTTGACACCACGGGGAGATGTTAGACTAGAGTCCTTGTACCCCAAGTTAGGGTTTGGGCCGGCCTCCTGTGGCTCAGCCTATACAAACACTTTGTAATCTCATGAAATAAAACAAGTTACAATTCTGCAATTCTACACCTAGATGTGTTTTAGTGTGTATATTCATACGAATCTAGATAAATCGAAATCACTTATTTTGAGACGGATGGAGTATGATTTTTGGATCTTAGCAATTTTTCAACCTCTCCATCCGAATTTCTTTGTCTTCCTCTGGTATCAAATACTTGCTGATCAAACTTCATAGAGTTCACAACCGTAGTGCAAAAAGATGGCATGCCACTTATATTTATGTTATTCATGTGTTGTGAAATCCTACCAATCAAGTCCTTTTCACTTCTTATTACTCCTTTCGTTTTCTATTTCTAATATTTCTAGTAGCAACTAATTCATTCGGACGAGAAAGATTACAATGTCATGATGCGCCATTCCTATGGCCTTGAACGGAAGCATCCTGTACCGGTACGAGGGCAGAACGGTAATTGGGAGGCGACGCTAAAACCCATCTAGGGTTTGGTACTCCTGCTGGCGACATTGGCGGTCTGCTCCGCCTCCGGTGGTCTCGGGGCCTCTGGTTGTGGCAGACCACATCCTCTCGCCAGTGGGAGGTTTCTCGTTCTTTATTTAGGTATTTTCCTAGTGTCTTTTTTCGGGATGTTGAGGTGGCGTCTTCATATTGATGTCAGAATAAGGTCATCTCTACCCCATCCTTACTCCGGTGGTGCATCTAGCGCCGGCGGAGAACGCGTGGAGTCGTGGGTGGATCTCTTGAGATCTGGTCCGTTTTTGTGTTCGTTGGTGTGAGTTCATGCCGGTCTCTTCAGATTTACGGATGTCATCATTGATGATTTTTGCTTCTCTGGTGCGCTAGTCCTTTGAGGTCTTAGCACGACGATTTTTCGTCTCTCTACTACAATAAACTCTACTACGACAAAGTTTGCTTGGCTCCGGTCATGAAGGGGCAAGTATGGTGACGTGCCTTCGGCTCATGCTAGTATTTGTAGTCGTTGTTAGGTGGTCTATGAACCTATTTATAATTTTTATTACTTTTAGAATTTATTGTACTGCTCTTGATAATTATTAGTAAACTGGTGAAATTTCGAAAAAAGAAAAGAGAGATCCTACTATACGGATCGGGATGACTTAGCCACCCGGGCTCTATTTTGACTATGGGTCACTGGCACATGGGGCCCACCAGATATGGGACCCACCTACAAGATAAGCGAGCAAACACTAGGTCGCGAGAGGGGAGAAGTCCGGCTCCCTACTACAGATGGGTAGAAAGCACATTGAACCATTTCCCCCTCATAACTCGGGCGCGGAAAAGTCATGTGCTCCATTGCTGAAATGGTGTCAGCACATGAATTTCATACCTGTATATAGGTGATGCAACAGAACGGCTTGATCGCTCAAAATGTCAGGTGTGAAAATCAGAAATATTTTGCTACCTATTTTAGCTTGCTAAAAAGTCTTATATTGTGGAATAGATATAGTAGCTCCCAAACCATGAATCCACGATCCGTCTTTATTTTTTTGTTAGATAACGGCGAAAAACGCCCGGCTTTAAATTAATAAAACCCATACGGCTAGAGAATACAGATGCTGAGAAAATCAGCTTACAAGAAAAGGAACAACAAGCAAACACAAAATAAAACAAGACACGCAGCTTGAGAAGCTCCAAATCCTTATGAGCTGCATCGATCGCGAACAGGAGGGCCGTTGAAGAGTTTGTGGCCACATCTGCAACCTGGGGGCTTCCCGCTGTCGAGGCGCCATCCGTCTCCACGTCCGAAGAGGGCCCCTGCCCCCTCGCTCGGTTCGAAGAGCGTCGTACCGTCGGAGTTGGAGAAGCTCACCCTAGAGCACGCGGAAGGCAGGAAGACAACAAGGCATCCAAAGGGATATTAAGATCATAGCCCACCGACGGAAGCGATATTGCGACGAGAAGGGCACCGCCAACGCCCGCATAGCACCCACACCCTGTGAACCGGTAGACACTGGGCTCCAAAGACAACGCCTTCACGAAGGTAACGGCGCCAAAGCGTCGCCGCTGTCCGGTCCAAGCGGGACCATGGATTTTCATCCGGAGCCCGACGACAGAGAGACCTGGTCCCTCGGCAATGCCCCCAATAAGGAACATGGCGCCCGAAAGCGTCACCATCACCGACACCAGCAATGCTAGGCAAGGTTTTCACCTGGAAACCACCTCTAAAGTCGAAGTCTCGCCGGCCACGAGGGAGGAGACCGGTGTGGGAGAGACACCAAGGTCTCCAAGGGAGCAAGACAACTCTCAAACACGATCGACCCCCGCCGACAACCTCCCCGCCCTCGTGGTCAAGGACGCCGTCCAGCACCTAGCACAATGGAACCCGCCACCAAGCCACCGCCACGCCCACCGCTCAGGGACGCCGCCCCGACGTACTAGATTCACCAACCTCAACCATCGCAGAGCAATGATCCACCGACGCGAAACCGGCCATCCCAGCTACCGTGACCGGCACTCCTCCAAGAACCCAGCCCATGACATCCCCAGGCTAGCACCACAAGACTAGCGGTCGACCCGGCATCCACGCGTGAGAAACCATGGATTTGAAGAACTCACTGAAGGGGAAACATCTACCCGGAGAAACTGGCGTCGGTGACGGACTCCGGCCAACCACCGGAACAAGTGGTTGATCCCATGCGCCCTAGCAGGGGTTGCCGTGGCAGAGCCAAACTCGTCAGATCCGGGGGAGGATCCGCCCGATCCGCATGGAGCTGCTCAGGCCACCGACAGCTGGAGCTCGCGGCGGTACATCCCTGTCCCGCCGTCGCCACCAAGGCCCTTGGGGGCGCAGGAAACCCTCGAACGGCCGCTCGGCGTCGGAGACGAACCATAGGTCGGCGGGAAGATGGAACGGGATGGGACTGTGGAGGAAGAGGAGGCAGCGTCGTGCCGCCGCGGGCCGGCCGGAGGCCGCCGGCGACGGTGACTGGGAGGGAGAGGCCGAGGAGGGGGAAGTTGGTGGCGTGCGGCCGCGTCGCCTCCTGTGACTCACGAGACGCGGGGGTGTTACCAATTCTTTTACCTAACACTCATCCGTCTTTATTTCAACTTGAGCTTCAGAAGTACTCCCTCCGTTTCAAAATATAAGATGTTTTAGCTTTGTAAAAAAAGTGTATCTAGACCCCTTTTAGTGTCTAGGTTCACTTCAAATCTAGATGAACCTAGACACTAAAAGAGGTCTAGATACACTTCTTTCACAAAATTAAAACATCTTATATTTTGAAACGGAGGGAGTACGTACTAGACCTAATGCTGACCGAGGTTCATCCGCCTTCAAAATATAGATTGTTAATATCTTCACCACTTTGCGTCTCATAAGTTATTTCCATAAGGAGAAATCAGTTAGTTGCATTCGAGCTTTTTCGTGCTAGCATGTCGAAAAAGAATGAATTTGGTAAGTATATTAGTGCGTTCTCCCTTCATCTACTTTTGTAGGGGCCACGTGATGGCCACTGTTGAACACATTTCATGTTTCTTTAGCATATCAGTTCAGCTAGGTACATTCTACACCACGAGTACCCGTTTTATATTTTTGGTATAAAGACATCCCATGTGTTATAGTAGTATTATCATCTACACCGCAAATAATGCATGAACCAAGAATATCCAAAAGGGCAGTGCTAGTCGTCCCCGGTCCCGGTCCCCAGCTGTCTGATCATAGCAATCAACGGTCAGATCTTCTTGTCCCGTCCATCCCGCTTTTCTTACAAATTGTCTCAGATTTACTACGGATAGTCTCGCCGTTTTTGCTACATGTAGTAAAAAAGGTTCGCTTCAAAAATAGAATAAAAATGGCTGCCGCGCCAGAAACTTGGTCGGAGACTTTTTAGCAAAAAGTAGTGCTGATGTAGCAAATCAGACCTCGCCGGAGACTTTCGTCGGTAGACCTTCACCAGAGACCGTATAGCAAAAGCTTTACGCTATTATATCAAAAGCACAGAACATATGTAGCAAATAAAATATCCTATTATAGGAAATCCGACCTCGCCATGGGACTCGCCGAAGACTTTCACCGTGAGACCTCGTCGGAAAGCGTCTCCAAGAAATGACAAAAATCACCTATTTTTCGACAAAAAAATAGAACCGCCTTTTTTGCAAGGAAAAGGAAATTGTTGTTGTGCCTCAACAAGGTGAACTTGCCACTCCTGGAGATATCACAGCAAAGATAAGGCATAGGAAGAATGAACGATACAACAAGAGCTAATTACGCTTTTGGTACCACATCTTGTCCTCAGATTGCATTTTAGTACCACATCTTGCAAACCAGACAAATTGGTACCACAACTTGCACTAACCGAACAGTTTTAGTCCAAACCTGCCACGTCAGCGATCAGTTAATTGTAAGAAATCACGTATACGTCCAGGAAAGATTTAGTATTTACGCTTTGGTCCTACTATGCGAGCTGGCGATGACAAACTTTTAGAAAACCCCCTCTGTCTCCTCCTTATCTCCTCTTCCTTCCCTGCCTCCCTTTGTCGTCAAGAACAGAAGACCGCGCTAGTTTCGGCACCTGCTGCGCGGCGAGGTTAGCGGCGTCGTCGAGGTCGTCATCTCCGTCTCGATCCCGCCGGCCATGCACTACCGCCAGCATGGTGAAGACCCGCCGGCCTATGGTATGCCCTTTTCCCCCTCGAATCTCCTTCTATTCTTCTCCTTCGCGTGCCCGACGGCGAGCTCAAGGTGGGCGCTTTCTCGTCGGTGTTGTACTCGGTTTTAGCTCGAGAAATCGATGGGGAATAGGGTAATACTCGATTGCGGAGCGAATAGTATGGTTTTTTAGTGATTTCTCCCTGATTTGTAGAGGGCACATTGGCTCTTCTCAGCCATGGCTAGAAAGCTCGTCGGAGCCATTGAATTCCGACGATCTAGGTTATAAAGTTAAGTCTTTTCGGTGCAATACCTACTGTACGAACCTAATGTGTGTGCACGGAAGCTCAATTGGGTCAAAGAACTTGGTTTGATCATGTTTTGTTGATGATCACCACCCGCTGTAGCTAACTGAATATTCAGACAGTTAGCTGCATATATTCAGTTAACTCCATATTCAGACAGTTAGCTGCATACATTCAGTTAACTGCATATTCAGACAGTTAGCTGCATATTCAGTTAAGTCAATATTCAGTACTCAGTCCAGTTAATATTCAGATAGATAGCTGCATTTTTTCTCTTCTTTTATACACAGTATTAAAAGTTTCATAGTTTTATAAAGTTTTGTCAATTTCTTGCCCTCTGAAAACTGAATTCTGCCTATTTTTTTATACTCTGGAGTTCTTTTTCCAAGAGAGGATGATGGCATGTCCACTGTTGAAATTGTTCACAATGGATTTTTTTTGTGTATTAAGAGGAAAAATCACATATGAATCTGCATCAACTGATCATTTTGATAATTGCACGGGTGACACTTGGTCATTTGGATGGATTAATCAGATTCTAAATATATTGGGCTACACCAAAGATGAGAGGCTGTCAGTTTATTGGTTATTACCAGATATGGACCTAGATGATGGGTTGGTTCTTATTGAAAAGCAGTCAGACATTAGACAAAATGATTAATGCCACAAGTTCTTTCAAGACACTTGTGTTATTCATTGACCACATAAACTTTCTGAAGGGTTTAAGACATGATGCCATTGTGAGACTTGCAGACCAATCTGATCCAAATCCAGCAGTTCATGATCCAAATCCAGCACTTCATGATCCAAATCCAGCAGTTCATGATTCAACTCCAGCTTGTGATGACAGTGAAGGTTCCAGAGAAGCTGAACACTCCCATTCATCTGTTGTGAAGGTTCCAGGGATGGAAAGTGATCAGCACATAGATCAAAGTGACAGTGATGATTGTGCTGACAGTGATTTTTATGACAGTGACTACAATGCTGAATCAGGTGATGATGATCTTTTTGCAGAAAATATTGATAGATCAGTCAATGATCACAATGAGTTGGAAATTTGGAATGACATAGAAGATGAGGAAGCTCTAGAAGATGATCATCTAGATGTGCATGGAGGTGACACACTGCTTCTGAAGAACAAGATAGAGGCTTTCAATGCAGATGTTGATATGGATAATCCTTCATTTAGGCTTGGGATGAAGTTTAGCTCTATTGTGGAGTTGAGAAAAGCTTTAACCACATACAACATCAGAAATAGAAAGAAGATTAAGAAGACAAAAAATGAAAGAAGGAGGCTAGATGCAGTGTGTGCTGCAGGATGTAGTTGGTTCTTAAAGGCATCCAATGATGCTAAAAGGATCGGTGGCTTTGTGATCACTTCATATGAAGGCAGACATACATGTGAGGGAAGCTGGCTAATAAAATTAATCACACAGAAAGTTCTTGTTGACAAGTTTCTGCATGAGTTCAGGGATAATGAGAAGCTTGGTATGCAGGGTTTTGCTGCAAAGGTTGTCAGGGAATTCAAGATGAGCCCACCTAGGTGGAAGCTATGCAGGGCAAGGGCAGCAGCATTGCAAGTAATCCATGGTGATGAGGAAGAATAGTTTAGGCATCTACATGAATATGGACAAGAGCTCAGGAGAAGCAACCCTGGTTCTAAGTTCTTGCTCACCACAAATTCAGCAAATAACTTGAAGGAGCATCTGGCCACTCTTTATTGGATCTATGATGCTTGCAAAAGGGGCTTTCTTTCTGGATGTAGGCCTTTCATTTGCTTAGATGGTTGCCATATTAAAACAAGATACAAAGGTGTGTTACTCATAGCAATAGGAATAGACCCAAATGATTGCATATTCCCAATTGCATTGGGTGTGTGTGAGGTGGAGTGCACCAGCTCTTGGGAATGGTTTCTTACAACTCTAAGAGATGACCTCAACATTACAAACACAGCTCCATGGACCATCATGAGTGACAGACAGAAGGTAATGGTTCCTTACTACTAGAAATCTTCTTACTCATCCTTACTCCTAGAGATCTTCTTAGCCAGAAACTGCATAGCCTTCTTCAGCCTACACATAGCACCTGCAGCTTTGAGCTCTGGAGGAACATACCTTTGAATCTCATGGATTTGCATCACACTTTCAGAAGCACTCATCCATCTCTCATCTACCCTTGGTTTCCTAAGCTCATGCAAGCCACCCATTGCCTCCATCTGTTCTTTCTGTAATGTTGCTCTTCTTTTGTACACAATGTCTTTCTTACTCTCCATTTCTGCAATGTTACTCTGAATACTGAACTGAGTAGTACACCCTGAATATAAGGATAAGCTTCGACAGAACAAGCCATTTCCAGGAATCTTGAACAGGGAAAAGTGTAAAGTGACAACATAGAAGTGTGATTGGTCATTCATTGTTTTTATCTGCAGGAATCTTTTAAAGAATCTAGCATGACTAAAAATAGAGCTTGACAGATCTTTGTTTTTCTCTGCAGGGTCTAATAAATGTTGTTGAGAAGGTGTTCCCTGATGCTGAACATAGATTTTGTGTGAGACATCTTATTCAAAATTTTCAGAGGGCAGGCCATAGAGGTGAGACATTGAAGAATGACATTTGGGCAATTGCTAGGTCAACTTGTTATCCCAAATGGCAGAGAAGTTTGGAAAAGCTCAAGACTGATAGTGTCCAAGATTTTGAGTGGATTGAATAGCTAGTGCCTAGCACCTAGATTAAGGCTTTTTTCAGTGAATTTCCTAAATGTGACATGCTTCTGAACAATCACTCTGAGGTGTTCAATAGCTACATTCTAGAAGCTAGAGAAATGCCATTTCTATCCATGCTAGAAACTCTGTTCTACAAGATTCTAAGAAGAACAGAGAGCAAACAGAGAGAGGCAGAAAAAATGCAAGGAAGAATATGTCCAAAGATTAAGAAGAAATTGGACAAATTCTTGGAGTGGAGCAATGAGTGTTCTGTAACCCCTGCAGGTAACTACAAGTACTCTATCAGTAGCCATGAGTTTGAGAAAGACTACACTGTGGACTTCAAAGCAAGAACTTGTGACTGCAAGAGATGGCAACTTAGTGGAATTCCATGTCATCATGTCATTGCTTGTTGTAGAAAAGACAACATAAATCTAGAAAACCTTGTCCACAGCTGCTACACTGTTGACTCTTTCAATAAAGCATATGCATTCAACCTAGTTCCACTAAGAGGTAGAGCTTTCTGGGAGAACATGGATGCACAACCCATTTATCCACCTTTGTTCACCAAAGTAATGGGAAGGCCTAAGAAAAATAGGAAGAAGGCACCAGAGGAGGTCATAAAGAAGGGGGTCAAAGTATTTTCAAAGGCAGGAGTGACAATCCATTGCTCAATTTGTGGCAAAGCTAATCACAACAAAAAGGGTCACCAAAAATATCTGGATAGCTTGGAAGAACAAATTCAGAATAATATTGTTGGAGAGGATGAAGAAATAGACATTCCATCTATTCTTGAGGTATATTTCTTACTTAAATACTTTATTTGACTTCATTTGAATTTGTGCCAATGTACTTCAGCAATTTAATGTTTTTTGTGCAGCATGTTATCCCACATACTCCTGACCCTATTATGGATCCTACTAATCAAGAGGAAAGCATGGTGTTCATGATGCAAGAACAGGTATAAAATTATTGGTTTACTACTTGATTTTGCCTTGATTATGCTTGTCCAACTGAAAAATGAAAAATGCAATAACAGGAAAATGAGCATGTGCCAATAAGCATGCTACTTGGGCCATTGCCAGAAAATGCCTTTGTTGTAGCTGCTAGAGAAAGCAACCTAGTTGGCAGAGAAAGGATCACTACTGCATCTACTAGAGGTAGTCTGAGAGGTAGAGGAAGAGGAAGAAATAATGCACCACCAAAATCCAAGGGAAAAGCTACAGCAGGTCCAAGCAACTGTGGCATCCCGCTAACACCACTACTAGAAAATCACTGTGTTTTTGTGCATTGCATCATCATGACCGCATGCTCATGTCATCATGCCACATTGCATTTGAGCATCATCGTGTCATCATGCATATGTTTGCCTAAAACTATTTTTCCAAAAGTCTATCTTTGTTTTCTAAATATCCTCTCTCTTTATCCAAATCAAACCCTGGTGTTTTCGGATACCTTTTATTTCCCTAAAAACTATTTACGAAAGACTTTTAAAACTAAAATAAATAATTACAATATTTTTTAGGGAGGCAGCCGGCCAGGCCCAAAGGCCCAGCCAGCCAGCCTACTACCCAAAACCTAAAAACTAACCTCCCAAACCCTAATCCTAATCCCTCTCACCCAGCTGACCCACTCCCCACCCTTTCCCTCCTGTCCGCCGCCATGCACGCATCCCCACACCACCAACCGCCCGGTCCCACTCCCGTGTTGTCCCGCACCCCGCCTCCTCTCCTCGATCCACGCGATCCCCACCCCATCGCCTCGTCGCTCCCCACCTAACCCCGCGTGCCCTCGATCCCGAGCCAGCGCCGCCCCATCCCAGGGAGCATCTCCCGTCACTGCCTCCACCTCGCCTCGCAGCACGGCGCCTGACATGGTTATGCCCTACGGGTACCCGATGTTGGCCTACCTGGTCTAGCCCGACGGAAGGCCCACTCGATGACCTGCCCGGGTCCATGCCGCCCATGACAGTTTGGCTGGAACGAAGCCCATATGGACACAGAGTCCCAAGCGCACAAAACAAAGAAAGCTCAAGACTAGAGTTTGAATACAACTTGTAACCTACTCAGATCGTACCGAGACCTAGCCTCCCATATATAAAGGCTAGGAGGGTCCAACGAGGAGGGCACGTCTGTAATAGACCTAGAACTCGACTCATACTTTCGCACGCATCCACGCCAGATCGAATCTGCACCTCAGAACCTCTTCCGCCGTAATCAAAGAGCGCATGGTGAGTAGGGTTTTTCCCTCCGGGCCGAACTCAGGTAAATCTCGTGTCCCCTGGTTGCTTGTCTGTTAACCGTGCCACGATCTCCAGCATCCCCATCTTCTCCAAAACCCAAGTCCATAACAATGGGCATTGACGAGATTAAACCTCGTCAATTGGCGCCGTCTGTGGGAATTGGGGCTGCTGATTGTGCGGTCGTGACGGTTCCGACCTGATCGATCTACAACTCCACGGCGACGGAGAATCACCTCCTCTTCGGCGCTTTCGACTTCACCGCCCACTCGCCGGATACTATGAAGGATTTCGAGCCCGTAGGCGATGGACTCGAAATCTTGTTCGGGAGCTTCTGCTTCCAGGTGGGACAAACTGGCACCCTCCGCCTCCCTGAGCGGGTGCCCGTGCCGTCGATCAGGCCCGCTTCATGGGCTCCACACCCCGTGCTACGCACGTCACCATCAACAGATGAGTTCTACAGCGGCAACAGCTGCAACTCCGATCTGTGCGATCCACCTTCGCATGAAGGGACCTACGGTTCCGGATCCGAAAGCTGCGGCAGCAGCCAACCAATCTGCAGGCGCTATCTGTGCGCCGTAGTCATCCAAACCAACGAGGAAACGCCTAACCCGCCGCCCAACCCCAACCCGCAGGACCGAAACGGCGAAAACGGTGGAAACGGCGAAGACGGGGAAAACATGGGCCACCTCATCCAACTTAGCAAAGAAGGATGGGTCGAAGCACGCCGCGCCGTCGCAGGCGAAATAGTCCTACCTCTGGACTCCCCACGTGATCTGCTGAGGGCATACCACTACCTCCTCATCGAGGAGCACAATAAGCAAGTCAAGATGCAGGAGACGCTCGACAAACGCAAGCAGCGAGTCCAAAGGTCTTGTGACAGCCGCGCCTCGCCATGGGACCCGGCTCTAGCACAAACGGAAACCGAAACAAGCACCACTCGGGTGGAAAACATGGACCAAGGAGCGGCGTGGCGTGACCCGAACTCTCCACACATCGTTCATGGATATGGACGCCGACGGCAACATCACCCAAGACGCCACAAGCTGCGATCATGGCAGCCATCACGTATCTCGCGGCTCACCCACCTCCGGAGGGGACCCAAAGGGCCATGCATAGGTCCGCACTCACCGGACTAGGACTAATCGAGCTGCGCTCCACGAAGACGCTCACGGGCCAAGAAGAAAGCTCCGCCAGCGCGACCGGAGCCCCACCCTCATCCGAAGATGAAGAGGAACACGATATTCCTCGAAGGAAGAAGAGCTCGACCGCCATAAAAGCGACTACGACGCCGGAGACAAGCTTACACAGCGCAAGATCGACAAAGCACGCGCCAAACGCGCATGCTCGTCGAATCTGAGATGGATGAAGACGAAGGAGAACTCGCGGGCTTGATGCTTCAGCAGATCCGTCCGTGAACACGGATGCCACACAACTTCAAGCTTCCTTCGGATACTCAAGTTCAACGGCACGCAAGATCCAAAGTCCTGGCTCTGACCATCTCACATCCGTCAAGCTTCACGGAGGCAACAAAGAAACCGCCATGCAATGCCTTCACCGACCGACTAACAGCGCAACGGTCTGGCTTAGCAGCCTATCATCGATCCATCCGAAGGGAGGAGCTCGCCACATCTTCATCCAAACTTCAAAGGCACCAGCAAGAGGCCCGCCTCAATTGAAGAATTGCGAGCCTGCACTCAGAGAACAGGTGAATCTATTCGCCAGACATACTACGCTGGTCTACAACCAAGAACTCCGCAGACACATCTCCAAGAGCGGGCCATCGACGCCTGTGGACGGTGTCAAACGCCTGCATTTCAAGGAGAAACTTGGATGTGTAAAGCCCAAGACACTCGACCAGCTCATGGAAATTGCCACAGATTAGACGGCGAAGATTGCATCCAGGCGCAATCGGATGAAGAGGACGACTACGGCAAGACGCGAACGCCGCAGAAGAGGAGATCGCGTCTCACGAGGACCGCGGCAGACCCGACATGGTCGCGGCAGCCACGCCAACCGCCGTAACGACAACAGCCGCAATAAATGAGGATACCGCAGCGGAAACTTCCGCGACAACGGACGACCAACGCAGTCGTGGCAACGCCGCGACCGCGAACGGACCCTCAGCATTCGACAAACTTTCGGGTCCATGCACCATCCACTTCTACATCGACAAACAAGATGGCAAAAAGAAAGCTAGCCACATGCTCAAGGATTGCCGCGAGTTCCAGAAACTCAGCGAAGGCATGATGCAGATGAGGCAACAAGCTCCAATCCTGCGTTGAAACACACTGCGCCAGTGAAATAGCACACGAGCTCCTCCGCCGCCTATTGGATGCCCAAATCAACAATGCACCAGCAAGAAACAACGCCGGTCGCATACCCCTACCAAAGGAGCACTCAATATGATACGAAGGGACGCCCACAAATAGGGTGCGGAAGAAAATCACCGACAAATCAACTTGGCCGTGGCAACCGCTGCAATCCACGAGTACCTCAGCGGATCGGAGTCCTGCATCACATTCACTCGCGGATCACCCTTGCCGGATCCTCGCCCAGTCATGTTGCCTGGTGCTGGAGGCGCAGATCGGAGGCTTTCGAGATGAGTCGCGTCTTCATGGACGGCGGCGGCATCAACCTAATGTTCGCAAGCACTCTAGCAGCGCGGATCCCGCAATGCAACTGGAACAATCGACACGACGTTCCGCGGCATTGTCCTGTGGAAAGGCATCTTCCAGGAAAAATAGGGCTCGACGTCATCTTCGAAGCTGGACAACTTTCGGCAGAGCGCCTAGAATTGGTAGTGGATGGCCGTCGCAATACCATGCCATCCTCGACGTGTAGCATTCGCAAGGTTCCCGCCGTCCCACACTACGATACCTACTACTCAAGATGCCAGGACCAAGGGCGCCATCATAGTCCACGGAGCTTCACCTGATCGGACCAATGCGGGGATTTCAACAAAATCTCCCGATCTTTCGCATACAAGACGAGCTCGTAAGGCTCGCGAGGTGACGGACAATGGGCTACCCCATCACAAAGCGTAACGCACCTGACATGTCTTTCGACTCCACCATCAACACCAAGAAAGTGCAGGTCCATCCAACGGATGCCTCCAAGACGGCGTTGATCGCCAACGACCTCAGCACCGCATAGGAAGGCGCGCTCATCGAATTTCTCCGTGAGCGCTGGGAAATCTTCGCCTGGTGTCCTGCAGACATGCCAGGAGTTCCCAGGGAATTCGCCGAGCACGCACTCAATGTCTTCCCAGACACCAAGCCAGTCAAGCAGTCCATCCGACGACTGTCGGAGCCACGAGCCAAAGCTATCGGCAAGGAGATCAATAGATTACTCGCAGCAGACTTCATCCGGGAAATCAAGGAAAGCGAGTGGCTGGCAAACACGGTGATGGTCCCGAAGAAGGACACAGACATCCTGCGGATGTGCGTGGACTTCACGTCACTAAATAAACACTATCCTAAGGACCACTTCCCTCTTCCTCGGATCAACCAGATCATCGATTCGACTGCAGGTTGTGAGAAACTCTCCTTCCTCGACGCCTACTCAGGCTATAACCAGATTCGACTCAAGGTCGAAGATCAAGAGAAAACGGCGTTCATCACACCGTTCGGAGTATACTGCTACAACACAATGCCTTTCGGGCTAAAGAACGCGGGTGCCACGTACCAGCGATGCATGCAGGCCTGCCTCAAGGACCAGATCGGTCGCAACGTCCAAGTCTATGTCGACGACATAGTCATAAAAACCAAGGAGGCAAGAACACTTATCGACGATCTCCGCAAGACGTTCGACAACCTTGATCGCTACAGGATCAAGCTCAATCTGAAAAGTGCGCCTTGGCGTCCCCTCGGTCACCGCTCGGTACTTCATCTCTCAACGAGGGATCGGCGAACCCAAGAAAATCAAAACTATCATGACAATGGAGAAGCCAAAAACCTCAAGGGATTTCGCAGGCTTAGTAGCGGCACTAAGCGAGTTCATCACCGCATGGGCGAAGGCCCTACCATTTTACCAGCTGCGCAAGGCAGACAAGTTCGAGTGGACACCAGAAGCCAACGACGCATTCGAAAGCCTCAAGCGGCTCCTCTCCACCTCGCCCGTTTTGGTCACGCCAAAAGAGCGCGAGCCCCTGTTGCTGTACATAGCAGCCACACACCAGGTGGTCAGCACAGTACTCGTGGTCGAACGACCCGAAGAAGGCAAGACCCACGGGGTACAACGCCCAATTTACTACCTCAGCGAGGTTCTCACTCCAACAAAACAGCGGTACCACTTTCGCACTACTGCCTGGCGTGTTCATGACGGCTCGACGACTGAGCCACTACTTCCAGGAGCACCAGGTGATGGTCGTCAACGAGGCACCCCTAAATAGCATCCTGAATAACCTAGAGGCCACAGGACGCGTGGCCCTGTGGGGCATTGAACTATCACCCCTGGACATCATCTACGAGAAGCGACACGCAATCAAATCTCAAGTCCTTCCGGACTTCCTGGTGCACTGGATGGAGCTGCAGCTGCCTGACACCCTAGACATGTCGCAGTCCTGGACAATGCATTTTGACGGCTCCAAACGCGAAGCCGGAGCAGGGGCAGGAGTCATACTGACCTCCCCGCAAGGTGACAAGATGAAGTACGTCCTTCGGATGAAATTCAGAGCCTCCAACAACGAGGCCGAATACGAAGCCCTCATCCACGGCATGAAGATGGCAAAAATATGTGGCGCAACGCGCCTGGTCATCTACGGTGACTCCAACCTTGTCGTACAGCAGACGATGAATGAGTGCGACGCACACGCCGAAAACATGATCGCGTACCGCGCGCTATACAACGCACTCGAAGGAGAATTCGACGGCTGCGAACTTCGGCACGTTGGAAGAGAGAGCAACAAGGAGGCCGATAGACTCGCCAACATCGGCTCCACTTGTGCAAAGGTAACACCAGGTGTGTTCCTCGAACAGATTTGCGTGCCATCCATCAAGCGAAAATTCCCCAAAGGATCACTCGAAGAAGCAGAACACTCGGGGGCTACGCTACCCGAAGGTCATGGAGGACCCGAAAAGTTTGATACCGAAGTCGCCATGGTCAACCTGATGCAGGTCATGGCAGTCGAAGAAACTTGGACACGCCCATACCTCCAGTTCCTGATTAACGGAGAATTGCTAGACAGCCCGACAGATGCCAAGCCTTCACCATCATCAACGGCGAGTTGTACAAACGCAGCATTACGGGCGTACTACAACGGTGCGTCACCATCCACGATGGCAAAGCCATACTCCAAGATATCCACGAGGGCATCTGCGGCCACCACGCAGGTAGCCGCTCCCTCGTCGCCAAAGCTCGCGGCGAGATTCTGGCCAACGGCCATGAGCGACGCGAAAGACATCGTCCGAAGATGCAACGGGTGCCAACGGTTCGCCGACAAACCGCACGCACCTGGGTCCGAACTTCGACCCATACCCATAGCCTGGCCTTTTGCCCAATGGGGCCTTGACATGATCGGCAAACTGCCAAAATCCTCGAAGGGAGGACACGTCTTCCTCCTGGTCGCAGTCGACAAATTCACCAAGTGGATCCAAGCCATGCCAGTCACCAACCAGAAGGGCAAAACCGCCGTCAAGTTCTTCGAATCCATTGTCTACAGGTTTGGCGTACCGCACAGCATCATCACCGACAACGGATCGAACTTCATCTCCGAAGAATTCCAGGACTTCTGCGAAGGCCTCGGGATCAATATCACGTATGCCTTAGTGGCACACCCGCAAACAAACGGGCAAGTGGAAAAGGCCAACGGCCTAATCGGCGCCGGCATCAAGAAGCGCCTCATGAGCTCACTCGAGGACAAAGCCGGAAACTGGACGAAAGAGCTACCGTCTGTCCTGTGGAGCTTACGGACTACGCCAAACAGCTCCACCGGCTACACACCGTTCTTCATGGTACACGGAGCCGAGGCAGTGCTACCAGCCGAAGTACGCCATCAGGCTCCACGAGTCGTCGCGTACAGCGAAGCCGAATCCACGGCTGCACTCGAAGACGCCGTCGACACACTCGACGAAGCGCGGGATATAGAAGCCACTCGATCAGCGGTGTACCAGCAGAGTCTCCGCAACTATCACAGCCGCCGGCGGCGCCCAAGGTCCTTCGTCGAAGGAGACCTCGTCTTGCGACTCAAGCAAAAGCGACCGAACAAACTCGATTCACCATGGGAAGGACCCTATGTCATCACCGAAGTCATCCCAGGTGGCGCCTATCGCCTCAAGCACGTGGAGTCTGGAGTCACATACTCCAACCCATGGAACGTCTCGCACCTGCGACGATTCTACCCGTAGCAACCTACCCCCCCCCCTTTTTACTATCAATAAGGCTTTCAGCCCAGGCTACTCAGCCGAACCATGTACCTCCTCCATTACGGTATAAATAAAGCTAAGTACCTCGCCCCCAACCCTCGGTTGACTATTTTCTGCAACTTTACTACATGCTACATACGCACTCGGGGGCACCCCCCACCTCACGATTTCATCGACTGAGTACAAAACGTGTACACCTGAGTAGCTGACCACGTCAGGCAAACGAAAAGGGCATGTACTAAATCAAAGCACTGCGTTCTCGCAAACAAGCAAACCTTTACAACAAAGGGCACATACACGCCCAGCCGCAATATACAAACTTTACATCTATCTGTTTATTTTCAGGTCCTACCTATTCTGAAGAATAACCTGAGCACGCTGCTCAAACAAATCTACAATATGTTCGCATCGCTTACAAGGCTGCGTAATGCGGACGATATTCCACTCGCCACCATCTGGTCGAGGAGGTGGCCCGATGCCACATCCAAATCTACATCGAGCGGTGCACCTCACAAGAGACAAGGCAGCCTTCACCTGCGACGAGCCGCCGCACCAGCTCCTTGACATTGCCGGCACTCAAACTTCGCCGAAGACTGCAAGGGTCGTTGGCACGGCATCCAACGGAAACATGACGGCAAGACCGTGCAGGAAAGCGATATGCACCGGCGGAGCACCCGCGAAAACCTGGTAGACACGATCCCGCACCGTCGCCGTAACTATGGCGCGATCATGATCCATCCGGAAGAAGCCGCCGCCTCCATATCCCGCTGAGTCAAGCAATTGACTCGAACAGCAATACGCCCTTTTCTTCCTCGAGCAAGATTGGCACCGCGACAACCGCATAAAACAAGAGTAAGGCAGGCTCACCAAGAACTGAGCTACAACCAAAGAAGGATCAACTTACATTGCAGGTGCTCGGTTCAGCTCCGCCATCAAATACTCCTCTCGCTGCACCACGGTCTGCTTTGGATTTCAAACGTTAGCGCGACCACGTAACCTAAGCAAATCTCTCCAAGCTGCGACGCGATCTCAAGAAAAGCGAGCGCGAGGAATCATCCAACGATGCTCGCATGGGCCTTTCGGATGAAGTGTCAACCGGGTCAGCACCCGAAGAAACCTATAGCAGAAAAAAAGAAGGCACATAGACATTCAGCCAAGGATAGAACACAACTCGGAGGATTTCATTAAAGTATATAAGGCCACTACGTGGCACAAGGATGGTACTACAAAAGATATTTACAACAAAAACAGACTACAAACTACCCCTCGCCTACTATGCCTAAGGCGGAGGACACCGAGTCGCCTCGAACCAGATCGCTTAGCTTTGGCCTCGCCTGCCGAATGCATACTCGGACAAGTCAATGAGCTTGGGCCCATATCGCCAAATGCGAGCGGAGTAGGCGAAGGCTACCTCGGATCCATCCGCCTGTAGGCATCCGAGAAGTAATCTGGGCAGGTCCAGCTCCGCCTACCGCCATGGCCATCGCCAGCCGACGGACGTCGATGCCCTTCGCTTGCTTTATACGCTGCAGCGCTTGCCGACAGAGCCTGCCAGGCATCCACATCTTCGAGGATGCGCCTTCGGAAGAGCTCCGTAGAAGCGACCAAGGACCTATTTCGCCTTGGCGAGGAGTTGACGACGATCTGCAGCGGTCTTCGACCGCCATGGGCATCATCTAGAGCACTCCGTGCTCCGAGCACCATGATCGAACTCGATGCCTGCGGCATCCGAGACAAAAAGAAGAAACATGAAGAAAGGCAACATAGAAGAAGATCCAGAAAAAGGAGCAAGTACAAAGCTAACGCCACCGAAATAGCCTTGGCAGCAGCCATGAGCTTCTCCGCCACCCCTTTTTCACGAGCAGCCGCAACGGTGGCCAGCTGCTCCTCACGATCTGCGGCCTCCTGCTGCAGACGCTCTTTCGCTTCGGCTGCCTTCGTCAGCTCCAGCTCAAGGCGCTCTCTCGCACCAGCGGCAGCTTCGGCCTTCCTGGCCAAGGCTCTTCTTGAGCATCGACCTCACGGAGAGAGTCGTTATGCTCCTCTGCATTTACAACAAGCAAGTGTCAAAGAACAGGACCAGGATAAGCAAGAGAAGTACTACAAGGCGAATACCTTGAAGCTGATTGATCCTCCACATCGAGCGTTCCTCCACCAGCCGCTTGGCCTCTTGGACAAAAGGCTGCAGCAACAGGCAATAGTAGTAAGAGCAGGACTTGGGGGCTACGCCCAACACAAAGAAGCATTAAACAACATCAGCATACGAAGACACTCGGGGGCTCCCCCCATAACATCAAGCAGAAAAACTTACGTGCTCCGAAGGCGAACCCGCAGGCCCGCCTACGAAATTCTGAGGCGCAACCACCAGCCTCTCCTGCACAGGAGGAACGGTATGGCGTCACCAGAAGTCGCCACCGTCTGAGGAGGAGGCGACGCAATGTTCGACTCTCCCATCATCTCGCGCGCACCATCACTAGAGCCGCCGGAGGATTGCCTGCATACGAACCAATCAAAATAGGTGCAAAAATAACAAGGGACCAAAGGACAACAGTGGCAACAAGAAAACTTACGAGCCCAACACGCTCAGGTCGAAGATAGGAGAAGCCCTTTGGGCCCTTTTCTCCTCCTTCTTTTCTTCCTTCTTCTCCTCCTTCTTTTCTTCCTTCTTCCGCTTTGCTGGCGGGTGCGGAGCAACAGCCCGCACAGGAATGGCAGGAAGGGGAGAGGAAGAACCCCCATGAACATCATCATGACGCTCAAGGCCCAGAGGATTTCTGGGAGTCGGAGGAGTCGAGGCATCTGACGACTCGCTAGCGCTCCGTGATCGTTCGCGCGAATGGTCCTCACTCGATTCGTCGGCATCCTCCGCTGGGGATCGCGCTAATGGTAGCTCGGACACGGAATCCACCACTTCATTATCCGGGGCATTCGGATACCTCTCGGGCAACGGTGGTGCCATGCCCGGCACTTTGAAGCTCTGCAAAAGGAAAAAGAACTTTGTTAGCAAACAAAGGAAAAAGTACACAGATGACAAAAACAAAAGGGAAGCACTACGTGCGCAAATCTACACCTTCGGTACGACCCACGTCGAAGAAAAGGGAGGAGTCAGCGACTTCCCCGGGATTTCTTCGTCGGCCTTGAACTTCAATAGCGCGCGAAGAGCCTTGTCAAGGTCCACCTCGGAGATCTTCTCACTCGAAACCCACGTCGGATCACGGCGCCCAGAGTAAAGAAACATCGGGTGCGCCCTCGCTTGGAGAGGCTGCACCCGACGCTCAAGAAACGTCCGGATGATGTCGACACCGTTCACCTCCTTCTCAGAAATCAGTTGGAGATCCTCCACACGACGGTACAGGGCCTCTATCTCCGCCACCTCACCGTCTAAAATTTGGTTTTTCCAGGATCTTTTCTTCTCAATCAATTGGGAGGGGTCAAAAGGAACGAGACCAAAATCTTGCCCAGGCAGAACGGAGTCACGGATGTAAAACCATTTCCTCCGCCAAGATCTTGGACAGATTCGGACATGGAAAAGGAAAAGAATTGCACATTGGGACCGAGAGATGATGAAACCCCAATGGGATACACACCATCTGAACAGATCGCCTCTTCACGGAATAAAGCTTAGGAAGAGGCCAAAGTGCGCTCAATGCCAAGCCAACACTGCAAAGCGTGATAAAACACGCAATGTGGAGAAGGGAGTTGGGAGATGATGATGGAGTTGAACCCCATAGAAAAGAGCAGTCCACGAAGGAAGTCATGGACCGGAAAAGAAAACCCGCGAATCATGAAGGCAACAAACATAACCCGATACCCGGATGGGGGACGGGATTACCTCATTGCCGGGAGTCTCACGGCCGTCGTGTCTTGCGGATCAGGCTCGCGCACGGTTTGCGGAGATCGCTCCAGCGTTCGATCGCCGCCACCACCGTCGGTGACGCGAGCGATGGCGGTGTTCTTCTTGCCTCCGGCGCTGGTCCCAACTGCAGATGAGGACTTCTTTGTTTGCCCCATGGCGCTACGGTGGTGGCGTTGCCAACGAAGAAAGACAAAGGAAATGTGGAGGAAACTCTCAAGCGGCAAGAATAGCTCAAGAACGAGGGGCGTGAATAGATGAACTGCGGTGAAAAACAAACCACGATTTCACCAAGGATTATAACAATGAAGATGACGACGCTGGCCGTCCATCGAGAAGACCTAACGCCAACGGTAGATCTGGCGTACCGTGTCGACACCAAAATGAACCGCCGATACCACGCCATCCACTACGTGCGGAAATCGAGGAGACGCCGTAATCATCTCCACGCCGCGCATGACCGGTCAATTCAAAGTCAGCAAGTGGGACCCACGCTTCGTCCAGTCAAGTCATCTCTGGCGTAGCAGATGCTTGAGGTCATCAATCGTAAGCACTGACGTCATCAAAAAGCTATACTAGCACCACTTCGGCTCCACAGCTAAAGTACTCACTCGAATCTACGATTCGACTAAATACTTGGGGGCTACTCCTATCAGGAGCGCTGGCCGCGCACCCGACAGACAAATGAGGACAAAATTATTTCTCTGAGTCCTACGTCGAGTTTACGACTCCACTACGGACTCGGGGGCTACTCCCATAGGGAGGATGGATTTAAGCATCCGAAAATTTTCGGGTCCGGCGGACCTAATGATTGAAACAATGCTTGAACTAAAGTCTTGCAGTCTCGACTCGACGGACACTTGGGGGCTACTCCCATAGGGAGCGCTGGTCGCGCACCCTATGAACTCTTCGACTGCGATCCTTCGGATCAGCATGCAAAACTTTTTCGGCAACTCTGCCCTAATTAACGTTAAGTGAGCAACGACCTCCTTGGCCACCCGAAACACCTCCGCGGTGATAAACGTTCGGATGTTGCGTCTGCGACGCAAAGATAAGACCTACAGATATCATCTGATGGCCTGGCAATGCACACGACTGCGCTCTGCTAGTCAAAATCCGTGCCAGCAGGTGCGATGAAAAATCCCGATGGACGCGTTGGGTACAACAATTAAATTCACTGGAATTCCACTCCTGTAAGTCCTCCGCGGCCTGAGTCGAATTACGCCAGCATATGTTCCAGGCCCGGGTTAAGGGACCCGAACCTGAAGAAGATCGTGTTGTTTCCTCCTAAGACAGTTAACTGGCCCTGATCCGTCGGGTGAGTCAGGCACACGCATCAACAATCCCTACACACATATACTATTAACATATAGCTGCTCCCGAAGGATGGAAGAGTCCTCAGCCGAATCTACGATTCGACTGATCACTCGGGGGCTACTGACATGGTTATGCCCTATGGGTACCCGATGTTGGCCTACCTGGTCTAGCCCGACGGAAGGCCCACTCGATGACCTGCCCGGGTCCATGACGCCCATGATTGGTGGGCAAGCCCATATGGACCAGAGTCCCAAGCGCACAAGACAAAGAAAGCTCAAGACTAGAGTTTGAATACAACTTGTAACCTACTCAGATCGGTAATTGAGACCTAGCCTCCCCATATATAAAGGCTAGGAGGGTCCAACGAGGAGAACACGTAATAGACCTAGAACTCGACTCATACTTTCGACACGCATCCACGCCAGATCGAATCTGCGCACCTGTAACCTTCGGTTCGCCCGTAATCAAAGAGCGCAAGCGGAGTAGGGTTTTCCCTCAGGGCCCGAACCTGGTAAATCTCGTGTCCCCAGTTGCTTGTCCGTTAACCGTGCCACGATCTCCAGATCCCCATCTTCTCCAAAACCCAAGTCCATAACAATGGGCATTGGCGAGATTAAACCTCAAGACCTCCCGCCCGCCCCTCTCCACCGAGTCCAGCCACCTCTCGCGAGCCCGCCTCACCATCTGCAACCAGGATGCCCCGTGCCTCCACCGGCTTCCCCGGTGCCCTACTCCCGCTGCCGAGCCCACCCGGCGGCCGGCACCTTGTCTCGCCGGGGCACGGCCCTGCGTGGCCCCGTCGCCACCTCCCCTGGCACCGTCTCTCCAGTCCGGCATCGCCGCCACGGGCCCCCGCCTCGCCGACCTTCCCCACCTCGACGGCCGCCTCGAGCCCACGCCACCTCGCCGATCCCGCCGGGGCCGCCCCTCTCGCCTCTGCTCTGGCCGCCCGACAGCGCGGTCGTTCTGTGCCGAGACCCGGCGCCCTCCTCCCGTCACGCCAACGCCTGCAAGCTCTTCACACCGCAGCTTCGGTTCCTCGCTGTCCTCGGCGCCCTGCGCTGGCCCTTCTCTGGCTCCACAGAGCGCGTCACCCTGCCCGGCAGCAAGCCTGGTCACCAACCGTGCCTGCCTCCGCCGCGTCTAGTGCCGCTGTTGCCAGGCCCTCCTCCCGAGCATCTTTGGCCCCTTCGTCCTCCGCCTTCCCGCACTTCCCCGTAGCGTGTAGCACCGAGCCGTTCTGTCCAGCACCTGCCTGATGTCGATGTGGTTCGGATCTTTTATGTTGGTTTCTCTAGTACAAGTGGGTTGTATCTATGTGTTGTGTATTGGTATTGATCAAGAGAAGATGGGGTGTGGTGTATTACAGCTGCAACCATGTGAAGATAGAGCATGGTGTTGCTACCCGGACTACTTCAGTCTCGCGACACAGGAACATGGTGTTGTTGTTTGGTGATGATCCCTTGTTGACGTCTTTGTCCGCGACCCTTCCGGCGAGCAAGATCTCCTGCTGGACAAGATCGACCAAAGTGATAAGTTGTACAAGAACCACACCAAGATCTTCCTGAATGCCCTGACATCAAAACAAGATCGCCATCGACAATGGACCCGAAGACCGAACCTGATCCCGATCCCGCTGAGACCGAATCCAAACAACCTTGGAGACCAAGATCGCCGAGTCCCCTATGTATGACCTATATCTGAGACCCCTATTTTTATAATATGACATTATCATTTGTGCATATTGAATTGTTCATGTCGCATACATATTGTTATTTGGGGGTATTATGCCGATTCACCTAATAATTAAATATGGAGTCTATGTGCGGGCTATTCTAGTCTTATTCCGGACTCTATTTAAATTTGTGTAGCGAACCGATGCCATGCTTTGCCTTGTTAATTCCACATTTAATTTGCGGGGTAGTTAAACAACATGAACCTTATATTTAATTGTCGGGACCCTGGTTCCGCTTAATATTGCCTAATTGCACCTCATCTGTGCCATGCCATGCATCATAACATAAGCATGTCGAATCTTCTACCGTAGTATTAAATAGTGCATCCGGTGTTTGTTCTAGTATTTGCTTCTTCGCGGATTAGGCCGATGAGTTGATGCGAGTATCGACAAGTTCTCCGGATATGATCCGTCGGCAGTGTTTTCCTAGGCGAGCATCTCTTCCCCTTCTACCTATTTTACATTTATAGTCTTTATTTCCTCCCGTTGATCTATTGCTATCCGTGTCGTGATGCTTTAGTTTTCCGTACACCAGTTATATCCCGTGCAGCCTCTATATTGCCTTGGACACATCCTATTACCTGTGTTTGGTAGATAGCTGGCCTTGCGAGTCGTAGTTGCTTGCTCAGGTGCGATCTCGTGTTGTCAAGTACCACAGTTGTTGGAATGCTGGTAGATGTTTATGGTGGAGATGATCATGACTTTAAATAGAACTATTAAATTGCTAGATATAACTAATGCAGAGGCATCGGTGGGCAATAGATGTTATTTGGTTCTTCCACGTTCACTTGTGTCCCGTAGGATCCCGAGTACTTGATACCTGTTCCTTGAATATTCGCACTATCCACATCCGGGAGGCCTTATGGACCCCCCTGAGCTAGAGCTTGATTCATTTCTATTTCTTGGGGCCACAAAGTAGTTTGGGGCTTTATTACTATCATGTACTTATGCCATGTTTTAGTGCTTTATTTAAGATTGTGCGAGGAGCACCTGTACTATTTTGATGTTGGATGGCAGCCACAGTATCGACAAGCCCAGTCACACTTTCGGGTTCCCAGTCGTTTACAGCCATTGACGCAAACCCTGGATCCGTTCCGGAGCCAGCCAACTTCATTGCGGGTAGCTTAGTGGGGTGGCCCCCTGAAATATTTCTGAATCCTGTGATCGCTTTGTCGTGAATGCCTCGTTAGGTTTTGAGTTGGTTTTTTCGAGGTTGATCGAGTGTGTGTTGCTATTTGTGCACCCCTGCAGGGTAAAACTTTCTGAAAGCCGTGTCCGCGGTTATGGACGACTTGGAGCACAGTATCTCGATCATAGACAAGCATAACTAAAGTAGTGCTATAAATTTGACTTAATATGTGACTAGTAATCATACGCAACTATAACGGAATGGATAATAAAAATGCCAACAACTGGTGGATCTGTGGTGATCTGTGTCATACTATACCTGCCTAGTAAGTATTGCAACTCCAATGGAATGTGATAAAAGTGCCAACAACTGCTGGGTTTTGGGATTCCTCAGGACAATTATATCTGACTAGTAAATGTTTCAACTACAACGGAATGGTGATTAAAAACTGCCCACTACTTATGCTATCAGGATGACTCCTGCTATCTATATCTGATTAGTAATTGCTACAACTATAACGGAATGAGTAAAATTGCCAACTGTGTGAGTTCCTTGGTCCGACTTCCTCGTTTGGTCTCTAGGGGGAAATACCAGGATGGGTTTGTTTGGTGTTAGCTTCAGGTTGGATCCGAATAGGTCTTTCTTATCCCCCTCTGATAACCGCCAGTTGTATTGAGTCTCTATAGGTTGTTTAGTGCCATTGCCGCTTGACCCACCATACCTATGTGGCGAGAGCCTTGAATTCTAGCCTCATGCGTGGCCTTAATCTTGACGCTCCTCTTTTTCCTTTGCCCTTTGTCGGCACCCTTTTGTTTTAGCAGGTTTGAGATCGGCGTCGTTAGCGGGGTTACCCTTGGCCTCGGCGGGGGTTATGGACGCCATTGGTTATTCTTCAGGGCTCTTAGCCCAATTTGCATCTTGTCCGTACTCGGACGTTGTATCGTTTTCAAGGTGATTTGGATCTTTGTATTGTATATCTGTATTCTTGACTCTTGGAGTCGTGTTGTATATATATCTGTTCTGTGGGTTTCATCGTGAACTAGTGTGTAATGGTATTACTTCGTTTTCCACCCGCACGAAAGTGCCTGGTGGGCGTCCTTGAATCGTTTCTATGCGGGTTTGGCGAGAAGCGCTAAAACTTGCATAGGGCCGATTCGAGGGTGTTACAACAACCAAACCAGAACAAGAGGGAAAGGAAAGAAGAGACCTGCCAATGTAGCTGTTGATGAAGCATCTGGAAGTGAAGCAAGAGCAAGGATAATTCCTGATTTGAATGCAATGGTACCAAATCCCAATGCAGAGGAGTTTCCAACCAGTCAAAATGCTCCTGCTGAAGATGACATTTGGTTCAATTAGTATATTTTCAGTTTCATCTATGTAATAAGTAGACAATACTTTGTAATACTCACTTTTGATGGTGCAATTCAGAATATGTTGAGCATAATTAGTACATTTCCTATTGCTTCTTCTCAACTTACAATTACTATAAATAAGAGGCTCACATAGTTAAGAGAAAACTGTAGAATCACAAAATAAAATTTGACAAGAGCTAGGAAACTGCTTTATTCAAATTCAGTAGCTACATTACTGGAATAACAGTGCCATACATACTACTGGAATAACAAGTGCCATACATACTACTAGATACATAGAGGCATACATACTACTGGATACATAGTGGCATACATACTACTGGAGATCTCACTGGAACAGATATTGAACAAGTGGCATAGATCGACTAAACAGAACCCTTGAACATCAAAACAACAATGGGATACATCATTGCAAATGCACAAACTACAACAAACATTGCAAACTCCTTCCTATCCCTATTTATCATCTCCATTCTATGATTCTTCAGCATTTTCTTCTTCTCCATCTTGCATTTCTGCAGCTCCATCTCCAATTCAGTAAGCCTGCTAACCAAACAAACATCGCCTTCCTCCAATTCAAGTCTTGTTCTCCTTGTCACCATCTCCAACTTGTTTGCCACAATAATCTCCTTCTGCAAACAAATTCAGTTACAATTGACAGCGACAATGCAAGTTCAGTGAACAAATTGAACAATTGACAGCGAGAATCTGCAAGAATCATACCAGAGAATCATCTCTTGCCGAATTCCAGTAGCACTCTGCTGTGAGCGTCGCCCTCCTTCCAGATGGTGTTGTCACCACTGAGCTCGGATTCGAGCTTCACAGAGCCGGGAGTGATGGCGGTGGGCGCGATGGCAGTGGAAGATGCCACACCTCCGCATTCACGCGCACCTGCAGCCTGCGTACGTGCTCCTCCATGCTCACGTTGGGGTTGAGCACCGGCCGCCACCCAATTGGATCCGCCATGCACGCCCTCTCCTCCGGGGACGCGAGCACGGCGTACAACCTCATGGCCTTGTTGTAGAGCGCCTCGTGCCGCAGCCTGGCCTCCTCCTCGATTCGGTTGACCTCCGTCTCCGCCTCGGCCGCATCCATCTCCCGCCGCTCCGGCTGAGAGCGGCGCCAGCCGAGCCTCAACTCGCCTCTCTCCTCTGCGAGTAGGACGCGAGCGGGCGGTGCTCTCCAGCGAGTCCTCCGACGAATTGTGGGAAGCCATCAGCGGCGGCGGCGTGCTCTGTCGGCGGCGCCAGCTTGCAGATGGGAGAGGGAGAGGGCAAGAGTGCAGCGGCGGGGTAGGTTTGTCTGAGAGCAGGGTAGTTTTGTCTAAAAGAGAGGACCTGTGCGCGACAATTAAAATAACCAGGGGGGTAACTGCATAATTAAGGCCAGCGTGGCAGCACACATGTCAGCAACAAAAGAGGGTTGGACTAAAACCGTTCGGTTAGTGCAAGTTGTGGTACCAGTTTGTCTGGTTTGCAAGATGTGGTACTAAAACACAATCCGAGGACAAGATGTGGGACCAAAAGCGTAATTAGCTCATACAACAACAGTCATTTCTTTGGCTTGGGGAGGGGATATTACAAGGCAAAGATGGCAAAACAGAGTCATATCATATCAACTCCGAGTTTCAACAAAAACCTGCCAATATTGTAGTATGACTTACTAATGTACACTGAGTTTCAACTACATTCTACATCCAGCTACAGCCATATTCTCATATATCAACTCCGCGACCTTACTCGGATCGCGGGGTACCGTTCCAGAATTCAAAATTGTGTCACCCAGTTCGAAATGTCTTACGTAGATGATGATCTCATAACCGCTGCAGTCAGTGACCCGGCCAGCCGTTCTGATCTCGGATCCTAGCTGTACAAGCTGCATTGAGTCAACACACACACACAGAGAGAAATAATCCTGACCTGCCACGCCATGTCTGTCTACCCGATGTTGGCCACGAACGGCACCAGGCGCTTGTGATCCCGCTTCCGCCCCAGCGCGCACGTGTCAAGAACACGCCCAAGAAGCAGCCGGGTGTTCTGCAGCGCCACGTCCCGCGTGACCACCCCGCTATCCGCGGCGGGGGCGCTTCCGCCGCCTTGGGCCATCATCATAGGCCCGAACCCTGACCCGGCGGCATACTGGAGAGGC
Source organism: Avena insularis (assembly GCA_023614405.1). Taxonomy (NCBI): domain Eukaryota; kingdom Viridiplantae; phylum Streptophyta; class Magnoliopsida; order Poales; family Poaceae; genus Avena; species Avena insularis. The sequence goes on from CM042694.1 coordinate 103,942,535, forward strand.
CCGCTCCGGGCCTTGAATGATGACTGAGGAAGCAGCATCCTCTCCAGAACCTTCTCCCCAACCATCCCACCACTGCCACCGTGTCCGTTCTCACCGAAACCCATGTCGTCCGCCTGCTGCCCCACGCCGCTGCAGCTCCTCAGCAGCGCCTCCAGCACGTTGAGCGCCTCAGCGCACAGCGTGCCCTCTACGAGCTGCGACACCACGTTGTACACCTGGGGGATCTGGGACGGGTCCACGGGGGTCTGCTGCAGGAGCGACTTGAGCATCAGGAGCACCACGCGCTGGTAGTCCAGAGGGCCCCGCTCCAGGAGCCTCAGCAGGTGCCCGAAGGCCAGGGACGAGTGCTTGGGGAACCACTCGCCGCAGATCGGTGGTGAGGCGCGTGCAAACAGATCTTCCAAGGAGACAATCTCACCAAAAGAATATGCTCTGAAGACCTCGGCCAAAACATCCAGAGATTTCACGCGGCACCATCCTGAGATGTTGGACGCCACGTAGTACGCCTTCTGGTTCTGTTCTTGGAGAGGCGAGGCTGACCCGAGGGAGGAGGATGCTTCCTTGGTCAGCTGCAGCCCGAGCCATGGGAGAAGACCTGTGATGTGCATCAGTAGCCTTGTCTCGGGGTTGCCGAATATAGAATCACATGTGGGTATCGTGATCCTAGATAACACCTCGACTGCAGACCCATGGCTCGCGCTAGACATGAGCCCTTTCAGTACCAGCGGCTGCACACCTTCGAAAGCAGGGACTTTGCCAGTCTCGGTGACAGATAGCAGTCTCTCTGAAGTCGTCCTCGAGTCCAGCCTGTGGAGGTCGTTTGAAAACCCATTGACGTCAAATTCATCACGAGGCATGCTGGAGAGCAACACGTTTTCAGTTGTCCGGTCACGGAAGGTCAATCGGTCAATCACCCTACAGAACAGTTCAAGCACTTGGCAATAGATATGCACAAAGTCGGTGTGCATCAGTGCGACACAGCCCCAGAAGAGCTGCGGGTAAAGAATCACCTTCTCGGGCTCCATGTTCTCGACCATGACTTGTAATGTCAGCAGATTCTCCATCGCAAAACCCAGAACAGCCGGGACAGGGTTACCCAAGCACCTGTGGACGCACCTCAGAAGCAATACGCAGCTATCACTCTTAACACTAGGGCGTAGAGCACGATATATCTGGTGCGATCGACAGGCCAAGTGACGAGACGTGCACTCCATGGCCCACTTGAGTGCTTCAGCACCCCAAGTCTCACGAAGATCTCCCTGGAAGAAAATAGCACTGACCATGCTTTGCACGAGTGCTGATAAGAGTGAAGAGCTAGGAAGTTCGGTACGGACAAGGGTAGGATCCTCGTTCTCCCACATTAGGCTGCCTCTTTTAGACTGGATGTATTTTATCAAGCTCACCACATGCTGCTTATTTTCCCTTTCGCTGCTTTCAACCTCGTACAGTTCAAGATGCCGGCCAGCAAGTGAGTAGAGGAGATTCACGAGCAAATCCTGGCAATGCTCAAGTACAATGTCTTCTGAGCTATCCATCGAAACGCACGTGACGTGGAATAGCAGAGGCAAATTTTCACGGAAGTCTTCATCATTTTCATATGCAATTTCAGCAAGGAGAATCAAAGCTATGTCGGCACGTGAAAGCAAGTGCTGGTGCCCCTGTAAAGCAGATTGGAGCTCATTAGCATTAATTCCATGAACTCCACTGCCCCCCGGATGCAAAAACTCATCATTTGAATTTGGGGTGTCAAAATAGTAATCGCCACTATCTCTGGAGACATGGCGGCTCCTCAGATGACCAGCTGAGCTTCGGACACCCATCAACGGTCCTGACATGTTCATTAACGCTGGAAGGAGCTGGCCTGACCGGCCTGTAGTGGGGTTTGGGATGCTGCTTACTTCTGGGGCCAATGGACTCAATGGGCCAGAGACACTCCGTCCAGTGACCGTCGATGTCCGCCAGCTCAAGTTTCCGCTGACATTCCTGATTGCACCATCAAGAGAACCACGGACAAGCAGGGGGGACATGTGAGGCTGGCTATCAATTACTGATGCTACCAGAGAGGTCGTAGGTCCTTGAGAGAACTCCAATACAACATTTGCAGAAGTATCAACCTTCCCAGGCCTGATTGGTTCTTCATTGTCTTCAAGCATTCTCTGAGATAACTCACAGACCAAATGATCAATGGTCTGCTGTGGGCAAATTCGAGCTAGATATAGACTGACACGCTTAGCAACTGAAAAGTACGTAGCAAATGCACCAGTGATCTCGGCTGATGGATTGGCATCGCAGTCCTCTATCCCTCTGGTGATTAAGAAGTTAAGCACAGGGATAATATTGCGAGTATTGCTTGCAACAGTGCTCCATAGTTTCTCAATCTCGTCAGGAAACTGATCACCATGCTTCCAGGTCACATAATAAAGACTTTTCAGCAATCTCTCACTCCATCCAGATTCCTTTAATCTCACAAAGTTGAGGTTTTCTATCCAAGGAGCCATGCATGTGAGGACCTGATGTTGTGCTATAATGTCCACTGCGTCAAGCTGGCGCTGCATTATTTCCTCGCACAGATGCTCACTGAGTTCAGGATGGTCCTTGGCGAGCTTTGAGGACAGCTTGTACTGGAATTGCTGATAAGAGTCTGGGAGGTTGCCAACAACAGATGCCCGGTAGTGTCCAACACCATCCGCATCATCTTCAGCCCATTCGCGGAGAGATAGTGTCTCCAACATTTGGAGGGCACTGTCACGGATCAGTTTTGTTTGATCGACCACCTTGTAGAGGATCAAGCTCAAAAGTCTCTGGATCTCACATTTTGGAATTTCTTGACGCATGTAAACTTCAGCCAGAACACTGAAATACCCATCTGCTATAGAAGCATCTGGAGAGTAGCACTGCAAATGATTGGGAGATGATTAAAACCGTGTAAACTTAACAGTGATGGTAAGTATATTGAACTGTAAAAACTGTAAGTGTAACATCTTGAAAGAAATAAACAAGAATGGTCAAAGGAGGATTAAAAAGGAAAGGAAAAAAATAAGAATAGTACAATCCTAAGTTGTACAGGATTAATTAACAAGGTAAATATAGTCACCAAATAATTAACAGACCACTTTGAGAAGAAATCATCAACACGAATAACGTTTGCAGCAGATGCAACCAAGTGACTAATTTATAGAACACACAATGTGTACACAGTGAAATTTATTGGCTTGTTCCTACACGTTCAGAAAGACATAAAAATAGAAGCAGAGTTTACCTGATCTATGCAAGCAGGAAACAAATCCAAATTTGTCTGCAAAATATTCTTCAGCGCGGTTTTTGCCAAGAGAACTCGAAAGTGACTAGCTTTTTGTTTGTCCTTCCCACCAAAGCGTCCTGCATCAGTATGCTTTGAGTATGATGGTGTTCGAGGATCTACTGGTGAATGCCCAAAAGGTGCTCTCATAGCTGGTTCCCCGAACAAACTATTGATCCACAATATTACCCGACCTGACATTTTTCTAGCATTATCATCAAAGCAAGGACCATAAAGCAACGAAGCAATAGCATTCATGGAAGCCCAATTGATAGCATCCAACTGCTCAGCGATTTCCCTGTCAAATGCAAGCTTGTCAAGCGATTCCCTTGACCTATTATGCTGAGTGGCTTTATATCGGTCAAGCTCACGTCGATAGTCACTGCTGCTTTCCTGCCCCCATGTGCTGCCAGAATCATCACTCCAGTTAAGGAGAAGATCAAAAAGTCTCTTACGTATTCTGTTGTCAAACCTCTCAGACTTGGCATCAACAAACTCAGGAGCTAGATATCTTATAACAGAGGCTAATGCATATCGGAGAGGCTGCAAATCCTGAAAGCTATCGGATGATGACATGTTGATTTGGCGGTATGTTTCATCGATAAACTTCAGAAAATGTAAACGGAGAACAGGCTTCCGAACAAGCATCCCAGGCCAAACCTTTTCAGCTATCATTCGATGTATGTTTGCAACATGAGTGCGCAGATCCTCACGGCGGAACCTAGCATTCTGCAGAGGGAAATACATAAGAAAGTAACTACGATGAGAGAGTATATTATTGTACCTGCAATCCTCATTATTAGGATCATGATGTAAAATACAAATATTAATGATATAGACAGTTTACAGTATCAACTAACAAGTTAGGATATTAGACACGGAATATGGTAAAGGAGCAGTAGGCTTCCAACTTTTATTATAAAGATGATATTTGTGGATGCTAGTAGGAAGCTCGATAAGAAGAGAAGCTCGCTCCACACTAAAATTACAATTTTGCTGTCCCAGAAAAAGCATGACAACAGCAAATAAGTTTGAGAAGAAAAAACCATTGAAACATGGTCATCAAGCTACATAGCTAAAACCATAGCCATGCAAAGCCAAGTGAATCAAATAAGGTGTGCAGCTGAGCAGCAACGGTCAAAGCTTTCAGTAAAAGGGAAAGTTCTATTTAAATATTTGACATCTTAAATGAAGATGTTTAAAAATAAAGAGGCACAGTGCATTAAATGAATTCAACAATTTAACCACTATACCGACATTGGAAGAAAGTTAGCTGCTGTACCTTCCATTTTGGTTTCGCCTCTGTTTCTGATGAAACATCCTCAAGAAAAGATGCAAGTTCACCAAACATGGTTTCACATACTTCTAGATGTGAGTGCCCAAGGGCAGCCGTAGCAGCAAGCTGCACAAACAGAAACAAATCAAAAGGAAAAATCAGTTCATGCATTGATGCAATAATCAACTAAACATGTACTATGGTGCAATGTTGAATTGAGGCTCAGTACACAGAAGAATGGCATTAATATTTGTTAGCTAATTATCCCACAACAAATCCGTATACTTTGCCTGTGTGGATTTTTTGGGAAAAAATAGAAAATAAAGCACTTCACCCAGAACAACAATGCTAGAATAGTATGTAGGTGGGTTTAAGCACTTAGAAGTATAATCATATCTTACTGCATATCCTTCTGAACCATGGCGCAGTGATGGGAAAATTGTATGGAATACGTCTTTCGGCGTTTTGACGCCGAATTCTTTGTTTTCGGGTGGGCAAGAGCACGCAAATGTTGCATAAATCAACCACTGATCAAGCTTAGCGTCAGAATCTTGTGATTGTTGAGACTTTCCACCTAGTTCAGAAGGAGTGATCTGCTCAAGTCTCCTAACAACTTCTATTCTGTTGAGTCATACAATAGTCAATAAGATTTAGAACCAGATTGTCAAGTGAATGAAGAAAATTGTATTTTTAATGAAATGAAACTTAACAACAGCACATAATACTTTTAGATATTACAAATCTTCATATACCATCTTAAAACAAATATCACCCATTGTAGGATGGCAATCAATGGTTCTCATGCCCCGAAGGCTCTAACGAAGAGGAAAGAAGCAAGACTAAGCTGATAATTACTGTCTTGAGACCTAAATCCTTAATCTTGGTAAGGACACAAACTAACACTGCTTAATCCTTGGTCTTCATAGGGGCATAAAACTGAAACTGGTCTATAAAGTAGGAGAAAACCATTTCATGAACTCTTATTTCGCATGCTCACACCATAACATAACATACTTCAACACTCATCCATCTTAGTGGAAACTTGAATAAAACATATTTTCAAACGACCCAAGCTATAAGTGTTAGCGATCACATACGAACGCTAGTTCTGATATTACCAAAGCAATGCATTTTTAGTATTCATTTCTCACTGGACCATCAAATCCAAGAAAAACATGTTCGATTCTCACACCATATTATGTATTTATTTTTATAATTTTTGAAGAATAGCCTACACCAACTTGCTTGGGAAAAAGACTTTGGTGCTATTGTATAATTTTTGAAGAATATATAAAATTTTCTGCAGCAACAAATGGGCCCTGCTCCTATGTTAGTTCTGAATAAATTCAGTAAGCAAACCGAGGTCAAGAGCATGTGTCTATTGAGTGTCTCCGGTTCTGAACTAGTCAACTTACCATCTAAGGAGGTTTTTAATATCCACCACAGAACCAAATTGTATTCATCTACGAGCTTCTACTCAATTTCTTGCTAACAGGACATTTAAAAAGAAAAGACATAGTGCAGAGATGTCCCTGCCTAATCAAACACACAAGACACAACAAAAGATCATAATGCGGGGAAAGGTACCACCTAGCATATTGACAAACTAAATCATATGTACAACAACATTTCGAAGGTGCAAGGGCACAGGATTAAGAGATCATGATGGGGCTGCTCATGAGATAGTTCAAATTGCTAGGCATGCAGGCAACTGTGTAGTCTGGATTACGATGGCCAATTGTATTTGTTCTCTTTGCATGAAGGATTCTAATAACTCTAATACTGGTTAATACAGTGTCACTTTACTCAAAAAATATGTACAACAAAATTGCAGGAAAAAAACAGAGTTCTTGCCTTGCATCATGGACAGAGGTCGGGCAAAGTTCGGCTGCGTATTTCACAATTTCGCTGAGGTAACGAGCCCATCTGCTTTTATCAATGCTCTCCAAGATGGATTGAAGCGTCACATCCAAAGGGATGGGATCCATCTCACGTCTCAGATCATAAGGTCGCCCTGGATCCCAGTAACAGCTCTGAACAATGTCTTCCTGCAAATTTATTATGATTTACTTACATGATCAAGCATAAAAAGGTTCAATGACAAACTTTAAGCCACTGTAGGATTGTTGAAGATATAAGAAACTCACCCCATTTTCCTCTATGATATCAATGATAAATATAGGTTCTGGTTCGAGTTTCAGTTTATTGTCACCCCATTCATTTACCGAGCAATCTCTTAGATCATTTTTTAGAGCTCGAACACATCGCAATAACTCCAGAGCTGTAAGCCGTATTTGAACATCAGCAGAGCTGAGGAAGACAAGCCCAACTGCATCCATTTCTGAGGCACGAAATTCAGATATATCTCTGGACCTAGGAAAAGAAGATCCTCCTAGGCCCGAACGTTTAAAATTTTGAGTATCTTTGGCCAGAAGTTCTTCAGAGAGGCAACCTCTCCACAACCGCATAAGCTCTACTAAGCGTCCCAGTGAATTGAGAATCAAAATAGGGAACTCGTCAGGGAGTTTCAGGATAAAATTAGCCATTCCTTTCAACACAGCAAATCGACGATTAGGCAGGTATCGCACGATCCTGTTCAACACTAGCACGGCTTCCTCACGGACAACAGGGTCAATACTGGTAACATGTTGAGGTATAATCTCGGTCATTCTATCATTACGGCCCACCTCTTCTATCAAGTATGGTATACATTTAAGCACGGATCTGAAGAGTGATCCCTGAGATTTGTCCTTCGTTACATTATCTGAAAAGCAATATTAGAAATCATGGGCAATTCAAAAATGGAAGAACGGATTAAAACAATTGCTGCTTTCACAATTTCAGTATCATTACTGCACAAAAGATGGTCCAAAATGAGTCCATATAAACAATACAACTTGGCAAGTAATTTGATCATTTGCTGCATATGATAAGTAAGCAACATACCTATTGTAGCCTTCGATGATGTGAGAAGGGCTAGGCTGTAAGCCTTGCTGCAAGACCTTAATATTGCCTCGATAGCTAACTTGACTTTTGGAATGTAGTGGCCAATACCAAACACTGAAATTACAGAGTAATATAGTGCTTACCATGTTGTCACAAAATAATTAAGTTTGTAAAAACTGATACTGCTCCCAAAGCGATGTTACCTTGGAAAACATCCAGGCCAATTTGTTGATTTGATGGAGAAACAACTATCTCAAGCAAAGCCCTAAGACCAACAACCTTTGCTTCACTTAAACTATCTGGTTTCAACAGTTCCAGTATCATATGGTTCATTGCAAAATCCAGGTTGCTCTCTGCTAAGGTCACACAAAACTCAACAAGTTTATCATGCTGGACATCTTGAGTCAGCAATCCTTTCTTCAAAACTGTCAGCAATTGAGATGTAACACTATCCAAATAGTCCCACACTTGATTTCTGGGCTGATACTCTGCATAAACATTTACATAAAATTTTACTACCCGATGAAGACAATCTAATGCCATTGATCGATGATTCTTGTCCTGCATAATGAACAATCAATCAGAATTATGCTTCATGCAGCACAAAGTTAGAATGTGTCAAAAATCAGAATCCCTATGTGTAATAACCTAAGGACAACAGTATGAAACGTTAGTTAGTAAAAAATATTATGACACGATGATCTTGTTGTCCTGATTAATAAAAATGTGGCATGAATCACCTTAAGATACTTATACAGGATCTCCAAATGCTGAGAAAAGTTAGTGTTGAACGTATGGGAATCACCAAGACAAAGTAGAAGAGTGACCAGTGGAAATCCAACCTACAAAGTAGATTCGGATTAAATATTAATACAGAAAATATATGGAGCAACAGCAAGCTAGAAACTAAAAGTGACATTAAAAAGTGAGAGAATGAAAGGAGTTTAATGCCTCGATTCACCCCCGACCATTATTACAACACCTTAATTCACCCACAACTCTGGTAATATACTAAACAATTTAAGTAAGTCTCAGTCATGTGTTATTAAATCCATATGCATTGCTAGCAAATAAACATGTAATAAACTTGAAAGCCGAGTGATTTGATTTGTAAAGAGGGCAAGTATTAACCATGATTGACAAAGGGTAATATAAATTTTTGGGAAAGAGTTTAGGATTATTTGTAGAATTTAATGTCTCTTCCAATTGATAAGGCAGTGACTGATATCTACGATTAAAAAAAGGAAGTTTTTTAAAGTAAAAAAGTGCATACAAAAGTTGTCAGCCATACAAAACAACTTGAAGATAGGCTTGCAAGCTTCCAAAGTGATAAACAGCAAGACTAAAAATCAAAATGAAGACATGCATTTTTTGTGCAAATGCAAATGTTGGACTGTGTAATTATAAAACGAAATGGCATGTCATCAACTTACAGCAATATGCTTGCTCTGCTTATCCATCCAATACATGAGCTGGCCTCTTATTCGAGAAACAGCATCATACCAAAGTGACAATGCAGATTCCACGCCCAGTGGAGGCCAATAATTTCTACCTCCCTCAGCAAGTGGGGCCAGTATACTTGAGAGCATATTGCACAAAGCATGTTGCAGTTCACTCTTTCTTTTGTTTGGTGGTCGATTCAGAGGATTTGCTTTTGCAATGAAGGATACTGAAGCATTCAGCCCACCCTCCGTCTTCACCTGGCAAATTGAATTAAGAGGGTATATAAGCCATCATACATTGTATGGCCAGAAAGAGCATTGAGGCATTCGATGCAGCCTTCTTATGAAACAAACAGGTTCAGGGATGATGAAACAGACTGAGTACAGGTCTTTCTTGTGTGAATATATATTTTATTTGGAAACAAAATTATGAAAATCAAAGGGGCTTCCTGAAATTCAGGTTTGGTCAGTGGATCCTAGGAGTTGGAGCACAGTAGCATACTAGTAAACAAAATTCTTAGGAAGTTCCTATATTTTTCTCAACAAATGAAATTGTTATAGAACTTTCAATCCTTATAAATTGGCACAAATATTAATGAAGTCATTGTAGAATCATACCCCCAATTTGAGGTAGCGCATCCCATTAATAATGTTGAGTGTCTCACTTCTAGCAACAGGAGTATCAACACGACGATTATTAAGCTCCATGAAAAACCTCTCAGTAACAGAACTAAACCTGTGGGAGTCATCAAAGTCTAACTTAAACACAGACATCACAGCAAAATGAACCAGCTTTTGCAATGCCTCTAAAGTTGCAAACGCCACCCCTGATTCATGGAAGTAGGAGATTTTAAGAAACATACCTGATACGTGATAAAGCTCCTAAAAGTTGAGCAACAAGATCTAAGAGGAGACCTCGCAAATCAACCAGCGAAGGATAATCTACTTGGCTGACAACCCTGGAAAAGGATAAGGTAAGGAGGGACTCAGTTTCACAAGTACATAAGTTTACTTTTTATGTCAGCCGAGAAACAAATTTACAGAATGATTTCGAGGAGTATGGCACATGTAGACAAAACAAGAAAGCACACAGGCGTTGTATACAAATTGTTTATTTCCTGTTCTTCTGAAATGCCAATCAAGAGTCCAGCCATTAACAAAAGGCTGAAGAAACATCATAGGTCATTTTTAATCAGTGTATTTTTCTCTCTTCTTTTACTTGATACCTCTTCTTTATTGCTGCTCTCCAGCGCTTCCCCTGCTCTGTGCCCATCCGTCGCGGCCTGGCAAATGTCCTCCCGCTGCGCTTCGGTGCCCAACAACCATTGGTGTCACAGCCGATGCCACTTTCAAGCCGCGGCCGGTGGCGCCCTTGGTGAATCACACCTCCCTCACCATCTCAAGCGGCCTAACTACATTGCGCCACCGCAATACCGCCCTCGTCAGATCCCATGCCCCGGCGGCCCGGGTACTGGTGCACCACCGCCCACCTTCCCTAGAGTATTCCCGTGAACCTCACATGACCGGTTTAAACCCTAAACCTAATACTTTTTTGTTAAGTTCGAATATGGAAAGTTTTCGCTCGTTTGCTAAAAAAAGGGTGTTCAATGTTAATGAATAGCAGTCTGCATTACGATCGCACAACCTGGTATAAATGTTCTTATCATAAAAGAAACCAAATTTAAGAATGCAGTAGATTATCACCTGTCTGCATTAATTAGCCAATCAAATACGAAACTTTCCAAGCCATTCCAAAGTTTCTCTGCACAAAATAATGCATAAGTTAGTCAACCATTTTAAAAGGTAATGCACTATGCAAAGTCCTCGCAGAAAACAGCAGCAACAAAAATAACCTGTTATCCCCTCTTGTGGGCAATACTCAGCAAATCGAATGCAGGCTGAACTGAATATGCACTCAACAGCAAGCTGGGTAAGGGAAAGGGAAATCCATGAACATGTTAGACAAGAGAATGCATGATAAGAAGTTGGGGAAAGAATTAAGTTTGAGAGATCATGGATGAAAATGCTTGCTAGTGACTATTTTAACTAGCAGATAATCTATGAAATGCATTATCTGGTGATCTTTATTGAGCATACAGTGGAAGAGAATGTTGTTCTTTGTAAGGAAAATGCATGGTCGGTTGATAACAGACCTTCTTTTGGTATGTTGAGGCATCATGGGCACCTTTTGGTGATTCACTGTGGAATAATGGTGTACAAAACTTCAGTAAAAAGTACAAGATTGCAGAGAGTTTCTAGGGTTGGGGAGCAAACAATGGCAATGTAAAACAGATTGAAATCTAAGAGTAGCAGGTTCAAGAGTTGATGTCAGTCAGCATACCTTTCTCTCCACCGAAGAAGAGCATCCAAAAGAGGTAAAGGTGTGTGCCTCGCAACCATGGCAAGTGAGTCCAGTACTTGCTCGTAGCTTGGATCAGACGGCCGTAGGTACTGCCCATCCTGCTTATTTAGAAAAAAAAAAGTTAGGCTTAGGACAGAGTTTGCACTATAGCATTTCCTCTTGCAACATAACATGCTGATCTGGATGGTAGAACTGTGCCAAACTTTTAGCAGTGGAATGTGCGAATATTTCCTCTATGCTTCCCAATAGAGCGAAGAAGCACAACATAATGTGCTGTCATGTTAGCACACAGCGACAGACTCCAGTAATAATGGTAACACAGAAACGGCATTTAAGAGAAAAGGCGCCATGCCGACGGAGGTAACTGAATAATCAATGTTCTCCAATACCAACATGTACGAACACGTGCTGCACTGCTGCAAACACGTGAGTCGGTAATAACAAGCCCATGGAAGCATGAGTAAAATCCCGGCATTTTCTGAATATGCATGCCCACGTGGCATTTCGGAGCATTGATGAGAACTCTGACCTAATCCTTGAACCTGACCAGTATCTAGCACTACTGGATGCACATAGGGTTAGACACAAGCATTTGAGCAAGATCCAAGCATTGGCGAAGAATATGTGTGCCTGCTGCGTGTCACGGGTAAATCAAACCGTGCCGCCCCGGGCTGACAGGCGATATTTCGGAGCATCAATCAGACCTTCTATAACCTGATGATTGATATTGCTCTTCTAAAGAAAGTAACCTAATTGGTAACCTGGCATTTCAGCACCATGCGCGCAGGACGCTCGTAGGCTAGAGAGCTACATACATCTAAATCGTGCCGCGGGGAAACGCTAGCGGGCGATCCCCGGACCAATCGGCGCGGTGAAGCGAACGAGCAGGGCAGTTGACCCCGCACGGGAATGGATGGGAATCCGGTGCGCAGGTGGGGGGACAGGGAGGTACCTGGGCCTGGGCGGTCTCGATGCGGCGGCGGGCGAGCGGGAGGAAGCGGGCGAGGAGGGAGTCTACGATCTGCCTGGCGGCGCCGCCGGCTCCCGCGTCGTGGGGGGCCGCGGCGGAGGCGTGCGGCGTGGGGGGCAGCGGCGGCGGGTAGGAGACCCCCGCCGCCGCGATGGCGGCGGCGGCGGACAGGTGGTGGGAGGAGCGCGGGGTCGCCATCCAGCTGGGCCGGCCGACGAGATCGGTCGCCACGGACGGACGGACGGACGGACGGAGGTCCCCCAGCCAGCCAGCCAGCCAGCCAGGCGTCGCAAGCGTCGATCTCGCCCAAGGTGTTCCACTGTCTGCCTGTCAGAGTGGAGTGTCCCTGGCTTTGCCACTTTCCTTTTTTTTTTTTGCCTTGCTTGATTAGCTAGTACGTTAAATTAATGCTAAAACACTCGTGTAAAAAAATGCTATAAAACACTTATGGGATCATCATGTTGTCTTCCTCCATAAATCAGTACTGATTAATTTCCTTTATTTATCAATTTTCTGTCCTTTATGCAAAAAAGAAAAGAAAATACACATCATTTTGGATTATGCTTTTGACTCAAAAAGGCAAATGTCTCTAGTGGCACCACATCGAAACTCAATCTTAATCGAACAACACTGATGTGATCGACGACAAAAGCAACGGAGATTATTGTACGAGACTTTTTCATCTGGAAATGCTGCGTTATTGTCGGTTTCCTATATAAACATGTGTGTTGAGTACTTGATTTGTATGGACTATCGAAAACCAACGAGCTAGCTCGTGAGATGCTAGTAGCGAGGTGGACAACATTCATGTCCAGAAGCCATCGGTGGTGGCGTATCTCCGGGAACGGTATAGACCTTGTGTTAGTTCAAAGCGGCGGTAGCAACATTCATCTTGACACCTAGCCCTGATCGAGGGAAGAAGTAGAGGTTAGGGGATGGAAAAGGGAAAACACATAGTCTTGGAATGTTGCTAGGTGTCAAGATGGTTGTTACACTCACGAGATGGATTTCGACTGGTTTATGGGTTTGGATACAGATCTGCAGCGTCACGCTAAGATGGATCACAAGAGTTCAACTCAAGTCCAGGAGAGAGAGATTTGGAAGAGAAAAAGGCAATTGCCAATCCAAAGATGTAATTGATGCCCCCCATGGGGCTCCTAGAGAGATTAGACACTTTGGACCATCGGATTGGGCCTAAGAGGCGATCTGGACAGTTGGCTGCTGGAAAGACGATTGTGTTCACCTTTGTAGTAAAAAGCTACTGCGTTTCGTGCACCCGCTTTTCGTACCCACAGACGCGTCTCTCTCTGCCCGGCCTAGTCCTGTCTCCACAGAAAAGCGCCCGGGCCCGCTTGTCGGCCTCCTAGGTAAAGTTTTCGGTGGTAATTTACCGGGTGTCGGTGGTTTGGGCAGGGGCAGCAACCCCGCTCGGGGCGGTTGAAGGGTTCCGTGGCAGAAAACAAAAAAAATCTTACGTTGGAACTTCCTAATGCCCAAGATCTATCTATGTAGTAATACAGTAACGACCGGAGCGTATAGAAGACATACCCTTGTAGACCATACGCGGTTAACATTCTGAGGAGAACGTGGTTGAAGTAGTTGAACTCGTAGCCGACCTCAAGGTCGCGAAGCTCCTCGCAGGTCACCCCTTGCTCCTTATTCATCGTGCAGCAGCTCCAGCTCAGGACATCCAAGGTGCCCTAAGTGAGGCCCTCGTGGTTTCATACACATACGATGTACGATGACGACCTCCGACTACTTGATCCCTGGTGGAAGAGCGGAAGTAGATCTCCGGCTTGGAATCCCTGCAGCGCAACGGCGTGCTGCAGGTGCGCCATCTCTTGCGCGGACAGTCCTTTCTTGGGACCGTGCCAACGCGTGGAGACAACTATGAAGAGAGAGAGGGAGGAATTCTCTAAGGAAAATGCCTTAGAAAACATCTCAAATTGTGTGTCTAATCCCACCCATGGGCACCCCTTTATATAGGGGAGGTGTACCCTCCCCTTTGGGTTTCCAACGTGGGACTATTCAAGGGAGAGAGGAGGGAGGCACATGGGCCTCATGGACCAGCTGGCCAGGGGTGGGCCCTACCCCTTGTGGCGGCTAGGCCTTGCCCCTTGGTCGTTTCCTCTTGCGGTTTCCCTCATAGGCCCTTTTTCCCTAGGAAGTTTGGCCCATTAGTAGAATACCCCTTCAAATTAGATTTTAATATTATATTAATATTAATTACATTAGTTAACATGTAAATACATATTACAAAATCTGATTTGACCCGAAACACCTTTTGGTTACCTTTCTATTTCCTCCGAACGACTTTGGAACTTTCCCGAAACGATTTCGGTTCTCTCATAAAACTTTTCTGGTTTCCTTTTCTCTTTCATATGGTGATTCCAACTTATAGACGATCTCTAGCTCATCATACCCTTAAGTATATTTCCCCACAGCTCAGGAATGGCATAGACATGATCTCCATCAATGATCAATAGCGGGACCGGGATGTCCATAACGACCCCTATGCATTACACGATGATAATGTCGTTTAAACCGTAAATGTCGTTTCCCATTCCCTTTGCCACTTGATACCTAGTTCACCCGAGATTTGATCTACGGTATCTCCATACCTTCGTTCGATCTTGTTACCGATGAACTTGTTTCTCGTTCCCATGTCGTTGTATTTCGTGACCCAGTCACACGCTTGCAAGCTTTGTTAATGCAACGTCATCGAGATGGCCACAAATGTATCTATCCGCTACATGAATTGGCAAATCCTAGTCTTCATATGTACTCATCTACGCGCCCCTTTGGGAAACCTGAGTGGTACCTTTTTGATCATCCAGTCATGGAATAATACTGGATAACCATCTAAGCTCCCTCTAGAACGGTGATTTGCATTATCCCACAGTCTAAGGATCAGGTTGCGAGATTTCCTTAGTTTATAATTAATGGTGAACTTTCTAACTAGATCTCATTATGATACAACTTGTTAGGATATTTGTCGATCACATCATTCAACTAATGACATGATCTCATTGTCAATTGGCATAAATACCCATGATCTCGAAACCCTAGATCATCCTGATGATCAATGAACTAGTTCGCTAGAGGTAACTAGAGACTTGGTTTATTTACATACCACACGTGTATTAACGTTTCGTATAATACAGTTATAGCACAATATGAAACTATTATGAACTAATTGAGATATGACAATGAAAACCTATTTATTATTTGCCTCTAGGGCATATATCCTTCAGTCTCCCACTTGCACTAGAGTACAAATAATCTAGCTCGCCTTTTACTCATCATAAACCATATCACATATGCGTTTATTGACCATTCATGCTTATGGAAAACGTCATGTCTATGTTATGTTTTACCAAATCATTATGTCTTTGAAAATCGTTAATGTCTTCCTAACTTTGACATTCATACCATTGTCTCATAATGGGTTGAAGTATTCGTAAAGTGAGACTTTGTGTCTAGTGTTCACCCTGATGTTCGCTTTCACTGTAGTCACGTAAACTTTGAAACACACTTCGCACTCCTTTGTGTGTATATATAGTAGTTATGGCAACAGAGTGAGGTCTGTATCCAGGAGCCAGTAGTGACGTTAGATCATCCACAATGAGGTTTCTCATGGGCACTGTGCCCTGGGACACACCCTCTGCATAAAGACAAACTAGTCCCGCCACAACAATATACATCACGTCAGATGGAGCCCTTATACTTCTATATCTATGTAGATCCTAGTGCATGAAATGCAACTATGCGCCTTACTTTGCTTCTTGTCATTTAAGGACAAACTTAATTCTAGTTCAGTGATTAACTCAAGAATCACTCCAAGACATGTTCTTACAGTTAAGAGCTTATCCTTCCAACCAGAACCTCGGGTAACACTACGTCGAGTATACAATATGCTTGTATGGAAGAACCTATGACTGAGGCATAGAAGATGCAACACATATCTTTCTTTCTTTTAACCATGGTTGTAATATTAAGACTAACTCAATTCTTCATACAAGTAAGAACCTCTTTCCTTTCCTTGTTCCATTCTGAACTACTTCAGAATCTTATCTAGGATATTCTAAACATCTTCAGAATCAAGTCCAGGAAGCATTTGACTATGATGTTTATTAAACTTACCAATCTATCTCGATAGATCTCATTGTTTAATAACTTGTTCAACTTCATTCATATTTACTAACTTAAATGTTATCAATACCATTCACATCATTCATATATGTTGTCCATGTATCTCAGAATGATTTCACGCTCCCACTCAAATATGGCATCCATATATGAGATCTAGGGATTTCACTTAGCTCCCACTCAAAATATGTCTACTACATATTAAGATTTGGCCAAGCTAATTAGCTCCCACTCAAATGCAGGTCCTCTCGATAATCTTGGACATTCCAAAATTCTTTGATCGTCATCAAATTGAGAATTATAGCTACGAGATTCCAATATCCATATATTGCTGGTGTAAATCCAATAGACTCAAGCATCGCTATATTTATAGTTAACTCCTTGAATTTGTCCATACTTTGTAACAAATCGAGCTTTACGTCTCCATTAAGTTTCATTTCTATCTTATGACTTTGAAGTCATTCAGAAATATCAAGTAAACATCTTTACTTAATAAGATCTAGTAGCACATTACTTTGCAATCTTAAATGTAACTTAATATAGGATTTTATGACTCCTGGTCATTTATCGCACTTAGGTCCATCACGCTTCTTTGTAATTCGTAGGTATGTCTTGTTTATAAACATGACAAGTGAATTAATAATATAATTTCGCAAACTTGCAGAATATATCGTTGAATCCTACTTTCTTTAGTAAAAGCATTCACTAAAACTTAATGATCATTATCATTAGTTTCTCCTCTATCCGTAGAGCGGTTTCACGAAACAAATTTCGCCGCGCTACTCAAAATACCTTGTGTATCTTCATCAAGACACATCAATTTTGGACAACAGCAGGTTTGCCTCTTATGGAATATGTATTCATAGTTGCCTAAGAATACGCTAGAAAGACTTGTTTATTCGCCACGATTTCGAATTATCGAAACCTCTAGAAACTCAAACATTCCATAACTCTTATGGTGTTGTTTCCACGAATCTTTAGATGTTTCTTTGTATGTCAACCGAGTGTTTGCTCATTTTGATCTCTAACTCTAAACGATAACTATAACCCCGATAAGAGATAATATTATACCATATATATCTAATACATAATGATTATGATATTTATACATTTCAATACACTTTGAATTTGCCCTATTATCATAATTTGTGAAACCTTTTTCACATGTCCTTTTATGCTAAAATTAAAATAAATACTTTAGTCATGTCGATCAAATCGAAGAGACTTTTGTATTATTGTTAATAAAATATCCTCCTTCACTTTGAAATATTTTGAATGATTCAAAACAGTTTCAAACTTATGTTTCATTAAGTAAATACTCATATTCACTTAAATCCACAATGAAGTATGTAATGATTTCCACTATTTATTGAAAATACGATACATCATTATGTATAAATTCCAGATGAAGTATAAATAATGATTTCCACTATTTGTTGAAAATACGATACATCATTACGTATAAAGTTTAACATTTCTTTGTATATCACCGTTTTACCAGAATACGAAGTTTTAGTCATTCTGCCCAACGAGGCATGGTTTTGCAAAGTCTCTAGATTAAGCATCTAAGACACCGATCTCCATTTATAATGAAGAACATGCAATAACCAAAATGACTTAAACTATAGTGTCGTGTCATTATTAAACTCTGGATATCTTTTAACATTCTAATCCTTTATAAATGTTTAAACTATTATCATTAACATAGTGATGAGAATAACTTATTTATAATCATAATGTGATCATAAAGGTATTATTCATAAGAACAGTACAACTGGCTTGTAACTTATTTATATGAACAATCTTCTCGCCAAAAGCAAGACACACAAACAAGGATTACAAAATTATATTCAAGTCCACTAATCCAAATGATAAACCTTTGAGGAAAGGGGTGATGTCGGTCATCAACTGTTTCGCTTGCCGTCATCAAGCCACATTGCCTCAACTCCAGCAATTCTCAAGCAGATCATCCTGTTTTCACAAAACGGGACAAGTATCCAATACTTATGTAAACTGCAACGAGTTTTGCAAGAATTACATTTATAACTTTGTATATCTGACATATACCCTTTTCATTCATGACCTCCATTGCAATTAAGCCCTTCTGAGAGTTCACAACTCTAATGCAAGATCGCTAAGTGTTTCTCTAAATATTCTATTTTCATCCATCATGGAAGAAAACTCATCCAACAACTCATACTTTATGTGCCTGATCTTGCAGAATACAATATTGTAATCCAACTCTCCATCGAATGGAGAATGGCTTATTGGATGATTATTGAGAATACACAAACATTGCGGAGTCATCAGATTATCTCCTAATGGTCATTGTATCAAGAAGAGAAGATCACCTTTAATGAGGATACCCCTCATGCGTGGGCATTAATCTATGAAGTTGGACCCTTTTGCTAAGTTCCACATCAAGCAATAAATTTCCCATGGTTGCAAAAGACCTCAATGGGATATGCCATGATCTACTAAGATATTTGCAAATAGACATCTAGACTAAGTTCATAATATGAGTTCAATCCTAATTGAGCCCCCACTAAAATTGTTCATACCCTAGACGATTTTAGTGATCACACGATCCCAATCCGCTACACCACCCCCAATCGTCATGGCCGGCAATGCAGTTTCAAAGGTAGATATTCCCCAATGTCAATCACATCAACCATGTGACTCATGCTCGACCTTTCGGTCTCTTGTGTTCCGAGCCCCGTGTCCGACATGATAGGCTCGACAAATCTAACTTGTGTGTATTTTCTGTGCAACATGGCTTACAACCACTGTATGCGAACACGGATATGTCTGACACCCAATCGTCATGGACTGCCTCATAACAGAGAACTTTCTTGGTGGTGCACACATAAGGGGAACACTATCATTGGAATTACTTAGGGATTATCTTATTTGCTACCGTTGAGTATCTTAATACTAGCATACAATAAGATGAATAATAGGTATTAACATCATATGTATATTGTGATATGATATGGTCCTTCTTCTTGCGCCTTGATCTCCATCGAGCGCTCCGGCATGATCTCCATCTTGCCCCTGGTTTGACGCCAAGTCCACGATGGCTATTACTACACAACTTAGTAACATAAAAGTAAACTACTTTACCTTCATAACGACCAATACCATATCAAATCACATGCCCTCCTGCAAAATAAAGTTAGACGCCTCTACTTTTTCAATTGCAAGTTTTACGTGGTTGTTAGGGCTTTTGTAATAGAACTGTTTCTTATCTACGAACTTTCCAACCACAACATGGATCCAATAGTTGTCTCTACTACACCCCTTTCGGGGCCCTCCGTTGTAAATTCTATATCAACTATTGAATGAGAGACAGACACCCACTAGCCACTTATACAGAGTGAGCCGTATGTCGAGCGTGAAACCAGTCTCGCGTATGAATACGCGTAAGGTTGGTCCATGGCGCTTCATCAAACAATACCGCGATATAAACAAGTACACGTTAGAGGGTAATAACTAAGAGATCAATGCTCGCGCAATACTTGTGCGTACTGGCTGTACAACACTCCTACGCATAGATCGGCTCTGATACCACTTAAGGGTTCCGTGGTAGAAAACAAAAAAATCCTACGTTGGAACTTCCTAATGCCCAAGATCTATCTATGTAATAATGCAGTAACGACCGGAGCGTATAGAATACATACCCTTATAGACCATATGTGGTTAACGTTCCAAGGGAAACGTGGTTGAACTAGTTGAACTCATAGCCGACCTCAATGTCGTAAAGATCCTCACAAATCACCCATTTCTCCTTCTTCATCGTGCATCAGCTCCGGCTCACGACATCCAAGGTGCCCTAAGTGAGGCCCCTCATGGTTTCTTACACATACGGTGTATGATGACGACCTCCGACTCCTTGATCCTTGCTGAGAGTGCGGAAGTAGATCTCCGACTTGGAATCCCTGCAATGCAACGTCGTGCTGTAGGTGCGCCGTCTCTTGCGCGAACAGTCCTTTCTTGGGACCGTGCCAATGCGTGGAGACAACTATGAAGAGAGAGAGGGAGGAATTCTCTAAGGAAAATGTCTTAGAGAACATCTCAAATTGTGTGTCTAATCCCACCCATGGGCACCCCTTTATATAGGGGGGAGGTTTGCCCTCCCCTTTGGGTTTCCCATGTGGGACTATTCAAGGGAGACAGGGGGAGGCGCATGGGCCTCATGGGCCAGTCAGCCAGGGGTGTGCCCCACCCCACGCACAGCCCTAGTCTAGCCGGGTGGGCCCCTTGTGGCAGCTAGGCCTTGGTCCTTTGGCCCTTGGCCCTTCCCTCTTGCGGTTTTCCCTCATGGGCCCTTTTTCCCTAGGAAGTTTGGCCCATTAGTGGAATACCCCTTCAAATTAGATTTTAATATTATATTTAATATTAATTACATTAATTAACATGTAAATGCATATTACAAAATCCGATTTGACCTGAAACACCTTTCGGTTCCCTTTCTATTTCCTTCGAACGACTTCGTAACTTTCTCGGAACGATTTTGGTCTCTCACGGAACTTTTCCGGTTTCCCTTTCTCTTTCATATGGTGATTCAAACTTACATAGGATCTCTAGCTCATCATACCCTTAAGTGTATTTCCCCATGGCTCGGGAATGGTACAGACATGATCTCCATCAATGATCAATAGCGGGACCGAGGATGCCCAATGACCCCTATGCATTCCACCATGATAATGTCGTTTGAACCGTAAATGTTGTTTCCCATTCCCTTTGCCACTTGATACCTAGTTCACCCGAGATTTGATCTACGGTATATCCATACCTTCGTTCGATCTTGATACATTACAAATGTATCTATAATTTTTGATGTTCCATGCTTGGTTTTATCCACTTTCTTGTGTTTTGTCCACACTTTGGAGTACTTTTCATATGATTTCTTGGACTAACCTATTAACAAGAGCCACAGTACACTGCTTTCTGCTGTTTTGGTTCCAAGAAAGTCAAAAATGAATATTCTCGGAATTGACGGACAAAAGCCAAAGTGCCTATTTTTCCAAGTCATCGAGATGCGAATACGAGATGGAGAAGGGCGGGCCACACCACTGGCCAGTGTGGCTTGGCCCACGCTAGGGGGTGGTGTGGCCAGCCCAGGCACCCCCTCGGCCTCTCCTTCTGCCTATATATTGCCCTCGGGATGAAAACCCTAAGTATCCGATCAAAAATCCACGAAAGAGTCTCAGAGTCCACACATCTCCATCCCTAGATCGGGAGGATCTGGCTCTTCCGGCACCTGGAGAGGGGAATTCACCCTGGAGGCCTTCTTCATTGCTATGCAAGCCTCATGTGTGATGCGTGAGTAGTTCATCCTTGGACTACGGATCCATGTAGTATCTAGATGGCTGGTTCTCCTCCTTTGTGCTTTCATGTTTAGATCTTGTGAGCTCTATTCATGATCAAGATCATCTATTTGTAATTCTGCATGTTGTGTTTGCGGGGATCCGATGGATATTGAGATGCTATTTCAGATTGATTATTGATTCTATCATGTCTTTGTTATTTGTGATCTTGCATGCTTTCCGTTGTTAGTAGCTATCTTGGCCAAGTAGATGCTAGCAACTCCAAGAGTTAGTATGCTCGATAGTGGGTTCATGCCTCTGGTAACTGGGAAGTGATGAAATCTCTAAGGTACTAGATGTGTTGTTGCTACTAGGAGAAAACAACAATCCTTTGTTCATAGAACAATCATATTGTTTACTTTACACGATTAAGTAAAGCAATAATCTGTTGCTTGTAACTTAATACTGGAGGGGGTTCGGATGATAACCTGAAGGTGGATTATTAGTCATAGATGCAGTTGGATGGCGGTCTATGTATAATGTTGTAATACCCAATCAAGTCTCAAAGGAGTCAAGATGATTAGTATATGCATGTATTGCTTTCTCGATGTTTGTCAATTGCCCTGCTGTAATTTGTTCACCCAGCATATTATCTATCTTAAGGAGAGCCACCTCTAGTGAACTATGGATCCTGGTCCTTTCTTTTACATACAATCTACAAACTGTTTACTGCTTTGTGTTTAATTTCTGCAAACTATTACTTCTTTCCATTCGATACGTTTAATCCTTTGTTTTCAGCAAAACACGGTGAGATTGACAACCTGATCGCAAGTTGGGGACAAAGTTCTGTGGTTGTGTTGTGCAGGTCTCCATGTTGCTACTAGCACCGGTAGTGCGCCCTGCCAAGGCTCAGCTAGCAACACCTTTGGGGTGTTTCCTTGCTCCTACTGGTTCGATTTAAACCTTGGTTTCATAACTGAGGGAAACTTGCTGCTGTGCTCATCATACCTTCCTCTTGGGGTTCGCAACGAGCTCTACATCAACACCGAGCCATCAAATCTCTTTACCGATGAACTTGTTGTCTCGTTCCCATGTCGTTGCATTCCGTGACCTAGTCACACGCTTGCAAGCTTCGTTAATGCAACATCACCGAGATGGCCACAGATGTATCTATCCGCTACATGGATTGGCACACCCTGGTCTTGATATGTACTCCTCTACGTGCCCCTGATACGTCCATTTTGCATCACTATTCTATGTCTTAATTCACTATTATTCATTGATATATTTTGTATCGAGAGGTGATACTTATGTTATTTCATCTGTTTTTGCATGGTTGATGACTTTTGGAGCATGGACCGCTACAGTCAGGATTCTGATGGAAAAGGTGTTGTTTGGAGGCAAAATTCGTGAAGATCAGAAAATCTGGGAAAATATACAGAAAATCCTATTTTTCCAGAAGACTAAGGATGCCAGAAGACGGAGTGGAGATGGGCCATAGGGGGCCCACACCACCCGGCACGGCACCCTAGGCGCGCCAGTGGTGTGGCCGCCCTGGCCCACCTCTAGCTCTCCCCTCTGGCGTATATCATCCTCTCGAAACCCTAAGACTCAGAGAGCGACCACAAAAATATTCCGCTGCCTCTGCGGGGCGGAAAACACCGAGAGAGAAAGATCTCTCCGGCAGACAAATTTCTGTCGGGGGAATTCCTTCCCAGAGAGGGGAGATCGTCGCCATCAACACCATCATCAAGCTAGACTTTCATCGGGATCATCATCATCATCACCACCACCATCATCACCATTAGCACCCTCATCACCATCTCCATATTGCTGTAACAATTGCGTTGAATCTTGCATAGTTCATAGGGGAAACTTTCCCGGTGTTAATTACTCTTTGTAGTTGATGCTATTGAGTGAACCATTGAATTATTGTTTATGTTCAGATTGTTATACATCATTATTCCATCTCTGATCATGATCCATATGATGTCTTGTGAGTAGTTCGTTTTGTTCTTGAGGACATGGGAGAAGTCATGTTGTTAGTAGTGGAGTTGTGTTGAGAAAGATTCAATAGTTTGATATTTAAGTTGTGGTGTACTTCTTCTAGTGGTGTCATGTGAACGTCGACTACATGACACTTCACCTATATGGGCCTAGAGGAATGCATTGTGTATTTGGCTACTAATCATAGGGGTTGCCAGAGTGACATAAACCTGAACCCCCGTTAGGAAACCATTGCATAAGGGATGTAAGGGTCTTAGAGTTTAAAGCTGTGGTTAGGTTTCTACCTTAATTACTTTCTTGTACTTACGGATGTTTGCAAGGGGTATAATCACAAGTATGTATTAGTCCTAGGAAGGTCGGTACATTAGCACAGGTTCACCCACACAACACTTAGCAAGCTAAAGAAGATTAATCAACTATATGAAGAGAAAGCACTTGACAGTCTTCCCATGTGTCCTCGAGAATGTTTGGTCATCTTAAGTAATACAACCGGCTTGTCCTTTGCTGCATAAAGGATTGGGCCACTTTCTGCATTTATTCCTACTATCTTTTATTTACTCGTACTTTGTTTACTTGCTTTATCAAAACCCCCTAAAAATCTGTTTGCTAAGTATTTGCAGAGAATTCCTGATCCATACCACTAGCCAGCACCTTCTGCCCCTTGTTGGGTTCGACAGTCTTACTTATCGAAAATACTGCGATACACCCCCTATACTTGTGGGTCATCAAGACTATTTTCTGGCGCTTCGGGAGTGAAGCGCTATTGGAGAGTGGAACTGGTAAAAGAAACTTCTACTGTGAGTATTGTTTACTTCTGTTAGTTGCTTTATTTTCCTTATGGATAATTCGCTGAGTTTCTTATTTGGTAATGCTACTACCACTTCTAAGGTAGTAGATAAGCCACCACCTACTGAGAATGATGTTTTCAAAATACCTACAAGAATTATTGATCATGTTATGGATAACTACTATGTTGGGGATGGAACTGTCCATCCCGGTGATCATTTACTCTTTATACACGAATTATGCGGGTTGTTCAAGTGTGCAGGTATTACTACAGATCAAGTTAAGAAGAAGTTATTCTCATTATCGCTAAAAGGAAGAGTTGAGGAATGGTATAAGCTGCTGAAGAATGGTCAAGCTCTGGAATGGGAGGAAATAGTGCCTCTCTTTTATTCAAAGTTTTATCCTTCTAGTGAGATTCATAAAGATCGGAATCAAATATACAACTTTTGGCCTCTTGATGGAGAGAGTACAGCTCAAGCTTGGGGGAGATTGAAGTTACTAATGCTCAAATGTCCCATTCATGAGCTCCCCAACAATATTATTATCAATAACTTTTATGCAAGGCTCCCTCTACATGACAAGGATTTATTGGATGCTTCTTGTGCTAGATCATTCACTCGCATGGAAGAAGAAGCTAAATGGGATCTTCTAGACCGTATTCAAGACAATGCTGAAGCTTGGGAGAATGACAAAGGTAGAAAGTCAGGTATAAATTATGATTATGAATGCATTGAATCTTTTATGGGAACTTATGACTTTCAAAATATTAAAAATGCTTATGGTCTAGACTCTCAAGCTATTGCTTCTTATTTTAAGGCTTTTGCTTCCTATATTGAAGTGCCTAAAAAGAAGTGGAATAAGTATCATGAACCTTATAAAGATATTGCTAAGAGTGTTCCTTCAAGAAATACTGAAGTTTATACAGCTAATCATGTTTTACCTAAACCTTATATTGAGAAAATCCCTTTCCCATGTAAGATAAAGGAACATTCTATGATAGCTAGTATGGTTAATGAAAGTATTAATAAAGCTGTTGAACCAGATAAACAAATGGTTGATGAACCTATAATAGCAAATGTGAAAGAGTTTGTCACTAAGTATGAAGAAGAGGGACACACTATCCTTTGTAAGGATACCTCTAATATTGTTTCACAAAATAGTTTTATGAGAGCTAGTATTCCTGTGTTTTTTGTTAGAATAAGTGATCATTGCTACGATGGCCCTTGTGATAGCTATATCGTTAAGTTTATGCATGATACTGAAAGTTACTATGAAAGAGGAAAAAGTGTTCTCATGCATCTCAATAATATCAAGTTTCCTCGTTTTATGCTGAAAGTTTTTATGTTGCACTTCTTTTGCCTTCTTATGCAAGTTGCCTCTGGTTTCAACAACTTGTTTGTTTACAAAATTCCCTTGCATAGAAAGTGGGTTAGACTTAAACGTGTGTATTTTTGCTTCTTAATGCTCTCTTTCACTTCAATTCATATCCCTATGTGAGCATCTTCAAAATTATCATGCCCATCTTAATGGCTATAAAGAAAGAGCTTTCTGGGAGACAACCCAATTTGTTTTTTCTTTCAATTTGTTTTTGTTTCTTTGAGTCTTGGAAGTTATTACTTCGGTAATAACCGCTCCTTATCCGTTTTGTTTGGTTTTTGTGTCAAGGTCAACCTCTAATGAGAGAGAAGTAAGATTTGGGGAAGTTGTTGTCTCGAAACAGATTTTTGTGCTTCACCGTAAAAATTTGTGAGAGATCTCTGTATGTCGGATTGAGCTTTAATTTTTTGTGCTTCTGCCCCAGGTTGTTATTTAACTTTCGTTAGTTTTCTACTTTTTGATTTGAGCAACAGAAGATTTTTGAAAAAATTGATCTTTACCTGCTAGTCTGTTTTGACAGATTTTGCCAATCTTGCATTTGCTTCTTTATTCGATTTCCTTTTTGAATTCTTTTTGGGTTTTCGGAAGGATTTGTTACAGTAGCTTATGTTTTGATGGTTTTCAGTTGAAGTTGGACTCAAAAGGTTTTATCACTTCATATATACTAATGTTGCTAATGAGAACTGTGTGAAGTTTTGTGTGAAAGAAATTTCCAGGTAGTGGAGATAATGGTGTAATAAGGAAGAGAAAGGTTTTATGACTCAAGTAATAAGTGTATGAAGATGAAGATATCAATGATATTCAAGTGATGACTCCGGAAGAATCTACTAGATACCAAATTCAAGGACCTGCAGAGTCTGTTTTCAAATAGGTAATAGTTCTGGTAAGAAAAGTTCCACGAAAATACTATCCAACTATATTTTTGTAGTTTTTAGTCAATAAGGAAAGCTACGAAGCGAAAAAGGGACGGAAATGGAGCCAGGGTGGCTCACACTACCATGTGGCGCGGGCCCACCCCTGGCCGCGCCACCAGGTGGTGAGTCCACCCTGGACTCCGCCTCCGACTCGTTTTCTCCCACTACCTTCCTCTTGTTATGAAACCTCGTAATATATAACCCCCGGATCTTCCGAGGTTCGTATATCGTTTTTTAGTCGTGTTTTTGTTTCGATCTGTTTCTGCCAGGTAGGATCCCAGATTTAGAGCCACAATGTCTTCCACTGGATCAGCCGGGGGAGACTCCTTAGAAGATACCATCAATCCATACATGAGAGAGTTGAAGATTCATCCCAAGGAGTTGTTGCTCGAAGATGGGGAGGTCCGGATTAAAGAATTTCAAGGCCCTAAAGGTGAAGGAAGTCTGGAGGATAGGATGGGAGCATTGGAGCAAGAAGTCTTTAGGTACAAGAAGATGACGGAGCGCGAAGTGGACATCATCCATAAGATTTGTTCCGAACTCATCACCGAGCACCAAAAGGAGACTGTTGAGCTCAAAGACGAAGTCCTCTCACTCCGCCAAACAACCAACAAACTGCAAGCATAGTTCTGTGACGTTCAAAATCAAAACTGTGAGTATGAGGCTAGGTTTAAATGCATAAGTGCTGCTGCAAGTTTCAAGATGTTGGAAACCACGATGTCCTTTCTTGATGGGAAGCCCTCACCCTGGAAGTCGGACGAAGATGAGAGGATACCACCACCACCAAAGGAGTAATTCATCATCAGGTTTGGCATCCCCTTGGCCTGTTCCAAGCTTGGGGGAGTGCCGCGGTATCACATCACTATCTTCTATCTTTTTACCTTTTTAGTAGAGTCATATCATGAATAGAGGAGTTATTATGTAGTATGGTTTGCATTATGGAAGTGTCCCCTCTCTCGTTAGATATGTATCCCTTGGTGTGAGTTGCCGTTATGGAATATTAACGAGAAGTTCTATCATTTACTCTTTTGCATAGCTTATATTAGTTTTCAATTCGTGGTTATATGATTGATCTTGTTGTTAGTATTGGTATCACTTTGGGATCATTTAGTTAATTTAGTAGGTTTTGGCAAACCTGGCTCGGTCAGTAGCAACACTATTTTTGAGAGTTGAATGAAAAAGGTAAAAGTACTCTAAAGAAAAAATAATTTCATCATCTTTCTTTCTTGATTTGCTCATAAGTCTAGTATTCTCTAGTTAAGATCCTTTGTGCTTCCAAGGAAGATTGCATGTTTGTCTTTATCACTTGTATGTTTTTTTGTTTCCTTCAACTCTTATACTTGCTACCCAACCTTGCTAGCCAAAAACCCACTTGAGAGGAATTCTTCTCGTGCATCCACTCCTTTAAACCAAAACCCATGCCATTTGTGTCCACCATACCTACCTATTAGCATTATTGCTATTCCAAGTAAATTCTTGTTTTATCTACCTCCCAAATTAAACTTGTTATGTGAAAATTAGTGATTAAAGCTCTCACGAACTTGATGGCACACTTTACTTTCTTGCACTTAATAAACTTGAACCATTGTGCTCACCTATGTTGCGTATATGCTTGCGCTTTGTAAGTTGTGAATTAGCAGAACCATGTTGTCATGGGGAACGCTTTCAACATTGCACTGGTACTTTGTACCTAGTTGATATCATGTTCTTTTGTCTATGGATGTCGTCGGTGTGAATGAAAGGGGAGCTTGTAAGTCCATGGAGTTATGCATATGTGTTAGAGAAATGCCTCAGCCGAAGGTCTAATCCATGCTGACATGGTGGAAACCTGCAGCGTAACCATAACGAGTATCTATGAAGCATTCTTCTTATAAAAAAGAGATAGAGATTGAGAAAAAGAGAAAAGAAAAAAAGAGATATTATGAAAAGAGGAAAGAGAGAAAAAAGCACCATATTCCCATGGTAAATAAGAAGATTGCTGAGATACTTGTTGTCTGCTTGCCTTGTCATTTTGATATGGGGATTCTTCCGTATCATCGGGCAAGGGGTACCTGCTGGTTCTCTATGATACACATATGCTTACGATGACAAGAACTTACCGGTGACTAAACTTGAGTAGCATGAGGAGCGGCCCTCGTATTCAAGGGACATGAGATTCTCAATTTGCAACTTGTCAATGCATATCCTCATATTTGATCACTTTAACCTTAATCACCTAAAAATGCCTATGATAGGGGTAATGAGAGCTGAAAGCTAGTAAGTATCATAATTTTTGTGAGCTCTTTATGAGACTTGTAATCCCTGCTTCCCTCTTTGAAGGGCCTTTCTTTTACTTTGTAGTTGAGTCAGTAAACCTATTGCCTTCTATCTCAGCAAGTATTTTGAGTTGTTGTGTTTCATTCATTCATATGATGATTTATTCAATCATGTTTCTTATGTTCCTTGTTTTGCACATTGCTCTTATCTTGATGTTTACTACTTTGAAAGCTATCATTGAAACCAGTTATTTGTGAACTCCAACAATTATCAACTATTCTTCGACCAAGAGCTAAGTTTGCCATTGCCAATTATGATTCACTTTATGTATCTTTATTGTGTTTCCTTTACTTATTACAAGTTGAGTTATATAATAGTGAGTTGTCTTCTATTATGATCTATGTATTTGATGAATGTGATGCTTCTTGTCTGTATTGTTTTATCGACTCTTCACTCCATAAACCTGAGGCCATGTTTATTAAGCTCAGTTTCGCTTGGGGACAAGCGAAGTTTAAGCTTGGGGGGAGTTGATACGTCCATTTTGCATCACTATTCTATGTCTTAATTCACTATTATTCATTGATATATTTCGTATCGAGAGGTGATACTTATGTTATTTCATCTGTTTTTGCATGGTTGATGACTTTTGGAGCATGGACCACTACAGTCAGGATTCTGATGGAAAAGGTGCTGTTTGGAGGCAAAATTCGCGAAGATCGGAAAATCTGGGAAAATATACGGAAAATCCTATTTTTCCAGAAGACTAAGGATGCCAGAAGACGGAGTGGAGATGGGCCACAGGGGGCCCACACCACCCTGGGCGCGGCAGCCTAGGCGCCAGTGGTGTGGCCGCCCTGGCCCACCTCTGGCTCTCCCCTCTGGCGTATAACATCCTCCCGAAACCCTAAGACTCGGAGAGCGACCACAGAAAGATTCCCCCGCCTCTGCGGGGTGGAAAACACCGAGAGAGAAAGATCTCTCCGGCAGACAGATTTCACCGGGGGAATTCCTTCCCGGAGAGGGGAGATTGTCGCCATCAACACCATCATCAAGCTGGACTTCATCGGGATCATCATCATCATCATCATCATCACCACCATCATCACTATCAACACCCTCATCACCATCTCCATATTGATGTAACAATTGCGTTGAATCTTGCATAGTTCATAGGGGAAACTTTCCCGGTGTTGATTACTCTTTGTAGTTGATGCTATTGAGTGAACCATTGAATTATTGTTTATGTTCAGATTGTTATACATCATTATCCCATCTCTGATCATGATCCATATGATGTCTTGTGAGTAGTTCATTTTGTTCTTGAGGACATGGGAGAAGTCATGTTGTTAGTAGTGGAGTTGTGTTGAGAAAGATTCAATAGTTTGATATTTAAGTTGTGGTGTACTTCTTCTAGTGGTGTCATGTGAACGTCGACTACATGACACTTCACCTATATGGGCCTAGCGGAATGCATTGTGTATTTGGCTACTAATCGTAGGGGTTGCCAGAGTGACATAAACCTGAACCCCCGTTAGGAAACCATTGCATAAGGGACGTAAGGGTCTTAGAGTTTAAAGCTGTGGTTAGGTTTCTATCTTAAGTACTTTCTTGTACTTACGGATGTTTGCAAGGGGTATAATCACAAGTATGTATTAGTCTTCGATGGGGCGGTACATTAGTCTTTGACAGTCTTCCCATGTGTCCTCGAGAACGTTTGGTCATCTTAAGTAATACAACCGGCTTGTCCTTTGCTGCATAAAGGATTGGGCCACTTGCTGCATTTATTCCTACTGTCTTTTGTTTACTTGCTTTATCAAAAACCCCTAAAAATCCGTTTGCTAAGTATTTGCAGAGAATTCCTGATCCATACCACTAGCCAGCACCTTCTGCTCCTTGTTGGGTTCGACACTCTTACTTATCGAAAATACTGCGATACACCCCCTATACTTATGGGTCATTAGCCCCTTTGGGAAACCTAAGTGGCGCCTTTTTCGTCATCCAGTCACGGAATGATACTTGATAACCATCCAAGCTCCCTCTAGAATGCTGATTTGCATTATCTCAGAGTCTAAGGATCAGGTTGCGAGATTTCCTTAGTTTATCATTAATGGTGAACTTTGTAACTAGATCTCATTATGATACAACTTGTTGGGTTGTTTGTCTATCACATCATTCAACTAATGACATGACCTCATTGTCAATTGGCATAAATGCCTGATACGTTGCAAACGTATCTATAATTTTTGATGTTGCATGCTTGTTTTATATCTACTTTCTTATGTTTTGTCCACACTTTGGAGTATTTTTATACACTTTCTTGGACTAACCTATTAACAAGATGCCACAGTGCTAGTTGCATGTTTTCTATTGTTTTTGGTTCCAGGAAAGTTAGAAAATGAATATTCTCGGAATTAGACGGGACAAAAGCCAAAGTCAATATTTCACTGAGGGGGACACGGAGCCAGAAGATGAGACGGAGAGGGGCCAGGGGTCGGCCACACCACCTAGTCGCGCGGCCAGACCTAGCCCTTGCCAGGGGGTGGTGGGGCCGCCTAGGGCACCCCCTCGGCCTCCCCTTTCGCATATATATTGCCTCGGATATAGAAACCCTAAGGACCAGATCAAAATTCCACGAAAGAGTCTGTAGACGCCGTCATCTCCATCCCTAGATCAGGAGGGATCTGAAGCTCTTCCCGGCACCCTGCCAGAGGGGAGAATTCACCCTGGAGGCCTTCTTTATCACCATGCCTGCCTCCGGTGTGATGCATGAGTAGTTCATCCTTGGACTACGGGTCCATGTAGTAGCTAGATGGTTAGTTCTTCTCCTTTGTGCTACCATGTTTAGATCTTGTGAGCTCTGTTCATGATCAAGATCATCTATTTGTAAGCATACATGTTGTGTTTGTGGGGATCCGATGGATATTGAGATGCTATTTCAGATTGATTATTGATTCTATCATGTCTTTGTTATTTGTGATCTTGCATGCTCTCCGTTGTTAGTACATATCTTGGCCGAGTAGATGCTAGCAAGTCCAAGAGAGAGTATTTATGCTCGATAGTGGGTTCATGCCTCTAGTAATCTAGGGAAGTGACAGAAATCTCTAAGGTACTAGATGTGTTGTTGCTACTAGGGATAAAACAACAATCCTTTGTTCATAGAACAATCGTATTGATTACTTTACACACAATGCTTAATGCAATTATCTGTTGCTTGCAACTTAATACTGGAGGGGGTTTAGATGATAACCTAAAGGTGGATTATTAGTCATAGATGCAGTTGGATTACGGTCTATGTATAATGTTGTAATGCCCAATCAAATCTCATAGGAGTCAAGATGATTAGTATATGCATGTATGCTTTCTCGATGTTTGTTAATTGCCCCGCTGTAATTTGTTCACCCAACATGTCATCTATCTTAAGGAGAATCACCACTAGTGAACTATGGACCCCGGTCCTTTCTTTTACCATCAATCTACTATTTACTGTTTTCTATTTACTTTCTGCAAGCAATTACTATCTTCCACACAATACGTTTAATCCTTTGTTTTCAGCAAAACTGGTGAGATTGACAACCTCACTAAGTTGGGGGCAAAGTTCTATGATTGTGTTGTGCAGGATTCCAAGTTGGAAACAACACCTTGGAGGTGTTTCCTTGCTCCTACTGGTTCGATAACCTTGGTTTCATAACTGAGGGAAAACTTGTTGCTATACTCATCATACCTTCCTCTTGGGGTTCCCCAACAAGCTCAACATCTTGAGTAAGCAAGACTTTTTCTGGCGCCGTTACCGGGGAGTCAAGGACATCTTCACAAGGGGAGTCCCTCATAACCAATCTCTTTACTTTGTTTTATTTGTTTTGCTTAGTTTATTTCTGCTTTTTTTTTGCTTGTTTCTTTATCAAAAACAAAAAAAATAGTTGTACTAGTTTGTTTTCTTTATCAAAAACACAAAAAATTAGTTCTTTCTATAGTTGTTACCTCGTTCTTAGCTCACCATGTTGATCCCTAAGTTCACCCTAAAAGACCTTTCAATAGGTAGTGGCTCTATAATTGGGAAAGGTAATATTGAAGAATTCTTTAATCATGTTAGCAAGCATGAGGATATTGAAGATAGATCCCTTGCAGAACTTGCTCCAAATTATGAAATTGCCGCAGCTTCTTTAGTTCACATGTTGGAAGCTAGGTTTGTTAATCTTAACCCCATAATGCAAGTAATGTTTCTTAAACATAAAGAAATTGAGGACCCCTAAAAGAGAGATTTTATTCTGGAAACCTTGCTTAAAGAATTCTATGATGTTGCTAAGGAAGCTAGAAAAGTCTTTGATCGTTTTAATATGTTAGGCTCATGTGTAGATGTTATTGGTACACGTGTGGGAGACCAAATCTCACCACCAAATCCCGGACAAATTTTAGAGATGTTGCCCCGTCGAGCTTTCTAATGGGTTTAGCTTCAATCCATTTTGTGAACTTGTCAACTGCTACTAGCCGATGCGTAAATCCACAAGCTGTTGTTTGCAAAGGTCCCACCATGTCAAGCCCCCATACTACAAACGGCCAAGTAATTGGTATTATTTGCAATTCTTCAGCTGGAACATTTGGTTGCCTTGCATAAAACTGGCACACAAGACAGGTTTGTACCAACTTGTGGGCGTCTTCCTTGACAGTTAACCAGTAGAATCCTTGTCAGAAGGCGTTGGGCACCAACTATCGGGGAGCGGCGTGATGCCCACAATCTCCGAGATGTATTTCTCTAAGGATATCAATACCTTGCTGCTGGGAGACGCACCGTAGGAAAACTCCTGTGGTACTTCTTTTGTATAGCTGGCTGTCAATGATGACATGGCCTTTTGCTTTGCGTACTATTTGCTAGCTTTTGACTTCGTCGGTGGGCAAAGTTCCGTCTTGTAGATAGTCCATGAACGGTTTCGTCCAAGCCAGAGAGGTCACTGTTACTGCATTAACAAATGAATCCACTCTATCCGGGTTGTCAGGGTCCGCTCCTTTCACGGATGGAGTCCATAAATGTTTTAGGAAAATGCCTGGTGGAATTGGTCGGTGAGATGATCCAAGCTTTGACAACAGATCTGCCGCCTCATTCTCCTTCCTTTTTACGTACTTGACTTCGTAGCCGTCGAAGCACTTGGCTATTTCGTCTACTTCGTCTCGATATACCACCATCATAGGGTTCCGCGCGTTCTAGGTGCCAGCCACCTGCTGGGAAACCAAGTCAGAATCTCCACAGCAAACTATGCGCTTGATGGCAATATCCTTGGCCACACAAAGTCCGTGAATGAGGGCCTCATACTTTGCCATGTTGTTTGTTGCATTGAAGTGGATCTGCATGACGTACTGTAGCTTCTCTCCTGTTGGTGATTGCAATAATACACCAGCCCCCAAGCCATTGAGTAACTTGGATCTATCAAAGTTCATGACCCAAAACTCTGGCTCTAGCACAGGAGTGTCTTCCGGTAACTCCGTCCAATCTGCAATAAAATCCGCCAATGCTTGAGATTTGATAGCGTCGCGTCTCTTGTAGGTGATTTCGAAGGCGGCAAGCTCAATGCTCCACTTTTCCACCCTTCCTGTAGCGTCGCTGTTGTTGATGATGTCGGACAGCGGAGATTTGCTCACTACTATGATGGGGTGCTCCTGGAAATAATGTCTTAGCTTCTGTGAAGCAAGGAAAACTCCATAAGCTATCTTATAGTAGTGCGGGTAATGCTGATTGGATTCCGTCAAGACCTTTCTTACATAGTAAACTGGTCGCTAAACTCCATATTCATGCATTGGTTCCTTGCGCTCCACCACGATGACGATGATGATGACTTGGTTGGTTGCCGCCAAGTAAACTAACATAGGCTCCCTTGATACCGGTGCTACAAGTATTGTTGTGGAGGGGAGTATTACATTTAACTCCTGAAGTGCTGTGTCAGCCTCGTCCATCCATATGAATTTGTCTGCCTTCTTAAGCAACTTGTAGAGCGGCATGGCCTTCTCTCTAAGTCGGCTGATGAACTGGCTTACTGCTGCAACGCAGCCTGTGAGCCTCTGTATGTCCTTCAAGCATGTTGGGCGTTTGATGTCAAGGATGGCCTTGATTTTCTCTGGGTTGACCTCAATTCCGCGGTGCAAAACGTTGAAGCCCAACAATTTGCCGGATGGCACCTCGAAGACGCATTTCATAGGGTTATGCATCATTTTCTACTTCCGAAGAATGTCGAAGGTTTCCTGCAAGTCGGCGATGAGGTCATTTGATTTCTTTGACATCACCGCGATGTCATCCACGTAAGCGTGTATGTTGTGACCTATTTGGTCATGTAGGCAATGTTGCATTGTCCGCTGGTAGGTAGCACCAGTGTTTTTCAACCCAAAGGGCATCGTGACATAGCAGTATGTGCCATAGGGTGTGGTGAACAAAGTGGCCAGTTGTTCTGACTTTCGCATCCGTATTTGGTGGTATCCTAAGTAAGCATCGAGAAAACAAAGAAGTTCCAAGCCAGCCGTCGAGTCAATGCCTATATCCCATCGTCTTTCGTCACCAAAGCGTCGTAGAGGTTGTTTCACCGGTTTGGCATTAGGATCAATATTCAAGCTGTGCTCGGCAAGTTCCCTAGGTACACCTTAATGTCGGCAGGTTGCCAGGCAAAGATGTCCCTATTCTCATGGAGGAACTCGACGAGCGTGCTTTCCTATTTGGGATCCAGATCCGTGCCAATGGTGGTGGTCTTGGAGGAATCTATTTCAACAAGATCCACCTGCTTGGTCTTCATGGTGGCCTTGAATACGGGTTTGGCAGCAGTGATTTGCTTCTTCAAAGCCAACATCTCCGAGGCATCGACCTGGCTCTGGGTCTCCTTGAACTCCTTGATGACCCACAAGTATAGGGGGTGTATCGCAGTATTTTTGATAAGTAAGAGTGTCGAACCCAACGAGGAGCAAAAGGTGCTGGCTAGTGGTATGGATCAGGAATTCTCTGCAAATACTTAGCAAACGGATTTTTAGGGGTTTTTGATAAAGCAAGTAAACAAAAGACAGTAGGAATAAATGCAGCAAGTGGCCCAATCCTTTATGCAGCAAAGGACAAGCCGGTTGTATTACTTAAGATGACCAAACGTTCTCGAGGACACATGGGAAGACTGTCAAGTGCTTTCGCTTCATATAGTTGATTAATCTTCTTTAGCTTGATAAGTGTTGTGTGGGTGAACCTGTGCTAATGTACCGCCCCATCGAAGACTAATACATACTTGTGATTATACCCCTTGCAAACATCCGTAAGTACAAGAAAGTACTTAAGATAGAAACCTAACCACAGCTTTAAACTCTAAGACCCTTACGTCCCTTGTGCAATGGTTTCCTAACGGGGGTTCAGGTTTCTGTCACTCCGGCAACCCCTACGATTAGTAGCCAAATACACAATGCACTCCCCTAGGCCCATATAGGTGAAGTGTCATGTAGTCGACGTTCACATGACACCACTAGAAGAAGTACACCACAACTTAAATAACAATCTATTGAATCTTTCTCAACACAACTCCACTACTAACAACAAGACTTCTCCCATGTCCTCAAGAAAAAAACGAACTACTCACAAGACATCATATGGATCATGATCAGAGATGGAATAATTATGTATAACAATCTGAACATAAACAATAATTCAATGGTTCACTCAATAGCATCAACTACAAAGAGTAATCAACACCGGGAAAGTTTCCCCTATGAACTATGCAAGATTCAACGCAATTGTTACAACAATATGGAGATGGTAATGAGGGTGCTGATGGTGATGATGGTGGTGATGATGATGATGATCCCGATGAAGTCCAGCTTGATGATGGTGTTGATGGTGATGATCTCCCCACTCCGGGAAGGAATTCCCTCGGCAGAAATCTGTCTGCCGGAGAGATCTTTCTCTCTCGGTGTTTTCCGCCCCGCAGAGGCGGCAGAATCTTTCTGTGGTTACTCCCCGAGTCTTAGGGTTTCAGGAGGTTGATATACGCCAGAGGGGAGAAGCTGGAGTGGGCCAGGGTGGCCACACCACCTCCACGCGCGGCCTAGGGCTGCCCGCGCCAGGGGGTGGTGTGGGCCCCCTGTGGCCCATCTCCACTCCGTCTTCTAGCATCCTTAGTCGTCTGGAAAAATAGGATTTTCCGTATATTTTCCCAGATTTTCTAATCTTCGCGAATTTTGCCTCCAAACAGCACCTTTTCCATCAGAATCCTGACAGCAGCGGTCCATGCTCCAAAAGTCATCAACCATGCAAAAATAGATGAAATAACATAAGTATTACCTCTCAGTATGAAATATATCAATGAATAATAGTGAATTAAGACATACAATAGTGATGCAAAATGGACGTATCAACTCCCCCCAAGCTTAGACTTCGCTTGTCCCCAAGCGAAACTGAGCTCAATAAACATGGCCTCAGGTTTATGGAGTGAAGAGTCGATAAAACAATACGGACAAGAAGCATCACATTCATCAAATACATAGATCATAATAGAAGACAACTCACTATTATATAACTCAACTTGTAATAAGTAAAGGAAACACAATAAAGATACATAAAGTGAATCATAATTGGCAATGGCAAACTTAGCTCTTGGTCGAAGAATAGTTGATAATTGTTGGAGTTCACAAATAACTGGTTTCAATGATAGCTTTCAAAGTAGTAAACATCAAGATAACAGCAATGTGCAAAACAAGGAACATAAGAAACATGATTGAATAAATCATCATATGAATGAATGAAACACAACAACTCAAAATACTTGCTGAGATAGAAGGGAATAGGTTTACTGACTCAACTACAAAGTAAAAGAAAGGCCCTTCAAAGAGGGAAGCAGGGATTGCAAGTCTCATAAAGAGCTCCCAAAAATTATGATACTTACTAGCTTTCAACTCTCATTACCCCTATCATAGGCATTTTTAGGTGATTAAGGTTAAAGTGATCAAATATGAGGATATGCATTGACAAGTTGCAAATTGAGAATCTCATGTCCCTTGAATACGAGGGCCGCTCCTCATGCTACTCAAGTTTAGTCACCGGTAAGTTCTTGTCATCGTAAGCATATGTTTTGATTTTGAACGTCATAGAACTGTGCTTGCAGTTTGTTGGTTGTTTGGCGGAGTGAGAGGACTTCGTATTTGAGTTCAGCAGTCTCCTTCTGGTGCTCGGTGATGAGTTCGGAACAAATCTTATGGATGATATCCACTTCGCGCTCCGCCATCTTCCTGTACCTAAAGACTTCATGCTCTAGTGCTTCCATCTTGTCCTCCAGACTTCCTTCACCTTTAGGGCCTTGAACCTCTTTAATCCGGACTTCTCCACCTTCGAGCAACAACTCCTTGGGATGAATCTTCAATTCTCTCATGTATGGGTTGATGATATCTTCTAAGGAATCTCCCTTGGATGATCCAGAGGAAGACATTGTGGCTCCAAATCTGGGATTCTACCTGACAGAAGCAGATCGAAACAAAAGCATGACGAAAACACGATATACGAACCTCGGAAGATCCGGGGGGTTATATATTACGGAGTTTCATGTCAAAAGGAAGGTACTGGGAGAAAACGGGTCGGAGACGGAGTCCTGGGTGGCCTCACCACCTGGTGGCGCGGCCAGGGGTGGGCCCGCGCCAAGGGGTGGTGTGGGCCACCCTGGCTCCTTTTCCGTCTCTTTTTCGCTTTGTAGCTTTCCTTATTGACTAAAAACTGCAAAAAATATAGCTGGATAGTATTTTCGCGGAACATTTCTTACCAGAATTGTTACCTAGTTGGAAACGGACTCTGCAGGTCTCTGAATTTGGTCCTCAATGAATTTTTCTGGAGTCATAACTTGAAAGGCATCAACATCTTCATTGTAAGAATCTCTAGCAATATAGTGTTTGAGTCGCTATCCATTCACTACTTGTGTAGTATTATCTTTTAGAGAAGAAATTTTTATTGCTCCTGAACGGTATACTTCTTCAATGATGAAAGGTCCTTCCCATTTTGATAGTATCTTACCTGCAAAAAATCTAAGACGAGACCTATACAATAGAACTTTCTCACCAACATGAAATTATCTCTTAAGTATTCGCTTGTCATGCCATCTTTTAACTTTTTCCTTAAAGAGCCTAGCATTCTCATAGGCTTCACTCCTCCATTCATCTAAAGAACTTAAGTCAAATAATCTTTTCTCACCAGCGAGCTTACAATCTCTATTTAGTTCTTTCACTGCCTAGTAAGCTTTGTGTTCTAACTCTAAGGGTAAGTGGCAAGCTTTCCCATAAACCATTTTATAAGGAGACATTCCCATAGGATTTTTATAAGCAGTTCTATAAGCCCATAAAGCATCATTCAACTTCTTAGCGTAGTTTTTTCTAGACCTATTAACAGTCTTTTGCAAGATAGATTTAATTTCTTTATTTGATAACTCTACTTGCCCGCTAGTTTGAGGGTGATAAGCTGAAGCAATTCTATGATTAACATCATATTTAGCGAGGGTCTTCCTAAAACCGCCATGAATGAAATGAGAACCCCCATCAGTCATGAGATACCTAGGCACTCCAAACCTAGGAAAGATAACGTCCTTAAGCATTTTTAGAGAGGTTTCCCCGTCAGCACTTTTCGTAGGAATGGCTTCTACCCACTTAGTAACATAATCAACAACAATAAGAATATGAGTGTAACCCTTCGAAGGAGGAAAAGGACCCATAAAGTCGAATCCCCAACAATCAAAAGGTTCAATAACTAGAGAGTAGTTCATAGGCATTTCATTGCGTCTAGAAATATTACCAACACGCTGACATTCGTCACAAGATAAAACAAATTTTCTTGCATCCTTAAAAAGGATAGGCCAGTAGAAACCTGATTGTAGTACCTTTTGTGCAGTTCTATCTCCTGCATGATGTCCTCCATAGGCGCTACCATGACATTTATGCAATATCTCTTTTTGCTCATATTCTGGAACACATCTTTGCATAATACCATCAAATCCTTCTTTGTATAAGTGTGGGTCATCCCAAAAATAATGCCTCAAATCATAAAAGAACTTTCTTCTTTGCTAAGCTGTAAAAGTTGGAGGCAAATACTTGGAGACAATAAAGTTAGCATAATCAGCATACCAAGGGCTTCCTCGAGAGCTCACCCCTACTGTGGCTAACTGTTCATTTGGGAAACTATCATTAACAAGCATAGGATCAAAAGAGATGTTTTCCAAGCGAGATAAATTATCAGCTACAGGATTTTCAGCACCCTTCCTATCTACTATGTGTAGATCAAACTCTTGTAAAAGCAGTACCCATCTAATAAGCCTAGGCTTAGCGTCCTTCTTTGTCATAAGATATTTAATAGCAGCATGATCAGTATGAATGGTTACTTTTGAGTCCACAATATAGGGCCTAAACTTATCACAAGCAAAAACAACAGCTAGAAATTCCTTTTTAGTAGTAGCATAATTCCTTTGAGCAGCGTCTAGAGTCTTACTAGCATAATGGATAACGTTTAGCTTTTTATCAATACGTTGCCCAAGGACAACACCTACAGCAAAATCACTATCATCACACATTATTTCAAAGGGTAAACTCCAATTAGGTGGTTGAACAATAGGGGCTATAGTTAAAGCCTTCTTAAGGGTTTCAAAAGCTTCCTTACAATCATCATAAAAAACGAAAGGTACATCTTTTTGAAGAAGATTAGTAAGGGGTTTTGATATCCTAAAAAAGTCTTTAATAAACCTTCTATAGAATCCAGCATGACCAAGGATACTACGAATACCTTTGATGTCTCTTGGGCATGGCATCTTCTCAATTGCCTCAACCTTATCTCTATCAACTTCTATGCCTCTTTCAAAAACTTTATGCCCAAGAACAATCCCTTCATTAACCATGAAGTGGCATTTCTCCCAATTAAGAACAAGATTAGTTTCTTCACATCTCTGCAAAACTTTATCAAGGTTGTGCAGACAATTATCAAAAGAAGTTCCATAGAAAGTCATCCATGAACACTTCTACAATTTCCTCACAAAAGCCATGAAAGATAGTAGACATGCACCTTTGGAAAGTAGCAGGAGCATTACATAAACCAAAAGGCATACGTCTATAAGCATAAGTTCCATAGGGGCAAGTAAAAGTAGTTTTTTCTTGATCTTGTTGTTTAACAGCAATTTGAGAGAAACCAGAATAACCATCAAGAAAACAAAAATGGGTCTTTTTAGACAACCTTTCCAAAATTTGATCAATAAAAGGAAGCGGATAGTGATCTTTCTTAGTAAATTTATTAACTTTCCTAAAATCGATGCACATCCTATATCCTACCACTATTCTTTGAGGAATAAGCTCATCATTATCATTAGGGACAACAGTAATACCTCCCTTTTTAGGAACACAATGAACAGGACTAACCCATTCACTATCAGCAATAGGGTAAATAATACCAGCATCAAGGAGTTTCAATACCTCATTCCTTACCACTTCCTTCATCTTAGGATTTAAACGTTGTTGGTGCTCTACTACTGGCTTCGCATCTGGTTCTATGTTGATAAAATGCTGACATATAGTAGGTGAAAGCCCTTCCAAATCATCCAGAGTATAGTCCAAAGCTCCTCGGTGTTTCCTCAAAACCTCCAATAATCTTTCTTCTTCCTCCCCTGAAAGCTTAGCGCTAATAATAACAGGATATATCTTTTTATCATCAATAAAAGCATATTTAAGATCATTAGGGAGAGGTTTTCGATCGAAAACCGGATCCTTTTTAGGTGGCATCATGGTACCCAAGTCTTCCACAGGCGAGTCGTGCTTAAGCATCTTAGGTTGATCACGGAGGATCTTGTCAATCTCATTCCTTTCTTCCATGAAGATTTCACTTTCATGATCTTCCATAAATTGCTACAAAGCATTGTTAGGAGCAAGAGAAATAGAAGCAAGTTGTTCAACCCTAAAATCCTCATTATGGGTTTCCTCTTCGCAAGGTTCTTTAGTAAATTTCGAAAAATTAAACTCATAAGATTCCCCATCAAACTTAGTCAAGATTTTCTCCCTCTTGCAATCAATAATAGCTCCACAAGTACTCAAGAAAGGTTTACCAAAAATGATAGGGTAGGTTTTACTAGCAGCCGAACCAAGTACTAGAAAATCAGCGGGGTACTTAGTCTTACCACAAAGAACTTCCACGTCTTGTACAATACCAATTAGAGAGATGGTCTCTCTATTAGCAAGGTGAATAACCACATCAATCTCTTCCAACTCGCAAGGACTGATCTCATGCATAATTTCTCTGTAAATCTCATAAGGAATAACACTTGAACTTGCACCAATATCACATAAACCATAATAACAATGATCACCAATTCTAACAGAAAGCACAAGAACACTAGCCTTTTTAGTTCTATTGGGATGTGAAACAATATTAGAAGCATCCTCACAAAAGACTATGTGCCCATCTTCTGCGCTTTTAGTGACAAGGTCTTTCACAATTGCTACCATAGGTTCAATGTTTATTTGCTCATCAGGTTTTACAATTCTTTTTTCACTTTTAGTGATTATTAGTTATCATAGGATGGTCCTTTACCTTTTCGAGGAAGGGAATCTTCTCGATATAAGGTTCAGGTAAAATGGGGTCAATGATGCAATAATCAGCACTTCCAATAGGAGCATAGTCAACAATATCTTTGTAAGGTGCATGGTATTTGTTCCATCTCCTTTTTGGAATTTCGATATAGGAAGCAAAAGCTCTAAAGCAATTTGTAATAACTTTTAAATCAAGACCATAAAGATTACTAATATTTTGAAAGTCATCAGTTCCCATAAAAGATTCAATGCATTCATAATCATAATTTATACCTGACTTTCTACCTTTGTCATTCTCCCAAGCTTCAGCATTGTCTGGAATACGATCTAGAAGGTCCCATTTAGCTTCTTCTTCCATGCGAGTGAATGATCCAGCGCAAGAAGCATCCAATAAATCTTTATCATGTAGAGGGAGCCTTGCATAAAAGTTGTTGATAATAATATTGTTGGGGAGCTCATGAATGGGACATTTGAGCATTAGTAACTTCAATCTCCCCCCAGCTTGAGCTATACTCTCTCCATCAAGAGGCCAAAAGTTGTATATTTGATTCCGATCTTTATGAATCTCACTAGGAGGATAAAACTTTGAATAAAAGAGAGGCACTATTTCCTCCCATTCCAGAGCTTGACCATTCTTCAGTAGCTTATACCATTCCTCAGCTCTTCCTTTTAGTGATAATGAGAATAACTTCTTCTTAACTTGATCTGTAGTAATACCTGCACACTTGAACAACCCGCATAATTCGTGTATAAAGAGTAAATGATCACCGGGATGGACAGTTCCATCCCCAACATAATAGTTATCCATAACACGATCAATAATTCTTGTAGGTATTTTGAAAACATCATTCTCAGCAGGTGGTGGCTTATCTACTACCTTAGTAGTGGTAGTAGCATTACTAAATAAGAAACTCAGCGAATTATCCATAACGAAAATAAAGCAACTAGCAGAAGTAAACAATACTCACAGTAGAAGTTTCCTTTACCAGTTCCACTCTCCAATAGCGCTTCACTCCCCGGCAACGACGCCCGAAAATAGTCTTGATGACCCACAAGTATAGGGGTGTATCGCAGTATTTTTGATAAGTAAGAGTGTCGAACGAGGAGAAGGTCTTTGGCTAGTGGTATGGATCAAGAATTCTCTGCAAATACTTAGCAAACGGATTTTTAGGGTTTTTTGATAAAGCAAGTAAACAAAGTACGAGTAAACAAAAGACAGTAGGAATAAATGCAGCAAGTGGCCCAATCCTTTATGTAGCAAAGGACAAGTCGGTTGTATTACTTAAGATGACCAAACGTTCTCGAGGACACATGGGAAGACTGTCAAGTGCTTTCGCTTCATATAGTTGATTAATCTTCTTTAACTTGCTAAGTGTTGTGTGGGTGAACCTGTGCTAATGTACCGCCCCATCTAAGACTAATACATACTTGTGATTATACCCCTTGCAAACATCCGTAAGTACAACAAAGTAATTAAGGAAGAAACCTAACCACAACTTTAAACTCTAAGACCCTTACGTCCCTTGTGCAATCGTTTCCTAACGGGGGTTTAGGTTTCTGTCACTCCGGCAACCCCTACGATTAGTAGCAAAATACACAATACATTCCCCTAGGCCCATATAGGTGAAGTGTCATGTAGTCGACGTTCACATGACACCACTAGAAGAAGTACACCACAACTTAAATAACGATCTATTGAATCTTTCTCAACACAACTCCACTACTAACAACAAGACTTCTCCCATGTCCTCAAGAACAAAAGGAACTACTCACAAGACATTATATGGATCATGATCAGAGATGGAATAATGATGTATAACAATCTGAACAAAAATAATAATTCAATGGTTCACTCAATAGCATCAACTACAAAGAGTAATCAACACCGGGAAAGTTTCCCCTATGAACTATGCAAGATTCAACGCAATTGTTACAGCAATATGGAGATGGTGATGAGGGTGCTGATGGTGATGATGGTGGTGGTGATGATGATGATCCCAATGAAGTCCAGCTTGATGATGGTGTTGATGGCGACGATCTCCCCTCTCCGGGAAGGAATTCTCCCGGCAGAAATCTGTCTGCCGGAGAGATCTTTCTCTCTTGGTGTTTTCCGCCCCATAGAGGC
The DNA here is from genome assembly GCA_023614405.1 of Avena insularis. Taxonomy (NCBI): domain Eukaryota; kingdom Viridiplantae; phylum Streptophyta; class Magnoliopsida; order Poales; family Poaceae; genus Avena; species Avena insularis. Next base: position 103,987,300 of record CM042694.1, read on the forward strand.
GGCGGAATCTTTCTGTGGTCCCTCCCCGAGTCTTAGGGTTTCGGGAGGTTGATATACGCCAGAGGGGAGAGGCTGGAGTGGGCCAGGGTGGCCACACCACCTCCAGTGACCTAGGGCTGCCAGCGCCAGGTGGTGTGGGCCCCTGTGGCCCATCTCCACTCCGCTTCGGCATCCTTAGTCTTCTGGAAAAATAGGATTTTCCGTATATTTTCCCAGATTTTCTGATTTTCGAATTTTGCCTCCAAACAGACCTTTTCCATCGAATCCGATTGCAATGGTCCATGCTCCAAAAGTCATCAACCATGCAAAAATAGATGAAATAACATAAGTATCACCTCTCAGTATGAAATATATCAATGAATAATAGTGAATTAAGACATACAATAGTGATGCAAAATGGACGTATCACTCCTCACCGCAGAGGACTGCTTCAGCGAAGGCGGCTTTAGTGAGCTTGCCCTTCTTTTCCTTGGTGAAGCTTCCGTCAACGGTGATGATACCGTTTGGTACGGGTATCTTGAGTTTGTTGTAGACAAAGCATGGCCTTGCGAGGAAGGAGTGGAATATGTCGCGTCCGAAGATGACGTGGTACACTCTTGAAGGGCACCACTTCAAAGATCATGCGCTCTTGGCGGTAATTGTTGACATCACCAAAGGCGACCGGAAGGGTGATGCCGCCCAGGGAGTTAGCTTGTCGGCTAGGGACAACGCCATGGAACACGGTGTTGCTCTTCTTTAGCTGGGTCTCCATCAAGTTCATCTTGTGAAGTGTATCCAGATACATGATGTTGATGCTACTTCCACTATCCACGAGGCACTTGGTGAACTCTGTGCCATTAATCAAATGATTGATGACCATGGCATACTGGTTCTCTGTTGGGATGAGGTCTGGGTGATCCTTCCTATCCCAAGTGATTGGAATCTCCGACCACCTGACGTAATGGGGAACCGGAGGAAGTGTGGCCATCAGTGACAGCACTGTAAACACAGAGACTTCGAATCCTACCGATTTGGGTCGTTACAAAATGGTATCAGAGCATATGTTGACTGTAGGATGTGACCCTAGGATTGGATAGCAAAACCTTGCTAGGAACAAATTTATAATTTTAGTATCAATAGCATCCTCGTAATTCTTAACTTTTGTTTACTCAATCTCGTCTTGTTCAACTTGTAGATGACAAACATTTTTGACTCCTTCAAGAGAGGACCTATCGTGACTATGACTATGGAAAGTAATACCGAGTTCCCAAGAACACTAAAGGATATTATGAGGAGCCTGGATCTTGTTGGTGATGTGGTCTACAAGGGATATCCCTATCTCAGAGCATGCCAAGTAGTATGGCAAGTTGAAGCCCACTTGTACAAGAACAAGGGCGATGACCTGAAGGCCAAGGGATACCACATGTTCTTTGCAGCTGACCATTACCCGAACATCTTTGATTCTATCAAGAGTGCTACTTGGAGTGCCATTGAAGTGATGTGAGCAGTACTAGCACTGAGACTCCGGTCAACTGAGGATCAAGTCCGAGCATTAGAAGCTGAAGTTCATATTCTTAAGAAAAAGATGGCAATCCATGACCACAAGAACTACCTCATCTTGTTTAGTTTGGACCACCATGAGAGAAAATAAAATAATAAGGAACGATATGCGTTTAGTGTGCTCGACCGCACCAACTTGTGTGGTATGGCAGTACTATGTAATTCTTGGTTGAAATCTCATGTGTTTGAATGTTTTAAATTTGGAGTTATTTTGACGATGACTTCATTTCTTTGATTATAAATTATAAGGATAGTATTTCCCTTAAGTCTCTCTATATCTATATCTATATGTATATCTATTGTACTCCCTCCTTAGGGTCTATTCTTACATCTATCCTAAAAACCCTAAACCTTGTTTACCTGTCAGATGGACCAATTCAACAAGAAGGAAGTTACATAGAAATATACATAACCCATAGTGTCGAAAGAACGATAGATTAGATTTTATAGTGGCTTTGCAGATGGAATTAATGGGGTCAACATTGAACCTTGGATTCACCTATCTACTTGCAAAATTAATGATTTGGGTACAAGGTGGATTGATCATCATTCCTACTACTCTTATTATTCGCTTTTGTAATGTGGGGTTTGTGAATCTTGAGTGCATTAAACTTTAGTAGAGTGTCGTTGTTGACAAGCCTGAACTTTAGAATGGTATGATGATCTACCCTTAGATGTGGCAACTGCTGCTTACCGTAGGATATACGATGAGGATGAACCTTATTCCTCTTAAAGGAGTATGATTCCGAGATCATTCCTTGCCCACCATGAGAGTTTTGATAGTTCATGAGTGTTTAAGGGGAAGCTTTTGACCCTGAATTCAAAGGCCTACAAAGAACATTTTTAAGGGTGGTAGTACCCTAGTTCTTCCCCAACCCATTTCTTTCTAGCCTTCTCGAATCTTGAGGACGAGATTCCTTTTAAGGGTGGGTAGTCCGTAACATCCCAAATTTTTCCAAATTTTGGAATGTTAAATAAAATAAATTATGGAATAAATGTTTTATGTTTCACATTGACTTGGATGAAATTCAGAAAGATTTAGAACTTTTGTGGACTTGTTCAAACTTTTCTCAAACCTTGATTCAGACTTTCAAGAGAGGATTAAAATGACTATCCAAATTATAAATCTTGGTTTGAAAGATTTTGAGCAAATCCAACTTTGGTATTTGATCTTGTTGCATTTGAATATTTGTCCAAGACATGTTTAAATTATTTAAGAGAGGGAATAATATGATTTTCTGAATAATAATAAACATGTTGGAAAAATATTTATTTTGGGATTTATTTAGTCTTGTTGCATTTTGTTTTTAATATATTTAAGTTCATTTCCATATATGAAATAAAATAAAAGAGATGAGGATAAAATGACTTCCTCAATTTATTGTTTGGAAATGATTTAGATATATTTCATATGCACTTTCGACCTGTATAAATGTTATGGGAATTTATACAACCCTAAAATCTATTTGGGAATTTATAAGGCCTATAAAAGATATTAAACTAATATGAATTTCCAAAAATTATATTGGACAAGAAGAATAGTTCCCAAAAGTCCTAATTATATATTTTAATTCATTGGAATTTTCTAGAATTTTGGATATAGATTTCACACTATATGGAAATTCTAAACCTAAAATATAAATTAAAAAGAAAAGAACAAAATAGAAAAGAAAAGGAAAAAAACAAAGAGGCTAGCGAGACCAAACCAGTCCAAAATGGCCCAGTCCAGCCTAGCCCACCTGTGTCGCACATCTCTCTATTTTTTCTTTCTCTCTCTTCCTGTTACTTTCTTTTAGGCCTCTTTCCTTTTTCTGGCCCATCTAGCCAATCGACCCAGCTATCTTCTTCCTCATGTTCACCTGCACGTGCAGAAAGTGAAACGGCCATGGCTCCATCACTCCCTTTCCATCTCTCATCAAATCTAGTGGATGTCTTAACTCACCACAAACATGAAACTTGTTTATAATTAAGTGGAGAACCCATTCAGTGAGTTATTTCCCCACTTATATGTCTTAATCGTTCAAATTCGTTCGGTGAACAGAATACCATTCGTCGGCATTGGTCTCTGGATCTCCCTCCCCAGGCTATATAAGGCCGACCTAGGTGCGCCTCTTCACGTTCCTGATTCTCGTCCTTCTCTTTGATTCACAAAGTTCGTCCCGAGATGCTCTCGTGTGTGAATGTTTATGTATGTCATTGTAATTCTTTTCGTTGCGATAGATTTTACGAAGAGCGGCGAGGATACATATAATTGGGGAGTAAATTATTAAGGATAAACTATCAAGGATAATTGTCAAGGATAAATTATTGAGGAAATATTATTGGGATTCTTCTATCAAACAGGCAAGTTATACCATCTTTCATTTCCATCACCTTTGTTTTCAACAATGCATGCTTTTGTTTATCAAATGGTAGTATACATGTGTAGGTCGTAGTAGTATTTTGACACGAGTATATTTGCAAACTATGCGCTTTGCAAACTTATAGTTATGACCCATAATAGTTATAAACTTAGGTTTATCCCCACACAAATATTTCCTTGATACCCTAGGTAAATTATTATTGTTTTATGTGAAATGCTATTGTTATGCTAGAAGGATTTGACACAGGGTTCAAAGCAAAAGAATTTTCTAAATATTTGAGATCGAGTTAAGAGCATACGTTTTGAGAAATGTTTACAAAGAAAAAGAAAAATAAAACTATTTCCGTCTGGGCAGAGTGGTATGTTGGGAACGTCTACAAGTGCCGCAATCCTGTAATGGCTCTGCGCACCCACGAATTGGTGGGGACCGTCACCCAGGTTCAAAGAGATATTCCATGTTTCAGTCGAAGGAGCTTCTAGTACAGCCACATGCTATATGGGCTCTGGTTTAGTTGACCATGGAGGGAAACCCTTGCATCGGTACCGCCATTGGAGAGGGGTCTTCGGATCATGGTAGTGGGCGGATCGTGTACATGCATAGGAGGCTTCTATGGAAGACTTCGTCACGATACAAGAATGGAGTCTCAACAAAGGGATTGAATTGTGACATGTGGGGAAAGTGTACAACCTTTGTAGAGTGTATGAACTAATCGACTAGCCGTTCTCTCGGTTATGAGCAATTTGAGCGACTAAAGACTGAAGCCTCTGAAGGATTTCCTCTGTTTTCAAAATGTTTTCAAAACCCTATGTCCGTGAGATTCGGTGTAGGTGAGATTTCAAAAACCCTATGTCCGTGCGATTCGGCATAGGTGAACCCCTATAGCCGTGGATGCAGTATAGGTGGTGTCTTCAAACCCTATGTTCGTGCGATTCGTTCATAGGTGGGATTTTGGGCACTTGGCAGGGTGCCAGGTGTTAGGTCGAGAGATGGAAGCTTGGAGGATTCCTCGTTTGCCACTTGACCCTATATTGTTTTATCAAAGATTTTTAAAATAGGATAAATAAAGTTTAACCAACCTTTACAAAATTGGATTTAGGCAAATGAACCATATGGCCTCCACATAAAGCCTTATGCATGTAGAATTAGGCATAGGTGGTGTAACTTGCCAATACATTCAATGTATTGACCAACTTCGTTGGCTGCAACGTGTCATGTTGTAGGGTAATCTGATGACGAGTTAGAACGACTAGGATCGTGCGCCTATACTCAACAAGACCTATAGAGTTGATGGTGCCCAAGGTTATCGATTATGTTTTTGTTGTAAAGTGAGCCAACCACTATTTGTTGTGCAACTTGTATTATGTAAACCCTGGATCTATCGATGAGTAATAAAATGACGTATGTTTATATTGGTATTTCATTTTGTTACTGTGTGTGCTAGCTTGGATCCAGGGATATCACTATAAACACAGAGACTTTGAATCTTGTAGTGAAAGTGGGATAAAAAATATCTGAGGTAGTAGAACGGTCAATTTGGAATTCTTCCTCACGATGGATGCATATTGAGTAATACAGGCCCTGAGTTTGAAAAGTTTGAAGGTACACCACCATGGAATGCTTTTCCTTCTGCATGATGCCAGGCACCGCCCTGCTCCCAGGAGTGAAGGAATTGCGCACTGCACTCTCCCAAAATCCAGCCTCTGGTGACAGGTGATAGACGGTGAACTGCACATTGTGCAAGGGCGACGAGCACCCGTCTGGCTTGACGCACACGACGAATACGATGATGTCGCCCCACTCGAGCATGTCAAATAGCACAGCGAACACCGTACCATCGTCCCCAGATCCGATGTTTTGTAGTCTTGATGAGCGCGGTGCCGACATCGGTTGAGAGATACACCTGGGATTTCTAAAGGAAGTAAGAATCGGCAGACTAAATTCTAGCATGCTAAATATACATATAAGAAGTTCTCAGGCGCCTGAGATCTAGGCACTCCCAAGAAAAAATACAGAGCCATGTTTCAAAGGAAATGCTAGATCATCTCCAGCGTTTGATCTAAACAAACTTGAACGACAGATCATCTTCAGAATCATGATGGTCATATTTGCCATCTCCCACATTGTGGATGCAAAATGAGTAATCCAGTGTGAACCTATCATGTTTCTTAATCAGGAAATTAAGGTATTCTTTAGTAATCCTGACGGAGGCCGGCGACGCGCTGCTCTTCGGCTCAAAAAATAGGCTATCTTCGGTGAACTCCTCCAGTTCCTCTCCAATCGTTGAAGGTTTATAAAAGCGCAACTCCAGCATGTACCGCAGAAACAAGCACGCCGCCGACCTGAAGCACTAGACGGATACGGCGAGGTCATAGTCGAGCATGTCAAATCGCATGGCGAACAATATACCATCTTCCTTGGATAACACAGTCTCTACTCTCCATGAGCCAGGTGCTAACAAAGGCTGAGAGATGTACCTGTGTTCCTCGCCGTAGTGGAAACTCTGCACTTCAATTGAGTGGGCTTTTTGGAGGTGAGCGAGGAGCGCTTTGGGCGGGGAGGCGAACTCGCAGCTAGGCTCAGTGTAGTTGCACGGGCCGTGCGGGCATGCCATCCTGTGGTTGAGGAAGTCGTGGAAGGTGACCAATGTCCCGCAGCCGACATTGGGGCATCTGCTACCTTTTTCGTAGACGACTTGGCGGTGCAACTCCTTGGAGCATGTGGCCAGCCGGACGGTGCTAGTAGTGTCCATACACATAGCGATTTCTCCGAAGGCGTCGTCGCGGACCTTGCTCCAGCCACCGTACCGAATTTTGTGCATCGAATCCGCCATTGCGTCCAGATGGACTGGGGGCGAGGGCAGATTCAAATATGATTGTTGGGGCTTTCTTGGAGGAGAGTGATGGAGGCCTGCAAGAACCGATGCATCGGGCAAGAAATGACTAGGAAAATTTAGGAAGTGCGGTGCTCGGGAGGATCCAAAATGCGGCTAGCCAACGTTAGTGAATGGGGATCGCCGGAGATGGGGAAGATGGGAGGTTCTTTGAACGAGGGGTGTTAATTTTGCGTGTTGCCTCGTCGGTCTTCTGCAGTGGATCGAGGACGCCTGCTGGAGTTATAGCTAGAGTGCTAGACTAGCAAGCTGTTACGTTCTGGCTCAGTATTGTACCGTCTCGTCATGTAGACTGTGTTTTAGGAAAGGACGTGAACCCACATTTCTCCCCTCCCTGCTAGATAGTATGCATCGTAGAATCGCTTTTCTAGCATGCGAAGGATTTGAACCCACATGCCCAACTCTGATAATTAGGACTAATAAAAACTATAATAATAGGTGAAGCTCAAAAAATAATTATAATTTTGAGCCACGTCTATAGAATATCAGTTGTATATTTGGTTCTTATACTTTGTATCATGTACTCCCTCCGACCCATATTAGTTGACTCAGATTTGTCTAGATATGGATGTATCTAGACATATTTTAGTATTAGATACATTTGTATCTACTCAAATCCAAGTTAACTAATATGAGTCGGAGGGAGTAGTAGTAATCAACATATTTGCTACCTAATAGTACTCGCCATGCTCTAGAGAAATGATGAAGAACATTCTAGAATTATTGAGAAGTGTGTTTTGAGATTTGTGCATATCTTTTAGTGTGCTAAAGGCTATCAATAGTATCTTCTAGATGCTAGAATAGATAGAATTAAGATCCAACGGTACTTTATGGACGTTGCTCGAAATTATAATGATTTTTGGGCTTCACCTATTATAATTTTATATAAACTAGTAAAATTCACGTGCCACACACGTATATACTGTATGAAATATGATTAACAAACATTAAATTGTTATAAACCAATAGTCTTGTTTGAGAAAAATGCATACATTAAGTCTATTAATAATAACTATCTACACATATTGAGAATACAATCTACTATGCTATGAAATTTTGGCGGGTGACATGATGGTTCTAGAACATGGTGGAGTTTGCTCTAGGTAGTACTCAACACGAATCCACCTGCTCTGAACCATTGGATCTAACAGCCCAACGGTCAGGATTGGTACTATGGATCCAATTCAAAACTGCTCCTTTATAGTAATAGAGAAAAAATGATATGCCATATACTTCTACTATCTGATTCTCACGTGCAAGGCATGTGCAACTTACTAATAAGATATATAACACGGATATCTTTGAACATCGATTATTGGATATAGATTGGCAGATTCCAACATTGCTAATTGTTGGATCTCTTGCAAATTCAAAAAAGAATCTATCGCGCTTACTTGTAGTTCAAATTTGACCTACTTTCTTTAAATCGACATAAAATTATTTGAGTGTATGGGCGTAGTTACATAATATATAGGGAAGCTTAAAACGTCCTAAGACTAGGGAATTGTAACAAAACATGTCCGTGTTTTCTAAAAATCAGGGTGTGGCACTTTTTTTGACTGGGGTATGTCCCGAAGGAGTGAGATGCTTCAATAATTAACACAGCTAGTGCATGTGTACATGTTACACCAAGGACCTTAAAAAGGTGAAAATTGCATCCAAGTCCATACATTTAACACAAAGGACCCTACAATCAAGCAATTAAAATTAGTAGTTGGGTCCTGCTCCTCCATCACGGAACTGAGCCATGCTCTTCGTAGTAGTACCAGTAAGCTGCACGTGCCTTGCACGTGAAACTCACATAATATACAGAAGCATGACATGTCATTATTATATAACATTGTATTAGGTAAATCTTGAAATATCTATGAATTTGAGCCACGTTTCTAAAGTATGAGTGTATATTTGGTTCTTGCACTTTATATTATGTAGAAATAAATGTTTATTAGCTACCTATAATTGAAAATTTTAGAACCATAGTCTAGAGAAACAATTGAGAAGATTCTAGAATGATGGATAAGTGTGTTTTGACGTTTTTCTACATATATATCTTATCTTATCTTACCACTATATAGTGTACGAATAACTTTGAATATTGACCGTTGGATCAAGACTCGTGAATCCCAACATTTCATCCGTTGGATCTTCTTTTCCATTCTAGCATCTAGAATATTTTATTGATAGTCTTCATCACAATGAATGGTATGCACACAACTCAAAACACACTTCTCGATCATTCTAGAATCTTCTCCCTCGTTTCTCTAGAGCATGTTACCAGAATTTTCAAGTTTTAGATAGCTAATAATCGTTGACTTCGAAATGCTATACAAAGTACGAGAACCAAATATACACCCATATTTATAGATATTGATCATATTTATATTTTTGTATGCCATGAATGTACATACACTGTAGGCCAATACACATTGTGAAGAAGCCATAGCATTTTTCTGTATTCAAATGTGTCAAAACACATGTTTCTCATTTTTTTCTTAGCACTATATAGTGTACGAATAACTTTGAATATTGACCGTTGGATCGAGATGCGAATCCCAACATTGTCAGATGTTGGGTCTTCATTTCCATTTTAGCATCGAGAAGATACTATTGATAGTCTTTCTTTTCTTATCTTACCACTATTTTTTATATATAGTGTGCGGAGAACTTTGAATGATTCATGACCTGTGAATCCCAACATTGCTGCTAGTTATTGGATCCTCTCATCCATTCCATCATCTAGAAGATACTATTGATAGTCTTTGTTATCTTATCTTACCACTATATAATGTACGAATAATTTTGAGTATTAACCTATGGATCAAGACTCGTGAATCACAACAATGCTAGCCATTGGATCTTCTTCTTTCCATTCTACCGGGTGGTGGTACTTTTCTCTACTACTATTGAAGGGAATATGCCCGAGAGGCAATAATAAAGTGGTTATTATCTTATTCCATGTTTATGATAAATGTTTATTTTGCATGCTATAATTGTATTGATCGGAAACGTCAATACATGTGTGTTTAATAAACAAAAAGGGTTCCTAGTTATGCCTCTCTTATAGAATAGCTTGTTGATTAACAAGATGATCAAGGTTTCCTGATCATGGACATTGGATGTTGTTAATAATAAGGTCACAACATTTGTGAAATGATGTGATGAAAATTCATCCGAAGTATAGCATTACGATCAAGTCATTATGTTTATATTGCTATAACATCATACGAAGTAATCTTTATCCTTAGACCATGAGATCATGTTAATTGCTAACACCAGAAGAGTATCTTGATAACATCAAACGTCACAATGTACAGGTGACTATAAAGATGGGTTCAGTGCTACGAAGGTGTTATGTTGAGGCTCATGGATCAAGAGTGGGATTTGTCCATCCCGATGACGTATAGATATACTCTGGGCCCTCTCGGTGATATCACATTAAGATAGCTTGCAAGCAAGTGATGTGATCACTAGAATGTTATATCACGGGAACGAGAAAAGACTGCATATCGGTAACAAGATCAAACTAGGTATGGAGATACCAATGATCGAATCTCAGACATGTAATATATCGCGAGACAAAGAGATTTAGTTACTATCATTAAAGGTTCTCACGATCACAGAAGTCATCGTTGAATGTGTAGGAGTCAGTATGGATCTCCAAGTCCCGCTTCTGATTATTGATCTGACAGGGGTCTCGATCATGTTTGCATTATTCGCGAACCGTAGGGTGACACACTTAAGGGATACTGACACCATTTGGAGCAAATATGTTTCAGATAAAGATTTAAGAAAGCGCTGGAATTATTTCAATAGACACCCTAACTGTTTCGGGTGAAATTGCTGAAATTGGTTCTGCATGTAATATTGAAATGTTGCAGGGGGTTTTATGTGAATGTTTGTTAATTAAAGTAATTAACAAAATTCTGAATAAAAATAATAAAATAGTTTTATTAAATGAGAGAGCATTAAATTTGGAGAAATTTAATGCATTTAAAGTGGAGACTTTAAAAGAGAATGTGAAGGGGCAAATTTATGTGGAGGGAGTTACCACCACATGAATGAGGAGGTGAAGGGTCACCCCCATGGGGCGCCGGCCATGGGGAGGGGTACCCCCTCCTCCTATAAAAGGCCCCCCTCACTCCCCTTCTTCCTCACACCTCCTCGTGAAGGATCTCTCTCCCCCTCTAGTATTATTCCCCCATGGTCTCGGATTAGCGAGATACATGTTCCCGGTGGCTTTATCTAGAAAGGAGTTGCTGCTTCCGCTGCTTTGCTGGAGCGAGGGATGGAGGTTGTCGGGGTACCGGACATGTGTGCGATCACGGATACACCGCTGCTTTGCAGTGCTGGACTTGGTGGTGCTAGAGCTGGATCTGAAGGACGTGCTGGAGCCGGACCTGCTCGGACTTCCTCACGATCTTGAGATCGGCAAGTGTACAACTACATCAACCACAAGTTCCTACTCGTTAACAAAACTCGTTGTCTTCGAGGGTAAGTTCTCGATGGATGTATGTCCACCCGTTGCTTTGTACCTAGTAGATAGATCTTGGCGTGTAGTTCTCATCGTAGGAATTTTTTTGTTTTCTATGTTGCGGACCCAACAATGGTATCAGAGCCTGATCTATGCGTAGGTGCTTTGTACGGGTAGTACACATATGTTTATATGTGGGCGATGATGATCATGTTATTGCATCTTCTATGTATTTTGGATATTGGTGGCATAGTGGGATGAAGCGGCCCGGACCAACCTTACATGTCATCGTACATGAGACCGCTTCCATGACTGACATGCAACTTGTTTTGCATAAGTGGCTGGCGGGTGTCTGTCTCTCCTACTATAGTCAATATCTGATTTACAACGAGTTGCTAATAACTTGGTTATCCTCGTTGGGGTTCATGTTCGTAAGTAAGAACGGTTCTATCTCCGAAAGCCCTAAGCCACGTAAAACTTGCAATTGATAAATTAGAGGCATCTAGTTTAGATCGTTGCTGGGCTAGTGTATTGATATGGTATTGTTATAAGTAGATGTATGATAGATACTCTTACAACACATTCAACGTGGAAGTCCCATAGACCTTGGCCTTACACACAAAGGAATGATAGAGATCATACCACGATGCAAATGATAGAGATCAAATGCATGGACCATATCATCTCACTTTACACATTAGATGTTAGCATCTTATACTGCTAGTTTGGCACTTTTGGTAGCATTGTAAGATGATCCCTCATTTAGATATCAAGATAAAATGTGTTCTTCCTTGAGTATGCACCGTTCTATGGATCGTGTTTCGAGACATCACGTGATGATCGGGTGTACTCGACTCTACGCTTTCATACAACGGGTGTAAGACAGTTTTACACACGCGAGTACTAAGGTTCTTACTTGGCAAGCCTAGCATGTACAGACATGGCCTCGGAACACGGACCGAAAGGTTAAGCATGAGTCATATAGTTGATATGATGCCCATATTGATGCTCGCCTTTGAAGCTACACCAACTCACGTGATGATCGGACTTGGTGTAGTGGATTTGGTTCATGTAATCACCAAAAAGGCACGAGGGATGTCGTTTTTGAGTGGGAGTTCATTTCTAATTTGGATTAGTCGAACTAAATTTGTCATAAACCAAATCGAAGTGGATTTGCATAATTTGTTGTAGTCATTGGCGTCTGTTCACTACCTTATGCTTAGTTTTAATTGAGATAATATAACTATAGAATTCTGGATATTTACTTTACGAACTGGTATCATATTGTTTTGAATGTCAATTTAAAGTTTATAAGTCCCATTGCAAACTTTCAGCAAACTCTATTTACTCCATAAAGTTTAATAAGTAGTATTAAATCAAGAGTAAGAATTCCAATGTTAGTATCTAAAGTATCATGTTTGCCTCCATGATTATTGATATTCAAAAGTTGTTTTAATATCAAGATTATATAGGAGCTGGAAATTGTTTCAGAAACAATCATGTGTGAAAGATATTGTGATATCTGAAACAATGTTTTTGGTTGCATTATGATAGAGTATAATTTAGCAAAATACATGTTCTCATATTGTACGAGAATTTGTGAAGAATGGAGATGCTAAGCATCCGGATGTCCCAAAAAGGTTTTGGGAACTAACATTATACTCGTGATTCTTCCTTACAGGCTATAGTAGCTTAATCATGAAAGTTGTCATGATAAGGATGAATAGAAGATGTAAGTAGAATGTTACTACATTAATAGATTACTAAAGAATGGATTTTTGAAAGAATACCAAACATTTGATGATGGTGATTCACTTCAAAGTGCAAGTCCAAAGGTATTAGTATTTGACTATATACGCTTTGTACTATGTGTCATGTGAATGACACCACAATTGATGTTGATAGATTCTTTTAAAAGGAAAAGGAATTGCTGAAAGAGAATCTATAAAATATTTGGCAGAAAAGAAAAGGTTGGATATGTCCAACTTAGGTATATAGAAGATATACATGTTATGGTTGTATTCCTTGCTTGTTAAACAATGTGGTTCTTAGGTATTGGATACCGGTATTGGATACCAAATTGGTTGGTATGAAGTGTCATACAGGACAACGCAATTCATGAACTGCAATGGCCTAAGTAACTAGCAAGAGAATAAGTGATGATGTTCATCAAAAACAAATAAAGTGTTATTGTGTTTTTCGTTGTCGTCAAACCTAGCCTTCAAGATTTGTTTTAATAATTGTTATTTTGTTCCGGTATTATGTGAACAATGGTTGTTCAAATAATTACTGTATTCCATAAAGGATGGATGAACTTTTACAAGTCTGGTGGGAGAAATCACATCCATAAACACTATTGCTAAAATGTCGCAAGACAAATGATTGAAAGATCACTTATGAAGTGACATCGCTGTTTAAATTATATTGGAAAGAAAACATGAAGAAACTCCATGTTGATGGATTTTTGGAGTCTTTTGATTTTGATCAATTAACGCTGGTGAAAGTTTCCTCGAGATAATTGAAACTCCGTTCATAGGCCAAAGAGGTACGGATGACTAGCTTATTGGAAATTGTACATGCTGATGTGCATAGTCCATTATGTGTAGCCATATGCGATGGATCTTTTTGCTTCATATGCTTTCTCCAGAAATTTGAGTGAATATATCTATATATTTACTTAATAAGGAATAAGTATGAAACATTTGAAAACTGTTCAAAGACTTTCAAGATGAAGTGAAAAATCATTGTAACAAGAAAATAAAGAGTTTATGATTCGATCATAAAGTAAAATATTTGAGTTACATGTTTAGCAAAACACCTAAGATTTGCGGAATTGTTCCATGATTTGTGTTTTCCCGATAAACCATAGGAGTATGGCATATTCGAGAGATGAAATCAAACCATGTTTGACGTGGTAAGATCAAAGGTGTCATTTATAAAACTGCCATTATGTTTTAAGGATTAAAGCTTTAGAGACTACCGCTTTTACACTGAAAAGAGCACCATCGTGATCCATTGAAATGACACCATATAAGTTATGGTTTCGGATAAAACCCGAATTGTCTTTTCTTAAATTTTGGTATGCTATGCATAATTAAAATGTTTACAACCAAAGTCGAATAAGCACGTCTTTGTAGGTTATCCCAAAGAATTTGTTGGGAATTTCTCCATAACACCGAGGACAAAAGAGTTTGTTACTTGGAACGTCAAGTTTCTTGAGAAGGAATTTCTCGTGAAAAGTTAAGTGGGAGGACAATAGAACTTTGATAAGGTTGTTGAACCTTAGCTATATGTGCTAAGTAGCGCAACGCCGGAAAGTTTCCCGGTGGCAGCCACAATGCTCATGGCTCCCGTGATTACAAAGGGTGTGATCTCGGAGATTAGAATTTCTATTGAACCGTGTGGGTCGGTAAGAATCAAATAGTGTGATTTGATAAGCAAGTCGTTATTGTTTTGACAATGATGAACCGACTACATGCAAAGAAGCGATGATGGGCCCTGACTCCATAAAATGACTAGAAGTCAAAGAATCTGTGATAGTATCCATACACGAGAAATCAAGTTTGTGAACTTGGAAGACCCTCCGGAAAGGCGTGAAGCCGGTCGGTCGTGTTTGGATCTATAAAGAAATAGACATGGATGTTTAACATCTATGAAATAGTCGACATGTCGGAAAGTTTACGACAATGTTCAAGGAGTTAACTATGACAAGATTTGATCTTTCATAGCGATATTTAGTCTTGACGGATTAATGTAGCAACCACTACATATAATTTGATGTATGGTAATTGAACAAACAAAACAATGTTCTTCTAATAGAATGGTTACCTAGGACGTGTACAAGACACGATCCGAAGGGTTTTGTTAATTCAAAGGGTGCTAAAAGAGCATGCAAACTTCAATAGTTGAAGTAAGCATAGCGGAGTTGGAATCTTCACCATGATGAAATTGTTAAAAGAGTTTAAATTCATCGGAGATGATGAAGATGCTTGCATTTGCAAGAAATTAAGTGGGAGCACTGAGACATATTTCTAATACATTATGTAGAGGACATATTGTTGGTTGGAAATGATGTATCTTGTATTCACACAAGTTAAGAATTTCATTAAAATGAGATTGCGATGAAAGACTTGGGCAAACCTAGAATATTTGGCATCAATATCTATATGGATAGATTGAGGCGCTAATATGGTTGTGCCAGACATACATATATGAGATATTTAAATGGTTCAATATGGAAACAAGAAGAAAGGTTCTTGCTGCATGGAAAGGATTGTATCAAGATTCAAGTGTTCCAACACTTGGTGAGTAAAATCACATGAATATTTTGATCGATTATACCATGATATGTATATATCCAGAATGTCCTATCCTCTAAATGTTATGAGCACATACCAGAATGATCCATAAGATGATCATTGGACAATAGTAAAGATATTGTTATGAGCTTTGGAAGAACTAAGAATATATCATGTATAAGTGACAAATAGTTAAAGGTAGTTCATTGTAAAGTGTTACATTGATACTAGTTTTGTCACAAGATACAAATTAAATTTATCTCAATTTAGACTATGGGTGGCACAATATATGGAAAGGATGTTCCATGATGGATTTGGATGAGTTTCAAAGTTGAGACATTGTGACGGATACTACAACAAAAAGGCTAAGTATATGACTGTTATAGTAGCAGCATAGGAGGGCATTTGTGTTAAGTAGTTTGTTATCAAACTAGGTGTGGTTTAAAGTGGGCTAATACTATGAAGATATATTGTGTGACAATAATATCAACATATTTTAGCCGAACGAACTAAAGGTCTCACCAAAGGACCAAATTTATAATGCCATCTCATTTGAGAATGAGTGATGCGTAGAGACGCAAAGACATGCAAATACACACGGACCTGAAACTGTCAGATCCTAAGATTATGTTAACCACTAGCAATCGCGTATGTGCAACACCAGAAAGCCATAGGTGTTCAATACGCAAAGTTTTTCAAACTAGATTATTGACTCTAGTGCAAGTGGGAGACTGAAGGGAATATGCCTGAGAGGCAATAATAAAGTGGTTATTATCTTATTCCATGTTTATGATAAATGTTTATTTTGCATGCTATAATTGTATTGATCGGAAACGTCAATACATGTGTGTTTAATAAACAAAAAGGGTTCCTAGTTATGCCTCTCTTATAGACTAGCTTATTGATTAACAAGATGATCAAGGTTTCCTGATCATGGACATTGGATGTTGTTAATAACAAGGTCACAACATTTGTGAAATGATGTGATGAACATTCATCCGAAGTATAGCATTACGATCAATTCATTATGTTTATATTGCTATAACATCATACGAAGTAATCTTTATCCTTAGACCATGAGATCATGTTAATTGCTAACACCGGAAGAGTATCTTGATAACATCAAACGTCACACCGTAACAGGGTGACTATAAAGATGGGTTCAGTGCTACGAAGGTGTTATGTTGAGGCTCATGGATCAAGAGTGGGATTTGACCATCCCGATGACGTATAGATATACTCTGGGCCCTCTCGGTGATATCACATTAAGATAGCTTGCAAGCAAGTGATGTGATCACTAGAATGTTATATCACGGGAACAAGAAAAGAGTGCATGTCGGTAACGAGATTAAACTAGGTATGGAGATACCAATGATCGAATCTCAGACATGTAATATATTGTGAGACAAAGGGATTTAGTTACTAGCGTTAAAGGTTCTCACGATCACAGAAGTCATCGTTGAATGTGTAGGAGTCAGTATGGATCTCCAAGTCCCGCTTCTGATTATTGATCTGAGAGGGGTCTCGATCATGTCTGCATTATTCGCGAACCATAGGGTGACACACTAAAGGGATACCGACACCATTTGGAGCAAATATGTTTCAGATAAAGATTTAAGAAAGCGCTGGAATTATTTCAATAGACACCCTAACTATTTCGGGTGAAATTGCTGAAATTGGTTCTGCATGTAATATTGAAATATTGCAGGGGGTTTTATGTGAATGTTTGTTAATTAAAGTAATTAACAAAATTCTGAATAAAAATAATAAAAGAGTTTTATTAAATGAGAGAGCATTAAATTTGGAGAAATTTAATGCATTTAAAGTGGACACTTTAAAAGAGAATGTGAAGGGGCAAATTTATGTGGAGGGAGTTACCACCACATGAATGAGGAGGTGAAGGGTCACCCCCATGGGGCGCCGGCCATGGGGAGGGGTACCCCCTCCTCCTATAAAAGGCCCCCCTCACTCCCCTTCTTCCTCACACCTCCTCGTGAAGGATCTCTCTCCCCCTCTAGTATTATTCCCCCATGGTCTCGGATTAGCGAGATACATGTTCCCGGTGGCTTTATCTAGAAAGGAGTTGCTGCTTCTGCTGCTTTGCTGGAGCGAGGGACGGAGGTTGTCGGGGTACTGGACATGTGTGCGATCACGGATGCACCGCTGCTTTGCGGTGCTGGACTTGGTGGTGCTAGAGCTGGATCTGAAGGACGTGCTGGAGCCGGACCTGCTCGGACTTCCTCATGATCTTGAGATCGGCAAGTGTACAACTACATCAACCACAAGTTCCTACTCGTTAACAAAACTTGTTGTCTTCGAGGGTAAGTTCTCGATGGATGTATGTCCACCCGTTGCTTTGTACCTAGTAGATAGATCTTGGCGTGTAGTTCTCATCGTAGGAAATTTTTTGTTTTCTATGCTGCAGACCCAACAACTATAATGGAGCAGTTTTAAATTGGATCCATAGCACCAATCCTGACCGTTGGGCTGTTAGATCCAATGGTTAAGAGCAGCTGGATTCGTGTTGAATAGTACCTAGATCAAACTCCATCATGTTCTAGAACCATCATTTCACCACCCCAAAAATTTCATAGCACACTAGGATGTATTCTCAATATGGATAGATAGTTATTACTAATAGACTTAATGTATGCATTTTTTCTCTAACAAGAATATTGGCTAAAACAACTTAACATTTTTTAAATCACATTTCATACCACTTTATCATTATCAATTTGTTTTCACCCATCAACTCAGTCATCCATGTAGGGCCCACAGATTGGGGAGGTCGCGGTCGCCTTGGACGCACCACAAAATTATGACTGGGCAATCGAGTGCAGGAAGTAGAATCAGCATTCCGTCCAATCTCTTACCCTAGTCATCGCCATCGATATTTGCCACACGCATCGGCTTCATTAGCGACATTGATTGTCCCCTCGCTTCGGTAATCTGCCACATTAATCTTGGATCACCTCCTTCCTATTTAATCTCTCCCCTTCCCTGCACCAAACCATCTCTAATCCCCTGCTTCCAGCAACCATCTTCGACCTCGTCTGTCATCCATGGCCACCTTCTGGCTGCCGCCCGCCATACCGGAGCGCAAAGACCCCGACATCGCTGCACAAGAGGACAATGCCCTGTGCATTTGGGCTTTCTCCCCGCGGAGAACAAAGTGGCAACTGGCGTGCACCTTCCTCGACACTGGGTACGGTGATCGCAAGTACCAGATGTACGACATCTACGACAATCCGGACGGGACGCTGAAGCTAAAGTTCACCAACTTTAGGGACGCCCGTATCCTCTACGGCCAGGACTTCCACTACGGCTGCGAGATGGTGGTGTTCACCGGCTCCAACATTTTCACCAACTACTGGAACGGGTTCCCAAACAACGGCAACTTCATCCATAGTGTTCTCCCGGAGCTACCGATGGCTCCGGAGGTGCCGCCTCGTTTTCCGGTGGTGCCGCTGATGGCTCAGGAGGTGCCGCCGCCTTCTCCGGAGGTGCCGATGAGTCAGGAGCCGGCTCTGTCGCTGGAGCTATCGTTGTTTCCAATGTCAGGAGCTACCGCTAGCAGCGCGGACTAGGTGCAAGGAGGCGTCAAACCTGCACTAGTTCACCAGCGAATCCTATATCAAGTTAATGGTTGTATGAAGTTTCTTCTAGTACTACCCATCAAAAAAAGTTTCTTTTGGTACTACTCACTGTACCCTGTAGTACTAGTAGTAGTACTGTGAATGACGATCTATTGAATATCCTTCCCCCCGGATGTTTGCGAAGGAAGTGAAAATTTCGAAACCGGGAAAGTTTAAATTGCTACTCTATTGTAAGGACCAAAATGGTTCCCACCAACATAGCTGACGAACACGCCAGACAAAGACACGGAGCTGCCGACAAAGAAACGGAGCCAGCAATGGCAGGTTGTCGGTTGATGCGCGTGCGCAACGCCATGTTGTGGACGAGGGAGAGATCAGCCGGCCAGGGTGTGGGGGTGGTGATGGGGGAGTGAAGGAGAGAGAAAACACATTTTGTTTTGCATGCATATATATCATGGTCCTGAAATTTACTCTACTCACTGTACCATGTACCTCATGTCAGGAATCCATCCCAGCTTTGCTCTGACATCACACCGCCTTCAAATCCTCCTCTTCGCAGCTCTCTCGCTGCCTCCTCTGTGCTCATAGTCTCTTCTCACTCATTATTTTTTTAATAGAAAAAAGGAAATAAATTCTTCTTACTTGCTTTCCAGAAAATAAATTACTGCCACTTGGAAAATGGAAATTGATTATTTTTTGTTTTTAATATCTTCGATTGTTCTCGAAAGATGGCCAAATTTGTCGGCATGTAAGTTCTTGGATATGGGATCATGAGCATAAAGTCTGATGTAGAGATATGGCCTTAACCTTGCGGTCGTTCGCCTTGAAATCCAAGATTTTTTCATACTCGTTGACAACTATGCTTAAATTCGTTGAAATTTCACCACTTACTTTTAGGTTAGCATTTTACACGGTCGGTGGGAGTACATTCTACATCAAGGACCTAAAAAAGGGAAAATTACATCGAGGTCCACACATTTAGCGCAAAGGACCCTAAATTTGAGCAAGAAAATAGTCGGGTTTGGCTCCTTCTCGAGAGAGTAGCTGATCGAGCCACACTCTTCATATTACTTCATCTTTGATTGTTTTCAAAATATGGACAAATTTTTTGGCATGCAAATTCTTGGATATGGGATCATCAGCATAAAGTTTGATGTAGAGATATGGCCTTGACCTTGTGGTCGTTCGCCTTGAAATCCAAGATTGTTTCATACTCGTTGACAACTATGCTTAAATTTGTTGAAATTCACCACTTACTTTTAGGTTAGCATTTTACACGGCCGGTGGGAGTACATTCTACATCAAGGACCTAAAAAAGGGAAAATTACATCGAGGTCCACACATTTAACACAAAGGACCCTAAAATTGAGCAAAGAAAACAGTCGAGTTTGGCTCCTTCTCGAGAGAATAGCTGATCGAGCCACACTCTTCATACTACTTCATCTTCAATTGTTTTCAAAATATGGCCAAATTTTTCGGCATGCAAATTCTTGGATATGGGATCATTAACATAAAGTCTAATGTAGAGATATGGCCTTGACCTTGTGGTCGTTCGCCTTGAAATCAAAGATTTTTTCATACTCGTTGACAACTATGCTTAAATTTGTTGAAATTCACCACTTACTTTTAGGTTAGCATTTTACACGGTCAGTGGGAGTACATTCTACATCAAGGACCTAAAAAGGGAAAATTACATCGAGGTCCACACATTTAGCACAAACGACCCTAAAAATTGAGCGAAGAAAACAGTCGGGTTCGGCTCCTCGAGAGAGTAGCTGATCGAGACACACTCTTCATACTACTTCATCTTCGATTGTTTTCAAAATATGGCGAAATTTTTCGGCATGCAAATTCTTGGATATGGGATCATCAGCATAAAGTCTGATGTAGAGATATGGCCTTAACCTTTTGGTCGTTCGGCTTGCAATCCAAGGATGTTTATACTCGTTGATAACTATAAGCTGAAATTCATTTAAATTTCACCACTTACTTTTAGGTTAGAATTTTACATGGTCGGTGGGAGTATATTTTACAATAAGTACCTAAAAAGGGGAAAATTTACATCGAGGTCCATACATTTTGCACAAATAACCCTAAAAACAAGCAAGCAAAATAGTCGGGTTCGGCTCCTTCTCGAGAGAGTAGCTGATCGAGCCACACTATTCATACTACTTCATCTTTGATTGTTATCAAAATATGGCCAAATTTGTCGGCATGCAAATTCTTGGATATGGGATCATCATCATAAAGTATGGTGTAGATATGGCCTTGACCTTGGTCGTTCGTCTTGAAATACAAGAATGGTTCAAACTCATTGACAACTAAGCTTAAATTCGTTTAAATTTCACCACTTACTTTTAGGTTAGAACTTTACACGGTCGATCAGAGTACATTTTACATCAGGGACCTCAAAAAAGCAAAAATTACATCGAGGTCCATACATTTAGCATAAAGGACTCTAAAAGGAAAAAATTCTGGTTCGACTCCTTCTCGAGAGATCAGCTGATCTGAGCCAAACTCTTGATACTAATTCATCTTCGATTGTTTTCAAAACATGGCCAAATCTATTGCCATGCAAATTCTCTGACATGGGATCATCATCATCATACAAAGTATGATGTTGATATGGCCTTGACCTTGGTCGTTCGGCTTGAAATCCAAGAATGTTCATACTCGTTGATAAGTAAGCTTAAAATTGTCTAAATTTCACCACTTACACTTTTAGACCTAAAAGGGGGAAATTACATCGAGGTACATACATTTAGCACAAAGAACCCTAAAATTAAGCAAGGAAAATAGTCGGGTTCGGCTCCTTCTCGAGAGAGTAGCTTATCAAGCCATACTCTTCATACTACTTCATCCTTGATTGTGTTCAAAATATTGCCAAATTTATCGACATGCAAATTCTTGGATGTGGGATCATCAACATAAAGTATGATGTAGATATGGCCTTGACATTGGTGGTTCATCTTGAAATACAAGAATAATGCTTCATATTCGTTGACAACTAAGCTTAAATTCGTTTAAATTTCACCACAATACTTTTAGGTTAGAACTTTACACGGTCGACCGAAGTACATTTTATATCACGGACCTCAAAAAGCAAAAATTACATCGAGGTCCATATACATTTAGCATAAAGGACCCTAAAAGAAAAAAAACTGGTTTGGCTCATTCTCGAGAGATCAGCTGATCTGAGCCAAACTCTTAATACTACTTCCTCTTCGATTGTTTTCAAAACATGGCCAAATCTGTTGCCATGCAAATTATCTAACATGGGATCATCAGTACAAAGTATAATGTTGATATGGCCTTGACCTTGGTCATTCGGCTTGAAATCCAAGAATGCTCATACTTATTGACAAGTAAGCTTAAAATCATCTAAATTTCACCACTTACACTTTTAGACCTAACAAAAGGGGGAAATTACATTGAGTTCCATACATTTAGCACAAAGGACACTAAAATTAAGCAAGGAAAACATTCGGGTTCAGCTCCTTCTCTAGAGAGTAGCTGATCGAGCCATACTCTTTATACTACTTCATCTTCGATTGTTTTCAAAATATGGCCAAATTTGTCGGCATGCAAATTCTTGGATACGGGATCATCAACATAAAGTATGATGTAGATATGGCCTTGACCTTGGTCGTTCATCTTGAAATACAAAAATGGTTAATACTCGTTGACAACTAAGCTTAAATTTGTTTAAATTTCACCACTTACTTTTAGGTTAGAACTTTACACGGTTGATCGGAGTACATTTTACATCAGGGACCTCAAAAAAGTAAAAATTACATCAAGGTCCATATACATTTAGCATAAAGGACCCTAAAAGATTTTTTTGGTTCAGCTCATTCTTGAGAGATCACCTGATCTGAGCCAAACTCTTAATACTACTTCCTCTTCGATTGTTTTCAAAACATGGCCAGATCTGTTGCCATGCAAATTCACTAACATTGGATCATCAACATAAAGTATGATGTTGATATGGCCTTACCTTGGTCGTTCGGCTTGAAATCCAAGAATGTTCATACCCGTTGACAACTAAGCTTAAGTTCGTTTAAATTTCACCATTTACTTTTAGATTAACATTTTACACGGTCGGTGGGAGTACATTTTACATCAAGGACCTAGAAAAGGAAAATTATTACATCGAGGTCCATACATTTAGCACAAAGAACCCTAAAAGGAAAACTTTATAGTTTGGGTCCTTCTCGAGAGACCAGCCGTAGGCCAATACACAATGTTGATATGGTCATGACCTTGGTTGTTTAGGTCAAAATTAGGAATGTTCATACACCGTAGGCCAATACACATTGTGAAGAAGCCAGAGCATTTTTTTGTATTCAAAGGTATCAAAATACATGTTTCTCATTTTTTTCTTAGCATTGTATATAGTGTACGAATAACTTTGAATATTGACCGTTGGATCATGACTCGAATCCCAACATTGTGAGACATTGGATCTTCATTTCCATTTTAGCATCGAGAAGATACTATTGATAGTCTTTCTTTTCTTATCTTACCACTATTATACATAGTGTGTGGACAAAAGTATGAAAATTAATTTATGCAAGTTTGTTAAAATTATATGTCTGTATTTTTTTTTAAATATATGCATGTATTTGAACTATTAATGATTGACAAAATGTTTTTATTGTCTAGTGTCTAAAAAATTAAACATAGTTGAAAACTATGGCGTAAGTGTGAGATGTTTTCTTTTCTACTTTGCTTTGGATCACTTTTGTCCATCATATGAATATTGGGTGGTAGATACAGGGGCATGTTGATACGAGTCCCCTAACAGTGGGCACGTGGAGTAGTAGTTAAACAATTTCAGAAAACACTTAAAATCCAAAATATAAACATTAACAGCAAAGACAGTTTACAGCCAAAATACACCCTTCCTAGTGCCAAAAGAGACCCTGCCTCCAACTACTACTACATTAACTAGTAAACAAGTGGTACTTTTCTACAACTAAATTAACTAGTAATACATCATTACCATCGCATTAGGATCACTTAGCCAAAGATTAAGATAAATTCATCCTGTCGATGCAAACACAGAAAGACAACACCTTGATCGTCCCGTACTGTCCATCAGCCGCGGTAATGTACCGTGGCGGCACCGTGAGGAACGTTAGATCTTCGAGGCCAACACTGCCGGGCGACGCGCAGCTTGTCGGCTCAATGACCCCATTAAGGGTGTCCGTCGAGAAGTCCGCCGATGACTGCGGGCCAGTCGCGCACAGCTTCACCCTGTACCGGGGCCACGAGCATGAGGCCACCCTGACGCACACCGAGGAAACGTCGGCAGCCTAGCCGAGCTTGCTGATGATGAGGCTGAACATGGCAGCGTCATAACCGTAGATGATGACCATGGATGGCGGAAAGGACGGTAACAACATCGTTACTATACACTCCATGGGGTAGCCGTACGATAGCCTAGGCACTTGTACCTTGTGGACGCTGTTGAGGTGCAAAAGGATCTCAAGCGGCGAGGCGGTGAATATGCAGCCGACCTCCATGCAGCCGCACGGGCTGTACGGGCATGCGACCTTGTGGTCGTCGAGCTCGTGGTAGGCGACCATGGTGAGGCAGCCGTCGTGGGGGCATAGAATAGTTATTGGCGCTAGCTCATCTTTGTCCATCTCCGGCTAGCTTGAATCCGCCGACGCACCCAGCATTGGAGTGGTTCCCTGGAAGCTCGGCTCACCGATGTAGTGCCCGCAGTCCTGAATTTTATGCAGCATTGAGTTTTTCGAACGAAGGCTGCAGAAAGTAAATAGGTGAGAGTAAATCAGGCACTTAATACCCTGTACAAGTACTGTACCAGACAATTGAAGGAAATATGCCCTGAGAGGCAATAATAAAGTTGTTATTATGTATTCCTTATATATGATAGATGTTTATTTTGCATGTTAGAATTGTATTGATCGGAAACATCAATACATGTGTGTTTAATAAACAAAAAGAGTTCCTAGTTATGCCTCTCTTATAGACTAGCTTGTTGATTAACAATATGATCAAGGTTTCCTGATCATGGACATTGGATGTTGTTAATAACAAGGTCACACCATTGGTGGAATGATGTGATGAACATTCATCCAAAGTATAGCATTACGATCAAGTCATTATGTTTATATTGCTATAACATCATACGAAGTAATCTTTATCCTTAGACCATGAGATCATATTAATTGCTAACACCGGAAGAGTATCTTGATAACATCAAACGTCACACCGTAACAGGGTGACTATAAAGATGGGTTCAGTACTATGAAGGTGTTATGTTGAGGCTCATTGATCAAGAGTGGAATTTGTCAATCCCGATGACGGATAGATATACTCTGGGCCCTCTCGGTGATATCACATTGAGATAGCTTGCAAGCAAGTGATGTGATCACTAGAATGTTATATCACGGGAACAAGAAAAGAGTGCATGTCGGTAACGAGATCAAACTAGGTATGGAGATACCGATGATCGAATCTCAGACATGTAATATATGGCGAGACAAAGGGATTTAGTTACAAGCGTTAAAGGTTCTCACGATCACAGAAGTCATCGTTGAATGTGTAGGAGTCAAGATGGATCTCGTGTCCCGCTGATTACTGATCGGAGAAGGGTCTCGATCATGTCTGCATTATTCGTGAACTGTAGGGTGACACACTTAAGAGTTACCGGACACCATTTTGGAGCACATATGTTTTAGACGAAAGAATTGCAAAGCACAGGAATTGTTTCAATAGAAACCGGAAATTGTTTCGGGTGAAATTGCAGAAAGTGGTTCTACATGTGATATTGAATTTGCAAGGGGCTATATGTGAATGTTTGTTAATTAAAGTAATTAACAAAATTCTGAATAAATTTAATAAAAGAGTTTTATTAAATGAGAGAGCATTAAACTTGGAGAATTTTAATGCATTTAAAGTGGAGACTTTAAAAGGGAATGTGAAGAGGCATTTTAATGTGGAGGGGTTACCACCACATGAATGGGGGAGGTGAGGGGTCACCCCCCATGCGCTAGCCATGGAGAGGAGAGGCACCCCCTCCTCCTATAAAAGGCCACCCATTCCCTCCTTCATCCTCACACCTCCTTGTGAAGGATCTCTCTCCCCCTCTAGAATTATTCCCCCATGGTCTCGGATTAGCGAGATACATGTTCCCGGTGGCATTTCGTCTGGAAGGAGTTGCTGCTTCCGCTGGATCGCTGGAGCGAGGAGGTGGAGGTTGTCCGGTGGCTTGAACGTGTGTGCGAGTACGGATGCGCTGCTGAGTTGCGGCGCTCGGACTTCCTCACGATCTTGAGATCGGCAAGTGTACGACTACATCAACCACGAGTTCCTACTCGTTAACAAAACTCGTTGTCTTCGAGGGTAAGTTCTCGTTGGATGTATGTCCACCCGTTGCTTTGTACCTAGTAGATAGATCTTGGCGTGTAGTTCACACCGTAGGAAATTTTTTGTTTTCTATGCTGCGGACCCAACAGTGGTATCAGAGCCAGATCTATGCATAGGTGCTTTGCATGGGTAGTACACAGATGTTTATATGTGGGCGATGATGATCATGTTATTGCCTCTTCTATGTATTTTGGATATTGATGGCATAGTGGGATGAAGCGACCCGGACCAACCTTACATGTCATCGTACATGAGACCGGTTCCACGACTGACATGCAACTTGTTTTGCATAAGTGGCTGGCGGGTGTCTGTCTCTCCTACTATAGTCAATATCTGATTTACAATGAGTTGCTAATAACTTGGTTATCCTCATTGTGGTTCATGTTCGTAGGTAAGAACAGTTCT
Source organism: Avena insularis (assembly GCA_023614405.1). Taxonomy (NCBI): domain Eukaryota; kingdom Viridiplantae; phylum Streptophyta; class Magnoliopsida; order Poales; family Poaceae; genus Avena; species Avena insularis. The sequence continues at coordinate 104,014,263 of CM042694.1, forward strand.
ATCTCCGAAAGCCCTAAGCCACGTAAAACTTGCAATTGATAAATTAGAGGCGTCTAGTTTAGATCGTTGCTGGGCTAGTGTATTGATATGGTATTGTTGTAAGTAGATGTATGATAGATACTCTTACAACATATTCAACGTATAAGTTCCATAGACCTTGGCCTTACACACAAAGGAATGATAGAGATTATACCATGGTGCAAATGATAGAGATCAAATGCATGGACCATATCATCTCACTTTACACATTAGATGTTAGCATCTTATAATGCTAGTTTGGCGCTTTTGGTAGCATTGTAAGATGATCCCTCATTTAGATATCAAGATAAAATGTGTTCTTCCTTGAGTATGCACCGTTCTATAGATCGTGTTTCGAGACATCACGTGATGATCGGGTGTACTCGACTCTACGCTTTCATACAACGGGTGTAAGACAGTTTTACAACGCGAGTACTAAGGTTCTTACTTGGCGAGCCTAGCATGTACAGACATGGCCTCGGAACACAGACCGAAAGGTTAAGCATGAGTCATATGTTTGATATGATTCCCATATAGATGCTCGCCTTTGAAGCTACACCGACTCACATGATGATCGGACTTGGTGTAGTGGATTTGGTTCATGTAATCACCAAAGAGGCACGAGGGATGTCGTTTTTGAGTGGGAGTTCATTAGTAATTTGGATTAGTTGAACTCAATCTATCATAAACTTAGTCTAAATAAACTTTACAAATTCTGTTGTAGATGGCACCACCTACTTTTAATTTCAATGTGTTCATGGAGAAAGAGAAACTTGCTGCGAATGGTAGCAACTTCACCAACTGGGCTATGAATTTGAGGATTCTCCTCACTGCTGCACAAAAGCAATATGTGCTAGATGCGCCGCTAGGCCCCCCACCAGCTCCTGATGCCCCTGACGAGGAAAAGAATGTCTATGTGACTCGTCAGGAGGACCACAAGTTTGTTCATTGCGGCATACTGTATGGGCTAGAGCCAGAACTTCGAAAGCGTTTCGAAAATGGAAATGCCTTTGATACCATGGGAGAATTCAAAATGTTTTTCGATACCCATGCTGCCTTAGAGAGTTATAATGCTACTGAGAAGTTCTTTAGCTGCATGATGGAGGAGAACAGCTCCGTTAGTGAGCATGTACTCAAAATGTCTGGGTACGCCGATAAGCTTGTGTCCTTGAGAATAACGAATCCCATTGACTTAGGCATACATCGTGTTCTCCAATCTCTGCCACCTAGCTACAAGAGCTTCGTGATGAACTATAATATGCAGGGCATGAAGAAGACTCTTCCCGAGCTTCTATCAATGCTTAAGACTGCAGAAGTGGAGATTAGGAAAGAACATCAAGTGTTGATGATCAATAGGACCACCGGTTTCAAGAAGGACAAGAAAGGCAAGCACAAGGGAAAGAAGGGTGGCAAATCTGTTGCCGCGCCTGAAAAGGAACCCCGAGCTGGCCCTAAGTCCGATACCGAGTGCTACTATTGCAAGGGGACTGGCCATTGGAAGCGCAACTGCCCCAAGTATTTGGCAGACAAGAAGTCCGGCAAGGCAAACAAAGGTATATGTGATATACATGTTATTGATGTGTACTTGACTAGTACTCGCAGTAGCACCTAGGTATTTGATATGGGATCGGTTGCTAATATATGTAACTCGATTCAGGGCTACGGAACAAGCGACAACTAGCAAGGGATGAGGTCACAATGCGGGTCGGCAATGGATCAAGAGTTGATGTGATCGCCATCGGAACGCTGCCTCTCCATATGCCATCGGGATTAGTTATAAACCTGAATAATTGTTATTTGGTGCCTGCACTTAGCATGAACATTGTATCCAGATCATGTTTGATGCAAAGTGGTTATTCGTTTAAATCTGAAAACAATGGTTGTTCGATTTATATGGATAATATCTTTTATGGTCATGCACCTATGTTGAATGGTTTATTTCTGATGGATCTCGATAGTAATATTACGCACATTCATAATGTTAATGCTAAAAAGATTAAACTTGATGATGATATATCTGCATATATGGCAATTGCCGTCTAGGTCATATTGGCGTTAAACGCATGAAGAAACTCCATTCTGATGGACTTTTGGAATCACTTGATTTTGAATCATTTGATACATGTGAGCCATGCCTTATGGGCAAGATGACTAGAACGCCGTTTTCTGGTTCAATGGAACGGGCGACAGATCTATTGGAAATCATACATACTGATGTGTATGGACCAATGAGTGTGTCGGCGCGAGGTGGATATCGTTATTTTGTTACTTTCACGGATGATTTGAGTAGATACAGGTATATCTATTTGATGAAACACAAGTCTGAAACTTTTGAAAAGTTCAAGGAATTTCAGAATGAAGTGGAAAATCATCGTAATAGAAAGATCAAATTTCTACGGTCTGACCGTGGAGGAGAGTATCTAAGTTACGAGTTTAGCACACACATGAAAGAGTGTGGAATAGTTTCACAACTCACGCCTGCCGGAACACCACAACGTAATGGTGTGTCGGAACGTCGTAATCGTACCTTATTGGATATGGTTCGATCTATGATGTCTCTGACTGACTTGTCACTGTCATTTTGGGGTTATGCACTAGAAACAACTGCATTCACTTTAAATCGGGCACCATCTAAATTCGTTGAAACGACACCATATGAATTATGGTTTAGAAACAAACCTAAGCTGTCATTTCTTAAAGTTTGGGGATGCGATGTTTATGTGAAGAAACTTCAACCGGATAAACTCGAACCCAAAGCGGAAAAATGCGTCTTCATAGGATACCCTAAGGAAACAATTGGGTATACCTTCTATCACAGATCCAAGGGCAAGGTTTTTGTTGCCAAGAATGGATCCTTTCTTGAGAAGGAGTTTCTCGCGAAAGGTGTGAGTAGTCGGAAGGTAGAACTCGAAGAGGTTATTGAACCTTCGGTTCATGAAATAGTGAGTGGCGCAGCACCGGAAGTTGTTTCGGAGTTGACTTCACCTAATGAAGAGAGAGCTAATGATATTGATCATGAAACTCCAAAAGAGGAAACTACCAAACCTCGTAGGTCAAGTAGGACACGTGCAGCTCCTGAACTGTACGACAATCTTGTTGTGAATTTCATGGTTAATGAAATGGATGACCCTGCGACGTATGAAGAAGCGATGATGAGCCCAGATTCCAACAAATGGCTAGAAGCCATGAAATCCGAGATGGAATCCATGTACGAGAACCAAGTTTGGACCTTGGTGGACTTACCTCACGATCGAAAGGCCGTTGAGAATAAATGGATTTTCAAAAGAAAAACTGATGCTGATGGTAATGTGACCATCTATAAGGCTCGACTTGTCGCAAAGGGGTTTCGACAAATTCAAGGAGTTGACTACGATGAGACATTCTCTCCCGTAGCGATGCTTAAGTTAGTTAGGATTATGTTAGCAATTGCTTCATATTTCGATTATGAAATATGGCAGATGGATGTCAAAACTGCGTTCCTCAATGGTAATATTGAAGAAGAGTTGTATATGATACAACCTAAGGGTTTTGTCGATCCTAAGGATGCTAATAAGGTATGCAAACTTCAGCGATCCATCTATGGACTGAAGCAAGCATCCCGGAGTTGGAATCTCCGCTTTGATGAGGTGATCAAAGAGTTTGGATTTGTCCAAACTTATGGAGAGGCTTGTATTTACAAGAAAGTGAGTGGGAGCAATGTGGCATTTCTGATATTATATGTGGATGACATATTATTGATTGGAAATGATATAGATCTTTTAAACAGTGTTAAAAGTTATCTAAACAGCAAATTTTCGATGAAAGACCTTGGTGAAGTGTCATATATATTAGGCATTAAAATCTATAGAGATAGATCAAGGCGCCTAATTGGGCTATCGCAGAGTACATACCTTGATAAGATATTAAAGAAGTTTAATATGGACGAAAGTAAGAAGGGGTTCTTACCTATGTTGCAAGGCAAGACATTGAGTAAGACTCAAAGTCCGGCTACGGCGGAAAAAAGAGAGATGATGGATAAGATCCCCTATGCCTCGGCCATAGGCTCTATTATGTATGCCATGCTATGTACAAGACCAGATGTGGCACATGCTGTTAGTTTGACTAGTAGGTACCATCTGATCCAGGTTTGGAACACTGGATAGTGGTAAAGAACATCCTCAAGTACTTGAGAAGAACTAGGGATATGTTTCTTATATACGGAGGTGAAGAAGAGCTAGTCGCTAAGTGTTATGTTGATGCTAGCTTTGACACCGATCCGGATGACTCTAAGTCTCAATCCGGATACGTATTTCTCTTGAACGGAGCAACAGTTAGTTGGAGGAGTTCCAAACAACCTGTGGTGGCTAGATCAACGACGGAGGCGGAATATGTTGCTGCTTCAGAAGCAGCGCATGAAGCGGTTTGGATGAAAGAGTTCATTAGGGAACTAGGTGTGGTTCCTAGTGCATTGGACCCAATGGTGATCTATTGTGACAACAATGGATCCATAGCCAACGCAAAGGAACCGAGGTCTCACAAGAATTCCAATCATATTAAGCGCCGGTTTCACTCCATCCGCGAGCATGTCAAGGATGGAGATATAAAGATTTGTAAAGTACACATGGACCTAAATGTAGCAGATCCGTTGACTAAAGTTCTCCCTAGGGCAAAACATGATCAAAACCAGAACTCCATGGGTGTTAGATTTATCACTATGTGAACTAGATTATTGTCTCTAGTGCAAGTGGGAGACTGAAGGAAATATGCCCTGAGAGGTAAGAATAAAGTTGTTATTATGTATTCCTAATATATGATAGATGTTTATTTTGCATGTTAGAATTGTATTGATCGGAAACATCAATACATGTGTGTTTAATAAACAAAAAGGGTTCCTAGTTATGCCTCTCTTATAGACTAGCTTGTTGATTAACAAGATGATCAAGATTTCCTGATCATGGACATTGGATGTTGTTAATAACAAGGTCACACCATTGGTGGAATGATGTGATGAACATTCATCCGAAGTATAGCATTACGATCAAGTCATTATGTTTATATTGCTATAACATCATACGAAGTAATCTTTATCCTTAGACCATGAGATCATGTTAATTGCTAACACCGGAAGAGTATCTTGATAACATCAAATGTCACACCGTAACAGGGTGACTATAAAGATGGGTCCTGGATCAAGAGTGGAATTTGTCAATCCCGATGACGGATAGATATACTCTAGGCCCTCTCGGTGATATCACATTGAGATAGCTTGCAAGCAAGTGATGTGATCACTAGAATGTTATATCATGGGAACGAGAAAAGAGTGCATGTCGGTAACAAGATCAAACTAGGTATGGAGATACCGATGATCGAATCTCGGACATGTAATATATCGCGAGACAAAGGGATTTAGTTACAAGCGTTAAAGTTTCTCACGATCACAGAAGTAATCGTTGAATGTGTAGGAGTCAGTACGGATCTCCAGGTCCCGCTGCTGATTATTGTTCAGAGAAGGGTCTCGATCGTGTCTGCATTATTTGTGAACCGTAGGGTGACACACTTATGAGTTACCGGACACCATTTTGGAGCACATATGTTTCAGATGAATGAATTGCAAAGCGCATGAATTGTTTCAATAGAAACCGGAAATTGTTTCGGATGAAATTGCAGAAAGTGGTTCTGCATGTGATATTGAAATATTGCAAGGGGCTATATGTGAATATTTGTTACTTAAAGTAATTAACAAAATTCTGAATAAATTTAATAAAAGAGTTTTATTAAATGAGAGAGCATTAAACTTGGAGAATTTTAATGCATTTAAAGTGGAGACTTTAAAAGGGAATGTGAAGAGGCATTTTAATGTGGAGGGGTTACCACCACATGAATGGGGGAGGTGAGGGGTCAACCCCCATGCACCGGCCATGGAGAGGAGGGGCACCCCCTCCTCCTATAAAAGGCCATCCATTCCCTCCTTCATCCTCACACCTCCTTGTGAAGGATATCTCTCCCCCTCTAGAATTATTCCCCCATGGTCTCGGATTAGCGAGATACATGTTCCCGGTGGCATTTAAATGCTGAAGGAGTTGTTGCTTCATTTGGATCGCTTTGCGAGGAGGTGGAGGTTGTCCGGTGGCTTGAACGTGTGTGCGAGTATGGATGCGCTGCTGAGTTGCGGCGCTCGGACTTCCTCACGATCTTGAGATCGGCAAGTGTACGACTACATCAACCACGAGTTCCTACTCGGTAACAAAACTCGTTGTCTTCGAGGGTAAGTTCTCGTTGGATGTATGTCCACCCGTTGCTTTGTACCTAGTAGATAGATCTTGGCGTGTAGTTCACACCGTAGGAATTTTTTTTGTTTTCTATGCTGCGGACCCAACAACAAACAGACCCTACCCACGTGAGTGGTAAGAAGGTCTAAGCCTTTTTTGAAATGGAAAAGGTCTACACAAAGAGAGAGACGGATAAACCTAGAGCCTAGCGCAAAGTGTACAGTGCTGCAGGGGAGAGAACGAGGACTAGATGCATGTCTTCAACACCATCTGCATTTTATTCTATCTGCTTGTCTTTTTGGCTCTTTCTTTCTCGGCATGGCAGACTCGTTTCTCTTCTCCATTTATTTCTTGTGGTTAAAGCTTGTCCAGATACAGAGTACTAGTAGTAGTACGTAGTACATTTGAACTAGTACTCCAGTAATATGGAGTATATGTCTTTTTATACTCGACTTGTACTACTAGTACTCCAATAGTAATACAGTACATATGTCTTCTTTTTACTATACTACTACTAGTACTCCAGTAGGTAGGCATCTGCGGGCGGCGGTGGCTATTTGCGGCTTTTTACTACTCCTAGGGCGGCGAGCGGCGGGCAGCGGTGGCAGTAGGGTTCTAGTAGTACGGAGTAGTACTCGAGTACTCCTGCTCACTAATTCATGAAGTAAGACTTCAGTGTCTTTAGATCTTGCTTAGATGAGATGCAACTGTCATCATACTACGGTTTCTAGGGAGACACCAAAGACACAGGTGCTCAAATGCACGTCCCAGGTGGGCCCCAATTCCTAGCGATTGGATAAAGCCTTACTGCCTGACCACACAGCCAAGTCAATTCATTTTGCTACTCACTACTAGTATACTATTTCTCGGTGTGTTTCGAAATTAAGTTCACACCTTGCGATAATCTATTCAGTGGACCCACTACCAGGAAATCAATGTATCGAGATGAGTGACAGTTTGGAAAGATTCAACTTCTTGCTAAGAACATGCATGCCTAGAAATTTGACCGTATTTCGAAAACAACCAAAGAGACTATGGCTCACCGTGTTTTGAAATTTTGCGTGCGTTTCAAAATTAACTTCACACCTTGCGAAAATCTGTTCACTGGACCCACCAGGTAGTCAATGTATCGAGAACGAGTGAGAGTTTGGAATGATTCAACTTATTGCTAAGAATATGGATGCCTAGAAATTTGACCGTGTTTTCAAAATAATCAAAGATTCTATGACTCACCGTGTTTTGAAATTTGACTGTGTTTCAAAATTAACTTCACACCTTGCGAAAATCTGTTCAGTGGACCCACCACCAGGCAGTCAATGTATGGAGACGAGTGAGATTTGGAAAGATTCAACTTCTTGCTAAGAATATGCATGCCTAGAAATTTGACCGTGTTTTGAAAACAATCAAAGATGCTATGACTCACCGTGTTTTGAAATTTTGGCTATGTTTCAAAATTAACTTCACACCTTGCGAATATCTGTTCAGTGGACCCACCACCAGGCAGTCAATGTATGGCGACGAGTGAGAGTTTGGAAAGATTGAACTTCTTGCTAAGAATATGCATGCCTAGAAATTTGACCGTGTTTTGAAAACAAACAAAGAGACTATGACTCTGTTGGAGTTCCGCGTATGAAAACAATAAATTCTACTCTACGCCCCTGAACCCCTGAAGCTTCTAGGACCTATCTATTAGTAATACAGTAACGAGAGGCGCTTTTCACTAACTTACCCTTGAAGACCGAAAAGCGTTGTCAACGCTCAGGAGAGTGTGGTTGATGTAGACGAGTCAAAGACGACCTCAAGGTCGTGATGAAGTCCTCGCGCTCCAACGGCTCCAACGACTTGAGTGCCTCAAGTGCGACACCTCGCGGGGAGTTACACACGTACGGTGCCTGACGATGACTCCCGCTTCCCTGATCCAGCAGCAGTTGCAGAAGTAGAGCTCCCGGATCCGAATCCCGCAGCACGACGGCGCTCTGCGGTGAAGACGTCTCTCGTTCGCGCAGTCCAGACTTGGGACCACGGTCACGGGAGAGAGAGGGGGAGAGAGAAAATACCAATTAGATGTCCTCCCAAAAGTGAGAAGACCTTTATTGATTATTGGTGTATTTTATTTGCCCAAATACCCCCACTATATATAGGGGGAGGGGAGGTACTACCTCCCTCAAAGTCCTGGGGTGGGACTAAAGGAGAGGAGGGGGGAGGGGAGGCCGCCGGCCACCTAGTGGGACCCGCGCGCGGGGGGGGGGGGGAGGCTAGGCCCCGCCGGCCACCCCCTTGCCCCTTCTCCCTCTCTCCTTTCCCTAATGGGCCCTCTTCCCTCCGGGAATTGGCCCATTAAGCCTTTGACCATTTAAATTGATTTTTCTCTTTATTAAATAATTATGAATAAATGATTAAATCAATATTTAACATTCATTCACATATTATTCAATCTCCGTGGCTATGGAACACCTTCCACCTCCACTCTGGACATCCTCCGGACTTACCGAACCCCTTCTGGTTTTCTCTCTACTATTCTTCGGTGATTCCACCGATCCTATAAACAGTCTCTAAGCATCATCAAGCCCTTAAGCATGATACCCCACGGTTCGGGAACACTCCATACATGGTCGGGACACTCCCGCACCAATGATCAACAGAGGGACCTAGATGGCCATGTGACCCCTGTGCGTTCCATGAAGATCTTTCGTCGTTTGAACCGGGACAGTCGTGTCTTATTCCCTTTGTCTCTCGACACTTGCATTGCCCGAGATCCGATCAATGACTTCACCATGTCGTGTTCAATCTCATTACTGAACAATGCTACTTGACTCGTTCCGACAAGCAATATTCCCGTGATCAAATCACACGCTGCGCAACTATTGGATATAACCTCTCCGAGTGGGCCCTTGAGTATCTTCCCGTCACATGGATAGACAAATCCCGCTCTTGACATATATTGCCTCTACGGTTTCCTCCGAGTACCCGAACACACCTTTATAACCACTGTATTACCAAGTGGCGCTTGATGCTATCTAAGCACTCTCGGGAGACAGTGATTGATATAGCCTCACGATCTAAGGAATAGTCTACGAGGATCCATTTCTAATCATCGTAACTTGAACTTCGTGACATGATCGGGTCACGATGTTTAGGTTGGGTATTGGTTCATCATCTCATTCTCGGAATGAGATGACTCCATTTCCAACTGGCATGAATGCCACATGATCAGGAAACATGATCATCTATTGACCAATGAACCAGTGACTAGAGTTTCACTGGGAACCCCTGGATGTTTGTATATCACACGTGTATTGATGTTTCCACTCAATACAGTTATAGCATGATATAAAACTTAATCATAAACTATATGAAACATGAAAATAATCCTTACTACTATTTGTCTCTAGGGCATATTTCCAATAGTCTCCCACTTGCACTAGAGTACAAATACACTAGATGCATTTGTTCTCAATCATTGACACCATATATCCGGTACCCTGAACATGCTTGCTCATGGAAAAGGTTGAGTCTTGGGTCTGTACTTTACAGTCCCAAATCCTTTGCAACTTACTAATGTCACCTTGATTGACATTAATACTTTATCATCACATGATAACATCTGTGTGTATGCATCGTCGCTATGGCATCAGAACGAGGCCTGATTCCAGGAGCCTACAATGACTTTAGATCAACCTCGAGGGCTTTCTCATGGGCACTGTGCCCTGGGACACATCATTCTACGTTAAAAGAGAACTAGCCCCGCCATAACCTTATACAACACTTTAGATGGTACCCTTATCTATTATTATAAATGTATTCATCGAAACACCAGTGCACTCTATGCAACTTTCGATGTTTTGTTCACCTCGCTTCCTACTTGACTTTAATCGGTATTTACAGGAGATTCCAACATATTCCCTTATAACATAACCCTTTATGCTTTAAGATATGTCATCCTTTACAGATTTGGAAAACATGTCTGCAGTTCTCTATTAGACATTGCGGACAAACTCAGCTCAACGTTCTGTGATTCGAACTTAATCACTTTTAAACGTTCCTTATTTGGATCACATATTATGCTAAATTATCATCATGGTTTACTAAGATAAAACCTATGTCTCAACATAGTGGATGATGATCATCCTTTTCTTTCTTTCAACCATTGATGTTCAACTTAATACTGTTCCTTATTTGAGTTATTAAGGACCAGTTCCTTAATTAACTTCTATTCTGAAACCCCTTCCAGAATCCCTTAAGGAATACTACATAATATCATAATACACCTATTATCAACTTATACACCTTATAAATCATTATTCATAAGTACTTGCGCTTTTATTCTTAACACACTTAAGAATCACTCCTATAAGCTCCCACTCAAAATATGTTTCTAACATATTTGGGTATGAGTCACTACTCTTACTCAAATTATGTTCCTACATATTCGAATTTGATACTTATGTTGCTCCCACTCAAAAATATGTCAATCACATATTGTTTTAGGAAGACTTTCATAGCTCCCATTCAATTTCATGCAAATTGCATATCTACTCACTATTTTGAATAACTTCAAAATCCTTTGATCAAATATCAAATTTGGAGTTTTACTGTGAGATACTAGTACTGTTACTAGTTTTAAATCCTCTAGACATTCAGCACACTTGAACCAAATTCATTTGAATTTGTCCAATACTTGACAAATTGTGCTTTTGTCATTCACCTCTTTTCCACTATGCCTTTGCAGTCATTTGGGAAAATTTCAAGTAACCCCTTTTACTTGTGAGATTTAGCAATGAATTGCTTTCTAATCTCAAGGGAATTTTGCTTCTAGGATTTCTCATAATTCTAGTTTACCATTATTTCCTTTGTAGTTCGTAGGTATGACATATTCCAAGAATCATGAAAAATGATTCACAAATGTCTCCATACAAGATATGGGTTACATTTTGAATCCTACTTCATGTAGTGAAAACACTAATGGGGAAAATACAATGATCAATATCATTGGTTCTTTCATTTTGTGAAGAGAATCGTTCAGGAATGTTTTCCGTTGCGCTTCTCAACACTCTGATGCAGGGTTATGAATCCTCATCGTGTTTTACACTATCTTCCATTTGCTCCATAATTGAGAAATATCACTAAAAGTGAGCTTTCTCAAGAATGCACCAAAATCCAAGCAATACGAATTTTGCTTTCCTTTTGGTTTCAGCTATGGGTTTCGTATTCAAAGTTTCCAATGAATACTCTACAAGGACTTATTCACTATTGTTTTGGTTATATCGAATAACCCCAAAACTTTCCGCAATGTAATTCAAATGGTTCACTATATATTCTAATTGAGTGCTAACTATTTCTAACTAATGGTCTCTACATCTACACTACAACGATTTATTTGGTGCCTTCTATTCACCCACTTTGATATCTAATATCACATTGTGATGCTTTGCATTTTCCGTTTCAAAACGCTTTGCATTTCACAATTTCCTTTTATGCCATTCTTATAAAGTCGAATTTCATTACTATTGATCAAATCATAGTGATTAGATTCTCTTTTATATTTATACCCTTTGTTGATGAAACCCTTTGATCAAATCAAATAGTTTCATATTCATGTTTCCTTTGGTAAACTTCTTTACACATTTAAACAATCACAATGATAATTATCATTTTCGTTAAAACACAATACATCGAATATGTATTTACTTTTATCAATTCATTAAACACTTTGTATTCAAGTAATACACGGTGTTCAAGTTATTTTGCCGAACTTAGGCATGATTTATATGTGATAAGAAATCAAATGACTTTCACATATTATCATTATAACTTTTGAATTTAAACAATGGTTTCATTCATTAATGAAATATCATTTAAGTTGGGTATTTTTTAAGAGGCATTTTAATATTTTACAAATGTTCATGCATTATCAATTAGTTTCAAACAACAAGGATAATTCACAAGTAATCAAACAAGATATGAACAGGAATAGAAATCATTCATAAAAGCGGAACAACTGTTTGTTACAAACTGATATGAATAACCGTCTCACAAAGTGTGAGACACACTAAAGAAGTTCACAATCTTTTGAATCCTAAACATAAACTAAATGATAAATGTTGAGGGAGAGTGTCGTTGGCCATCATCATGCTCGCCATCAACACGCAATGTCACCTCCTCTCCAGCAAGCACCTCTCATGCAGAAGGACCTGTTTTTAGCAAAACAGAACAAGTATCAAATATACTTAACACTGCAAATGTGTTTGCAAGATTATAACATTTATAAATGTGTATATCAAATATATACCTTTGTCATCGATGACCTCTCCGGTGATTGGTTCAACCTTTACGTTCCTGAAACATAATATGAACTCTTGGAAATCCAATGTTTCCATATCACCACTCATGATGCTACTCCGGACATGTCCTTCGTAGCTGGGAGGCAACGATCGAAGCAGTATGCCTATCGCAAACGGATCATCCATCCAGTAATCCACGAAGTAAACTAGTCTCATGTGTGCATCAAGCATGCACTCCAAGTGACCCTTCAGACATGTATGCTCCTCCATCTGTATGAAAAGGAACTCTCCAAGAAGCTCGTGCTTCCACATGCGCACATGGCCTATGAACTCTGCTCTCAGCTGATCCACCATTGAATATGGATCAAGATCACCCATGAGCGGATGGAGTTCATCCACCATCCCGTAACACATTATTATCTGAATGTAGGTGGACATCTCTTGACGATAGTAGCGGTCTGCCAGCTCTTGTGGGGTCTCATAGTGGTCTGGCTCAGTCAAATCCATCGTGCGGTGTATGTAGTTTACCACATGGTTCCTAGTAAGGAGATCATTCAGGCGCACAAGCCAACTAGGGAAGTTGGATCCATCAAGTCTAAGTTTCTCACCCTTTACCCATTCCTCAATGACAAAGTAAGCTTCACGGTGAGCCATCTCTACATTTATAATTGCAAAAGGAATTTAGACTAAGTTTATAATTAAATGAGTTAATAATAACTCCACTCAGAAACACCTATCCCCATAAGGGTTCCTAGTGATAACACGACCCCTATCAGCCACATCTCCCCCGATCGTCACGGCCATAAATGTGGGTTCAAGGGTGGACGCTAAACGTCGGTCACATCATTCATGCGACTCATGCTCGATCTTTCGACCATCCATGTTCCGAGGCCATGTATGCACATGCTAGGCTCGCCAACTCAACCTTAGTGTATTCGCTGTGCAACATGGCTTACACCCACTGTATGCAAACATAGATATGTCTGACACCCATGCCTGTACCATGGATCGCCTCATACCGAAGAACTTTCTTGGTGGTGCACACTAAGGGGGAACATAATCATTGGTAATTTTTACAGGGATCATCTTATTAGGCTACCATCGAGTATCTAATACTAGCACACAATGAGATATACAAACAATAACATTGAATGTAAATGCGATGTGATATGGCCCTTCACGTCGTGATTTCCATCCGTCGTCAGCGGATTCCGGTGCCAGGGTTCCGGCATCGTAGACACCAGGGTACCGGTGTCATTCCGGCGTGGTAGTCCGTCACTTCTGTGACTATCTACTACTACATAACATAAGGTAATCACTTTAACTTTGCCACAACCATATCACAAAGCAATGCCCCCCTACAAAATAAAGTTAGACACCTCTAGTTTATCTTTGCATGTTTTACGTGGCTGAATGGGCTTTCGCACAAGAACCGTTCTTACCTATGAACTTTCAACACAACACTGATCAAGTAGTTGTCTCTACTATACCCCTTTCGGGGCCCTCCGTTGCAAATGGCATACCAACTAATGCGAGAGAGACATACACCCCCCTAAGCCACTTTATACGGTACAAGCCGTATGTCAAGCGTGGACCAGTCTTGCAAATGAACGCGTAAAGTCGGTTGGGGGCCGCTTCATCAAGCATTACTGCGGTATACACAAGTACACGTGGGAGGGTAACAACTAAAAGATCAACGCCCACACGCTACATCTCGTGTGTTCTACCCGTACTAGCATTACTACGCATAGATCTAGCTCTGATACCACTGTTGGGGGTTCCGCGTATGAAAACAATAAATTTTACTCTATGCTCCTGAACCCCTGAAGCTGCCAAGACCTATCTATTAGTAATACAGTAACGGGAGGGGCTTTTCGCTAACTTACCCTTGAAGACTGAAAAGCGTTGTCAACGCTCAGGAGAGCGTGGTTGATGTAGACGAGCCGAAGCCGACCTCAAGGTCGTGATGAAGTCCTTGCGCTCCAACGGCTCCAACGACTTGAGTGCCTCAAGTGCGAAACCTCACAGGGAGTTACACACGTCTGGTGCCTAACGATGACTCCCGCTTCCCCGATCCAGCAGTAGTTGCGGAAGTAGAGCTCCTGGATCCGAATCCCGTAGCGCGACGGTGCTTCGCGGTGAAGACATCTCTCGTTCGCGCAGTACAGACTTGGGACCACGGTCACGGAGAGAGGGGGAGAGCGAAAATATCAATTAGAGGTCCTCCCAAAAGTGAGAAGACCTTTATTGATTATTGGTGTATTTTATTTGCCCAAGTACCCCCACTATATATAGGGGGAGGGGAGGTACTACCTCCCTCAAAGTCCAAGGGCGGGACTAAAGGAGAGGAGGGGGGAGGGGAGGCTGCCGACCACCTAGTGGGCCCCGCGCGGGGGAGGGGGGCTAGGCCCAGTCGGCCACCCCCTTGCCCCTTCTCCCTCTCTCCTTTCCCTAATGGGCCCTCTTCCCTCCGGGAATTGGCCCATTAAGCCTTTGACCATTTAAATTGATTTTTCTCTTTATTAAATAATTATGAATAAATGATTAAATCAATATTTAACATTCATTCACATATTATTCAATCTCCATGGCTATGGAACACCTCCCACCTCCACTCCGGACATCCTCCGGACATACCGAAACCGTATCGGTCTTCTCTCCACCATTCTTTGGTGATTCCACCGATCCTATAAACACTCTCTAAGCATCATCAAGCCCTTAAGCATGATACCCCACGGTTCGGGAACACTCCAGACATGGTCGGGACACTCCCGCACCAATGATCAACAGAGGGACCTAGATGGCCATGTGACCCCTGTGCGTTCCATGAAGATCTTTCGTCGTTTGAACTGGGACAGTCGTGTCTTATTCCCTTTGTCTCTCAATACTTGCATTGCCCGAGATCCGATCAATGACATCACCATGTCGTGTTCAATCTCGTTACTGAACAATGCTACTTGACTCGTTCCGACAAGCGATATTCCCGTGATCAAATCACATGTTGCGTAGCTATTGGATATAACCTCTCCGAGTTGGCCCTTGATGTAACACCCTCGAATTGGCCCTATGCAAGTTTTATCCCTTTCCGCCAAACCCGCATAGAAACGATTCAAGGACGCCCACCAGGCACTTTCGTGCGGGTGGAAAACAAAGTATTACCATTACACAACAGTCCTTGATGGGACCCATGGAACAGATATATATACAACACGACTCCAAGAGTCAAGAATACAGATATACAATACAAAGATCCAAATCACCTTGAAATCGATACAGCGTCCGACTACGGACAAGATGCAAATGAGGATAAGAGCCCTGAAGAATAACCCATAGCGTCCATAACCACCTGCCAAGCGGAAGGGTAACCACCTTAACGTCGTCGATCTCAAACCTGCTAAAACAAAGGGGTGCCGACAAAGGGCAAAGGAAAAGAGGAGCGTCCAAGAGTGAGGCGATACCAGCGAGCCTAGAATTCGGCGGCTCTCGCCTACATAGGTATGGTGGACTGAAGCGGTAGCGCAGCGGCACTAAACAACCTATAGAGACTCGATACAACTGGTGGTTATGAGAGAGGGATAAGAAAGACCTATTCGAATCCAACCTGAAGCTAACACCAAACACACCCATCCTAGTATTTCCCCCTCAAGACCAAACGAGGAAGTCAGACCAAGGAACTCACACAGTTGGCAATTTTACTCATTCTGTTATAGTTGCAGCAATTACTAATCAGATATAGGTATCATGAGTCTTCCGGATAGCATAAGTAGTGGGCAGTTTTAGTTAACATTCCGTTGTAGTTGGAACATTTACTAGTCAGATATAATTGTCCTGAGGAATCCCAAAACCCAGCATTGGTTGACACTTTTATCTCATTCCATTGGAGTTGCAATATTTACTAGGCAGGTTTAGTAAGACACAGATCACCACAAATCCACCAGGTGTCGGCATTTTTATTATCCATTCCATTGTAGTGAAGCTGATTACTAGTCAAATATTAAGTCAACTTTATAACACTACTTTAGTTATGCTTGTCTATGATCGAGATACTGTGCTCCAAGTCGTCCATAACCGCGGACACGGCTTTCAGAAAGTTTTACCCTGCAGGGGTGCACAAATAGCAACACACACTCGATCAACTTCGGAAAAACCAACTCAAAACCCAACGAGGCATTCACGACAAAGCAATCACAGGATTCATAAATATTTCAGGGGGCCACCCCACTAAGCAACCCATAGCGAAGTTGGCGGCTCGAAACGGACCTGTGGTTTTACGACGGTATCAAATGACCGGAACCCGAAAGTGTGACTGGGCTTGTTGATACCGCGAAAATGTGGCGCGATCCAAAACAGTACAGGTGCTCCACACACAATCTTAAATAAAGCAGTAAAACATGGCATAAGTACAGGATAGTAATAAATCCCCAAACTACTTTATGGCCCCTAGAAATAGAAATGAATCAAGCTCTGGCTCAGGAGGGTCCATAAGGCCTCCCGGATGTGGATAGTGCGAAAAATCAAGGAACAGGTATCAAGTACTCGGGGTCCTACGGGACACAAGTGAGCGTGGAAGAACCAAATAACATCTATTCATCACCGATGCCTCTTCATTAGTTATATCTAGCATTTTAATAGTTGTATTTAAAGTCATGATCATCTCCACCAATAAGCATCTCCACCAATAAGCATCTGCCAGCATTTCAACAACTGTGGTACTCGACAACACAAGATCGCACCTGAGCAAGCAACTACGACTCACAAGGCCAGCTATCTACCAAACAACGGTAATAGGAGGTGTCCAAGGCAATATAGAGGCTGCACGGGATATTACTGGGGTACGAAAACTAAAGCATCGTGACACGGATAACAATAGATCAACAGGAGGAAATAAAGACTATAAATGCAAAATAGGTAGAAGGGGGAGAGATGCTCGCCTGGGAAACACTACCGGAGATTCATATCCGAAGAACTTGTCGATACTCGCATCCACTCAACGGTCTAATCCGCGAAGAAGCAAACACTAGCAGAAACACTGGATGCAATATTTAATACTACGACAAAAGATCCGGCATGCTTATGATATGATGCATGGCATGGCACAGATGCGGTGCAACTAGGCAATATTAAGCGGAACCGGGGTCCCGGCAATTTCATTACACGGTTCAAGTTATTTAGAACCCCCGCAATTTAAATGTTGTCTTAACATGGCAAAACATGGCATCGGTTTGCTACACCAATTTAAATGGAGCCCGGAATAAGACAACAATATTCCGCATATGGACTCCATATTTAATTATGAGGTGAATCGACTATTCCCAACCCACCAGATGACATGTATGCAAGCATGTATAATTGATATGCAACGATTTATATAGATGTCAATTTATAAAATAGGGCTCGGTAAAGAGGTCACACATGTCAAATCGAAGATCTTGGGGTTCATCAAGGGGTTCGACGGGATCGGTCTTCAGGGTCTCGACCATCGGATCGGTGAAGGAGAACTTGGCGTGCTAAGGTTCGTGTTCGACGGGAACGATCTTCGGACTCCGGGATCGGGGGTCTTGGGGTACCGGGTAGGCGATCTTGAGGTGCATCCTTGTCTTCAGAAGATCTTGTCGAACCTTGTCACCTTGCGAGCACACTGATTCTATGCAGATCTTCTCGAGGGAATAGAGACGAACAAGGCACAAGTGACCATCTAGCTTCAACGAACAGATCACATACATGGTACTGCTAGAGGGTTACAAATTATCGGTCTCTCCACACAATAGTGTATCCATCTAGAAGGAGCACGGGCAGCAACAGCCAAGCACAAGGAGGCCGGGGCGAGCTCGTTGGCGGCGGCGTGGGGTAGAGACAAGGGCGAGGCCGGCGTGGCTCCGGCGAGGTCGGGCGAGCAGGGACCCACGACCGATGGCGACCAGGGGAACTCGTGGCGGAGGAGAGGGAGGGCCTGGCGGAGAGAGGCCAGCGGCGAAAGGTGCGGGGGTCGAGGCAGAGGAGCCCCGGGGCGAGCTCGCCTGGCTCCCGGTGGTGGCAGAGCGGGAGATCCTCCGACCGACGAGGGGGCGCACGAAACGTGGTAGGGGCCGGCGCTGTCTCGGGGAGGGAGTCACGGGCGTGGCGGTGGAGCCCGATGGGGAGCTTGGGGAGGCGGGTCGGCTTCTCGAGGAAGACGACGGGAGGCGCGGCGAGGAGAAGGGCGTCCGGCGGCGGGATCGCAGGCGACGCGAGGGGCGGCGCTCCCGCGCATGGAGGAGGCGGCGAGAGTAGGGGAGAGGGGACGACGGCCTCGGCTCGGGGGAGGCGAGGTCGCCCAGGACGGCGGCGTTGGGCAGAGGAGAGGCGATGCTGGCGGCAAGGTAGGGCGAAGGCGGCCGGCGCGTGGAGCTCCACGATACGCGGGGAGAGGAGGGGACGGCCGGAGAGCGGGTGGAGGCGGCCGAGGTCGCGGTGGCGGACGACGGGGCGAGCCCGAGCGGCGGGAGGAGGGAAGCAGAGGGCGGGCGATGCGCCTTGCGGAAGCGAAGAGAGGAAGAGGCGCGGCGGAATGCGCGCAGGTGGAGACGCGGTGGGGCCATGGGAGAACCGAGGTGGTCGGGAGAGACGGGAGAGAGAGGAGCATCTCTCCCGCGTGGGCCCGAGGGAGACAGGAGGCGTGGGGATCGGTGCAGGGACATGTGGGTCGGGTCGACAGGTGGGGATAAGGTGGTGGCGGGTGCCCAGGGGCAGAGAGAAGGAGGCGGCAGGGGTGAGAGGGAGGAGAGGTGAGGTGGAGGGGGGTTCGGTGAGGTGGAGGGAGGGGATTGGATGGGGTGAGGTGGAGAGGGCTGGGTAGACTAGGATTGGGTAGAAAAGGGTTTGGGGTTAGACAGATTAGGGTTTTAATTTGGAGGTGGCCAGCCGGGCTTTTGGGCCTGGCTGGCTGCGTCCCAAAATAATGCAAACTTTTATTTTAACTTAAAATAGACTTTTGTCAATAGTTTTTAGACAAATAAAAGACCCAAAAAAAGATCGGAGTTTTAATTTGAAATAAAGACAGGGGATATTTAGAAACAAATATAGGCTTTTATAAAATAGTTTTAGACAAACATATGCATGATGACATGACGATGCTCCAATGCAAGGTGGCATGATGACATGAGCATGCGGTCATGATGATGCAATGCACAAAAACAACGCGATTTTCTAGTAGTGGTTTTAGCGGGATGCCACAATTCGACACCACTAACAATGGATCTCGCCCTCGAGATCCGCCTGATGGTACCGGGAAGAAGATCGGCGATCTTGATCTTCTCGCTTCGTGTCGATCCTCGCGACACCACTAACAAAGGTTCCTTCTTCGTCTTGAATCGGCGAGACCACCAATAAGGGGTCGTTGCTCGTGTTCGTTGAGAGAACACTCCGGAGAAACAAAGACGAAGATAAAGGTCTCAAAGGATAAGGCCACCTTTAACTTCCGTGGAAGGAGTGAAAATTGCATTGATCCTCCAATTCAATGTACTAAGCGAATGATAAGAGTAGTGTTATGGTCATGACTCCATCCCGCACTCAAAACATTACTCTGTACATGAATAGTTGAATTATGCAATCAACTCTCGAAAACAGACTAAAGATCTCGACAAACGAGGTTCGGAACAAGGAGGGATGCAGACTCTGCATCGGATCTGGCATAGATGATGTCGTCGCGTAGGAAAACACCGGAAGGAACAAACAAGGAACAAAGAATGGTACCTCAGATAAAGGATCACTTGAGATAGCATGAAGACCAGATGTAGTAACACCGTTACCAAAGGAGGAGGCGAGACCCTGAAGGTACGACAGGAATCCCAACCACGGGAAATCCTGGACTCGAAGAAAAGATAAGAGGGTAGAATCAAAACACGCAGAGGTAAGAGGAGAACAGCAGAGGGGTAAGGAGTAAAAGCAGACCTAATCAGATCTATCCAACCGATTTTGCGAAAATAATTTTGACACTCTACTTCGGCCGTTAGCTAGGTTATCCTACAGGCTGGACTTGTGGGGTATCGCAACTTCTGAGCACTGATACCACTCTGTAACACCCTCGAATCGGCCCTATGCAAGTTTTAGCCCTTTCCGCCAAACCCGCATAGAAACGATTCAAGGACGCCCACCAGGCACTTTCGTGCGGGTGGAAAACGAAGTATTACCATTACACAACAGTCCTTGATGGAACCCACAGAACAGATATATATACAACACGACTCCAAGAGTCAAGAATACAGATATACAATACAAAGATCCAAATCACCTTGAAATCGATACAGCGTCCGACTACAGACAAGATGCAAATGGGGCTAAGAGCCCTGAAGAATAACCCATGGCGTCCATAACCCTGCCCAGGCCAAGCCAGAAGGGTAACCCTGCTAACGACATCGATCTCAAACCTGCTAAAACAAAAGGAGTGCCGACAAAGGGCAAAGGAAAAAGAGGAGCGTCAGTACTGAGGCCAGTACACGGCGAGGCTAGAATTCGGCGGCTCTCGCCTACATAGGTATGGTGGACTGAAGTGGCAACGCAGCGGCACTAAACAACCTATAGAGACTTGATACAACTGGCGGTTATCAGAGAGGGATAAGAAAGACCTATTCGAATCCAACCTGAAGCTAACACCAAACAAACCCATCCTGGTATTTCCCCCTCAAGACCAAACGAGGAAGTCAGACCAAGGAACTCACACAGTTGGCAATTTTACTCATTCTGTTATAGTTGCAGCAATTACTAATCAGATATAGGTATCATGAGTCTTCCGGATAGCATAAGTAGTGGGCAGTTTTAGTTAACATTCCGTTGTAGTTGGAACATTTACTAGTCAGATATAATTGTCCCGAGGAATCCCAAAACCCAGCATTGGTTGACACTTTTATCTCATTCCATTGGAGTTGCAATATTTACTAGGCAGGTTTAGTAAGACACAGATCACCACAGATCCACCCGGTGTTGGCATTTTTATTATCCATTGCATTGTAGTGAAGCTGATTACTAGTCACATATTAAGTCAACTTTATAACACTACTTTAGTTATGCTTGTCTATGATCGAGATACTGTGCTCCAAGTCGTCCATAACCGCGGACACGGCTTTCAGAAAGTTTTACCCTGCAGGGGTGCACAAATAGCAACACACACTCGATCAACCTCGGAAAAACCAACTCAAAACCCAACGTGGCATTCACGACAAAGCAATCACAGGATTCATAAATATTTTAGGGGGCCACCCCACTAAGCTACCCGCAACAAAGTTGGCCGGCTCCGGAACGGACCCATGGTTTGCGATGACGGCTGTAAACGACTGGGAACCCGAAAGTGTGACTGGGCTTGTCGATACCGCGAAAACGTGGCGTGATCCAAAACAGTACAGGTGCTCCACGCACAATCTTAAATAAAGCAGTAAAACATGGCATAAGTACATGATAGTATTAAATCCCCAAACTACTTTGTGGCCCCAGAAATAGAAATGAATCAAGCTCTGGCTCAGGGGGGTCCATAAGGCCTCCCGGATGTGGATAGTGCGAAAAATCAAGGAACAGGTATCAAGTACTTGGGGTCCTACGGGACACAAGTGAGCGTGGAAGAACCAAATAACATCTATTGCTCACCGATGCCTCTGCATTAGTTATATCTAGCATTTTAATAGTTGTATTTAAAGTCATGATCATCTCCACCAATAAGCATCTCCACCAATAAGCATCTGCCAGCATTTCAACAACTGTGGTACTCGACAACACAAGATCGCACCTGAGCAAGCAACTACGACTCACAAGGCCAGCTATCTACCAAACAACGGTAATAGGAGGTGTCCAAGGCCATATAGAGGCTGCACGGGATATTACTGGGGTACGGAAACTAAAGCATCGTGACACGAATAGCAATAGATCAACAGGAGGAAATAAAGACTACAAATGCAAAATAGGTAGAAGGGGAGAGATGCTCGCCTGGGAAACACTACCGGAAATTCATATCCGAAGAACTTGTCGATACTCGCATCCACTCAACGGTCTAATCCGCGAAGAAGCAAACACTAGTAGAAACACCGGATGCAATATTTAATACTACGGCAGAAGATCCGGCATGCTTATGATATGATGCATGGCATGGCACAGATGCGGTGCAACTAGGCAATATTAAGCAGAACTGGGGTCCCGACAATTTAATTACATGGTTCAAGTTAGTTAGAACCCCTGCAATTTAAATGTTGTCTTAACATGGCAAAACATGGCATCGGTTTGCTACACCAATTTAAATGGAGCCCGGAATAAGACAACAATATTCCGCATATGGACTCCATATTTAATTATGAGGTGAATCGACTATTTAACCCAACCCACCAGATGACATGTATGCAAGCATGTATAATTGATATGCAACGATTTATATAGATGTCAATTTATAAAATAGGGCTCGGTAAAGAGGTCACACATGTCAAATCGAAGATCTTGGGGTTCATCAAGGGGTTCGACGGGATCGGTCTTCAGGGTCTCGGCCATCGGATCGGTGAAGGAGAACTTGGCGTGCTAAGGTTCGTGTTCGACGGGAACGATCTTCGGACTCCGGGATCGGGGGTCTTGGGGTACCGGGTAGGCGATCTTGAGGTGCATCCTTGTCTTCGGAAGATCTTGTCGAACCTTGTCACCTTGCGAGCACACAGATTCTATGCAGATCTTCTCGAGGGAACAGAGACGAACAAGGCACAAGTGACCATCTGGCTTCAATGAACATATCACATACATGCTACTGCTAGAGGGTTACAAATTATCGGTCTCTCCACACAATAGTGTATCCATCTAGAAGGAGCACGGGCAGCAACAGCCAAGCACAAGGAGGCCGGGGCGAGCTCGTCGGCGGCGGCGCGGGGTAGAGACAAGGGCGAGGCCGGCGTGGCTCCGGCGAGGTCGGGCGAGCAGGGACCCACGACCGGTGGCGACCAGGGGAACTCGTGGCGGAGGAGAGGGAGGGCCCGGCGGAGAGAGGCCAGCGGCGAAAGGCGCGGAGATCGAGGCAGAGGAGCCCCGGGGCGAGCTCGCCTGGCTCCCGACGGTGGCGGAGCGGGAGATCCTCCGACCGACGAGGGGGCGCACGGAACAAGGTAGGGGCCGGCGCTGTCTCGGGGAGGGAGTCGCGGGCGTGGCGAGAGAGCCCGATGGGGAGCTTGGGGAGGCGGGTTGGCTTCTCAAGGAAGATGACAGGAGGCGCGACAAGGAGAAGGGCGTTCATGGGCCAGCGCAGTGCTGAAGGGCGCGCTCAGCATGGAGGAGGCGGCGGGAGCAGGGGAGAGGGGACGGCGGCCTCGGCTCGGGGGAGGCGGGGTCGCCCAGGTCTGCAGGCATTGGGGCAGAGGAGAGGGGATGCTGGCGGCAGGGTAGGGCGAAGGTGGCCGGCGCGTGGAGCTCCACGGCACACGGGGAGAGGAGGGGACGGCCGGGGAGCGGGTGGAGGCGGCCGAGGTCGCGGTGGCGGACGGCGGGGCGAGCCCGAGCGGCGGGAGGAAGGAAGCAGAGGAGGGCGGGGGCGACACGTGCACCGGCGGGGCGGCGAGCGAGAGGAAGAGGCGCGGCGGAATGCGCGCAGGTGGAGGCACGGTGGGGCCAGGGGAGAACCGAGGTGGTTGGCGGAGACGGGAGAGAGAGGAGCATCTCTCCAGTGTGGGCCCGAGGGAGACAGGAGGCATGGGGATCAGTGCAGGGACATGTGGGTCAGGTCGGCAGGTGGGGATAAGGTGGTGGCGGGGGCCCAGGGGAAGAGAGAAGGAGGCGGCTGGGGTGAGAGGGAGGAGAGGTGAGGTGGAGGGGGGTTCGGTGAGGTGGAGGGAGGGGATTGGATGGGGTGAGGTGGAGGGGGCTGGGTAGACTAGGATTGGGTAGAAAAGGGTTTGGGGTTAGATAGATTAGGGTTTTAATTTGGAGGTGGCCGGCCGGCCTCCCAAAATAATGCAAACTTTTATTTTAACTTAAAATAGACTTTTGTAAATAGTTTTTAGACAAATAAAAGACCCAGAAAAAGACCGGAGTTTTAATTTGAAATAAAGACAGGGGATATTTAGAAAACAAATATAGGCTTTTATAAAATAGTTTTAGACAAACATATGCATGATGACATGACGATGCTCCAATGCAAGGTGGCATGATGACATGAGCATGCGGTCATGATGATGCAATGCACAAAAACAACGCGATTTTCTAGTAGTGGTTTTAGCGGGATGCCACACTTGAGTATCTTCCCGTCAAATGGACAGACTAATCACGCTCTTGACATATATTGCCTCTATGGTTTCCTCCGAGTACCTAAAAACACCTTTATAACCACTGTATTACCAAGTGGCGCTTGATGCTATCTAAGCACTCTCGGGAGACAGTGATTGATATAGCCTCACGGTCTAAGGAATAGTCTACGAGGATCCATTTCTAATCATCATAACTTGAACTTCGTGACATGATCGGGTCACGATGTTTAGCTTGGGTATTGGTTCATCATCTCATTCTCGGAATGAGATGACTCCATTTCAAACTGGCATGAATGCCACATGATCAGGAAACATGATCATCTGTTGACCAATGAACCAGTGACTAGAGTTTCACTGGGAACCTAGTTGTTTGTATATCACACGTGTATTGATGTTTCCACTCAATACAGTTATAGCATGATATAAAACTTAATCATAAACTATATGAAATATGAAAATAGTCCTTACTACTATTTGTCTCTAGGGCATATTTCCAACAGTCTCCCACTTGCACTAGAGTACAAATACACTAGATGCATTTGTTCTCAATCATTGACACCATATATCCGGTACCCTGAACGTGCTTGCTCATGGAAGAGGTTGAGTCTTGGGTCTGTACTTTACAGTCCCAAATCCTTTGCAACTTACTAATGTCACCTTGATTGACATTAATACTTTATCATCACATGATAACATCTGTGTGTATGAATCATCGCTATGGCATCAGAACGAGGCCTGATTCCAGGAGCCTACAATGACTTTAGATCAACCTCGAGGGCTTTCTCATGGGCACTGTGCCCTGGGACACATCATTTTACGTTAAAAGCGAACTAGCCCCGCCATAACTTTATACAACACTTTAGATGGTACCCTTATCTATTATTATAAATGTATTCATCGAAACACCAGTGCACTCTGTGCAACTTCTGATGTTTTGTTCACCTTGCTTCCTACTTGACTTTAATCGGTATTTACAGGAGATTCCAACATATTCCATTATAACATAACCCTTTATGCTTTAAGATATGTCATCCTTTACGGATTTGGAAAACATGTCTGCAGTTCTCTATTAGACATTGTGGACAAACTCAGCTCAATGTTCTGTGATTCGAACTTAATCACTTTTAAACGTTCCTTATTTGGATCACATATTATGCTAAGTTATCATCATGGTTTACTAAGATAAAACCTATGTCTCAACATAGTGGATGATGATCATCCTTTTCTTTCTTTCAACCATTGATGTTCAACTTAATACTATTCCTTATTTGAGTTATTATGACCGGTTAATTAACTTCTATTCTGAAACCCCTTTCAGAATCCCTTAAGGAATACTACATAATATCATAATACACCTATTATCAACTTATACACCTTATAAATCATTATTCATAAGTACTTGCGCTTTTATTCTTAACACACTTAAGAATCACTCCTATAAGCTCCCACTCAAAATATGTTTCTAACATATTTGGGTATGAGTCACTACTCTTACTCAAATTATGTTCCTACATATTCGAATTTGAGACTTATGTTGCTCCCACTCAAAAATATGTCAATCACATATTGTTTTAGGAAGACTTTCATAGCTCCCATTCAATTTCATGCAAATTGCATATCTACTCACTATTTTGAATAACTTCAAAATCATTTGATCAAATATCAAATTTGGAGTTTTACTATGAGATACTAGTACTGTTACTAGTTTTAAATCCTCTAGACATTCAGCACACTTGAACCAAATTCATTCGAATTTGTCCAATACTTGACAAATTGTGCTTTTGTCATTCACCCCTTTTCCACTATGGATTTGCAGTCATTTGGGAAAAATTCAAGTAACCCCTTTTACTTGTGAGATTTAGCAACGAATTGCTTTCTAATCTCAAGGGAATTTTGCTTCTAGGATTTCTCATAATTCTAGTTTACCATTATTTCCTTTGTAGTTCGTAGGTATGACATATTCCAAGAATCATGACAAATGATTCACAAATGTCTCCATACAAGATATGGGTTACATTTTGAATCCTACTTCATGTAGTGAAAACACTAATGGGGAAAATACAATGATCAATATCATTGATTCTTTCATTCTGTGAAGAGAATCGTTCAGGAACGTTTCCGTTGCGCTTCTCAACACTCTGATGCAGGGTTATGAATCCTCATCGTGTTTTACACTATCTTCCATTTGCTCCATAATTGAGAAATATCACTAAAAGTGAGCTTTCTCAAGAATGCACCAAAATCCAAGCAATACGAATTTTGCTTTCCTTTTGGTTTCAGCTATGGGTTTCGTATTCAAAGTTTCCAATGAATACTCTACAAGGACTTATTCACTATTGTTTTGGTTATATCGAATAACCCCAAAACTTTCACGAATTCAAATGGTTCACTATATATTCTAATTGAGTGCTAACTATTTCTAACTAATGGTCTCTACATCTACACTACAACGATTTATTTGGTGCCTTCTATTCACCCACTTTGATATCTAATATCACATTGTGATGCTTTGCATTTTCCGTTTCAAAACGCTTTGCATTTCACAATTTACTTCTATGCCATTCTTATAAAGTCGAATTTCATTACTATTGATCAAATCATAGTGATTAGATTCTCTTTTATATTTATACCCTTTGTTGATGAAACCCTTTGATAAAATCAAATAGTTTCATATTCATGTTTCCTTTGGTAAACTTCTTTACACATTTAAACAATCACAATGATAATTACCATTTTCGTTAAAACACAATACATCAAATATGTATTTACTTTTAACAATTCATTAAACACTTTGTATTCAAGTAATACTCGGTGTTCAAGTTATTTTGCCGAACTTAGGAATGATTTATATGTGATAAGAAATTGAATGACTTTCACATATTATCATTATAACTTTTGAATTTAAACAATGGTTTCATTTATTAATGAAATATCATTTAAGTTGGGTATTTTTTAAGAGGCATTTTAATATTTTACAAATGTTCATGCATTATCAATTAGTTTCAAACAACAAGGATAGTTCACAAGTAATCAAACAAGATATGAACACGAATAGAAATCATTCATAAAAGTGGAACAACTGTTTGTTACAAACTGATATGAATAACCGTCTCACAAAGTGTGAGACACACTAAATAAGTTCACAATCTTTTGATTACAATAATCATCCTAATCATAAACTAAATGATAAATGTTGAGGGATAGTGTCGTTGGCCATCATCATCATGCTTGCCATCAACACGCAACGTCACCTCCTCTCCAGCAAGCACCTCTCATGCAGAAGGACCTGTTTTCAGAAAAACAGAACAAGTATCAAATATACTTAACACTGCAAATGTGTTTGCAAGATTATAACATTTATAAAACTGTATATCAAATATATACCTTTGTCATCGATGACCTCTCCGGTGATTGGTTCAACCTTTATGTTCCTGAAATGTAATATGAACTCTTGGAAATCCAATGTTTCCGTATCACCACTCATGATGCTACTCCGGACATGTCCTTCATAGCTGGGAGGCAACGATCGAAGCAGTATGCCTATCGCAAACGGATCATCCATCCAGTAATCCATGAAGTAAACCAGTATCATGTGTGCATCAAGCATGCACTGCAAGTGACCCTTCAGACATGTATGCTCCTCCATCAGTATGGAAAGGAACTCTCCAAGGAGCTCGTGCTTCCACATGCGCACATGGCCTATGAACTCTGCTCTCAGCTGATCCACCATTGAATATGGATCAAGATCACCCATGATCGGATGGAGTTCATCCACCATCCCGTAACGCATTATTATCTGAATGTAGGTGGACATCTCTTGACGATAGTAGCGGTCTGCCAGCTCTTGTGGGGTCTCATAGTGGTCTTGCTCAGTCAAATCCATCGTGCGGCGTATGTAGTTTACCACATGATTCCTAGTAAGGAGATCATTCAGGCGCACAAGCCAACTAGGGAAGTTGGATCCATCAAGTTTAAGTTTCTCACCCTTTACCCATTCCTCAATGACAAAGTAAGCTTCACGGTGAGCCATCTCTACATTTATAATTGCAAAAGGAATTTAGACTAAGTTTATAATTAAATGAGTTAATAATAACTCCACTCAGAAACACTATCCCCATAAGGGTTCCTAGTGATAACACGACCCCTATCAGCCACATCTCCCCCGATCGTCACGGCCATCAATGTGGGTTCAAGGGTGGACGCTAAACATCGATCACATCATTCATGCGACTCGTGCTCGATCTTTCGACCATCCGCGTTCCGAGGCCATGTCTGCACATGCTAGGCTCGCCAACTCAACCTTAGTGTATTCACTGTGCAACATGGCTTACACCCACGATATGCGAACATAGATATGTCTATCACCCATGCCTGTACCATGGACCGCCTCATACCGAAGAACTTTATTGGTGGTGCACACTAAGGGGGGACATAATTGTTTGTAATTTTAACAGGGATCATCTTATTAGGCTACCATCCAGTATCTAATACTAGCACACAATAAGGTATACAAACAATAACATTGAATGTAAATGCGATGTGATATGGTGCTTCACGTCGTGATTTCCATCCGTCATCACCGGATTCCGGTGCTAGGGTTCCGGCATCGTAGACACCAGGGTACGGGGGTCATTCCGGCGTGGTAGTCCGTCACTGATGGCTCAATGCACGGCGCCCAGAAAAATGATTGATGGCGGTGTTGATGTAGAGCTCGTTGGGAACCCCAAGAGGAAGGTATGATGAGCACAACAACAAGTTTCCCTCAGTTATGAAACCAAGGTTTAATCGAACCAGTAGGAGAAAGGAAACACCCCAAAGGTGTTACTAGCTGAGCTTTGGCAGGGCGCACTACCGGTGCTAGTAGCAACGTGGAGACCTGCACAACACAACCATAGAACTTTGTCCCCAACTTGCGATGAGGTTGTCAATCTCACCGTGTTTTGCGGAAAACAAAGGATTAAACGTATTGAATGGAAATAAGTAAAAGTTTGCAGAAAGTAAACACAAAGCAGTAAAAGATTGTAGATTGTATGTAAAGAAAAGGACCGGGATCCATAGTTCACTAGAGGTAGCTCTCCCTAAGATAGATAACATGCTGGGTGAACAAATTACAGCGGGGCAATTGACAAACATCGAGAAAGCAATACATGCATATACTAATCATCTTGACTCCTTTGGGACTTGATTGGGCATTACAACATTATGCATAGACCGCCATCCAACTGCATCTATGACGAATAATCCACCTTTAGGTTATCATCCGACCCCCCTCCAATATTAAGTTGCAAGCAACAGATTATTGCTTTACGAACTGCGTGTAAAGTAAACAATACGATTGTTCTATGAACAAAGGATTGTTGTTTTCTCCCTAGTAGCAACAGCACATCTAGTACCTTAGAGATTTCTACCACTTCCCCAGATTACCAGAGGCATGAACCCACTATCGAGCATAAATACTAACTCTTGGAGTTGCTAGCATCTACTTGGCCAAGATAGCTACTAACAATGGAAAGCATGCAAGATCACAAATAACAAAGACATGATAGAATCAATAATCAATCTGAAATAGCATCTCAATATCCATCGGATCCCCGCAAACACAACATGTATGATTACAAATAGATGATCTTGATCATGAACGGAGCTCACAAGATCTAAACATGAAAGCACAAAGGAGGAGAACCAGCCATCTAGCTACTACATGGATCCGTAGTCCAAAGATGAACTACTCACGCATCACACCGGAGGCTTGCATGATGATGAAGAAGGCCTGTGGTGAATTCCCTCTCCGTAGGGGTCTTGGGAAGAGCTTCAGATCCCTCCCGATCTAGGGATGGAGATGACGGTGGCTACAGACTCTTTCGTGGATTTTTGATCGGGTACTGAGGGTTTATGTCCCGAGGGCATCTTATAGTCGGAAGGGGGGCTGATGGGGTGCCGGGAGCGTCCACACCACCCCTTGGCGCGGGCCAGGCCTGGCCGCGCGGCCAGGTGGTGTGGTGGCCCCCTGGCCCCTCTCCGTCTCGTATTCTGGCACTTGATGACTTCCGAAAAAATAGGCACTTTGGCTTTTGTCCCGTCCAATTCCGAGAATATTCATTTTCTGACTTTCCTGGAACCAAAAACAGTAGAAAATAGGCAACTGGCACTATGGTTAGTCCAAGAAATCATATGAAAAGTACTCCAAAGTTGGAACAAAACACAAGAAAGTTGATAAAACCAAGCATGAAACATCAAAAATTATAGATACATTTGCAATGTATCAACATCCCCAAGCTTAACTCCTGCTCGTCCTCGAGTAGGTAAGTGATAAAAAGAAAGAATAATTTTTGAGGTGACATGCACCATCAAAGACTTGATCAAAGTATTTGTAAAACATTCAAAGCTGGGATCATAGTACTTAATCATAACATGAAAGACAAAGTTCTAGCAATAGGCAAAGAAACTATGATGCAACATGAAAAGGCACAAACAAAAGATTCATGAATAACATGCTTTGCAAGACGTTTGCTTGTTTCACATAAAGAAAACATAGCATGATAGTATTCAGCTTGTCCCTCATAGAGTAGCAAATATAAATGCATAGGATACATTCAAAGTTCATAAGAGTGACTAGAAACAATAGTTTAAAACAAGCAATAACAAGTTATGCATCAATCAACTAGTCTTGGGATAATGCACATAGAACTAAGAATGGCCACTATGCTCTCAAAGTAGGTGCATAAAGATAGAAGGTGGAGACTCAATATAATGGTGGAAGAAAGGCCTTTGTAAAAGGAAGTAGGGATTCAAGTCTCATAAAGAGCTTCCAAAAATTATGGTACTTATAGCTTTCAGCTCTCATTGCCCCTATCATAAGCATCTGGAAGGTGATTAAGGTTAAAGTGACACAACTAAGAGGATATGCTTGACAAGTTATAAACCAAAATCTCATGCCCCTTACTTACGAAGACCGATCCTCATGCTACTCAACTTCAGTCACGAGCAAGCTCTTGTCATTGTAAGTATATGTGTATCATTAAGAACCGCCAACGGGGTACCCCTTGCACATGATATGGGAGCTTTCCCATAATCAAAATGACAAGGCAAGCAGACAATGAGCATCTCAGCACTCTTCTTATTTGCTATTTGCATAGGTTTTTATTGAGGATGCTTTATAGAATGCTCATTATGGTGATGCTGCAAGTTTCCACCATGATTAGGCATGGCTTAGGCTAGCGGCCCAGGCGTTTCTCTAACACACATACAAACTCCATGATCTTACAAGTTCCACTTTTATTTCACACCGCCGGGATCCGTAAGCAAAAGAACATGATATCAACGGGGTACAAAGTACAAGTGCAATGTTGAAAGCGTTCCCCATGAAACATGGTTCTGCTAATTTCAACTTATAAAGCGCAAGCATATACGCAACAAAGAAGGACCCAATGGTTCAAGTTTATTAGAGGCAATAAAGTAAAGTGTGCCATCAAGTTCGTGAGAGCTTTAATCGCTAGTTTTCTCATAACAAGTTTAATTTGGAAGGTAAACAAAAGCATGAATATACTTGGAATAGCATAAGCTAGTAGGTAGGTATGGTGGACTCTTTGGAATAACTTGGTTTAGGGAGTTGGATGCATGAGTGGAACTCATACTTTGTTGTGGAGGCTAGCAAAAGACTGGGAGCGACAAACTAAGAGAGCAATAATGGCCACAATCATGTAGAGCGACAAAACATCATTGATCAAAGCATAAAGTGATACTATAAGTTGAAAACTAAAGGATCATAAAGGCTATGTTGACTTGAGATAGTCATAACATGGTGTGAGCATGTGCCAAGTCAACCCAAATAAAGCATCAAAGGAGAATACCACTATACTATGCTTTAATATGCTAAAACAACACATGATTCATCCAAGGCACATTAAGCAATCTCAATTGTCTATAACAAGTCATGATACATCAAATAATACTAAGCATAAATCCAAAACAATATCAATCATGGCATGAAAAGCATAGGCCACAGTCAACAACGAGCTCTTTTTACCACATAAGTATGAACTTTCCTACTCTTTTCCAAACCAAACCAAACTATTTGCAAAACAATGTATGAAAGAGGGGGTCCAACCACTTTATTCAGAAAACTAAGAAAACCAAGCAAACGAAAAACCAAAACGAAAACGAAAAAGAAGACGCTCCAAGAAAAACACAACCATGCATGAAACAATAAAAATGAAGCGTTTGGAAGAAACCTGGAATTTTTATTGATGAAGAAGGGGATGCCTTGGGCATCCCCAAGCTTTGACGCTTGTACTTCTTGTATATTTCTTGGGGTGACACGCGTGGCATCCCCAAGCTTGAGATTTAGTCCATCCTTCATATCTTTACTCATTCCTTCCATACACCTGAAATTTTTCCTTCATACAAAACTTCACACAATCTTTATTAGCAACATTAGTGCACTCAAGATAAATAAGTCTTAAGGTTCAGTTATAACACCAAATAAACTTCCATTAGAACACTAGCTACTGTAGCACTTCCCTCAAAAAGCTCAATTCCCCAAAAGAACTCAAGAAGGAACCAACAAGAAGCAAATGCAGAAAATGGCAGAAATCTGTCAAAACAGACCAGCAGGTAAAGACAAATTTTTTCGAAGACCTTCTGTTGCTCAAATCAAAAAGTGGTGAACTAACGAAAGTTAGATAACAACCTGGGGCAGAAGCACAAAACTTTACGCCTCAAAAAGACGTTCAGAGATTTTACACGAATTTTTACGGTGAAGCACAGAAATCTGTTTCGGGACAACAACTTTCCCAATCATTGCTTCTCTCTCATTAGAGGTTACTCTTGGCACAAAAAGCAAATAAAAAGGATAAGGAGCGGGTATTACTGAAGTAATAACTTCCAAAACTCATCTAAAACTTTTGGATTATCTCCCAATAAGTACTTTTCTTTAACGCCTTTAAGTTAGGCATAAGAAGCAAGAAAGCATCAAGTGTTCTCAAATGAAGAAGCATTAAAACCAAATTTCTTGCCCTTACCTCTCTTACTTTTATTCTTGACCTTGGGGAAAATATGATTGTTTGGTGGAGAAGAAAGGTGCATGGTCCCTTTCCCCACATCTATTATTGCTCCAAGGATTTCTAATAGGGACCTTCCAAGTGTAATTTGTCCTTTTCCTACACATTCAATAACAAGATAATCAGTAGAAATCATTTTCCCAAGGATCTTTGTAAACACTCCTTCAGCTATTCCAATAGGTAATAAGGTAGCATTATTAGCAAGAGATATTTCTTTTCCTCCTTCAGTAAGCTCCCAAGTATTCAAAGATTCATAAATATCTTTGGGCATAAGACAACATTCAGACATGATATCACAGCAAGCTTGAAAAGTTTCAGTGTTTATCTCAATATTTACTGTAGGGAGCCACTTTGATGGTTCATAATTTATTGGAACACAATTGTGATGCTCCCTAAGCGTATTATAGCAACTTTCTAAGCTAGTAGTGCTAGTCTCAAGAGTGTTCAATCTAGCACATATTTTTGCGAAAGTAATATCAGTTTGGCTAGGCATGTTGTAAGTGAGGATCAATTTCTTTATAGCATTAATAGCATCATCCTCATTACATTGGAGGAAATCTCCTCCCACAACAGCATCTAAAGCATATCTATAGCAAAGAGCAATCCCAAGGTAAAAACTGCTAAGGAACAAGCTTTGAGTCATTTTAGGCTCAGTTTTTTCATGTAGATCAGAGATTCTAGACCAGGCTTCCTTAAATCTTTCCTCAATTCCTTGTTTAAAAGTGAAAATCATTTCTTTGGGTGACATAGTGACTGGATCAAGGCTAGACATAGTGGCAACTCAAGATAGGAACTAATTTTTTTGTGTGTTTTCAAATAAGAAAGCAAACTAGTAAAACTAATTTTTTTTGTGTTTTTTGAATAACAAAACAAGCAAACAAAGCAAAAAGAAACTAAGCAAAACAAAAATAACAAAGTAAAGAGATTGGTTATGAGGGAATCACCTTATGAAGATGTCCTTGACTCCCCGGCAACGGTGCCAGAAAAATGCTTGATGGCTCAATGCACGGCGCCTAGAAAAATGCTTGATGGTGGTGTTGATGTAGAGCTCGTTGGGAACCCCAAGAGGAAGGTATGATGAGCACAACAAAAAGTTTCCCTCAATTATGAAACCAAGGTTTAATCGAACCAGTAGGAGCAAGGAAACACCCCAAAGGTGTTACTAGCTTAGCTTTGGCAGGGCGCACTACTGGTGCTAGTAGCAACATGGAGACCTGAACAACACAACCTCAGAACTTTGTCCCCAACTTGTGCTGAGGTTGTCAATCTCACTGTGTTTTGCGGAAAACAAAGGATTAAACATATTGAATGGAAAGAAGTAAAAGTTTGCAGAAAGTAAACACAAAGTAGTAAAAGATTATAGATTGTATGTAAAGAAAAGGACCGGGATCCATAGTTCACTAGAGGTGGCACTCCCTAAGATAGATAACATGCTGGGTGAACAAATTATAGCGGGGCAATTGACAAACATCGAGAAAGCAATACATGCATATACTAATCATCTTGACTCCTTTGGGACTTGATTGGGCATTACAACATTATACATAGACCGCCATCCAACTGCATCTATGACTAATAATCCACCTTCAGGTTATCATCTGAACCCCCTCCAGTATTAAGTTGCAAGCAACAGATTATTGCTTTACGAACTGCGTGTAAAGTAAATAATACGATTGTTCTATGAACAAAGGATTGTTGTTTTCTCCCTAGTAGCAACAACACATCTAGTACCTTAGAGATTTCTGTCACTTCCCCAGATTACCAAAGGCATGAACCCACTATCGAGCATAAATACTAACTCTTGGAGTTGCTAGCATCTACTTGGCCAAGCTAGCTACTAACAACAGAAAGCATGCAAGATCACAAATAACAAAGACATGATAGAATCAATAATCAATCTGAAATAGCATCTCAATATCCATCGGATCCCCGCAAACACAACATGTATGATTACAAATAGATGATCTTGATCATGAACGGAGCTCACAAGATCTAAACATGAAAGCACAAAGGAGGAGAACTAGCCATCTAGCTACTACATGGATCCGTAGTCCAAAGATGAACTACTCACGCATCACACCGGAGGCTTGCATGATGATGAAGAAGGCCTCCAGGGTGAATTCCCCTCTCCGGCAGGGTGCCGGGAAGAGCTTCAGATCCCTCCCGATCTAGGGATGGAGATGACGGCGGCTATAGACTCTTTCGTAGATTTTTGATCGGGTACTTAGGGTTTACGTCCCGAGGGCATCTTATAGTCGGAAGGGGAGGCTGAGGGGGTGTCGGGAGCGGCCACACCACCCCCTGTCATGGGTCAGGCCTGACCGCGTGGCTAGGTGGTGTGGTGGCCCCCTGGCCCCTCTCCGTCTCGTATTCTGGCCCTTGATGACTTCTGGAAAAATAGGCACTTTGGCTTTTTTCCTGTTCAATTCCGAGAATATTCATTTTCTGACTTTCCTGGAACCAAAAACAGCAGAAAATAGGCAGCTTGCACTGTGGCTCTTGTTAATAGGTTAGTCCAAGAAATCATATGAAAAGTACTCCAAAGTTGGAACAAAACACAAGAAAGTGGATAAAACCAAGCATGGAACATCAAAAATTATAGATACATTTGCAATGTATCAGTCACTTCCGTGACTATCTACTACTACGTAACATAAGGTAATCACTTTACCTTTGCCACAACCATATCACAAAGCAACGCCCCCTGCAAAACAAAGTTAGACGCCTCTACTTTATCTTTGCATGTTTTACGTGGCTGAATGGGCTGTTGCACAAGAACCGTTCTTACCTACGAACTTTCAGCACAACGCTGATCAAGTAGTTGTCTCTACTACACCCCTTTCGTGGCCCTCCGTTGCAAATGGCATACCAACTAACGCGAGAGAGACAAACACCCCCCTAAGCCACTTTATACGGTACAAGCCGTATGTCAAGCGTGGACCAGTCTCGCGAATGAACGCGTAAAGTCGGTTGGGGGCCGCTTCATCAAGCATTACTGCGGTATACACAAGTACACGTGGGAGAGTAACAACTAAAAGATCAACGCCCACACACTACATCTCGTGTGTTCTACCCGTACTAGCATTACTACACATAGATCTAGCTCTGATACCACTATTGGGGGTTCCGCGTATGAAAACAATAAATTTTACTCTATGCCCCTGATACGTCCATTTTGCATCACTATTCTGTGTCTTAATTCACTATTATTCATTGATATATTTCGTATTGAGAGGTGATACTTATGTTATTTCATCTATTTTTGCATGGTTGATGACTTTTGGAGCATGGACCGCTGCATTCAGGATTCTGATGGAAAAGGTGCTGTTTGGAGGCAAAATTCGCGAAGATCAGAAAATCCGGGAAAATATACGGAAAATCCTATTTTTCCAGAAGACTCAGGATGCCAGAAGATGGAGTGGAGGTGGGCCACAGGGGGCCCACACCACCCCATGGCGCGGGCA
This sequence comes from Avena insularis, assembly GCA_023614405.1. NCBI lineage: Eukaryota > Viridiplantae > Streptophyta > Magnoliopsida > Poales > Poaceae > Avena > Avena insularis. The sequence goes on from CM042694.1 coordinate 104,051,569, forward strand.
GGCCTAGGCCACGCCAGGGAGTGGTGTGGCCACCCTGGCCCACTCCAGCCTCTCCCCTCTGGCGTATATCATCCTCTCGAAACCCTAAGACTCGGGGAGCGACCACAGAAAGATTCCGCCGCCTCTGCGGGGCGGAAAACACTAAGAGAGAAAGATCTCTCCGGCAGACAGATTTCTGCCGGGGGAATTCCTTCCCGGAGAGGGGAGATCATCGCCATCAACACCACCATCAAGCTGGACTTCATCAGGATCATCATCATCATCATCACCACCATCATCACCATCAGCACCCTCATCACCATCTCCATATTGCTGTAACAATTGAGTTGGATCTTGCATTAGTTCATAGGGGAAACTTTCCCGGTGTTGATTACTCTTTGTAGTTGATGCTATTGAGTGAACCATTGAATTATTGTTTATGTTCAGATTGTTATACATCATTATTCCATCTCTGATCATGATCCATATGATGTCTTGTGAGTAGTTCGTTTTGTTCTTGAGGACATGGGAGAAGTCTTGTTGTTAGTAGTGGAGTTGTGTTGAGAAAGATTCAATAGATTGTTATTTAAGTTGTGGTGTACTTCTTCTAGTGGTGTCATGTGAACGTCGACTACATGACACTTCACCTATATGGGCCTAGGGGAATGCATTGTGTATTTGGCTACTAATCGTAGGGGTTGCCGGAGTGGCAGAAACCTGAACATCCGTTAGGAAACCATTGCACAAGGGACGTAAGGGTCTTAGAGTTTAAAGATGTGGTTAGGTTTCTACCTTAATTACTTTCTTGTACTTACGGATGTTTCCAAGGGGTATAATCACAAGTATGTATTAGTCTTGTATGGGGCGGTACATTAGCACAGGTTCACCCACACAACACTTAGCAAGCTAGAGAAGATTAATCGACTATATGAAGCGAAAGCACTCGACAGTCTTCCCATGTGTCCTCGAGAACGTTTGGTCATCTATAGAAATACAACCGGCTTGTCCTTTGCTGCATAAAGGATTGGGACACTTGCTGCATTTATTCTTATTGTCTTTTGTTTACTCGTACTTTGTTTACTTGCTTTATCGAAAACCCCTAAAAAACCGTTTGCTAAGTATTTGCAGAGAATTCCTGAATCATACCACTAGCCAAAGACGCTTCGCCTCGTTGGGTTCGACACTCTTACTTATCGAAAATACTGCGATACACCCCCTATACTTGTGGGTCATCAAGACTATTTTCTGGCGCCGTTGCTGGGGAGTGAAGCGCTATTGGAGAGTGGAACTGGTAAAGGAAACTTCTACTGTGAGTATTGTTTACTTCTGCTAGTTGCTTTATTTTGTTATGGATAATTCGCTGAGTTTCTTATTTGGTAATGCTACTACCACTGCTAAGGTAGTAGATAAGCCACCACCTGCTGAGAAAGATGTTTTCAAAATACCTACAAGAAATATTGATCGTGTTATGGATAATTACTATGTTGGGGATGGAACTGTCCATCCCGGTGATCATTTACTCTTTATAAACGAATTATGCGGGTTGTTCAAGTGTGCAGGTATTACTAGAGATCAAGTTAAGAAGAAGTTATTCTCATTATCACTGAAAGGAAGAGCTGAGGAATGGTATAAGCTGCTGAAGAATGGTCAAGCTCTGGAATGGGAGGAAATAGTGCCTCTCTTTTATTCAAAGTTTTATCCTCCTAGTGAGATTCATAAAGATCGGAATCAAATATACAACTTTTGGACTCTAGATGGAGAGAGTACAACTCAAGCTTGGGGGAGACTGAAGTTACTAATGCTCAAATGTCCCATTCATGAGCTCCCCAATAATATTATTATCAATAACTTTTATGCAAGGCTCCCTCTACATGACAAAGATTTATTGGATGCTTCTTGTGTTGGATCATTCACTCGTATGGAAGAAGAAGCTAAATGGGACCTTCTAGATCGTATTCAAGACAATGCTGAAGCTTGGGAGAATGAAAAAGGTAGAAAGTCAGGTATAAATTATGATTATGAATGCATTGAATCTTTTATGGGAACTGATGACTTTCAAAATATTAAAAATGCTTATGGTCTAGACTCTCAAGCTATTGCTTCTTATTTTAAGGCTTTTGCTTCCTATATTGAAGTGCCTAAAAAGAAGTGGAACAAGTATCATGAGCCTTATAAAAATATTTCTAAGAGTGTTCCTTCAAGAAATACTAAAGTTTATACTGCTAATCATGTTTTACCTGAACCTTATATTGAGAAAATGCCTTTTCCAGTTAAGGTAAAGGAATATTCTATGATAGCTAGTATGGTTAATGAAAGTACTAGTAAAGCTGTTGAACCTGATAAACAAATGGTTGATGAACCTATAGTAGCAAATGTGAAAGACTTTGCCACTAAGTATGAAAAAGAGGGACACACTATCCTTTGTAAGGATACCTCTAATATTGTTTCACATAGTAGTGTTATGAGAGTTAGTATTCCCGTGTTTTCTGTTAGAATAAGTGATCATGGCTATGATGGCCCTTGTGATAGCTATATTGTTAAGTTTATGCATGATACTGAAAGTTATGAGAGAGGGAAAAGTGTTCTTATGCATCTCAATAATATCAAGTTTTCCCGTTTTATGCTGAAAGTTTTTATGCTGCACTTCTTTTGCCTTCTTATGCAAGTTTCCTATGGTTTTAACAACTTGTTTGTTTACAAAATTCCCTTGCATAGGAAGTGGGTTAGACTTAAATGTGTTTTTTTTTCTTCTTAGTGCTCTCTTTCACTTCAATTCATATCCCTATGAGAGCTTCTTCAAAATTATCATGCCCATCTTAAAGGCTATAAAGAAAGAGCTTTATGGGAGACAACCCAATTTGTTTTTGCTTTCAGTTTGTTTTTGTTTATTTGAGTCTTCGAAGTTATTACTTCGGTAATAACCTCTTCTTATCCGTTTTGTTTCGTTTTTGTGTCAAGATCAACCTCTATTCAGAGAGAAGTAAGATTTGGGGAAGTTGCTGTCCCGAAACAGATTTTTGTGCTTCACCGTAAAAATTCGTGAGAGACCTCTGTCTGTCGGATTGAGCTGTAATTGTTTGTGCTTCTGCCCCAGGTTGTTATTTAACTTTCGATAGTTTTGCACTTTTTGATTTGAGCAACAGAAGATTTTCGAAAAAAATGATCTTTACCTGCTGGTCTGTTTTGACAGATTTAGCCAATCTTGCATTTTCTTCTTTATTCGATTTCCTTTTTGAATTCTTTTTGGGTTTTCGGAAGGAGTTGCTACAGTAGCTTTTGTTTTGATGGTTTTCAGTTGAAGTTGGACTCAAAAGTTCTATCGCTTCACTTATACTAATGTTGCTAATAAGAACTATGTGAAGTTTTGTGTGAAAGAAATTTCCAGGAAGTGGAGATAATGGTGTAATAAGGAAGAGAAGGGTTTTATGACTCAAGTAATAAGTGGATGAAGATGAAGATATCGATGATATTCAAGAGATGACTCCAGAAGAATCTATTAAATACCAAATTTAGAGACCTACAGAGTTTGTTTTCAAATAGGTAACCGTTCTGGTAAGAAAAGTTCCGCGAAAATACTATCCAACTATATTTTTGCAGTTTTCAGTCAATAAGGAAAGTTTCGAGGCGAAAAAGGGACGGAACCAGAGCCGGGGTGGCCCACACCACCCCATGGCGCGGGCCCATCCCTGGCCGCGCCACCAGGTGGTGAGGCCACCCAGGACTCCGCCTCCGACCCGTTTTCTCCCAGTACCTTCCTTTTGATTTGAAACTTCGTAATATATAACCCCCCCGGATCCCCCGAGGTTCGTATATCGTGTTTTCGTTGTGTTTTTGTTTCGATCTATTTCTGCCAGGAACTATTCTTGAAAGCCTAGAAGCACAATGGTGTCCGCCAAGGATAAAGGGAAGGAGCCCATGGAGGAAGACCTCCAAGACCCCGGAAAGGAGAAGGAGATCAAGAGTGAAGGTGAAGAGGAGCAAGGCCAACGTCCGCATACCAGAACCACCATTGAAAGCATTGGAGTGGTGAAACCTGCCAAGATTAGAAGGACTGCACAGATGCAGACTGGAGGGAAAGCTCCTCGTCACAGTTTGGCTCCACGGTCACTTCCTCCACGCACCAGGAATCCTTTCCATACCCTTATCCATGAGCATCAATACCAGAATATGCCCAAGGAGAAATTACTCTCCAATTAGGATTTGCCTCGTTCTAGCCATGCAGGAAAACAAGACTTTAAGGAGGAAGAGTGGGGAAAGAATAGCAAGAGCTGGAATTCTCAACCGACATGATCATGAGCCGCATTGAGCGAAACTCGCAGCTTATTCGTAATCTCACCTTCGAGATTGAGGACTTGGGGAAACTGATCAGAGAGCTCATCGAGAGGATACCACCACCACCTAAGGAGTAATTCGTCATCAGGTTTGGCATCCCCTTGGTTTGTTCCAAGCTTGGGGGAGTGCCGCGGTATCATATCATTATCTTCTATCTTTTTACCTTATTAGTAGAGTCATATCATGAATAGAGGAGTTATTTTGTAGTATGGTTTGCATTATGGAAGTGTCCCCTCTCTCGTTATATTTGTATCCCTTGGTGTGAGTTTCCATTATGGAATATTAATGAGAAGTTCTATCATTCACTCTTTTGCAATAGCTTATGTTAGTTTTCAATTTGTGGCTATATGATTGATCTTGTTGTTAGTATTGGTATCACTTTGGGATCTTTGAGTTAATTTAGTTGGTTTTGGCAAACCTGGCTCGGTCAGTAGCAACACCTTTTTGAGAGTTGAATGAAAAGATAAAGGTACTCTAAAGAAAAATAATTTCATCATCTTTCTTTCTTGATTTGCTCATAAGTCTAGTATTCTCTAGTTAAGATCTTTTATGCTTCCAAGGAAGATTGCATGTTTGTCTTCATCACTTGTATGTTTGTTTGTTTCCTTCAACTCTTGCATTTGCTACCCAGCCTTGCTAATAAAAACTGTCTTGAGAGGGAATTCTTCTCATGCATCCACCTCCTTTAAACCAAAACCTTTGCCATTTGTGTCCACCATACCTACCTAGTAGCATTATTGCTATTCCAAGTAAATTCTTGTTTTATCTACCTCCCAAATTAAACTTGTAATGTGAAAATTAGTGATTAAAGCTCTCACGAACTTGATGGCACACTTTACTTTCTTGCATTTAATAAACTTGAACCATTGGGTCCTTCTTTGTTGCGTATATGCTTGCGCTTTATGAGTTGAAGTTAGCCGAACCATGTATCATGGGGACCGCTTTCAACACTTCATTGGTACTTGTACCTAGTTTATATCATGTTCTTTTGCTTATAGATCCCGACGGTATGAAATAAAAGTGGAACTTGTAAGATCATGGAGTTTATATGTGTGTTAGAGAAACGCCTGGGCCGCTAGCCTAAGCCATGCCTAATCATGGTGGAAACTTGCAGCATAACTATAGTGAGCATTTATGAAGCATCCTCAATAAAAACCTATGAAAATAGCAAATAAAAAGATCGTTGAGATGCTCACTGTCTGCTTGCCTTGTCATTTTGATTTTGGGATAGCTCCTGTGTCATGTGCAAGGGGTACCCCGTTGGCGGTTCTCAATGATACGCATGTATTTACAATGCCAAGAGCTTGCTCGTGACTGAAGTTGAGTAGCATGAGGATCGGTACTCATAAGTAAGGGGCTTGAGATTTTAATTTATAACTTGTCAAGCATATCCTCTTAGTTGTGTCACTTTAACCTTAATCACCTAAAGATGCCTATGATAGGGGCAATGAGAGCTTAAAGCTAGTAAGTATCATAATTTTTGGGAGCACTTTATGAGACTTGCAATCCCTGCTTCCCTCTGCGAAGGGCCTTTCTCTTACTTTGTAGTTGAGTCAGTAAACCTATTCCCTTCTATCTCAGCAAGTATTTAGAGTTGATGTGTTTCATTCATTCATATGGTGATTTATTCACTCATGTTTCTTATGTTCCTTGCTTTGCACATTGCTCTTATCTTGAAGTTTACTACTTTGAAAGCTTTCTTTAAAAACTAGCTATTTGTGAACTCCAGCAAATTATCAACTATTCTTCGACCGAGAGCTAAGTTTGCCATTACCAATTATGATTCACTTTATGTATCTTTATTGTGTTTCCTTTACTCATTGCAAGTTGAGTTATATAATAGCGAGTTGTCTTCTATTATGATCTATGTATTTGATGAATGTGATGCTTCTTGTCTGTATTCTTTTATCGACTCTTCACTCCATAAACCTGAGGTCATGTTTATTGAGCTCGGTTTAAGCTGAGACAAGCGAAGTCTAAGCTTGGGGGGAGTTGATACGTCCATTTTGCATCACTATTCTATGTCTTAATTCACTATTATTCATTGATATATTTTGTATTGAGAGGTGATACTTATGTTATTTCATCTATTTTTGCATGGTTGATGACTTTTGGAGCATGGACCGCTGCATTCAGGATTCTGATGGAAAAGGTGCTGTTTGGAGGCAAAATTCGCGAAGATCAGAAAATCCAGGAAAATATACGGGAAATCCTATTTTTCAGAAGACTCAGGATGCCAGAAGATGGAGTGGAGGTGGGCCACAGGGGGCCCACACCACCCCATGGCACGGGCAGGCCTAGGCCGCGCCAGGGAGTGGTGTGGCCACCTTGGCCCACTCCAGCCTCTCCCCTCTGGCGTATATCATCCTCCCGAAACCCTAAGACTCGGGGAGCGACCACAGAAAGATTCCGCCGCCTCTTCGGGGCGGAAAACACCAAGAGAGAAAGATCACTCTGGCAGACAGATTTCTGCCAGGGGAATTCCTTCCCGGAGAGGGGAGATCATCGCCATCAACACCACCATCAAGCTGGACTTCATCGGGATCATCATCATCATCATCACCACCATCATCACCATCAGCACCCTCATCACCATCTCCATATTGCTGTAACAATTGAGTTGGATCTTGCATTAGTTCATAGGGGAAACTTTCCCGGTGTTGATTACTCTTTGTAGTTGATGCTATTGAGTGAACCATTGAATTATTGTTTATGTTCAGATTGTTATACATCATTATTCCATCTCTGATCATGATCCATATGATGTCTTGCGAGTAGTTTGTTTTGTTCTTGAGGACATGGGAGAAGTCTTGTTGTTAGTAGTGGAGTTGTGTTGAGAAAGATTCAATAGATTGTTATTTAAGTTGTGGTGTACTTCTTCTAGTGGTGTCATGTGAACGTCGACTACATGACACTTCACCTATATGGGCCTAGGGGAATGCATTGTGTATTTGGCTACTAATCGTAGGGGTTGTCAGAGTGACAGAAACCTGAACCCCCGTTAGGAAACCATTGCACAAGGGACGTAAGGGTCTTAGAGTTTAAAGCTGTGGTTAGGTTTCTATCTTAATTACTTTCTTGTACTTACGGATGTTTGCAAGGGGTATAATCACAAGTATGTATTAGTCTTGGATGGGGCGGTACATTAGCACAGGTTCACCCACACAACACTTAGCAAGCTAGAGAAGATTAATCGACTATATGAAGCGAAAGCACTTGACAGTCTTCCCATGTGTCCTCGAGAACATTTGGTCATCTATAGAAATACAACCGGCTTGTCCTTTGCTGCATAAAGGATTGGGCCACTTGCTGCATTTATTCTTATTGTCTTTTGTTTACTCGTACTTTGTTTACTTGCTTTATCGAAACCCCCTAAAAAACCGTTTGCTAAGTATTTGCAGAGAATTCCTGAATCATACCACTATCCAGCACCTTCTGCTCGTCGTTGGGTTCGACACTCTTACTTTTCGAAAATACTGTGATACATCCCCTATACTTGTGGGTCATCAGCCCCTGAACCCCTGAAGCTGCCAAGACCTATCTATTAGTAATATAGTAACAGGAGGGGATTTTCGCGAACTTACCCTTGAAGACTGAAAAGCGTTGTCAACGCTCAGGAGAGCGTGGTTGATGTAGACGAGCCGAAGCCGACCTCAAGGTCGTGATGAAGTCCTTGTGCTCCAATAGCTCCAACGACTTGAGTGCCTCAAGTGCGACACCTCACAGGGAGTTACACACGTCCGGTGCCTAACGATGACTCTCGCTTCCCCGATCCATCAGCAGTTGCGGAAGTAGAGCTCTTGGATCCGAACCCCGCAGCGCGACGGTGCTTCACGGTGAAGACATCTCTCGTTCGCGCTGTCTAGAATTGGGACCACGGTCACGAGAGAGAGAGGGGGAGAGAGAAAATATCAATTAGAGGTCCTCCCAAAAGTGAGAAGACCTTTATTGATTATTGGTGTATTTTATTTGCCCAAATACCCCCACTATATATTGGGGAAGGGGAGGTACTACCTCCCTCAAAGTCCCAGGGCGGGACTAAAGGAGAGCAGGGGGGAGGGGAGGCTGCCGACCACCTAGTGGGCCCCGCGCAGGGGGGGGGAGGGGGGCTAGGCCTAGCCGGCAACCCCCTTGCCCCTTCTTCCTCTCTCCTTTCCCTAATGCGCCCTCTTCCCTCCGAGAATTGGCCCATTAAGCCTTTGACCAATTAGATTGATTTTTCTCTTTGTTAAATAATTATGAATAAATGATTAAATCAATATTTAACATTCATTCACATATTATTCAATCTCCGTGGCTATGGAACACCTTCCACCTCCACTCCGGACATCCTTCGGACTTACCGAAACCCTTCCAGTCTTCTCTCTACTATTCTTCGATGATTCCACCGATCCTATAAACACTCTCTAAGCATCATCAAGCCCTTAAGCGTGATACCCCATAGTTCGGGAACACTCCATACATGGTCGGGACACTCCCGCACCAATGATCAACAGAGGGACCTGGATGGCCATGTGACCCCTGTGCGTTCCACGAAGATCTTTCGTCGTTTGAACCGGGAAAGTCGTGTCTTAATCCCTTTGTCTCTCGATACTTGCATTGCCCGAGATCCGATCAATGACATCACCATGTCGTGTTCAATCTCGTTACTGAACAATGCTACTTGACTCGTTCCGACAAGCGATATTCCCGTGATCAAATCACACACTGCGCAACTATTGGATATAACCTCTCCGAGTGGGACCTTGAGTATCTTCCCGTCACATGGACAAACAAATCCCGCTCTTGACATATATTTCCTCTACGATTTCCTCCGAGTACCTGAACACACCTTTATAACCACTGTATTACCAAGTGGCGCTTGATGCTATCTAAGCACTCTCGGGAGACAGCGATTGATATAGCCTCACGGTCTAAGGAATAGTCTACGAGGATCCATTTCTAATCATCATAACTTGAACTTCGTGACATGATCGGGTCACGATGTGTAGGTTGGGTATTGGTTCATCATCTCATTCTCGGAATGAGATGACTCCATTTCCAACTGGCATGAATGCCACATGATCAGGAAACATGATCATCTGTTGACCACTGAACCAGTGACTAGAGTTTCACTGGGAACCCCTGGTTATTTGTATAACACACGTGTATTGATGTTTCCACTCAATACAGTTATATCATGATATAAAACTTAATCATAAACTATATGAAATATGAAAATAGTCCTTACTACTATTTGTCTCTAGGGCATATTTCCAACAGACTCACTGTGTTTTGAAATTTTTGGTTGTGTTTCGAAATTAACTTGACACCTTGCGATAATATTTTCAGTGGACCCACCAGGCAGTCAATGTATCAAGAACGAGTGAGAGTTGGTTGGAAATATTCAACTTCTTGCTAAGAATATGCGCGCCTCAAAAGTTTGACCAAGTTTTGAAAACAATCAAAGAGACTATGAGTCACCGTGTTTTCAAAGTTTGGCTATGTTTCGAAATTAACTTCACACCTTCCGAAAATATATTTTGTGGACCTACCAGGCAGTCAATGTATCAAGAACGAGTGAGAGTTTGGAATGCTTCAACTTATTTCTAAGTATATGCATGCCTAGAAATTTGACCGTGTTTTGAAAACAATCAAAGTGGCTATCGCTCACCGTGTTTTGAAATTTTGCGTGTGTTTCGAAATTAACTTCACACCTTGTGAAAATCTATTCACTGGACCCACCAGGCCGCAGTCAATGTATCGAGAACGAGTGAGAGTTTGGAAAGATTCAACTTATTGCTAAGAATATGCATGCCTAGAAATTTGACCGTGTTTTGAAAATAATCAAAGTGGCTATGGCTCACCGTGTTTTGAAATTTTGCGTGCGTTTCGAAATTAACTCCACACCTTGCGAAAATCTATTCACTGGACCCTCCAGGCAGTCAATGTATCAAGAATGAGTGAGAGTTTGGAATGATCCAACTTATTGCTAAGAATATGCATGCCTAGAAATTTGACCGTGTTTTGAAAACAATCAAATAGGCTATGACTCACCGTGTTTTGAAATTTTGGCTGTGTGTCGAAATTAACTTCACACATTGCGAAAATCTATTCAGTGGACCCACCAGGCAGTCAATGTATCAAGAACGAGTGAGAGTTTGGAAAGATTAAAATTCTTGCTAAGAATATGCATGCCTAGAAATTTGACCGTGTTTTGAAAATAATCAAAAAACTATGACTCACCGTGTTTTGAAATTTTGCTCGTGTTTCAAAATTAACTTCACACCTTGCAAAAATCTGTTCAGTGGACCCACCACCAAGCAGTCAATGTATGGAGACGAGTGAGAGTTTGGAAAGATTCAACTTCTTGTTAAGAATATGCATGCCTAGAAATTTGACCGTGTTTTGAAAACAAACAAAGAAACTATGACTCACATTGTTTTGAAATTTTGGTTGTGTTTCGAAATTAACTTCACACCTTGCAATAATATTTTTAGTGGACCCACCAGGCAGTCAATGTATCAAGAATGAGTGAGAGTTGTTTGGCAAGATTCAACTTCTTGCGAAGTATATGCATGCCTTGAAAGTTTAACCATGTTTTGAAAACAATCAAAGAGACTATGACTCACTGTGTTTTGAAAGTTTGCTGTGTTTCAAAATTAACTTCACACCTTGCGATAATCTGGTCAGTGGACCTACCAGGCAATCAATGTATCAAGAACGAGTGTGAGTTTTGAATGATTCAACTTATTTCTAAGAATATGCATGCTTAGAAATTTGACCATGTTTTGAAAACAATCAAAGTGGCTATGGCTCACCGTGTTTTGAAATTTTGCGTGCGTTTTGAAATTAACTTCACACCTTGAAAAAATCTGTTCACTGGACCCAACAGGCAGTCAATGTATCGAGAACGAGTGAGAGTTTGGAATGATTCAACTTATTGCTAAGAATATGCATGCCTAGAAATTTTACTATGTTTTGAAAACGAATAAAAGTGGCTATGACTCACCGCATTTTGAAATATTGCGTGCGTTTAGAAATTAACTTCACACCTTGCAAAAATTTGTTCACTGGACCCACCAGGCAGTCAATATATCGAGAACGAGTGAGAGTTTGGAATGATTCAACTTATTGCTAAGAATATGCATGCCTAGAAATTTGACCGTGTTTTGAAAACAATAAAAGAGGCTATGACTCACCGTGTTTCGAAATTTTGGTTGGGTGTCGAAATTAACTTCATACCTTGCGAAAATTTGTCCAGTGGACCCACCAGGCAGTCAATTATCAAGAACGAGTGAGAGTTTGGCAAGATTCAACTTCTTGCTAAGAATATGCATGCTTTGAAATTTGAACGTGTTTTGAAAACAAACAAAGAGACTATGACTCTCCGTGTTTTGAAATTTTGGCAGTGTTTCAAAATTAACTTCACCCCTTGCGATAATCTTTTTAGTGGACCCACTAGGCAGTCAATGTATCGAGAACGAGTAAGAGTTGTTTGTCAAGATTCAACTTCTTGCTAAGAATATGCACGCCTCGAAAGATTGACCATGTTTTGAAAACAATCAAAGAGACTATGACTCACCATGTTTTGAAAGTTTGGCTATGTTTCGAAATTAACTTCACACCTTGTGATAATCTGTTCAGTGGACCTACTAGGCAGTCAATATATCGAGAACGAGTGAGAGTTTGGAATGATTCAACTTATTGCCAAGAATATGCATGCCTAGAAATATGACCGTGTTTTGAAAACAATCAAAGTGGCTATGGCTCACCACGTTTTGAAATTTTGTGTGTGTTTCAAAATTAACTTCACACCTTGTGAAAATCCGTTCACTGGAGCCACCAGGCAGTCAATGTATCGAGCACGAGTGAGAGTTTGGAATGATTCAACTTATTGCTAAGAATATGCATGCCTAGAAATTTGATCGTGTTTTCAAAACAATCAAAGAGGCTATGACTCACCGTGTTTCAAAATTTTGGCCGTGTTTCCAAATTAACTTCACACGTTGCAAAAATCTGTTCACTGGACCCACCAGGCAGTCAATGTATCAAGAACGAGTGAGAGTTTGGCAAGATTCAACTTCTTGCTAAGAATATGCATGCCTCGAAATTTGACCGTGTTTTGAAAACAACTCTAGAAACCAAAACAGATTCATAAACAACCTCACAAATTTCAAATTATAAAAAGCAACACAAAGAGCCTCACAATTTTCAAAATATAAAATGGAAGAGAGAGGAGAGATGGAAAATCAATTTTCTATTTCTTGTGGGCAATCCACAAGCTTGAGGTGCACCTTAATGCTTATGTAGTCGCAGGTGCCTCGTCGGTGAGCATCGATGGGACCGAGGCTAGCTAGGGCTATGATTTTGATGTTTGCGTGTTTGCTAGATACTTCTGGCGTATAAGATGATTACATGTATAACATGTCATTAGAATCTTTGTGGTTTTTGCATAGCGTTCATTGTGCTAAGGACTGTCGATAGAATCTTCTACGTGCTAGAATAGAAAAAAGATCCAAGAGTTAACATTGTTGGGATTTGCCAGTCTTGATTGAATTTTCATTGTTCAAAGTTACTCGTACATTATATAGTGGTAAGATTTGCATGAAGTCACACGCTACTTCCTACTAGTAAAAGGCACGTTCCACACTAGTATATACTGTATGAAATGTAACTTAATGAACATTAAGTTGTTATTAACCAATAGTCTTGTTAGAAAAAAAATGCATACATTAAGTATATTAATAATAACTATCTACACATATTGAGAATACAACCTACTGTGCTATGAATTTTGTTTTGCGGGGAGGGGGTGACATGATGGTTCTAGCACATGGTGGAGTTTGCTCTAGGTACTACTCATTCAACACGAATCCAGCTGCTCTAAACCATTGGATCTAACAAACCAACAGTTAGGATTGCTGCTATAGATATAATTCAAAACTGCTCCATTACAGTAGTAGAGATAATTCGAAAACATTAGCGATGATGCTATATGTGCATGACCGAACAACTTTCAGATAATCTCAAGGAAAAACAAGGTCACATGTATCAATGAGCGTGAATGGACAATAAGAGTTGTGAGGACAAATATAAGACGTTTTAGCTTTGTGAATCGAATGTATCTAGACGTCATTTAGTGTATAGGTTCGTAGATGTTCGGAGTGAACCTTTACATTAAAAGGCGTCTAGGTACATTTATTTTAAAAAGCTAAAACGTCTTATATTTCAGAACAGATAAAGTAGACATGATTTTTTGCTAGGAAGGGCAAACACTAATGAATGCTTATAGGAAGGCTAGAAAATTGGAAATTGTGTTCCATTGATAAACCTTCGCGCTCCTCTTCCTAGAGTCAGATTTTAGCAATTCAATACAGAAAGGTTGTTGGACATGCTCTAAAGCCCAATAATTTTTGTTTTTAAATAAGAACAATAGTGATTAGCTCGAATAATTAATTGCAGTCTACGTACGTTGTACTACTGTACTTCATAGAATATGCTATGTGTGCATGACCGAACAACTTTCGAAAAACCTGAAGGAAAACATGGCCGCATTAATGAATGAGCGTGAAGTAAGGCTGGCAACGGTAGGATATGAGTAGGCTAGAACAATATCATATCCACTCCCGTTTAGTCAATGGGTAGAAAATTTTACCCATACCCGTACTGGCGGGTATAAGACTTTACCCATGCCCGTACCCATGAAAAATATTGAAGTTTAGAAGCCACAGTATCATACTCTTCCCGAGGTTGCTTGCCCCATAGGTTGTAACTCTACAAGTAAGTTTTACTACTATGTCAGTTTAAATGGGTAGGGTATGGGTCTATCTACTCATGCCCGTACCCATGACTTAACGGGTTAGGGTATGGGTATTACCCATGGGTATAAAATTGTGTCCATACCTGTAACTACCTCGGTGAATTACGCTCTTAGTTACATGCCTAGATGAGCGAAAATGGTTAAAATAGTACGGTGGGGCCAAGGGCCACTCACAGGTAGACCTTTCAGTCGTCCTAACCATTTTCAGAACATCGGGACAAGAACGAGCGGCGTAATCGGCAGGCGAAGGGATCAACTACATACACAAATGAGTATGTATGCAAGCCACATACAACAGTCCTCAGAGCCATTCCATCTAAAAGAAATAGAAATATTGCAACGCCATCCGGCAAGATCTAAATATCCTAGATGGAGATAATAATTTAGGATAGCTCCTCATACATCAAACATCAGAGTATCAGGCGGAAGCGGAAAACAAGATCCGAGTACGGATAAGAAGCAAATCGGCATAAGATGCCACATAAATAAACACATCCCGCCCACAGATCTCACGGATCCCTGTTCCCGGAATCTCTACACCGAGTCGCTACAACATCGTCTGCCTCTCCACCCAAAGAACCATCTTAAGTAGTATACCTGTGCATCTGAATCAAACAATTTATCGTGTGAGACCCTAGGGGTACTCAGCAAGTCTTTATGCCTCTAAAGGGGACACAACCTGGGTGACACAATTGCAGCAAAAGATAATAACTAACAATTCTATAGATACTCGCTAACCATCCGCCTAACCAAAGATAGACGGATGTCCGTTAAATAAGAACAACAGTTATAACAGTAATATTAACAGATCCATCCTCCTTCTCGCTTACCAACGAGAAAGCGGACGAACAACCCCCATCCGTTGGCAGTTTTATTAACCATTCCATGAGTGTTGCACTATTTACTAGTCAGGTACTTAGTCAAATTTCAAGCGGTACTTTAGTTATACTTGTCTATGATCGAGAAACTATGCTCCAAGTCGTCCATAACTGCGGACATGACTTTCAGAAAGATTTACCCTGCAGGGGTGCACAAATAGCAACACACACTCGATCACACCTCGGAAAAACCAAATCAAAACCCAACGAGGCATTCACGACAAAGCGATCACATGATTCAAAAATGTCTCGGGGGGCCACCCCACTAAGCTACCCGCAACGAAGTTGGCCGGCTCCGGAATGGACCCAGGGTTTGTGTGGACGGCGGTAAACGACTGGGAACCCGAAAGTGTGACTGGGCTTGTCGATACAGCGAAAACGTGTCAAGATCCTAAATAGTACAGGTGCTCCAAGCACAATCTTAAATAAAGCAGTAAAGCATAGCATACGTACAGGATAGTAATAAAGCCCCAAACTACTTTGTGGCCCCAAGAAATAAGAATGAATCAAGCTCTGGCTCAGGGGGTCCATAAGGCCTCCCGGATGTGGATAGTGCGAATAGTCAAGGAACAGGAATCAAGTACTCGGGGTCCTACGGGACACAAGTGAGCATGAAAAACCAAATAACAGATATTGCTCACCGGTGCCACTTTCATTAGTTATCCCATTACTATTCAGATTAAGTTGTTTAGGTACCTCATTATCCATCAGACTCTCACATACCCTACACATGCTGTTCTATGACCCGTATGGCTCAAACAACTCCTGTAGTAATGGCTCATGGGATGGAGGAACAAGCTTCTGTGGGGTTTAAAAGTAAAGGCTATGCAGTACTTGGGGTTCAATTTAATGCAATCGCGACTCAATGATGCAAGAATAAGATAGAGGCAATATGTACTATATGTATGCAAGCATGTGGTAGTGCTTGCCTGGCAGCTCAGTTGAAGCGAGGGACGGATCTGGGTAGTGCTCCTGGGATTCCTGATATATCCCCTGCTTAGCGTCTATTCGAAGAAGAACCAAACAAACAAGGGCCAGCATAAATAGAGTGCACAAGCATATGAATTAAAATGCGACAAGCAACCAATCATGCCATGATGAATGATGCACAATTTACATGGCGATAAAGTAGCATGGCATGGGTGAGGTGTGGGGTACAAGATTAAAGCATTTTATTAAGTTTTTAGCCCGGTTTGCTCTCATATAAGTTGCTGTATACTTTATATTTATATGATGCATGCTGCAATTCAGAACAAGGAATGCATAGATAGAACGGGCTCGTCGCACTGATCGATTTAGACATCTTATTTGTCAAATTTGGAGTTATAGAATTAAAGTTATTAATTAATTAAGAAAAGGCTTTTGTTTTGCAATTAAACAATTTCGAAAATTTAAATTAGTCAAACATTATTTTGGATGGCATATTTGAAATCATCACATTTTTTTGATTCAAAAACATATATCATATGTATTATTTGGAAAATACAAAACAAAAGTTATTAATTTCTGGATTTTAAAAACATATAAACAAATTCTGGAATTATTTCTATTATGGAGATAGGTCACAGATCTTTTGCACACAACTGAACCTAGCCACCGATGCTGACGCGCGGGGCCCGGCTGACTCAGCGCGGTGAGCTGGCGATGGATAAGGTGGGGGGTTTCTCTAGACTTTTCTCACCTTGGGGTTTCCTAGCCACAGAGAATGACAGGTGGGCCTCCGGGCGGCGGGGCCACAGCGCGCGCGCGGCCAGCGGGCGTTGGACACGTGGGCAAGCCGGGGCGCGGGGGGACTGGTCTGTGCCGGTCGGCTTCTCCTAGGGGTGTTTTTAGAAAAAGGGGCTGGCTGTGAACTGTAACTGTCGAAACTGAAACAGATCTGCAGCTAGCTGGGCCGATGTTTCGGAGAAGATTGCGAGCAAACCATCGAGAATCTCACGAAGCCACAAAAAGGAAAAATGTAGAGGGAAGAAAGATCTACAACTTCTGTTTTTGTGGCAACACCAAAAGAGGACCAGGGGAGCCGGGATCTGGACGTGAAAAACGGCACGCGTGGTGTCTGCTGCTGCTGTAACACTGACGAACGGACGGTGTCGGCCGGCCAACGGCTGGCGGCGCGACTGACGGGGAGGATTCCGGCGAATCGGCTAGCTGAAACGTGGGGACGCAAAAACGGAAAACCTAGAGGGTTCGTCGTTCTGCAACTACCGTTTAGGAGGCTTCTCGAAAGGGGGACTGCAGAGCTCGGGGCTCCGGTGGGAACAAAGGCTGGCGAGGGAGTGCTGCTGAGCGGTGCGCGTCGCTGCTGACTGAAGCTGCTGCTTGCGCGTGCGGCGTGCACGCGGCTGGCGAACGTGGCGGCGGGGCTGAGACGGTAGGACGCACAGGGAGTAGGCGGAGTAGAGGAGGTGGCGCTCACCGAGGATGCTGGAGCGAGGCGGTGTCCGGAGACGGTGACGAGGATCTGTCGTGGCGCGAGGCGGCAATGGCGTTCTCAGCCTGCTCCTCCTAGCTCCTTGTACTACGACGTGAAGCTGAGGAGGACCTTCTCTTCCCCTTGAGATGGGTTGCCAGCGGGGTAAGATGGATGGTGGCTAGGGCTTAATGGCTGCGAAGCTAGGGGAAGAGGGCCTAGGGTTTGAGGACTCGCCTCGGGATGGATAAGAAGGGGAGATGGTGACGCGGATAACGGGCGACGGTCACCTGCTCGCTGCCGTCTGCGTGCTGAGAGAGTAAGGAGACGGTGTCAGCGAAGGAAGAAGAGGAACAGAGGTGGCGTCGATGTTTGTCTGGCTCGAACCGATACGGTCGTTGGAGGAAGGTTGGGCCGGGGTTGGGCTTCTTCTGCTGCTGGGCTGATGCAGCCTGGAGGCAGGTAAGCCCTCTTGTTTATATTCTTTTTATTTATTTAATTTTTTTGTTTTGTTTTGTTGCAGATTCAAGCAAGCCCATAAAATAAACCCTTTTGGAAAATTTTGCAAGTTTTGATTAAAGGGGAAAGAAGATGGATAAGGAGTGAGGTGAGGGTCTTGGTGCACAAGGCAAGAAAACAAGATCCAACAAAAAGGTGAAAAGGGATGGGGAGGTGGTTTTGTTGATGCATGATCAAGATGATGAGGGTTTAGGGTAGAGCAAAAATAAAAGAGCCAACAAGAGGGGATTCACAGAGACCCATGCTCCACTTCCAAAAACACAAACAAAACCAAAGAATAGAATGGTGGTGATTTGCATGGCCCATGCATGGGCATTAAATGATGTGATTTATATTGTGAAAACAAAATAATGATCATGGCATTAATACACGTGCATTCCAAAATATGGGTTAAGGCCAAGCTAAAGGATAGTAGAATTGGATCCATCCCAACCCACATGAGCTAGATTAAATGCCAAAATAAAATAAAAGCCCATGGGTAATTAGGGTGGTGGAATTATAAAGTGGTGGCAAAGAAAGGTGGTGGAATGGAGTAAAAGATATGCCCCAACTCAATTTGGGCATCAAGCATTTATCAAGATTCAAATGCAATATATCAAGATCCAAATACATTTAATAATGCATATGAGAGAAGAACCAAATCAAACGGGTTTTATATGATGCTCAAATGCAAGGTGGCATGATGACATGAGCATGATATAATTATGATGCAACAATTATATATAGGAAGTAGCCATTATATTATTAGACCAAGTAGCATTACAATTGTTAGACAATTGGGATGCTACAACTCTCCCCCACTAAACAGGAATCTTGCCCCGAGATTCTAGGAAGAAGAAGAAGACTCAAAGAGGGTAGGATACTTGGCACGGAGCTCATCTTCACGTTCCCAAGTGGCTTCATCCACGGAATGGTGCGACCGCTGCACCTTGCAGAACTTGATGGACTTGTTGCGAGTCCTTCTTTCTGCGACTTCAAGGATTTTTGTGGGGTGTTCTTGATAAGACATGTCTTCTTAGAGATTGATAAGCTCATGGTCCACGGTCCTGCCGGGATCCTTGAAGCACTTCTTGAGTTGAGAGATGTGGAAAACATCATGGACCTTGAGTTTTTCAGGAAGTTCAGGAGCATAAGCAACTTCTCCTCTTCTTCCACGGATTTTGAATGGACCGATGTATCTAGGAGCCAGCTTTCCTTTGATACCAAAGCAGTGCGTGCCTCTCATGGGAGTGACACGAAGGTAAACGAGATCACCAGGGACATACTCCATGTCCGTGTGCTTTCTGTCATAATTGCTCTTCCAGCGACTTTGAGCAATCTTTAGATTTTCTAGAATGATGTGAACATTTTCCTCCGCTTGAGTTACAATGTCGGGGCCAAACAATGTTCTTTCACCTGCGTCCGACCAACCAATCGGAGTTCTGCATTTGCGGCCATAGAGAGCCTCAAATGGTGCCATCTTTAGACTTTTCTAGAAGCTGTTGTTGTAAGAGAATTCAGCATAAGGAAGACATTCTTCCCACTTCATGCCGAAAGAGATGACGCAAGCACGGAGCATATCTTCCAGAATCTGATTGATCCTTTCAACTTGTCCTTGCGACTGAGGGTGGTAAGCTGTGCTGAAGTTCAATTTTGTTCCCAAAGCATTTTGGAAACTTCCCCAGAACTTGGAAGTGAAGATGCTTCCACGGTCTGAACTGATCTCAAGAGGAACTCCATACAGAGAGACAATTCTGTTGATATAGAGCTCAGCCAACTAGATTGCAGAAATTGTTTCCTTGACAGGAAAAAAGTGAGCCACTTTAGAAAGCCTGTCAATGACAACAAAGATTGCATTGTTGCCCTTCCGCGACCTTGGAAAACCAGTGATGAAGTCCATCTCTACTTTCTCCCCTTTCCATTCCGGGGGTTTCAATGGTTGTAGAAGACCGGAAGGTTTCTGATGGACAGCTTTAACTCTGCGGCAGACATCACACTCCGAGACATACTTGGCACAATATCGTTTCAACCCAGGCCACCAATATTGTGTTTTCAAGTCCATGTACATCTTAGTTCTTCCAGGGTGGATAGAAAGAACAGAATCATGCGCCTCCTTGAGGACTTGCTCTCTCAAACCTGGTTAGTTCGGAACAAACATCCGGTGTTCAAAGAAAAGAGTGCCTTGGTCATCGACGTGGAAGGACTCATACTTCGGAAGCTGAATGTTGGAGATGATCTTTTTAGTGTAAGGATCACCAAGTTGAATGGAGCGAACCTTTTCTTCCAAGAGAGGGGTTGCCAGAAGGTTCAGAAGATACCCTTGATCCACAATTTCAAGGTTGAGCTGACGGAAATCCTCGCACAAGAGGGGCTGTTGTTCTTCCACCATGAGGTTGCTGACATAAGCTTTGCGGCTGAGAGCATCGGCCATGACATTAGCTTTGCCTGGAGTGTAGTTGATGGTCAAATCAAAATCATTGATTGCTTCAATCCACCTCATCTGACAAAGGTTGAGATCAGGCTGTGTGAAGATATACTTCAGACTCTTGTGATCAGAAAAGATTTCACAACGGTTGCCAAGCAAGTAGTGCCTCCATACTTTCAAAGCAAAAACAACTGCTGCGAGTTCGAGGTCATGTGTAGGATAGTTGCTCTCATGCGTCTTCAACTGTCGAGAGGCATAAGCAACAACTTCTTTTTCTTGCATAAGGACCGCACCCAATCCTTGCAATGAGGCATCACAGAATATCTGGAAAGGCTTTGATGTATCTGGAGGAACCAAGACTGGTGTGGAAGTGAGCTTCTCTTTGAGTGTTTCAAAGCTTGCTTGACATGCAGGAGTCCAAAGGTATTTCTTGCCTTTCTTGAGGAGATCGGTAAGAGGCTTCGCAATCTTCGAAAAGTTCTGAACGAAGCGACGGCAATAACTAGCCAAACCAAGGAAACTCCGGACTTCTTTGACATTTACAGGAGGAAGCCAGTCAACAATTGTCTTTACAGTTTCTGGGTTGACGGCAATGCCCTTGGCAGAGATGACGTGACCAAGATAGGTGACTTGAGGGAGCCAAAACTCACATTTGGAGAACTTTGCATACAAGTGGTTCTCACGAAGCTTGTTTAGGACACACCGAAGGTGTTCTTCATGTTCTTCCTTTGACTTAGAATAGACTAGGATGTCATCCAGATAGACCACAACGAACTTATCAAGATACTCCATGAAAACCGAGTTCATAAGCCTCGAGAAGGTGGCAGGTGCGTTGGTGAGACCGAAAGACATGATTGTGTACTCATACAGGCCATAGCGGGCGGTGAAAGCTGTTTTAGAAACATCTTCCTTGCGAATCTTGATTTGATGATATCCACTTCTCAAATCAAGCTTAGAGAAAACCACAGCTCCAACTAGCTGATCGAAGAGATCATTAATCCGCGGAAGGGGATATTTATTCTTGATGGTTTTAGCATTGAGAGCCCGATAGTCAACACAAAGTCTATCAGTTTTGTCTCGCTTCTTCACAAAGATGGTTGGGCTACCCTAAGAAGAAGTACTGTGCTGAATGAAACCCAACTTCTCTTGTTCATCAAGCTGACGTTTGAGTTCAGCCAACTCAGCAGGACCCATTTTATAAGGCCGCTTGGAGATAGGAGTGGTACCAGGTTCAAGCTCAATCACAAACTCAACCTCACGATCCGGAGGCATACCTGGCAACTCTTCAGGAAAGACATCCTGAACTCACGGACCACGGAACACTCTGAATAGCTTCCATAGCATCATCATTGAGCCACCAAAGCAAAAGCTGAATAGCAGGAGTCGACTTGGAGAATAGACTATATGGCCTTCGTGAATTTTCAGAGAAACCGAGGCTCAGACAATCAATCACAGCTGCATTTGCTATCAACCAATCCATGCCCAAGATAACATCAATGTCAGAATTGCCCAGAATAATTAAGGACGCCGAGAACGAAGAGCCACCAATCTCAATTTGATTGCCATGGCTGATATGAGCAGCCCTCATGTTTGACCCAGGAGATTGTACCACCAGACGATGCAATAAGGGAACCATATCCAGATCATGCTCATGAGCAAACTTATGAGAAACAAAAGAATGCGAAGCACCAGAATCAAACAAAACTCGTGCAGGGACTGAGTTAACGGGAAGCATACC
This sequence comes from Avena insularis, assembly GCA_023614405.1. Taxonomy (NCBI): domain Eukaryota; kingdom Viridiplantae; phylum Streptophyta; class Magnoliopsida; order Poales; family Poaceae; genus Avena; species Avena insularis. Next base: position 104,073,634 of record CM042694.1, read on the forward strand.
ATCACAACTCTAGGTGCATGCTCAGCTTGCGCGGCGTTGACACAGTTGGCACGAGCAATAGTAGACCCGGGCTTGGTGTTGATGTTGAGAGCCCGAGGTGGTGGTGCACGAACCATAGGAGAGCTTGCCGCATGTCTTGGAGGTGGTGGAGGAAGAGCTTTGTTGTTCATTGGACAGTTCCAGTGTTGATGCCCAATGTTTCCACAAGTGTAACAAGCACCAGTGGACGTGGAGCAACGTAGCCAGGGACTCCGCCAGGCACTCCAGGGTAGTTGTGGTTGTAGCCCTTGGGAGCAGCAGTGAAGGAGTTTGGTGGCCTTGCCGCGTAACTTGAAGGTCTTGGTGGAGCCGAGAGCGACGGTGGGGTGTTAGGAACCCAGACACGATGCTTAGAAGGAGTTGACATAGCTGAAGAGCTTGCTGCATTGCGGTTGTGTTTCGTTGACTCCTCAAACACTTGCCTACTTGCTTCTTCCTGCAGAGCTGTATGTTGGAGTTCCAGAAAATTCGTCGGCCTTGCATGTGTGATTGCATATTTAATCGATGCATTGAGCCCTTGTCTGAACCTCTTTTGCTTCTTCTTGTCATCAGAGATCTCATCGCCACCATACCGAGAAAGATTCATGAAGTTTCTGATGTAGGTATTGACATTGTCATTGCCCTGCTTGAGGTTGAGAAACACTTCCTTCATCCTCTCCATGACAATTTCTGACAGATATTGCTCTTTGAAAGCTCCAGTGAACTTTTCCCAAGTAGGCTGAAAACCATTGTAGTTTGCCTTGAGGTAATTTTCCCACCACAGAGCTGCATCTCCCTTCAGAAGGTGAGTGGCACATTTTACCCATTCTTGCTCAGGAACATCAGCAGTCACCAGTAACCTTGACATCTCACGCAACTAATCATCCGCATCAAGTGGCTGATCAGACACCTTAAAGTGGCGCGGGTTGAACTTCAGGAAGCTTTTGATGTCTCCTCGCTTGGGAGGTGGAGGTAGCGGAACAAACTCATTCCTCCTGACACTTTCTTCAAAATGCTGTTGGTTCTGCTGTATTGTACCCAAGGCATTGGCAATACTTGTCAACACAGCCCCCAGTTCAGGTGGTATGTCCTCCTCACAACGGCATGGTGGTGCCATCCTGTGATGATATAAAACACAAGTTAGTACCATAATAGAGAATAATAATAATCCAAAATAGTACCAAAATGGAATTAACCAAGATTTAAAGGATACAATTTACTAAGATGATATTAAAATATCAACAAAGTTCAAAGCACCTAGAAGATATTAAGCATATCGCACACGACTGAACAAGGAGTGTGGTACACAAGCTAACAAAGAAAAAAAATTCCGCAATTTCAGCATTAAAATACCACTATATGCGCAAAACCACTTAACGAATCAAGATTAGTAACTCTACCAATTCAATATACAAGAGCGAATGAGAAAAGTAGTGGTATGGTCGCGACTCCATCCCACACTCAAATCATTACTCCACACATGAATAAGTAAAACACATATCCCAACACCTTATTTTTAAGAGGAACCTAAAGATTAGTAACTACGGAAACGAACACCCCAAACAAGATAACGTCGGATAACAAAGAGTAAGACAGATCACGTCGGTATACAACAAATCAGATAGATCGCGTCGGTTTGCAAAAGCCTATCGGTATGGAATGTACCAACAGTTGATAACCAAAAGGCAGATAGTGATAACATGTTGGATGCAACAGATAGACAAGGAATTCACACACACACACACACAACCTATGGTACTATGGAACCCAGAACACGTGAATCCTAGTTTGAATTTTTGAAGAGGATTGAAAACGTTACACTTCCTTACCAGAAAAGGGTGGGTGGGTAAGAAGAAAAATGGAAGCAGTCCTACTCTCACGTTTTGTTTTTCCCTAGTATACATAGCTACCAAAAATATTTGCTAGACTGACAACGACCATTTGGCTGAGACCCTGAAGGGCGGGATGTCTCTGATACCAATTGTAACTACCTCGGTGAATTACGCTCTTAGTTACATGCCTAGATGAGCGAAAATGGTTAAAATAGTATGGTGGGGCCAAGGGCCACTCACAGGTAGACCTTTCGGCCATCCTAACACTTTTCAGAACATTGGGACAAGAACGAGCGGCGTAATCGGCAGGCGAAGGGATCAACTACATACACAAATGAGTATGTATGCAAGCCACATACAATAGTCCTCAGAGCCATTCCATCTAAAAGAAATAGAAATATTGCAACGCCATACGGCAAGATCCAAATATCCTAGATAGAGATAATAATTTAGGATAGCTCCTCATACATACAACATCAGAGTATCAGGCGGAAGCGGAAAACAAGATCCGAGTACGGATAAGAAGCAAATCGGCATAAGATGCCACATAAATAAACACATCCCGCCCACAGATCTCACGGATCCCCGTTCCTGGAATCTCTACACCGAGTGATCATTGCCAACATCGTCCGTCTCCTCCACCCAGTAACCATCTTGCGAGTATACCTGTGCATCTGAATCAAACAATTTATCGTGTGAGACCCTAGGGGTACTCAGCAAGTCTTTATGCCTCTAAAGGGGACACAACCTGGGGTGACGCAATTGCAGCAAAAGATAATAACTAACAATTCTATAGATACTCGCTAACCATCCGCCTAACCAAAGATAGATGGATGTCTGTCAAATAAGAACAACAGTTATAACAGTAATATTAACAGATCCATCCTCCTTCTCGCTTACCAACGAGAAAGCGGACGAACAACCCCCATCCGTTGGCAGTTTTATTAACCATTCCATGAGTGTTGCACTATTTACTAGTCAGGTACTTAGTCAAATTACAAGCGGTACTTTAGTTATACTTGTCTATGATCGAGAAACTGTGCTCCAAGTCGTCCATAACCGCGGACACGACTTTCAGAAAGATTTACCCTGCAGGGGTGCACAAATAGCAACACACACTCAATCAACCTCGGAAAAACCAAATCAAAACCCAACGAGGCATTCACGACAAAGCGATCACAGGATTCAGAAATGTTTCAGGGGGCCACCCCACTAAGCTACCATAGAACGAAGTTGGCCGGCTCGAACGGACCTGTGGTTTGTGTGGACGGCGGTAAACGACTGGGAACCCGAAAGTGTGATTGGGCTTGTCGATACAGCGAAAACGTGTCACGATCCTAAACAGTACAGGTGCTCCAAGCACAATCTTAAATAAAGCAGTAAAGCATGGCATAAGTACAGGATAGTAATAAAGCCCCAAACTACTTTGTGGCCCCAAGAAATAAGAATGAATCAAGCTCTGGCTTAGGGGGGTCCATAAGGCCTCCCCGATGTGGATAGTGCGAATAATCAAGGAACAGGAATCAAGTACTCGGGGTCCTACGGGACACAAGTGAGCATGAAAAACCAAATAACAGATATTGCTCACCGGTGCCACTTTCATTAGTTATCCCATTACTACTCAGATTAAGTTGTTTAGGTACCTCATTATCCATCAGACTCTCACATACCCTACACATGTTGTTCTACGACCCGAATGGCTCAAACAACTCCTGTAGTAATGGCTCATGGGATGGAGGAACAAGCTTCGGTGGGGTTTAAAAGTAAAGGCTATGCAGTACTTGGGGTTCAATTTAATGCAATCGCGACTCAATGATGCAAGAATAAGATAGAGGCAATAGGTACCATATGTATGCAAGCATGTGGTAGTGCTTGCCTGGCAGCTCAGTTGAAGCGAGGGACGGATCTGGGTAGTGCTCCTGGGATTCCTGATATATCCCCTGCTCAGCGTCTATTCGAAGAAGAACCAAACAAACAAGGGCCAGCATAAATAGAGTGCACAAGCATATGAATTAAAATGCGACAAGCAACCAATCATGCCATGATGAATGATGCACAATTTGCATGGCGATAAAGTAGCATGGCATAGGTGAGGTGTGGGGTACAAGATTAAAGCATTTTATTAAGTTTTTAGCCCGGTTTGCTCTCATATAAGTTGCTGTATACTTTATATTTATATGATGCATGCTGCAATTCAGAACAAGGAATGCATAGATAGAATGGGCTCGTCACGCTGATCGATTTAGACATCTTATTTGTCAAATTTGGAGTTATAGAATTAAAGTTATTAATTAATTAAGAAAAGGCTTTTGTTTTGCAATTAAACAATTTCGAAAATTTAAATTAGTCAAACATTATTTTGGATGGCATATTTGAAATCCTCACATTTTTCTGATTCAAAATATTATTTGGAAAATACAAAACAAAAGTTATTAATTTCTGGATTTTAAAAACATATAAACAAATTCTGGAATTATTTCTATTATGGAGATAGGTCACAGATCTTGTGCACACAACTGAACCTAGCCACCGATGCTGACGCGCGGGGCCCGGCTGACTCAGCGCGGTGAGCTAGCGATGGATAAGGTGGGGGGTTTCTCTAGACTTTTCTCACCTTGGGGTTTCCTAGCCACAGAGAATGACAGGTGGGCCTCCGGGCGGCCCATGGCTACAAGGCCAGCGTTGGACACGTGGCAAGCCGGGGCGCGGGGGGACTGGTCTGTGCCGGTCGGCTTCTCCTAGGGGTGTTTTTAGAAAAGGGTTGGAATCAGAATCGCTTTAAATCGAAACAGATCTGCAGCTAGCTGGGCTGATGTTTCGGAGAAGATTGCGAGCAAACCATCGAGAATCTCACGAAGCCACAAAAAGGAAAAATGTAGAGGGAAGAAAGATCTACAACTTCTGTTTTTGTGGCAACACCAAAAGAGGACCAGGGGAGCCGGGATCTGGACGTGAAAGCAGCACGCCGTGTTCTTTGTGCGACGGTGTCGGGCCGCCAGCAACGGTGCGGCGCGACGACGGGAGGATTCCGGCGAATCGGCTAGCTGAAACGTGGGGACGCAAAAACGGAAAACCTAGAGGGTTCGTCGTTCTGCAACTACCGTTTAGGAGGCTTCTCGAAAGGGGGACTGCAGACTCGGGGCTCGCCGTGGGAACATAGGCATGCGGCGCGTGCACGCGGCTGGCGAACGTGGCGGCGGGGCTGAGACGGTAGGTCGCACAGGGAGTAGGCGGAGTAGAGGAGGTGGCGCTCACCGAGGATGCTGGAGGCGAGATGTCTGACGAGCGAGACGGTGACGAGGATCTGCCGTGGCGCGAGGCGGCAATGGTGTTCTCAGCCTGCTCCTCCTAGCTCCTTGTACTGCGACGTGAAGCTGAGGAGGACCTTCTCTTCCCCTTGCGATGGGTTGCCAGCGGGGTAAGATGGATGGTGGCTAGGGCTTAATGGCTGCGAAGCTAGGGGAAGAGGGCCTAGGGTTTGAGGACTCGCCTCGGGGTGGATAAGAAGGGGAGATGGTGACGCGGATAACGGGCGACGGTCACCTGCTCGCTGCCGTCTGCGCGCTGAGAGAGGAAGGAGACGGCGTCAGCGAAGGAAGAAGAGGAACAGAGGTGGCGTCAATGTTTGTCTGGCTCGAACCGATACGGTCGTTGGAGGAAGGTTGGGCCGAGGTTGGGCTTCTTCTGTTGCTGGGCTGATGCGGCCTGGAGGCAGGTAAGCCCTCTTGTTTATATTCTTTTTATTTATTTAATTGTTTTGTTTTGTTTTGTTGCAGATTCAAGCAAGCCCATAAAATAAACCCTTTTGGAAAATTTTACAAGTTTTGATTAAAGGGGAAAGAAGATGGATAAGGAGTGAGGTGAGGGTCTTGGTGCACAAGGCAAGAAAACAAGATCCAGCAAAAAGGTGAAAAGGGATGGGGAGGTGGTTTTGTTGATGCATGATCAAGATGACGAGGGTTTAGGGTAGAGCAAAAACAAAAGAGCCAACAAGAGGGGATTCACAGAGACCCATGCTCCACTTCCAAAAACACAAACAAAACCAAAGAATAGAATGGTGGTGATTTGCATGGCCCATGCATGGGCATTAAATGCCATGTTTTATATTGTGAAAACAAAATAATGATCATGGCATTGATACACGTGCATTCCAAAATATGGATTAAGGCCAAGCTAAAGGATAATAGAATTGGATCCATCCCAACCCACATGAGCTAGATTAAATGCCAAAATAAAATAAAATCCCATGGGTAATTAGGGTGGTGGAATTATAAAGTGGTGGCAAAGAAAGGTGGTGGAATGGAGTAAAAGATATGCCCCCAACTCAATTTGGGCATCAAGCATTTATCAAGATTCAAATACAATATATCAAGAGCCAAATACATTTAATAATGCATATGAGAGAAGAACCAAATCAAACGGGTTTTATATGATGCTCAAATGCAAGGTGGCATGATGACATGAGCATGATATAATTATGATGCAACAATTATATATAGGAAGTAGCCATTATATTATTATACCAAGTAGCATTACAATTGTTAGACAATTAGGATGCTACAATACCCTACCAACACGGGTACAGTACCTGTAGGCACTCATGGGTAAAATTGTCATCCTTATCGCGAAGGGACAATAAGAGTTGTGAGAACCAAGTACTTGTGGGGTCTAGCAAATTTCACATTTTTTCAATGAGAACACCATCGCTGCTTACCTTATGATGGTTTCATGTCGTCCCTCAGGCGCTAGATTATTCACGTTAGCGAAATAGTGGGTTTCCATATTTTTATTTAGAATAGAAGTATGAACACTTCCAACCATAGTGATTGAAAAGTTATCGATAAAGGACGCTTTATTTTATTAAAGCTCATGGCGCTTTATTATTACACTCAATTCCCTATACCACCGGCCTACCATTCTGCTATTATTAGTTGGACTATGGATAAACAAATTCACTCGAGTTGGTTGGGGCTTTAATCATAATTTTCGTGCTCACTACCTATCTTGGTGACAACATGTTCATACGCATCATCGTTCATGAATAGATATAGTACGGAAATATATCAATGCCATAGTATTTTAGTGACTACCAAATTAATACTTCAGTTTTCTCTCTTCTCAGTTTCTTCAAAAAGGGGTCTGACCTCTTTCTTAATTATTTTAAAAAACATAGTTTTGGAGAATACTTCAGTTTAAACTCCTATTATTTGTTGGAAGAAAACACTAAAAGGTATTGAATAGTTCAGTTTATTCAGAAATCAAAATGTTTTCTAAATAATTTTAAAATACTTTGATGCCAAATTCATCCTTAATATCTGAACCAAGCCAATCTGGGCCATGGATGATCAATATTTAGATGCCAAATGGCTAAATGGGCCCTTAATTTCTGAACTGAGGTAGTATGGGCCATGGATGATCACCGATGTGCCTGTCAGGGCCTTTGATTCCAGGGAGTACGGCTTACCAATTTACTACTACTTGGACTATACATAAATCTGAATTTAGTTGAGCGGGAAAATCTCCCTCTATCCAATGTTTCAAACATCTTGAAATCCCCCTTCTACCCCTAGTGAAGTCGGTTCGTTGGGGCTTCAATTGTAATTTCCCTGTTCAGTACCTCTATACCCCGCCCTACCACCGACCCCCCCTCACCCACACACAATCCTCGCCCCAGCTGCGCTAGCCCTGCAGAAAACCCTAGATCTACCTTTAACACCTTAGATCTAATTCACCGTCGTCGCCGTGCACTACACCAGATCTGCTTCACCGACCCACTCTCCTGGCGCGCCGAACACATTCCCACTGCTAGGAATCTGCTTCTTCACCACTGTCGATCAATGCTCGGAGGAACCCTTGTTCTGCTTCACCTTCGCACACAAGCACCGCAACTACAACACCCTCGACAACCTCGACGTCACCACCTAGGATTTGCATCATGCCTAAACGCCATCGCGACCGAGCTAACCATATCTCCTTGGAGTTTGGTAAGATAAATATGTAGCAGTTAACGGTATTTTGTATTGGTGTTACTTTCTTAGTAACTTACAAGTACTATACTTGTTACCCGTATCTTCCTAAATAATTTTTTGTAGTCAGGTTTAATAGTAAGGCATTCAAGTGCGATTTTGTATTTCATGGCGAAATATGAGTCAGCCAACGGTTAACACATTTGTTTCCATTATCTACTTTAGTAAGTGCCCATATGTCATGCGGTTATAATTTCTCTCTGGCTTGGTGTAGGCTATGGCACTAATTGTTATTTCTTGCTTGATGCTTTTGTCCTATGTATGCCATACACATTTACATTCGTTATACTGCTTTCACTAAGATGTCTGTTTCATTTGCTTCTGCTTACCACACTATTCCTAACCGTTTGATGTTGTTACGCAATGAACAGGTGCAGTTTACACTAGAAATCGTAGAATGAATGGCCCCTATAATCTTGTAAGTATCTATTGCTTTTGTATCACTTCATGCTAACATCTGTGAGACTGCAACCTTTTTGTGTTCACTATTCGCTGCACCATTATGCAGAGGACCCACACTAAATTATGGAGACCACCAGTCCAATTACTTGATGCAGCGGACATCATCGACGAACATACCTGTAACCAGATCAGCAACCCTGAGACTCTACATAGAGCTACTGTAAGGACGCCCCCCCTTTTTTAAGGTTTAAGTCCCTTGGTGTCATGCCATTGACTCTAGCTGAGTTGTTATTTTTGTTGGAGGCACTAGGGTGATTATAACAAGGCCATAAATGCAACGGAATCCAATATAAAGAACCGCCTACATCAAATCTCACTCTAGTATCTACACGTGTATGGCTATTTTAATACGAGTCAGATGATAGTACACTTTGTCTTTGGGCAGACAATCAAAAAATTTAAACATTCTAACTATTCGATAGATTGGTTGACCATTTCTCTAAAATGATTTGGCTATTCTATTAGAGGCACCCGTCTGCATGAGGTCCTTGTGTTGAGTGCTTACATCGCTATAACATACCAAATAATCGTTTGAAAATATTTGAGAATGAACATGGTAGTTTTGTTTCTTTGTATGATGTTGTAACTTCTTTTATCTTAGTTTCAGCCTTCATCAAGTAGGGGCAGTCATTTCACAGGCCAGAAGTGATAGTTGCACACTATCTCATCCCTCTATGAATTCAGTTGTTCCAGTTGTTCCAGTTATTCCAGAAGAAAGAGATGTATGATGCCCTACCATTACTAATTGCTTTCTTCCTTTTACCAAAAGGACTGATTTGAAATTCATTGGTTTTTGTTTTACTTGGTAATTATGTTATATGACGTTTCTTTTTGTTTTAGGTTGCAAATATAAATATGAAGGCAGAACATAAAACAACTACCTCAAGTGTAGATCTCTTTGGACAGAGCAGCAGTGGCAGTGCGTATTGCTCACGTAGGTACACAATCTCGACTGCTCCATACATTCTAGCAGAAAGAGTTTTTGGTGCTGCACTCCAAGATGCACTTGATGTAGTTTGACAGAAGCCAGTAATGTATGCGAGTCTCCATAGCAAGGAAGGAGTTATCTGAGTTAAAAAACAAGCAAGCTTTGCTGGAGAATCTACTTAATAATATCCTCAACAAGTCTCGTGGTAATCCCGCTGCTACATGTGAGGCGCGCGAGCTCGCTAAAAGGAACTTTTTGAAACTGAGATTATATTGTTTATCAGCTGTGTTGTACTCTGATGATGGTTTACGAGCTACAGAATTTTTCAGGACTGTAATAATTTACTAATTTTCCAGTTATAAGTTTTTTTCCATAGTTCCAGAATTTGTTTAGCATTTTAGAGAACTTGTGCTCTTTGTTTATCCACGTTTATGTCCTGGCAATGGATCTAAGTTAGATGGGCTTAAACAGTAGTAGACCCACAATGTTTTATCAGTCCTTGATGGTCCACCAATCAATAGTGATGGGCCTACATCGAGGCCATTATATGTAGAATATGACCGCAAAAGAACATAACAGTAAAAGAACAGAACAATGAAAGGCCAGATTAGTGAAAGGCCAGAATAGTGAAAGGCCGGAACAGTGAAAGGCCAGAATAGTGAAAGGCCGGAATAGTGAAAGGCCGTAACGAATGCATCGGAAAGCGATAACAAGGCCAGAACTTTAGCAGGCCAGAATCTTCAGCCCGTCTATGGGACTGAATAGTAGAAGGCCGGAACAGTGAATGTCTAGAACAGTAAAGGCTGTAACTATAGAGGGCCGTAACGACCCGTGATGGGTGCGAGAGAAGTGACAGGCCGACAGAAGGCCTTAACCGTAACGGACAGACTTGGCCCAAGCTGAAAATGGGTCGCACAGTATTGGACCAAGGTGGGCCTTCTGTAGGAAGTTCACGGGCCGCGTATGTCTGCACTAGTGGGCCCATTTCGGACAGTGCTGGACAAAACAGTAATGGGCCTTCTTCTTATTGGGCTTTCCTCATGGCCCGGCCCACTTAATATTGAGCTGGCCTATTCTGGGCCTGGCTTCTGCCATGGTTTTTCTGACCATTAACGGCGGTAACTAGGCGTTAACGGTGTTCGCCACGTGACATCTTGCATGACGTCAATAGTCAACTGGGCTGGCGAACAGATCTACGATGGAACGAGTTTTTGTGGCTGAAGGGTGCGAGCCGCCATGGTAAGAACAAAAACCGTGGTAGATTCTTTTGTGACGGGGCTTTTACCATGATGGGCATCCATCGTAGAAGACTTTTTAGCCATGAAAAACGGGCCTTCAACCACGAAAATCATCTGTTGTAAAAGCCAACTTTTCTTATAGTGGGTTACAGGGAAAAGACCTTGTCGGACAAGGTAAAGAGTCCTACACTAATACTAACTAGTCTTCGTGTCTTGTACTCCAAGGATCCGAGTATGTCAGTGACTCCTGGATAGCCTTCCTTTATCCGGCATGGGCCTCCCTTCTGGATCTGTCCAACTGGACCGCCCAACAAGCCATAGGCCATGCTAACAACTGCGGGCCACCCGGGTTAGTCGGAGTAGAGACGTGTTATGGTGGTACCCATTTATCATATCTCCAACATCAAGAGTAATAGTCTATCGCGCTTACATTTATTCAAGTTTGACCTAATTTCGTTTTATCGGCATAGAGTCATTTAAATGCTTGGAGCTTTGGCTTGGAAGTTTGAAAAATCCTTAAACTTGGGGAACTATAAGAAAGAATTGTCCACTTTGTAAAAAAAATAGTTGGGGGGCATACTAGAAAAACTCACTTCATGGTATGGCCTACTATACCATGTACTCCATGTGAACTTTCTTGGGTTTAAAGGCAAATGATCAAGGTCATGGCAATACTCTATATATCTTCATCAATATAATGACGGTGTGTCTATATTTCGGTATAGGTCGATGCATGTTAGCATGTTAAAGAAGTAAACGTTTTTTCAAAACGAAGTACGATTAATATGGCCAAATTAGAGTTCATAGCATGTGCCATTTATTTACTAGTACATAAAGTGGTTGGATAAATTACATGTTATATTTTTCAGGATTAATTTTCTACCTAATTTAACCCACTCAGATGACTTTTCGTCGATTTGTTGAATTAGGTCTAATTTAATAATCTATAAGAACTTCGTGAGAGCAAGTTCAATAGTATAACCGAGTCTTAGGTATAAGAAAGTGACACATCATTTACTACCGGCCTTATACCAGCATATACAATACCTAGCGATTAAACTTTACAACAACTGGCATTAAAATACAACAACCTCGTCAAAAAGCAAGAAGATTGAACATGAATAAAATGACAAACCTTTCTATGTCCGCTTGAAAAATCCTAAAACTTGGGAATAGTAAGAAAGCATGGTACACTTTGTCTGAAAATTGCGGTGGTGGCATTCTTTATTTATTTTTTGGAACTAGAGGTCGTGGAGGAGCGAGACACTTTTATTATCGCGCTAGCGTTTTTTTCGTCGCAAGGTGGTCTGAGGACCTTTTTGTAATTATTGTTACCTTTGAGCCTTTTTGTACTGGTGTTGATGATTATTTTGAATTTTGGAATAGAATAAAGGTTGCTGGAAGTAGATCGGTATGCTGTACCAAGGCACACGTGCGCAGGGCCACGTTGTGGACGAGGAAGAGACACGCCGAATGATACGTTGCTAACATATCTATAATTTTTGATGTTCCATGCTTGTTTTATATCTACTTTCTTATGTTTTGTCCACTCTTTGGAGTATTTTTATACACTTTCTTGGACTAACCTATTAACAAGATGCCACAGTGCCAGCTGCTTATTTCTGCTATTTTTGGTTCCAGGAAAGTCAGAAATGAATATTCTCGGAATTGGACGAGACAAAAGCCAAAGTCAATATTTCACCGAGGGGGACACGGATCCAGGAGATGAGAAGGAGAGGGGCCAGAGGCTGGCACACCACATGGCCGTGCGGCCAGGCCTAGCGCGCGCTAGGAGCTGGTGTGGCCGCCTAGGGCACCCCCTCGGCCTTCCCTTTCGCCTATAAGATGCCTCCGATACAGAAACCCTAAGCACCCGATCAAAATTCCACGAAAGAGTATATAGTCGCCGTCATCTCCATCCCTAGATCGGGAGGGATCTGAAGCTCTTCCCGACACCCTGTTGGAGGGGAGAATTCACCCTGGAGGCCTTCTTCATCACCATACAAGCCTCCGGTGTGATGCGTGAGTAGTTCATCCATGGACTATAGGTCCATGTAGTAGCTAGAAGGTTGGTTCTTCTCCTTTGTGCTGCCATGTCTAGATCTTGTGAGATCCGTTCATTATCAAGATCATCTATTTGTAATCATACATGTGTTTACAGGGATCCGATGGATATTGAGATGCTATTTCAGATTGATTATTGATTCTATCATGTCTTTGTTATTTGTGATCCTGCATGCTCTCCATTGTTAGTAGATATCTTGGCCGAGTAGATGCTAGCAACTCCAAGAGGGAGTATTTATGCTCGATAGTGGGTTCATGCCTCTAGTAATTCGGGGAAGTGACAGAAATCTCTAAGGTACTAGATGTGCTGTTGCTACTAGGGAGAAAACATCAATCCTTTGTTCATAGAACAATCGTATTGTTTACTTTACATGCAATGCTTAATGCAATTATCTGTTGCTTGCAACTTAATACAAGAGGGGGTTCAGATGATAACCTGAAGGTGGATTATAGTTATAGATGCAGTTGGATTATGGTCTATGTATAATGTTGTAATGCCCAATCAAATCTCATATGAGTCAAGATGATTATTATATGCATGTATGCTTTCTCGGTGTCTGTCAATTGCCCTGCTGTAATTTGTTCACCCAACATGTCATCTATCATAAGGAGAATCACCACTAGTGAACTATGGACCCTAGTCCTTTCTTTTACCATCAATCTACAACCATTTACTATTTTCTGTTTACTTTCTGCAAGCTATTACTATCTTCCACACAATACGTTTAATCCTTTGTTTTCTGCAAAATCGGTGAGATTGACAACCTCACTGTAAGTTGAGGGCAAAGTTCCGTGGTTGTGTTGGTGCAGGATTCCAAGTTGGAAACAACACCTTGGAGGTGTTTCCTTGCTCCTACTGGTTCGATAAACTTGGTTTAATAACTGACGGAAAACTTGTTGTTGTGCTCATCATACCTTCCTCTTGGGGTTCCCCAACGAGCTCGATATATTTTGGGCCATCACCGGACTATGCACCCACGGATGCAGAGAAGAGATTGATGGAGGATGGATGGTGAGAGGCATCAAAGGAGAGATAAAATACAACTTGTTTTGCGTGCATATACTAGTAGTAGGTCCATACATTTACTAAAAGTGGAGTGTACCCCGTACCTCGTGTCAGCAGCCCATCATAGCTTTGCTATGCGATCGCACTGCCTTCAACTCCTCCTCTGCAGTGCTCTCTTGCTGCCTCTTTTTTTGAAAGTCTCGCGCTGCCTCCCTCTTGTTCTCTTACTTGTGTAGCTCAAGTTTGACCAAATTTCGTTAAATTGTCAGGATGTAAAATCTTAGCAAGAAGTTAAACCTGTTGTCGAAACTCTAGGTGGTTTCCGATATATTATTTGACCCCCGATGGGTACCTTCAAAAGCTTTTTTGTAGAACTTTAAAAGAGATCTATGATTTACTTGTAGTTCAAATTTGAAAGATTCAGCAGTACATAATAAGACAGGAAAATATCACAGATTCATATTCAGCAGCACTTGACATGTTCAGTAGAATTTCAAAGGGACCGATTCAGCAATTAACACACTGAAATTCAATAGCAGTACAGAGAGAATCAGTTCTTGTTTCAGCTCTAAAAAACTTGGCATAAGATGAGTTTGCCCTTTTATTCAAACACACTCCATCATTGGAGCAAGCAAAACTAACGATCAAGTATGCATTTGTGTGCATACTTCGTTCTTAGATCAATGCATGTGTGACCAACATATATGCAACCCAACAAGCCCAGACCTCATCTAGATTGTGACAAAGCCATGTTTCAAAAGAAAAGCAAAAAAATCTACTGCCATTGATCAAAACAAGTAATAGTACAATAGTATTAGTTCCACAAAATACTTTAATAATATGAACATTAGAATATTTGAGAGATTCGGTAGATTTTGAAAGATTCAACAGTACATGCCAAATTCTGCACTCGATCTGAACAATTCCCAATACATAGGAAGTATTACAAAGTATATTAGCATTTGCAGAACTCCATACAAAATACTAGACAGAAGTATAAAACTACACGTAGTAGTACCTTGAGCTAGCTAGGAACAATTATTTGCCATCATATACTCCAAACATGCATGAGAGAAAAGTGAGAGGTCAGAATCACCACAAGATCTGTATGCCAACAATTCTGCTTGTCCAGGTCGTGATTGGGTAGCGCTTGCTTTCCAGCCTGGCACACTTCTCTCATTTCACCATCATCTATGGATCATCGTAATAGGATTTCGCCTGTTCACTCTCAGCAAGATAGATGTAAAATTCACAGATCTTTCCAACAATTTCCACCACTCTGATTAAAGGGAATCTACCACTAACATAAATAAAGTAATTAATATTAGAACAGAGGGACTAGAAAATTACATACAGTAGTACATTCATATTAAGATCATTAGAAGAATATTAAGATGTGATATCTCACAAAGGGTCGATGTCGTCGACGATCCAATATTGGAACTCCACGAGGAACTCCGACCAACGTTTGAGGAGCTTGACAATAAGTCCGCGATACCAACATGTAATGGTTGAGCGCATCCAGCGCGCTTCGGCTGGCGGCTCCACAATCTTTGGCTCAAAATAAAACTCGAGCTGATAGAACCCATGAAAAGAGACCAATGATGACATCTTCACCTCGTACTCCTCCAATTCCGATACCGCCGACCTTACGTGGCTGACGGACAGGACAATCTCCGTGTTGTGCCTGTCAATCTGACCGATGAACAGTGTGCCTGTCTTCCCGATGCCGAAGACATTTGTTCTCTGCGAGCTCCATGCAGGCACCGGCTTAGACGGGTCCCATTGTTGGATGTTGTAGAGGATTGTGGTCACCTCCATCGAGTGGGTGGATTTGAGGTGCAGATACAATGTTAATTTGTTGTCGAACCACTTGCATCCTGGCTTCATGCAGATAAATGGTCTGTGGATGCAGGAGATCGTGTGGGCATAGAGTTTGTTGAAGGAGACCACTTTTGAGAAGTTGTAGTTCGGGAAGCTGTAACCTTCTCCGCCGGCAACTTGGCGGTGTACCTACTTGGAGCATGCGGCCAGTAGGACGACACTTTTAGCATCTAGACGCTCAACAATTTTGTTGACGATGTCGTCGCCGACCTTGCTAAAGCTGCTGCACGACCGGCTCTCCCTCGAACCTCTCCAAATTTTGTACAAATGATCCGCCATTGTGTCTAGGATGATTGGGGGCGAGGACGGATCTATATAGAACGGTTTGGGGGGGTTGGAGGAGAGGGGTGGTGGCCTGGAAGGAGTGATGCAACCGGTGAGATGGCAAGGAAAATGTGTGAACCGCGTGGTGGAGAGGATCCTAAATGGGGCCAGGCAGCGTCGGCGAGTGGGGACAAACTAAACAGAAATAGGGAAGATGGGAATGGCTCTTTGAAATAGGTTTTTTATTTTCTTGTAATAAAATTAACCATGTCACCTCCTGGCGTAGTATAGTCTCGTCACGTCGGTTTGACCAGACACATTATTTATTTACAGGTTCTACTATAGTATTTGCATAGTAAGTAGGAGTAGTAAGTGGTACTTATTACTCTACCTGCGTCCCGAGGAATAAGGCGTCCTTGTTTTGCGTGTTTTTTCTTTGACTAAGATTTACTATAAATAATGTTGGTACAAAATTAGCTTTATTGGAAAGTATTACGCTACCTCCAACAGTACTAAGTTTACACAAAGTAATCAAGTGTATTAGTTACTCTATTTATTCGGTCAAATTTTACACAATATAATCAAGTATGTATCTTCTCGACACCCGCGTGCACACCTGCCAGTTGATCTCTCCCTCGTCCACAGTGTGGCACTCAGCACATGTGCCATGGTTAGAGTTGCGAGCGGGATCCCATGAAATTCCCTCTTCTAGTTCATTTTGAAGTTTCTATAGGAGTACTTCAAAATAAACTAGAAGCGGAACTTTCGCGGGGTGCCGCTTTCAACTCTAGACATGGTACGATGGCTCTATGTCTTTCTATCGTGTGTTTATCAGCTACGTTGTGTTCGTGTGAATAGGAAGGAAGCACTTTGGGCCTTGGGTTGGGGTGACGGCAAAAAGTAGTCGCGAATCAAACTTTTTGGGTTTCAATTTTTTCACTAGCTTCGTCCCAAACATCGGCATGGAAGGTTATTCCAAAGATCAACACTCGCAATACTAGAGAAGGGATATTGTACTTGATATGTATACATATATATATATACACACATGTCCCATCACATTCGATGCACTTCATCAGCAAGATTTGGCAAAAGTGAGCACCGCGCTGATTTCCTCTTTGTTAAGCAATTTGTTGTTGTTGTTGTTCTAGTACGAACGGTATGCCTCAGCTAGTGGGTGGAGAAGGAGAGCCAGTCCCGACTGCTTTTCCATGCTTATTTTCAGGCCCCTTTATACTAAAATATGGGTTGGGTGTAACTTTCTCTTTTTTGAGGTCCTTGATGTAACATGTACACTTCCACTAGCCATATTAAGTTGTTAACCGAAGCATGTCGCTCCTTCTAGGCCAAACCTAGTTGAAAAGGTGCCACCGCCCCATATTTTAGACAAAGTGGATCATGATTTCTTATAACTTCCAAGTTTTAGAATTGTTGAAGCTTCCTAGCTAGGTAACTTCCCCCACTTAGAGGACTTTATGCCGATTTAATGAAATTATGTCAGATATGAACTACAAGTAAGCGTGATAGGTTGCTCTTGAATTTTACAAATGTCATTTGTTGGTACCAATGTTGTCAATATAGCGAGAACCATCGCGAGATTTGAAAAAATGCAACTAACTTCATGCTAAGAATATGCATGCCTACAAATTTGATAATGTTTTGAAGACATTGAAATAAAACAAAGAATAAACCAAATACTTTCACGTGGCGTCCTCTTATGCTTATTGCTCGCCATAAAACACATAACTAAGTGTTGGACACTTCTTTTCAAAAGAAAAAACTACTATGTTGCTTCACAATTTCCATACCGCTATATAGTATACAAATAACTTCAAACATTCGCAGTTGGATATAGATTGGCAAAACCCGACATTGTTTACCATTGGATCTCGTTTGGTACATTTAATTATGTCATGTCTAGCATATAGAATATTTCATTGTTGGCCTCTAGCACCATGAATATACTACGCACACAAAGTACAGATAATATGGTTCTGAATGCCATAAGCCAAGTTTCCATATATAGTGGATAATATTTTACGTACGATTTCTATGTTTTATGAGTTTTTAAAGCTTCCGAGCTAACTCGGCCCACTCAAATGACTTTATGTATCTTTTAAGAAAATCAGGTCATATTTGAACTAGAAGCTCTAGAAAGTGATAGATTGCTATCGAAGTTCTATAAAAAAACTTTTGGAGGTACCCATCAGGCAGTTAATATATCGAAAACAATCAGGAGTTTTGACCAATTCAACTTCTTGCTAAAAATTTGTATCTTGATAATTTTGAACCAGTTTTGAAACAATAACATGTAATAAAGAAAAACAGAAAACGTATATTTACGCATGACATCCTATCACGTCACGTATACAGCCTGCCACGAAACTGATAACCATGGGATTTGACAACTTCTGAAAAACCAGCCCCGCGATATTGTCCCACCATGTATGAATATTATTTACTTTGAACCCTGATGACCAAAAAAGGTCATGGCCATATCGACATCATAGTTAATGTACTGTTCCCACATTAATTTGGTATATGGGTGCATCTTGGCGTAGTAGGCAATGTTGCCGTGGGAGTCTCAAAATTGGGCCTGTTTGATTCGCGGGATAGGAAAAACAAAGGAATAGGGAAAACACAGTCTTATTAGAATGTCATGTCCAATTGAATCCTACAAGATTTAGAGCGTATGGGAATTTTTCTTAAAGAAGTGTTTGATTCACAGGAAAGTAATGGAATTGTAATATGAGGTTGAGCTGGATTGTTCTTAAAATTTTATGGAAGACGTGTACATGGCGTCCTTCTGCATGGATCACATGCCATGCAAAATGACAAACTTGAGTTTTGACAACTTTTGAAAAACCAGGTTCACAAAATTGTCTTGCAAATCGTATGAATAGGTTTCGAGTCGGACGACCAAGGTCAATGCCATATCCTGTGATCCACGTCATAGTTGATGGTGATTTCCCCATATTATGTAGATTGGTGCATTGTGGCATGGTAAAGAGTATTTTGCCAATGGGAGTTTCCAAGAAGTATTATGAAAAGAGACGATCTCAATTTTCCAAGTGACATGATTTTTTTTGCAAAAACTAGAACGTTGTTTTCCGTAAACTAAATAGTAGTACTAGGAAAAAGATGGATCGAAATGGAGGGCGAAAACGAAGGGCTGCTATAGAAGAGATTATGGGGTTAGAGAAGGTAGTCCGAGAGGGCAGCAGCGAAGAGGTATTGAAGGCGGTTCGATGTCATAGCAGAGTTATGAAAAAAAGAGATAGACACAAAGCCGCCGCAGTACCATGGCACACATGCGTAGTGCCATGGACGAGGGAGAGATCAATTGGAGGATGGACATGATGCATCAAAGGAGAGAGTAGTACACAATTTATTTTCCTTGCATAGAGGAGGAGTAGCATACTATAAGGCTGCAGGAGTGAGCACCACGCTGATTTCCTTTGTTAAGCAAGTACAATTTCTAGTACTCTGATCTGTACGAAGAGTATGCCTCGGCTAGTGGGTGAAGAATGAGATCCGGACGCGACTACTTTTCCATGCTTATTTTTAGGGCCCTTTGTATTAAATATGTGGACTTGGATGTAATTTTCTATTTTTAGGTCCTTAATTAATGTAACATGCACTTTCACTAACCGTGTTAAGTTGTTAACTGGAGCATCTTGCTCCTTCTAGGCCCACCCTCTTGTTGAAAAAATTCCACCACCCCACATTTCATACAAAGTGGACAATGCTTTTCTAACAATTCTCTAGTTATAGCATTTTTCAAGCTTCCTAGCTAATTTTCCCACGAACTTTACGTCGATTTAATGAAATTAGGTCAGATATGAACTACAAGTAAGCGCGGTAGGGTTTTCTCTTGAATTTTACAAATGTCATTTGAAGGTACCAACGATGTCAATATACCAAGAACTAGCACGAGTTTTGAGAAAGGCAATTAACTTCATGCCTACAAATTTGATAATATTTTGAAGACATGGAAATAAGACAAAGAAATTATAACAAACCAAATACATTCATGTGGCGTCCTCTTACGCGTATTACTTGTCATGGTTACGGATTTCATGGCACGCAGTGCACGTGACATGATAGGTCATCATGAGTAAATCTTTTGTTTTTTCTTTATTTCGTTAAATCGGCAAAAAGTCACTGAAGTGTGCAAAAGTTAGCTAGGAAGCTTAAAAATCCTAGTACTAAAAACATGGGAATTATAACCACATGGTTTACTCTATTTAATAATTGGGTGGTGGCATTTTCTTTTAACTCTAGAGTGTGTTTTGAGGTTTGTGCATACCAGCGTTTATCATGCTAAAGAATAACAAAGAAGATCCAACAGTTAGCAATGTTTGGATTTGCCAGTCTTGATCCATTGGTCAATGTTCTGTACACTATACAGTGCTATAGTATTGTAAGAAATAAGACAAGATAAAGATAAGATAAGAAGTACAGTACTACGAATGGCCAATATTTTGAATAACCTTCCCTCCCGATGTTTGGGAAGCAAGTGAAAATTTTGAAAACCGGAAAAGTTTGAATTTTTGTGCTGCCAAGGACCAAAGTGGTTTCCTTCCTATGTACTCCTCGTCCCTACTCCACACCAATGCACGGTTGCCGAACACGCTAGAGACACAGAGCCGCCGTACCAAGGCACACGTGCACATCGCCATGATGTGGACAGGGAGAGATCAGCCGGGCTGGTGCATGAGAGGAAAATGGAGGAGAGATGGAGGATAGCGAAGGAGAGAGAAAACACACGATTTGTTTTGCGTGCATAGGTCCTGAGATTTACTACTAGTAGAGTGTAGTACACTATAAGGCCACATGAGTACCTCGTGTTAGGAAGCCATCATAACTTTGCTCTGACATCGAACTGCCTTCAACTCCTCTCCGCTGCTGCCCTCTTCCCCTACCTACGTGGGGTGACCCAACATACCACTACATGATGTAGTACACTATAGTCGTTGACATAACACCAATCAAATACCATCCCACTAGTATTACATCCCTCAGAGTGGTACACCAGAAACATAGCAGGTCCAAGACATGACTATAGGTTACAACTCAACTCTTTTCAAAAGATCCAGAGAACAATCTAGGTTAAAGAGGAAAGAGGCAATTTCTTACAAAGAAGAATCAGAAATAACAACTCATAACTATCTAGTGACTAAGACTAGTATCTAAACCAACTAGCTTGCAATGATCTATAGAAATGGGTTTTATGGTTAGAGAGTATACTCCTATCTACACAGAAGTTTTGTCTTCACTTCAGTTGATGTATATGTTGACTCTATTGACTTTATTGAAGAACTTGAGCTTCCGGTGGTGACTCCTTGAGCAAGAGTTGGTGTTGATGACGTCTTCAACGACGATAGAACCTAGAAAGGGTTAAGAAGGTACGGGTGAGTATGAGCGTACTTAGCCAATTCATTAAAAAGTAGTGTTTGATGCACTATCTACAGCCATAGACCATAGGTCTTAGGCAATGTAGGTTTTCATAAACATTTCTTCAAAGGTTGCTTTTATTCTAGAAAGCTATGTCCGTCATCCTTCACACGTTGATTAGAATTTTCATGGAGTTCCTTTCCTGCAGCGTTCGCAGCTCCTTCCCGGAATATGGAGTAACATGTCACACTTCTTACACTCTGCAGAGATGCGTTGCTTTACCCATAAGAGATCCTTATGCATGTTGCACATCCAAGTCATGAGCTTTTCCATACTTCCTTGGTATGGGGCCCGGTATAAGGACCCAAGTCGATCATTACCCTTCCCCGCGACGCCATATGCCAGTTGGATTTCATGCTAGACCTAGGATAAATCTTGTTTCCAATTATGGCCTGAAACACACAACCCTCATAGATACTAGAAGCCGTGGGATGTTGAGGGATCCCACCCATATGCTGCCAACTCTCATAGAGGAGTTACATCCATGACCTGGTTATCCATTGACATATGAGAGGGAGAAGATCCAGTTGACTTCCCTAGAGCCATTATAGATCTCATGGTTAACGTGTGTTATACAGCGCAAGAATCACTAGCGACATTGGTTGTTAAATCCTAGGTATTATGTTTCTTTACCACTGGAACTATAATAGTAGGTTATTACCATTTGGTAAATAACATATAATCATATTATTATGAAAATAGTGTTTTCTGACCTTTTTGAAATGCAGGTGACGACAACATTTGATTTACAAGTATTTGATAGAAAATAACCAAAGGACATGAGCAAGTGTGAACTTGCCTTTCATGATTGCAAGTTTATGCACTCATGGTCTTCGAGATAACAGAAGATCCAAAATCTGGAAACAACATCATTGGTCTGGTAAGGACTAATGTTTAAAGAAGCAAGATGCCATTATGCATAAGTAATGTAATGCAATTTGATAAACTCGAATCCCCGAAATAATAGTCTATGATCTAGGGTTTGAAGCTTGGGATGATTTCTTTGAAATGTGTTGCACTTTTAAATATGTTTCACACTGGTGCTTCTTATTAAGGCTTATGAGAGTGTGTGAAACAATATGTAAATACAATAAGTAGCATACAATACTGAAGCACTCAAGTGTGGGATGGTATCTAAAGACTCCTTAAGATCATACAATTATTATATTTAATATTTTTGTGATAACAAATAATATTCTAAGAGTTCAAAAATTAATTTTAATTAATTTTAAATCTTATTAATATTTTCTTAAAATTCTATGTAGGAAAAAAGATTTTATTTTATGCAAACTTACTTTAGTTAACTAAAATACAAGTTAGTATTTTTTTATAACTTAGTATATCTATTTAGGATATTAAAAGTGAATTTTATTCAATTTATGTATGTTATTTAATTTTATAAAATTCTATGAAGGAATTATGTTATAGAAATATTTAATCTATATTTCATTATCCAAAAATTCACTTCTTTGTTTTTAATGAGTAGTTCACATTTTTGTGATCTCATTGATATTTGATTTATATTTTTAGGATTTTATTTATTTTTCTAGAGCTCTTTTAATTCCAAGCGTATATTTGTAATTAAACATTTTTTTTCTAGGGTCTTCTTTTTAAAACTTGGGCTTGGCCCACTAGGCTGGCCCGGTCCAACCCGACCCACTGGGTTGGGTCAAAACAACCTAGGCTCCCTCGATCTTTTACTCTCCTCTCTCGGTCGCTCGGGCGACCGAGGCTTGCCTCGTCATCGCCGGCCGATTCCGGCCGCCATGGACCTTCCCGAATGCCATCGTTGTGCAGGGAAGCATTGCCGATGATGTTGCATCGCTTGACCCTCTTCCATTCGTGGCTCGTGCTCTCTATTGGTGGTACTGCTGCCTCCCTAGCGCCTAGGGTTAGGAGCTTGCCTATGATTCGGTGCTCCGATGCCCCTCTGACGCTACTAAAAGAACATTTCATTATCTCTAGTGTTTTGTGTGTTAGATAACAATACCAAGGATCATCTCATGTGTGTTGTAGTGCTTCAGATAAATTGTTCATTCAGATGCAGCAAAACCGAATATTGGGGGGCGGATTATCCGCCCCTGCTAAGGGCCGGATAATCCAGCCCACCACAATCTCCAAGAGCAGGCAAGGCACGTCATGTGGTATGGGGGCGAATTAACCTTCGCATTGTCCGGCCAGGGCTAGAGTTTTTGCCTGGGACGGATAATCCGCCCCTACACTACTAGGAAAACGATTATAGATAGATTTTAATTCTGTGGCATATATGCAAAAAATGCTCCACTAAAATTAATTATGTGGTGCATGTAGCAAATGCGCCACAGAATTCCTGCAATTCTGTGGCGCATATGGATATATGCCCTGTAAAGTGAGAATTCTGTGGCGCATATAGCTACATGCGCCATGAATTCCTAATGGCCCATGTGGGCTGACCCGACATGGGCAGTGCTGGGCGCATATGGATATATGCGCCACAGAATGTCAATCTGTGGCGCATATAGCATATGCGCGAGAATCTCACTACGTGGCGCATGTAGCTATATGCGCCACAGAATTTTGACATTCTGTGGAGCATTTTCCATATGCGCCACAGAATGTGCGAAACAGATCTACAAAAGGTGGCAGCCCCCCTTTCCCTTGTTCCCACCACCTCCAACTAGCTAGCTCGTCCCCCTCCTCCCTCCCACTCCATTTTGCTCATACTCACCTCCATTGTTGATAGCTAGACCTACTTTGGTTCATGTACTTGTGAGGGGAAGCTACTCCTACTTGTAAAGGTAGTAAACCACTCATACTTTCCTCCTCCACACATCCCAACACCCCCTCTTGCTACACTATATATATGCATATGGGGTTTGTAGATTTGTGAGGCATGTGTGCATGGGTACTTGTGTGATGCATGTTTTGTGTGGTCGGCGGGCCTCGGCGTGGTGTGTATGGATGTTTTGTAGGTGAAGATAGTCCCGCGGGCGGTGTGTGATGGTGAGAGATGATGTTCCTTCGCTTTGTGTTGTGCTTGAATACATGTTGCTTGTGTAGTGAGGTTGTGTTGTGCTTGAATGCATGTTGCCGGCGCCGGGTGCATGGAGGTTTGCCGAAATGTTGATTCACGTCCATTTCGGCAAATTTTTGCACTAGCCATATGTCCTAATTTTAGGATATGTCATGCCGAAATTTCCTGGGCGATCATGCATGCATGTATGTGTGCACGTCATGTGTGTGCATGGTTCTAACATACTCTCTTTAATTTGGTCTATGTTCGCGTGCAGGCGACCATGGTCATCCATATGAGCGAACGCTGGGTGGTTAGATACAAGGCTGATGCGGTAGCCGACATGGTTCGGAACAACATGATCAAGATAAGATGTCCGTGCTGAACGTGCAAACACCAAAAGTGGATCAACCCTGATTCCGAACAACTGGAGTCTCACCTGTTGACTCGTGGTTTCATGCCTGGCTTCTTAGTGAATGAGGAGCCGTCGGTAGATGGCGGTGGCCATGATGAAGAAGAGGCCGGGGGCGGAGGAGAAGATGAAGGGTCTCCTGGACATGGTCATCATGACGAAGGAGATGTCGACGAACATGATCATCATGAAGAAGGAGATGCCAGCAGACACGATCATCATGAAGGAGACGATGCTGGAGCAGATGGTGGTGGTGGCGGCGGAGAAGACAGGAGCACGAACACACTGCTAACTTCGGCCTTGCGGGACCCTCATCTTCAAGAAATACTCCTCAAGCAGACGGCCAACACGACAGCTGCAGCTAGAGATAAAGCCAAGCTGACACAGATGGAGGTAGACGGGAGGACTCCATTGTATCCTGGGTGCCGGCCCGAGGATACAGCTTGAGTGTAACGCTGAAGGCTCTGGAGATGAAGGCGGAGCACAAATGGACCGACACTAGCTTTAACGCTCACATGAAATTCTGGCACGCTCGTCTTCCCAAGGACAACACATTGCCAACAAGTATCGAGGAGGCGAGGAAAGTAGTTTTCCCACTAGACCTACCGTACGTGAAGTACCACGCATGTATCAACGACTACGCACTTTACCGGAACGAGTACAAGGATAGAACCACATGCCCGGTGTGCGGCCAGGGACGATACAAGAGAGGGAACAAAAAAGTTCCTCCAAAAGTGGTGTGGTACTTTCCTATCACTTCCCGTCTGCAGCGGTATTTCGTAGACCCTAAGGAAGCAGAGCTTATGCAATGGCACGCGAAGAGGGAGAAGCCGGAAGATGATCCGGAGAAGGGCAATATCCGGACACACCCCATGGACGCTAGCCAGTGGAATGCGCTGGACATCGAATTCCAAGATGAGTTCGGGCTTGATCCAAGGAATGTTAGGCTGGGCATGAGCACCGACGGACTCAATCCCTTTGGCAACCAGAGTAGCACGCACAACACCTGGCCCGCGTTTGTATGGCCGTACAACCTCCCACCCTGGTTGTGCACGAAGCAGCGGTACATACACATGAGTATCCTTATCCAGGGGCCAAAACAACCGGGTGTCGACATGCATCTGTATCTCGGGCTCCTGAAAGAGGAGTTAGCGACGATGTGGGAGACGTCGACACGTATGTGGGATGCCTACACTGGAGATTATTTCGACCTGAGAGCTGCGTTGCTCATGACGGTGCAGGATTATTCTGGTTACGGATATGTAGCGTGTCAGGTGAACCACAGATTCTGTGCATGTGTCAGGTGCATGGATAAGACCCCGCATCTACAGCTGCCGAGGGATCCTGGGTCTTCGAAAACCATGTTCCAAAGGACTCGAATGTGGCTCCTCAAGGATCACCTATGGAGAAAACACAGAGACCTGTTCAATGGCAAAGACGAGCTCGAAAATGCCCCACGTCAACCGTTAAGCGGCGAAGAAATCAAGGAGCTTCTGGACAATTGGGAAGAGTGTCCTGCGCCAGGAAAGAAGCGGCCGAAGGAACAGCCATCACCACTGCATGGAGTATGGAAGGCGAGGTCCGTTTTCTGGGACCTTCCTTACTGGAAGGTCCTCCACATGCCCCATAGCCTCGATATGATGCACATCATGAAGAACGTTACCGAGAGCCTGCTCGGCACTCTGATGAACATGTCGGATAGGACCAAGGATGGGCCAAAAGCAAGAAGCGACCTAAAATTTCTTGGCATTAAGAAGGAACTTCAGTACCCCGATAGTGACGATGCCGATGATGACGATGAACATACGGAAGGGACCCAAGGTCGCCGCAAAAGGGCTAAGAAGAATGAGGTGGTGCTTAAAGCTGCATCCTTCACTCTAAGCAAGGAGGAGCTCGAGAGGTTTTTCCGTTGCTCCTAGGAGTCAAGGTTCCGCACGGCTACTCTAGGAAGATAAGCAGATATCTGGACATAGCAAAGAAGAGGTTCAGTGGGATGAAGTCTCATGACTGTCACGTGATGATGACGCAGATACTCCCTGTTGCGATCTGAGGGATAATGGACGAGCATGTCCGTGAGATGCTATTTGGCCTCTGCAACTTCTTCGATGTCATATCTAGGAAGTCTATCAGCGTGAAGCATCTCGGCAAGCTACAGGAAGAGATCGTCGAGATACCATGCGAGCTCGAGATTTACTTCCCTCCCGCGTTCTTCGACATCATGGTGCATCTGCTTGTCCATGTCGTGGATGACATCATCCATCTCGGGCCGGCGTTCCTGCACAACATGATGCCGTTCGAAAGTCTAAACGGTGTCATCAAAGGATTCGTTCGCAACAGGTCCCGTCTAGATGGAAGCATAGCCAAGGGCTTTCTGACCTACGAGTGCATCTCCTTCTGCCAGAACTACCTAAGCACCGAGAACCAGGATGTCGGTCTGCCCACCAGGAAGCACCTCGGGAGGCTCGCTGGATTTGGTCACCGCGAGGGCTACCGCGCACTCCACGCCGGCATCGAACTCGAACACGCCGACTTTGATAGGGCAAACCGAGTCGCGCTACAACACATACAGTTGGTCGGCCCCTGGGTGGATAAGCATAAAACCTTAATCGAGCAAAAGCTCGCCAACATGGGCAAGCCGAGGAAGAAGGGAGACGTAACCAGAGAGCACAACGCCAGCTTCACGGGGTGGTTCAAGAAAAGGCTACTGGAAAGTCCCATGCCGACGCCTTATACTGAATATTAGAAACTCATATTCTCACACTCACAGGGCCCCGGGTGCAACGTTAGGACCTATCAGACGTACGACATCAACAGCTACAGATTCTACACCGAGGAGAAGGACAAGAATAGCGAATACCAAAACTCAGGAGTAACTATGCTATCATACGCTGATGACGATACTGATGTCAAGGAAAGATTCTACGGAAGGATCGAGGAGATATGGGAACTTGACTACTGCGGAGTGACGGTGCCGATGTTTCGTGTCAGATGGGCCAAGAGTGTCGAAAAAGATGGCCGGTTTTTCACCACCATGGTTATACCCGATGCCAAATCGAAGAACGCCTCCACAAAAAATGAGCCATGGGTGCTCGCTAGCCAACTTGACCAATGCTTCTTCATTACCGACCCGGCAAAGCCAAGCCGTGTTGTCATGAGGAGGGGCAAGAGGAGTATCATCGGAATGGAAGGACCCGCCAACAAGCAAGACATCGACAAGAATGGCGATCCCAAGATCGAAGAGGAATTCGACAAGTACATCGACAAGCCAACTACTTATGCTAAAGTAAGAAGGAAGACTACCCTACTGGCTAAAGGTTGCCCGTACACGAGAAGAAATCTCAAGGTGGCCGGCCTAAAGTATTCTACCGCGAAGAAGAAGGGCAAGAAAGTTGTTGTGAAAAGACACTAGCTACCTCGGAGCCGACTTAGCGGTTTTTGACGCCTTTTTTTGTACTAATTAATGCACATGTGTGCTCGCGCGCCTGCATATATGTATTACTTTGACAAACTAATGTATGCGGATATTGATGTGGGTGTGACACAAGCATATATATATAATATAATATCAAGGCAAATATATTAATTCTTGTTTTTAATAGGCAAATATATTAGTTCTTGATTTTAATATATTATTACCATCCTGAAAATATTTTTTAAAAAGTTAAAAAAAAAGATGTGGCAGCCAGCAATCGAACCTGGCCACCCCAGGTTCAGAACAAAGGAGCAAGCGCTGAACCGGTGTGGTAAGCAAGTGTTTCTGTCAAACAACAGCGCAACGCGCCTTTTATGTACCATCGCCAACAATTCTGTGGCGCATATCTGTATAGATGCGCCACAGAATTTTTGACTTAGGGTTTTCAATCTCACTGCCCCAAATTAAGTCAATCCCACAGATCAACCCTAGCTAGCACGCCGCGCCCGCCCCTTTTTCCCCCGCACCCGCCTTGCCTCGCCGTGGCCTTGCAGAGCACCAGGAGGAGGAGGCCGGCCCGCTCCAGCGTCCAGGACCATCGCCACCACCACCCCACAGAGCACCAGGAGGAGGAGGCCCGCTCCGGTGTCCAGGACCACCGCCACCACCACCGCCGCCACCACCACCCCGCATAGCACCAGGAGGAGGAGGCCCGCTCCAGCGTCCAGGACCACCGCCACCACCACCCCGCAGAGCACCAGGAGGAGGAGGCCCGCTCCAACGTCCAGGACCACCGCCACCACCACCGCCACCACCACCCCGCAGAACACCTGGAGGAGGAGGCCCGCTCCGGCGTCCAGGACCACCGCCACCACCACCCCGCAGGTGACCCCCTCTGATTGTGTGCATAGATGATGAAACTTATTGTGATCTAGCTATTTTTTGCATGAGAATTCATATTGTGCCAAGCTATTTTTACTGTGATCTAGCTATTAAATCTCCTTTTCTTCTCAAACTTACTGTGATCTAGCTTTGCCTGCCTGGTTGGTTTGGTTGCCTTGCTTCTTGTCCTAGTGTTTCTCTGTGTTGTCTCCTCTAACTGCCAGGCTGCTTGTTCTTTTCCTAGGCAAAAATACAATCTTGCAGACCACTTGGAAAAATACACAACTGCCCTGGTGATTTGTTTCCTAAGGCCTATATAGTATATACTAGTGCATTATGGGTTGCATCTGTATTGTAATGCGGGTTAGCTACTGCCCATGTATGCATAGATCTGGTTTGATGGAGAAGTAATCATTGAATTGCGGAATTGAGCTGTGTATGCAGTTCAATGCACATGGGGATGTAGTTTGTAGGTGATGTCCTGCTCCTGCCCCATGAAAGCATATCTCGGCCTAGGTCGGTTCTTGGTTTTCTGGTAACTGGTCGGATGGCTTTGTTTATACACTCACACATATGCATGTTATGGGTGATGGATCATCTCATGTGTTCAGTTTTAAATTGAACTGGTGTGGACAGTTTCAGTCCTCTCGGTATAGGATATTAAGATCGGCAGTATTAGATATGTGTCTGTGTTTGCCATATATTTGTCTTTAGTGGAGGTTGAGGTTCTGCTAGTCAGTGACGACAAATGGATAAATAATGGTCTCCATACTGACCCAACTGTTGCCACAAGTCTCTGTTACTTTACTGCTGTGGTTCTTGTGTTCAAGGATGGGTGTACAGATTATGCTTGCAGATAAATTATTTTCTTTCTAGTTATTGCCTGTAAATTTCATTTATTTAACTATATATTGAGGCGTTGAACTAACAACTTTGTAGTTGAAACTCTTACATTAATGTACACACACAGTATGAATGAACTTTAGTCCAGAGAATCGAGTGTTTCAGGTTAATGATCTGTCCTCAGGCTCACCAAACAAACGATAGTAATTATGTTTCATCTTGTTGTATCCATTGGAACCTCAAAACATCAGCCCAAGTTAATGAACTGTAATATTATATATACACAAACAAAAAAATTACAGTGTGTATTTATACGATGACAGAAATCTTTGTACCCTTTTGAATTATATGGTGTTGGAGCACCATATGTGGCTGTGGAGCACAATTTGTGCATTTTTGTATGTGAAATGTTTGCAGGGAAATCACCCGAGATGCCCATTTCTCCTGAAATGTTGATTTCGATCCATTTCGGTCGAGAAATGGGGCTCATATGTCAAAAAATTAGCAAAGGTGATGCCGAATTTTTCGGTTGACACTTAGTAATTTTTTGACATATGAGCCCCATTTCTCGACCGAAGTGGAAGTGAATTGACACTTCGGGAGAAATAGACAGCTTATTTTAAATATTGTCAACAATAATTAATACTAACTTCCTTATTTTAATTTGTTTAGAAGTGTGCAAACATGTCGGTCGCCGATGGGGCCGGCACTTCTAAGGCTGCAATGAGCGTCGAAGACCAAGCCAGAGCGGCGAACCTCACTTTCTGGGAGGCGGCGGCGCAGCACGAGGCGGCGGAGTCTCAGCATGAGGATGTGGCAGCTACTGTGGGCCACGATGGGGATGATGAGCAAGAGGGGGAGGAGGACTATCGGATAGATGAAGCCGAGGAGGAGGATGCGACCACCTCCGATGGTGGAGGCCGCACGACCGATGGCGGAGGCCGCACGACCGATGGTGGGGACCGCATGGATGGCAGTAGCAACAACCCGTCCGTTAAGAAGAATAAGAAGCCGAGGAAGGATCGGAAGCCGCAAAAGCTCGCCGACACCACCGATGAGATCACTCTGGTCTCGGAAAGTGGCCTTTCGTTGGAGCCTCCGGAAGTTGCCGTCGGGTACGGCATGCAACTCGGGTGCATCATCCGGGAAAGCATGTCGATCAACACGAAGCACCTGAGAAGTGAAGCGAATGAGCGGTTGGTGGCAAACAGCCTTAAGAAGCTTCACCGACGGTACAAGTTCCCATCACCGTACACCGACAAACTGGAAAAATCCAATAAGGCGAACAGGTTAGCCATCACGAAGATGGCCAATGCCTTGAGCAGCTGGAGAACCCGGGTGAAGAACAAGATCGCGAAAAAGGAAAGCTGGGAGAAGATCAAGAAGGGTGAGCCCATGATCGACGAAGACGAGTTCAAGATATTAAAGGCGGAGATGGAGACTGACGAAGCGAAGGCATGGACGGAGTGGGGTCAGGAAATGCGGGAACAGAACATAGGTAACCACCGATGTGGAAGCGGCGGTTACAGGGGAAAGAAGGCCATATGGGCAAGGGAGGACACCGAGGTTGAGCGTCTCGGGAAAGAAAACCCGTTTTTAAAAATCACGGACGAGCAGACCTGAAACTTTGTCCGGGCCAGCTACTACCTAGACAAGGATTCCAAGGAATTCGTCACCGATGATGATGATGTGAGGAAGTTTGAGAGTAAGCTGGTAAGGAATTTACCCGCGGTCCATTTGCTTTCATTTTGAATAATGAAGGCAAGTTCCTAAATGGGTTCACCTTTCCTTATCTGCAGGACGCTGAAATCAAGGCTACACGCGAGGCGCCGGACTCGTCGTCCCAGGGCTCGACGGAGCCGTGGGACACGATTTTCAACAGGGCAACCAACACCTTCAAGGGGAGGCCACAGTCCGAGCCGCCCACGTCATTTGGCCGTATCTCTGGCTTTGGTACAAGCACAAAGTTCCACGAGTACTGTAGCGAGGAAGCCAAGAAGAGAAAAGAGAGGTGGACCCAGTCGGCGGCTCAGGATCAAGCCGAGAAGGAAGAGCTGAAGTGGACGATCGCGCATCTAGAGGCCAGTAAGGTGGACCAGGACGAGGTGAACGCGATAGTGCAGCAGAAGATCCTCGAGATGCTACCCCCTCGACTGATGAAGGGGATAGCAAAATGGAATGCGGATGGTCAGGTGGGGCCGATACAAGTGCCCAGCGCTAGCGGCAGCACCTCGAGCCACCAAGTGTCGCCAGCCATGGTTACCCCGCCGCCCTCCATCCCCGCGGCGCAGCCAATGGAGTTGGATGCACCGGAGCTGCCCCTTCTGTCGAGACTACCAAGGCGCAGCAGCCGGCGGCGGCAGTGCTTCCTAATGCACCCGAGACGGAGAAGAAGAAGGATCAACCACCGGCCGCCTGTGTCTCAACATTAGCCGAGCTCGGCGCCCTCACCAAGGTAAAATAAGTATCTAGTCAGCGTGCTCTACTTAATGCCTTTGATTGGCTGCCATCTCATGATGCATATCTGTATGCCTCAGGACACTTCGTGCGTGCTCCTGCACAAGGTGCCCGGCGGCGAGTTGAAGGATGTTGCCACGGGCAAGCTAATACAACCGGCGAACCGCACGATACACTGCAAGCCCATGGACGATGTCGTGTATGCGCGTCGAGTTGGGTCGGGTGTTGGGGGGTGCGAAGACATGGACCCTCCCATGCAACCTCCGGGAGCCGACGAGCACCTGACCCTGGAAGGTTGCCATGGCTATCCCATTATTTGGCCAAAGACCCAGATTCGTATTGGGTCTCGCTCCACCGGTGCCACCTCGGTCGTCCGGCCGCCAAGGACGAAGCCTCCTGCTGCACCAGTCGTCATCGCCGCCACCACAAGCCGTCACTAGAGACTCTTGGGAGCGTCTGCACCGGCGCCACAAGCAGCAAGGGCGTGGTTGCTCCTCGACCGCCATCGCCCCCGCCTAAAGGAAAGGCCGTGGCACCGCAACAGCCATCGCCACCACCCCAGGATGACATGGACATGGTGGCCTTCGATGCCAACATCGAGGTGGATGATGATGATGATGCACCGGTCGATGTCAATGCCTACGTCAACACCGGCGCCAGCAAAGGACCATTCATGCCTCCTCTCGCTGAAGAACCATCATTCCGCGATCAAGCTCGCCATCCCAAGAAGCGCCTGGTCTTCCGTGGGTTTTCTCAGAGCGCCTCGGCCGAGACACAACCTCCATCGGCGGAATCATTTTCAGCCCGACACACTCCAGCAGACGGCCACGGTGGCAGGTTAGCATCGCCAGTGGAGGCTGCTGATGCAAAGAGGAAGAGGGTGAGGAAGAGGCCGAACAGGAACAAGGACAAGGCTACGAGCCAGCTCGCTCCGATCCGTTACCGGGATGATGTTGTACCACCCCGCGAGGATGGCTTGACCAGGTACCGCTGGTCGCCCCATATCGCCTCGAAGCTGCGCCGCCTGGCTTCGGGAGCTATGATCAGTTTGCATGAAGGTGTCCTGACACTAGAGGGCCTCCTTCTCAAGGACAAGGACCCCAGTTACCCGGTGTTCACCGCCAAGGTGCCGGAGGACGTGGGCTTCATCATCAATGCCCCCGCGGATGTGTTCTTCATAGCCTACGAGGACATCTTCAAGCTGTTCCACTCGAGACAGCTGGACTATAACTTGGTTCGCCTATTCGCGCTCAATCTGGCGATGAAGGTCAAGAGAGAGGACACCCCGTTCGTCGCGATAGCGGATCCCTACTACATGCGGGATAGCCAGCTGGAAGAAGGAACAAGGACCCAGGCCCGGGCAAAGTCCTACCTTCAGAAGCTATTGATGGACAACAAGAGGAAGGACGACATCCTTGTGCCTTTCTTTCCCGAGTAATTGTACACATCCTCCTACCGCCGTCGTAACACATAAGTATTTCTTTCCATTGCTCTTTTCCAACATCCCATTCCACATTGTGTGTTGCGCAGAGATAAGTACTACACGCTCATCGTCCTCTCCATGAGGTATTAAACACCACCTACTTGACTCGGGAGTGCGAGGAGGAAGAACTACGCCAGAGTAAGGAGCGTTCTAGATGATGCTATCGAGGGCTATGCCAATCAGGGAGGCCCCTTCAACTATAAGGGGGAGGCTTACAGGGACGATGGCCGACACAAGTTCAAGCATGTGTTCGAGTTCCCCTGCGTCAAGCAGCCGTCTAACAGTGTGAAGGAGGCCTTCTACGTTTGCCATCACCTCAAAGGGTTTGTCCGGGATTGCGAGATGCTAATGCTGCCATCTTCTCTCCAAGGATGGGCCCAAAAGTTGCATGGGATCAGTGACCCCGATCTCAGGTAAGACTTCCATGATACGCAGGTGAAGCTGTCACATATCATCATGGATCAGGTCAACACACATGGTGGGCTCTTACACCAGCCCGGGTCGTTCACCAAGAGGGAGATCGAAGCCGCCTCAAAGCGCGAGGTGACTTCAGGACATGGACGACGAAGACATGTACAAGGCGTTCACGCCCTCTGAGAAGGCTACTTGACCGAGATAGCATGTGTATCGGTGGACATGTAGTGTGTGTGTCGAAAAACTTAACTTGCCTAGCTTGAAACCGTCGTTGTTATTGTGTCGGACATGTTGTCGTGTTTCTTTCATTGTCATCGACGCATTGTTTTAAGTTTATGAATGCCTTGCTCTAATATTTGTCAACATATATATTTGCATGATGTACTAATATGCCTTGTCAATAGAGATGCCACGGCGTCGTTGTGTACAAGGGTCGAGTTCAGTGTCTAAGAGGTGGGTGGACTGCCAATAAGTGGACAAGTTAAAGACGCAGCTACAAGGGATACGCGACTAGAGAGGAGGCGGTGGCCAAGTGGAGGAGACACGTGTGGAAGAAGAACCGGACGAAGATCTTGGTGCCGCTCCTCCTCACCGGCATCACGGTTATGGTGTACTACATTCTATCCTAAGGTATAGGCGGTGACAACATTGCGCAGTTGTAAGTTATGTGAGTGAGATGAACACTTGTGAAATATACTTGTACACTTATTCGGTTCTAAGTAATGTGATTGATGAACACTTGTGAACATTCGTGCTTGTTGATGTATTATATGTGAACTGGAATATTTGTACTGCTGTGTGCAGCTTTTCTGTGAATTTCTGTTAATTTTTGTGTATTTCCTGTAATATACCTGTTATATACTATATTTGTACCAGATTATGAAAATTTCAAAATTCTGAAAAAAGGATTTTGTGGCGCATATAGCTATATGCGCCACAGAATTCGCCATAGAATTCTATGGTACATTCTGTGGCGCATATAGCGCATATAGCTATATGCGCCACAGAATTTGGAGAATTCTATGGCACATATGCATATGCGCCATAGAAATATAATTTTAGTGGCGACAATTTAGTGGCGACTGCTAGATGCGCCACAGAAAGTTGTTTTGGTGCGCCACTGATAACATTTTTCCTAGTAGTCCTAGGATGTTTTACAAAGGCTAGAGAGGCACGTCAAGAGGTATGGGGGCGAATTTTCACCCGGAAAATCCGTCGCCACAGAATCTAGGACATAATTCTGTGGCGCATATTGCTGTGGCGCATATAGCTGTATGCACCACAGAATTTGGAGAATACTATGGCGCATATGCATATGCACCACAGAAATATAATTTTAGTAGCGACAATTTAGTGGCGACTGCTAGATGCTCCACAGAAAGTTGTTTTGGTGCGCCACTGATAACGTTTTTCCTAGTAGTGCTAGGATGTTTTACAAAGGCTAGAGAGGCACGTCAAGCGGTATGGGGGCGAATTTTCACCCAGAAAATCCGTCTCTGGGGCGGAGTTTTTGCCATAGCCGGATAATCCGGCCCCACTAGGGCCGGATAATCCGGCCCCTAAGTCTCCAACGGCCGAGTTTGGCAGGGGTATTTATTCCCCATCAATCCCTCCTGCCAGAACTCTTGATTCATTCCAAAAGCTCAGACCTATTCTTCAAGTTCCAAGCGAGATCTCCATCCTCACCCACCCAAAGGCTTCGATCTTTGGGGAATCAAAGGAGGAGGCCTCGATCTTCATCAATACCAATCAAGAGATCAACTTCCCCTCCATTCACTTGGGGGATTCTTTATCTGGTATTTCTTGCAAATATCTAGATCCTAGTTTTGATTATTTGATAATGCTTGTTCTTGTGGCATCTTGTTGTCATGAGAGGAGCCTCCAATTCTGTTGTGGATGTGTGTCGCACTAGCGTTGTAAAGGCACTAGTTCCCACCTCGAAGGGTACCAATAGTTGAAAGGTGGATCAGGCCTTTGGTGGCGAGATCCATGGAGAATAGGGTTAGGCCTACTGTGGCGTGGTGGTCTTAGAACCGCCCACCCCTCTAACGCAGACGTACTTCCCTTAACAAGGAAGGAATTGTGGTAAAACAAATCCTCGTGTCTCCGCGTGCTCCACTACGGTTACCTCGCTCCTTTTTACACGCTTAGTAGTTAGGTTGGCATATAGGGAAATTCTCGTAATTGCATATCTAGAGAATTTACATTTGTGTCAAGCCTAAAATTGAAAGAGAACTAAAATTTGGAGTAGCACCTATTCACGCCCCCTCTAGGTGCCCATACAATCCATTTCAATTGGTATTAGAGCCTCAACTCTTTATTTGGGCTTTACCGCCTAAGAGATTATGGGAACTAAGGGATATGGTAGTGAGGCTGTGGACAAGGTAACTATGGATGATCTCAAGACGTTGGAAACAACCTTGCTGAAATCCATAGAGGACAAAATGGAAGACATGCACCGAATG
Organism: Avena insularis; assembly: GCA_023614405.1. Taxonomy (NCBI): domain Eukaryota; kingdom Viridiplantae; phylum Streptophyta; class Magnoliopsida; order Poales; family Poaceae; genus Avena; species Avena insularis. The sequence goes on from CM042694.1 coordinate 104,110,173, forward strand.
ATTGCTCGTCTCTCTCCATATACAGCCCCGCCTCCATCTATCTCTAAGGCGACCACTCCGCTCTCTAAGGACAAAGCTAATGCTAACTCCAAGGAAGACGAGTTGGTAGGTGATAAAAATAATGGATCCTCCTCCAAAAAGGGAAGTGGTAAGGAGGACTATAGTGAGGTCTCTCACTTATATTCTCTCGATCGACCAATCCCTCATGCTAATATAAACAATAGGGGTGATCCACCCAAGCTTACTACATCTCCTTTTAATAAATGGCAATTATTAATGAAATCTCATGTGTGCAGCTCGTCCATTGAGTTATGTAAAATCATCAAGAATGGCCTTCATGTTGGACATCCAAGCAACTTAACAAGAAGAGAAGTTGTGGACAGCCAACTCAATGCAATGACTCTACATATGATTCAGATTGGTGTGGGTCCCAAGGACATGCCCCACATATAACATCTAAGAACCGCCAAGGGAAGCTTGGGATGCCCTCACCGAACTCTTCATTGGGAATGAAAGCATGAGAAGGAACATGTATGATGCACTAAGTAACCAAGCTGAAGATTTTTATATTATGGATGGCGAGGATCACAAGGATATGTATAGAAGACTCAAGTCAATAGCCACCACATTCAGAAATCATGGGGCTACCCACATTGATGACGCATGGATCAAGAGAAATTATGTTACTGCTCTTAAGCCTTTTGAGCCTACTTATTTGAAGATCCTTCAAGGTAGACATAATTACCATCAAATGACTTCTAACGAGGTCATGCAAGAAATGGCAGCTTTCTAAGTGGCCACCAAGAATGCCGAAGACGCTTGTGCTCGAGCCATTGGACTGCAATAGGGGGTAAATGTGGCCTTAAAGGACAATGTTGTTGAACAATATGATGATGACTTTTAAGCTATGGACTATCCCGAGGATGTCAAGAGGGCACATGGTGAGTACATGGCCTTTTATGCTAGAACTTTTGGAAGGACCCCGCCAAAGACAAATCTAATTGAGCGCATGAATCATTCTAATGGAAGAAGAGAAAATGGTCCCAAACTGAGAACATGCTTCAATTGTGGAGATTGGCTACACTTCGTGGCCGAATGTCCTTATAAAAATAGAGAAGATAATGGAGGAATGATCATTCTCAAAGAAAAGTCAAAGGCACCTCGGAAGAATCAATTTGTGAACAAAAATGGTCCTTACAAGAAGCAACCGAGGATTGTCTTGGTAGCTCACGAGGAATACGTGTCCGGGAGTGAAGATGAAGAAGATGATGATAGCTCACGAGAGGTGGATGCCATGGCCACCATATCTACACCTACGTCACTCTTCGATTCACCTAATGAAAATGTGAACAACAAGAACGTCACTTGCCTTATGGCAAGAGGTTCTGAGGTATCATCTTCCACCACTTCTTTCCCTAAGACTACAACAAATATTGATATGGATGATTCACTAGTCTTAAGGTTAAGGATGAAATTATTGCTTTGGATTATTTCATCACTAACTTGCAAGGTGATTACAAAGTGCACTTTGAGACACTCATGGATCAACTTTCTCAAAACGAAAAGCTCCTCGAAGAAAAGGTCAAAATTGAAAGAGAGGATGCAATGGAGATTGCATCCTTAAAGAATGCTCTAGAAGAAGAAGAGGCTCGAGTCTCGCTAGAGGAGAGACTTGAGTCTATCAAGGAGACACATGATGAATTTGTGGCCAAGCTGATCAAGGAACGTGATAATTCTATTGCCAAAGCAAATAAACTAAAAAGGGAAAAGATTGAATTTGGGGCAGCTCATGCTAAACTCTCCGAGAAATTGGAGACACTTGACATTGCCCAAAAGGCTTTAGAGAGTGAATACTCCATTCTTAATGAGTCTCATGATCATCTCCAAATTTGATTGACCAAGTATGATATTCTGAGCACTTCTACATCAACATTTGCACATGAAGAAAATGCTATGTTGAAAGAGGGGCTTTCCAAGGCATCCACTTCCAAAGGCAAGGAAGCTCTAGATGAAGTCCTTAGCAAGCAAAGGACGAATAATAGAAAGGAGGGACTTGGTTGTGTCCCAAAGTTTAATAAGAATAAGAACACGAAGAAGAAAGGGAAATTGCTCAAGCAAAGACAAGCACCATTGAAAAGAACATCACAGAGGACAGAACTGACTATATTGGTTTTGCAGGGTCTAATAATCCTAATTATGAGTTGTTTTGTGATTACTATGGTGATGTATATGCTACTTATGTTGGTCCTTTTGATAATTATATTTCTTGGTCTATTTGGGTTCCAAAGACCCTTGTTACTAACATGAGAGGGCCCATTGAAAAATGGGTACCTAAAACCAAGAAGTAATTCTCTTGCAGGGCTATGCTTCCGGTGGTTCTAAATGGGTGCCCGATAGCAGGTGCAGAAGTCATATGACCTGAAGCAAGGAGATCATCACGGAGATGAGGCCAAACCATGATGAAATAACCGTCTCCTATGGTGATAAGTCAAAATCTGAGGTATTGGGTCTTGGCAAGGTTGTGGTTTCCCACGATATTTCACTCGTGGATGTCATGCTTATTCAGATCATCGGTTACAATTTACTTTCTATTCGTGCCCTTGGTAAGATGGGCTTTGTAGTTTTTATTGATGGTGATTTAGTGGTACCCTTGTGGAGCAAGTCTCTAAAGGTTGCTTTCGTTGGGTACGTCGAAAATGACTTGTATATGGTGGACTTTTCTAGGAAAACCACAGCGGGTCCGATGTGCTTATTTGGAAAGGGCAACGTGGGCTGGTTATGGCATCGCCGTCTAGATCGGGTCAACATGAGAACTTTGCAAAGTCTTCACAAGGGTGGCTACGTCCTTGGACTAAAATATAATATTTCTTTTGCCAAAGATCATGTTTGCAGGACATGTGTTGAAGGAAAGATGCATGACTCTCCCCACAAGAGGAAAACTATTATTTCATCAAAAAGGATCTTGGAGCTCCTTCATGTGGATATCTTTGGTCTTCCGTCTCATGCAAGCCTTGGTGTGAAGAAATATTGCCTTGTCATAGTTGATGATTACTCAAGATACACATGTGTATACTTCTTAAAGCTGAAAGTGAGACCCAACAAACTTTCATCGACTTTACCAACGAGGTTCAGCTTCAACACAATGTCCCAATATTGGCAATTAGAAGCGACAACGGCTCCGAGTTCAAGAAATACACTCTGAATGAATTTCTAAGCGAAGAGGGGGATAAGACACCAATATTCTGCTACGTACACCCCTCAAAAAAAGGTGTAGTCGAGAGGAAAAAACTGGACTTTAATGGACATGGAACGGTCTATGTTGGCTGAATTCAAGTCACCATACAATTTCTAGGCTGAAGCTATCTCCACTGCTTGTCACTCATCAAACCGGCTTTATCTTTGCAAGATCTTGGACAAAACACCGTATGAGATACTTACCGGTAACAAGCCCAACATATCATATTTTTGGGTGTTCGGTTGTAAGTGTTTCCTTCTCATTAAAGGAGTTTGTTTGTCTAAATTTGAGTCTAAGGCTTTCGAAGGTATTTTTGTTGGTTATGGTGCCGAATCCCACACTTATAGAGTCTACAATAAGCTCTCCGGAACTATTTTAGAATCTTGTAGTGTGGTATTCGAGGAAAATGATGGCTCCCATGTGGGGCAAGTTGATGTTTGTGATGTAGATGTTGAAATACCCCAAGATTCCATAAGAAGAATGGGCGTGGGATTTTTCGCCCCATTGAGGAACCCCTTGTGGCGGATCAGGAAGGACAATGCCCTACTCAAGTAGAGCCCTCATCTACAAAAGCACAACAAGTTCCATATGCTGGAGAAACCACTTCACCAACACCTGAACCTTCTGAAGATCATCCATCATCGGAAGCATTTGGAAGCTCCAGGCCAGATATTCCAAGTGAGGCCGGATTATCCGGTCCAACCACATCGAATGCTAGGACCGAACAGGATGACCAAGAAGCTTTAGAAACTTCCAGGTCCGATTATCCGGTTGACGCTGGACTATCTGACCCCACTACATCTCTCGCCAGAAACATCCAAGTTGATCAATAAGGAGCAAGTACTCCCATGCCAGATTATCCGGCCCTTCTCTCGGCCGAATTATCCGGCCCTGAAGTTTTAAAACAACATCAGCCTCTGTTATGGCTGTTGATCAAAATCAAGGGCAATGTTCTTCATCTACTATACTCGCTGAACAAGTTGTTGATCAAGGTCAAGCTAGTGGTCCTGACAAAGACTCAAATGATGAAGAAATTCCTCCAAGAAACAACAAGCTGATTGATATTCGTCACAAAGCTCTTGCTGAAAGAAACCTCGAATTAAGAGGGCATACACTAGATAAAGCCATTGGCGATCTAAGAAGAAGGGTGTCCACAAGAAGAGAGAGAGTGTAAGCTTCAGTAATCATAAAGCTCACATATCTATGGTGGAACCAAAGAAAGTTTTTGAAGCTCTTGCAGATCTAGATTGGGTGGTTGCTATGCATGAAGAAATCAATAATTTCGAGCGCAGCAAGGTATGGAAATTAGTAGAGAAGCCAAAAGATTGCTGCAATATTATCGACACCAAGTGGATATTGAAGAACAAGCAAGATGAGAATGGAATTGTTGTAAGGAACAAGGCACGATTGGTCGCACAAAGTTTCTCTCAAGTGGAAGGCATTGACTTTGGCGAAACTTATGCTCTCATGGCTCGCCTTGAGTCTATCTGTATCCTTCTTGCTTATACAGCTCATCATAACTTTAAATTACAACAAATGGATGTTAAGATTGCGTTTCTTAATGGTCCTCTACATGAGTTGGTATATGTAAAGCAACCCCCGGGTTTCGAGGATCCCAATTTCCCGAATCATGTCTACAAACTTGATAACGTGCTCTATGGCCTTAAACAAGCCCCACATGCGTGGTATGAGCATCTTAAAGAGCTTTTGTTAGACCGTGGCTTCGAAGTTGGGCAAATCGATCCCACTCTTTTTACTAAGTGGGTTAAGGGGATCTCTTTGTATGCCAACTATATGTAGACGACATTATATTTGGCTCTACTAATCAAGCTTTTAATGATGAATTTTTAAAGCTTACGACTAATAGGTTTGAGATGTCTATGATGGGGGGATTACGGTTCTTTCTTGGATTTGAGATCAAACAAACTTAGAGAAGGAACCTTCATAAATCAAGCAAAATACATCCAAGACATGCTCAAGAGGTTGAAGATGACAGATCTTAATGGTGTTGCCACACTGATGCAAACTAAATGCCATCTTGAACTCAATCCCAATGGTAAAGATAAGGACCAAAAGGTTTACCAGTCCATGATCGGCTCTCTCCTTTACCTCTATGCATCTAGACCCGATATTGTGTTGAGTGTATGAGTGTGTGCAAGGTATCAAGCTGCTCCTAAATAAAGCCACTTAGTGGCGGTCCAGAGAATCTTCTGATACTTGGTTCATTCCCCAAACTTCAGTATGTGGTATCCCAAAGGTTCATATTTCTCTCTATGCGGATATACGGATTTAGATTGGGCTGGTGACAAGGACGATAGGAAATCAACTTTTGGTGCTTGTTAGTTTTTGGGGCAGGTCTTTTGTATGTTGGTCTTCAAAGAAACAGACTTGTAAATCTCTCTCCACTGTCGAAGATGAATATGTGGCTGCTGCAAGTGCTTGTACTCAATTATTATGGATGAGGCAAACTCTAAAGGAATACGGTGTCAATTGTGACAAAGTGCCTTTTTTATGTGATAATGAAAGTGCAATCAAAATTGCGTACAATCCGGTGCAACATGTTGCTCGTGGCGATATTGACCTATCATTTGTGAGTACGAAGAACCAACTTGCTGATATTTTCACGAAGCCACTTGATGAAGCAAGGTTTTGTTACTTGAGGAATGAGCTAAATATCGTGGATTCGAGGAGTTTGGCTTGATCACCCTTGCATACTCACTTATATCTCTTCCTCTTTTTGGTTTAGGTGTGGGCATGGATATAGGGGGAGTGTGGTCCTAATTGATTGGGCTAACCTCCCCCATAATGCCGAAAGAAAGAAAAATCATTTCTCTTAATATCATTATGTGATATGTGAGTTCTTTGATGAGTATTGGTCATGAACCCAATATATATCTTCGCGGTGTCATACCTTTCATTCCAACATGGTGGCTTTGGCCACCACCCTCTTCTGTGAGAAGAGTTGGTTTCTTCAAGATCTTTTTGGTTTTTCTTGCATATCTTGTGCTCTTATGGAAAACACACACAATTTTGGCCTCTATTTGATTTGACTCTTGCAATCTTGGGTGTGTAGTACCATCTTAGTTTGGTCGTCTAAACCTAAGCCGTTTTCTATCCCCGAGCCATCTATCACTTGTGAGGGTGTTTATTTGAGGTTGCTGGCTTGAATCTGTGTTTACAGAAAGATTCAGAGAAGGGGCCGGATAATCTGGCCTAGGCGGTTTTGTCTTCTTAGGCTAGGGCAACGGGGAAGGGCTCAAACAGAGCAGTTCTTCCACCCCGCCTCCCTGCCTCTCCCTCAGCCGCCGCTGGACGTGGGTCGCCTCTGCCCTCCCCGGAGTCATTCCGACCGTCGGATTCTTCGGGCCCTCCCCGAATTTTCTTCCTAGCGCTTCCGGGTACCCTCTCCTCTGAGTTATTCTTCCAATGAGTGAGGGTAACTCCCCCATTCTTCTCTTTTGTATGGAAGTTGTTGTTTGTGGTGGAAACTCGGTTTAGAGGTTACTCTTTGTCTCCTATGCATGCTAGGAATTGTAGTATAACAATCCTTTTGCCCGATCTACTTTGGTACTATGAATCTGTGGCTTTCCTGAAAAATTGTGCCAGGGCCGGATTATCCGCCCCTGGCAGGGCCGGATTATCCGGCCTGGAAGGTTTGCGCCTAATTTAGATTTTCATAGTTTCTAGAATCAGGTGGATTTGGCTTGTGGATTGTTTTTCTACTGCTCTTAGCATTTCTCCTGGACTTGTGTGTGTGTGCTTATCCCCTTGCTACCCATCTTATTCATTTCACAGGTGGTTCAAGTGCTTCTAAGACATACAAACGCCATCCCCATGCCCGTTATTTGAGGCCTAACAAAGAAGGTGTTCTCGTGGACGAGGTTGAATTAAGGAGACAGAAAAGAGAGACTAAAAGGATGGCTGAATGTGCAAGGATAGAAAAGGCCACTCGAGCAAGTTCCAAGAGGAAGGGTAAGCAAACCAGAGTCAACTATAAGAAGATGGACATTATTACCTATGCTTCTATTCTCCATCGTGATCTGTATGATGAGGCTGAGCAAGATGAAGATCTTGGTGATTCCCATTTTTGGTGCACTGATCACAAGTTTATCTTCGAGGACGTCTATTCCAAGCCGAAGATCCATCCTATGCGTCCCATGATTTTGTCTAAGGCCAAGGAGAAGGCCCATCTTGTTGATGCATTGGCTATGGTTGAACAGATGGGGCTGCACCATCTCATGTCCCTACAATGCTCCTATGACTCCGTAGTGGTGAAGCAATTCTTCTCCACTCTTGTGATTTGTGGTGATGAACGATGGACTATGAAGTGGATGACTGGTGACACCCTTATTTAGGCTGATTTCAGGGTTTTCTCTCAGGTGCTTGGCTATCCCTTCAATGGTCGTGATCATGCTTGTGGAGATCGCATCATTTCTCCTATCAAGCCAAGTAAGGATACATTGCTCTCTCCCTACTGTGGTCCCAATGGTGCTATGGGCCTGGTGTCTAGTCTCCTACCTCTTTATGCTCAGCTGGTCGGTGTCTTTCGTGACTCCATCACACCTAGTGGGGGCAACAATGACAACATCTATGGCCACCTTGTTCAGCTGCTTGCTTTTGCCCATGAATGTGCCAATGTTGAAGATCAGAATATGACTTACAAGCTATATGTGATGGACTTCATATATCATGAGTTGACTGATGCCATATTCAATAGGCTTTCCATCCCTTATGCTCCTTACATTATGATGCTAATAAAACATATGCTTACTCATGAGAATTTCAACTATGATTGTGAGCATAAGGTGAAGAAGATTTACAACAAGGCAAGGAAGACCTCCCATCCCTCTTCAGCTCCAGAGGATCTCATGACAGATGGTCGTTCTACTGGGCGTAGGCCCCCTGTACCGTCCGTTGCCCGTGAGGTGAAGCAACTCAATGTGTTCCAGCGGAACATTCTGTGCATGGGGATAGACACATACAAGGGGCAGTATGTGACCTACAGGCAGAATCATGATATGGCCCACACTCAGCAGGTCATTCTCCACCATGTCTCAAGGGCATCAGGCCCTCTTCCTACTCCTGCAGCTCCCACACCGTATGCTTAGTGGAACACCTCCGGACTCAACTATGAAGTGCTCGAGCGCCACCTGTTTCCTGCCCCGACGAGGGAGCCTACTCCACCAGCTGATGATGATGAGGAAGATGAGGAGGAGTATGATGATGAGGACGAGGACGGGGACGAGGACGGTGATGAGGAGGACTATGACGAGTGATCTCTTGGGGAGTTAGTATCGCTATTCTTTCTTTTTGGCATTTCGATGCCATGGTCGAGCAACAGCTAGGGCTATCCCAAAAGAATCTTCCTGGACAAAACCCCCTTGTCGGCAATACAAGCCGTATGTTGACGCTTGTTTTTTCCCCAACTGGGCAAAGATAAGCTGCGGCGGCTGTAATTAGAAACAATCATGGAGAAGCAATTTCAGGAGGGACCTAGCCGGCCTATATCAATTGTATCAGATGAATCCAGCTGAAGCTCGATCTGGCTTTGAGGCATGGCCTCAATATACTCGAGATGGTTGGGTGCACGCCAACTATTGTGGAATCAGATAGATTAGAGCTTGTTAATGCATGTAATGGTGCAGCTGAGGTCTGGGGTCCATATACAGCGATTTTAGCAGATTGTTTCCAGATTTCAAATCACATTGGTTTAATCTCCTTCCAGCATTGCAGAAGACAAGCAAATAAAGTGGCGCACAATCAAGCTAGATTAAGTTATGAATCTATGATTCGCTGATAGTTTTGCTACTATTTGGGACGGGGACCCTCCCCCATCGGTGTTATCGGTTGTATCCCGGTTAATTGAGCAATAAATTGTGCGCCTGTCTTAAAAAAATATAGCCAAGCACACAACCGTGGCTGGAAAAATAAAAAGACCAACGTATGTCAAACAGAACGAGCAACACGGCCCAGCTAGCCTGGGACAACCACAGGGCCGCGTCTGCTGCTTGCCCCGACCATTGCTCTTAATTAGATCCGTACTGCTGGGTCGTTTCTTGATTCGCGGATTCCTCCCTGAGTCCAAGACGGTTTGAGTCGAGATCGGCTTACGGATCTGAGTCGAAGACGGTTTGAGTCGAGATCGGCTTACGGATCTGAGTCGAAGACGGTTTGAGTCCGCTTACGGATCTAGTATATGTATCGATCCACCTTTGGTAAGTTTTGTAAGGTCTCACCTCGATCCACCTTTGGTAGAAACCATAGACTAGCGCGGCGGCGAGAAAAAAGTGCGAGGCAGTCAGTGACGGCGACCTTTGGAAGATGGAGACGGAGAGGGAGACAAAGGGGGGATCAGTGACGGTGGGCAGCGCCAAATTGGCCATGGATCAAGAGGTGATCGGTCCAGATACCGAAAAGAAGAAGACCTTGCAGCAGCTGGTGAAAGATCTGGACATGGACAAGCAAGAGGTGATCATCAGTCCGGAGACGGAAGAATCTATGTCAAAAAAAGCCGAGGAGCACAAGACAGCGGACAAGGAGATGGCTTATGAGGCGATGAATTTCGCTAAATACCGCAGATACTGGGAATCTGCATGGAGCGAAACCTGCACTTCCTTCGAATGCATGAGTGAGTAGACATCCTGCCACTTCTTTTCTATTTGCTCTTTTTTCATATCTAGTAGTAATTCATGTCAGATATCTAACACACGTACGCTTCTAATTAACTTGGGTGATGCATGCAACCAGCGGCATTGAGCTCCATGCAATTTACATACTATACACCTGGACGGGGCACGCGATACAATGACGCAGCAGACACTCCTGCCACCTTGCAGATAGTTTCCATCAAGCTCACAGGAATAGCCGGTGGCCTCCAATGGCCATTGTCCGTGTATGGTGTGGTTGCCATCTGAGACGTCGTGGATCATAACCGCAACTTTCTCTTCTCGTGTGATCGCAACAGATCTCAAGAACTGACACCAAACGTATGTACTTTTATTTGCTTTTTTAGATTTCATGCCCTACATGAGTTAACGGGGTTTTATCATTAACGCTTGCAGGATCCTTTTTTGCATTTGATTGGCCCGTCTCGTGCTGTTGTATTTGAAGACATGGTCGACATTGAAATCCAACTCAGTGTAGAAGGTCCAACAGGGTCTCAAGATAAGCCATTGATCACTGAAGCACGGTGTTACAACGAAGCATTTGATGATGTATCTACCGTTTGCTTCAAGAATTGTTTCTGCACGGTGGAGTTATGCATGCAAGTTGTTAGAAAAACAATCCAGGCCACTATCCTTGGAGTCCAGGTTGTCAAAGATAGGCGACGTCCTTTTAAATATGGAGCCCGAGTTACTTGCTCCTCCCCTGTATCAGGGAAACCGGGGTTCCCTAATAATCCCCCATCCACGGAAATTGTGATGGTTGATTCTAAAGACAGAGAAATGTTGTATGGTTCTGATGGTTACCTACATCTTCCGAGGACTGTTGTTTCTGTAGAAACCAAAGGAAGGTTGGATGTTGGCATTCTAGCCTACTCCAAATCTGGTGAAATTGCTGGACACGTGCATGTCAATTTTCCGCCCCAATTTAGCAAAATAAGCCAGAGAAAATGTTTTGTCCGTGGTGTTGAGGTGGTGATTACCGTTGCTTGGTCCCTTGTTGCTACGGACATGGAAACTCTTATGGCACTAGGGAGATTGGCCTGCGTCTCCTGATATCCATGTGGATTACTGGAGCTTGCTAGTAGTATTTCTATCTAGTATATGAGTTAGCTACGTGAACTTGTCCAACCATTGTGTACTGTCTACAACTTTCAGCTATTTGTTTATCTGTAGTAACTTATGCCATCCAGCTATATTATTTTCATTAATCTACGTGGAAGTGCTTTTGTTTTGATTCATAACCGTTATTGCTACCTGATCTGTTGCTCATCTGTCCTGTTTTATTCTTGTCTGGTTTCTTGGATGGTCATCAGTCATTTTTTTTTTCAAGTAAAAAAGAAACAAGGTCGTGAAATCCCAATTATTCCAAGATTCAGACTAGCAACAAGCAGTCTAGACCTTTTCTTGTGTTTAATTAATATGCTGTCCTCTTAACTACTAGCTCTTCTGTATTTGGTAGTGTTAACGATCCGAGCTGATCTAACTTCGTCAGACATTAGTCTTGTTATGAATTTGGATTACAACTTATACATTGGTGCCATGTTTCATTGCAAGTATAATGTTCCACTTCACACAGCTCGAGAACTGTCTTCAGTTTCCTTATTCTGCACCCTGTACGATGAACAAAAGATGTGTATGTACTCAGTGTAGCTATTGATGAGAATGTAGAGACGATGATGCAGCAAAAAATACACACGATGTCTCGTACTCCCTCTGTTCCACAATATAAAATATTTTACCTTTTGTGAAACTAATATACCTAGGCGTCTTTTAGTGTCTAGGTTCTGAGTGAACTACACACTAAAATGTGTGTAGATACATTCATTTCACAAAACTAAAACATCTTATATTTTAGAACGGAGAAAGTATATTATTTTGATGGCTGGAGGGGAGCTTTTCGACCTAAATGGCCCTTTCGCAAATTTAATGGGACTTTTAGCCCTTAACCAAACTTATTTCTTCTCCCCCCGCCCCTAAGAATGCCGGAAAACGCCACACTAAATGATGCGGAACTATCCTTTTTTGATGCCACATGTAACAGTAGTTAATCAGAGTTAACCATGACCACATGTAACATTAGCTAACCAGGGTTAACCGTAGCATTCCATCTGTCTAACATATGTAATGCTACATGGTTTAGTAATATAATGGCTACTTCCTACATATAATTGTTGCATCATAATTATATCATGCTCATGTCATCATGCCACCTTGCATTTGAGCATCATATAAAACCCTTTTCACTTGGTTCTTATCTCATATGCATTTATTAATTGTATTTGCCTCTTGATACATTGTAGTTGGTTCTTGATTTAGTGTTAATGCCCAATTTGAGTTGGGGACATATCTTTTCCAACTCCACCACCTTAACTTGTCACCACCTTATAATTCCACCATCCCAATTACACATGAGCTCTTACATTTCCCTTTGGCTTTTCAATCTAGCTCATATGTGTTGGGGTGGATCCACTTCTTTCTACATGCTTCCATACATGATACATGTTGTTCTCACAACATTGATTATGGGAAGCCTTATGGCCTTTTGGCATGACATGTGAGTAGAAATGTTGCATCTAAGTCTCTATATGGATTTTATTTACCATATGCTCATGTATGGGGTTATATTTGGCTACAAGTGCTCTAGTGGAAAAATACACACTATCATGGCCATTTATCCTCATACATGTGCATATACTAATTATTCCCATATGTCAAGCAAGCTTCTTCTTTGAATGGTTTTAATCAAATACTTCGGCATGCATGCAAGAATATATGGCCATGATTGAAGATAGTTGTTTTCACAACTAGAATTGGGGGCATTTATTACTCATGCATGGGCCATGCAAGATCATCACCATCCCCTTTTCTTTGGTTTTCTTGGATTTTGAGTGGATCATGGCCTTTTGAGGATCAAGCCAAGTGTGCTCTTTTCTTTTTCTCCACCATTCTTAGGGCACATCCATTTTGTTTTGTTGAGCCTAGGGCATGCATATACAAGTGGAGTCTCCTTCCCTCTTAAACTCACCCTCACCATCTTGATCTCTTCTTTCCTTGCCATGTGCACCCAAAAACCCTAAACATCTCTCTCTCCATCTCATCTACCACCACCATGTGTTCAACAAAAACTCACTCACCCCTCTCTTTTCTCACCACCACCACTACTAGGCCGAGCCTCCCTGTACACCCCCGGCTCGACTCACAACTCTCCCTGTCTAGACCTAGCCTATGCCGAGTCACCATACCCCTCTTGCAACCCTAGCCGAACCCCATTCCTTCCTCCTTTGGCTTGGGCCAGCAACCACCAGACCCCTCCCCCAAGTTGCTCCTCTCTGACCCGTCTCCCCTCTCTTCTCGTTGCTACAGGACAAGAGACAGAGGGAGGGAGGAGGACCTAGCCCGATCACCCCTTCCTCACCTTTTACAAAAGCTACCACCCTCCCCATGTGCTCTACCCTCCTCCCTCATCTACCCCACACCTCACCCCACCTCAGACCCTATCCTCTCCCCCCTTGCTTTTCCCCTAGCCATGGCCATGGTCTTCCTAAACCCTAGCCTCGACCTCGGTTGTTAGCCGGTGGTGAAGTGGTGCCTAGAGGTGGGGATAGTCGGGAAGCGCTTCTACGCCGTTCTCACCGTCACCTCGCACCAGGAGCTGCCCCGGAGCGCGCCGGAGAAGCCTCGCCGCCGCCGCGCCCGAGCTGGACTGTCGTCGCTGCCACCAAGCCCCATCGCGGATCACCTCCACCTCTGCCTCTAGAACCGCTCACGCGAGCCTCTGGTGAGCCCCTCTACCCTCCGGACATGCTCTTCTCCTCCCTCTCATGCGGTATCGCTGCCGCACTCCGTCGAACGCTCTGCGCGCCACCGCCGCCGCCACCTGTTGCACCTGCGCGTGCCTGTACCCTCTGTTCTTCCCGATTTTCCCGTTGCTGGAGACCTCCTTCGCGAAATCCACACACACCAAAAACGTAGCCCCAACTTCCCTCTTCAAAACGACTACCTATACGCCCAAAACCATCCACCACAGCTCTCGCCATCTTCTCCAGAAGAGCGTGGTTTTCCCTGTCAACACTGCCTTCAGCACGTATTTTTCCCGATCGATGTTTGGCCTCTGTTCATCACCAGATCTCGATGAATTTGGATTACAACTTATACATTGGTGCCATGTTTCATTGCAAGTATAATGTTCCACTTCACACACACTACAGGAATGGCACGGTGCGCCGACGGCCGGCACGTACGCCGACGGCCAATTGTCGGGGCCGTCGGCGTAGCACCGGGCCAGGCCAGGCCCGCTTCCGAGCCCTCGGCGTAGCCACCGATACGCCGACGGTGGCCCTCGGCGTACGCAGGCCTTCGGCTTACGGGGTGTCCGCGTGGCACTTGCCGGCCTGGCTAGGACGGATCCCTAACGGCGCCATCAATACGCCGAGGATGACCGTGGGCGTACCGCCGTACGTTTTTTTATTCATACGCCGAGGGTCACCGTCGGCGTACCGCCGTACATTTTTATTTATTTTTTCCACCCAATTATAAATTTATTTTATATTTGTATTTATTTATTAGTATCAATTATTTAGGTTCTATTTTATCAAATCGACGGATTCGTAGCCTCCAAATAATAGTCTCCACGCCCACATGAAATGTCGAATCTTCTCACACCTTGAGAAATTTGCATGTTTGTAAGTGTTATTATCACATGTGTGTGAAATTTATATATCACACTTTTAGTGAAGTTGTTCAGAGATTCAATCCTTATCACTAGGGGGTAGACGATCCGAGGCCCACAGATCAGGGTTCCGTGGCAAACCGCGCTCCGGGTCGTAGGAATCCCTCAAGAACTTGCATGTGGCCCTTGCACATGCATGGAGGTGTGGTGTTGTGTTGAAACATGCAAAACCTAGTCCTCGGGTTGCATAAATGTGTCCCCCTTCGCATGCATGTGTTGTAACCTAAAAGGGAAGGTTCTGGACTTATATAAGGGGGAAACTCCCCGTTCCGGTGAAACCGGGTAGGATACTGCCGCAACTTGTGAACCAACATGGTTTTACATCATCATATGACCTAAAAAACACAAAACAAGAGAGCTACGCCGGGCTACCCCTGTCGGAGAGCGTCTAGGGGTAGGCGATCTGAGCCCACAGATCGGGGTTTCAGCAAACCGCGCTCCGGTCGTGAAACCCTCAAGGACTTGCATGTGGCCCTTGCACATGCATGGAGGTGTGGTGTTGTGTTGAAACATGCAAAATCTAGTCCCGGGATTGCATGAATGTGTCCTCCTTCGCATGCATGCGCTGTAACCTAAAAGGAAAGGTTCTGGACTTATATAAGGGGGAAACTCCCTGTTCCGGTGAAACCGGGTAGGATACTGTCGCACCTTGTGAACCAACATGGTTTTACATCATCATATGACCTAAACAAACACAAAACAAGAGAGAGCTACACCGGGCTACCCCTGTCAGAGGAACGTCTAGGGGGGTAGACGATCCGAGGCCCACAGATCAGGGTTCCATGGCAAACCGCGCTCCGGGTCGTAGGAAACCCTCAAGAACTTGCATGTGGCCCTTGCACATGCATGGAGGTGTGGTGTTGTGTTGAAACATGCAAAACCTAGTCCCCGGGTTGCATGAATGTATCCCCCTTCGCATGCATGCGCTGTAACCTAAAAAGGAAGGTTCTGGACTTATATAAGGGGGAAACTCCCCGTTCCGGTGAAACCGGGTAGGATACTGCCGCACCTTGTGAACCAACTGTTTGGTCCGCAGCATAGAAAACAAAAATTTTCCTACGATGAGAACTATACGCCAAGATCTATCTACTAGATACAGAGCAGCGGGTGGACATACATCCATGGAGAACTTATCCTCGAAGACAACGAGTTTTGTTAACGAGTAGGAACTCGTGGTTGATGTAGTCGTACGCTTGCCGATCTCAAGATCGTGTGGAAGTCCGAGCGCCTCAAATCAGCAGCGCATCCGTCCTCGCACACACATTCAAGCCACCGGACAACCTCCACCTCCTCGCTCCAGCGATCCAGCGGAAGCAGCAACTCCTTCAAGCGAAATGCCACGGGAACATGTATCTCGCTAATCCGAGACCATGGGGAATAATTCTAGAGGGAGAGAGATCCTTCACAAGGAGGTGTGAGGATGAAGGAGGAATGGGTGGTCTTTATAGGAGGAGGGGTGCCCCTCTCTCCATGGCAGCGCATGGGGGTGACCCTCACCTACCCCATTCATGTGGTTGTTGCCCCTCGACATTATAATGCCTCTTCACATTCCATTTTAAAGTCTCCACTTTATATTCATTAATTTTCTCAAAATTTAATTTTCTCTCATTTTTTAAAACTCTTTTTATTAAATTTATTCAGAATTTTGTTAATTACTTTAATTAACAAACATTCACATATAGCCTTGCAATATTTCAATATCACATGTAGAACCACCTTCGCAATTTCACAGAAACAATTTCCGGTTTCTATTGAAACAATTCCTGCGCTTTGCAATTCTTTAAATACTGAAACATATGTGCTCCAAAATGGTGTCCGTAACTCTTAAGTGTGCCACCCTACGGTTCATGAATAATGCGAGACATGATCGAGACCCTTCTCCGATCAATAATCAGCGGGACACAGAGTTCGTCTTGACTCCTACACTTTCAACGATGACTCCTGTGATCGTGAGAACCTTTAACTTGTAACTAAATCCTTTGTCTCGATATATTACATATGCGAGATTCGATCATCGGTATCTCCATACCTAGTTTGATCTCGTTCAAGACATGCACTCTTTTCGTTCCGTGATATAACATTCTAGTGATCACATCACTTGCTTGCAAGCTATCTTAATGTGATATCACCGAGAGGGCCCAGAGTATATATATCTGTCATCGGGATTGACAAATTCCACTCTTGATCCATGAGCCTCAACATAACACCTTCGTAGCACTGAACCCATCTTTATAGTCACCTTGTTACGGTGTGACGTTTGATGTTATCAAGATACTCTTCCGGTGATAGCAATTAACATGATCTCATGGTCTAAGGATAAAGATTACTTCATATGATGTTATAGCAATATAAACATAATGACTTGATCGTAATGCTATACTTCGGATGAATGTTCATCACATCATTCCACCAATGGTGTGACCTTGTTATTAACAACATCCAATGTCCATGATTAGGAAACCTTGATCATCTTGTTAATCAACAAGCTAGTATATAAGAGAGGCATAACTAGGAACCCTTTTTGTTTATTACACACACATGTATTGATGTTTCCGATCAATACAATTCTAGCATGTAAAATAAACATTTATCATAAACATGGAATAAGATAATAACCACTTTATTATTGCCTCTCGGGCATATTCCCTTCACCAACATGGTTTTACATCATCATATGACCTAAACAAACACAAAACAAGAGAGAGCTACGCCGGTCTACACCTGTCAGAGGAACGTCTAGGGGGGTAGACGATCCGAGGCCCACAGATCAGGGTTCCGCGGCAAACCGCGCTCCGGGTCGTAGGAAACCCTCAAGAACTTGCATGTGGCCCTTGCACATGCATGGAGGTGTGGTGCTATGTTGAAAAATGCAAAACCTAGTCCCCGGGTTGCATGAATGTGTCCCCCTTCGCATGCATGCGTTGTAACCTAAAAGGGAAGGTTCTGGACTTATATAAGGGGGAAACTCCCCGTTCCGGTGAAACCGGGTAGGATACTGCCGCACCTTGTGAACCAACATGGTTTTACATCATCATATGACCTAAACAAACACAAAACAAGAGAGCTACTGGCTACCCTGTCAGAGCAACGTCTAGGGGGGTAGACGATCCGAGGCCCACAGATCAGGGTTCCGCGGCAAACCGCGCTCCGGGTCGTAGGAAAACCTCAAGAACTTGCATGTGGCCCTTGCACATGCATGGAGGTGTGGTGTTGTGTTGAAACATGCAAAACCGAGTCCCCGGGTTGCATGAATGTGTCCCCCTTCGCATGCATGCGTTGTAACCTAAAAGGGAAGGTTCTGGACTTATATAAGGGGGAAACTCCCTGTTCCGGTGAAACCGGGTAGGATACTGCCGCACCTTGTGAACCAACATGGTTTTACATCATCATATGACCTAAACAAACACAAAACAAGAGAGAGCTACGCTGGGCTACCCCTGTCAGAGGAACGTCTAGGGGGTAGACGATCCGAGGCCCACAGATCAGGGTTCCGCGGCAAACCGCGCTCCGGGTCGTAAGAAACCCTCAAGAACTTGCATGTGGCCCTTGCACATGCATGGAGGTGTGGTGTTGTGTTGAAACATGAAAATCTAGTCCCCGTGTTGCATGAATGTGTCCCCCTTCGCATGCATGCGCTGTAACCTAAAAGGGAAGGTTCTGGACTTATATAAGGGGGAAACTCCCTGTTCCGGTGAAACCAGGTAGGATACTGCCGCACCTTGTGAACCAACATGGTTTTACATCATCATATGACCTAAACAAACACAAAACAAGAGAGAACTACGCCGGGATACCCCTGTCAGAGGAACGTCTAGGGGTAGACGATCTGAGGCCCACAGATTAGGGTTCCGCGGCAAACCGCGCTCCGGGTCATAGGAAACCCTCAAGAACTTGCATGTGGCCCTTGCACATGCATGGAGGTGTGGTGTTGTGTTGAAACATGCAAAACCTAGTCCCCGGGTTGCATGAATGTGTCCCCCTTCGCATGCATGCGCTGTAACCTAAAAGGGAAGGTTCTGGACTTATATAAGGGGGAAACTCCCTGTTCCGGTGAAACCGGGTCGTAGGAAACCTGTCAAAGGAACGTCTAGGAGGATAGAATATAAAAAAGTATATAGTAATAATATAGTAATAATATAATATAGTATAGTAATAATATAATATAGTAATAATATAATATAGTATAGTAATAATTTAAAAAAGTATAAAGTATATACTAATACTGGAAAATTAAAAAAACGTCTAGAGGGGTAGAATATAAAAAAGTATATAGTAATAATATATGGTAATAATATAGTAATAATATAATATAGTATAGTAATAATATAAAAAAGTATAAAGTATATACTAATACTAGATAATTAAAAAACGTCTAGGGGGTAGAATATAAAAAAGTATATAGTAATAATATATAGTAATAATATAGTAATAATATAATATAGTATAGTAATAATATAAAAAAGTATAAAGTATATACTAATACTAGAAAATTAAAAAAAACCTAGCTACGCCGACGGCAGCCCTCGGCGTATCCTGGCCGTCGGCGTAGCGTTATCCCTTTTTTTGCCCGCGGCCCACCTGGGCCACTCACCCCCGACCCTATCCCCAACCCGCCCCCGACCCCGCCGCCACTCAACCCGCCCCCGACCCCGCCGCCACCAGCCGCTGCTCCCCGCCGCCGCCGCCCCTCCTCCTCCCGACCCCGCCGCCACCCCTCCTCCTCCCGACCCTGTCGCCGCCCCTCCTCCTCATGAGCTCAGCCTTCCTCCTCCTCCCGCCGCCACCGCCACCATCCTCCTCCCGGAGCTCGCCGCCCCTCCTCCTCCTAGAGCCCCGCCGCCTCCTCCTCCTCCCTACGCCGCCTCCTCCTCCCCGAGCTCCTCCCAAAGCCTCTCCTCCTCCCCGAGTTCGCGGCCGCCGCCCCTCCTAGTCCCGGAGCTCGCCCCTCCTCCTCCCCAAGCTCGCCCCTCCCTACGCCGCCTCCCCCGCGCAGCAACCGCCTCGCTGCATCGCCCCCCCTCCCTGTCCTGTCCCTTCGTCGAGCCATCACCGGAGCTCCGGTCTCTCGCAGGTACATCGAGAATTTTAAAGATTAGAGCTGAATCCTACACTTGGCTAAAATAGATGAAATTTGCTAAATAGATGTTGCATATTTAACCATTTGTTCATGTTTTTGCGATTCTGGGAGGTGGCGGGGGTGTTTCGACGGCAGGGTCCCGGATCATCTTCGACGATTTGATCACGCTTCGAGGGTGAGAATCCGTTCGCCTCTCTTGTACCTAGGTTTATTTTCGTGTCTAGATCACCAAGTCTGTCGTGTCACCTAGGCGTCATCCCGACCGTAAGCATTACGCGACTTAATATGCATTAGTGGTCTCGCATATTTTGAACCGTAACGCATACAGCTTTTATCGGGCAGTCGGCAAATTCGTAGTTGGGTATAGTTCTCCCTGGCTCTACCTTGATTCGAGACAGGATTTCGGTGACGCCTCCTCGTTGTTCTCCGGATGCACATCCTCTTGGCTTTTTGTCGAGACGTGTATCAGGAGAGCAGCGAGAGGTGTCTTGCAAATTCTACTCGGATCGGGGTAGAGCCAGGGAGAACTTACCCAATCTACGGATCCGGCGGCTGGTTAGGACCCTCTTTTCCTATTAGACATGTAGGTTGATGAATGCGTAAAAACATGAAGCATTTAATCTCCTGTTTGATATAAAATATTATATTTATTGTTTGGCTCCCAACAAAGCAGAAGAGGATGGCTAATAATGGGTGGATGTAAAGTGGCCATATTAGTGCGACTAATAAAACAGACGATTGGGTACGGAACACTCATTTGTTAGTGAATGAGTTAGCGTGTGGTTCGAAGGCAACGGTTCGGACACTTTGTCCCTATGCTCATTGCACTAAGCGTCATCGTCAGGGAAAGGATGACATGTATAAACACCTTCTGCAATATGGGTACATATCTAACTATGTCACGCAAGTCGACTTTGCTCGATCTGAGCGTGATGGGGTGAGTGATGCGTCAGCGGCTCAATGGCAATGAGCACGATGGGATTAGAAACTTTCTAGATGATCTCATCGATGCTGACTAGCCGGATTCGCCACCTCGACGGGAGGAACCACCAGAACCAGAGGAACCACCAGAACCAGAGGAACCGCTAGAACCAGAGGAACCAGAGCCAACCGCGAAGGCCTTCCTTGATATGATGGCCACGACTAAGAGGCCTCTGTACGAGGGTGCAAAGATTTCTCAGCTCGATGCCATCTCTCAGTGTCTAGCCGACAAGTGCCAGTACTCCGCCACCCATTCTCACTTTGAAGCTAATCTGAGAACATGTGGTAACATGTTGCCTGAAGGGCATTGTCTGCCTAAAACCTTTTACGAAACGAAGAAACTCATGAAGGAGCTGAACATGGATTATGAAAAGATAGATTGTTGTCCAAAAGGTTGCCTTTTGTTTTGGAAACAGTTTGCGGATGACAAGTACTGCTCCATTTGTGGGGCCTCTAGGTATGATGAGGTAAAGGGAAAGGATGGTCAGATGAGGGAGTCGAATGTCGCTCTAAAGATTCTTCGGTATCTCCCATTCATAAAAAGAATCCAGCGGCTTTACTTGAGCGAGGAGACTGCCAAACAGATGACGTGGCACAAGAAGAGGAAGAGATATGAGGACGAGCACGGACAGAAGAAGATGGGACATCCGTCTGATGATAAGGCATGGAAGAACTTCGATGACAAATACCCCCGGTGGGCAGAAGAGGCTCGGAATGTCAGAATTGCGATAGCAACAGATGGATTCAACCCATATGGTTTGTCGACGGCCGCGTACAGCTGCTGGCCGGTGTTTGTTATTCCGCTCAATCTCCCCCCCGGAGTATTAATGCAACAGAAGACCATGTTTTTGTCGTTGATCATTCCAGGGCCCGAGTACCCGAGGAAAAATTTGAGTGTCTACATGCAACCGATTGTGGATGATTTGAACCACTCCTGGATACACGGGACGTTGACATACGATCGAGCATCGAAGAGAAACTTCTTGATGAAAGTTTGGTTGCAGTATACCATGCATGACATGCCCGGGTATGCCCTAACGTGCGGATGGTGTACAGATGGTAAGTGGCCATGCCCAGTGTGCAGGCACCGACTTGAGTTTCTTTGGCTAAAGTCGGGTCGCAAGTATGTTGTGTTTGGCACGAATTGATAGTACCTCAAAAGAAAGCATCCGTTCAGAGAAGACAAGAAGAACTTCAAGAAGGGCAAAGTTGTGCATGAAGTAAAAGAGGTACCAAAGTTCGATGGTTCAGTTGTTGATGCCGAGCTACGTGCTCTCGTGCCTGCGGCGCCGGGAACTGGCCATCTATTTGCGGGATATGGTGTAACGCACAACTGGACTCATGTGGCAGCCTTAACGAATCTTGTGTATTACAAGGACCTTGAACTTCCCCATAACATCGATGTGATGCACACCGAAAAGAATGTCGGGGAGTCCCTTTTTCACACAGTACTAAACATTCCTGGAAAGTCAAAGGATAATGTCAAGGCTAGAGTCGATGTTGAGAAGCAAGAGATTACACATGCAGCCTCCTACTGTCCATCGAAAGAATTGGTTCAAGCCGCATGCCTACTACTGCCTTGATAATGTCCAAAAGAAGGAGTCATTCAGGTGGCTCAAATATGTCATGATGTTCCCTGATGGTTATTGTTCGAATATAAGTAAGGGAGTCAATCTTTCGACGGGACAAGTCACCAGGCTCAAGTGTCACGACTATCATATATGGATTGAGCGGCTGATGCCGGTGATGGTTCGAGGGTATCTCCCCGAGAAAGTCTGGCGAGTGCTTGCGGAGTTGAGCCATTTCTTCCGCACGCTTTGTGCTAAGCAGATATGTCCTCTGGTTATTGAGAAGCTGCAAGTTCAGGTGCCGGAGTTGCTATGCAATTTGACCCACCACCCTCCGCTCTGTGCTAAGTAAGAAAAAAGCTACACGGAGTGGGAGACAGCCAAATCCCAATCCGTGTTACCCCGATCTTGCTGGTGCGGGAGGAGGACGAGGTCGAGGTCGAGGTCGAGGAGGAGGATGAGGACGAGGTGGCAGGGG
Organism: Avena insularis; assembly: GCA_023614405.1. NCBI lineage: Eukaryota > Viridiplantae > Streptophyta > Magnoliopsida > Poales > Poaceae > Avena > Avena insularis. Next base: position 104,132,906 of record CM042694.1, read on the forward strand.
AGGAGGCATGGACTTTGACCCACCACCCTCCGCTTCTGGCGACGTGGCTCCTGAGTTCTTCCTGACAGAGCAGCCTTTTGGGAGCAGTGAGCCGAGACCGAGAGGGAGGCAGAGACCGAGACGGAGTCTAGAGACGAGGCGGAGGCGGAGGCTGACACTAGCTACGAGTTGGTGCCGCCGAAGAAATTGCGGAATCATGGGGAATCGGGAGTCCCTGAGGAGAGGTTAGAGCCTAGGACCCAGGAGGCGAAAGCCCTTATTATTCCAGATGGCCTTGAGTAAGTGTACTAATTTTGCAATTTAAAACATGTAATTTCATATTGGTCATAAATAATTTGGCATGTGTACTAATGTTTATTATTGTGCAGCAATTGGACATTTCCTCCGGGGACCAAGCCTCGCCTTCCTAACAACCTGGTTGGAGATCTGATTAGGAAGTTCTGGCCGGGCTATCACATTTCCCCCGATGGTGTCAGGAGGCTAGCTACTACTTGGGCGGACTACCCGACTACTCGTGTCCCGGGATTTCCGACAGCTGCTAATGCTGTCATCACCAAGTTTTGGGTAAGGCATATTTCTCGAGTTAATACTTGATGACCCCACCGTGCTAACTCATGACTCTTACAATTGTTTTTTATGCATGATTGAAGTGCTTTTATCGTGTGGCTGAGGAGGACCAGGAGAAGGCGGACAGGACTTTGCTTGGGGCTTGTGTGAAGTTGACACCCCAGGTGTGGTACAACCAGAAGGTCACGGCCGCTAGTCACTTCTGGGCCGACAGGGGCGTGAGGATCAGGAAGGAAGACATTGTCGGTAAGAAGTCTAATCCTGAGTACTCGATGACGCCAGAAGAGTACATGTCGGTGAGTAAAATGTCAATGAGATTCTACATTGCTGTTGTAGCATCCCAATTGTCTAACAATTGTAATGCTACTTGGTCTAGTAATATAATGGCTACTTCCTATACATAATTGTTGCATCATAATTATATCATGCTCATGTCATCATGCCACCTTGCATTTGAGCATCATATAAAACCCTTTTGATTTGGTTCTTCTCTCATATGCATTATTAATTGTATTGGGCTCTTGATATATTGTATTTGAATCTTGATATATGCTTGATGCCCAAATTGAGTTGGGGGCATATCTTTCATTCCACTCCACCACCTTTCTTTGTTACCACCTTATAATTCCACCACCCTAATTACCATGGGCTTTTATTTTATTTGGCTTTTACTCTAGCTCATGTGGGTTGGGATGAATCCAATTATCTTTTCCTATAGCTTGTCCTTACACCATATTTTGGAATACATATGTAAAAATGCCATGGATATTTATTTTGTTTTCACAAGATAAAACCTAGCACTAATGTTTATGCATGGGCCATGCAATCATCACCCCATACCACTCTTTGGTTTCTACTTGGATTTTTGGGTGCTTTATCTCTTTTGATCTCTCTCTTTATCCATCATCTATCCAAGCATGGTCATGTGGGCTCTTTCCACATAAACCACCATCACCCCATCTTTGCATGACCATGTGTGGCCATCTTAATCCTACCCTAAAAACCCTACCCCATCTCTCCTCCTCCCCAACCATTCCTCTTTGCTTGTTTCTTTTGTGTTGGTCTTGCTAAAACCCAAAACCCATGTGCTTGATCATGAGTTGTTCATGATCACACCCTAACCCCATCACCCCCCTCTACCCCAACCTAAACCAAAACCCTAACCAAGCCCTCCACCTAGATAACCCGAGCCACCCCTCTCTAGCTAACCCTAGCTACCCGACCCTCTCTCTCGACCTCTCTCCTTTTCTCTATGCCATGCAGGCCCCACCTAGCTACCCCATCTACCCCCTCTTCTAAGCCCTAGCCGATGCTAGACCTAGCTCGCCCGAGCCTCCTCTCTCTTTCTCTCTTCCTGCCGAGATAGCCCCACACCGAGCCAGCCCCACAGCCACGCCGTCCCCACCTGGCAGCCCTCCCTGCGCCTACCCTGGCTGCCCGCAGCAAGCACGTGAGAAGGAGGAGTAAAGGTGGCCGAGGCCACCTTTATCTCTAAACACTCCCGCACGTCACCCCAACCCCTCCCTATCTACTCCATCGCCTCGCGCGCCCTGGCATCGCCAGATCCACCCCAGGACCCTGCCCTCTCCCCTCCTTCTGCTTTACCGAGGCCAGCTCCTCCCGCCGGTCACCGCCAGTACCACCGCCTCTTCCTCGACTCAGCCGGCGTGGGCGACGTGGAGGTGGTCGAGGAGACCGAGGAGGACCCCCTCCTTCACCCTGGACGCACCAGCGAGGAGGAGAAGCCCCACGTCTGCCGAAACACCGCGACGCTGCCAAAAACCCTAATCTTGCCGGCCGTCCGCCGCTACGTCGCCCTGCCGCTCCCCAAGCCGATCCACCACCACCAACCCTCTCTCGGTGAACCTCCGACCCCCCCTGACATCCTCTCGCTCATCATCTCTTCCTAGAAAAGCAGATCATTCTGTCGGGCACTCTCTTTGCGTGGCGTCGCTGCCGCCGTCCCGCCATAGTAGCCTCTTCTAGCCGCGCAGCGGTTACCCAACAACATCCCCCGACCACCGCAGCGGTAGCCGCCACCGCGCGCCAGTCGCAGCGTTGAGTCTCCGCCCGCTCTGCGTCTGGCGTCGGATCCGTCGATATGATCGAGAAGAAAAACAGTGGCGTGGGGCTGTTTTCCAGTTAACCCCCCAACCTTTTGTTTTCGCAACCCGCTCGATCCGGGCCGCTTTGTCGCGGTATGGCAGTTTGAATAGGCACCCCCATCTTTCCGCGTCTAAACCCGCAGTCCCCGGCCGCGCCAGGTGGCACCTGCTCCTTCACCCCCTGGCTTGTGGACCGATCAAGACAAGGTCCCACTTGTCAACCTCTGTGGCTCGCTGCGGTCGCGGTGAGAAAAGTCTGCCACGTGTTGGTTTCAGCCAGCTCAGCGCGGCCCCACCCGTCAGTGACTGGGGCTAGCTGAGGCTGTGTATAAAACGTTCCCTGGCTATCTGTTTTAACAAAACAAATTCAAAATTGTTTAAATTCAAATTCAAATCTGTTTTTAAATAACTTTTAAATTATAACTCCAAATAATACAAATGATATATGTTTTTGAATCAGAAAAATGTGAGGAATTCAAATATGCTATTCAAAATAATGTTTGAGCACTTTAAAATTTCGAGATGATTAAAATTATAATAAAATGCCCTTTTTCTTAATTAATTAATAACTTTAGTTTTATAACTCCAAATTTGACAAATAATATGTCTAAATCGATCAGCGCGACGAGCCCGTTCTATCTATGCATTCCATGTTCTAAATTGCAGCATGCATCATATAAATATAAAGTATACAGCAACTTATATGAGAGCAAACCGGGCTAAAAACTTAATGAAATGCTTTAATCTTGTACCCCACACCTCACCCATGCCATGCTACATTATTGACATGCAAATTGTGCATCATTCATCATGGCATGATTGTTGGCTTGTCGCATTTTAATTCATATGCTTGTGCACTCTATTTATGTTGGCTCTTGTTTGTTTGGTTCTTCTTCGAATAGACGCTGAGCAGGGGATATATCAGGAATCCCAGGAGCACTACCCAGATCCGTCCCTCGCTTCAACTGAGCTGCCAGGCAAGCACTATCATATGCTTGCATACATATAGTACCTATTGCCTCTATATTATTCTTGCATCATTGAGTCGCGATTGCATTAAATTGAATCCCAAGTACTGCATAGCCTTTATTTTTAAACCCCACCGAAGCTTGTTCCTCCATCCCATGAGCCATTACTACATGAGTTGGTTGAGCCATGCGGGTCGTAGAATAGCATGTGTAGGGTATGTGAGTGTCTGATGGATAACGAGGTACCTAAACAACTTAACCTGAGTAGTAATGGGATAACTAATGAAAGTGGCACCGATGAGCAATATCTGCTATTTGGTTCTTCATGCTCACTTGTGTCCCGTAGGACCCCGAGTGCTTGATTCCTGTTCCTTGACTATTCGCACTATCCACATCCGGGAGGCCTTATGGACCATCCTGAGCCAGAGCTTGATTCATTCTTATTTCTCGGGGCCACAAAGTAGTTTGGGGCTTTATTACTATCTTGTACTTATGCCATGTTTACTGCTTTATTTAAGATTGTGCGAGGAGCACCTGTACTGTTTAGGGATCGCAGCACGATTTCGCGGTATCGACAAGCCCAGTCACATTTTCGGGTTCCCAATCGTTTATAGCCGTTCTCGCAAACCCTGGGTCCGTCTCGGAGTCGGCCAACTTCGTTGCGGGTAGCTTATTGGGGTGGCCCCCCGAAATATTTCTGAATCCTGTGATCGCTTTGTCGTGAACGCCTCGTTGGGTTTTGATTTGGTTTTTCCGAGGTTGATCGAGTGTGTGTTGCTATTTGTGCACCCCTGCAGGGTAAATCTTTCTGAAAGCCGTGTCCGCTGTTATGGACGAATTGGAGCACAGTTTCTCGATCATAGACAAGTATAACTAAAGTACCGCTTTTAAATTGACTAAGTACCGGACTAGTAAATAGCACAATACTCATGGAATGGTTAATAAAAGTGCCAACGGATTGGGGGGTTGTTCATCCGCTTCCTCGTTGGTAAGCGAGGAGGAGGATGGATTTGTTAATTACTGTTATAACTGTTGTTATTAATTCACGGACATCCGTCTATCATTGGTTAGGCGGATGGGTAGCGAGTATCTATAGCATTGTTAGTTATTATCTTTTGCTGCAATTGCGTCACCCTAGGTTATGTCCCCTTTAGAGGCATAAAGACTTGCTGAGTACCCCTAGGGTCTCACACGATAAATTGTTTGGTTCAGATGAACAGGTGTACCCGCAAGATGGATACTGGGTGGAGGAGACGGATGATGTTGGCAACGATCACTCGGTGTAGAGATTCCGGGAACAGGGATCCGTGAGATCTTTGGGCGGGATGTGTTTATTTATGTGGCATCTTATGCTGATTTGCTTCTTATCCATACTCGGATCTTGCTTTCCGCTTCCGCCTGATACTCTGATGTTTGATGTATGAGGAGATATCCTAAACTATTATATCTATCTAGGATATTTGGATCTTGCCGTATGGCGTTGCAATATTTCTATTTCTTTTATATGGAATGGCTCTGAGGACTGTTGTATGTGGCTTGCATACATACTCACTTGTGTATGTAGTTGATCCCTTCGCCTGCCGATTACGCCGCTCGTTCTTGTCCCGATGTTCTGGAAATGGTTAGGACGGCCGAAAGGTCTACCTGTGAGTGGCCCTTGGCCCCACCGTACTATTTTAACCATTTTCGCTCATCTAGGCATGTAACTAAGAGCGTAATTCACCGAGGTAGTTACAATTGGTATTAGAGCCATCCCGCCCTTCAGGGTCTCAGCCAAATGGTCGTTGTCAGTCTAGCAAATATTTTTGGTAGCTATGTATACTAGGGAAAACAAAATGTGAGAGTAGGACTGCTTCCATTTTTCTTCTTACCCACCCACCCACCCTTTTCTGGTAAGGAAGTGTAACGTTTTCAATCCTCTTCTAAAATTCAAACTAGGATTCTCGTGTTCTGGTTTTCCGTAGTACCATAGAAAGTGTGTGTGTGTGTGAATTCCTTGTCTATCTGTTGCATCCAACATGTTATCACTATCTACCTTTTGGTTATCAACTTACATTCCATACCGACAGGCTTTTGCAAACCGACGCGATCTATCTGATTCGTTGTATACCGACGCGATCTGTCTTACTCTTTGTTATCTGACGTTATCTTGTTTGGGGTGTTTGTTTCCGTAGTTACTAATCTTTAGGTTCATCTTAAGAAGAAGGTAATGGGATATGTGTTTTGCTTATTCATGTGCGGAGTAATGATTTAAGTGCGGGATGGAGTCGCGACCATACCACTACTTTTATCATTCACTCTTGTATATTGAATTGGTAGAGTTACTAATCTTGATTCGTTAAGTGGTTTTGCGCATATAGTGGTACTGTAATCCCGAAATTTGCGGAAATTTTTTCTTTGATAGTTTCGTGTACCACACTCCTTGTTCAGTCGTGTGCGATATGCTTAATATCTTCTAGGTGCTTTGTACTTTGTTGATATTTTAATATCATCTTAGTAAATTGTATCCTTTAATCTTGGTTAATTCCATCTTGGTACTATTTTGGATTATTATTATTCTCCATTATGGTACTAACTTGTGTTTTATATCAATCACAGTATGGCACCACCACGCCGTTCTGAGGAGGACATACAACCTGAACTAGGGGCTGCGTTGGCAAGCATCGCCAATGCCTTGGCCGCAATGCAGCAGAACCAGCAGCGATTTGAAGAAAGTGTTAGGAGGAATGAGTTTGTTCCGCTACCTCCACCTCCCAAGCGAGGAGACATCAAAAGCTTCCTGAAGTTCAACCCACGCCAATTTGATGTGTCTGATCAACCACTTGATGCTGATGATTGGTTGCGTGAGATGTCAAGGTTACTAGCGACTGCTGATGTTCCTGAGCAAGAATGGGTAAAATGTGCCACTCACCTTCTGAAGGGAGATGCATCTCTGTGGTGGGAGAATTACCTCAAGGCAAACTACACTGGTTTTTAGTCTACTTGGGAACAGTTCACTGGAGCTTTCAAAGAGCAATATCTGTTAGAAATTGTCATGGAGAGGATGAAGGAAGTGTTTCTCAACCTCAAGCAGGGCAATGACAATGTCAATACCTATATCAGAAACTTCATGAACCTTTCTCGGTATGGTGGCGATGAGATCTCTGATCACAAGAAGAAGCAAAAGAGGTTTAGACAAGGGCTCAATGCATCGATTAAATATGCAATCACACATGCAAGGCCGGCGTCTTTTCTGGAACTCCAACATACAGCTCTACAGGAAGAAGCAAGTAGCCAAGTGTTTGAGGAGTCAAAGAAACACAACCACGATGCAGCAAGCTCTTCAGCTATGTCAGCTCCTTCTAAGCGTCGTGTCTGGGTTCTTAACACCCCACTGTCGCTCCTGGCTCCACCAAGACCTTCAAGCTATGCTGCAAGGCCACCAAACTCCTTCACTGCTGCTCCCAGGGGCTACAACCACAACTACCCTGGAGCGCCTGGCGGAGTCCCTAGCTACGTTGCTCCACGTCCACCTAGTGCTTGTTACACTTGTGGAAACACTGGGCATCAACACTGGAACTGTCCAATGAACAACAAAGCTCTTCCTCCACCACCTCCAAGACCTGCGGCAAGCTCTCCTATGGTTTGTGCAGCTCTCAACATCAACACCAAGCCCGGGTCTTCTATTGCTCGTGTCAACTGTGTCAACGTCGCTCAAGCTGAGCATGCACCTAGAGTTGTGCTGGGTACGCTTTTTGTTAACTCAGTTTCTGCACGAGTGTTATTCGATACTGGTGCATCGCATTCTTTTGTTTCTCAAAGGTTCTCTCAGCAACAAGGTCTTCCACTTCAATCATTGTCCAAGGTTCTTAGGGTGCAATCACCGGGGACAACTATGAAGGCTTCTCAAATAAGCCATGGGAACCAAATTGAAATTGGAAACAAAAATTTTCTAGCATCCCTCATTGAATTGGGAAATTCTGACATTGATGTTATCTTGGGCATGGATTGGTTGACAGCAAATGCAGGTGTGATTGATTGTGTTGAACGCTCGGTTTCTCTGAAAATTCCTGAAGGCCATATAGTCTATTCTCCAAGTCAGACTCCTGCTATTCAGCTTTTCTCTTTGGCGGCTCTGAATGATGATGCTATGGAAGCTATTCAGAGTGTTCCGGTGGTCTGTGAGTTCCCAGATGTCTTTCCTGAAGAGTTGCCAGGTATGCTTCCGGATCGTGAGGTTGAGTTTGTGATTGAGCTTGAACCTGGTACCGCTCTTATTTCTAAGCGGCCTTATAAAATGGGTCCTGCTGAGTTGGCTGAACTCAAACATCAGCTTGATGAACAAGAGAAGTTTGGTTTCATTCGGCACAGTACTTATTCTTGGGGTAGCCCAACCATCTTTGTGAAGAAGCGAGACAAGACTGATAGACTTTGTGTTGACTATCGGGCTCTCAATGCTAAAACCATCAAGAATAAATATCCCCTTCCGCGGATTAATGATCTCTTCGATCAGCTAGCTGGAGCTGTGGTATTCTCTAAGCTTGACTTGAGAAGTGGATATCATCAAATCAAGATTCGCAAGGAAGATGTTCCTAAAACAGCTTTCACCACCCGCTATGGCCTGTATGAGTACACGGTCATGTCTTTCGGTCTCACCAACGCACCTGCCACCTTCTCGAGGCTTATGAACTCGGTTTTCATGGAGTATCTTGATAAGTTCATTGTGGTCTATCTAGATGACATCCTAGTCTATTCTAAGTCAAAGGAAGAACATGAAGAACACCTTAGGTGTGTCCTAAACAAGCTTCGTGAGAACCGCCTGTATGCAAAGTTCTCCATATGTGAGTTTTGGATCCCTCAAGTCACCTATCTTGGTCACGTCATCTCTGCCAAGGGCATTGCCGTCAACCCAGAAACTGTAAAGATAATTGTTGACTCGCTTCCTCCTGTAAATGTCAAAGAAGTCCGGAGTTTCCTTGGTTTGGCCAGTTACTGCCATCACTTCGTGCAGAACTTCTCGAAGATTGCGAAGCCTCTTACCCATCTCCTCAAGAAAGGCAAGAAATACCTTTGGACTCCTGCATGTCAAGCAAGCTTTGAAACACTCAAAGAGAAGCTCACTTCCACACCAGTCTTGGTTCCTCCAGATACATCAAAGCCTTTCCAGATATTCTGTGATGCCTCATTGCAAGGATTGGGTGCGGTCCTTATGCAAGAAAAACAAGTTGTTGCTTATGCCTCTCGACAGTTGAAGACACATGAGATCAACTATCCTACACATGACCTCGAACTCGCAGCAGTTGTCTTTGCTTTGAAAGTATGGAGGCATTACTTGCTTGGCAACCATTGTGAGATCTTTTCTGATCACAAGAGTCTGAAGTATATCTTCACACATCCTAATCTCAACCTTCGTCAGAAGAGGTGGATTGAAGCAATCAATGATTTTGATTTGACCATCAACTACACTCCAGGAAAAGCTAATGTCATGGCCGATGCTCTCAGCCGCAAAGCTTATGTCAGCAACCTCATGGTGGAAGAACAACAGCCTCTCTTGTGCGAGGAATTCCGTCAGCTCAACCTTGAAATTGTGGATCAAGGGTATCTTCTAAACCTTCTGGCAACCCCTCTCTTGGAAGAAAAGGTTCGCTCCATTCAACTTGGGGATCCTTACACTAAAAAGATCATCTCCAACATTCAGCTTCCGAAGTATGAGTCCTTCCACATCGATGACCAAGGCACTCTTTTCTTTGAGCACCGGATGTTTGTTCTGAACTACCCGGGTTTAAGAGAGCAAGTTCTCAAGGAGGCGCATGATTCTGTTCTTTCTATCCACCCTGGCAGCACTAAGATGTACATGGACTTGAAAACAAAGTATTGGTGGCCTGGGTTGAAACGATATTGTGCCAAGTATGTCTCGGAGTGTGATGTCTGCCGCAGAGTTAAAGCTGTCCATCAGAAACCTTCCGGTCTTCTACAACCATTGAAACCTCCGGAATGGAAATGGGAGAAGGTAGAGATGGACTTCATCACTGGTTTTCCTAGGTCACAGAAGGGCAACAACACAATCATTGTTGTCATTGACAGGCTTTCTAAAGTGGCTCACTTCTTTCCCGTCAAGGAAACAATTTCTGCAATTCAGTTGGCTGAGCTCTATATCAACAGAATTGTCTCTCTGTATGGAGTTCCTCTTGAGATCAGTTCAGACCGTGGAAGCATCTTCACTTCCAAGTTCTGGGGAAGTTTCCAAAATGCTTTGGGAACAAAATTGAACTTCAGCACAGCTTACCACCCTCATTCGCAAGGACAAGTTGAAAGGATCAATCAGATTCTAGAAGATATGCTCCGTGCTTGCGTCATCTCTTTCGGCATGAAGTGGGAAGAATGTCTTCCATATGCTGAATTCTCTTACAACAACAGCTTCCAGAAAAGTCTAAAGATGGCACCATTTGAGGCTCTCTATGGTCGCAAATGCAGAACTCCGATTGGTTGGTTGGGCGCAGGTGAAAGGACATTGTTTGGCCCTGACATTGTAACTCAAGTGGAGGAGAAGGTTCACATCATTCTTGAAAATCTGAAGGTTGCTCAAAGTCGCCAGAAGAGCAACTATGACAGAAAGCACACGGACATGGAGTATGTCCCTGGTGATCTCGTTTACCTTCGTGTCACTCCCATGAGAGGCACGCACCGCTTTGGTATCAAAGGAAAGCTGGCTCCTAGATACATCGGTCCATTCAAAATCCGGGGAAGAAGAGGAGAAGTTGCTTATGCTCTTGAACTTCCTGAAAAACTCAAGGTCCATGATGTTTTACACATCTCTCAACTCAAGAAGTGCTTCAAGGATCCCGGCAGGACCGTGGACCATGAGCTTATCAATCTCCAAGAAGATCTGTCTTATCAAGAACACCCCATAAAAATTCTTGAAGTCGCAGAAAGAAGGACTCGCAACAAGTCCATCAAGTTCTGCAAGGTGCAGTGGTCGCACCATTCTGTTGATGAAGCAACTTGGGAACGTGAAGATGAGCTCCGTGCCAAGTATCCTACCCTCTTTGAGTCTTCTTCTTCCTAGAATCTCGGGGCGAGATTCCTGTTTAGTGGGGAAGAGTTGTAGCATCCCAATTGTCAAACAATTGTAATGCTACTTGGTCTAGTAATATAATGGCTACTTCCTATACATAATTGTTGCATCATAATTATATCATGCTCATGTCATCATGCCACCTTGCATTTGAGCATCATATAAAACCCTTTTGATTTGGTTCTTCTGTCATATGCATTATTAATTGTATTGGGCTCTTGATATATTGTATTTGAATCTTGATATATGCTTGATGCCCAAATTGAGTTGGGGGCATATCTTTTATTCCACCCCACCGCCTTTCTTTGTCACCACCTTATAATTCCACCACCATAATTACCATGGGCTTTTAATTTATTTGGCTTTTACTCTAGCTCATGTGGGTTGGGATGAATCCAATTATCTTTTCCTATAGCTTGTCCTTACACCATATTTTGGAATGCATATGTAAAAATGCCATGGATATTTATTTTGTTTTCACAAGATAAAACCTAGCACTAATGTTTATGCATGGGCCATGCAATCATCACCCCATACCACTCTTTGGTTTCTACTTGGATTTTTGGGTGCTTTATCTCTTTTGATCTCTCTCTTTATCCATCATCTATCCAAGCATGGTCATGTGGGCTCTTTCCACATAAACCACCATCACCCCATCTTTGCATGACCATGTGTGGCCATCTTAATCCTACCCTAAAAACCCTACCCCATCTCTCCTCCTCCCCAACCATTCCTCTTTGCTTGTTTCTTTTGTGTTGGTCTTGCTAAAACCCAAAACCCATGTGCTTGATCATGAGTTGTTCATGATCACACCCTAACCCCATCACCCCCCTCTACCCCAACCTAAACCAAAACCCTAACCAAGCCCTCCACCTAGCTAACCCGAGCCACCCCTCTCTAGCTAACCCTAGCTACCTGATGCTCTCTCTCAGCCTCTCTCCCTTTCTCTATGCCATGCAAGCCCCACCTAGCTACCCCATCTACCCCCTCTTCTAAGCCCTAGCCGAGGCTAGACCTAGCTCGCCCGAGCCTCCTCTCTCTTTCTCTCTTCCTGCCGAGATAGCCCCACACCGAGCCAACCCCACAGCCATGCCGTCCCCACCTGGCAGCCCTCCCTGCGCCTACCCTGGCTGCTCGAGGCAATCACGTGAGAAGGAGGAGTAAAGGTGGCCGAGGCCACCTTTATCTCTACCTACTCCTGCACGTCACCCCAGTCCCTTCCTATCTACTCCATCGCCTCGCGCGCCCTGGCATCGCCAGATCCACCCCAGGACCCTGCCCTCTCCCCTCCTTCTGCTTTACCGAGGCCAGCTCCTCCCGCCGGTCACCGCCAGTACCACCGCCTCTTCCTCGATTCAGACGGCGTGGGCGACGTGGAGGTGGTCGAGGAGACCGAGGAGGACCCCCTGCTTCACCCTGGACGCACCAGCAAGGAGGAGTAGCCCCACGTCTACCACAGCACCGCGACGCTGCCGAAAACCCTAATCTCGCTGGCTGTCTGCCACTACGTCGCCCTGCCGCTCCCCAAGCCGATCCACCACCACCAACCCTCTCTCGGTGAGCCTCCGACCCTCCCTGACATCCTCTCGCTCATCATCTCTTCCTAGAAAAGCAGATCATTCTGTCGGGCACTCTCTGTGCGTGGCGTCGCTGCCGCCATCCCGCCACGGTAGCCTCTTCTAGCCACGCAGCGGTTACCTAGCAACAACCCCCGGCCGCCGCAGCGGTAGCCGCCACCGCGCGCCAGCGCCAAGGTGCTGGTCGCGTTGAGTTCTCCGCCAAGGCGTCGAGATCCGTCGATAGATTAGAGAAGAAAAACAGTAGCGTGGGGCTGTTTTCCAGTTAACCCCCCAACCTTTTGTTTTCGCAACCCGCAGTCCAGTCCGGGCCCGCCTGTCATCGGCTGTGGCAGTTTTACGAATAGGCACCCCATCTTTCCGCGTCTAAACCCGCAGTCCCCGGCCGCGCCAGGTGGCACCTGCTCCTTCACCCGCTGGCTTGTGGGGTCGATCAAGACAAGGTCCCACTTGTCAACCTATGTGGCTCGCTGCGGTCGCGGTGAGAAAAGTCTGCCGCGTGTTGGTTTCAGCCAGCTCAATGGCCCCACCCGTCGATGTTGGGGCTAGCCGAGGCTGTATAAAAGCGTTCCACAGTTATCTGTTTTAACAAAACAAATTTAAATCTGTTTTTAAATAACTTTTAAATTATAACTCCAAATAATACAAATAATATATGTTTTTGAATCAAAAAATGTGAGGAATTCAAATATGCTATTCAAAATAATGTTTGAGCATTTTAAAATTTCGAGATGATTAAAATTATAATAAAATGCCCTTTTTCTTAATTAATTAATAACTTTAGTTTTATAACTCCAAATTTGACAAATAATATGTCTAAATCGATCAGCGCGTCGACCCGTTCTATCTATGCATTCCATGTTCTGAATTGCAGCATGCATCATATAAATATAAAGTATACAGCAACTTATATGAGAGCAAACCGGGCTAAAAACTTAATGAAATGTTTTAATCTTGTACCCCACACCTCACCCATGCCATGCTACATTATTGCCATGCAAATTGTGCATCATTCATCATGGCATGATTGTTTGCTTGTCGCATTTTAATTCATATGCTTTTGCACTCTATTTATGTTGGCCCTTGTTTGTTTGGTTCTTCTTCGAATAGACGCTGAGCAGGGGATATATCAGGAATCCCAGGAGCACTACCCAGATCCGTCCCTCGCTTCAACTGAGCTGCCAGGCAAGTACTACCACATGCTTGCATACATATAATACCTATTACCTCTATCTTATTCTTGCATCATTGAGTCGCGATTGCATTAAATTGAATCCCAAGTACTGCATAGCCTTTATTTTTAAACCCCACCGAAGCTTGTTCCTCCATCCCATGAGCCATTACTACAGGAGTTAGTTGAGCCATGCGGGTCGTAGAACAGCATGTGTAGGGTATGTGAGTGTCTGATGGATAACGAGGTACCTAAATAACTTAACCTGAGTAGTAACGGGATAACTAATGAAAGTGGCACCAGTGAGCAATATCTGCTATTTGGTTCTTCATGCTCACTTGTGTCCCGTAGGACCCCGAGTGCTTGATTCCTGTTCCTTGACTATTCGCACTATCCACATCCGGGAGGCCTTATGGACCCCCCTGAGCCAGAGCTTGATTCATTCTTATTTCTCGGGGCCACAAAGTAGTTTGGGGCTTTATTACTATCATGTACTTATGCCATGTTTACTGCTTTATTTAAGATTGTGCGAGGAGCACCTGTACTGTTTAGGGATCGCGGCACGATTTCGCGGTATCGACAAGTCCAGTCACATTTTCGGGTTCCCAGTCGTTTACAGCCGTTCTCGCAAACCCTGGGTCCGTCTCGGAGTCGGCCAACTTTGTTGCGGGTAGCTTATTGGGGTGGCCCCCCGAAATATTTCTGAATCCTGTGATCGCTTTGTCATGAACGCCTCGTTGGGTTTTGATTTGGTTTTTCCGAGGTTGATCGAGTGTGTGTTGCTATTTGTGCACCCCTGCAGGATAAATCTTTCTGAAAGCCGTGTCCGTGCTTATGGACGACTTGGAGCACAGTTTCTCGATCATAGACAAGTATAACTAAAGTACCGCTTTTAAATTGACTAAGTACCGGACTAGTAAATAGCGCAATACTCATGGAATGGTTAATAAAACTGCCAACGGATTGGGGGGTTGTTCGTCCGCTTCCTCGTTGGTAAGCGAGGAGGAGGATGGATCTGTTAATTACTGTTATAACTGTTGTTATAAATTCACGGACAACCGTCTATCATTGGTTAGGCGGATGGGTAGCGAGTATCTATAGCCTTGTTAGTTATTATCTTTTGCTGCAATCGCGTCACCCCAGGTTATGTCCCCTTTAGAGGCATAAAGACTTGCTGAGTACCCCTAGGGTCTCACACGATAAATTGTTTGGTTCAGATGAACAGGTGTACCCGCAAGATGGATACTGGGTGGAGGAGACGGATGATGTTGGCAATGATCACTCGGTGTAGAGATTCCGGGAACGGGGATCCGTGAGATCTGTGGGCGGGATGTGTTTATTTATGTGGCATCTTATGCCGATTTGCTTCTTATCCGTACTCGGATCTTGCTTTCCGCTTCCGCCTGATACTCTGATATTTGATGTATGAGGAGATATCCTAAACTATTATATCTATCTAGGATATTTGGATCTTGCCGTATGGCGTTGCAATATTTCTATTTCTTTTAGATGGAATGGCTCTGAGGACTGTTGTATGTGGCTTGCATACATACTCACTTGTGTATGTAGTTGATCCCTTCGCCTGCCGATTACGCCGCTCGTTTTTGTCCCGATGTTCTGGAAATGGTTAGGACGGCCGAAACGTCTATCTGTGAGTGGCCCTTGGCCCCACCATACTATTTTAACCATTTTCGCTCATCCAGGCATGTAACTAAGAGCGTAATTCACCGAGGTAGTTACAGCTGCTAAGTTGCCATTGCATTGTCTGGAGTTGAGTATTGCATTTTCAGGTTGTCCCCGATTGGGCTGAGCCGCATCAACTCGCATGGGAGGAGCTGGTTAGGACGAGGTGGCTCAGTGAAGACGAAGAGTTTGCAGCCTTGTCGAGGCGGAACGCGGAGAACCGAGGCGATGGTGGAACACACTGCGCGGGAAACCGCAACTTTGACCGCTTCAAGGGGAAGGTGGTATGTATATACATGAAACGACCTGCATTTATTTCTCGTCATGTTCGTACTTCATATGCATAATATTTCTTTCCGCGATGCAGGTGGCCGAGGCACAACCCGGGAAGGTGATTCATGACGTCGCCGTTTATGAGATGATGCGGTGAAAGAAGCCCGATTCCTCGCAGCCTCAGCCCTCGTTACCCGAGTACTACGGCACTGCCCAGAACAACTTGGCGGACTACAGCACGATGGTGAAGGCTCGTCACCCCCATGTGGATGACCCCATTCACGCGGAGATCGACGAGGAGTCGTTGGTCCTGTCGGGGCACGGATTGCAGCATGGATGTCTCAAGATTCTGAATAAGAAGGTCAAGCCTACCCTCACCACGAGCTTCACGCGTCTCAAGGCTACCCACCCCGCCGACGGCCCCCCTATCCCGCCTCGTAGCCAGCCTCGTCGATCCACCTCCAGAAATGATGTAAGTTTTACTCATTTTCATCATCTTTATGACTTTTGTTTCTGCATGGCTAACTGCTGACAATATTCCTTGTATTTGAAATTGTAGCCTGAGTTCGAGGCGGCCTACGATGCCGCTCATGATAAATATCAGGTGGCCTTTCGGCAGTATCAGGAGGCGAATGCGATCTACATGCAATACGTAAATGTAAGTTTGAACCTTTATTTTTGCAAAAGATACAAGTCCCATTTCCCCTAGTTTGTTGTATTACGGCCTGACATCTAAACTATCTTGCAGGCGATGTTGATGAATATTCAAACTGGACAGAATACGGATTTAGGGTCCGTGACTCCCATGTCGGGGCAGCCGCCATGCATGCCATCGAGATACAGTTTCACTAGGACATACTACGCATCGACACCGGTAAGTTCTTTGCTAGCCCACTGATTATCGCTTTACTTTGCCTCAAAAGTTGCTAACATGTAGGCAACATGTAGGGAACGGGAGCTTCTGGGAACCAGCACTTTAGCCATGCCTCGCCGGATGGGCGTCAGATCACACCGCTTCATGACAATGGTCCTTCTCCTGACCATTATGCTGGTGGTTCTCCCAATACTCACCCCGACACTTCTCCTACTACCTCGCGAGATGGTTCTTCTGCTGCTTCTACTGGACGCCACCCTCGCCGGAGGTCGCCTCTTTTCACCAGGGGAGATCTCGGGTACACCCTGTCTCCTCAAGAGTTTTGATACATGTATGAATGATGTGATCATGTTGATACATGTATGAATGATGTGATCATGTTGATACATGTTTGAATGATGTGATCCTGTTTGATATATGTATGAATGATGTGATTTTGTTTGAATTTTTGTGAAATACATGTTCAATATTGATGTGAATAATATTGCAAGAAACAAAACTGCAGTGAAACAGGGAAAAAAATTCTAGGCTGGGCCTACGCCGAGGGCCATGCCGTCGGAATAGTGCCTCCTCTGTGCCAAATGGTACACGATACGCCGAGGGCCTAACCGTCGGCGTAGCTGTCTGCCTGGCACGGCCAGCGCCTGCCACGTACTACAACTATGCCGAGGGCCTAACCGTCGGCGTATGCCTAGGCCTACGCCGAGGGCCGCGGCCGTCGGCCCAGCTGCCTGCCTGGGGCGCCCACAGTCTGCCACGTGCCGACGCTACGCCGAGGGCCATGCCGTCGGCGTACCGACTGCGCCGTTAGCAGCCGGTGTAACGGCGGGCTCGCCTTTCGCCGACGGCTACTACGCCGAGGGGCCTGCAACGACCGTCGGCAAAGCTTACGCCGAGGGCTAGACCATACGCCGATGGCTTTTTTTGCTCCGTCGAGGGAGAGGTTCGCCGAGGAGGCTATGCCGACGGCAGCCCTCGGCGTAGCGTAGGCCGACGGTCTAGCCTCCTACGCCGAGGGCTTTTAGCCGTCGGCCTAGCCGGCGCATCCTGTAGTGACAGCTCGAGAACTGTCTTCAGTTTCCTTATTCTGCACCCTGTACGATGAACAAAAGATGTGTATGTACTCAGTGTAGCTATTGATGAGAATGTAGAGACGATGATGCAGCAAAAAATACACACGATGTCTCGTACTCCCTCTGTTCCACAATATAAAATATTTTACCTTTTGTGAAACTAATATACCTAGGCGTCTTTTAGTGTCTAGGTTCTGAGTGAACTACACACTAAAATGTGTGTAGATACATTCATTTCACAAAACTAAAACATCTTATATTTTAGAATGGAGAAAGTATATTATTTTGACGGCTGGAGGGGAGCTTTTCGACCTAAATGGCCCTTTCGCAAATTTAATGGGACTTTTAGCCCTTAACCAAACTTATTTCTTCTCCCCCCGCCCCTAAGAATGCCGGAAAACGCCACGCTAAATGATGGCGGAACTATCCTTTTTTGACGCCACATGTAACAGTAGTTAATCAGAGTTAACCATGGCCACATGTAACATTAGCTAACCAGGGTTAACCATGGTTAAGGTTGTATCTGTATATAGGTCATACTAGCACAAATATCCATGCGTTGCTACTGATGGATTTTTACCATTCGGCTAACTCGTGTAACCCTGTTGCCGCTAGTCCCGTGACAACTAGTACCTTCATAGTCGCAGGTGACGCTCTTATTTCCCCAAAGCACTACAGAAAGGCTATGTCTCCTTCATGGTTGCAATCTGTGTTCGTTACTGATGTACGTGTCCACTATCGACCATGGGACAGATCTTCTCACATCTGCAATTGGCTCGGGTTGTGCACAGAGGATGCTCCTCCGCGTCCGCCATCCCGAGGCGGCACCTCGGGGAATAAGGTCCGTCTTCGTGGCCGCCAGCCAAAGGATAGGATGGGGCGGCGCGCGAGCTCTAGGTGGGGATGGCTATGGCGAGGTTGGAGGGTGGGGGCGTTGCATAGCCTGAGGATGGCGAGGCGGGAGGTTGGGGACGCTGCATAGCCGGGCGGCGCGACATCGCTCTAATCCCATCCTCTCGCGTGTCTCGCGCCTATCGACACAGAAGCAAACGACTGTCCAGTTGACTAACTGGTGGCAGTGCTTGCAATACTTCTGAATTGGCGTGGGCAAAATCGGCTTTCCGTACGGACGAACGACAGAAATGTTCCTTATTTTATTATTATTATTAGGTATAGATATAGAGAGCGGTATGTCTACCCCATATAGATTTTATTGCTACCTCAGCCGGTTGCTCCCTTCTTTGCCGCGCAGGAGGTCTTGGGTTCGACTCCTGTTCCCCTGGATTGAAGCACCTATCTTTGACATGTAATGTGCACAACATGCAACTTATGTACCCCCCCCTCCCCCCGCGTCCGGGATTGTAAGGCCAGCGAACTTTTCCAAATTGGCGTGGGCAAAATCGGCCTTTTCGTATGGACAAACGACAGAAATGTTCCTTATTTTATTATTATTATTATTAGGTATAGATATAGATATAGAGAGCTGTATGTCTAGCCCATATAGATTTTGTTGCTAGTTCAGCCGGTTGCTCCCTTCTTTGACGCGCAGGAGGTCTTGGGTTCGACTCCTGTTCCCCTGGATTGAAGCACCTATCTTTGACATGTAATGTGCACAACATGCAACTTATGTAACCCCCCCCCCTGCCCCCCGCGTCCGGGATTGTAATCCCTTTGTTATTTCGATAACTGATTTTTGCGAGTTTAGATCAACGGTATTACATAACTAGTTCAATCTCGTTACGGACAAATGCAGTTTTATTCATTCGGTGATATTCTATCCCTACGACCTAGTCACATGTTGCACAATATTTATGGATGTGATCTCACTAAGTGGGCCCAGTGTATCTTCTCGTCACGTGGGTGAACAAATCTCGATCTTGATACATAGGCCTCAACCTATCACTCTTGATACCCAAAATACACCTTTATTGTCACCGAGTTATGGACATGTCGTCTGATGCGGTCAAAGTAGCCTCGGGTGATACTGATTAATATGATCTCACGGTCAAATGAGTAGTACACTTTTTTTCTAAATATTGCAACGATGAACATGTGACTTGATCATGCGGCAATACATAGGGGTAATGTCTATCACATCATTGACTACTGATATGACTCCAGTGTCAGTCGGCATAAATGCACCATGATCAGAAAACCTTGATCATTAGCTGTCCAATAGAATAGTATAAATAGAGGCTACTAGGGGCTCTGGTTATTTATATATCACATGTTTCCGCTTGATATATTTGTAGCATGATACAAAACTATTATGAACTAATGAGATATGATAATAAATATATTTATTATTTTCCTCTAGGCCATATCTTCTTCACTTTTTCTGTACAAGCGCTTACTATGAACTATGGTCGAGAAGCAGCTAGGGCTATCCCAACAGAAACTTCCTGGACAAAACCCCCTTGTCGGCAATACAAGCCAAATGTTGACGCTTGTTTTTTCCCAACTGGACAAAGATAAGCTGCGGCTGTAATTAGAAACGATCATGGAGAAGCAATTTCAGGAGAGACCTAGCCTTTAGCAAATGTAGCAGATGCATCCAGCTGAAGCTCGATCTAGCTTTGAGGCATGGCCTAATATACTGGAGATGGTTGGGCGCACGCCAACTATTGTGGAATCAGATAGATTAGAGCTTGTTAATGCATGTAATGGTGCAGCTGAGGTCTGGGGTCCATATACAGCGATTTTAGCAGATTGTTTCCAGATTTCAAATCACATTGGTTTAATCTCCTTCCAGCATTGCAGAAGACAAGCAAATAAAGTGGCGCACAATCAAGCTAGATTAAGTTATGATTCGCTGATAGTTTCGCTATCGGTTGTATTAAACGATGTATCCCTGCTAATTGAGCAATTAAGTGCGCGCTTGTCTTAAAAAAATATAGCCAAGCACACAACCGTGGCTGGGAAAAATCAAAAGACGGTTTGAGCAACACGGCCCCGACGTTCGGACCATTGCTCTTCCAGATCAATACGTAGTACTGCTGGGTCGTTTCTTGATTCGCGGATTCCTCCCTGAGTCTAAGACGGTTTGAGTCGAGATCGGCTTACGGATCTGAGTCGAAGACGGTTTGAGTCGGCTTACGGATCTAGTATATGTATCGATCCACCTTTGGTAAGTTTTGTAAGGTCTCACCTCGATCCACCTTTGGTAGAAACCCTAAACTAGCGCGGCGGCGAGAAAAAAAGTGCGAGGCGATCAGTGACGGTGACCTTTGGAAGATGGAGACGGAGAGGGAGGACTGCCATGTGATGGAGACAAAGGGGGGATCACTGACGATGGGCAGTGCCAAATCGGCCATGGACAAGCAAGAGGTGATCATCAGTCCAGATACGTGTTAGATTGATCTCCACGGTCACCCCAACGGGTGACCGACTCGGTCTTGCGCCCTGATCGGGGGCGCCCAACGTCACCGTCGTTGGTGGGCCCCCGTCGCGCAGCGCATATAAAGAGGTGGGGTCCGGAGGCACGAACCCTAAGGTTCGTCTGCCAACTCGCCCACCGCACAACACTAAACCCTAGAGCCTCCGATCAGGTTAGCGCTGTAGCGGCGGGAATCACCCACCTCACCGCCCATCAGCTCCGTGAGCTCCATGACCGAGCTCACAAATCAACCTCGAAGGCCGACGGTATGTTTTCCCTAATCCCTATTCTCTCTAGATCGACGACTAGTGATCCAATTAGGCAAACAATGGTATCAGAGCAACTAGTCCTAGTTGATCTAGTAGAGAAAGTGGTAGATCCGAGGAAGAAAAGAAAAAGGCTAGGGTTCTCAGAAGCGCCGCCGCAAGGCCGCGCCGTTCCTCTCGATCCCGACGCATCGGCAAGCCGAGGTCGGGAAGAAGAACATAACACCTCTGGGGTGAAGAAAATCGAACCCCAAAGCCACAGATCCCCTCTCCTCGGATCAAATCGATCTAAAAGAAATCGAAAGAAAAGAAAAGCCTTGTTTTCCCTTTCGGTTTTCCCCATCCCCGAACCCTAGATGCAAAGAAAAGCCTCGGATCCCCTCCCGAATCAAACAAGAACACCAATGAAAGAAAAAAAAGGGGGTTTTGGCCACACGGCAAAGGCGCCGCTGAGCCGCTGAGCAATGGCGCACCCTGCAGGTGGATGCGCGCACCGGCAAGAGGGCCAAGGGGGGCCTCCGCCGTCCACCGTTCTCTCGGCTCTCGCTTCTATGTGGGATTGGGAGGGGGACAGAGAAGAAGTAGAGGGGGAGGGGCTCCCGCCGCCTCGCCAACCTCACTGGCGCGGGGCAGTGCGCCGCCGCCTCCGGGAGCAGAGAAAAGGTGGAGGAGGGAGGGGCTCGTCGCCGGCGCTTGCGCCGGCCGACACCGCCGCCTCGCCAACCTCGCCGAGTGGAAGGGGGCGGGGATCTCGCGCCGGAGAAAGGGAGGGGCTCGCCGGACGGCGCAGCCCCCTCTCCAGACTCGCGGGCGCATTTCCGCCGCCACCACAGAATAGAGGAACACCAGGGGGAGTGAGGCATCTGAGGGTTAGGTTTTCGGGGGCACCGGTCGGTGCTGGTTTTGACCAGCCCGAAAACAGCTCCCAGCCGTCGGATGCGAATGGATGGCCGCGATCTAGCCGCGCGGGGGGAGCGCCCCAGAGTGGGCCGCCGCCGGGCCGCGGACACCTTTTCGGGCCGGGCAGAGGGCGCTAAGCGCTGCACAGTGGGCGGTGGGCTTTTATCTACCGCCTAGCGTCCAGTTTTTCCATTTACAGAAACTTTTGGGGCATTTCTTTTGTCTGTTTTTAATGTCTTTTGCACAGTTTTTTTCTATAACAAAATTATCCAACGAAATTTTGTGTAGAAAAATAATAAAGTAACAGTAAAGTTTCTGTAAAATGTAAAGTTTGATGAATGTTTTATTCATAGTTTTCCGCTGCAAAATTGTTAAATGTTTTTGCTTAATTGCAATTAGAGTGAGGATTTTATTTAATGACCAACGCTATTAGTAAAATTTTCACTATGGATAGTGAGTTTTATCACTATTAGTTCTATTTCTGCCCAACGGTGATGTAGAATTAATATTGAGAAGTTTCATGTCTTAATTTGACCAACGTTGAATTAACTCATTTTGGTGATATTTTGTTTTCAGGCAATCCTATGAGTTTCATCTCGGCCATTGAGCCCCTCAATGGAGGGAACTACGGCTCATGGCGAGAGAAGGTTGAGATGGGGCTTGCTTTGCTTGACCTCGACTTGGCACTGATTGAGACCTGTCCCAAAGAACCTGAGGACCCCGTGAGGGGCGAAAAAAAAAGTGAAGATGACTTCAACAAAAGGGTCCATGACCATGGACCAATAAGAATAATCGACCTTGATCGTGCAAAGTGGGACTAGATCCAACAGAAAATGCTTGATGGTCATTAAGAGCTCCATTATGGAAGCAATAAGGGAGCAATCCCAGAGTGTACCTTGCCAGTGAGTACCAAGAAGGTAGAGAGTCAGTTCTTTGGATCTTCAAAGGCCTATCTGAGCTCTCTCATTAAGAAACTTGTTACTACAAGGTATCTTTGGTGGTGGAGTAAGGGACCACATATTGCGAATGAGCAACATGTCTTCCAAGCTTAAGCCCATGGGCATGGAGCTCCCAGTCGAGTTCATCATTCACTTGATCTTTGCCTCACTACCAAACCAATTTGAGACTTTTGCTGTGAATTACAACGCATAGCCAGAAAAGTGGGGCAGTGATAAAATGATGGCCATGTGCTACAAGAAGAAGAGAGGCTCAAGGGCAATCTGGTGATTCATGAACTACAGCCCAACCAAGAAGAGGAACTTTCAGGGTTCCAGGCCACAAGGGAGGCCACAAGGGAAACCTCAGGGGCCTCCCCCTCCTTCTAAGCCTCATGGAAAGGATGATGATCACCGACAGCAGGAGGTGGACAAGGACACCTGCAGGTGGTGCAAGGAGAAGGGCCACTACATGAGTGACTGTGTGAGCTTCCTAAAGCATCTGTGCAAGAAAGGTGAGGATTTAATTACCTTTGTCGATGAATCACTATTTTTAAGTTATGCAAAATCTACTTGGTGGATTGACTTAGGTGCAACTGTCCACGTTGCAAATTCATTCTGAGGATTCCGTATGAGAAGGACCCTGCAAAGAGGAGAAAGAAGAATTAAGGTGGCAAATGGCGTCCAAGCTGAAGTCGAAGCTATTGGAGATCTCCCATTAGAATTATCAAATGGCTTTGTACTTTTACTAGTAGATGTACTTTATGTACCCTCTTTGCATCGAAACTTAATAAGTGTATCGCGCTTAGATGATGATGGTTTTGCTTGCCATTTTGGTGATGGACAATGTAAAATCAAGCGTAATAAT
Organism: Avena insularis; assembly: GCA_023614405.1. Classification (NCBI taxonomy): domain Eukaryota; kingdom Viridiplantae; phylum Streptophyta; class Magnoliopsida; order Poales; family Poaceae; genus Avena; species Avena insularis. The sequence goes on from CM042694.1 coordinate 104,156,596, forward strand.
GAGATTGTTGGTCTTGCCTTCAGACAAGACAAGCTTTATTTGTTATCACTTTGTGAGAATGTGTATGCATTAAGCGCTGAGAATGAGAATGCCTCCTCATCCCTGAATGGAAAGAATAAAAGGAAAAGAATTGATGATGTCTCTTCGAAATTATGGCACTGTCGTTTAGGCCATATTTTGAGGGGGAGAGTAGAACGTTTAGTAAAAGAATCAATTCTACCGCCTCTAGAATTTTCAAATTTAGAGCAATGCATCGATTGCATTAAAGGAAAGTTCGTAAAGAACATTAAAAAGGGCGCCAAAAGAAGCACAGGAGTCTTAGAAATAATTCATACGGATATATGCGGTCCGTTTCCTGTGACATCTGTGGATGGATATGATTCTTTCATAACATTCACGGATGATTATTCGCGTTATGGTTACATTTATCCAATTAGAGAGCGTTCTGAAGCATTGGATAAATTTAAGATATTTAAGGCTGAAGTTGAAAATCAGCATAGTTTAAAGATTAAAGTAGTAAAGTCCGATCGTGGAGGCGAATACTACGGTCGGCACACCCCATATGGCCAGGTTCCTGGACCCTTTGCAAGGTTTCTACAGGAACATGGTATAGTAGCCCAGTATTCAACGCCGGGCGAGCCTCAGCAGAATGGAGTAGCTGAAAGACGTAACCGTACCTTGATGGATATGGTAAGAAGCATGTTAAGTTACTCCACCTTACCGGTTGTCTTGTGGATGGAGGCGTTGAAAACCGCCATTCGCATACTTAATCGAGTTCCTAGTAAGTCGGTGTCTAAAACACCATATGAGTTATGGACTAGTCGCGAACCTTCACTCAATTATTTGTGAGTGTGGGGCTGTCCAGCTGAGGCTAAGCTCTTCAACCCAAACCTTGGGAAGTTAGATCCTAAAACAGTAAGTTGCCATTTCATTGGCTATCCAGACAAGTCAAAAGGTTATCGTTTCTATTGTCCAGACAGATTTACTAAGTTTATGGAAACGAGACACGTTGTGTTTCTGGAGGATCAGATGATCAGGGGGAGCACGGTATCGCGAGAAATCAACCTTGAGGAGAAGCGGGTGCATTCACCCACTCCGATGATTTAGGAACCGTTTTTTTCGATACCTGCTGCTGCACCGACACAGGAATATGTCGATGTGCCACCTGTTGTTAGTTCTCCTGTGGCAACAATGAATGAAAATGAAGACCCTGTTGTCACACAAGAGGGGGAGCTGGAACAGCCCCATACAGAATGTGCGAAGCGAGACCCTCAGAAGGTCTCAAAGAACTAGAAAGCCAGCTATTCCGAACGATTTTGAAGTCTATGTTAGTGAAGAAGTTCAAATGGAGGGTGATCCCACCACATTTTAAGAAGCAATCAAAGGTGCTCACTCATCGAAGTGGCTTGAAGCCATGGAAGATGAAATGAGATCCATGAGTAGTAACAAAGTCTGGGATTTAGAAGAAATTCCTAAAGGAGCCAAAATAGTAGGCTATAAATGGGTCTACAAAACAAAATGTGACTCTAGAGGGAATATTGAAAGATATAAAACGCGACTTGTTGCTAAAGGTTTCACTCAGAGAGAGGGAATAGATTATAATGAGACATTTTCTCCAGTCTCAAGTAAGGATTCTTTCAGAATCATAATGGCTTTAGTGGCACACTATGATTTAGAACTGCATCAGATGGATGTAAAGACGGCTTTCCTAAATGGAGACCTAGAAGAAAAAGTTTACATGGCACAACCCAAGGGTTTTGTTGTGGAAGGAAAAGAATGTATGGGATGTCGTCTGAAGAAATCCATTTATGGGTTAAAACAGGCCTCCAGGCAATGGTACATAAAGTTCCATGAAACAATAAGAAAGTTTGGTTTCGATGAGATTGAAGAGGACAATTGCATATATGCAAAGTTCAAGAATGGGAAATTCATTTTTCTTATCCTGTATGTGGATGACATTCTACTTGCCAGTAGTGATGTTAGTCTACTATTGGAAACAAAGAAGTTTTTGTCCTTGAACTTTGATATGAAAGATCTCGGTGAAGCTTCATTCGTTCTAGGAATTGAGATTCTCCGAGATAGAGAAAAGAGGGTCTTAGGGCTATCGCAGAAGGCATACTTAGAGAAGATTCTAAAGAAGTATAGTATGCATGCGAGTAATCCTACGCCTGCTCCTATAGTCAAGGGTGATAGATTTGGGAATTTTCAATGTCCTAGGAACCAATATGAGATCGATCAAATGAAAGCGGTTCCATATGCTTCTGCTATCGGAAGCTTGATGTATGCTCAAGTATGTACACGCCCTGACTTAGCTTTTGTTACCGGGGTACGTGGCAGATTTCAGAGTAATCCAGGAATAGACCATTGGAAAATGGTAAAGAAGGCATTGTGTTATGCAAAAGGCACAAAAGGCCTCATGTTAACATACAGAAGATCTGAATCCCTTGAGATAGAAGGGTATTCGGATGCAGACTATGCGGGAGATATAGACGAAAGAAAATCCACGTCAGGATACATATTTACTCTCGCAAAGGGGGCTATATCATGGAAAAGCTCCAAGCAAACCATCACGGCATCATCCACGATGGTAGCTGAGTATGTAGCATGTTATGAGGCCACAGGGCAGGCAAACTGGTTAAAGAAGTTTGTACCCGGATTAAGAGTGGTGGACAGCATTCAAAGACCACTTAGAATGTACTGCGACAATGAGCCAGCAGTATTCTATGCTCACAACAATAAGTCAAGTGTTGCTGCCAAACACATTAACATTAAGTTTTATGTTGTGAAAGAAAGAATCCAGGATCATACCATAAGTTTGGAGCATATAAGTACAAAAGAAATGCTCGCGGATCCGCTCACAAAAGGCTTACCATCCAGTGTGTTTATAGAACACTTAGCCGGCATGGGTTTAAGGGAAAGCCTATGATACCTGGATATTAAGGGCCTAAGAACAAGAGTCTGTTTCAAAATAGAGAGGTGTATAGTGGTTGTTGAATCTATGGTGCGTGACTGACTATTATGATGAAACATGCTCTATATGCTGATCTGTGATGAAATGGGTGCAAAAGTGTAAGTTGAATGGAAGATGAGATCAAGGGGGAGAATGTTAGACTGATCTCCACGGTCACCCCAACGGGTTACCGACTCGGTCTCGCGCCCTGATCAGGGGCGCCCAACGTCACCATCGTTGGTGGGCCCCCGTCACGCAGCGCATATAAAGAGGTGGGGTCCGGAGGCATGAACCCCAAGGTTCGTCTGCCGACTCGCCCACCGCACAACACTAAACCCTAGAGCCTCCGATCAGGCTAGCGCTATAGCGGCGGGAATCACCCACCTCACCGCCGCCACCGCTCCCTCGAGCTCCATGACGAGCTTGTCGTCAACCTCGAAGGTCGACGGTATGTTTTCCCTAATCCCTATTCTCTCTAGATCGACGACTAGTGATCCAATTAGGCAAACAATGGTATTAGAGCAACTAGTCCTAGTTGATCTAGTAGAGAAAGTGGTAGATCCGAGGAAGAAAAGAAAAAGGCTAGGGTTCTCAGAAGCGCCGCCGTTCCTCTCGATCCCGACGCATCGGCAAGCCGAGGTCAGGAAGAAGAACATAACCCCTCTGGGGTGAAGAAAATCGAACCCCAAAGCCACAGATCCCCTCTCCTCGGATCAAATCGATCTAGAAGAAATCGAAAGAAATGAAAGCCTCGTTTTCCCTTTCGGTTTTCCCCATCCCCGAACCCTAGATGCAAAGAAAAGCCTCGGATCCCCTCCCGAATCGAACAAGAACACCAATGAAAGAAAAAAGGGGGGTTCCGGCCACCGCCGACAAAGGGCGCCGCCGCCTGAGCCGCTGAATGGAGCACCCTGCACGGTGGATGCGCGCGCAGCAAGGGGCTGGGGGCCGCCGTCCACCGTTCTCTTGGCTCTCGCTTCTATGCAGGATTGGGAGGGGGACAGAGAAGAAGTAGAGGGGGAGGGGCTCGGCGCCGCCTCGCCAACCTCACTGGCGCGGGGCAGTGCACCGCCGCCTCCGGGAGCAGAGAAAAGGTGGAGGAGGGAGGGGCTCGTCGCCGGCGCTTGCGCTGGCCCACGCCGCCGCCTCGCCAACCTCGCCGAGTGGAAGGGGGGCGGGGATCTCGCGCCGGAGAAAGGGAGGGGCTCGCCGGATGGCGCAGCCCCCTCTCCAGACCCGCGGGCACATTTCCGCCGCCACCACAGAATAGAGGAACACCGGGGGGAAGTGAGGCGTCTGAGGGTTAGGTTTTCCGGGGCACCGGTCGGTGCTGGTTTTGACCAGCCCAAAAACAGCTCCCAGCCGTCGGATGCGAATGGATGGCCGCGATCTAGCATGGCGGGGGCGCCGAGTGGGCCGGACACCTTGACACCTTCGGGCGGGTAGAGGCTAAAGCGCTGATGGCGGTGGGCTTTTATCTACCGCCTAGCGTCCAGTTTTTCCATTTACAGAAACTTTTGGGGCATTTCTTTTGTCTGTTTTTAATGTCTTTTGCACAGTTTTTTTCTATAACAAAATTATCCAACGGAATTTTGTGTAGAAAAATAATAAAGTAACAGTAAAGTTTCTATAAAATGTAAAGTTTGATGAATGTTTTATTCATAGTTTTCCGCTGCAAAAATTGTTAAATGTTTTTTCTTAATTGCAATTAGAGTGAGGATTTTATTTAATGACCAACGCTATTAGTAAAATTTTCACTATGGATAGTGAGTTTTATCACTATTAGTTCTATTTCTGCCCAACGGTGATGTAGAATTAATATTGAGAAGTTTCATGTCTTAATTTGACCAACGTTGAATTAACTCATTTTGGTGATATTTTGTTTTCAGGCAATCCTATGAGTTTCATCTCGGCCATTGAGCCCCTCAATGGAGGGAACTTCTGACTCATGGCGAGAGAAGGTTGAGATGGGGCTTGCTTTGCTTGACCTCGACTTGGCACTGATTGAGACCTGTCCCAAAGAACCTGAGGACCCCGTGAGGGGCGAAAAAGAAAGTGAAGATGACTTCAACAAAAGGGTCCATGACCATGGACCAATAAGAATGAAGTACGACCTTGATCGTGCAAAGTGGGACTCGTCCAACAGAAAATGCTTGATGGTCATTAAGAGCTCCATTATGGAAGCAATAAGGGGAGCAATCCCAGAGTGTAGCACTGCCAGTGAGTACCTGAAGAAGGTAGAGAGTCAGTTTACTTGATCTTCAAAGGCCTATGCGAGCTCTCTCATTAAGAAACTTGTTACTACAAGGTATACTGGTGGTGGAGTAAGGGACCACATATTGCGAATGAGCAACATGTCTTCCAAGCTTAAGCCCATGGGCATGGAGCTCCCAGTCGAGTTCATCATTCACCTGATCTTTGCATCACTACCAAACCAATTTGAGACTTTTGCTGTGAACTACAACGCACAGCCAGAAAAGTGGGGCAAGGAGAAGATGATGGCCATGTGTGTACAAGAAGAAGAGAGGCTCAAGGGGCAATCTGGTGATTCTGTGAACTACCTGAGCCCAACCAAGAAGAGGAACTTTCAGGGTTCCAGGCCACAAGGGAGGCCACAAGGGAAACCTCAGGGGCCTCCCCCTCCTTCTAAGCCTCATGGAAAGGATGATGATCACCATGCCAGGAGGTGGACAAGGACACCTGCAGGTGGTGCAAGGAGAAGGGCCACTACATGAGTGACTGTGTGAGCTTCCTAAAGCATCTGTGCAAGAAAGGTGAGGATTTAATTACCTTTGTCGATGAATCACTATTTTTAAGTTATGCAAAATCTACTTGGTGGATCGACTCAGGTGCAACTGTCCACGTTGCAAATTCATTATAGGGATTCCGTATGAGAAGGACCCTGCAAAGAGGAGAAAGAAGAATTAAGGTGGCAAATGGCGTCCAAGCTGAAGTCGAAGCTATTGGAGATCTCCCATTAGAATTATCAAATGGCTTTGTACTTTTACTAGTAGATCTACTTTATGTACCCTCTTTGCATCGAAACTTAATAAGTGTATCGCGCTTAGATGATGATGGTTTTTCTTGCCATTTTGGTGATGGACAATGTAAAATCAAGCGTAATAATGAGATTGTTGGTCTTGCCTTCAGACAAGGCAAGCTTTATTTGTTATCACTTTGTGAGAATGTGTATGCATTAAGCGCTAAGAATGAGAATGCCTCCTCATCCCTGAATGGAAAGAATAAAAGGAAAAGAATTGATGATGTCTCTTCGAAATTATGGCACTGTCGTTTAGGCCATATTTTGAGGGGGAGAATAGAACGTTTAGTAAAAGAATCAATTCTACCGCCTTTAGAATTTTTAAATTTAGAGCAATGCATCGATTGCATTAAAGGAAAGTTCGTAAAGAACATTAAAAAGGGCGCCAAAAGAAGCACAGGAGTTTTAGAAATAATTCATACGGATATATGTGGTCCGTTTCCTGTGACATCTGTGGATGGATATGATTCTTTCATAACATTCACGGATGATTATTCGCGTTATGGTTACATTTATCCAATTAGAGAGCGTTCTGAAGCATTGGATAAATTTAAGATATTTAAGGCTGAAGTTGAAAATCAGCATAGTTTAAAGATTAAAGTAGTTAGGTCCGATCGTGGAGGCGAATACTACGGTCGGCACACCCCATATGGCCAGGTTCCTGGACCCTTTGCAAGGTTTCTACAGGAACATGGTATAGTAGCCCAGTATTCAACGCCGGGCGAGCCTCAGCAGAATGGAGTAGCTGAAAGACGTAACCGTACCTTGATGGATATGGTAAGAAGCATGTTAAGTTACTCCACCTTACCGGTTGTCTTGTGGATGGAGGCGTTGAAAACCGCCATTCACATACTTAATCGAGTTCCTAGTAAGTCGGTGTCTAAAACACCATATGAGTTATGGACTAGTCGCGAACCTTCACTCAATTATTTGCGAGTGTGGGGCTGTCTAGCTGAGGCTAAGCTCTTCAACCCAAACCTTGGGAAGTTAGATCCTAAAACAGTAAGTTGCCATTTCATTGGCTATCCAGACAAGTCAAAAGGTTATCGTTTCTATTGTCTAGACAGATTTACTAAGTTTGTGGAAACGAGACACGCTGTGTTTCTGGAGGATCAGATGATCAGGGGGAGCACGGTATCGCGAGAAATCAACCTTAAGGAGAAGCGGGTGCATGCACCCACTCTGATGATTCAGGAACCGTTTTTTTCGATACCTGCTCCTGCACCGACACAGGAATATGTCGATGTGCCACCTGTTGTTAGTTCTCCTGTGGCAACAATGAATGAAAATGAAGACCCTGTTGTCACACAAGAGGGGGAGCTGGAACAGCCCCATACAGAGAATGTGCCAAAAGGCGAGACCATCAGAAGGTCTCAAAGAACTAGAAAGCCAGCTATTCCGAACGATTTTGAAGTCTATGTTAGTGAAGAAGTTCAAATGGAGGGTGATCCCACCACATTTGAAGAAGCAATCAAAGGTGCTCACTCATCGAAGTGGCTTGAAGCCATGGAAGATGAAATGAGATCCATGAGTAGTAACAAAGTCTGGGATTTAGAAGAAATTCCTAAAGGAGCCAAAACAGTAGGCTGTAAATGGGTCTACAAAACAAAATGTGACTCTAGAGGGAATATTGAAAGATATAAAGCGCGACATGTTGCTAAAGGTTTCACTCAAAGAGAGGGAATAGATTATAATGAGACATTTTCTCCAGTCTCAAGTAAGGATTCTTTCAGAATCATAATGGCTTTAGTGGCACACTATGATTTAGAACTGCATCAGATGGATGTAAAGACGGCTTTCCTAAATGGAGACCTAGAAGAAAAAGTTTACATGGCACAACCCAAGGGTTTTGTTGTGGAAGGAAAAGAACGTATGGGATGTCGTCTGAAGAAATCCATTTATGGGTTAAAATAGGCCTCCAGGCAATGGTACTTAAAGTTCCATGAAACAATAAGAAAGTTTGGTTTCGATGAGATTGAAGAGGACAATTGCATATATGCAAAGTTCAAGAATGGGAAATTCATTTTCCTTATCCTGTATGTGGATGACATTCTACTTGCCAGTAGTGATGTTAGTCTACTATTGGAAACAAAGAAGTTTTTGTCCTCGACTTTTGATATGAAAGATCTCGGTGAAGCTTCATTCGTTCTAGGAATTGAGATTCTCCGAGATAGAGAAAAGAGGGTCTTAGGGCTATCGCAGAAGGCATACTTGGAGAAGATTCTGAAGAAGTATAGTATGCATGCGAGTAATCCTACGCCTGCTCCTATAGTCAAGGGTGATAGATTTGGGAATTTTCAATGTCCCAGGAACCAATATGAGATCGATCAAATGAAAGCGGTTCCATATGCTTCTGCTGTCGGAAGCTTGATGTATGCTCAAGTATGTACACGCCCTGACTTAGCTTTTGTTACAGGGGTACTTGGCAGATTTCAGAGTAATCCAGGAATAGACCATTGGAAAATGGTAAAGAAGGCATTGCGTTATGCAAAAGGCACAAAAGGCCTCATGTTAACATACAGAAGATCTAAATCCCTTGAGATAGAAGGGTATTCGGATGTAGACTATGCGGGAGATATAGACGAAAGAAAATCCACGTCATGATACATATTTACTCTCGCAATGGGGGCTATATCGTGGAAAAACTCCAAGCAAACCATCACGGCATCATCCACGATGGTAGCTGAGTATGTAGCATGTTATGAGGCCACGGGGCAGGCAAACTGGTTAAAGAAGTTTGTACCCGGATTAAGAGTGGTGGACAGCATTCAAAGACCACTCAGAATGTACTGCGACAATGAGCCAGCAGTATTCTATGCTCACAACAATAAGTCAAGTGTTGCTGCCAAACACATTAACATTAAGTTTTATGTTGTGAAAGAAAGAATCCAGGATCATACCATAAGTTTGGAGCATATAAGTACAAAAGAAATGCTCGCGGATCCGCTCACAAAAGGCTTACCACCCAGTGTGTTCAGAGAACACTTAGCCGGCATGGGTTTAAGGGAAAGCCTATGATACCTGGATATTAAGGGCCTAAGAACAAGAGTCTGTTTCAAAATAGAGAGGTGTATAGTGGTTGTTGAATCTATGGTGAGTGACTGACTATTATGATGAAACATGCTCTATATGCTAATCTGTGATGAAATGGGTGCAAAAGTGTAAGTTGAATGGAAGATGAGATCAAGGGGGAGAATGTTAGATTGATCTCCACGGTCACCCCAACGGGTGACCGACTCGGTCTCGCGCCCTGATCGGGGGCGCCCAACGTCACCGTCGTTGGTGGGCCCCCGTCGCGCAGCGCATATAAAGAGGTGGGGTCCGGAGGCACGAACCCCAAGGTTCGTCTGCCGACTCGCCCATCGCACAACACTAAACCCTAGAGCCTCCGATCAGGCTAGCGTTGTAGCGGCGGGAATCACCCACCTCACCGCCGCCATCGCTCCGTCGAGCTCCATGACGAGCTCGTCGTCAACCTCGAAGGCCGACGGTATGTTTTCCCTAATCCCTATTCTCTCTAGATCGACGACTAGTGATCCAATTAGGCAAACAATGGTATCAGAGCAACTAGTCCTTGTTGATCTAGTAGAGAAAGTGGTAGATCCGAGGAAGAAAAGAAAAAGGCTAGGGTTCTCAGAAGCACCGCCGTAAGGCTGCGCCGTTCCTCTCGATCCCGACGCATCGGCAAGCCGAGGTCGGGAAGAAGAACATAACCCCTCTGGGGTGAAGAAAATCGAACCCCAAAGCCACAGATCCCCTCTCCTCGGATCAAATCGATCTAAAAGAAATCGAAAGAAAAGAAAAGCCTCGTTTTCCCTTTTGGTTTTCCCCATCCCCGAACCCTAGATGCAAAGAAAAGCCTCGGATCCCCTCCCGAATCGAACAAGAACACCAATGAAAGAAAAAAAAGGGGGGTTCCGGCCACCGCCGGTAAAGGGCGCCGCCGCCTGAGCCGCTTGATGGCGGCGCACCCACCCACGGGTGGATGCGCGCACAGGCAAGGGGGCCAAGGGGGGCCGCTGCCGTCCACCGTTCTCTCGGCTCTCGCTTCTATGCGGGAGTGGGAGGGGGATAGAGAAGAAGTAGAGGAGGAGGGGCTCGCCGCTGCCTCGCCACCCTCACTGGCGGGAGGCAGTGCGCCGCCGCCTCCGGGAGCAGAGAAAAGGTGGAGGAGGGAGGGGCTCGTCGCCGGCGCTTGCGCTGGCCGACGCCGCCGCCTCGCCAACCTCGCCGAGTGGAAGGGGGGCGGGGATCTCGCGCCGGAGAAAGGGAGGGGCTGGCTGGACGACGCAGCCCCCTCTCCAGACCCGCGGGCGCATTTCCGCCGCCACCACAGAATAGAGGAACACCGGGGGGAGTGAGGCGTCTAAGGGTTAGGTTTTCAGGGGCACCGGTCGGTGCTGGTTTTGACCAGCCCGAAAACAGCTCCCAGCCGTCGGATGCGAATGGATGGCCGTGATCCAGCCGCGCAGGGGAGCCCAGTGGGTCAGCCGCCGCGGACACCTTTTCGGGCCGGGCAGAGGGCGCTAAGCGCTGCACAGTGGGCGGTGGGCTTTTATCTACCGCCTAGCGTCCAGTTTTTCCATTTACAGAAACTTTTGGGGCATTTATTTTGTCTGTTTTTAATGTCTTTTGCACAGTTTTTTTCTATAACAAAATTATCCAACGAAATTTTGTGTAGAAAAATAATAAAGTAACAGTAAAGTTTCTATAAAATGTAAAGTTTGATGAATGTTTTATTCATAGTTTTCCGCTGCAAAAATTGTTAAATGTTTTTGCTTAATTGCAATTAGAGTGAGGATTTTATTTAATGACCAACGCTATTAGTAGAATTTTCACTATGGATAGTGAGTTTTATCACTATTAGTTCTATTTCTGCCCAACGGTGATGTAGAATTAATATTGAGAAGTTTCATGTCTTAATTTGACCAACGTTGAATTAACTCATTTTGGTGATATTTTGTTTTCAGGCAATCCTATGAGTTTCATCTCGGCCATTGAGCCCCTGAATGGAGGGAACTACGGCTCATGGCGGGAGAAGGTTGAGATGGGGCTTGCTTTGCTTGACCTCGACTTGGCACTGATTGAGACCTGTCCCAAAGAACCTGAGGACCCCGTGAGGGGCGAAAAAGAAAGTGAAGATGACTTCAACAAAAGGGTCCATGACCATGGACCAATAAGAATGAAGTACGACCTTGATCGTGCAAAGTGGGACTCGTCCAACAGAAAATGCTTGATGGCCATTAAGAGCTCCATTATGGAAGCAATAAGGGGAGCAATCCCAGAGTGTAGCACTGCCAGTGAGTACCTGAAGAAGGTAGAGAGTCAGTTTACTGGGTCTTCAAAGGCATATTCGAGCTCTCTCATTAAGAAACTTGTTACTACAAGGTATACTGGTGGTGGAGTAAGGGACCACATATTGCGAATGAGCAACATGTCTTCCAAGCTTAAGCCCATGGGCATGGAGCTCCCAGTCGAGTTCATCATTCACCTGATCTTTGCCTCACTACCAAACCAATTTGAGACTTTTGCTGTGAACTACAATGCACAGCCAGAAAAGTGGGGCAAGGAGAAGATGATGGCCATGTGCGTACAAGAAGAAGAGAGGCTCAAGGGGCAATCTGGTGATTCTGTGAACTACCTGAGCCCAACCAAGAAGAGGAACTTTTAGGGTTCTAGGCCACAAGGAAGGCCACAAGGGAAACCTCAGGGGCCTCCCCCTCCTTCTAAGCCTCATGGAAAGGATGATGATCACCGACAGCAGGAGGTGGACAAGGACACCTGTAGGTGGTGCAAGGAGAAGGGCCACTACATGAGTGATTGTGTGAGCTTCCTAAAGCATCTGTGCAAGAAAGGTGAGGATTTAATTACCTTTGTCGATGAATCACTATTTTTAAGTTATGCAAAATCTACTTGGTGGATTGACTCAGGTGCAACTGTCCACGTTGCAAATTCATTACAGGGATTCCGTATGAGAAGGACCCTGCAAAGAGGAGAAAGAAGAATTAAGGTGGCAAATGGCGTCCAAGCTGAAGTCGAAGCTATTGGAGATCTCCCATTAGAATTATCAAATGGCTTTGTACTTTTAGTAGTAGATGTACTTTATGTACCCTCTTTGCATCGAAACTTAATAAGTGTATCGCGCTTAGATGATGATGGTTTTGCTTGCCATTTTGGTGATGGACAATGTAAAATCAAGCGTAATAATGAGATTGTTGGTCTTGCCTTCAGACAAGACAAGCTTTATTTGTTATCACTTTGTGAGAATGTGTATGCATTAAGCGCTGAGAATGAGAATGCCTCCTCATCCCTGAATGGAAAGAATAAAAGGAAAAGAATTGATGATGTCTCTTTGAAATTATGGCACTGTCGTTTAGGCCATATTTTGAGGGGGAGAATAGAACGTTTAGTAAAAGAATCAATTCTACCACCTTTAGAATTTTCAAATTTAGAGCAATGCATCGATTGCATTAAAGGAAAGTTCGTAAAGAACATTAAAAAGGGCGCCAAAAGAAGCACAGGAGTTTTAGAAATAATTCATACGGATATATGCGGTCCGTTTCCTGTGACATCTGTGGATGGATATGATTCTTTCATAACATTCACGGATGATTATTCGCGTTATGCTTACATTTATCCAATTAGAGAGCGTTCTGAAGCATTGGATAAATTTAAGATATTTAAGGCTGAAGTTGAAAATCAGCATAGTTTAAAGATTAAAGTAGTAAGGTCCGATTGTGGAGGCGAATACTACGGTCGGCACACCCCATATGGCCAGGTTCCTGGACCCTTTGCAAGGTTTCTACAGGAACATGGTATAGTAGCCCAGTATTCAACGCCGAGCCTCGAGAATGGAGTAGCTGAAAGACGTAACCGTACCTTGATGGATATGGTAAGAAGCATGTTAAGTTACTCCACCTTACCGGTTGTCTTGTGGATGGAGGCGTTGAAAACCGCCATTCACATACTTAATCGAGTTCCTAGTAAGTCGGTGTCTAAAACACCATATGAGTTATGGACTAGTCGCGAACCTTCACTCAATTATTTGCGAGTGTGGGGCTGTCCAGCTGAGGCTAAGCTCTTCAACCCAAACCTTGGGAAGTTAGATCCTAAAACAGTAAGTTGGCATTTCATTGGCTATCCAGACAAGTCAAAAGGTTATCGTTTCTATTGTCCAGACAGATTTACTAAGTTTGTGGAAACGAGACACGCTGTGTTTCTGGAGGATCAGATGATCAGGGGGAACACGGTATCGCGAGAAATCAACCTTGAGGAGAAGTGGGTGCATGCACCCACTCTGATGATTCAGGAACCGTTTTTCGATACCTGCTGCTGCACCGACACAGGAATATGTCGATGTGCCACCTGTTGTTAGTTCTCCTGTGGCAACAATGAATGAAAATGAAGACCCTGTTGTCACACAAGAGGGGGAGCTGGAACAGCCCCATACAGAGAATGTGCCAAAAGGGGAGACCATCAGAAGGTCTCAAAGAACTAGAAAGCCAGCTATTCCGAATGATTTTGAAGTCTATGTTAGTGAAGAAGTTCAAATGGAGGGTGATCCCACCACATTTGAAGAAGCAATCAAAGGTGCTCACTCATCGAAGTGGCTTGAAGCCATGGAAGATGAAATGAGATCCATGAGTAGTAACAAAGTCTGGGATTTAGAAGAAATTCCTAAAGGAGCCAAAACAGTAGGCTGTAAATGGGTCTACAAAACAAAATGTGACTCTAGAGGGAATATTGAAAGATATAAAGCGTGACTTGTTGCTAAAGGTTTCACTCAAAGAGAGGGAATAGATTATAATGAGACATTTTCTCTAGTCTCAAGTAAGGATTCTTTCAGAATCATAATGGCTTTAGTGGCACACTATGATTTAGAACTGCATCAGATGGATGTAAAGACGGCTTTCCTAAATGGAGACCTAGAAGAAAAAGTTTACATGGCACAACCCAAGGGTTTTGTTGTGGAAGGAAAAGAACGTATGGGATGTCGTCTGAAGAAATCCATTTATGGGTTAAAACAGGCCTCCAGGCAATGGTACTTAAAGTTCCATGAAACAATAAGAAAGTTTGGTTTCGATGAGATTGAAGAGGACAATTGCATATATGCAAAGTTCAAGAATGGGAAATTCATTTTCCTTATCCTGTATGTGGATGACATTCTACTTGCCAGTAGTGATGTTAGTCTACTATTGGAAACAAAGAAGTTTTTGTCCTCGAACTTTGATATGAAAGATCTCGGTGAAGCTTCATTCGTTCTAGGAATTGGGATTCTCCGAGATAGAGAAAAGAGGGTCTTAGGGCTATCGCAGAAGGCATACTTAGAGAAGATTCTGAAGAAGTATAGTATGCATGCGAGTAATCCTACGCCTGCTCCTATAGTCAAGGGTGATAGATTTGGGAATTTTCAATGTCCCAGGAACCAATATGAGATCGATCAAATGAAAGCGGTTCCATATGCTTCTGCTGTCGGAAGCTTGATGTATGTACACGCCCTGACTTAGCTTTTGTTACCGGGGTACTTGGCAGATTTCAGAGTAATCCAGGAATAGACCATTGGAAAATGGTAAAGAAGGCATTGTGTTATGCAAAAGGCACAAAAGGCCTCATGTTAACATACAGAAGATCTGAATCCCTAGAGATAGAAGGGTATTCGGATGCAGACTATGCGGGATATATAGACGAAAGAAAATCCACGTCAGGATACATATTTACTCTCGCAAAGGGGGCTATATCGTGGAAAAGCTCCAAGCAAACCATCACGGCATCATCCACGATGGTAGCTGAGTATGTAGCATGTTATGAGGCCACGGGGCAGGCAAACTGGTTAAAGAAGTTTGTACCCGGATTAAGAGTGGTGGACAGCATTCAAAGACCACTCGTAATGTCTTTGCGACAATGAGCCAGCAGTATTCTATGCTCACAACAATAAGTCAAGTGTTGCTGCCAAACACATTAACATTAAGTTTTATGTTGTGAAAGAAAGAATCCAGGATCATACCATAAGTTTGGAGCATATAAGTACAAAAGAAATGCTCGCGGATCCGCTCACAAAAGGCTTACCACCCAATGTGTTCATAGAACACTTAGCCGGCATGGGTTTAAGGGAAAGCCTATGATACCTGGATATTAAGGGCCTAAGAACAAGAGTCTGTTTCAAAATAGAGAGGTGTATAGTGGTTGTTGAATCTATGGTGCATGACTGACTATTATGATGAAACATGCTCTATATGCTGATCTGTGATGAAATGGGTGCAAAAGTGTAAGTTGAATGGAAGATGAGATCAAGGGGGAGAATGTTAGATTGATCTCCACGGTCACCCCAACGGGTGACCGACTCGATCTCAGCTTCGATCGGGGCGCCTAACGCCACCGTCGTTGGTGGGCCCCGTCACAAGCAAGATATAAAGAGGTGGGGTCCGGAGGCTCGAACCCCAAGGTTCGTCTGCCGACTCGCCCACCACACAACACTAAACCCTAGAGCCTCCGATCAGGCTAGCGCTATAGCGGCGGGAATCACCTACCTCACCGCCGCCACCGCTCCGTCGAGCTCCATGACGAGCTCGTCGTCAACCTCGAAGGCCGACGGTATGTTTTCCCTAATCCCTATTCTCTCTAGATCGACGACTAGTGATCCAATTAGGCAAACAATGGTATCAGAGCAACTAGTCCTAGTTGATCTAGTAGAAAAAGTGGTAGATCCAAGGAAGAAAAGAAAAAGGCTAGGGTTCTCAGAAGCGTTGCCGCAAGGCCGCGCCGTTCCTCTCGATCACGACGCATCGGCAAGCCGAGGTCGGGAAGAAGAACATAACCCCTCTGGGGTGAAGAAAATCGAACCCCAAAGCCAAAGATCCCCTCTCCTCGGATCAAATCGATCTAAAAGAAATCGAAAGAAAAGAAAAGCCTCGTTTTCCCTTTCGGTTTCCCCATCCCCGAACCCTAGATGCAAAGAAAAGCCTCGGATCCCCTCCCGAATCGAACAAGAACACCAATGAAAGAAAAAAAAGGGGTTCCGGCCACCGCCGGCAAAGGGCGCCGCCGCCTGAGCCGCTTGACGGCGGCGCACCCACCCACGGGTGGATGCGCGCACCGGCAAGGGGGCCAAGGGGGGCCGCCGCCGTCCACCGTTCTCTCGGCTCTCGCTTCTATGCGGGATTGGGAGGGGGACAGAGAAGAAGTAGAGGGGGAGGGGCTCGCCGCCGCCTCGCCAACCTCACTGGCGCGGGGCAGTGCGCCGCCGCCTCTGGGAGCAGAGAAAAGGTGGAGGAGGGAGGGGCTCGTCGCCGGCGCTTGCGCCGGCCGACACCGCCGCCTCGCCAACCTCGCCGAGTGGAAGGGGGCGGGGATCTCGCCGAGAAAGGAGGGCTCCGGACGGCGCAACCCCCTCTCTAGACCCGCGGGCGCATTTCCGCCGCCACCACAGAATAGAGGAACACCGGGGGGAGTGAGGCGTCTGAGGGTTAGGTTTTCGGGGGCACCGGTCGGTGCTGGTTTTGACCAGCCCAAAAACAGCTCCCAGCCGTCGGATGCGAATGGATGGCCGCGATCCAGCCGCGCGGGGGGGAGCGCCCCAGAGTGGGCCGCCGCCGGGCCGCGGACACCTTTTCGGGCCGGGCAGAGGGCGCTAAGCGCTGCACAGTGGGCGGTGGGCTTTTATCTACCGCCTAGCGTCCAGTTTTTCCATTTACAGAAACTTTTGGGGCATTTCTTTTGTCTGTTTTTAATGTCTTTTGCACAGTTTTTTTTCTATAACAAAATTATCCAACGAAATTTTGTATAGAAAAATAATAAAGTAACAGTAAAGTTTCTGTAAAATGTAAAGTTTGATGAATGTTTTATTCATAGTTTTCCGCTGCAAAAATTGTTAGATGTTTTTGCTTAATTGCAATTAGAGTGAGGATTTTATTTAATGACCAACGCTATTAGTAAAATTTTCACTATGGATAGTGAGTTAGGCAAACAATTAGGCAAACAATACGGACCTTGCTGCAGCAGCTGATGGTCAAAGATCTGGCCGCCATGGACAAGCAAGAGGTACTCATCAGTCCGGAGACGGAAGAATCTATGTCGAAAAAAGCCGAGGAGCACATAGCCACCTTTGAATGCATGGAGATGGCTGATAGCCGAGGAGCACATAGCCACCTTCGAAAGACAGCGGACAAGGAGATGGCTGATGAGGCGATGTATTTCGCTAAATACCGCAGATACTGGGAATCTACATGGAGCGAAACCTGCACTTCCTTTGAATGCATGAGTGAGTAAACATATCTAACAAATACTTCTTTTTTCATACTTCTTTTTTCATATCTAGTAGTAATTCATCTCACATAGCTAACACACGCTTCTAATTAACTTGGGTGATGCAACCAGCGGCATTGAGCTCCATGCAATTTACATACTACACACCTGGACGCAGGCAATACAATGACGCCTCCGCCACCCCTCCCACCTTGCAGATAGTATCCATCAAGCTCACACGAATAGCTGATGGTGACCTCCAATGGCCATTGTCCGTCTATGGTGTGGTTGCCATCCGAGACGTCGTGGATCACAACCGCAACTTTCTCTTCTCGTGTGATCGCGACGAATCTCAAGAACTCGCACCAGATGTATGTATTTTTATTTGCTCTTTTTCTTGGATTTCATATGCATACATGAGTTAATGGGGTTTTATTATCGTTAACGCTTGCAGGATCCTTTTTTGAATTTGATTGGCCCGTCTCGTGCTGTTGTATTTGAAGACATGGTCGACATTGAAGTCCAACTTAGTGTAGAAGGTCCAACAGGGTCTCAAGATAAGCCATTGATCACTGAAGCACGCTGTTACAACGAATCATTTGATGATGTATCTACCGTTTGCTTCAAAAACTGTTTATGCACGGTGGAGTTATGCATGCAAGTTGTTAGAAAAACAATCCAGGCCACTATCCTCGGAGTCCAGGTTGTCAAAGACAGGCGACGTCCTTTTAAATATGGTGCCCGAGTTACTTGCTCCTCCCCTGTATCAGGGAAACCGGGGTTCCCTAATAATCCCCCATCCATGGAAATTGTGATGGTTGATTCCAAAGACAGAGAAATGCTGTATGGTTCTGATGGTTACCTACATCTTCCGAGGACTGTTGTTTCCGTAGAAACCCAAGGAAGGTTGGATGTTGGCATTCTTGCCTACTCCAAATCTGGTGAAATTGCTGCACACGAGCATGTCAGTTTTCCGCCCCAATTTAGCAAAATAAGCCAGAGAAACTGTCTTGTTCGTGGTGTTGAGGTGGAGATTACCGTCGCTTGGTCCCTTGTTGCTACGGACAAGGACACTTTTATGGCACTAGGGAGTTTGGCATGCGTCTCCTGATATCCATATGGGTCACTGGAGCTTGCTAGTAGTATTTCTATCTAGTATATCAGTTAGCTATGTGAACTTGTCCAACCCTTGTGTACTCACTACAACCTTCAGCTTTTATATGTAGTGTAACTTATGCCAACCAGCTATATTTTCATCAATATATGTGGAAGTGCTTTTGTTTCGGTTCATAATATGTTGCACATCTTCCCTCTTTTATTCTGGTCTTGTTTCTTGGATGGTCGTAAAATAACAAGGCCTGCTCACAATGTGTGGTGGTCCTTGCAGATTGTTAGCAAACAAGTAGGTTCCACCAGAAAACCCTAGTTATTCCAACATTCAGACCAGCAACAAGGGGGGCAATCGATACGTGGAGCCAGCCCCTCTCCCGCACCCGCGCGGCGGCGCCGCGCCGCGCCGGGCGGGCCTCCCTCCTCCTCGGCCGACCTCCCCCTCGTGAATCTCCCGCCCGCCGCCGCCCCCCGGGGCATCGCCGGGCCAAGATCTGGCGGTATGGCGGCGGCGGCGGTGACCCTAGCCGCGATCTGGCGTGGCGGCGGCGGCGTCCACGCCCGCGCTGGTTCGGCGGTGGCGTCGTGGCTGGCGGCGGCTGGGGGTCCTTGGCCCAGATGGCTACACGCGGCGGCGGAAATTCGTGCCTTCGGGCCGAGATCTATTCCGTTCGTCGCCGACGCCGGCGCCCAGGATCTTCGGGTCATGCTCGCGACGCTAGGGCGCTTGGGGCTACTGCCCCTGGCATGGTGGTGGTGACTTCCTTCTCCGCCGGAGTGGTCGGCCGGGCGATCTTGCCGCTATGCGGCGGATCCTACTAGTTTCCGGCGGGTAGCGTGGGGGCTGCTAGCTCGGTTTCAATAAAGGGGGTGGTCCTCGGATCTCTCTCGCACCAAGACAAAGATCTACTTGATGCGTGTCTCTATGGATCTTGCCGGAGTGTACGGTACCGGAAGGCTCCGCCGGCGAACTCCATGGGCGCATATGCCTGGAGTTTGCTGGATCGGAAGGAATTCGGTCATGCGCACCTGTGTTTTTGCTGGCCGTTTGGTTTTAGTGGGAGCGTGGTGAAGCTCTGCTACCTGTTACCATCATGCGACATGTCTTTGACGATACACATGGTGAAGTCAGATGTGGAGAATGTCATGAAGGCAGAGACATGTGGGCGAGCTATGGTGGATTGAGTCTATATGGCGATGAGGATTTGGCTTGGTTATCTATGACTCACAGCAGCGTCTGTTAGAGGGGGCGACATCACAGGAGGAGTTCACAGTCTTATCTTGCAGGGTGAAAACCCAAGGTCTGGCCTTCATTGGTTGTGCCTAGCAATGGCCTTGCAGAAGACATTGCTTTGCGAGCGAGAACTTTCTCCAGGGTGAAAACCTAGATCTTTAATCGGGCGATGACAACGTTTGTGCACTGTTTACTTCTTGGAGGCGTCGCTTTTGGAGGGATTGGACTTCTGGTGTTGTTTTGGTGGTGGTAGTGTCGCTGCTACTGAGGATCGGATTCCTACAGCGGGACTTTTCTTTTTTGTAATTTTTTTTCGGCTGTGTGCATCCGTATTGCCATTAGGGTATACGTTGTTGCAGAGACTGGATGTAATTGGTATCTGTGTGATATTAATATACAGGGGCGGATCTGCGGGTGGTGCTACCTGTGCTGTAGCACCAGCCCAACAGCTACAATACAATGAGCATGTCTTAACTTTAAGGCTACAAATATGAAAATCCTTGGTAACTAGCACCACCGAGGCTCTATTAGCACCAGTCTTACACTGTTTCTAGCTCCGCCCCTGTTAATATATGCTCATTTCCAAAAAAAAGACCAGCAACAAGCAGTCCATACTCTAGAACTTGTTCGCCAAAACATGTATAGATTGTAATACGCATGAACTAGAGGTTGATTATTGCGCTCAACTATATTATTGGCTAATATAAGTTATTTTGTGCGACATGACAAATTTTAAATAATACGAATTTTTAAATCATTTTCACGAATAATACGCAATTTCAGTAAATTCGGAAACTAGGGCGGCCTCGGCGGCTGGCTCCCCGACTAGACCTTGTTGGGATCCCGATTCCCGACCAGACCTTGTCGGGGTCCCAATTCCCGACTGCAGTGGCGCGTGGGGCCCACCTACTGGTCTGTCGGCTGACAGAGGAGGAGCGGGGGCTTGTCGGGGTTTGAACCCTGACTAGTCCTATCGGGGTTTGAATCCCCGACCAACTCGCCTTCTTATCCGCTTGCGCGCACCGGTCAGTCTCGCTCCTCTTTCTTATTCTTCTTCCTCCCTCCTTCCTTCTTCCTCCCCATTTCCATCCATTGCTCTGGCCAGGATTTTCAGATCATTTCTGCTAATATTTACACCCAAACTTGGTGTTAAAATACATTAGGAAGCTAGGGAAGGCCCGATCTACTGATGGGATAGCTTGGTGAAGTGATTTTGGGTGTTTTTGTGGAGGAAGGTGGTGGTGTTCTTGGGGAGCAATGGGTATGGTAGAGGCTGGGGCTGCAACTTGAGGTAGCTGCATGGTGGAGGTATCGATCTGGTGACTGGAGGCTGCTACACGGCAGGATTTCACATGCTTCAAGGGTACACCCTAATTTCTCGAGAATTACCATCATTTGTGTATGTTTATGGGTAGACTTAGGTGTGGTCTATTAGCTGCAAGAATATTGGGCTAGAGGATTAGAAGTATATTTGTAGACTATAATATGTCATGGTAGTGGTATTTGACGAGTTTCGGTATTTTTTAAGGTCGAAAATTATGTTAGATAGTATATTGTTTAGGTTTTACTATGGTAACGGTGTCGTCAGAATAAAAGAGTATGAAGTTGATTTGGGCGAGTTTCAGTGCAATGATAAAGGGCTACAGGCTCCTGAAACATGGTTTGTTAGTGATTTGAAGGATTGGTTATCTTCTTCTTTAGGGCTCCCTCAGACCCATTATATTGTCGGTGTGCATGCATTATGATCTAAGTCAAGAACTACCCCTTTGTTTTATTTGAGACCGATAGAAGAGGACTCTAAATGAGTCAAATGGATGAAAGTTTGCCAGACAAGGAGAGTTAACCCCATTGCCTTAGTGCTTCCTATGGTGAAAGAGGGTGGGTATGATCATGGCCAGAGCAGTTAGACCGAATATGGGGGTGGTGGTTATGATCATGGCCAGAGCAGTCAGACCTAATATGGGGGATGGTGGTTATGATCATGGCCAGAGCAATCAAGCCCAAGACAGAAGTGATGCTGGCTACTATCATGGCCAGAGCAGTCAAGCCCAACATGGAGGTGGTGATGGCTACCATCCTGGCCAGAGCAGTCAAGGCCAAGATGGAGGTGGTGGTTATGATTCTGGTCAGAGTAGTTATACATCCACTGGAGGTGGTGGTTATGAATCAGCTGATAGTGGTCATGGTACATGAGAAGACATTTTTAGTGATGAGGCTGATGAGGATGAGGTATACGAAGGTTTCTTGCAAAATCATATGGAAGCAAAAAATTCAGACGGCGACAGTGATACCGCTGATGATTCTGCTGAGTCTGATGAAGAAGAGATCGTCCAACATATTCCGGCATCATGGAATAATGAGAACACAACAACAATTAATGTGAACGATAGACATGATTCCGCCTGGCACTATCACGGGAACAACATCTCCCAGGGTGCACTATATCCTTGCAAGAGACATCTGCAGTAAGCAGACGTTTCGTGGGCATTGTCCACACAACGGGTCTTCAAAACCCAGGTGTCCTCTCAAAAATATTTGACATTGTTTTGTGAGAATGTTGGATGTCCCACAAGGTGCATGCCTATCGCGCTATTTATGGCACTGAGCGATGTTGTGTTTCACATGTGTGGCTACAAGCAAGATGGGAGTTGCGACAGAGAAGTGGGCCAGAAGGTGTTTTCGAAGCTTGTAGCTAAGAGATTTCCATGTGATGTATTGGAATTTTGTTGTATCACTACATGAATGGATCAGTAAGCTGAGGGCCAAAAACCGTCGACATAGGCCATACAGCTGTCGGCGTAGGCTACGCCAACGGCTGCCCTCGACATAGACTCCTCAGCAAAGATCTTCCTCAGCGGAGCGCACAGAGGTCGTCGGCGTATCGAAAAGCCATCGGCGTAGCCTACACCGACCGCTTCCCTCGGCATAGCGCCGTCGGCATAGGCTAACGGCCGGTTGGAAAAATAATTTCAAAAAAAAAATTCAATTTTTTCTCAACTTTTTTTAATCTTTGAATTGTTTGACTCGTTAATCTCTTATTTGGAACATTTTTAGCACTAATTACACTTAATCTTTGATCAAATTGCAGTCTTTGTCAAACTTCTCGGTCGGTCACCCATCTTCACTAATCCACCCCCAGCACGCTTAACTTCTCCGTTCCTTTAGAATCAGTTTGCGCGAAAAGATTTAAACCTTGTTGTTAATACTATAATATCAATCCTATTAACTCTTATATCCTCATGTCACACGTTTTTATTTTCTGAAATTACAAACAATTATTTAAGTAAACAACAGTGAATAAGTAAAAATATTATTAAATTCAAATAAAAATATAATGGTTTTATTTTTTTGTATTTTTCTACTTAATATGGAATAATTAATATCTTTAAATCCGTAAATCAGAATTCGACAAATAATATGTCCAAATTGATCAGAAAAATGAGAGGAATCCAAATATGATATCTTATCATAAACTATACCGTGATTATAGCCATAATTTCATTTAACCGTTTAAAACAGCGGGCATGAAAATTCTTAGCTCGGGACTAAGTCTCGCTGAATTTGCATTGGATCTATGATGAAATAGCATAATGTGAACCCAAATTATTATTTTATAAAAATCATAGGCATCAGATCATATACCTGTAGTTCATATCTGACCTACATCCTACCGATTCAATATAAATTTGTCTGTGACAAACAAGTTTGTTTGTGGATCGTTTCGTAGTGCGGGATTAGATTACTGAAGCTAGTCATCCTACCTGCTTTCCGACTTGTGTATTTTTCCTGGAACTTTTGGGAGTGACAACAGGTAGCCGAAAAACATTCAGAAACCCAAAAATACAGGTCGAAGTCGAACTCCTGGCCACTGCCGCCCGCCCGTGTTGCCGTCCACGACCGCCGGGAGCATCCAGGGCGCGCCGTTGCCCACGCTGCCGGCCGGCTGGGTGCGTGCGTGTTCGACGCCAATTAACTAAGGTGTCCGACTGTTGTTTGTGGTATTGCTAGCTCATCATCGACATCGGGAGATGAAGCCGCTCGATCTGAAGTACCTCGCCGATCATCCCAACGAATCCATGGCGTGCGAGACACGGCGACAGGTACATACACATCACATTAATTCTCAAGTACGCATCATCGATCATCGGCGTGAGGAGGCCGTCCTTGTCGATCGCTGACGGCGCCCCTGCTGACCCCGCGTCGAGCGAGCACCACCAGGCAGGCAGCACGCGTTGGTTGTTGCCCAGCTGGTCCGTCCACTGCGGTACTCTACAGCAGCAGCCTGTCGTCTGTGAGTCCCTTCCACCCGCGCGCGGCGCGGCGCGTCACGAAGCACTCACTCCTCCACCACCACCATGCATGCCTCCGACCGCAGCGCAGCGACCTCTGATCGACGTACGGCGCCGCGCCCTTTCGAAACCTGCGTCGTCGTCGGCCGACCACCCTCGCTCGATCTTCTTCTTCACCGACCGAGTTGAACTAATGGAGGCTCAAGTGCTAATTTGCTTCGTGGTCACTCGTGGCGGCGGCGTGCCCAAACTCAAACTCAAACTCAAGGATATATATGACTAGGGAATTTGGCGTGGCGACAGGCCTGCGCCCGTGGCTTCAATTTATTTGTGTACATGGCTAGGTTGGACATCGGCATGATTTTCAGAAGTTGTTAGATGTTACTCAGTATGCACAATATAAGAGAAGTAGTAGATATATACACACTGGTACAATACAAAAGTAAGTATATATGTTCACACCGACCGACGGTATATATCTGCCCGTGAGACGGTACTGGTGATCGCAAAAGTTTTACAGATCGTGGGTTAATACTATCTAGTTGACAGATCAATTAGGAAGACTCCAATAGGAGTAGTGACAGAAGCCCAAGAAAAGAGTAAGTACTATTACAATGTATAGCCAGCTATCAAATACCATTTCCGTCCGGAAAAGACGAAAACTTCATGTCCATAGAACATCCCTTTTAAATGCCTGGAAAAGGAAAGGAAATCAAAAAAACTGAAGATAGCAGAAAACAAGCAAAAAGATAGAATAAAATTGTTATCCACTCCAAAAGTAGGCTTTTCATGCAAGAAGCCCACTGTATATTGCACATTCATTTTCTAAAAAAATCTGACAAATAAAAATTTGAAGCATTTGGTTCCATAGCTAATACATTGTAAATATTCATCAACCATGCTGCGCTATTGTTAAGTACTAAAGAAATTGTGATCTATGTGTAAAGGAAACTGAAGCATACTATACATGGTAGCGATGAAGATAATAAGCATATTAATCTCGGATATATAATTTAAGCAACTATTTGGTAGTATATGCGCAGAAACTGAAATAGTTCAAAGTGGATGTTATTTATACAACCTCGGCCTCTCTGATGTAACTGGATAGATTTTATCCAAAATCTTGGTGCACTAAGAAAGATGGTGCCATGTGGTCGCAACATATTGTGTTTCTCAAGAGGGAATTACAACAAATAAACATGATGAGTTGGTACGTCTATTTAAATTGAACCGATATACAACCAGAAAGTTAAATAACCAGAGAGGTAAGTTTGCATGTATGGTGATGATAGTATGGTCAAAATAGAACTAATAAGTAATCAGTGCCATTCCAAGGATAAATTATAGGCTCTGTTCATGGTGGACTTGATGGTTCAGAAAGAAGTAGCTATGGAGATCAAGTCCGCATACTTCCAACGTCACAATGGAATCACATGTTATTCTATGCAACCAAGTACATAAGTCAATCAAGCAACCAGTGGTTAATTTAAAGTGGCAGTAATATATTTTCTAACAGAGTGGACAATCCATGTGGTGGAACAACCAAAATTGCAGGGTTGCAAGAATGCAAATTGTTGTGTTCATCTTGGAATCATTTACTTACAAAATATCATAGCAAATCAGCAGCATCCTTGTAAATCCACTCTACTCACTCACTATTTGTGTGCTTTGTCCTGTCATTGTGAAAAAGATCCTATTATTCAACTCCATAAACAAAGTAGTGATGAAGACAATTAACTTCAACTTTCAACAGAAACTCGTCCAAAAGGTGGACATAAGTAAAACACAAACATTATTACTATAATTTAGCAAACCCTACTTGTTAATTTCTCGCAAGTGGGCCATGTCAAACCTGGATTTCCATTCTCAAAGATACAGGTGGTATTTTCAATACGTTATCTTCTCAACTTAGTTACTTGTGAATAGTCTGAATCTCATACTGTATTATTATTTCGTAACCAAAATAAATGGATATGAAAAATATGGCTGCAGATTTATAGAAGAAGAAAAGGGTAGGGTACTCATAATGAGTAAAGTAGTGAAATAGAAATTATATAGATACCTTCTCCTTTTCTCAAAACTGAAACTGAGAAAGGTTCACACAATTTAGGAGATAGCAGTGAATAAACCCATGGCTTCTTTTGTGTCACCCTTAACGAACGCACCTTGTTATAATACTTCAATCCCGGCACAGCAGCTGAAAACCCTTCGAGTATATTCACGATGAGATAGATTCCTCGGAGAACTATGCGGTGAATGATACACCACCAAGCAATATTCCACCAATAATCATATACTGACAAAGAATCCGATCGAAGGAACCTTCCAATGCAAAATATGTTGCCTATTCTTGCCTCCACACAGTAGTGTGGTAGTAAAGAACTTCCTATAATAATCATCTAAATAGCAAATTGGTAAAACCAAGCTCAATGCCACCGTACGAAAGACAACTATACATGGAGTTAACCGTGTCCAACAATTATCTTCGGATGCATTAACTGAAACAAAATTCAGAACTACGTGTAGAAAGGAATATAGGAGTTTGCAAAGGTAAAAACAAATTCAGAATTTGGAGCTATAACAAACAGTGTGTTCTTTATATAAGTCCAGCACCATGTAGTGGTTCTGCATCTCCATCACGATGACCATCAGCGCCACCTCTGTGAAAGGTACAACAGTAGGCATATTGAGCTTAAAAAAAATCTCAGGAACAAATAATGTAAAAAAAATCTCAGCAATGGTAGCCATGGCGATGAAGAAGGCGTTGATGTAGTGGAAGTAGTCGAACGTTGGCGAGCAGTCGCGTAGGAGACGCTCCCCAAAAACCTAATCGCCCCTCTCCCGTACAGGATCTCGAGAGGGCGTGGTTTCGGAGGCCTGCTCACCCGTCAGCCGTGTACGCAGCGGACGGGGTGGGATCACCGGAGGCAGCAGCAGTGAGAGGAACGACAAGGGGCAGAGGCAGATGGTCCTGTTCTGTGTCTCCCGGAGAGGACGAACTCCTTCATATATAGGCATAGGCCAGGACGGTTCAACGGAAAGGAACGCCCGCAATGAAGAAATGAAATGCCTGTAATAAAGTACTAGTAACGCTAGCACTTAAGACAGAACGTTAACCCCAGCACTTAAGACAAAACGTTTAAGTCTCATTAGCATTTCAGTTACAACCGTTTGTATCCCGTTTCCGTGCGACAAAAAGAACACATCGGCTCGGCGAGATTCCCGCAACCCGCGGCGCATGTTGTGACGAGGCGGGCGTGCGTGCGTCGGAGGAGAAGCGCGCGTGTGGAGCTCCTCTTCTTCTTCTCACACCACATGCAAATGGTAGAAGAGCTCACCTTATATGTTGGTGCTCATCTCTCCCCACTAGCAATGTGGGACTAAACTCCCCCCACTTGCCTTGCCAAGCATGAATGGGTCCTTAGGGATTTTTCAGAAATTGTTAGATGGGCCTAGAGCCCACCCTATATTTCAACAATCCCCCACCAGATCCCTAGGGCCCATGGTATTGTTCTCTGTTCCCAACACTGTTTTGATATACCGGTATTTTCAATGGAGACCTGTTAGGGTTGAACATCCACCTAGAACAAATAGCTACACTCCTTTACAACTGAGCAATGGACTATGCCTTGAATTGTCAGTTTGGCGTAAAGGAGTTTCACTAAAAGTCTTACCAGTACTAGGCTGCCGAAGGATGACCCCTCGGGTGGAGCATATTAGTCATACTCCTGACCTATTCATGAGCTTACTAGAGATCACCCCAATCTCATAGACTGTGACCAGCAGTCGGGCTCACATAGGTGTGTTCCTCCAAAGATCGCTCTGTAGGATAGCATCTTGTTTATAGAAGCTTTGGAACACATTAAGACAAAAGTCAACCTGCCATACAGTTTCTGAGAGTATTGTATATCCAGCGGAGTGGGTTAGTAAACTACTCTCCTCAGTTAACCACTAGCTTGTTTTCCCAGATCCTACTTCACGGGATCTCCGATCATATAGGTTGGGTTACTACCATGGCAACTCATGTGGGTCTCATTCCCATCTCCCTCGATGCATTTCTATCACAACACGTGATAGTCCTTTAGTAAAGGGATCTGTCAGATTCTTAGCCGACTGGATATAATCCAATGCTATCACTCCGGAGTTTCTTAAAGTTCTGACAGCTTTTAATCTCATTCTTATGTGTTTGTTGGACTGCTTGTTGTTCTTTGAACTTTTTACCTTGACAATTACAGTTTGATTGTCACAGTTCATAAGAATAGCCGGTACTGGCTTTTCAACCACTGGCAGGTCCATCAAAAGATCTCGAAGCCATCCTACTTCGACACCAGATGTGTCTAATGCTGTTAATTCTGCTTCCATTGTCGGTCTCGTTAGGATCGTTTGCTTGCAAGACTTCCAGAAAACAGCACCACCTCCAAGGGTAAACACATACCCCGTTGTGGCTTTCATCTCATCAGCATCAGAGATCCAATTCGCATCACAATACCCTTCAAGTACTGACGGTTGCCTGGTATAGTGAAGTCCATAATTCATAGTACCTTTCAGATAGCGCATAATTCTTTCAACAGCACGCCAATGATCATCACCCGGATTAGAAACAAACCGGCTCAGTTTGCACACAGCAAACGTGATGTCAGGCCTTGTAGCGCTAGCTAGATACATGAGTGAACCAATGATCTGAGAATATCTCAGCTGATCCTTGCCTGTGCCTTCAAACTTTCAGATTCGCACACTAGGATCATATGGTGTTGGAGAAATTTTGCAGTCTGAATATCCAAAAGGACTCAAAACTTTTTCAACATAATGGGATTGCAGAAGCGTAATCCCACCCTCATTATCTCCCAGTAGCTTAATGTTTAAGATAACATCAGCCACACCAAGATCCTTCATCTCAAAATTCTGAGATAGAAATGACTTAACCTCCTCGATGACTTTGAGGTTTGTCCCAAGTATCAGTATGTCGTTGACATACAAGCACAGTATAACTCCTTCGCCCCCACCATAGCGATAGTATACACATTTGTCGGCTTCATTAGCAACAAAGCCGACAGATGTTAAAGTTATGTTGAACTTCTCATGCCATTGCTTAGGTGCTTGTTTCAGGCCATATAAAGATTTCAGTAATTTACACACTTTTCCTTCCTGACCATCTATCACAAAACCATCGGGCTGTTGCATATAGATTTCCTCGTCTAGCTCTCCGTTCAGAAAAGCCGTCTTAACATCCATCTGGTGGACAAGAAGACCATGCGAGGCCGCCAACGAGAGTAACACTCGAATGGTGGTCAGTCTGGCCACAGGTGAATAAGTATCGAAGAAATCTTCCTCTTCTTTCTGGGAATAACCCTTAGCCACAAGTCTAGCCTTGTATTTTTCAATAGTACCATCCGGCCTAAGTTTCTTTTTGAACACCCACTTACATCCCAATGGTTTACAGCCATAGGGACTATCAGTGATTTCCCATGTTCCGTTAGCCATGATGGAATCCATCTCACTACGGACCGCTTCTTTCCGATGAGTCGACATCTAGAGATGCATAGGCTTCCGAAATGGAAGTGGGAGTATCATCCATGAGGTATACGAGGAAATCATCACCAAAGGACTTTGCAGTCCTTTGTCTCTTGCCCCTACCAAGGGTTTCCTCGTTGTCCTCCTCAGGATTTTCATCAGGTGTTTCTTCATAATATTCCATTGGAATGGCAGGCTTAGGAGTCTCTTTTGATTCCTGTCTAGAAGTGCTTGGCATATCTCTCATAGGAAAAATATCCTCAAAGAATGTAGCATCTTTAGACTCTATAATTGTACCGACCTCCACGTCAGGTACCTCAGATTTCACTACTAGAAATCTATAGCCGACGCTTTTCTTAGCGTAACCCAAATTAACACAATCCACAGTCTTTGGTCCAAGCTTACGCTTTTTGGGGATCGGCACATGGACTTTCGCCAAACAACCCCATGTGCGTAAGTATGAGAGTGTTGTTCTTCTCTTCTCCCATTGCTCATAGGGAGTAATCTCATTATCTTTTGTCGGAACTTTATTCAGGACATGACATGATGTCAATATAGCCTCCCCCCACCATGCCTTGGATAAACCCGATGTATCTAACATGGCGTTAACCAAATCTGTTAGAGTATGGTTTTTCCGTTCGACAACCCCATTTGACTGAGGTGAATAGGGAGGCGTCCTCTCATGAATAATACCATGTTCCACACAAAATGAATCAAACTCATTAGAAAAATACTCTCCACCACGATCTGACCGGATTCGTTTAATCTTCTTTTCAAGTTGATTCTCAACTTCTGCTTTATAGATTTTAAAGTAGTGTAGAGCCTCACTTTTAGTGTTTAACAGATATACATAGCAAAATCTAGTGGAATCATCTATTAGTGTCATGAAGTATCTTTTTCCAGCTTTAGTCAACACACCATTCATCTCACACAGATCAGAATGTATGAGTTCTAACTGTGCCAAGTGTCTCTCCTCCGCAGCTTTATGGGGCTTGCGAGGTTGTTTTGCTTGCACACACGAATGGCACTTAGAACCTTTGGCTAAAGTGAAACTCGGGATTAAATTCAGTTTTGCTAACCGCGTCATAGAACCGAAACCAATGTGACAAAGACGTGAATGCCAAACTTCTGTTTCATTAACATTCGAATGAATATTGTTCACGACTTTATTACAAAAATCCTCAAGGGAAAAGCGGAACAGACCTCCGCATTCATAACCTTTTCCAATAAATAGTCCATATTTCGTAACAACTACTTTATTAGACTCAAAGACCAACTTAAAACCTTCTCTGCAGAGAAGGGAGCCACTAACGAGGTTCTTCTTGATGGCGGGGACATGTTGCACATTCTTGAGCTGCACGATCCTTCCCGAAGTAAACTTCAGATCGACCATGCCAACACCATGAACAGAAGCAGTCGCGATGTTCCCCATCAGTACGGAGCCTTTCCATGTGACCCAGATGCTCCACTTTCATTGTTGCTCACGATCATGCATGTTGGCAGTCTTAGAGTCCTGCCCTGGCTTCTTGAACTTGTGTGGGCACTTGTTAGCCCAGTGTTCCTCCGAACCACAAGTGCAACAACCACTCTTCTTCTTATCCTTCTTGAAGGTCTTGTTACCCTTCTTCTTGAAGTCGGTATTCTGTTGGACACCCATCTTCCCTTTGGACTTGTTGGAGTTGAAGTTCTTCTGTACCACATTGACAACTGAAATCCCTTCTCCTTTTCCATGCGAGTCCTTTGCCCTGGAATTCTGCTCAACACTCAGACGGCCGATGACATCCTCTACTGAGAATTCACGCCTCTGATGTTTCAGAGTGGTGGCAAAGTTCCTCCAGGAATTGGGGAGCTTAGCGATTATGCATCCCGCGACAAATTTGCACGGTAACTCGCACTTCAGGAGCTCAAGCTCCTTTGCGATGCATTGTATTTCATGAGCCTGTTCCAATACAGAACGGTTTTCAACCATTTTGTAATCGTGGAACTGCTCAATAATATACATCTCGCTCCCAGCATCAGTTGCACCGAATTTGGATTCGAGTGCCTCCCACAAGTCCTTGGCGACCCGCACATGTAAATATGCATCAACCAACTTATCTCCAATCACGCTCAGAACGGCTCCAACAAAGACGACGGTGGCCTCCGTAAACGCCTTCTCCTGATCAGGAGCAATCGTTCCAGTGGGAGTGACACCGGCGACCCAGAACACGTTCACCGCCGTGAGCCATAAGGTGGTTTTGGTCTGCCAACGCTTAAAGTACGTCCCCGTAAACGGGGCAGGTTTCAGTGCAGCAGCAAAACCTTGAATCAAAAAATGCCCTCACATATTAGGTTTTTGGATTGTTAGGAATCTAGGCAATTTTCCGATTATATTAATCCAGGAATAAATCATGAACATGATATGGACACGCTGATACTTGATTATGTAACTATGCAATACTAGGCAAATCGTAGAGACATCTACAGAAATCACTCGTACTATGCACATCGAAATTAGCAGAAGAGGGATAAGCATGTAGTACCCTCCAGTAGGCCAATTGGCCGAAGCAGCAGCGGTCGCGGCAGCAGAAGCGGTAGCCTCGTCGGCTGCCCTGTTCTCAGTGGCAGCCGGATCAGCAATGGTAGCCATGGCGATGAAGAAGGCGTTGATGTAGTGGAAGTAGTCGAAGGTTGGCGAGCAGCCGTGTAGTAGGAGACGCTCCCCAAAAACCTAATCGCCCCTCTCCCGTACAGGATCTCGAGAGAGCGTGGTTTCGGAGGCCTGCTCACCCGTCAGCCTTGTACGCAGCGGACGGGGTGGGATCACCGGAGGCAGCAGCAATGAGAGAAACGACAAGGGGCGGAGGCAGATGGTCCTGTTCCAGCACTTAAGACAAAACGTTTAAGTCTCATTAGCATTTCAGTTACAACCGTTTGTATCCCGTTTCCGTGCGACAAAAAGAACACATCAACCCGCACGAGGCGGGGCGGGGCGTGCGTGCGTCGGAGGAGGAGCGCGCGTGTGGAGCTCCTCTTCTTCTTCTCACACCACATGCAAATGGTAAAAGAGCGCACCTTATATGTTGGTGCTCATCTCTCCCCACTAGCAATGTGGGACTAAACTCCCCCCACTTGCCTTGCCAAGCATGAATGGGCCCTTAGGGATTTTTCAGAAATTGTTAGATGGGCCTAGAGCCCACCCTATATTTCAACAAAAGAGAGCGTGGGAGAGAGGAAGCGACAGAGATAAAACCGAGAGGAGAAGGGAGTAGTCAGCCATCGCTCCTGCTTATCTTATCGACGTATCTAGTGTTTCCTGTAACCCTCCCGTGCGCCGACGCCGCCGGTACCTTGCGGCGACAACACCTCCCTGAGCATCTTCGCTGGCGCGGCGTCGCGAAGGCGGACGACGAAGTAGATCAGGGACTCACGACCTGGGACATCGCGGCAGTCTACGTAGGTGTTCGCAAGCGCCTCCTCGATGCTGGATGGGGAGGGAGAGAGATAGGATTGGGCGACCACCATGGGCAGGAAGAGAAAGACGGGGCTTAGACTGGTTCCTCTTCCTCACCGCTTTGACCGTACGGATGAGAGCTTTGGTTGGAAATTGGGGAGAGAAGAATGAGATTCCCCACCCACCTTTCTCCCCATCCCACGGCATCCAGACGAAAAACTGAAAAAATAAATTGCTGTCCAAAGGGCACATCTACGCGTTGCAAGGCCCACACACCCCATGAAACGCTGCTGAATCGCTCAGCGAGCTCACAATCTCTCACGATTAAGGCTTTAGATAATGTCCGTCTCGCCTCGGTAGCCAACAAGTTCCACTGCTCCAGCTAGTAGGTGGAGCAACGCCAGTGGCAGGCTAGCCAGGTGCCCAGCATGCTGGAAAATGGCAATAGCCCCCATGGCGAGGCCAATGTACTGCGCCAGGCCAGGTGGCAGAAATAAACGACGGTCGTTATACTCCTCGTTAGTGCTGCCGTAGTTTACCGCCTCAGCTCAAAAAATGCGACGTACGCGCCAGCGTGTGCTTGTCCGGCACCAAGTGATCGAGTGAATCAGAAATCTCGGTAATAATTTTTTCATTATTCCAACTCAATCTTTTAACAACATATTATTATTTCGTATATACTATATTTCAATGCAAATTTACAATTATTGGTCGATGGATTAGTGAATAACGAATTGGGAATTAAATTTTCCCAAAATCTAAGGAGGAAATGTACACTCCTTAAACCAGCAGCGCACAGCCGCACACACAAATATAAGTTGCCAGTGATATTATCCTTTTTTTATAGTTCTGCATTTTCTAGGGTTTTTTCTTGCATCGGCCGGATGTTCATTTTGCGGCCAGGCGGGAAGTCGCGTTGCGCGCACTCGCACAGGCACACGTTCGCAAGTTGGCACAATTCTGAATTTTTGGTACGGCATATCTATAAGTGAAATCCTAGGTCCGCCACTGGTTCGTATTAGTGTCAAAGTTAATTTCCACGTGTTAGTTTCCTACTAGTACTAGTACTTACGTGCTCCAATCCGACGTAGAGTTGTAATCGAGTTAGTACTACTAGCTATAGGTGGCAAGCACTGCCGTACGCTAGTCCTGGACGTACGGTACGGTTCGGTTCCCGTACTGTAGGTGCACTTTCAGTCGGTTACGGATCTCAGTCTGGAATCTGGAATCTGGATGTATATACATATGGGAAAGAGTTTGTAAAGTTTCACCTCGAACGCCTCGATCTTGGGTACAAACAAAAAAAAATTAGGTGGCGGTGGAGAAAAAAAAAAGGAGTGACATCTCGGGGAAAGGTCGAGACGAGAAAGACGGAGATGGAGACGAAGGACGAGATGGAGACGGAGACGGAGATGGAGATGGAGGATGAATCTGTGACGGTGGCCTGCGGAAAATCGGCCATGGACGGAGAGGTGACCGGTCCAGATGCCGATAACAACATCTTGCGGCAGCTGGTCAAAGATTTCTCCGACAATTTCGACATATCGTCTATGAGGAGTACTACTACGTCAGCCCTAGAGGAGCACACGCCTATGGTCGAATCAGATAAGTTGTTAATCCAACCTGCAGAACCCAAAGGCAGCAGTTCAATGGGCAGATTCAGAGTCCGGATGACCAAGAAGACGCCAGATGAGGAGATTGCTCATGAGGCAAAGAATTTCGATTTATACCGTAGGAACTGGGAATATAAATGGAGCAAAACCTGCGGTTCCTTTGAACACACGAGTGAGTAAACATCATGCTCCCCTCCCCTGGATATATATGTCACTCCTTTTATCGTACCCAGTATCCCTCTGGTACATATATAACAAGTGTCGTTAATTTTACGCAACTTATTAGTATAGATTGGAGGAAGCAGTATAGTATAATACTTTCTTTTTCTATAAGCTTAGAAGGAAACTATGATTTTTTTTTTTTTTGCTTAGCTAGTACTAGCAGCAATTTATGTCAAATTTTCTAACATCATGCTCCCCTCCCCTGGATATATATGTCACTCCTTTTCTCGTATCCCTCTGGTACATATATAACAAGTGTCGTTAATTTTACACAACTTATTATAGATTGGAGGAAGCAGTATGCTGTATAACTTAGATACATACGAATCTAGACAAAACCAAGTCACTTATTTTAGGACGGAAGGGGTACTTTTTTTTTCTATAAGTTTAGAAGGAAACTATGGATTTACTTTTTTGCTTAGCTAATATAGTAGCAATTCATGTCAGATTTTCTAACACACACTTCTTAACTTGGGTGCTGCATGCATGCAGCGGCACTGAGTTCCATGCAATTTACATGCAACACACCTGGACTCAATTTCCCACGCAATGGCGCCGCGTCCACGCCTGCCACCTTGCAGATATTCTCCATCAAACTCTCAGAGATAGCCAGTGCCTTTCCATGGCCGTTATCTGTGTATGGTTTGGTTGCCGTCCGAGACATCGTGGATCACAACCGCAACTTGCTCTTCTCCTGTGATAGGAACAATTCTCAAGAACTGACACAAGACGTATGGATTCTTATTTTCTCTTCATTTTCTTATGCATTGTATTGTATCCCCATACATGCATGATTTGTTGATTAATCGAATGCTTGCAGGATCCCTTTCTTCGCTTGATTGGCCCATCTCGTGCTATTGTATATACCGACAAGGTCAGCTTTGAACTTGAACTAAGAGTAAAAGGTACAGAAGAGTCTGAAGATAAGGCATTGATCACCGAAGGCCGCAGTTACGACGAAGCATTTGGTGTTGGTGTCTCTACGGTTTGCTTTAAGAATTATTTCTGCACGATAGAGTTATGTTGGGAGGTTGTTAGAAAAACGACCCAGGCCACTATATTGGGTGTCCAGGTTAACAGAGCCAGAGGTCGGCCATGTCCTTTTGAATATGGTGCCCGAGTTACTTGCAGCCCTGTACCAGGGAAATGGATGTTCCCTGATAATAGACTCACTTATGTTACTTATCCTGCATCCGGGGAGATTGTGATGGTTGATTCAAAAGATGGAGCAAGCCTGAAAGGTTGTGATGGTTACCTACATCTTCCAAGGAACGTTATTTCCATAGAAACTCAAGGAAGGTTGGATGTTAACATTATAGCCTACTCCAAATCTGGTGAAATTGCTGCGCAAGAGTTTGTCTCTTTCCAGCCCAAATTCAGCAAAATAAGCCGACGAAAATGTTATGTTCGCGGCTCTATGGTGGTGATTACCGTTGCTTGGTCCCTTGTTGCTACGGACAAACGTAAATCTATGGTGCTAGGGTGATTGTCTTGCGGGTGCTGGTATCCATGTGGGTTACTGGACTTTGCTTCTTGTAGTATTTCTATATTTTAGTTAAGGTATCTAATTTGTCCAACTGTTGTGTACTGACTACAACTTTCAGCTACGTAGTTGTTTATCAACTGTAGCTTATGCCATCTAGCTATATCTTCATTAATTGGTTTGGTTCATCAACACAATTGATGTCTGTTCTGTTGCGCATCTGTTCTTGTTAGTATTCCTTTAAACGATCCACATAAGGTTTGCTGATGGGTGCATGTGCGTTGGCATCCACAGCAGAAAAAATTGTACTACTACTACGTTTTAGAGTTTTTTCAGACCAATCATAACATAGTTGACCCAGATTGACATTGCACATGAAGGTCCGAGGATCTTGACGTGAACTAGTACCCTCTCCGATCCATATTAGTTGACTTAGAGTTGTCTAGATACAAGTACCGGAACTTTCTTGACAACACATTGTAGAACCCATAGCCATCTCCCTCGTGCTGGCAAAACTCTACCGCGGCAAAACCTGCTGCCGCATAGCCACCTTCTGCCGCAGCACCCGAAACCCCCAAAAAGCTGCCGCCGCAGATCTCCTTACGAACCGAAACTAAAGGTCCTCCACCCCCGCTCTCCACCGCGGCCACATGGAGTGACTTTAGTCCCGGTTCATAATTGAACTGGAACTAAAGGGGGAGGGGACCTCTAGTCCCGATTGCACAACCAGGATTAAAGGCCCTACCTTTAACTTCATTTTGGAAAGGATCTAGAAGTGCATTAATGGATGGTCTGATAGACCTTTGTCGAGAGCGGGTAATGAAGCTTTGCTCAAGGCAGTAATTCAAGCTATACCAGCATTTGTAATGAGTTGTTTTCAGCTCCCTTTGACCATATGTGATAAAATCCGGGCGGTGATCTCTAATCAGTGGTGGGGAGTGGAGGATGGAAAAAAAGAAAATGCACTGGCGTTCCTGGGAGTGGTTATCAACTCCAAAAGCGCTAGGGGTATGGGTTTTCGTGATCTCGCTCTCTTCAATCAATCCATGCTAGCTAAGCAGGGATGGAGGCTGCTCACATAACCCAATTCTCTTTGTGCTAGAGTTCTAAAGGGAAGATACTTTCCAGAGACAG
Organism: Avena insularis; assembly: GCA_023614405.1. Classification (NCBI taxonomy): domain Eukaryota; kingdom Viridiplantae; phylum Streptophyta; class Magnoliopsida; order Poales; family Poaceae; genus Avena; species Avena insularis. The sequence continues at coordinate 104,193,856 of CM042694.1, forward strand.
ATTTTTGGCATGCCACAAAGCCCAGATCTTCATCGTATACATGCGGAGTATTCTATTCGGACGGGAGTTGCTCTTCCATGGCATCCGATGGGGTATCGGAAATGGCCGGATAGTGAAGATCACCATAGATAATTGGATCCCTCGGTTCCCCCCCGGGATTCTCAAACCTACATCACCTATTCCGGCTAATGCTACTGTCCATTGCCTGATAAATGAGGAGACCGGAACTTGGAATACAGAAAATGTGTATGCATTCTTCTCAGAGGCAACATCAATCCAAATCCTGCAGGTTCCCATTTCGAGGCATGCAGAGGAGGATTTTGTTTGCTGGCCGCATACTAGGCATGGGACCTTCACTGTCCGTTCGGCATATAATCTGGCTCGCACAACCAAATTCTTGAATGCCCAGAGTAGGACGGGCCGAGGTATGGTTTCGAATTGGACAGCAAATGAAAAGGATTGGAAAGCTATTTGGGAGATCAAAGCACCGGGGAAAATGATTATTCACAGATGGCACTTTGTTCATAACTGCTTACCTAATGTTGTGCAACTCTGCAGGCGTCAAATACCAGCAGATGTCACATGTGTTTTCTGCGGGCGAACATAGAGTATTGAACATTCTCTGCTATTCTGCCAGTTTGCTCGTGTGGTGTGGCGAGAAATCAAGCAGCGTGTCCTCTTGAAGCTGAACCGCAAACTCTTTATATCTAGCAAGAATTGGATTTTTGATTTCCTAGCCTGCTCAAATGATCTCCAGGCTACGGTCTTAGCGGTGACTTTCTGGCATATTTTGGGAGGCAAGAAACGAGGTGAGGAATTCGGAAGCCAAACCAAACCCTAGCCGTACTTGTGCGAAGATTATGGCGTATGTTGATATGATCAAAGAGAATCTCTTTAAACAAAACCTACCACACAGGTGTGTGTCCAATCCTCCAGCAACTTCTTGGACACCGCCGCCGCCAGGTACGGTTTTTGTTAACTCTGACGCAGCGATTTTTGAAGCCTCCAATGGCATAGGTGTTGGCGTGGTGTTCAGAGATCATGAGGGTTCTTGCTTGCTGGCCTGTAGACAATTTATTCTGGGACTCCAATCCCCTGAGCATGCGGAGGCCCTGGCCCTTCGGCGTGCGGTTGAGCTAGCTCGTGATGAAGGAAGGAGCAAAGTTATATTTGCTTCGGATTGCCTCTCCCTGGTGCAGCGGCTGAACTCTTCACGTTTGGACAGGTCGTCAGTTGGCTTGATCGTGGCTGGTATCAAGAAAATTGAGTGGCTTCATTTCGGTGTCTTTTTGCCATGTGAAGCGTGTCCTAAATGAAGCGGCGCATATTTTAGCTAAGTCTTGTCGAGATGTAAACTCTAGTTTTATTTCCTATTCTGTTCCGGAGATGATCCGGGAAACTCTATGTATTGATGTGGTTTAATCAATAAAGCGCCGTTTTTGTGTCAAAAAAAATTTATTTTCAGATTTTTTCTTTAGGACTTGTAAACATAATTTCTGGTTTTTTTTTTTTAAAAGAGACCATTGGAGATCCGGAGCCAAAGAGATTTTTCACTTGTTTAAACGATACTTTCGGCCGCACAGAGAGCCGGCCAGCCAGAGCCGAGAAGGAAACTACAGAAATTTATAAATCGCCGGTTTAAGAGGATTGGAGGGGAAGCACATCCGAAGTTAATTACCTCCTGAATCATATATACATACACCACACTCGTCAATTTCCATGTTGGAATAGGAGTAATCCATTGGGAGTCCGACGTAGAGTTTACTAACTTATGCCAAATCGTGCCCGACATATTGGCGAGGTCTAGTTTGGTTCGGATTACGGATCTGAGTCCAATATGGTTCGGTTCCCGTGTAGGCTGGTCTAGTTTGAGTCGGCTTACGGATCTATATGTATCGATCGGCCGGCGAGAAAAAGCTAGTTTGGTAGAAACCCTAAACTAGGCGCGGCGGCGAGAAAAAGCTGGGAGACCTCAAGAGTCTGTGACAGAAGCTGGGAAAGCTGAAGAAGCTGTTATGGTTGGCAGCAGCATATCGGCTGCTGAGGAGACCATGCAATTGCAGCAGCAGCTGCTCAAAGATATGTCCAGCAGATTTACCATATTGGATCATTATTATGGCGATCTCCAAGAGGAGGAGATAGGTAGGGGCAAATTAGTCATAGAGGAGGAACATATGCCTAGCGCCGGGATGAACCCCAGTGATAGAGGTGAAGAATCTGTGACGGTGGGCATGGACCAAGCTGAGGAGGTTGGGATGGATTCAACTGGTGGATTGTCTTCAATGCGGAAGACGGCCGAGGAGTCGGGAAAGAAGACTCAAGTGCATGACATATCTATGAATTCGTCAGCCATAGAGGGGCACAACACACCTAGTATTGTGGAATCAGGCAAGCTACTACTCCAACCTGCAGATCCCAGCACCAGCAATTGGATGACCATACTGGGAGCCCAAGATGATCTCCACCATCACACAGGCAAATCATCAGCAGAGGAGATGGCTTATGAGGCGGAGGATTTCGCTGAATACCACAGATGCTGGGAATCTGCATGGCGCCAAACCTGCGGTTCCTTCGAATACATGAGTGAGTAAACATCCTGATGCATGTATACTAGAAGGAAATTAGGAAGTTACTTGTCTGCTTAGCTAGTAGTAATTCATGTCATCAGATATCTAACACACTTTTCTTAATAACTTGGGTGATGCAAGCAGCGGCATTGAGCTCCATGCAATTTACATACTACACACCTGGACGCACGCAATACAATCATGCCGCGGACACTCCTCCCACCTTGCAGATAGTCTCCATCAAGCTCGCAGAAATAGAGGGTGGCCTCCGATGGCCCTTGTCTGTGTATGGTGTGGTTGCAATCCGAGACGTCGTGGATCGCAACCGCAACTTTCTCTTCTCGTGTCATTCCGGCCAATCTCAAAAACTGACACAAGATGTATGTATTTTTATATTTGCCTCTTTTAGATTGCTTCCCCACATGAGTTAATGTGGTTTTATTGTTAATGCTTGCAGGATCCTTTTTTGCGCATGGTTGGCCCATCTCGTGCTGTTGTATTTGAAGACAGGGTCAATATTGAAATCCAACTCAAAGTAAAAGATCCAACCGGGTCTCAAGATAAGCCACTGATCACTCAAGCATGCGATTATCACGAACCATTTAATAATGTATCTACCCTTCGCTTCGAGAACTGTTTCTGCACGATAGAGTTATGCATGCAGGTTGTTAGAAAAACAATCCAGGCAACCATCTTGGGAGTCCAAGTTGTCGGAGATGGGCCATGGCCTTTTAAATATGGCGCCCGAGTTACCTGCTCCCCTGTACCAGGGAAACCGGGCTCCCCTGATAATCCCGAATCCGGGGAAATTGTGATGGTTGATTCAAAAGACAGGCAAAAGCTGTATGGTTCTGACGACTACTTACATCTTCCAAGGAATGTTATTTCTGTAGAAACTGAAGGAAGGTTGGATGTTCACATTCAAGCCTACTCCAAATCTGGTAAAATGTTTGCAAAGAAGCATGTCAGGTTGTTCCCCCAATTCAGCAAAATAAGCCAGAGACACTGTTTTGTTCGTGGTGCTGAGGTGGTGATTACTGTTGCTTGGTCCCTTGTTGCTACAAACAAGGATACTTTTATGGCACTAGGGAGATTGTCCTGCGTCTCCTGATATCCATGTGGCCATGTGGGTTACTGGAGCTTGCTAGTAGTATTTCTATCTAGTATATCAGTATGCAATGTGAACTTGTCCAACCGTTGTGTACTGACTACAACTTTCAGCTATTTGTTCATCAATTATCGACTACAACATATGCCATCCAGCTATATTTGCATTAATTAATGTGGAACTACTTTTGTTTTCGTTCATAATTGTTATTGCTACCTGATTTGTTGCACATCTGTCCTCTTTTATTCTGGTCTCATTTCTTGGATGGTCATCATTCATTTCTCTTTTTTTACAAGTAAAAGAACAAGGTCTGCTGGCAATGTGTGGTGGTCCTTGCAGACTGTTAGCAAACAAGTAGGTTCCACCAGAGAAGGCCTGGCCTTGGTAGTGAAATCCTAGTTATTCCAACATTCAGACCAACAACAAGCAGTCCATACTCTAGAACTTATTGGCCAAAACGTGTGTAGATTGTAATACGCATGAACTGGAGTTGATTATCACGCTCAACTGTATTATCGGCTAATATAATTTATTTTGTGTGAGATACATATTGACTATTTTTAACATGGCAACTTGTAGGAGTACAACTATATCAATTTTTTTTAGATTAAAATAGATAAAACGGCTGTGTATTACACACTTCTCGAATTCAGTCATTCAGAAAAAGAAAAACTTGGATGTACATGTCTTGACGAACAAAACCGTAGACTGCTTGTTGTTAGTATGAATCTTCCAATAAGCTAGGAGCTGGTGTCGACAGTTTCAGTCGCATAAATGGATATGGCTTGTTTTCTGAATCCCCAAAGTAAAAGAAATGAAAATTTCATAATAGTAACTTCAGAGTTCAGATAGTCGGTGGTACAACTGGGTGACAGTTCTAATGCTTGCCCATACATAGGATTAACCCTTAATCGGTTCCATCCAGTCATTTTCTGGCCATCCTTCATGTCAGCAGCGATGGATGGATGTCGCGTGCGGCGGCTATGGAGACGCCGTTGGAGATGATGATGAACAGTGCACACGGTGAATATGGGGGCGCCTCCATCTCCTCCTCTTGATTGATGGTGTGGAGGTGTGGATGTCGTGTGCGGCGGCTATGGAGGCGGTGGAGCGGCAGCGCTCCACCCATAAGGCGTGGATGGCTTCCCCTCCTCGTTTTAGGGTTTTCCCCTCTTTAAACAGGCATCTGGAGATCGGTTTTGCGAACCGACAGAGCTGGGGGCCGAATATGCCCATTAGGCCTTCACAAATGTTGTTCTGTTTGACGAAGCAAAGCCGTTGGAGGGTGGTACGGTCGTATGGCCCGTACCTCGTTATCCCTACGGTACTCCGTAGAATTTTGGCCGCCATTTCTTCATACGGACTCCGATTGAGGTGTTCTTTGGCTCGTTGGATTCGTATGGATGAGGGATACAACACCATGGCCTTGGATAATCATTTGGAGTTGATGAAAAAACAACTTTTTCCTCCCCTCAAATGGCTAACTCTGGTGCCTGCAACTCCTCCATATTGAATCCTCTTGGCTCCTTTTATTCATGATTCTCCATAGCACCTACACACAAATCAAAGACAAGAAAAAAGGTAATAAAATCCTAATAAAACTAATATTGTGGAAAGCCCATATGGAAATGAATGAAAACTAATAATCATACATAATATGCATAGTTATAGATAGATGTATCATGTAATGAGTGGAAATATGAATAATTTATATGCATCAATTTTGGACTCATCAGTTTACTTTGTTGGAATTGCCCACTGCCCTATATCCATTCATATCTTCAGTCCGTGTATTGAGCACCGACTCCTTAAGAAAACAGAGAGACACAAATGAGATTACATCCATACCTAACTCCCTGCACACAACAAGTACATGGGAGCAAGGCAGGTGGAGCAACTTTCATTTGTTGCAGGTGCACTCACACGTTGTCCATTCTTCATTGCATATCCTCAACTCCCTCGTCGTTACCTCGTCTCCAGTTTCGATCCTGTTGGAAGGTAGGCGCACCTCAAACCTTCTTTCTTGATTACCGATGGCGATGACATTCATAGACCGAGCCTTTTCCATCTTGTCATTCATGTAATGCATAATCTTTGAATAATACCTCATGTTCGGGTTGTTGATGATATGCATCTGAGCCATATGGAGTCTATCTCTGAAGTACTTCAAAGTTCTCGTGAAAATACACTCCACAATGGCTGTTAATGGCAGAGCCTTACTTCCTCTCAAGATGAAATTATATGTTTCAGCGAGATTTATAGTCATGACGCCAAACCTAGGTCCATGAGTGTCATGCAGAAGAGACCATCTCTCCACATGCTCGTTCTCTATCCATTACTAATTTTTTTAATCCGTTTCCCAGGCCTTCTCCTAGTACCCAGTTGGTCAAATCCTGGCAAGTCACAAAGAGCAGCGGGTTCTTCCTCATGTGGTGTTGCTCTATTGTTGTTTGTGCAGCTACCGCCTATGCATGAGCTGCGACAGCTCCTGCTCTCGCTTCTATCCCTGCTTAACATGTTTTTAGTGAAGTCATCCAGATAGCTGCGACACTTGATATACTTCCACTCCTGGTTATGCTTGCAAAGCTTCTTGAATAGGTTCATAAGGGCCTTGTTCTTGAACTATGAGTAAAAGATGTACCCTAGATGCCACATGCACCAACGGCTCTACATGTCCTTTCATGGAGTTAGTTCATCAGGAGTAGGTTCCTTTAGCTTCTTTATCGTGTTGAGTATACCCAGATGCATGTCATGAAGGATGCACACTTTCGGTGTATCCTTCACAATTTCTATCTTCAGCTGTCTAAAAAATCATACCCAACTCTTGGTGTTCTCACTCTCCACGAAAGCAAATACGAGTGGAACAACTTGATTGTTCCCGTATTGACCAATGGCCATTAAGATCTGACCCTTTTACTTGCCAGTGAGAAATGTACCGTCCACCTAAATGATGGTCGACAATGAGTGAAAGCTTCTATGCATATATCAGATGAGAAGAACAGTGGATGCAACACCCTCATAATTGGTTCATATGGCAATGTAAAGTGTTGAATGTCGATGTAGGTTACTGGATTCCTAGCCTGCGGTGTCTGGAGCATCCGAACAACACAGTCATATCCGTCTCGAAACGAACCAAATCTTACCTTGATTGCCCTCTCCTTAGTCCTCCAAGCCTTGCCATAAGATATTTTGTAGCGAAATCTGACAGCAACTTTATTGATGATAGCTTTCACCTCCATAGCTTTTCTCTCCACTATCTCCATGTATAACAGTCGAGACAGGAGGGTAGAAGAAAGGTTACGATGCTCCTGAAGGACTCTGGTAAGTTGACATGTGTGCAACAAAAGTCGCCCACCTTCCAGTTGGTGTCATAAATAGGCGATAGGCATGCACCCTTGAGGGACATCCGACATTCTCGCAAACCATCGTTAAATATTTTTGAGAGGAAACCTGGGTTTTTAAGACCAGTTGTATGGAAAATGCCCACGAAACGACTCTTTCCTGCAGATGTCTCTTGATAGGATATAGTGCACCCTGGGAGATGTTGTTTTCGTGATAGTGCCAGGCGGAATCATGCCCATCATTCACATTCATTATTTTGTTGTTGTCATTATTCCATGATGCCGGAATAGGTTGGACGATCTATTCTTCATCATACTCAGCAGAATCATCAGTGGCATCATTGTCACCGTCTGAATCTTCGGCTTCCACTGATTTTGCAAGAAACCTTTATATATCTCCTCCTCATCTGAAGGAAATATGCCCTGAGAGGCAATAATAAAGTTGTTATTATATATTCCTTATACATGATAGATGTTTATTTTACATGCTAGAAATGTATTGATTCGTAAACATCAATACATATGTATTTAATAAACAAAAAGGGTTCCTAGTCATGCCTCTCTTATAGACTAGCTTGTTGATTAACAGGATGATCAAGGTTTCCTGATCATGGACATTGGATGTTGTTAATAACAAGGTCACACCATTGGTGGAATGATATGATGAACATTCATCCGAAGTATAGCATTACGATCAAGTCATTATGTTTATATTGCTATAACATCATACGAAGTAATCTTTATCCTTAGACCATGAGATCATGTTAATTGCTGACACCGGAAGAGTATCTTGATAATATCAAACATCACACCGTAACAGGGTGACTATAAAGATGGGTTCAGTACTACGAAGGTGTTATGTTGAGGCTCATGGATCAAGAGTGGAATTTGTCAATCCAGATGACGGATAGATATACTCTGGGCCCTCTCGGTGATATCACATTAGGATAGCTTGCAAGCAAGTGATGTGATCACTAGAATGTTATATCACGGGAACGAGAAAAGAGTGCATGTCGGTAACGAGATCAAACTAGGTATGGAGATACCGATGATCGAATCTCGGACATGTAATATATCGAGGGACAAAGGGATTTAGTTACAAGCGTTAAAGGTTCTCACGATCACATGAGTCATCGTTGAATGTGTAGGAGTCAAGATCTGGATCTCCGTGTCCGGCCGCGATTATTGATCGGAGAAGGGTCTCGATCATGTCTGCATTATTCATGAACCGTAGGGTGGCACACTTAAGAGTTACGAACACCATTTTGGAGCACATATGTTTCAGACGAAAGAATTGCAAAGCGCAGGAATTGTTTCAATAGAAACCGAAATTGTTTCGGTGAAATTGCGAAGGTGGTTACGCATGTGATATTGAAATATTGCAAGGGGCTATATGTGAATGTTTGTTAATTAAAGTAATTAACAAAATTCTGAATAAATTTAATAAAAAGAGTTTTATTAAATGAGAGAGCATTAAATTTGGAGAAATTTAATGCATTTAAAGTGGAGACTTTAAAAGGGAATGTGAAGAGGCATTTTAATGTGGGGGGGGGTTACCACCACATGAATGGGGGAGGTGAGGGGTCACCCCCCATGCGCCGGCCATGGAGAGAGGGGGCACCCCCCTCCTCCTATAAAAGGCCACTCATTCCCTCCTTCATCCTCACACCTCCTTGTGAAGGATCTCTCTCCCCCTCTAGAATTATTCCCCCATGGTCTCGGATTAGCGAGATACATGTTCCCGGTGGCATTTCGTCTGGAAGGAGTTGATACTTCCGCTGGATCGCTGGAGCGAGGAGGTGGAGGTTGTCCGGTGGCTTGAACGTGTGTGCGAGTGCGGATGCGCTGCTGAGTTGCGAAGCTCGGACTTCCTCACGATCTTGAGATCGGCAAGTGTACGACTACATCAACCACGAGTTCCTACTCGTTAACAAAGCTCGTTGTCTACGAGGGTAAGTTCTCGTTGGATGTATGTCCACCCGTTGCTTTGTACCTAGTAGATAGATCTTGGCGTGTAGTTCACATCGTAGGAAAAATTTTGTTTTCTATGCTACGGACCCAACAGTGGTATCAGAGCCTAATCTATGCGTAGGTGCTTAGTACGGGTAGTACACATATGGTTGATATGTGGGCGATGATGATCATGTTATTGCATCTTCTATGTATTTTGGATATTGGTGGCATAGTGGGATGAAGCGGCCCAGACCAACCTACATGTCATCGTACATGAGACCGGTTCCACGACTGACATGCAACTTGTTTTGCATAAGTGGCTGGCGGTTATCTGTCTCTCCTACTATAGTCAATATCTGATTTACAACGAGTTGCTAATAACTTAGTTATCCTCGTTGTGGTTCATGTTCGTAGGTGAGAACGGTTTTATCTCCGAAAGCCCTAATGACGAGGTTTAATCTCGTCAATGCCCATTGTTATGGACTTGGTTTTGGAGAAGATGGGGATGCTGGAGATCGTGGCACGGTTAACAGAAAAGCAACCAGGGGACACAAGATTTACCTGTGTTCAGGAGGGAAAACCCTACTCGCTTGTCTCGCTCTTTGATTACAGCGAACCAAGGATTCTGAGGTGTCTGATTCAATCTGGCGTGGATGCGTGTGTGAAAGTATGAGTCGAGTTGTCCTAGGACGTGCCCTCCTGGCCTTTATATAGACTTAGGCAGGTCTCAGGCGTAGTCCTAGTCGGTTACAAGTTCTAGGGTTTTACCCCTTTGAATTTCCTATCTCCTCTAGTCTTGCTCTCCAAGGATCCGAAGACGTCATGGGCCTTGGCCACCCGAAAATCTTCATGGGCTAGCGTATGTCTGCCGTGGGCCTTCCTTGGGCTGGACTAGGTATGCTGAAGTTACGTACCCGTAGGGTATAACCATGTCAGTAGCCCCCGAGTGATCAGTCGAATCGTAGATTCGGCTGAGGACTCTTCCATCCTTCGGGAGCAACTATATGTTAATAGTATATGTGTGTAGGGATTGTTGATGCGTGTGCCTGACTCACCCGACGGATCAGGGTCAGTTAACTGTCTTAGGACGAAACAACACGATCTTCTTCAGGTTCGGGTCCCTTAACCCGGGCCTGGAACATATGCTGGCGTAATTCAACTCAGGCCGTGGAGGACTTATAGGAGTGGAATTCCAGTGATTTTAATTGGTGTATCCAACGCGTCCGTCGGGATTTTTCATCGCACTGCTGATGCAGGATTCATACTAGCAGTAGCGCAATCAGCGTTGCCGTGCCATCAGATGATATCTGTAGGTCTTATCTTTGCGTCGCAAACGCAGCATCCGAACATTTATCACCTCGGAGGTGCTTCGGGTGGCCAAGGAGATTGTCGCTCACTCAGCGTTTTGTTGGGGCAGAGTTGCCAAAAAGTTTTTGTGTGCTGATCCGAAAGATCGCAGTCGAAGATTTCATAGGGTGCGCGACCAGCGCTCCCTATGGGAGTAGCCCCCAAGTGTCTGTTCGAGTCGTAGACTCGAACGGAGACTTTTAGTTCAAGCATTGTTTCAATCATTAGGTCCGCAGGACTCGAAAATTTTCGGATGCTTAAATCCATCCTCCCTATGGGAGTAGCCCCCGAGTCCGTAGTGGAGTCGTAAACTCGACGTAGGACTCAGATAAATAATTTTGTCCTCATTTGTCTGTCGGGTGTGCGGCCAGCGCTCCTGATAGGAGTAGCCCCCAAGTATTTAGTCTAATCGTAGATTCGAGTGAGTACTTTTAGCTGTGGAGCCGAAGTGGTGCTAGTATAGCTTTTGATGACGTCAGTGCTTACGATTGATGACCTCAAGCGTCTGCTACGCTAGAGATGACTTGACTGGACGAAGCGTGGGTCCCACTTGCTGACTTTGAATTGACCGGTCATGCGCGGCATGGAGATGATTACGGCATCTCCTCGATTTCCGCACGTAGTGGACCGCGTGGTATCGACGGTTCATTTTGGTGCTGACACGTGTAGGGCCAGATCTACCGTTGGCGTTAGGTCTTCTCGATGGACGGCCAGCGTGCATCGTCTTCGCTGTTATAATCCCTGGTGAAATCGTGGTTTATTTTTCACCGCAGCAGTTCATCTATTCACTGCCCCCTCGTTCTTGAGCTATTCTTGCTGCGCGCTGAGAGTTTCCTCCACATTTCCTTTGTCTTTCTTCGTTGGCAACGCCACCACCGCCGTAACGCCATGGGGAAAACAAAGAAGTCCTCATCTGCAGTTGGGACCAGCGCCGCCGGAGGCAAGAAGGGCACCACCACTGCTCGCGTCACCGACGGTGGCTGGCGGCGATCAGAAACGCGGGAAGCGATCTCCGCAAACTGCGCGAGCGGAGCCTGATCCCGCAAGACACGACGGCCGTGAGACTCTCCGGCAATGAGGTAATCCCCCGTCCCCCATCTGGGTATCGGGTTATGTTTGTTGCCTTCATGATTCGCGGGTTTTCTTTTCTGGTCCATGACTTCCTTCGTGGACTGCTCTTTTTCTATGGGGTTCAACTCCATCATCTGTCTCCCAACTCCCTTCTCCACATTGCGTGTTTTATCACGCTTTGCGAGTGTTGGCTTGGCATTGAGCCGCACTTTGGCCTCTTCCTAAGCTTTATTCCGTAAAGAGGCGATCCTGTTCGGATGGTGTGTATCCCTTTGGGGTTTCATCATCTCTCGGTCCCAATGTGCAATTCTTTTCCTTTTCATGTCCGAATCTGTCCAAGATCGGAGGAAATGGTTTTACATCCGTGACTCCGTACTGCCTGGGCAAGATTTTGGTCTCGTTCCTTTTGACCCCTCCCAATTGATTGAGAAGAAAAGATCTTGGAAAAACCAAATCTTAGACGGTGAGGTGGCGGAGATAGAGGCCCTGTACCGTCGTGTGGAGGATCTTCAACTGATTCCTGAGAAGGAGGTGAACGGTGTCGACATCATCCGGACGTTTCTTGAGCATCGGGTGCAGCCTCTCCAAGCGAGGGCGCACCCGATGTTTCTTTACTCTGGGCGCCGTGATCCGACGAGGGTTTCGAGTGAGAAGATCTCCGAGGTGGAACTTGACAAGGCTCTTCGCGCGCTGTTGAAGTTCAAGGCCGACGAAGAAATCCCGGGGAAGTCGCTGACTCCTCCCTTTTCTTCGACGTTGGTCGTACCGAAGGTGTAGATTTGCGCACGTAGTGCTTCCCTTTTGTTTTTGTCAGCTGTGTACTTTTTCCTTTGTTTGCTAACAAAGTTCTTTTTCCTTTTGCAGAGCTTCAAAGTGTCGGGCATGGCACCACCGTTGCCCGAGAGGTATCCGAATGCCCCGGATAATGAAGTGGTGGATTCCGTGTCCGAGCTACCGTCAGCGCGATCCCCAACGGAGGATGCCGACGAATCGAGTGAGGACCATTCGCGCGAACGATCACGGAGCTCTAGCGAGTCGTCAGATGCCTCGACTCCTCCGACTCCCAGAAATCCTCTGGGCCTTGAGCGTCATGATGATGTTCATGGGGGTTCTTCCTCTCCCCTTCCTGCCATTCCTGTGCGGGCTGTTGCTCCGCACCCGCCAGCAAAGCGGAAGAAGGAAGAAAAGAAGGAGGAGAAGAAGGAAGAAAAGAAGAAGGAGGAGAAGAGGGCCCGAAGGGCTTCTCCTATCTTCGACCTGAGCGCGTTGGGCTCGTAAGTTTTCTTGTTGCCACTGTTGTCCTTTGTTCCCTTGTTATTTTTGCACCTGTTTTGATTGGTTCCTATGCAGGCAATCCTCCGACGGCTCTAGTGATGGAGCACGCGAGATGATCGGGGAGTCGAACATTGCGTCGCCTCCTCCTCAGACGGTGGCGACTTCTGGTGACGCTGCGCCAGTTCCTCCTGTGCAGGAGAGGCTGGTGGTTGCGCCTCAGAATTTCGCAGGCGGGCCTGCGGGTTCGCCTTCGGAGCACGTAAGTTTTTCTGCTTGATGTTACGGGGGGAGCCCCCGAGTGTCTTCGTATGCTGATGTTGTTTAATGCTTCTTTGTGTTGGGCGTAGCCCCCAAGTCCTGCTCTTACTATTATTGCCTGTTGCTGCAGCCTTTTGTCCAAGAGGCCAAGCGGCTGGTGGAGGAACGCCTGACGCTGGAGGCGAAACTGCGGCAGCTTCAAGGTATTCGTCTGCCTTGTAGTACTTCTCTTGCTTATCCTGGTCCTGTTCTTTGACACTTGCTTGTTGTAAATGCAGAGGAGCATAACGACTCTCTCCGTGAGGTCGATGCTCTGAAGAAGAGCCTTGGCCAATCGGAGCAGAAGGCCGAAGCTGCCGCTGGTGCGAGAGAGCGCCTTGAGCTGGAGCTGACGAAGGCAGCCGAAGCGAAAGAGCGTCTGCAGCAGGAGGCCGCAGATCGTGAGGAGCAGCTGGCCACCGTTGCGGCTGCTCGTGAAAAAGGGGTGGCGGAGAAGCTCATGGCTGCTGCCAAGGCTATTTCGGGTGAGCGTTAGCTTTTGTACTTGCTCTTTTTTCTACGGATCTTCTTCTATGTTGCCTTTCTTCATGTTTCTTCTTTTTTGTCTCAGATGCCGCAGGCATCGAGTTCGACCGCGGTGCTCTGGAGCACGGGAGTGCTCTAGATGATGCCACTGTAGCGGTCGAAGACCGCTGCAGCACCGTCGTCAACTCCCTCGCCAAGGCGAAAGAGGTCCTTGGTCGCTTCTACCAGGAGCTCTTCCCGAAGGGCGCATCCCTTGAAGATGTGGATGCCCTGGCAGAGGCTCTGTCAGCCGAAGCGCCTGCAGCGTATAAGCGCAAGCAGAAGGGCATCGGCGCGTCCGTCGGGCTGGCGATGGCCATGGCGGCTGGGGCGGAGCTGGACCTGCCCCAGATTACTTCTCGGATGCCTACAGCTGCGGATGGATCCGAGGTAGCCTTCGCCGCCTACTCCGCTCGATGCATTTATATGGGCCTAAGCTCATTGACTTGTCTCGAGTATGCATGCATTACGGCGAGGCCAAAGCTAGCATGCCAGTTCTGAGGCGACTCAGTGTCCTCCGCCTTAGGCATAGTAGACGTAGGGTAGTTTGTAGTCTATTTTTGTTGTAAATATCTTTTGTAGTACCATCCTTGTGCCACGTAGTGGCCTTATATACTTTAATGAATTCCTCCGAGTTGTGCTCTATCCTTGGCTGAATGTCTGTGTGCCTTCTTTTTTCTGCTGCTATAGGTTCCTTCGGGTGCTGACCCAGTTGACACTTCATCCGAAAGGCCCATGCGAGCATCATTGGATGGTTCCTCGCAGCTCGCTTTTCTTCGAGATCGCGTGCGCAGCTTGGAGAGAGATTTGCTTGATTCTGTGATCGCTGACGTGTGGAAATCCAAAGCAGACCGTGGTGCAGCCAGAGAGGAGTATTTGATGGCGGAGCTGGGTCGGCTGTCCGAGCAGCTGCAATGTAAGTTGATCCTTCTTTCGGGCTGTAGCTCAGTTCTTCGGGTGAGCCTGCTGGCCTTACTCTTGTTTTGTGCGGTTGTCGCAGGTGCCAATCTTGCTCCGAGGGAAGAAAAGGAGTGTATTGCTGTTCGAGTCAATTGCTTGACTCAACAGGACATGGAGGCCGGCGGCTTCTTCTGGATGGATCGTGATCGCGCCATAGTTCTGGCGACGGTGCAGGATCGTGTCTACCAGGTTTCACGGGTGCTCCGCCAGGTGCAGACATCGCTTTCCTTGGTGCTGCACGTCATGTTTCCGTTGGATGCCGTGCCAACGACCCTTGCATGTCTTCTGACGAAGTTTCGGAGTGCCAGCAATGTCAAGGAGCTGGTGCGGCAGCAGCTCGTCGTAGGGGTGAAGGCTGCCTTGTCTCTTGTGAGGGTGCACCGCCCTGATGTAGATTTGGCTGCTGTGGCGACTGGGCCACCTCCTCGACCAGATGGTGGCGAGTGGAATATGCGTCCGCATTACGCGGCTGTAAGGCAGTATGCCGAACAGATTGTAGATTTGTTTGAGCAGCGTGCTCAGGTTATTCTTCAGAATAGGTAGGACCTGAAAATAAACAGATAGATGTAAAATTTGTATATTGCGGCTAGGCGTGTACGTGCCCTTTGTTGTAAAGGTTTGCTTTTTTGCGAGCACGCAGTGCTTTGATTTAGTACGTGTCCTTTTCGTTTGCCTGACGTGGTCAGCTACTCAGGTGTACACGTTTTGTCCTCAGTCGATGAAATCGTGAGGTGGGGGGAGCCCCCGAGTGCGTATGTAGCATGTAGTAAAGTTGCAGAAAATAGTCAACCGAGGGTTGGGGGCGAGGTACTTAGCTTTATTTATATCGTAATGGAGGAGGTACATGGTTCGGCTGAGTAGGCTTGGCTGAAAGCCTTGTTGAAAGTAAAAAGGTGGGTAGGTTGCTACGGGTAGAATCGTCGCAAGTGCGAGATGTTCCATGGGTTGGAGTATGCGACTCCAGACTCCACGTGCTTGAGGCGATAGGCGCCACCTGGGATGACTTCGGTGATGACATAGGGTCCTTCCCATGGTGAATCGAGTTTGTTCAGTCGCTTTTGCGTGAGTCGCAAGACGAGGTCTCCTTCGACGAAGGACCTTGGGCGCAGCCGGCGGCTGTGATAGTTGCGGAGACTCTGCTGGTACACCACTGATCGAGCGGCTGCTATATCCCGCGCTTCATCGAGTGTGTCGACGACGTCTTTGAGTGCAGCCGTGGATTAGGCTTCGTTGTACGCGACGACTCGTGGAGCCTGATGGCGTACTTCGGCTGGTAGCACTGCCTCGGCTCCGTGTACCATGAAGAACGGTGTGTAGCCGGTGGAGCTGTTTGGCGTAGTCCGTAAGCTCCACAGGACAGACGGTAGCTCTTTCGTCCAGTTTCCAGCTTTGTGCTCGAGTGAGCTCATGAGGCGCTTCCTGATGCCGACGCCGATTAGGCCGTTGGCCTTTTCCACTTGCCCGTTTGTTTGCGGGTGTGCCACTGAGGCATACGTGATATTGATCCCGAGGCCTTCGCAGAAGTCCTGGAATTCTTCGGAGATGAAGTTCGATCCGTTGTCGGTGATGATGCTGTGCGGTACGCCAAACCTGTAGACAATGGATTCGAAGAACTTGACGGCGGTTTTGCCCTTCTGGTTGGTGACTGGCATGGCTTCGATCCACTTGGTGAATTTGTCGACTGCGACCAGGAGGAAGACGTGTCCTCCCTTCGAGGATTTTGGCAGTTTGCCGATCATGTCAAGGCCCCATTGGGCAAAAGGCCAGGCTATGGGTATGGGTCGAAGTTCGGACCCAGGTGCGTGCGGTTTGTCGGCGAACCGTTGGCACCCGTTGCATCTTCGGACGATGTCTTTCGCGTCGCTCATGGCCGTTGGCCAGTAGAATCCTGCTCGCAGAGCTTTGGCGACGAAGGAGCGGCTACCTGCGTGGTGGCCGCAGATGCCCTCGTGGATATCTTGGAGTATGGGTTTGCCGTCGTTGATGGTGATGCACCGTTGTAGTACGCCCGTAATGCTGCGTTTGTACAGCTCGCCGTTGATGATGGTGAAGGCTTTTGACCGACGAGATATGCGCCGGACATCTGTCGGGCTGTCTGGCAATTCTCCGTTTATCAGGAACTGGAGGTATGGGCGTGTCCAAGTTTCTTCGACTGCCATGACCTGCATCAGGTTGACCATGGCAACTTCGGTATCCAACTTTTTGGGTCCTTCATGACCTTCGGGTAGCGTAGCCCCCGAGTGTTCTGCTTCTTCGGGTGATCCCTTGGGGAATTTCCGCTTGATCGATGGCACACAGATCTGTTCGAGGAACACACCTGGTGGTACCTTTGCACAAGTGGAGCCGATGTTGGCGAGTCTATCGGCCTCCTCGTTGCTCTCTCTTCCAACGTGCCGAAGTTCGCAGCCGTCGAATTCTCCTTCGAGTGCGTTGTATAGCGCGCGGTACGCGATCATGTTTTTGGCGTGTGCGTCGCACTCATTCATCGTCTGCTGTACGACAAGGTTGGAGTCACCGTAGATGACCAGGCGCGTTGCGCCACATATTTTTGCCATCTTCATGCCGTGGATGAGGGATTCGTATTCGGCCTCGTTGTTGGAGGCTCTGAATTTCATCCGAAGGACGTACTTCATCTTGTCACCTTGCGGGGAGGTCAGTATGACTCCTGCCCCTGCTCCGGCTTCGCGTTTGGAGCCGTCAAAATGCATTGTCCAGGATTGCGACATGTCTGGGGTGTCAGGCAGCTGCAGCTCCATCCAGTGTACCAGAAAGCCCGGAAGGACTTGAGATTTGATTGCGTGTCGCTTTTCGTAGATGATGTCCAGGGGTGATAGTTCAATGCCCCACAGGGCCACGCGTCCTGTGGCCTCTGAGTTATTCAGGATGCTGTTTAGGGGTGCCTCGTTGACGACCATCACCTGATGCTCTTGGAAGTAGTGGCTCAGTCGTCGAGCCGTCATGAACACGCCGTAGGCCAGCTTCTGGTAGTGCGGGTACCGCTGTTTTGTTGGAGTGAGAACCTCACTGAGGTAGTAAATTGGGCGTTGTACCCCGTGGGTCTTGCCTTCTTCGGGTCGTTCGACCACGAGTACTGTGCTGACCACCTGGTGTGTGGCTGCTATGTACAGCAACAGGGGCTCGCGCTCTTTTGGCGTGACCAAAACGGGCGAGGTGGAGAGGAGCCGCTTGAGGCTTTCGAATGCGTCGTTGGCTTCTGGTGTCCACTCGAACTTGTTCCTTGCTTGGCGCATGGTAAAATGGTAGGGCCTTCTCGCCCATGCGGCTGATGAACCTGCTTAGTGCCGCTACTCGCCCTGCGAGCTGCTGAACGCCCTTGAGGTTTTTCGGCTTCTCCATTGTCATGATAGCTTTGATTTTCTTTGGGTTCGCTTCGATCCCTCGTTGAGAGATGAAGTATCCGAGCAGCTGACCCGAGGGGACGCCGAAGGCGCACTTTTCTGGATTGAGCTTGATCCTGTAGCGATCAAGGTTGTCGAATGTCTCGCGGAGATCGTCGATAAGTGTTCTTGCCTCCTTGGTTTTTATGACTATGTCGTCGACATAGACTTGGACGCTATGCGATCTGGTCCTTGAGGCAGGCCTGCATGCATCGCTGGTACGTGGCACCCGCGTTCTTTAGCCCGAAGGGCATTGTGTTGTAGCAGTATACTCCGAACGGTGTGATGAACGCCGTTTTCTCTTGATCTTCGACCTTGAGTCGAATCTGGTTATAGCCTGAGTAGGCGTCGAGGAAGGAGAGTTTCTCACAACCTGCAGTCGAATCGATGATCTGGTCGATCCGAGGAAGAGGGAAGTGGTCCTTAGGGCAGTGTTTATTTAGTGACGTGAAGTCCACGCACATCCGCAGGATGTCCGTGTCCTTCTTCGGGACCATCACCGTGTTTGCCAGCCACTCGCTTTCCTTGATTTCCCGGATGAAGTCTGCTGCGAGTAATCTGTTGATCTCCTTGCTGATAGCTTTGGCTCGTGGCTCCGACAGTCGTCGGATGGACTGCTTGACTGGCTTGGTGTCTGGGAAGACATTGAGTGCGTGCTCGGCGAATTCCCTGGGAACTCCTGGCATGTCCGCAGGACACCAGGCGAAGATTTCCCAGCGCTCACGGAGGAATTCGACGAGCGCGCCTTCCTATGCGGTGCTGAGGTCGTTGGCGATCAGCGCCGTCTTGGAGGCATCCGTTGGATGGACCTGCACTTTTTTGGTGTTGATGGTGGAGTCGAAAGACATGTCAGGTGCGTTCTGCTTTGTGACTGGGGGTAGCCCATTGTCCGTCACCTCGCAGAGCCTTACAAGCTCGTCTTGCATGCCGAAAGACTGGGAGATTTTGTTGAAATCCCTGTCGCATTGGTCCGATCGGGTGAAGCTCCCGTGGACTGTGATGACGCCCCTTGGTCCTGGCATCTTGAGTAGTAGGTATGCGTAGTGTGGGACGGCCAGGAACCTTGCGAATGCTACACGTCCCAGGATGGCATGGTATTGCGACGGCCAGTCCACCACTTCGAATTCTAGGCGCTCCTGCCGAAAGTTGTCCGGCTTCCCGAAGATGACGTCGAGCCCTATTTTGCCCAGGGGGAAGATGCCTTTCCCTGGGACAATGCCGTGGAACGTCGTGTCTGATTGTTCCAGGCTGCATTGCGGGATCCGCATAGCTGCTAGAGTGCTTGCGAACATTAGGTTGATGCCGCTGCCGCCGTCCATGAAGACGCGACTCATCTCGAAGCCTCCGATCTGCGCCTCCAGCACCAGGGCAGCATGACCTGGGCGAGGGATCTGGCAAGGGTGATCCGCGCGAGTGAATGTGATGCAGGACTCCGATCCGCTGAGGTACTCAGGGATTGCAGGCGGAGTTGCCACGGCCAAGTTGATTTGTCGGGTGATTTTCTTCTGCACCCTATTTGTGGGGCGTCCCTTCTGTATCATATTGAGTGCTCCTTTTGGTGGGGGGTATGCGACCCCGGCGTTGTTTTGCGCTGGTGCGACTGTTTGATTTGGGCATCCAATAGGCGGCGGCGGAGGAGCTCCGTGTGCTATTTCACCTGGCGCAGGTGTGTTTCCGAACGCAGGGATTGGAGCTTGTTGCCTCATCTGCATCATGCCTTCGCTGAGTTTCTGGAACTCGCGGCAGTCCTTGAGCATGTGGCTAGCTTTCTTTTTGCCATCTTGTTTGTCGATGTAGAAGTGGATGGTGCATGGACCCGAAAGTTTGTCGAATGCTGAGGGTCCGTTCTCGCGGTCGCGGCGTTGCCATGACTGCGTTGGTCGTCCGTTGTCGCGAAAGTTTCCGCTGCAGTATCCTCCGCTGTTGCGGCTGTTGTCATTACGGCGGTCGGCGTAGCCGGCTGCGACCATGTCGGGTCCGTCGCGGTCCTCGTAGACGCGCGATCTCCTCTTGCTGCGGCGTTCGCGTCTTCGGCCGTAGTCGTCCTCTTCATCTGATTGCGCCCGCTGGATGCAATCTTCGCCGTCTGCCCAACTGTTGGCGATTTCCATGAGCTGGTCGAGTGTCTTGGGCTTTACACGTCCAAGTTTCTCCTTGAAGTCTGGGCGTTTGACGCCGTCCCTGAAGGCGTCGATGGCCCGCTCTTCGGAGATGTGTGCTGCGGAGTTCTTGGTTGTAGACCAGCGTAGTATGTACGAGCGAATAGATTCACCCGTTCTCTGAGTGCAGGCTCGCAATTCTTCAATTGAGGCGGGCCTCTTGCTGGTGCCTTTGAAGTTTCGGATGAAGCTATAAGCGAGCTCCTCCCAGCTTCGGATGGATCCTGATGATAGGCTGCTAAGCCAGACCCGTGCTGCGCCTGTTAGCTGCAGCTGAAGGCATTGCATGGCGGTTTCTTTGTTGCCTCCGTGAAGCTTGACGGATGACAGATGGTCACTGAGCCAGGACTTTGGATCTTGCGTGCCGTTGAACTTCGGAGTATCCGAAGGAAGCTTGAAGTTGCATGGCATCTGTGTTCGCCGGATGGATCTGCTGAAGCATCTAGCCCCGCAGAGTTCTCCTTCGTCTTCATCCATCTCAGATTCAGACGAGCATGCGCGTTTGGCGCGTGCTTTGTCGATCTTGTGATGTGTAAGCTTGTCTCTGGCGTCGTAGTCGCTTTTATGGCGGTGCGAGCTCTTCTTCCTTCGAGGAAGATCGTGTTCCTCTTCATCTTCGGATGAGGGAGTGGGGCTCCGGTCGCGCCTGGCCGGAGCTTTCTTCTTCGGCTCCGTAGGAGCGTCTTCGTGGAGCGCAGCTCCGATTAGTCCTAGTCCGGTGAGTGCGGACCTATGCATGGCCCTTTTCGGGTCCCCCTCCGGAGGTGGGTGAGCCGCGAGATACGCAGTGGCTGCCATGATCGCAGCTTGTGGCGTCTTCGGGATGATGTTGCCGTCGGCATCCATATCCATGAACGATGTGTGGAGAGTTCGGGTCACGTCACGCCGCTCCTTCGGGTCCATGTTTTCCACCCGAGAGCGGTGCTTGTTTCCCTGGTTTCCGTTTGTGCTAGAGCCGGGTCCCATGGCGGAGAGCGCAGCTCGTCGCGCACTGGACTCAGAGGCTGCTTGCTTGCGTTTGTCGAGCGTCTCCTGCATCTTGACTTGCTTCTTGTGCTCCTCGATGAGGAGGTAGTGGTATGCCCTCAGCAGATCACGTGGGGAGTCCAGAGGTAGGACTATTTCGCCTGCGACGGCGCGGCGTGCTTCGACCCATCCTTCTTTGCTAAGTTGGATGAGGTGGCCCCTGTTTTCCCCGTTTTCGCCGTTTCCACCATTTTCGCCGTTTCTGTCCTGCGGGTTGGGGTTGGGCGGCGGGTTAGGCGTTTCCTCGTCGGTTTGGATGACTGCGGCGCACAGATAGCGCCTGCAGATTGGTTGGCTGCTGCCGCAGCTTTCGGATCCGGAACCGTAGGTCCCTTCATCCGAAGGTGGATCGCACAGATCGGAGTTGCAGCTGCTGCTGCTGTAGAACTCATCTGTTGATGGTGACGTGCGTAGCACGGGGTGTGGAGCCCACGAAGCGGGCCTGATCGACGGCACGGGCACCCGCTCAGGGAGGCGGAGGGTGCCAGTTTGTCCCACCTGGAAGCAGAAGCTCCCGAACAAGATTTCGAGTCCGTCGCCTACGGGCTCGAAATCCTTCATGGTATCCGGCGAGTGGGCGGTGAAGTCGAAAGCGCCGAAGAGGAGGTGATTCTCCGTCGCCGCGGAGTTGTAGATCGATCGGGTCGGAACCGTCACGACCGCACAATCAGCAGCCCCAATTCCCACAGACGGCGCCAATTGACGAGGTTTAATCTCGTCAATGCCCATTGTTATGGACTTGGGTTTTAAAGAAGATGGGGATGCTGGAGATCGTGGCACGGTTAACAGACAAGCAACCAGGGGACACGAGATTTACCCAGGTTCAGGCCCCCGGAGGGAAAACCCTACTCCTGCTTGTCTGCTCTTTGATTACGGCGGAACCGAAGGTTACAGGGTGCGCAGATTCGATCTAGCGTGGATGCGTGTGCGAAAGTATGAGTCGAGTTGTCCTAGGACGTGCCCTCCTGGCCTTTATATAGACTTAGGCAGGTCTCAGGCGTAGTCCTAGTCGGTTACAAGTTCTAGGGTTTTACCCCTTTGAATTTCCTATCTCCTCTAGTCTTGCTCTCCAAGGATCCGAAGACGTCATGGGCCTTGGCCACCCGAAAATCTTCATGGGCCAGCGTATGTCTGCCGTGGGCCTTCCTTGGGCTGGACTAGGTATGCTGAAGTTACGTACCCGTAGGGTATAACCATGTCACCTAAGCCACATAAAAACTTGCAATTGATAAATTAGAGGCGTTTAGTTTAGATCGTTGCTGGGCTAGTGTATTGATATGGTATTGTTGTAAGTAGATGTATGGTAGATACTCTTACAACACAGTCAACGTGTAAGTTCCATAGACTTTGGCCTTACACACAAAGGAATGATAGAGATCATACCATGATGCAAGTGATAGAGATCAAATGCATGGACCATATCATCTCACTTTACACATTAGATGTTAGCATCTTATACTGCTAGTTTGGCGCATTTGGTAGCATTATAAGATGATCTCTCATTTATATCAAGATAAAAATATGTTCTTCTTTGAGTATGCACCGTTCTATGGATCGTGTTTCGAGACATCACGTGATGATCGGGTGTACTCGAATCTACGCTTTCATAGGAACGGGTGTAAGACAGTTTTACACACGCGAATACTAAGGTTCTTACTTGGCGAGCCTAGCATGTACAGACATGGCCTCGAAATACGGACCGAAAGGTTAAGCATGAGTCATATGGTTGATATGATGCCCATATAGATGCTCGCCCATAAAGTGAATTTTAATATCTGACGCATGCTCTGCAGTGCTTATTTATTAGTTTGTTCTCTGTTTTGTACAATCACATAGATGGCTCATCATGATCATGGAGATTTTTCTGCAACTCACGCTGGAGGTAGCGGAGGATCTCAAAGAACTTCTGAAGATCAACTCCCTCCAAGTAATTTGCTTTTAGAAATTCTACAACGGCACGCGGTGATTTTAGAGCATCTAGTGCAACAGCCACCCCGAGAAGAGAACTCTCACGGAGATGGGACACCAGACAATTTGCGCCGATTTTTACGATTAAAACCCCCTGCCTTCCTAGGCAGTGCGAATCCAATGGAAGCAGACGACTAGTTAACTGAGTTAGAAAAAGTTTTCAAAGCCATGCATTGTCCGGAAGAAGAAGGTGACACTAGCTACATTTATGCTGCAAGGCGGGGCATTCGACTGGTGGAACGTGAATAAAAATAAATACCCAGCAGATTACTTGGTCACTTGGGTGACATTCAAGGAAGAGTTTCACAGGAAATATTTTCCTGACAGCGTCCAAAGGAAGATGGAGCTTGAATTCTTGCAGCTAAAGCAGGCTGGAAAGTCGGTAGCAGAATATGAGATTGAGTTCTCTAGGCTCGCTCGCTATGCCCAGGCGTACGCTGAGAATGATGAAGTAAAGGCTCGGCGATTTGCACAAGGGTTGCGTCAACCAATCAAGGGGCGCGTGGAGGTATTTGAATTAAAATCATTCCGTGATGTCGCTAACAAAGCTCTTGCAGTGGAACAAGCATATAATGAGGAACGCGCTGAAGGGGAGCAGAGGAACAAAAGAATGAGGATGGACAACCGTGGTCAAGGAAATATGCAAAGAAAATTACAGCGAGATTGGCATCCAAATAACCAAGGATCACATCCGCGATGGTACACCAGTTGTGTTATTTGCCAGGGGAACCATATGGCCTCTCAGTGTGAGCACCGACACGGAAAATGCTTTGGATGTGGGAAAGAAGAACACGTCATCAGCCAATGCCAGAATCCTCGGAATAAGGATTATACGTCCAAGAATGCAAAATATGGCACAACTGCTCTACCATTACCAGCACCAAAAACGCCGCTTTACTTACCAGCACCCCCTACCAATATGAATAATGCTCCGAGGCGTACATACAACCCAGAAAAAAAGCACACAGATGCCCGTGCAAAGGTGAATCATTTAATTCACGGTGAGTGGATGGAGCAAGCGACGTGGTGGCAGGTATGCTTCGAGTATGCTTCCAGAACGCAGTTGTATTGTTTGACTCTGGTGCCACTCACTCTTTCATATCCTATAAATTTATCCGCACGCATGGTATACAAAGTGCACCTTTAAAGAAGAAACTCACGGTAGAATCCCCAATGGCGGAGGTAGCAGCTAGATGGATATGCACTAATTGTCCTGTGGTAATAAGGGAGCACGAATTCCTTGCAGATTTAATAGTACTAGATATGCATGATTTTGATATAATACTAGGCATGGATTGGTTGGCATTGAATCACGCAGTTATCGATTGTCATGGAAAGAGAGTGATTTTTCAAATACGCAAAATAGTATACCAAGGTGGTTCTAAGAAAAGAGGGTGCATAGAAATGTCAAATTTAGAGGTAAAAGAAAAACATATCGAGGATATTCCCGTTGTTAGAGATTTTCCAGATGTTTTTCCTAAAGAATTACTATGGCTCCCACCCGATCGTGAGATCGAATTCATCATTGATTTAATCCCTGGAACCGGTCCCATTTCGAAGACGCCATACAGAATGGCACCAACAGAGTTGAAAGAACTTAAGGATCAACTTAAAGATTTGGCAACAAAGAAATTAATCCGTCCAAGCATGTCACCTTGGGGAGCTCCGGTACTATTTGTGGAGAAGAAAGATCATAGTCTACGGTTATGCACTGACTACCGGGAGTTAAACAAGGTAACTATCAAAAATAAATACCCCTTACCTAGAATTGATGATTTATTTGATCAGTTACCAGGTTCGCGAGTATTTTCAAAGATAGATTTGCAATCTGGATATCATCAATTAAAAATAAAGGAAGGAGATATTCCCAAGACAGCTTTTCGCACTAGATATGGACACTATGAGTATGTTGTTATGCCATTCGGATTAACAAATGCACCTGCAGCTTTTATGGATTTGATGAATCGGGTATTCAGACCATTTTTGGACCAGTTTGTTGTGGTATTTATCAATGATATTTTAATCTATTCAAAGACAGAGGAGGAGCATGCAGAACATCTGAGGGTAGTCCTTCAAACTCTGAGAGAACACCAATTGTATGCCAAACTCAAGAAGTGTGACTTCTGGCTAGATTATTAGCTTAGCTGAATTGGCATTGTACATGATATTTTGATATCTATAAAAACACACAAAATAGTCAAGATAGGGCAACGAGGTTTGCTACCACCAAGCCAAAGAAGGAGGAACAATATATGGTCGTCTTCCACAATCCCATCTCATCATGTGAGGAAGACCAAGACAATGAATATCATTTACCCGCAACTACCATCTGCAATTGCAAAAAAAAAAGATGGACACTATCCTCGATGTGCATGAGGTTTCATAGACAAACAAAGCGCATGAGGTCGACATGGAACGACTTTTTCGTTAATGTTGTTCTCTCTATATCTTAGTGGTATAACATCTATTAGCGTGCATGGGGTCACCATAGACTGACCACATGTGGTCGTCCTGACCATGGATGCTGCGCACTAGATCAATGTTGACCACAACATTGAAGTCATCCTCGTACTCCAAAAATATCGATAGCGTTGGTCCCGTAGCAACGCACGGGTATTATGCTAGTTTAATAATAAAGGATGAAGTGTTTCTTGCGGTCCAATACTTTTTTTAGACAATTTTATCCTCCCACAGAACTCTTTACTACCACCTTTTGCCACAAAATGTTTCATTGTGTTTACTTTTTTCGAGGGTTGGGTCTGTTTCCAACTTACAGTTTCTTTTCATACGGGTGCATGGGCATAGCCGAGTAAATCTATACCGAAATTCGTGTTGGCGACTTCTAAAAATCAGCAGTGGCCCACTATATAATTGTAAATCTATGTTGGATGTGCTTCAGAGGTAGTTTCACCAGGCGTGTGTGCGGCTTTTGCTTTTAGTTCCACATTGATAAATTAGCAACAAATCTAGTGTCTTAAATAGAACATCTATTTTTCGGTAGACAAGCAAGTCAGTGCACGGATACTTACGGAAAGGAAAACGATTACCTTTCCCCGGGGGATCGAGCGACATCCATCGTCCGGATCAGGTGGCCTCACGCACAACGCATCATGGGTGGGCCCGTGCATCTTATCCTTCTCCGTGGAGACTCCCTCAGCCAACTACCACCGGTGCTCCCCACGATCTCTGCCCCATCTAATCGCCAGCGCGTCGCCGCAACCGCCGCTCAGCTTCCCGCCGCCGGCCCCTACCCTAGGATCCTGCAAGCCAGCCGACCACCTCTTCCACGGGTCGTGCCGCTGCATCGCCCGCGCCCTGCAGCTTGCGCTGCCGTGCTCCCAACGTTGAGGTCTCCATGGGAGGCCGCCATGGAGCTTTTCTCCTATGATTTTCGAGCCATGGAGCTTCCTCAGGCCTTCAATATCGGGGGTGCGCCGTGCAGGCAGCTGTGTGCGTTGGCCTTCTCGAAGACCTCTGGTGGTGGGTGCTACTACAAGGGCAAGCTGACGAAGGGGCAGGTGCGAGTGGCTGCAGCGTCTGCTACGGGCGACACACTGCTGCAGAAGCCGCTGGCCGTAGCTACAAGCTCTAGACCGTGCTGCTACAAGCCCAAGGCGGCGAAGTTGCTTCTTTTTTTTGCTCCACTTACTGGATTTTTTTGCTAGAACTATTTTGATATTTTGCTACAATTGTGCAAAGTTTTTGCTACGAGGTGTTCGGCGATGTTTGCAGGCGAGTCTCCAGCGAAGCTAGTTTTTTGCTACATTAGAAAGAACTTTGTTACTACAACCGTCTTGTGATTTTGCTACAACAGTGTCAATTTTTTGCTACAAGGTCTCCGGCGAGAGTTACCAACAAGTTTTTTTCGACGATGTTTCTGGCGAAGTCGTTTTGCTACATTAGTACAATTTTTTTGCTGCATGGTCTCTGACGAAGTCTCCGGCGAGACGTTCTATTTTTGGAACGAACCCTTTTTTGCTTCGAAAGCAAAAGCGGGAACATATATAGCAAAAACGGGGTGTTCTGCAGCAAAAGCGGGATTTAGGGAGATTTTTGGGGACACGTGGCGCGCACAGAAGCAGGACGATGGGAGCTCCCCATCGTTGGGGACGTCTAGCACTTCCCTTACGGAAAACTAGCGAAATTGGCTGGTCCGAGAGACAAATTGCATCAATGACCCGGGAATGAGTTAACCTACTCTCACATGTGGGAATGAGAGGAATTATGTGGGAATGAGCTAATTGAACGGCTTCTCCTACTCTCACATGGTAGGGAAATCTTGTACGGAATGCACAAGCAGACCAGCGTCTCCTGCTCGGCTTGTTGCACCTGACGCAACTAGGGGAGGTGCACACAATCCTATTCTATACATACTCAAATCAAAAAAAAATGAATTACTACGGGTGATTAGGCCATCCAGCCCTAAACTCCTCCCAGTGATATGTCCATTTTTCTCTGCCCATTGGTTTTAAAATCTGGATTGGTTCGGTGATCCGAAAAAAAAAACATGAATCGATGGACTTACTAGTTTTTTAAGAGGCACTGGTCCAAACAGAAAAAACTAGTGAAAAAATATGTTACAACAAGAATTGAACTCAAAAATCTTCTCCTATGTAGAAATAGCACTACATGAGGCTCAATAGCTGTTGCCCTCACCATCTTTTGCGAATATGAACAGGGAGATGAGGAGAAGAAGAAGAGGAGAAGCGACGAGGGAGACGAAGCGGAACTGCGAGGAGACGAGGGAGAAGAAGCAGAACTGCCACTTCAAGTTTGGATCAAAGTGCTTTTTTCGAAACTAGCACGTGAACTAGCCATGCACTGCATGCAAGTTTGGATCAAACAGACTGGCATATAAGACTGGCCAAAAAACCACCCCCAGATTCTGTGAAGTGCCATCGTGCATACTGCGCTAACAAGTGGGGTTAGTTCACGGATTATGCGATTGTGGGAAAAGACGATTCAAACATGCGACACAACGATATCCATGACGATTATATGCGAGACGAATTGGCTAACTGGGCTTCAGGGCCGGGGACGAAATACGCGACGATTTCACCGCGACGAAATCCAGAAACTTCATGAATGACCCGACAGGAGGCCCTCGAGCCCCTCCGGACGAAAAAACTAGACCGTCACAGATCCCCGACGTTTTTAGGTACCGTCATGAAAAATACATCATCGATTGTCCAGATTCTTGTAGTGGTAGGGATATATTATAAATCCTAGTATTGCCATCTAACACCAGAAAATGAGAGATTGAAAAAACATTTTATAATCCGTAGTATTTTGGGTGTTAGATAACAATGCCAAGGATTATTTAATTGGGTGTTTAGTGTGCAAAACAATTTTCCTACCTAAATACTGGTAAACTAGAGTTTGGGGGGGGGGGGGGCGGATTATCCGCCCCTACCAAGGGTCGGATTATCTGCCCCATCAAGATCGCCAAAGCCAACAAGGGGCGTCATGTTGTATGGGGGCGGAGTTTCCCCCGGATTAATTGGCCAGGGCCGGAGCATTCGCCCAGGCCAGATAATTCGCCCCACCAGGGGGCGAATAATCCGCCCCTCCAAGTTTTTTGGCGAAGTCAACAAGGCACATCGTTCGGTATTTTTTTTGAGGTGAAACAGTAAGGAAAAATCCCCACAGCAATTTTTTATTATAAGATATGAGTATGTTACAATGAAAAAATGATCTAAGGTAGATCAAAACAGTAGAGTAAATTCATCCTAAGATGGGTAAAATCTACCCTATCCCTGATCTAATTGCTGGTTAAGCCAGGCTTTGAATTTCTCTTTGTATTTTCCTTTGATTCTGAATTGTAACCATCTCATTTCTTGATAAAAGATTGCTTTCCATCTTTCAAGTGTTGGTATTTTGTCATTAAAAATCTTCTCATTTCTGCATATCCAGATACCCCAGGTAGTCATGATAATGATCTCCATTGCAAATGGTAGATGTAACTTTTCTTTGATGTCTGAAATAGCTTCCAATCCTGTTAGGTTTGCAGTTATATTTCTGTAAATATGGTCCCAACATTTGTTTGCAAATGGACATTGCCAGAATAGATGATTTACTGATTCTTCCAAGTAACAGTTGGAAGTTACAAAATTGTAGTCAGGCAGGATGACCTGCTTTCTTTTCAGAAGATTCCTTGTATTCAATCAGTCCAGAAGCAAAAGCCAGAAGAAGAACTTGTGTTTATTTTGGCAGGAGGTTTCCCATACCCAAGAGAAGTGTGGTGGTGATGGTGAATATCCAATCATGGCTGAGTAGGCCTTTTTTACTTCAAATTTATCTGACCCCCAAATATAGCTCCAATTATCATGGGTATCCCCCTGAGTGGTATGCATGAATTCCTGGCACCTTTCTTCCATGACTATAAACTTAGAGTATGCTTGTTGAGAGAGTGGTAGGTGAAAATTATCCTCTAAGTAGTCAGCATGTAAGAAGTCATGTACACTGATATTTGAGAACTTAGCATAGGACAGAAGATGAGGGAATTTATTCATCAAACACTCATCTTGCCAAAGGTCAGACCAGAAATAAGCAGACTTTCCTGAATTCAGATTGTACTTAGCCATGCCTTTAAAATTATCAATTAATTTGATATGAGATTTCCACCAGAATGATCCTTCCATGCTTCTTCCAGGTAGTTTTCCATTTTTGTAGTAAGTTTCCCATATGAGATGAACCCAAGGGATGTCATGGTGATTGTAGAATTTGTCCAAGTTTTTTAGAAGGAGGGCAGTATTTTGAATCTGTAGGTTTAGCACCCCTAGACCCCCCTGATATTTTGGACAACAGATTTTATCCTAAGACACCAGAGCTTGTCCTTTTGCTTGTACATCTTCAGTCCTCTTTCTCCATAGACAATATCTCATGTATTTTATAATTTGATCCTTGATGGCAATTGGTACTTCCAAACAGCTCATGAAAAATAGAGAAGTGATGACAAAACAGATTTTACCAGTTGGAATTTACCTCCATAATTCAAGAAATCAGCTATACCACATAGTCTTCTTTCAACTCTTTAAACAATGGGCAGAAAGTGCTCCATGGTTGGTTTTGAAATGCTTAGTGGTAAACCAAGGTAGGTGAAAGGGAGGCAACCAGTTTGACAGTTGATTGTCATAGAAAAATGCATTAGCCTATCATTACATAAGTTAATTGGCATCATGCTAGATTTCAAATAGTTGACTTTGAGCCTAGTGGAACTTGCAAATGTTTGAAGAAGTGCTTTCAAGCACAATAATTGATTAGCATCTGCCTTAAGTACCACCAATGTATCATCAACATATTGAATAACAGGGAAATCACTGTTGGGTGGTCCCTCTATAGGTGGTGTTAGAAGGTTCATATGCATGGCCTTATTCAGTACAGATTATAGAAGGTCTACAGCAAGAACAAATAGTAATGGTGAAAGGGGGTCTCCTTGTCTCACACCTCTCCTGCAATAGAACTTTTTACTAGGCACTCCATTTAGTAGGATTTCAGAGGTTCCAGATTCAAAGATCATTTCTATCCATTTGATCCATTTCCTCCCAAATCCTCTAGCTTTAAGGATATTTATGATGGCAGAGTGATCAATTGTATCAAATGCCTTCTCAAAATCAAGTTTTAGAATTAGAATTTCCTCCTTTGATTTGTGACATTGGAATAGGTATTCAAATGCCCATCCAATGCAATCCTGAATAGACCTATTATTGAGAAAGCCATATTGATTTTTATGCACCAATTCCAGAATAACAGATTGCAGTCTATTTGCAAGAAGTTTGGTAATTATTTTGAACACACAGTTCAATAAGGAAATTGGTCTGAAATCAGCAGAGGTGGAAGGGCATGTTACTTTAGGAATGAGAGTAATGTAGGATGAGTTGATGCTCTCAAGGGAAACTTTCTCATTGAAGAAATCATGAATCAGTAATTTGATATCATTTCCAATGATTGACCAACAGCTTTTGATAAATTCATTATTAAAACCATCAGGCCCAGGTGACTTGTCATTTGGTAAATCAGAGATAACCTCCTCAATTTCCTTGTCAAGAAAAGGTTTTTCAAGTGAATTCTTCATCTCATCAGTCATTCCATTTCCATAGAAATCTGCTAGGTTGTAATGCATCTCAGTTTTGATTGATGTACCCATTCTTGCTCTGAAATCATTCCAAAGAATATCAGCCTTGTCATAGTGATTGATAAATTCCTGTCCATTTTCATTCTTGATCATTGAGATATAATTGTGTCTATAACTGATGGTAGCTTTGGAGTGAAAAAACTTTGTGTTTTCATCCCCAAGTTTCACCCATTTAATTTTTCCTCTTTGTTTCCAATAGGTGTTTTGGTTCTGGAGAAGAGAGATGATATGGGATTTCAGGATATCTTTGAGGTGCCATTCATTGATGGTTAATGTTCTAGATTCTTCAAGTAGATCCAGAAGATCAATGGTGTCATTCACCTTAGCAATTTGGTCCCTTAAACATGGTAACTGTTTGGCCCATATCTTGATGCCTCTCCTCACATTTTTCAACTTGGCACATATTCTTTTTGCCAAGTCCTGATAATTCACTGGTATATTCCAGGCATTTTGCACAATCATCTTAAAATCAGAATGGTGAAGCCAGTAATTTTCAAATCTAAAGATTTGTGCCTTGGGAATGTTAGTTCCAATAGAGATGACACAAGGAAGGTGGTCAGAAGTAGGCTTGGATAAGGGGGTAACCAAAGTATAAGGGTATTTGGTTGTCCATGAGCTAGAAGTAAAGAACCAATCAAGTCTTTCCAGAAGTGGATCTTTTTGCATGTTACTCCAAGTGAATTTCCTTCCTTTCAGTGGTGGCTCAATAAGTCCCAAGTTGCTGATAGCATCATTGAAAAGCATAGTTTCATTAACACCCCCCACTTTTATTTCTATTAGTAAGTCTTCTGATAAGATTAAAATCCCCTAAGACAAGCCACTCTACATTATCAGGCATAGATATGTTGGAAAACCAGTCCAAAAATTCAATTTTCCTATCAGCTTGACATGGACCATAGATATTTGTAAGAGTCCAGGAGTCCTTGGATAATTGTGAGGTGAAAGTGACAGAATTGGAGAATTCATTTTGGAAAGCTCTGATGCCATTAAATAATGAACTGCACCATATGATGATGATCCCTCCAGAAGCACCAATTGAAGGTAAGAAGTCAAAGCTGTCAAACTTATTTGGACAGAATTTCTTTAAATAATTGGTATCAAAGTTTTCTCTCTTGGTTTCTTGTAGACAAATAATATCACATTCAGATTCCATGATTTTGCTTTTTAATGCCAACCATTTTTTCTCAGAGTTAATTCCTCTGAGGTTCCAGTTCAGAATCTTCCAATTTCTGTTGTTACTCATTGATAAATAGGTTGAGTGAGTACTGTGGTGACACAAGATTTGTAGTCACACAAACAATATTGAAAATATCATAGGGTACTGAGTTCATAAACATGCATAACAGCATAAAGGTCTTTAACAACTCATAACAGACTCCAAAGGTAAATGATCCAGCCACAAAAGGATAGTATTTTGTAGACATTAACAACATTATTTAGGTGCTTTCTTATTAGACTGCTGTCCACAAGATTCAGCAGCTCCACCTTTCTTCTTGCTTGGAAGGTTTGATTCAGAACCAGTCTTCTTTGGTCCAGGTTTTCCAGGTGGCTTGATGATCAAATCATTGATCCTGCTCTTCTTCAGCAACCTTTTCTCAAGCTCCCCCTCCTTAACCTTGCAAAATGAATCAGCAAGGTTCTTAACAACTTTATTACTAAGACAAGGTGGTGCAGCATTGCAAGAGAGACAATTAGGATCAGAACAATTAACATGGCTTTTAAACCCCCCATTAAGTTCCACAATTCCGGGGCTCCTTCTCACCTCAGAGTCCACCATTGGTTCTTTACCCCTCCTTTTTTTGCAGGAGCATTTGGCACCATCATGTTTGATGGGGATTCATTCAGGCAGTGAGGAGGCATCTGTCCAACACATTCATCAGGGATAATGAAAGTGAAAGTATTTTCTTCTGCAATTGGCTCCTTAATAATATCCCAAAGGGGAGAGGTAAGAAAGTGTCTTGCCCAACTGAATTTTTCAGGAGTGATGAGCATGAGGGTGATAAAGTTAAACCAACTTACAGGGATATCACATTGCAGTTTGCCTTTGTCAGGTGAGGGATTAATATGTGGAGCAAAGAATCTGTCCCATAGTTCTAGGCCTTGCTTTGAGAAGGACTGCCTAGCAGATAGCACTTCAGAGGAATTGACAAATGGAATGATGGCCATTCCAACTTGCAGATGTGCCTCATTGGGGGACAGAAGGTTTGTGTCCTCAATCATCCAGTCATCCTGTTGATTACCTTCATTAGAATGGTGGTTGTCCTCCTCATCATCCTGGTAATTCTACAGAATATTAAGTAGTCCTTCTCCCATGCCCACATCCTGGTTAGCATTAGCAATTATTTGCTCCACTTCAATATCCTCAGCACCATGGACAGATGCCTTGTCATTGTCAGATGAAATATTGGCTATAGGAATCGAACCAGTAACAGCACTGTCGGCCTCCTGAGGTGGCAAATCCAAGTTATCAATAGGCATGTCAACACCCTCAGCAAACACAGGTCCTTGGACAGCATTCCAGTTTCCCCAGCCAGCATTATTTTGTTGAGGAGCAGGCTCAACCCATTGGTCCCATCCACCAATGTCCCCTTCAGGTTGTGGAGGAGGTGGTGGTGGTGGTGGAGGGGGGGGGGGCAAAAATGGGTCCCACCACAGGCAGGGGATGAGGGTCAGCACCATCATCAGGTAGTGGTTCCTCATCAGGTGGGCCCCCTCCCAGGAGATTGCTGTTTAAAATTTCAACAGAGAAAGTCCATGATTCTGTTTCCACAAGGTCCCCAATGGTGAATCTAACACTTTTAGAAACATCTAAAAGGTCAGTGACTCTGAGTTTAGAAATGATCCTGCCCTTGTGTTCAGGGTCCCTTTCCCAGAGCAACACTTTACCAATATCAGAGAAGACTGCATTCAGGTCCTCAGTATGCCAGTGATCAAGTGGAGAACCCAGGAGCATAACCCAACATTCATTGTTAAATTGAGTCCTACGCCAGTTAATACCCTCATTGTGCCTAACAAAAGAGATTGCAACATCCTGGAAGGGGATTGGACCCGCAACAATTAACCGGTCTCGGTCACTGACATTGGTAAATTGAACATATGCAGAGCCAAATGGACAATCTTAAATATCACGAAAATCAACACGAGCTTCATTGAAAAAGAAATCTTGCAACACATCTCTGATATTATCAAAAGGAACTGGACAAGGAGGAAGGGGATGGATGTGCGCAATGGCATACTGTTCATGTTCCCTTGGTCGACGAGGAACCACCACCCTCTTGACCCGATTCCGGCCAGCCACATGCATAATCTCGAAGCCATGGGGGAGGAAAGGCTGTAGGTCAAGTGGAATGTTTACCATTGTGTCGGTGCTTGTCGCCGGCGACGAGCAGAGCAAGGAAGGTGGGGTTTCTGCAGGCGTGGGAGTTGAGGAGGTAGGGGGTTCGGGTGAATTCTTTTTTTAGGCAAGAGCAAAATCTTTAAGAAAATCGAACACCCTGGGCCGCAAAACTTGCGGCGTGACATGGGCCTTGAACCAATGCAGGTAAGATTTGTCGGGCCAGGGACAAGAAGGGAAAGTTGGAAATTTCAAAAATAGTAAAAGACCAGGCAAATTAATTGTGGTTGATTTGTTGTCTGTAGGAGATTTCGCACCCTCAATAACTTGACCATTAATCACAATTTCTGCAAATGATGTACCCGGTACAACTCGTTTAATGTCACCTTTGATTTGACCGTTATTGCATGGGACCGTTGACATCAGCGAACCAATACGATCAAAGACAGAAATCTTATTTTTCTTTTTGTATGAAACAAAAGTCCAATCCTTGTCCAATTCTTTGTAATATTCTTTCTCTTCGAATTTCCAATTTGGACCTCCATCACCCCAAAGGTTGATCTTCAAGATAAATGATTCATCTGAGAAAGAACCAAAATTATATATTTCAAAACCCACTGCTCTTAATGCAACAGAGAACCTAAAGGTTCTATCTTGGAGGATCTTGACTTGAAATTTTGATGCTTGTCCCCCAAAACATGCTTGTAGAACAATGCCAATAGTATTAACATTAATCTTAAAATTTGCACGACCAAATGAGCCAACCGGGAAGAAAGGCCTTCTGCGAAATCCTCTAGAGAAATTGATGTGATGACCAAATTTTTTGAACATATTTGTCTCAAAAATCTTCCCTTTAGAGAAATCCAATGAGGTGCAATTGTTGTGCTTGTCCGATGATGCAAGAGGCACGTCGACAATTTGAGCACCCACCACCACCCTTTTGATGACAAGGTCCAAAGTCACACCAGAGGAGATTTTCTCATTTTGAAGAAGGAATCTAGCATCAATTACCACCTTGTCAAGATTTAGCAACACAACCCGCTTAGCAAGAGAATAAAGGACCAAAAAACCAGGAGCTTTGTCCAAATCATCAGATTGCAAGGAAGAGCTAGTAACGTGCCACATAAGTTTCAAATCTTCAATCTTGTTATCAAAATCATGAGAAGTCCCAAGAAAACCAGGAGATGGTGTCGAAATATCATTGATTCTTGCAAGATGAGAGGGGAACCTCACCACAGAACCAATCATGAGTACCTCCCCATTTTCCATGCTTCTACCCTCAAGTGGTGAACCGTTGGCATTGAGAATGACTAGCCAACAATTATCCGAGAGAACCAGAGATCCAACAAGGAACTTACCATCGGTGGAACTCCCGAAATAGGTGATTTTCCAACCACCACCAGATGAATTCAGTGAAAGAGAGCCCATGATCTGGTGTGCGACGGCGCCGGAGTGGCGCCGACGAGAGCCGGTGGGAGGGTCCTTAGAGAGGCATGCCTCGGAATTCTTTGCTCCTTTCGCAGCTGTTTGTCCCTGTTAGGTATTCGGATCGTTCGGTATGGGGGCAGAGATTCCCTCGGATTAACCAGCCAGGGCCGGAGCATTTGTCTGTGCCAGATATTCCACCCCTCCTGGGGGCGGCTAATCCCCCCCCCCCAAAAGACAACCAAGGCGTATCATGCGGGGAGGGGCCAGACTTTTGTCTGTATTGTCCTAGCTAGGGCCGGATGTTTGCCCAAGCTGGATAATTCAGCCCCCACTTAGGCCGGATAATCCGGGCCCCAAATCATCGAATGGCAGCTTTTCGAGTGGGGCTCTGGATAGCCCCTCAGATCCCCATTTTAGATCTCTTGGATCATGCGAAAAAGTGCTGCACAGTTCATATCGATTTGAGCGCAATCTCTATCTTGAACCACTCAAAGGTTCTGGGCTTTGGGGAATCGAAGGAGGAGACTTTGATCTTCATCGGCATCCATCAAGATCTTCACTTCCCCTCCATTCACTTGGAGGATTCTTCATCTAGTGTTTCTTGCAAATCTCTAGATCTCAATTTCGGTTATTGATTAACTTGTTCTTATGGCAGCTTGTTGTCATAACGGGAGCTTCCAATTCAATTGTGGATGTGTGCCCCGATAGAGTTGTAAAGGCACCGGTTTCCGCCTAGAAGGGTTCCAAATAGTGGAAGGTGGATCAGGCCTTTGGTGGCGAGATCCATCGGAGAACAGGGTGAGGCCTATTGTGGCGTAGTGGTCTTAGTACCGCTCACCCCTCCAACACAGACGTACTTCCTTTAACAAGGAAGGAACTATGGTAAAACAAATCATGTGTCTCCGCGTGTTTCACTTCGGTTACCTCTTTTCACTCTCTCCGCCTTTATGTTCTTAGTAGTTAGGTTTACATATAGGGAAATTTCTCTTAGTTGCATATCTAGAGAATTTACCTTTTTGTTAAGCCTAGAATTGAAAAGGAACTAAAAATTTGGTGTAGCACCTATTCACCCTCCCTCTAGGTGCCCATACCATCCATTTCAGGAGGTCGTGATGTTGAAGGGAACAAAGGTTGAAAACTCGATTGCGGAGTGACGTTTTGACAAGAAAACGGCTGTGATATTCATTTGACTTTAGACGATGATTGCAAGCGCTACATCCTAGAAATGGAAGCCGCAACTTGCTCAAACTAAAAATATCATCCCAAGTGGATATCACCAGGATCCAATGACAGTTGTTCATGTAGCTAGAACTTTTGGTTGGAGTAGAATATACCAATTTTTTTAATTTTTCTTTGGTGAAAAACATGTCCGTATGAGCCTAGGACTTAGAGAGGTGTGTGGCCAACTGACAGCAAATAAGCTTTTCCAATGGATTGTACTGAAGCCCACAAGTGCTGCATAAGTACTCCTAACAACATGCAAGCTTCTGCAATGTAATGAAATGGTCAAGTTCTTTGCTCCTCACATGTATACCTCCATGCCCCATGTCTTTCTAGCAATAAATCAGCATTTGACACATCCACGATATATATTATGGTGCTTGTCATTTTCAATTCTGAAAGCATTTCTTCTCCACAGATGGAAACTGTCACAATTCCAAGACGACAACTTGTAAAACACTAAGTGCACTCTCTCCATTCATTCTTTCCCGGGACTAAAATCACTTCTACCCCATGGCAGTATCTGATCTAGCAATAGGTAGTTACCTTGTGCTGTAGAAAGATAGTTACCTTGTGCTGTAAAATATATATGTTGAATGACATTTATTCGCCATGGTGGCGCCTGGACAAACATATAGTCAACACCTCCTATTTCTGAATTCCTAAGACTGAATGCACTTTGTTGCCAATGATGGTATCTTGTCCAACGAAAGATGATCACCTCCCGTTGCAAAATTCCCAAGGTTAAAGGCATTGTTCTCCCATGGTGGTGCCTTGCCAAACAAACCGTGAGCACCTGCTAATCCAGGTATCTTAGGTGCCAAGCAAGGCAGTCCAAACAGTGGAGTAACAATGAACACCATGTTCCATAGAGATGGTGTTACCCAGATCAGATCCGTAGCGTCTCTAGCTTTAACAACACAATCCTCAAATTCCATGTGGGTATCCATAAGTTTCATAAGTTTTTTTTGATCGACTACACTTTCTTGAATACAAACAGCAATAAATAGTTTCACAGTTCTGACAGATAGTCGTGAATGCGCCATAATGTTTTTTGGAATAAATGAACTATCTATTCGAAAAATTACCCCATCAGCTTTCACTGTTGGTTTATGAATTGGTGAGAGTCCAATTACTAATAGAATGTGGGTACACACATAGTACTTGATTCATATTTCCCTATTTTTATGTTTGTTACTCCAACTAATTCTAGATTCTAGTCATGTAGTGTGTAGTATATGAGTAATATAAATGTTGTCCTAGCTTGAACTACTGTTTGTATATTATGTTGGTTTCTTGCCTCTGGACTACTCCCATTCTATTATCATTTTTAGTTTTCCTCTGAGCCTTTTACTGAGATATATAGTAGTTTGCATACTTGAACTTGACATATTACAAGGCCAGCTCAAGAACTTGTGGAGAAGGACTTTTTTGAGACAATTGCTCAAGAACCTGCTGCTACCTACTGGTGTGGTCTATCTTCTCTACACCTCCTCAAATAATTGTTATATGTCTCGTGATGATTATTGTCTATTTAAGTAGTATGGCGCAGTTAGAGCCAAACTACCACGATGTGTATAATAAGCCAACGAGGATCCCCACTTGGGAGGCTCAC
This sequence comes from Avena insularis, assembly GCA_023614405.1. Lineage (NCBI taxonomy): Eukaryota > Viridiplantae > Streptophyta > Magnoliopsida > Poales > Poaceae > Avena > Avena insularis. Next base: position 104,232,583 of record CM042694.1, read on the forward strand.
ATCACCATCAATGGGAGTAGGCGCCACCTTGGAACATGGCAGTCCCCCGAGGAGGCAGCACGTGCCTACGACTGCATGGCAGTCCAGCACTTCAGGGCAAGGGCGATCCTAAACTTCGTCAAGGATCGAGCTAGGTGCATTCATAATAGGCCCATGGATATGAGAGTCGATGATGTCCTGCAAGTGCACATGTTCGTTAGAGAATGTTTTCGTGGAAGTATTAATTCCAGCTTTTATATCGATCCCAACGAGGAGCCTAGGGAAGTGTTTTTATACGGTGTTTCTGTCGCACCCAAGGTGTCATAGGTCTTGAGTGAATTGACTACAAAAGTTGATGGTGGAAGTGGTGAGTAAAAGATAGAGGAACTTGCCTAGGAAATAAGTAAATTGCATGAAAGTAAAGATGCGGAAGGTGTGTAAAGGTCCTGCAGATGAGAAGTTAGGCGTGGAGACAATCAGTTCATGGTGATAGTAAAAGTGCCAAATGGAAAAAGCGGAATAAGTGATAGTGATATTTCTTATTTATAAGTGAGTAGGTAAGCAACCCATATACCTACTAGGAGTCCTCATGGCCAATTCTTCTCAATCCCAATGATCCATATGCATGTTACCACGACCATGGTCAGCGCATTAATTAAGGTCTTTCGACTAGATCAAGGCTTTAATCTTGATAGTTCCTTGTTGTTCTTGAGTAGTGCTAGCTCTTCTTTGATATCGGCCGTGTCAATCGGGGGTCGCTGAATTACTAGCATACAAGTTCATACCTATGAGATCTTTGGATCATGTTACCTAGACCCTTAAATTAGATAACACGCATTAGGCAAACATAGATATTCATTCTCGCTGTTTAAATAAACATTGCAATGATCATAAATGGATGGAATTAAAGGAGGTACATCACATATCACCAATCCCCTACATCTACCACACCCATGGGGATTTACTTAGACATGAGAGGAAGATAAATCAAAGGCATAATTGTATTTCAAATAGAAATCATCTCAAACTTATTGTAGCAAACCACAATAGCGATTCAAGATTCGATCAAATACAAACCGTAGGTAGATCAAAGTATCAAACCAATGGTAAAACCTGATGAAATCCGGAAATAAACAAGAGGAAAACCAATTGGAAAAACTGATGAAATTTGGAGCTATCAACATCCCCAACCTTAGCGGTTACTCGCCCTCTAGTGACAAATCTATAATGAATAATAGCGAAGAATTGAACCAAGATGAAAACTTACAAGTTTGAGGTTGTATCATATTCCATCGTCTCAAATCCTGCAACCTTGAACACGGGCATAATATATCTGAACAGTTGCACTTAAGCTTGATTCCTAGATGCCAGTAATTCGCTAGCTAATAGTTCTTATAACTCAAATGAGATTGTTAAAAATTTACCGAGGCTTTGCAAATCAATTTGTTCAGCGCCCCTCTTGTTATGAGATTGAAAATATTTTAAGCGAGATCGCTTGAGTCAAAATTAAGGGTGCACATGTAGATGTCAAAAGAAGGATAAACTTAGAGCTTTTTCATTAATCACCCGCTTTGATAATCGCGGCTATCAAATACCTCTTCTTTTCCTTGCTTATCAAGAACTCTAATTACACATTTTAAGTAGTGAAGTGGTGCCAACAATTAAAAGTATCGAAAGTTTCTCAGCTCATATTTTGATAATGGATGTTTTCTTTTTCCTTCTCAGGGATCAACGAATATTTCTTTTGTAAACTCCTACACAACCTATTGAGAATAACAATAATTCTTCCCATATAGCAACACATATGCCACTCATGCCATCAACTCATAGCTGAAATCCGGGGTTATACCATAGATCGTTCAGGAGCTAGTGGAGTTGTTGGCATCCCAAAGGTGTGTTTTTGAAACAAAATGCTTTTATTTTCTTCTTCTCTTTTTTCTTTCTCTCTTTTTTATCAACTCAATACAAGTTTTGGCATCTCCCTCTCCCACTCTAAACAGTTCGTTATATTAAGAAATTCTTTTTCAGAAGGTATCATCAAGTCAACGATCAATGTGTGCGGTTGAGCACTACTAAGATTAAGCCCTTAAGACAAAATCATGGCACCAAAGTTGTCGATGGACACTTTCTCTTGTTCTAAAATGTTTGGAATTGAATCCCAAGAGTGGTATTTCAAAATGATATTAATTGTCGAAAGTCTTAACCAAAGAGGTGACAAAAACCTTTGAGCTAAAATTCTAAAAGATAACGAACTAAGTGAAGGAAATATGCCTTGAGAGGCAATAATAAAGTTGTTATTATGTATTCCTTGTATACGATAGATGTTTATTTTGCATGCTATAATTGTATTGATAGGAAACATCAATACATGTGTGTTTAATAAACAAAAAGGGTTCCTAGTTATGCCTCTCTTATAGACTAGCTTGTTGATTAACAAGATGATCAAGGTTTCCTGATCATGGACATTGGATGTTGTTAATAATAAGGTCACAACATTTGTGAAATGATGTGATGAACATTCATCCGAAGTATAGCATTACGATCAAGTCATTATGTTTATATTGCTATAACATCATACGAAGTAATATTTGTCCTTAGACCATGAGAACATGTTAATTGCTAACACCGGAAGAGTATCTTGATAACATCAAACATCACACCGTAACAGGGTGACTATAAAGATGGGTTCAGTACTACGAAGGTGTTATGTTGAGGCTCATGGATCAAGAGTGGAATTTGTCAATCCAGATGACGGATATATATACTCTGGGCCCTCTCAGTGATATCACATTAGGATAGCTTGCAAGCAAGTGATGTGATCACTAGAATGTTATATCACGGGAACGAGAAAAGAGTGCATGTCGGTAACGAGATCAAACTAGGTATGGAGATACCGATGATCGAATCACAGACATGTAATATATCGAGAGACAAAGGGATTTAGTTACAAGCGTTAAAGGTTCTCACGATCACAGGAGTCATCGTTGAATGTGTAGGAGTCAGTACGGATCTCCAGGTCCTGCTGCTGATTATTGATCGGAGAAGGGTCTCGATCATGTCTGCATTATTCACGAACCGTAGGGTGGCACACTTAAGAGTTACCGGACACCATTTTGGAGCACATATGTTTCAGACGAAAGAATTGCAAAGCGCAGGAATTGTTTCAATAGAAACCGGAAATTGTTTCGGGTGAAATTGCAGAAGGTGGTTCTGCATGTGATATTGAAATATTGCAAGGGCTATATGAATGTTTGTTAATTAAAGTAATTAACAAAATTCTGAATAAATTTAATAAAAAGAGTTTTATTAAATGAGAGAGCATTAAATTTGGAGAAATTTAATGCATTTAAAGTGGAGACTTTAAAAGGGAATGTGAAGAGGCATTTTAATGTGGAGGGGTTACCACCCCATGCGCTGGCCATGGAGAGAGGGGGCACCCCCCCTCCTCCTATAAAAGGCCACCCATTCCGTCCTTCATCCACACACCTCCTTGTGAAGGACCTCTCTCCCCCTCTAGAATTATTCCCCCATGGTCTCGGATTAGCGAGATACATGTTCCCGGTGGCATTTTGTCTGGAAGGAGTTGCTGCTTCCGCTAGATCGCTGGAGCGAGGAGGTGGAGGTTGTCCGGTGGCTTGAACGTGTGTGCGAGTGCAGATGCGCTGCTGAGTTGCGGCGCTCGGACTTCCTCACGATCTTAAGATCGGCAAGTGTACGACTACATCAACCACGAGTTCCTACTCGTTAACAAAACTCGTTGTCTTCGAGAGTAAGTTCTCCACTGGTCATCGCTGGCACTGTTCCTGTTGTAGGTTTCGTCGAGACACGGTACGGGCGCGTGGTACAGGCATACCGTGGTTGTACCAGTGGTCGTTATATGTGCTGAACCCTTTCCTTTTCATCATTTTCCCTTGCTTCTCAACTTTAGTAAGGTAAATTCTCTGAAACAAGCTTATTAGATCATACAAATAATAAAATAGTAATCATAAATAAAATTTAAACTTAATTTATTAAGAATGGTTTAACTCCCATTAAGTGTTTTATTTTAGGATTTTGACTAATCAAACTCCATGTCATCGGCGTTCATTTCAAGCTGCACTTTTTCTTTAGTTTTTATTGCTTGATCACGCTTAGGTGGTGGAATGTATTTTCCATTGTGTTCCTATTTCTTAGAAAAGTATCAAACAATCTGATCATCATATTTATTGAAAACAATCTTACCACTGGAGCAATCTATGTTAGCTCCAGCTGTACTAAGAAAAGGTCTTCCAAGGATGATAGATAGTTTGTCATCCTCAGGAACATCAAGAATAATAAAATCAGTGGGTATAACATGTTGATATATTCTAAGTAAAACATCTTCGATCATTCCGACAGGTTGTTTAGTTGTCTTATCTGCCATTTGTAATGTTATTGAAGTAGGATAACATTCTCCAAGATTCAATTTCTTAAATAAGGAATAAGTCATAACACTAACATCTGCTCCTAAATCACAAAGAGCATTGAATATATTAGTTTCCCCTATTGCACATGAGATGGTTGGTATCCCTACATCCCCAAGCTTAGCAGGAAGTTTATCGCCAAAGCTTGTCATAACTGCTATAGTCTTAGTTACCTTCTTTTTTATATTAATAAGGATGTCTCGCATAAACTTTTTATAAGTAGGAACTTAAATAGCATTAGTTAAAGGAAGTTCTAAAGGAAAGCTACCTAGAGTCTTAGAAAAAAAGTCATAAATAGTTTAATCTGGTTCGTAATGAACTCGGTCAGGAAAAGGAATTTTCTTTTTGGTAGGTATTACCTTCTCTCTTACCTTTGTCACCGGTTCAACATTCTTTTTATTTTTCCTTGCAGCTGAGTTTTGCTTATCGGCGTGTTTTTCACGCGGAATGATAACTTGCTCTTCTTGTTCCTTGCTGAGATCGGTTTCTTCCCTTAAATCGATAGTCTCGGTGTCTGAATCATATGGTTTATGCTTATCCCCTGCTTCCTCTTCTTCTTGAGTTTTGGAAGCTTCATTTTCCCTTTTCTGGGCCTCATAATCAATGTCATCATGGGGATCGAATAGATCCTCTTCTTCTAGACACATCTCCTGAGTCTTTTGAGATTTCTCTTCTTAATACCAAGGTGGCCCTTGTGGTTCCTGAGTCTCTATACCACGCCTAGTAACAATGTTAGTAGAAACAGTATTGAAATTTCCTTAGTTCAAAATCAAAGTTTGGGTTTCATTTATTTGCTCACACTGAGTTTTAACCATACTTAGATATTTATCTAGTTGTTTTGTGGCTTGAACCAAGTCGTCAAAGACTTCTGTTAGGTCTCTTATATTCTTTTCTTGTGTCATAAGATGTTTATAGTTTTATCACCGAATTGATTCTGTTGATATTTAAAATTTTGCATTACAAGATTTAAATCATCTTCTATTACATAAGTTTGAAGTATGTCAAATTTGTTTTCTTTTACAAGTTCCAAAGCTATACCTTTCTCATCCATGGACTTTTTGACTTCGGATATAAGATCTAGTGGTATGTGAATCATACCTTTTTGTGGTTCAATATCCTCAACTGGATTGTATTGTTCATCATTGAAGGATCTTACCTCAAAAAGCTTTACACATTCCGACAATGTCAAGTTGCATATTGCTCCTCCTACAGATAGATCAATCATCTCTTTTGTCTCGTCATTAAGCCTATTATAAAAATATTGGATAACTAGACTCTCGTGAAAACCGTGATTTGGAACTTTCATAATCATTGCATAATATCTAATCCATGCTTGATAAAAGGTTTCTCCAATTGTTTGCAGAAAAATTGTTATACGTTGTTTGATTTTCATGATTTTAGTAAATGAGCAATATTTATGCATAATTTTTCGGCTGCAATCTTCCCAGCTTTTTATAGTGTGATTAGGTAATGATTGTAACCAAGTAAAAGCATTATCTTTCAAAGACCAGCGAAAGAGTTTAAGAAGTACAAACTCTATTGGTAAACTTGCTGGTTTAAGAAAAGGTCATGTACCCTTTTCAAGTGGTCACTAGGGTCTTCCTCTTCTTTTCCTGCGAAAGCAATTTCTTTCATCATATATATTAGCTCGGGATATATTTCAAATTCCTGGCTCTCAAGTTCAGGACAAAGAATAGGCATTTTCCTCAAGTTCCTAGATGGATTCCCATACACTCCCAAAGGTTGCTCAAGTTCGGCCACTTAGGTGATGGACAAATCTGACATCAATGGAATCAAGCTGTTCACATCTATAGTACATAAATTAGTAAATCTTTCTATAAATTCTAATCGTCACTCGATCGGAACACGGTCAATATATGGAGGTAAATAGGTTTTTCTGGATCGAGTGGTACCTCTATCTTCAACGGAGATCATGAATGGTATCAACAGTTGCCGTTGTCAAGAAACAACACTTAGCGTTTAGCTCCCCAACACTTAGTGGTACCTCTATCTGCAAGTGCACATGTTCGTCAGAGAATGTTTTCGCGGAAGTATTAATTCCTGCTTTTATATCGATCCCAACAAGGAGCCTAGGATAGTGTTTTTATGCGGTGTTTCTGTCGAACCCAAGGTGTCACAGGTTTTAAGTTAATTGACTACAAAAGTTGACAGTGGAAGTGGTTGGTAAAAGATAAAGGAACTTTCTTAGGAAATAAGTAAATTGCATGAAAGTAAAGATGCGGAAGGTGTGTAAAGGTCCTGTAGATGAGAAGTTAGGCACAGAGAGAATCAGTTCATGGTGATAGTGAAAGTGCCAAATGGAATAAGAGGAATAAGTGATAGTCATATTTCTTATTTATAAGTGAGTAGAAAAGAAACCCATATACCGACTAGGAGTCCTCATGGTCAATTCTTCCCAATCCCAGTGATCCATCTTCCTATTACCATGGACATCGTCAGCGCATTAATTAAGGTCTTTCGACTGGATCAAGGCTTTAATCTTGATGGTTCCTTGTTCTCCTCGAGTACTCTAGCTCTTCTTTGATATCATCCGTGTCACTTGGGGGTCGCCGAATTACTAGCATACAAGTTCATACCTATGAGATCTTTGGATCATGTTACCTGGGCCCTTAAATTAGATAACACGCATTAGGTAAACATAGATATTCATTCTCACTTTTTAAATAAACATAACAACGATCACAAATGGATGGAATTAAAGGAGGCACATCACATCTCAGCAATCCCCTACATCTCCCACGCCTATGGGGATTTACTCAGACATGAGAGGAAGATAAATAAAAGGAATAATTGTATTGCAAATAGAAATCATCTCAAAGTTATTGTAGCAAACCACAATAGAGTTTAAAGATCCGATCAAATTCAAACCGTAGGTAGATCAAAGTATCAAACCCTAATCTTACAAGTTCCAATCTCTCTCTCTCTCTAAGTAATGATGGAATGATGGGGGAGTATGTGGTTTAGAGGTTGAAGATCCTCGGGGAACGAGGTGAAATTCTTCTCCTCTTTCAGATCTGATCTCCACCTCTAGATGGCTTGCGGTGGCTATAACTTTTGTTCTATGGTTCTTCTCGTCTCTCCCCTTTTACAAAAGTTGCTTGTATTGATATAAGGAGGGCACCGGTGGGTAGTACAGGCGAGCGGTATAGGCGCGCCCCGATCGTACCAGTTGTCGTTATGCGTACTGAACACCTCCAATGAAAGTGGCTCCAATTGGGGATTTGCTTATTCTAGTGTAATTACCCCATAAATATAGAATGGATCAAGTGTGAAACAACTGTGCTCAACCATTGGAGAGGTGCCAGGACAAGAAGTTCCCCATAATGCTCCTTATCGGGTTTGAGGGTAGGATAGTATGTGACGAGGGGTTAACTCATCAATGCCCATCGCATATGGACTTAGGTTCGAGGAAGTGGGGAGCACTGGAGGCATCGTTCATCTAGCAAACAAGCACACAGGGACGCAAGGTTTACCCAGGATGAGGCCTCGGAAAGGACCCTACTCCTACACATCTACTCTTGGAATTATCGAGGAGTCGAAAGTTACAGGGGGTGCGCAGATGCAATCTAGCAATGGTGTGGAAACTAGGGTTCTGGATTTTCCTCCTCACCGCCCCTCCTAGCCTTTATATAGGTAGGCTAGGTCTCGGGATAGCAGGCTGAGTCGGTTACATATTAGGGTTTTCCCTTAAAACTTCTATCTTAAGTTTGTCGTGTGTTATAAGCAGTCGGAGTCTCCTTTGGTCACCTGAATCTTGATTGGGCCCTGGTAACATCGTGGGCTTCTTATAGGCTAGACCGTATAGGCCAAGCTCGAGTACCTGTAAGGTATGCCCATGTCAGTAGCCCCCGAATGTCTGGTTGAATCGCAGATTCGAGTGGAGACTTATGAAGCCTTCGAATGCACAGTCGAGCATGTTTTCGAATGCTCTAATTTGTATCATATGGATTGTTGATATACGTGCCTGATTCACCCGATGTATCGGGACTAGTTAACTGCCTTAGGGCAAAACAACGCAATCTACTCAAACTCGAGTCCCCGGACTCGAATTCGGAAAAGTGCTGGCGTAATTCGACTCAGGCTGAGGAGGTCTTATAAAGTCGAATCCCAGTGTATAAGTGTGAGCACTCGACGTGTCCGTCAAGTCTTATTTCATCATACCTGTAGGCACGGATTATTTCTGGTACAGTGCAGCAGGTGCGTTGCCAGGCCTTCTTCAGGTCTTATCTTCACGCCTCCATATTTTGTCATCGCGGAGATGATTCAGGTGGCTCAGGAGACGTAGTCTCTTTGTAGGGAAAATATGAGGCAGAGTCGCCAAAGCTTTCGAGTGTGGACGTAGTCAACACACATTTATGTATAAGAAAAATCATAGGGTGCGCGACCAACGCTCCCTATGGGAGTAGCCCTCGAGTGCCTATTTGAGTCGTAGACTCGAGTGGGGACTATAAGTATTTTGCGACTGCTGTCGTCCTTTGCTTTTTTCAGTCGAATATGCTTTTAGCACTCCCTATGGGAGTAACCTTGAGTCCACAGTCGAATCGTTGATTCGAGTGAAGGGTTTTGAGAAAAAATACATTGTCATAATGCTTGGAGGTCTTATAAAGTTCATCGGGTGCGTGGCCAGCGCTCCTGTTAGGAGTAGCCCCCGAGTGCTTGGTCGAGTAGGAGACTCGAGTAAGGACTATAATAGTCAGTAGATGTTCTTGCTAGTGTTTTATGACGTCAGTGCTGACGATGAGATGATCTCAGTTGCCCGCCTGAACGGTCTTGACGGGACATGATGAAAAGTGGGACCCCATTTCTGACTTTGATTTGACCAGGCGTGCGTAATCTTTGGTTTTAACTACGTCTCCTTGATTCTCGCGCGTAATGGAAGGAGTGGAGCGATGTTTCGTGGTTTACCCTGCCACGCGTCTTCATCGATTTGTTCCACGCGTCTTGTTGGTGTACTGCTGGCCGTTGGATTGTATCTCCGATGAGGTTAAGTAGGGATGTATTGTGCGGTAAGTCTCCCGCAGCTCATCTTCTTCCTTGCGTGCTGCCTCCATTGCTGCATCTCGCGGTTCCATTGCTCGCACCTCCTTGCTGTGCTGGACGGCCTCCGCACCTTTCCTAGTTACTTTCTGCGCTCCCACCGCAAGCGCCAGATGGGGAAAAAGAAAGGTGCTTCTTCTACTGGATCTGCGGCCACCACTGTTGTGGCCAAGAAGAAGGGCACCGCCACCACGGGCACTAGTACTGCCACCGCGGCTGGAAAGAAGAAGGGTCCAGGCACGCGCGTCATGAATGGATCGTGGAGGCCAACCACCATCAAGGACAATGAGCTCTTCAACTGGCGCCAAGATGGTGCTCTCCCTGCTGCCGAAGATGACTGCCGGATTCCCGGTGACAAGGTAATCCCCAGTCCCCCCGCCGGATTTTGGGTGATGTTCCTTGTGTTTATCATTTGCGGTCTTTCTCTCTCCTTCACAAGTTTGTGAGGGGGTTACTCTGCTTCTACGGGCTCTAGCTGCATCAGCTAACCACAAACTCCATCCTCCACATTGCCTGCTACATCACCCTTTGCCAGTGCTGGCTCGGAATCGAGCCACACTTTGGGCTCTTCAAAAAAAATTTCAAACTGAAACACCAGTCGGGCTCTGGGTTGGTAGTCTAAGATATAGGAGGCTGCGGTATCCATGTCGACTCCAATGTCACATATTTCACCATCAACTTCAATGCATTTGTCCAAGGGTGGAGGGAGAAGTGGTCTATATCCGCGACCAGAAGGTTGATGAAGAACAGTTCGGACTCGCGCATTTTGATCCGGTGGTAGTATGCAAGAGAAGGAGGTCGTGGAAGAACACGGTGATGCCCGGCAAAGCCGAGGAAACTGAGGTTCTGTATCAGCATGTCTGTGACCTCGAACGCCGCATGGGGAAGGAAATAGGCGGCACAGACACTACTAGGAAATAGCTTATCTGTGACGCATGGTAATGCACCTTCTGTGGCGCATATCCTAGTCGCCACTATTACCTCGCCACTGATAACTGCTTCTTGTGGCGCATTTCTTTATATGTTCCATAGGAAGAAGTCTAGTGGCGCATTCCCTCATATGCGCCACAGAAAGCCTATGCGCCACTGACTATACTTATATATGCGCCACTGACTATATAACACGTATTCAAAGTAAAATATGTTCCTGGTGTATAATCAAGTATTTATACAGGATTTATACAGTATTTATCCAGATGAGTATAAACAGTACATTGCACAAGTAGTAGATGCATGAAAACCGACATATATATAATACAAACACTTAGAGCCCGATCGAGATACATATATAGTGTCAAGTGTCGATTTTACACAAGTGCTGAATACAATGTTCATATCATCTCAGATTACAAATATGAAGTGGTCACCGCCACCTACACTAGGATCAAATAGAATACAGTTGTGATGAAGGTGAGCAAGAGCATGAACCCGACCAATATCTTCATCCGGTTCTTCTTCCACAGGTGGTTCCTCCACTTGGCTACCGCCTCCTCTCTAGTCGCGTATCCTTTGTAGATGTTGCCGCTGAACTTGTTCACTTGTTTGTGACAATCCTCCCACTCCTCGTAGACTCCTGGAACCCTACACATGTACACCACATACCACCTCGTCGCCATCTCTATAGAGGACAAGGCATATTAGTAAAAATACAACAAAAGAATTAATAAAGGGTTCACATCCATATATATATATATATATGTTCACAAAATATAAAACAAAGGATCCATAAACCTAAAAGATAGCATCTCGCGATCATCATAGAAGTAATAAGTTCAACGACAACACGACCACAAGATAGTTTAAGTCTAACAACAACGACCATTTTGACCACAAGATAGTAAAGTTTATGACACACACACTACAACAGGCGTCCATCGAGAATATACACACACTGGATCATGCTAGAGGCACACATCGATCATGAAGACTTCTTCTTCTCGCTTGGCTTCGGGAACGGTAGATATCCCTCTTTCGTCATCCACGTCCTTGTGTCACCTTGCTTACGGAGGCGTTCTTCGATCTCCCTCTTACTCAACCCTCTGGCTTGTTGTAGGCCCCCCTTGTGTTGAGATCTTCAATGATGATTTGCGACAACTTCTGCTGAATGCGATGGAAGTCTTCTCTAAGATCATCATCGTCTATTTGCACCAAAGTTTCGTCCCATCCTCGGAGACTAGATGGCAGCATTAGGTTCTGGCAATCCCGAACATAGCCTTTAAGGTGATGGAGGACGTAGAAGGCCTCCTTGGCACCACCAGTAGCCGGCTTCTTGACGCAGGGGACCTCGAGCACGTGCTTGAACACGTGTTTGCCATCCTTGATACATTCCCCCTTATCTATGAAGGTGCATCCCTTCTTGGCGTAGCTCTCGAGAGCCTCATTGAGAACACCCCTTATTCTGGTGTAGTCTTTCTTCTTCGTCAAACTCCCCGAGTCGAAATACGTGGCTAGAGAATACCTCGGGGCAAGTACGATGAGTGTGTTGTATTTGTCTCTGCGCAACACAATTGGAACGGAATGTTGGAAAAAGAGCAAAGGAAGAAATCTATAAGAAATGCATAAGTTACGGCGACGATGAGCGAGTGTGTACTTACTCGGGAAAGAAAGGCAAAAGAAGTGTGTCCTTCCTCTTGTTGTCCACCATGAACTTCTCGAGCTATGCCATTGCCTTGGTCCGTGTCTCCAATCCTTTGACCAGCTGGCTGTCCCGCATGTAGTAGGGATCCACTATCGTGATTTCCGAGGTACTCTCTCTTGATCTTGATCGCTAGATTGAGCGCGTATAGGCGGACCAAGTTATAGTCCAGCCGTTTCGTGAGAAACAGCTTGAATATGTCCTTGTACGCTATGAAGAATATATCCGTGGGGGGTTCATCAACGAAGCCCACCTCCAATGGCACCTTGGCCGTGAAAACTGGGTAATTTGGATCTTTGTCTTTAAGAAGGATGCCCTCTAGTGTCTTGACACCCTCATATAAAGTTAACATGGGTCCAACCGCGATGTGGAGCATATCCGGAGTCAATATCTGATCACCAGCTACATGCACTCGGGGCAAGCCATATTGTGCCGATGGTATGACGACGGCGTCCTGAGCCTGGACCGTCTTCAGAAGAGGCTGGCTTGCACCCTTCTTATTATTATTACCTCTCTTCCTGTGATGGGGATATGCCAAAGGGGTATGCCCAACAGGACGTTCCAAGTGGGCGGAAAGGCCTGCGGGTGCGTCTGGAGAACAGCGACTGGACTGTAAAGGAAGGAGAGGCCCATCGACTGGCGACTGGAAGCCTAGAAGCATAGCAGAAGCCCAGTCAGATTAGGTCAAAAGTCCCCAGATCCTTATCTTGTTCGGGGACGGCTTGTAAACCCTAGCGAGGTGCTTCATATATAAACCTCCCTAGGGTATCCTGAACCTCACGTTCCATCATACACCCCCTCAAGCGACTCGCTGCCTAACCGCCGAGCTCGCCACCCCTGTAACTCGCTCTCTCATAATCTAATCTAGCAGGAGTAGGTCTTTACCCTCTAGGGGGCCGAACCTGGGTAAACCCATGTGCATCCGCCCCCATCTCGCACCGCAGATGGCCACCCACTCTTCCTCATGAAACATTCAATCACTGCCACTGGCAGCGACTGCCGTGGCCATTTCCACGACAGTGGCACCCACCGTGGGGCATAGCGGGACTGGCCTGAGTTCTGCGGCGAGACCCTATTCGCCGATCGAACGGCCGCTCGCCACCGGCCGCATGATCGCCATCGGCGGGATCTTGCAGATCCTGCCCAGCAGCTACATCCCGGCGTCGCGCCCGGTCACTCACGCCGTGGTGATGCCGATCGGCTCCATCAACCTCTTCGTCGGCTTCACCGGCGCAGTCGATCCAGCCACGGCGGTGATCGTCGGCGGGTCGCCTCCACATCGCGATCTGCTTTCGGAGGAGCAGGTCCGCTCCATCAGGGGCCTCGGCACCGAGTACGACTCGGCTGCTAGCGATGCAGCCGAGACTAACGCCGCCACCAATGACGACGCCCTAAACGACGACGCCGACTCCGCGACCCCTGCATCGGTCAACGGCTCCATCACCTTCGCGTCACGGGAGGACTCCATCACGCGAGTCTCCAATCCCGAGGATTTCGAGGATTCCTCCATCCTAGGGATCTTCGACTCCGACTCTGGCTCGAAATCCCCCTAGGATTTTCGCGCCAGATCCAATCGCTTCAACACGATCTACATGGCGGGTAGCACGGCCGCCTCGCCAGACCCGTTCTCCATGCTGATCCCGCCGACCGTGATGGCCACGGAGGTGGAGCAAGCCCGCCTGTGGCTCCAGGAGGCGCAACGCAACGAACTCGTCGAGCGTGAGAAATACCGCCTCGAACGAGAGACGGCGCGGGAGCTGTCACTCTATCACCAGCGCCGCATCAGGACCCGCCTAAACCCCGATGTTCAGGGCCGCGTCCTGAATTTCAACGACGAGGGCGACCCCACACGCGCCGCCGAGCACGAATACTGCGAGAACGCGCCGCCAGGAGGGAGCAACCCCGCGAGACCACCACATGGAGCACCGGCGACTGGGGCCCCTCCACCACCCATGGGCCGTGCGCCCCCACTAGACCAACCACGGATCATCATCTCACCTCAAGTCCGGGACGCCAACGGGCTACCACTATACTCCACCCGATGGACAATGTTGTCGCGGCTGATGCCACGATCGCCAACCTCGATGTCCAAGGCGATGGAACGCTATAGATCCAGTACGCCAAGGCCCTACTCGCCAGGGCCGTCGAGCAACAGGCCGCGGGAGTCGACCCACGGGGGCGGATGTATTCCCGCTCGTCAGCAAGCAGGGCAACATCAAGCGTCCACCCCACCATGGCTAACGCATTGGTTTGCCCACCACCCAGCCCCTGGTGAACCAACCACGGGCCGCCAACCCCGCGTTGTCAACCAACGAGCCATGACCGGCGAACAACATGGTCGCTACCAACGGGCAGCCCCTCGATGCCCGAACGCACATCATCAACAATCAGGCGTGGCGGTCACGCCAGCCCTACGACCTGCGGCACAACCTCACCAATCGCGGCGACCCGGAGCCAAGAGGCTCGCTCAGCCGAGTCAGGCCACAATGCTTTGGACCAATGATTCACGGGGAAAAAATACCCCGCCAATTTCAAGGCCCCCAAGGAAATCGAGAAGTACGACCCGACGTACGACCCTGCCGTTTGGCTGGATACATACCTCATGGAAATGGGGATCGGAGGCCACACCGACCTGCTCGCCGCTAGCTACCTCCCCCTAATGATGGAGGGTGCAACACGGCAGTGGATCAACACGCTACCCGCCGACAGCATTGATTCCTGGGAAGAAATGCGGGACGCCTTCGTCAGGCACTTCGAGGGCTCCTACACCCGCGCAACCACCATAGAGGACCTGGAGCGATGCATCCAGGGACAACGCGAGTCGACCCGCTGGTGGATCCAAAGGTGGCAAGAACTATGGATAAACGCCTCGGCATCCACCCATACATGGCGATACACTACTTCCACAACACGTGCCGGTATGAACCCCTCGTCGCCAAGATCAAGAGGGTCTACCGGACGCTCGACAACATCCCCGGCCTCCTCGAGATCGCCAAGCAGTATGCGGAGGAGGACCCCAACCAAGACTCCGACGACGAGTCGGGAGGAAGGCGCCGCACTAGCATCCATGACAGCGGGCGCCTACGCGACATGCGCTACAGCAACACCCGCATCACCGGCAAGCGCCGCACGGACGGGCGAGTCGACTTCGTTGCCAACGCCGGCTATGGCCAGCGCGACCCCAAGAACTACCTGCGCGATGGAGGAAACTACCGCGACAGCGGAAACTACCGAGCCAACAACACGACGAGGCCGAAATTTGTCCCCGCCGCCTTGCTCAACCAGCCCTGCATCTCTCATAGCAGGGAGGGAAAACCTGCCACCCACACCACCGCCGATTGCCACTCCCTTAAAGAGATTGAGAAGGCGAGACGTGCAAGGGAGGACCCCAACAACAACTCACCTCGGGACAACAGGAATGGCGGCGGCTTCAGAACTGCCGTCGGCTCGCTACATACCTTCACCGGGCTCGGCACCAAGCGTGAGAAGAAGGTACTCGCCCGCGCGGTCGCCGTCAATGCGGTGACGCAAGTCGGCATCCCCCGCTTCCTAAACTGGTCCGAGCAGAGCATCACCTGGAGTCGCCGGGACCACGCGCCAAGAATCGAGTACCCAGGGCGAGTCGCCCTGGTAGTCAGGCCAAAGGTGGCCGAAGACATTGATGGACGGTGGGAGATCCATCAATATCCTGTACCTCGACACGTTCAAAAGGTTCCAGCTCCCAGAAACAGCCATCGAGCCAACACTGACGACCTTCCACGGCATCGTCCCCGGTCGGAAGGCGTACCCGATCGGGAAAGTGACACTGCCCGTCACCTTCGGCATTCCAGCAAACTACCGCACGGAGAGGATCGTCTTCGAGCTGGTGAACTTCCACAGTCCCTACCACTGCGTCCTGGGCCACCAGGCATTCGCAAAGTTCATGGCGACCCCACACTACGCCTACAACATGATCAAGCTCCCTGGGCCGAGCGGCATCATCACTGTCCACGGCGACCCCGATATGGCCGTGGAATGCGAGGAAAAAGGCGCCGAGCTCGCCGACGCCGTCATCGCCGCGGAGACCGACCACGCGGAGGAGCTCGTGAAATACGTGGGCAACATCAACAAGGACGATCCCACCATCCTGAAGAAACCGATCGCCGTGAACTCCACGTTCTAGGCGACCACACACACCCGCATCGTCGAGTTCGTCCCAGGCGACTCCAGCCAGACGGTCACCATTAGGGCGCACATGAGCCCCGCATAGGAAAGCGTGCTCATCGGGTTCCTCCGTGAGAACCGCGACATATTCGCATGGAAGCCATCTGACATGCCAGGTGTCCCGAGGGAACTCACTGAGCACAAACTTAATGCCGACCCCAAAGTGTGACCAGTAAAGCAGTCACTACGGCCCTTCAATGAAGAGCGCCGCCGAGCAATCGCCGAGGAAGTCTAGCGCCTGCTAGCCGCAGGCTTCATCCGGCCAATCAAGTACTCCAAGTGGCTGGCAAACCCAGTCCTGGTTCTCAAAAAGAACAACACATGGAGAATGTGCATCAACTACACCAACCTCAACAGCGCCTGCCCGAAGGAGGAGTCCGTCCTACCGCGCATCGATCAGATCATCGACTCGACCGCTGGATCGAGTCGCCAGTTTTCGGCGCTTACTCGCTATAACCAGATCAAGATGGCGATCGAAGGCGTTCATCATGCCATTCGGCGATTACGCTACACGGCCATGACGTTCGGCCTCAAGAACGCAGGCGCCACATACCAGAGGTGCATGCAGGAATGTCTAGCGAGCCAAATTGGCCGCAACATTCACGTCTACATCGACGACGTGGTGGTAAAATCCACCCGCTAGGATGACCTGCTCGCCGATCTAGCCGAAACCTTCGCAAACTTGCGGAGGTACAACATCAAGCTGAATATTGGAAATGCACCTTCGGCGTACCCACCGGACAGCTTCTGGGATACATAGTCTCCAAGCGAGGCATTGAAGCCAACCCCACCAAGATCGACACCATCGTGTGACTCGGGAAACCCGAGTGCCTGCGCGACGTCCAAAAGTTGGCAGGGCGAGTCGCGGCCCTCAGTCGCTTCATCCCTCGACTAGGCGAGAAGGCAATGCCCCTCTACCGCCTGATGCGCAAGAACTCAACGTTCCAATGGGACGCGGAAGCCGATGACGCACTCAAAGCGCTCAAAGAAGTGCTACTTGCGGCACCACTGCTCGCCGCGCCACTCGACAAAGAGCCAATGCTCGTATACGTCGTGGCCTCCAATCGAGTCATCAGCGCCGTGATGGTCGTCGAACGACCGGAAGAGGGCAAGGAGCGCCCCATACATCGACCCGTATACTACATTAGTGAAGTCCTAACGGACTCACGACAGTGATACCCGCAATACCAAAAGCTGGTGTACGCGGTATTCCGAGCACAGCGGCGGCTCCCATACTACTTCCAGGAGCACCCAATCACGGTGGTATCCTCCGCGCCCCTGCAAGACTTCATACGCAATCGCGAGGCAACTGGGCGAGTCGCCAAGTGGGCCGCCGAGATCGGCGTCCACAACATCAAGTACGAGCCCTGAAAAGCGATCAAGTCACAAGCCCTCGCTAATTTCCTCGCAGACTGGGAAGAAGCACAGCAGCCAGAGAAGCTCCCATACCTCCACTACTGGTTGCTCCACTTCGACGGTTCCAAGAACACCGATGGCGCGGGGGCTGGGGTCATACTGACCTCCCCCAAAGGAGACAAGCTCCACTACGTGCTCCACCTCAACTTCAAGCCCTGCACCAACAATATGGCGGAATACGAAGCCCTCCTCAACAACATGAGAGCTGTCAAGGAGATGAAGATCAACCGCCTACGATGCTATGGCGACTCCGACCTAGTCGCCGTCCAAGTGGTCGGGACGTTCGACGCTGTCTCCCCAACAATGATCGCGTACCGCCAAGCCGTCGACCAGTTGGGAGGACACTTTGATAGCTATTCCATCGAGTGGATCGGCAGGCGCAAAAACAAGAAGGCTGACGCCCTTTCCCGCATCGGATCGACCCGACAGGCACCACCAGTAGGCGTCTTCCTCGACATCATCCACAAACCCTGAGTCAGCCCACCAAAGGAGATTGACGTAGGGATCCCACTGCAACCAGAACCGGCCTTAGTCGCCATGGTTGTGGAACCCAGTGACTGGACAGCGCCATACATCGCCTTCGTGGAACACAAACTCCTACTGAGCAATGAGACAGAGGCGCGAATGATCGTGCACCGCTGCAAATCCTTCGTCATCATCAACGGCGAGCTCCACAAGCGCAGCACGACCGGCGTGTTCTAGCGCTGTGTACAGCCAGAAGAAGGCCGCAAGATCCTCCAGGACATTCACGCCGGCGACTGCGGCCATCACGCTGGCGCCAAGTCGCTAGTCGCCAAGGCCATGTGGCATGGTTTCTATTGGCTAACCGCACACGCCGACGCCACCAACATCATCCAACGATGCGTCGGGTGCCAGAAGTACGCCAACCAGACGCACCTCCCTGGCTCGGCACTCAAGACAATCCCCATCACGTGGCCATTCGCCGTATGGGGCATGGACATGGTAGGCCCATTCAAGAAGGCCCCGTCTGGTTTCACTCACCTCCTGGTCGCAGTCGACAAGTTCACCAAATGGGTCGAGGCCAAGCCCATCAAAAAATGCGACGGCAAGACGACCACCAAGTTCCTCCGCGAACTCATCTACCGGTACGGCTACCCGCACAGCATCTTAACAGACAACGGCACCAACTTCACCAAGGGGGCCATGGCGGAATTCTGTGAGGAGCACGGCATCCGACTCGACCTCGCATCAGTCGCCCATCCGGAATCAAATGTCCAAGCAGAGCGCGCCAATCAGAGCATCCTCCACGGGCTCAAGCCGCGACTGCAGGTGCCCCTCGAGCGCACCCCAGGATGCTGGGTCGACGAGCTCCCCTCTATGATATCGGGGATCCGCACCTCCGTCAACCGATCAACCGGGTTCACGCCTTTCTTCATGGTATATGGCGCTGAAGCCGTAATGCCAACAAACCTGGAGCACGACTCCCCTCGAGTCGCCAACTACGCCGAGGCGGCCAACGAGATCGCCCGCCAAGACATCATCGATCAACTTGACGAGGCACGCGACCTGGCTCACTCCCGCACCGCCATATACCAGCAAGGACTGCGCCGCTATCACAGCCGCCGAGTGCGAACTCGCACCTTCCAGGAAGGCGACCTGGTCCTACGACTGGCCCAAGACAAGAAGGGCATGCACAAGCTCTCCCCCCATGGGAGGGGCCATTCGCCATAGGCCGAGTCCTTGGCAACGACGCCTATTACGTCATCGACATACGGGGTGATGGCCAATTGGAGGTCGGGAGGCCATGGAATGTAAACCTCCTCAGAAAGTTCTATACTTAGAACCCCACACTGTACTCCATCGGAATATATAATGAAATTCATTCGGATCGCACAAATTGTGCCCACTCGCCATATTCTTGTGCCACTCGCACTCGTACATGCCAGCAATACGCTACTTACGGAAGTCAACCTCTGGTCGAGCGACTGGCACGGCAAAGTAGTGCGGCACAAGGGCACCGGAAGTATTCTGGCCTTGGGTCATCCACGAAAAACGCCAACCTGGAGCCGCCATTGGAGTCGCCTAGCCCAACTGGCCTGCCGGGCCAAGACATCCGATACACGCTTCCCACAGCGCTCTGCCCCTCCCACCCTTGCGCAAAGTGACTCGAACGGTTAAGTACCACGCACGGGGACTCTGCAAAATGGGAACCCCACGCGGCTCGGGAACACACCAAGTAAGAGAGCTGCCTAGGGCTCGCCAAGCGACTGGCTCTCCAAGCTAGGGGAGGATACGTGTTACAAATAACACATTCACAACCTGCAATAGGATCACGACCAATACGGCCGAACACCACGCTCAGGGACTCGCTCACTAGACAGCCCCACTCGCGCTCGGGGATTTGCCACTCAGAAGACGCGAGGGATAAAAACAAACGCGTAAACAAATCAAACACACAAAAGTACACACTCGAGTTATACGCCACTAAAGGGCAGACGCGCTCGGGGACTCGCTCAATCAAAACAATTCTTGAACAAAACATTTTCCTAATCATAACACGAGTCGATCAACTCCCCGTGACATACATTGCAAAAAATACCATACAGAGTTTCGCCACTTGGCATACATTACAACCTTTACATTTGCTTACTTCACAGGCACTGATGAAGAAGAAGCGCCACCACCCTTGACGCACACAAAGGGCTGCCACGGGTTCGTCGGGTACGTTGTCAGCGACTTCGCCAACGATGACCGGAAGGGCTGCTCCAACTTCATGTCGCGGTGCTCCGGCTCGGGGTCGCCAGGCGCCAACATCGTCTCCTGATACGGCAGCAGATCCCCCATCGCCAAGACACGATCGGCATAAGGAGTGGCCCTCGCGGTTAGCCTCAGCACCTCCGACATCTCCACCGTGCCGGTCGTCGACGGATAGCCACTCGTCACATCATCAAGATCGAAGTCGTCGAGGAAATGTGCGAGACCCGAGCTCAACGCTCTGGCAGCCCTGCGTCTGAACGCCGAGCACATCATCTACTCCACAACGGCGGGCACCTCATCCAGATAGCGCCATACCTCCGTAAGACCCCCAGGGATGACTTCGGTGGGAGACATGCCCTGAAGAGCCGTCTGGACACACAACGCCGAGGCCGTGGCCGCATTCACCACAACAGTTATGCACTACGAGGCGGTGTAAGTCAGATGTCAGCGAAACAATGAAACCCCCAAAGAGGGGACTCGACAAAAGGCTAAAGCAAAGATAGAGACTCACCAAGGAGTTTGCGGCAGTTTTCCTTGACGTGCTTCTCCAAGGCAGTCTGCTCGTTATGCAGCCCCACGATGATGGAGTCCGTGGCCTTGCATTCCTCTTCAGCCGCGGCGACGGTAGCCTTCACTCGTTCCTCCAAACAAATTGAGGCCGCCTTAGCCTCTTCCAAGTCCTTGACCAGAGAGGCTATTCGCCCATTCGCCACGTCCTGTTCGGCGAGTGGGACATACCCCTCACGGGCCTTGGAGATCTCAGCCGGGAAACCATCTGTAAGCAGAGATATCAGAGTATTGCACACAACCAGCTCACACCAGGAAAAGAAGAATAAGGCCGAACAGACACTCACCAATAGTCTCCTGAAGCCGCTAGTTCACCTCCTGCGCTTCGCGCAAGTCACGCTCCAAGCGCTCTCTCGCGGCCTGACGATCAGTTGACTCCCTTTGCAACCCCTGTAAATAAAGAACTCAACTAAGCTTTGGACATAACAAGATCCAGTTCCCAGCCGCCGAAATTCAGCGACTAGGAACTCAGGGACTGGAGAAGGAAGAAAACCAAAATCCAGCTCCCAGCCACTGAAATTCAGCGACTAGGAACTCGGGGACTGGAGAAGGAAGAAAACCAAAATCCAGCTCCCAGCCGCTGAAATTCAGTGACCAGGAACTCGGGGACTGGAGAAGGAAGGAAATGAAAAACAATTCCTAACCGCTGAAATTCAGCGACTAGGAATTCGGGGACTAGACATACCTGAATAGCAGCGCCGACCATCTTGTGAAGTTCCCTGGCGTCAGTCGACGGGACCGTGAAGGAGGTGCGCCCGCGGTGGGACCCAATGTCCGCATCCACAATTTCCCCTTCGCCATAAAACGAGGGAACGTCGCAGACGCCCTGGCAGGGGCGCTGGTTGCCGAGACCGGCGCCTCCGGCACGGACGCAGCCAGGGTTGGCTCTGATCGCGTTGCCGCCGCCTCTTTGGCGACTGGAGCAGCAGCTGGCTCTGTGGCGCTTCCCCCGGTCGCAGCGTCGTCAGCGCCCCCTTCTGCTTCTTCGCGACTTCGGCGGCCGCCACATCTTCGGAGGCTTTCCGCTTCTTGGGTTAGACCGCCCTCTCCCACGCCAGTGGCCGGTGGAATCTTAGCCACCGAAGGGCGACCAATCTTCTTACACTACTAGGAAACGGCCTATAGATAGACAAGATGTTCAGTGGCGCATATGCAAAAGCATGCGCCACAGGAAAACATCAGTGGCACACCAGAAAGCATGCGCCACAGAAGATTGGGAGTTCTGTGGTGCATTCTCCAGAACATGCGCCACAGAAGATTGGTGGGACCCGCCAGCCGGGGTGCGTTGATCCATGTTCTGTGGCGCATTCTGAAATATGCGCCATAGAAGTTGCCTCTTCTATGACGCATATTTCCTCATGCGCCACAGAACATGGAGGGGGCCCCACCAGGGAATCTAATTCACCCAAGTTCTATGGCGCATGTTGTCATATGCGCCACAGATGTGTGTCACTTCTGTGGCATAAGTCTGACATGCGCCACAGAACTTGGAGGTGGGCCCCACACAGCGAATCTTATTCACCCACTTCTGTGGCGCATATGGACTTATGCGCCACAAAAGTTTCACATCAGTGGCGCATTTCCTCCTTATGCACCACAGATGAGGGCGTCCAGATCCATGTTAAAAAGGTGACAAGAGCTAGCTTTCTTATCTATCTATCCACCACCAACCATTTCACATCTCTACCTCCTCCCAACTCGTCTTCCTCCTCCCTCACACCCCATCTTACCCATAGTTTCTCTATTTTCTTGTAACTAAACCTACTTTAATCCATAGATTGGTAAGTGGAAGCTTCGCTCCAACTTCTAGATCTAAAAGTTCCTTACTTTTCTCTCTCGCATCTCTATTTGTTTACTAATTTCCTCTCCACCAACTTGCATTGTAGATCTATTTGTCCACACTCTCATCAGCGATCTCGTCTACTATTATTGTGTCTACTATAGGTGAGTACTTGGCCATCATGAACATGTAGGTGAATCTTGTCGCACGGGCGGTGTATGTGTGCGATCCATGGCGAGACGATGCTTGTGTGGTGCATGAATGTTTGCAATGGGAGGAAGTTCTTTGTTGGTTGCTTGTTGTTGTCGGGCCCCGCCGGTGTGGTTGCATGGATGTTTGCCGAAATGTTGATTCATTTCCATGTCGGCAAATTTTTGCACTACCCATATGTCCTAATTTTAGGAAAGGTCATGCCGAATTTTTTCTGGCTAGCATTCATGCATGTGTGTGTTCATATGGTGTGGTTCTCACCTATACTCTCTATTTTGACCACTCAGGCAACCATGGTCCTCATGATGAGCGAAGGTCGAATAGCTAGGTACAAGAAAGGCGCGAAGGAGGACATGATTCTGAACAACAAGACCACGATAAGATGTCCATGTCGAACATGCAAACTGCAGCGCTGGATCGACCCTGAATCTGGACAATTGGAGGGTCACCTGCTATGGCGCGGTTTCATGCGTGACCTCAATGAGGCGCCGGCAGGACATGGTGGTGGTCACGAAGACGTGGGCGGGCAAGAAGACGAAGAGTCTACCGGGCATGATCATCATGACGAAGGAGATGCCAGCGGGCATGATCATCATGACGAAGGAGATGCTGGCGGGTATGATCAGCATGGAGAAGGAGATGACGACGGGCATGATCATGAAGAAGGAGAAGACGCAAACAAACATACGCTGCTAACTTCGGTCTTGCTGGACCCTCATGTTCAAGAACTGCTCCTCAAGGAGACGAGCAACGACAAAGCTGCAGACAGAGAGAAAGCCAAGCTGGCCCAAATGGAGGTAGACGGGATGACTCCATTGTATCATGGGTGTCGCCCCGAGGATACACGTTTGAGTGTAACGCTCAAGGCTCTAGAGATGAAGGCCGAACACAAATGGACCGATGTGAGCTTCAACGCGAACATGGAATACTGGCATGACTGACTTCCTAAGGGGAACACATTGCCAACAAGTATCGAGGAGGCCAAGAAAATTGTGTGCCCTCTCGACCTAGCACACATTAAATACCACACATGCATCAATGATTGCGCACTTTATTGGAACGAGTACGTGGATAGAACCACATCCGGTGTGTGGCCAAGGACGATACAAGAGAGGGAACAAGAAAGTTCCTCGAAAAGTGGTATGGTACTTTCCTATCACCCCTCGTCTGCAGCGATATTTCGTAGATCCTAAGGAAGCAAAGCTCATGCAATGGCACGCGGAAAGAGAGAAACCCGAAGATGATCCAGAGAAGGGCATGATCCTAACACACCCTTCAGATGCTAGCCAGTGGAACGCATTAGACATCGAGTTCGAAGAGTTCGGGGGCGATGCAAGGAACGTCAGGCTGGGTATGAGCACCGATGGACTCAATCCTTTTGGAAACCAGAGTAGAACGCATAGCACCTGACCCGTGTTTGTATGGCCATACAACCTCCCCCCGTGGCTATGCATGAAGCAAAGGTATGTACACATGAGCATTCTTATTCAGAGGCCGAAACAACCAGGTATCGATATGCATCTGTATCTCGGGCTATTGAGAGAGGAGTTAGCCAGCTTGTGGGAGATGCCGGCCCGTACGTGGGACGCCTACACTAAAGAATATTTCCATCTGAGAGTCGTGTTGCTCATGACCGTGCAGGACTATCCTGGTTACACATATGTATTGGCCCAGGTGAACCACAGACACAATGCATGCATCAAGTGCATGGATGAGACACCGCATCTCCAGCTACCAAGGGATCCCGGGTCTTCGAAAACCGTGTTCCAAGGTACTCGAAAGTGTCTCCACATGGATCACCCGTGGAGAAAACGTGGTGACCTGTTCAATGGTAAGGACGAGCTCAAAAGAGCCCCGCGTCCGAGGAGCGGCGAAGAAATCGAGGAGCTTTTGAATAATTGGGTAGATTTCCCTGCGCCTAGAAAAAATGACCGAGGACAAAGCCGCTGCTGGATGTATGGAAAGCAAGGTCTGTTTTCTGGGACCTGCCGTATTGGAAGGTCCTTCACACTCCCCATAGCCTCGATGTAATGCACATCACGAAGAACGTTACCGAGAGTCTACTTGGCACTCTACTGAACATGCCGGAGAGGACCAAGGATGGACCGAAAGCAAGAAAGGACCTTAAATTGCTTGGCATAAAGAAAGATCTTCAGTACCCTGATAGTGATGATGATGATCATCATCATCATCATTAGGAAGAGACTCAAGGTCGCCGCAAAAGAGTTAAGAAGAATGAGGTGGTGCTTCGCGCTGCCTGCTTCACTCTGAGTCTGGAGGAGCTCGAGCAGTTTTTCAGGTGCCTCTTAGGAGTGAAAGTTCCTCACGGTTACTCGGGAAAGATAAGAAGATATCTGGACGTGGCGAAGAAGAGGTTCAGCGGTATGAATTCTCATGACTGTCACGTGCTGATGACGCAGATACTCCCTGTTGCGATCCGTTGGATAATGGACGGGCATGTCCGTGAGACGTTGTTTGGCATCTGTAACTTTTTCGACGTCATATCTAGGAAGTCGATCAGTGTGAAGCAGCTCGACAGGCTACAGGAAGAGATCGTGATGATACTATGCGAGCTTGAGATTTACTTCCCACCCGCATTCTTCGACATCATGGTGCATCTGCTTGTACATGTCGTGGACGACATCATCTAGCTCGGGCCTACATTCCTGCACAACATGATGCCATTTGAAAGGCTAAATAGTGTCATCAAAGGATTCGTTCGCAACAGGTCTCGTCCAGATGGAAGCATAGCCAAGGGCTTTCTGATCTACGAGTGCATCTCCGTCTGCCAGAATTATCTAACCACCGAGAACGAGGATGTTGGAATACCCACAAAGAAGCACCTCGGCAGGCTCGGTGGATATGGTCACCGCGAGGGCTGCCACTCACTACATGTCGGCATTGATGGTCGACGCACTGATTTTGAAAGGGCACACCGAGTCGTGCTATAACACATTGAAGTGGTCGGCCCTTGGGTCGAAGAGCACAGAAACTTAATCGAGCAGGAGTACGTCGACTAGGGCCGGCCGAGGAAGAAGGGATACGTAACCAGAGAGCACAACTCCAGCTTCACGGGTTGGTTCAAGAAAAGGCAACTGGACAATCCCCCACAGACGCCTTCTACGGAAGATCAAAAACTCATATTCTCCTTGTCGCAGGGCCCAGGGCACAACCTAAGGACCTATCAGTCATACGACATAAACGGTTACAGATTCTACACCGAGGAAAAGGACAAGAATAGTGAATATCAAAACTCAAGAGTAACTATGTTATCCTTTGCTGATGACGAGACTACTGTGATGGAAAGATTCTACGGAAGGATCGAGGAGATATGGGAGCTCGACTACTGTGGAGAAAGCCAAGCTGGCGAGCAAGACCACTAGGACATGTAGCTGATCTTGTCAAACTACGATGCCGCTTTTGTTTTGGACTATGCCCAAAAGTTTTGTGGCGCATATCATAGTAATGCGCCACAGAAGTTGTAAATTCAGTGGCGCATTTTAGAGGAATGCACCACAGAACTTTGACACTTAGCCAAATAAACGGTTCGGCCTCCCCTGCTACCTTCTCCATTTCTTTTCCTCATCTCGCCCGCGCGCAAACCCTAGCTAATCGCCCTCGCCGCCGAAGCCGTCATGGAGGAGAGCCCGTGGAGGAGAGCCCCATCACCGCCGCGCTGAAGACCGTGGAGGAGGAGGCTTGCCCCGCCTCGCCTGCGACCTAGGAGGAGCAGGCCCGCCACCGCCGCTCCAGAGCCCGTGGAGGAGGAGGCCCGCCCCGCCTCGCCTACGACCTAGGAGGAGGTGGCCTACAACGTCCGCAGCAGGAGCATCGCCGCCACCCTCGTTGACGACCACCTCCCCATCCGCAGGTACACTTGCCGCTCTCTTCTTTTCCTCCTCTCTGCAAGAATGCTCTACTCAATTTTCAGATTGCAAGAATACTTCTGTGAATTTTATTTTAATACTAGGAAGTTGCAAGAATGATCTAGGGCTTGCATCAGAGCTTAGTTTAGTGCGACACGGCCTGGGTTACTTGTAGTTCTAACATCTGTGAGCTACTACTACTGCTAGCACAAGAGAGAGATGGCACTCACTCACTGGGGCTACCTTGGCTAGGTACTGAATGATAGGTAGTGCTGCTGCCATTAGTCTGCAGGAGATGTACATACACTGTACCTGTTGTTGGTCCATGCATGCATGACAACCAGAAAAAATGGCCTTGTGGTACAATCAAATTCTCAAGAACCAACAAGCAGCATGAATAGTGGAGAGAACAAACAGGGTAATTTGGAGAATCTCTTTCTGTGTGCGCAACAACCTTTAGTAGTACTACTGTGCTAAGAAAAATCAAGTGAGAAATAGAAATTGGTGGGACCTGGTCAATTATTTTTATTCCATTCTTTATACGTATTCCAAGTCACAAAAGACTGGCTGCTATCACTCTGATTATTTCCACTGCCTTGTGGAATAATATCGTGAGAATTTTTTCTGAGCAATGTGCATTGGCATCAGAACAACAACACAGAAGGAGAGAGCTTACGTAGTTGGATTACATGATGATGCACTGCATGCATGCTAAACATAAGAACCATGATCTCTAACATGAGAAAAATAGTTCATTTGTTTGAACTAGACTAACATATTTTGTTGATCCTTTTAGACTTAGTTAGGTACCTTCTTCACTTCTGTTACACTATATATTTCATTCAAATGTTATTTTTTACTGTTCCATATATTGTGTGAATCTGGTCTATGTTATTTAGCATTTTAAGAAATGTCTTGGATACTTTGTAGACTGCTTTTATTTCCTTTGCATTATCCATAGAGAATTTCGTGCTTCCCTTTCCAGTGCTCCCAAGAACATCTATGTATGTTTGTTTCTATGCCCCTGGTTTCCAGATGATTATTGCTACGACACTTGTGATGTTTAGCTTTTTTTACTGCAACTGTTGTACTGTTCTCTGTCTCTGTGCAAGAAGAAGAGAGAATGTGCAAGGTAAAGTGTGTGTAATGTGAACTGTGCAAGGTAAAGTGTGTGTACTATAACTTGATAGCCTGTGTGTGTGCAAGAAGAAGAGAGAATGTGTGTGTCTCTATGTACTATAACTGCTACTCAGTTTTCATTCAGTAGAAGCACATGTCTGGTATATATCTGTTATACTGTATCTGTTATATATCTGTTATACTATATCTGCTACTCAGTTTTCATTCAGTAGAAGTTCTTCTTATACATGTATCTATTATACTGTTGCGTGAATGATGGATGGGGCTGCATGGATGATGATGCTGGGGTCAATGCATGGGGCTGTCAATATGGGGATGGGGTGTTTTGTCTTGCAGGGATTTCATTTGAGTTGCCCATTTCTCCCGAAGTGTCGATTCACTTTCGTTTCGGTTGAGAAATGGGCACTACTAGGTCAAAAAAATAGCAAAGGTTATGCCGAATTTTTCGGCCGAGATTTGTGCTAACTTTTTGCCTCTTTTAAATAGAGTAGTGCAAACATGTCGAGCAACAAGGATTATGGCCCTTCTAAGCACATGATCAGCGTCGAAGAACAAGCTAGACAGGCCAACCAGTCATTCTGGCAAGGGTCCCAACAGGAGGAGGAGGAGGAGGCGATGAGGATGACACCACCACTAGAAGAGGAGGCGACCGTCGCCAGAGCTACTGGGGCCAATGAGGTCGGAGATCCTGATTACGAGGGGGACGGAGACGACTACGATGGAACTAGTGAAGGCAGTGGCGAAGAGGATGACACCACCGATGGCGGCACCCGCACCGATGGCGGCGAGCGCACGGATGGCGGTAGCGGTAACCCGGCTGCTTCTCAAAAGAAGAAGAAGAAGGAACAGAAGGAGCGGAAGGTGTCAGTGCTCGCCACCGTCTGCGATGAGTTCACTGAGGTCACAGAAAGTGGCCTACCCATTGCGCCAGAGGCGATTGCTAAAGGGTACGGCCTGCAACTCGGGTGCATTGTCCGGGAAAGCATGTCGATCAACACGAAGTACATCAGACATGCTGACCATGCAGCTTTGGTCGATAACCTCCTTAAGAAGCTTCACAAGTGATACAGATTCCCGTAGCAGTTTAGAAACCTCGAGAGAAATAAGAACCCGGTGAACAAACTGCCCTCAGGAAGATGAGCAACGCCTTGAGCAGCTGGAAAACCTGGGTGAAGAATAGCATTGACAAAGGTGAAAGCTGGGAGGTTATTAGTAAGAAAAATCCGATGCTCTATGAAGAGGAGTTTAGGATATTCAAGGCGGATATAGCTACCGCTGACGCTATAAAATGGACTTAGTGGGGAATGAGTATGCGGGAACAGAACATAGGTAACCACCGCCTTGGAAGCGGCGGTTACAGGGGGAAACAAGCCATTTGGGACAAGGAGGACGCCGAGCTTGAACGCCTTGGTAAAGACAACCCTTGGCTTAAAATCACAGACTTGCAGCTTAGGCAATTTGTTCGGGCCCGCTACTACCTGGACAAGGAAACAGGGGAGTTCATCACCGAAGATCCAGAGGTGAAGGACTTCGAGAAGAATCTGGTGAGGAATTTATCGCCGATCTCAAGTCTATTGCGTTCGAATTAAGATAATGAAGCCAAGAATCTAAATGGGTTCACCTTTCCTTGTCTCTGCAGGAGGAGGAACTGGACGCTACTGCCACAGAGTCGTCCCAGGATAAGACGGAGCCGTGGGACACGGTTTTCAATAGGGCGACCAATGCTTACAAGAAGAGGGACAAGGGGTTGCCGCCGCCCTCAGCTGGCCGTGTGTCCGGCTTCGGTACGAGCATGAAGTTCAAGGAGTTCTACAAAGAGGACGCCAAGAAAAGAAGGGAGAGGAAGAATCAGGATAAAGCCGCTATTGCAGAGCTGAAGATGAAGGTGCGTAACCTTTGGAGGAGAAGGCGGTGGACCAGAAAACGGTGGACAAGTTAGTGGAAGAGAAGCTCCGCTCGATGATCCCCCCTGAGTTTTTCGAGGGGCTTACTGCTTGGAATGCGGGAGGTCGACAGGGGCCGATACATCTGCCCAGCTTAAGCGGCAGCAACTCGGGCATCAATGTTACCGTGTCGCCGGACCTGGTGACCCCGCCGGCCGTCAACCTCGGGACGCATCCCCTCGTTTTGGTCACACCGATGCCCCCTCCCGCCAAAGATACCAATAAGGCACACCCGACGGCGGTAGTGCTTCATGAGGCACCCGAGCGGGAGATTGTAGATGATGATAGGCCGGCCGCCGGCATCGGCCGTGTCTCTACATTAGCCGAGATCCACGCCATCACCAAGGTAACTAATTAGTTAGTGCACGTCATCTCCTTTATGCCTTTGATGCATGACTGTTGCCATCTCATGACGCCCAACAACATGTTTTTGCCTCAGGACACTTCTTGCGTACTCCTGCTTAAAGATGTCGGCGGTGAGTTGAAGGATGTTGCCAAGGGCACTCTTATACAACCGCGAGCGACGATGCACAACAATCCAATGGATGATGACGTGATGAGGATCAGGTTGGCTCGGGTGTTGCCAGGGTGCGACGACATGGACCCCCCTTTCAACCTCAGGGAGCCGACGAACACAAGAACCTTAGGGAATGCTACAACTGGCCCTTGACATAGCCGAAGACCCAGATTCGTGTTGCGGGGGGAGCACCGGCGCCACCTCTCGACCGATCATCGCCCGACCACCACCTCGGAAGCTAGTAGCCGCTGTTGTCGCCACCACCAGCCGTCACCATCAACTCTTGGCAGCGTGTGCACCGCCACATGGCAAAGACGTTGTGCCGCAACCGCCGTCGCCCCACTACCACCACCACATGATGGCACCCGTGAAGATGATGATGAATTGGTCAACGTTGACGACTTCATCAACACCTGTGCCGCCAAAGGATTGTATATGCCTTCTGTGGATGAAGAACCCTTCGCAGCTCGCGACGACCATCAAGCTAGTCGGCCCAATACATGCACGCAGCGCCTGGTCTTCCATGGTCTTTCTCAAGAGACGCCTCAAGAGAAACCGGGATTGGTTTTCAGCCCCAACACACTCCGAAAGGCGACTGATGAGCAGATGGTAGTGGCTGACACTGTTGTGAAGAAGAAGCACTACAGGAAGGTAGGTAATAATAATAAGAAGGGTGCGAGCCAGCCTCTTTTGAAGAGGATCCGGGGTCAGGACGCCGTCGTCATACCATCCACACAATTTGGCTTGCCCCAAGTGCATGTAGCTGGTGATCCGATATTGACTCCGGATATGATCCACATTGCGGTTGGAGCCATGTTAACTTTGCACAAGGGTGTTAAGACACTAGAGGCCCTCCTTCTTAAAGACGAAGATCCAAATTACCTGGTTTTCATGGCCAAGGTGCCATTGGACGTGGGCTTTGTCGATGAACCCCCCACGGATATATTCTTCATAGCGTTCGAGGACATATTCAAGCTGTTTCTCACGAAACGGCTGGACTATAACTTGGTCCGCCTATACGCGCTCAATCTGGCGCTCACGGTCAAGAGAGAAAGTACCCCGGAAATCGCGATAGTGGATCCCTACTACATGCGGGACAGCCAGTTGGTCGAAGGATCAGAGACACGGACCAAGGCGACGGCGTACCTCGAGAAGTTCATGGTGGACAACAAGAGGAAGGGCACACTTCTTTTGCCTTTCTTTCTCGAGTAAGTACACACGCTCGCTCATCGCCACCGTAACTTATGCATTTCTTATAGATTTCTTTCCTTTGCTCTTTTTCCAACATTCCGTTCCAATTGTGTTGCGCAGAGACAAATACTGCACACTCATCGTCCTTGCTCCGAGGTATTCGCTAGCCACGTATTTTGACTCGAGGAGTTTGACTAAGAAGAAAGACTACACCAGAATAAGGGGTGTTCTCAATGAGGCTCTCGAGGGCTACACCAAGAAGGGATGCACCTTCGTAGATAAGGAGGAATGTATCAAGGATGGAAAACACGTGTTCAAGCACGTGCTCGACTTCCCCTGCGTCAAGCAGTCGACTACTGGTGCCAAGGAGGCCTTCTATGTCCTCCATCACCTTAAAGGCTATGTTCGGGATTGCCATAACCTAATGTTGCCATCTAGTCTCCGAGGATGGGCCAAAACTTTGGCGAAAATCGACGATGCTGATCTTAGAGAAGACTTCCATCGCATTTAGATGAAATTGTCACAAATCATCATTGAAGATGTCAACACAAGGGGCGGTGCCCTACAACAAGCCAGAGGGTTGAGTAAGAGGGAGATCGCAGAACGCCTCCGTAAGCAGGGTGACACAAGGACGTGGATGACGAAAGAGGGCTATCTACCATTCCCGAAGCCGAGCGAGAAGAGGAAGTCTTCATCATGATCGATGTGTGCCTCTAGCATGATCCAGTGTGTGTATATTCTTGATGGACGCCTGCTGTATTAGTGTGTGTGTCATAAACTTTACTATCTCATGGTTGAAATGGTCATTGTTGTTAGACTTAAACTACCTTGTGGTCGTGTTGTTGTTGAACTTATTGCTTCTATGATGATCTAACTTTTAGGTTTATGGATATCCTTTGTTTTATATTCTATGAACATATATATATATATATGGATGTGAACCCTTTATTCATTCTTTTCGTTGTATTTTTACTAATATGACTTGTCGTCTATAGAGATGGCGACGAGGTGGTATGTGGTGTACATGGGTAGGGTTCCAGGAGTCTACGAGGAGTGGGAGGATGGCGACAAACAAGTGAACAAGTTCAGCGGCAACATCTACAAAGGATACACGACTAGAGAGGAGGCGATAGCCAAGTGGAGGAACCACTTGTGGAAGAAGAACCGGATGAAGATATTGGTCAGGCTAATGCTCTTGCTCACCATTATCACGGCTGTATTCTATTTGATCCTAGTGTAGGCGGCGGTGGCCACTTCATATTTGTAATGTGAGATGATATGAACTTTGTATTCGGCGCTTGTGTAAAAATTTGGCACTTGACACTATATATGTATCTCGATCAGGCTCTAAGTGTTTGTATTATATATATGTCGGTTTTCATGCATCTACTACTTGTGCAATGTATTTTATACTCATCTGGATTAATACTGTATAAATCATGTATAAATACCTGATTATACACTAGGAAAGTATTTTACTTTGAATATGTGTTACGCAATCAGTGGCGCATATAATTATATAGTCAGTGGCGCATGGCATTTCTATGGCGCATACACGTAAATGCACCACAGAAGTTCTTCTTGTGGCGCATATGAAGAAATGCGCCACAGAAGTCTGGAACTTCTGTGGCGCATATCCATATGCGCCACAGGAAGAAGATATCAGTGGCGAGATACCAGTGGTGACTAGGATATGCACCACAGAAGATGTATTTTCATGCGCCACAGAAGAGTTATTTCCTAGTAGTGTTAGCGCCAGACCTGCACGAGCCCCTTCAATCAGCACAATCTCAACACAAAAGAATCAAGGCGAATTGGGACAAGGAAGCACAACTTACTTGGCGACTGGGAGGACGCGAAGCCCGGTACTAATATGGGCGGGCTTGTCCAACTCGGGACCTAGCTTGCGGCTGAGCCCCCTCTCGAAGACGTCCGCTTGACGATGAAGCTGCAGTCGCCGGGATCTCTGGCTCTGACGCCGCTGCCTTCGACGACTGTGATGACTTGGGCGCCGTCGCCCCAGCTGCTTCTTGGCTTGGAGCCCCCGAGATCGGCGGCGCAATCGCCGCCAGGGGAACCTCTACCACCACTTCCGTGTCCTCGCCCTCCAACCCCTTCATTGGGACTGCGTCCCTTGGGGCCCTGTGCGAGACTTCGGGAGATCCTTCATTGTCAGAGTCGTCGTCTGACTCGAACACCACTGACGACCTGACCAATGACGCAGGCCTTTTTGCTAGCGACTTGGGCCGGCATGGAGGCTTCGACGGCGTAGCAGTGCGCCGGGACATTTGCTCCTGGGCGACCTTGTCGCCTTCTTCGAGCTCGTCCAGGCTACGACTCGCTTCGACCTCTCGCTGTCTCTGCATCCGGGTCTTGCGAGCCACAGGCGCTGGGGGAGGGACTTCTTCTTCTTCCCCGTCACTATCGGAAGGATCCCCCTCGGAGTCCTCCTCCAGTTCTTGGGGAACCTCTTAGTCAAGCGGAGGAAGCCAACCCTCCAATACCTGAAAAATGTGAGAACCATCACGAGTCAAAAACACCAAGCGGGAAGACTAAAATTGAAGTACGAACGCAGCGATCGGAAAGAGAACTTACTGTAGGGGCTTCATTCTTCACGGGAGTATACGGGGCGACCCCGACCGCCGCACCAGTGAACTCCGCGTCGGTAATCTTTTTCAGGGCGGCCTTGTAGTCCTCGGCCTCCCATGACTCCTTGCTGGTTCGAGACGGGTCATGCTTCCCGCTGTACTCGTACATCCAGTGCGGACGAGCCGCCAGCGGAACCAGGCGCCGCCCGAGCCAGCAATTGTAGAGGTTGATCGGAATCAACCCCTGGTCCTTCAGCTTCTGGATCTGATCCATCATTTCTGCGACGGCCATCCGCTGATCTTCAGGAAGCTTCTTCGGCGCCAACCGACAGGGCTCGCTCCTCTCGGCGATGAACTCAGGAAGAGATACCTCGCCATAGGGAGTGGCCTCCTTGACGTAGAACCAGCTCTTCTTCCACTCGCTGGCAGCCTTCTCCGGCAGGAGGAGCTTGACGAAGTTGGCCTTCGGCTTCAATTGGAAGGTGACCCCGCCTGCGGCCAGCATCAAGCCGCTGGACGCCTCGCGCCCGATGCGGCCGTGGAAGAGCTCCAGCCACAGCGGGAAATATGGCCTGCAGCCAAGGTAGCATTCGCAGAAGGCGACGAAGATCGCCAGCTGCTCGATGCTGTGTGGACCAAGATCTGAGGGCTTGATCGCGTAGTATGCGCAGAAGCGGCGGAAGAAGAGCGAGGTGGGGAACCCTAAGCCCCTCTCAAGATGACTGGTGAAGCAGATGAACTCGTCGGGTCGCAGTTTCGGCTCGGTCTCAGAGGAGGGTGAACCCGCCAATTCCCCTTGCGGAGCACCCTGGTGTCCTCGAAGGATCTTAGTTGGGCCGTGGTGCACTTGGATTTCCCCCATGAGCCCTTGGGAGGCGCCATCGAGTAAAGATGTGGAATCGCGCGACGCGGGGAGAGTAAGTCGGGAGGACGCAGG
Organism: Avena insularis; assembly: GCA_023614405.1. Taxonomy (NCBI): domain Eukaryota; kingdom Viridiplantae; phylum Streptophyta; class Magnoliopsida; order Poales; family Poaceae; genus Avena; species Avena insularis. The sequence continues at coordinate 104,267,773 of CM042694.1, forward strand.
AAGGCAGAACAAATGAGGAAGAATGAAGAATGCGGAGAAGGATTGCGCAGCTGATCCGTCACTCCCCTTATATGGGAAACGTCACCCTCCAAAATCGGGGTAGCCGTTGCCTACGGTAATTGCGCCGTAGTTACCATTGGAAATTCCAACGGATAGTTTGACCAGGTTTTGACGGTCCAACTCCTGTGGTCTATTCGCCACCCGCCAGTCTCTCCTCTCGCCGTAACGACGACTGGGCGGTAATGATGTTCATTGAAATGACGAATGGAGCCATGGGGAAATTCTCCTCGGTTCTAATAAAGTTCATCGCCGACTCGACTGGACGCCCAAATTGGGCTCTCTTACTTCGAACGCCAAAAGGACGCCCGCGCCTGCATCAACGATGGCCTCGGGGACTACTGATGGGGATATGCCAAAGGGGGTATGCCTAGCAGGACGTTCTGAGTGGGCCAAAAGGCCTGCGGGTGCATCTGGAGGACAGCGACTGGACTGTAAAGGAAGGAGAGGCCCATCAACTAGCGACTGGAAGCCCAGAAGTGTAGCAGAAGCCCAGTCGGATTAGGTCAAAAGTCCCCAGATCCTTATCTTGTTCGGGGACGGCTTGTAAACCCTAGCAAGGTGCTTCATATATAAACCTCCCTAGGGTATCCTGAACTTCACGTTCCATCATACACCCTCTCAAGCGACTCGCTGCCTAACCGCCGAGCTCGCCACCACTGTAACTCGCTCTCTCATAATCTAATCTAGCAGGAGTAGGTCTTTACCCTCCGGGGGCTGAACCTGGGTAAACCCATGTGCATCCGCCCCCATATTGCACCACAGATGGCTGCCCACTCTTCCTCACGAAACACTCAATCACTGCCAGTGGCAGCAACTGCCGTGGCCATTTCCACGACATCCTGTGCTTCTTCTTCACAACAGTGTCCTCTACTGCCATCTTCTCATCGGCTGCCTTTCAGAGTGTTTTGGGGTTGAAAACCAATCCCAGTTTCTCCTGTGGTGGATCGGCGGCCAGAGGCGTCTCTTGAGATAAACCATGGAATACTAGGCGTTGCGTTCATGTATTGGGCCGACCAGATTGATGGCCGCGAGCTATGAAGGGTTCTTCATCCACAGAAGGCATATACAATCCTTTGTCGGTGCCGGTGTTGATGAAGTCATCAATGTTGACCAATTCATCATCATCATCATCATGGGTGCCATCATGTGGTGGTGGTAGCGGGGGCAACGTCGGTTGCGGCACAACGTCTTTGCCATGGGGCGGTACACACGCTGCCAAGAGTTGCTGGTGACGGCTGGTGGTGGTGACGATGGCGGCTGCTGGTTTCCGAGGTGGTGGCCGGGTGATCGATCGAGAGGTGGCACCGGTGCTCCCCCCACAAGACGAATCTGGGTCTTCGGCCATGTCAAGGGCCAGTTGTAGCATTCTCCAAGGGTCTTGTGTTCGTCGGCTCCCTGAGGTGGTTGAAAGGGGGGTCCATGTCATCGCACCCTGGCAACACCCGAGCCAACCTGACCCTCATCATGTCATCATCCATTATATTATTGTGCATCGTGTGGCTCGTCGGTTGTATGAGAGTGCCCTTGGCAACATCCTTCAACTCACCGCCGACATCTTTAAGCATGAGTACTCAAGAAGTGTCCTGAGGAAAAACATGTTGTTGGGCATCATGAGATGGCAGTAGTCATTCATCAAAGGCATAAAGGAGATGACGTGCACTAACTAATTAGTTACCTTGGTGATGGCGTGGAGCTCGGCTAGTGTAGAGACACGTCCGATGCCGGTGACCGGCCTATCATCATCTGCATTCTCCTGCTTGGGTGCCTCACGAAGCACCACCACTATCGGCTGCACCTTATTGGTATCTTTGGTGGGAGGGGCGTCGGTGTGACCAAAACGAGTGGCTGCGTCCCGGCGTTGACGGCCGGCTGATACATTGCAAATGTATCTATAATTTTTGATGTTCCATGCTTGGTTTTATCTACTTTCTTGTGTTTTGTTCCAAGTTTGGAGTACTTTTCATATGATTTCTTGGACAAACCTATTAACAAGATGCCACGGTGCCAGTTGCCTGCTTTCTGCTGTTTTTGGTTCCAGGAAGTCAGAAAATGAATATTCTCGGAATTGGACGGGACAAAAGCCAAAGTTACTATTTCCCAGAAGACTCACGGAGCCAGAAGGAGAGTCGGAGAGGGGCCATAGGGTGGCCACACCATCCCATGGCACGGGTCCACCTAGGCCGCGCTAGGGCATGGTGTGGGCCCCCTGGCCGCCCACCGACCTTGCCCTCTGGCCTATAAGAAGCCTACCGAGACATAAACCCTAAATATAAAATCAGAAATCCACGAAAAGTTCCGCTGCGCCGCCGCCACCGAAGGGGAGATTCGAGGGACAGAAAGTCTCTGTTCCGGCACCCTGCCGGGACGGGGAAGTGCCCCCGGAGCCATCTCCATCGGTCTCCACCACCATCTCCATCACCATTGCTGATTCCCATGATGAGGAGGGAGTAGTTCTCTCTCGAGGCTAAGGGTTCTACCGGTAGCTATGTGTTCATCTCTCTCTATTCATGATCATATTGTGATCATGAGCTTGTAATCTATAGATCTACCTTGCTACTCAAGTTCTTTAATAGATCTCTGCTCTCCCCATGTGTGTGAAAGTGACAGCGTGCACACCATGGTGGCACTTAGGATAGAGATTACAAATACTTGTTATGAGTTATATTTGGAGTTGGATGTCTTTATGAAATTGTGGTGTTTGTTGGACTCATCTAGTACTCAAGGTGACAGTGTGGGGTTTTCTAGATGGGAAAGGCTTACTTTGAGGTGTGCTGTTATAGCCCTACCATCGATTAGAGTGTTCAACCGGAGAGTAGTTCAGCGTAGTATCATGAAGATAATATATTTATATGAGAGTGTTCACTAGTGAAAGTATGATCCCTAGGCCTTGTTTCTAAGCATTGAAACACCGTTTGCTACCAGATCTATTACATGTTTGCTTGCTTCCTTCTTTATTTCAGTTTGCCTTTAGTCTTTTCCACGCCATCAAGCTATTCTCTATCACCATTACCACTTATAATTATCTATACCACTTGTATTTCACTATCTCTTCGCCGAACTAGTGCACCTATACACCTGGCAAGTGTATTGGGTGTGTTGGGGACACAAGAGACTTCTTGTATCTTGATTGCAGGGTTGCTTGAGAGGGGATACCTTTGACCACTTCCTCCCTGAGTTCGATAAACCTTGGGTGATCCACTTAAGGGAAAACTTGCTGCTGTTCTACAAACCTCTGCACTTGGAGGCCCAACAACTGTCTACAAGAATAGAAGTGCGTAGACATCAAGCTATTTTCTGGCGCTGTTGCTGGGGAGGTAAGGTAAAAGGTATTCACACCGGAGGATTAAAGAAGAAGAACCTCCCACGGCAAACGCCTATTTTCTAGCGCCGTTGCCGGGGAGGTAAGGTAAAAGGTACTCACATCCTCCGGTGTGAGTGCTCGAAGTTATTTCCTTTAGATTCTGCAATTTTGTCTTTTTGTTTCTTGTTTTCACTAGTTAGGCTTAATGGAAAACAATAAAAAAATTAGAGAGCTTTATAGTATTTATGTTGAGTTAGGACATGAAAGTTAGGACATGAAGTATTTGAAGAGAAAATTAAAAAACCTATGGAACTTTATTTGCATGCTAATAGCAATGTTGTTAGTATGAATTCTTTGGACACCATTATTGCTAATGCTATGGAAAAGTCTAAGCTTGGGGAAGCTAGTTTTTATGAAAATGATCTTTTTAGTTCCCCAGCTTTGGAAGATAGCTATTCTATTGCTATTACAATGATGAATATGATATTTTCAGTCCACCTACTATTGAGGAGAAAATTAATTATGATTACAATATGCCTCCTATATTTGATGATTATGGTGATGAGGATAATAATGATAGCTATTTCGTTGAATTTGCTCCCACTATGATTAATAAGAATAACTATGCTTATGTGGAGAGTAATAATGATTATACGCATGTGGCTCATGATAAGAATGTTTCTTGTGATAGTTATATTGTTAATTTTATTCATGTTGCTACTGAAAGTTATTATGAGAGAGGGAAACATGGTTTTATGCATCTCAATAATATTAAGTTTCCCCTCTTTATGTTGAAAATTTTGAAGTTGCACTTGTTTTGCTTTCCTATGCTTGTTGCTTTGTGCTTTCATGACTTGTTCCTTTACAGTATTCCTATGCATAGGAAATGGGTTAGACTTAAATGTGTTTTGAATTTTCTTCTTGATGCTCTCTTTTACTTCAATTCATATTTCTCATGTGAGCATCTTCTCAAACTATCATGCCTAACTTAAAGGCGTTAAAGAAAAGTACTTATTGGGAGATAACCCAAAAGTTTTAGATGAGTCTTGGAAGTTATTAACTCTGTAATAACTTCTCCTTATCCTTTTTATTTGCTTTTTGTGCCAAGAGTAACCTCTAATGAGAGAGAAGTAATGATTGGAAAAGTTGCTGTCCCGAAACAGATTTGTGTGCTTCACCGTAAAAATTTGTGAGAAGCTCTGTATGTCGGATTGAGCTGTAATTTTTTGTGCTTCTGCCCCAGGTAATTATCTAACTTTCTTTAGTTCAATACTTTTTGATTTGAGGAAGAGAAGGTGTCCTAAAAAATTCGTCTTGACCTGCTGGTCTGTTTTGACAGATTTCTGCCATTTTCTGCATTTGCTTCTTGTGGGTTCCTTTTTGAGTTCTTTTGGGGAATTGAGATTTTTGAGGGAAGTGCTATAGTATCTAGTGTTCTAATGGAAGTTTATTTGGTTTTAGAACTGAACCTTGAGACTTATTTATCTTAAGTGCACTAATGTTGCTAATGAGATTGTGTGAAGTTTTGTATGAAGGAAAAATTTCAGGTGTATGGAAGGAATGAGTAATGAGATGAAGGATGAACTAAAGCTCAAGCTTGGGGATGCCATGCGTGTTACCCCAAGAAATATCCAAGAATTACAAGCGTCAAAGCTTGGGGATGCCCAAGGCATCCCGTTCTTCATCAATAAAAATCCCAGGTTTCTTCCAAACACTTCATTTTTATTGTTTCATGCACAGTTGTGTTGTTCTTGGAGCGTCTTCTTTTTCGTTTTCGTTTTCTTTGTTTGCTTCGTTTGCTGAATAAATTGGTTGGACCCCCCCTCTTTCATGCATTGGTTTTCAAATAGTTTAGTTTGGTTTGGAAAAGAGTAGGAAAGTTCATGCTTAAGTGGTAAAAAGAGCTCGTTTTTTACTGTGGCCTATTCTTTGTCATGCCATGCTTGATATTGTTTTGGATTTATGCTTAGTATTCTTTGCTGTAGCATGACTTGTTATAAACAATTGAGATTGCTTAATGTGCCTTGGATGAATCATGCGTTGTTTTAGCATATTAAAGCATAGTATAGTGGTATTCTCCTTTGATGCTTTATTTGGGTTGACTTGGCGCATGCTCACACCATGTTATGACTATCTCAATTCACCATAGACTTTATGATCCTTTAGTTTTAAACTTGTAGTATCACTTTATGCTTTGATCAATGATGTTTTGTCGCTCTGCATGATTATGGCCATTATTGCTCTCTTAGTTTGTCGCTCCCAGTCTTTTGCTAGCATCCACAACAAAGTATGAGTTCCACTCATGCATCCAACTTCCTAAACCAAGTTATTCCAAAGAGTCCACCATACCTACCTACTAGCTTATGCTATTCCAAGTATATTCATGCTTTTGTTTACCTTCCACTTGTTATGAGAAAACTAGTGATTAAAGCTCTCACGAACCTGAAGGCACACTTTAATTTACTTTCCCTTAATAAACTTGAACCATTGTGTCGTCTATGTTGTATATGCTCGCACTTATTTGTTGGGAATTAGCAGAACCATGCTTTCATGGGGAATGCTTTCAACATTGCACTTGGTACTTGTACCTAGTTGATATCATGCTCTTTTGTATATGGATGTCATCGGTGTGAAATGAAAGGGGAGCTTGTAAGTCCATGGAGTTATGTATATGTGTTAGAGAAACGCCTGGGCCGCTGGTCTAATCCATGCTGACACGATGGAAACCTGCAGCGTAACCATAATGAGATGTCTATGAAGCATTCTTCTTATAAAAAAAGAGTCCTATATTGAGGAAAAAGAGAAAAGAAAAAAAAGATACTATGAAAAGAGGAAATAGAGAAAAAAGCACCATATTCCCATGGTAAATAAGAAGAATGCTGAGATGCTCGTTGTCTGCTTGCCTTGTCATTTTGATATGGGGATTCTTCCGTATCATCGGGCAAGGGGTACCCCGTTGGCAGTTCTCTATGATACACATATACTTACGATGACAAGAACTTACCGGTGACTAAACTTGAGTAGCATGAGGAGCGGCCCTCGTATACAAGGGACATGAGATTCCTAACTTATACTTCGTCAAGCATGTACACCATAGTTTGTTTACTTTAACCTTAATCACCTTCAAGATGCTTATGATAGGGGCAATGAGAGCTGAAAGCTATTAAGTACCATAATTTTTGGAAGCTCTTTATGAGACTTGAATCCCTACTTCCTATTATAGAAGGCCTTTCTTCCACCATTATATTGAGTCTCCACCTTCTACCTTTATGCACCTACTTTGAGAGCATAGTGGCCATTCTTAGTTCTATGTGCATTGTCCCAAGACTAGTTGATTGATGCATAACTTGTTATTGCTTGTTTTAAACTATTGTATCTAGTCACTCTTATGAACTTTGAAGGTGTCCTATGCATTTATATTTGCTACTCTATTGAGGGACAAGCTGAATACTACTATGTTATGTTTTCTTTATGTGAAACAAACAAACGTCTTGCAAAGCATTGTTATTCATGAATCTTTTGTTTATGCCTTTTCATGTTGCATCATAGTTTTTTTGTCTTATTGCTAGAACTTTGTCTTTCATGTTATGATTGAAGTACTATGATCCCAGCTTTGAATGTTTTGCAAATACCTTGATCAAGTCTTTGATGGTGCATGTCACCTCAAAAATTATTCTTTCTTTTTATCACTTACCTACTCGAGGACAAGCAGGAGTTAAGCTTGGGGATGTTGATACATTGCAAATGTATCTATAATTTTTGATGTTCCATGCTTGGTTTTATATACTTTCTTGTGTTTTATTCCAAGTTTGGAGTACTTTTCATATGATTTCTTGGACTAACCTATTAACAAGATGCCACAGTGCTAGTTGCCTGTTTTCTGCTGTTTTTGGTTCCAGGAAGTTAGAAAATGAATATTCTTGGAATTGGACGGGACAAAAGCCAAAGTTACTATTTTCTCGGAAGACTCACGGAGCCAGAAGGAGAGTCGGAGAGGGGCCACAGGGTGGCCACACCACCCCATGGCACGGGTCCACCTAGGATGCGCCAGGGCATGGTGTGGGCCCCCTGGCCGCCCACCGACCTTGCCCTCTGGCCTATAAGAAGCCTCCCGAGACATAAACCCTAAATAGAAAATCAGAAATCCACGAAAAGTTCCGCTGCACCGCCGCCACCGAAGGGGAGATTTGGGGGACAGAAAGTCTCTGTTCTGGCACCCTGCCGGGACAGGGAAGTGCCCCCGGAGCCATCTCCATCGATCTCCACCACCATCTCCATCACCATTGCTGATTCCCATGATGAGGAGGGAGTAGTTCTCTCTCGAGGCTAAGGGTTCTACCGGTAGCTATGTGTTCATCTCTCTCTATGCATGATCATATTGTGATCATGAGCTTGTAATCTATAGATCTACCTTTCTACTCAAGTTCTTTAATAGATCTCTGCTCTCCCCATGTGTGTGAAATTGACAGCGTGCACACCATGGTGGCACTTAGGCTAGAGATTACAAATACTTGTTATGAGTTATATTTGGAGTTGGATGTCTTTATGAAATTGTGGTGTTTGTTGGACTCATCTAGTACTCAAGGTGACAGTGTGGGGTTTTCTAGATGGGAAAGGCTTACTTTGAGGTGTGCTGTTATAGCCCTACCATCGATTAGAGTGTTCAACCGGAGAGTAGTTCAGTGTAGTATCATGAAGATAATATATTTATATGAGAGTGTTCACTAGTGAAAGTATGATCCCTAGGCCTTGTTTCTAAGCATTGAAACACCGTTTGCTACCAGATCTATTACATGTTTGCTTGCTTCCTTCTTTATTTCAGTTTTCCTTTAGTCTTTTCCACGCCATCAAGCTATTCTCTATCACCGTTACCACTTATAATTATCTATACCATTTGTATTTCACTATCTCTTCGCCGAACTAGTGCACCTATACACCTGACAAGTGTATTGGGTGTGTTGGGGACACAAGAGACTTCTTGTATCTTGATTGCAGGGTTGCTTGAGAGGGGATACCTTTGACCACTTCCTCCCTGAGTTCGATAAACCTTCGGTGATCCACTTAAGGGAAAACTTGCTGCTGTTCTACAAACCTCTGCACTTGGAGGCCGAACAACTGTCTACAAGAATAGAAGTGCGTAGACATCACCGGCGAGGTCACTAGGTCCGGCGACACGTTAACTTTGATGCCCGAGTTGCTGCCGCTTAAGCTGGGTAGATGTATCGGCCCCTGTCGACCTCCCGCATTCCAAGTAGTAAGCCCCTCAAAAAAATCAGGGGGGGTCATCGCACGGAGCTTCTCTTCCACTAACTTGTCCATTGTTTTCTTGTCCACTGCCTTCTTTTCCAGTGTCTGCACCTTCATCTTCAGCTCTTCAACAGCGGCTTTATCCTTAGCCGCTGACTGGTTCTTCCTCTCCCTTCTTTTCTTGGCGTCCTCTTTGTAGTACTCCTTGAACTTCATGATCATACCAAAGCCGGACACACGGCCAGCTGAGGACGTAGGCAACCCCTTGTCCCTCTTCTTGTAAGCATTCGTCGCCCTGTTGAAAACCGTGTCCCATAACTCCGTCGAATCCTGGGACGACTCTTTGGCAGGAGCGTTTAGTTCCTCCTCCTGCAGAGACAAGGAAAGGAGAACCCATTTAGATTCTTGGCTTCATTATTTTAATTAGAATGCAATAGACTTGATATCAGCGATAAATTCCTTATCAGCTTCTTCTCGAAGTCCTTCACCTCCGGATTGTCGGTGATTAACTCCCCTGTTTCCTTGTCCAGGTAGTAGCGGGCCCGAACAAATTGCCTAAGCTGCAAGTCCGTGATTTTAAGACAAGGGTTGTCTTTACCAAGGCGTTCAAGCTCGGCGTCCTCCTTGTCCCAAATGGCATGTTTTCCCCTGTAACCTCCGCTTCCAAGGTGGTGGTTACCTATATTCTGTTCCTGCATAGTCCTCCCCTAGTTAGTCCAATGTATAGCGTCAGCGGTAGCTATATCCGCCTTGAATATCTTAAACTCCTCTTCGTAGAGCATCGAATTTCTCTTACTAATAACCTCCCGGATTTCACCTTTGTCAATGTTATTCTTCACCCTGGTTTTCCAGCTGCTCAAGGTGTTGCTCATCTTCGTGAGTGTTAGTTTGTTCACCGGGTTCTTTCTCTCCAGGTTTCTAAACCGCTCTGGGAATCTGTATCGCTTGTGAAGCGTCTTAAGGAGGTTATCGACCAAAGCTGCATTGTCAACATGTCTGATGTACTTCGTGTTGATCGACATGCTTTCCCGGACGATGCACTCGAGTTGCAGGCCGTACCCTTTGGCAATCGCCTCTAGCGCAATGGGTAGGCCACTTTCTGTGACCTGAGTGAAGTCATCCCAGACGGTGGCGAGCACTGTAACCTTCCGATCCTTCTTTTCCTTCTTCTTATCCTGAGAAGCGGCCGAGTTGCCGCTATAGCCATCTGTGCGCTCGTCTCCATCGGTGCGGGCGCCGCCATTGGTGGTGTCATCCTCTTCGTCGCCGCCTTCACTAGTTCCATCGTAGTCGTCTTCATCCCCCTCATAATCAGGATCTCCTCCCTCATTGCCCCCAGCAGCTCTGGCAACGGTCGCCTCCTCCCCCGGTGGTGGTGCCATCCTCATCACCTCCTACTCCTCCTGTTGGGACCCCCGCCAGAATGACTCGTTGTCCTGTCTAGCTTGTTCTTCGACGCTCATGTGCTTAGAAGGGCCGGCCTCGTTGTTGCCCGACACGTTTGCACTACTCTATTAAAAAGACGCAAAAAGTTAGCACAAATCTCGGCCAAAAAATTTGGCATGACCTTTGCTAATTTTTTGACCTAGGAGTGCCCATTTCTCAACCGAAACGGAAGTGAATCGATACTTCTGGAGAAATGGGCAACTCAAATGAAATCTCTGCAAGACAAAACACCCCGTCCCCATATTGACAGCCCCCATGCATTGACCCCAGCTGTATCCATCATCCATCATCCATAGTACATTCAGTATATATATAACAACAAGTAAAATATATTGCAGTAGCAGCATAGTAACCAATATATCATTGTGTATATATACCATAGGCAGTAACAACAACACCCTATATTGCTTACAGTAGTTTTTTGAATTTTGAATTTTCTACATACACAGAGTTTTGAATTTGCCAAAACTCTTAACATGAAAAGTTTGCATATTTCAATCCTTCATCCACTGATTCAAACCCCACCTAAATCAGACCACCAGAACTCTCAAACACATCTTCTGAATTTTCTGTCATACACAAAACTTCTGAATTTAGCAACCACTATTCTAGAATTATGAGGCAATGGTTGTGAGGCATTGATATGCCAAATTTAGGCATCTTCTCACACTTAACTGATCAGCGGAACATTGATACTAAAAAATGACCGAATATAGATATTCATCACTTGCAAATTATAACTAATTGCCCTAACATGCTGGTAATTTTTCAACCATAACTACAAGAAATAACAAATGAGTATTATTGAACCAGATGAATTTCAGATTTGTAGACTAACTGCAGTTCATCAATGGTGACAGTAACCAAATGAACATGAACACTTAGCTGCATCAAAATTGGCTCCAAGATAACTACAAACTCCCGCTCTGCTTAGTATTCATCTATTCGACTACGCACTTTTTCAATGGAGCTAATGCAATATGTATAACATAAACAGAGGAAACGAAGGATCTCATCATGTTTGAGTGCTCCGATTTAACATGAACATACATGTCAAATGCATCTACTGATACTAGATGTCAGTGCAACATAAAAGTGTTGAGATATTTAAAAAATAACTTATGAGGGACTTCATGTAGGCACGGTCATATGTTTAAACCTGAACCATGATGGATGATACTAGTGGCTTCATTTGAATAAAATGGGTCTGGGTTTATGCCCTTTTATATAAAAAACAAAGGAGGGACGTGACTTATAATGCCCGGTGCTAAACATGCAAAGTAAGTGATCAGTAGATGGACTGCTTCATCTAACAGATTGGAGTTAGTAAATACACCCTTTGTGGTATGAAATACACCAATATGTTTTCCGTTCTATTTGGACCACCAGTAGTTGTAGCACAAGTCATTGATCATTACTCTACCTCAACAACATCCACACATAGAAGTTACCCCAGCATGCTGCAACTTTCTTAACCAGAATTATAAAAAACACAAATCAATATGTTGGATTCTAACTAATTTTGAACTGCAGACATACTGGAGTTCATCAACGGTGGCATTACCCAAATGAACACAATACCATAGTAGTATTAAAGATAGCACCGAGACAACTGTGAGATGGTTAGCTTGATTAGGCGCTTGTTCAATGAAGCTAGTGCAATATGTATAATATGAACACAAGAATGCAAAATGCAGAAGAGGTAAGATGACCATTCAAGATACAAGTAAACTTGAGATCAAAAAAAATCTGAACCATGCGCAGCAGCAACGGTGGTCAATTTAAAGTTCAGAGAGGGGGGGACGAACCATGCGCGCTGCTGCTGCGATGGTCGACGACGACAAGGGTGGCGGGCTCCGGCGTGGCGGTGGCTTAGCGAGGTGACCTTCTCCTCCTCCTCCTGTTGCGGACGGGCTCCGATGGCTCCTTCTCCATGGGTTGCAGGGCTCTCCTCCATGGGTTCGTCGGGCGGCGCAGGGCTCCAGCACGGCGGTGGCTGCAGTGCTCTCCTCCACGGGTTCGTCGGGCGGCGCTAGGGCTCCGGCGCGGCAGTGGCTGCAGTGCTCCGGCGACGAGGGTGGCGCTAGGGTTTGCGCGCGGGCAACGACAGAGAGGGGAATTTGGCTAAGTGTTGTATCAAGAGAAAGAAGGGGGGATTAGGGGGAGATTCTATGGCGTTTATTTGGCTAAGTGTGAAAGTTCGCATACTTGTCCTAGTGGTCTTGCTCGCTAGCTCTCACCTGGGGCAGCCAGGTTCAAATCCTGGCCATCTCACACTTTTTTTTATTTTTTGAGATATTTTTAATTACACATATGCATATTTATTAAAAAAAGCACGAACATATACATATATACATATTTATTTAAAAAAGAAAGAACATATGCATATTTATTCAAAAAAACCTCCCGAATCATATATATATATGTGTGTGTGTTTGTCACACACAAATGTGAATTTGTATACCCACACGAATATCACATTATATTGTTTAGTCTCTAACTAATACCCACACTAATATCACATTATACCCACACAAATTAATACACCAAAAAGTCACACAATTGCTAGCGTCTCTTCACAATCTTCTTGCCCTTTTTCGTCGCGGTTGAATACTTTAGCCCGTGCACTTTGAGATTTCTTCTTGTGAATGGACAACCTTTAGTAGGTAGTGTGGTCTTCCTTCTTACTTTAGTAGTAGTAGGCATGTCGAAGTACTTGTCGAATTTCTCTTCGATCTTCGGGTCACCGTTTTTGTCGAAGTTTTGCTCATTGGCGGCTCCTTCCATTCCGATAATGCTCCTCTTGCCCCTCCTAACTACAACACGGTTGGGCTTTGACGGGTCGGTAATAAAAAAGCATTGATAAACTTGGCTAGCGAGTACCCAAGGCTCATTTTTTGCAGAGGCGTTCTTCGTCAATTTGGCATCTGGTATAACCATTCTGGTGAAATACCGGCCTTCTTTTTCCATGTTCTTGGCCCATCTAACACGGAACATTGGTACGATCTCTCCATAGTAGTCGAGCTCCCATATCTCCTCGATCCTTCCGTAGAATCTTTCCATGACAGTAGTCTTGTCATCGGCGAAGGATAACATAGTTACTCCTGAATTTTGATATTCGTTATTCCTGTCCTTTTCTTCGGTGTAGAATCTGTAACCGTTTATGTCGTATGACTGATAGGTCCTTACGTTGTGCCCTGGGCCCTGCGACAAGGAGAATATGAGTTTTTGATCTTCCGTAGAAGGCGTATGTAGGGGATTGTCCAGTTGCCTTTTCTTGAACCAACCAGTGAAGTTGGATTTGTGCTCTCTGGTTACGTCTCCCTTCTTCCTTAGCCGGCCCTGGTCGACGTACTCCTGCTCAATTAAGCTTTTGTGCTCTTTGACCCAAGGGCCGACCACTTCAATGTGTTGTAGCGCGATTCGGTGTGCCCTGTCAAAGTTGGTGCGTTGACCATCAATGCCGGCATGTAGTGAGTAGCAGCCCTCGCGGTGACCATATCCATCGAGCCTGCCGAGGTGCTTCTTGGTGGGTATTCCAACATCCTCGTTCTTGATGGTTAGATAATTTTGGCAGCAGGAGATGCACTCGTAGATCAGAAAGCCTTGGCTATGCTTCCATCTGGACAGGACCTGTTGCAAACGAATCCTTTGATGACACCGTTTAGCCTTTCAAACGGCATCATGTTGTGCAGGAATGTCGGCCCGAGATGGATGATGTCATCCACAACATGTATAAGAAGATGCACCATGATGTCGAGAATGCGGGCGGGAAGTAAATCTCAAGCTCGCATAGTATCATCACGATCTCTTCCTATAGCCTGTCGAGCTACTTCACACCGATCGACTTCCTAGATATGATGTCGAAAAAGTTACAGAGGCCAAACAGCGTCTCACGGACATGCTCGTCCATTATCCCGTGGATCGCAACGGGGAGTATCTGCGTCATCAGCACGTGACAGTCATAAGACTTCATACTGATGAACCTCTTCTTCGCCAGGTCCAGATATCTGCTTATCTTCCCTGAGTAACCGTGAGGAACTTTCACTCCTAGGAGGCATCTCAAAAACTGCTCGAGCTCCTGCAGACTCAGAGGGAAGCAGGCAACACAAAGCACCACCTCATTCTTCTTAACTCTTTTGCGGTGACCTTGAGTGCCTTCCGTCTGATCATCATCATCATCATCACTATCAGGGTACTGAAGACCTTTCTTGATGCCAAGCAATTTAATGTCCTTTCTTGCTTTCGGCCCATTGTTGGTCCTCTCCAGCATGTTCATAGAGCGCTAAGAAGACTCTCGGTAACGTTATTCGTGATGTGCATTACATTGAGGCTATGGGGAGTGTGGAAGACCTTCCAGTACGGCAAGTCCCAGAAAACAGACCTTGCTTTCCATACACCCAACAGCGGCTTTCTCGTCGGTCGTTTTTTCCCCGGCGCAGGGCAATCTACCAAATTATTCAAAAGCTCCTTGATTTCTTCGCCGCTCCTCGGATGCGGGGCTCTTTCGAGCTCGTCCTTACCATTGAATAGGTCACCACATTTTCTCCACGGGTGATCCATGCGGAGCCACTTTCGAGTACCTTGGAACACGGTTTTTGAAGACTCGGGATCACTTGGTAGCTGGAGATGCGGTGTCTCATCCATGCACTTGATGCATGCATTGTGTCCGTGGTTCACCTGGGCTGATACATATGTGTAACCAGGATAGTCCTGCACCGTCATGAGCAACGCAGCTCTCAGATGGAAATATTCTTTAGTGTAGGCGTCCCACGTATGGGACGGCGTCTCCCACAAGCTGGCCAACTCCTCTCTCAACAGCCGGAGATACAGATGCATATCGATACCTGGTTGTTTTGGCCCCTGAATAAGAATGCTCGTGTACGTACCTTTGCTTCATGCATGGCCACGGGGGGAGGTTGTACGGCCATACAAACATGGGCCAGGTGCTATGCGTGCTACCCTGGTTTCCAAAAGGATTGAGTCCATCGGTGCTCATACCCAGCCTAACGTTCCTTGCATCGCCCCCGAACTCTTCGAACTCGATGTCTAATGCATTCCACTGGCTAGCGTCTGAAGGGTGTGTCAGGATCTTGCCCTTCTTTGGATCATCTTCGGGTTTCTCTCTTTCCGCATGCCATTGCATGAGCTTTGATTCCTTAGGATCTACGAAATATCGCTGCAGACGGGGGGTGATAGGAAAGTACCATACCACTTTTTGAGGAACTTTCTTGTTCCCTCCCTTGTACCGTCCTTGGCCGCACACCAGACATATGGTTCTATCCACGTACTCGTTCCGATAAAATGCGCAATCATTGATGCATGTGTGGTATTTAATGTGTGGTAGGTCGAGAGGGCACACGATTTTCTTGGCCTCCTCGATACTTGTTGTCAATGTGTTCCCCTTAGGAAGTTGGTAGTGCCAGTATTCCATGTTCGCGTTGAAGCTCACATCGGTCCATTTGTGTTCGGCCTTCATCTCTAGAGCCTTGAGCATTACACTCAAACGTGTATCCTCGGGGCGACACCCAGGATACAATGGAGTCATCCCGTCTACCTCCATTTGGGCCAGCATGGCTTTCTTTCTGGCTACAGCTTTGTCATTGCTCGTCTCCTTGAGGAGAAGTTCTTGAACATGAGGGTCCTGCAAGGCCGAAGTTAGCAGCGTCTGTGTGTTCGCGTCTTGTCCTTCTTCATGATGATCATGCCCGTCGCCATCTCCTTCTTCATGCTGATCATGCCCGCCAGGATCTCCTTCATCATGATGATCATGCCTGCCGACATCTCCTTCGTCATGATGATCATGCTCGGTAGACTCTTTGTCTTCTCGCCCGCCCATGTCTTCGTGACCACCATGTCCTGCCGGCGCCTCATTGAGGTCGCGCATGAAACCGCGCCTGAGCAGGTGACCCTCCAATTATCCATAATCAGGGTCGATCCAGCGCTGGAGTTTGCATGTTCGACATGGACATCTTATGATGGTGTTGTTGTTCAGAATCATGTCCTCCTTCACGTCTTCCTTGTACCTAGCAATTCGACCTTCGCTCATCGTGAGGACCATGGTTGCCTGAGTGGTCAAAACAGAGAGTATAGGTTAGAACCACACCATATGCACACACACATGCATGAATGCTAGCCGGAAAAATTCGGCATGACCTTTCCTAAAATTAGGACATATCGGTAGTGCAAAAATTTGCTGAAATGGAATGAATCAACATTTCTTCAAACATCCATGCACCACACCGGCCGGGACAACAACAAGCAAACAGCAAAAAACTTCCTCGCAATGCAAACATTCATGCACCACACAAGCACCGTCTCGCCATGCATCGCGCACACACCGCCCGCGCGACAAGCTTCACCTACATGTTCATGGCCAAGTACTCACCTAGTAGACTCAATAATAGCGAGACGAGACCGCGCGATGAGAGAGTGTGGACAAATAGATCTATAAGTTGGTGGAGAGGAAATTAGTAAACAAATAGAGATGTGAGAGAGAAAAGTAAGGAACTTTTAGATCTACAAGTTGGAGGGAAGTTTCCACTTACCAATCTATGGACTAAAGTAGGTTTAGTTACAAGAAATGGAGAAACTATGGGCAAAATGGGGTGGGAGGGAGGAGGAAGACGAGCTAGGAGGAGGTAGAAAGGAAGAAGAGATGTGAAATGGGTGGTGGTGGATAGATAGGGTGGGAGCTTGCCACCTTTTTCACATGAATCTGGACGCCCTCATTTGTGGCGCATATGGAAGACATGTGCCACAGATGCTCAAACTTCTATGGCGCATATGGCCATATGTGCCACAGAACAATGTGGTGCAGGATAAAGTGGTGGGACCCAGGTTACTTTACTATGGCGCATGTGTGGATATGCGCCACAGAAGTCAGACATATCCATGGCGCATATCCACACATGCACCACAGAAAGTGGGTCAAATAGATTTTGTGGTGGGGCCGCCCTCCATGTTCTATGGCGCACAATAAAATATGCGCCACAGATGTTGCCTCTTCTGTGGCGCATATCTCATTATGCGCCACAGAACTTGGATCGCCCCACCCAGGCTGGCAGGTCCCACCAAACTTTTGTGGTGCATGTTCTATGAAATGCGCCACAAAACTTTTTAGTGTGTGTGGCGCATATTTCCTAATGCGCCACTGACAAATATCTGTGGCTCATGGGTTTACATATGCGCCACAGAGTATCTTGTCTACCTATAAGCTGTTTCCTAGTAGTGGGATCTCATTTTCACCTTGATGCAACGTTGGGTGCAGCCACTGCAGGACAACATGCATCAGATGTGTTGCTGGAATGGTGTTGAAGATGTCACTCGCATCTCGCGAGAGAATATTTCTTCAGGTGAAGTGGACAAGAAGTTTCGGCTGGTGACAAGGTACAGAGACAAGGAGAGGCTCACTGGGGATTCAGCCGTGCCTCCCTTCTGTGCGAGTCGTCCGCCACCTGAGGTGGATCTCTTGTGAGCTTTTCTTGTTTTCGATTGCTATTAGATTTCCTTATATATTAATCTTTTTCTTTGTGCCAGGATTGGAAAGTGGCCACCGTGCTGCCTCCTCAGCCCGAGGGAGTAGTCCCGTGTGAGGCAGAAGAGGAGGATGAGTCGGGCTCCACCGTCTCCGTTGGGGTGGAGCAGGAAGCCCCCGAGTAGAGTGGGGACGGGACTCACAAGTGCTCTCGAAGCAAGGACTCGAATGCATCCTTGCTGATGACGCCGGAGGGTCCTCTGACTGCGGTGGAGGAGCCAATTCCTGCCGTGCTTGTGCGCGCCATGTCTCGTCCTCCACGGAAGAAGCTGAGGACACTAAAGGAGGCATCCAAGGACTCCTTCGACCTCGACAACTTTGACGGGTATGTTTTATACTCCTACGGGTTCGTCCTTATGTTCGACAATCTTTTCGCCTAAAGTTGCTTCGTTTCTTTTGCAGCCAAACTACATTGTCGTTATCTGATGACTGTTAGTTTGTGAAGGAGACTAGAGTCGTAGACTCCAAAGACAAGGAGAGGGCAGCACGATCTCCTTCTCCCCTGGTGGTGTCCAACTCCGGTGCCAATTCTTCGAGTTCTCCCCACACCGGGGGGCACCAGATGGTTACCCGGACGTCTATCCAGAAGGAAACTTTGGAGTCCGTGGAGGAACATTTAAGTTTTCTTGTCTCTGGCAGTAGAAATTGGAGTTGATGCTCATTCTTTTCATTTGCAGCCTGTCTTGCAGGAGTACACTCGCCTCGCTGACCAAAATATTAACCTTGGCCATCATCATGCTTCATTAGAATCTCGCCATCGTGCTTTTGAAGGTGAGTTTGTGCTCTTTGCCTCCGTGCTACTTGTGCGAGAAGCTGGCGAGCTTAAGTTTTGCTTTTATCCTTTTGTAGATGAGCATAATGTTTTCTACGTCGCATCGACTCCCTTCAGAAGGGTCTTGCCACGGCGGAGAAGAAACGCGACGAGGCACTCAAAGCAATTGGGGAGTCGAAGAAGTGCGAGGAAGACTTGTGCTCCACCGCAGCTGACAGAGAAAAAGTGTTCGTAGAATTGATTTTCTCTATAGCTAAGGCACTCTCGGGTACGATGGTGTATCATTTTGTTTGCTATACTTTGCCTATATTTTGTTGTGCTCATATGCTTCTTCTGCAGATGCTGTCGACGTGGACTTCGATGCTCAAGCGTTGGCCCGCTCAGATGCTTTGGCCGGTGTTGTGGCTGTAGTCAAAGACCGCAACATCTCCATCAAGTACTCACTTGAGAAAGCCAAGGGCGTGCTTGGGCGTCTTCGAGAGGAGATGGTCCCCAAGGCAAAGCTGATCGAGGATCTTGATGGCTTTGTGGAGTCCTTCGCCGGAGGCGTGCCCATGGACTTCAAGAATGCTCAAAGGAAGGTTGGAGCAACTATGGGGCTCGCGATGGCACAAGCTCATGGTGTTGATCTGAGCCCTAGTAGGGTCTCCTTGGCAATGCCGGTTACTACGGATGGGAAGCAGGTAGTGTTTGCTCCCTTTTCCACTAGTTGCAATAAATATGGGCCTCGGCTCATTGAGAGACTCGCCAAATATTCGGCAGAGCTGAGGCGATTGAAGATGACAAAGGCCACGGCATCAGAGGCTATAACCGAGAAGGCTGTGCCGTCAGAGACTACCACAGACTCGAGGGAGCCCCCGAGTGCCAACGCGTAGCTTTAATCTGCTGCTTAGTCGTCTTTTGCAATAGTCTAGTTTCTCCTTCTTGAATTGTACTTTGTGGGGGCACCCCTTTTGAGACTTCCCAAGCTTTGATGCTCCTTCTTTTGGCCCTATTTTTATGAATGGTTGGTCTTATTTCTTTGCTTCTTGCTCTGCTTGTAATAGGGTCCTTCGAGTGGTCCTTCCGACTCACCTCCTACCGATGAACCTGTGGCGTGACCATGCTCAAAGGTGGAGGAGCTATCGCTGCTGCCTCGGTTGCGTGACCGCATAAACATTTGGAGCGAGAGATGCCCATGATCCGTGGTAGCACGAATGTGTGGAAGCCAAAAGCCAAGAAAGCCAGTGCATGCGAGAAGTACCTTCTTGGCGAGGTGGCTCAGTTGAATGTGCAATTTAATGTTAGTTCTCTTAGCTTCTTATCCTTTCTTAGCCACTCATGGTGGTGCTTTGTCTTTACGCTTTGCACTGCTTTTGGCAGTTGTTAGCGCTTGTCATGCGCAGGATGAGAGGGATCGGGTTGCCATTCGATTGAACTACTTAACCCAAGAGTAGCTGGAAGCTAGTGGTACTTTTGGGTTGATCGCAATCGTGCAGTCGCGTTGGCGACGCTGCAGGACCGTGCGTCGCAGGTGCTACTTTATTTGAAGAAGTCGTAGTCGTGCCTCAAGCATATTTTCCAGGCAATGTTCCCCTTGGATGTGATGCCTTCAAGCTTGTTAGCTCTACTGAAGAAATTTCAAGATGCAAGCGTGGTCCGCGAGTGCGTACGTCAGCAGCTATCCGCAGGTGCCAAGGCTGCATTGACACTTGTCCGCCTGCATCAGCCTAATCTGGATCTCACAGCTATTGGCGTTGGACCGCTGCCCCGTCAGAAGGGATGGCATGGAATATGGTGCCACATTATCGGGCGGTAGATCAGCCTGCCGAATATATCATCGAGTTGTTCGAAGAGCGTACCAATGTTTTCCTTTTGCAGTAATAGAGTAGTATGAACCTGCACACATATGCATAGGTGTTGTAAAGTTTGTATAAGTTTTCCGGGTGTTTTTTTACCTGTTTATATGTAAAATCTTGCTAGCTTGTATATTTTTCGAGTAGCTTGTACTCTGCAATTCCTTTTTGTTAGCCTGATGCATATTCATCTCAGCGCCTTGTCAACCTGTCAGGTGCGTCGTATCTGGGTTGGTTTTACCAAGGGTTCAATTGATAGTGCATCAGCTACTCATGCTACTGTGCTATTCGTGTAATGAGGTTGAAAGGGTGGCGCAGCTGATGGGTTCGTAGCATGGAAAACAAAAAAATTCTACCGCAACAACGAACAAAACCCAGATCTAATCTAGACAAAAGCCAAGATCTAATCTATTAGATATGAACAACGAGATAGATCGGTCCTAACCTTCATAGAACCGAAAGCGTTATGAGATTAGATCTCGTGGATGATGTAGTCGATCACTTGCCGATCTCAAGATCGTGTGGACGATCCTTCCGGCGCCGCGTTCCAGCAGCGCTTCCGCAGACGGTCACACGTGCGGAGTCAAAGCAGACCTTCCTCTCCCCGTTCCAAATGAAAGCGGAGGTAGTAGATCTTCTCCACGGAATCCCAGCAAAGACGGCGTGGTGGTGGTGGTGGAGGTGAGAATTCTGCAGGCTTCGCCTATGCTGCAAGGAAGAAAGGTGGAGGAGAGAGGCTGAGATTAGTTGTTATGAGAGGAGGAGCAAGAGGGGGCGCCCCCTCCCTTCTATTTAAAGGAGGGAGGCGCGCCTGGGGAGGGGGAGTCCTAGTAGGACTCCCTCCTCCTGGGTCAAGGGGTTGGGGGGAGGAGTCCTCCTCCCCCATGAATCCGTGTATTGCCCCACTTGGACTCCCTTGATCCCTTTCTTGGTTTTCAAGTAAACTCCAAGAAATCCTCTAGAACCTTCTAGAACATTCCGAAACCTTCTAGAATCTCCATACAAACACTCCGGAACATTTCCCAACTTAGAAAATGATTCACAATATATGAATCTTATTCTCCGGACCATTCCGGATCAACTCGTGATGTCCCGGATCCATTCCGAGACTCTGAACAACATTTGGTCTCCAACGCAAATTCCATATCTACTTAAAACAACTTCGAACCTTAAGTGTGTCACCCTACGGTTCGTGAATATGTAGACATGATGAAGACACCTCTCCTATCAATAACCATCAGCGGGATCTAGAGATCCATAATGGCTCCCACATACTCAACGATGATATCGTGATCGATTGAACCATATAACATACGAAACCAATTCCCTTTGTCTCGCGACATTCTACTTATCCGAGGTTTGATCATCGGTATCTTCATACCTAGTTCTTCCTCGTTACTGATAAGTACTCTTTACTCGTTCCATGTTACGTCATCCCTTGTGACCCAGCCACATGCTTGCAAGCTATCTAGATGACATTCCACCGAGAGGGCCTAGAGTATATCTATCCGTCATATGGATGGACAAATCCTAATCTTGGTCTATGCGCTTCAACACATACTTTCAGAATACCCAATGACACCTTTATAACCGCCCAGTTACGAAGCGGCGTTTGATGTCATCAAAGTACCCATCCGGTGATGGTGATTAACATAACCTCATGGTCGAAGGATTAGGTTACTATGTATTTCAAAGCTTACAGCAATACGTACTTAATGACTTGATCTTATGCTACGCTTACTATGGGTGTGTGTCCATCATATCATTCTCCTAATGATATAACCTTGTTATTAATCACATCCAATGTCTATGATCAGGAAACCATGATCATCAATCAATCAACAAGCTAGTTCAACAAGAGGCTTACTAGGGACTCTTTTATGTTTACAAAACACACAAGTATTAGTGTTTCCTAATAATACAATTATAGCATGGGATGTAAACTTTCATCATAAACACAAAGATATAATAATAACCACTTTTATTATTGCCTCTTGGGCATATCTCCAACAGTCTCCCACTTGCACTAGAGTCAATAATCTAGATTACATGGTAATATACCGAACACCCATGGAGTTCTGGTGTTGGTCATTGTTTGCTCTAGGGAGAGGTTTAGTCAGCGGATCTGCTACATTCAGATCAGTGTGTACTTTGCAAATCTTTATGTCACCATCTTGGACATACTCGCGAATAGCATGGAACCGTAGCTTGATGTGCTTCAGCTTGCTATGTGACCTTGGCTCCTGTGCATTAGCTATGGCACCTGTGTTGTCACAGTAGATGGCCATCGGGTCCAACGCACTGGGAACCACGCCAAGTTCAGCAATGAACTCCTTCATCCATATGGCTTCTTGTGCAGCCTCCGAAGCAGCTATGTATTCCGATTCAGTTGAAGATTTTGCCACAACGCTCTGCTTGGCACTCCTCCAGCTCACTGCAGCACCATTCAAAATAAATATGTATCCAGACTGTGACTTTGAGTCATCTGGATCGGTGTTCCAACTAGCATCAGTGTAACCATTTACAACAAGCTGTTCATCACCTCCATAAGAAAGAACCATATCCTTAGTCCTATTCAGGTACTTTAGGATATTCTTGACCGCTGTCCAGTGTTCCATTCCAGGATCACTTTGATATCTACTAGTCAAACTAACAGCATGTGCTATATCCGGTCTTGTACACAGCATGGCATACATGATAGAACCTATGGCCCAGGCATAGGGAATTTTATTCATCTTTTCTCTATCTTCTGTTGTAGCCGAACTTTGAGTTTTACTCAAGGTCTTACCTGACAACATGGGCACGAACCCTTTCTTGCTCTCTTCCATTCTAAACTTCTTTAGAACTTTGTCTAAGTATGTACTTTGTGAAAGCGCTATTAGGCGTCTTGATCTATCTCTATAAATCTTTATGCCTAGAATATATGCCGCTTCGCCAAGATCCTTCATCGAAAAACTATTATTCAAATAGGTTTTGACGCTATTAAGAAGTTCTATATCATTCCCAATCAACAAAATGTCATCTACATATAGTATTAGGAATGCTACAGAGCTCCCACTCACTTTCTTGTAAATACAAGCTTCTCCATAAGTTTGTATAAATCCAAAGTTTTTGATTACTTTATCAAAACGTTGATTCCAACTCTGGGATGCTTGCTTCAGTCCATAAATGGAGCGCTGAAGTTTGCATACCTTGTCAACATCTTTAGGATCGACAAAACCCTTGGGTTGTACCATATACAACTCTTCCTCAATGTCACCATTAAGGAACGCCGTTTTGACATCCATCTGCCAAATTTCATAATCGAAATATGCAGCGATTGCTAACATAATCCTCACAGATTTTAGCTTTGCTACTGGTGAGAAAGTCTCATCGTAGTCAACTCCTTGAATTTGTCAGAACCCTTTTGCGACAAGTCGAGCTTTATAGACGGTAACATTACCATCAGCATCTGTTTTTCTTTTGAAAATCCATTTGTTCTCGACAGTCTTACGGCCATCCGGTAAGTCCACCAAAGTCCATACTTAGTTTTCGTCAATGGATCCTATTTCGGATTTCATGGCTTCTAGCCATTTGTCGGAATCTGGGCTCACCATAGCTTCTTCATACGTCGCAGGGTCATCAGTGTTGTCCACTAACATGACGTTCAAGGCAGAGTCATACCACTCAGGAGTGGTACGGACCCTCGTTGACCTGCGAAGTTTAGTAGTAACTTTGTTCGAAGTTTCATGATCAGCATCATTAGCTTCCTCTCCAGTTGGTGCAAAGATGTAAACATCTTCCGGTGCTGCGCTACTCTCAACTCCGAAAGAAGGTTCAATAACCTCGTCGAGTTCTACTTTCCTTCCAGTCACTTCTTTCTAGAGAAATTCCTTCTCCAAAAAGGATCCATTCTTAGCAACGAAAACTTTGCCTTCGGATCTATGATAGAAGGTATACACAATTGTTTCTTTAGGGTATCCTATGAAGACGCATTTCTCCGCTTTGGGTTCAAGCTTATCAGGCTGTAACTTCTTTACATATGCTTCGCAACCCCAAACTTTAAGGAACGACAACTTAGGTTTCTTTCCAAACCACAATTCATACGGTGTCATTTCAACGGATTTAGATGGTGCCCTATTTAAAGTGAATGCGGCTGTCTCTAATGCATAGCCCCAAAATGATAATGGTAAATCTATAAGAGACATCATAGACCGAACCATATCTAAGAGAGTTCGATTACGACGTTCGGACTCACCATTACGCTGTGGTGTTCCCGGCGGTGTCAACTGTGAAAGTATTCCACATTTCTATAAATGCATGCCAAACTCATAATTCAGATATTCACCTCCGCGGTCAGAACGCAGAAATTTAATCTTCTTGTTATGATGATTTTCCACTTCACTTTGAAATTCCTTAAACTTCTCGAAAGTTTCGGACATGTTTCATAAAGTAGACATACCCATATCTACTCAAGTCATCCGTGAAAGTGAGAACATAACGATATCCACCACGCGATGCTACACTCATTGGACCGCACACATCGGTATGTATTATTTCCAATAAGTCTGTAGCTCGCTCCATTATACCAGAGAATGGAGTCTTAGTCATTTTTCCCATTAGACATGCTTCGCATCTTTCAAGTGATTCAATAAGTCCATCAGAATGGAGTTTCTTCATACGCTTCACTCCAATGTGACCAAGACGACAGTGCCACATGTATGTAGAATTATCATTCAATTTTATTCGTTTAGCATCTATGTTGTGAACATGTGTATCACTACTATCGAGATTCAATAAGAATAAACCATTCATCTCAGGTGCATAACCATAAAAGATATTACTCATATAAATCGAACAACCTTTATTCTCAGACTTAAAAGAGTAACCGTCTCGCAATAAACAAGATCCAGATATAATGTTCATGCTTAACGCACATACCAAATAACAATTATTTAAATTTAAAACTAATCCCGATGGTAGATGTAGAGGGAGCGTGCTGACGGCGATGACATCAACCTTGGAGCCATTTCCAACGCGCATCGTCACCTCGTCTCTCGCTAGTCTTCGTTTATTCCGCAGCTCCTATTTCGAGTTACAAATATGAGCAACCGAGCCAGTATCAAATACCCAGGCACTACTACGATTACTAGTAAGATACACATCTATAACATGCATATCGAATATACCTTTCTTCTTGATGTTGCCGTTCTTCAGATCCGCCAGGTATTTGGGGCGATACGCCCAAAGGACCAGCACCCTTGCAAGAGAAGCACTCGCCAGGTTTAGGACCAGCCCTGGGCTTCTTAGCAGTGTGCAGCTTTCTTGTCATTCTTCTTTAAGTTGCCCTTGTTCTTAGGCTTGCCCCGTTTCTTGAAATTGGTGGTCTTATTGACCATCAACACTTGGTGCTCCTTCATGATCTCCACTTCAGCAGTTTTCAGCATGGACGATAGTTCAGGCAATGTCTTGTTCATGCAATGCATATTGTAGTTCATCACAAAGTTCTTGTAACTTGGTGGCAGTGATTGGAGGACACGGTGAATCCCCAATTCATTTGGAATCGGTATCCCCAACTCTCGGAGTTTGTTTGCGTGCCCAGACATAGTGAGCACGTCCTCGCTAATGGAGCTACCCTCTTCCATCTTGCAGGTAAAGAACTTCTCGGAAGCTTCATAGCTTTCCATGGCCGCGCGAGTCTCAAAAATGAGTTTGAGATCCTTAATGATCTCAAATGGGTCATGGTGCTCAAAATGCTTTTGAAGTCTGATTCTAAACCGCATGTGATGGCACACTGAATCGTGGAGTAGTGATGTTTCCGAGTGGCATAAACATTCTTACGCCATCGGTGGCATCTTCGCAGTGGGTCACCTAGCGGTGCTTCGAGCACATAGGTCAACTGACCAGCCCTGAGGACGATCTTCAGTCCATGGAACCAGTCCGTGAAATTGCTTCCATTGTTCTTAAGCTTTTCTTTCTCTAGGAACGCATTGAAATTGATGGAAACGTTCGCCATAATCTACAACAAATTTGCAAGTAGTTTAGACTAAGTTTATGATAAATAGTGTTCAAATTTAATTCTTAAATCAACTAGGTGAACTCCCACTCAAAATAACATCCCTCGAGTTGTTTTAGTGATTACACGAACCAAATCCACTACACCAAATCCGATCATCACGTGAGATGATGTAGCTTCATCAGCGAACAATCTTCATGTTCATCATATCAATCATATGACTCATACTCTACCTTTCGGTATTCCGTGTTCCGAGACCATGTCTGTACATGCTAGGCTCGTCAAGATTAACCTTAGTTTCCGCATGTGCAAATCTGGCTTGCACCCGTTGTATGCACACGTAGAGTCTATCACACCCGATCATCACGAGATGCTTCGAAACGACGAGTCTTAGCAACGGTGCCAACTAAGGACGAACACTTTATTACTTGATACTTAGTGAGAGGGATCATCTTATAACGCTACCCTCGCGATCTAAGCAATACAAGATGCATAAAGG
This sequence comes from Avena insularis, assembly GCA_023614405.1. Taxonomy (NCBI): domain Eukaryota; kingdom Viridiplantae; phylum Streptophyta; class Magnoliopsida; order Poales; family Poaceae; genus Avena; species Avena insularis. The sequence continues at coordinate 104,294,465 of CM042694.1, forward strand.
ATTAACATCACAGGAAATTCATAATTAGTGTGATATGATATGGCCCTTTCTTCTTATGCCTTTGATCTCCATCTCCAAAGCACGGACATGATCTCCATCATCACCAGCATTGTGTCAAGGTCAGTGGCGCCGCTTCATGGTTGTCCATCATCACTATTACAACTACTTGGAACAAAGCTATTACAAGATGAATAGACACGCAGGTCTTAACAGAATTAAAGACAACCATTAGGCTCCTGCCGGTTGCCATAATACAACAAGGATCATTGCATACATCAAATACAATCGCAATCACATGTAGGCCATATCACATCACAAAACCCCTGCAAAAACAAGTTAGACGCCTCTAATTTTCTTTGCAAGTTTTACGTGGCTTGGGGCTTTCGACTAAGAACGCATCTTACCTACGAAACTGAACCACAACGTTGATACAAGTGCTATCAAGTGCAAAGTGTAGATTTGATCTATACTATGATGGGAGAGACAGACACCCGCAAAGCCACTTGTGCAAAGCAAGTTACACGTCAAGCGTGGAGCAAGTCTCATGTACGATGACATGTAATGTTAGCCCAAGCCGCTTCATCCCACCATACCGCAAGATGCAAAGTATACACATAGCAAAAGATGGCACGAGCACCAATGCCCACAACCTCATTGTGTTCTACTCGTGCAACAGATCTACGCATAGACAAGGCTCAGATACCACTGATGGGTTCGTAGCATGGAAAACAAAAAAATTCTACCGCAAGAACTAACAAAACCCAGATCTAATCTAGACAAAAGCCAAGATCTAATCTATTAGATATGAGGAACGAGATAGATCGGTACTAACCTTCGTAGAACTGAAAGCGTTACAAGATTAGATCTCGTGGATGATGTAGTCGATCACTTGCCGATCTCAAGATCGTGTGGACGATCCTTCCGGTGCCGCGTTCCAGCAGCGCTTCCGCAGACGGTCACACGTGCGGAGTCAAAGCAGACCTTCCTCTCCCTGTTCTAGCGAGCAGCGGAGGTAGTAGATCTTCTCCACGGAATCCCAGCAGCATGACGGCGTGGTGGTGGTGGTGGAGGTGAGAATTCTGCAGGGCTTCGCCTATGCCTGTGCAGAAGAAAGGTGGAGGAGAGAGGCGGCTGAGATTAGTTGTTATGAGAGGAGAGGGGCGCCTCCCTTCTATTTAAAGGAGGGTGGCGGCGCTGGGAGGGGGAGTCCTAGTAGGACTCCTCCTCCTGGGTCAAGGGGTTGGGGAGGAGTCCTCCTCCCCCACGAATCCGTGTATTGCCCCACTTGGACTCCCTTGATCCCTTTCTTGGTTTTCAAGTAAACTCCAAGAAATCCTCTAGAACCTTCCAGAACATTCCGAAACCTTCTAGAATCTCCATACAAACACTCTGGAACATTTCCCAACTTAGAAAATGATCCCCAATATATGAATCTTATTCTCCGGACCATTCCGGATCTCCTCGTGATGTCCCGGATCCATTCCGAGACTCCGAACAACATTCGGTCTCCAACACAAATTCCATATCTACTTAAAACAACTTGGGACCTTAAGTGTGTCACCCTACGGTTCGTGAATATGCAGACATGATGAAGACACCTCTCCTATCAATAACCATCAGCGGGATCTGGAGATCCATAATGGCTCTCACATACTCAACGATGATATCGTGATCGATTGAACCATATAACATACAAAACCAATTCCCTTTGTCTCGCGACATTCTACTTATCCGAGGTTTGATCGTCGGTATCTTCATACCTAGTTCTTCCTCGTTACTGATAAGTACTCTTTACTCGTTCCATGTTACGCCATCCCTTGTGACCCAGTCACATGCTTGCAAGCTATCTAGATGACATTCCACCGAGAAGGCCTAGAGTATATCTATCCGTCATATGGATGGACAAATCCCAATCTTGGTCTATGCGCTTCAACACATACTTTCAGAATACCCAATGACACCTTTATAACCTCCTAGTTACGAAGCGGCGTTTGATGTCATCAAAGTACCCATCCGGTGATGGTGATTAACATAACCTCATGGTCGAAGGATTAGGTTACTATGTATTTCAAAGCTTACAGCAATACGTACTTAATGACTTGATCTTATGCTACGCTCACTATGGGTGTGTGTCCATCATATCATTCTCCTAATGATATAACCTTGTTATTAATCACATCCAATGTCTATGATCAGGAAACCATGATCATCAATCAATCAACAAGCTAGTTCAACAAGAGGCTTACTAGGGACTCTTTTATGTTTACAAAACACACAAGTATTAGTGTTTCCTAATAATACAATTATAGCATGGGATGTAAACTTTCATCATAAACACAAAGATATAATAATAACCACTTTTATTATTGCCTCTTGGGTATATCTCCAACAGCAGCCCCCGAGTGATGCAGTTGCAAGTAAAAATAGAAGACACAAAGTTGGGGGCACTTAGCTTTATTTATTCGCAGAATATCAGGATATACAATGTATGGCTAAGTAGCCTGGCTGAATAGCCTTATTTGTAAAGTAAAGACATCTAAGGGTAGAAACGACGCAACTGCGTGACGTTCCAGGGATTGGAGTATGCGACTCCACTTTCTAGATCATTAAGGCGGTAGGCGCCACCTAGGATTACTTCAGTAATCACATAAGGTCCCTCCCAAGGGGATTAGAGATTGAGGTGTCCTTGTTGCTTCAGTCATAGGGCCAGGTCTACTTTGACGAAAGACCTAGGGCGCAGCCTTCTGCTATGGTAGTTGCGGAGGTTCTGCTGGTAGATCGTGGATCTCTCCACTACAATCTTGTGTGCCTCATCGAGGAGATCAACGGAGTCTTCAAGTGCGAGGGTTGATTCTACCTCGCTGTATGCTACTACCTGTGGGGCTTTGTAGCGCACCTCTTCGGGTAGTACCACCTCGACATCGTGTACCATGAAGAACGGAGTATAGCCTGTAGCGCTATTTGGGGTTATGTGCAGACTCCATAGTACGGATTGTAGCTCCTCGTGCCTGCACCCGGCAGCTCTTTTGAGTGGCCGAAGGAGCCTTTTCTTGATGCCGCCTCAGACGAGGCCGTTGGCCTTTTTGACTTGACTGTTGGTCTGAGGGTGCGCCACTGAGGCGTAGCTGATGTTGATTCCCAGGTTTTCACAGAAGCCCTAGAACTCACTCGAGGTGAAGTTTGTTTTGTTGTCTGTGATAATGCTATGTGGTACCCTGAACCGGAAGACGAGGATTCTAAGAATTTAATGGCGCTGGCCCCTGATTGGTTTGTCACCGGCATGGCCTCAATCCACTTTGTGAATTTGTCGACCACGACAAGGAGGTAGACGTATCCTCAGGTGAAGATTTATGGAGCTTGGCGACCATGTCATGTCCCCATTGCATGAAGGGCCAGGCCACAGGTATTGGAATGAGCTCTGCGCCAGGTGCGTGCGGTTTTTCCGCGAATCGTTGACAAGTGTTGCATCGCTGGACGATGTCCTTAGCATCACGCATTGTTGTTGGCCAGTAGAATCCAGCTTGCAGAGCTTTGGCGACGAGGGTGCGACTACCGGCATGGTGGCCGCAAGTGCCTTCATGTATCTCGAGGAGGATGGTTCCTCCATCTCCATTGGAGACGCATCATTGAAGGACTCTGATACATTGCAAATGTATCTATAATTTTTGATGTTCCATGCTTGGTTTTATCCACTTTCTTGTGTTTTGTTCCAACTTTGGAGTACTTTTCATATGATTTCTTGGACTAACCTATTAACAAGAGCCACAGTGCCAGCTGCCTATTTTCTGCTGTTTTTGGTTCCAGGAAAGTCAGAAAATGAATATTCTCGGATTTGGACGGGACAAAAGCCAAAGTGCCTATTTTTCCGAATGTCATCAAGTGCCAGAATACGAGACGAAGAGGGGGCAGGGGGCCACCACACCACCTGGCCGCGCGGCCAGGCCTAGCCCGTGCCAGGGGGTGGTGTGGACTCCTCCTGGCACCCCCTCGGCCTCTCCTTCAGCCTATATATTGCCCTCGAGATGAAAACCCTAAGGGCCCGATCAAAAATCCACGAAAGAGTCTGTAGCCGCCGTCATCTCCTTCCCTAGATCGGGAGGGATCTGAAGCTCTTCCCGGCACCCTGCCAGAGAGGGGAATTCACCCGGGAGGCCTTCTTCATCACCATGCAAGCCTCCGGTGTGATGCGTGAGTAGTTCATCCTTGGACTACGGGTCCATGTAGTAGCTAGATGGTGATACATTGCAAATGTATCTATAATTTTTGATGTTCCATGCTTGGTTTTATCCACTTTCTTGTGTTTTGTTCCAACTTTGGAGTACTTTTCATATGATTTCTTGGACTAACCTATTAACAAGAGCCACAGTGCCATCTACCTGTTTTCTGCTGTTTTTGGTTCCAGGAAAGTCAGAAAATGAATATTCTCGGAATTGGACGGGACAAAAGCCAAAGTCCTATTTTTCCAGAAGGGATCAAGTGCTAGAATACGAGACGGAGAGGGGCCAGGGGGCCACCACACCACTTGGCCGTGCGGCCCAGCCTGGCCCGTGATAGGGGGTGGTGTGGCCGCTCCCGGCACCCCCTCGGCCTCTCCTTCCGCCTATATATTTCCCTCGGGACGAAAACCCTAAGTACCCGATCAAAAATCCAAGAAAGAGTCTCAGAGTCAGCCATCTCCATCCCTAGATCGGGAGGGATCTTAAGCTCTTCCCGGCACCCTGCCGGAGAGGGGAATTCACCCTGGAGGCCTTCTTCATCACCATGCAAGCCTCCGGTGTGATGCGTGAGTAGTTCATCCATGGACTACGGATCCATGTAGTAGCTAGATGGCTGGTTTCTCCTCCTCTATGCTTTCATGTTTAAATCTTGTGAGCTCCGTTCATGATCAAGGTCATCTATCTGTAATTCATACATGTTGTGTTTGCGGGGATCTGATGGATATTGAGATGTTATTTCAGATTGATTATTGATTCTATCATGTCTTTGTTATTTGAGATCTTGCATGCTTTCCGTTTTTAGTAGCTATCTTGGCCAAGTAGATGCTAGCAACTCCAAGAGTTAGTATTTATGCTCGATAGTGGGTTCATGCCTCCGTAACTGGGAAGTGACAGAAATCTCTAAGGTACTAGATGTGTTGTTGCTACTAGGGAGAAAACAACAATCCTTTGTTCATAGAACAATCATATTTTTTACTTTACACGCAGTTCGTAAAGCAATAATCTGTTGCTTGCAACTTAATACTGGAGGGGGTTCGAATGATAACCTGAAGGTGGATTATTATTCATAGATGCAGTTGGATGGCGGTCTATGTATAATTTTGTAATGCCCAATCAAGTCTCAAAGGAGTCAAGATGATTAGTATATGCATGTATTGCTTTCTTGGTGTTTGTCAATTGCCCCGCTGTAATTTGTTCATCCAGCATGTTATCTATCTAAGGAGAGCCACCTCTAGTGAACTATGGATCCCGGTCCTTGTCTTTTACATACAATCTACAATCTTTTACTGCTTTGTATTTACTTTTTGCAAAATTTTACTTCTTTCCATTCGATACGTTTAATCCTTTGTTTTCCGCAAAACACGGTGAGATTGACAACCTCATCGCAAGTTGGGGACAAAGTTCTGTGGTTGTGTTGTGCAGGTCTCCATGTTGCTACTAGCACCGATAGTGCGCCCTGCCAAAGCTCAGCTAGTAACACCTTTGAGGTGTTTCCTTGCTCCTACTGGTTCGATTAAACCTTGGTTTCATAACTGAGGGAAACTTGTTGTTGTGCTCATCATACCTTCCTCTTGGGGTTCCCAACGAGCTCTACATCAACACCGCCATCAAGCAATTTTTTGGGCGCCATGCATTGAGCCATCAAGTTTATTTTCCGCACCGCTGTCGGGAGTCAAGGACATCTTCACAAGGGGAGTCCCTCTTAACCAATCTCTTTACTTTGTTGTTTTTGTTTTGCTTAGTTTCTTTTTGCTTTGTTTGCTTGTTTTGTTCTTCAAAAAACACACAAAAAATAGTTCCTTTCTTAAGTTGCCTTTATGACTAGCTCTGCTCCAATCACTATTTCATTATGGATAGCTCACTCAGTTTCCTATTTGGGAATAGTTTTATGACTGCTAAGGTAATAGATGAACCACCGCCTGCTAGAACCTCCATGGAAGAAGAAATTGCTGAACCTGAAAGCTCATTAGATGAAAAATAGGAGGAGAGTGATGGACAAAAGGAGGAAGAATGGATCTACCCATGCCTACCTTCTAATGAGAGTAACTCTTTATCCCTTACATTATTTGATTGTCCCCCATGCTTATCAAAGGAGGGTGAATGTTATGTTCCCGAGGATTCTTTTGAAAATGTTTATAATAAAGCTCTAGTGCTTGTAGATCATGAAAAGCATGCCTTATGTGATAGTTATATTGTTGAGTTTATTCATGAGGATACTGAAAAGTATTATGAGAGAGGAAAATATGGTTGTAGAAGCTTTTATGGTAATGAAACACCTCTCTATGTGCTGAAAGTTTTGAAGTTACTTTTGTTTTATCTTCCTATGCCTGTCACTTTGTTCTTTGTGCATTTATTTTCATACAAGATTCCTATGCATAGGAAGTGGGTTAGACTTAAATGTGTTTTGAATTTTCTTCTTGATGCTCTCTTTTACTTCAATTCATATTTCCTATGAGAGCATCTTCTCACATTTTTATGCCTAACTTAAAGGCGTTAAAGAAAAGTACTTGTTGGGAGATAACCCAAGAGTTTTAGATGAGTCTTTGAAGTTATTACCTCTGTAATAACCTCTCCTTATCATTTTTATTTGCTTTTTGTGCCAAGAGTAACCTCTAATGAGAGTGAAGTAATGATTGGGAAAGTTGTTGTCCCGAAACAGATTTTTGTGCTTCACCGTAAAAATTCCGGAGAGAGCTATGTATGTCGGATTGATCTGTAATTTTTTGTGCTTCTGACCCAGGTTGTTATCTAACTTCCTTAGTTCAACACTTTTTGATTTGAGCAACAGAAGGTCTTCGAAAAAATTCGTGTTTACCTGATGGTCTGTTTTGACAGATTTCTGCCATTTTCTGCATTTGCTTCTTGTTAGTTCCTTCTTGAGTTCTTTTGGGGAATTGAGGTTTTTGAGGGAAGTGCTACAGTAGCTAGGGTTCAAATGGAAGTTTATTTGGTGTTATAACTGAACCTTAAGGCTTATTTATATTAAGTGCACTAATGTTGCTAATGAGATTGTGTGAAGTTTTGTACGAAGGAAAATTTTCAGGTGTATGGAAGGAATGAGTAATGAGATGAATGCTGGACTAAAGCTCAAGCTTGGGGATGCCACGCATGTCACCCCAAGAAATATCCAAGAAGTACAAGCGTCAAAGCTTGGGGATGCCCAAGGCATCCCCTTCTTCATCAATAAAAATTCCAGGTTTCTTCCAAACACTTCATTTTTATTGTTTCATGCACAGTTGTGTTTTTCTTAGAGCGTCTTCTTTTTCGTTTTCGTTTGCTTGGTTTGTTTAGTTTTCTGAATAAATTGGTTGGACCCCCTCTTTTATACTTTGGTTTGCAAATAGTTTGGTTTGGTTTGGTTTGGAAAAGAGTAGGAAAGTTCATGCTTATGTGGTAAAAAGAGCTCGTTTTTGACTGTGGCTTATGCTTTGTCATCCCATGCTTGATATTGTTCTAGCTTTATGCTTAGTATTCTTTGCTGTAGCATGACTTGTTATAAACAATTGAGATTGCTTAATGTGTCTTGGATGAATCATGCGTTGTTTTAGCATATAAAAGCATAGTATAGTGGTATTCTCCTTTGATGCTTTATTTGGGTTGACTTGGCACATGCTCACACCATGTTATGACTATCTCAAGTCACCATAGCCTTTATGATCCTTTAGTTTTCAACTTGTAGTATCACTTTATGCTTTGATCAATGATGTTTTGTCGCTCTGCATGATTATGGCCATTATTGCTCTCTTAGTTTGTCGCTCCCAGTCTTTTGCTAGCCTCCACAACAAAGTATGAGTTTCACTCATGCATCCAACTCCCTAAACCAAGTTATTCCATAGATTCCACCATACCTACCTACTAGCTTATGCTATTCCAAGTATGTTCATGCTTTTGTTTACCTTCCAAATTAAACTTGTTATGAGAAAACTAGTGATTAAAGCTCTCACGAACTTGATGGCACACTTTACTTTTCTTGCCCTTAATAAACTTGAACCATTGGGTCCTTCTTTGTTGCATATATGCTTGCGCTTTATAAGTTCAAATTAGCAGAACCATGTACCATGGGGAACGCTTTCAACATTGCACTTGTACTTTGTACCCCGTTGATATCATGTTCTTTTGCTTACAGATCCCGGTGGTATGAAATAAAAGTGGAACTTGTAAGATCATGGAGTTTGTATGTGTGTTAGAGAAATGCCTGGGCCGCTAGCCTAAGCCATGCCTAATCATGGTGGAAACTTGCAACATCACCATAATGAGCACACTATGAAGCATCCTCAATAAAAACCAATGCAAATAGCAAATAAAAAGATCGCTGAGATGCTCATTGTCTACTTGCCTTGTCATTTTGATTATGGGAAAGCTCCCGTATCATGTGCAAGGGGTACCCCGTTGGCGGTTCTTAATGATACACATGTACTTACAATGACAAGAGCTTACTCGTGACTGAAGTTGAGTAGCATGAGGATCGGTCTTCGTAAGTAAGGGGCATGAGATTTCGGTTTATAACTTGTCAAGCATATCCTCTTAGTTGTGTCACTTTAACCTTAACCACTTCAAGATGCTTATGATAGGGGCAATGAGATCTGAAAGCTATAAGTACCATAATTTTTGGAAGCTCTGTATGAGACTTGAATCCCTACTTCCTTTTACAAAAGGCCTTTCTTCCATCATTATATTGAGTCTCCACCTTCTATCTTTATGCACCTACTTTGAGAGCATAGTGGCCATTCTTAGTTCTATGTGCATTGTCCCAAGAGTAGTTGATTGATGCATATCTTGATATTGCTTGTTTTAAACTATTGTATCTAGTCACTCTTATGAACTTTGAAGGTGGCCTATGCATTTATATTTGCTACTCTATTGAGGGACAAGCTGAATACTATTATGCTATGTTTTCTTTATGTGAAACAAACAAACGTCTTGCAAAGCATTGTTATTCATCAATCTTTTGTTTGTGCCTTTTCATGTTGCATCATAGTTTCTTTGCTTATTGCTAGAACTTTGTCTTTCATGTTATGATTGAAGTACTATGATCCCAGCTTTGAATGTTTTGCAAATACTTTGATCAAGTCTTTGATGGTGCATGTCACCTCAAAAGTTATTCTTTCTTTTTATCACTTACCTACTCGCGGACAAGTAGGAGTTAAGCTTGGGGATGTTGATACATTGCAAATTTATCTATAATTTTTTATGTTCCATGCTTGGTTTTATCCACTTTCTTGTGTTTTGTTCCAACTTTGGAGTACTTTTCATATGATTTCTTGGACTAACCAATTAACAAGAGCCACAAGTACTGCTTTTCGCTGTTTTGGTTCCAGAAAAGTCAGAAAATGAATATTCTCGGAATTGGACAGGACAAAAGCCAAAGTGCCTATTTTTCCGGATGTCATCAAGTGCCAGAATACGAGACAGAGAGGGGCCAGGGGGCCACCACACCACCTGGCCGTGCAGCCAGGCTTGGCCCGTGCCAGGGGGTGGTGTGGCCGCTCCCGGCACCCAATCGGCCTCTCCTTCTTTCTATATATTTCCCTTGGACGAAAACCCTAAGGGCCCGATCAAAAATCCACGTCTCCATCCCTAGATCGGGAGGGATCTGAAGCTCTTCCCGGCACCCTACCGGAGAGGGGAATTCACCTTGGAGGCCTTCTTCACCATGCAAGCCTCCGGTGTGATGCGTGAGTAGTTCATCCTTGGACTACGGATCCATGTAGTAGCTAGATGGCTGGTTCTCCTCCTTTGTGCTTTCATGTTTAGATCTTGTGAGTCTGCTCATGATCAAGATCATCTATTTGTAATTGCATGTTGTGTTTATGGGATCCGATGGATATTGAGATGCTATTTCAGATTGATTATTGATTCTATAATGTCTTTGTTATTTGTGATCTTGCATGCTTTCCGTTGTTAGTAGCTATCTTGGCCAAGTAGATGCTAGCAACTCCAAGAGTTAGTATTTATGCTCGATAGTGGGTTCATGCCTCCGTAACTGGGAAGTGACAGAAATCTCTAAGGTACTAGATGTGTTGTTGCTACTAGGGAGAAAACAACAATCCTTTGTTCATAGAACAATCATATTTTTTACTTTACACGCAGTTCGTAAAGCAATAATCTGTTGCTTGCAACTTAATACTGGAGGGGGTTCGAATGATAACCTGAAGGTGGATTATTATTCATAGATGTAGTTGGATGGCGGTCTATGTATAATTTTGTAATGCCCAATCAAGTCTCAAAGGAGTCAAGATGATTAGTATATGCATGTATTGCTTTCTCGGTGTTTGTCAATTGCCCCGCTGTAATTTGTTCACCCAGCATGTTATCTATCTTAAGGAGAGCCACCTCTAGTGAACTATGGATCCTGGTCCTTGTCTTTTACATAAATCTATAAACTGTTTACCTCTTGTGTTTACTTTCTGCAAACTATTCCTTCTTTCCATTCGATACATTCAATCCTTTGTTTACCGCAAAACACGGTGAGATTGACAACCTCATCGCAAGTTGGGGACAAAGTTCTGTGGTTGTGTTGTGCAGGTCTCCACATTGCTACTAGCACCGGTAGTGCGCCCTGCCAAAGCTCAGCTAGTAACACCTTTGGGGTGTTTCCTTGCTCCTATTGGTTCGATTAAACCTTGGTTTCATAACTGAGGGGAACTTGCTGCTGTGCTCATCATACCTTCCTCTTGGGGTTCCCAACGAGCTCTACATCAACACCGCCATCAAGCATTTTTCTGGGCGTCGTGCATTGAGCCATCAGACTCCTATGATGTTGCGCTTGTACAGCTTGTCGTTGATAAGGTCGAAAGCCTTAGATCATTGCGCGATATGACGTGCATCTGTTGGGTCATCTAGCAACCTCTTGCTGAGCAAGTATGTGATGTATGGTTGTGTCCAGGATGGCTCGATCATCATGACCTCCATGGGTCCTTCGAGTCCCGTATTTGGGTCTACGTCCTCGAGTGGCTTTGGCTCGTCGGGTAGCATACCCCCGTGTCTTTTGTCGTGCTGGCTTTCTGCTCTGGAGCCTTTGGCTTGATGGAGCGTTCATAGATTCGTTCCAGAAATACCCCAGGTGGCACCAGGGCACAAGTGGATCCTATGTTGGCTAGTATATCCGCCTCCTCGTTGCTTTTGCGGCTGGCGTGCCGCAGTTCGCTGCCGTCGAAGTCCCCTTCAAGTGCGTCGTAGAGGTCAGGGTAGGTGATCATTATATCGCTCAGAGCATCACATTGGCTCATGGATTGATTCACCACTAGGTTGGAGTCATCGTAGATGACGAGTTGCTTTGTGCCACAGGCTTTTGCCATCCGCATCCCGTGGAGTAGGGATTTGTATTCAGCTTTGTTGTTGGAGGAGGTGAACTGCATTGGTAGAACATACCTCATCTTGTCACCTTGTGGCAATGTCAGGATGACAGCCGCACCACCTACCTCTTTACGCTTGGAGCCATCTAAGTACATTGTCCATAGATAGGACATGCCTATCTTGTCGGGGAGCTAGTTCTCCATCCAGTGGACGAGGAAGTCCAGGAGTACTTGCGACTTCATTGCATCTCGCTTCTCGTATGTGATGTCTCGTGTAGATAGTTCTATCCCCCAAAGTGCGACTCATCTTGTGGCGTCGGGGTTATTTAGGATGTGCCCTAGCGGAGCGTCATTCACCACAATGATAGGGTGCTCCTGGAAGTAGTGGCGCAGTCGCCTGACGATCATGAAGATGTCGTACGCCAGCTTCTGATAATGCGGGTACCACTTCTTTGTCGGTGTGAGCACCTCGCTGAGGTAGTAGACTGGGCGTTGTACGCCATGGACTTTATTTTCTTCGGCTCGTTCCACTACAAGCATGGTACTAACCAACTAGTTGGTGGCGGAGATGTATAATAATAGCGGCTCCTTTTCTTGCGGTGTTACCAACACCGGCGAGGTGGATAGTAGACGCTTGAGGTCTTCGAATGCTTCTTGTTCTTTGTCTATCCACTCGAACTTGTCGGCCTTGTAGAGGAGTTGGTAGAAAGGCAGCGCCTTTTCACCCATTCGACTGATGAATCGACTAAGCGCCGTGATTCACCCAGCTAGTTGTTGGACGCCTTTTATGGTCTTCACCTTCTCCATGGCCAGTATGGCTTTATTTTCTTCGGGTTGGCGTTGAACCCTCTTGCAGAGATGAGGTACCGGAGCAATTGCCTAGATGGTATGCCGAAGGCGCATTTGTCCTGATTCAGCTTGATCCGGTAGCGGTCGAGATTATTGAAGGTCTCACGGAGATCGTCGAGTAACGAGGCTTCCTCCCTGGTTTTTCCGACGATGTCGTCGATGTAGAATTGAATGTTACGACCAAGCTGGCTCTTGAGGCATGCCTGCATGCACCGCTGGTAGGTGGCTCCTACGTTTTTTAGCCCAAAAGGCATTATTGTGTAGCAGAAGACGTCGAAGGGCGTGATGAAGGATGTTTTCTCCTAGTCTTACTCCTTCATTTGAATCTGGTGGTAGCCTGAGTAGGCATCGAGGAAGCAGAGGTGCTTGCATCCCGTGGTGGAGTTGATTATCTGGTCGATCCGCGACAATGGGAAGTGATCCTTTGGGTAGTGCTTGTTTAAGGAGGTGAAGTCCACGCACATCCGTAGGAATGTCCGTGTTCTTTTTAGGAACGATCACGAGGTTTGCTACCCAGGTGCTTTCCTTGATCTCACGTATGAAGTTAGCGTCGAGGAGTCTATTGACTTCCATACTGACCGCTTTTTCCCTTGGCTCAGATAGTCGATGTATTTTCTGTTTTACTGGTCGATTCACATTGAGTGAGTGCTTGGCCAATTCCCTGGGAACTCCTGGCATGTCCGCTGGACACCAGGAAAAAATTCCCAGCGCTCACGGAGGAATCCGACGAGCACGAGTTCCTATGCGGGACTCAAGTTGTTGGTGATGAGGGTCATCTTGGTCGGGTCTGTTGGGTGGACCTGGACCGCTTTTGTGTGGATCGACGTGTCGAAGGATTGTCGGGTGAGCTTGGCTTCCTCAAGGGAGGTGGACTGTTATCTGTCGACTCCTTCAACCTCGCCAGTTCCTCCTGCATGCCGAACACTAGGAGATTCTGTTGAATTCCCTATCGCAACTGTCAGACCTCTCGAAGCTTCCCTTGACTGTGATAATGTTGTTGGGGCCCGGCATCTTCATCTGCAAGTAGGCGTAATGACGCACTGTCATGAACCTCATGAACGTGACACGTCTGAGGATGAAGTGGTATTGTGAAGGACAGTCGACAACTTCGAATTTGATGCGCTCTTGTCGGAAGTTTACCAGTGTTCCGAAGATGACATCCAAGCTGATCTTGCCCAGGGGGTATATGCCCTTCCCTAGGACAATGCCGTGGAATGTTGTGTCTGAAGTTTATAGGCACGACAGGGGGATTCGCATGGCGCACAAGGTGCTTGCAAACATGAGGTTGATGTCGCTGCCGCCATCCATGAAGATGTGACTCATCTCAAAGCCTCTGGTTTGCACCTCGAGCACCAGGGGACAGTGACCTGGGCGAGGTACTTGACGCGGATGATTGCGCTTGTCGAAAGTAATGCAGAACTCGCTCCCACTAAGATACTCAGTGGTAGAGGGTGGAGAGTTCATCGCCAGATTTACTTGGTGAGTGATTTATTTTTGCACCTGATTTGATGGGCGTCCTTTTTGGATCATCCCCATGTTTCCCAATGCTTGTGGGTATGGCTCGCCTCCGTGGTTTTGGATAGGCACAGCTGCAGGTGGTGGTGGCCCGGGTGGTGGTGGCGGTGCTCCATGAGCCACGGCGCCCGGGGCTGCTCCATAGCCCGGGTTGATCACGTCGTGATTCATCTGGGCTAGGCCTTCGTGGAGCTTGAGGAACTCGCGACAGTCATTTAGAAGATGGCTGGATTTTTTCTTGTCATCGTGCTTGTCGATGTAGAAGTGTACGTTGCACGGTCTGGACAGTTTGTCTTGGATAGATGTTCTAGGTGCCTCATCACGAGTGTGGTGTTGCCACACTTGCATGGTTTTCCTGCTGTCTAGGTATCCACCATTTTCCTGCTGTCACGGTATCCACCACTGCGGTATCCGCTGTTGCGGTTATTGTCGTCGCGTTTGTCGGTGTAGCCATCCGCGACCATATCGACTTCCTAACGGTCCTCATAACCGTGCATTCAACATTTTCATCGGCGGTCGCGTCTGCAACCAAGGTCATCGTCATCATCTGAGTGGACACGGTTTTTCACTGAGTCCTCTCCATCGGCCCATCTATTTGCGATCTCCATCAGGTGGTTGATTGTTTTGGGCATTGAGTGGCCCAACTCTTTTCTGAGTTCTCTGTGGCGTACGCCGCCATTGAACGCGTCGATTGCACGGTCCTCAGAGATGTCTTCTGTAGAGTTTTTGATGATGGACCATCTCTGGATGTATGAGCATAGTGACTCGTCGGTCTTTTGATAGCAGCTTCTTAATTCTTCGATTGATGCGAGCCTTTTGTAAGTGCCCTTGAAGTTTCACACGAAGCTGTGGACCAGCTCATCCCAGCTGCGAATTGATCCATGCGGGAGGTTATTGAGACACGCATGAGCGGCACCTTGCATCTGTAGCTGGAGGCATTGCATAGCCGCGCTCGTGGTTCCTCGGTGTAGCCTTACGGAAGAAATATGATCCTCCAGCCAGATCTTCGGTTCTTGGAGGCCATCAAATTTTGGGTTCTCCGATGGGATATTGAACCCATTTGGCAATAGCTTTTGTCGAATGGCTCTGCTAAAGCAGCTGGATCTATAGAGCTCTCTCCTGTCATCCTTCGAGTCAGTCGAATGGGCACACCTTACACGCATCTTATCAACCTTGCGTTGCGTGATGTCATCGTGCGCGTCATAGTCGTAGTCGTGTCGCCGTGAGCGGCGTCGCCACGACAGGTCATGGCCATCATCGTTGGAGGAGGAGGAAGAGTAGCACTTAGCCAGAGCCTTGCTTTTCTTCAGCTGTGACGCTGGATCCTTGGTGAGAGTAGCCTCGTCTAGTCCCAAGCTAGCGATCGGAGATCGGTGCATGGCGGACCGTGGGTCTCCAGCTGGCGGCTGGTTGCTGAGAAGGTACATAGTAGCTACCATCACCGCTGCGTGCCGCGTTTTGGGGAGCACATTGCCCTACGTGTCCACTGTCATGGATGAGAAATCGAGGACTCAAGTGGCTTCCGCTCGCTCCTTCTCGGTGAGGTGAACGAGTCGGGAACGTCTTCTGGCAGCCGTATGATCATTGCCTTTGGAGGAGGATCGTCCGATTGAAGAGAGTTGAGCTCGTCGGAGGCTCGACTCATCCGCCGCCCGTCTGCGCTCGTCGAGATGGGCGATTACTGGTTGTTGGAGCTTGAACTCCTCCTTGAGCAGCTAGTGATAACCCATCAGCATGTCTTGTGATGAGTTGGGGGGGTAAGAGGTTGCCCTGTAGGGCTTCCCTGCAGCGAGCCCACTCAGCATCGTTGAGCTCGATCAACATGCACTCCCAGTTTGGTTCATTCGGCGAGAGGTTCGGCTGGTTCTCTAGGATGGGCCCTTCTATCCCGTTGGTGGTGGGGGAACCGTTGGCGGGGCCACCGTTCGCGACTGGGATTCCACCGCCAGTGCCGGTGTTGTCCCGAGTGCCGCCATTGCCGCCCGTGTTGATGATGGTGCACATGTAAGGGCTAGGGAAGTTGTTGCTCCCACAACTTTGAGATCCAGAGCTGTAAGCTCCATCTTCTATTGCCAGATCACCTAGATCAGACTCGCAACTGCTGTCGCTGTCCATATTCCCGACTGATGTCGGGGCACTGAGTTCGCTCAGGGTACCAATCGGCAGTGGAAACCACTATGCTGGAGCAATCACAGGAACCGTCGGCTGTTCAGGGAGGCGAAGTGTGCCTAGCCGGCCAACTTGGAAGCGTAAGCTCACGATCACCAGGCC
Source organism: Avena insularis (assembly GCA_023614405.1). Classification (NCBI taxonomy): domain Eukaryota; kingdom Viridiplantae; phylum Streptophyta; class Magnoliopsida; order Poales; family Poaceae; genus Avena; species Avena insularis. The sequence continues at coordinate 104,310,612 of CM042694.1, forward strand.
GATCCCATCGCCTACGGACTCGAAATCTGGGCGAGTGGCTGCTGTATGGACGGTGAAGTCGAAGGCACCGAAGAGGAGGAGATTCTCCGCTGCTGCAGAGTCATAGATCGTGGTTGATGGGGCCGAGGAAACCGCAACATCAGCACTCTCATTTCCCACAGACAGCGCCAATTGACGAGGGGTTAACTCATCAATGCCCATCGTAGATGGACTTAGGTTCGAGGAAGTGGGGAGCACTGGAGGCATCGATCCATTAGCAAACAAGCACACAGGGACACAAGGTTTACCCAGGTTCAGGACTCGTAGAGGACCTTACTCCTCCTTGTCTGCTCTTGGAATTATCGAGGAGTCGAAAGTTATACGGGGTGGGCAGATGCAATCTGGCGATGGTGTGGAAACTAGGGTTGCGGATTGTCCTCCTCGACGCCCCCTCCTAGCCTTTATATAGGTAGGCTAGGTCTCGGGATAGCAGGACGAGTCGGTGACATCTTAGGGGTTTCCCTTTAAACTTCTATCTTAAATTTGTCGTGTGCCGCAAGTAGTCGGAGTCTCCTTTGGTCACTCGAATCTTGATTGGGTCTTGGTAATGTCGTGGGATTCTTCTAGGCTAGACCGTATAGGCCAAGATCGAGTACCTGTAAGGTATGCCCATGTCAGTATGTGTTCTAAAATACATAGTACCATGGATGTCAATATAGAATCGAAAATAAACCATGCACTTTGTTGTCTTGTTATTGTTTTACTCAATCAATCCCTTGCGTTGGGCGACGGGACTTCATGGACCATTTCCATAGAAACACCATTGACGATGTCGTGTTTGAGGTCACTTTGATGTCAAATGCTGATATCGACAGGAGTTACATGGTTACAGTCACCAACATAGCAATCAGGACATCTTTTAGTGGACCTGGCTGGATAAACTTCTTGAATGAGCATGACATGCAATACGGAGACAAGATAAACATCTTTCTCATTCATCAAGAAGCCATAATCTACTACATGTACACGCCCCCTGATGATGATATTCAATAGTAAGCTATCTATGTAGTTGACCGTCGTATCATATGTCGTTTACTCTATACATGCATTCTTTTTTATGCGACTTTCTTCTCAATATATGTAGAGTGGATTATAGGGAAGAAGCGTGCGACCATTGTGGTCAACATAGTTGGCATTGCATGAACAGGAAGATTACCATGCCTCTCCCTACGAACTTTGGTGTTAGGACGGTATGTTCTCTAAAATTCATATGTGGAGAATGTAAATATATATATGGTCAATGAAAATCACGTCTAATTGTTCTGTCCAATGATTTTACTCAGTCAATCCCTTGCGGTGCATGACATGGCTTCATGGACCATCTCCATAGAAGCATGGAAGAGGTTGCCGTGTTTACTGTCACTTTGACGCATCATAATCATCCCGATAGGAAGTACCAGGTTAGTGTCACCAGCGAGGAGGTCCGAACATATTTTAGTGGTCCTGGATGGACAAGACTCACCATCTTGTACGAAGACATGCAAGAGGGATGGGAGTTCAAGTTTTTGCCTAGTCATCATTATGGCATCATCTATTTCACTTGCTTTCCTCCGACTCTTCCGACGAGGGTAGATGAGTGAACTCTAGATAATGCTATGAACCAGTATTGAACCAATGTTGCTCAAGAACCTGTGTATGTTGTGCCACTGATGTATAAATTTTGTTGTCATTCTGGTATTTCTGTGCATATTACTGTGTTTACTGTGTACATTCTGGTGTATATACTATGTATTTCGAGTAGTTTTTGCTCCTGTTAATAATACCAACGGAGAACAGATGTAGTACCCTGGGCGAGTAGGGGTTTGGCTAAGGTAGGGGGAACTACCCCTGATAATCAGGGAAGGGCGCCCATGCAGTGCCTCCGGCGAATAAGTCTGTTCCCCGGCGATAACGAAAATTACCCCCAGCAAATAATTGCACGCGCCGGCGATGTAGCATTACCGCCGACGAGATGGTCACTTCGATCTCTATATTCATGACGATATTCTGTCATGATTCCTTCATTTATTTAGTTGTATATATATCATCTCTCGGTATGTCACTTACACCAAACCTCTCCCTCATGCCGCGGCAGAAAACCGCCCCATACTCTGTCGCGGCAGAAAAACATCCACAACTCTGTCGCGGCAGAACCTGCTATCGCACAGCCACCTGCTGCCACGGCTGTCGTTGTATTGGGAACGGCAGTACCTAAAAAGGTTAGATAGAGGTGTGGGGACTAGCAGGGAAGCTATCGACGGCGTCCGCAGGCGAGATTGGGTACGAGCGAGCGTAGCGGGACGCAAGAAGTACCCAGGTTCGGGGCCCTCGTGGTGAGGTAAAGCCCCTACTCCTGCCTGATCTGACTATGTAGAATATACGAGCTACAAGTGCTCCTCGAGCTGTATTCTTTAGCTACTGCCTTAAATGAACTGAGACCAACCCTTTCTACTGAGGCCCTCCCTCTCCTTATATAGGAATAGAGGCAAGGGTCTCACTGGCTAGTCCGACTGGCGGGCCCCACAGGCGGGTCCCAGCCGACTAGTCATCTACAGTACCCGGCAGGGTATGTCACATCGGTGTATGAGTGGTATGGCTGTCGTATGCACAGTGGAGGCCATGCAAGCCCGTCGTCAGCACAGGCCACTGTTCCCGCGTCAGCCATGCCAAGTCTTCGGTATGGGCGGGTGGTTGCCCGTCTTGTCGTCGTACAGTATGCATCGTAATCGACACGCACGCCATCCGCCCTTCGATTGATCCGGCCACGCCGTCAGATCCGCCGCCTCTCCATGGTTTGGCTACTGGGTGGTAGACGGTCCATCCTTCCCTATCCGGCTGCATCTGGTCAGCCGGCCGCGATCCGACTGTCCTGTTTCTTATTCGGGTGGGGTATTCGGGGATCATCCCCCTGACACTAGCCCACGAGCGCATGTGGATTCCGCCCTTGGGCGAAATGCGCGCGCGCTCCCTTTTGCTTTTCGAATTTTGATCCGTGTCGTGGTGGTGTCACGGCAGATGCCATGGATAGGCTGAAGGTGGGGACTAATATGCGCTAGGGGAATCCAGGGAGGGATAGTAGAGTGATTCTCTATGCAGAAACTTCGTATTGATGTTCAGTCTCCAAGATTACAAGTGCTCCTCGAGCTGTATTGACAAGAGGAGGAAGAAGAAACTCTCTTACTCTTGCCTATTAACTAGCCCAAGAACCCTAGACCCACAAGTGTATTCCTTGCTATGTATCTGAAAAGACCCAACCTCCAAAAATCTAACCCTTATTGTAACCCCACCCCCTTATATAGTGGTGGTTCGGTCCTGGCCTAGGGCATACGTGGAGGCATATTCCTAGAATATGCCTCCTCCCAAAGTAGTAACCCGACAGGGATGCTTTTCCCCCGCGTCACTCTTGCTTTAACGACGTTGCCTTCATGGGCGCTATGTCACCGACGTGAGCATCGTCACCCTTGTCGGCCATGATCCGTGGTCCCGCCTTGCTTTATTCGCTCATTCAGTACGCACCGGGCCTTCTTTTTGACCAGAGAGATTCCTTCCTTCTCCTAGAAGCCAAACGAGGATCCGGATCACAGTTGATCCGGCCACACCTGTTCCTGCATATGAGCTAGACAAGTGTCTCCAACTCACTCCTTAAGTCGGATGAGACAATGTTAGACGACCCCCTGGTCCGGGTTACTCCGTGATCCGGCCTGCCTTGAGGTGACTCGGCCAGCATCCGCTTTGACCTTACCAACCCTCGGCTAACTCGACCCTTATACTCCAGAGTGACCCTACCCGGGGTTATCCCCCCAACATTAGTCCCCGAAGATGGTGCGGCCTCAGCGGCCTTGGTCGCTAAGGCCACATCAGGTTCATCCGTATCTAACCTTCGGATGTTTATTTCTGGGTTAACTTTTTGTCTCGGATTATATGGATTTACGTTCCCTTCGCACGCTCCAAGTTTTCACTTGCTGGCCGGGTCACCACTTTGGCTCGGGTCCTATGGTTTTACTTTTCCTCTGCACAGTTCAAGTTTTCACTCGCTGGCCGGGTTACCTTCGTGTCTCGGATCCGGGCCTTGCTTCCTTCTCTCGTATGCCAACCCACGTAACGATTAATCATTACGTTGCCTTATTTTAAGGGCCTGAGCAGTAACCGCCGCAGCAGATGTCAGTGATTACTGTGCAGGGGTTACGTCACGTCTGTCTCGCTTACCGCAATCGCACGCCGTCATGGGATCACATTTACTCTGCGGCCCCTAGTGTGGCTTCTCTCTGATTGGTCAACGCTGGCGATACACGGCCACACTGTGTGGTTTTCCAGCACAGCACGATCCCACTCGTTGATGACTGAGGGCGGTTAAATAGGGAAGGGGCACTCTCCTTAGAACTTTTCCATCTCCGCGCCTCGCCTTCTCTTCTTCTTCCTCGCAAGTGCTCAAGTGCAGCAGCGCCGCCGCTGCACTTTCTTCGTTTCTCCGCACCACAATCACCGTTGCGCCTCTGTTTAGCCACGGGTCCTCGTCAGTCTAGACCGCAGAGCCCCGCCGCCGCCAGCTCCAGCGAGGACATCGGAATTGGGATGACGGAGGAGGAGCTCATCGTCGTTGAACAGGAGATGGAGGAGGACGCCGGCGCGCAGACCGCGGCGCGTGGGCCGGCTCCTGGGTCTGCGAGGACAACATCGCCTGGCTCTACCGGACCCGGCGCATTCCCGCTGGCATTGCCGCTCGTCTCCCCTCCTCGGAGTTGGCCCCCTCACCCAATCCGGGTGAATTTGTTGTTTTCTTATCCCATTTCCAACGAGGATTTGGGCTTCCAGTGAGTGATTTCTTCCGGGACTGGATCCGGACCTATCACCTGCAACCACATCATCTCCCGGCGAACGCCATCACCTCTCTGTCTGCTTTCGTTTCTTCGATCGAGGGCTACACCGGGCTATGGCCTATGAAGGAGCTGTGGATCTGGTTCTTCGGCCTCCGCCGTAACGTCGTCCCCAACATCCACGCCGAGTCGGAGGACAAGTAGCTAACTCAGTTCGGAGCTGCCTCGATCTCGCCTCGGAGGTATTCAATCTTCCCCGGGTCACCGGACTTGACTCCTGCAAAGGGTGGGCCTAGACCTTCTTCTACGTCCGGAACGAAGGCACGGAAGATTTGATCCGGTTGCTGCCCTACGCTCCGGGTCCCCTGACACCGATTTCTGGGAGGAGGTTGCCAGGAAACCTACAGCCCTGGCCAACCAAGTGAATAAAAGGTTTGCGGAGCTGAAGAAGCTTGGATTGCGCAACGAGGATGCCATGATTACATTCGTGCGCAACCGAATCTCTCCCCTTCAGCGGCGCACTCACAAGTTGTGCCATATGAGCTTTAGTCGCGACCCCAACCGAACCTCCTCATTCGAGTTGAGCAATACGGAGATCTTCCGCCGGGTCAAGGCTCTTTTAACCACCCATAAGGACTTCTCCGCCGAATGGACATGGGGAATCAAGCATTACTACCGTGACAGGCTCCCTCCCGCGGTAAGCTTCGCGGGATAAACTTATTTCGGGTCAATTTCATGTCGGCCCTTATCACATTCTTGACTTTGCCCCTTGTGCTTTTTTCTCAGCTGTTTCTCCAGCAAACCCTCGAGGATGGCTCGGATCCGACCCTTAAGTGGGCCCCGGACCGAGAAATTCCGGACGAGGAGAAGCCGGACCAGGAGATGTTCCTCCCCACACCCGATGCTACCAGACGACCCAGCGGTAAATTATCTTCTCTTAGAGATTGGCTCGACGATGAGGATGACTCGGATATCGATGTGATTGAACCCGTTGAGGCTGTCCCTCCTTCTTTTGCCTACCCGGCATCAGCTAACCCCGGTGGGCACATCCACGAGGATCCTCCCCTTGCCATAGGCGAGCCTGTTCCGGCGGCGTCAAAGAAGAAGCGCGGATCCGCGTCGAGTTCTTCTTCCGAACCTTCTCAGCCTTCCAAAAGGCAAAAGAAGGCCGGAGACAAGACTGCCTCCAAACGGGTAGGCAAAGCCCCGGCAAGGAGGGCCCGGAAACCTAAGGAGACCGAGACCTCGGATGCGTAAGTCCTTTTTTCACTACGCAACACACTTCTCCCTGCTTCGGGGTAATTTCACTCCTGACATTATTTTCTCTTGCAGGGCTCCTGTGGAGGTCCCTCAGAGCGGATCGAGCATCTCCTCTCCTCTTCGCTCTAGTCCTTCCCCTCCCCGTGACGACGAGTCACGCCCGCTGAGCCCTATTCCGGAGGGCTCTGCGGCCGCTCCGGGTTCCGCAGTACCTCCTTCAGAGGGACGCGACCTCGGATCGGGAGGGGTCGGATCGGCCGATGCAATTACGTCCGGCACTTCGGCATTGCCGCAACCAGCAACAATTAAGTCTACTCCAGCACCAAAGAAAGCAGCTCCAAAGACCAGCCACCGAACCAGCGCTACCGTCCGGTTCAAGAAACCAACAAGAGCTCCAAAGGCCAGCCACCAAAGCTCCTGCGCCAAGTTCATCTGCCTCGTCCGAGTCATCTCAAGCTCGGCGAGGACCCACTCCAGCGGTTTCCAAGGGCAAATCCACTGCGGTCACTTCCTCCCAGCAGGCCAAAGGCAAATCCACCTCCGCCGAGGCTGGGCAGCGAACCTTGTCGTCGATGCTTCCAAAGAAATCACCAGCAGCGACGGATCCTCCTGCCGAGCCAGCTGATTCGCAGCAGATGGTTCTTCACACTAGCCCAGCTCTTACCCTGATTGAAAGGAAAGAAGCTCACGCCAAGGGCTTGGTGGCGCCTCACATGCCCACTGGCGAATGGTACCCTCCGAGCCTCATCGAGTTCGTCATGAACTGGAATAAGGCGAAGTTCGTCTACAACGACGATCTCCCGGAAAAGTTCGGCCCAGCTGAATTTTCCGCTCAGATGAATACCGCCGCCAAGGCCATTAACCTCGCTGGGCGTATGATGGAGGTACGTTGTTTCTTCTTTACATGCTGTAGATAATAACCATTAGTCCCCGAGCCTCCGGCGGAGTAACTTGTTACTCGGCCGGATGCTCCTTAGAAGATCAATGTAGCTGCATGTAAACTTCGAATGTGCACACACCTAGAGCCGGGTTAAGTTCCGCTTGGCCCGGATCTTGTATACTTCGAATGTGCACACACCTAGAGCCGGGTTAAATTCCGCTTGGCCCAGATCTTGTATACTTCGAATATGCACACACCTAGAGCCGGGTTAAGTTCCGCTTGGCCCGGATCTCGTATACTTCAAATATGCACACACCTAGAGCTTGGTTAAGTTCCGCTTGGCCCGGATCTCGTACACTTTGAATATGCGCCGAACTAACTTTACACGCCTGTGCCTTTGTCAGGTAACTACCAACCGTGGGAGCACCGAGTTTTAGCGCCTGCTTGATACCCATAAGACCTTGCGCACAAAACACGTTGCACTTGGCGCGGAGCATGAAAAGAGGGGTAATTTCCTCTCTTAACACCTCACCGCTTCGTTTGTTTCTGCCGGACTAACCTCCTTATTCGGTTTTTTGCAGCTGGGGTGGAGGATGAAAACAAGATTATGCGAAAAAACTTGGAGGAAATCCGAGGTATGTCCCCTTTCGGCCAACATCACTGTGTTCTCCATTCTTTCTTTTTCTTGGCTCGGCAAACATTCACTCCTCGGCTTTTCCGGGTCAACACACCATTTCAGCATTGCTTGAGGATAGTGTGCCCGTGCCTGATATGATGCTGCATTTTCTCGAACAAGCAGGACAGCATCAAGCCGAGCTGAAGAAGAAGGACGATGAGCTCGCCCTCCTCCGGACCAAGGACAGAGAGATAGCCAAACTCAAGGCCGAGATGGAGAAGATGAAGGCCCAACACAAAACCGAGCTCCATAAAGTTGGCCAGAACTTCACCGAGGAGCGTGAGCGCTTTACCCTTCAGATCTCCAAGGACCGGGATCTGCTCAAGGAATCCGAAGTCCGGCTTGGGTCGGCGCTTGCCGAGCTTGAGCAACTTCGCCAGAGACGCAATAGTTGCATCAAGGAGTTGACCCGGATCCATCGCCATATCTCACGTAAGTTTCTTCTCCTTGCCCGTCCTAGTTTTCCAGGTCAGCTCATATGCCTTTGCTTCAGCATCCTCCCTTTCCTTATTTTCAGATAACTTTCCGGAGGGTACTGCCATCGCCAGTGCTGCCGTTGCCAAATTCCGCCAAGAGAGGGGTACTCCATCGCTCCTCATGGTGAGAGCATCCCCTTAGACATGGAGGACTTGATGGTTAGCATGTCAGCTCGGGTGGAAACTATCAAGAACTATGGAAAAGATCTCCTCAACGTTGCGGTCCGGATCTTCAACACATTCTGGCCAAGCAAGGACGCTCCAGAAAGGATCACGCTCCTTGCGGAAAAACTGATGGAGATTGAGACTCAACTTGACCTTGGAGGAATCACTGGCGTGCCGCTGCAGATACCCTTCTCCATCATATCCTTTCATGGTACGAGAAAATCGACCGAGCCTCCACACCCGTCGGCACCGGATCCAAATGGACCGATGATCCGAGGGGTATCTCGGCCAGCTTGCGCCTACGGCCTCATCGAATACTCTCCAGTCCATGACTGGGTTGAGGGGCCGAGCTTTCTGGAATCCGGCGAGGAGGAGCAGATGGAGAACGTGGAGGATGGGTCGGGCAATGATGGAGAAGATGCTGCTTCAGATATTGAAGACAGTGATGATGACACCGAATTTCCTCCTCCTGCTGTTCCTTAGTTGAAAAAACTTGACAATTTATCAGATCCCCGGTATGCCGGGTGCAATTGTATGCTGAATACATAATATTTTGCTACTATGCTTGTATGCCGGATTAACTTGGGCGTAGTCCCCGAGTTTCATTTTCTTGTTCGTCCAATTCTCCGGGTCGATCCGTGTCTACCTTGATTCGGTTTTACGACTTACGAACCCGAGCCTCAAGAATCGTTTTAACAATACTAAGAAACTTTGAGGCTTGGCTCAAAATAATTCAACATAATAGCTTGAAAGTAAATACGGGGTTAGTCAGAAAAAAAAACGTTAGTTGGAATAGGATCGTTTCCTTAGTAGTTTTTCATGTGCTACGCAATTCTAAACTTGTTCCCTTGCTTGCCATAAAGCCAATTCTTGTTGGATAGCAGCAAGTCGAAGGGTTGGGTTTTTGGTGCTCCCACATTACTAATCCGGGTTAAGTGAAACGAGTCATTCCAGCTAACGCATAAAAAGTAACAACAATCATTTATTAAGGCAGTCCCCGAGTTACTGCTCGAGGCTCCGCTATTTCATTGATAAGCCCATTGCCGACATACATACCGACATATGAGGATGACTTGGGTACATACACTTTTTGGCTAAGTGTAGAAGGGGCGAAGTAGTGCTACATTCCACGGTCGCTTGGATTCCTCTCTGGACCTGTTCGCCTTGTTCCTTTCCTGTGGCTTTGCATCTATGAGATAGTAAGAGTCATTGTGCAATGCTTTGCTCACGATAAATGGTCCTTCCCACGGGGGGGATAATTTATGCATGCCAGTGGTACGCTGTACCAACTGGAGCACCAGATCGCCTTCCCGGAAGACTCGGGCGCACACTTTCCGGCTATGATAGCGTCGGAGGTTTTGCTGATATATGGCGGATCTGGACAATGCCAGTTCTCTCGCTTCTTCCAGCAGATCAACATCATTTTGCCGGGCTTCTTGCACTTCGGCTTCTGTGTATTGGGTGACCCTAGGCGAATCATGCTCTATGTCGGATGGTAATACAGCTTCTGCCCCATATACCAGAAAAAACGGCGTGTAGCCTGTTGATCGATTCGGAGTTGTTCTTAAACTCCACAATACCGCTGGTAATTCTTCTATCCAGCACCCCGTTGATCTTTGCAGCGGCTCAATGAGCCAGGGATTGATCCCGGATAGCACTAATCCGTTGGTGGTCGCGCTACCCGTGACGTCAGTGCTGACGCCGGCCACGCGCGCACGCGCCATCATTGCTCTGCGACGGGCAGTGTAACGTCCCGTCGCGCGTCGCCTCGGGGAACTGCTTGTCCGGCGCTTCGGTTCCCGTCCCAGGATCTTCTGCGCATCCCGTCCCGGCACATGGGATCTAGGTGGCGGTTGGGATGTGGGTCGCCCGGATGCGCGCCACGTGGCCCTGCCGATGGTTGCCCTTCCGATCCTTTAAAGGGATGCCGCGGGGGAGGCAGTTCTTTTCCTTCGCTCCCCCGCTGCAACCTTTCTCTCCTTCTCGCACGCTGCTGCTCATGTGCTCCTGCCTTCGCCGCTTGCCGCCGACGCTTACGGGCCACCGCTCCTCCTTGCCGCTCCTTCTCCTCAGGAAATGGCCGTGACCGTGGAGCCTCGGGCTCCATCACCGAGATCGATCGCGAAGTATCACGACCGCCCCTCCGCCCGGAGGAGGTGGCGGTGCGGTTGGCGCCGGTGGGGGAAGTGTCGCCTCATCTGGCGGAGAGGAGCGTGTTATCTTCCTCTCGCATCTGGCGCGCGGGTTTGCGCTGCCGCTCCACCCCTTCTTTCTGACCTTTCTGGCCTTCTTCGACCTCCGCCTCCACCACCTCGATGCCAGGGCCATCGGAACGCTGGCGCACTTCATGGCGTTCTGCGAGAGTTACCTCGGGATCCAGCCGGATCTCGGGCTCTTCTTCCGGCTCGTCCGAGTTCGGCCGCAGGTCCAGTACACGAAGGGTTTGCTAGTTGTCTGTGGCGGCGCCTCCATATACTCCCGCTCCCAATCCGGCTACCCGAAGTTCTTGCTCCAGGACACGGTACGGCTATGGCAGCAGTCGTATTTTTATGTCAAGAATGTCATCGGCGTCGACCGGATAAACCTGCCGGCCTTCCAAGACATCGAGTCCAGCCGGCAAAACTGGGACCTGAAGGTCTATGGCGACAAGGCGGAGACGGACGCGATGCTGGCACGCATGCGCTCCCTTGTCACCTGCCAGCTAACCGGTCGGGACATCACCCTTAGCTGGATGTCCCGGCTGATGATACCGCTCCAGCAGCGGGCGCACAAGATGTGCTTCTACTCCGGCCGGCTGGACCCGACCCGGCTATCGCGTCGTGATCCCTGCTACCACAACTTGAAGGAGTGGTTGTGGATGATCAGCAAGGAGGGGCTGCCGGAGAACTGGAAGTTCAGCCTAGCACCCTACAGCCGGGAGAACCGCGCGCCTCGGGTAAGTTCTTGTAGCCGGATTTTTTTCTTATTCCCTCTGTTATCTCCTTGTTCTGTCTGGCTGACCTTTTGCATTCGCCAGATCTTCCCCTGCATCCTTCGCAAGGAGGGCGATACTCCTCTCGAGGTGTTCGCGCCGGACTTGCCCGAGCCGCGCGCTCGGCGATCTGGCGAGGAATCCGATGGGGACGGTGATGCCTTCCCCAGCCGGAACAACGAGCCGGTCGCCGACCCGCACACAGAGGTGCACGAGGAGGAGGATGCCAGGCCGACTGCGGAGCCGGTGACGCGCTCTGCGGCGGACGGTGAAGCAGGCGGGAGCGGCTCCGGCCATTCTGGCTCCCGCCGGCCTGTGGCGGAGGAGCCGGCTCCGAAGAGGGGTCGGACTAGCGCCCTGCCGCCAAGCCGTCTTGGCCGGAAGAAAGGGTCGCCCCCGGTTGTGCCGGGTACGTTTTTCTCCCTCCCCCCCTTGGTGCTTTCTGTTTGTTTTTCCTTGTCCTTGTTTTTCTGACTTTAGCCTGTTTTGCTCTTGTCTTTTCCTCTTTCCCTTTAGCGCACTGGTTTCTTTCAGCGCCGCGAGCCCGGCTCGGACGCCAGCCGGGTCACCACCTCGCGCCCCGACTGATCCAACTGGCGCCTCCCCTTCCTCTGAGGCGTAGCCTCCTTCTCCTCCTCAAGCGAGTCGGCTGCCCCCTTCCAGCCAGAAGGTCCCCAGCCGGAAGCGACTCGCTCCCAGCCGGAAGGTTCCTCCGCGGGTGCGCGGGGGGCTACTGGCAAGGAGCTTGTCGTGGTTGGCGATGACGACTCCGACGTCGCCTTGAAGGAGTGGCGCAGCGGTGCTCGCGGCGAAGGAGTCCTTGGCCGTCAACGCCGTGGACGACGACGCCTCTTCCGCCGCTTCACTGTTGGATCTTGCCGCCATGCTCGAGCTGGCGGTGAAGGAGATCCGGCTGCTTGAGGCCACAGCCGGTGGGAACCAGATGCTGGAGCAGAAGCTTGCTGCAGCCAACGGGACCTCCCAGAGTAAGTCCGCCTTATCCGTCTGGCTCTTTTTTTTTAATAGTCGGCTTCACAGCTGTCTCGTGCGCCAGCGCAAGATCGACGCTGAAGAAAGCGAACGACCGGCTGAGCAGGTCCAACTCCACGCTGCGCTTGCAGAACAAGGACTGGCACGCGCGAGTAGACGGCTTGGAGGCTACCGTCAAGGAGCACGACGCCTCGCTCGCTAGTCGGGCCGAAGCTTTCTCCCTTCTCGAGGCCCAGAACAAGGACCAAGAGAAGGAGATAAAACGGCTAGCGGTCAAGGAGAAGGCGCTGGTGGAGGAGTTGATGCAAGTCGGCCACACTGCCAAAGGTGAGTTCTTTCTTCCGTCTTCTTTTCTTTCCGGATCCGGTAGCCGGATTTGACTCCTCTTTCTCGGCAGATGTTTACCCGGCATAGACCTGCTGGCCTACAACCGGCTGCAGGAGAACTGGCCGGGAGCGCAGCCGATGGCTCAGGAGCTCGTCGTTCTTCTTGGCGAGGAGGCCGCGAAGCTTCGTCAGGCGGCGCGGGACGTCTTGTCCTTTGTGTGGCCGGAGGCTCCGGTTCCGGAGACGATGGCGCAGCTGGCGGTGAAGGTGGGGGAGGTGCCGGCTGCGGTGGACCGGCTGCAGGATCTGGCGGCGCGGGGCGGAGCGGAGATGGCCTTGGCGCTGATGCTTTCCTGGTACAAGGATGCTCGCGTCGAGAAGATCGATGGGGGCTTCCGCGCCGAAGCCGATCTTGCCGCCATCCGCCAAGCCCATCCGGAGCTTCGCGAGTACGCCATCAAGATCGCCGACTACGTGGATCCGGACGAGGTGCTCACCGACTCGGAGTCCCCCGACACTCCGGATGCGGAGTCCTCGGTGCCGCCGTCTGCCAGCGCCGGAGCCGGAACGAGCACTGCGGCTCCGCCCCCGCCTCCAGCATCTACCAGCCAGGAACGCCCCCACGGCAAAGGCCCTGCCGTTTAGCTGTTGCCCCGGGATGCCGGGTGTATTTTTCTTGTTTTAGATTGTCGTAAAACTTGTCTGTCTGTACCGGCTATCTTTGATGCCGGGTAACTCTCGGGAGCTTCGTCTCCCTTTTGCCTGTTAATGCTGGATTCTTGAGTCTTTCTTAACTTGTGTCTTGAATTTTCTTTTGATATCTTTGCCGGCTCGCTCCGCCTGGCTAACCTCGTCCAGCTACACACTCTTAGCCGGACGAACTACACCTCCAGTGGGGGCACGCCAGCGCACCCACTGGGTGTAGCCCCCGAGATTCGGAGTAGCTGGCGTAGCCAGGTGCTTCGAATCTTCCTTGTTCTTCCCCGCTCTTCTAAATTTATCCGACCGATTGGCCTCGTCAGTGGGCGCCTTCACGGGGAACCAACATTCTGTGGGGAGCGCGGCGCACTTGGGTGTAGCCCCCGAGATTCGGAGTAGCTGGCATAGCCAGGTGCTTCGAATCTTTCTTGTCTTTTATTGCTCCCGCCCTTGCCCTCGCCTGGGCTCTGAATTGCCGGCTAAACGCCCTTAGTCGGCCAGGAACTACAAGATTCCACTGGGAGCACGCGAGCGCACCCAGTGGGTGTAGCCCCCGAGATTCGGAGCGCTTGATGAAGGCAAGGGCTTCGAATCTTCTTTCCTTCTCCTGAATTCCGACTCGAAGTAGTCGGACAAGAACGCACATATGCATACACATACATCTTCATAGGTTAATAGGTTAGTCCGTCAAATCGTAGCCGGGAAACGGCTTATTTTTTCAAAAACTGGCTTGCTCCTTTCTAGGCACTTAGTCGCTTTCTCGTGTGTTCTGCTGTTTTCGCTGCGTCCTTGCCGGACAACCGGGTTGCGGTCTGCAGCCGGAATCGAAGGGAGCTGACAGTACATTACGCACGGTACTAGCGGCTTAGCGGCTGGATTGGTTTGAGCTAGTTGCGGGGCCGGGACGCCCGATCTGTCACGCCTCTTCCCCGTTTTTCATGTGGGATGCCTCGGGCTTTTGCTCTTGCTAGCCGGATAGCCGGGTTGCGGTCTGTAGCTAAGACGAAGAGTAGGCCTCTGACATCATCGCACACTACTCAGCCGGTTTGTTGGCTTAAGAGGCCGGGCCAGCCGGCGAGCCCCCGGGTAGGGGTAGCCGGAGCCAGAAAATTTTTAATCGGAGAACAGGTACGCACACATTTCCAGAAGGAGCCCCCGAGATTCTCGTGGGAGTCCGCATTTTCATTTATGAGGTGTTCGGGATACATACACTGTTTGGCGACTAGGTGTAAAACGGGCGTAGCAGGGCCGCGTTCCAAGGACGTTCGGTCTCCTCGTCCGATTTGTCCATCTTGTTCTTGCACGGCTGCTGTGCATCGATGAGGTAGTAAGAGTCGTTGGGCAGCGCCCGGCTGATGATGAAGGGGCCCTCCCAGGGTGGTGATAGCTTGTGCATGCCCTTCGTGTCTTGCACCAACCGGAGAACCAGGTCACCCTCGCGGAATGCGACTGGGCGAATCCGGCTGGAATGGTAGCGGCGTAGTCGCTGCTGGTACAGGGCAGATCTGGACAGGGCCAGGCCTCCTCCAGGAGATCTACCCCGTCCTCCTGCGCCTCCTTGTTGGCCTGCTCGTCGTAGAGGAGCTTGCGGGGGAGTCGAATTCGATGTCGGCGTAGAGGACGGCTTCCGATCCGGAGACCAGGAAGAATGGCGTGTAGCCGGTTGACCTATTCGGTGTGGTGAGGAGGCTCCACAGCACAGCCGGAAGTTCTTCGATCCAGCATCCGGGTGACCGCTCCAACGGCTCGATGAGACGTGGTTTGATGCCGGCTAGCACCAAGCCGTTTGCTCGTTCGACCTGCCCGTTGGACTGTGGATGTGCGACGGAGGCGAGGTCTAGTCGGATGCCCTTGTTGCTGCAGAACCGGGTGAAGGCCCCCTTGGTGAAGTTCGTGCCGTTGTCGGTGATGATGCTATTGGGGTAGCCGAAGCGGTTGATGATGTCGGTGAAGAAGGTAACCACCATCGCCCCGTCCAGCTTCCGAATAGGCTTGGCCTCGGTCCACTTTGTGAACTTGTCCACCGCTACCAGCAGGAGGGTCATTCCCGCGAGAGCTCGCTTGAAGGGCCCGACCATGTCGAGGCCCCAAACTGCGAAGGGCCAGGTGATCGGTATGGTCTTTAGCACCGAGGTTGGCATGTGCCTGAGCTGCCCGAAGCGTTGGCACCCATTGCACGCGCGGACCAGCTGCTCGGCATCCTCGAGGGCGGTGGGCCAATAGAAGCCGTGTCGAAACGCCTTGGCGACTATCGCCCTTGACGAAGCGTGGTGCCCGCACTCGCCCTGGTGGATGTCCTTGAGTAGCCGGTAGCCTGTGTCTACGTCGACACATCTTTGGAAGATACCGGATACACTGCGCTTGTATAGCTCGCCGTTTATGATGGTGTATGTGTGCACGCGGTGTCGGATTTGTCTGGCCTCCACCTCGTCATCCGGGAGCTCGTTGTTGGCGATGTAGTTCATGAAGGGCTGTGCCCAGGGTGGCACTTCCCGGATGACGAGGACGCTCCTGTCCTCCGGCTATCGGGTGTCGGTGGGCCGTCCGGGTGGGGTGTCTGGGGCGGCAGCCCCTGAGCCACTGGGCGAGCCGGAAGCCCCCAGGTCCTGCGAGCCGGAGGGCACCGCCTGGCCAGAGTTGGCCCGAGTTTTCTTCTTTGGTGGCTCCGCCGGCTCCGCCTCCGCTGCCCCGGCTACCGGGACGCTCCCCGCCCAGATGATGGAATCTGATTCCGGCGACGGGTTGATGGATGGATTGCGTAGTTGCTCCAGGGAGACCCCTGGCAGGATGGCCTGCCTGGTGGACCCTATCTTGGAGAGCGCGTAGGCTGCCTCATTGTTGGTGCGGGGGACGTGATGAAATTCGCACCCGTCGAAGGAGGAGCTGAGCTTCTGGATGTGGAACCGGTAGAGGGCCATGTTGGCATCTCTGGCGTCCTATTCCTCGGATACTTGTTGTACCACCAGGTCCAAATCGCCGAAGCACAGGATCCGGTTGACGCCGATTTCCTTGGCCAGCCGGAGCCCGTGCGCCAGTGCCTCGTATTCGGCTACGTTGTTGGAGGCCTTGAAGTGGATCTGCAACACGTACTCCAGCCGGTCTCCCTTGGGCGAGGTGAGCACGATGCCGGCTCCCAAGCCCCTGAGCATCTTCGACCCGTCGAAGTGCATCCTCCAGTGGTCCGAATCCGGAACCGGTGGGAGATACTAGGTCTCGGCCCAGTCGACGAGGAAGTCCACCATCGCCTGTGACTTGATCGTGAGCCGTGGCTCGTACTGGATGGAGTAGGCAGCGAGCTCGATGGCCCATTTGGCGACCCGGCCGGTGGCGTCCTTGTTGCCGATGATTTCTGAAAGGGGTGCAGTGCACACGACCTTGATCGGGTGCTCCTAGAAGTAGGTGCTTGAGCTTCTTGCATGCTAGGTACACGCCGTAGCACATCTTTTGGTAGTGGGGGTAGTTCTGCTTGGAGAGGGAGAGAACCTTGCTGAGGTAGTAGACGGGTCTCTGAACTTGCTAAGCCTTGCCTTCCTCGGGGCGCTCCACCACCAGGACGACGCTGACGACCCGGCTGGTGGCTGCTATATAGAGCAACATCGGCTCCTTGCTAGCCGGTGTGGCTAGAACCGGCGCTGTGGACAGCATGCGCTTGAGGTCGTGAAACACGGTGTCGGCCTGCGAGGTCCAGGAGAACTTGTCCGTCTTTTTCATCAGCTGGTACAACGAAAGTGCCTTCTCCCCCAGCCGGCTGACGAAACGACTGAGAAAAGCCAGGCATCCGGTGAACTTCTAGACTCCAAGCAGGTTCTTGGGCGGTTGCATCCTTTCGATGGCCGCGATCTTCTCCGGATTTGCCTCGATGCCTCACTGAGATACGAGGAAACCGAGTAGCTGGCCGGATGGTACTCCTAAGACGCATTTTTCCGGGTTCAGCTTCATCTGGTACTGGCGGAGGTTGCCAAATGTTTCTCGCAGATCCTCGAGGAGGGTGCGCTTTTCCTTGGTCTTGATGACCACGTCATCCACGTAAGCGTGCATGTTTCGGCCTATCTGCGAGTGCAAGCATTTCTGCATACGTCGCTGATAGGTGGCGCCTGTGTTCTTTAGGCCGAAAGGCATGGTTACATAGCAGAAAGCCTCATAGGGGGAGATAAATGATGTCTTAATCTGATTAGCCGGGTTTAGCCGGATCTGATTGTATCCGGAATAACAATATAGAAAAGACAACAAATCATAGCCGGCCGTGGAATCGATGACCTGATCGATACGGGGCAAGGCGAAGGGGTCTTTCGGGCATGCCTTGTTCAGGCTGGTGTAGTCGATACACATGCGCCAGGTCTTGTTCTTTTTCAACACCAGGACTGGGTTCGCCAGCCAGTCCGGGTGGTATACTTCCATGATGAACCCGGCTGCGAGGAGCCGGTTGATCTCGTCACCGATTATCTTTCTCTTTTCTTCTGCGAACCGGCGTAGAGGTTGTTTGACCGGCTTGGCATCCGGACGCACATGAAGTGACTGCTCGGCGAACTCCCTCGGCACACCCGGCATGTCTTTGGGAGACCATGCGAAGATGTCCCGATTCTCATGGAGGAAGTCGACGAGCGCGCCTTCCTATTTGCTGTCTAAGCCGGCACCAATGGTGACGAACTTAGTCGGGTCGGAGGGGTCGAGCAGGATCCTCTTCGTCTCCTTTGCCGGTTGGAAGGCTCCTTCTCCAGCCGGTTTGTTGCTAGCCGGGACGTCCTGCTGGGCCATGGCCACATTGCGCATGATCGCGCGCTTTTCTTCAGCTATGATGAGGGCCTCTGCTAGTTTGGAACCGGCTGAGGCGCACTCCATCGATCGCCTGAAGCAGCCGGCGACGATGATCACGCCATGGGGTCCTGGCATCTTCGTCTTGAGGTATGCATAGTGGGGGACGGCCATGAACTTGGAGAGGGCGGGGCGCCCGAGGAGAGCGTGCTAGGAGCTCGTCAAATTTACCACCTCGAACCAGATTGGTTCGCGGCGAAAGTTCTCCTCGGTCCCGAAGATGACGTCCTGCTGGATTTTTCCCAGCGGAGCGCAGGCTGGCCCCGGCAGTACGCCGTGGAACGTCGTGGTAGTCGGGCGCAGGTCGCTTTCGCGAATGCCCAGCTTCTCCAGCGAGGACTGGTAGAGGAGGTTGAGGCTGCTGCCTCCGTCGATGAGGACGCGTGAAAATCGGCAGGTGCGCGCGTTGGAGACGATGAGGGGGTCGAGCACCATGGCGTAGCCCCCGGGAGTCGGCAGATGCTCAGGTTGATCTGCCCGGCTCCAGGTGATGGGGGTTTCCGACCAGTTCAGGTATTGGGGGACCGGAGAAACGATGGTGTTGACCTCCTTGGAGCGTCGCCTGCGGTTGTGCTTGTCGTCCTGCTCCGTCTCGAAGATGTGGTAGGCGCGGCGGCGGGGTAGCCGTTGTTGTTGTTGCCGCCGTTGCCCGTTATCATTACCGCTCGCCTAGCCGGTGGTGGGGTCCACCCGGTGGGGAGGCTGGAGACGAGGCTGGTTGCCTGGTCCTTTAATTTGGCGAGTCCAGTGCGATTCCGGGTGGTGTCGTGGCGGTTTGAAGGGACCGCTATGCCACTTGCACGGGCCGTCAATCATCTGGTCGAAGGTGAGCCGGGGCATCTGCCTTCTTGTGTCCTTAGCCGGTGCGTCGGGCGCACCTTCTACGGCATTGACCTGACGCGCGTCGTAGCGAGGCTTCTGCTGCCTGTCCTGGCGGTACCCGTGGAACCGGTTATCGTTGTCGTGGCGTCTAGAGGATCCGGCTTCACCAGCCGGATTGCTCAGACGGTCGCGAGCCGGTTCCGTGGGAGTCGGACGGCCTTCCGCATTTACTCGGAGGGGCTTCTTCATGGCGGCATCTGCCATGGCGTACTGGTCGGCAACCGTCATGAGCTCCGCCATGGTTTTTGGCTCGTCACACAGTAGCCGGTGGCGAAGCATAGTGCCCTCTCGACATCCTTCGATGAAGAAACCGATGGCTTGGCTCTCCAGGATGCCCTCGCAAGTGTTGCGGAGCTCCGTCCACTTGGCGAGGTACTCGCGGTCGGTCTCACGGTCGCCCTGGACGCACAAGGCCAGGTCGCGCAGGCGCCCTGGGCGCTTGTATGTGCCGTTGAAGTTGCGGACGAAAAACTTCTCGAAATCAGGCCAGGCGTTGATGATGTTGGGCGCGTGGCTATTGAGCCAGGTTCTTGCCGACCCGGTTAGCATGAGAGGGACGTATCGCACGGCTGTGCGCTTATTCCCGTGGGCGATGCCGACTACCGTGGCGTAGTCGGTCAACCAATCTTCCGGCTTCATGCTGCTGTCGTACTTGGGGGTGTCCCTGGGCAGGGAGAATTTATCCGGAAACGGCTCATTCCAGATGCAGGGTCCGAAACAAACTGGTCCGGTAGAATCTTCCTCCTCCATGACGCGTGCTTGAGCGAGCAGCTCGATGCGGTCGCGGGCATCCGGACAATCCGGGTTGGGCGCGCCCACCGGGCCCGAGAGGCGGGAACCGGCTGGTCTGGGTGCTCCAGCTGGTGGGGGTGGAGGTGGCAGGTTGCTGTTGACTGGCTGCTCCTGGCGCGGCTGGCCCCTGTTGCCGGAGCTGCGATGCCTGCTGCGGGCCCTAGCCGGCTGAGGGGAGGACACCTGCTGCGTGTCACGTGGTGCGCCCCTGCTGTTGGCGGGTAGCCTGCTTCCTCTGGAGTAGCTAAGGTCCTCCTGCGTCTGCCGGTTGGCGCTGCCTCGTCCATGACGGAGGAGCTCTGAGCGAGCGTACTGGCGGGCTCGCTCCTCGCCCTCCAGGCTGGGTAGTTCTTCTGCTGCGGCTCGCGCCGCGCGCAAGTTCTTGATGGGTGTGCTGTAGGTGGGCCGCGTAGGGGCAGGCGCGGGATCCGGTTCTCCGTCCTTTCTCCATCCTGCCGCCTAGCTCACCGCCTCGACGTCGTACCTGGCTGCGCCGGCTCGGCTCTACAGTAGCCGGGGTGAGACCGTGCGCGCGGTCATACTCGCGCCTGGCGATCTCCAGCTGCTTGCGGGCTGCTGCCAGCTCCATGGCCTCCTGGAGGAGGATCTGTCTCTCCATGGTGAAGTTGGCCTCATTCTCCTCCGGGTTGTCCCCGAGGGTAACCGGCGTCAGGAGCCGATCAATGGCATCCTCGACCGGGTTCCGAGGCTGCGAGGGAGCGGAAGTTCCGACCTCGTCCACGCCTTGCTCCCGCGGCCGGCGGGGCTGCGAGCTGGATCCGGCCATCATGACCTCCACGCTGCAAGGTGCGGCGGAGGTGCCACCGCTTGAGCATGGCGGCCCCGCGACAGAGACGATTTCCCTAGGGAAACGCTCCGGGATGGTGGCGATGTAGATGGGGAGATCGCCGAATAGCAGAACGGTGTCGTTTGCCGGGAAGGAAGTTCCGGCGAAGCAGGAGGCGTTGTCGATGACGTAGTCGAACTTGCTGAACGTGAGCACCAGGCCGGAGGCCACGCGCTCACCGGCTGAAGTGCGGGGTCCCGTGCGGAACGTGACTCCGGTCGAAGCCATCTGCCCCACGGTGGGCGCCAACTGTCGTTGTATTGGGAACGGCAGTACCTAAAAAGGTTAGATAGAGGTGTGGGGACTAGCAGGGAAGCTATCGACGGCGTCCGCATGCGAGATTGGGTACGAGCGAGCGTAGCGGGACACAAGAAGTACCCAGGTTCGGGGCCCTCGTGGTGAGGTAAAGCCCCTACTCCTGCCTGATCTGACTATGTGGAATATACGAGCTACAAGTGCTCCTCGAGCTGTATTCTTTAGCTACTGCCTTAAATGAACTGAGACCAACCCTTTCTACTGAGGCCCTCCCTCTCCTTATATAGGAAGAGAGGCAAGGGTCTCACTGGCTAGTCCGACTAGCGGGCCCCACAGGCGGGTCCCAACCGACTAGTCATCTCTGATGCGGCGGGGTATGTCATATCGGTATGTATGGTATATGGAGCGTATGCAGTGGGACGTCGTGCGAGCCCATCGTCAGCATAGGCCATTGTTCCCGCGTCAGCCACGCCAAGTCTTCGGTATGGGCGGGTGGTTCCCCGTCTTGTCGTCGTATAGGGCGTACCGTGAACTGATACGCACGTCGTCCTGTCCCTCTGATTGGATCCGGCTACGTCGTCGTATCCGGCCGCCTCTCCATGGTCCGGCTACTGGGTGGTAGCCGGTCCATCCTCTGTCCTTTGCATGATCGTCAGCCGTGATCCGATCATCGTGTTTCTTATTCGGGTGGGGTATCCGGGGATCATCCCCCTGACAACGGCAGCAGAAACCCCCAATTCGCTACCATGCCAGAGCTTCTTTTGTCCCAGTTCATGGTACGAACCGGGACTAAAGGTGTTCCACCACCCCGCTCTCCACCGTGGCCACGTGGACTTCCTTTAGTCCCGGTTCTTAACACAACTGGGACTAAAGGGGGGCGCTCTAGTCCCGATTGCCTAGTCTTGGTTGTGCAACCGGGACTAAAGCCATGTATTCCATGAAGGAGTTATGCCCTAGAGGCAAATAATAAAGTGTATTATTTGATATACCTCCTGTATGTTCATAATACGTTTCATACTGTGTTAATACGAAACGTTAATACATGCGTGGTATGTAAACAAACCGTGTCTCTAGTTACCTCTAGTGAACTAGTTCATTGGTCATGAGGATGGTCTATGTTTCAAGATCATGGGCATTTATGCCAACTGACAATGAGGTCATGTTATTAGTTGAATAACACGATAGACAAACATCTGACCATTATATCGTAATGAGATCTAGTTACAAAGTTCACCATTGATGATAAAACACAGAGAACCTCGCAACCTGATCCTTTGACTGTGAGGTAATGCAAATCACCATTCTGGAAGAATCTTAGATGGTTATCAAGAATCATCTCGTAACAGGGTGATCAAAAAGGTGCCACTCAGGTTTTCCGAAAGAATGTGTAGAGGAGTACATATCATGACCAGGATTTGTCTAGTCCATGTAACGGACAGATACATGTGGCCATCTCGGTGACGTTGCATTAATTAAGCTTGCAAGCATGTGACTAGGTCACGGAATGCAACGACATGAGAACGAGAAAACAAGTTCATCGGTAACGAGATCGAACTAAGGTATAGAGATACCGAAGATCAAGTCTCGGATGAATTAGATATCCTATGACAAAGGGAATGGGGAACGACTATCTCACGGTTCGAGCGATTGTATTCGTGAAACACACGGGGGTCACATGGCCATCCAGGTCCCTCTGTCGATCATTGATATGAGAGTGGTCTCTATCATGTCCGGAGTGTTTCCGAACCGCAGGATGTCACGCTTAAGGGTGGGGACGCTTAGGGTAGATGAGGTATCGTATGAGAAATAGAGAGAGAGAAACCGGAATAGTTTCGGTAACATCCGATGGAGATCGGAAGGGGTTCGGAAGATGTTCCGGAGTGAAGGAATAATATAATATGTGTATTTGAATGTTAATTGGAGAACTAATATTAAATATATATTTTATTTTATTTTAAAGGGCACTATATTGCTAATGGGCCTCACCCGAAGGGAGGCCCAAGTGGGCAAGGCGCCTAGGGAGAGGGGGCCAGCCGGCCTAGGGCTAGTGGGCGGCCCCAGTGGGGCCCACCTAGGGACAGTGGCTTCCCTAAGGTGGCCGGCGGGTGTGGGAATAGTCCCACACCGCCTGGCCCCTGGGTGGTGCGCCCCCCCCCCCCCTCCTACTATATAAAGGGTTCCCCCTTCCCCTTGGAAGACACCCATTCCTCTCATTCTCTCTCTCACCTGCTGAGGGCTTCCCCGTAATATTGGGGAGCAATTCGTAGTTGAGTTCTTCACCTTCACACTACCGTCGTGTGATCGGCGATCTGGCATCTACTTCTTCCGCTGCTCGGCTGGATCGGAGCCCGGTTGACGTCCACTACACCGGACGTGTGACGAACTTCGGAGGCACCACACTTGGGGTGCTGCTCGTCTTCATCAATATACGCCTTCCTGCGTAAGGCGTGCCACTCTCTGCAAAGGTATGAATACTATATTCCTTCTCCGTTACTTATGTCTACATAGTATAGATCCTGGTATTAGTGTTCGAGTAGATAGAAATTTTTTGTTTTCGCCACAACCCTTCAGTGGTATCAGAGCGGGTCTATGGGTAGACATGTCGTACGGATAGAACACATAGCAATATGTGGGCATTGATTCTCTAGTTTCTACCCTCTTTAGTGTTATTGTTCATATCACGCCACTATTTGATGAAGCGGCCCCCAACCGACCTCACGTGGTGATTCACGAGACTGGTCCACAACTCAAAGTGGCTTAGGGGGGTGTATGTCTCTCTGCAGTAGTTGATATGGCCTTAACACTGGAGGGCCCTGAAAAGGGAAGAAGAACAACAATCATTGAATCCATGTTGTGGCTCGACGTTCGTAGGTGGGAAGGGGTTCTACTGCGAAAGCCCTAAAGCCGCGTAAAACATGCAATAGTCAATATAGAAGCGTCTATCTTTGTTATTGCATAGGGGCAAGTATTATAACATGGAAATTACAAGTTTATGAAACTCTCATTGAAGCTATTAATGATGATCACAAAGCTATAACCATGTCATAACACTTTACTTTAGAAGTATTACTTATTGTGCTAGTATACTTGCTAGACGGTAGCATAATAAGATAATCCCTCGTAGTATTCCAGTTATCGTATTCCCCTTGTGTGTGCACCACCAAGAAAGTTCTTCGGTATGAGGTGATCCAGGGTGATAGGCCTGGGTGTCAGACATATCTACGTTCGCATACAGTGGGTGTAAGCCATGTTGCACTGCAATTACACACGAGTTAGGACTGGCAAGCCTAGCACGCTAGAGAAGCGTGGCCTTGGAATACAAGAGACCAAAAGGTCGAGCATGAATCACATGGTTGATGTGATCGACATTAGGGAATGTCCACCTTTGATACTGCACTGATGGCCGTGACGATCGAGGGAGGTGCAGGGGATAGGGATCATGTGATCACTAAACGAGTAGAGGTATGTTCGCTTAAGTGGGAGTTCCTTTATTAAAATTTGAACTCCTTATTATGAACATAGTCTAAACACTTTGCAAATCCTTTGTAGATGCCTCGCCCACCCACCTTCAACCTAAGCACTTTCCTCGAGAAGGACAAGCTGAAAACTGATGGAACCAACTTCACCGCATGGTTCCGCAATCTTAGGATCCTCCTAGTCCCCTACAAGTTGACTTATGTCATCGAGGCTGAGCTTCCGGCTAAGCCTGCAGATTCCGCCTCCCAGGATGAAAAGAATGTCTGGCAGTCCAAGGCGGACGATTTCTCCCTTATCCAGAGTGGAATGCTCTATGCCATGGAGCCGGAGCTTCAGAAGCGTTTTGAGAAGATGAATGCTTTTGAGATCATTGAGGATCTCAAAGCCATCTTTGCTCCGCAGGCTCGTGCAGAGAGGTATGATGCTTCCGAGCTCTTCTTATCTGCTAGAATGGAAGAGCATAGCAGTATTAGTGAGCACGTGGTCAAAATGTCTGGCTACGTCAAGCGCTTAAACGCCCTGGATTGCAAAATCCCGGAGGAGCTCGCTATAGATAGGGTACTGCACTCGCTGCCCCCTAGCTATAAGAGTTTCGTGATGAACTACAACATGCAAGGGATGACTAAGACCCTTGCTGAGGTGTTCGCCATGCTCAAGACTGCTGAGGTTGAAATCAAGAAGGAGCACACGGTGTTGATGGTCAACAAGACTGCCAACTTTAAGAAACTGGGGCAAAAGGGAAAAGGCAAGGGCAAGAAGTCTAAGAGGGATGGCATGTTTGCTCCTAGCACCTCAAAGACTTCAAAGCCTAGCCCTAAGCCCGGCACTTCGTGCTTCTACTGCAAAGGGGATGGGCACTGGAAACGCAACTACCCTAAGTACCTTGAAGACAAGCGAGCTGGCAAGATAGCCATTCCGGACAAAGGTATATATGATATACATGTTATTGATGTATTCCTTACAAGCGCCAGGAGTAACACCTGGGTATTTAATGCCGGATCTGTTGCTCACATTTGTAACTCTCAGCAGGATCTGCAGAGTAGGAGGTGCCTGAGGAAGGACGAGGTGACGATGCGCGTCGGCAATGGTTCGAGAGTCGAAGTGATGGTCGTCGGCACCCTACATCTCCATCTACCGTCAGGATTATTGTTGGTTTTGAATAAATGCTATTATGTACCCGCACTGAGTATGAACATTGTGAGTGGGTCTTGCTTGTTGCAAGACCATTATTCGTTTAAATCAGGAACAAATGGTTGTTCAATTTATATGAATGATATTTTCTATGTTCATGCTCCTGTATGTGATGGTTTATTCCTACTTGATCTTGATTGTGATACACACATCCATAGTGTTGATGCTAAACGTTGTAAGCATAGTGATGATAATTCCATGTACACATGGCATTGCCGTCTTGGTCATATTGGCATAAAGCGCATGAAGAAGCTTCATTCATAAGGGCTTCTTGGATCATTGGATTTCGAATCCCTTGATACATGTGAACCGTGCCTCATGGGCAAGATGACCAGGACACCATTCTCCGGAATAGTGGAGAGACCTGTAGACCTACTTGGGATCATACATACGGATGTATGTGGACCAATGAGTGTCTCAACACGCAATGGTTATCGTTACTTTGTTACCTTTACTGACGACTTGAGCAGATATGGATATATCTACTTGATGAAGCACAAGTCTGAAACCTTTGAAAATTTCAAGGAATTTCAGAAAGAGGTAGAGAATCAACTTAACAAGAAAATCAAGCACCTTCGATCAGATCGAGGAGGCGAGTATTTGAGTTATGAGTTTAACATGCACTTGAAGGACTGTGGGATCATCCCACAGCTTACGCCAGCCGGAACACCACAGCGTAATGGTGTGCCGGAACGTCGTAACCGAACCCTATTGGATAGCGTACGGTCCATGATGTCTTTAACTGATTTGTCTATGTCTTTTTGGGGATACGCGTTAGAAACCGCCGCTTTTATTTTAAACCGAGCACCATCCAAATCCGTGGAGACAACCCCATATGAGATATGGCATGGCAAGAAGCCATTGTTGTCATTTCTGAAAGTTTGGGGTTGTGAGGCTTACATTAAGAAACTGCAGCCTGACAAATTCGAACCCAAATCGGAAAAATGTATCTCTGTAGGATACCCAAGGGAAACCATTGGGTATACCTTCTACAACCAAGCCGAAGGCAAAACGTTTGTCGCTAAAAATGGCACCTTTCTCGAAAAGGAGTTTCTTGCAAAGGGAGTGAGTAGAAGGAAAATTGAGTTAGATGAAATTGGTGATCCTTCTCTCTGTATCCTGAGTAGCGCAACGAAAGCTGTTCTGAAACCGCTCTCCAACATGGAGGAAGAGTCCATTGATGCTGATCAAAACAATGACATCGAGACTCCTGAGGTTCGTAGGTCTACAAGGGTTCGTGCCACTCCAGATTGGTACAGCAGCCTTGTAATGTCTGTCATCTTAGATGATCAGGAAGAACCTGCAAACTACAAAGAAGCTATGGGTAGTGCTGACTCCGAGAAATGCCTAGAAGCCATGAAATCCGAAATAGGATCCATGCATGAAAACCAAGTTTGGACCTTGGTGGATCTTCCAGAGGGTCGCAAGGCCGTGGAAAATAAATGGATCTTTAAGAAAAATACAGATGCGAATGGTAATGTGACCATTCACAAAGCTCGACTTGTCACAAAGGGTTTTCGACAAATTCAAGGAGTTGATTACGACGAGACTTATTCTCCCGTAGTAATGCTTAAGGCTGTCAGGATTTTAATAGCAATTGCTGCACATTTCGACTATGAAATTTGGCAGATGGATGTCAAAACCGCATTCCTCAATGGTCACATTGATGAAGAGTTGTATATGATGCAACCGGAAGGTTTTGTTGATCCTAAGGATGCTGGAAAGGTATGCAAGCTCCAACGGTCCATTTATGGGTTGAAGCAAGCATCTCGGAGCTGCAACCAACGTTTTGATCAAGAGTTTTGGATTTGTCCAAAATCAACAAGAGTTCTGTGTTTACAAGAAAGCGAGTGGGAGCTCGGTAGTTTTCTTAGTAGTATATGTGGATGACATATTACTCATGGGAAACGATGTGGATCTGATGAAAAGCGTGAAAGCGTATTTGAGCAACCAATTTTCCATGAAGGATCTAGGTGAAGCTGCATACATATTAGGAATCAAGATCTATAGAGATAGATCAAGACACCTAATAGCATTAAGTCAGAGTACTTACATAGATAAGGATTTGAAGAGGTTCAAAATGGAAAACACCAAGAGGGCTTTTACACCTATGATGAAGAATTGCAACTTGAGTGTGACTCAATGTCTTGTAACGGACAGTGATAGAGAGAAGATGTCTGACATCCCCTATGCTTCTGCAATAGGATCTATCATGTATGCAATGCTTAGTACTCGACCAGATGTGGCCTTGGCTCTTAGTTGACGAGCCGATATCAGAGTAATCCAGGACCGGATCACTGGACAGCTGTGAAAAATATCCTAAAGTATCTGAGAAGAACAAGGAATATGTTCCTAATCTATGGAGGAAATGATGAAGCTCTGAACATAACAGGTTACGTAGATGCGAGCTAGAATTCAGATCATGATGACTCTAAGTCTCAAACAGGATTTGTTTTCTTGGTGAATGGTGGGGCGGTAAGCTAGAAAAGCAAGAAGCAGCCGGTGGTGGCACAATCTTCAATGGAGTCTGGATACATTGCTGCAGCAGATGCAGCAAATGAAGCTGTTTGGCTAAGGAATTTCGTCATCGAACTAGGAGTTTTTCCCAATGCACAAGACCCCGTGACGATATATTGTGATAACACAGGAGCTATTGCAAATGCAAGGGAACCAAGAACTCATTCCACAGCCAAACACATCAAGCCTAGATTTCACGTCATCCGGCAGATTGTTGACGAAGGTGAAGTCCAGATTTGCAAAGTAGATACGGAACTGAATGTAGCAGATCCTTTGACTAAAGCTCTCCAACATGACAAGCACGAACAACACCGAGATTCCATTGGTGTTAGGTTCTTGCCTATTGTAAACTAGTTTTGTATACTCTAGTGCAAGTGGGAGACTGAAGGAGTTATGCCCTAGAGGCAAATAATAAAGTGTATTATTTGATAA
Source organism: Avena insularis (assembly GCA_023614405.1). Classification (NCBI taxonomy): domain Eukaryota; kingdom Viridiplantae; phylum Streptophyta; class Magnoliopsida; order Poales; family Poaceae; genus Avena; species Avena insularis. Next base: position 104,339,092 of record CM042694.1, read on the forward strand.
ACCTCCTGTATGTTCATAATACGTTTCATACTGTGCTATAAGCGTATTGTCTGAAACGTTAATACACGTGTGGTATGTAAACAAACCGTGTCTCTAGTTACCTCTAGTGAACTAGTTCATTGGTCATGAGGATGGTCTATGTTTCAAGATCATGGGCATTTATGATGGGTTCGTAGCATGGAAAACAAAAAAATTCTATCGCAAGAACGAACAAAATCCAGATCTAATCTAGATAAAAGCCAAGATCTAATCTATTAGACATGTGCAACGAGATAGATCTGTACTAACCCTCATAAATCCAAAAGCGCTACGAGATTAGATCTCGGGGTTGATGTAGTCGATCACTTGCCGATCTCAAGATCGTGTGGACGATCCTTCCGGCACCGCGTTCCGGCGCTTCCATGATCGATCCTGCGTCTTGAGTCGGCGCACCTTCCTCTCCCGTTCTAGCGCAGCGGAGGTAGTAGATCTTCTCCACGGAATCCCAGCCACGAAGGTGTGGTGGTGGTGGTGGTGGAGTAGAGAATTCTCTGAGGCTTCACCTAAGCACTGGCAGGGAAGGAGGAGGAGAGAGGCGGCTTGGGTTTGTTGTGGAGGGGGCATGGGGGTGGCGCCCCCACCCCTCTATTTAAAGGAGGGAGGCGCCATGGGAGGAGTCCTAGTAGGACTCCCTCCCTCCCCTGGGTCCAGATTGGGAGGAGGGAGGAGTCCTCCTCCCCCATGACTCCTTGTCTTGCCCCACAAGGACTCCTTGATCCTTTCTTGGTTTTCAAGCAAACTCCAAGAAATCTCCTAGAACCTTCCAGAACATTCTGAACCTTCTAGAATCTCCATACAAACACTCCGGAACATTTCCTAACTTAGAAAATGATCCCCAATATATGAATCTTATTCTCCGGACAATTCCGGATCTCCTCGTGATGTCCCGGATCCAATCCGAGACTCCGAACAACATTCGGTCTCCAACGCATATTCCATACCTACTAAAAACAACTTCGAACCTTAAGTGTGTCACCCTACGGTTCGTGAATATGCAGACATGATGAAGACACCTCTCCGATCAATAACCATCAGCGGGATCTGGAGATACATAACGGCTCCCACATACTCAACGATGACTTCGTGATCGATAGAACCATTAACATACGAAACCAATTCCCTTTGTCACGCGATATTCTACTTATCCGAGGTTTGATCGTCGGTATCTCCATACCTAGTTCTACCTCGTTACTGTTAAGTACTCTTTACTCGTTCCATGTTATGTCATCCCTTGTGACCTAGTCACATGCTTGCAATCTAACTAAATGACATTCCACCGAGAGGGCCCAGAGCATATCTATCCGTCATATGGATGGACAAATCCCAATCTTGGTCCATGCGCTTCAACACATACTTTCAGAATACCCAATGACACCTTTATAACCACCCAGTTACGAAGCGGTGTTTGATGTCATCAAAGTACCCATCCGGTGATGGTGATTAACATAACCTCATGGTCGAAGGATTAGGTTACTATGCATTTGAAAGCTTATAGCAATACGAACTTAATGACTTGATCTTATGCTACGCTTACTATGGGTGTGTGTCCATCACATCATTCTTCTAATGATATAACCTTGTTATTAATGACATCCAATGTCCACGATCAGGAAACCATGATCATCAATTAATCAACAAGCTAGTTCCACAAGAGGCTTACTAGGGACTCTTTTATGTTTACAAAACACACATGTATTAGTGTTTCCTTATAATACAATTATAGCATGGGATGTAAACATTCATCATAAACACAAAGATATAATAATAACCACTTTTAGTATTGCCTCTTGGGCATATCTCCAACAGTCTCCCACTTGCACTAGAGTCAATAATCTAGATTACATGGTAATATACCTAACACCCATGGCGTTCTGGTGTTGGTCATGCTTTGCTCTAGGGAGAGGTTTAGTCAACGGATCTACCACATTCAGATCAGTGTGTACTTTGCAAATCTTTATGTCACCATCTCGGACATACTCGCGAATAGCATGGAAACGTAGCTTGATGTGCTTCAGCTTGCTATGTGACCTTGGCTCCTGTGCATTAGCTATGGCACCTGTGTTGTCACAGTAGATGGCCATCGGGTCCAACGCACTGGGAACCATGCCAAGTTCAGTAATGAACTCCTTCATCCATATGGCTTCTTATGCAGCCTCCAAAGCAGCTATGTATTCCGATTCAGTTGAAGATTTTGCCACAACGCTTTGCTTGGCACTCCTTCAGCTCACTGCAGCACCATTCAAAATAAATACGTATCCAGACTGTGACTTCGAGTCATCTGGATTGGTGTTCCAACTAGCATTAGTGTAACCGTTTACAACAAGCTTTTCATCACCTCCATAAGAAAGAACCATATCCTTAGTCCTATTCAGGTACTTTAGGATATTCTTGACCGCTGTCCAGTGTTCCATTCTAGTATCACTTTGATATCTGCTAGTCAAACTAACAGCATGTGCTATATCCGGTCTTGTACACAGCATGGCATACATGATAGAACCTATGGCCGAGGCATAGGGAATATTATTCATCGTTTCTCTATCTTCTGCCGTAGCCGGACTTTGAGTCTTATTCAAGGTCTTACCTGACAACATGGGCACGAACCCCTTCTTGCTCTCTTCCATTCTAAACTTCTTTAGAACTTTGTCTAAGTATGTACTTTGTGAAAGCGCTATTAGGCGTCTTGATCTATCTCTATAAATCTTGATGCCTAGAATATATGCCGCTTCGCCAAGATCCTTCATCGAAAAACTATTATTCAAATAGGTTTTGACGCTATTAAGAAGTTCTATATCATTCCCAATCAACAATATGTCATCTAAATATAGTACTAGGAATGCTACAGAGCTCCCACTCACTTTCTTGTAAATATAATCTTCTCCATAAGTCTGTATAAATCCAAAGTTTTTGATTACTTTATCAAAACGTTGATTCCAACTCCGGGATGCTTGCTTCAGTCCATAAATGGAGCGCTGAAGTTTGCATACCTTGTCAGCATCTTTAGGATCGACAAAACCCTTGGGTTGTACCATATACAACTCTTCCTAAATGTCACCATTAAGGAACGCCGTTTTGACATCCATCTGCCAAATTTCATAATCGAAATATGCAGCGATTGCTAACAAAATCCTCACAGACTTTAGCTTCGCTACTGGTGAGAAAGTCTCATTGTAGTCAACTCCTTGAATTTGTCGGAACCCTTTCGCGACAAGTCGAGCTTTATAGACGGTAACATTACCATCAGCATCTATTTTTCTTTTGAAAATCCATTTGTTCTCGACAGCCTTACGGCCATCCGGTAAGTCCACCAAAGTCCATACTTGGTTTTCGTACATGGATCCCATTTCGGATTTCATGGCTTCTAGCCATTTGTCGGAATCTGGGCTCACCATAGCTTCTTCATACGTCGCAGGTCATCGATGTTGTCCACCAACATGACGTTCAAGGCGAGTCATACCAATCGAGTGGTACGAACCCTTGTTGACTGCGAGGTTCTGCGATAACCGTTCGAAGTTTCATGATCAGCATCATTAGCTTCCTCTCCAGTTGGTGCAGGCGGCACAAAAACATCTTCCGGTGCTGCGCTACTCTCAACTCCGAGAGAAGGTTCAATAACCTCATCGAGTTCTACTTTCCTTCCAGTCACTTCTTTCGAGAGAAACTCCTTCTCAAGAAAGGATCCATTCTTGGCAACGAAAACTTTGCCTTCGGATCTATGATAGAAGGTATACCCAATTGTTTCTTTAGGGTATCTATGAAGACGCATTTCTCCGCTTTGGGTTCAAGCTTATCAGGTTGTAACTTCTTTACATACACTTCGCATCCCCAAACTTTAAGGAACGACAACTTAGGTTTCTTACCAAACCACAATTAAATGCAGTGTCGTTTCAACGGATTTAGATGGTGCCCTATTTAAAGTGAATGCGGCTGTCTCTAATGCATAGCCCCAAAATGATAGCGGTAAATCTGAAGAGACATCATAGACCGAACCATATCTAAGAGAGTTCGATTACGACGTTCGGACACATCATTACGCTGTGGTGTTCCCGACAGTGTCAACTGCGAAAGTATTCCACATTTCTTTAAATGTATGCCAAACTCATAACTCAGATATTCACCTCCGCGGTCAGAACGCAGAAACTTAATCTTCTTGTTATGATGATTTTCCACTTCACTTTGAAATTCCTTAAACTTCTCGAAAGTTTCGGACTTATGTTTCATAAAGTAGATATACCCATATCTACTTAAGTCATCCGTGAAAGTGAGAACATAACGATATCCACCACGCGATGCTACACTCATTGGACCGCACACATCGGTATGTATTATTTCCAATAAGTCTGTAGCTCGCTCCATTATCCCAGAGAATGGAGTCTTAGTCATTTTTCCCATTAGACAAGCTTCGCATCTTTCAAGTGATTCAAAATCAAGTGATTCAAGAAGTCCATCAGAATGGAGTTTATTCATACGCTCACTCCAATGTGACCAAGGCAGCGATTGCCACATGTATGTAGAATTATCATTCAATTTTATTCGTTTAGCATCTATGTTGTGAACATGTGTATCACTACTACCGAGATTCAATAAGAATAAACCATTCATCTCAGGTGCATTACCATAAAAGATATTACTCATATAAATCGAACAACCTTTATTCTCAGACTTAAAGAAATGTAACCGTCTACAATAAACATGATCCAGATATAATGTTCATGCTTAATGAGCACCAAATAACAATTATTTAAATTTAAAACTAATCCGAAGGTAGATGTAGAGGGTGCCGGCGATCACATCAACCTTGGAGCCATTTCAACGCGCATCGTCACCTCGTCTCTCGCGGTCTTCGTTTATTCGCGCTCTGTTTTGAGTTACAAATATGAGCAACCGAACCAGTATCAAATACCCAGGCACTACTACGACTACTAGTAAGATACACATCAATAACATGTATATCGAATATACCTTTCTTCTTGATGTTGCCGCTCTTCAGATCCGCTAGGTACTTGGGGCAGTTATGCTTCCAGTGACCAGCACCCTTGCAGTAGAAGCATTCAGTTTCAGGCTTAGGACCAGCCTTGGGCTTCTTAGCAGGTGCGGCAGCTTTCTTGCCGTCCTTCTTGAAGTTGCCCTTTTTCTTAGGCTTGCCCTGTTTCTTGAAATTGGTGATCTTATTGACCATCAACACTTGGTGCTCCTTCTTGATCTCCACTTCAGCAGTTTTCAGCATGGACGATAGTTCAGGCAACGTCTTGTTCATGCAGTGCATATTGTAGTTCATCACAAAGTTCTTATAACTCAGTGGCAGTGATTGAAGGACACGGTGAATCCCTAACTCATTAGGAATCGTTATCCCCAACTCTTGGAGCTTGTTTGCATGCCCAGACATGGTGAGCACGTGCTCGCTAACGGAGCTTCCCTCTTCCATCTTGCAGGTAAAGAACTTCTCGGAGGCCTCATAGCTCTCCATGGCCGCGTGAGTCTCAAAAATGAGCTTGAGCTCCTTAATGATCTCAAACGGGTCGTGGTGCTCAAAATGCTTCTGGAGCTCCGTTTCTAAACCGTACAGGATGGCACAGCTTTGGTGGAGTAATGATTTTTCCGAGTGGCGTAAACATTCTTTCGTCATCGGTGGCATCATCTGCAGGTGGGTCACCTAGCGGTGCTTGAGCACATAGGTCATCGACCAGCCCGAGGACAATCTTCAGACCACGAAGCCAGTCCGTGAAGTTGCTTCCATTGTTCTTAAGCTTTTCTTTCTCTAGGAACGCATTGAAATTGATGGAGAGGTTCGCCATAATCTACAACAAATTTGCAAGTAGTTTAGACTAAGTTTATGATAAATTGAGTTCAATTTTAATTCTTAAATTAACTTAGGTGAACTCCCACTCAAAACAACATCCCTCACATTGTCTTAGTGATTACACGAACCAAGTTCACTACACCAAGTCTGATCTTCACGAGAGAAGATGTAGTTTCATCGGCGAACAATCTTTATGTTCATTATATCATTTATATGACTCATGCTCTACCTTTCGGTATTCCGTGTTCCGAGACCATGTCTGTACATGCTAGGCTCATCAAGATTAACCTTAGTTTCCGCATGTGCAAATCTGGCTTGCACCCGTTGTATGCACACGTAGAATCTATCACATCCGATCATCACGAGATGCTTCGAGACGACGAGTCTTAGCAACAGTGCCAACTAAGGACGAACACTTTATTACTTGAAATTTAGTGAGAGGGATCATCTTATAATGCTACCATCGCGATCTAAGCAATACAAGATGCATAAAGGATTAACATCACAGGCAATTCATAATTAGTGTGATATGATATGGCCCTTTCTTCTTATGCCTTTGATCTCCATCTCCAAAGCACGGACATGATTTCCATCATCACCGACATTGCGTCAAGGTCGATTAAGCGCCGCTTCATGGTTGTCCATCATCACCAGCAACTATTACAACTACTTGGAATAAAGCTATTACAAGATGAATAGACACGCAGGTCTTAACAGAATTAAAGACAACCATTAGGCTCCTGCCGGTTGCCATATTACAACAAGGATCATTGCATACATCAAATATAATCACAATCACATGATGGCCATATCACATCACAAAAACCCTGCAAAAACAAGTTAGACGCCTCTAATTTTCTTTGCATGTTTTACGTGGTTTGGGGCTTTCGAATAAACGGATCTTACCTCTGGAAACTGAACCACAGCGTTGATACAAGTGCTATCGAGTGCAAAGTGTAAATTGGATCTATACTATGGTGGGAGAGCAGACACCCACAAAGCCACTTGTGCAAAGCAAGTTACATGTCAGCGTGGAGCAAGTCTCATGTGCGATGACATGTAAGGTTAGCCGAAGCTTCATCCCACCATACCGCAAGATGCAAAGTACACAAAGCAAAAGACGGCACAAGCACCAACGCCCACAAAACCATTGTGTTCTACTCGTGCAATAGATCTACGCATAGATACGGCTCTGATACCACTGATGGGTTCGTAGCATGGAAAACAAAAAATTTCTACCGCAAGAACGAACAAAACCCAGATCTAATCTAGATAAAAGCCAAGATCTAATCTATTAGACATGTGCAACGAGATGGATCTGTACTAACCCTCGTAGATCCGAAAGCGTTACGAGATTAGATCTCGGGGTTGATGTAGTCGATCACTTGCCGATGTCAAGATCGTGTGGATGATCCTTCCGGCGCCGCGTTCCGGCAGCGCTTCCGTAGTTGGTCACACGTGCGGAGTCGAAGCAGACCTTCCTCTCCCCGTTCCAGCGAGCAGCAGAGGTAGTAGATCTTCTCCACGGAATCCCAGACCTGACGGTGTGGGGGTGGTGGTGGATTTGATATTTCTGCTGGGCTTCGCCTAAGCCTAGCGCGAGAGGAGGAGGAGAGAGGCGGCGGCTAGGGTTTGATGTGGAGGGGGCAAGGGGGTGGCGCCCCCACCCCTCTATTTAATGGAGGGAGGCGCCATGGGAGGGGGAGTCCTAGTAGGACGCCCCTCCCTCCTTGGCCGGCGGATTGGGAGGGGGGAGGAGTCCTCCTCCCCCACGACTCCTTGTCTTGCCCCACAAGGACTCCTTGATCCTTTCTTGGTTTTCAAGCAAACTCCAAGAAATCTCCTAGAACCTTCCAGAACATTCCGAAACCTTCTAGAATCTCCATACAAACACTCTGGAACATTTCCTAACTTAGAAAATGATCCCCAATATATGAATCTTATTCTCCGGACAATTCCGGATCTCCTCGTGATGTCCCGGATCCAATCCGAGACTCTGAACAACATTCGGTCTCCAACGCATATTCCGTATCTACTAAAAACAACTTCGAACCTTAAGTGTGTCACCCTACGGTTCGTGAATATGCAAACATGATGAAGACACCTCTCTGATCAATAACCATCAGCAGGATCTGGAGATCCATAACGGCTCCCACATACTCAACGATGACTTCGTGATCGATAGAACCATTAACATACGAAACCAATTCCCTTTGCCACGCGATATTCTACTTATCCGAGGTTTGATCGTCGGTATCTGCATACCTAGTTCTACCTCGTTACTGTTAAGTAATCTTTACTCGTTCCATGTTATGTCATCCCTTGTGACCTAGTCACATGCTTGCAAGCTAACTAGATGACATTCCACCGAGAGGGCCCAGAGCATATCTATCCGTCATATGGATGGACAAATCCCAATCTTGGTCCATGCGCTTCAACACATACTTTCAAAATACCCAATGACACCTTTATAACCACCCGATTCTGAGCGGTGTTTGATGTCATCAAAGTACCCATCCGGTGATGGTGATTAACATAACCTCATGGTCGAAGGATTAGGTTACTATGCATTTGAAAGCTTATAGCAATACGAACTTAATGACTTGATCTTATGCTACGCTTACTATGGGTGTGTGTCCATCACATCATTCTCCTAATGATATAACCTTGTTATTAATGACATCCAATGTCCACGATCAGGAAACCATGATCATCAATTAATCAACAAGCTAGTTCCACAAGAGGCTTACTAGGGACTCTTTTATGTTTACAAAACACACATGTATTAGTGTTTCCTTATAATACAATTATAGCATGGGATGTAAACATTCATCATAAACACAAAGATATAATAATAACCACTTTTATTATTGCCTTTTGGGCATATCTCCAACAATTTATGCCAACTGACAATGAGGTCATGTTATTAGTTGAATAACATGATAGACAAACATCCGACCGTTATATCGTAATGAGGTCTAGTTACAAAGTTCACCATTGATGATAAAACACAGAGAACCTTGCAACCTGATCCTTTGACTGTGAGGTAATGCAAATCACCATTCTGGAAGAAGCTTAGATGGTTATCAAGAATCATCTCGTAACAGGGTGATCAAAAAGGTGCCACTCAGGTTTTCCGAAGGAATGCGTAGAGGAGTACATATCAAGACCAGGATTTGTCTAGTCCATGTAACGGACAGATATATGTGGCCAGCTCGGCGATGTTGCATTAATAAAGCTTGCAAGCATGTGACTAGGTCACAGAATGCAACGACATGAGAACGAGAAAACAAGTTCATCGGTAACGAGATTGAACTAAGGTATAGAGATACCGAAGATCAAGTCTCGGATGAATTAGGTATCGTATGACAAAGGGAATGGGGAACGACTATCTCACGGTTCGAGCGATTGTATTCGTGAAACACACGGGGGTCACATGGCCATCCAAATCCCTCTGTCGATCATTGATATGAGAGTGGTCTCTATCATGTCCGGAGTGTTTCCGAACCGAAGGATGTCACGCTTAAGGGTGGGGACGCTTAGGGTAGATGAGGTATCGTATGAGAAATAGAGAGAGAGAGAGAAACCTGAATAGTTTCGGTAACATCCGATGGAGATCGGAAGGGGTTCGGAAGATGTTCCGGAGTGAAGGAATAATATAATATGTGTATTTGAATGTTAATTGGAGAATTAATATTAAATATATATTTTATTTTAATTTAAAGGGCACTATATTGCTAATGGGCCTCACCCGAAGGGAGGCCCAAGTGGGCAAGGCGCCTAGGGAGAGGGGCCAGCCGGCCTAGGGCTAGTGGGCTGCCCCAGTGGGGCCCACCTAGGGCCGGCGACTGCCCCAAGGTGGCCGGCGTGTGTGGGAATAGTCCCACACCGCCTGGCCCCTGGGTGGTGCCCCCCCCCCTCCTACTATATAAAGGGTTCCCCCCTTCCCCTTGGAAGACACCCATTCCTCTCATTCTCTCTCTCACCTGCTAAGGGTTTCCCCGTAATATTGGGGAGGACTTCGTAGTTGAGTTCTTCACCTTCACACTACCGTCGTGTGATCGGTGATCCGGCATCTACTTCTTCCGCTGCTCGGCTGGATCGGAGCCCAGTTGACGTCCACTACACCGGACGTGTGACGAACTTAGGAGGTACCACACTGGGGGTGCTGCTCGTCTTCATCAATATACGCCTTCCTGCGTAAGGCGTGCCACTCTCTACAAAGGTATGAATACTGTATTCCTTATCCGTTACTTATGTCTACATAGTATAGATCCTGGTATTAGTGTTCGAGTAGATAGAAAATTTTTGTTTTCTGCTACGGAACCCTTCATTCCACTAGTGCGTCACCGTAGCATCATCAATACCGATGGCCACCCTCAACATACATAGTGGCTTCAAAACTTTTGGGGCTCAAATAAGGTCATCGGCTATATTTTCCGAGGCCCACAAGTTCTAAACAAACAAAAATCGGCCGGGTTATTTTCTTCAAAACAATTGAGACTCCCTAGGGCACGACACGTGCGTTGCTACATGCCGCTAAACATGGCATCTCGTCAGCTCGGTCCTTTTATGAAATCTTGTATCTTCTTAGTTATATTTATGCATGCAATGATGACGTGGGGCACGATGTTCCACACGTCGTCTAGTCGCCCCGCCTCCTCGAGGAACTTCTTTCACGTGGGGGGGCGGGGGTAGTGTGGCTTCCAAGTGGTTTCACGCGCCATTATATATTTCATGCACCATAGGTTCTTCTCCGAGTGTTTGTAAGCATGGTGTGTCCAAGTTTCTTCGCATAGTCTACAACAAGCGTCCTCTCCGCCTACATGTACTTTGTTTTTTCACGCCAAAAGTTACACCGCTATGCCACGTGACATAACTTTTTCATGTGGACTCCTGTCACGGCGGTTCTAGCGTTGGAAAGCCATTAACATTGTGCCACCTATAGTCTAAATTGAGATAAATTTAATTTATATCTTTTTGACAAAACTAGTATCAATGTAACACTTTACAATGAACTACCTTTAACTATTTGTCACGTATACATGATATATTCTTAGTTCTTCTGAAGCTCATAAGAATATCTTTACTATCGTCCAATGATCATCTTATGAATCATTTTGGTATGTGCTCATAATATTTAGAGCATAGGACATATCTGGATATATACATATCACGGTATAATCGATCAAAATCTTCATGTAATTTTACTCACCAAGTGTTGAAACACTTGAATCTTGATACAATCCTTTCCATGCAGCAAGAACCTTTCTTATTGTTTACATATTGAACCCTTTCAATATCTCATATATGTACGTCTGGCATAACCATATTAGCGCCTCAATCTATCCATATAGACATTGATGCAAAATATTCCGGTTTTGCCCAAGTCTTTCATCGAAATCCTATTTAATTTCTTAACTTGTGTCAATAAAAGATACATCGTTTCCAATCAACAATATGTTCTCTACATAATGTATTAGAAATATGTCTCAGCGCTCCCACTTAATTTCTTGCAAATGCAAGCATCTTCATCATCTCTGATGAATTTAAACTCTTTTAACAGTTTCATCATGGTGAAGATTCCAACTCCGCTATGCTTACTTCAACTATTGAAGTTTGCATGCCCTTTTAGCACCCTTTGAATTAACAAAACCCTTCGGACCATGTCATGTACACGTCCTAGGTAACCATTCTATTAGAAGAACCTCGTTTTGTTTATTCAACTACCATATACCAAATTATATGTAATGGTTGCTACATTAATCCGTCAAAACTAAATATCGCTATGAAAGATCAAATATTGTCATAGTCAACTCCTTGAACATTGTTGTAAACTTCTTTCCGACATGTCGACTATTTCATAGATGTTAAACATCCATGTCTATTTCTTTATAGATCCAAACATGACTGATAGGCTTCACGCCTTTCCGGAGGGTCTTCCAAGTTCAGAAACACGATTTCTCGTGTATGGATACTATCACGGATTCTATGACTTCTAGTCATTTTATGGATTCAGGGCCCATCATCGCTTCTTTGCATGTAGTCGGTTCATCATTGTCAAAACAATAACGACTTGCTTATCAAATCACACTATTTGATTCTTATCGACCCACACAGTTCAATAGGAACTCTAATCTCCGAGATCACACCCTTTGTAATCACGGGAGCCATGAGCATTGTGGCATGCCAGGACACTTTACGGCGTTACTTAGCACATATAGCTAAGGTTCAACAACCTTATCAAAGTTATATTTTCCTCCCACTTAACTTTTCACGAAAAATTTCTTCTCAAGAAACTTGACGTTCCAAGTAACAAACTCTTTTGTCCTCGGTGTTATGGAGAAATTCCCAATAAATTCTTTGGGATAACCTACAAAGACGTGCTTATCCGACTTTGGTTGTAAACATTTTACTTATGCATAGCATACCAAAATTTAAGAAAAGACAATTTGGGTTTTACCCCAAACCATAACTTATATGGTGTCATTTCAACGGATCACGATGGTGCTCTTTTCAGTGTAAAAGTGGTAGTCTCTAAAGCTTCAATCCTTAAAACATAATGGCAGTTTTATAAATGACACCTTTGATCTTACCATGTCAAACATGGTTTGATTTCATCTCTCGAATATGCCATACTCCTATGGTTTATCGGGAAACACAAATCATGGAACAATTCCTCAACTCTTAGGTGTTTTGCTAAACATGTAACTCAAATATCTTCCTTTATGATCAAATCATAAACTCTTTTATTTTCTTGTTACAATGATTTTTCACTTCATCTTGAAAGTCTTTGAACAATTTTCAAATGTTTCATACTTCTTCCTTATTAAGTAAATATATAGATATATTCACTTAAATTTCTGGAGAAAGCATATGAAGAAAAAATATCCATCGCATATGGCTACACATAATGGACTATATACATCAACATGCATAATATCCAATAAGTTAGTCATACGTTCCTCTTTGGCCTATGTACGGAGTTTCAATTATCTCAAGGAAAGTTTCACAAGCGTCAATTGATCAAAATCAAAGACTCCAAAAATTCCATCAACATGGAGTTTCTTCATGTTTTGTTTCCAGTATAATTTAAAACAACAATGTCACTTCATAAGTGATCTTTTAACCATTTGTCTTGCGACATTTTAGCAATAGAGTTTATGGATGTGATTTCTCCCACTAGACTTGTAAAAGTTCATCCATCCTTTATGGAATACGATAATTATTTGAAGAACCATTGTTCTCGTAATACCGGAACAAAATAACAATTATTAAAACAAACCTTGAAGGCTAGGTTTGACGACAACGAAAAACAAATAACACTTTATTTGTTTTTGATGAACATCATCACTTATTCTCTTGCCAGTTACTTAGGCCGTTGCAGTTCATGAATTGTGTTGTTCTGTATGATACTTCACACCAACCAATTCGGTATCCAATACCTAATAACCACATTGTTTAACAAGCAAGGAATACAACCATAACATGTATATCTTCTATATACCTAAGCTGGACATTCCTAACCTTTTTATTTTTTTATCAAATATTTTATAGATTCTCTTTTAGCAATTCCTTTTCCTTTTAATAGAATCTATCAACATCAATAGTGGTGTCATTCACATCACACATAGTACAAAGCGTATATAGTCAAACACTAATACCTTTAGACTTGCACTTTGAAGTGGATCACCATCATCAAATGTTTGGCATTCTTTCAAAAATCCATTCTTTAGTAATCTTTTAGTGTAGTAAACATTTTACTTACATCTTCTATTCATCCTTATCATGACAACTTTCATGATCAAGCTACTATAGCCTATAAGGAAGAATTGCGAGTATAATGTTAGTTCCCAAAACCTTTTTGGAAGATTAGGATGCTTAGCATCTCCATCCTTCACAAATTCTCGTACAATATGAGAACATGTATTTTGCTAAATAATACTCTATCATAATGCAACCAAAAACATTGTTTCAGATATCACAATATCTTTCACACATGATGGTTTCTGAAACAATTTTCAGCTCCTATATAATCTTGATATTAAAACAACTTTTGAATATCAATAATCATGGAGGCAAACATGATGCTTTAGATACTAACATTGGAATTCTTACTCTTGATTTAATACTACTTATTAAACTTCACGGAGTAAATAGAGTTTGCTGAAAGTTTGCAATAGGACTTCTAAACTTTAAATTGACATTCAAAACAATACGATACAAGTTCGTAAAGTAAATATCCAGAATTCTATAGTTCTATTATCTCAATTAAAACTAAGCATAAGGTAGTAAACAGATGCCAATGACTACAACAAATTATGCAAATTCACTTTGATTTAGTTTATGACAAATTGAGTTCGACTAATCCAAATTAGAAATGAACTCCCACTCAAAAACGACATCCCTCGTGCCTTTTTGGTGATTACATGAACCAAATCCACTACACCAAGTCCGATCATCGCGTGAGTCGGTGTAGCTTCAATGGAGAGCATCAATATGGGCATCACATCAACTATATGACTCATGCTTAACCTTTCGGTCCCGGTTCCGAGGCCATGTCTGTACATGCTAGGCTCGCCAAGTAAGAACTTAGTATTCGCGTGTGTAAAACTGTCTTACACCCGTTTTATGAAAGCGTAGAGTCAAGTACACCCGATCATCACGTGATGTCTCGAAACACGATCCATAGAACATTGCATACTTAAGGAAGAACACATTTTATCTTGATATTTAAATGAGGGATCATCTTATAATGCTACTAAAACGCCAAACTAATAATATAAGATGCAAACATCTAATGTGTAAAGTGAGATGATATGATCCATGCATTTGGTCTCTATCATTTGCATCGTGGTATGATCTCTATCATTCCTTTGTGTGTAAGGCCAAGGTCTATGGAACTTACAAGTTGAGTGTGTTGTAAAAGTATCAACTATACATCAACTTACAACATTACCATATCATGACACTCGTCAAGCAATGATCTAAACTAGACGCCTCTAATTTATCAATTGCAAATTTTTTACGTGGCTTAGGGCTTTCGAAGATAGAACCGGTCTTACCTACGAACATGGAACCACAACGATGATAACTAAGTTATTAGCAACTCGTTGTAAATCAGATATTGACTATAGTAGGAGAGACAGACACCCGCCAGCCACTTATGCAAAACAAGTTGCATGTTAATCATGGAACTGGTCTCATGTACGATGACATGTAAGGTTCGTCTGGGCCGCTTCATCCCACTATGCCACCAATATCCAAAATACATAGAAGATGCAATAACATGATCATCATCGCCCACATATAAACATATGTGTACTACCCATGCAAAGCACCTACGCATAGATCAGGCTCTGATACCACTGTTGGGTTCGCAGCATAGAAAACAAAAAAAATCCTACGATGAGAGATATACGCCAAGATCTATCTACTAGATACAGAGCAACGAGTGGATATACATCCATAGAGAACTTACCCTCGAAGACAACAAAGCTTTGTTAATGAGATGGAACTCGTGGATGATGTAGTCGTACACTTGTCGATCTCAAGATCGTGATGAAGTCTAGCAGGTCCGGCTCCAGCACATCCTTCAAATCCAGCTCCAGCAAGTCCAGCACCACCAAGTCCAGCACCGTCAAGCAGCGGTGCATCCGTGATCGCACACATGTCCGGTACCCCGACAACCTCCATCCCTCGCTCCAGCAAAGCAGCGGAAGTAGCAACTCCTTTCCAGATAAAGCCACCGGGAACATGTATCTCGCTAATCCGAGACCATGGGGAATAACTAGAGGGAGAGAGAGATCCTTCACGAGGAGGTGTGAGGAATAAGGGGTGTGAGGGGGGCCTTTTATAGGAGGAGGGGGGCGCCCCTCCCCATGGCCGGAGCCCAAGGGGTGACCCCTCACCTCCTCATTCATGTGGTGGTAACTCCCTCCACATAAATTTGCCCCTTCACATTCTCTTTTAAAGTCCCCACTTTAAATGCATTAAATTTTTCCAAATTTAATGCTCTCTCATTTAATGAAACTCTTTTATTAATTTTTTTCAGAATTTTTTTAATTACTTTAATTAACAAACATTCACATAAACCCCCTGCAACATTTCAATATTACATGCAGAACCAATTTCAGCAATTTCACCCGAAACAGTTTCGGTGTCTATTAAAATAATTCCAGCGCTTTCTTAAATCTGTATCTGAAACATATTTGCTCCAAATGGTGTTGGTATCCCTTAAAGTGTGTCACCCTACGGTTCGCGAATAATGTTGACATGATCGAGACCCTCTCGGATCAATAATCGAGCGGGACCTGGAGATCCATACTGACTCCTACACATTCAACGATGACTTCTGTGATCGTGAGAACCTTTAACGCTAGTAACTAAATCCCTTTGTCTCATGATATAATACATGTCCGAGATTCGATCATCGGTATCCAAATACCTAGTTTGATCTCATTACCGACATGCACTCTTTTCTCGTTCCCGTGATATAACATTCTAGTGATCACATCACTTGCTTGCAAGCTATCTTAATGTGATATCACCGAGAGGGCCCAGAGTATATCTATCCGTCATCGGGATGTACAAATCCCACTCTTGATCCATGAGCCTCAACATAACACCTTTGTAGCACTGAACCCACCTTTATAGTCACCATGTTATGGTGTGACGTTTGATGTTATCAAGTTACTCTTCCGTTTTTAGCAATTAACATGATCTCATGGTCTAAGGACTAAGATTACTTCGTATGATGTTATAGCAATATAAACATAATGACTTTGATCGTAATGCTATACTTCGGATGAATGTTCATCACATCATTCCACCAATGTTGTGACCTCGTTATTAACAACATCCAATGTCAATGATCAGGAAACTTTGATCATCTTGTTAATCAACGAGCTAGTTTATATGAGAGGCATTACTAGAAACTTTGTATTTTGTTTATTAAACACACATGTATTAACGTTTCCAATTAATACAATTATAGTATGCAAAATAAACATTTATCATAAACATGGAATAAGATAATAACCACTTTATTATTGCCTCTCGGGCATATTCCCTTCACATGCTTCAATCCACGGGACAGAATCTCGGGCACTTTACATCTCCAGTCCATGCTACTGCTCGGCGCCCTTATTCCGATTATGGGGCTTCCTACACTCCACACCCCACCCCACCACCTCAACCCTACATGCCTCCCATGCCATCACCCCAAACCTATATCCCAAAACCTCCACCACCACAACCATACATGCCTCCACAAGCATCCTACCACCACCCGCCACCTTAACCCTATCTCTATCCGACATATACACCACCTCCTACATACTACATGCCTCCCTACAACCCTTCATATGTCCCTTCACAACAGCGCATGCCGCAACCACCACCATAGCGCCCTCCATCGCCTCCTGCTCCATATCATGGTCCCCCACAACCAAACCATCCGCGTTGTCCAAAGGGGGGCACACTCAGAAAAAGGACCGTGGTCGGGTCGCCACCCCCTGGCAGGAAGGGGTGATATGTCAGATTTGCAAGAAGGAAGGACATTCTGCAAGCGAATGTTGGTGGCGTTTTGGTGATGATTATGAGGATGGTACACCTCCAGAACACAAAGGCGCCTATGATGTTGATAGAAATTGGGTCATGGACACTGGAGCTACAAATCACACAACTAGACAACTAAACAAGCTACAGATTCATGAGACATATCAAGGCCATGATCAAGTTCACAATGCTAGTGGACAAGGTATGGAAATTGCTCATATTGGTCATTCAGTTGTGCACACCCCTCATAGTTCCTTAAAGCTTAAAAATATTCTTCATGTTCCTGACTCTACCATGAACTTACTTTATACACATAAGCTTACCCTAGGCAACAATGCCTTTATTGAAATTCACCCCTATTTTTTCTTGATCAAGGACAAGGCCATGCAGCACATCATGTTTAGAGGTCCGTGTCATGGTGGTATATATCCGCTTGTTCCTGTTCCAATAGGGCCACCATCCAAGCATGCTCTTGTCACCATCAAGCCTTCATCCTCCACCTAGCATCGTCGTCTAGGGCATCCTTCCTCATTTATTGTTCAGCAAGTGCTTAGGAAAAATAAGTTGTCATATACTCCTAAAATAAATTCTTATGTATGTGACCCGTGCCAACAGGCTAAGAGTCATCAGTTGCCATATCCCGTTTCCACTAGTATCTCCATAGTTCCTTTGGAACAGATATTCTCTGATGTATGGGGTCCTGCACCTCTTTCTGTAGGAAAACATGCATACTACGTAAGCTTTATTCATGATTTTAGCAAGTACACTTGGATCTATTTGCTTAAGAAACGTTCTGATGTGTATCAAGTTTTTCTTGACTTCCAACAATATGTAGAACGCCACTTTGGTAGAAAAATTCTGACTATGCAAACTTATTGGGGTGGTGAGTATGAAAAGTTAAATGGGTTCTTTCAAAGAGTAGGCATTGTTCATCATGTCTCATGTCCCCATGCTCACCAACAAAATGGCTTTGCTGAACAAAAACATCATCACATTGTTGAAGTGGGTTTTGCTTTACTTGCTAATGCTTCCATGCCTCTCAAGTATTGGGATGATACCTTTCTTACAGCCACATTCCTTATGCTTCCCACCAAAGTTCTCAGTCATGAGACACCCACAGAAAAACTTCTCCAAGTCAAACCCAATTATGAATCTCTATGTGTCTTTGGTTGTGCCTGTTGGCCCAATCTTCGTCCCTACAACAAACTAAAACTTTCTTTCCATTCTAAACGGTGTGTTTTCCTTGGCTATAGTTCAAAACATAAAGGTGTGAGCTGTCTTGATGTGTCTACTGGCTATGTGTATATTTCGCATGATGTTGTCTTTGATGAAAATATTTTTCCATTTGCTGAACTTCATCCCAATGCTGGCAAGTGTCTTGAAGAGGAAATTCTTCTTCTTGATCAACATGACTTGTCTTTAGCATCCAATGATGGGGATGTGCAAACTAATGATCATTATCTGCAAGTTGTTCCTATTGTTAATCCTGTGCAGGCTGCACCAGAAACTAGAGAAAATTCTGCTCAAAATGATGTAGAAAATGCCTCAAGTGCTACATCAAATAATGGCTCAGAACAAGAGGAAGAAACAGAGTCACGTCTCTCTGATCCCGAGGTAGATTCTTCCCAGGAATCAGCCTCGGATCCTGGACACGGCGTCGCGTCACCCGCCAGTGTGCGTGCGAGCCTGTCCGATGCTGCCATGTCGCAGCTGGACCCAGCATCTCCCGCGTCTTCGCCGTGGTCTCTAGGACCGCACGACTCACTGGCTGCCACGTCGCCCAATGCCACGCCCCGCTCTCCTGTTCCCGCACGTGCGTCGCTGTCGGCTGACGGTGGCTCTCCTAGTTCCAGCGATGCTGGGACAGAGTCACCTCTCCAAGATCTTCTGCACCGCTCACACCTGTAGGATCTCGTGTTGCTGCTCCTCGAGTTCAAACTCACCTGCAAACAGGTATTAGGCAGCTCAAAATTTATATTGATGGTACAGTTTGCTATGCTTTGCTTACCTCTAAAGGTGAACCCAAAAATGTTCCTGAGGAACTCAAAGACGACAACTGGAGGACTACAATGCAAGATGAATATGATGCTCTGCTTGCAAACAACACGTGGCATCTTGTACCACCCAGTTCGAACAAAAATATAATTGGTTGTGAGTGGGTTTATCATATCAAGAAAAATGTTGATGGTACAATAGACCTGTATAAAGCTAGGCTTGTTGCAAAAGGATTCAAGTAGCGATATGGTATCGATTATGAAGATACTTTCAGTCCTACTATTAAAGCTGCTACTATCAGGATTGTGCTCTCTATTTCTGTTTCACAAGGTTGGAGTTTAAGGCAGCTACATGTCAAGAATGCATTCTCATGGTGTTCTGGAAGGGGAGGTCTACATGAAACAACCTCTAGTTTTTGAGTCTTCCGCTACTCCAAATTATGTTTGCAAACTTGACAAGGCATTATATGGTTTAAAACAGGCTCCTCGAGCTTGGTACTCTAGACTCATCTCCAAGTTACAAACTCTTGGGTTTCTTCCATCCAAGGCTGATACATCATTGTTTCTTTACAACAAGTCAGGTATCACAATATTTATGTTAATCTGTGTTGATGATATCATAGTAACGAGCTCTTCTGATTTAGCTATCTCAGCCTTGCTTTATCAGTTGAATAATGAGTCTGCTCTTAAGGACCTTGGAGATCTTCATTTTTTCTTGGGACTAGAAGTTCACAAACAGTCAAATGGCATAATATTAAATCAGGAAAAATATGCTAAAGATCTGTTGACACGTGTTGGCATGAAGGGCTGCACACCCTATCCCACACCTCTCTCTACTACTGATACACTTTCATTGACAGATGGTTCTCCACTTCGCCCTGAGGACATGACAGGCTACAGAAGTATTGTAGGTGCTCTCCAGTACTTAACACTAACTCGACCTGACATTTGTTTTTTTGTTAATAAGGTGTGTAAGTATCTTCATGCTCCTACTACTGCACATTGGACTGCAGTTAAGAGGATTCTAAGGTACATTCATGGTACGAGCAAGGTTGGTCTTACCTTTCAAAATACGCCCTCTACCTTGCTTAGTGCTTATTCTGATGCAGACTGGGCAGGAGATTTGGATGATAGACGCTCAACTGGTGGTTTTGCTATATTTTTTGGGGTCTAACCTTGTTTCTTGGAGTTCCAGAAAACAACCTACAGTTTCCAGGTCAAGTACATAGGCTGAGTATAAGGCTCTTGCAAATGCCACTGCTGAGCTAATTTGGGTTGAAGCACTTGTTCGTGAACTTGGTGTTCCTCTCAAGGAGAAGCCATGTCTATGGTGTGATAATCTAGGTGCAACCTACCTATCTGCGAATCCTGTGTTTCATGCACGCGCAAAACATATTGAGATAGACTTTTGCTTTGTTCGAGAACGAGTTGCTAATAAGCAACTTGATGTCAGATTTATCTCTAGCAAGGATCAAATCGCAGATAGTTTTACAAAGGTCTTATGTTTCAAGAAACTAGCTGAGTTTATGCGTAATCTCAACCTCTCCAAGGTTCAGATTAAGGGGGAGTATTAGATATGTAATATCCTGATAGTATATGGATATGGTGTAGTACACCAACCGTATACGTATCTCACCCTGTATTGCCACGTGAGGGGCTTTTCCTCACCTATATAACACGCAACCGGTACCCTCTACGGAGGCTATGCCGTTACACCCTAAAATCAACACCTTCTCACCGTGTCCTTACCCAGATATCCTAGAGACGCATGTATGGCGGCGACGGAAATCACGACTATATATGGCCACACGTGTCTTAACTTTTATTTTATTTCAGAAGACGAATAGGAGATGTGGCTTTGTGAAGACGACGACACATGTTCGGACGTACGGGTTGCAGATGGGTCGGATACGGTTACGACGATTTCCTTTGCATATACCGATAGTAAGTATATGCGTGCTTGAGTCGATCGGTTTCCGTGTACATGGCAGTTATACACATGGTTTCCGTGTTGTACACGACGTCGGTCGGTCACGAGTTGGAGTCGGCTATCGACGGATCGTACGACCAAGTCCCACCACCTAAATCGATCGACCGATCGAACGCCGCCCACGTACGACCTAGATAGAAACCCTAATTAAGTTAGGCGGCGATCGAGAAAAACAGCCACCGGCGGTAAGAATCCTCGATCGCCGTGCTAGAGGTGCGGCGGAATTAGCTTCTGTGACACCTCAAGAATCTGTGACAGAACCAAGGTGATGGGTAATAAGGAGACCTTGCAGCAGCTTCTCAAAGATATGCCCAACAAATTTCACATATTATTGGATGATCCTGATGGCGATGATGACAAGGATGAGATAGAAGACATGCATAGCCACGGGAAGAATCCCAGTACTACACAGGAAGAATCTGTTGTGAGGGTGGGCAACGGCAAATCTGCAGCCATGGACGACGAGAAAGAGGAGTTTCGCTATGGTCTGACACCCGAACATTGGGAGAAAGTGAAGAAACATAACCAAGAGAGGAAGGCGGAACAGGAAGCTGTGCTGGCCCGCTTTGAGAAGCTTTGCCAGAGCAAGAGGAGTGGGAATTCAGCGGCGGGTGACCTCCATGATCATGACAGAGCCAATTCAGCCGCAGCACCGGCCAAGAAGAAGAAGAAAACGACGATGACAGCCGCTGAGAAGGAGATGGCCCACGAGGCCGAGAGCTTCGATTTCCACCATACAGCATGGGAATCCAAACATGGGAAAAGCTGTGGTTCATTCTCAGAAACAAGTGAGCAACTAACAAACCCTCTCTCTCTTGTTTAACTAGTGGGTTATTATGTCCTTTTTTTATTAATTATTTTTATATTAATGGAAGGGGTTCTCTTTTTTTGCTTGAAACTTAAGGAAAGTTTGAGTTTACTTAATTTTCTGCGGTTATCTGATGTTATTAATATCTAATAACACGCCCTCCACTTTCTTGGGTGCAGCGGTCTTGAGTTCCTTGCAGTTTACACACTACACGCCTGGACGAACTCCACACAGCAGGTTCTGTGCCACCGCACCAACCTTGCAGATCTTCTCCATCAAACTCGCTGGACTTGGTGGTGGCCTTAAGTTTCCATTGTCTGTGTATGGTGTGGTTGCTGTTCGAGACATGGTGGATCGCAACCGAAACATTCTCTTCTTTCGTGATTTTACCGACCGCCAAGAGCTGAAACAGGTTGTACGTATTGTTTTTTTTTCTTTCATAGATCTTGATTGCACGTTGGTGATTGATGATTTCCTTGTAGGATCCTTTCCTGTACTTGATTGGTCCGTCCCGTGCAATTGTGTTTCAGGAGAAGGTTTGCATTGAAATCGAACTAAGAGTTGTGGCAGGCTCTCAAGATGCTAAAGCATTGATCACTTGCGCACAACGTTACTCGGGAGGATACGGTGATGGCTTGCATACTATCTGCTTTAAGAACCGCTTCTGCACGCTAGAGGTGTCCTCGCAGCCAGTTAAACAAACGATCCAGGCCACTATCTTGAGTGTCGAGGTTCTTGACCACAAGGAGTCCGCATGGCCTTTAGAATATGGTGGCCTGATTGCTTGCTCCCCGCTATCAGGGAAAGTAGTGATCACTGATGGTAGATTCAGTCGTAATATTGATCCCCCATCCAGTCCACCGATCGTGTTGGTTCATTCGAAACATGAAGCGGTGCCAAAAGGTAAAGGTGGTTTTGTACATCTGTGGAGGCAAGTTCTGGGTCTGGACTTCTATGATTTGTCAGATTGTTAGCTTTTTAATTGATCTCTAAGGTCCAATGTGTTCCCTTTATGTTTATGTATGCCACCTTGGTCTGTGGTTGCTTTGTTTTAGACCCACTGGTAGCCAATGATCTATTTCAAGTTCTGTTTGTAGGTTTTGAAAAGTGAACACGGAATAGCTCAAACCCTGTAATTAGTTGGTGATTGATGGTAATCCTTAGATATATAAGCTTCAGGTCCATGTTTTTTTCAAGGCTTGGCAGTTTGTAGACAGAGAGCATGTGTTAGGGTCATACCTGGCTTCATCACGTTCAAGGCTTGGCAGTTTGCAAAGCAAATCAAATTAATAATTGAAGTTTCTTACTTCACATTCATCATTTTAGCTTTGTCTGAATGTTAGTTTCTGTTTTTGGTTATTCTGATGGATGAATACTTTTTCTGGCAGGGATCGAGTTAAAATACACAGAGAAACATTCTCACAAATTTTTAGTTTCTTGATTCGCTACAATGTCCCAGTTCCTGAAGAAATAGATGCTACTCCTGAAGAAGAGCTTCTCCTCACCACCACGATTGTTTGCACCTGTGAGATTAACCGTTTTTATGTTGTGAAGATGCTGGTTCTTGAGGGTGTCACCCGTGACCCTTACAACTCTCTGAAGTTCCCACGGGGGTATTCCACTCTTGTAAGAATTTGGTCCACCCTATGTAAGCTTATATTTTGGTTGTGCATAGCATTGCTAGAGGAGCCTAAGCTAGAGGCGCTGCCTGATAATCAAAAGATGGCCTCTCCGTTCTTCGATACGATGCCTAGAGCACGTGATTTGTGGGAAACAAGGCAGAAGAAACTGAAGGATATCATTTCTTTCTTGGATGATCAGAGCGCCGACATGAGAGTTGAATGGCTTTGCGGTGCACATGTCACCCTGTTGAGGCACAACTACACCTGCCTTGTGCAACAGGTTGTTGATGCGGCGTGCTGGTTATTATGGCCATTGGCATGAGAACATCCGACGACCTTCATTTGAGTGGGAAGATTCCTTGGAAGAAGATGGATCTGCCAAGGCCGTAGCTATCAATGAGGATGCTGCAGATTGCGGTGATGATGCTTCTGTGGATTGCTGTGATGACGAGGATAAGGACCTTGAGTATTATTTCTGTGATGATGATGACGATGACCTCGAGGACTATGGATTTGACGACGATGATGATGTCTTTGAGGAGAGGAGGAATCTAGCTGATGACGAGGATGGGTGGGGGACTAGTGATGATGACGGACCGTGAGTTGATCTTGATATCAACAATGTAAATACGTTACTTGCTTTGATAGTGCATGACAGCTGTGAGCTGTTGTTGAATTTTGACATTGTCCTGGTTTGGTTTGTGATGTAACTGTTAGAAATAATGGGCCAAATAAATAAGCCCATATAGATTTCAGATTTTCCCTAAATCTCAAAACCCATGTGTGTGGAAGCCCATGTGTGATTTGGCCTAATTTGGTGGCAGCTCACATATGAGTGGAGTGGAAGCTAAAGTTTAGTCCCACATGGAAAGTTGGAGGAGAGTTACACCACCTTATAAGGTGGAGTGGTTCACCACTTAGTAAAGTGAGTGAGAAGAGGAGAACTACACGCGCGCTCCTCCTCCGACTACGCTGCTCGCACCCCGCCATTTCGGCTTCACGCCAGCTGCGCCATGGATCTGAGGAATCGAGCTTTATTTTTTACCGCTTGTAAAACTTGTGCGGTTTTGACAGACGTGTCAACAGTTAGCCTATTAGGGTCGCTCCCGGATCGTGGGCTACCTGTAACCGACCCGAACGTGCGCAACGTGGGCTTGGTCCACGACGTTGTTGGGGGGATAACCCCAGGTAGGGTCACTCCGGGGTATAAGGGCCGAGTTAGCCGAGGTTCGGCAAGGTCAAAGCGGATGCTGGCCGAGTCACCTCAAGGCAGGCCGGATCACGAAGTAACCCGAACCAGGCGGGTCGCCTAACATTGTCTCGTCCGACTCAAGGAGTAAGTCGAAAATACTTGTCTAGCTTATATGCAGGAACAGGTGTGGCCGGATCAACTGTGATCCGGATCCTCGCTTGGCTTCTAGGAGAAGGAAGGAATCTCTCTGGTCAAAAAAGAAGGTCCGGTCGCATCGATGAGCGAATAAAGCAAGGGCAGGACCACCGGATCGTGGCCGACAAGGGGGACGACGCTCACGTCGGCTGACGTGGGCGCCGCAGAGGCTACGTCGCTAAAGCAAGTGTGACGCGGAGGAAAAGCACCCCTGTCGGGTTACTACTTTGGGAGGGGGCATATTCTTAGGAATATGCCTCCACGTATGCCCTAGGCCAGGACCGAACCACCTCTATATAAGGGGGGGTTGCGGTTCTGGTAAGAGGGTTGGGTTTTTCTGATACAGAGCAAGGAGACTCCTAGTTAGTTGAGCACTAATGTATCTAGGGTTCTTGGGGCTAGTTGGTAGGCAAGGGTAAGAGAGTTTTCTTCTTCCTCCTCTTGTCAAAACAGCTCGAGGAGCTCTTGTAATCTTGGAGATTGAACATCAATACAAAGCTTCTGTGTAGAGAATCATTCTACTATCCCTCCCTGGATTCTCCTAGCGCATATTAGTCCCCACCTTTAGCCTATCCATGGCATCTTCCGTGACACCACCACGACAGACGTGCCCTATGCGGGACTTCTGAGCCGCTCTATATAAACTCCAGTGCGGCTTCCACCACGAACACACCGAAAACCAATCTAGGGTTTGTCAACCTCTCTGCTTGCGCCGCCACCGTAGTCTACTCCATCCCGCTTGCCGGCGTGCACCGGCGGACGGGAGAGCAGGTCTCCGGAACCACTCGCCTTTCTGATCCTGTACGGGAGAGGGCGAATAAGGTTTTTGGGAAGCGCCCTGCGCGACTGCTAAAGTTCTGCATCACGGCTCGTCTTCCATCCAAGTCGGGCGGTGTTGCCTATCTTCGTCTTTGCCGCCGTCTGCTTCGACCAATCTTCCCTAAGGCTACTGCTGCGATTACTGCAATCGAACGGTACGTGCGACGTGCTGTGATGGCTCAATACACTATGCCCAGAAAAGTGTTTGGTGCGTGGTGTTGATGTAGAGCTCGTTGGGAACCCCAAGAGGAAGGTATGATGAGCACAGCAGCAAGTTTCCCTCAGTTATGAAACCAAGATTTAATCGAACCAGTAGGAGCAAGGAAACACCTCAAAGGTGTCACTAGCTGAGCTTTGGCAGGGCGCACTACCGGTGCTAGTAGCAACGTGGAGACCTACACAACACAACCACAGAACTTTGTCTCCAACTTGCGATGAGGTTGTCAATCTCACCGTGTTTTGCGGAAAACAAAGAATTAAACGTATCGAATGAAAAGAAGTAAAAGTTTGCAGAAAGTAAACACAAAAGAGTAAACAGTTGTAGATTATATGTAAAGAAAGAGGACCGGGATCCATAGTTCACTAGAGGTGGCTCTCCTTAGATAGATAACATGCTGGGTGAACAAATTACAGCGGGGCAATTGACAAACACCGAGAAAGCAATACATGCATATACTAATCATCTTGACTCCTCTGAGACTTGATTGGGCATTACAACATAATACATAGACCGCCATCTAACTGCATCTATGGCTAATAATCCACCTTCAGGTTATCATCCGAACCCCCTCCAGTATTAAGTTGCAAGCAACAGATTATTGCTTTACGAACTGCGTGTAAAGTAAACAATACGATTGTTCTATGAACAAAGGATTGTTGTTTTCTCCCTAGTAGCAACAGCACATCTAGTACCTTAGAGATTTCTGTCACTTCCCCAGATTAGCAGAGGCATGAACCCACTATCGAGCATAAATACTAACTCTTGGAGTTGCTAGCATCTATTTGGCCAAGATAGCTACTAACAACGGAAAGCATGCAAGATCTCAAATAACAAAGACATGATAGAATCAATAATCAATCTAAAATAGCATCTCAATATCCATCGGATCCCCGCAAACACAACATGTATAGATTACAAATAGATGATCTTGATCATGAACGGAGCTCACAAGATCTAAACATGAAAGCACAAAGGAGGAGAAACCATCCATCTAGCTACTACATGGATCCATAGTCCAAGGATGAACTACTCACGCATCACACCGGAGGCTTGCATGGTGATGAAGAAGGCCTCCAGGGTGAATTCCCCTCCGGCGGTGCGGGAAGAGCTTCAGATCCCCGATCTAGGGACGTAGACGACAATGACTCTGAGACTCTTCGTGGATTTTTGATCGGGTACCTAGGGTTTTCGTCCCGAGGGCAACTTATAGTCGGAAGGGGAGGCCGAGGGGGTGCCAGGGCTGGCCTCACCACCCCCTGGCGCGGGCCAGGCCTGGCCGCGCGGCCAGGTGGTGTGGTGCCCCCCTGGTCCCTCTCGGTCTCGTATTCTGGCACTTGATCACTTCCGAAAAAATAGGCACTTTGGCTTTTGTCCCGTCCAATTCCGAGAATATTCATTTTCTGACTTTCCTGGAACCAAAAACAGCAGAAAAGCCAAATTGTGGCTCTTGTTAATAGGTTAGTTCAAGAAATCATATGAAAAGTACTCCAAAGTTGGAACAAAACACAAGAAAGTGGATAAAACCAAGCATGGAACATCAAAAATTATAGATACATTTGCAATGTATCAACATCCCCAAGCTTAACTCCTGCTCGTCCTCGAGTAGGTAAGTGATAAAAAGAAAGAATAATTTTTGAGGTGACATGCACCATCAAAGACTTGATCAAAGTATTTGCAAAACACTCAAAGCTGGGATCATAGTACTTCAATCATAACATGAAAGACAAAGTTCTAGCAATAAGCAAAGAAACTATGATGCAACATGAAAAGGCACAAACAAAAGATTCATGAATAACAATGCTTTGCAAGACGTTTGTTTGTTTCACATAAAGAAAACATAGCATAATAGTATTCAGCTTGTCCCTCAATAGAGTAGCAAATATAAATGCATAGGACACCTTCAAAGTTCATAAGAGTGACTAGATACAATAGTTTCAAACAAGCAATAACAAGTTATGCATCAATCAACTAGTCTTGGGACAATGCACATAGAACTAAGAATGACCACTATGCTCTCAAAGTAGGTGCATAAAGATAGAATGTGGAGACTCAATATAATGGTGGAAGAAAAACCTTTTGTAAAAGGAAATAGGGATTCAAGTCTCATAAAGAGCTTCCAAACATTATGGTACTCATAGCTTTCAGCTCTCATTGCCCCTATCATAAGCATCTTGAAGTGATTAAGGTTAAAGTGAACAAACTATGGTGTACATGCTTGACAAAGTATAAGTCAGAAATCTCATGTCCCTTGTATACGAGGGTCGCTCCTCATGCTACTCAAGTTTAGTCACCGGTAAGTTCTTGTCATCTTAAGTACATGTGTATCATTGAGAACCGCCAATGGGGTACCCCTTGCCCGATGATACGGAAGAATCCCCATATCAAAATGACAAGGCAAGCAGACAACGAGCATCTCAGCATTCTTCTTATTTACCATGGGAATATGGTGCTTTTTTCTCTCTTTCGTCTTTTCATAGTATCTTTTTTTTTTCTCTTTTTCTCTTTTTTTTCTAGCATAGGACTCTTTTTTTATAAGAAGAATGCTTCATAGACAGCTCATTATGGTTACGCTGCAGGTTTCCACCATGTCAGCATGGATTAGACCAGCGGCCTAGGCGTTTCTCTAACACATATACATAACTCCATGGACTTACAAGCTCCCCTTTCATTTCACACCGACGACATCCATATACAAAAGAGCATGATATCAACTAGGTACAAGTACCAAGTGCAATGTTGAAAGCGTTCCCCATGAAAGCATGGTTCTGCTAATTCCCGACAAATAAGTGCAAGCATATACAACATAGAAGACACAATGGTTCAAGTTTATTAAGGGCAAGTAAAGTAAAGTGTGCCATCAAGTTCGTGAGAGCTTTAATCACTAGTTTTTTCATAACAAGTGGAAGGTAAACAAAAGCATGAATATACTTGGAATAGCATAAGCTAGTAGGTAGGTATGGTGGACTCTTTGGAATAACTTGGTTTAGGGAGTTGGATGCATGAGTGGAACTCATACTTTGTTGTGGAGGCTAGCAAAAGACTGGGAGCGACAAACTAAGAGAGCAATAATGGCCATAATCATGCAGAGCGACAAAACATCATTGATCAAAGCATAAAGTGATACTACAAGTTGAAAACTAAAGGATCATAAAGGCTATGGTGACTTGAGATAGTCATAACATGGTGTGAGCATGTGCCAAGTCAATCCAAATAAAACATCAAAGGAGAATACCACTATACTATGCTTTAATATGCTAAAACAACGCATGATTCATCCAAGGCACATTAAGAAATCTCAATTGTTTATAACAAGTCATGCTACAACAAAGAATACTAAGCATAAAGCCAAAACAATATCAAGCATGGCATGACAAAGCATAGGCCACAGTCAAAAACAAGCTCTTTTTACCACATAAGCATGAACTTTCTTACTCTTTTCTAAACCAAACCAAACTATATGCAAACCAAAGTATGAAAGAGGGGGTCCAACCAACTTATTCAGAACACTAAGCAAACCAAGCAAACTAAAAACCAAAATGAAAACGAAAGAGAAGACGCTCCAAGAAAAACACAATTGTGCATGAAACAATAAAAATGAAGCGTTTGGAAGAAACCTGGGATTTTTATTGATGAAGAAGGGGGTGCCTTGTGCATCCCCAAGATTTGACGCTTGTACTTCTTGGATATTTCTTGAGGTGACACGCGTGGCATCCCCAAGATTGAGCTTTAGTCCATCCTTCATCTCATTACTCATTCCTTCCATACACCTGAAATTTTTCCTTCATACAAAACTTCACACAATCTCATTAGCAACATTAGTGCACTTAAGATAAATAAGTCTCAAGGTTCAGTTCTAACATCAAATAAACTTCTATTAGAACACTATCTACTGTATCACTTCCATCAAAAAGCTCAATTCCCCAAAGAAACTTAAGAAGGAACTAACAAGAAGCAAATGCAGAAAATGGCAGAAATCTGTCAAAACAGACCAGCAGGTAAAGACGATTTTTTTCGAAGACCTTCTGTTGCTCAAATCAAAAAGTGTTGAACTAACGAAAGTTAGATAACAACCTGGGTCAGAAGCACAAAATATTACAGCTCAATCCGACGTACAGAGCTCTCTCAGGAAATTTTACGGTGAAACACAGAAATCTGTTTCGGGACAGCAACTTTCCCAATCATTACTTCACTCTCATTAGAGGTTACTCTTGGCACAAAAAGCAAATAAAAAGGATAAGGAGAGGTTATTACAGAGGTAATAACTTACAAGACTCAACTAAAACTCTTGAGTTATCTCCCAACAAGTACTTTTCTTTAACGCCTTTAAGTTAGGCATAAGAATCAAAGAAAGAATCAAGTGTTCTCAAATGAAGAAGCATTAAAACCAACTTTCTTGCCCTTATCTCTCTTGTTTTTATTCTTAACCTTTGGTAAAATATGATTGTTTGGTGGAGAAGAAAGGTGCATGGTCCCCTTCCCCACATCTATTATTGCTCCAAGAAGTTCTAATATGGACCTTCCAAGTGTAATTTGTCCTTTTCCTGCACGTTCAATAACAAGATAATCAATAGAAATCATTTTCCGAAGGATCTTTGTAAACACTCCTTCAGCTATTCCAAGAGGTAATATGGTAATATTATTAGTAAGAGGTATTTCTTTTCCTCCTTCAATGAGCCCCCAAGTATTCAGAGATTTATAAATATCTTTGGGCATAAGGCAAGATTCAGACATGATATCACAACGAGCTTGAAAAGTTTCAGCGTTTATCTCAATCTTTACTGTAGGGAACCACTTTGATGGTTCAGAGTTTATTGGAACATAATCGTGATGTTCCCTAAGCATATTATAGCACCCTTCTAATCTGGTAGTGCTAGCCTCAAGAGTATCCAACCTAGCAAATATTTTTGCGAAAGAAGTATCAGTTTGGCTAGGCATGTTGTAAGTGAGGATCAATTTCTTTATAGCATTAATAGCATCATCCTCATTACATTAGAGGAAATCTCCTCCCACAACAGCATCTAGAGCATATCTATAGCAAAGAGCAATCCCAAGGTAAAAACTGCTAAGGAACAAGCTTTGAGTCATTTTAGGCTCAGCTTTTTCATATAGATCAGAGATTCTAGACCAAGCTTCTTTAAAACTTTCCTCAATTCCTTGTTTGAAAGTGAAAATCATTTTCTCGGGTGACATAGCGATTGGATCAAGGCTAGACATAGTGACAACTAAAGGAGACTTAATTTTTTTGTGTTTTTGATAAAGAAAGCAAAATAGTAAAACTATTTTTTTGTGTTTTTGGAGAACAAAACAAGCAAACAAAGCAAAAAGAAACCAAGCAAAACAAAAATAACAAAGTAAAGAGATTGGTTATGAGGGACTCCCCTTGTGAAGATGTCCTTGACTCCCTGGCAACAGTGCCAGAAAAACGCTTGATGGCTCAATACACGACGCCCAGAAAAGTGCTTGGTGCATGGTGTTGATGTAGAGCTCGTTGGGAACCCCAAGAGGAAGGTATGATGAGCACAGCAGCAAGTTTTCCTCAGTTATGAAACCAAGGTTTAATCGAACCAGTAGGAGCAAGGAAACACCTCAAAGGTGTCACTAGCTGAGCTTTGGCAGGGCGCACTACCGGTGCTAGTAGCAACGTGGAGACCTACACAACACAACCACAGAACTCTGTCCCCAACTTGCGATGAGGTTGTCAATCTCACCGTGTTTTGCGGAAAACAAAGGATTAAACGTATCGAATGGAAAGAAGTAAAAGTTTGCAGAAAGTAAACACAAAACAGTAAACAGTTGTAGATTGTATGTAAATAAAGAGGACCGTGATCCATAGTTCACTAGAGGTGGCTCTCCTTAGATAGATAACATGCTGGGTGAACAAATTACAGCGGGGCAATTGACAAACACCGAGAAAGCAATACATGCATATACTAATCATCTTGACTCCTCTGAGACTTGATTGGGCATTACAACATAATACATAGACCGCCATCCAACTGCATCTATGACTAATAATCCACCTTCGTGTTATCATCCAACCCCTCCAAGATTAAGTTGCAAGCAACAGTTATTGCTTACGAACTACGTGTAAAGTAAACAATACGATTGTTCTATGAACAAAGGATTGTTGTTTTCTCCCTAGTAGCAACAGACATCTAGTATCTTAGAGATTTCTCACTTCCCAGTTACGGAGGCATGAACCCACTATCGAGCATAAATACTAACTCTTGGAGTTGCTAGCATCTATTTGGCCAAGATAGCTACTAACAACGGAAAGCATGCAAGATCTCAAATAACAAAGACATGATAGAATCAATAATCAATCTGAAATAGCATCTCAATATCCATCGGATCCCCGCAAACACAACATGTATGGATTACAAATAGATGATCTTGATCATGAACGGAGCTCACAAGATCTAAACATGAAAGCACAAAGGAGGAGAAACCAGCCATCTAGCTACTACATGGATCCGTACTCCAAGGATGAACTACTCACGCATCACACCGGAGGCTTGCATGGTGATGAAGAAGGCCTCCAGGGTGAATTCCCCTCTCCGGCAGGGTGCCGGGAAGAGCTTCAGATCCCCCTGATCTAGGGACAGAGACGACGGTGGCTACAGACTCTTTCGTGATTTTTGATCGGGTACCTAGGGTTTTCGTCCCGAGGGTAACTTATAGTCGGAAGTGGAGGCCGAGGGGGTGCCAGGGCTAGCCTCACCACCCCCTGGCACGGGCTAGGCCTGGCCGTGCAGCCAGGTGGTGTGGTGGACCCCTGGTCCCTCTCCGTCTCGTATTCTGGCACTTGATCACTTTCGGAAAATTAGGCACTGTGGCTTTTGTGCCGTCCAATTCCGAGAATATTCATTTTCTGACTTTCCTGGAACCAAAAATAGCAGAAAACAGGCAGCTGGCATTGTGGCTCTTGTTAATAGGTTAGTCCAAGAAATCATATGAAAAGTACTCCAAAGTTGGAACAAAACACAACAAAGTGGATAAAACCAAGCATGGAACATCAAAAATTATAGATACATTTGCAATGTATCATGCTGCTGTCTGGTTATTAATCATGT
Organism: Avena insularis; assembly: GCA_023614405.1. NCBI lineage: Eukaryota > Viridiplantae > Streptophyta > Magnoliopsida > Poales > Poaceae > Avena > Avena insularis. The sequence continues at coordinate 104,372,400 of CM042694.1, forward strand.
TCTGCGAGTACATGTTTAGCTGCTGCCTGTTTTCGTTCATCTTGTTGTTTAGTACATCTAGTATGTTCGAGTTACATGTGCGAGTAGCTGGTATTGTCATGTTTAATATTCTGGAATTAATCACGGAAATTGTGCCTAATTATCCAACAATCCAAAAACCTTATTCTAGGCAATTTTCCAAGATAAACATGGGACACTTGGCCGATGCGATGAAGCCGGAAAAGTTTGCCGGTGTTCATTTTAAGAGGTGGCAGTATAAGACCACTATGTGGCTGCAAAATCTAAAAGTATTCGAGGCTAGTGAGGGTTTACCTAAAGGAACTATATCTGAACAAGATCAGAACAAGTTCAAGGAAACCAATCTTGCCTTTGTGGGATGCGTTCTGAGTGTTCTTGACAACAAGCTGTTTGATGTGTACATGCACTTCAAAGATGGCAAAGAGCTCTGGGAGGCACTGAACGCTAAGTTCGGTGTAACAGATGCTGGCAGTGAACTGTACATCATGGAGAACTTTCATGATTACAGGATGGTTAACAAGCTCATGAGATACAGTGCTTTGCCAAGGAGCTTGAAATCCTTAAGTGTAACTTACCCGACAAGTTTGTGGCTGGGTGCATCATTGCAAAGTTGCCTTCTTCATGGAGGAATTTCACCACAACTCGTCAAGCATAAGAGACAAGAGATATCGGTTGAAAACCTGATAGCGTCTCTTGATGTTGAGGAGAAGGCTCGGGCTAAGGACACTGCTGAGAAAGGAGGCGAGGGTCGGTCTAGCGCCAACATGGTGCAGAAGAGGACCTTCGGCAAGAACAAAGGGAACTATAAGCCCTCCTTCAACAAGCCCGAAAAGACTACAACCTTCAAGAAGAAGAAGAAGAGGAAGCTGAACAAGGCCGAGCTAGGTTGCTTTACCTGTGGAGAGCTCGGGCACTTTTCCAAGGACTGCCCAGAACATGCAGATCGTAAAGGGAAAAAGGGGAAGACTATCAACGTCGTGACTGCTAGCAATGCTGATGGGTATGGTAATCTATTTACTGTTCTTTCAATTTTTCAATTACCATGTTGGTGGATTGATATGGGTGCTAATATTCATGTGTGTGCTGACATCTCTATGTTCACTTCTTATCAGGTCACTCGGAATTCATCCGTCCTAATGGGGAATGGGTCACATGCTTCTATTCATGGTGTTGGCACGGTGGATCTGAAGTTCACTTCGGGAAAGATCGTGCCGCTAAAGAACGTGTAGCATGTCCCTTCCATGAACAAGAATCTCGTTAGCGGCTCCCTTCTATGCAGAGATGGGTTTAAGGTTGTTTTTGAGTCTAATAAAGTCATTGTGTCGAGACATGGAAAATTTATTGGTAAAGGATATGAGTGCGGAGGGTTGTGCCGCTTTTCACTTTCAGATTTTTGTAATAAGTCCGTAAACCATATTTGTGGCGGTGTTAATGATGATACCAGTGTTTGGCATTCTCATTTATGTCACATTAATTTTGGTTTGATGTCCAAGTTGTCCAATATGAGTTTAATTCCGAATTTCACTATTGCCAAAGGTTCCAAGTGCCATAGTTGTGTGCAATCAAAGCAACCTCGAAAGCCTCACAAGGCAGCCGAGGAGAGAAACTTGGCACCTCTGGATCTCATACATTCTGATCTTTGTGAGATGAATGGTGTGTTGACAAAAGGTGAAAAGAGATATTTCATGACTTTGATTGATGATGCGACTAGATACTGCTATGTTTATTTGTTGCACACAGAAGGTGAACTACTTTAAAATTTATAAAGCCGAAGTTGAAAATCAACTAGAGAGAAAGATCAAACGTCTTAGGTCGGATCATGGTGGTGAATATTTTCCCAAAATCTTTGATGAATTCTGTGAGGAACATGGCATTATTCATGAAAGGACGCCTCCCTACTCGCCTCAATCAAACGGGGTTCCTAAGAGGAAAAACCGCATGCTGACTGACTTGGTGAATTCCATGTTAGCCACCGCTGGTTTATCTAAGGCATGGTGAGGGAGGCCTTGTTGACACTGTGTCATGTCCTAAATAGAGTTCCTAACAAGAATAAAGATAAAACCCCTTATGAGGAGTAGGCTGGGAGAAAACCATCACTTTCTTACTTGCGCACTCGGGGGTGTTTGGCTAAGGTCAACATACCGATTCGTAAGAAACGCAAACTTGGACCAAAGACAGTGGATTGCATCTTTCTAGGATATGCTCCGCGGAGTGTAGGCTATAGATTTTTAGTAGTTAAATCTGAGGTTCCTGATATGCATGTTGATACTATAATGGAATCTCGTGATGCAACATTCTTTGAGAATATGTTTCCTATGAAAGATATGCATAGCACTGCTAGAATTTCTTCTGAAATACTTCCTGAAACTAGTGCATCTAGTGAGAATTTTGAGCAACCACGTGAGGAAGAAGTCCTAGAGAAGGATGACAATGAAGCTCCTACATGGAGTAAGAGACAGAGGGTTGCAAAATCCTTTGGAGATGATTTCATTGTGTACCTTGTGGATGATACTCCCACTTCCATTGCAGAGGCATATGCATCTCCTGATGCAGATGATTGGAAGAAGCTGTTCATAATGAGATGGACTCGATTCTTTCTAATGGAACTTGGTAACTATCAGAACGACCCCATGGCTGTAAGCCTGTGGGTTGCAAGTGGGTGTTCAAGAAGAAGCTAAGGCCTGATGGTACTATTGAAAAGTACAAGGCTCGGCTTGTAGCAAAAGGCTACACCCAGAGAGAAGGTGAAGATTACTTTGACACCTATTCACTGTTGCTAGACCGACCACCATTCGAGTACTACTATCACAGCGCCTCTTATGGTCTTATCGTTCATCAAATGGACGTTAAGATGCTTTCCTCAATGGAGAGTTGGAAGAGGAGATCTATATGGATCAACTGATGGGTTTGTGGTAAAGGTGAAGAGAGAAAGGTATGCAAGTTGTTAAAATCTTTATATGGCATGAAGCAAGCACCTAAGCAATGGCATGAGAAGTTTGATGTAACATTAACCATTGGCTTTGCCGTTAATGAGGCGACAAGTCGTCTACTATCGCCATGGTGGGGGCGAAGGTGTTATATTATGTTTGTACGTGGATGATATCCTTATCTTTGGTACAAACATGAATGTGATAAATGAAGTTAAGTCCTTTCTGTCAAAGAGCTTTGATATGAAAGATCTGGGAGAAGCTGATATTATTCTGAATATCAAGCTGATTAAGCACGAGAGTGGGATTACTTTGATGCAATCACACTATGTTGAGAAGATCTTGACCCGTTTCGGTTTCGTTGATGGCAAGTCTTCCCCAACACCTTATGATCCCAGTGTGACATTACGGAAAAACAAGAAAGAGACGAAAGAACAATTGAGATACTCTCAAATCGTTGGCTCACTCATGTACTTAGCTAGCGCGACAAGACCCGACATCTCTTTTGCTGTGAGCAAGTTGAGTAGGTTCATGTCTAACCCTGGTATTGAACATTGGTGTGCACTTGAAAGGGTCATGCGCTATCTATGTGGTACAATGAGTTATGGGATACACTATTTGGGGAATCCAGCGGTGCTCGAAGGATATAGTGATGCGAACTGGATCTCGGATGTAGATGAACTCTATGCCACTAGCTGGCATGTATTTACCTTTGGAGGTGGCGCGGTATCATGGAGATCTTGCAAACTTGCTGCTTTAGACACAGCCACTTTAGAGTCAGAATGGCTGCGTGAACTCTTGATGGACTTGCCGGTGGTTGAGAAACCTATACCGGCCATCCTCTTGAATTGTGATAATCAAACTGTTATTATCAAAGTGAACAATTCTAAGGATAACGCGAAGTCATCAAGACACGTCAAGAGACGTTTGAAGTCTGTCAGGAAATTGAGAAACTCCGGAGTAATTTACTGTTACGTATATTCAAACTGACAAAAACCTGGCAGATCCCTTTACAAAGGGACTATCATGAAACGTGATAGAAAGTGCATCGAGAGAGATGGGTTTGAGACCCATGGATGTTACACAGTAGTGGTAACCCAACCTTTTTGATCGGAGATCCTGTGAATTAGGACCTGGGAAAAACAAGCTAGTGGTGTGACGGAGGAGAGTATTAGACAACCCTCTCTATGTGAAGATGTACAACTCTCAAAAGCTGTAAGGCAGGTTGGCAACATGCCTTAATGTGTTTCTGTTGGCTATGATTAGCAAAGATGTTGTCCTACAGAGCATTCTTGAAAGAACACACCTATACGAGTTCCGATTGTTAAACGTCGCAATCTATGAGATTTGGGTGATCTCTAGTAAACTCATGAAGAGACCAAGTAGTATGACGCATATGCTACACCCGCGGCATAGGCTACTGGCAGCCAGGTACTAGTTATGACTGTGTGAAATCTGAAAGCACCAAACTTGCAATTCAAGGTTCGTCCATTATTCAAGTTGCTGATAGACGTAGCTCAAGGTTCTAGGCGGAAGTTCAATTTAACAGTCTCTGCTGAAACACTGGTATATAAACAAGTAGTGAGAATTGGCAAATCTTCAAATGGGCATTTGAGATATGGTGGGGGATTGTTAGAAATAATGGGCTAAATAAATAAGCCCATATAGATTTCAAATTTCCCCTAAATCTCAAAGCCCATGTGTGTGAAAGCCCATGTGTGATTTGGCCCAATTTGGTGGCAGCTCACGTATGAGTGGAGTGGAAGCTAAAGTTTAGTCCCATATGGAAAGTTGGAGGAGAGTTACACCACCTTATAAGGTGGAGTGGTTCACCACTTAGTAAAGTGAGTGAGAAGAGGAGAACTACACGCGCGCTCCTCCGACGCCTTTCCGCCATTTCGTCTCGTCACGGCCACAGCTCATGGTTGCGAGTCGAGCCGAACTTTATATTTGCTCCTTGAGAAAACTTGTGCGGTTTTGACAGACAGTTAGCCTATTCGGTCGCTCCGGATCGTGGGCTACCAGAATCAATTCAACGTCGCAACGTGGGCTTGGTCCACGACGTGCCCTATGCGGGACTCCCGAGCCGCTCTATATAAACTCCAGTGCGGCTTCCACCACGAACACACCGAAAACCAATCTAGGGTTTGCCAACCTCTCTGCTTGCGCCGCCACCGTAGTCTACTCTATCCCGCTTGCCGGCGTGCACCGGCGGACGGGAGAGCAGGTCTCTGGAACCACTCGTCTTTCCGATCCTGTACGGGAGAGGGCGAATAAGGTTTTTGGGAAGCGCCCTGCGCGACTGCTCAAGTTCTGCATCACGGCTCGTCTTCTATTCAAGTCGGACGGTGTTGCCTATCGTCGTCTTCGCCGCCGTCTGCTTCGACCAATCTTCCCCAAGGCTACTGCTGCGATTACTGCGATCGAACGGTACGTGCGACGTGCTGCCGTGCGGTTATTAATCATGTTCTGCGAGTACATGTTTAGTTGCTGCCTGTTTCCGTTCATCTTGTTATTTAGTACACCTAGTATGTTCGAGTAGCTGATATTGTCATGTTTAATATTCTGAAATTGATCACGGAAATGGTGCCTAATTATCCAACAGTAACTGGGAGCTGTTTGGCTCATTCCTGATTTTAAAATGCTTTGTCGTCTTGAATCATAGTTACCTCAGTCTGTTTGTTGCTTCTGTTTTACTGAGTGGCTCTTGTGGCTTCAGTTCCTGTAAAACGAATCCAAGCTACTTTCTCGATCAGCCTGTACTAATTATTAACTGCTAGCTCGCTCCGTTCCAACATGTAAGTCCTTTTCAGGATTATAGCAATCTTGCACTGGCATTTACCAACCTGAGCCTTGAGCTGAAACTGTATTTTTAGAGATGTGAATATACATGCTTGCTGACAGAGCAATGAGTTACCAACCTCTCAGCCTGTAGCTGAAATTGAATTTTATGGAGTTTGGTGAATTGGTCAGGGTTGTCACTTGTGAGTGGCGGCACTGTTGATGCCACGACAGTTTCCGTGGGAGCAAAACGCTGGGAGCGCATGTGCATTGTGCAAACACACGGTGAGAGAGAGAGAGAGAGAGCGTCGGTGCCTGTGATTGCAAACACTAGTTCATACTTTCGTCAAGCAAAGTATCGGGCCAGCCCGCTTACTCTACATTCTTTCTGGGGCTTGTCGTACTTTGCGGCCTTGTCGACCCATCATCCATTCTTTCTGGGGCTCGACCTTGCCCGAGCCGAGCCATCTGATTCCCCTTGCGGCCTCCTTCCTTCCCCACAAAGAGAAAAAATCAGGGCGGCGGCGGCGGCGGCGGCGGTGGGAGTGGAAGTGGGGCCGTGGGGGCTGCGGCGGCAGCGGGGAGGATCGATCGAGCTTATCCAACTGTTAGGGACCGATTCACCGGGCGGTGCCCTACTGGTAGGGATGTATTCAACTGGTCGCGGGCTTTGGATGCGGACCGGAGCCGAGGAGGGTGCCCTACCGGCACGGATGGATCCAGCGGGTGGCGAGCCTTGGATGCGGAAGAAAGACAAGGAGGAGTCCATGGAGGAAGAAGAAGACAGGGAGTTTCCGGGGCCGGCAAGGGGATCTACGTTGAGGTCTTTCTTAAAGCTATTATTATCGCCCACAAGGGAGGATCCAAAATCTTTGGAAGCAACACTAGTTGAGAGAGGCCACGGGAATCCTAAAAAAAAGGAGGATGCCCTACTTGTAGGGATGGCTTCAACGGCTTGGCCGCTTTCGTCGTGGGAACAAGCTCTACTGGAGTTTCCGGGGGTGGATTTCACGTGGATCCCACTCGAATTTTGTTTAGAATTCAACAGAGAATTCATGAGTAGGATGAAACGCCAACCAGAGTCTCTGGATATACAGAATGCTTTGGCCGCCATCCAAGCGAGCTTTGGCAATAGCACGAGAATTGGCTGCAAATCTGTCATTGACGAGGTGATCAGTCCGGAGACGGAAGAATCTGGGACAGAAGCTGTGAAGAAAGCTGGGAGACCTGAAGAATCTGTGACAGAAGCTGGGAAAGCTGAAGAAGCTGTGGACCAAGCGGTCATCAATCCGGAGACGGAAAAATATGGGACGGAAGCTGTGAAGGAAGCTGAGGAGGGTGTCCTACTGGTAGGGCCAACGGCGGGGAGGATTGCGGATACCCTACTGGTAGGGACAAATTCACCGGGTGGTGCCCTACTGGTAGGGATGGATTATACTGGTGGCGTGTCTTCGATGCGGAACCAAGCCGAGGAGGGTACCACCCTACTGGCAGGGATAGTTCCAGCTGTGGTGGATATGCATTCAGTGGGTGCCAAGGCCAAGGCAAAGGAAATGGAGGCCAAGGCCAATGATGAAGAAGCTTGGAAAGCTGAAGTACATGTGACAGAAGCTGGGAAAGCCGATGAAGCTGTGACGTTGGGAAGCAGCAAATCAGCCATGGAAGATGAGGAGATCGGCACGGAGACCTTGCAGCAGCTGGTCAAAGTTATGCCCAACAAATTTGACATATTGGATCCTGATGGCGATGATGAGAAGGATGAGAGGATAGACAGAGGCAAATCAGCCATAGAGAAGTCGGCAAGGAAGGCCAAGGCCAAGGCCAACGAAGAAGCTGGAAATAGACAGAAGCTGATAGGTAATAAGACCTTGCAGCAGCTTCTCAAAGATATGCCCAACAAATTTGACATACTGGATCCTGATGGCGATGATGAGAAGGATGAGATAGACGGGGGCAAATCAACCATAGATGAGGAGACCGTGCATGCAGAGGAGCCAATGGCACCAGTGCCGAAATATTACTTCGGTTTGCCACCCGAATATGGGGAGAAAGTGAGGAAACATAACGAAAAGATGAAGGCGGAACAGGAAGCTATGCTGGCCCGCTTTGAGAAGCTTTGCCAGAGCAAGAGGAGTGCGAATTCAGCGGGTGCCGGCGATTCCTTCATACCTGCAGCAGATCCCAGTGCCACCAAATCAGTGGGACACTACTCTGTCCAAGATGACCTCGATTATCATGACAGAGGCAATTCAGCCTCAGCACAGGCCAAGAGGAAGACGGCCAAGAAGACGACGGCCGCCGGAAAGGAGATGGCCCACGAGGCTGAGAGCTTCGATTTGCACCGTACAGTCTGGGAGTTCAAACATGGGAAAAGATGTGGTTCATTCTCAGAAACAAGTGAGCAACTAACAAACCCCCTCTCTTGTTTAACTAGTGGGTTATTATGTCCTTTTTATTATTTATATAAATGGAGGGTGTTCTCTTTTTTGCCTGAAACTTGAGGAAAGGATGAGTTTACTCAATTTTCTGCGGTTATCTGATGTTAATATTTTCTTGGGTGCAGCGGTCCTGAGTTCCATGCAGTTTACACACTACACACCTGGACTAACTCCACATAGCAGTTTCTGTTGCACCCCAAAAACCTTGCAGATCTTCTCTATAAAACTCACCAGACTCGATGGTGGCCTTAAGTTTCCATTGTCTGTGTATGGTGTGGTTGCTGTTCGAGACATGGTGGATCGCAACCGAAACATTCTCTTCTTTCGTGATTTTACCGACCGCCAAGAGCTGAAACAGGTTGTACGTATTGTTTTTTTTTTCTTTCATAGATCTTGATTGCACGTTGGTGATTGATGATTTCCTTGTAGGATCCTTTCCTGTACTTGATTGGTCCGTCCCGTGCAATTGTGTTTCAGGAGAAGGTTTGCATTGAAATCGAACTAAGAGTTGTGGCAGGCTCTCAAGATGCTAAAGCATTGATCACTTGCGCACAACGTTACTCGGGAGGATACGGTGATGGCTTGCATACTATCTGCTTTAAGAACCGCTTCTGCACGCTAGAGGTGTCCTCGCAGCCAGTTAAACAAACGATCCAGGCCACTATCTTGAGTGTCGAGGTTCTTGACCACAAGGAGTCCGCATGGCCTTTAGAATATGGTGGCCTGATTGCTTGCTCCCCGCTATCAGGGAAAGTAGTGATCACTGGTGGTAGATTCAGTCGTAATATTGATCCCCCATCCAGTCCACCGATCGTGTTGGTTCATTCGAAACATGAAGCGGTGCCAAAAGGTAAAGGTAGTTTTGTACATCTGTGGAGGCAAGTTGTTTCTGTAGAACTTCAAGGAAGGTTGGACTTTGACATCAAAAGCTACTCCAAGTCTGGTGCTATCGCTGCAGAAGCTTCTGCCTGTTTCGAGCCTAAAGTTTGCAACACAAGCCTGCAGAGATGTCTCCTTGGTGATGCCGAGGTAACTATTACTGTTGCTTGGTCCCGTGTGGCTACGTGCAAGACGGGAGTTGCGTTACAGCATTGTGCCAGAAGGTGTTTTTGAAGCTTGCACCTGAGAGGTTTCAATGTGATTTATTGGAATTTGGTTGTGTTTATGTATAAGTTAGCTATTTAATTTGTCCATCTGTATTGAACTTGTTGTGCATTGACAACTATCTATGTGTGTCGACTGTAAGTTATGTTGTGCGGAGCTTCTGTTTTTGGTTCATCCATATTACTGTTATTTGATTAGGATTTACATAGTTTGTGCCACTGAACCTAATTCTGAGTAGAGGTTGAGTGGTACAACCATGTGGTGTTTGTGTCTAAGAGATATGCATGAACTGGAGCTGATTATTATGTCGCTCAACTATATTGGCTAGGCTAGCTTGCTTGCATTTTTTTACAGAAGAAATTTAAGTTATCTTGTGTGAGATATTGGCTGTTTTAGGCATGCCACAACTATCTATGTGTGTCGACTGTAAGTTTATGCTGTGTGGAGCTTCTGTTTTTGGTTGATCCAAGTTCTTGTTATTTGGTTAGGATTTACACAGTTGGTGCCACGGAACCTAATACTGAGTAGAGGTTGAGTGACACCACAATTAAAGTTGGTGTTTGTGTCTAGCGTCCAGATTTTTTCTGTTTGAAATAGGAACATAGTCCCGGCTTCTGCATCAATTGATGCATGCCTTTATAATGCTCTACCGTCCTGACCTAGTGACTTAAGAGAGATACGCATGAACTGGAGGTGCTAGGTACGGCCTGCGGGCAGCGCGGAAGTTGCCATGTCCGGTTCGCTTGACGATGCCAGCTTTTTTTACACGTATATAAGATAAAAGACAAATGAATGATGACCATCCAATAGACCAGACAAGAATAGAAGAGGACAGACGCGCAACAGATCATGTAGCAATAGCAGTTATGACCAAAACAAAAGCTCACATAGCTAACAGATCACATCAACATAGATTGGTAAAAATATAGCTGGATGGCATAAGTTATACCACGTATAAACAAATAGCTGAAAGTTGTAGTCAGTACACAGCGGTCGGGACAAGTTCACAATAGCTAACTGATATACTAGATAGAAATACTACTAGCAACATGGATATCAGGAGACGCAGGACAATCTCCCTAGTGCCATAAAAGTGTCCTTGTTTGTAGCAACAAGGGACCAAGCAACGGTAATCACCACCTCAGCACCACAAATAAAACAGTGTCTCTGGCTTATTTTGCTGAATTGGGGGAACAACCTGACATGCTTCTTTGCAAACATTTTACCAGATTTGGAGTAGGCTTGAATGTGAACATCCAACCTTCCTTCGGTTTCTACAGAAATAACATTCCTTGGAAGATGCAAGTAGCCGTCAGAACCATACAGCTTTTGTCCGTCTTTTGAATCAACCATCACGATTTCCCCGGATTCGGGATTATTAGGGAACCCCGGTTTCCCTGGTACAGGGGAGCAAGTAACTCGGGTGCCATATTTAAAAGGCCATGGCCCATCTCCGACAACCTGGACTCCCAAGATGGTGGCCTGGATTGTTTGTCTAACAACCTGCATGCACATCTCTATCGTGCAGAAACAGTTCTTGAAGCAAAGGGTAGATACATTATTAAATGGTTCGTGGTAATCCCATGCTTGAGTGATCAATGGCCTATCTTGAGACCCGGTTGGATCTTTTACTTTGAGTTGGATTTCAATGTTGACCCTGTCTTCAAATACAACAGCACGAGACGGGCCAACCAAGCGCAAAAAAGGATCCTGCAAGCATTAACCATAAAACCCCATTAAGTCATGTAGGCATGCAATCTAAAAGAGTCAAGTATAAAAATACATACATATTGTGTCAGTTTTTGGGATTGGCCGGAATCACACGAGAAGAGAAAGTTGCGGTTGTGATCCACGACGTCTCGGATTGCAACCACACCATACACGGACAAGGGCCATCGGAGGCCACGTGCTATTTCTGCGAGCTTGATGGAGACTATCTGCAAGGTCGGAGGAGTGTCGGCGGCGTAATTGTATCACGTGAGTCCAGGTGTGTAGTATGTAAATTGCATGGAGCTCAATGCCGCTGCTTGCATCACCCAAGTTATTAAGAAACGTGTGTTAGATACCAGATGACATGAATTACTACTAGCTACGCAGAAAAGTAACTTCCTAATTTCCTTCTAGTACAGTAGACTTATATAGAGAAAAAGAAAGTTGTTACACTACTAGATAGGAAACAAGAAGTGACATAATTAAGCACGCAGCAAGATGTTTACTCACTCATGTATTCGAAGGAACCGCAGGTTTGGCGCCATGCAGATTCCCAGCATCTGCGGTGTTCAGCGAAATCCTCCGCCTCATAAGCCATCTCCTCTGCTGATGATTTGCCTGTGTGATGGTGGAGATCATCTTGGACTCGCAGTCTGGTCATCCAATTGCTGGTGCTGGGATCTGCAGGTTGGAGTAATAGCTTGCCTGATTCCACAATACTAGGTGTGCTGTGCCCCTCTATGGCTGAGGAATTCATAGCAGATATGTCATGAACTCGCAGTCTGGTCATCCAATCCTCAGCTTGGTCCATGGGCGATTTGCCAGTGCCCACCGTCACAGATTCTTCACCTCTATCACTGGGATTCATCAGGTCGCTAGGCATATGTTCCTCCTCTATGGCTAATTTGCCCGTACCTATCTCCTCCTCTTGGAGATCGCCATAAAGATCCAATATGGCAAATCAGTTGGACATATCTTTGAGCAGCTGCTGCTGCAATTGCATGGTCTCCTTATCCATCACCTCAGCAGCCGATATGCTGCTGCCTACCATCACAGCTTCTTCAGCTTTCCCAGCTCCTTCTTCATCCTGCCTGGTCATGTTCTTCATGTTCCTCTCCTTTGCCAACTCCAGGCCACACGCTGACATAGATTCTTCCACAGTTTCTAGCATAGATTCTTCCGTCTCCGGATTGATCACCTCTTCGTGCACGGTCTTCTTCTTTTCGGTATCTGGACCGATCACCTCTTCGTGCACAGGCGATTTGGCGCTGCCCACCGTCACTAATCTTCCAAGGTCGCCGTCACTGATCGATCGAGGTGAGACCTTACAAAACTCTGCCCGATCGATACATATAGATCCGTAAACCGCCTTCGACTCAGATCCGTAAGCCGACTCAAACCGATCTTGGACTCAGATCCGTAAGCCCGCTCGAGACATATAGACCTACACGGGACTCATATATCCGTAATAAGCAATTCAGATTCGAGAACTGGGTGGCTTCGTAAAAAATGACTTAGGAGTTAGGATTATATTATATGTATATATATAATATATCTATATCTATCTATATCTATATACCTGTTTCTTGCAATCCAACACTTTTTTAGACGTTTTTATCCCTGTTACGAATGAAATTACGGGCATTGCCACCACCAAAGTAAAATACCGTTTCTGCCAACCTAACCGAGTAAAATACCGTTTCGGCCAACGTAACTAGGTTTCCGCGCTGGGCTTATTCCATTGACTGGCTCGGACAAAACGAAAACACGTGCATGTTGCGACTTCTCCCGCGAACTAACCAACGAAATACTATGACTTTCGGCACAGATGAGAGGATACATTAGTCCCATATCGGTACTTACACCGAAACTAACCGGTTCATATAGGTTCACAAAGTGCCTGAAATCATCAAGCAGCCCGACAGGAATCAAACAAGAAAAGAACCCCCAATATATGGCTAATTAAACGGGGGATCCGCACCGCAGTCACGAGGGAAAAAGACTGAGAGGGAGGAGGCGCGAGAGGTCACAGGCCGGTCGGAATCCCAGCCGGGGGAGGAGCTTGGAGGAGGCACGAGGTCACGGGCCCGTCGGAATCCCAGCCCGGGGAGGATCTTGGAGGTGGCGCCGAGGTATAACGGCCGGTCGGGAATCCCAGTAGGGGGAGGAGCTCGAGGTGGCGGCCCAAGGAGCCGGTGTGGAGGCGCTAGAGGATGTAGGAGGAAGCGGGGCGGGAGAGACCGAGAGAGAGAGAGAGGAGGCGAGCCTCGCACGAGACCGGATGGGGGCGAGCGCCTGTCGCGTGCGGTTCCTAGTGCTACGTTTGGATGGAGGCAAAGGTCGACTTGGTGGGGGTCGACTGGGGGATCCGTCTCAATATGTGACTCTATTTTTTCCTATTTAAAAGGCAACTGCTTGGCGTCCCCCGGACGATTTGGGAGTTCCCATCATCCTCCTCCCATGCGCGACACGTGTCCACCAAAATCGCCCAAAATCCCGCTTTTGCTGCAAAACACACATTTTTTGCTGCATATGTCCCTATTTTTGCTTCCGAAGCAAAAAATAATAATTTGTTTAAGAAAATAGAACGTCTCGCCGGAGACCTTGTCGAAGACCTCATCGGAGACCATGCAGCAAAAAATATGCTAATGTAGCAAAACCGACCTCGCCGGAAAAGACTCGCTAGTGACTCTGGTGTTGGGTCCGCAGCATAGAAAACAAAAAATTTCCTACGGTGTAAACTACACGCCAAGATCTATCTACTAGGTACAAAGCAACGGGTGGACATACATCCAACGAGAACTTATCCTCGTAGACAACGAGCTTTGTTAACGAGTAGGAACTCGTGGTTGATGTAGTCATACACTTGCCGATCTCAAGATCGTGAGGAAGTCCAGCAGGTCCGGCTCCAGCACGTCCATCAGATCCAGCTCCAGCAGCACCAAGTCCAGCACCGCAAAGCAGCGGTGCATCCGTGATCGCACACACGTCCGGTACCCCGACAACCTCCTTCCCTCGCTCCAGTAAAGCAGCAGAAGTAGCAACTCCTTTCCAGATAAAGCCATCGGGAACATGTATCTCGCTAATCCGAGACCATGGGGAAATAATATTAGAGGGGGAGAGAGATCCTTCACAAGAAGGTGTGTGTGAGAAGTGAGGAGGGGGTGGCCTTTTATAGGAGGAGGGGGGTGCCCCTCCTTCATGGCCGGCGCATGGAGGAGGTGACCCTTCACCTCCTCCATTCATGTGGTGGTAACTCCCTCCACATAAATTTGCCCCTTCACATTCTCTTTTAAAGTCTCCACTTTAAATGCATTAAATTTCTCCAAATTTAATGCTCTCTCATTTAATAAAACTCTTTTATTAATTTTATTCAGAATTTTGTTAATTACTTTAATTAACAAACATTCACATAAAACCCCCTGCAACATTTCAATATTACATGCGTAACCAATTTCAGCAATTTCACCCAAACAGTTTGGTGTCTATTGAAATAATTCCAGCGCTTTCTTAAATCTTTATCTCAAACATATTTGCTCCAAATGGTGTCGGTATCCCTTAAGTGTGTCACCCTACGGTTCATGAATAATGCGTACATGATCGGACCCCTCCGATCAATAATCAGCAGCGGACCGAGATCCATCTCGACTCCTACACATTCAACGATGACTTCTGTGATCGAGAGAACCTTTAAAGCTAGAACCTAAATCCCTTTGTCCCGAGCTATAATACATTTCCGAGATTAGATCATCGGTATCTCCAGACCTAGTTTCATCTAATTCGACATGTACTCTTTTCTCGTTCCCGTGATATAACATTCTAGTGATCACATCACTTGCTTGCAAGCTATTTCAATGTGATATCACCGAGAGGGCCCAGAGAATATCTATCCGTCATCTGGATTGACAAATTCCACTCTTGATCCATGAGCCTCAACATAACACCTTCGTAGTACTGAACCCATCTTTATAGTCACCCTGTTATGGTGTGACGTTTGATGTTATCAAGATACTCTTCCGGTGTTAGCAATTAACATGCTCTCATGGTCTAAGGATAAAGATTACTTCGTATGATGTTATAGCAATATAAACATAATGACTTGATCGTAATGCTATACTTCGGATGAATGTTCATCACATCATTCCACCAATGGTGTGACCTTGTTATTAACAACATCCAATGTCCATGATTAGGAAACCTTGATCATCTTGTTAATCAACAAGCTAGTCTATAAGAGAGGCATGACTAGGAACCCTTTTTGTTTATTAAACACACATGTATTGATGTTTCCGAATCAATACAATTCTAGCATGTAAAATAAACATTTATCATAAACATGGAATAAGATAATAACCACTTTATTATTGCCTCTCGGGCATATTCCCTTCATCTGGCCAGAGACCTTGTAGCAAAAAGTTGACACTGTTGTAGCAAAAACACAAGACGTTTGTAGCAACAAAGTTCTTCTAATGTAGCAAAAAACCTACTTCGCCGGAGACTTTTCTGGGCACTGATGTCTATGCACTTCTATTCTTGTAAATAGTTGTTGGGCCTCCAAGTGCAGAGGTTTGTAGAACAGTAGCAAGTTTTCCCTTAGGTGGATCACCCAAGGTTTATCGAACTCACGGAGGAAGTGGTCAAAGGTATCCCCTCTCAAGCAACCCTGCAATCAAGATACAAGAAGTCTCTTGTGTCCCCAACACACCCAATACACTTGCCAGGTGTATTGGTGCACTAGTTCGGCGAAGAGATAGTGAAATACAGGTGGTATGGATATAAGATAACGGTGCTAGAAAATACTTTGATGGCATGGAAGACACTAAAGGCAAACTGAAATAAAGATGGAAGCAAGCAAACATGTAACAGATCTAATTGCAAATGGTGTTTCAATGCTTAGAAACAAGGCCTAGGGATCATACTTTCACTAGGGAACACTCTCATATAAATATATTCTTCTTTATGATACTACGCTGAACTACTCTCCGGTTGGACACTCTAATCTATGGTAGGGCTATAACAGCACACCTCAAAGTTCATATTTCCCATCTAGATAACCCCACACTACCACCTTGAGCACTAGATGGTTCGAACAAACACCACAATTTCATAAAGACATCCAACTCCAAATATAACTCATAACAAGTATTTGTAATCTCTAGCCTAAGTGCCACCATGGTGTGCACACTGTCAACTTCACACACATGGGGAGAGCCGAGATCTATTAAAGCACTTGAGTAGCAAGGTAGATCTACTTGATTACAAAGCTCATGATCACAATATCATCATGCATAGAGAGAGAGATAAACACATAGCTACTTGTAGAGCCCTTAGCCACGAGGAAGAACTACTCCCTCCTCATCATGGGAATCAGCAATGGTGATAGAGATGGTGGTGGAGATCGATGGAGATGGCTCCGGGGGCACTTCCTGCCGGCAGGTGCCTAACAGAGACTTTCTCTCTCCCCGAATCTCCCTTCATATGGGCAAGGCCATGGAACTTTTTGTGGCTGGAGGCTTGACTATTTAGGGTTTATGCATCGGGAGGCTCTTATAGGCGAGAGGGGAGACCGAGGGGGTGCTGGAGGGGCCCTAACCACCCCCTGGTGCGGCCTGGCCTGGCCCGTGCCACCTGGTGGAGTGGCCACCCTCTGGCCCTTCTCCGTCTCGTATTCTGGCTCCAAGTGTCCCCCGGTAAAATAATAACTTTGGCTTTTGTCCCGTCCAATTCCGAGAATATTCATTTTCTGACTTCCTAGACCCCAAAACGGCAGAAAACAGACAACTGGCACTGTGGCACTTGTTAATAGTTTAGTCCAAGAATTCATATGAAAAGTACTCCAAAGTGTGGACAAAACACAAGAAAGTAGATAAAACCAAGCATGGAACATCAAAAATTATAGATACATTTGCAATGTATCAACATCCCCAAGCTTAACTCCTGCTCATCCTCGAGTAGGTAAGTGATAAAAAGAAATAATAATTTTTGAGGTGACATGCACCATCATAAACTTGATCAAAGTATTTGTAAAACATTGATAGCTGGGATCATAGTACTTCAATATAGCATGAAAGACAAAGTTCTAACAATAAGGCAAAGCAACTATGTTGCAACATGAAAAGACACAAATAAAAGATTCATGAATAACAATGCTTTGCAAGACGTTTGTTTGTTTCACATAAATAAAACATAGCATAGTGGCATTCAGCTTGTCCCTCATAGAGTAGCAGACATAAATGCATAGGACACCTTCAAAGTTCATAAGAGTGACTAGATACATATAGTCTAAAACAAGCAATATCAAAGCTATGCATCATCAATCAACAAGTCTTGGGACAATGCACATATAACTAAGAATGGCCACTATGCTCTCAAAGTTGGTGCATAAAGATAGAAGGTAGAGACTCAATATATAAGTGGAAGAAAGGCCTTATAGAAGGAAGTAGGGATTCAAGTTTCATAAAGAGCTTCCAAAAATTATGGTACTTAATAGCTTTTAGCTCTCATTGCCCTATCATAAGCATCTTGAAGTGATTAAGGTTAAAGTGAACAAACTATGGAGTATATGCTTAACAAGCAATAATAAGTTATGCATCAATCAACTAGTCTTGGGACAATGCACATAGAACTAAGAATGGAAACTATGCTCTCAAAGTAGGTGCATAAAGATAGAAGGTGGAGACTCAATATAATGGTGGAAGAAAGGCCTTTTGTAAAAAGGAAGTAGGGATTCAAGTCTCATAAAGAGCTTCCAAAAATTATGGTACTTAAAGCTTTCAGCTCTCATTGCCCCTATCATAAGCATCTTGAAGTGATTAAGGTTAAAGTGAACAAACTATGGTGTACATGCTTGACGGAGTATAAGTCAGAAATCTCATGTCCCTTGTATACGAGGGCCGCTCCTCATGCTACTCAAGTTTAGTCACCGGTAAGTTCTTGTCATCGTAAGTACATGTGTATCATTGAGAACCGCCAACGAGGTACCCCTTGCCCGATGATACGGAAGAATCCCCATATCAAAATGACAAGGCAAGAAGACAACGAACATCTCAGCAATCTTCTTATTTACCATGGGAATATGGTTCTTTTTTCTCTCTTTCCTCTTTTCATAATATTTTTTTTATTTTTCTCTTTTTTCTCAATATCTAAATCTTTTTTTATAAGAAGAATGCTTCATAGACAGCTCATTATGGTTACGCTACAGGTTTCCACCATGTCAGCATGGATTAGACCAGTGGCCCAAGCGTTTCTCTAACACATATACATAACTCCATGGACTTACAAGCTCCCCTTTCATTTCACACCAATGACATCCATAGACAAAAGAGCATGATATCAACTAGGTACAAAGTACTAGTGCAATGTTGAAAGCGTTCCCCATGACAGCATGGTTCTGCTAATCCCCAACAAATAAGTGCAAGCATATACAACATAGACAACATAATGGTTCAAGTTTATTAAGGGCAAGAAAAGTAAAGTGTGCCATCAAGTTCGTGAGAGATTTAATCACTAGTTTTCTCATAACAAGTTTAATTTGGAAGGTAGATAAAAACATGAATATACTTGGAATAGCATATGCTAATAGGTAGGTATGGTGGACTCTTTGGAATAACTTGGTTTTAGGAGTTGGATGCATGAGTGTAACACCCCGTCCACTCCTGGGCCCGGGGGGTGTCACTCCTAGCAGCTTAATAGGATATCTAGACTGGCCCTACAGACCAACACTAGTCTTTTCTGCGCACTTTGTCCTCACTCGTGCGCACCCGGTTACCCACTTCCCGATCGATCACCCATCCTAGAATTGCTCTAGGGCAAGCACGCTTAATCTTAGAGTTCTTTTCGAATGAGCTTCCGGAAAAGAAGTTGCAACTTGTTGATATGAGTATCCTATCAATCCTATTAAGCCATGTGCCTGGATCTCACATACACCCACCCTTTAGAAGATCGATGCCTTCATCGATCAAGCACACCCCAGGAATGTTCCTCTGGCACACGCTCAGTAGGCCCGTCTTAAACATGTGCCATGCCGTGTCCACTCGGCCACACACGCCATGCTCCACATGTCCCGCCATCGACCCGCACACACCCGTAATCACAAGGGTCGGCTCGATACCACTTGTAACACCGTCCCACTCCCCGCCCGGGTGTGTCACTCCGCAGCTTAATAGGATATCTAGATCGCCCCACGCATCAACACTAGTCTTTTTTGCGCACTTTGTCCTCACTCGTGCGCACCCGGTTACCCACTTCCCGGTCAGTCACCCATCCTAGAATTGCTCTAGGGCAAGCACGCTTAACCTTAGAGTTCTTTTCGAATGAGCTTCCAGAAAAGAAGTTGCAGCTTGTTGATATGGGTATCCTTTCAATCCTATTAAGCCATGTGCCTGGATCTCACAATGAGTGGAACTCATACTTGGTTGTGGAGGCTAGCAAAAGACTGGGAACGGCCAACTAAGAGAGCAATAATGGCCATAATCATGCAGAGCGACAAAACATCATTAATCAAAGCATAAAGTGATACTACAAGTTGAAAACTAAAGGATCATAAAGGCTATGGTGACTTGGGATAGTCATAACATGGTGTGAGCATGCGCCAAGTCAACCCAAATAAAGCATCAACGGAGAATACCATAATACTATGCTTTAATATGCTAAAACAACGCATGATTCTTGCAAGGCACATTAAGCAATCTCAATTGTTTATAACATGTCATGCTACAGCAAAGAATACTAAGCATAAAGCCAAAACAATATCAAGCATGGCATGTCAAAGCATAGGCCATAGTCAAAAACAAACTCTCTTTACCACTTAAGCATGAACTTTCCTACTCTTTTTCCAATCCAAACCAAACTATTTGAAAACCAATGTATGAAAGAGGGGGTCCAACTAATTTATCCAGCAAACTAAGCAAACCAAGCAAACGAAAAACCAAAACGAAAACGAAAAAAGAAGACACTCCAAGAACAACACAACTGTGCATGAAACAATAAAAATAAACCATTTGGAAGAAATCTGGGATTTTTATTGATGAAGAGGGGGATGCCTTGGGCATCCCCAAGCTTTGAAGCTTGTACTCCTTGGATATTTCTTGGGGTGACACGCGTGGCATCCCCAAGCTTGAGCTTTAGTCCATCCTTCATCTCATTACTCATTCCTTCCATACACCTGAAATTTGTCCTTCATACAAAACTTCACACAATCTTTATTAGCAACATTAGTGCACTCAAGATAATAAGTCTTTAGGTTCAGTTCTAACACTAATAAAACTTCCATTAAAACACTAGCTACTGTAGCACTTCCCTCAAAAAACTCAATTCCCCAAAAGAACTCAAAAAGGAACCAACAAGAAGCAAATGCAAATAATGGCAGAAATCTGTCAAAACAGACCAGCAGGTAAAGACGAATTTTTTCGAAGACATTCTGTTGCTCAAATCAAAAAGTGTTGAACTAATGAAAGTTAGATAACAACCTGGGGCAGAAGCACAAAAATTCACGCCTCAAAAGGACGTACAGAGATTTTACACGAATTTTTATGGTGAAGCATAGAAATCTATTTCAGGACAGCAACTTTCCAAATCATTACTTTTCTCTCATTAGAGGTTATTCTTGGCACAAAAAGCAAATAAAAAGGATAAGGATCGGTTATTACTGATCTTCCAAGACTCATCTAAAACTTTTGGGTTAACTCCCAATAAGTACTTTTCTTTAACGCCTTTAAGTTAGGCATGATAGTTTGAGAAGATGCTCACATAGAAATATGAATTGAAGTAAAAGAGAGCATCAAGAAGCAAATTCAAAACACATTTAAATCTAACCCACTTCCTATGCTTAGTAATCTTGTAAAGAAACAAGTCATGAAAGCACAAAGCAACAAGCATAGTAAAGCAAAACAAGTGCAACTTCAAGACTTTCAACATAAAGAGGGGAAATTTAATATTATTGAGATGCATAAAACCATGCTTCCTTCTCTCATAATAAATTTCAGTAGCATCATGAATAAAATTAACAATATAACTATCACATAAAACATTCTTATCATGAGCCACATGCATAACACAATTATTACTCTCCCTATAAGAATAGTCATTCTTATTAATCATAGTGGGAGAAAATTCAACAAAATAGCTATCATTACTATTCTCATCACCATAATCATCAAATATAGGAGGCATATTATAATCATTAATTTTCTCCTCAATAGTAGGTGGACTGAAAATATCATATTCATCATTATAGTTATCGTATATTGGAGGTTTGGTATCATCATAAGCAATAGAATAGCTATCTTCCAAAGTTGGGGAACTAAAAAGATCATTTTCATAAAAACTAGCTTCCCCAAGCTTAGACTTTTCCATAGCATTAGCAATAATGGTTTCCAAAGAATTCATACTAACAACATTGCTATTAGCATGCAAATAAAGTTCCATGGGTTTTTTAATTTTCTCTTCAAACACTTCATGTCCTAACTCAAGATAAATACTATAAAGCTCTCTAATTTTTTTATTGTTTTCCATTAAGCCTAACTAGTGAAAACAAGAAACAAAAATACAAAATTGCAGAATCTAAAGGAAATAACTTCAAGCACTCACACCGGAGGATGTGAGTACCTTTTACCTTACCTCCCCGGCAACGGCGCCAGAAAATAGCTTGATGTCTACGCACTTCTATTCTTGTAGACAGTTGTTGGGCCTCCAAGTGCAGAGGTTTGTAGAACAACAGCAAGTTTTCCCTTAAGTGGATCACCCAAGATTTATCGAACTCAGGCAGGAAGTGGTCAAAGGTATCCCCTCTCAAGCAACCCGGCAATCAAGATACAAGAAGTCTCTTGTGTCCCCAACACACCCAATACACTTGTCAGGTGTATAGGTGCACTAGTTCGGCGAAGAGATAGTGAAATACAAGTGGTATGGATATAAGATAACGGTGCTAGAAAATACTTTGATAGCGTGGAAGACACTAAAGGCAAACTGAAATAAAGATGGAAGCAAGCAAACATGTAACATATCTAATTGCAAACGGTGTTTCAATGCTTAGAAACAAGGCCTAGGGGATCATACTTTCACTAGTGAACACTCTCATATAAATATATTTTCTTTATGATACTACGCTGAACTACTCTCCGGTTGGACACTCTAATCCATGGTAGGGATATAACAGCACACCTCAAAGTTCATCTTTCCCATCTAGATAACCCCACATTGTCACCTTGAGCACTAGCTGGTTCGAACAAACACCACAATTTCATAAAGACATCCAACTCCAAATATAACTCATAACAAGTATTTGTAATCTCTAGCCTAAGTGCCACCATGGTGTGCACACTGTCAACTTCACACACATGGGGAGAGCAGAGATCTATTAAAGCACTTAAGTAGCAAGGTAGATCTACTTGATTACAAAGCTCATGATCACAATATGATCATGCATAGAGAGAGATGAACACATAGCTACTTGTAGAGCCCTTAGCCCCGAGGAAGAACTACTCCCTCCTCATCATGGGAATCAGCAATGGTGATGGAGATGGTGGTGGAGATCGATGGAGATGGCTCCGGGGGCACTTCCCCATCCCGGCAGGGTGCCGGAACAGAGACTTTCTGTCTCCCGAATCTCCCCTTCGGTGGCGGCGGCGCTGCCAAACTTTTCGTGGCTGGAGGCTTGACAATTTAGGGTTTATGCATCGGGAGGCTCTTATAGGCGAGAGGGGAGACCGAGGGGGTGCCAGAGGACTTTGGCTTTTGTCCCGTCCAATTCCGAGAATATTCATTTTCTGACTTCTTAGAACCAAAAACAGCAGAAAACAGGCAACTGGCACTATGGCACTTGTTAATAGGTTAGTCCAAGAAATCATATGAAAAGTACTCCAAAGTATGGAGAAAACACAAGAAAGTAGATAAAACCAAGCATGGAACATCAAAAATTATAGATATTTGCAATGTATCAGGCACCTCTTCGGAGACCTCATTGGGGATGTCTTAGAGAAAAAATAGGAGAACAATTGTAGTGAAATATTTGTACTACTATAGCAAATCCATTGGCCGTCGGTAGCGACGACATCGACTGTCGGTAGCAAAAATCTGTCGTCGTACATGTAGCAACAACTTCAGCCGTTGCTAGCAGCCCCTAGTACCCCTTGTAGCAACCTTGCCTGCCATGGGGAGCAACCTTGCCTGCCGTGGGGAGCAACACTAGGCACCGCAGGGAGGAAAGACGGCCGCCGTCGGTAGCAACACCGGGCACTGCAGGAGGAACACCGGCAGTCGTTGGGAGCAACCCTGCCCGTCGTTGGTAGCACCACCGGACGTCTTCGGCAGCAACGCCGGCCACCTTTAGGACAAACCCTGCCCGCCATCGGTAGCAAAAACAGGCGCCATCGGTAGCAATGCCGGACGCCATCAGGAGCAACTCTGCCCGCCATTGGGAGCAACGTCGAGCCTCTCGTGCTCGACGCCAGCAGCCTAGATGCGGAGGAGGAGCATCAGACTCGCCGGAGAAGACCCAAGGGGGGCTGGGGCACGGGCGCAGCTGCCCCCGTCCGCCATGGTGGACGTGGATACCTTTGGGCGGCGGTCATGGTGCCCGTGTCGAGAGCACCGCCCTGCCGGAAGAATTGGCAGCGGGATGTCGTGATGCTTCCGGCAGCCGCTGGACCCCTGTCGCCTCTAGATTCGAGTCAGAGGATGCAAGATGGGGGAAGATAGACGAGCGGCAGCGGACGGCGGCGCAAGGCAGCAACGGCGAGCGGCAGAGAAAGGTTCCGCATCTGGCTGCCCCTCGCCGGTTGAGCTCATCCATGGCGCTCACGTGAAAGACAAGAGGAAAGGGAAAAAGGTGTGGGGAAGAGATAGTCTAATGAAGAGATAAGGTGGGCCCAATCGTTGTTTGCTCCGGAAGGTAACACGCTTGTTTGACTCGGACGATCCTAAAAATACCAACGTACCTAACTAGAACGTGATGATAAGATGTTGAGTTTGTTTCCTAGAAAAACAGTGGTTGATTATATTTCTAAAAAAAGGGTAATTGAGTATTCTAAAGAAATTAAAGACAGATTAAATATGTATTTCATATCATACATATTCATATTATTTTGTATATTCTTGATCAAACTTTGCAAAGTTTGACTTGCACGCAAAATTATGCGCAACATATTATGGGATGGAGGGAGTACATATGATTGAGTATACAAAAAAAATTAAAGATAGATTTTATGTATTTCATATCACACATATTTATATTATTTCGTACTAGTTGAGTTCCCGTGCGTTGGTACGGCTTCTCTATTTTTTATCGATGCAATGTGTGAAAATTATGTACTCATAGATATGATCTATGTTAAAATACGACCACGGTATTCCTTACTATGACCGAGCCCAGTGAAAAATTACCAAAGGTGATATCTAATAATAAAGCTTACAGGTTTTACTTTTTTTAACGGTTTTTTCCTTCCACCAAATGCCACAGTACATCCAACACCACCTATAAGTGAAAAAGGGTTAAATTTCGGTGTTTCTCATTGCAATATTCACAAGCCATCTCTGTAAACTACAAGCAGTATCACCAGACTAAGATCTAATAATCTAATGATCGGGAAGGATCAAGTCGGGCAAGCGAGGGTGGCCCGTCGATTGGACCGGCGTGGCAAGACCAGGTAAACCCAAACAGCTAAACCCCTGGCCCCAGCATGTCTCATGCGCCAAACCGGCGACGCGTCTGCCACGTCCTCTTCAGAGGAAAGGGAACGATGCTAGCTATAGATTTTCTTCTTCTCTTCCAGACCTTGGCTCGCTCGGTATCCAGCAACAATCTCCAACAGCAGCTCGACTATGCTTGGAGCAGATCACCGTGTCCACTTTCAATATGTTTGCTTCTCTTTTTTCTCCCCTGTGACATGAAGATAGCTTTGACCTCACTCGGTTTAAAGAAGGCAAGAGATGATCTGACAAAACAGGCCTAAGATTCAACTTTGTACTAAATCAGTGACAACTAATCTTAAAGGAGAGGAGTATATACCAATTAAGATAGCAGGCACCAGACTAAGAGACAGACGGGAATAAGGGAAAGATAGGCTTAGATGGTGGTTTGACTCATGAAATAGACATTCGGCCAATATATGTATGTGTCCTATTACTCCCTAGCAATCGCATGGGTAATTTTTCTAGTCAAGATTATTCATGTAGAGAAATATGTGTCTAGACTTGGTTCGGAGAAACATAGTTGTATCCATACATAACTAAGATTGACTATTAATTTTAGGCCAAGGAATATAGAAATTAGTTTTCTGTAGATTTATTTCTGGGACACTTTCTTTTTGTTTATCCAGCATTTAGTTATCTAACTCTATTTATCTAGCGCTCTACCACAAGTTGACAAAGTAACGCTTGCTATTCAGGAAATAAAAATCATTGTTTATCCATCCCCAACGAGTCGGCAGTGGTGACGTGGTCAATGTGGTCGCTGCAGCAACGGCCTTGGCCAGCTCACAGATGAGCAGCTACCTCCCGGCCACATCCCTCGAGACGGACACCAATAGTGTCCTCCCGCTCCGGTTCGTCGGTGCCATGCATGTCATCCTTAGCAACCTGTGCTTGGTAGCAAGATCCTCATGTTACGCCTACAAGAAATTACAAATGGAGAAAGACATTCATGAACTAATACTGGGATGTACAAAGCATTTCATTAAAAGACCTTAAATTCATTCCAGAAAAGAACCGTAATTAGAACTCTATCCACGATTCTGATGGATTTGTAGAGCTTGCTATATAACGCCAACATTTCGTTTACACATTTAAATTCTCTATTCATCCAGTATTGGAAAGTTTGCTCACCGCAGAGTTCTTTCAACAATTCTGATATGTTTTGCTTGTCCAGATGAGTTTCTGCAAATTTTTGATTCATGAAGAAAAATTATAAGGCAGAGAAAGAAGAACCGTGATGTAAAATATATACTTACCCCTGTCATGGTGGAGCCTTCTGTAAATTTTGAACTTGTACGCAACGGCTGGGACTGGTACTGTTACGATCTTAGACAAAAAAAAAGCAACTAAAAACGCTAGTTGTATCGGTTCTCACGTCAATGGACACCAATCAGGTGAATGATACAAGTTTCTATTTTTTATTTACTCTCATTCAGTTTGTGCAGAACCATGTATTTTTAATGATTTAAATGCAATACATAAAAAATCTCAGATCAATCACACAAGAAATAATAAGATAATAGAATTGCTCCTCACCTTGGTAAATGGAGTAACGAGATTGATAGAAACATTATAGTATTGGAGGCTGGTGGCAGAGGCTCAAATCAATGATCTTTCCGCCGCGTTTGAACAATGCATCGCCAGCAACCAATTTCAATATCATTCATTTCCAGCTTTATAGTTCCTCTTGAACTATTCGCCAAGAGACAGTACTTTTCTAGCAATCCCCACATAACTGGAAAGAAATTGTATTTATCTGGACCCCATGAGAGAAGCAGGTAAGATAAAATTCAGGTTCTTAGATTCTTAGTCTGACTCCCTCGTGAGTTGTGAAGCTTTATCAACTATATCAATAGCTTTCCGTCTTTCCTATAAGTTCACATGTTCCATGCAAATTGGAAAACTAACCGTAGATGGAATTAGATATATGGCCCGATGATAGCTTTAGAAAAGAAAAGGACAGGGCTGCGCAAAATCTAGCTTCCGCCGTGTTGCCCCTAGGGAGGTCGATCTCCATGATCTCTGCCGGGGGCTGCGTAACCCGTATGCAGGATTCGTCCGCCGATCCGTGACCGGCTGCCCTGTAAGTCTTTTTCTCCGATCTCTTGATCGCTTTTTTTTTGGTTTAGCGATCTTAGATCGGATTGAGTCACCCACCGCCGTCGTCATCGCCACGCCTCTACTCCGACCATCGGCATCGAGGATCTACATCGCGTCAATACGTCTGCCCCCTCCGCTGTTGCGCCTGCCTCGGCATGCTGTCGCGGCCTCACAGCAGGATGTCGTGCACCATGGACGGCTGCTACGCCTTCCTCGGAAGGCTACCGCGGCCGTCCCCCCCCCCCTCGAATCCTCTTCGTCGTCATCGTCTGGGACTTCACCGACAACGTCGCCATCGAATCTGATCTACGGTCGTCCGTGCCATGGCGCATACGGCGCACCGTCGGTCTGATCAACCGATCCCGCGCATGTCTACGCCAAGCATGTCCCCAAGCACGCGCCTACCACCGATCGAGCTACGGGCTGCCACTGTGTCGCCCCGTCGGGCCGCAGCGCTGCCGCCTTTGGTCCACGCTACCGGCTTCCAACGCGCCTTTCTTGGCGTGTACGTCGCTGGTGGTCTCCCAGCCGCTGCACCGACTTGCGCCCTGTAGCTATGCCACCCCCTCGGGTCATAGCGTGGCTGCACGCAGTCTACTTCATCGTCCTCGTGCATCGACGGCCTCGTCTTTCACCATGCCATCTCCTACGGCGCGGATCGTCGCCGTCTGCACATGGTCTTCGTCACGTCGCCGGGACTTCCTCGCCTACTTCGAGCACCGCCTCCACGCTTTACAAGGTAACCTGCAGGACGCCCTCTCGCCGTCGCAGGTCCCGCTGACTACCTCATCGCCACTCTAGGCATCTAGCATGACTAACCCAGGTCGCCGCTGGTTTCGCCGCCTTCTACGTCTTTGTCCATTACAACTTTGCTGCCAGCGTCATCGCCTCATCCCCGACTATACCACCTGCTACTCTACTCCTACAACCGCGGACAGCGCCGACATCTCTCCCTTAGCCGCTCTACGCATCGCAACCGCTCTGGAGGCTTCCTCTGCTAGTCTTTTTGACATGGCGACAAGTTCATGATGGTCCTTGCCCCTGCAGGCCAGGTACTGGCAACACTGGGAGTGCCTTTGTCCCCGACGTGTTCCCGAGTCTGGCAAACTCGGATCAGCGTCTCGTCTTCATCGGCTTCGACAACGTCTTCTTCGGCATCGACCCCTCTACGACTGCCTCGACCACGTCACCGGCGAGTTCTTCTTTGCATACTCGGTTCTGGCAAAACCGGAGTGTGCGTTGTCCCTGACGTGCGTCTAGTTCTGGCAAAACTATGGCCGCACCTCGTTCTCGACGGCTTGGACTGCATCGACTTAGGCATCAACACCCTCAATGACTGCCTCAACGCGTCTCCGTCATACTCCTCGCGCACTATGCGCATGCGGCTTCACGTGCGACTACCTCGACATGGGCATCCCCGACCACAATATCGACCACGACGACCCATCGCACGACAACCTCGACCATGGCACCGCCTCACGCTCTCAGCTCCCTCGACATCGGCACAAGGGCTACCACCTCGCTTGAGCATCACCAGCTTCCTCTATAGTTCAAGCTACCACGACGCGACACTGTCCAAGATGTTTCCGCTACGACTGCGGGGGAATGTCAGCCTACTGGATGCTATTTCGGTTTATATCTAGTCTGACCGTCCGTGATGTTTCAGTTGTTCATGACGCTACCGCTATGACTGCGGGGGATGTTAGAGTATGATACGTACACGGTTATTGTGGTAGTTTAGGATAGTTAGGATTCTAGCCTAACTTATCTTGTACTCCAAGTTGATCCCTGTACGCCTATATATACTCGCCCATGAGGCTCAATAATATATCCATGATATTCCACCAAACTCATACTCTTTCACCAGATTCATGCAGCAGCTGGAGTAATGACCAAATGGAGGCGAGAGTCTGCGGCAGTGGTCGGGGAGGATCTAGTCGGCGAGGAACTGCAGGGGCGAAAGCGGTGGGAGGGGTGCCGAGATGGGAGGGGTGACTGGCAGGGCGAGATGGGAGGGGAGGCGGCAGGACCCCATGCTAGGTTCCATGGGAGGAGCTCGGCAGCGCTTGGAGTGATGGCCAAACGGAGACAAGCGACGGTCGGTGAGGAACTACAGGGGGAGGGCGATGGCGGCCGGGTGGGGTGGCGAGATGGGAGAGGCCACGGCGGTACACTATGCTAGGGTTCCATGGAGGAGTTGGGGGATCATAGGGTCGGGGAGGGCGTTCTTTTTTCTACATGGGGGTGGGCATTTTCCACTCATCGGTGGCACAGAGGAGTAATTAACCAAGTCAAGTATCGGAAGGCTCACTATACTGTCAAATGCAGATCATACGTTCCTAATTGTTCCAATATTTGATGTCAAGGTGTCAAAGTACAACCTACCAACACCAACTTCTTTTTAATAGTAAAGATATTCTGCTTTGCTAGTAGGAAGTAGTTAAACATAAGATTTCAACGTTTCATCATACTTTATTCCAGAAATAAAAAAACACTTGAGAACTTGGATTGCCACAGGCGTGAAAGGCTCAAGAACCAACTCAGCATCAACTCCTTGCTGCAGATAAATAATTATGTAATTAGTATTACAATGGCGGTCAAATTGTGCTAGGTTTGATACACTGATTGGACAATTATTTACCTACAAAACAGGAAGATTATATTTATCTGCATTCCACAGACAAAGCAAATTGACGTTTGTGTCGTGCCTAACACTCAAGTCTGGACAAGATACAATGCAAGGTTCCTTCCATGCTGCCTTGAAAGGATTCAAGTGTTGTTACACAACAGAAAAGAATGGAACAACAGATCAAAATTAACTGAAGTCCAACTGAAAATGGGCTCATATGAATACAAAGTGGGCTCAAAATTGTACTAAACAAGAAAGCAAATATTGTTGGACCTTTGTACATTAACATACAACATAAATAAGAAACAACCATTACCTAGCTTCTATAAGGAGTAGAAGAGAAGAACAGTTTGTTGTCCTAAACTAAATGATCTCAAGGTTAGCTAGCATGTATACTTTGTACAGTCGTAATATCAAACAAACAAATTTTTGATGAACTTCTGACAACACAGGTCGAGCTTGGATAACATGAGCACTAATCAAATAGATATAAATTGAAATCCCAAGCAAGGCAAGCATGGTACAGTTCTTGGACGATGGTGGTGTGGATTCAAATGTTACCTTGTTGCTGGACTCATAGTCCAAGAAATGCAGGAGTTTGTGGGCTAAAATTTTCAGTAAATGATACATGTATATGTACACAATGGTCAAAAATTCCCATTACATTAGCATCACGCATACAGTGCCCAATTCCACTATAGATAAAATCAAAGAGAGAGAGCATCGCACAGAAAGGTACCTTGAGCAGGAGTGCGGCGACGACGGTTGGCGCCTGATTCATGCAGCAGCTGGAGTAATGACCAAATGGAGGCGAGCGACTGTGGCAGTGGTTGGGGAGGATCTAGTCGGCAAGGAACTGCAGGGGGCGGAAGCGGCTGGGAGGGGTGCCGAGATGGGAGGGGCGACTGGCAGCGCGAGATGGGAGGGGAGGCGGCAGGACCCCATGCTAGGTTCCATGGGAGGATCTCGGCAGCGCTTGGAGTGATGGCCAAACGGAGACAAGCGACGGTCGGCGAGGAACCACAGGGGGAGGGCGGTGGCAGCTGGGTGGGGTGGCGAGATGGGAGGGGCGGCCGGGCAAAGGGCTAGATGGGAGGGGCCGTGGCGGTACACTATGCTAGGGTTCCATGGAGGAGTTCGGGGATCATAGGGTCGGGGAGGGCGTTCTTGTTTTTTTGCCTGGGAGTGGGCATTTTCCACTGGTCGGTGGCACAGAGGAGTAATTAACCAAGTCAAGTATCGGAAGGCTAACTACACCGTCAGATGCAGATCATACGGTCCTAATTATTCTAATGTTTGATGTCAAAGTGTCAAACTACAACCTACCAACACCAACTTCTTTTTAATAGTAAAGATACTCTTGGTCAAACTTTCCAAAGTTTGACTTGCACGCAAAATTATGCGCAATATATTATGGGATGGAGGGAGTACATACGTATCTACTTCATTGAGTTCTCTGTTAATCGATGATATCAATGAGCTAGGAAGTAATCTAGCTAGCATGTACGAGATGCGCGTGCCCCAGAAAGTACTGGACAAGTTGGGGTAGCGCAGCGGTGGTTTGTGGCATCTCAAGCACATCATGTCGTCCGGCCATGAGAGGATGGATTGATTACATGTTCAGCTCGTGTCAGCGATAAAGGAACAAGCGGCGGCCTCTAGGTTGAGCTCGACGGCAGCCAATGACAAGGTGGCGGTGGGTGCCTGCACTATAAAGACAAACCGGAGCCACTCCTGGCATAAGCCTCAGCTAACCCCAAAGTTTGCTGACGAAGGATGCATCTCCAACCATCCCGGACTTCATCGACCATGTTGCCAGAGCAGCATGCACCTCTAGCCATGCGGACTTCATCGACCGCGTCAAGGCGTGCGTGACAAGGGGATTGATGGCCACATTCGAATGGACCGAGGAGACCCTCATTTGTTTCGTACTTTGGCTGACGCGGATGTCTATGTCTTTAGGCGAGCAATATAAGTGTGCAGGACATCAGCCAACGTTGGTCACAATTTCAGGCCACAAGAACTGATGAGTGCATATTTGTATCATGTTTTACATTATTATTTTGCATTGTAGATGTAGGATCTTGGTATTTTACGGTGCTCGCGCGCACATTTTATGTTCGTTTTCGCCAGGATCAGGACAGAGGATGGATCCAATGGATACAATTCTTAGAGTAGTTGTACTGAGGAGAAAAGGAGTCAAAAACAACGTAAATCGCATATTTGGGAAATATTAATAATACCAGAAGAAAACCCGAAGCAAACAAAGGAGACAGAGGGTTCAACGACCAACTATACGACCGGAATAAAATTTCCGGCCGTATAGTTCCGGTCGTATAGTTTGGCGCCGCCTCCGCCTCCTCAAATAGTTTCACCTCGTGCAACTAGTTCGGAGAGACGACATATAGAACACCCAGAAATCACCGAAACCTCACCTCCGGAAGGCATCTGGAGGGGGAACTCATCCACCTATATCCATTTTCGCCCTGCGCAGATCCGGGAGGCCAAGGCATCAATCTTCATCATCCACCGCTACATCACCACCATCTCCATCCCATCTACATCTTGTCTAGATCTTGTTGTAATTTCCGTACTCGTTGTGGATTTATACAAGTAATATTCATCTATGATAGATTCCATTGTTCTTGCCATGATGTTGATTGCCTCCATGTCTGAGTAGATCTCTAGTTCTTGGGAAGATGGAGAAACCCTAGTATGGGATTGAAATAAGATAAAGTCTATTATGATATTCATCGCTATGACCATATGTTTGATTTTCTACATCTTGATGTTGAGAGAAGTCGACCTCTCAATATTTGCCTCTCATGGGGACTTGATGGAGGAAACTACTTGTTGGTAGACAGAGGTGTGTTAGCACTTATAATGACTATAAATCTGTTGGCACTTCTTATGTATCAACTTGGGAAACCGAGAAAACTCATGAAACACTATCCATGCCATAGGATACGTCCTATGAGGTTACGTTCCTTAATACGCAGTAATTCGATTGATGTCGATTGCTGACTGCTGTGGTTATGAGGATGAATTGAGCAACGGTTGCTGCCTATTTGTTCAAATACGGAATTCCTCCCACACATACATAGTTTAGAATGTTCATGATGATAATTTTTATCTTAGATCCTTATAATGCTAGTGGTGTATCCGCTACTCTCTGAGAACGCTTTTCCCCTATTTCAGTTCCAATCTCTCTTACATACGCGATACTTACTTTCTGTATTCAGTTTTTTTTTACTTTATTCTATTGTTGCTCTTATACTTAAAACCCAAAAACACTCTTTTACACAATACTCGCATTTTATCTTGTTACTTAGAACTTTATTTAGCATTTCTATCATAATATTTTCTTAAGAGTTATTAGACTTCAGACTCCTTCTCCCTATGGGATCGATATCTTTATTTCAAAACTAGCTACAAATGATCTGTGTACTTGCAATCATCAAGCTATTTTCTGGTGCCGTTGATGGGGATCTAAGTGTTGTAGGTATTTTAGTTTTTGCTTATTTATTTTTGTCTTGCTAAATTTTGTTTTGAGTTATAGGTTTCCACCAACATGATAGAGTTTGAGCATATGGCTAGTGCTAACCCACTCAACTACTTTAGGAAACCCTATGATATTTATAAAAGAGACAACTCCAATGAGAAGACAAGGGGGTTTGAAATAAATCCTCTACTACTTGGTATTTTACACTAGAAGCAATTTACTGGAGATGAAGAAGATCCTGATCCATATAAGCATATTGCATGTTTCAAAGATATATGTGGCACTTTTCAATTGATGGGATATACCGCTGATGAGGTAAGGGTTAAACTTTTTAGTCAGACTTTGACTAGTACAACTCTCTCATGGTATAGATCTCTACCCCCTGAAGCCACTACTACTTGGGATAATCTAGCATGTGAATTTGTAGCAAAATATTATTCATTATCAAAATCTTTTGGAATCAGGCGTCTTATAATGACTTGGAGGAATCGCTCTAATGAAGGACTAGTAAGAGCTTATATCAGATTTAAAGATTTACTACGTCTATGTCCTCATCATGATTTACCTGAATGGTATTTATTGCATATCTTTTATGGTAGTTTAATTGAACTTAATAAAATAGAACTAGACTCTTTCGTGGAAGGAGCCTTGATGAATCTTCCTATACCTAAAGTTTGGGCTTTACTTAATAGAATTCGTAATCATAGAGTTTCATGGAATTTTGGTATAGGAAGTGAAGGAGGCGTAGAAATAGAACATGACTGCATTCATGACTATAATAAAAAAGGTCATGTTAAAGAATTATCTAAGGAACTTTACTTGGATTCAGATCTTGTGTTGCAAGTTGTTAAAGCTTTTAAAGAACATATCAAAGATCCAAAAGAGGGTACGGTCAAGTATGATCCACCATCCAAACCTGAGAAGAAAAGAGAAGATAAAGCAACACTAGCCTCCCTAGAACCAATACATGAGATGTCTTTCCCTAACACTGCACAAAAGCTTCCGGGCCATCGTACAAGGAACTGGACAAGGGGCGACGTGCGAGGATCTTCGCGACCTTGAGGTCGGACTGGTACGACTTCATCATCCACACTCCTACATGAGCATAACGCTTTCTCGGTCTTACAGGGTACGTTACCGTTGTCTTCCTTCGTTACTGCATTACTTCTAGATAGGTCCTTGGGCATTCAGGATATTCTGGATAGTAATTTTTTGTTATTGCTGCGAAAACTCTACACCTATCACTCAGCCCGCTTTGATGCAGCAGCATATGAAATTAAGCCTAACCATTTAAGTTTGGTTCAGCAAAACCAATTTGGAGATTCGTCTTCTAAAGATTCAGGTTTGCACTTAAATACATTTACTGAAATTGACGATATGATGCGTATTAAGGATGTAGATTCAAATGATGTGAAGTTAAGATTGTTTCCTTTATCTCTTAGAGGAAAGGCTAGGACTGGTTGCTAGCTCTACCTAAGAGCACTTTTAAATCTTGGGAGGAATGCACTAATATGTTTATGACTAAAATTCCCCCAGCTAAAACTATGCAACTAAGATCCAACTTTACAAGTTTTAGACAAGAAAATCGCGAGCCACTAGCGCTTGCATGGGAAAGTATGAAATAAGCCGTAATGAACTGTCCTAGTCATGAGATGGAAGAATGGCTTAGATTACATTTATTTTATAATGGCCTTAACCCAATGTCTAAGTCTATGCTAGATACTGCAGCAGGAGGAACAATCATGGGAAAGAAAGTGAGTGTTGCAAAGAAATTATTTGATGATATGCAAAACAACCATGCCCACTGGCATGTGGAAAGAATCTCGAAAAAAGTAAGTTCAATCACCAAGGTAAACAATGAATAGCTTACTGAAGGGCCACGCAGAGAAAAACAAAACTTTTTCCCTACGCGGTGAACCCGAGATCTAGCTGAGGTAGTAGGCCACGAGAATTACCACTAGACGCACGGTTGCGGAATCGATGAAGCGCGTCGCTTGATGCAGTGTAGTCCTCACGATTCGTTCCGATCCATGATCGTCGAAGTGCTGAACGTATAGCACCTCCGCCAGTATCCACACGTACAAGGAGGAGCGTCGGCGATGGACTGCTAGGTCCGGTACGGCAGCGATAGGACTGGACTATAGCTAGGGTTTCCAACACATGGAGTGACCTAACCGTGTGCTCTAAGCACCTGCGCCCTAGCTTATATAGGGAATAAAAGTGGGCTCCACTCACTTGTGGCCCATTCACTAAAAGGCCTATATTAGTCACTGCGAGTCCAACTCACTGACTCTATCTGTTTCCTTTTTGGGTCCAACCCAAATATGCTCCTGCTCTTAAGTGTGTGACCCCACAGGCTCATGGTGACCCAGACACGATCTGAGTCTCACTCGTGACGGAACAGCTGGTAGCGGCTCCTAGCAGAACGTGCCAACTCCCAAGTACCAAAGAGTCATGACGACATACCTTCTAATGCGACTTTCGTCTGAGTCCCTTTTGTCTCACGATATACCTTGTCGAACTATAGGCGAATAATCGTCATCCCTTAAATAGTTTGACTCTCTTTCTCGATCCGAGATAAGTGATTCATCCGACTAACTCTTAGTCGGTCACATCGGTTAACACTTAACCGAGTCACGCATGGCCATGCTTTCCGAATCATATCTTTCGAGTGGGCCCAGAGAATATCTCTCCATATGAAGGGGCAAAATCCCATCTCGGTTATTCACATCACGCAGCTTGATTCTCAATCGACCCGAACTCCGCCTTTATAACTACCCAGTGACGGAACAGTGTTTGACAGAACCTAAGTCGGTGATCCTCAACTCGGATTGTGCAATAACCTCAGGTCTAAGGATTACATTGATTGAGATATACAAATGACGACTTATTCGTTATATCTCAATATGGGCCAGTCCGACTCGCTAAACTCTTTAGCCGAATCCGTGTAAGTCAGAATAGCATCTCTATGCCCATGACAAGTGGAACCTAGTTATCAGCCGACTTTCACATTAGTCTAAGTTGTGTGTCCAGCACAACCTCAACGACCAAGGACAATCAGTATAAACAACATGAATATATAGTTCCACAATCGAAACACATATTCAATGATATATATCAATAGTTCATACATGGACAATAACTTTATGAATACATTGGTGATAACATCATACATGATTGCCTCTAGGGCATATTCCCAATAGTCTCCCACTTGCACTAGAGTCAATCATCTGACATCACATGTCTAGACATCTAATGCCCATAGCTCTCTGGTGCGCCTCATGCTTCGGCTGTGGAAGTGGCTTTGTTAATGGATCCGCAATGTTTGCATCCGTGTGTACCTTGCATAACTTGATATCACCTTGATCCACGAACTGGCGAATAAGGTGGTACCGCATGAGTATATGTTTGTTCTTCTGGTGTTGTCTAGGTTCCTTGGCTTGTGCAATAGCACCATTGTTATCACAATACATGTCTAATGGATTGGACGAGCCCTGAACCACACCAAGATCCATGAGGAAATTCCTCATCCAAACGGCTTCCTTTGCTGCCTCTGAGGCAGCAATATACTCAGCCTCTATCATAGACGCAGACACCGTCTCTTGCTTTGAACTCTTGCAGCTCACAACCCCTCCGTTTATTACAAACACATATCCGAATTGCGAATGAGAATCATCTGAGTCAGTGAGATAACACGCATCCGTGTAACCCCTTACACTGAGTTCATCCTCACCTCCATAAACCAGGAACATATCCTTAGTCCTTCTCAAGTACTTGAGGATATTTTTAGCCACTGCCTAGTGGATTTCTCTAGGGTCAGCCTGGTACCTGCTCACAACACTTAGATCATAGGAAACATCCGGCCTAGTACAAATCATAGCGTACATGATGGATCCCACTGCAAAAGCATACGGAATCGCACTCATCCAACTTCGCTCATCAGTTGTCGAAGGACACTGAGTCTTGCTAAGTTTCACGCCATGGGACATCGGTAAGAATCCCTTCTTAGACGATTCCATGTTGAACTTCTTCAATACTTTGTCCAAATATGTACTTTGACTCAATCCAATGAGTCGCTTTGATCTATCTCTATAGATCCGGATTCCTAGTATGTAAGTCGCCTCACCCAAGTCTTTCATCGAAAAACTCTTTTCCAATGATTCCTTGGTCTCTTGCAACATCTGGACATCATTTCCAGTCAGTAATATGTCATCCACATATAAGATCAGAAAGTTTACTTTGTTCCCACTAAACTTATTGTATAAACAAGAATCATGACCACTCTTGATGAAGCCAAACAATTTGACTACCTCATCAAAGCGAATGTTCCAACTCCGAGATGCTTGCTTCAACCCATAAATGGATTTCTGAAGTTTGCATACCTTGTCAGCATTAGCCGGATTGACAAAAACCTCGGGCTATATCATATACACATCCTCGGTTAAATTTCCATTAAGGAAAGCCGTCTTGACATCCATCTGCCATATCTCATAGTCGAAATAGGCTGCTATAGCTAACATGATTTGAACTGATTTAAGCATCGCCACGGGAGAGAAAGTATCATCATAGTCAACTCCTTGAACTTGTCGGAACCCCTTCGCGACAAGCCATGCCTTATAGATAGAAACATTTCCATCCATATCAGTTTTCTTCTTAAAGACCCATTTGCACTCGACGGGTCTTGCACCGTCTGGCAGATCAACCAAGTTCCAAACTTGATTTTCATACATGGAATTTAACTCGGATCTCATGGCTCCAAGACATGACTCGGAATCAGAACCCACCATTGATGACCCACAAGTATAGGGGGTGTATCGCAGTATTTTTGAGGGAAGTGATGGTGATGATGATGGCGATGATCTTCTCCAATTCCCTGTCCCGGCATGGTGCTAGAATGGAGTTTCTGGTTCCGAATCGCGGAATTTGGTGGTGGCGGTGGAGCGGAACTCTTTCTGGAAAAACGTCGACCCCCCTGGGTTTTTAGGTCAGGAGGTAACTTATAGGCGAAGAGGGAGGCCGAGGGGGTAGCCGAGGCGGCCACACCACCCCCAAGCGCGGCCTAGCCTGGACCGCACGGCCAGGTGGTGTGGGCACCTCGTGGCCCTACTCTGTCTCGTCTTCTGGCTCTGTGAGTCTTCTAGTGAAATATGATTTCTGGCATATTTTCCGGGATTTTTCCTGAAGTTGATTTTCTGCACAAAAACTAGACACCAAGGTAATTCTGCTGAAAACAGCGCCAGTCCATGTTAGTTGTATCCAAATCACACAAGTTTAGAGTAAAAACAATAGCAAAAGTGTTCGAAAAAGTAGATACATTTTGGACGTATAAACTCCCCCCAAGCTTAGCTTATTGCTTGTCCTCAAGCAATTCAGTTGAAAACTGAGTGCGATAAAAGAAACTTTCACGAACACATTTGCTTCATAAGATGTATATATTCTCAGCATGTGATCAACTACTCAGACAATTCATAATAAAGAGTATGCAACTAAGTTTACTTAATAGTCAATGCAAGCTATGAAGAGATTCCAACACAAAAATAGTAAGTAGCATGAAACATAAACATAAGCAACATTGCAATGCTCATAGAAAGGTATGATAGAGTGGTATCTCACTTGCCTTTGATTGTAGAGCAAACATGAATGCCAAGGCACCTTTGAAGTTCAAGTGAAGACTAGAAGTAAAGATATCAAAGATACAAGCATCAATGTCATAACACAATTAATCAAGTTTTGATACAAGCACATTACACTAAGAATGACAACTATGCTCTTGAGAAAGTGCTCATAGAATAGGTGATGACTCAACAAGGAAATGAAAAATGTTTGAAAGGCTTCCAAATGCTGAAAGTATGGTACTCATTAGCTTTGAGCTCTCATTGCCCCTATCATAAGCATCTTTAAATGGTTAAGATTCAAGTGACACAACTAAGAGGATATGCTTGACAAGTTATAAGTTAAAATCTCATGCCCCTTACTTACGAGTATCGGACCTCATGCTACTCAACTTCAGTCACAAGTAAGCTCTTGTCATTGTAAGTACATATGTATCATAGAGAACCGCCAACGGGATACCCCTTGCACATGATACAGGAGCTATCCCATAATCAAAATGACAAGGCAAGCAGACAATGAGCATCTCAGCGATCTTTTTATTTGCTATTTGCATAGGTTTTTATTGAGGATGCTTCATGGAATGCTCATTATGGTTATGCTGAAAGTTTCCACCATGATTAGGCATGGCTTAGGCTAGCGGCCCAGGCGTTTCTCTAACACATATACAAACTCTATGATCTTACAAGTTCCCTGTTTATTTCACACCGCCGGGATCCATAAGTAAAAGAATCATGATATCAACGGGGTACAAAGTACCCGTGCAATGTTGAAAGCGTTCCCCATGATACATGGTTCTGCTAACTTAAACTTATAAAATGCAAGCATATAGGCAACAAAGATGGATGCAATGGTTCAAGATTATTAAGTGCAAGAAAGTAAAGTGTGCCATCAAGTTCATGAGAGCTTTACTAAATAACTTTCTCATAACAAGCAAACATTTTATTCGGAAGAAAACAAGGCATATTGAATATGCACGGAAATAGCAAATGATGCTAATAGGTAGGTATGGTGGACACTTTTGGCAATATTGGTTTTAGGGAGTTGGAAATAAGAGTAAAACTTATACTCAGTGCAAGTGAAGGCTAGCAATAGCAAGGGAGCAACAAACGAGAGAGCAATAACTATCATAATCATGCTTGCAACAAAATAGGACTAATCATGGCATGAAAGTGATTCAAGACCCCTGAGGCAAAATAATTCATCGAGGCTTAACTGATTATTGTTTCAGTCATAAGCATGCATGAGCATGTGCCAAGTCAATTCAAGTGAAACATTCAGAGGGAGATACCACAGTGTCATACCAAATTATGAATAGAGCAATGCAAGCAAACAATCATATGACATGCTACAAATTATTAGTGAGCTAGAGATAATCATAAGAAAGCAAGAACTACTAAGCATCCATAAATAACATACACCCTACATGAACAGACTAAGCATGCCCACAATGATGAGTATATGTATAAAAATGAAAACAAATAGAGTTCGTTACCAGCCTCTCACCACACCTCAAGTTGTCATTAATCCTCATTATTGCCCTTCACTTGTGTGGCTTGAATAATAACATGAAACCAAATTCCACCGAGGTCTGCTGAACCCTGCAACAAACTCACAAAACCAAAGAAGAACAACAAATATTTTTGGTGTTTTTGATTTTTAAAAGCAAGAACCAAAAAGGAAGAACAAGCAAAGCAAAATCTTTTTGGGTTTTTCGAATAGTTCAAACAAAGCAAAAAGGGAAAAGCAAACCAAGGCAAAAAGAAGAAGAGGCAAACAAAGAGAGAACGAAAAACTAAAAATAGAACGAAACATGAATATACAAAGTACCGACGAAACATGATATGGAGATGAGTGTGATGTCGGTGTACCTCCCCCCAAGCTTAGGCTTTTGGCCTAAGTGGGTATCAATCCCAAGCTGGCCAAGATGGAGCGCCTCCGTAGTACGGGGAGGAGGTTCCCTCGTCCTGGTGCGAGCTCGAAGACGCCCCAACGTAGTGCGCAGAGTAATCGTAGGAGGGCACATCCTCGTGGTGTTGCCTGTGGAAACCAAGCAAGCGGAGCTGCTCGTCCACCTCCTCCTTGGAGCGCGACCATGGCCTCCTGTGAACACTGAACAAAGTAGATTGCGGCAAAGGAATCTCCCTTTCATCCTCATCAGTAAACAACATCTTGTATACTAAACTGTCCATATCAGAGTCAGCAGTGATGAAGTGATGTGTTTTCATGCCAGCAAGGTCAAGCCTTTGTGGTGCCAATATAGTATCATTTGGATCCACCGAAAGCTCTAATGCATTGACCATACGTGAAGCGATGATGCCCCCATAAATAGGTCCCCTAGCAGCTAGGCGGCGAGCAATGAGAGAGCCAAGATTGTACCGAGTATCATTATTAAGCGCAGCAACGAGGAAGGCTAAATGATAATTGGAGATATTACCCGTATTCTCCCTACCAAGAATGCTAGTAGAAAGATAATAGGCAAAGTATCTAAGAGCTGGGAGTTGGATGTTTTTTATCTTCCCGCGCTGAGCTACGCGGTCATCGTCATTGGTCACACCTCAATAGAGCTCCAGCAAATCAGCGGGTCACCCTTGAATCTTCTTCACGGTCCCTGTCATGCCTATACCTATAATGCTGCAAAATCTTTCCAATGGCATGGTAAACGACAGATTATAAATTCTGAAAAAAACAGTTGACTGATAGGGGGTGTTAGTGAAAACGAAACTCTCAACAAAAGTTTTGGTGAGCATAGCATATTTCTCACTCTCATCTTCCATGTATGAGGTCAAACCAACCCTCTGAATCAATAGCAAGAAATCATCGAGAATCCCCGAAGCTTGCAAGAAGGTATAACAAGGAAAAGTAGATGGGTGAGCATCCCCCTCATCTCCTTCATTGCCAAAGCATGGTACAATGAGATCTTCGTTATATGAAGGCCTAAACTGAGAGGCTGATCTTGAGGGCCTTGACCTCCTAGGTGCATCCCTCTCAAATATTTCTCCAAAGGTGTGGTTGTTCATCTTTGATATTCCGAAATTTAAACATCCATTAAACTAGTGATTGCAAAGTGAATATATAATGAAGGGCACTGCTCGTAGGGACTTGTAAGAGGCCTAAACATGCATCAAAACAATATCTCTAATCATTGAACAAGCTTACAAGCTCTCATAACCTGTCACCTATAGCAGCAAAATACTCAAGATATAAACCACTAAACACAAATCTACTTGGACAAGCGAAGGAGTCACATACTGGAGAACAAATGCTCCAAATTTCAGCAGCAAAGATGGGCTGAGCAAGGAGATCTAAAAATCGAGGGCAAGAATAGCAAGAACGTGATTTCGAGCAATGAACTGGTGTTTTCTCGGGAGAGAGAAGAAAGTGGAAGTGAGAGAGTGAGTGGAGGGCCAGGGGTGCCCCACACCATGGCCAGGCACGCCCCTGGGCTGGCCGCGCCACCAGGTGGTGTGCCTTCCTGGTGGGGCCCCTGGTACTCTCCAGGCACTTCTCTGCCCCTTTTTTCACATAAAAATTTAATATGGATTTTCTAGATTTTTTCGAGACACTTTATTTTTG
Source organism: Avena insularis (assembly GCA_023614405.1). Taxonomy (NCBI): domain Eukaryota; kingdom Viridiplantae; phylum Streptophyta; class Magnoliopsida; order Poales; family Poaceae; genus Avena; species Avena insularis. The sequence goes on from CM042694.1 coordinate 104,414,484, forward strand.
AGCAATTTTCAGGTATGGATGAATGATTTTCTGACAAAAAAAGGTTTCTGGAATGATGCAGTGACAAAGCAAAGCTAGAACTTCAGAAGTTCTAAGACACTCTAACATGCAAGCAACTAACAACAGAAAACTAAACTAAACGAAAACAAAAACTAAAATGGATAGAATAGAAGTAAGCAGAGATAATCATGGTGAAAACATTGTTTTGTTCATTAAAATCCCTTTGTTAACAAGGTTGATGAGGTCTTGTTATAAAAAAAATTATATGTAACAAAACTTTGTGTTCCACTAATGATTATGTTACCTCAACCTTGATAATAATGGTCCCAATCATAATAGTTTCAAATTTTTCTCTTGGTATGGGACAATATATTTCTCCAACTTGAATGCCCTCAACATGTTCAATTGAATTTAAACCATAAGTCCTATCAATCTTCTTGGGGAAATAGACAGTATGCTCTTTGTCATTAACATTAAAAGTCACCTTTCCTTGATTACAATAATAACAGCTCCTGCAGTATTAAGAAAAGGTCTCCCAAGAATAATAGACATATTATCATCTTCAGGCATTTCAAGCACAACAAAATCAGTTAATATCAAGCAATTATGAGTCACTTGAACAGGTACATCCTCACATATACCAACAGGAATAGTAGTAGATTTATCAGCCATTTGTAAAGATATATCAGTTGGTATTAGTTTTTCCAGGTGAAGTCTCTTGTAAAGAGAAAAAGGCATGACACTAACTCCTGCTCCCAAATCACACAAAGTAGTTCTAACATAACTATTTTTAATAGAGCAAGGAATAGTTGGAATCCCTGGGTCTCCAAGTTTCTTTGGAACCTTGCCATTAAAGGAATAATTAGCTATCAAAGTAGAAATTTCTTCATTAGGGATCTTCCTTTTATTCGAGACAATATCCTTCATATATTTTGAATAAGGGGGCAATTTAATAGCATCAGTCAAAGGAATTTGCAACAATAAAGGTTTCATCCACTCACAAAACTTATTACAGTGTTCATCTTCCTTTGACTTGTGTTTCTTATCAGGGAAAGGCATAGGTTTTTGGACCCAAGGCTCTCTTTCACTACCATGTTTCTTAGCAACAAAATCTTCTTTAGTGTATTTAGTATTCTTAGTGTGCCTTTCAGGTTCTTCTTCAACTTTTTCTTTATCAGGAACATCATTTTCTTCATTACCACTTTCAGTTTCAGCATCAGAGACAGATATACTATTAGGATCTTTAGCAGGTTCAGAGGGTTCTACAATAGTTTTATGTTTCTTCTTTCTTTTCTTAGGAGTAGTACCATTATTTTCAGCTTGTTGAGAATCCTGCTCAATTCTTTTAGGATGTCCTTCAGGATATAGAGGATCATGGGTAGCAGCACCACTTCTAGTTCTTAATTCATACGCATGTTTTTCTTTAGCAGCATTAACTAGCAAGTCTTTTTGTACTTTAATAAGCTGATCAATTTGAGTTTGAACCATTTGAAAATGTTTAACAAGCATTTTAACATCATTAGAGGTTCTTTCCACAATATATTTTAACTCAACAATAGCTCTAGAGTTTTCCATTAAATGATTTTGCACCCTTTTATTGAAATTATCTTGCTTAACAATAAAAATATCGAATTCTTCTAAGCATTGATCAGGAGGTTTAGAGTAAGGTATATCACCTTCATCAAAATGTTGGAGAGAGTGTACCTAAATAGTGGATGAGTGGGGAATCGTCTTACATAATTCTTCTATAGGAGGTAAATTCTTGACATCTGCAGCTTTAATTCCTTTCTCCTTAAGACATTTCTTAGCTTCCTTCATCACTTCATCATTTAGTTCAATAACTCCCCTCTTCTTAGATGTTGGTATAGGTGCAGGTATAGCTGGTTCAGGTACAATTTTTTCAGGTATAGCTGGTTCAGGAGGAGTCTAGTCTTCATAATTCTTGCTAATTTTAGCCATTAATTCCTCAGCTTCCTTGGGAGTCCCATGATGGATGGATGGCAGCGAACAATAATGATTCCAAGTGGGCATGATAAATAAAGCTATGCTCCCTGGCAATGGTGCCAGAAAATAGTCTTGATGACCCACAAGTATAGGGGGTGTATCGCTGTATTTTCGAGGGAAGTGATGGTGATGATGATGGCGATGATATTCTCCAATTCCCCGTTCCGGCAGGGTGCCAGAATGGAGTTTGTGGTTCCGAATTGCGGAATCTGGTGGTGGCGGCGGAGCGGAACTCTTTTTGGAAAAACGTCGAACCCCCCTGGGTTTTTAGGTCAGGAGGCAACTTATAGGCGAAGAGGGAAGCCGAAGGGGCAGCCGAGGCGACCACAACACTCCCAGGCACGGCCTGGCCTAGCCCGTGGGGCCAGGTGGTGTGGGCCCCTCGTGGCCCTACTCCGTCTCGTCTTCTGGCTCCGTGAGTCTTCTGGTGAAATAGGATTTTTGGCATATTTTCTGGGATTTTTCCTGATAGTTGATTTTCTGCACAAAAACTAGACACCAAGGTAATTCTGCTGAAAACAGCGTCAGTCCGTGTTAGTTGTATCCAAATCACACAAGTTTAGAGGAAAAACGATAGCAAAATTGTTCGGGAAAGTAGATACGTTTTGGACGTATCAACCATCGCTTCCGAATAAGTTGTCGCCTCATCACTATGTAATAGTAACACATCACAAACACTTCGCAATCTAGCCGATCTTCGCATTGTCGGCGCTGTTTCCGGCTCAGGTACCACGACCGGCTCAACCTCCAGGGCTTTTGCCGACTCACTACTGGCCGGTACCTCTCGAATTTCTTCGAGTTGCACCGTGCTCCCACTGACTCCCCGACTGAGAAACTCTTTCTCAAGGAAGACACCGTTCCGAGCGACAAACACTTTGCCCTCTTCTCTGTTGTAGAAGTAGTAACCCAAGGTTTCCCTCAGATATCCAACGAAAATACACTTATCTGACTTAGCTGTAAGCTTGTCCGACTGAAGTCGCTTGACAAAAGCTTCACAACCCCAAATCTTAAGAAAAGATAAACTCGGCTTCTTGCCAGTCCACATCTCATGTGGTGTCTTCTCTACCGACTTTGATGGTACTCTGTTTAGTGTGAACGCTGTAGTTTCTAGACAATAACCCCAAAATGATAAAGGCAGATCTGTCCGACTCATCATTGATCGTACCATGTCCAACAAGGTCCGTTTTATCCTTTTCGACACACCGTTTCTCTGCGGCGTTCCTGGAGGAGTGAGCCGGGGAACTATTCCACAGCTCTTTAGATGGTCATCAAACTCATGGCTCATGTACTTGCCTCCTCGGTCCGACCGAAGAAACTTTATTTTCTTGCCGAGTTGATTCTGTACCTCATTCTAGAATTCCTTGAACTTTTCAAAGGCATTTGACTTATGTTTCATCAAGTAGATATATCCATACCTACTCAAATCATCAGTGAATGTAATGAAGTACTCATAAGCACCTCTGGTTGTTGTTCTTATCGGGCCACATACATCACTATGTACTAGTCCCAATAAGTCGGACGCCCTTTCACAACTCTTTGCAAAAGGTGTCTTGGTCATCTTGCCGAGTAGGCAGGATTCACATGTCTCGAATGACTCCAAGTCGAACGAAGTTAGGAGTCCATCATCATGGAGCTTCTTCATGCATTTCTAGCTTATATGACCAAGCCGACAATGCCAAAAGTAAGTCATATTCAGATCATTTGGTTTCAACCTTTTCACATTTATGTTATAGACAGATTCACCTTCAAGATTCAAAATAAATAACCCGCCCTGGACGGGTGCAAAGCCGTGAAACATATCATTCAAATACAAAGAACAACCATTATTCTTATATTCGACTCATAGCCTTGTATCATCAAACATGGGGCAGAAATAATGTTTCGACTAAGCACTAGAACATAATAACAATTATTCAGCTCCATTAAGAATCCAGAAGGTAAATGAAGTTGCATTGTGCCAACTTCCAATGCAGCGACTCTCACTTTGTTGCCGACTCGAATGTCAACCTCGCCTCTCGCCACGCTCCTAGTTCTTACCAGTCCCTGCAACAAGTTGTAGATGTGAATAAATGATCCGGTATCATATACCCAAGAACTACCAGGTGCATCAGCAAGATAAATGTCTATAACATTGTAAACAAGTGTACCTGAGCTAGAAGTCACACCTCCACTCTTGGCTTTGTTAGCCAGATACTTGCTGCAATTCCTCTTCCAGTGGCCATCCGCCTTGCAGTAGAAGCAAGTGGATCCGGCTGCAGGAGATGGCTTAGTCCCTGAGGAAGCGCTTTGGACCGGGTCCTCAGCCTTACCTCCTGACTTAGCCTTCTTCTTCTTAGTCCAATAACTCTTCTTGAACTTAGCCTTATTCTGTACCATCAACACTTGACTGGCACCTTTCTTGAGATCCGCCTCAGCCTGCTTGAGCATCCCATGTAATTCAGTGAGCTTCTTATCCATACCATGCATGTGGTAGTTCAATATGAACTGACCATTCGCACTAGGAAGAGAGTTCAGAATTATGTCCATAGCAAACTCTTCGCTAATGGGGTAGCCCAGCCTTTCCAGAGACTCCATGTAACCAACCATCTTGATCACATGCGGACTCAATGGATCACCATCCTTAAGCTTGCAGCTCAACATGGCCTGAGAGACTTGATACCTCTCGGTCTTTGCATGAGCCTGGAACATACTTAAGAGGCTTTCGATCATATCGTAGGCCTCAACATTCACGAACTTCTGCTGCAAGTCTGGTTCCATGTGAGCAAGCATAAGATAGCTAATCTCCGTGCATTCATCACAAATCCGACGATAGGATTTGGTGGCTGCGACAGTCGCATTCTCATTCGGATCATCTGGAAGTAGGTTGTCTAGGACATGGTCCCTCTTTTCTTGCTTGAGAACAATCCTCAGATTACGATACCAGTTGGTGAAGTTAGTTCCATTTGGCTTATCTTTCTCTAAGATGGTTCTCAAAGCAAAACTGGAAATCTGAGGGAGACTGCTAGGTGCCATTTATCTACAACAGAAAAATATGCAAAACACTTAAGACATGTATCCATATAAGAGCAAGCATATTAAACACTTTAATACTTATGCTCCCACTAGAACCAACACCCCTCCGATGGTTACTTAGTGATTTAGGACCCTAAATAAGCAAGTCGACTAGTGAGCTTTAGCATCACCGCTAGCCGTCAAGTGATTTAGGTAGACAACTCCTTGTCAATCGTATCACATATGACTCATGTTGGATGGGTGACATCACATGCCCCGGCTCCCATCCAACTTTTCCCCGAGTCCCACAACCATTGTGATAGACCCGTCTAGATTACCGAGTGCTTCCGATGTAAGAGTCCGACTCGAACCCACCTAGTCGGAAAGAATTGATAGTACCTCAATTTTATGAGCCCACTACCAAAAATGTCCGACTTGTGATGGTGCAGCACTAGCGGGGAAACCGACTAGACCTTCTTTGAGGGATTACTTTCTACCAACTATCTAATAAAGGTAAAACAGAGACATAACAATAACACAAAATAAAGCAATTATAATGTGAAATGGTATGGCTCTCTTCATGGCGATCTCCATCTCCACAAAACCTGTAATCCGACTCGTGTCAACTCTTGTCACGTGTCGTCTTACTCCATGTAGCCGATTTGTACACCGACTTGCATGCCATCCTTGTTCTCCAAACAGCTACACTAGCTTGTGATTTTAAATTACATAGAGAATCCGACACGCAGGTTGTTTATACAATAAAGTGACAGCACCTAGGCTCCAGCCGGCTGACAAAAACCGTGATACGCAAATCACGTATGGATTACACACATCACATGCACATAAGCCATACCATTCACAACATCATCCTGCAAAAACAATTTATGCATAGATACGATATCTACCGGCGTTGTGAAACTTGCAACGACATCTAAGGCGCTACGACAGGGCGAAGCCAGCGGTCCCAATCTAAAGCATTCCGGACATGGATTTCGTCATCGGATAAAACAATTTTACCCAAATCCAATCCGGACTCCGATTCGACCAAACTCTTTGATCTTCGATCACCGCATCCGGGTTTACGTGTCACAGTCTACCCCGATGGCGGAAGCCAACCGGTAGGGTATGTCGTTCCACGACCTTAGCAGTTAGATCACGGAAACCAGATCATCCATTCCCCCGAGTATAGTTGATCCAATCAACTTTGTACAAAACTGATCTATCTCATAGATCGACCACCAAAACTGCAATTAGATCCAATCTAACGCTAACCGCATATCACATATGCACGATCTCGAGCCTAAAATCAGAAGCTAACGCTCCGATACCACTGAAGGGCCACGCAGAGAAAAACAAAACCTTTTCCCTACGCGGTGAACCCAAGATCTAGCTGAGGTAGTAGGCCACGAGAATTACCATTAGATGCGCGGTTGCGGAATCGATGAAGCACGTCGCTTGATGCAGTGCAGTCCTCACGATTCGTTCCAATCCACGATCGTCGAAGTGCTAAACGTACAACACCCCCGCTAGTATCCACACGTACAAGGAGGAGCGCCGGTGATGGACTGCTAGGTCCGGTACAGCGGCGACAGGACTGGACTATAGCTAGGGTTTCCAACACATGGAGTGACCTAACCGTGTGCTCTAAGCACCTGCGCCCCAGCTTATATAGGGAGTGAAAGTGGGCTCCACTCACTTGTGTCCCATTCACTAAAAGGCCTATATTAGTCACTGCGAGTCCAACTCACTGACTCTGTCCGTTTCCTTTTTGGGTCCAACCCAAATATGCTCCTGCTCTTAAGTGTGTGACCCGACAGGCTCATGGTGACCAGGACACGATCCGAGTCTCACTCGTGACCGATCAGTTGGTAGCGGCTCCTAGCATAATGTGCCAACTCCCAAGTACCAAAGAGTCATGACGATATACCTTCCAATGCGACTTTCATCTGAGTCCATTTTGCCTCATGATATACCTTGTCGAACTATAGGCGAATAATCGTCATCCCTTAAATAGTTCGACTTTCTTTCTCGATCCGAGATAAGTGATTCATCCGACTAACTCTTAGTTGGTCGCCTCGGTTAACACTTAACCGTGTCACGCATGGCCATGCTTTCCGAATCATATCTTCCGAGAGGGCCCAGAGAATATCTCCCCAGACGAAGGGGCAAAATTGAAGGAGATATGCTCTAGAGGCAAATAATAAATAGGTTTTTATTGTCATATCTCAATTAGTTTATAATAGTTTCATATTGTGCTATAACTGTGCCAAGTAGAAACATTGGTACAGGTGTGGTATGAAACAACCAAGTCCCTAGTAGCCTCTATTTATACTAGTTTGTTGGTCATGAGGATGATCTGGGTTTCAAGATCATGGGCATTTATGCCGACCGACAACGGGATTATATCATTGGAGAATGATGTGATTGGACATTCCTCGAAGGATTGCAACACGATCAAGTCATATAGTTCATTGTTGCAACAGCTATACCTAGACTCCTTCTCCTTAGACCGTGAGCTCATATTACTCACTATTTCACGAAATTTAGATCGCATCAAGCGCCACTTAATGTCTGATGGTTATAAAGGTGTACGTTGGGTATTCCGAAGGAACAGTAGATGACATGTGACTGCAAGACCGAGATTTGTTCACCCACATGACGGGTAAAGATACATACGGCCGGCTTGGTGAGATTACTGATGACCCACAAGTATAGGGGGTGTATCGCAGTATTTTTGATAAGTAAGACTGTCGAACCCAACGAGGAGCAGAAGGTGCTGGCTAGTGGTATGCATCAGGAATTCTCTACAAATACTTAGTAAACGGATTTTTAGGGGTTTTTGATAAAGCAAGTAAATAAAGTACGAGTAAATAAAAGACAGTAGGAATAAATGGAGCAAGTGGCCCAATCCTTTATGCAGCAAAAGACAAGCCGGTTGTATTACTTAAGATGACCAAATGTTCTCGAGGACACACGGGAAGACTGTCAAGTGCTTTCGCTTCATATAGTTGATTAATCTTCTTTAGCTTGCTAAGTGTTGTGTGGGTGAACCTGTGCTAATGTACCCACCTTCCTAGGACTAATACATACTTGTGATTATACCCCTTGCAAACATCCGGAAGTACAAGAAAGTAATTAAGGTAGAAACCTAACCATAGCTTTAAACTCTAAGACCCTTACGTCCCTTGTGCAATGGTTTCCTAACGAGGTTCAGGTTTCTGTCACTCCGGCAACCCCTACGATTAGTAGCCAAATACACAATGCATTCCCCTAGGCCCATATAGGTGAAGTGTCATGTAGTTGACGTTCACATGACACCACTAGAAGAAGTACACCACAACTTAAATATCAAACTATTGAATCTTTCTCAACACAACTCCACTACTAACAACATGACTTCTCCCATATCCTCAAGAACAAAACGAACTACTCACAAGACATCATATGGATCATGATCAAAGATGGAATAATGATGTATAACAATCTGAACATAAACAATAATTCAATGGTTCACTCAATAGCATCAACTACAAAGAGTAATCAACACCGAGAAAGTTTCCCCTAAGAACTAATGCAAGATTCAACCCAATTGTTACAGCAATATGGAGATGGTGATGAGGGTGCTGATGGTGATTATGGTGATGGTGATGGTGATTATGATCCCGATGAAGTACAGCTTGATGGTGGTGTTGATGGCGATGATCTCCCCTCTCCAGGAAGGAATTCCCCCGGCAGAAATCTGTCTGCCGGAGAGATCTTTCTCTCTCGGTGTTTTCCGCCCCGTAGAGGCGGCAGAATATTTTGTGGTTGCTCCCCGATTATTAGGGTTTCGGGAGGATTATATACGCTAGAGGGGAGAGCTGGAGGTGGGCCAGGGCGGCCACACCACCTGGTGGCGCGGCCTAGGGTTGCCCGCACCTAGGGGTGGTGTGGGACCCCTATGGCCCATCTCCACTCCTCCTTCCACCTTCCTTCGTCTTCTGGAAAAATAGGATGTTCCGTATATTTTCCTGGATTTTCTGATCTTCACGAATTTTGCCTCCAAACAGCACCTTTTCCATCAAGATCACATTGCGGTCCATGCTCCAAAAGTCATCAACCATGCAAAAACAGATGAAATGACATAAGTATCATCTCTTAATATGAAATATATCTATGAATAACAGTAAATTATGATATAGAATAGTGATGCAAAATGGACGTATCAGCTCCCCCAAGCTTAGACTTCGCTTGTCCCCAAGCGAAACTGAGCTCAATAAACATGACCTCAGGTTTATGGAGTGAAGAGTCGATAAAAAGAATACAGACAAGAAGCATCACATTCATCAATACATAGATCATAATAGAAGACAACTCACTATTATATAACTTAACTTGCAATAAGTAAAGGAAACACAATAGAGATACATAAAGTAAATCATAATTGGTAATGGCAAACTTAGCTCTTGGTCGAATGATAGTTGATAATTTGTTGGAGTTCACAAATAACTGGTTTTCAATGATAGCTTTCAAATTAGTAGACACCAAGATAAGAGCAATGTGCAAAACAAGGAACATAAGAAACATGATTGAATAAATCATCATATGAATGAATGAAACACAACAACTCAAAATACTTGCTGAGATAGAAGGGAAAAGGTTTACTAACTCAACAAAAAGGTAAAAAGAAAGGCCCTTCGCAGAGGGAAGCAGGGATTTCAAGTTTCATAAAGAGCTCCCAAAAATTATGGTACTTATTAGCTTTCAGCTCTCATTGCCCCTATCATAGGCATCTTTAGGTGATTAAGGTTAAAGTGATCAAATATGAGGATATGCTTGACAAGTTATAAGTTGAGAATCTCATGTCCCTTGAATAAGAGGGTCGCTCCTCATTCTACTCAAGTTTAGTCACCGGTAAGTTCTTGTCATAGTAAGCACATGTGTATCATGGAGAACTGCCAACGGGGTACCCCTTGCCCGATGATACGGAAGAATCCCCATATCAAAATGACAAGGCAAGCGGACAACAAATATCTCAGCAATCTTCTTATTTACCATGGGAATATGGTGCTATTTTCTCTCTTTCCTCTTTTCTCAATATCTCTTTTTTTTCTTTTTCTCGATCTCTGTATCTTTTTTTATAAGAAGAATGCTTCATAGATACTCATTATAGTTACGCTGCAGGTTTCCACCATGACAGCATGGATTAGACCAGCGGCCCAGGCGTTTCTCTAACACACATGCATAACTCCATGGACTTACAAGCTCCCCTTTCATTTCACACCGACGACATCCATAGACAAAAGAACATGATATCAACTAGGTACAAAGTACTAGTGCAATGTTGAAAGTGTTCCCCATGACAGCATGGTTCTGCTAATTCATAACTTACAAAGCGCAAGCATATACGCAACATAGGTGAGCACAATGGTTCAAGTTTATTAAATGCAAGAAAGTAAAGTGTGACATCAAGTTCGTGAGAGCTTTAATCACTAATTTTCACATAACAAGTTTAATTTGGAAGGTAGATAAAAACATGAATTTACTTGGAATAGCAATAATGCTAATAGGTAGGTATGGTGGACACAAATGGCATATGTTTGGTTTAAGGAATGGATGCACGAGAAGAATTCCCTCTCAGTACAGGTTTTTGGCTAGCAAGGCTGGGTAGCAAGTATAAGAGTTGAAGGAAACAAACAAACATACAAGTGATAAAGACAAACATGCAATCTTCCTTGGAAGCACAAAAGATCTTAACCAGAGAATGTTAGACTTATGAGCAAATCAAGAAAGAAAGATGATGAAATTATATTTCTTTAGAGTACTTTTATCTTTTCATTCAACTCTTAAAAACAGTGTTGCTACTGACCAAGCCAGGTTTGCCAAAAGCAACTAAATTAACTCAATGATCCCAAAGTGATACCAATACTAACAATAAGATCAATCATATAACCATGAATTAAAAACTAATATAAGATATGCAAAAGAGTAAATGATAGAACTTCTCATTAATAATCCATAACGGCAACTCACACCAAGGGGTACATATCTAACGAGAGAGGGGACACTTCCATAATGCAAACCATCCTACATGATAACTTCTCTATTCATGATATGACTCTACTAAAAAGGTAAAAGATAGAAGATAGTGATGTGATATCGCGGCACTCCCCCAAGCTTGGAACAAACCAAGGGGATGCCAAACCTGATGACGAATTACTCCTTCGGTGGTGGTGGTTGTTGGGTCCGCAACATAGAAAACAAAAATTTTCCTACGATGAGAACTATACGCCAAGATCTATCTACTAGATACAGAGCAACGGGTGGACATACATCCATGGAGAACTTACCCTCGAAGACAACGAGCTTTGTTAACGAGTAGGAACTCGTGGTTGATGTAGTCGTACACTTGCCTATCTCAAGATCATGAGGAAGTCCGAGCACCGCAACTTCAATGACATTTCGCACATATGTTCAAGCCACGGACAACCTCCACCTCCTCGCTCCAGCGATCCAGTGAGCAGCAACTCCTTCCAGACGAAATGCCACCGGGAACATGTATCTCGCTAATCCGAGACCATGGGGGAATAATTCTAGAGGGGGAGAGAGATCCTTCACAAGGAGGTGTGAGAATGAAGGAGGGAATGGGTGGCCTTTTATAGGAGGAGGGGGGTACCCCCTCTCTCCATGGCCGGCGCATGGGGGGGTGACCCCTCACCTCCCCCATTCATGTGGTGGTAACCCCTCCACATTAAAATGTCTCTTCACATTCCCTTTTAAAGTCTCCTCTTTAAATGCATTAAATTTCTCCAAATTTAATGCTCTCTCATTTAATAAAACTCTTTTTATTAAATTTATTCAGAATTTTGTTAATTACTTTAATTAAAAAACATTCACATATAGCCCCTTGCAATATTTCAATATCACATGCAGAACCACCTTCTGCAATTTTACCCGAAACAATTTCCGGTTTCTATTGAAACAATTCCTGCGCTTTGCAATTCTTTCGTTTGAAACATATGTGCTCTAAAATGGTGTTTGGTAACTCTTAAGTGTGCCACCCTACGGTTCGCGAATAATACAGACATGATCGAGACCCTTCTCCGATCAATAATCAGCAGTGGGACCTGGAGATCCGTACTGACTCCTACACATTCAACGATGACTCCTGTGATCGTGAGAACCTTTAACGCTTGTAACTAAATCCCTTTGTCTCTTGATATATTACATGTCCGAGATTCAATCATCGGTATCTCCATACCTAGTTTGATCTCGTTACCGACATGCACTCTTTTCTTGTTCCGTGATATAACATTCTAGTGATCACATCACTTGCTTGCAAGCTATCCTAATGTGATATCACCGAGAGGGCCCAGAGTATATCTATCCGTCATCTGGATTGACAAATTCCACTCTTGATCCATGAGCCTCAACATAACACCTTCGTAGTACTGAACCCATCTTTATAGTCACCCTGTTACGGTGTGACGTTTGATGTTATCAAGATACTCTTCCGGTGTTAGCAATTAACATGATCTCATGGTCTAAGGATAAAGATTACTTCGTATGATGTTATAGCAATATAAACATAATGACTTGATCGTAATGCTATACTTCAGATGAATGTTCATCACATCATTTCACAAATGCTGTGACCTTGTTATTAACAACATCCAATGTCCATGATCAGGAAACCTTGATCATCTTGTTAATCAACAAGCTAGTCTATAAGAGAGGCATAACTAGGAACCCTTTTTGTTTATTAAACACACATGTATTGATGTTTCCTGTCAATACAATTATAGCATGCAAAATAAACATCTATCATATACAAGGAATACATAATAACAACTTTATTATTATTGACAATAATCTAGTTTATATAGTGATAAATCTAACACCCATGGAGTTCTGGTGTTGATCATGTTTTTCCCTAGGGAGTACTTTAGTCAATGGATCTGCTACATTCAGGTCCGTGTGCACTTTACAAATCTTTATATCTCCATCCTTGACATGCTCGCGGATGGAGTGAAACCGATGCTTAATATGCTTGGAATTCTTGTGAGACCTTGGTTCCTTGGCGTTGGCTATGGCTCCATTATTGTCACAATAGATCACCATTGGGTCCAACGCACTAGGAACCACACCTAGTTCCGTTATGAACTCCTTCATCCAAACCGCTTCCTGCGCTGCTTCTGAAGCAGCAACATATTCCGCCTCCGTCGTTGATCCAACCACCACAGGTTGTTTGGAGCTCCTCCAACTAACTGCTGCTCCGTTCAAGAGAAATATGTATCCGGATTGAGACTTAGAGTCATCCGGATCAGTGTCAAAGCTAGCATCGACATAACACTTAGCGACTAGCTCTTCTTCACCTCCGTATACAAGAAACATATCCTTAGTTCTTCTCAAGTACTTAAGGATATTCTTGACCGCTATCCAGTGTTCTGAACCTGGATCAGATTGGTACCTACTAGTCAAACTAATAGCATATGCCACATCTGGTCTTGTACATAGCATGGCATACATTATAGAGCCTATGGCTAAGGCATAGGGGATCTTATCCATTATCTCTCTTTCTTCCAGTGGCGGACTTTGAGTCTTACTCAATGTCTTGCCTTGCAACATAGGTAAGTACCCCTTCTTACTTCCGTCCATATTAAACTTCTTTAATATCTTATCAAGGTATGTACTCTGCGATAGCCCAATTAGGCGTCTTGATCTATCTCTATAGATTTTAATGTCTAATATATATGAAGCTTCACCAAGGTCCTTCATCGAAAATTTGCTGTTTAGATAACTTTTAACACTGTTTAAAAGATCTATATCATTTCCAATCAATAATATGTCATCCACATATAATATCAGAAATTCCACATTGCTCCCACTCACTTTCTTGTAAATACAAGCCTCTCCATAAGTTTGGACAAATCCAAACTCTTTGATCACCTCATCAAAACGGAGATTCCAACTCCGGGATGCTTGCTTCAGTCCATAGATGGATCGCTGAAGTTTGCACACCTTATCAGCATCCTTAGGATCGACAAAACCCTTAGGTTGTATCATATACAACTCTTCTTCAATATTACCATTGAGGAATGCAGTTTTGACATCCATCTGCCATATTTCATAATCGAAATATGCAGCAATTGCTAACATAATCCTAACCGACTTAAGCATCGCTACAGGAGAGAATGTCTCATCGTAGTCAACTCCTTGAATTTGTCGAAACCCCTTTGCAACAAGTCGAGCCTTATAGATGGTTACATTACCATCAAGATCGGTTTTCTTTTGAAAATCCATTTATTCTCAACGGCCTTTCGATCGTGAGGTAAGTCCACCAAGGTCCAAACCTGGTTTTCGTACATGGATTCCATCTCGGATTTCATGGCTTCTAGACATTTGTTGGAATCAGGGCTCATCATCGCTTCTTCATACGTCGTAGGGTCATCTATTTCATCAATCATGAAATTCATAACAGGATTGTCGTACATTTTAGGAGCTGCAAGTGTCCTGCTTGACCTGCGAGGTTTGGTAGTGTCCTCTTTCGGAGTTTCATGATCAATATCATTAGCTCTCTCTTCATTAGGTGAAGTCAACTCCGAAACAACTTCTAGAGCTGCGCTACTCGCCATTTCATGAAGAGAAGGTTCAATAACCTCTTCGAGTTCTACCTTCCGACTACTCACACCTTTCACGAGAAACTCCTTCTCAAGAAAGGATCCATTCTTGGCAACAAAGACCTTGCCCTCGGATATGTGATAGAAGGTATACCCAATCGTTTCCTTAGGGTATCCTATGAAGATGCATTTTTCCGCTTTGGGTTCGAGTTTATCCGGTTGAAGTTTCTTCACATAAACATCGCATCCCCAAACTTTAAGAAATGACAGCTTAGGTTTGTTTCCAAACCATAATTCATACGGTGTCTTTTCAACGGATTTAGATGGTGCCCTATTTAAAGTGAATGCAACGGTTTCCAGTGCATAACCCCAAAATGATAGCAAGGCAGTCGGAGACATCATAGATCGAACCATATCCAATAAAGTACGATTACGTTACGACACACCATTACGTTGTGGTGTTCCTAGGCGTGAGTTGTGAAACTATTCCACAGTCTTTCATATGTGTGCTAAACTTGTAACTAAGATACTCTCCTCCACGGTCGGACCGCAGAAATTTGATCTTTCTGTTACGATGATTTTCCACTTCATTCTGCAATTCTTTGAACCTTTCAAAGGTTTCAGACTTATGTTTCATCAAATAGATATACCCGTATCTACTCAAATCATCCGTGAAAGTAACAAAATAACGATATCCACCTTGCGCCAACATACTCATTGGTCCACACATCAGTATGTATGATTTCCAATAAATCTGCATGTTCCATTGAACGAAAAGCAGCGTTCTAGTCATCTTGCCCATAAGGCATGGCTCACATGTATCAAATGATTCAAAATCAAGTGATTCCAAAAGTCCATCAGAATGGAGTTTCTTCATGCGTTTAACGCCAATATGACCTAGATGGCAGTGCCACATATATGTAGATATATCATTATCAAGTTAAATCCTTTTAGCATCAACATTATGAATATGTGTAATACTACTATCGAGATCCAACAGAAATAAACCATTCAACACAGGTGCATGACCATAAAAGATATTATTCATATAAATCGAACAACCATTGTTTTCAGACTTAAACGAATAACCACTTTGCATCAAATACGATCCGGATACAATGTTCATGCTCAGTACGGGCACCAAATAACAATTATTCAGGTTTATAACTAATCCCAACGGCATATGGAGAGGTAGTGTTCCGACGGCGATCACATCAACTCTTGATCCATTGCCGACCCGCATCGTGACCTCATCCCTTGCTAGTTGTCGCTTGTTCCGCAGCCCCTGAACCGAGTTACATATATTAGCAACCGATCCCGTATCAAATACCCAGGTGCTACTGTGAGTACTAGTCAAGTACACATCAATAACATGTATATCACATATACTTTGTTTGCCTTGCCGGCCTTCTTGTCCGCCAAATACTTGGGGGATTCGCTTCAATGGCTAGCCCTTGCAATAGTAGCACTTTTCGATTATCGGACTTAGGGCCAGCTCGGGGTTTCTTTTCGCCGCAATGATTTGCCGCCCTTCTTTCTCTTGCTTGCCTTTCTTGTCCTTGTTGATACCGGTGGTCTTATTGTTCTTCATCACTTTTTGTTCTTTCCTAATCTCCACTTACGTAGTCTTAAGCATTGTAAGCTCGAAGAGACTTCTTCATGCCTGCATATTATAGTTCATCACGAAGCTCTTGTAGCTAGGTGGCGTAGATTGGAGAACACGATGTATGCCTAAGTCAATGGGAATCGTTATTCCCAAGGACACAAGCTTATCGGCGTTCCGGACATTTTGATGCGTGCTCACTAACGAAGCTGTTTTCCTCCATCATGCAGCTAAAGAACTTTTCTAGCATTATAACTCTCTCGGTAGCATGGGTATCGAAAATCATTTTCAATTCTCCCATGGTATCAAAAGCATTGCCATTCTCGAAACGCTTTCGAAGTTTTGGCTCTAGCACATACAGTATGCCACAATGAACTAAGTTGTGGTCCTCCTGACGAGTCACATAGACATTCTTTTTTCGTCGGGGCATCGAGAGCTGGTGGGGGCCTAGCAGCGCATCTAGCACATATTGCTTTTGTGCATCGAGGAGGAGAATCCTCAAATTCATAGCCGATTGGTGAAGTTGCTACCATTCAGACAAGTTTCTCTTTCTCCATGAACACATTGAAATTAAAAGCAGGTGGTGCCATCTACAACAGAATTTGTAAAGTATATTTAGACTAAGTTTATGATAGATTGAGTTCAACTAATCCAAATTACTAATGAACTCCCACTCAAAAACGACATCCCTCGTGTCCTTTTGGTGATTACATGAACCAAATCCACTACACCAAGTCCGATCATCACGTGAGTCGGTGTAGCTTCAAAGGCGAGCATCTATATGGGCATCATATCAACTATATGACTCATGCTTAACCTTTCGGTCCGTGTTCCGAGGCCATGTCTGTACATGCTAGACTCGTCAAGTAAGAACCTTAGTATTTGCGTGTGTAAAACTGTCTTACACCTGTTGTATGAAAGCATAGAGTCGAGAACACCCGATCATCATGTGATGCCTCAAAACACGATCCACAAAACGGTGCATACTTAAGGAAGAACAAATTTTATCTTGATATCTAAATGAGGGATCATCTTATAATGCTACCAAAAGCGCCAAACTAGCAATATAAGATGCTAATGTGTGAAGTGAGGTGATATGGTCCATGCATTTGATCTCTATCATTTGCATCGTGGTATGATCTCTATCATTCCTTTGTGTGTAAGGCCAAGGTCTATGGAACTTACACGTTAAGTGAGTTGTAAGAGTATCTATCATACATCTACTTATAATAATACCATATCAAAACACTAGCCCAGCAACGATCTAAACTAGACGCCTCTAGTTTATCAATTGCAAGTTTTACGTGGCTTAGGGCTTTCGGAGATAGAACCGGTCTAACCTACGAACATGAACCACAACGAGGATAACCAAGTTATTAGCAACTCGTTGTAAATCAGATATTGACTATAGTAGGAGAGATAGACACCCGCTAGCCACTTATGCAAAACTAGTTGCATGTCAGTCGTGGAACCGGTCTCATGTACGATGACATGTAAGGTTGGTCGCCGCTTCATCCCACTATGCCACCAATATCCAAAGTACATAGAAGATGCAATAACATGATCATCGCCACATATAAACATATGTGTACTACCGTCAAAGCACCTACGCATAGATCAGGCTCGATACCCTTTGTTGGGTCCGCAGCATAGAAAACAAAAAATTTCCTACGATGAGAACTATACGCCAAGATCTATCTACTAGATACAGAGCAACGGGTGGACATACATCCATGGAGAACTTACCCTCGAAGACAACGAGCTTTGTTAACGAGTAGGAACTCGTGGTTGATGTAGTCGTACACTTGCCGATCTCAAGATCGTGAGGAAGTCCGGCGCAACTCAGCAAGATCCGCATCACACACGCTGCCACCGGACAACCTCCACCTCCTCGCTCCAGCGATCTAGCGGAAGCAGCAACTCCTTCCAGACGAAATGGCACCGGGAACATGTATCTCGCTAATCTGAGACCATGGGGGAATAATTCTAGAGGGGGAGAGAGATCCTTCACAAGGAGGTGTGAGAATGAAGGAGGGAATGGGTGGCCTTTTATAGGAGGAGGGGGGTGCCCCCTCTCCATGGCCGGCGCATGGGGTGACCCCTCACCTCCCCCATTCATGTGGTGGTAACCCCTCCACATTAAAATGCCTCTTCACATTCCCTTTTAAAGTCTCCTCTTTAAATGCATTAAATTTCTCCAAATTTAATGCTCTCTCATTTAATAAAATTCTTTTTATTAAATTTATTCAGAATTTTGTTAATTACTTTAATTAACAAACATTCACATATAGCCCCTTGCAATATTTCAATAACACATGCAGAACCACCTTCTGCAATTTCACCAAACAATTTCGGTTTCTATTGAAACAATTCTGCGCTTTGCAATTCTTTCGCCTAAAACATATGTGCTCCAAAATGGTGTCCTGTAACTCTTAAGTGTGCCACCCTACGGTTCATGAATAATGCGTACATGATCGAGACCCTTCTCCGATCAATAATCAGCGGCCGGGACACGAGATCCGTCTTGACTCCTACACATTCAACGATGACTCGTGATTGTGAGAACCTTTAACGCTTGTAACTAAATCCCTTTGTCTCGATATATTACATGTCCGAGATTCGATCATCGGTATCTCCATACCTAGTTTGATCTCGTTACCGACATGCACTCTTTTCTCGTTCCTATGATATAACATTCTAGTGATCACATCACTTGCTTGCAAGCTATCCTAATATGATATCACCGAGAGGGCCCAGAGTATATCTATCCGTCATCTGGATTGAAAAATTCCACTCTTGATTCATGAGCCTCAACATAACACCTTCGTAGTACTGAACCCATCTTTATAGTCACCCTGTTACGGTGTGATGTTTGATGTTATCAAGATACTCTTCCGATGTTAGCAATTAACATGATCTCATGGTCTAAGGATAAAAATTACTTCGTATGATGTTATAGCAATATAAACATAATGACTTGATCGTAATGCTATACTTCGGATGAATGTTCATCACATCATTTCACAAATGTTGTGACCTTGTTATTAACAACATCCAATGTCCATGATCAGGAAACCTTGATCATCTTGTTAATCAACAAGCTAGTCTATAAGAGAGGCATAACTAGGAACCCTTTTTGTTTATTAAACACACATGTATTGATGTTTCCTATCAATACAATTATAGCATGCAAAATAAACATCTATCATATACAAGGAATACATAATAACAACTTTATTATTGCCTCTCAGGGCATATTTCCTTCAGTGGTATCCTCTTGATGAGCTCTTTGATCAGTTTCCCCAGGTCCTCAATCTCGAAGGTGAGAGTACGAATCAACTCCAAGTTGTGCTCGATACGGTGCATGATCATGTCAGATTGTGGATCCCAGCTCTTGCGATTCTTTTCCCCCTCTTCCTCCTTGAAGTCTTCTTTCCCTGCATGGCTAGAACGAGGCAAGTCCCAATTGGAGTGTAATTTCTCCTTGGGCATATTCTGATGTTAATGCTTATGGAAAGGATTCTTGGTGCGTAGAGGAAGTGACCATGGAGCTAAACAGTGACGTGGAGTTTTCCCTCCAGTTGACATCCGTGTAGTCCTCCTGACCCTGCCAGATCTTGCCAACACTCCAATGCTCGCAATGGTAGTGCCGGTGTGAGGATGTTGGCCTTGCTTTGTCTCCTCTTCACCTTCACTCTTGATATCCTTTTCCTGCCTGGGGTCTTGGAGATCTTCCTCCATAGGCTCCTTTCCCTTATCCTTGGCGGACACCATTGTGCTTCTAAGCTTTCAAGAATAGTTCCTGGCAGAAACAGATCAAAACAAAAACGCGACGACAACACAATATACGAACCTCGGGGAATCCAGGGGATTATATATTACAGAGTTTTACAGCAAAAGGAAGGTACTGCGAGAAAATGGGTCGGAGACGGAGTCCGAGGTGGCCACACCACCTGGTGGCGTGGCCAGGGGTGGGCCCGTGCCACAGGGTGGTGTGAGCCACCCTGGATCCGTTTCCGTCCCTCTTTCGCTTCTTAACTTTCCTTATTGGCTAAAAACTGCAAAAATATAATTGGATAGTGTTTTCGCGGAACTTTTCTTACCAGAACTGTTACCTATTTAAAAACGGACTCTGCAGGTCTCTGAATTTGGTATCTGGTAGATTATTCCGGAGTCACCACTTGAATAACATCAATATCTTCATCTGCATACACTTATTGCTTGAGTCATGAAACATTTCACTTCCTTACTACACCATTACCTCCACTACCTGGAAATTTCTTTCACACAAAACTTCACACAGTTTTCATTAGCAACATTAGTATAAGTGGAGTGATAAAACCTTTTGAGTCCAATCTTCAACTGAAAACCATTAAAACATAGGCTACTGTAGCAACTCCTTCTGAAAACCCAAAAAGAATTCAAAAAGGAAATCGAATAAAGAAGCAAATGCAAGAGTGGCAAAATCTGTCAAAATAGACCAGCAGGTAAAGATCAATTTTTTTGAAAATCTTCTGTTGCTCAAATCAAAAAGTGCAAAACTAACAAAGTTAAATAACAGCCTGGGGCAAAAGAATCCGACATACAGAGATCTCTCACGAATTTTTACGGTGAAGCACAAAATCTATTTCAGGACAGCAACTTCCCCAAATATTACTTCTCTCTCATTAGAGGTTGATCTTGACACAAAAACCAAACAAAAAGGATAAGGAGAGATTATTACCGAAGTAATAACTTCTAAGACTCAAATAAACAAAAACAAACTGAAAGCAAAAACAACCTGGGTTGTCTCCCAAAAAGCTCTTTCTTTATAGCCATTAAGATGGGCATGATAATTTTGATGATGCTCACTTAGGAATATGAATTGAAGTGAAAGAGAGCATTAAGAAGCAAAAATACACACGTTTAAGTCTAACCCACTTCCTATGCAAGGGGATTTTGTAAACAAACAAGTTGTTAAAACCAGAGGCTACTAGCATAGGAAGGCAAAACAAGTGCAACATAAAAACTTTCAGCATAAAACAAGGAAACTTGATATTATTGAGATGCATAAGAACACTTTTCCCTCTCTCATAGTAAATTTCAGTATCCTACAAAAACTTAACAATATAACTATCACAAGGACCATCATAACAATGATCACTTGTTCTAACAGAAAACACAGGAATACTAGCTCTCACAACACTACTTTGTGAAATAATATTGGAGGTATTCTTACCAAGGATAGTGTGTCCCTCTTCCACATATTTAGTGACAAAGTCTTTCACATTTGCTATTATAGGTTCATCATCCATCTGTTTATCAGGTTCAACAGCTTTATTTGTACTTTCATTAACCATACTAGCTATCATAGAATGTTCCTTTATCTTAACTATGAAAGGCATTTTCTCAATGTAAGGTTCAGGTAAAACATGATTAGCAGTATAAACTTCAGTATTTCTTACAGGAACACACTTAGCAACATCTTTATAAGATTCATGATACTTATTCCACTTTTTTTAGGCACTTCAATGTAGGAAGCAAAAGTCTTAAAATAAGAAGCAATAGCTTGAGAGTCTAGACCATAAGCATTTTTAATATTTTGAAAGTCATCAGTTCCCATAAAAGATTCAATGCATTCATAATCATAATTTATACCTGACTTTCTTCCTTTGTCATTCTCCCAAGCTTCAGCATTGTCTTGAATACGGTCCAGAAGATACCATTTAACTTCTTATTTCATGCGAGTGAATGATCTGGCACAAGAAGCATCCAATAAATCCTTATCATGAAGAGAAAGCCTTGCATAAAAGTTATTGATAATAATATTTTTAGGGAGCTCATGAATGGGACATTTGAGCATTAGTAACTTCAATCTCCCCCAAACTTGAGTTGTACTCTCTCCATCAAGAGGCCAAAAGTCGTATATTTGATTCCGATCTTTATGAATCTCACTAGGAGGATAAAACTTTGAATAAAAGAGAGGTACTATTTCCTCCCATTCAAGAGCTTGACCATTCTTCAGCAGCTTATACCATTCTTCAGCTCTTCCTTTCAGTGATAATGAGAATAACTTATTCTTAACTTGATCTGTAGTAATACTTGCACACTTGAACAACCCGCATAATTCATGTATAAAGAGTAAATGATCACTAGGATGGACAGTTCCATCTCCAACATAGTAGTTATCCATAACACGATCAATAATTCTTGTAGGTATTTTAAAAGTATCATTCTCAGCAGGTGGTGGTTCATCTACTACCTTAGTAGTGGTAGTAGCATTACGAAACAAGAAACTCAGCAAATTATCCATAATGAAAATAAAGCAACTAATGTATAAACGATACTCACGTGAGAAGTTTCCTTTACCGATCCACTCTCCAATAGCGCTTCACTCCCCAAATACTTTAAAATAGTCTTGATGACCCACAAGTATAGGGGTGTATCGCCAGATTTTCGATAAGTAAGAGTGTCGAACCCAACGAGGAGCGTATGTCTTTGGCTAGTGGTATGGATCAGGAATTCTCTGCAAATACTTAGCAAACGGGTTTTTAGGGGTTTTTGATAAAGCAAGTAAATAAAGTACGAGTAAATAAAAGACAGTAGGAATAAATGCAGCAAGTGGCCCAATCCTTTATGCGGCAAAGGACAAGCCGGTTGTATTACTTAAGATGACCAAACATTCTCGAGGACACACGGAAGATCCACAAGTGCTTTCGCTTCATATAGTTGATTAATCTTCTTTAGCTTGCTAAGTGTTGTGTGGGTGAACTTGTGCTAATGTACCGACCTTCCTAGGACTAATACATACTTGTGATTATACCCCTTGCAAACATCCGTAAGTACAAGAAAGTAATTAAGGTAGAAACCTAACCATAGCTTCAAACTCTAAGACCCTTACGTCCCTTGTGCAATGGTTTCCTAACAGTATTATATTTAGGCACCTTATATTTTGGTACGGAGGGAGTATGAAATATATCAATGAATAACAGTAAATTATGATATAGAATAGTGATGCAAAATGGACGTATCAATTATATCCATAAATGTTGCAACATGTGACTCGGTCACGGGGATGTAATATCACGGTAACAAGAAAACATAACTTATTGTGTACGAGATTGAACAAGGTATGGGATACCAATGATCGGATCTCGGACAAGTTGTATCGAGAAACAAAAGGAAGAGGATGCTACATTTAGCGATTCAAACGACATTGTCATCAGGAATGCATAGGGGTCACATGGATATCCCTGGTCTCTCTGTTGATCAATGATACAGATCATGTCTAGAGCATTCTCGAGCCATGAGAGGATACACTTAAGCGTACGATGAGAGCGATCATTCGTAAGACGGAATCACAGTAGAGAAAGAGAAAGCTAGAATTGTTCCGCAGAAAGATCCGAAGTTGTTCGGAGAAAGAATAAAGGAAAAGACCCCGAAAAGTGTTTTTCCGGATAAATATGAATTTGAATATATATTTATTATATGTTAATTATGAATTAATATATACTAAATAATATTTAGATTAAATCCCAGAGGGAAAAGGCCTAGAAATAAAACTGCAGAAAAAGAAATGGAAAAAGGCAAACAGCTAGCCTGTATGGGATAATCGCCACCACAGTGCAAGACGCTTGGCAAGGCTTCGAGGCGGGCGGATACTCCACGCCGCACGGGGGCGACGCACGGCAGTGCGGCACGCGGCCAGCTCGACCCGGCCTAGGGAGCTCATGAGAGCTGGCGCTCTGGGCCGCCTCGCCGCCCGAGCCGCCCACGGATCCGCCCTTTGTGAGCCGCCATGGAACTGGGCATGGGGCACCGGGCCACCCGGGCTGGCTCGACCAGGCCGCGACGGCGGGAGAGAGAGGCAGGCGCGTGGTGGGCCGTGCAAGGCCCACCTAGCCGCCCTCCTCCTAGGCTACTGCTCCCTGGCCTGCTGTTTGCCTATTAGGCTATTCTAATTCGGCCCGTTCGGCCAGTCCGAATTTTTTCTGGTTTTTCCTTTGTCTTTTAGTCCCACATGGCTAACCTAATGGGGAGGGCACACCCCCTCCGCCTATATATAGGGGTTCCCATGGGTGGGATTAAACACACAACTTGAGAAGTCCTTTGGTTGACTTTCTCCCTCCCTCTCTCTATACCTTGTGACCATGGCCCCAACTCTAGGCTGTGCGAACGAGGCACACCTATAGTATGCCATTGCGCTGCATGGATTCCTAGCTGGATATCAACTTCCGCACTCCCGGCGGGATCGAGGAGCCGGAGGTCTCATCGTGCACCGGATGTGTACGAAGACACGAGGCGCAACACTTGGAGCGCTTAAATGTCGTGAGCCAGAGCTGTTGCACGATGAAGATGAAGAAGGAGCAAGGGGTGACCTGCGAGGAGCTTCGCGACCTTGAGGTCGGCTACAAGTATGACTATATCAACCATGTTCCCCGCGGAACGTTAACCGTGTACGGTCTACAAGGGTATGTATTCTATACGCATTTGCTGTTACTGCATTACTACATAGATAGATCCTAGGCAGTTTTGGGGTTCCATCATAGGAAAAAAATCTGCTGCGGATCCCCTTCAAAAATCCCATCTCGGTTATTCACATCACGCAGCTTGATTCTCAGTTGACCCGAACTCCTCCTTTATAACTGCCAAGTG
The DNA here is from genome assembly GCA_023614405.1 of Avena insularis. Taxonomy (NCBI): domain Eukaryota; kingdom Viridiplantae; phylum Streptophyta; class Magnoliopsida; order Poales; family Poaceae; genus Avena; species Avena insularis. Next base: position 104,439,318 of record CM042694.1, read on the forward strand.
ACAGAACCTAAGTTGGTGATCCTCAACTCGGATTGTGCAATAACCTCAGGTCTAAGGATTACATTGATTGAGATATACAAATGATGACTTATTCGTTGTATCTCAATATGGGCCAGTCTGACTCGCTAAACTCTTTAGCTGAATCCATGTAAGTCGGAATAGCATCTCTATGCCCATGACAAGTGGAACCGAGTCATCAGCCGACTTTCACATTAGTCTAAGTTGTGTGTCCAGCACAACCTCAAGGACCAAGGACAATCAGTATAAACAACATGAATATATAGTTCCACAATCGAATCACATATTCAATGATATATATCAGTAGTCATACATCGACAATAACTTTATGAATACACTGGAAATAACATCATACATGATTGTCTCTAGGGCATATGCCTGTTAGAGATATGCCCAAGAGGCAATAATAAAGTGGTTATTATTATATCTTTATGTTTATGATAAATGTTTACATCCCATGCTATAATTGTATTAACCGGAAACATTAATACTTGTGTGTTTTGTAAACATAAAAGAGTCCCTAGTAAGCCTCTTGTTAAGCTAGCTTGTTGATTAATGGATGATCATGGTTTCCTGATCATGGACATTGGATGTCGTTAATAACAAGATCATATCATTAGGAGAATGATGTGATGGACACACACCAATAGTAAGCATAGCATAAGATCAAGTCATTAAGTTCGTTTTGCTACAAGCTTTTCAAATGCATAGTAACCTAATCCTTCGACCATGAGGTTATGTTAATCACCATCACCGGATGGGTACATTGATGACATCAAACACCGCTTCGTAACTGGGTGGTTATAAAGGTGTCATTGGGTATTCTGAAAGTATGTGTTGAAGCGCATGGACCAAGATTGGGATTTGTCCATCCATATGGCGGATAGATATGCTCTGGGCCCTCTCGGTTGAATGTCATCTAGTTAGCTTGCAAGCATGTGACTAGGTCACAAGGGATGACATATCATGGAACGAGTAAAGAGTACTTATCAGTAACGAGGTAGAACAAGGTACGGAGATACCGACGATCAAACCTCGGATGAGTAGAATATCGCGTGACAAAGGGAATTGGTTTCGTATGTTAATGGTTCTATCGATCATGAAGTCATCGTTGAGTATGTGGGAGCCGTTATGGATCTCCAGATCCCGCTGATGGTTAGTGATCGGAGAGGTGTCTCCATCATGTCTGCATATTCACGAACAGTAGGGTGACACACTTAAGGTTCGAAGTTGTTTTAAGTAGATATGGAATATGTGTTGGAGACCGAATATTGTTCGGAGTCTCGGATTGGATCCGGGACATCACGAGGAGATTCGGAATTGTCCGGAGAATAAGATTCATATATTGGGGATCATTTTCTAAGTTAGGAAATGTTCCGGAGTGTTTGTATGGAGATTCTAGAAGGTTTCGGAATGTTCTAGAAGGTTCTAGAAGATTTCTTGGAGTTTGCTTGAAAACCAAGAAAGGATCAAGGAGTCTTTGTGGGGCAAGACAGATTCGTGAGGAGGATTCTCCTCCCAATCACTCTGGCCAGGAGGAGGGAGTCCTACTAGGACTCCTCCCATGGCGCCTCCTCCTTTAAATAGAGGGAGGGGCACCAACCCCTAGACCTCTACCATAACAAACCCTAGCCGCCTCCTCCTTCGCCTCCTCCCGCTTTAGGCGAAGTCCGCAGAAATCTACTCCACCACCACCACCACCACACCGTCGTCAGCTGGGATTCCGTGGAGAAGATCTACTACCTCCGTCACTGAACGGGAGAGGAAGGTCTCGCCGACTCCTTGACGTGTGACCGATCTTGAAGCCGCTTAACGCTGGCAAGTGATCGCCCACACGATCTTGAGATCGCAAGGATCGACTACATCATCCCGAGATCTAATCTCGTAACGCTTTCGGTTCTACGAGGGTTAGTACAGATCTATCTCGTTGCACATGTCTAATAGATTAGATCTTGGCTTTTATCTAGATTAGATCTGGGTTTTGTTCGTTCTTGCGGTAGATTTTTTTTTGTTTTCCATGCTACGAACCCATCAATTCCCAACACTTACATCTAAGGTGGACATCTTACTCAACATAGTAAAGGGTAAGGAAGATACCCAAGTTAATGATATCGCTGCCGATGTTATTGATGTTAATTTTATAGCTCGCACTCCTTATAATCCTGCATGGAAGAACCAAAATTTTGCTTCTAATGTTCAAAAACATTATTCTAATCCTACAGCAGCTCCTTACAATAATTATGATAATCGTAACGAAGCAAATCATAGCAATCTCTCGTTTCAGCAAACTATTAAAACTTTTATGCAACCTCAAACCGAGCAAGCTTATTAAAATCACGGAGAACCATGAAAGTAGTATAGGAAAATTATCTAACCATGCCGTTGCATTAAAAATGATGTGCAGGCTCAACAGGAAAGGACAAAGACTATGGAGACTCAATTGGGCAAGGTAGCCGAGAGACAAGCTCTCATACTAGCAAAGTTTGCTGGAAAACCCGAGCCAAATCCGGTAGAAGACCTCAAGATGACGAGGGTGGTAATAAATGAAGAGAAGCCCAAAGAGATGGATTATAGCAACGCGCGAACACCTAAATATACTATGGAAGATCTACTAAAGATGATCACCGTGAAGAATCCCGGTATAGAACAAGGTAATGATGCTATGTACCAACAATTTATTCAATAAGTAGCATATAAAGTTTAGAGATGGAGTATAAGAGACTAGATGATAAGCTTCCTACTAAGCTAGATGATATATTTGAGCCCTGATGGCTCAATACACGGCGCCCAAAAAAGTGCTTGGTGCGTGGTGTTGATGTAGAGCTTGTTGGGAACCCCAAGAGGAAGGTATGATGAGCACAGCAGCAAGTTTCCCTCAGTTATGAAACCAAGATTTAATCGAACCAGTAGGAGCAAGGAAACACCTCAAAGGTGTTACTAGTTGAGCTTTGGCAGGGCGCACTACCGGTGCTAGTAGCAACATGGAGACCTGCACAACACAACCACAGAACTTTGTCCCCAACTTGCGATGAGGTTTTCAATCTCACCGTGTTTTACAGAAAACAAAGGATTAAACGTATCGAATGGAAAGAAGTAAAAGTTTGCAGAAAGTAAACACAAAGCAGTAAAAGATTGTAGATTGTATGTAAAGAAAAGGACCGGGATCCATAGTTCACTAGAGGTGGATCTCCTTAGATAGAAAACATGTTGGGTGAACAAATTACAGCGGGGCAATTGACAAACACCGAGAAAGCAATACATGCATATACTAATCATCTTGACTCCTCTGAGACTTGATTGGGCATTACAACATAATACATAGACCGCCATCCAACTGCATCTATGACTAATAATCCACATTTAGGTTATCATCCGAACCCCCTCTAGTATTAAGTTGCAAGCAGATTATTGCTTTTACTGAATCGTGTAAGGTAAACAATACAATTGTTCTATGAACAAAAGATCATTGTTTTCTCCCTAGTAGCAATAGCACATCTAGTACCTTAGAGATTTCATCACTTCCCAGTTACGGAGGCATGAACCCACTATCGAGCATAAATACTAACTCTTGGAGTTGCTAGCATCTACTTGGCCAAGATAGCTACTAACAACGGAAAGCATGCAAGATCTCAAATAACAAAGACATGATAGAATCAATAATCAATCTGAAATAGCATCTCAATATCTATCGGATCCCCGCAAACACAACATGTATGAAATACAAATAGATGATCTTGATCATGAATGGAGCTCACAAGATCTAAACATGAAAGCACAAAGGAGGAGAAACCAGCCATCTAGCTACTACATGGATCCGTAGTCCAAGGATGAACTACTCACGCATCACAATCAAGGCTTGCATGGTGATGAAGAAGGCCTCGTGGTGAATTCCCTCTCCGGCGGGTGCTAGGAAGAGCTTCACCCCGATCTAGGGATGGAGATGACGGCTCTGAGACTCTTCGTGGATTTTTTGATCGGTGCCAGGGTTTTCGTCCGAGGGCAACTTATAGGCGGAAGGAGGCCGAGGGGGTCTGGGTCGGCGGACCACCCCTGGCGTGGGCAGCCTGGCATGTGCTAGGTGGTGTGGTCACCCTGGCCCTCTCGTCTCGTGATTCGCACTTGATCCCTTCCGGAAAAATAGGCACTTTGGCTTTTGTCCCATCCAATTCGAGAATATTCATTTTCGACTTTTGGAACCAAAACAACAGAAAAGCAGGCGGTAATTGTGGCTCTTGTTAATAGGTTAGTCCAAGAAATCATAATAAAAGTACTCCAAAGTTGGAACAAAACACAAGAAAGTGGATAAAACTAAGCATGGAACATCAAAAATTATAGATACATTTGCAATGTATCAACATCCCCAAGCTTAACTCCTGCTCGTCCTCGAGTAGGTAAGTGATAAAAAGAAAGAATTTTTGAGGTGACATACACCATCAAAGACTTGATCAAAGTATTTGCAAAACATTCAAGGCTGGGATCATAGTACTTCAATCATAACATGAAAGACAAAGTTCTAGCAATAAGCAAAGAAACTAAGATGCAACATGAAAAGGCACAAACAAAAGATTCATGAATAACATGCTTTGCAAGACGTTTGTTTGTTTCACATAAAGAAAACATAGCATAATAGTATTCAGCTTGTCCCTCAATAGAGTAGAAAATATAAATGCATAGGACACCTTCAAAGTTCATAAGAGTGACTAGATACAATAGTTTCAAACAAGCAATAACAAGTTATGCATCAATCAATTAGTCTTGGGACAATGCACATAGAACTAAGAATGGCCACTATGCTCTGAAAGTAGGTGCATAAAGATAGAAGGTGGAGACTTAATATAATGGTGGAAGAAAGGCCTTTTGTAAAAGGAAGTAGGGATTCAAGTCTCATAAATAGTTTCCAAAAATTATGGTACTTATAGCTTTCAGCTCTCATTGCCCCTATCATAAGCATCTTGAAGTGATTAAGGTTAAAGTGAACAAACTATGGTGTACATGCTTGACGAAGTATAAGTCATAAATCTCATGTCCCTTGTATACGAGGGCTGCTCCTCATGCTACTCAAGTTTAGTCACCGGTAAGTTCTTGTCATCGTAAGTACATGTGTATCATAGAGAACCGCCAACGGGGTACCTCTTGCCCGATGATACGGAAGAATCCCCATATCAAAATGACAAGGCAAGCAGACAACGAGCATCTCAGCATTCTTCTTATTTACCATGGGAATATGGTGCTTTTTTCTCTCTTTCCTCTTTTCATAGTATCTCTTTTTTTTCTCAATATAGGACTCTCTTTTTTTATAAGAAGAATGCTTCATAGACAGCTCATTATGGTTACGTTGCAGGTTTCCACCATGTCAGCATGGATTAGACTAGCGGCCCAGGTGTTTCTCTAACACATATACATAACTCCATGGACTTACAAGCTCCCCTTTCATTTCACACCGACGACATCCATATACAAAAGAGCATGATATCAACTAGGTACAAATACCAAGTGCAATGTTGAAAACGTTCCCCATGAAAGCATGGTTCTGCTAATTCCCAACAAATAAGTGCAAGCATATACAACATAGAAGACACAATGGTTCATGTTTATTAGAGGCAATAAAGTAAAGTGTGCCATCAAGTTCGTGAGAGCTTTAATCACTAGTTTTGTCATAACAAGTGGAAGGTAAACAAAAGCATGAATATACTTGGAATAGCATAAGCTAGTAGGTAGGTATGGTGGACTCTTTGGAAAAACTTGGTTTAGGGAGTTGGATGCATGAGTGGAACTCATACTTTGTTGTGGAGGCTAGCAAAAGGCGGGGCGACAAACTAAGAGAGCAATAATGGCCATAATCATGCAGAGCGACAAAACATCATTGATCAAAGCATAAAGTGATACTACAAGTTGAAAACTAAAGGATCATAAAGGCTATGGTGACTTGAGATAGTCATAACATGGTGTGAGCATGCGCCAAGTCAACCCAAATAAAGCATCAAAGGAGAATACCACTATACTATGCTTTAATATGCTAAAACAACGCATGATTCATCCAAGGCACATTAAGCAATCTCAATTATTTATAACAAGTAATTCTACAACAAAGAATACTAAGCATAAAGCCAAAACAATATCAAGCACGGCATGACAGAGCATAGCCACAGTCAAAAGCGAGCTCTTTTTACCACATAAGCATGAACTTTCCTACTCTTTTCCAAACCAAACCAAACCAAACTATTTGCAAACCAAAGTGTGAAAGAGGGGGTACAACCAACTTATTCAGAAAACTAAGCAAACCAAGCAAACTAAAAACCAAAACGAAAACGAAAAAGAAGACGCTCCAAGAAAAACATAATTGTGCACGAAACAATAAAAATGAAGCGTTTGGAAGAAACTTGGAATTTTTATTGATGAAGAAGGGGATGCCTTGGGCATCCCCAAGCTTTGACGCTTGTACTTCTTGGATATTTCTTGGGGTGACACGCGTGGCATCCCCAAGCTTGAGATTTAGTCCATCCTTCATCTCATTACTCATTCCTTCTATACACCTGAAATTTTTCCTTCATACAAAACTTCACACAATCTCATTAGCAACATTAGTGCACTTAAGATAAATAAGTCTCAAGGTTCAGTTCTAACACCAAATAAACTTCCATTAGAACACTATCTACTGTAGCACTTCCCTCAAAAAGCTCAATTCCCCAAATGAACTCAAGAAGGAACTAACAAGAAGCAAATGCAGAAAATGGCAGAAATCTGTCAAAACAGACCAGCAGGTAAAGACGAATTTTTTCAAAGACCTTCTGTTGCTCAAATCAAAAAGTGTTAAACTAACAAAAGTTAGATAACAACCTGGGGCAGAAGCACAAAAAATTACATCTCAATCCGACGTACAGAGCTCTCTCAGGAATTTCTACGGTGAAGCATAGAAATCTGTTTCGGGACAGCAACTTTCCCAATCATTACTTCACTCTCATTAGAGGTTACTCTTGGCACAAAAAGCAAATAAAAAGGATAAGGAGAGGTTATTACAGAAGTAATAACTTCCAAGATTCATCTAAAACTCTTGGGTTATCTCCCAACAAGTACTTTTCTTTAACGCCTTTAAGTTAGGCATAAGAACCAAAGAAAGAATCAAGTGTTCTCAAATGAAGAAGCATTAAGACCAAATTTTGTTTTCATAAGAGAAGCAAAAGAAATCTTTTCTCTGTTTTTAGGGAAGTGTTCTATACCTTTCTTGAGTGGGAGTTGATATTTAATGGTGCCTTCTTTCATATCAATGATGGCACCAACAGTTCTAAGAAAAGGTCTTCCCAAAGTAATAGGACAAGAAGCATTGTATTCAACATCCAAAACATAGAAATCAACGGGGACATAGGAATCATTAACCATAATAAGAACATCATTAAGACTCCCCATGAGTTTCTTTTTAGCATTAGCATCAAGTGGGACATTCAAATAACAATCTTCAAGAGGAGGCAAATCAAGCATATCATAAATCCTTCTAGGCATAATAGAAATACTACTATCAAGATCACACAAAGCTTTGAAATCAAAGTCATTCACTTTCATATTAATGATGGGTTCCCAACCATCTTCTTGCTTTATAGGAATAGAAGCTTTATGTTTCATCTTTTCTTCTTTAATCTTTATGAGAGCATCAGTAATGTGTTTTGTAAAAGCCATGTTCATAGCAATAGCATTAGGACTTTTAGCAAGCTTTTGTAGGAACTTAATAACTTCAGAGATGTTGCAACCATTAAGATCAAAATCAACTTTATCATCTAAAGTAGTAGAACTATTACTAGCCTCAACACTAGTGGTGGTAATAGTAGAAACACTAATGTTTCTAGCAATTTCATCTTCTCTTCCCACTTAGCATGTAATTCAGCTAATAGTCTAACATTTTCATCAATTCTTACTTGTATAGCATTAGTGGCTGCAAAGGGATTCTCATTAGTTTCGGGTTTAGCAGCCATTTTATTCAAAGTAGATTGAGCTTCAGCCAAAGATGTTATATTTCTTTCAGCATTAGAGAGTTTTTCCTCAATAGTTTTATTGAAAGCAGTTTGTTTACTAATAAACTCTTTAAGCATAACTTCAAGTTCAGAGGGAGCACTCTTATTATTGTTGTAAGGATTTCCATAAGCATTACCATTGTTGGGAGGATATGGCTTATAATTGTTGTAACCAAAATTGTTTCTATAAGCATTATTACCATAAGCATTGTTGCCAAAGTTGTTATTTCTTATGAAGTTCACATCAACTTGCTCTTCTTGAGCAACCAAAGAGGCTAAAGGAACATTATTTGGTTCAATATGGGCTTTCCCACTAACTAGCATAGACATAATCATATCAATCTTATCACTCAAGGAGGAGGTTTCCTCAACATAATTTACCTTCTTACCTTGTGGAGCTCTCTCAGTATGCCATTCAGAATAATTAACCATCATATTGTCCAAAAGTTTTGTTGCAGCACCCAAAGTGATGGTCATAAAGGTACCTCCAGCAGCTGAATCCAATAGGTTCCTTGAAGAATAGTTCAATCCTGCATAAAAAGTTTGGATGATCATCCAAGCAGTCAGTCCATGAGTGGGGCAATTCTTAACCAAAGATTTCATTCTTTCCCAAATTTGAGCAACATGCTCATTATCAAGTTGTTTAAACTTCATTATTTCACTTCTCATGGATATAATCTTAGCAGGAGGATAGTATTTTCCAATAAAAGCATCTTTGCACTTAGTCCAAGAATCAATATTATTCCTAGTTAAGGAATTCAACCATTCTTTAGCTTTTCCTCTCAAAGAGAAAGGAAACAATTTCAGCTTAATAATATCACCATCTATATCCCTATGCTTTTGCATCTCACAAAGTTCAACAAAGTTATTTAGATGGGAAGCAGCATCTTCATTACCAATACCCGAAAATTGCTCTCTCATAACAAGGTTGAGCAAAGCAGGTTTTATCTCAAAGAAAGTATTTTCAGCCATAGGTGGAGCAATGGGAGTGCTCATAAAATCATTGTTGTTGGTGCTAGTGAAATCACACAACTTAGTGTTTTCAAGAGTAGTCATTTTTTGGGTTTTCAAATAAGAAAGCAAACAAGTAAAACTATTTTTTTGGATTTTTGAAGAACAAAACAAGCAAACAAAGCAAAAAGGAAACTAAGCAAAACAAAAACAACAAAGTAAAGAGATTGGTTATGAGGGACTCCCCTTGTGAAGATGTCCTTGACTCCCCGGCAACGGTGCCAGAAAATCACTTGATGGATCAATACACGACGCCCAGAAAAGTGCTTGGTGCGTGGTGTTGATGTAGAGCTCGTTGGAAACCCCAAGAGGAAGGTATGATGAGCACAGCAGCAGGTTTCCCTTAGTTATGAAACCAAAGTTTAATCGAACCAGTAGGAGCAAGGAAACACCTCAAAGGTGTTACTAGCTGAGCTTTGGCAGGGCGCACTACCAGTGCTAGTAGCAACGTGGAGACCTGCACAACACAACCACAGAACTTTGTCCCCAACTTGCGATGAGGTTGTCAATCTCACCGTGTTTTACGGAAAACAAAGGATTAAACGTATCGAATGGAAATAAGTAAAGTTTGCGTAAAGTAAACACAAAGCAGTAAAAGATTGTAGATTGTATGTAAAAGAAAGGACCGAGATCCATAGTTCACTAGAGGTGGCTCTCCTTAGATAGATAACATGTCTGGGTGAACAAATTACAAGGGCAATTGATAAACATCGAGAAAGCAATACATGCATATACTAATCATCTTGACTCCTCGAGACTTGATTGGGCATTACAACATAATACATATCGCCATCCAACTGCATCTATGACTAATAATCGACCTTCGTGTTATCATCCGAACCCCTCTAGTATTAAGTTGCAAGCAGTTATTGCTTCTGAATGCGTGTAAGGTAAACAATACAATTGTTCTATGAACAAAAGATCGTTATTTTCTCCTAGTAGCAACAACACATCTAGTACCTTAGAGATTTCATCACTTCCCAGTTACGAGTCATGAACCCACTATCGAGCATAAATACTAACTCTTGAGTTGCTAGCATCTACTTGGCCAAGATAGCTACTAACAACGGAAAGCATGCAAGATCTCAAATAACAAAGACATGATAGAATCAATAATCAATCTAAAATAGCATCTCAATATCCATCGGATCCCATAAACACAACATGTATGAATTACAAATAGATGATCTTGATCATGAACCAGCTCATAAGATCTAAACATGAAAGCACAAAGGAGGAGAAACCAGCCATCTAGCTACTACATGGATCCGTAGTCCAAGGATGAACTACTCACGCATCACACCTGAGGCTTGCATGGTGATGAAGAAGGCCTCGGTGAATTTCCTTCTCTGGCGGTCTTGGGAAGAGCTTGATTCCCTCGATCTAGGGATGGAGATGACGGTGGCTCTGAGACTCTTTCGTGGATTTTTGATCTGCACGTAGGTTTTCGTCCCGAGGGCAACTTATAGGCGGAAGGAGAGGCCGAGGGGTGCTGGGTCGGCGGACCATCCTCAAGGGCAGGCTGGCTGCCTGACCAGTGGTGTGGCCGGCCCCTATCCCCTCTCTGTCTCGTATTCTGGCCCTTGATCCCTTCCCGAAAAATATGCACTTTGGCTTTTGTCCCGTCAATTCGAGAATATTCATTTTCGACTTTTCCGAAGCAAAACAATGTAAAACAGGGTGGCACTATGGCTCTTGTTAATATGTTAGTCCAAGAAATCATAATAAAAGTACTCCAAAGTTGGAACAAAACACAAGAAAGTGGATAAAACTAAGCATGGAACATCAAAAATTATAGATATATTTGCAATGTATCAAGCCCACTATTAAAATTAAGATTGGGGTTAATGAGATATCTACACTTTGTGATCTTAGTGCAAGCGTCTCAACGATTTCCAAAAGCCTATTTGACAAGTTAAACTTGGAGCCATTTGCAACTACTGAATTAAGACTACATCTAGCGGATTCAACTTATAAACAAGATGTTGAGATAAAACAAAATATAGTGATTGAAATTAAAGGTAACCTCTCTCTTATTGATCTTGTTAGTGTGGACATGCCTGAAGAGCCCATAACACCTATAATTTTAGATAGGCCCTTCCTAAGAACATTAAAGCATTAATCAATTTACATGAAGGAAATGTGAGAATATGATTACTATCGAGAGATCCTTTTATAGTCTACTTTCCTAGGAAGAAGAAGGCCAAGCCTAATGCCTAATGATGACGATGGTATAATTACTTTGAAAGCCAATTACTTTGGAGTGGGTGTTCCACTCATTAAACCTAAATGATCACCATCTGGGTCAAGCTAATTGAACTTAACTAGAAGTGCTTCATGGGAGGCAACCCATGTGATATAAATGTTTTTACTCTTATGTTAGTTTAGTTTAGTTTGTTTTGTTTTTAATAATGTGTGTTCAAGAAGATCTTTGGAGAGAGGAGAAGAAATAAGGTAGACACAGGCTACCTGCCACACGCACCTGAAAGTACCTAGCTAGATCTTCATGTTATCCACTATGATCTGAGCTGCCCAAGTCGGGGTCCTCGTGTGTTTTTGGTAAACACCACGAAACTTCAGCTCCGGCTCCGACATGATATTAGTTAAGTAGTTAAATAACAATATTTCATACGACTGTTAGTCAACATATAAGAAACGAATATATATATGTATATTTTCTACATCTATCCCTAAAATTATCTAGATTTTCTACCCCTAAAAATGAGCCCAAATTTAATATCTCTAAAACATCTACAACTATCTACACTATATAGTAAATCTATATTTGCTACTATATACTAAATCTACATTTTCTACTATATACTAAATCTAACATTTCTATATCTAGAAATTGAGCCCAAGGTTAATATCTCTAAAGCATCTACTATATACTAAATTGAGACGGGGACGAGGCGGGGGCGACAACCGATGCGGTGGAGGCGGGGTGCGGCGACGGCCGACGCGGTTGGGATCGAAGAGGGAGGAGGAGGTTGGGGAAGAGGGGAGACAGGGAGTAAAGGGAGATGTGCGGGTCGGGCTTGGAAAGCGGCGTCCGGGTTGGTGGCGTTCGCAAATTCCGAACACCACCCCTAAATTTGGCCCGGCTCCACCTATGGGTCCGCTTTAGTAGTGGCATCCGGAGTGCACTGAACGCCACCGTTAAGATCTAGTAGTGGCATTCGGTATATTCGAGACGGCACTACTATGTTGGCTCTTAGCAACGGCGTATAATTTCTAGGGCACGCCACTGGTAAAATGACTGCTATAGGCATTTTCCTACTAGTGGTGGGTGCTATAAGGAACGACGACATTGCTGTCTGAGGTGGTTGCTTGTGCTAGAAGGGCGAGTGACGTTGTTGCACGTGACCACATTGGTGCATGCGCGGTATTTGGTGCTACTAGGGCGAAGCGTGCCGCCTTATGGCGCCGACGTTGTCGCTTATAGTGGTCAGCCGGTGCTACAAGGCGAAAGGCCATCGCCGCATAAAGGCGGTCGACATTGCTCGTCACGGTGGTCGTTGGTGCTACTACAAGCGATGGCAGCCGACGTTGCTGCCTGCGGTGGTCGCTGGTGCTACTACAGACAAGTGACGCTCCTTCCTATGTGGACGATGTTGCTATAAGGGTCAGCGGAGTTCCTGGGAGTGCGACTGGTGGCCACCGTGTTACATGCGTACATAAGGAGGTGAATGCCTTGCTACCGACGGCAGGCGATGATGCTACAACGATGGCGAGCACTTGTGTTGTGATGGAGGGCGACGAGGAACAGTAACTTGCTGGAAGCAATGACGACAGGGGTGTGGAGAGCTGCGGCCGTGACGAGTCGTAAGAGATCGTGGGATGCTTCGGAAGTGTCCATTGTGCGCAGATTTTCTTGATCAAATGGTTGTTGAGGTGGGGATGCGTTCGTTTCGGTCCCCCGGGAACCCTAATTTAAATTGGAGGGAAGTAGGTGTAAATTAGGAAAAGTGTATTTTTATCACGGAGTGAAAGTTAGCCCAGCTTGTCGTCAGGTAGAGTCTCTGCTGGAAACTAGGTCCAGCAACGGCCCATAACCGGGCTACACACGGATTCATCACCTGTTTTGCATAAACAACCCCCAAATCCCCCAAAACTTTCTCACAGCTTCAAACCGACCTCGCACCGCAGTCCATCCTATATAAGCGAAAACCCCAAGCCCCCCAGGTACCCACGCGCAAAAAAAAGTCTCCGCCTCCTGCTGCTCCCCACGTCTCGTCACCGCACCAACCCACCTCTAGGGTTTCGGCGATGGCGGCGGCGGTGGCGACCACCTCCCGGCGCGGCCCCGGCGGCGGGGGCCGCCCCATTGACGACGAGAACCTGAACTTCGAGACCTCGGCGGGGGTCGAGGTCGTGGGCAGCTTCGACGCCATGGGCATCCGCGACGAGCTCCTCCGCGGCATCTACGGCTACGGCTTCGAGAAGCCCTCGGCCATCCAGCAGCGCGCCGTGCTCCCCATCATCACCGGCCGCGACGTCATCGCCCAGGCCCAGTCGGGAACCGGCAAGACCTCCATGATCTCCCTCTCCGTCTGCCAGATCGTCGACACCTCCGTCCGCGAGTAGGTCCCCTCCGCCGAATCCCCCTCCCTGATTTAGTTCGATAGATGACGAATCCATAGTTTCGGGTGCGCCCTGCTCTTTTTAGGTAGTATAAAAAACTTCAGTTCTAGGGTTTGGCAGCTGTTTGCGTTCTAGATTTTGCGGTGGCATGTTAGATTTTGGCATAGACATATGGAATGTGTTACAACAGTCGATTGTATCTTGCTCTTCAGAATATGCGATGACCCACCTCTGCTTGTATAACGCCTGCCAGTCAGCCCAGTCCTAGTCCTTCTGCTGTAGTGCTGTGTCACAACGATTCACGGTCATTTTATTACACCATAATGCATCATCTCTGTATAATGCAACATAGAGCCCACCCTCCGAAAGGGTAACGCTGAAGGCCTCAAGTTGACATTAGGTAACTTTGATTTTGTAGGGTGCAGGCATTGATACTGTCGCCGACTAGAGAGCTTGCCACCCAAACCGAGAGGGTGATGCAGGCCGTGGGGCAGTTCATGAGCGTGGACGTGCACGCCTGTGTCGGTGGCAAGAGCATCGGCGAGGATATTAGGAAGCTCGAGGCTGGAGTGCAGGTTGTCTCTGGAACCCCAGGCAGAGTCTGTGATATGATCAAGAGGAGGACCCTGCGCACGAGGGCCATCAAGATCCTCATTCTGGTTAGTGTGCTCTTGTCATGTTGCGTTTTGTTATGATCTTTGGTTGCCCAACTTCCACAGGTCTTAACATGGTTTCATAATAATAGGATGAAGCCGATGAGATGTTGAGCAGAGGTTTCAAGGACCAGATATATGATGTCTACAGATATCTTCCCCCAGAACTTCAGGTTGGTCTTTGAAACTAAAACATTTCCTTTATTGCTAACTTGTGTAGCCCTATGGTCTCTTCTGTGAGCATGCTGGTGCTTTTTAATATGGAATTCAGTTGCCACCTGACTGTATTTATATCCCTTTCACCTTTCTGACTGGGCTTCTTCGTTGTGCTATCCCACCAATACCCTGTCTTGCACCTTTTGTACTATGATGATAATCATCTTGCCGGTAGCTAGTCTTGCATAGTCTTTTATTTCTACAATCAAATTTGTGTGCTTCCCAATTTTTAGTTTCCTTTCGTTATTCATCATTATTATTAGTTGAACGTTTGTCGCATTCTTGAAGCAGTGAACTGATAATGGTGGAGTTTTAAACTTAAATATGGGCACTGAGCCTGTGGTTGTTTACTGGTCATAATGGCATCTTCCTGAAGATTTTGTACTTTTCTAATTGTTGAACCATACGCAGGTTGTTTTGATCTCGGCAACTCTGCCCCATGACATCTTGGAGATTACTAGCAAGTTCATGACGGATCCAGTCAGGATCCTTGTGAAGCGTGATGAGTTGACCTTAGAGGTGAATATCATCACTTGTTTTGCTTGATTACGTTTTATCTTATTTGGCACTTACATTTCTCATGTCATGTTTGTAGGGAATCAAACAATTCTTTGTTGCTGTTGAGAAGGAGGAATGGAAGTTTGATACCCTGTGCGATCTTTATGATACGCTGACCATTACCCAAGCTGTCATTTTCTGCAATACTAAGAGAAAGGTAATGTGCTCTGTGTTGAATTATTCTTACTGTTCATAGGCCTTTGGCCATGAATTGCTGTTACTAAAATCACTGACACCCCATTTAGCATTTGTCTGCATAAGTTTCTTGTTTGTCCTTATGTACATGTCGTATGCTTGATGCTTGTTCCCATTTTTCCTGCATCTGAGTGTTATTCCTTGTCTCCTGTTCCTTGTTGATCAATGCAATGCATCAGTTTCATGTTTCGGATTTGCTATTAGTATACTCTTAGTTTATACTAGCAATTTGCTTTTCGAGTAAACTGTATGCAGCTCTTTTAACTATGTTCAGCCCGACATAATTGATGGTTCACCACTTGCTGAAGTAACAACTCTCTTTTTGTATGTGTTGATGTTTTGGGTTTGCTAGTGGTTACTCTATTAAATTGTAGTGATGTGCTTCTTTGACGAAAGTGTACAAGTCTTGTCCAGCTTCGGTAACCATGTCCAGTTGACACAATAATTGTTTGTTCACAACATGCTGAAGTGATAGTTCTCTTTTGGCCAGGTGGATTGGCTTACTGAAAGAATGCGCACCAACAACTTCACTGTATCAGCTATGCATGGTGACATGCCCCAAAAGGAAAGAGATGCCATTATGAACGAGTTCAGGGGTGGCTCAACACGTGTTCTAATCACAACAGATGTCTGGGCCCGAGGGCTGGATGTTCAGCAGGCAAGTCTTGTTTAGCTTTTAGCTAGTATCATCTTTTCGTATCTCTGTGAATATGTGGTTGCCTGATGCTTATTTGATTACTGACTTTGTAATCTTCACTTTTCAGGTCTCTCTTGTCATTAATTATGATCTACCAAATAATCGTGAGCTCTACATCCATCGCATTGGTCGCTCTGGGCGTTTTGGGCGCAAGGTAAAGTTCATGTTCTTGCTTTAAACTTAGGTGGCACACAGACCATTAATTCCTAATGTTGTGCAATGCTGTGTCAGTGATGAAGACTATAAAAGTAACTTTATAATGATTAAAAATAGAAAGTGGACATGTGAAGATATGACTAATCTTAACTAAATGTTTGTTCTCTCGGCACCTCAAAGACTCCCTACCCTAGGCAGTTATGTGGTAGTAGAGCAGAATGATTTTGCTTGCACAGCATTCTGGCTTGACATATATATGATGCGCTGGTTTTGATGTAATGAAAAAAATGCGTGTGCCATTTGCAGGGTGTGGCGATCAACTTTGTGCGCAAGGACGACATCCGTATCCTGCGAGACATTGAGCAGTACTACAGCACGCAGATTGATGAGATGCCGATGAACGTGGCCGACCTGATCTGAGCTTTGGGGAGAGCAGATGACGCTGTTGTTGTGTGTTTGATTTGATGATGCCATCCGTCTGCGCTTGAACTCTGGGCGTGTGGTTTGCCTTGAAAGTGTTTTGGGCGTGACTGTATTGCTTTGCTGTAACCTAAGTGGAGTTGTTTGGTTTCTCTGGGCGAGGTGACATGAACGAAGTGTATATATTCTTTCTGGGACCAGCTCATGTAGAACACAAATTGTACCATGTTCCTGCTTTTGGACAATCTGTTCATTTTCATTTGGTACTACTAGTAGATTTAGACATTTTGTCCTATCTTGTTCTTCTTTATTAGGATACTATTGTTGTTGTGAGATGGAAGTTGCGTCTTGTGTTTCTTTGTTCTTTCAACACTTCCTGACTACATTGAGCACCTCTGGCTGAAAACTGATCCTGTTCCAAACAGGACATATATACACGGTGATCAGTGCTTGTATGCACTGGTGCTCGACTGCTAGAACAGCTGGCTGACGTGCTCGCAAATCGCCATAGTTTTAGTGTCGAAACTAGGATGTCAGGTGACTTGACCTATTTATTTATACCCTTGTAATAACAGAACAAAGAGTTATCCATCTATCATCTCAAAAAAAAAAATGGAGATATCCATCTATTAATAAGGAAAAAAAAAGGCATTTCAACAGTTTTTGCTATTTCAACTCGGAGATTTGTTCAACATCTATATTCCTTTTGTGAGAGTACAACAAGCTGGACTGTTTCCCTCCGTATATTTTCTGTTTGCACTTAACGTGTCTGCACAGCTCCAAAAGCACCAGCACTTGAATAGTTCCATCTACGCAACAACCCGATGGCGGAGGAGCAGGAGGCGCCGGCGGCGAAGCGGCTGGCCCGCGCGGGCTCCTTCTCGGGCGTCTGGTGGAAGCTGGGCGACGCCGCCGTCGACCCGTCCGCGGCCGACCGCCGGCTGCGCTCCATCGCCGACGAGGAGGCCGACCTCAGGGCGCGCATCGCCACGCGCCAGGCCGGCGCCCACGGCGTCCGGCGCAAGATCGCCTTGGGCTCCATCGCACTCGAGGTCCGTCTCTTACCCTTCCTCTCTCTCTCTCTCTCTCTCTCTCTCTCTCTCTGGTGCCCCATTGCCACCACCGATCTTCATCTTCTTGCTTGCCCAACACCTGTGATCTATCCTCCTCTTGCGCACTATGTAACTTCGTTTTCCATCAACACCTGAACTCGCTGATCTGATCACCCCATGTAAATCCAAGCCACGAACTACAGTGGACCGCATGAACAGAAGTAGATTAGCCAGCTGACATACATGCTGCTTACTTAAACGTTACTACGTACTGCAGGCTCTGGCATTCATCCATGCCTACTGGGCGGCGAGGAGGCGGCGCACTGCTGGCTGGAGCCGGAAGCTCCTCCTGCTGCTGCCTCCTCTGCTCGCCATACCCGCCTCCGCCGCCGTCGTCTTCGCGGCGTTCGCCAGGTTCCAGAGAATGTGTAAGTTCTTCTGCATCATCCGATCTGCTTGCTTGTGATCTTGTTTGACTGGAATTCGGTGCAGTCGAGGCGAGGGATCAGCAGAGGCTGCAGACGCTGGTGGCGGAGCGCAAGGCCAAGATCGGCCAGTTCAGGGGCAGCCACCACAACATGCAGAAGCTCCTCGAGGTCCCCCTCCGTCTCCCTCTCTCTCTCTGTGTGCACATTAGTACAAAATTCTCCTGATTATTGGAATGTTGGATGCAGAAGTACGATCCGGACGCCGCCGCAGCCGCCGAAACCGCCACCGGGTCTGACCAGCCCTTCACCGCCGCCGTTTCGAGGATCAAGCGGAGCCACTCGCGCCTCAGCATCTACAAGGTATGTAGTATGTACTACTACTCATTTCTGGATTATGTTGTCTTCTACTCACGGCTGAGCATCTACATATATATGAACCCTGATTGGAATGATGAATGCAGAAACCTGATCTAGACGCCGCCGCCTCCGGTGCTGAAACCACTTCTGACCAGCCTGCTGCTGCTGCTGCTGCTTCTGCTTCCACGAGGATCAAGCGGAGCCACTCGCGCCTGAGCTTCCACATCGGCGACGAGTGAACCTCGCTAGCTAGGTCTAGCTTTGCTTCATCCACCACGACCTGTTTGTTTTAAGCCCCGGCCGGACTTGTGACAGAACATCCACAGTAATTTGTTTCTATGCTTGTGCTGCAACCTGCAAGGCTGCAAAAATACCAGCAGTAGCTGTGAAAAAAAGCGGATCCAGCATGTACAAATATACATTGATATGTAACGATGGTCTACTGAATTGGGACACGTTTACGCATTCAATTCAGATTTCTGAGTTTGCTACTCATAGTTTGTTGTGCCTGAAATAGATGTGTTTTCTCTCTGTTTTCCTGCAGGCTGAGGTACGATTTTGAGATATGGAATCAAACCAATGTAAGAGAAACACAAGTACTACTACTAGACATCATATAATCTTGTGCAGATACCAAATGCTAGTACCATATAAGTATACATCATCATCTTGCATTATTAGTCATGATTTTTTATTTTTTTGCGGGGTCCCGGCCGGTTTCGTTCTTTATAGCTGAAAAAAGGTTGGCAGATGTGCAGTTGGCGCCAGACAAATTTGACCACCATGCTTGGATGCATGTCTGTCTACGAATCTTGACATGCCAGGACGTGACCATAACCGCTGCAAACAAATATGAACTGGCACTTTTTTGCAGCACAAAATGTAGGAAAGGATTAGGCAAGTTATTAATTAGTTTTTTTTATATAGAGAAGCGGATGAGTGGAATACATCCTTTCTCCCCTTGCCTCCACGGCTGCCGCAGAGCAGCACGCACAAGAGAAACCCTATAAGGCTTCAGATCCGGCTGCATAGATCCGCCGCCCCAGCTCCAAAATACTGGCAAGATGCCAAACCTAGCACTACCAGGGACACGCCGAGCACCTCTTCTTCCTCCTCTCCGAGCGGCGGCGCCATGGAAGTGTATCATAGAATTTTCCGGGCTGCCTAAACTAGGGAAAATACAATTGCTACTTCTATAGTACCATGATGATGCATCTTGCATTATTGTGAGGCAGATTTGTTTTTTGTCCTGAAAAAAAGGTTGGCAGATGTGCGGCTGGCACTGGCCTTTTTATGGGCTGGAGCGCCACCACTCTACCATGATGCATGCCTGGGATCTCCGCATCCGAGGACGTCACCATAGCAACTATGCATGCAAACTATGAACTGGCTCTGGTGTTGAAGGAAACTCTAATCATGCCCGGAAGAAATTTATATTATTTTCTTTTCTACTTCAGATGCTAAATGAAGACGAGTGAAACGAAAAGAAAAACACGACCCTCTGTCATTTAAGAATGGTAACCAAAAAGTTTTAGAAAAATGTAAGAAAACATTGAATTACTGACCAATACCATCTTATTCTTATCATACGGCTTTTAGAGTGGGAAAATCATGGTGACCCCGTCTTGGGACTTTTGTGAAACATGCACGAATGTCGATAAATTAAAGAGTCATGTCAATGGGGGATCACGATCCAATGCAGCGTGAGCTTTAGCTTGTTCTTCCCTAAAAAAAAAGCTTTAGCTTGTTCTTATGAGGAATAAAATGCATTTTTGGTTACATTATTTCGTAAAAGTTACACATCAAATTCTGGTTATATTTTTTTGGAGGGAATCTAATTCTCTTCATATAGATAACATTTGTTTTAGTGAATTTGTATATGGGATATTACAATTTTTAAAGGGCCCATATTTATATTTTCGCCGAGGGCCCCCAAAATCTCTCAGCCAATAGATACCTTGTACAACAAAAGGGAAATCAAGTAAATTAATAATGCTTAAAAAGAAAATTAATAAAGGGTCAAAACAGGGGGTAAAATCAACACCTCTCGCAAGAAAGACTATCATGTTATACACGAAATGCTGGAAATAAGAGCATCTCCAGCCGGCTACCTAGACGTGCCTCCTAGGGCCCTTTTTATCCACCCCCAAGGTCCATTTTTTTGCCGGCTTGGGCTAAAAAGGGAATCAGGGATCCCAAGCGGAACCCAATGCGTTGGGGGTGCGCGGGGGCGCCAGATGAAGGACAAGCGCGTGAAGAAACCACTCGCGGCTGGTGGCCCCGCCTTGGCAGTGACACCATCGCGTGGTAGCCCTCGCATTGTCTCCCGCGTCCCATTAATGGCCTGGTGTCAGTCAGCTTTTCTGCCGGCACGTCCCATCCCACATGGCGGAGTAACTGCGCGCCACCGCTCGCCTTCCTACGTCTTCTACACCCCTTCCGCTCAATTCCCTGCTATATATCACCTTCCTCCTCGCTGCAGTTTGGCATCCACAATCTCACCCTTTCTAGACCACCAGAGCATCTCGATTCCCTGGCGAGATCGACCATGGCAGAGCGCTCCCCCGGTGACCCTTCGGCGGCCAACAGTTTCAGCCGTCTATGGCTCCATGACTAGGAGGCACGACTCCTCTATGAGGCCAACTACCTAGTGCCGCTGAATTTCCGCTGACCCAGGGACATGCAATTGAGCATTGGCGGCATCCCCGTGCCACCGGTGCCCGTCGACGTGGAGAAGTTCACTAAGATCCAGCGGGTCCTCATCGGGATAACGGAGGAGGAGCGTGAAGACATGCGCTGGCACTCTGATAACCATGCCTCGTGGACGACATTCTTCAACGACCGCCACCAGAGGGAGCTCGAGGCATACGAGGGCGGTGGCCCGCTGCCCACCAGCAGGAACTCGACCGACCGCATGCTCCGGTGGGGCGCACCGGGGCGCACGATGACCGCCGTCCTCGAGCACATTGAGGGCGGTAACAACCAGCATTTGATGTATCCGACGCGCCCAGTCGTCTCCCGCCATCGAGGGAGCTGATGGATGCCGCGACGGATGGCTCCGGCGTCGTCTTCTTAATCGGCCTCTGCGTTAGGCTCTTCTAGGTCAGTGTCAATGACACCTCCTCCACGCTTCGCCGCCTAGCTCCCCTTGGTCAAGGATGAGAGGGGTGTGGCATCCCGCGAAACCACTACTAGAAAATCGCGTTGTTTTTGTGGATTGCATCATCATGACCGCATGCTCATGTCATCATGCCACATTGCATTTGAGCATCGTCATCATCTTGCATTTGCTTGCATAAAACTATTTCGGAAAAACCTAATTTGTTATCTAAACGCCCCGTCTTGTTT
Organism: Avena insularis; assembly: GCA_023614405.1. NCBI lineage: Eukaryota > Viridiplantae > Streptophyta > Magnoliopsida > Poales > Poaceae > Avena > Avena insularis. The sequence continues at coordinate 104,461,014 of CM042694.1, forward strand.
ACAAATTCAAACCCGGGTCGCCGGAATACTTTGTTTTGTCTGCTATCGGTTTGCAAAAGTCGGTTTGAAACAAATAAAATTATTTAATTATTTTTGTGGGGCAGTCGAACGGGCCGAATCGACCCAGTCGACCACCCCGGTATTAAACGGTCCATCTAAATCAGCCCCCTCAAATTCCTATTCCTACCCAAACCAAACCTACCCACCAACCACAGCCCGCCACCTCACCCCCTGGACCCAATCCCTACCCACCTGCCACCTCACCAATCCCCCCTTTTCCCCCCCTCTCTCTCTTTCTCACCCGCCGACCCTCTCACCTCTCTCCCTGTCTCCCCCTGTCCTGGGACCCACACTGCTGGCCGGCCCCCACCCGACCTGGTCAACCACTGACCACTGGCCCCAAGACGCACACCACACGCAGCCACCCCCCCACCCCCGGGCCCCACTCTGCCCCACCAACCCGCACGCGCTCGTCCCCCTTTCCCCCCGCCATGAGCCCTGCTCCCCACCTGCGTCCTCTTCCTCCCTCTGCCTCCACCGGCGACCCCCCTCGCCACCGCCTCCCCCGCTCGGCCTCCCTCTTTCACCTGCTCACATTTGCCCACCGCTCCCTGCATCCTGTGACCCACTCCGCCGACCGCCTGACCCCCTCGCTTCCGCCTGCCGCTCACCCTCGGCCTCCACGCGAGCACCGCCGGCTGCCCGCGCCCTCCTTCCTCGCCACGACCTCGCGCACGCTCCGCCCTTCTCCTCATTGCCGAGCCCGCCCACTGGTCTCGCGCCCGGCGCCTCACAAGACCTCCCGATCATGCCTCGGCCTCGCCGCTCAGCCGACGACCCCTCCTCCCCGCCGCGCCCTTCCTCCGCGGAGCCCGCCTCACCAGTGTCCCTCCTCGTCGCTGCGCCGACGTCATGCGAGTCTGCCGTCCATCACACGCAGGTCTTCGACGTCATGCTCGCACTACGGACGCCATCACCTCTGCCTCTAGCCGGTACATGCGACCCGATGTGACCTACCGCCAAGTAGGCCAAGTACACAAGGGCAAGATCGCGTAAAGCACGACAAGATCTTCGCCTGAACTCGTGGGAACCGACTTTCATGTCCTTCACCAACCGTCAAAGTTGGAACCCAAGTACTCGACATCGAACCGGAGACCCGGAAGACCGATGTCGAGCCCCAAGTTCGGCTCTGATGCTGAAGATGGTACCCCAAGATCTCCATCGTATGTGTCGTGTCCAAGACCAGGGCGATGGCAAGATCTACCGATGACCGAGAACCCGAACGCCAAGATCGCCACCGGATACGCCAAGCACTTCGCCGCGGAAACGCCAAGGTCGTCATCCCGAACGCCATGACTGTCAACATGACCCGAAGACCCCGGATGCGCCAAGACCTACCCCGGAGTCCGAGAACGTTTCCGTCGAACCCTGGACCCTGAGACCGACCCCGAACCCCGGAACCCCAAGATCTGCCGAACCCTAATGTGTGACCCCTTTTCTCGAGCCCTATTTTATAAATATAATATCAAATTGTTGCATCTTAAATGAGCATACTTGCATGCATATTGTCGTGTGGTTTGGGGGCCTTATGCCGATTCACCTCTAATTAAATATGGGGCCCATATGCGGGCAAATCTAGCCTTATATTGGCCTCATTTAAATTGGTGTAGCGAACCCGGTACTATCTGGCCTTGTTAAAACAACATTTAATTTGCGGGGAATCTAAATAACTTGAACCATTTAATTAATTGTCGGGACCCCGGTTCCGCTTATTGTGACCTAAGTGCATCGCATCTTGCCATGTCATACATCATACATGCATCATGCCGATCTTCTGCCGTGTATTAAATAGTGCATCCGGTGTTTATTCTAGTGTTTTGCTTCTTCGCGGATAAGGCCGTTGAGTTGATGTGAGCTTCGCCCCAATCTTCGGTTGAACCTTCGACAATGTTTTCAGGCGAGCATCTCCCCCTTTCTACCTATCTTACTTTTATAGTATTTATTCCCTCCTGTTGATCTATTGCTGTCCGTGTTGCGTTGCTCTAGTTTTCGTACCCGTGATATCTCTTGCAGCCCTATATAGCCTTGGACACATCCTATTACCTGTTGTTTGGTAGATAGTTGGACCCGCGCGTCGTAGTCGCTTGCTCAAGTGTTGTTGCGTGTCGTCAAGTACCACAGTTGTTGGAGTTTTGCCGCATGTTCAATGTTGGAGATGTTCATGGCTTTAATTATTGTTCACTTTAATTACTGTTTAACAACTAAAATTGAAGTAAGTAAGCAGAGGCATCGGTGGGTGATAGATAATGTTGGTTTCCGACCGCCCACTTGTGTCCCGTAGGACCCCGAGTTCTTGACACTGCTCCAGATCGAGCGCGCTAACCACAGGTGGGGAGATATGGGCCCCCCATTGATTAGTACCTGATTTCAAAGTATTGTACTGGGGGCCACAACTAGTTTGAGGTTTTATTTACTATCCTGTACCTATGCCATGCTTTACCGCTTTATTTACGATTGTGCGATGGATAGCACACTGTACTGTTTAGGAAGCGGAGTGTTTTCGCCATATCGATGTCCAGTTTGGGATTTCTTTGTCGTTTACAGCCACCGACGCAAACCCCGAGTCCATCTCGAGACCGGCCGACTTCGCTATGGTGTACTTAGTGGGTGGCCCCGTGCTTGCTTTGGTCCGAACGTCGTGACTTAGGCCCGCCGACATACCGATGGGTGTATGTTAACCGATCCGCAAAAGGGTCGAAGTGCTTGTGGATACTTTGGTGCACCCCTGCAGGGTTAAATCTTTTCGAGAAGCCGTGTCCGCGGTTATGGACGACTTGGAGCACAGTGCTTGATCATAGATAACTATAACTAAAGTTTACTGTTATAAATTGACTTGTATCCGATATGACTAGTAATCAGCTTCACCACAACGGAATGGCTAAATAAAAGTGCCAACAACTGCTGGGTTTTTGGGTTATCTCATGCTATTTGTATCTGACTAGTAAGTGTTGCAACTACAACGGAATGGTTAACTAAAACGGCCCACTGCTTACTTTATCAGAATGATTATCTACACCTGACTAGTAATTGCTGCAACGATCACTGAATAAATAAAGCTGCCAACTGTGTGAGTTCCTCGGTCGACTTCCTCGTTTGGTCTCGAGGGGGAATACCAGGATGGGATTGTTTGGTGATAGAATCAGGTTGGATCCGAATAGGTCTTTCTTACCCCTCTCTGATAGTCGCCAGTTGTATCGAGTCTCTATAGGTTGTTTAGTGCATGCCGCCGCTTCCTTGCCCACCATACTGTAGGCGAGACCGCCGAATTCTAGTCTCGCCGTGTCTTGGCCTCAAGATCGACGCTCTCTCTTTTCCTTTGCCCTTTGTCGGCACCCTTTTGGTTAAGCAGGTTTTGAGGTCGCCGTCGTTAGTGGTTACCCTTCCGGCTTGGCACAAGTGGTTATGGACGCCATTGGTTATTCTTCAGGGCTCTTAGCCCCATTTGCATCTCGTCCGTAGTCGGACGCCCTATTGTTTTCAAGGTGATTTGGATCTTTGTTCTGTATATCTGTATTCTTGACTCTTTGAGTCGCTGTTGTATATATATCTGTTCTGTGGGTCCCATCGAGGACTGTTGTGTAATGTTATTACTTCGTTTTCCATCCGCACGAAAGTGCCTGGTGGGCACCTTTGAATCGTTTCTATGCGGGTTTGGCGGGTTTCGCTAAAACTTGCATAGGGCCGATTCTGAGGGTGTTACAGAGTGGTATCAGAGCTCAGCAGTTGCGATACCCCACAAGTCCAGCCTGTAGGATAACCTAGCTAACGGCCGAAGTAGAGTGTCAAAACTATTTTTCAAAAGCGGTTGGATAGTTCTGATTAGGTCTGATTTTTCTCCTTACCCCTCTGCTATTCTCCTCTTACCTCTACGTGTTTTGAATCCGCTCTCTTCTCTCTCTTCGAGTCCAGGATTTCTCGCGGTTGGGTTTCCGTCGTACCTTCAGGGTTTCCCTTCCTCCTTTGGTAACGGTGTTGCTACATCTGGTCTTCAGGCTATCCGAGGAATCCTTCGTCTGGTGGCCTTTTTCTTGTTCCTTGTTTGTGCCTTCCGGTGTTTTCCGACGCGACGACATCATCTACGCCAGATCCGATGCAGAGTCTGCATCACTCCTTTGTTCCTGAACCTCGCTTGTCGAGATCTTCAGTCTAATTCCGAGAGTTGATTGCATAATTCTTCTATTCATGTGCAGAGTAATGGTTTGGGTGCGCGATGGGCTGATCACCATCCGACTACTCTTATCATTCGCTCGTGTACATCGAATCAGTGGGTCCAGCAATTTTACTCCGTCCACGGAAGTTAGGGGTGGCTTTATTTGGTGATACCTCTACCTTCGACCTGTTGTTCCCGGAGTGTTCTCTCGGCAATCGCGGACAACGACCTCTTGTTAGTGGTGTCGCGAGGATCTACACGAAGCGAGAAGACGCAGATCGCCGACCTTCCTTCCGGTACCATGAGGCGGATCTCGAGGGCGAGATCCATTGTTAGTGGTGTCGAATTGTGGCATCCCGCGAAACCACTACTAGAAAATCGCGTTGTTTTTGTGGATTGCATCATCATGACCGCATGCTCATGTCATCATGCCACATTGCATTTGAGCATCGTCATCATCTTGCATTTGCTTGCATAAAACTATTTCGGAAAAACCTAATTTGTTATCTAAACGCCCCGTCTTGTTTACAAATTCAAACCCGGGTCGCCGGAATACTTTGTTTTGTCTGCTATCGGTTTGCAAAAGTCGGTTTGAAACAAATAAAATTATTTAATTATTTTTGTGGGGCAGTCGAACGGGCCGAATCGACCCAGTCGACCACCCCGGTATTAAACGGTCCATCTAAATCAGCCCCCTCAAATTCCTATTCCTACCCAAACCAAACCTACCCACCAACCACAGCCCGCCACCTCACCCCCTGGACCCAATCCCTACCCACCTGCCACCTCACCAATCCCCCCTTTTCCCCCCTCTCTCTCTTTCTCACCCGCCGACCCTCTCACCTCTCTCCCTGTCTCCCCGTCTCATGGGACCACACCTCGCTGCCCGGCCCCACCCGACCTGTCAACCACACCACCCGCCCCTGCACGCACACCACACGCCCACTCACCCACCCCGGCCCCACTCTCGCCCCACCAACCCAGACGCTCCGCGCCCCCCTTTCCCCGGCCATGAGCCCTGCTCCCCACCCGTCCTCTTCCTCCCTCTGCCTCCACCGGCGACCCCCCCCTCGCCACCCCCGCCCCCCCGCGGCCGCCCGCTTTCACTGCTCGCCCAGCTCCGGCTGGCTCTCCACTGCTGCCCTGCAACAACCTCGCGACCCTGGCCGCCCCTGACCTCTGCTTCCGTCGCTCCGCTCATTGCTCCCGGCCGCCTCCACGCGAGCACGGCTGCCCGCCCTCCTTCTCGCCTGACCTCGCGCCGCTCCGCTCTTCTCCTCGCCGTCGAGCCCATGTCTCACAGCTTCACAAGACTCCCGACTGCGGTGGCCTCGGCCTCGCCGCTCCCGCGCCGACGACCCCTCCTCCCCGCCGCGCCCTTCCTCCGCGGAGCCCGCCTCCAGCCCGGTGTCCCTGTCCTCGTCGCCTGCGTCGACGCCTGCGAGCCCGTCGCCGTCCATCACACGCAGGTCTTCGACGTCGTCTGCAAGCCGCGCTACTACGGACGCCATCACCTCTGCCTCTAGCCAGTGCCAACTCCGGCCGTAGTACCGCTCATGCGACCCCGATGTGACCTACCGAAGCCAAGTAGGCCAAGTACACAAGGGGCAAGATCGCGTAAAAGCACGACAAGATCTTCCGCCGGAACTCGTGGAACCGACTCGCTTTCATGTCCTTCACCAACCGTCAAAGTTGGAACCCAAGTACTCGACACGGAACCCCGAAGACCGGTCGAGCCCCAAGTTCGCCTCTGATGATCAAGATGGTACCCCAAGATCTCCATCGTATGTGTCGTGTCCAAGACCAGGGCGATGGCAAGATCTACCGATGACCGAGAACCCGGACGCCAAGATCGCCACCGGATACGCCAAGCACTTCGCCGCGGAAACGCCAAGGTCGTCATCCCGAACGCCATGACCGTCAACATGACCCGAAGACCCCGGATGCGCCAAGACCTATCCCGGAGTCCGAGAACGTTTCCGTCGAACCCTGGACCCTGAGACCGACCCCGAACCCCGGAACCCCAAGATCTGCCGAACCCTAATGTGTGACCCCTTTTCTCGAGCCCTATTTTATAAATATAATATCAAATTGTTGCATCTTAAATGAGCATACTTGCATGCATATTGTCGGTGGTTTGGGGCCTTATGCCGATTCACCTCTAATTAAATATGGGGCCCATATGCGGGCAAATCTAGCCTTATATTGGCCTCATTTAAATTGGTGTAGCGAACCCGGTACTATCTGGCCTTGTTAAAACAACATTTAATTTGCAGGGAATCTAAATAACTTGAACCATTTAATTAATTGTCGGGACCCCGGTTCCGCTTATTGTGACCTAAGTGCATCGCATCTTGCCATGTCATACATCATACATGCATCATGCCGATCTTCTGCCGTGTATTAAATAGTGCATCCGTGTTTATTCTAGTGTTTTGCTTCTTCATGATAAGGCCGTTGAGTTGATGTGAGCTTCGCCCCAATCTTGGTTGAACCTTCGACAATGTTTTCAAAGTAGCATCTCCCTTTCTACCTATCTTACTTTTATAGTATTTATTCCTCGTTGATCTATTCTTTGTCCGTATGTTGCGTTTCTAGTTTTCGCATTCGTGATATCTCTTGCAGCCCTATATAGCCTTGGACACATCCTATTACCTGTTGTTTGGTAGATAGTTGGACCCGCGCGTCGTAGTCGCTTGCTCAAGTGTTGTTGCGTGTCGTCAAGTACCACAGTTGTTGGAGTTTTGCCGCATGTTCAATGTTGGAGATGTTCATGGCTTTAATTATTGTTCACTTTAATTACTGTTTAACAACTAAAATTGAAGTAAGTAAGCAGAGGCATCGGTGGGTGATAGATAATGTTGGTTTCCGATCGCCACTTGTGTCCTCAGAGACCCGAGTTCTTGACACCTGCTCCGAGATCGAGCGCTAACCAGGTGGGGAGATATGGGCCCCCCATTGATTAGTACCTGATTTCAAAGTATTGTACTGGGGGCCACAACTAGTTTGAGGTTTTATTTACTATCCTGTACCTATGCCATGCTTTACCGCTTTATTTACGATTGTGCGATGGATAGCACTGTCTTCGCTTAGGAAGCGGAGTGTTTCGCGGTATCGACATTCCGCTTTGGGATTTGTTGTCGCTTACCACCGACGCAAACCCCGAGTCCGTCTTTGAGACCGGCCGACTTGCTATGGTGTACTTTAGTGGGTGGCCTCGTGCTTGCTTTGGTCCGAACGCTGCGTGACTTAGGCCCGCCGACATACCGATGGGTGTATGTTAACCGATCCGCAAAAGGGTCAAGTGCTTGTGGATACTTTTGGTGCACCCCGCAGGTTAAATCTTTTCGAGAAGCCGTGTCATGTTATGGACGACTTGGAGCAAAGGCTTGATCATAGATAACTATAACTAAAGTTTATCGTTATAAATTGACTTGTATCCGATATGACTAGTAATCAGCTTCACCACAACGGAATGGCTAAATAAAAGTGCCAACAACTGCTGGGTTTTGGGTTATCTCATGCTATTTGTATCGACTAGTAAGTGTTGCAACTAACGGAATGGTTAACTAAAACGCCCATCGCTACTTTATCGTAATGATTATCTACACGACTAGTAATTGCAACGATCATCGAATAAATAAAATCGCCAACTGTGAGTTCCTCGTCGACTTCCTCGTTTGGTCTCGAGGGAATACCAGATGGGATTGTTTGGTGATAGAATCAGGTTGATCCGAATAGGTCTTTCTTACCCTCTCGATAGTCGCCATTGTATCAGTCTCTATAGGTTGTTTAGTGCATGCCACGCTGCCTGGCCCACCATACCTGTAGGCGAGGACCGCCAATTCTAGTCTCGCTGCAATCGGGCCTCGATCGACCGCCTCTCTTTTTCCTTTGCCCTTTGTCGGCACCCTTTTGGTTAAGCAGGTTTTGAGGTCGCCACGTTAGTGGTTACCCTTCCGGCTTGGCTCAGGTGGTTATGGACGCCATTGGTTATTCTTCAGGCTCTTAGCCCCATTTGCATCTCGTCCGTAGCCTGACGCCTATTGTTTTCAAGGTGATTTGGATCTTTGTTAGATATTCGTATTCTTGACTCTTTGAGTCGCTGTTGTATATATATCTATTCTGTGGGTCCCATCGAGGACTGTTGTGTAATGTTATTACTTCGTTTTCCACCCGCACGAAAGTGCCTGGTGGGCACCTTTGAATCGTTTCTATGCGGGTTTGGCGGGTTTCGCTAAAACTTGCATAGGGCCGATTCTGAGGGTGTTACAAGGGGCCACACACACACGTTCACACAGCGACATCGCCATTCATGAGCGATCCGCACCATCGCCACCCCACAACCTCCTTCATCTCATCAAGCACAAGAAGGATACTGGCACCGATGACTCCTCCATGAGGAAGCCGAAGCCGGAGTCGGCGTGGTCGTCGTCGCTTGACTACCCGTGGAGGCGCTGAAGGTGGAGGCGCCAGATGACCCGAAGGACTACCCTGGCCTGAAGATGGTCGAGCGGGCCTCCTTCAACGACATGCCACCGGTGTCCCTCGAGTTCACACTCGTCTGGTCCAAGGCCGAGGCGGAGCGGGAGGAGGTAGAGCGCCATCACCGCCTCTTGGGGCGTGTTGTGCGCCCCTAGTCACGCCTCAACCGCGGCATCATCATCCTCGACGACGAGGACGAGGCTGAGCCGAGCACACCGCGACAGTGGCACGATGGTGATCCCGGGCAGAGCAACAACATCCCGTCGAAGGAGGAGCCGCCGAGTGATGATGCCGACGACAGTGGTGATGACTACACGACATTCTACCACTGGCTAGGCATGTAGTTTAGGTTTTTAAATCTGTTTTTAAAGTTCGTTGTATTTCATTCTTGTTTGAGCAAAATTAAGCCGTATTCATATTTTTAAATATTGCATCTTAGGAACATGACTGGACGAGACCAGCGCCCTAGAAACACGCCATCACGCCGCGCCCTTGAAACCGCCGTTTTTAACGCTGGCCAATTGTCGGGGAGGGGAGCACCAACGGCTAGAGATGCTCTAACCTATCGACCATCACAAAAGAAGGCACTTACTCCGTCTTAAATTAGTTGTCTCAGATTTATCTAACTACGAATATATCTAGAACATAGATCCATTTTGCACTGGCCCTTGCTGTCGGACGAGGACGACCCTGGGTGTGACTGTATTCAGTGAAATTTCCTGTTTTAATTGGGGGGAAAAGGATAAAAAGTCAGCTCACAGCTGAGTTTGCTTACACTGTGAGCTACAGTTAATGCCAGCTAAAAAGGCAGCAAAAAAATAAAAGAAAAAGAAAGGTGGTGGAGTAGTGGGCTGGCACGTCTTCCGATTGGTTGAAAAATTCCATTCCGTTCCTCCCCAATTTTTCCCACCACCCTCTCCCCCTCCCGTCATGGCCGCCGCCGGCGAAGCCCCCGCCGGCCTCTTCTCGGGCGTCTGGTCCCGCGTGCGCGCCGCGGCCTCCGTCTTGCGCCGCCGAGGTCAGGCCTCAGGCGGCGGAGACGGCGAAGGTGAGAACAACGAAGCGGATGAGGAGGAGGAGGCGGCCGTGCGGTCGCGCCTGGCGAGGCGGGCGGCGGCGGCGCGCAGGCTCGGGCGGAAGCTCGCTTTCCTCTCCTTCAACCTCGAGGTGAGAGAATCTGCTCGCCCCGCCCTCACTCCAGCGACAGTGATCGGTTGACTCAGGCAGCAGGGGCCTCGGGTGTTTGCCTGTATGCGCACGCCAACGCGGGATCAGTCGACTCCACGTTCCTATATACTAGTCGTAGTCCCCCGTCACTGCCAAGCAATTTCCCCAGTTTTGGCAATTCGTCGCCTCCAATCGCAGCAAAGCTAAACTAGGAAGCAGAGTTTATTTTCTGGACACTGTTTTCTTGTTTGATGCTGAAACCATGCATAACCGGCAGCGACACTTCCCTGTCAATTTCATGAACTCCCCGAGCACAACTTTGTACATGGTCTCGAGAGGATTTATGCCTACTGATTGGTTGCAGGATATATCTGTTCGTTGTTTTGGTTCAGGGTTCATACTACTGATTGTTCATCTCCTGCGCAGGTGCTGGTATTCGTGTACGCGTTCTGGAGGGCAAGAAGGCGGAGCCTGAGCTGGAGGCTACCCACCCAAGCGCTGCCGATGCTCGTGGTCCCTGCGCTAGCCACGCTCATCTACGCCGCCTTCGTGCGCTTCACGAGGACGCGTAATTCCCACAGCTCGTGCCATCTCTTGCTATCTACCTTCCTGCATATCGCCGCTTTTACTGTCCGTACAAAGAATGAAATTCCTTGTATAGCCTGAGATTGCATTGCTGGAAAGTATCTCCAAAGTGACCACTGCTAATCTTGCCCTGCAGTTGACCTCAAGGACAAGAAGACGCTTAAAAGGCTTCAAGAGGACAAGCAGCAAACTGATGGTGAACCACGGGAGTTTGACCAGAACGACCAAAATGATGTCCAGGTCTGTTTGTTTCTTTCAGCCAAAGTTTCTGCATGTAATTGTTTTCCCATCGGTATCTTTTATAGTCTGAGTATCTGTTTTATGTTGTTTGGGTCATCTATGTTATCATCCTTCTACTGAACATAGTTGGTGTTTGTTTGTTGGTGCAGAGCTGTGATGGTGTGGATGATGCTAGTGACTCTTTTGTTGCAACTGATTCAGTGCCACACACACCTAAGCTTAAGAAGCACCGCCAGTCGAGCGTTAAGCAGAGAGATGACTGTGAAGAAGATATGGCTTGGGGCCATAGCAAGGACTTCCAGCCAGCGCCCTCAGGTGGACTAAGGCTGAGAAGATTGTCAAGTGCAAAAACATACATGACTAACAGCAGTGCTACAGAAAGAAGCGAGGAAAAGACACAGAAAACACCCTCTGTTTCCGCTTACTCAGACCAGCATGTCTACTATGTCCCTATTTCTACTGAAGATACTGTTTCATATCCTTCCGATGATCATTCAAGATCTGCTATATACAGCATGCTTGCTCAACCTGCGAATATCCCTCAAGAATTACCTGCAGGAGATGGTGAGGAAGCAGGGTTTGATGATTCGTGGGACATCACGGGCACTTGTTCCGGTTCCAGAAAGGAGAATCTGATGTCTCCAGCCGGTCCTCATAATAGTTTTTCTGACGGAGATGATTCACGCTCAAGTGAACATGCAGTATCATACTTGTCAACTGCTTTCCAGGAATTGCTTGTCAAAGTTAATGAGGAACATTCATTGTCTCTACCAGAAAAGCTTGAAAACTCTCCTGTTTTTATTAAAGAAGCCACTACATCTCCACTGAACGACTTTGTTTCACATAGTAGCATAAATGACTTGATCCCTGACCTGTCTGATCCGGTACCACCTGCATCAGAAACCTTTAAAGATTTGCCTGTCGAGGGCGTCAAGGAGAAAGCATTGCTTGAACCACACACATCATCTGCGTTGCAAATGTATTCTTTCACTTCAGAGGAGAACTCAACTTCATGTGCAGTCGATGACAAGGAACTGCTCATTACTTCTGATGTGGAGACCTATCCGTTGCCACCCAGTAGTGATGCAGCTATAGTGAACATTGGTTCAGTCAATCCTAAATGGAGCCTTCTTCTAGAGTTGTATGGTAACAGAGTCGAGGAGACAGAATCGTCCAAATTCCATATACCAGAGGAAAGTACGACACCCTTCAACACGGAGGAGGCTTTACTGTGCCCACCCGAAGTCAATAGTATCGAACGTTGCTTGGGGACTCCAGAGTTCTCTTTATGCAGCCAAGAGGCCGAAAAGCTGGAAGGTGCTGGAGGTTTCAGCTTTATTGATGACAATCCAGAGTTGAACTTATCCTCTCCAGAGTTAGTTGTGGAGGGTGGTGAGGATGCCATTGAGAAAGAATCATGTGAATTGAACACAAAGGAGGAAAATGCTTTCCGCGTTAATATGGAGGAGGAAGCTTTGCACGATCCACTTGTAGTCAGTACCGGTACAAGGGAACAATGCTTGGAAGCTTCTGGTGTCTCTTCATGCATTCAAGATACCAAGGCGAGGGAAGTTCCTGGAATCATAAACTTTGTTACAGCTAATCCTGAATTAATGTACCCACCATCTCCAGAGGTACTTGCAGAAGATGATGAAGAATTCAAGGAGGATAAAACATCCGATTTGCACTTACCTGAGCAGAACGACACGCCTTTTAATTTTGAAAAGGAACCTATTCTGGATTCACTTGTAGCAGATACTGCCGAACATCTGCTGGTTACACCATTACACAGTGAGGAGATTGAGATAACAGAGGTTCATGATGTTGTGAAGGAAGATATTTTTGAATCAGAAGGCGACAAAGCACTTAACCATAGAGAGCTTGTTGTCACCCATTCAGACGAGGATAGTATGACATGCTTCAACCTAGAGGAGGTTTTACTGTGCCCACCTTCAGTCAATAGTATTGAACATTGCTTGGGGACACCAGAGGTCTCTCTATGCAGCCAAGAGACTGAAAAGCTGGAAGGTGCTGGAAATTTCAGCTTTATTGATGACAATCCGGAGTTGAGCTTCTTATCCTCTCCAGAGTTAGTTGTGGAGGGTGGTGAGGATGCCACTGAGAAAAAATCACGTGAATTGAACACAAAGGAGGAAAATGCTATACTGATTAATACGGAGGAGGAGGCTTTGCAAGATCCAGTTATAGTCAGTATCTCTACAAGGGAACGATGCTTGGAAGCTTCTGATGTCCCTTCATGCATTCAAGATGCCAAGGCGAGGGAAGTTCCTGGAATCATAAACTTTCTTACAGCCAATCCTGAATTAATGTACCCACCATCTCCAGAGTTACACGCTGAAGATGATGAAGACTTCGAGGAGGATAAAACGTCCGACTTGCACTTACCCGAGCAGAACGGGCTACCTCTTAATATTGAAAAGGAACCTGTTCTGGATCCACTTGTAGCTGATACTGCCGAACATTTGCTGGTTACACCATTATATAGTGAGGAGGTTGAGACAACAGAGGTTCATTATGTTGTCAAGGAAGGTATTTTTGATTCAGAAGGTGAGGACACATTTAACCATCGAACGCTTGTTGTCACCCCTTCTGATGATGATAGTAACACTCGAAATTTTATAAGTGATTCAATGCCTGTGCAATTCATTCTAAACACCGACGGAAATGAAGTTCTTCAAGGTGGCCAGGAAGCATTTTCTGAACCGCTACACCAAAGCACTCGTCATTCTGAAGGACTGTTTTTATCTTCAGGGGGGATAAATAACGACGAAGTCTATTCAAGCAACTCAAATGTATATGCCAACGTGGTCGAAGAAGAAGAACCCTTTGCTGGCCAGGAAGGACTTCCTAAGTTTCAAGACGAAATGCCTATTACTTTTTCAGATAGTCCCATCTTTCTGGATGAGGTTAAAAGTGCAGCTATTGTTGACAGTGATGCAGCCAGTCCTAAACTGAGCCTTCAAACAGACCTGCTTGGTGGGGGAGTTGAGGAGAATGAATTGTCCAAGTACCATGTACCAGAGGAAATCAGAACGCCCTTCAATTTGGAGGAGGAAGTTGCACTATCCCCACTTGCAGTCAATAATGGAAGTCTCTTCAAGCAACTTAAATTCATATGCGAATCTGCGGGGACCCCAGAGTTCTCTGTATGCAATCAAGAGACTGATGAAATGGAAGTTGCTGGAAGTGTCAGCTTTGCTAAGGCCAGTCCTGAGTTGAGCTTCTTATCCTCTCCAGAGTTAGCTGCGGATGGTGGTGAGGATACCAGGGAGAAAGGAACAGACGAGTTAAGCACAAAGGAGGAAAATGAGACGCTAATCATTTTGGAGGATGAAGCTTTGCAAGGTGAGCCTGTGGTCAGTACTACGGATCAGTGCTTGGAAACTTCAGAGTTTTCTTTATCCAGTCAAGGTGCCAAGACGACAGAGGTTCCAGAAATCGTTAGCTTTGTTACAGTAAGTCCTGAACTGAACTACTCTGCATTTCCAGATTTACATGCAGAGCGTGACGAGGACTTCAAGGTGGATGGAATGTCTGACCTCTTACATGAGCAGAAGGGCATACCTATTAATTTGGGGAAGGAGCCTTTTCTGGATCCACTTATAGTTGATGCTGCTGAAGATGTACTAGTTACATCAGAACTTTTGGTATGCAGTGAAGAGGTCAAGATGACCGAAGTTCATGGAGTTGTGAAGGAAGTTTTTTCTGAATCAGAAGACGAGGGAGCATTTGACCATCAAAAGCTTGTCCTCACCTCTCCAGATGATGATAGTACCACTCAAAATTTGATAAGTAATTCAACATCTGCCCAATTCATTTCAGACACCAGTGTACAGGAAACTTCTCAAGCTGGTCAGGAAGTATTGTCTGAGCCACCACATGAAAGCACTTTTCATTCTGAAGGAATATTCTTTTCTTCAGGTGAGATCAATCACGATGAAGGGAAAGTCGAAGTACCGTTTGCTGGTCAGGAAGGACTTACTGACTCTGAAGACGAAATGACATTGACTCCTTTAGATACTTCCATCTTGCTAGATGAGGTTGCAATTGCAGAAAATTTGACAGACAACTCTGGATCCTTTCTATCTATCCCTGACAGCAGTCAAATTCAATCTCTTCACAATCACGAACAAGCTCCATCTGAAGCATCACAGGAAGCTATTTTCCTTCTCGAGGGAAGTCACACATCTTCAGATGAGGGCATAAACTCTGAAATATTTTCGCTCTATTCCAGGTCATCTTCATGTGTTTCAGAGATAAACATGCTGGAAACTCTCAGAGGCGGCACATCTTCTGAACCACCAAATGATCGTGATTTAATCTTTGAGGAGAGGAACCCTGTGGCATTTCCCAACATGGATAGTACAGAAAGTAATACAAATGACCCAGTGACTGCTGAATTTATTCTAGAGTCTAACATGATTGAAACTTTTAATGATGCTGAGGAAGCAACTGTTGGTTCACCACATGAAGTTTCTTCAAATTTTCTGGGCACTTTTGTAGCTCCAGATGTAATCAATGGCATGCAAGAATCAGATAAACACTTGGAGTTGTCGTCCTCTTCGTTTGCTCCAGTGGTTGATGCATTTGAATCATTGCAAACTGGTCAGGGTTCCTCTGAGCTGCAATTTGAAAATGAGTTTGCTGTTCAGGAGACCCCGGTGTCCCCTAAAGAGGTTAATGATGCTGAAAATTGTGTTACCAATACAGTTGGGGGTCCTCAAGATAGTGAGATAACACCAATTGTAGCTTTGCAAGATGAAGATGTTTTAACTCTTCATAGGGCTTACATGTCCCCTGAAGATGTTAGTGATGCTGAAAATTCTTTCCCTGATGATTATGCTTCAAATCTTCCTCACACGATGGAGAGTCATTTCTTCAGCGAAAATTTATCACCTGAACCTCAGGACCCCTTAAGTTCTGAGGAAATTTTGGTTCATCCAGATGAGGGTTCCAATGCTGGAAATGATGTAAGCAGTGCAAACTCATCCCTGTGTTCTACAGATGTCAACTTGGCTGAACCTTGGGGCATTGATCAGGAAGGAATTCAGCAACATGATGAAACCATGCTGGGTATTGAGGACAATTCAGGGTCCCTAGATATTCCAGATGTCGTTATGGCAGATAGTCTTCGAGGGGCAGAGGTATTATCATCTGAGATACTTTACGATGGCATGTTCAGTTTTGAGGGGACGTTAATATCTCTAGATGGTGGCAACAATGCTGAGGAGGATTCTCCTAACAATTCAGGTTCTTTTATACATACCGAACAGATCAATACACAAAGTCTCCTTGGTCTTCAAGAAGGATCTTTCAAGCCAGAAGATGAAATTGCAATTAATTCTATCTCCCCATATGACACTGATACCGAAGAAACAAGTATCTCAAATCGTGATAATTTTAGTTCTGCTTCATCTCGCCATGACATCAGCTTCATGGAGGCTCCTCAGGCCCAGCAATGCCCTACAGATTCTGGACGTGAAAAAGGTGAATGCCTGTGAAAAGAACTTCCTGACATCAGATTCCTGATATTGCTTTTATTTGAGGTGCTGCCTTTTCTTTGGATGAAAAAGGAAATATTTAGATCTGAAATACGTAGTTTTGCATAAAACAATCTGCACTTACTCTGTTAGTTTGGATTTAGTGCATTTACCGAATAAAATGGGCTAAAATAGTGTCATATATGTTTTAAGCAATCTAATTCAGAAATAAAAACAAGTGGTTTGGCAATAGGAAGGGAACAAGTTCAACAATTGTTGTATCGATTATTAGACACTGCAGATATGCTCATCATTGGAGTTTGGATCTTTATTAACTGATGCATCTTATTCTCAAGTTTTTCCCAAGGATAATGAATCAAAAGATGGCGAATCTAAGGACATGAAAGAGGATGTCGAAGACTTGGATGACGGCCATGAGGTGAGTCACACTCCCTCAGATGGTTTGAACATCTATCTTATTATTTGAGGTGAGCAGTATGATTTTTTTGTAACCTAACAAGGTAGCTGAATCATACTTACTGGCTTGATATGATTGCTGCAGAATAATCCCATCAACACTTTTGGGGTAGATGAAATTACAGCTGCTCTGGCATCAAAGCTTTGGGTTCAACATTATGCAGATGACGCTTCTAGCAGAGATCCTGCAATGGGGATAAGCAATGATTTTGATATGGCAATAGTTTCTGGGTTTCAGCAGAGTAAACCAGTAGTCACAGTAAGTAATAGCAATGGGAACAGTACCATGTCTGAGCTAGCCGACGTGCAGTACACTGGATCGATTGATGATGATATTGAAACTCTACCTTTATCAGTTGCTACAGATACCCAAAGCATATCAAATGATATGACTGCATGTGTTTCAGTAGAATGGCCAACTACTGAATAACCGCATAAGAGCATCTAAAAGCTTGCAGATGGAATTGGTTCTTTTGGAATAGCTTGGGAAAGTGCAATAGTCAAAGTTTGACTATACACTGTTCTCATTAGTTTTTTTGTGGTCAGAGAGTGAGGGAAAGAAGTCCAGTATATGGAGTTTCTGTACAAAGTGATACGAGAGTTGAACTGGATTGAGTTGCTTGCGCTTGGAGTGGAATTGTCCTAGTTCTTGTTTTTTGCCATCAAGAATCTTGGATTTATTGAAAGATAAGGCTATCTTTCAGAGAGTTTTTTCTCCTTTTTCTTTTATAATTTGGTTCGAAGTTGGTTGTGCATACACATGTATAGTTCTTTATATCTTGGTAAATATACTGCCATCAATAGTCCCTGTATAATCTGTTACAGTGCCTGTTATTCTATTAGGCAGTAGAGTAGTGCTTTACATGAGTGCCTCATTTTTGTATGAGTTGAAGGGTATTGAAGCTTTGTAATTTTTGTATGTAATATACACAAACATCAGAAGTTTTCCATTTTCTGGTAATGAGTACAGAAGAGAGATAACCTGCTACTGCACTTCAAGTTGGTACAGCATATATCTTGTCATATATCTTGTCAAATGTTCCTGCTTTTGTCATATGCTCATCTCCGTTGCAATTTCCTCCTTTTTCTCTGCAATAATTAGTACTGTAGTTTTATGGCTTATGAATTACCAAGTCTCTGATCATTCCAAGTATTAATGTGCTGATCTATATCCTGCAGCTATCATCTTATACATAATTGTTGCTACAGTTGTTTACCAGTCAAACCATGGCATTCTCTGTGAAGAGTGTTCCATCCATGACCTGAGACGTTCCCATCAGAGCGAGAGATACTACTAGGTTACATATCATGTTACAAGATGTTATGAAATTGGGCATATTTTGATGATTTGTGTGATAGGATATCCCGATAATTGTCAGTTTGGACACAAACCCTGTTTAATAAAGCTTATTTCATTAGTCAGTACTTGTCTATTATACTGCACTTTGATTAACATCTCGGTACGTTGTATGCATGCTGCCAGTTGTCAATGAATTGTTACAATCCCGTGGTCGTTGGTCGGCAGATCACCAGATCATGCCAGATGCGTCAGATCACAGTGACATGGTTGACTTCCATAAAGTATTAATCCCATATTTAATCTTGTCAATCCTAAGTAGTGCTGCGGTTAAGTGTATGTCAACCTCTTAATTTTTTAATTTAGAGTAATACTAAATTTTCGCACTTCCTAGCCCAAAGGAAAGTACTAAGTCACAGTATCACTTCGTTGCCATTAAGCCTTGTAGTTCTCTTTGTTCCCCAGAAGCAACAGCTGAAAAGTTGCATTTTTTCAAGTTGACCTTACTGCTTCTGATTTTTGATGTTTACTCAAGAGCTGCAGCTCATGCTTGCACAGCAAACACTTGGGCACTTTGCAGCATACTATTCCATAAATAAAAAACACTGTGCAGCTCCCAAGGTCGACGAGCAGTAGCGATCCTCCTTTGGCGACCAACCACGTTGCTGTACCACGAGCCATTCGCTGGAGCCTGGATGTGGGATCTCTGAATGGAAGTCCAGATGCAGAGGAACTGACTCCAGGAGTTAAACAAAGGGCTTCCTCCATCCTCCCTCCAGCTTCAGGTCAGACATCATCTTTCAGAATCTCTGGATTCCTATATTTTTTGGTTGCCCATGAATTATTGCACGCTTCTGCCAATTCAATTGTAGAGCAGGGCGGGGAGTAGTAGTTGCCGCGCGCAAAATACAATATCCAAAAGATGCCCTCTTGGGTGTATATGCCGAACGACTGAATGTGCACGGTTCATGCATGATTAAAGATATGTGTATGCGGTGTTTCAGAATTTGCTAGCTCTTAGCGACGTGGATGGTTTTGGGCACCTACTGTTTGTTAGGTACCATAGGTTGCCTGTTGGAGTGGCCTTCCTTCCATTAATATTTATCTTCAACTTCTTTCTAGTTGGAGTGCCTTACACTGCTGTGTAACTTTTTGGCGGAGAAGTAAACATTACATACATCCAACATTGTTTGTTTGGTCTGGCTGTTAACTTGATATTCTGAGTTTCGGAGAAGAGTTTTTGTTTGCAAAAATAATAATACTGTAGGAGACAGTGGACCTAAGCTAAGTCAGACGGCAAAGTTATGAAAGTGAAGTAAGCATGCTATCATGTAGGAGAGGTTAGCCTACCGAATCGCTATATACTACGTACTCATGATCTGTATCTTGTGTAGTTATATCAAAGGCATAGGGGTCCGCGAAACGGATGAGATCGACCGTATATAGCCCCATTATATAATTTGCTCACACTTTGTGTTGACTTGCTAATGCTGCTGGCTTGTTTTTGTAGACGAGGAGGAGAGGAACTCATCAATTGTGCCATGTGCAACATGTACTGGTACGATTAGAAAAACTGAGGGAGGATTTGGATAGTGTCTGGGTAGGCGCCTCGGCCAGCGCTGCGCCACCGGCTCTCCAGATTTGGCTAGATCTCGTTGCTTGCTTTGTTTGTATACTTGATTTCTTTTATTTTGTTTCTATTCTATACTCTGTCTGGATGGCCCCTCACTCGCTAACTAACCTGCCCCCTGTATAAAATGCTGCAGTCTTGTTTGCCACTTTGCCCAGCTAAAGCTGCTTGTCAACTCATCAGTAACGCAGCTTCCGTTGTCTGCTGTCTCCATTCTTTCTCTGCCGCTGCTTGTCCGGATGTCGATGGAGCCACACGTCCTGGCCGTGGACGACAGCCTGGTCGACCGCGCCGTCATCTCCAGGATCCTCCGCAGCTCCAAATACCGAGGTACCATTTCATTCCATGACTTGTTTTAGATGGTTTTCATTCCATGACAGAAATAAACTGCAAATTGGTTCTGTAATGCCTGAAGAAACCTCAAACTGATCCCAGTGTTCTGCTTTGATCGGCAGTGACGACGGTGGACAGCGGGAAGAGGGCGCTGGAGGTGCTGAGCCTGGACCGGAGCGTGCACATGATCATCACGGACTACTGCATGCCCGAGATGAACGGGTACGAGCTGCTGAAGCGGGTCAAGGAGTCGGCGGAGCTCAGGGGCATCCCCGTGGTGATCATGTCGTCCGAGAACTCGCCGGCCAGGATCCGCCGGTGCCTCGACGAGGGCGCCGAGGAGTTCCTCATCAAGCCCGTCCGGCCCTCGGACCTCTCCCGCCTCTGCAGCCGCCTCTACTGATGCTGTAACTAGCTAGTGCTCTAACTAATCGGCCTCTGCTACCAGTGACTGACGAGGTTGTCATCCATGTAGTACAACATGTACACATGGTGAAATCGAAACTGAACTCTGCTTGTCTACGGTTATGCTGTTCATTCCTAGTTAAACAGTTTACAGCTACCTGCGAACGGTTTGCTGTTTCTTAACTAGCCGGCTAAGAAATAATTTAGAAAACATCGAGGTTAATAAAAAGGATGCGTCGGTCTTCATTGGACGGCTATGATTGTCGATAGAGAAATACAGACGACTATGAAGGGCCACAGAGAAGTAACCATTTTATGTCAACTACTAACAAATATTCACTCTGTATGATTAAACTTCTATGAGGAAGAGGAAAAAGCAAGTCGGTAAAATGAGAAAAATTCTGATGCTCTGGAACCATATAAGTGGATTTGGAAATCTGCTTGTCTTCCTAGACAAGATTTATTCTCTGGTTACTAATTCAAGACAGGCTGAACCCTGAGGAATTCATGACTAGGAAGAAGAACTTCTATGTGGATGATAAGGATTGTGTGCTATGCGAGTAAAAAGTAGAGCGGAAGACATGAAGCATCAATTCTTTTCATGTGATTTTTACCAGGAGTTTCTGGTAGAAGTTAGGTCTAAACTCTGAAATGGGATACATACTGAACCACATAGACTTGATGATGGATACAAAAAGGAGAATCTCTCGGCCTTTTTTCAGAGAAAGTATGATTCTTGTATGCTGGAGCCTATGGAACCACAGAAATGAAATCACATTTCAAAGAATTCAGATGGATGATCAACTATATGCTATGAATCTTTCTAAGGGATGTCTTGAAATGGTCAGGCATAGAGTTAAGCCGAGTCTTAAAAAAAAGAGTTAAGCCTAGTCTTAAAAGAGGGAATGCAAGCTTGGCGAGACACTCTAATTTTTACACTCCTTTTGTATCCCATAGCATCTGTACATTATCCATTTTATAAAATATAAAAAATAACGTGGTAGGGGTATTACTTACTGTATTTAGTGTAGAATAAATAAGAAAAAAAATGCAAATCTTATAGAAGAACAGAAAAAAATGTGGATGGAACAATTCACGACTGGCCATTGAACAAAATATTCACAACTGTTTTTTAATTTATGTAAAATTCACACTTACTAACGAGAAAGTGAAATGTAATCAGGTGATTTTTGCAAAAATAAAATAAAATCCAAACAGCATCAGCTAGCCTTGGGGAGGATCGAGTATATCAGCAGAAGCAGCGAATTTGATTTGCAAAGAAAAATCGAAAACAAATCGCGGTACAACAGCAGAAGCGTCGTCTCCGTCTCCGGGCCATCCTGGATGGCACGTGGCAGCGGCTCCCATCGGGAGGAGTGGACGAGCTCCTCACTGCCCATCGGGAGGACGAGGGGCGGAGAGCTGCAGCGTGCAGTTGAAGGCGGTGGCCGCTTGCTCCGGTGCAACTGGCTCGGCGATGTAGCCTAGCGTCAGCCTCTTCCCGGCGACCTGCAACACGCGAGGAGGGGCGGCGGATCGGGTGGACCAACGGCGGTTGCGTGGAGAAGATAGAGGAGAGGGAGGCGACGGCGCCAGAGGAGTGGGACTGGTTGTCTCCTCGTAGGCACGGTGTGGCCTCGGACGCCGGATATCTCGTACGCGCGTGCAAGATGAAACTTTATTTTGAGAGACAGGGTTGAGCACGTTTTCTCTCTACGGCGTTTCTATTTAGCTTTTTTGGTTCTTTAGGAGGGACGGACGAGTGAAGATGCTCTAAATGAATAAAGATTCAGAAGAGATCACCTAATTGCTGATCCGGAGTTCTTCGGATCCCATCCACCCAACTGATCCGCCTGAGTGCCCTCTCTTGTCCTTGTAGACGACGTCAAAGTCCAAAGTCACGAGGGAGGCACGCGATACCACACGCGGCTTGTGGCGACAGACTCTATTTATAGACCCATGTTGGAGGGAAAAGAGAGACCCGAAATTTTCGAGAGAATTAAGAGGGAGTTGTTTCGATTGCTTGGTTCACATCCAGTTCTGATCGTTGCTTCAGGTTCTAGGGATGGATGAGATGGGTATAGACCCATGGATTGATGAAATGGCACCCGTGATTACAGCGATGAGTAGATCAGTGTCCTCTCGGTATTTTTTGGTTGATTAGGTAGTGCTCAGGTTTGTCAGCCGGTGATATTTCCAGCTCCTTAGGGCATCTTCATCGGCCCGATCCAACCCGTCCAAGCGCGTCCGAACTCGTCCATGCGGACGCGGGACGTGCACGACATCGTGGCGACACGACCCATGCGGATTAACGCGTCCGGCTCAACCCATCCGCGCACCTAATTTGCGTGGCCGATACGTCGGCGTGGACACGGGCGGTTCGAGGGTGTGTCCTCCTGCGCGCTGTAGGCCCACCCGCCAGCGACAGCTACGCAGCACCGAGTCAGAGGCAACTGTGGTACCGATTCAGACGCAACCGCGACAGCGATTCAGAGGCGCGGTAGCCTGACCGGCGGCACTGATTCAGACACAACCGCGGCAACATTTGCCATCAAGGCCGACGGGACGCGTCAACCTGTGACTGACGGGATGTCGCCTGAGTTCCCGCGCCAACATTGATGGCGAAGGCGCGAGAACCTGCACGCTCGCACGATCAGGGGCTACTTAAGCAGGCCCCTGCGCCCGTCGATGCCACACTTTCCTCCCCTCGCCATCGCCATCGCCCAGCACATACCGTAGATGCAGCCACACCGCCACCGACAGCGACGAAGAAACCGCCACTGACAGCGCCGGCAGAGACAAATGCATGGCCAGCGTGGCCCGACCAGGTGATCGACCAGCCCGCGCATCCCGCACCCGCACTTGCACCTGCACCCGCGCTAGCTCCGGGCATGCCACCGGCACACTCTAGACGCCAACGGAGTACATCGACCTCGATCCCTAGATGGACGTGGCGGCACCAGTGGCGGGAGATCGGTAGCAAGGGCTAGGGCTAGTTTTTTTTTCATATTTTAAATATAATAATTTGTATAATTACGAACGAACTTTGCCAGTTTATGCGCGAGACGCGAATTTTCATAAGACCCGATACAGGTTTGAGAGTTATGACCAAAAACTCGGCGTTTTCGCATTTTATGGTTGTTTTCATGAGCTACTGCCCATAGTTTTGGTGTTCTAGAGAGATTTGCACGACCTATAAGACCCGATACATGTTTGAGAGATATGACCAAAAACTCGTCGTTTTCGCGTTTTGTGGACGTATTCATGAGCTAGTGCCCACAGTTTTAGGGTTTCAGGGCGATTTACACGACTCGAAACACACGATATACGTTTGAGAGTTATGAGTAAAAACTCGTTGTTTTCACGTTTTATAGCCTTTTCACGAGCTATTGCCCATAGTGTTGGTGTTCTAGGACGATTTGCATGGCCCATAATACCCGATACATGTTTGAGAGACATGACCAAAAACTCGCTGTTTTCGCGTTTTACGGAGGTTTTCATGAGCTAATGCCCACGGTTTTGGGGATCCATGGGAATTTGCATGGCTCATAAAGAAACGATACATGTTTGAGAGTAATGACCAAAAAGTCATCATTTTCGCATTTTATGGCCGTTTTTATGAGCTATTGCGCACAGTTTAGGGGTTGCAGGACAATTTACATGACCCGTAACACCCGATACACATTTGAGAGTTACGAGAAAAACCCGTTGTTTCCATGTTTTATGGCCTTTTTCACGAGCTATTGCCCATATTTTTGGTGTTCCTGGGCGATTTGCAGGGCCCATAAGACCTGATACATGATTGAGACATATGACCAAAAACTCGTTGTTTTCGCGTTTTATGGCCGTTTTCATGAGCTATTACTCATAACTCACAGTTTTGGAGTTCTAGGGTGATTTGCACGGCCCATAAGAGCCGAGACATGTTAGAGAGACATGACCAAACACTCGTCGTTTTATGGAGTTTTCATGAGCTATTGCCCACAATTTTGGGGTTCCATCGGTATTTGTATGGACCGTAAGACACGATACATGTTTGAGAGTTATGAGTAAAAACTCGTCGTTTTCACATTTTATGGCCTCTTTCATGAGCTACTGCCCATAGTTTTGGTGTTTCAGGGCGATTTGTATGGCCCATAAGACCCGCTATAGGTTTGAGAGTAATGACCAAAAACTCGACGTTTTCGCGTTTTATGGCCGTTTTCATGAGCTATTGCCCATAGTTTTGGTGTTTATGAGAGATTTGCACGACCCATAAGACCCGATACATGTTTGAGAGACATGACCAAAAACTTGTCGTTCGCGTGTTATGGACATTTTCGTGAGCTAGTGCCCACAATTTTGGGGTTCCAGGGCGATTTACACGACTCGTAACACCCGATACACGTTTGAGAGTTATGCGCAAAAACTCGCCCTTTTCATGATCTATCGCCCACAGTTTTGGTGTTTCAGGGTGATTTGCATGGCCTGTAAGACACGATACATGTTTGAGATACATGACCAAAAACTCGTCGTTTTCGTGTTTTATGGACGTTTTCATAAGCTAGTGCCCACAGTTTTAGGGTTTTAGGGCGATTTACACAACTCGTAACACCCGATACACGTTTGAGCGTTATGCGCAAAAACTTGTCGTTTTCATACTTTATCATCGTTTTCATGAGCTATTGCTCACAGTTTTGGTGATCCAGAGCGATCTGTAGGGCCCATAAGACCCGATACATGTTTGAGAGATATGGCCAAAAACTTGTCGTTTTCGTGTTTTATGGAGGTTTTCTTGAGCTATTGCCCGCAGTTTTGGGGTACCATGGGGATTTTCATGGCCTGTAAGACACGATACATGCTTAAGAGTTATGGCTAAAAACTCGGCGTTTTTGAGTTTAATGGCCGTTTTCATCAGTTATTGCCCACAATTTTAGTGTTCCCGGGCGATATGCACGACCCATAAGACCCGGTATATGTTTAAGAGAGATGACCAAAAACTCGTCGTTTTCGTGTTTTATGGACGTTTTCATGAGCTATGGTCCACAGTTTTGGGGTTCCATTGGGATTTGCATGGAACATAAGACACGATACATGTTTGAGAGTTATGAGCAGAAACTCGCCGTTTTTGCATTTTATGGCCATTTTCATGAGCTTGCCCACAATTTTGGTGTTCTAGAGTGATTTGCAAGGCCCATAAGACTCGATACATGCTTGAGAGTTATGAGCGAAAACTCATCATTTTCATGCTTTATGACCGTTTTCATTAGCTATTGTCCAGCATTTTGGGGTTCCAAGGCGATTTGCATGACTTGTAACACCCGATACACATTTAAGAGTTATGAGCAAATACTCGTCGTTTTCATGTTTTGTGGCCACTTTCATGATCTACTGCCCATAGTTTTGGTGTTCCTAGGCGATTTGCACGACCCATAAGATCCGATACAGGTTTGAGAGTTATGACCAAAAACTCGGTGTTTTCGCATTTAATGGCCGTTTTCATGAGCTACTGCCCACAGTTTCGGTGTTCTAAAGAGATTTGCATGGCCCATAAGACCCAATACATTTTTAAGAGACATGACCAAAAACTCGTCGTTTTCGTGTTTTATGGACATTTTCATGAGCTAGTGCGCACAGTTTTGCGGTTCCCGTGCGATTTAAATGACTTGTAACACCCGATACATGTTTGAGAGTTATGCGCAAAAACTCATCGTTTTCATATTTTATGGCCGTTTTCATGAGCTATTGCCTATAGTTTTGGTTTTTTAGAGCGATCTGCAGGGCGATAAGACCTGATACATCTTTGAGAGATATGACCAAAAACTCATCGTTTTCGCATTTTCTGATTGGTTTCATGAGCTAGTGCCCACAGTTTTGGTGTTCTAGGCGATTTACATGACTTGTAACACCCGATACACGTTTGAGAGTTATGAGAAAATACTCGTCGTTTTCACGTTTTATGGCCTTTTCGCGAGCTATTGCCCATAGTGTTGGTGTTCCAAGACGATTTGCATGGCCCATAATACCCGATACATGTTTAAGAGACATGTCCAAAAACCCGTCATTTTCGCGTTTTACGGAGGTTTTCATGAGCTATTGCCCACAATTTTCGGGTTCCATGGGGATTTGCATAGTCCTTAAAGACACGATACTTGTTTGAGAGTAATGACCAAAAATTCATCGTTTTCGTAATTTATGGCTGTTTTCATGAGCTATTGCCCACAGTTTGAGGGTTATAGGCCAATTTACACGACCCGTAACACCCGATACATGTATGAGAGTTATGAGAAAAACCCCGTCGTTTTCATGTTTTCTGGCCATTTTCATGAGCTATTGCCCACATTTTTGGTGTTTCTGGGCGATTTGCAGGGCCCATAATACCTGATACATGATTGAGACATATGACCAAAAACTCGTCGTTTTCGTGTTTATGGACGTTTTCATGAGGTATTGCCCACCGTTTTGGGGTTCCATTGTGATTTGCATGTCCTGTAAGACACGATACATGTTTGAAAGTTATGACCAAAAACTTGACATTTTCGAGTTTTATGGCCATTTTCATGAGCTATTGCCCACAGTTTTCATGTTCCAGGGCGATTTGCACGACCCATAAGACCCGATACATGTTTGAGAGACATGACCAAAAACTCGTCGTTTTTGCGTCTGATGGACGTTTTCATGAGGTATTGCCCATAGTTTTGGGTTCCATTGGTATTTGTATGGCCCGTAAGATACTATACATGTTTGAGAGTTATGACCAAAAACTCAGTGTTTTTGGGTTTTATGGTCGTTTTCACGAGCTATTGCCCACAGTTTTCGTGTTCCAGGGCGATTTGCACGACCCATAAGACCTGATACATGTTTGAGAGACATGACCATAAACTCATCGTTTTCGCGTTTTATGGACGTTTTCATGAGCTAGTGCCCAAAGTTTTGCGGTTCCGCGGTGATTTACACGACTCATAACACTCGATACACGTTTGAGAGTTATGCTAAAAAACTCGTCGTTTTCATACTTTATGGTCGTTTTCGTGAGCTATTGCCCATAGTTTTGGTGTTCCCGAGCGATCTGT
The DNA here is from genome assembly GCA_023614405.1 of Avena insularis. NCBI lineage: Eukaryota > Viridiplantae > Streptophyta > Magnoliopsida > Poales > Poaceae > Avena > Avena insularis. Next base: position 104,488,396 of record CM042694.1, read on the forward strand.
AGGGCCCATAAGACCCGATACATGTTTGAGAGATATGAACAAAAACTCGTCGTTTTCGTGTTTTATGGAGGTTTTCATGAGCTATTGCCCGCAGTTTGGGTTCCATGGGAATTTGCATGGCCTGTAAGACACGATACATGTTTGAGAGTTATGACCAAAAACTCGATGTTTTGAGTTTTATGGCCGTTTTCATGAGCTATTGCCCACAATTTTAGTGTTCCGGGGCGATATGCATGGCCTATAAGACCCGATACATGTTTAAGAGACATGCATAAAAACTCATCGTTTTCATGTTTTATAGACGTTTTCATGAGCTATTGCCCACAGTTTTGGGGTTCCAGGGCGATTTGCATGTCCCATAAGACCCGATATAGGTTTGAGAGTTATTACCAAAAACTTGGCGTTTTCGCGTTTTATGGCCGTTTTCGTGAGCAATTGCCCATAGTGTTGGTGTTCCAGGGCGATTAGCAGGGCCCATAAGACCCGATACTTGTTTGAGAGATATGACCAAAAACTCGCCTTTTTCGCATTTTACGGCCGTTTTCATGAGCTATTGCCCGTAGTGTTTGTGTTCCAGGGCGATTTGTAGGGCCCATAAGACCCGATACTTGTTTGAGAGATATGACCAAAAACTCGACTTTTTTTTTGTTTTATGGATGTTTTCATGAGCTATTGCCCATAGTTTTGAGGATCCATTGGGATTTGCATGGCCCATAAGACATGATACATGTTTGAGAGTTATGACCAAAAAGTCATCGTTTTCACGTTTTATGGCCGTCTTCATGAGTTATTGCCCATAGTTTGGAGGTTGCAGGCCGATTTACACGACGCGTAACTCCCAATACATGTTTTAGAGTTACGAGCAAAACCCCGTCGTTTTCACGTTTTATGGACGTTTTCATGAGCTATTGCCCACAGTTTTGGGGTTCCAATGCGATTTACACGACTCGTAACACCCGATAGACGTTTGGGAGTTATGCGCAAAAACTCATTGTTTTCATATTTTATGGCCGTTTTTAGGAGCTATTGCCCACAGGTTTGGTGTTCTAGAGCGATCTGCATGGCCCATTAGAACCGATACATGTTTGAGAGATATGACCAAAAACTCGTCGTTATCGTCTTTTATGGAGGTTTTAATGAGCTATTGCCCACACTTTTAGGGTTCCATGGGGATTTGCATGGCCTGTAAAACACGATACATGTTTGAGAGTTATGACCAAAAGCTCAGCGTTTTCGAGTTTTATGGCTATTTTGATGAGCTATTGCTCACATTTTTGGTGTTCCCGGGCGATATGCATGGCCCATAAGACCCGATACATGTTTAAGAGACATGACGAAAAACTCTTCTTTTTCATGTTTTATGGACGTTTTCATAAGCTATTGCCCACAGTTTTGGTATTCTTGGGCGATTTACACGACTCATAATACCCGATACCCGTTCGAGAGTTATGAGCAAAAACTCGTCGTTTTCACATTTTATGGATATTTTCAAGAGCTATTACCCATAGTGTTGGTGTTCCAGGTGATTTGTAGGGCCCATAAGACACGATACATGTTTGAGAGATATGATAAAAAACTCGTCGATTTCGCGATTTATGGATGTTTCGACGAGCTATTGCCCACAGTTTTGGGGTTCCATTGGGATTTGCATGGCCCGTAAGAAACGATACATGTTTGAGAGTTATGACTAAAAAGTCGCCATTTTCGCGTTTTATGGCCATCTTCATGAGCTATTTTGCACACAATTTGGGGGTTGCAGGCCGATTTACATGACTCATAACACCCGATACACGTTTTAGAGTTATGAACCAACACCTGTCGTTTTCACGTTTTATGTCCGTTTTCATAAGCTATTGTCCACAGTTTTGGTGTTCCAGGGCAATTTGCAGGGCGCATAAGATTCGATACATGTTTGAGAGATATGACCAAAAACTCGTCGTTTTCGTGTTTTATGGAGGTTTTCATGAGTTATTGCCCACAGTTTTGGGGTTCCATAGAGATTTGTATGGCCTGTAAGACATGATACGTGTTTGAGAGTTATGACCAAAAACCCGGTGTTTTCTAGTTTTATGGCCGCTTTCATGAGCTATTGCCCATAATTTTGGTGTTCCGGGGCAAAATGCACGGCCCATAAGACCCGATACATGTTTAAGAGACATGGGCAAAAACTCGTCGTTTTCGTGTTTTATTTTCATGAGCTATTTCCCATAGTTTTGGTGTTCTAGAGATATTTGCACGTCCCATAAGACCCGATACATGTTTGAGAGACATGACCAAAAACCCGTCGTTTCGCATTTTATGGACATTTTCATGAGATAGTGCCCACAATTTTGGGGTTTCAAGGCGATTTACACGACTCGTAACACCCGATACACATTTGAGAGTTATGCTAAAAAAACTCGTCGTTTTCATACTTTATGGTTGTTTTCATGAGCTATTGCCCATAGTTTTGGTGTTCTAGAGCGATCTGTAGGGCCCATAAGACCCGATACTTGTTTGAGAGATTGACCAAAAACTTGCCTTTTTCGCATTTTATGGATGTTTTCATGAGCTATTGTCCACAGTTTTGGGGTTCCATTGGGATTTGCATGGCCCGTAAGACACGATACATATTTGAGAGTTATGACCAAAAAGTCATTGTTTTCGCATTTTATGGCTGTCTTCATGAGCTATTGCCTACAGTTTGGGGGTTGCATGCCGATTTACATGGCGCGTAAATCCTAATACATGTTTGAGAGTTATAGCAAAAACTCGCCGGTTTCATGTTTTATGGCCGTTTTCATGAGCTATTGCCGACATTTTTGGTGTTCTAGGGCGATTTGCAGGGCCCATAAGGTGCGTTACATGTTTGAGAGATATGACCAAACACTTGTCATTTTCACGTTCTATGGCCATTTTCATGAGATATTGCGCACAACTTTAGAGCTCCATGGGGATTTGCATTGCCCGTAAAGGCACGATACATGTTTGAAAGTTATGACAAAAAGTCATCGTTTTCGCGTTTTATGGCTGTCTTCATGAGCTATTGCCCAATGTTTGGGGGTTGCATGCCAATTTACATGGCTCATAACATTCGATACTTGTTTTAGAGTTATGAGCAAAACCCCACCGTTTTCATGTTTTATGGCCGTTTTTATGATCTGTTGCCCATAGTTTTGGTGTTACAGAACGATTTGCAAGGCCCATAAGACCAGATACACGCTTGAGAGTTATGAGAAAAAACTCATCGTTTTCCTATTTTATGGTCGTTTTCATTAGCTATTGCCCACCATTTTGGGGTTCTAGGGAGATTTGCTCGACTTGTAATACCCGATACACGTTTGAGAGTTAGCAAAAACTCGTCTTTTTCATGTTATATGGACGCTTTCATGAGCTATTGCCCATAGTTTTGGTGTTCCAGGATGATTTGCACGACCCATAAGACCTGATACATGTTTGAGAGTTATGACCAATAACTCGGTGTTTTCGCGTTTTATGGCTGTTTTCATGAGCTATTGTCCACAGTTTTGGTGTTCTAGAGAGATTTGCACGACCCACAAGACCCGATACATGTTTGAGAGACATGACCTAAAACTCGTCGTTTTCGCGTTTTATGGACATTTTCATGAGCTAGTGCCCACAGTTTGGGGTTTCAGGGCGATTTACATGACTCGTAACAACTGATACACGTTTGAGGGTCATGCGCAAAAACTCGTCGTTTTAATATTTTATGGCCATTTTCATGAGCTATTGCCCACAGTTTTGGTTTTCCAGAGCGATCTGTAGGGCCCATAAGACCCGGTACATGTTTGAGAGATATGACCAAAAACTCGTCGTTTTCGCGTTTTATTGAAGTTTTCATGAGCTATTGCCCAAAGTTTTGGGGTTCTAGGGCGATTTACATGACTCGTAATACCCGATACACATTTGAAAGTTACGAGTAAAAACTCGTCGTTTTCACATTTTACGGCCGTTTTCATGAGCTATTGCCCATAGTGTTTGTGTTCTAGGGCGATTTGTAGGGCCGATAAGACCCGATACTTGTTTGAGAGATATGACCAAATACCCGCCTTTTTGTGATTTATGGACGTTTTCATGAGCTATTGCCCACAGTTTTGGGGTTCCATTGGGATTTGTATGACCCATAAGACACGATACATGTTTGAGAGTTATGACCAAAAAGTCATCGTTTTTCGCGTTTATGGCCGTCTTCATGAGCTATTGCCCATAGTTTGGGGGTTGCAGGCCAATTTACATGACGCGTAACTCCCAATACATGTTTTAGAGTTATGCGCAAAAACCCGTCGTTTTCATGTTTTATGGATGTTTTCATGAGCTATTGCCACAGTTTTGGGGTTCCAAGGCGATTTACACGACTCGTAACAACCGATAGACGTTTGAGAGTTGTGCGCAAAAACTCATCGTTTTCATATTGTATTTCCGTTTTGAGGAGCTATTGCCCACAAGTTTGGTGTTCTAGAGCGATCTGCCGGGCCCATCAGAACCGATACATGTTTGAGAGATATGACCAAAAACTCGTCGTTATCGTGTTTTATGGAGGTTTTAATGAGCTATTGCCCGCACTTTTAGGGTTCCATGGGGATTTGCATGGCCTGTAAGACACGATACATGTTTGAGAGTTATGACCAAAAACTCGGTGTTTTCGAGTTTTATGGCTATTTTCATAAGCTATTGCCCACATATTTGGTGTTCCCGGGCGATATGCATGGCCCATAAGACCCGATACATGTTTAAGAGACATGACCAAAAACTCTTCCTTTTCACGTTTTATGGACGTTTTCATGAGTTATTGCCCACAGTTTTGGCATTCTTGGGTGATTTACACGACTCGTAATACCCGATACACGTTTGAGAGTTATGAGCAAAAACTCGTCGTTTTCACATTTTATGGATGTTTTCATGAGCTATTGCCCATAGTGTTAGTGTTCTAGGGTGATTTGTAGGGCCTATAAGACACGATACATGTTTGACAGATATGACAAAAAACTCGTCGGTTTCGCGATTTATGGACGTTTTCACGAGCTATTGCCCACAGTTTTGGGGTTCCATTGGAATTTGCATAGCCCGTAGGACACAATACATGTTTGAGAGTTATGACTAAAAATTCGCCGTTTTCGCGTTTTATGGCCGTCTTCATGAGCTATTTTGCACACAATTTGGGGGTTGCAGGCCGATTTACATGACTCATAACACCCGATACACGTTTTAGAGTTATGAACCAAGACCTATCGTTTTCACGCTTATGGCCGTTTTCATAAGATATTGTCCACAATTTTGGTGTTCTAGGGCAATTTGCAGGGCGCATAAGATTCGATAAATGTTTGAGAGATATGACCAAAAACTCATCGTTTTCGTGTTTTATGGAGGTTTTCATGAGCTATTGCCCGCAGTTTTGGGGTTCCATGGGGATTTGCATGGCCTGTAAGACATGATACATGTTTGAGAGTTATGACAAAAACTTGGTGTTTTTTGAGTTTTATGGCCGTTTTCATGAGCTATTGCCCATAATTTTGGTGTTCCGGGGCGAAATGCATGACCCATAAGGCCCGATACATGTTTAAGAGACATGAGCAAAAACTCGTCGTTTTCACGTTTTATTTTCATGAGCTATTTCCCATAGTTTTGGTGTTGTAGAGATATTTGCACGTCCCATAAGACCCGATACATGTTTGAGAGACATGACCAAAAATCCATCGTTTTCGCGTTTTATGGACATTTTCATGAGATAGTGCCCACAATTTTGGGGTTTCAAGGCGATTTACATGACTCGTAACACCCGATACACGTTTGAGAATTATGCACAAAAACTCATCGTTTTCATATTTTATCGCCGTTTTCATGAGCTATTGCCCACAATTTTTGTTTTCGAGAGCGATCTATAGGGCCCATAAGACCCGATACATGTTTGAGAGATATGACCAAAAACTCGTTGTTTTCACGTTTTATGGATGTTTTCATGAGCTATTGCCCATAGTTTTTGGGTTCCATTGTGATTTGCATGGACCGTAAGACACAATACACGTTTGAGAGTTACGAGCAAAAATATAACACCCCAACATTAGAGCTTAGAAATAAGCTGAGATAAGGTGTGTGCATTGCATTCATGCATAGAAAATCTAGATAATTTTCGCGCCTTTAAATAAAACTTGTCAAAGTGATTGCAGCTTCTCTTAACTTGGTGGAACTGAAGTAGATTATCAACTTGACTACGGTAAGTTTCAATATGAACTTTGCTAAATCCTTATATTTGGGTAATATAATTAGATCTAATGGTATATCAAATGTAATAAAACTAAGTCACAACGCACTACTTAACAAGGAGTACCAGATCTTCTAGAGATCATTACATGGTATTCCCTACAACAACTCAAGGATGAATACTTAATATTTTAAAGATGATATCAAGGTATTATTTACCACAAACCCTGAATACCAAGTTAAGTATATGGCTTAATCAAAGAAACTCAATAATGAAACCTTGATATGCTTGCTTACTACAATTATCTAAGCCATGGATATCATGATAGTTCTTAAACATTAACTCTTATCACAAATAGAGTTGAAGAGGAAGGCAAGCCAAGACCATCCAACATATACTCTTAATATCATATTACGAGAGAACATTCCTATTTAACCAAGACCTAGTGTCAATTGATCATCAATGTTGAGTCATCAATTCTTGACCTAGCACTTATTGACTCTTAACTTTGACCTATTATATTGAGCTTCCAAAGACCTCAAGTAAATTAATAAGAAGAAGGAACTAGTTATGATAGAGTGTGCCATCATCAATGGAATGAGATCCTTAGTGGTGATCAAACCATTTGGTGTTGGAGGAGTTAACTCACTCATGAGTTAACTAGAAGAAGTATTTAAACCCAAGAGTATAGATCTTGATCAGACAATTAGAAGCCTAAGCTTTGCTTGATCAAAGGATGGTGGTCATTATTCTCAAGTCATTTGAGAATAGATGACCAGCAGGTAAAGAAGAGTTATGAGTATACCAAATTTGGTAAAACCTTAGTAAGTTAAATCATCTAGCTTGATCATTAGAAGTCAAGCTAGAGTTTGATGAAGTATATAATATGAGTTGTATGGAGTAGTTGGAGGCATAGTAGTTAAACAAGTTAATACAATAACAACTTGTATTATGGAGAGTAGTACCATACCTATTCTAGAGGATTGATATCACATGTCATATAGAGAGAATTTCAATCTTGCAAGCCTTAGAAGTAGATGCAAGGTTATTATAAAGGAGTTTATGGATGGAGTTAGAAATAACCAGATTGATGGATTCATCAAGGGTAGTGAAGAAGTGCAAGTTAGGTAGTAAAGGAAGAGTGCTAGGAGAATGGAATAATGAAGTTATAACTAACTAGATGAATGACTTCCTCAAGGGTAGTTTAGTAATGGAAGTGAGATATACTAGGAGAATAATGAAGGATTAATGTTGAAGTGGCATGACCATGTCATCATATGATGATGGATATGGTGGAGTCAAATGATTGGCTTATTCAGGAAGATGTGATCTTTTTGAATAAGATAAGAGTGATTTATAGAGTATATTTAGGAAATGAGTTCTTAACTAAAAACAAGCTTAGTGAAGCATTAAGGTAGGAGTGCTTGAGAAACTTTCAACCAAGGTCTTATCAAGCCACGAATAGAAGCATGTCTACTTCTTTGTCTAAAACCCTAGAACTAAGATGGTAGTAGAACCAATTCCTATTTTTAGGCAGCTAATGAATAGTATCTTTTAGTCAAATGAAATGTCTAAGAGATAATTATATTACCAGTTGAGAGAGTGTATTGATAAGAGCCCTGCCCATTTTGTTCTCTTAGATCTAATAGAAACCTAGACCCATGAACCAACAAGATTTCTCTAGGAAGTAATTCTAGTAACTCACTCTAAGTTGGGATATCATTCAGGATTGTAAGTTCTGGATCAATCCTTGAATCTTGATCCCTAGCAACATTCACTAAGAAACTTGAGGGTAGTGTATCCTCTAGAGTCCATAGTAAGTGTGGTATTAGAAACCCTAAGTAAATATTACTAGACATTAAGATCACTTGTGCCACATGAATGATAATGGTTGTTCACCATTATATAATAAACTTCAATCAACACATTAGCCACACTTAAGAAAGTAATGAACAATTAGTTCAAGAAGTGATCCATGCCTACTTTGAAAGAGAGTAGAATGGTTATGAAGAAAATGTAATGGAATTGGAATAAAAGAAATTCCCAACTTTAAAGAACCCTAAAATTTAAACCACCAAATTATGAACCCTAAGATTTAATTCATTATAAGGTTTATACATTAATCCTTATATGAGACTAAGCTTGAATAGAGTTCCATATACCTCATTAGCCATCTTAAACCACTACCATTACATTCATTAAGTGGAAATACAAATCATTTTTATAAGATTTTCCTATAGGAAGTAAATCTATAAAAACCAAATTCCTATTAATAACTTTTCTTTAAAATAACCTTTCATATACTCATGAATTTCAAAAATATAAAGAAAAATTAAAAGAGGTTTTATAGAATGAATCTCTAAACTCTTCTAAATATGCCACAAAGTTTCTAGATATTCACACCCTTGTAGAAATCATATTTGAAATGAAATTGTGAAAAACAAAAATAAAAATAGAAATAGAAAAGGGGAAAGAAGGAGTCTGCTAGCCGGACCAGTCCACCATGGACCATGTTCTATGCGTCGCCCGCGAGCAGCAGCAGCCATGTTTTGTTCACTCAGCCATGTCCCAACAGCAGCCTAGCCTGGGTACCCTTTCGCTCTCTCTCTCTCTGTCAAGTGGGGCCCGTGTGAGGAGATAACTGTCGTTCTCGTCTTCCTCCGCATGGTCGACACGCCGCCGGTGAGCCACGTCTCCACCAAAATCCTGGACCGCCCGGACGCGCTTGACTCACCCAGAGCCCCGTCTAAGTCGCCAGGCATCCGCTAGCTGGACAAATTCGCAGTGATTCACGCCTGGATCGAGCTCCAACATCACCGACATATCTCGGCCATCCCCGCTGATGCCGCCTTGACCTAGAAATAGACTGCGGAGAGCTGCATCAGTGTTCTTATCCATCCCTACCCTTTCTATTCCTCTCTCTTGCTCTCTATCCTCTACAAATTCACCGAAGCCGCCGGTGGCAAGCTCTAGCTAGTCTTTAATGTAGACTAGCTCGGTGACCGTGGAGTAGCTCGGAAGAAGCAGAGTGCTCAGTAGATCCTTGTAATACTTCAGACATTACGCTTTAAGTTCAAGCCTGGACGAACCAAAAGTGGACAAGGGATTCTACTTCGGAGGCCCAAGGCCACCCACGTGTAGCCCCGTCAAAGTGGAGCAGGGAACGGTACCGGCCTACCCCTTATCCACTTTCAAGAATATCGGGACAAGAGCAAGCGGCGTAAGCGACAGGTAACACGACCACGACATACACAAATGAGCATGTATGTCTGCGACTTACAATAGACATCAGAGTCACACCATCTAGAAACAATAGAAACAGAAATATTCAACGCCATGCGGCAAGATCCAAATATCCTAGATAGGTACAATAGTTTAGGATATCTCCTCAGACATCACACAACAGAGTATCAAGCGGAAACGGAATACAAGATCCAAGTACGGATAAGAAGCAAATTGGCATAAGATGCCACAAAACGAAGCACATCCCGCCCACAGATCTCATGGATCTCCATCCGTGAAATCTCTACACCTGATGGTCATTGCCACCATCATCGGTCTCTTCGACCCAGTAGCCTTCCTGAGAGTATACCTGTCCACCTAAACCAAATATTTATCGTGTGAGACCCTAGGGGTACTCAGCAAGTCTTAATGCATCTAAAGGGAACAACCTGGGGTGACGCAATTGCAGCGAAAGATAATATCTAAAAGTTCTATAGAGACACGCTACATCATCCTCCCAACCAGAGATAGGCAGACGCTCGTTAATTAATAGCAATAGTTAAATAAGCAACATAATTAACCTTGCACGCCCTCCTTCTCGCTTACTGACAAGAAGGCGGAAGAACCTCCCATCCGTTGGCAATTTTATTAACCATTCCATGAGTATTGTTCTATTTACTAGTCATTTCTTAGTCAAATTAAAGGCGGTACTTTAGTTATGCTTGTCTATGATCGAGAAACTATGCTCCAAGTCGTCCATAACAGCGAACACGGCTTTCAGAAAGATTTACCCTGCAGGGGTGCACAAATAGCAACACACACACGATCAACCTCGAGAAGAACCAAATAAAACACAACGAGGCCTCACGACAAAGCATTCACAGGATTCATAAATTATTTCAAGGGGCCACCCCACTAAGCTACCCGCAACGAAGTTGGCCGGCTCCGAGATGGACCCAGGTTCGTGTCAATGGCTGTAAACGACTGATGGCTCAATGCACGGCGCCCAGAAAAATGCTTGATGGCGGTGTTGATGTAGAGCTTGTTGGGAACCCCAAGAGGAAGGTATGATGAGCACAGCAGCAAGTTTCCCTCAGTTATGAAACCAAGGTTTAATCAAACCAGTAGGAGCAAGGAAACACCCCAAAGGTGTTACTAGCTGAGCTTTGGCGAGCACTACCGTGCTAGTAGCAACATGGAGACACCACAACACAAACACAAGACTTTGTCCCCAACTTGCGATGAGGTTGTCAATCTCACCGTGTTTTCAGGAAAACAAAGGATTAAACGTGTCGAATGGAAAGAAGTAAAAGTTTGCGTAAAGTAAACACAAAGCAAGAAAAGATTGTAGATTGTATGTAAAGAAAAAGGACCGGGATCCATAGTTCACTAGAGGTGGCTCTCCTTAAGATAGATAACATGCTGGGTGAACAAATTACAGCGGGGCAATTGACAAACACCGAGAAAGCAATACATGCATATACTAATCATCTTGACTCCTCTGAGACTTGATTGGGCATTACAACATAATACATAGACCACCATCCAACTGCATCTATGACTAATAATCCACCTTTAGGTTATCATCTAACCCCTCCAGATAAGTTGCAAGCAATAGATTATTGCTTTCTGAACTGCATAAAAGTAAACAATACGATTGTTCTATGAACAAAGGATTGTTGTTTTCTCCCTAGTAGCAACACATCTAGTACCTTAGAGATTTCATCACTTCCCCAGTTACGAGGCATGAACCCACTATAGAGCATAAATACTAACTCTTGGAGTTGCTAGCATCTACTTGGCCAAGATAGCTACTAACAACAGAAAGCATGCAAGATCTCAAATAACAAAGACATGATAGAATCAATAATCAATCTGAAATAGCATCTCAATATCCATCGGATCCCCGCAAACACAACATGTATGAATTACAAATAAATGATCCTGATCATGAACGGAGCTCACAAGATCTAAACATGAAAGCACAAAGGAGGAGAAACCAGCCATCTAGCTACTACATGGATCCGTAGTCCAAGGATGAACTACTCACACATCACACCGGAGGCTTGCATGGTGATGAAGAACGCCTCGAGTGAATTCCCTCTCTGGCAGTGCCGGGAAGAGCTTGATCCCTCCGATCTAGGGATGGAGATGACGGCGCTACAAACTCTTCGTGGATTTTGATCGGTACTTAGGGTTTTCGCCCGAGGAAATATATAGGCGGAAGGAGAGGCCGAGGGTGCGGAGCGGCCACACCACCTGGCGCCAGGCAGCCTGGCCGCACGGCCAGGTGGGGTGGTGGCTCCCTGGACCTTCTTCGTCTCGTATTCTGGCCCTTGATCACTACCGAAAAAATAGGCCATTTGGCTTTTGTCCCATAATTCGAGAATATTCATTTTCGACTTTCCGAACCAAAAACAGCAGAAAACAGGCGGCACTGTGGCTCTTGTTAATAGGTTAGTCCAAGAAATCATATGAAAAGTACTCCAAAGTTGGAACAAAACACAAGAAAGTGGATAAAACCAAGCATGGAACATCAAAAATTATAGATACATTTGCAATGTATCAACGACTGGGAACCTGAAAGTGTGACTGGGCTTGTCGATACTGCGAAAACACTCCACATTCCAAAACAGTACAGATACTCCACGTACAATCGTAAATAAAGCAGTAAAGCATGGCATAAGTACATGATAGTAATAAAGCCCCAAACTACGTGGTGGCCCCAAGAAATAAAGTACGAATCAAGCTCAGGCGTAGGGGATTCATGGTCCCACATGCGGATAGTGCGATAGTCAAGGAACAAGAATCAAGTACTCGGGGTCCTACTGGACACAAGTGAGCTTGAAGAACCAAATAACAGATAATGCTCACCGATGCCTGTTTCATTAGTTATCTACTCATATTAAGTTTTTTATGTACCTCATTATCCAAGGACTCACACAAACCCTACAGATGCAATTCTACGACTCGCATGGCTCAAACAACTCCTGTAGTAATGGCTCATGGGATGGAGGAACAATCTTCGGTGGGGTTTAAAATTAAAGGCTATGCAATACATGGGATTCAATTTAATGCAAACGCGACTCAATGATGCAATAGTAAGATAGAAGCATAGGTACTATATGTATGCAAGCATGGGGAATTGCTTGCCTGGCAGTTCTGTTGCAGGATAGGAAAGATCCAGGTAATACTCCTAAGGCTACTGGTATTCTCCTTGCTCAGTGTCTATGCGGATAAAAAACCAAACAAACAAGGGGCCGGAATAAATACCTTGCACAATCATATAAATCAGATGCAACAAGCAAGCAAGGGATTCCATGATGGAATGATGCACAATTGCATGATATAATATAGCATGGCATGGGTGAGGTGTGGAAACAAGAAATAAGCACTCTTATTAATTATTTTGTCAAGTTTTACTTGCATAAACCATTCAGGTTTTAAGTATTTATATGATGAATGATTCAATTCATATCATGGAATGCATAATCAGAATGGGCTCGGTGCGCTGATCGATTTAGACATATTATTTGTCGAATTCGGAAATATGGAATTAAAGTAATGAATTTATTAGGAAAAGGCATTTATTGGTAATTAAATAAATTCGAAATTTTTAAATTGCTCATCAATTGTTTTGGATAGCATCTTATTAATCCTTGTATTTTTCTGACCCATTTTTATATACAACACTTTGCAATTGCTCCAGCTCCAACCTCTTGCTGATGAGGACGATGAGGGCCTTGGAAAGACAACACGGTGATCGAGCATGAGGGGGAGGAGACCATGCAGGGGTCGAGCTCCCGATGCTCTCGTTCATGGCTTTGGTGGTGTTTTCTCTCAGGGATTTTTGGTGGAGAGGAGCAAGGATCGGAGGGTGGCGGCGGTTGATGGGGGAAAAGCAGCTAAAAGGGGGGGGGCTAGGGTTGCAGGGGAGCATCATAAAGGGCTTGGGTGCATGGCTCCATCATCCATCCATAGGATAGCGACAGGAGGGCGCACGGATGTGCTGACCTACAGACGAGCTTGGGGAAGATAAACAGAAGAAAAAAATGTTGGGCTAGGCACAGATGGATTTCTTCGGTGGGCTACAAAAGACTGCCAAGGTTCTTTCTCCTATTCTCTTTATATTCTTAGGTATGGTTTTACTTATTAATTTTTGTTATTTGTTTCAAGCAAATACAAACAACAACTTATTCAAATACTTTTGAAACTTGCAGAGATTTTGAAAGGAAGGAGTAGGGCACCACAAATGCGACATGACAGAAAAACACAAGACAGAGAGATGCCCACATAAAGTTCAAATTGGGGATTTACCAGATGAAGGATATTTAGGGTGTGGGAAAAGAATGAAAGCATGGAATAAAGATAGGATACATCCCAATTATTTATGAGCTAGAATTAAATACCAAAGGAAATGCATGGGCTCATAAATAATTAAGATGGAGGAGATGGTGGATGGAACCAAAGGAAGGTGACAATGTAGATGGTGGAAGGATTGCAAAAATATATGCCCTCAATTAAACTTGGGCAACAAACAATATATCAAGAAGAAAATACAATTAATAAAGCAATGTATATGAAGGAAGAACCAAATCAAAGGGTTTTATATGATGCTCAAATGCAATGTGGCATGGTGACATGAGCATGATATAATGGTGATGCAATAAATGATATGTAGGAAGTAGCAATATATAGACTAGGCAAGTAGCATTGCAATTGTTAGACAATTGGGATGCTACAATCCTTTGGGTGGAATACAGCAACAAGGGGAGCTCGGTGGAAGGTGAATTTCATTGTTTCCCTCCATCGGTGGCTGTCGGAATTCTGGACGGAGTACTCATCTCCAGCCACGCCGATTCGCGTCGACCAGCGTCCCAGTTTCAAGGTGAGATTGCGCATCTTTGCACCCTTATAGACCATGCTAGCGCTGGCCGTAGGCCTAGTTCCTCAAGTCACCGGAGCAAGCCGCCGTGGGTGCCCGTCGTAATCCCTGTTCCAGTGATCCATAGCCCGTGCAACCAATCCAGGTGCCATATTCTAGCGTCGCCGTCATACTACGATCAGATACAATTATTCCGGGATTCATGTTTATCAAACCGCATTACATTATTTATGCATAATTGCATCTTGCTTCTTTAAACATTCATCCTTACCAGACCAATGATGCTGTTTACAGAATTTTGGATCTTCTAGTGTCTCAAAGACCGTGATTGCATAATCTTGCAATCACAAAAGGCAAGTTCACACTTGCTCATGTCCTTTGATTATTTTCTACGCTTGTAACTCAACTATTGTCATCATGTGCATTTCAAAAAGGTCGAAAACACTATTTTCATAATTAACTTGAAATATCGATTACTGATCCTGGGTGATCAGCTAATCTATCATAACTGGCAATGGAACGCCATTTTACATGAATGTATCATCTAGGACTTAACAACCAATGTCGCCAGTGATTCTAGCATCGTATATTACGCGTTAACCATGAGATTTGGAATGGGACAAAGAAGTCAGCTGGATCTTCTTGCTTTCGCATGGACAGATGACCTTATCGTGAAGCTGTAGATTTCTCGTGGAGAGTCTAGAGAATCCAGCACATGGGTGGGACCCCTCAGTGCCCCGCGATCTAGGTGTCTAGATTATCTGTGCATAACTGTCGTAGTGGAGGTTCACCATAGATGATGGTGGATGCTAGGCAGAGGTGCTTACAAAGTCTTCGAGAGGCTACCCAGACTGTACTCGTGGTAGAGCTCTTGGGGGATCGTGTCTTCATGCGGGGTCATGGAGAAGGGCAGTGATTGGCTTGGATCTTAGTCTGGACATCAGACCAAGGAAGTGTGAACGAGCCTATAACTCAGATGTGCAACCAAGCTAAGGTCTCTCATGGGTAAAGCAACGCACCTCTATAGAGTGTAAGAACTATGACATGTTACTCCCTATTCCGAGAAGGAGCTACGAATGCAGCAGGAAAGGAACTCCATGAAAGTTCTGGTCAACCTGTGAAGGCTATCGGACATAGTTTTTAGAACAAAAGCAACCTTTGAAGAAATGTTTACGAAAACCTGCATTGCCTACGACCTATGGTCTGTGGCTTTAGATAGTGCATCAAACACTCCTTTTTAGTGAACTTGCTGAGTATGCTCGTACTCAACCGTACCTTCTTAATCCTTGCTAGGTTCTAAGCCATTGAAGACAACATCAACACCAACTTATGCTCAATAAACCATCATCGACAACTCAAGTTCTGCAGTAAAGTCAATGAAGTCAACATATACATCAACCAAAGTAAAGACGAAGTTCCTGATTAGATAGAAGTAGATAATCTAGCCATAAAACCTACTTCTGTAGAGCATTGCATTAGTAACAGTTGCAAGCCAGATAGTTTAGATGTTAATGTTTTTAGCTAGATATCTCTGAGTTATTATTTCTGATTCTTCTTTGTAGAGAGTTTATTCCTTTCTCTTTAAGATAGTTGTACTATGGATCTTTTGTAAATAGTCGAGTTGGAATTCTATAGTCATGTCTTGGACCTGCTGTGTTTCTGTTGTACCACTCTGAGGGATGTAATACCAGTGAACGGTGTTTCATTGGTGCTATGTCAATGACTATAGTGTACTACATCATGAAGTGGTATGCCGGGTCACCGCAAAAAACTCGTCGTTTTCACATTTTATGGACGTTTTCATGAGCTATGCACATAGTGTTTGTGTTCTAGGGAAATTTGCAGGGCCCATAAGATCTGATACATGTTTGAGAGATATGACCAAAAAACTCGTCTTTTTCACATTTTATGGATGTTTTCATGAGCTATTGTCCATAGTTTTGGGGTTCCATTGGGATTTGCATGGCCCGTAAGACACGATACATGTTTGAGAGTTATGACAAAAAAGTCATCGTTTTCGCATTTTATGGCCGTCTTCATGAGCTATTGCCCACAGTTTGGGGGTTGCAGGCCGATTTACATGACACGTAACTCCCAATACACGTTTTAGAGTTATGAGAAAAAACCCATCGTTTTCACATTTTATGTTCGTTTTCATGAGCTATTGCCCACAGTTTTTGTGTTCCAGGGTGATTTGCAGGGCCTAGAAAAACAGATACATGTTTGAGAGATATGACAAAAAAACTCATTGTTTTCGCGTTTTATGGACGTTTTCATGAGTTGTTGACCACCGTTTTGGGGTTCCATTATGATTTTCATGTACCATAAGATACGATACATGTTTGAGAGTTATGAGCAAAAACTCGCTGTTATGATGTTTTATGGCCGTTTTCATGAGCTATTGCCCACATTTTTGGAATTCTAGGGCAATTTACACGACGCGTTACTCCCGATACACGTTTTAGAGTTATGAGAAAAAACTCGTTGTTGTCAAGTTTTATGGCCGTTTCCATTAGCTATTGCCCACATTTTTGGTGTTCTAGGGCAATTTGCAGGGCCCATAAGATCCGATACATGTTTGAGAGATCTGACCAAAAACTCGTCGTTTTCGCGTTTTATGGCTGTTTTTATGAGCTATTGCCCACAGTTTTGGCGCTCCATGGGGATTTGCATGGCCCCTAAAGACGCGATACATGTTTGAAAGTTATGACCAAAAATTCGTCATTTTCGCGTTTTATGGCCGTCTTCATGAGCTGTGGCCCACAGTTTGGGGGTTGCAGGCCGATCTACACGACGCGTTACTCCCAATACATGTTTTTGAGTTATGAGCAAAAATCCGTTGTTTTCATGTTTTATGGATGTTTTCATGAGCTATTATCCACAATTTTGGTGTTCCAGGGCAATTTGCAGGGCCCATAAGATCCGATACATGTGGGAGAGATATGACCAAAAACTCGTCGTTTTCGTGTTTTGTGGAGGTTTTCATGAGCTACTGCCCGTAGTTTTGGGGTTCCATGGGGATTTGCATGGCCTGTAAGTCACGATTCATGTTTGAGTTATATGACCAAAAACTCATCGTTTTCATATTTTACGGTTGTTTTCATGTTTTATGGTTGTTTTCATTAGCTATTAACCACGATTTTGGGGTTCTAGGGCGATTTTCTCGACTTGTAACACTCGATACACGTTTGAGAGTCATGAGCAAAAACTTGTCGTTTTCACGTTATATGGCTGCTTTCATGAGCTATTGCCCATAGTTTTGGTGTTCCAGGGCGATTTGCACGACCCATAAGACCTGATAAAGTTTTGAGAGTTATGACCAATAACTCGGCGTTTTCATGTTTTTGGGCCGTTTTCATGAGCTATTGCCCACAATTTTGGTGTTCTAGAGAGATTTGCACGACCCATAAGACCCAATACATGTTTGAGAGACATAACCAAAAACTCGTCGTTTTTACGTTTTATGGACATTTTCATGAGCTAATGCGCACAGTTTTGGGGTTTCAGGGCGATTTACATGACTCGTAATACCCGATACACGTTTGAGAGTTATGCGCAAAAACTCGTCGTTTTCATATTTTATGGCCGTTTTCATGAGCTATTGCCCACTGTTTTGGTTTTCCAGAGCGTTCTGTAGAGCCCATAAGACCCAATACATGTTTGAGAGATATGACCAGAAATTCGTCGTTCTCGCGTTTTATCGATGTTTTCATGAGCTATTGCCGACAATTTTGGGGTTTTCTAGGGTGATTTACACGACTCGTAATACCCGATACACGTTTGAGAGTTACGAGCAAAAACTCGTCGTTTTCACATTTTACGGCCGTTTTCATGAGCTATTGCCCATAGTGTTTGTGTTCTAGGGTGATTTGCAGGGGCCCATAAGACCCGATACATGTTTGAGAGATATGATCAAAAACTCGCCTTTTTCGCATTTTATGAACGTTTTCGTGAGCTATTGCCCACAGTTTTGGGGCTCCATTAGGATTTGCATGGCCCATAAGACACGATACATGTTTAAGAGTTATGACAAAAAATTCATCGTTTTCGTGTTTTCCAAAGCAATCTGCAGGGCCCAATAAGACCCGATACATGTTTGAGAGATATGACCAAAAAACTCATTATTTTCGCGTTTTGTGGACGTTTTCATGAGCTATTGCCCACAGTTTTGGGGTTCTAGGGTGACTTACACGACTCGTAATACCCAATACACGTTTGAGAGTTATGACCAAAAAGTCATCGTTTTCACATTTTACGGCCGTTTTCATGAGCTATTGCCCATAGTGTTTGTGTTCCAGGACAATTTGCAGGGCCCATAAGACCCAATACTTGTTTGAGAGATATGACCAAAAACTCGCCTTTTTCGTGTTTTATGGACATTTTCATGAGCCATTGCCCATAGCTTTGGGTTACATTGGGATTTGCATGGCCCGTAAGATACGATACATGTTTGAGAGTTATGGCCAACAAGTCATCGTTTTCGCGTTTTTTGGCCGTCTTCATGAGCTATTGCCCATAGTTTGGGGTTGCAAGCCGATTTACACGATGCGTAACTCCCAATACAAATTTCAGAGTTATGAGCAAAACCCCGTCGTTTTCACGTTTTATGGCCGTTTTCATGAGCTATTGCCCACAGTTTTGGTGTTCCAGGGCAATTTGCAGGGCACATAAGATCCGATACATGTTTGAGAGATATGACCAAAAACTCATTGTTTTCGGGTTTTATGGACGTTTTCATGAGCTATTGCCCAAAATTTTGGGGTTCCATTGTGATTTGCATGGACCGTAAGACATGATACACATTTTAGAGTTATGAGCAAAAACCCACCGTTTTCACGTTTTATGGCCGTTTTCATGAGCTATTGCCCACAGTTTTGGGGCTCCATGGTGATTTGCATGGCCCCTAAATAAACGATACATGTTTGAAAGTTATGAACAAAAAGTCATCGTTTTCGCGTTTTATGGCCGTCTTCATGAGCTATTGCCCACAGTTTTGGGGTTCCAGGGCGATTTACACGACTTGTAACACCCGATACACATTTGAGAGTTATGCGCAAAAACTCACCGTTTTCATATTTATGGCCGTTTTCATGAGCTATTGCCCACAGGTATGGTGTTCCAGAGCGATCTGCAGGGCCCATAAGAACCGATATATGTTTGAGAGATATGACTAAAACCTCATCGTTTTCGTGTTTTATGGAGGGTTTTCATGAGCCATTGCCCACACTTTTGGGGTTCCATGGGGATTTGCATGGCCTGTAAGACACGATACATGTTTCAGAGTTATGACCAAAAACTCGCCGTTTTCGCCTTTTATGGCCGTTTTCATGAGCTATTGTCCATATTTTTGGTGTTCCCGGGCGATATGCATGGCTCATAAGACCCGATACATGTTTAAGAGACATGACCAAAAGCTCTTCTTTTTCACATTTTATGGATGTTTTCATGAGCTATTGCCCAGAGTTTTGGGGTTCTTGGGCGATTTACACGACTCGTAATACCCAATACATATTTGAGAGTTATCAGCAAAAACTCGACGTTTTCGCGTTTTATGGACATTTTCAAGAGCCATTGCCCATAGTTTTGGGGTTCCATTAAGATTTGCATGGCCCGTAATACACGCTACATGTTTGAGAGTTATGACCAAAAATTCATTGTTTTCACGTTTTATGGCTGTCTTCATGAGCTTTTGCCCACAATTTAGGGGTTGCAGGCCGATTTACATGACTCATAACACCCGATACACGTTTTAGAGTTATGAGCCAAAACCTATTGTTTTCACATTTTATGGCTGTTTTCACAAGCTATTGCCTATAGTTTTGGTGTTCTAGGGCAATTTGCAGGGCCCATAAGATTCGATACATGTTTGAGAGATATGTCCAAAACTCGTCGTTTTCGTGTTTTATGGAGGTTTTCATGAGCTATTGCCCGTAGTTTTGGGGTTCCATGGGGATTTGCATGGCTTGTAAGACACGATACATGTTTGAGAGTTATGACCAAAAACTCTGTGTTTTCGAGTTTTATGGCTGTTTTCATGAGCTACTGCCCATAATTTTGGTGTTCTGGCGCGATATGCATGACACATAAGACCCGATACATGTTTAAGAGACATGAGCAATAGCTCTTTGTTTTCGTGTTTTATGGACGTTTTCATGAGCTATTGCCCACAGTTTTGGGGTTCCAGGGCGATTTGCACGTCCCATAAGACCCGATACAGGTTTGAGAGTTATAACCAAAAACTCAGCATTTTCGCGTTTTATGGCTGTTTTCATGAGCTATTGCCCATAGTTTTGGTGTTCTAGAGAGATTTGCATGTCCCATAAGACATGATACATGTTTGAGAGACGTGAACAAAAACCCGTTGTTGTCGTGTTTTATGGATATTTTCATGCGCTAGTGCCCATAGTTTTGGGGATTCAGGGCGATTTACACGACTCGTAACACCCGATACACGTTCAGAATTATGCGCAAAAACTCGTCGTTTCCAAATTTTATGGCCGTTTTCATGAGCTATTGCCCACAGTTTTGGTTTTCCATAGCTCTTTGTAGGGCCCATAAGACCCGATACATGTTTGAGAGATATGACCAAAAACTCGTCGTTTTCGCTTTTTATGGATGTTTTCATGAGCTATTGCCCACAGTTTTGGGTTCCATTGGGTTATCACCATAAGATACAATACATGTTTTAGAGTTATGACCAACAAGTCATCGTTTTCGTGGAGTAGTTCGGAAGAAGCGCCGTGCTCGGTAGATCCTCTAGGTGGAATACATCAACAAGAGGAGCTCGGTGGAAGGTGAATTTCATTGTTTCCCTCCGTCGGTGGCCGCCAGAATTCTGGATGGAGTACTCAGCTCCGGCCACCCTGATTCGCGTCGACCATTGTCCCAGCTTCAAGGTGAGATTGCGCATCTTTGCACCATAATATACCATGCTAGTGCTGGCCGTAGGCCTAGTTCCTCAAGTCAGCGGCGCAAGCCCCCGCGGGTGCCAGTCATAATCCCTATTCTGGTGATCCATAACCCATGCAACCAATTTTGTTTGAACCGCCATCTCATGTAGATTCGAATGCACCTCTCCGCGTTGTCCCAGGTGCCATATTCTGGTGTCGCCGTCGTACTTCGACGAGGTGATGTCATGCGCCGGTGAGGTGATGTCATCATGGACCGAGTCCTCGTGTTGATCAGTCTACGTCCGCGTGGCTTTTCGACGTGGCCAATGGCCCACCTGTTTGTGACTCAGGCTAGAGTCAGTATTGGTGTAAAAAGATCTAACCTACATGTGTGTCATGCTGACGCCAACACGGACACAATAAAACATTTAAATATTTTCTTTTAGAATTTTAGAAAATTATTTAATCTTATTAAATCAATAGCTTTTGTTTTATAACTCAGAAAAATATGTGTTATATATCAAAATATCCAGAAAAATAAATTCTATAATCTAAACCTATTATCATATTTTATGGCCGTTTTCATGAGCTATTGCCCATAGTTTTGTTTTTTCAAAGCGATCTGCAGGGCCCATAAGACCCGATACATGTTTGAGAGATATGACCAAAAACTCACCATTTTCGCGTTTTACGGACGCTTTTATGAGCTATTGCCCACAATTTTGGGGTTCTTGGGTGATTTACACGACTCGTAATACCCAATACACGTTTGAGAGTTACGAGCAAAAACTCATCATTTTCACATTTTATGACCGTTTTCATGAGGTATTACCCATAGTGTTTGTGTTCCAGGACGATTTGCAGGGTCCATAAGACCCGATACTTGTTTGATAGATATGACCAAATACTTGTTTGAGAGATATGACCAAAAACCTATTATCATATTTTATTTTCCAATTTAAATAAAATAATTAGTATTAATTAGTAAATACCCTATTAATGTTAAATCTTAAATAAATATATTCTATTATTTAAAAAAATCATAAAAATAAATATAATATATCAAAATTATTAGAAAAAAATATACATTTATAAGTTTATTTTGTACATTTTTGTGACACTTAACTAAGTATTTATTATTTATTTATTATTTATAAAGTGATAAAACTTATAAAAATCATATATTATTATTTAAAAATCTCAAAAATACATATAATATACCAAAATGATCACACAAATAATATCTACATGTTAAAAATGTAACATTCCACTTTTTAAGTAAGTAAAAATTTACTACCCTAATAAATTGAATACAAACCTATTTTCTTAGTTGGTAATTTATAAAAGTAGGTATAAAATTGCTAATACCTCTAATATGTCCATTAGAAGTCTAAAAAAAGTATTAGTCTTAAAAATATTAATATTACGAAATCTAAATAGTCCCAAACATCTTAATTACAATTTATGATAAACTATCATTCCTAAATAAGTGTAGCATTTCCCAAAAGGAGATATCAAATATACAATCCTCAAGATTATTATTTTGAAATTATTAAAACCTTTTACCATTAGTTTAACCACAAGTTTATAAATATATTATAAATCGAAAGGTAATTCATAAGTAGTTAAACAATATTATTTCCTTGTTTACAAATTATAACCACACATTTATAAGGAGACAAATGATTCAATTCAATCATAAAGTTTAGAAACTACTACTCAATTAAAAGTAATACCACTCTTAACTAACCTTACTATAAAACATTAAGAAGTGGGTCACATATAATATAATACATATTCCAAATATCTAAGTATTCCCTCCAAGTGGAATAACTATTCAAAAATACTAATTGCTTTCTTCTTTAATACTCATAACTGGTAAGAAAACCTTAAGGTGTTAGCTTTAAGTTTAAATGCTTTTACTTTGTAAAAGTAACCTTTTCCTCGAAAGTTATTCTTTTAAGAAACATTAAAAGTAATCCTTTAACGCTTCTTTGAAAGCTCTAATTGATTAATAATGTTGCTTAAGAAGTCTTTTAGATACCATGACCCATTTGAGTGATTTAGTATTGCATGATTCTTGTCGTACTTGCATATTGTTTCACACACTCTCACAAGCCTTAACAAGAAGCACATGTGTGAAGCTTGTATAGAAGTGCAACACATTTCAAAGAACTCATCACAAACTCCAAACCCTAGATCAGATACAATTATTTCAGGGATTCACATTTATCAAACTTCATTACAATACTTATGCGTAATTGCATCTTTCTTCTTTAAACATTCGTCCTTGCCGGACCAATGATGTTGAGTCTCTTGAAGAATGTGATTGCATAATCTTGCAATCACAAAAGGCAAGTTCACACTTTCTCATGTCCTTTGATTATTTTCTATGCTTGTAATTCAACTGTTGTCATCACTTGCATTTCAAAAAGGTCGAAAACACTATTTTCATAATTAACTTGAAATATTGATTACTGATCTAGGGTGATCAACTAATCTATCATGGGTAAAGCAACGCAACTCTGCAGAGTGTAAGAACTGTGACATGTTACTCCCTGTTCCAGGAAGGAGCTACGAACGCGGCAGGAAAGGAAATCCATGAAAATTCTAGTCAACCTATGAAGGCTATCGAACATAGTTTTTCAGAATAAAACCAACCTTTGAAGAAATGTTTACGAAAACCTGCATTGCCTACGACCTATGGTATGTGGTTGTAGATAGTGCATCAAACACTCATTTTTAGTGAATTTTCTGAGTATGCTCATAATCAACCGTACCTTCTTAACCCTTGCTAGGTTCTAAGACATTGAAGACGACACCAACACCAACTTATGCTCAAGAAACCATCATCGACAACTCAGGTTCTTCAGTAAAGTCAATGAAGTCAACATATACATCAACCAACATGAAGACAAAGTTCCTGATTAGATTGGAGTAGATACTCTAGCCAAAAAACCTACTTCTGTAGAGCATTGAATTAGTAGCAATTGCAAGGCAGATAGTTTAGATGTTAGTCTTTTTAGCCAGATATCTCTGAGTTATTATTTCTACTTCTTCTTTGTAGAGAGTTTCTTCCTGTATCTTTAAGATAGTTTTACTATGGATATTTTGTAAAGAGTCGAGTTGTAATTCTATAGTCATGTCTTGGACCTGTTGTGTTTCTGTTGTACCACTCCGAGGGATGTAATACTAGTGAACGATGTTTCATTGGTGTTATGTCAACTGACTATAGTGTACTACATCATGAAGTGGTATGCTGGGCACCGCAAGAAACTCATTGTTTTCACATTTTATGGCTGTTTTCATGAGCTATTGCCCATAGTGTAGATGTTCTAGGGCGATTTGTTGTGCCCATAAGACCCGATACTTGTTTGAGAGATATGACAAAAAACTCGCCTTTTTCGCATTTTGTGGATGTTTTCATGAGCTATTGCCCACGGTTTTGGGGTTCCATTGGGATTTGCATGGCCCGTAAGTCACGATACATGTTTGAGAGTTATGACCAGAAAGTCATCGTTTTTGCATTATATGGCCGTCATCATGAGCTATTGCCCACAGTTTGGGGGTTTGCAGGCCAATTTACATGACGCGTAACTCCCGATACACGTTTTATAGTTATGAGCAAAAACCCATTGTTTTCTCATTCTATGGCCGTTTTCATAAGCTATTTCCCACAGTTTTGGTGTTCCAAGGTGCTTTCTAGGGCCTAGAAGAACCGATACATGTATGAGAGATATGACAAAAAACTCATTGTTTTCGTGTTTTATGGACGTTTTCATGAGCTATTGCCCACCGTTTTGGGGTTCCATTTTAATTTTCATGGACCATAAGATACAATGCATGTTTGAGAGTTATGAGCAAAAACTCGCTGTTTTCACGTTTTATGTCCGTTTTCATGAGCTATTGCCCACATTTTGGTGTTCTAGGGCGATTTGCAGGGCCCATAAGATCCGATACATGTTTGAGAGATATGACCAAAAACTCATTGTTTTCGCATTTTATGGACGTTTTCACGAACTATTGCCCACGGTTTTGGTGTTCCAGGGCAATTTGCATGGCCCGTAAAGACACGATGCATGTTTGAAAGTTATGACCAAAAAGTCATCGTTTTCGCGTTTTATGGCAGTCTTCATGAGCTATTGCCCTTAGTTTGGGGGTTGAAGGCTGATTTACATGACTCATAACATCCGATACATGTTTTAGAGTTATGATCACAAACCTGCCGTTTTCATGTTTTATGGCCGTTTTCATGAGCTATTGCCCACAGTTTTGGTGTTACAGAACGATTTGCAAGGCCCATAAGACCCGATACACGCTTGAGAGTTATGAGAAAAAACTCGTCATTTTCATGTCTTATGGCCGTTTTCATTAGCTATTGCCCACCATTTTGGGGTTCCAGGGCAATTTGCTCGACTTGTAACACTGGATACACGTTTGAGAGTTATGAGCAAAAACTCATCATTTTCACGTTATATGGCCACTTTCATGAGCTATTGCCCATAGTTTTGGTGTTCCAGGGCGATTTGCATGACCCATAAGACCCGATACAAGTTTGAGAGTTATGACCAATAACTCGGTGTATTTGCATTTTATGGTTGTTTTCATGAGCTATTGCCCATCGTTTTGGTGTTCTAGACATATTTGCATGACCCATAAGACCTGATACATGTTTGAGAGACATGACCAAAAACTCATCGTTTTCACGATTTATGGACATTTTCATGACCAGTGCCCACAGTTTTGGAGTTTCAGGGCGATTTAGACGACTTGTAACACCCGATACACGTTTGAGAGTTATGCGCAAAAACTCGTCGTTTTCATATTTTATGGCCGTTTTCATGAGCTATTGCCCACAGTTTTGGATTTCCAGAGCGATTTGTAGGGCCCATAAGACCCGATACATGTTTGAGAGATATGACCAAAAACCAGTCGTTTTCGCATTTTATCGATGTTGTCGTGAGCAATTGCCCACAATATTGGGGTTCTAGGGCGATTTACACGACTCGTAATACCCGGTACTTGAGAGTTACGAGCAAAAACTCGCCGTTTTTACATTTTATGACTGTTTTCATGAGCTATTACCCATAGTGTTTGTGTTCCAGGGCAATATGCAGGGGCCAATAAGACCCGATACTTATTTGAGAGATATGACCAGAAACGCGCCTTTTTCGCGATTTATGGAAGATTTCATGAGCTATTGTCCATAATTTTGGGGATCCATTGGGATTTGCATGGCCCATAAGACGATACATGTTTGAGAGTCATGACCAAAAACTCATCGTTTTCGCGTTTTATGGCCATCTTCATGAGGTATTGGATATACTTTGGGGATTGCAGGCCGATTTACACGACGCGTAACTCCCGATACATGTTTTAGAGTTATGAGCAAAAACCCGTCGTTTTCACGTTTTATGGCCGTTTTCATGAGCTATTGCCCACAGTTTTGGTGTTCTAGGGCGATTTGCAGGATCCATAAGACCCAATACATGTTTGAGAGAGATGACCAAAAACTCGTCGTTTTCATGTTTTATGGACGTTTTCATGATCTATTGCCCACAATTTTAGGGTTCCAGGGCGATTTGCGCGTCCCATAAGACCCGATACAGGTTTGAGAGTTATGCCCGAAAACTCGGCGTTTTCGCGTTTTACGGACGTTTTCATGAGCTATTGCCCTTAGTTTTGGTGTTCGAGAGAGATTTGCACGTCCCATAAGACCCGATACATGTTTGAGAGACATGACCAAAAACTCGTCGTTTTCGCGTTTATGGACATTTTCATGAGCTAGTGCCACAGTTTTTGGTTTTTAGGGCGATTTACACGACTCGTAACACCTAATACACGTTTGAGATTCATGCGCAAAAACTCATCGTTTTCATATTTTATGGCCGTTTTCATGAGCTATTGCCCACAATTTTGGTTTCCAAAGCGATCTGCAGGGCCCATAAGACCCGATACATGTATGAGAAATATGACTAAAAACTCGTCATTTCCGCGTTTTATGGACGTTCTCATGAGCTATTGCCCATAATTTTTGGGTTCTAGGGTGATTTACATGACTCATAATACCCAATGCACGTTTGAGAGTTACGAACAAAAAACTCACCGTTTTCACATTTTACGGCCCATAGTGTTTGTGTTCGAGGATGATTTGTAGGGCCCATAAGACCCGATACTTGTTTGAGAGACATGACCAAAAACTCGCCTTTTTCGCGTTTTATGGATGTTTTCATGAGCTATTGCACACAGTTTTGGGTTCCATTAGGATTTGCATGGCCCGTAAGGTACGATACATGTTTAAGAGTTATGACCAACAAGTCATCGTTTTCGCGTTTTATGGCCGTTTTCATGAGCTATTGCCCATAGTTTGGGGTTACAAGCCGATTTAAAGGACGAGTAACTCCCACTACACATTTCAGAGTTATGAGCAAAAACCCGTCGTTTTCATGTTTTATGGCTGTTTTCATGAGCTATTGCCCACAGCTTTGGTGTTCCGGGGCGATTTGCAGGGCCCATAAGACCCGATACATGTTTGCGAGATATGACCAAAAACTCATTGTTTTTGGGTTTTGTGGACGTTTTTATGAGCTATTGCCCACATTTTTGGTGTTCCACTGTGATTTGCATGTACCATAAGCCACGATACATGTTTCAGAGTTATGAGCAAAACCTCGCCGTTTTTAAGTTTTATGGCCATTTTTCATTAGCTATTGCCCACATTTTGGGTGTTCTAGAGCGATTTGCATGGCCCATAACACCCAATACTTGTTTGAGAGATATGACCAAAGACTCATTGTTTTCGGGTTTTTTGGATATTTTCCTGAGCTATTGCCCACAGTATTGGGGTTCCATTGTGATTTGCATTGACAGAAAGACACGACACATGTTTGCGAGTTATGAGAAAAAACTCACCGTTTTCACGTTTTATGGCCGTTTTCATTAGCTATTGCCCATATTTTTGGTGTTCTAGGGCAATTTGCAGGGCCCATAAGATCCGATACATGTTTGAGAGATATGACCGAAAACTCGTCGTTTTCGCGTTTTATGGCCGTTTTCATGAGCTATTGCCCATAGTTTTGGGGCTCCATGGGGATTTGTATGGCCCCTAAAGATAAGATACATGTTTGGATGTTATGACCAAAAAGTCGTCGTTTTCGCGTTTTATGGCCATCTTCATGAGCTATTGCCCAAAGTTTGGGCGTTGTAGGCCGATTTACACAACGTGTTTCTCCCGATACACGTTTTAGAGTTATGAGCAAAAACCCGTCATTTTCACGTTTTATGGATGTTCTCATGAGCTATTGTCCACAATTTTGGTGTTCTTAGACGATTTGCAGGGCCCAGAAGACGCGATACATGTTTGTGAGATATGACCAAAAATTCATTGTTTTCGCGTTTTATGGAAGTTTTCATGAGAGCCCACAGTTTTGGGGTTCCAGGGTGATTTACACGACTCGTAACACCCGATACACATTTGAGAGTTATGCGCAAAAACTCATCGTTTTCATATTTTTTGGCTGTTTTCATGACCTATTGCCCACAGGTTTGGTGTTCCAGAGCAATCTGCAGGGCGCATAAGAACCGATACATGTTTGATTGATATGACCAAGAACTCGTGGTTTTCGTGTTTTATGGAGGTTTTCTGAGGCATTGCCCGCATTTTTGGGGTTCCATGGGGATTTGCATGGCTTGTAAGGAACGATACATGTTTGAGAGTTATCACGAAAACTTGCCATTTTCATGAGCTATTGCCCACATTTTTGGTGTTCCCGAGCGATATGCACGACCCATAAGACCCGATACATGTTTAAGAGACATGACCAAAAGCTCTTCTTTTTCACGTTTTATGGACATTTTCATGAGCTATTGCCCATAGTTTTTGGGTTCTTGGGCGATTTACACGACTCGTAATACCCGATACACGTTTGAGAGTTATGAGCAAAAACTCATCATTTTCACATTTTACGGCCGTTTTCATGAGCTATTGCCCATAGTGTTTGTGTTCCAAGACGATTTGTAGGGCCCATAAGACCCGATAATTGTTTGAGAGATATGACCAATACCTCGCCTTTTTCGTGTTTTATGGACGTTCTCATGAGCTATTGCACACAGTTTTGGGTTCCATTGGGATTTGCATGGCCCGTAAGATACAATATATGTTTGAGAGTTATGACCAACAAGTCACCGTTTTCACGTTTTATGGTTTGTCTTCAAGAGCTATTGCCCACAGCTTAGGGTTGCAAGCCGATTTACACGACGCATAACTCCCAATACACATTTCAGAGTTATGAGCAAAAACCCGTCGTTTTCACGTTTTATGCCCGTTTTCATGAGCTATTGCCAACTGTTTTGGTGTTCCAGGGCGATTTGCAGGGCCCATAAGACCCGAAACATGTTTGAGAGATATGACCAAAAACTCATTGTTTTCGGGTTTTATGGACGTTTTTGTGAGCTATTGCCCACAGTTTTGGGGTTCCATTGTGATTTGCATGGACTGTAAGACATGACACATGTTTCAGAGTTATGAGCAAAAACCCACCGTTTTCAAGTTTTATGGCCATTTTCATTAGCTATTGCCCATATTTTTGGTGTTCTAGAGCGATTTGCAGGGCTCATTAGACCCGATACTTGTTTGAGAGATATGACCAAAGACTCATTGTTTTCGGGTTTTATGGACATTTTCCTGAGCTATTGCTTGCAGCTTTGGGGTTCCATGGGGATTTGCATGGCATGTAAGACATGATACATGTTTTAGAGTTATGACCAAAAACTCGGTGTTTTCGAGTTTTCTGACTGTTTTCATGAGCTATTGTCCACAATTTTGGTGTTCTGGCGTGATATGCACGGCCCATAAGACCCGATACATGTTTAAGCGACATGAGAAAAAACTCGTAGTTTTCGTGTTTTATGGACGTTTTCATGAGCTATTGCCCACAGTTTTGGGGTTCCAGGGCGATTTGCACGTCCCATAAGACCTGATACAGGTTTGAGAGTTATGACCAAAAACTCGACGTTTTCACATTTTATGGCCATTTTCATGAGCTATTTCCCATAGTTTTGGTGTTCTAGAGATATTTGAACATCCCATAAAACTCGATACATGTTTGAGATACATGACCAAAAACTAGTCGTTTTCGCGTTTATGGACATTTTCATGAGCTAGTGCCACAATTTTGGGGTTTCAGGGCGATTTACACGACTCGTAACACCCGATACACGTTTGAGAGTTATGCGCAAAAACTCGTCTTTTCATATTTTATGGCCGTTTTCATGAGCTATGGCCCACAATTTTGGTTTCCAACGCGATCTGCAGGGCCCATAAGACCCAATGCATGTTTGAGTGATATGACCAAAACTCGTCATTTTCGTGTTTTATGGACGTTTTCATGAGCTATTTCCCACAATTTGGGGGTTCTAGGGTGATTTACATGACTCATAATACCCGATACATGTTTGACAGTTACGAGCAAAAACTCATCATTTTCACATTTTACGGCTGTTTTCATGAGCTATTGCCCATAGTGTTTGTGTTCCAGGATGATTTGTAGGGCCCATAAGACCCGATACTTGTTTGAGAGATATGACCAAAAAATCGCCTTTTGTGCTTTTATGGACGTTTTCATGAGCTATTGCACACAATTTTTTGTTCCATTGGGATTTGCATGGCCCGTAAGATACGATACGTGTTTGAGAGTTATGTCCAACAAGTCATCGTTTTCGCGTTTTATGGCCGTCTTCATGAGCTATTGCCCATAGTTTGGGGGTGCAAGCCGATTTACACAACGTGTAACTCCCAATACACATTTCAGAGTTATGAGCAAAAACCCGCCGTTTTCAAGTTTTATGGCCGTTTTCATTAGCTATTGCCCACATTTTTGGTGTTCCAGAGCGATTTGCAGGGCCCACAAGACCCGATACTTGTTTGAGAGATATAACCAAAGATTCATTGTTTTTGGGTTTTATGGACGTTTTCCTGAGCTATTTCCCACAGTATTGGGGTTCCATTGTGATTTGCATTGACCGTAAGTCACGATACATGTTTGAGAGTTATGAGCAAAAACTCACCGTTTTCACGTTTTATGGTCGTTTTCATTAGCTATTGTCCACAATTTTGGTGTTCTAGGGCAATTTCCAGGGCCCATAAGATCCGTTACATGTTTGAGAGATATGACCAAAAACTCGTCGTTTTCGCGTTTTATGGCCGTTTTCATGAGCTATTGCCCATAGTTTGGGGGTTGCAGGCCGATTTACACAACGTGCTTCTCCCGATACACGTTTTAGAGTTATGAGCAAAAACCCATCGTTTTCACGTTTTATGGACGTTTTCATGAGCTATTGTCCACAATTTTGGTGTTCCAAGGCAATTTGCAGCGCCCATAAGAACCGATACATGTTTGAGAGATCTGACCAAAAACTCATTGTTTTCACGTTTTATGGAAATTTTCATCAGCTATTGCCCACTTTTTTGGGGGTTCCAAGGCAATTAACACGACTCGTAACACCTGATACACATTTGAGTTATGCACAAAAACGTATCGTTTTCATATTTTATGGACGTTTTCATGAGCTATTGCCCATAGGTTTGGTGTTCCAGAACGATCTGCAGGACCCATAAGAACCGATACATGTTTGAGAGATATGACCAAAAACTCATCGTTTTCGTGTTTTATGGAGGTTTTCATGAGCCATTGCCCGCACTTTTGGGGTTCCATAGGGATTTGCATGGCCTGTAAGACACGATACATGTTTCAGAGTTATCACAAAACTCATCGTTTTCATGAGCTATTGCCCACATTTTTGGTGTTCCCGGGCGATATGCACGGCCCATAAGACCCGATACATGTTTAAGAGAGATGACCAAAAGCTCTTCTTTTTCACGTTTTATGGATGTTTTCATGAGCTATTGCCCACAGTTCTGGGGTTCTTGGACGATTTACACGACTCGTAATACCCGATACACGTTTGAGAGTTATGAGCAAAAACTCGTCGTTTTCACATTTTATGGTCGTTTTAATGAGCTATTGCCCATAGTGTTGGTGTTACAGGGCGATTTGCAGGGCCCATAAGACCTGATACATGTTTGAGAGATATGACCAAAAACTCGTCGTTTTCGTGTTTTATGGACACTTTCATGAGCTATTGCTTGCAGCTTTGGGGTTCCATGGGGATTTTCATGGCATGTAAGACATGATACATGTTTTAGAGTTATGACCAAAAACTCGGTGTTTTCGAAGTTTTTTCCAATCGCTTTCATGAGCTATTGTCCACAATTTTGGTGTTCTGGCGTGATATGCACGGCCCATAAGACCCGATACATGTTTAAGCGACATGAGAAAAAACTCGTAGTTTTCGTGTTTTATGGACGTTTTCATGAGCTATTGCCCACAGTTTTGGGGTTCCAGGGCGATTTGCACGTCCGATAAGACCTGATACAGGTTTGAGAGTTATGACCAAAAACTCGGCGTTTTCACATTTTATGGCCATTTTCATGAGCTATTTCCCATAGTTTTGGTGTTCTAGAGATATTTGAACATCCCATAAAACTCGATACATGTTTGAGATACATGACCAAAAACTAGTCGTTTTCGCGTTTATGGACATTTTCATGAGCTAGTGCCACAATTTTGGGGTTTCAGGGCGATTTACACGACTCGTAACACCCGATACACGTTTGAGAGTTATGCGCAAAAACTCGTCTTTTCATATTTTATGGCCGTTTTCATGAGCTATGGCCCACAATTTTGGTTTCCAACGCGATCTGCAGGGCCCATAAGACCCAATGCATGTTTGAGTGATATGACCAAAAACTCGTCATTTTCGTGTTTTATGGACGTTTTCATGAGCTATTTCCCACAATTTGGGGGTTCTAGGGTGATTTACATGACTCATAATACCCGATACATGTTTGACAGTTACGAGCAAAAACTCATCATTTTCACATTTTACGGCTGTTTTCATGAGCTATTGCCCATAGTGTTTGTGTTCCAGGATGATTTGTAGGGCCCATAAGACCCGATACTTGTTTGAGAGATATGACCAAAAAATCGCCTTTTGTGCTTTTATGGACGTTTTCATGAGCTATTGCACACAATTTTTTGTTCCATTGGGATTTGCATGGCCCGTAAGATACGATACGTGTTTGAGAGTTATGTCCAACAAGTCATCGTTTTCGCGTTTTATGGCCGTCTTCATGAGCTATTGCCCATAGTTTGGGGTTGCAAGCCGATTTACACAACGTGTAACTCCCAATACACATTTCAGAGTTATGAGCAAAAACCCGCCGTTTTCAAGTTTTATGGCCGTTTTCATTAGCTATTGCCCACATTTTTGGTGTTCCAGAGCGATTTGCAGGGCCCACAAGACCCGATACTTGTTTGAGAGATATAACCAAAGACTCATTGTTTTTGGGTTTTATGGACGTTTTCCTGAGCTATTTCCCACAGTATTGGGGTTCCATTGTGATTTGCATTG
This sequence comes from Avena insularis, assembly GCA_023614405.1. Taxonomy (NCBI): domain Eukaryota; kingdom Viridiplantae; phylum Streptophyta; class Magnoliopsida; order Poales; family Poaceae; genus Avena; species Avena insularis. Next base: position 104,522,063 of record CM042694.1, read on the forward strand.
ACCGTAAGTCACGATACATGTTTGAGAGTTATGAGCAAAAACTCACCGTTTTCACGTTTTATGGTCGTTTTCATTAGCTATTGTCCACAATTTTGGTGTTCTAGGGCAATTTCCAGGGCCCATAAGATCCGTTACATGTTTGAGAGATATGACCAAAAACTCGTCGTTTTCGCGTTTTATGGCCGTTTTCATGAGCTATTGCCCATAGTTTGGGGGTTGCAGGACGATTTACACAACGTGCTTCTCCCGATACACGTTTTAGAGTTATGAGCAAAAACCCATCGTTTTCACTTTTTATGGACGTTTTCATGAGCTATTGTCCACAATTTTGGTGTTCCAAGGCAATTTGCAGCGCCCATAAGAACCGAAACATGTTTGAGAGATCTGACCAAAAACTCATTGTTTTCACGTTTTATGGAAATTTTCATCAGCTATTGCCCACTTTTTTGGGGGTTCCAAGGCAATTAACACGACTCGTAACACCTGATACACATTTGAGTTATGCACAAAAACGTATCGTTTTCATATTTTATGGACGTTTTCATGAGCTATTGCCCATAGGTTTGGTGTTCCAGAACGATCTGCAGGACCCATAAGAACCGATACATGTTTGAGAGATATGACCAAAAACTCATCGTTTTCGTGTTTTATGGAGGTTTTCATGAGCCATTGCCTGCACTTTTGGGGTTCCATAGGGATTTGCATGGCCTGTAAGACACGATACATGTTTCAGAGTTATCACAAAACTCGTCGTTTTCATGAGCTATTGCCCACATTTTTGGTGTTCCCGGGCGATATGCACGGCCCATAAGACCCGATACATGTTTAAGAGAGATGACCAAAAGCTCTTCTTTTTCACGTTTTATGGATGTTTTCATGAGCTATTGCCCACAGTTCTGGGGTTCTTGGACGATTTACACGACTCGTAATACCCGATACACATTTGAGAGTTATGAGCAAAAACTCGTCGTTTTCACATTTTATGGTCGTTTTAATGAGCTATTGCCCATAGTGTTGGTGTTACAGGGCGATTTGCAGGGCCCATAAGACCTGATACATGTTTGAGAGATATGACCAAAAACTCGTCGTTTTCGTGTTTTATGGACACTTTCATGAGCTATTGCTTGCAGCTTTGGGGTTCCATGGGGATTTGCATGGCATGTAAGACATGATACATGTTTTAGAGTTATGACCAAAAACTCGGTGTTTTCGAGTTTTCTGACTGTTTTCATGAGCTATTGTCCACAATTTTGGTGTTCTGGCGTGATATGCACGGCCCATAAGACCCGATACATGTTTAAGCGACATGAGCAAAAACTCGTAGTTTTCGTGTTTTATGGACGTTTTCATGAGCTATTGCCCACAGTTTTGGGGTTCCAGGGCGATTTGCACGTCCCATAAGACCTGATACAGGTTTGAGAGTTATGACCAAAAACTCGGCGTTTTCACATTTTATGGCCATTTTCATGAGCTATTTCCCATAGTTTTGGTGTTCTAGAGATATTTGAACATCCCATAAAACTCGATACATGTTTGAGATACATGACCAAAAACTAGTCGTTTTCGCGTTTATGGACATTTTCATGAGCTAGTGCCACAATTTTGGGGTTTCAGGGCGATTTACACGACTCGTAACACCCGATACACGTTTGAGAGTTATGCGCAAAAACTCGTCTTTTCATATTTTATGGCCGTTTTCATGAGCTATGGCCCACAATTTTGGTTTCCAACGCGATCTGCAGGGCCCATAAGACCCAATGCATGTTTGAGTGATATGACCAAAAACTCGTCATTTTCGTGTTTTATGGACGTTTTCATGAGCTATTTCCCACAATTTGGGGGTTCTAGGGTGATTTACATGACTCATAATACCCGATACATGTTTGACAGTTACGAGCAAAAACTCATCATTTTCACATTTTACGGCTATTTTCATGAGCTATTGCCCATAGTGTTTGTGTTCCAGGATGATTTGTAGGGCCCATAAGACCCGATACTTGTTTGAGAGATATGACCAAAAAATCGCCTTTTGTGCTTTTATGGACGTTTTCATGAGCTATTGCACACAATTTTTTGTTCCATTGGGATTTGCATGGCCCGTAAGATACGATACGTGTTTGAGAGTTATGTCCAACAAGTCATCGTTTTCGCGTTTTATGGCCGTCTTCATGAGCTATTGCCCATAGTTTGGGGTTGCAAGCCGATTTACACAACGTGTAACTCCCAATACACATTTCAGAGTTATGAGCAAAAACCCGCCGTTTTCAAGTTTTATGGCCGTTTTCATTAGCTATTGCCCACATTTTTGGTGTTCCAGAGCGATTTGCAGGGCCCACAAGACCCGATACTTGTTTGAGAGATATAACCAAAGACTCATTGTTTTTGGGTTTTATGGATGTTTTCCTGAGCTATTTCCCACAGTATTGGGGTTAAAATATGATTTGCATTGACCGTAAGACACGATACATGTTTGCAAGTTATGAGCAAAAACTCGTTGTTTTCACGTTTTATGGCCGTTTTCATTAGCTATTGCCCACATTGTTGGTGTTCTAGGGCAATTTGCAGGGCCCATAAGATCTGATACATGCTTGAGAGATATGACCAAAAACTCGTCGTTTTCGCGTTTTATCGCCGTTTTCATGAGCTAGCCCACAGTTTTGGGGCTCCATGGGGATTTGTATGGCCCCTAAATACACGATACATGTTTGAAAGTTATGACCAAAAAGTCGTTATTTTCGTGTTTTATGGCTGTCTTCATGAGCTATTGCCCATAGTTTGGGGGTTGCAGGCCGATTTACACGACATGTTACTCCCGATACACGTTTTAGAGTTATGAGCAAAAACCCGTCGTTTTCATGTTTTATGGACGTTTTCATGAGCTATTGTCCACAATTTTGGTGTTCTAGGGCAATTTGCAGGGCCCATAAGACCTGATACATGTTTGAGAGATATGACCAAAAACTCATTGTTTTCGCGTTTCGTGGAAGTTTTCATGAGCTATTGCCCACAGTTTTGGGGTTCTAGGACGATTTACATGACTCGTAACACCCAATACACATTTGAGAGTTATGCGCAAAAACTCATCGTTTTCATATTTTATGGCTGTTTCATGAGCTATTGCCCATAGGTTTGGTGTTCTACAGCGATCTGCAGGGCCCATAAGAACCGATACATGTTTGAGAGATATGACCAAGAACTCATCGTTTTCGTGTTTTATGGAGGTTTTCATGAGCCATTGCCCGCACTTTTGGGGTTCCATGGGGATTTTCATGGCCTGTAAGATACGATACATGTTTGAGAGTTATCACCAAAACTCACCATTTTCATGAGCTATTGCCCACATTTTTGGTGTTCCCGGGCGATATGCATGGCCCATAAGACCCGATACATGTTTAAGAGACATGACCATAAGCTCTTCTTTTTCACGTTTTATGGACGTTTTCATGAGCTATTGCCCATAGTTTTGGGGTTCTTGGGCGATTTACACGACTCGTAATAACCGATACACGTTTGAGAGTTATGAGCAAAAACTCATCGTTTTCACATTTTACGGCCGTTTTCATGAGCTATTGCCCAGAGTGTTTGTGTTCCAGGATAATTTGTAGGGCCCATAAGACCTGATACTTGTTTGAGACATATGACCAAAAACTCACACTTTTCGCGTTTTATGGACGTTTTCATGAGCTATTGCACACAGTTCTGGGTTCCATTAGGACTTGCATGGCTCATAAGATACGATACATGTTTGAGACTTATGACCAACAAGTCATCGTTTTTGCGTTTTATGGCAAGGTTCATGAGCTATTGCCCACAGTTTGGGGTTGCAAGCCGATTTACACGACGCGTAACTCCCAATAAACATTTTAGAGCTATGAGCAAAAACCCGTCGTTTTCGTGTTTTATGGACGTTTTCCCGAGCTGTTGCCTACAGTTTTGGTGTTCCAGGGCAATTTGCAGGGCCCATAAGATCTGATACATGTTTAAGAGATATGACCAAAAAGTCATTGTTTTCGGGTTTTATGGACGTTTTTATGAGCTACTGCCCACAGTTTTGGGGTTCCATTGTGATTTGCATGGACCGTAAGACATGATACACGTTTCAGAGTTATGAGCAAAAAACCACCGTTTTCAAGTTTTATGGCCGTTTTCATTAGCGATTGCCCACATTTTTGGTGTTCCAGAGCAATTTTGCAGGGCCCATAAGACCCGATATTTGTTTGAGAGATATGACCAAAGACTCATTGTTTTCGGGTTTTATGGACGTTTTCCTTAGCTATTGGCCATAGTATTGGGGTTCCATTGTGATTTGCATTGACCGTAAGACACGATAGACGTTTGCGAGTTATGAGAAAAAACTCGCCGTATTCATGTTCTATGGCCGTTTTGATTAGCTATTGCCCACAATTTTGATGTTCTAGGGCAATTTACAGGGCCCATAAAATCCGATACATGTTTGAGAGATATGACAAAAACTCGTCGTTTTCGCGTTTTATGGCCATTTTCATGAGCTATTGCCCACAATTTTGGGGCCCCATGGGGATTTGCATGGCCCCTAAAGACACGATACATGTTTGAAAGTTATGACCAAAAAGTCGTCATTTTTGAGTTTTATGGCTGTCTTCATGAGCTATTGCCCATAGTTTGGGGGTTGTAGGCCAATTTACACGACGTGTTACTCTCGATACACGTTTTAGAGTTATGAGCAAAAACCCGTCATTTTCATGTTTTATGGACGTTTTCATGAGCTATTGTCCACAATTTTGGTGTTCCAGGGCAATCTGTAGGGCCCATAAGACCCGATACATGTTTGATAGATATGACCAAAAAGTCATTGTTTTCGCGTTTTATGGAAGTTTTCATGAGCTATTGCCCACAGTTTTTGGGTTCCAGGGAAATTACACGACTCGTAACACCCGATACACATTTGCGAGCTATGCGCAAAAACTCATCGTTTTCATATTTTATGGCCGTTTTCATGAGCTATTGCCCATAGGTTTGGTGTTCCAGAGCGATCTGCATCGCCCATAAGAACTGATACATGTTTGTGAGATATGACCAAGAACTCGTCGTTTTCGTGTTTTATGGAGGTTTTCATGAGCCATTGCCCGCACTTTTGGGGTTCCATGAGGATTTGCATGGCCTGATACATGTTTGAGAGTTATCACCAAAACTCGCTGTTTTCATGAGCTATTGGCCACATTTTTGGTGTTCCTGGGCGATATGCACGACCCATAAGAGCCGATAAATGTTTAAGAGACATGACCAAAAGCCCTTCTTTTTCACGTTTTATGGACGTTTTCATGAGCTATTGCCCACAGTTTTGAGGTTCTTAGGCGATTTACACGACTCGTAATACCCGATACACGTTTGAGAGTTATGACCAAAAACTCATTGTTTTCGCGTTTTATGGAAGTTTTCATGAGCTATTATCCATAGTTTGGGGGTTGTAGGCCGATTTACACGACGTGTTACTCCCGATACACGTTTTAGAGTTATGAGCAAAAACCCGCCGTTTTCATGTTTTATGGACGTTTTCATGAGCTATTGTCCACAATTTTGGTGTTCCAGGGCAATTTGCAGGGCCCATAAGACCCATACATGTTTGAGAGATATGACCAAAATCTTATTGTTTTCACGTTTTATGGACGTTTTCATGAGCTATTGCCCATAGTTTTTGGGTTCCAGGGAAATTACACGACTCGTAACACTCGATACACATTTGAGAGTTATGCGCAAAAACTCATCGTTTTCATATTTTATGGGAGTTTTCATGAGCTATTGCCCACAGGTTTGGTGTTCCAGAGCGATCTGCATGGCCCATAAGAATCGATACATGTTTGAGAGATATGACCAATGCTGGATATGACCATGTTGGATCCTAATTCAATGTAACTCATCGTTTTCATATTTTATGACCGTTTTCATGAGCTATTGCCCACAGGTTTGGTGTTCCAGAGCGATCTAAGGGGGGAAGTTTAATCTAAGGGGGGAAGTCTGTAATATCCCAGCATTAGGATCCAACGAAGGGTAGAAATAGGAATATAAGTTTGTGCATGCATGCATCTGTAAAATCAGGGTAAATTTTTCGCCAAACAAAACACTAAAGGGATCAAAGATCCTTTCACTAACTGGAGGTAGGAATAGCTCTTGTTAGTGATTGCTATGAATTTTGACATGACCTTTAGGCAGTATTAAGATTTTGGGGAAATTACTTTGAATTCAAATTTGAACTTCAAATCAAATTGAAAATATTTGAATATTAGAAGTCATTAATATTGGAGGTTTTTCCCAAAAAGAAAACCTTATTAACATTGTTTGATTATAATAAAGAAATAGTAATCAACAATAAGAATTAAGGGCAAGGAAAATTAAATAAGAAATAATTCTTATTTCTTTATTTCATAATAAGGTCACAACTGATGATAAATACATCAAAGGTATAAGGTTACAAAGAACAAAAATTTAACTTTATTAACTTGTAATAATATCTTTACAAGATCTTTTACAAAAAGATTACAAAGAAGGTTACAATTAAAGCCTATACTACCTATCTACTCCTATACTAATCTTGTGAGTCCAGATGTTGTTCTTGCAAATAATATAAACAACTAGAAAGGAAATTAGGGGTTAGTTAGATAATTTTTACTCTCAGTGGTGAACAGTGAAGTGTGCTGTTCATGGTACATCATTGAGTAAGTAAAGGGGTAAGTTTCACCAAAGGTGAAGTATTAGTTCTTTTCAATACATAGTCAAGATTACAGTACAAGCCAAGTGGATAAAAGTAAGTTTCACCAGGCTGTCAATCTTTCAATCAGTAAATAGGTAATAGTAAAAGCCAAGTTACTTGAGCTGATCCACATGCACAACACACACACACACAACTTAGTCAACTAACTGCATGGAGTGTGCTGTCAAGCCAACAACAGCAGTACAAGCAACCACACAGAGCACCAGTCAAAGGAGAACATAGGAGCTCATTTCTCCTTCTCAAGCACACACTCACATCTATAGAGCTTGCTGAAACCATAGCAAAATACTCCACCAGATTACCCAAATCAACCAACAGATCTCCACATGATGGTAACATAAGGAGGGGTGGAGCAAGTGGAAAGCAAGGTCAAGCACAAAGTCACAGGAGCTGCACCAGGTGGTGCAGAGCTAGAGCAAGCTAGCAAGCAACACCACAACCTCATCAACCAACAAGTAATCTGGTGAGTACAAATAACACCACCACATGATCAGATCATCATAGAGTCAAATGAGCATATGTTGTTTATTTGATCTTCTCAGAAAACACCCAAGTGGGGTGTACATCCATCCTAGAAGAAAGGTAAAAAGAAAAACAATAAAACTTTACTAGCCTTTACCAAGATCTCTGACCAGCATCACTGATCTTGGATAAAATATATATTCCAGAGTAAATTAGCCCAAGGTATGGATTCTGGGCACATCTCATAAAGGAGTAGCAGCCCAGAATTTACAGATATACTAAATCCAAGATAATTAGCTGGTATCCATACTAGAAATTATCTATTAGAGACAACAAGTTAGGGAAACTAGTCCTATGCCTCAGAACAACTTCATAGGCATGAAACAGTTGTTGGATATCATAAACCAATAGATAAAACAATGGTTGTCAGAGCAATTAAGCATCTAGACACTTCTGGAGGATTTGTAAACCCAAAGCTAGTACCAAAACAAATCCTGTGTACCATTCTTGAGAGGTGTCACCAGGATCTGTTCTAACCAAGCAAAGCTTACCAACTGATTACATAATCTAGGCCAACTAACAGATAATCATTTTTCCAATACTTCAATTGGAAATCATATTTCAAAGAAGGATTATTAACAAAGAGTATTCTAACCCAGACATCACAATGGGTTTCAATAAAATGAAACCATCACAGAAGCAACAAGGGTGATCACATAGGGTTCAGTATACATCCACAAGGGGTTCTCTATCAGAGAACAAGATGGTAACAAGTATTCAGCAAAGTACCAACTGACAGAAGGTAGATCAATTGGCTAGAACCAATAGCATGCAACAGACATCACTAACCCAAACAAAATACTAGAAGGGTATCACTGGTAGGAGTAACCAGAGTAGCTAAACAACATGTTTTGCACGGTATGAACCCTAGACAGGGGGATTACTCATGTTCATCATGCCAGGAAGTAATTAGAGCACAAGAGAGGAGCACAGAACAGGAGTAGTCAAACTTACTCAAAGTCCTCGCAAAAATAACCAAAGAGGAAGCGGAGGATGGCCGGCGGCAAAGTGGAAGCGGCAGCACGGGGAGCACCTGCTGGAGACATGCCTAAGAGGCAATAATAAAAGAGGTTATTATTATATCTTTGTGTTTATGATGAATGTTTACATCCCATGCTATAATTGTATTATTAGGAAACACTAATACTTGTGTGTTTTGTAAACATAAAAGAGTCCCTAGTAAGCCTCTTGTTAAACTAGCTTGTTGATTAATTGATGATCATGGTTTCCTGATCATGGACATTGGATGAGATTAATAACAAGGTTATATCATTAGGAGAATGATATGATGCACACACACCCATAGTAAGCGTAGCATAAGATTAAGTCATTAAGTTCGTATTGCTGTAAGCTTTGAAATACATAGTAACCTAATCCTTCGACCATGAGGTTATGTTAATCACCATCACCGGAGGGGTACTTTGATGACATCAAACGCCGTGAATCGGGCGGTTATAAAGGTGTCATTGGGTATTCTGAAAGTATGTGTTGAAGCGCATAGACCAAGATTGGGATTTGTCCATCCATATGACGGATAGATATACTCTGGGCCCTCTCGGTGGAATGTCATCTAGATAGCTTGCAAGCATGTGACTAGGTCACAAGGGATGACATAACATGGAACGAGTAAAGAGTACTTATCAGTAACGAGGAAGAACTAGGTATGAAGATACCGACGATCAAACCTCGGATAAGTAGAATATCGCGAGACAAAGGGAATTGGTTTCGTATGTTAATTGGTTCAATCGATCACGAAGTAATCGTTGAGTATGTGGGAGCCGTTATGGATCTCCAGATCCCGCTGATGGTTATTGATGGGAGAGGTGTCTTCATCATGTCTGCATATTCACGAACCATAGGGTGACACACTTAAGGTTCGAAGTTGTTTGAAGTAGATATGGAATTTGCGTTGGAGACCGAATGTTGTTCGGAGTCTCGGAATGGATCCGGGACATAACGAGGAGATCCGGAATGGTTCGGAGAATGAGATTCATATATTGGGGATCATTTTCTAAGTTAGGAAATGTTCTGGAGTGTTTGTATGGAGATTCTAGAAGGTTTCGGAATGTTCTGGAAGGTTCTAGAGGATTTCTTGGAGTTTGCTTGAAAACCAAGAAAGGGATCAAATAAACCAAGTGGGGTAAGACACGAATTCGTGGGGGAGGAGGACTCCTCCCCCCAACCTGCCGGCCCAAGGAGGAGGGAGTCCTACTAGGACTCCCCCTCCCCAGGCACGCCTCCCTCCCTTAAATAGAAGGGAGGGGCGCCCCCTCTTGCACCTTGTCTCATAACTCCCAATCTCAGCCGCCTCTCTCCTCCACTTTTCTTCTGCACAGGCATAGGCGAAGCCCTGCAGAATTCTCATCTCCACCACCACCACGCCGTCGTGCTGCTGGTATTCCGTGGATAAGATCTACTACCTCCGCTGCTCGCTGGAACGGGGAGAGGAAGGTCTGCTTCGACCAAGACGTGTGACCGTCATGAAGCGCTGCGAGCAGCGCCGGAAGGATCGTCCACACGATCTTGAGATCGGCAAGTGATCGACTACATCATCCACGAGATCTAATCTCGTTAACGCTTTCGGTTCTACAAGGGTTAGTATCGATCTATCTCGTTGCTCATGTCTAGTAGATTAAATCTTGGCTTTTATCTAGATTAGATCTGGGTTTTGTTCGTTCTTGCGGTAGAAATTTTTTGTTTTCCATGCTACGAACCCATCAGTGGTATCAGAGCCTTGTCTATGCATAGATCTGTTGCACGAGTAGAACACAATGAGGTTGTGGGTGTTGGTGCTCGTGCCGTCTTTTGCTATATGTGTACTTTGCATCTTGCGGTATGGTGGGATGAAGCGGCTCGGGCTAATATTACATGTCATCATACATGAGACTTGCTCCACGCTTGACGTGCAACTCGTATTGCATAAGTGGCTTTGCGGGTGTCTGTCTCTCCCATCATAGTATAGATCAAATCTACACTTTGCACTTGATAGCACTTGTATCAACATTGTGGTTTAGTTTCGTAGGTAAGATGCGTTCTTAGTCGAAAGCCCCAAGCCACGTAAAACTTGCAAAGAAAATTAGAGGCGTCTAACTTGTTTTTGCAGGGGTTTTGTGATGTGATATGGCCTACATGTGATTGTGATTGTGATTGTATTTGATGTATGCAATGATCCTTGTTGTAATATGGCAACCGGAAGGAGCCTAATGGTTGTCTTTAATTCTGTTAAGACTTGTGTGTCTATTCAGCTTGTAATAGCTTTGTTCCAAGTAGTTGTAATAGTTGCTGGTGATGATAGACAACCATGAAGTGGCGCCACGGACCTTGATGCAATGCTGGTGATGATGGAGATCATGTCCGTGCTTTGGAGATGGAGATCAAAGGCATAAGAAGAAAGGGCCATATCATATCACACTAATTATGAATTGCCTGTGATGTTAATCCTTTATGCATCTTGTATTGCTTAGATCGCGACGGTAGCATTATAAGATGATCCCTCTCACTAAATATCAAGTAATAAAGTGTTCGTCCTTAGTTGGCACCGTTGCTAAGACTCGTCGTTTCGAAGCATCTCGTGATGATCGGGTGTGATAGACTCTACGTGTGCATACAACGGGTGCAAGCCAGATTTGCACATGCGGAAACTAAGGTTAATCTTGACGAGCCTAGCATGTACAAACATGGTCTCGGAACACGGAATACCGAAAGGTAGAGCATGAGTCATATGATTGATATGATGAACATGAAGATTGTTCGCCGATGAAGCTACATCATCTCACGTGATGATCGGACTTGGTGTAGTGGATTTGGTTCGTGTAATCACTAAAACAACTGCGAGGGATGTTGTTTTGAGTGGGAGTTCACCTAGTTGATTTAAGAATTAAATTTGAACACTATTTATCATAAACTTAGTCTTAACTACTTGCAAATATGTTGTAGATAATGGCGAACGTTTCCATCAATTTCAATGCGTTCCTAGAGAAAGAAAAGCTTAAGAACAATGGAAGCAATTTCACGGACTGGTTCCGTGGATCAAGATCGCCCTCGTGGCTGGTCGTTGACCTATGTGCTCAAGCACCGCTAGGTGACCCACCTGCAGAAGATGCCACCGATGACGTAAAGAATGTTTACGCCACTGAAACATCACTACTCCACCGATGTGCCATCCTCAGACGGTTTAGAATCGGAGCTTCAAAAGCGTTTTGAGCACCATGACCCATTTGAAATCATTAAGGAGCTCAAACTCATATTTGAGACTCACACGGCCATGGAAAGCTATGAAGCTTCCGAGAAGTTCTTTACCTGCAAGATGGAAGAGGGTAGCTCCATTAGCGAGCACATGCTCACCATGTCTGGGGACGCAAACAAACTCTAAGAGTTGGGGATACCGATTCCTAATGAATTGGGGATTCACCGTGTCCTCCAATCACTGCCACCAAGTTACAAGAACTTTGTGATGAACTACAATATGCACTGCATGAACAAGACGTTGCCTGAACTATCGTCCATGCTAAAAACTGCTGAAGTGGAGATCATGAAAGAACACCAAGTGTTGATGGTCAATAAGACCACCAATTTCAAGAAACGGGGCAAGCCTAAGAACAAGGGAAACTTCAAGAAGGACGGCAAGAAAGCTGCCGCACCTGCTAAGAAACCCAAGGCTGGTCCTAAACCTGAAACTGAGTGCTTCTACTGCAAGGGTGCTGGTCATCGAAGCGAATCGCCCCAAATACCTGGCGGATCTGAAGAACGGCAACATCAAGAAGAAAGGTATATTCGATATACATGTTATAGATGTGTATCTTACTAGTAATCGTAGTAGTGCCTGGGTATTTGATACTGGTTCGGTTGCTCATATTTGTAACTCGAAACAGGAGCTACGAAATAAACGAAGACTGGCAAGAGACGAGGTGACGATGCGCGTTGGAAATAGCTCCAAGGTTGATGTGATCGCCGTCGGCACACTCCCTCTACATCTACCATCGGGATTAGTTTTAAATTTAAATAATTGTTATTTGGTGCCTGCGTTAAGCATGAACATTATATCTGGATCTTGTTTATTGCGAGACGGTTACTCTTTTAAGTCTGAGAATAAAGGTTGTTCGATTTATATGAGTAATATCTTTTATGGTTATGCACCTGAGATGAATGGTTTATTCTTATTGAATCTCGATAGTAGTGATACACATGTTCACAACATAGATGCTAAACGAATAAAATTAAATGATAATTCTACATACATGTGGCAATCGCTCTTGGTCACATTGGAGTGAAGCGTATGAAGAAACTCCATTCTGATGGACTTCTTGAATCACTTGATTTTGAATCACTTGAAAGATGCGAAGCATGTCTAATGGGAAAAATGACTAAGACTCCATTCTCTGGTATAATGGAGCGAGCTACAGACTTATTGGAAATAATACATACTAATGTGTGCGGTCCAATGAGTGTAGCATCGCGTGGTGGATATCATTATGTTCTCACTTTCACGGATGACTTGAGCAGATATGGGTATGTCTACTTTATGAAAAATAAGTCCGAAACTTTCGAGAAGTTTAAGGAATTTCAAAGTGAAGTGGAAAATCATCTTAACAAGAAGATTAAGTTTCTGCGTTCTGACCACGGAGGTGAATATCTGAGTTATGAGTTTGGCATGCATTTAAAGAAATGTGGAATACTTTCATAGTTGACACCGCCGGGAACACCACAGCGTAATGGTGTGTCCGAACATCGTAATCGAATTCTCTTAGATATGGTTCGGTCTATGATGTCTCTTACAGATTTACCGTTATCATTTTGGGGCTATGCATTAGAGACAGCCGCATTCACTTTAAATAGGGCACCATCTAAATCCGTTGAAACGACACCGTATGAATTGTGGTTTGGAAAGAAACCTAAGTTGTCGTTCCTTAAAGTTTGGGGTTGCGAAGCATATGTAAAGAAGTTACAACCTGATAAGCTTGAACCCGAAGTGGAGAAATGCGTCTTCATAGGATACCCTAAAGAAACAATTGGGTATACCTTCTATCATAGATCCGAAGGCAAAGTTTTCGTTGCTAAGAATGGATCCTTTCTGGAGAAGGAATTTCTCTCGAAAGAAGTGACTGGAAGGAAAGTAGAACTCGACGAGGTTGTTGAACCTTCTTTCGGAGTTGAGAGTAGCGCAACACCGGAAGATGTTTCTGTGCCGCCTGCACCAACTGGAGAGGAAGCTAATGATGCTGATCATGAAACTTCGAACGAAGTTACTACTAAACCTCGCAGGTCAACGAGGGTTCGTACCACTCCTGAGTGGTATGACTCTTCCTTGAACGTCATGTTGGTGGACAACACTGATGACCCTGCGACGTATGAAGAAGCTATGGTGAGCCCAGATTTCGAGTAATGGCTAGAAGCCATGAAATCCGAAATGGGATCCATGTACGAAAACCAAGTATGGACTTTGGTGGACTTACCGGATGGCCGTAAGGCTGTCGAGAACAAATGGATTTTCAAAATAAAAACAGATGCTGATGGTAATGTTACCGTCTATAAAGCTCGACTTGTCGCGAAAGGGTTCCGACAAATTCAAGGAGTTGACTACGATGAGACTTTCTCACTAGTAGCAAAGCTAAAGTCTGCGAGGATTATGTTAGCAATCGCTGCATATTTCGATTATGAAATTTGGCAGATGGATGTCAAAACGGCGTTCCTTAATGGTGACATTGAGGAAGAGTTGTATATGGTACAACCCAAGGGTTTTGTCGATCCTAAAGATGCTGACAAGGTATGCAAACTTCAGCGCTCTATTTATGGACTGAAGCAAGCATCCCGGAGTTGGAATCAACATTTTAATGAAGTAATCAAAAACTTTGGATTTATACAAACTTATGGAGAAGCTTGTATTTACAAGAAAGTGAGTTGGAGCTCTGTAGTATTCCTAGTACTATATGTAGATGACATATTGTTGATTGGGAATGATATAGAACTTCTTAATAGCGTCAAAACCTATTTGAATAATAGTTTTTCGATGAAGGATCTTGGCGAAGCAGCATATATTCTAGGCATCAAGATTTATAGAGATAGATCAAGACGCCTAATAGCGCTTTCACAAAGTACATACTTAGACAAAGTTCTAAAGAAGTTTAGAATGGAAGAGCAAGAAAGGGTTCGTGCCCATGTTGTCAGTAAGACCTTGAGTAAAACTCAAAGTCCGCTACGGAGAAGATAGAGAAATGATGAATAAAATTCCCTATGCCTCGCCATAGGTTCCATCATGTATGCCATGTTGTGTATGAGACCGGATATAGCACATGTCGTTAGTTTGACTAGCGTATATCAAAGTGATCCTGGAATGGAACACTAGACAGCGGTCAAGAATATCCTAAAGTACCTGAATAGGACTAAGGATATGGTTCTTTCTTATGGAGGTGATGAATAGCTTGTTGTAAACGGTTACACTGATGCTAGTTGGAACACCGATCCATATGACTCGAAGTCACAGTCTGGATACATATTTATTTTGAATGGTGCTACAATAAGCTGGAGGAGTGCCAAGCAGAGCGTTGTGGCGAAATCTTCAACTGAATCGGAATACATAGCTGCTTCGGAGGCTGCACAAGAAGGCATATGGATGAAGGAGTTCATTACTGAACTTGGCGTGGTTCCCAGTCGTTAGACCGATGGCCATCTCTTTGTGACAACACAGATGCCATAGCTAATGCACAGGAGCCAAGGTCACATAGCAAGATGAAGCACATCAAGCTACGTTTTCATGCTATTCGCGAGTATGTCCAAGATGGTGACATAAAGATTTGCAAAGTACACACTGATCTGAATGTAGCAGATCCGTTGACTAAACCTCTCCCTAGAGCAAAGCATGACCAACACCAAAACGCCATGGGTGTTCGGTATATTACCATGTAATCTAGATTATTGACTCTAGTGCAAGTGGGAGACTGTTGGAGATATGCCCAAGAGGCAATAATAAAAGAGGTTATTATTATATCTTTGTGTTTATGATGAATGTTTACATCCCATGCTATAATTGTATTATTAGGAAACACTAATACTTGTGTGTTTTGTAAACATAAAAGAGTCCCTAGTAAGCCTCTTGTTAAACTAGCTTGTTGATTAATTGATGATCATGGTTTCCTGATCATGGACATTGGATGTGATTAATAACAAGGTTATATCATTAGGAGAATGATGTGATGGACACACACCCATAGTAAGCTCAGCATAAGATCAAGTCATTAAGTTCGTATTGCTGTAAGCTTTGAAATACATAGTAACCTAATCCTTCGACCATGAGGTTATGTTAATCACCATCACCGGAGGGGTACTTTGATGACATCAAACGCCGCTTCGTAACTGGGCGGTTATAAAGGTGTCATTGGGTATTCTGAAAGTATGTGTTAAAGCGCATATACCAAGATTGGGACTTGTCCATCCATATGACGGATAGATATACTCTGGGCCCTCTCGGTGGAATGTCATCTAGATAGCTTGCAAGCATGTGACTAGGTCACAAGGGATGACATAACATGGAACGAGTAAAGAGTACTTATCAGTAACGAGGAAGAACTAGGTATGAAGATACCGACGATTAAACCTCGGATAAGTAGAATATCGCGAGACAAAGGGAATTGGTTTCGTATGTTAATTGGTTCAATCGATCACGAAGTAATCGTTGAGTATGTGGGAGCCGTTATGGATCTCCAGATCCCGCTGATGGTTATTGATGGGAGAGGTGTCTTCATCATGTCTACGTATTCACGAACCGTAGGGTGACACACTTAAGGTTCAAAGTTGTTTGAAGTAGATATGGAATTTGCGTTGGAGACCGAATGTTGTTCGGAGTCTCGGAATGGATCCGGGACATAACGAGGAGATCCGGAATGGTCCGAATAATGAGATTCATATATTGGGGATCATTTTCTAAGTTAGGAAATGTTTCGGAGTGTTTGTATTTAGATTCTAGAAGGTTTCGGAATGTTCTGGAAGGTTCTAGAGGATTTCTTGGAGTTTGCTTGAAAACCAAGAAAGGGATCAAAGAAACCAAGTGGGGTAAGACACGGATTCGTGGGGGAGGAGGACTCCTCCCCCCAACCCGCCGGCCCAAGGAGGAGGGAGACCTACTAGGACTCCCCCTCCCCAGGCGCGCCTCCCTCCCTTAAATAGAAGGGAGAGGCGCCCCCTCTTGCACCTTGTCTCATAACTCCCAATCTCAGCCGCCTCTCTCCTCCACGTTTCTTCTGCATAGGCATAGGAGAAGCCCTGCAGAATTCTCATCTCCACCACCACCACCACGCCGTCGTGCTGCTGGGATTCCGTGGAGAAGATCTACTACCTCCGCTGCTCGCTGGAACGGGGAGAGGAAGGTCTGCTTCGACTCCGCACGTGTGACCGTCTACGGAAGCGCACGGAACGCTGCGCCCGTATGATCGTCCACACGATCTTGAGATCGGCAAGTGATCGACTACATCATCCACGAGATCTAATCTCGTTAACGCTTTCGGTTCTACGAGGGTTAGTATCGATCTATCTCGTTGCTCATGTCTAGTAGATTAGATCTTGGCTTTTATCTAGATTAGATCTGGGTTTTGTTCGTTCTTGCGGTAGAAATTTTTTGTTTTCCATGCTACGAACCCATCAGCACCCCGAAGGGGCGCTGCAACCCACACCTACCGCGCGTCAAATCTACCAGAGGAGAGGGGCGTACGTCGTGAGAAACCCGGCGCATCATCGTCGATGCTCCATGGCGGCCAACCATAACCCTAGTTTCGGGCAGGGGTCAGCTTGGCCAGGAGAGAGCCCTAGCGGCGAATCTGCTCGGATAGAATAGAGCGGCGTCGTCGACTTAGCCACCCTGCACTGTGGCGGAAGCAACGGCGACCAGATTCGGCCGGAATCGTGCGCGGCAGCGGCAACAGACGGAGGAGGTGACCGCGTGAGCGAGAGAGAGAGAGAAGAGAGAGGAGTCTGAGTGCGTGGGGGTACTGGGCCTGTGGACAGCCCAGTACTACCCTGGTGGGCATAACCAGGCCAATTGGGCCGGGTTCAGGTTGGGCCGAGCCAGCCCAATGGGCCAGGCCCGTATGTTAATAGCGTTATTTAAAAAAATGACAAATATGCCCCTAAAACAAAAACAGCTTTTGAAAATAAGTAAAAATCTTAAAAATATAAATAATATATCTATGAACTCACAAAAATACTCTCCAAGGAGTAAAAATGATCAATAGAATTTTTTGGCAACTAAAGTTTAGGTCTATTTTTATTATTGTACCAGTTGCTTTTGAATTTTATGAAAATATATGAAACACTTAAAATTGAATAAAATCCAGTTTTAAGATCCTAAATGAATATATTATTATAGAAAAATACTAATTTGTATTTTTGAAAAGTGAATTTGGTGTGATAGAAATAAATCTTATTTGCTTAGGAATCTCAGAAAATATTTAAATGAAATCAATTCATAGAATGATATTTGTCTTTTATTAATTAAATAAAATAGTAAGATTTTACTAAAAGGGTAAAACATGCAAAGAAGAAAATAATAAATCATTGCATGACATTACTATGCATTGCATATTGCTACTTTAAATATTGTCCTTATCGGGCAATAATGGTTCTTTATAGAAACCGGAGCACAAGGTCAGGTGGAAGCATCCGACTTCACTACCTTGTACTCACAAGGCAAGTTCATAACTTGCTCATGTCCTTTGAAGAGTCTTTATCAAAGATATTGCAAATTGTGTGTTATCATCTATGATTTGGTGAAAGAAAATGATATCTTCTCTAATAAATAAGATGTAGTATAATCCTAAGTGATGATAAAGATCAGCAATGGAACTTAGGGTTCCAATTGCATAAGTTACATAGGCTTAACAACCCATGACATCAGTGATTCTAGCGCCGTATAATACGCGTTAACCATGAGATTTGGAATGGGACGAAGAAGTCAGCTGTCTCTTCTTCCTTTCATATGGAGGCAAGATGACCTTATCATGCAGACATATGGGGTCGCAGAGAGGGCAGTGATTGGCTTGGATCACCTACTGCGCCCCACATCATGGAATTGTGGATGGGAAGGTACGCCCGGTTGTGCAACAAGGAGTTGGTCTCTCATAGGTAAAGCAACGCACCTCTTCAGAGTGTAAGAATTATGACATGTTGCTCCCTATTCCGGGAAGGAGCTACGAACGCGGCATAAAAGGAACTCCATGAACTTCTGGTCAACCTGTGAAGGCTGATGGGCATAGTTTTGATAATAAAATCAATCTTTGAAGAAATGTTTACAAAAATTCCATAGTATCAAGGACGTATCATCCGAGGTGGTAGATAGAGCATCAAACTTCCCACATTGCATATAATGAACTTGCTGGGTAACGTTGTTACTCACTCTTTCCTTTGAACCCCTACTTAGACTCTGAGAATCCAGAAGACACTTCGATGTATGTAGCTGATGGACAAGAGGAAGTCTGCTACGAAGAACCTGACCTGTCCAGAGGAGTTGAAGGAGTGGACTACGAGATACACTATGGAGTGGAGGGCAACGAGTCCGAGTAGTTTCCTTAGTTATTTGTAAACCAATTGATCCGAGCAGCATGAACTATATAGAATAAGTTGTTGAGCTCAATTCGAAGTATGAGTTTGGATTTTATATCTTTCACTGAAACTACTTAAGTTTGGTTTGTAATACCATAATACTTGAAGTTTGAGAACTGTTGGTTTGTAATAATGAAGTGTGTATGTTTGTAATATGGACCCGCAATGTTTCTGTTGTACCACTCTAAGGGGTGTGATATTTACGGAATGGTGTTCTGTGAATTTCATATCAACGACTATAGTGTACTACACATGTAGTGCTATGCTGGGTCACCGTAACATGTTCGAAAGTTATAACCAAAAAGTTGTCGTTTTCGCGTTTTATGGCCGTTTTCATGAGCTATTCCCACAGTTTGGGGGGTTGCAGGCGATTTACACGATGTGTTTCTCCCGATACACGTTTGAGAGTTATGAGCAAAAACCCGTCGTTATCACGTTTTATGACCGTTTTCGTGAGCTATTGCCCATAATTTTGGTGTTCTAGAGCGATTTGCAGGGCCCATCAGACCCGATACATGTTTGAGAGATATGGCCAAAAACTCATTGTTTTTGTGTTTTATGGAAGTTTTCATGAGCTATTTCCCATAGTTTTGGGGTTCCAGGGCGATTTACGCGACTCGTAACACCCGATACACATTTGAGAGTTATGCGCAAAAACTAATCGTTTTCATATTTTATGGCCATTTTCATGAGCTATTGCCCACAGGTTTGGTGTTCCAGAGCGATCTACAGGGCCCAGAAGAACCGATACATGTTTGAGAGATATCACCAAGAACTCGTCGTTTTCATGTTTTATGGAGGTTTTCATGAGCCATTGCCCGCACTTTTGGGGTTCCATGGGTATTTGCATGGACTATAAGACACGATACATGTTTGAGAGTTATCACCAAAACTCGCCATTTTCATGAGCTATTGCCCACATTTTTGGTGTTCCCGAGCAATATGCACGGCCCATAAGACCTGATACATGTTTAAGAGACATCACCAAAAGCTCTTCTTTTTCACATTTTATGGATGTTTTCATGAGCTATTGCCCGCAGTTTAGGGGTTCTTGGGCGATTTACATGACTCGTAATAACCAATACATGTTTGAGAGTTATGAACGAAAAATCAACGTTTTCACATTTTACAGCCGTTTTCATGAGCTATTGCCCATAGTGTTTGTGTTCCAGGACAATTTGTAGGGCCCATAAGACCCGATACTTGTTTGAGAGATATGACCATAAACTCGCCTTTTCACGTTTTATGGATGTTTTCATGACCTATTGCACACAGTTTTGGGTTCCATTGGGATTTGCATTGCTCGTAAGATACGAGACATGTTTGAGAGTTATGACCAACAAGTCATTTTCGTGTTTTATGGACATTTTCATGAGCTATTGCCCACAGTTTTGGTGTTCCATTGAGATTCATGTTCGAAAGTTATAACAAAAACTCGTCGTTTTCGCGTTTTATGGACATTTTCATGAGCTATTGCCCACAGTTTTGGTGTTCCATTGAGATTTGCATGGCACGTAAGACACTATACATGTTTGAGAGTTATGACCCAAAAGTCGTTGTTTTCATGTTTTATGGCCATCTTCATGAGCTATTGTCCACAGTTTGGGGGTTGCAAGACGATTTCATAAGCTATTGCCCACAGTTTTAGAGTTATGAGAAAAAACCTGTCATTTCAACATTTTATAGCCGTTTTCATAAGCTATTGCCCACAGTTTTGGTGTTCTAGTGTGATTTGAAGGGCCCATCAGACCCGATCCATGTTTAAGAGACATGAGCAAAAACTCGTCGTTTTCGTGTTTTATGGACATTTTCATGAGCTATTGCCCACAGTTTTGGGGTTCTAGGGCGATTTGCACGTCACATATGACCCGATACAGGTGTGAGAGTTATGACAAAAAAACTCGGCATTTTCCCGTTTTTTTGGCTGTTTTCATGAGCTATTGCCCATAGTTTTGGTGTTCTAGAGAGATTTGCATGTCCCATAAGACCCGATACATGTTTGAGAGATATGACCAAAAACTCGTCGTTTTCGCATTTTATGGATGTTTTCATGAGCTATTGCCCACAGTTTTGGGTTCCATTGGGATTTGCATGGCCCGTAAGATACGATACATGTTTGAGAGTTATGACCAACGATACAGTTTTATGGCCGTCTTCATGAGCTATTGCCCAAAATTTGGGTGTTGCATGCCAATTTACATGACGCATAACTCCTGAAACATGTTTCAGAGTTATGAGCAAAAACCCGTCGTTTTCACGTTTTATCGCCCACAGTTTTGGTGTTCCAGGGCGATTTGCAGGGCCCATAAGACCCGATACATGTTTGAGAGATATGACCAAAAACTCATTGTTTTCGTGTTTTATGGACGTTTTCATCAGCTATTGCCCACAGTTTTGGGGTTCCATTGTGATTTGCATGGACCGTAAGACACGATACGTGTTTCAGAGTTATGAACAAAACCCCAGTTTTTTCACAGTTTATGGTCGTTTTCATTAGGTATTGCCCACATTTTTGGTGTTCCAGAGCGATTTGCAGGGCCCATAAGACCCGATACTTATTTGAGAGGTATGACCAATCATTGTTTTCGGGGTTTATGGATGTATTCCTAAGCTATTACCCACATTATTGGGGTTCCATTGTGATTTGCATGGCCCATAAGACACGACAAATGTTTGAGAGTTATGAGCAAAAACTCGTTGTTTTCACGTTTTATGGCCGTTTTCATGAGCTATTGCCCACAATTTGGGGGTTGCAGGCCAATTTACATGACTCGTAACACCCGATACATGTTTTAGAGTTATGAGCCAAAACCCGTCGTTTTCAAATTTTATGGATGTTTTCATAAGCTATTGCCCACAGTTTTGGTGTTCTAGGGCGATTTGCCGGGCCCATAAGATCCGGTAGATGTTTGAGAGATATGACCAAAAACTCGTCGTTTTCGTGTTTTATGGAGGTTTTCATGATCTATTGCCCACATTTTTGGGGTTTCATGGGGATTTCCATGGCCTGTAAGACACGATACATGTTTGAGAGTTATGACCAAAAACTCGGTGTTTTCGAGTTTTATGGTCGTTTTCATGAGCTATTGTCCACCATTTTGGTGTTCCAGGGCGATATGCATGACCCATAAGACCCGGCACATGTTTAAGAGACATGAGCAAAAACTCGTCGTTTTCGTATTTTATGGACGTTTTCATGAGCTATTGCCCACAGTTTTGGAGTTCCGGGGCAATTTGCACGTCCCATAAGACCGGATACAGGTTTGAGAGTTATGACCAAAAACTTGGTGTTTTCGCGTTTTATGGCTGTTTTATGAGCTATTGCCCATAGTTTTGGTGTTCTAGAGAGATTTGCATGTCCCATAAGACCCGATACATATTTGAGAAACGTGACCAAAAACTCGTCGTTTTCGCGTTTTATGGATATTTTCATGCGCTAGTGCCCACAATTTTGGGGATTTAGGGCGATTTACACGACTCGTAACACCCGATACATGTTTCAGAATTATGCGCAAAAACTAGTCATTTCCATATTTTATGGCCGTTTTCATGAGCTATTGCCCACAGTTTTGGTTTTTCCAGTGCGATCTGTAAGGCCCATAAGACTTGATACATGTTTGAGAGATATGACCAAAAACTCGTCATTTTCGTGTTTTATCAACGTTTTCATGAGCTATTGCCCACTGTTTTGGGGTTCTAGGGCGATTTACACGACTCATAATACCCGATACAGGTTTGAGAGTTACGAGTAAAAACTCATCGTTTTCACATTTTCCGGCCGTTTTCATGAGCTATTGCCCATAGTGTTTGCGTTCCAGGATGACTTGTAGGGCCCATAAGACCCGATACTTGTTTGAGAGATATGAGCAAAAACTCGCCTTTTTTGCGTTTTATGGACGTTTTCATGAGCTATTGCACACAATTTTGGGTTCCATTGGGATTTGCATGGCCCGTAAGATACGATACATGTTTGAGAGTTATGACCAACAAGTCATCATTTTCGCGTTTTATGGACGTCTTCATGAGCTATTCCCGACAGTTTGGGGTTGCAAGCCGACTTACACGACGCGTAAGTCGCAATACACATTTCAGAGTTATGAGAAAAACCCCTCGTTTTCATGTTTTATGGCCGTTTTCATGAACTATTCCCCACAGTTTTCTGTGTTCCAGTGCGATTTGCAGGGCCCATAAGACCCGATACATGTTTGAGAGATATGACAAAAACCCATTGTTTTCAGGTTTTATGGACGTTTTCATGAGCTATTGCCCACAATTTTGGGGTTCCATTGTGATTTGCATGGACCGTAAGACACGATACATGTTTGAGAGTTATAAGCAAAAACTCGCCGTTTTCACGTTTTATGGCCGTTTTCATGAGCTATTGCCCACATTTTTGGTGTTCTAGGGCAATTTGCAGGGCCCATAAGATCCGCTACATGTTTGAGAGCTATGCCAAAAACTCGTCGTTTTCGCGTTTTATGGCCGTTTTCATGAGCTATTGACCACAGTTTTGGGGCTCCATTGTGATTTGCATGGCCCGTAAAGACACGATGCATGTTTAAAAGTTATGACCAAAAACTCGTCGTTTTCACGTTTTATGGCGGTCTTCATGAGCTTTTGCCCACAGTTTGGGGGTTGCAGGCCGATTTACACGACTCGTAACATCTGATACACGTTTGAGAGTTATTAGCAAAAACCCGTCGTTCATGTTTTATGACCGTTTTTGTGAGCTATTGCCCACAATTTTCGTGTTCTAGAGCGATTTGTAGCGCCCATCAGACCCAATACTTGTTTGAGAGATATGGCCAAAAACACATTGTTTTCGCGTTTTATGGACGCTTTCATGAGCTAGTGCCCATAGTCTTGGGGTTCTAGGGCGATCTACACTACTCATAATACTCGATACACGTTTGAGAGTTATGAGAAAAAACCGTCGTTTTCACATTTTATTGCCGAATTCATGAGCTATTGCCCATAGTGTTGGTGTTCCAGGGCGATTTGTAGGGCCCATAAGAATCGATACATATTTGAGAGATATGACCAAAAACACGCCGTTTTCCTGTTTTATGGACATTTTCACGAGCTATAGCCCATAGTTTTGGGGTTCCATTGGGATTTGCATGGCCCGTAAGACGTGATACATGTTTGAGAGTTATGACCAAAAAGTCGTCGTTTTCGCGCTTTATGGCCGTCTTCATGAGTTATTGCCCACAATTTGGGGGTTGCAGGCCGATTTACACGACTCGTAACACCCGATACACGTTTTAGAGTTATGAGCCAAAACCTGTCGTTTTCACATTTTATGGTCATTTTCATAAACCATTGCCCACAGTTTTGGTGTTCCAGGGCGATTTGCAGGGCCCGTAAGATCCGATACATGTTTGAGAGATATGACCAAAAACTCATCGTTTTCGTGTTTTATGGAGGTTTTCATGAGCTATTGCCCGCAGTTTTGGGGTTCCATGGGGATTTGCATGGCCTGTAAGACACGATACATGTTTGAGAGTTATGACCAAAGACTCGGTGTTTTCGAGTTTTATGGCCGTTTTCATGAGCTATTGCCCACAATTTTGGTGTTCCGGGGCGATATGCACGACCCATAAGACCCGATACATGTTTAAGAGACAGGAGCAAAAACTCGTCGTTTTCGTGTTTTATGGACGTTTTCAATAGCTATTGCCCACAGTTTTGGGATTCCAGGGAGATTTGCACGTCCCATAAGACCCGATACAGGTTTGAGAGTTATGACGAAAAACTCGGCGGTTTCGCGTTTTATGGCCATTTTCATGAGCTATTGCACATAGTTTTGGTGTTCTAGAGATATTTGTGTGTCCCAGATATGACCAAAAACTCGTCGTTTTCGCGTTTTATGGACGTTTTCATGAGTTATTGCCCACAGTTTTGGGGTTCTAGGGCGATTTACACGACTCGTAATACCCGATACACGTTTGAGAGTTACGAGCAAAAACTCGTCGTTTTCACATTTTACGGCCGTTTTCATGAGCTATTGCCCATAGTGTTTGTGTTCCAGGGTGATTTGTAGGGCCCATCAGACCCGATACTTATTTGAGAGATATGAGCAAAGACTCGCCTTTTTCACGTTTCATGGACGCTTTCATGAGCAATTGCCCACAGTTTTGGGTTCCATTGGGATTTGCATGGCCCGTAAGATGGTACATGTTTGAGAGTTATGACCAACAAGTCGTCGTTTTCACTTTTTATGGCCGTCTTCATGAGCTATTGCCCATAGTTTTGGGGTTCCATTGGGATTTGCATGGCCCGTAAGACATGATACATGTTAGAGAGATATGACCAAAAAGTCGCCGTTTTCGCGTTTTATGGCCGTCTTCATGAGCTATTGCCCACAGTTTTGGTGTTCCGGGGCAATTTGCACGACCCATAAGACCCGATACATGTTTGAGAGATATGACCAAAAACTCATTGTTTTCGTGTTTTATGGACGTTTTCTTGATCTATTGCCAACATTTTTGGGGTTCCATTGTGATTTGCATGGACTGTAAGACACGATACATGTTTGAGAGTTATGAGCAAAATCCCGCTGTTTTCACGTTTTATGGCCATTTTCATGAGCTATTGCCCACATTTTTGGTGTTCTAGATTGATTTGCAGGGTCCATAAGATCCGATACTTGTTGGAGAGATATGCCAAAAAATCGTCGTTTTCGGGTTTAATGGTCGTTTTCATGAGCTATTAACCATAGTTTTGGGGCTCCATTTGTTGGGTTCGCAGCATAGAAAACAAAAAATTTCCTATGATGAGAACTATACCCCAAGATCTATTTACTAGATACAAAGCAATGGGTGGATATACATCCATAGAGAACTTACCCTCGAAGACAACAGAGTTTTGTTAACGATTTGGAACTCGTGGATGATGTAGTCATACGCTTGCCGACCTCAAGATCGTGTAGAAGTCCTAGCGCCGCAAATCAGCAGCGCATCTGTCCTCGCACACACGTTCAAGCCACCGGACAACCTCCACCTCCTCGCTCCAGCGAATCAGCGGAAGCAGCAACTCCTTCCAGACACAAGGCCACCGGGAACTTGTATCTTGCTCATCCGAGACCATGGGGGAATATATCTAGAGGGGGAGAGAGATCCTTCACGAGGAGGTGTGCTTTGTGAGGGAGGAGAGGGGGCCTTTTATAGGAGAGGGGGGCTCCTCCCCTCCCATGGTCGGCGGCCAAGGGGGTGCCCCCACCTCTTCCATGTTCATGTGGTGGAAGGTCCACTCACATCAATTCAAGCTCCACCCAAAGTTCCACTCACATGCATTAAATTTCCACCAAATTTAAGGCAACTCTCATTTAACCGGTCTTACCTACGAATATGAACCACAATGAGGATAACCAAGTTATTAGCAACTCGTTGTAAATTAGATATTGACTATAGTAGGAGAGACAGACACCCGCTAGCCACTTATGCAAAACTAGTTGCATGTCAGTCGTGGAACCGGTCTCATGTACGATGACATGTAAGGTTGGTCCGGGCCGCTTCATCCCACTATGCCACCAATATCTAAAGTACATAGAAGATGCAATAACATGATCATTATCGCCCACATATAAGCATATGTGTACTACCCGTGCAAAGCACCTACGCATAGATCAGGCTCTGATACCCTTTGTTGGGTCGCAGCATAGAAAACAAAAAATTTCCTCGATGAGAACTATCGCCAAGATCTATCTACTAGATACAGAACAGCGGGTGGATATACATCCATGGAGAACTTACCCTCAAAGACAACGAGTTTTGTTAACGGTAGGAACTCGTGGTTGATGTAGTCGTGCGCTGTCGATCTCAAGATCGTGTGGAAGTCCGGCCGCAAATCAGCAGACATCCGTCCTCGCACACACGTTCAAGCCACGGACAACCTCCACCTCCTCGCTCCAGCGAATCAGCGAAGCAAAGAACTCCTTCAGACGCAAGGCCACTGAAACATGTATCTCGCTAATCCGAGACCATGGGGATATCTAGAGGGAGAGAGATCCTTCACGAGGAGGTGTGTTTGGTGAGAGGAGAGGGGCTTTATATAGGAGGAGGAGACCCTCCTCCCATAGCCGGCGCATGAGGGGGGGGACTCCTCCCCTCCTTCATTCATGTGGTGAACCTCCACTCACATAAACATGGCCTCCACCCAAAATCCCACTCACATGTATTTAATTTCCACCAAATTAAATGCAACTCTCAATTAATAAAACTCTTTTATTTATTTTATTCAGAATTTTGTTAATTACTTTAATTAACAAACATTCACATAAAACCCCTTGCAACATTTCAATATCACATGCAGAACTAGTTTCTGCAATTTCACCCGAAACAATTCCGGTTTCCATCAAAATAATTCCAGTGCTTTGCAACTCTTTCGTCTGAAACATATGTTCTCCAAAATGGTGTTCGGCAACCCTTAAGTTTGTCACCCTACGGTTCGCGAATAATGCAAATATGATTGAGACACCTCTCAAATCAGTAATCAGAAGCGGGACCTGGAGATCCATACTGACTCCTGCACATTCAATGATGACTTCTGTGATCGTGAGAACCTTTAACGCTAGTAACTTAATCCCTTTGTCTCATGATATAATACATGTCCGAGATTCGATCATTCGTATCCAAATACCTAGTTTGATCTCGTTACTGACATGGACTCTTTTCTTGTTCCCGTGATATAACATTCTCGTGATCACATCACTTACTTGCAAGCTATTTTAATGTGATATCACCGAGAGGGCCCAGAGTATATCTATCTGTCATCGGGATTGACAAATTCCACTCTTGATCATGAGCCTCAACATAACACCTTCGTAGCACTGAACCCATCTTTATAGTCACCCTGTTACGGTGTGACATTTGATGTTACCAAGATACTCTTCCGGTGTTAGTAATTGACATGATCTTATGGTCTAAGGACTAAGATTCCTTCATATCATGTTATAGCAATATAAACATAATGACTTTGATTGTAATGCTATACTTCTGATGAATGTTCATCACATCATTTCACAAATGTTGTGACCTTGTTATTAACAACATCCAATGTCCATGATCAGGAAACTTTGATCATCTTGTTAATCAACGAGCTAGTCTATGAGAGAGGCATAACTAGGAACCTTTTTGTTTATTAAACACACATGTATTAACATTTCCTATCAATACAATTATAGAATGCAAAATAAACATCTATCATATATAAGGAATACATAATAACAACTTTATTATTGCCTCTCACGGCATATTTTCTTCAGTCTCCCACTTGCACTAGAGACAATAATCTAGTTCACATAGTGATAAATCTAACACCCATGGAGTTTTGGTGTTGATCATGTTTTGCCCTAGGGAGAACTTTAGTCAATGGATCTGCTACATTTAGGTTCGTGTGTACTTTACAAATCTTTATATCTTCATCCTTGACATGCTCGCGGATGGAGTGAAACCGGCGCTTCATATGCTTGGATTTCTTGTGAGACCTTGGTTCCTTGGCGTTGGCTATGGCTCCATTGTTATCACAATAGATCACCACTGGGTCCAATGCACTAGGAACCACACCTAGTTCCGTTATGAACTCCTTTAGCCAAACCGCTTCCTACGCCGCTTCTGAAGCAACAACATATTCCGCCTCTGTCGTTGATCCAGCCAGCACAGGTTGTTTGGAACTCCTCCAACTAACTGCTGCTCCGTTTAAGAGAAATACATATCCGGATTGAGACATAGAGTCATCCGGATCGGTGTCAAAGCTAGCATCAACATAACACTTAGCGACTAGATCTTCTTCACCTCCGTATACAAGAAACATATCCTTAGTTCTTCTTATGTACTTAAGGATATTCTTGACCGCTATCCAGTGTTCCGAACCTGGATCAGATTGGTACCTGCTAGTCAAACTAATAGCATGTGCCACATCCGGTCATGTACATAGCATGGCGTACATTATAGAGCCTATGGCTGAGGCATAGGGGATCTTATCCATTATCTCTCTTTCTTCCGCCGTAGCCAGACTTGCAGTCTTACTCAATGTCTTGCCTTGCAACATAGGTAAGAACCCCTTCTTACTTCCGTCCATATTAAACTTCTTTAATACCTTATCAAGGTATGTAATTTGCGATAGCCCAATTAGGCGTCTTGATCTATCTCTATAGATTTTAATGCCTAATATATATGAAGCTTCACCAAGGTATTTCATCGAAAATTTGCTGTTTAAATAACTTTTAACACTATTTAAAAGATCTATATCATTTCCTATCAATAATATGTCATGCACATATAATATCAGAATTGCCACATTGCTCCCACTCACTTTCTTGTAAATACAAGCCTCTCCATAAGTTTGGATAAATCGAAACTCTTTGATCACCTCATCAAAGCAGAGATTCCAACTCCGGGATGCTTGCTTCAGTTGATAGATGGATCGCTGAAGCTTGCATACCTTATCAGCATCCTTAGGATCGAAAAAACCCTTAGGTTGTATCATATATAACTCTTCTTCAATATTACCATTGAGCAACACGGTTTTGACATCCATCTGCCATATTTCATGAAGAGAAGGTTCAATAACCTCTTTGAGTTCTACCTTCTGACTACTCACACTTTTCACGAGAAACTCCTTCTCAAGAAAGGATCCATTCTTGGCAACAAAGACCTTGCCCTCGGATCTGTGATAGAAGGTATACCCAATCGTTTCCTTAGGGTATCCTATGAAGACGCATTTTTCCGCTTTGGGTTCGAGTTTATCCGGCTGAAGTTTCTTCACATAAACATCGCATCCCCAAACTTTAAGAAATGACAACTTAGGTTTGTTTCCAAACCATAATTCATACGGTGTCGTTTCAACGGATTTAGATGATGCCCGATTTAAAGTGAATGCAGTGGTTTCCAGTGCATAACCCCAAAATGACAGTGGCAAGTCAGTTTGAGACATCATAGATCGAACCATATCCAATAGAGTACGATTACGATGTTCCGACACACCATTACGTTGTGGTGTTCCGGAAGGCGTGAGTTGTGAAACTATTCCATAGTCTTTCATACGTGTGCTAAACTCGTAATTAAGATACTCTCCTCCATGGTCGAACCACAGAAATTTGATCTTTCTGTTATGATGATTTTCCACTTCATTCTGAAATTCCTTGACCTTTTCAAAGGTTTCAGACTTATCTTTCATCAAATAGATATACCCATATCTACTCAAATCATCCGTGAAAGTAACAAAATAACGATATCCACCTCGCGCCAACACACTCATTGATCCACACACATCAGTATGTATGATTTCCAATAAATCTGTCGCCCATTCCATTGAACCGGAAAACGACGTTCTAGTCATCTTGCTCATAAGCCATGGCTCACATGTATCAAATGATTCAAAATCAAGTGATTCCAGAAGTCCATCAGAATGGAGTTTCTTCATGCGTTTAACGCCAATATGACCTAGATGGCAGTGCCACATATATGCAGATATATCATTATCAAGTTTAATCCTTTTAGCATCAACATTATGAATATGCGTAATACTATTATCGTGATCCAACAGAAATAAACCATTCAACGCAGGTGCATGAGCATAAAAGATATCATTCATATAAATCGAACAACCATTGTTTTCAGATTTAAAGGAATAACCACTTCGCATCAAACATGATCAAGATACAATGTTCATGCTCAGTGCAGGCACCAAATAACAATTATTTAGATTTATCACTAATCCCGACGGCATATGGAGAGGCAGCATTCTGACGGCGATCACATCAACTCTTGATCCATTGCCGACCCGCATCATGACCTCATCCCTTGCTAGCTGTCGCTTGTTCCACAGCCCCTGAATCGAGTTACATATATTAGCAACCGATCCTGTATCAAATACCCTGGTGCTACTGCGAGTACTAGTAAAGTACACATCAATAACATGTATATTACATATACCTTTGTTTGCCTTGCCGGCCTTCTTGTCCGCCAAATACTTGGGGCAGTTGCGCTTCCAATGGCCAGTCCCCTTCCAATAGTAGCACTCGGTATCAGACTTAGGGCCAGCCCAGGATTTCTTTTCAGGTGCGGCAACAAATTTGCCGCCCTTCTTTCCGTTTTGCTTGCCTTTCTTGTCTTTCTTTAAACCGGTGGTCTTATTGATCATCAACACTTGATGTTCTTTCCTAATCTCCACTTCTACAGTCTTAAGCATTGACAGAAGCTCGAGAAGAGACTTCTTCATGCCCTGCATGTTATAGTTCATCACGAAGCTCTTGTAGCTAGGTGGCAGAGATTGGAGAACACTATGTATGCCTAGGTCAATGGGAATCGATATTCCCAAGGACACAAGCTTATCAGCATACCCAGACATTTTGAGTACATGCTCACTAACGGAGCTGTTCTCCTCCATCATGTAGCTAAAGAACTTTTCAGAAGCATTATAACTCTCTACGGCAGCATGGGTATCGAAAATCATTTTTAATTCTCCCATGGTATCAAAGGCATTGCCATTTTCGGAACGCTTTCGAAGTTCTGGCTCTAGCCCGTACAGTATGCCGCAATGAACTAAGTTATGGTCCTACCGACGAGTTATATAGACATTCTTTTCCTCGTCCGGGGCATCAGGAGCTGGTGGGGGGCCTAGCGGCGCCTCTAGCACATATTGCTTTTGTGCAGCAGTGAGGAGAATCCTCAAATTCATAGCCCAGTTGGTACCATTTGCTGCAAGTTTCTCTTTCTCCATGAACACATTGAAATTAAAAGCAGGTGGTGCCATCTACAACAGAATTTGTAAAGTTTATTTAGACTATGTTTATGATAGATTGAGTTCAACTAATCCAAATTACTAATGAACTCCCACTCAAAAACGACATCCCTCGTGTCTTTTTGGTGATTACATGAACCAAATCCACTACACAAAGTCCGATCATCACGTGAGTCGGTGTAGCTTCAAACGCGAGCATCTATATGGGTATCATATCAACTATATGACTCATGCTTAACCTTTTGGTCTGTGTTCCGAGGCCATGTATGTACATGCTAGGCTCGCCAAGTAAGAACCTTAGTATTTGCGTGTGTAAAACTGTCTTACACCCATTGTATGAAACCGTAGAGTCGAGTACACCCGATCATCACGTGATGTCTCCAAACACGATCCATAGAACGGTGCATACTTAAGGAAGAACACATTTTATCTTGATATTTAAATGAGGGATCATCTTACAATGCTACTAAAAACGCCAAACTAGCAATATAAGATGCAAACATCTAATGTGTAAAGTGAGAAGATATGGTCCATGCATTTGATCTCTATCATATGCATCGTGGTATGATCTCTATCATTCCTTTGTGTGTAAGGCCAAGGTCTATGGAACTTACACGTTAAGTGTGTTCTAAGAGTATCCATCATACATCTACTTATAACTTTACCATATCAAGACACTAGCCCAGCAACGATTTAAACTAGACGCCTCTAATTTAAAACCGGGTTAGGGCTTTTGGAGATAGAACCGGTCTTACCTACGAACATGGAACCACAACAAGGATAACCAAGTTATTAGCAACTCGTTGTAAATCAGATATTGACTATAGTGGGAGAGACAGACACCCACCAGCCACTTATGCAAAACTAGTTGCATGTCAGTCGTGGAACCGGTCTCACGTACGATGACATGTAAGGTTGGTCTGGGCCGCTTCATCCCACTATTCCACCAATATCCAAAATACATGAAAGAATCAATAACATGATCATCATCGCCCACATGTAAACATATGTGTACTACCCGTGCAAAGCACCTACGCATAGATCAGGCTCTGGTACCACTGTTGGGTTCACAACATAGAAAACAAAAAATTTCCTACGATGAGAACTATACGCCAAGATCTATCTACTAGATACAAAGCAATGGGTGGATATACATCCATAGAGAACTTACCCTCGAATACAACAGAGTTTTTTTAACAATTTGGAACTCGTGGATGATGTAGTCATACGCTTGCCGATCTCAAGGTCGTGTGGAAGTCCTAGCGCCGCAAATCAGCAGCGCATCCGTCCTCGCACACACGTTCAAGCCACCAGACAACCTCCACCTCCTCGCTCCAGCGAATCAGCAGAAGTAGCAACTCCTTCCAGACGCAAGGCCACCGGGAACATGTAGCATGCTAATCTGAGACAATGGGGGAATATATCTAGAGGGGGAGAAAGATCCTTCACGAGGAAGTGTGCTTTGTGAGGGAGGAGAGGGGGCCTTTTATAGGAGAGGGGGTCTCCTCCCCTCCAATGGCCGGCGGCCAAGGGGGGTGCCCCCACCTCTTTCTTATTCATGTGGTGGAAGGTCCACTCACATCAATTCAAGGTCCACCCAAAGTTCCACTCACATGCATTAAATTTCCACCAAATTTACTACAACTCTCATTTAATAAAAATCTTTTATTTATGTTATTCAGAATTTTGTTAATTACTTTAATTAACAAACATTCACATAAAAATCCTTGCAACATTTAAATATCACATGCAGAACCAGTTTCTGCAATTTCACCCGAAACAATTCTGGTTTCCATCGAAATAATTCCAGCGCTTTGCAACTCTTTCGTCTGAAACATATGTGCTCAAAAATGGTGTTCAGCAACCCTTAAGTGTGCCACCCTATGGTTCGTGAATAATGCAGACATGATTGAGACCCCTATCAAATCAATAATCAGAAGCGGGACCTGGAGATCCATACTGACTCCTATACATTCAATGATGACTTCTGTCTCATGATACATTCATCGTGACAACCTTTAACGCTAGTAAATTAATCCCTTTGTATCATGATACAATACATGTCCTAGATTCGATCATTGGTATCCAAATACCTAGTTTGATCTCGTTACCAACATGCACTCTTTTCTCGTTCCCGTGATATAGCATTCTAGTGATCATATCACTTGCTTGCAAGCTATCTTAATGTGATATCACTGAGAGGGCCTAGAGTATATCTATCCGTCATCGGGATTGACAAATTCCACTCTTGATCATGAGCGTCAACATAACACCTTCGTAGCACTGAACCCACCTTTATAGTCACCTTGTTACGGTGTGACGTTTGATGTTATCAAGATACTCTTCCGGTGTTAGCAATTAACATGATCTCATGGTCTAAGGACTAAGATTACTTTGTATGATGTTATAGAAATATAAACATAATGACTTTGATCGTAATGCTATACTTCGGATGAATGTTGATCACATCATTTCAGAAATGTTGTGACCTCGTTATTAACAACATCCAATGTCCATGATCAGGAAACTTTGAACATCTTGTTAATCAACGAGGTAGTCTATAAGAGAGGCATAACTAGGAACCTTTTTGTTTATTAATCACACATGTATTGACGTTTCCTATCAATACAATTATATCATGCAAAATAAACATCTATAATATACAAGGAATACATAATAACAACTTTAGTATTGCCTCTCAGGGCATATTTCCTTCACCATTATGATTTGCATAGACCGTAAGACACGATACA
The DNA here is from genome assembly GCA_023614405.1 of Avena insularis. NCBI lineage: Eukaryota > Viridiplantae > Streptophyta > Magnoliopsida > Poales > Poaceae > Avena > Avena insularis. The sequence goes on from CM042694.1 coordinate 104,556,416, forward strand.
TGTTTGAAAGTTATGACCAAAAACTCGTCGTTTTCATGTTTTATGGCCGTCTTCATGAGCTTTTGCCCATATATTGGGGATTGCAGGCCGATTTACACAACTCGTAACATCCGATACATGTTTGAGAGTTATGAGCAAAAAACCGTAGCTTTCACATTTTATGACCGTTTTCGTGAGCTATTGCACACAATTTTGGTCTTCTAGAGCGAGTTGTAGGGCCCATAAGACCCGATACATGTTTGAGAGATATGACCAAAAACTCATCGTTTTCGTTTTTTATGCCCGCAGTTTTGGGGTTCTAGGGCGATTTACACGACTCGTAATACCCGATAGACTTCTGAGAGTTACGAGCAAAAACTCGTTGTTTTCACATTTTATGGCCGAATTCGTGATCTATTGCCCATAGTGTTGGTGTTCGAGGGCGATTTGCAGAGCCCATAAGACCCGATACTTGTTTGAGTGATATGGCCAAAAACTCCTCTTTTTCGCGTTTTATGGACGTTTTCATGAGCTATTGCCCATAGTTTTGGGTTCCATTGGGATTTTCATGGCCCGTAAGACATGATACATGTTTAAGAGTTATAACCAAAAAAGTTATCGTTTTTGCGTTTTATGGCCGTCTTCATGAGCTATTGCCCACAATTTGTGGGTTATAGGCTGATTTACACGACTCGTAACACCCGATACACGTTTTAGAGTTAGGAGCCAAAACCTATTGTTTTCATATTTTATGGCTGTTTTCATGAGCTATTGCCCACAGTTTTGGTATTCTAGGGCGAATTGTAGGGCCCATAAGATTCGATACATGTTTGAGAGATATGACCAAAAACATGTTGATTTCGTGTTTTATGGAGGTTTTCATGAGCTATTGCCCACAGTTTTGGGGTTCCATGGGGATTTGCATGGGTAAAACACGATACATATTTGAGAGTTATGACCAAAAACTTGGCGTTTCTGAGTTTATGGCCGTTTTCATGAGCTATTGCCCACAATTTTGGTGTTCTGGAGCGATATGCATAGCCCATAAGACCTGATCCATGTTTAAGAGACATGAGCAAAAACTCATCGTTTTCCTGTTTTATGGACGTTTTCATGAGCTATTGCCCACAGTTTTGGTTTTCTAGAGAGATTTGCACGTCCCATAAGACCCGATACATGTTTGAGAGACGTGACGAAAAACTCGTCGTTTTCGCGTTTTATGGACATTTTCATGAGCTAGTGCCAAAGTTTTGGGGTTTCAGGGCGATTTACATGACTCGTAACACCCGATACACGTTTGAGAGTTATGCGCAAAAACTCGTCGTTTTCATATTTTATGGCCGTTTTCATGAGCTATTGCCCACAGTTTTGGTTTTCCAGAGCGATTTGCAGGGCCCATAAGACCCGATACATGTTTGAGAGATATAACCAAAAACTCGTCGTTTGCGTTTTATGGACGTTTTCATGAGCTATTGCTCACAGTTTTGGTGTTCTAGAGCGATTTGCACGGCCCATAAGACCCGATACATGTTTGAGAGATATGACCAAAAACTCATTGTTTTCGGGTTTTATTGATGTTTTCATGAGCTATTGCCCACAGTATTGGGGTTCTAGTGTGATTTGCATGGACCGTAAGACAAGGTACATGTTTGAGAGTTATGAGCAAAAACTCGTTGTTTTCACGTTTTATGGCCGTTTTCACGAGCAATTGCCCACAGTTTTGGTTTTCTAGGGCGAATTGTAGGGCCCATAAGATCCGATACATGTTTGAGATATATGACCAAAAACTTGTTGTTGTCGTGTCTTATGGAGGTTTTCATGAGCTATTGCCCACAGTTTTGGGGTTCCATGGGGATTTGCATGGGTAAGACACGATACATGTTTGAGAGTTATGACCAAAAACTTGGTGTTTCTGAGTTTTATGGCTGTTTTCATGAGCTATTGCCCACAGTTTGGTGGTTGCTGGTTGATTTACATGACTTGTAACATCTGATACACGTTTTAGAGTTATGAACAAAAAGACGTTGTTTTCACGTTTTATGACCGTTTTCATGAGCTATTGCCCACAGTTTTGGTTTTCGAGAGCGATTTGTAGGGCCCATAGGACCCGATACATGTTTGAGAGATATGACCAAAAACTCGTCGTTTTCGCGTTTTATCGATGTTTTCATGAGCTATTGTCCTCAATTTTGGGGCTCCATTGGGATTTGCATGGCCCATAAGGCACGATACATGTTTGAGACTTATGACCAAAAACCTGTTGTTTTCAGTTTTTTGGCCATTTTCATGAGCTATTGCCCACAGTTTTGGTGTTCTAGGGCGATTTGTAGGGTACATAAGACCTGATACATGTTTGAGAGATATGACCAAAAACCCGTCGTTTTCACGTTTCATGGATGTTTTCATGAGCTATTTCCCACAATTTTCGGGTTCTTGGGCGATTTACACGTCCATAAGACCCGATACAGGTTTGAGAGTTATGACCAAAAACTTGGCGTTTTTGCATTTTACGGCCGTTTTCATGAGCTATTGCCCATAGTTTTGGTGTTCTAGAGAGATTTGCACGTCCCCTAAGACCCGATACATGTTTGAGAGACATGACCAAAAACTCATCGTTTTCGCATTTATGGACATTTTCCTGAGCTAGTGCCACAGTTTTGGGGTTTCAGGGCAATTTACACGACTCGTAACACCCGATACACGTTTGAGAGTTATGCGCAAAAACTAGTAGTTTTCATATTTTATGGCCGTTTTCATGAGAGCCCATATTTTTGGTTTCCAAAGCGATCTGCAGGGCCCATAAGACTTGATACATGTTTGAGAGATATGACCAAAAACTCGTCATTTTCGCGTTTTATGGACGTTTTCATGAGCTGTTGCCCACAATTTTGGGGTTCTAGGGTGATTTACATGACTCATAATACCCGATACACGTTTGAGAGTTATGAGCAAAAACTCATCGTTTTCACACTTTATGGCCGTTTTCATGAGCTATTAGTGTTTGTGTTCCAGGACGATTTGTAGGGCCCATAAGACCCAATACTTGTTTGAGAGATATGACCAAAAACTCACCTTTTTCGCGTTTTATGGACGTTTTCATGAGCTATTGCCCACAGTTTTGGGTTCCATTGGGATTTGCATGGCCCATAAGATACGATACATGTTTCAGAGTTATGACCAACAAGTCGTCGTTTTCGCGTTTTATGGCCATCTTCATGAGCTATTGCCCATAGTTTGGGGTTGCAAGACGATTTACACGACGCGTAACTCCCAATACACATTTTAGAGTTATGACCAAAACCTCGGTGTTTCACGTTTTATGGCTGTTTTCATGAGCTATTGCCCACAATTTTGGTGTTCTAGGGTGATTTGCAGGGCCCATAAGACCCGATACATGTTTGAGAGATATGACCAAAAACTCATTATTTTCGGGTTTTATGGATGTTTTCATGCGCTATTGCCCACAGTTTTGGGGTTCCATTGTGATTTGCATGGACCGTAAGACACGATACATGTTTCAAAGTTATGAGCAAAAACCCACCTTTTTCAAGTTTTATGGCCGTTTTCATTAGCTATTGCCCACATTTTTTGTGTTCCAAAGCGATTTGCAGTGCCCATAAGACCCGATACTTGTTTGAGAGATATCACCAAAGACTCATTGTTTTCCGGTTTTATGGTAGTTTTCTGAGCTATTGCCCACAGTATTGGGGTTCCATTGTGATTTGCATGGACCATAAGACACGATACATGTTTGAGAGTCATGAGCAAAAACTTGTCATTTTCATGTTTTATGGCCGTTTTCATTAGCTATTGCCCATGTTTTTGGTGTTCTAGGGCGATTTACACGACTAGTAACACCCTATACACATTTGAGAGTTATGTGCAAAACTCATTATTTTCATATTTTATGGCTGTTTTCATGAGCTATTGCCGACAGGTTTGGTGTTCCAGAGCGATCTACAGGGACCATAAGAACCGATACATGTTTGAGAGATATGACCAAGAACTCGTCATTTTCGTGTTTTATGGAGGTTTTCATGAGCCATTGCCCGCACTTTGGGGTTCCATGGGGATTTGCAAGGCCTGTAAGACACGATACATGTTTGCGTATTATCACTAAAACTCGCCGTTTTTGCTTTTTGTGGCCATTTTCATGAGCTATTCCCGACATTTTTGGTGTTCCTCGGCAATATGCACGACCCATAAGACCCGATATATGTTTAAGAGACATGACCAAAAGCACTTCATTTTCACGTTTTACGGACGTTTTCATGAGCTATTACCCATAGTTTGGGGGTTCTTGGGTGATTTACACGACTCATAATACCTGATACACGTTTGAGAGTTATGAGCAAAAACTCATCGTTTTCACATTTTATTGACGTTTTCATGAGCTATTACCCATAGTATTGGTGTTCCAGGGCGATTTGCAGGGCCCATAAGACCCGATACATGTTTGAGGGATATGACCAAAAACTCACCGTTTTCGCATTTTTTGGACATTTTCATGAGGTATTGCCCACAGTTTTGGGGTTCCATTAAGATTTGCATGGCCCGTAAGACACGATACATGTTTGAGAGTTATAACCAAAAAGTCGTTGTTTTCGCCTTTTATGACCGTCTTCATGAGCTATTTCCCACAATTTGGGGGTTGTAGGCCGATTTACACGACTCGTAACACCCGATACACGTTTTAGAGTTATGAGCCAAAACCTGTTGATTTCACATTTTATAGCCATTTTCATAAGCTGTTTCCCACAGTTTTGATGTTCTAGGGCGATTTGCAGGGCCCATAATATTCGATACAAGTTTGAGAGATATGACCAAAAACTCGTTGTTTTTATGTTTTATGGAGGTTTTCATGAGCGACTGGCCGCAGTTTTGGGGTTCCATGGGGATTTACATGGCCTATAAGACACAATACATGTTTGAGAGTTATGACCAAAAACTCGGTATTTTCGAGTTTTATGACTGTTTTCATGAGCTATTGTCCACAATTTGGGTGTTCTAGGGCGTTATGCACGGTCCGTAAGACCCGATACATGTTTAAGAGACATGAGCAAAAACTCGTCGTTTTCGTGTTTTATGGATGTTTTCATGAGCTATTGCCCAAAGTTTTGGGGTTCTAGGGTAATTTGCACGTCCCATAAGACCCGATACAGGTTTGAGAGTTATGACCAAAAACTCGTTGTTTTCCTATTTTATGGCCGTTTTCATGAGCTATTGCCCACATTTTGGTTTCCAAAGCAATCTGCAGGGCCCATAAGACCCGACACATGTTTGAGAGATATGACCAAAAACTCGTCATTTTTGCGTTTTATGGACATTTTCATGAGCTATTGCCCACAAGTTTGGGGTTCTAGGGTGATTTACATGACTCGTAATACCCGATACACGTTTGAGAGTTACGAGCAAAAACTCATCGTTTTCACATTTTACGGCCGTTTTCATGAGCTATTGCCCATAGTGTTTGTGTTCCAGGATGATTTGTAGGGCCCATAATACCCAATACTTGTTTCAGAGACATGACCAAAAACTCGCCTTTTTCGCGTTTTGTGGCCGTTTTCATGAGCTATTCCCATAGTTTTGGGTTCCATTGGGATTTGCATGGCCCGTAAGATACGATACATGTTTGAGAGTTATGACCAAAAAGTCGTCATTTTCGCGTTGTTTGGCCGTCTTCATGAGCTATTACCCACAGTTTGGGGTTGCAAGCCAATTTACACGACACGTAACTCCCAATACAAATTTTAGAGATATGAGCAAAAACCCGTTGTTTTCACGTTTTATGGCCGTTTTCATGAGCTATTGCCCACCGTTTTGGTGTTATACGGCGATTTGCAGGGCCCCTAAGACCTGATACATGTTTGAGAGATATGACCAAAAAATTATTGTTTTCGAGTTTTATGGACGTTTTCATGAGCTATTGCCCATAGTTTTGGGGTTCAATTGTGATTTGCATGGACCGTAAGACACGATACACGTTTCAAAGTTATGAGCAAAAACCCGCCGTTTTCAAGTTTTATGGCCGTTTTCGTCAGCTATTGCCCATATTTTTGGTGTTCCAGAGCGATTTGCAGGGCCCACAAGACCCGATACTTGTTTGAGAGATATGACCAAAGACTCACTTTTTCGGGTTTTATGGACGTTTGCCTGAGTTATTGCCCATAGTATTGGGATTCCATAAGATGCGGTACATGTTTGAGAGATATGACCAAAAACTTGTCGTTTTTGTGTCTTATGGACGTTTTCATGAGCTATTGCCCACATTTTTGGTGTTCTAGAGCGATTTGCAAGGCCCATAAGACCCGATACTTGTTTGAGAGATATGACCCAAAGACTCATTCTTTTCGGGTTTTATGGACATTTTCCTGAGATATTGCCCACAGTATTGGGGTTCCATTGTTATTTGCATGGACCTTAAGACACGATACATGTTTGAGAGCCATGAGCAAAAACTCGCTGTTTTCACGTTTTATGGCTGTTTTCATTAGCTATTTCCCATGTTTTTGGTGTTCTAGGGAAATTTGCAGGGTCCACAAGATCTGATACATGTTTGAGAGATAAGACCAAAATCCGTCGTTTTCGCGTTTTATGGAAGTTTTCATGAGTTATTGCCCACAGTTTTAGGGTTCCAGGGCGATTTACTAACACCCGGTACACATTTGAGAGTTATGCGCAAAAACTCATCATTTTCATATTTTATGGCCGTTTTCACAAGCTATTGCCCACAGGTTTGGTGCTCCTGAGCGATCTGCAGGGCCCATAAGAACCGATACATGTTTGAGAGATATGGCCAAGAACTCGTCGTTTTCGGGTTTTATGGAGGTTTTCATGAGCCATTGCCCGCACTTTTAGGGTTCCATGGGGATTTGCATAGCATGTAAGCCACAATACATGTTTGAGAGTTATCACCAAAACTCGCCGTTTTCGCGTTTTATGGCTGTTTGCATGAGCTATTGCCCACATTTTTGGTGTTCCCGAGCGATATGAAAGGCCCATAAGACCTGATACATGTTTAAGAGACATGACCAAAAGCTCTTCTATTTCACATTTTATGGACGTTTTCATGAGCTATTGCCCATAGTTTTGGGGTTCTTGGGCGATTTACACGACTCGTAATACCCGATACACGTTTGCGAGTTATGAGCAAAAACTCGTCGTTTTCACATTTTATTGACGTTTTCATGACCTATTGCCCATAGTGTTGGTGTTCTAGGGCGATTTTAAGGGCCCATAAGACCCTATACATGTTTGAGGGATATGACCAAAAACTCATCGTTTTCTCATTTTATGGACATTTTCATGAGCTATTGCCCACAGTTTTGGGGTTCCATGGAGATTTGCATGGCCCGTAAGACACGATACATGTTTGAGAGTTATGACCAAAAAGTCGTTGTTTTCGAGTTTTATGACTGTTTTCATGAGCTATTGTCCACAATTTGGGTGTTCTAGGGCGATATGCACGGCCCATAAGACCCGATACATGTTTAAGAGACATGAGAAAACACTCGTCGTTTTCGTATTTTATGGACGTTTTCATGAGCTATTGCCCACAGTTTTGGGGTTCTAGGGCGATTTGCACGTCCCATAAGACCCCATACAGGTTTGTGAGTTATGACCAAAAACTCGTCGTTTTCATATTTTATAGCCGTTTTCATGAGCTATTGCCTACAGTTTTGGTTTCCAAAGTGATGTGCAGGGCCCATAAGACCCGATACAGGTTTGAGAGACATGACCAAAAACTCGTCATTTTCGCGTTTGATGGACGTTTTCATGAGCTATTGCCCACGATTTTGGGGTCTACGGTGATTTACATGAATCGTAATACCCGATACATGTTTGAGAGTTACGAGCCAAAACTCATTATTTTCACATTTTACGGCCGTTTTCATGAGCTAATGCCCATAGTGTTTATCTTCCAGGATGAATTGTAGGGCCCATAAGACCCGATACTTGTTTCGGAGATATGACCAAAAACTCGCCTTTTTCGCGTTTTATGGCCGTTTTCATGAGCTATTGCCCATAGTTTTGGGTTCCATTGGGATTTGCATGGCCCGTAAGATACGATACATGTTTGAGAGTTATGACCAACAAGTCGTCATTTTCACGTTTTATGGCCGTCTTCATGAGCTATTGCCCACAGTTTGGGGTTGCAAGCCGATTTACACGACGCGTAACTCCCGATACACGTTTTAGGCTTATAACCAAAAACCCGTCGTTTTCATGTTTTATGGTTGTTTTGTTGAGCTATTGCATACATTTTTGGTGTTCCAGGGCGATTTGCAGGATCCATTAGACCCGATACATGTTTGAGAGATATGACCAAAAACTCATTGTTTTCGGGTTTTATGGACGTTTTCATGAGCTATTGCCGACAGTTTTGGGGTACCATTGTGATTTGCATGGACCGTAAGACACGATATATGTTTGAGAGTTATGAGCAAAAACTCGCCGTTTTCACGGTTTATGGCCACTTTCATGAGCTGTTGCCCATATTTCTGGTGTTCTAGGGCGATTTGCAGGGCCCATAAGATCCAATACATGTTTGAGAGATATGCAAAAAAACTTGTCGTTTGCGCGTTTTATGGCCGTTTTCATGAGCTATTGACCATAGTTTTGGGGCTCCATGGGGATTTGCATGGCCCGTAAAGACACGATACATGTTTAAAAGTTATGACCAAAAACTCATTGTTTTCACATTTTATGGCCGTCTGCATGAGCTTTTGCCCACAGTTTGGGGGTTGCAGGCTAATAACACGACTCGTAACATTTGATACACGTTTGAGAGTTATGAGCAAAAACCCGTCGTTTTCACGTTTTATGACCGTTTTCGTGAGCTATTGCCCACAATTTTTGTGTTCTAGAGCGATTTGCAGGGCCCATCAAACCCGATACATGTTTGAGAGATATGACCAAAAACACATCTTTTTCGCGTTTTATGGACGCTTTCATGAGCTAGGGCCCATAGTTTTGGGGCTCTAGGGCGATTTATAGGATTCGTAATACCCGATACACGTTTGATAGTTACAAGCAAAAACTCGTTGTTTTCACATTTATTGCCGAATTCATGAGCTATTGCCCATAGTGTTGGTGTTCCAGGGCGATTTGCAGGGCCCATAAGACCCGATACATATTTGAGAAATATGACCAAAAACTCGTTATTTTCTTGTTTTATGGACAATTTCATGATAGCCCACAGTTTTAGGGTTCCATTGGGATTTGCATGGCCCGTAAGACCCGATACATGTTTGAGAGTTATGACCAAAAAGTCATTGTTTTCGCGTTTTATGGTCGTGTTCATGAGCTATGGCCCACAATTTGGGGGTTGCAGGCCGATTTACACGACCCATAACACCCGACACACGTTTTAGAGTTATGAGCCAAAACCTGTCATTTTCACATTTTATGGCCATTTTCATAAGCTATTGCCCACAGTTTTGGTGTCCCAGGGTGATTTGTAGGGCCCATAAGATTCGATGCATGTTTGAGAGATATGACCAAAAACTTGTCGTTTTCGTGTTTTATGGAGGTTTTCATGAGCTATTGCCCGCAGTTTTGGGGCTCCATGGGGATTTGCATGGCCTGTAAGACACGATACAAGTTTGAGAGTTGTAACCAAAAACTCGGTGTTTTCGAGTTTTATGGCCGTTTTCATGAGCTATTGCCCACTATTTTGGTGTTCCGGGGCAATATGCACGACCCATAAGACCCGATACATGTTTAAGAGACATGAGCAAAAAGTCGTCGTTTTCATGTTTTATGGACGTTTTCATGAGCTACTACCCACAGTTTTGGGGTTCCAAGCCGATTTGCCCGTCCCATAAGACCCGATATAGGTTTGAGAGTTATGACCAAAAACTCAGCGTTTTCGCGTTTTATGGCCGTTTTCATGAGTTATTGCCCATAGTTTTGGTGTTCTAGAGAGATTTTCCAGTCCCATAAGACCCGATACATGTTTTAGACATATGACCAAAAACTCGTCGTTTTCGCGTTTTATGGACGTTTTCATGAGCTATTGCCCACAGTTTTGGGGTTGCAAGGTGATTTACACGACTCGTAATACCCGATACACGTTTGAGAGTTATGAGCAAAAACTTGTCGTTTTCACATTTTACGGTCGTTTTCATGAGCTATTGCCCATAATGTTTATGTTCTAGGGAGAGTTGTAGGGCCCATCAGACCCGACACTTATTTTAAAGATATGACCAAAAACTCGCCTTTTTCGTGTTTTATGGACGCTTTCAATTTTCTATTGCCCATAGTTTTGGGTTCCATTGGGATTTGCATGGCCCGTAAGATACAGTACATGTTTGAGAGTTATGACCATCAAGTCGTCGTTTTCGCATTTTATGGCCGTCTTTGAGAGCTATTACCCACAGTTTGGGGGTTGCAAGCTGATTTACACGATGCGTAACTCGCGATACACGTTTCAGAGTTATGACCAAAAACCCGTCGTTTTCACGTTTTATGGCCGTTTTCATGAGCTATTGACCACAGTTTTGGTGTCCCAGGGTGATTTGCACGGCCCATAAGACCTGATATATGTTTGAGAGATATAACCAAAAACACATTGATTTCGGGTTTTATGGACATTTTCATGAGCTATTGCCCACAGTATTGGGGTTCCATTGTGATTTGCACGGACTAAAAGACACGATACATGTTTGAGAGTTATGAGCAATACCCCGCCGTTTTCATGTTTTATGGCTGTTTTCATGAGCTATTGCCCACATTTTTGGTGTTCTAGAGCGATTTGCAGGGCCCATAAGATCCGATACTTGTTTGAGAGATATGCCAAAAACTAGTCATTTTCGGGTTTCATGGCCGTTTTCATGAGCTATTAACCATAGTTTTGGGGGTCCATTGTGATTTGCATGGACCGTAAGACACGATACATATTTTAAGTTATGACCAAAAACTCATTGTTTTCACGTTTTATGGCCGTCTTCATGAGCTTTTGCCCACAGTTTGGGGGTTGCAGGCCAATTTAGACGACTCGTAACATCCGATACACATTTGAGAGTTATGCGCAAAAACTCGTCGTTTTCACGTTTTATGACCGTTTTCGTGAGCTATTGCCCACAATTTTGGTGTTCTAGAGCGATTTGCAGGGCCCATCAGACCCGATACTCGTGTGAGAGATATGACCAAAAACACATCGTTTTCGTGTTTTGTGGATGCTTTCATGAGCTAGTGCCCATAGTTTTGGGGTTCTAGGGAGATTTACAAGACTCGTAATACCCGATACACGTTTGAGAGTTACGAGCAAAAACTCGTCGTTTTCACATTTTATTGCCGAATTCATGAGCTATTTCCCATAGTGTTGGTTTTCCATGGTGATTTGCAGCGCCCATAAGACCCGATACATATTTGAGAGATATGACCAAAAACTCGTCGTTTTCGCGTTTTATGGACATTTTCATGAGCTATAGCCCACAGTTTTGGGGTTCCATTGGGATTTGCATGGCCCATAAGACAAGATACATGTTTGAGAGTTATGACCAAAGAGTCGTCGTTTTCGCGTTTTATGGCCGTCTTCATGAGCTATTACCCACAATTTGGGGGTTGTAGGCCAATTTACAGGACTCGTAACACCCGATACATGTTTTAGAGTTATGAGCCAAAACCTGTCGTTTTCACATTTTATGGTTGTTTTCATAAGCTATTGCCCACAGTTTTGGTGTTCTAGGATGAATTGCAAGGCCCATAAGATCCGATGCATGTTTGAGAGATATGACCAAAAACTCGTATTTTCGTGTTTTATGGAGGTTTTCATGAGCTATTGCTCGCACTTTTTGGGTTCCATGGGGATTTGCATGGCATGTAAGACACAATATATGTTTGAGAGTTATGACCAAAAAATCAGTGTTTTCGAGTTTTATGGCTGTTTTCATGAGCTATTGCCCACAATTTTGGTGTTCCAGGGCGATTTGCAGGGCCCATAAGATCCGATACATGTTTGAGAGATATGACCAAAAACTCGTCGTTTTCATGTTTTATGGCCATTTTCATGAGCTATTGCCCACAGTTTTGGTGTTCTAAAGATATTTGCACAGCCCATAAGACCCGATACATGTTTGAGAGACATGGCCAAAAACTCATCGTTTTCACATTTTATGGACATTTTCATGAGCTATAGCCCACCGTTTTGGGGTTCCATTGGGATTTGCATGGCCCGTAATACACGATACATGTTTGAGAGTTACGAGCAAAAACTCGTCGTTTTCATATTTTATGGCCGTTTTCATGAGCTATTGCCCATAGTGTTGGTGTTCCAAGGCGATTTGCAGGGCCCATAAGACCTGATACTTTTTTAAGAGATATGACCAAAAACTCGTCTTTTTCAAGTTTTATGGACGTTTTCATGAGCTATAGCCCACAGTTTTGGGGTTCCATTGGGATTTGCATGGCCCGTAATACACGATACATGTTTGAGAGTTATTTACCAAAAAGTCGGCGTTTTCGCGTTTTATGCCGTCTTCATGTGCTATTGCCCACAGTTTGGGAGTTGCGGGCCGATTGACACGACATGTAACTCCTGATACACGTTTTAGAGTTATGAGCAAAAACCCGTCGTTTTCATGTTGTATGGCCATGTTCATGAGCTATTTCCCATAGTTTTGGTGTTTCTGGGTGATTTGCAGGGCCCATAAGACCCGATACATGTTTGAGAGATATGACCAGAAACTCATTATTTTCACGTTTTAAGGACGTTTTCATGACCTATTGCCCATGGTTTTGGGGTTCCATTGTGATTTGTATGGACCGTAAGACACGATGCATGTTTGAGAGTTATGAGCAAAAACTCGCTGTTTTCATGTTTTATGGCAGTTTTCATGAGCTATTCCCATAGTTTTGGTGTTCTAGGGCGATTTGCAGGGCCCATAAGATCTGATATATGTTTGAGAGATATGACCAAAAAGTCATATTTTTCGTGTTTTAGGGCCGTTTTCATGAGCTATTATCCACAGTTTTGGGGCTCCATGGGGATTTGTGTGGCCCGTAAAGAGACGATACCTGTTTGGAAGTTATGACCAAAAAGTCGTCGTTTTCGTGTTTTATGGCAATCTTCATGAGCTATTTCCTACAGTTTGGGGTTTGTAGGACGATTTACACGACGTGTAACTCCCGATAAATGTTTTTGAGTTATGAGCAAAATCCCATTGTTTCATGTTTTATGGCTGTTTTCATGAGCTATTGCCCACAGTTTTGGTGTGCCACGGCGATCTGCATGGCCCATAAGAACCGATACATGTTTGAGAGATATGACCAAAAACTCGTCGTTTTCATGTTTTATGGAGGTGTTCATGAGCAATTTCTCGCACTTTTGGGGTTCCATGGGGATTTGCATAGCCTAAAAAGACACGATACATGTTTAAGAGTTATGACCAAAAACTCGGTGTTTTCAAGTTTTATGGCCGTTTTCATGAGCTATTGCCCATATTTTTGGTGTTCCAGGAGATATGCATGGCCCATAAGACCCGATACGTGTTTAAGAGACATGACCAAAAACTCGTCGTTTTCGCGTTTTATGGACGTTTTCATGAGCTATTGCCCACAGTTTTGGGGTTCTTGGGCGATTTACACGACTCGTAATACTCGATACATGTTTGAGAGTTATGAGCAAAAACTCGTTGTTTTCACATTTATGGCCATTTTCATGAGCTGTTGCCCATAGTATTGGTGTTCCAGGGCAATTTGCAGGGTCCATAAGACCCGATACATGTTTAAGAGATATGACCAAAAACTCGTCATTTTCGCGTTTTATGGACGTTTTCATAAGTTATTGCCCACAATTTTGGGATTCCATTGGGATTTGGATGGCCCGTAAGACACGAAACATGTTTGAGAGTTATGACCAAAAAGTCACTGTTTTCGCGTTTTATAGCCGTCTTTACGAGCTATTGCCCACAATTTGGAAGTTATAGGCCGATTTACACGACACGTAACTCCCGACACACGTTTTAGAGTTATGAGCAAAAACCCGTCGTTTTCACGTTTTATGGCCATTTTCATGAGCTATTGCCCACAGTTTTGGTGTTCGAGGGTAATTTGCAGAGATATGACCAAAAACTCATTGTTTTCGTGTTTTATGGACGTTTTCATGAGCTATTGCCCATGGTTTTCGGGTTGTGATTTGCATGGACAGTAAGACACGATGCATGTTTGAGAGTTATGAGCAAAAACTCGCTATTTTTCACGTTTTATGGCCATTTTCATGAGCTATTGCCCAAATTTTTGGTGTTCTAGTGCGATTTGCAAAGCCCATAAGATCTGATACATGTTTTAGAGATATGACCAAAAACTCGTCGTTTTCGCGTTTTATGTCCGTTTGCATGAGCTATTGCCCACAGTTTTGGGGCTCCATGGGGATTTGCATGGCCCGTAAAGAGACGATACATGTTTGAAAGTTATGACCAAAAAGTCGTCGTTTTAGAGTTACATGGCTGTCTTCATGAGCTATTGCCCACAGTTTGGGGGTTGCAAGTCAATTTACACGACTCGTGATACACGATACACGTTTTAGAGTTATGAGCAAAACCCCGTCGTTTTCACGTTTTAAGGCCATTTTCATGAGCTATTGCCCACAGTTTTGGTGTTCTAGGGCGATTTGCATGGCCCATAAGACCCGATACATGTTTGAGAAATATGACCAAAAACTCATTGTTTTCGCGTTTTATGGACGTTTTCATGAGCTAGTGCCCATAGTTTTGAAGTTCCAAGGCGATTTCACGACTCGTAACACACGATACTCGTTTGAGAGTTATGCGCAAAAACTCGTCGTTTTCATATTTTGTAGCCATTTTCATGAGCTATTGCCCACAGTTTTGGTGTTCTAGGGCGATCCGCAGGGCCCATAAGAACCGATACATGTTTGAGAGATATGACTAAAAACTCGTCGTTTTCATGTTTTATGGAGGTTTTCATGAGCTATTGCCTGCACTTTTGTGGTTTCATGGGGACTTGCATGGCATGTAAGACAGTATACATGTTTGAGAGTTCTGACCAAAAACTCGGTGTTTTTGAGTTTTATGGCTGTGTTGGGGATATACTTTCCGGGTATCCTCACTCTACCTCACTGACCAGGGTGACCCACTTCAGGTTAGAGCTTTGCTTCACGAGCGGCCCAGCCAGGGAGAAGAGACGGAGTCCAGTCCGGCTACGGGAAGGCCCAGAACACTTACCGACATAGGCCCATAGTGTTACTTGTAGTTCAAGATGTACTCTATAACCGACTCTTAGTCGTAGCCGGATAGATCTCTCTTGTAAACCCTAGGCCGGATATCTATATAAGCCGTCCTAGGGAGAGCCTTTAGGGCACCCTCACAATAGTCTACAATCTCAACTCGCACAGCAAAACCCTTGTAACCCATATTCCGGCTCTGCCGTACTACTAGATTGCTAGTAGGAGTAGGATCCGTCCAAAGTCGGTGGATTCGAACCTAGGTAAACTTGTGTGCTCACCGTCCCGGAATCCCGTATGTCTCACACCCCTCTCTTCCACACGCCTCGAGGACCCCCTCATGGCGTACTTGTCATCAATCTGACGACAGTTGGCGCCCACCGTAGGGCAAGTGAGCTTCAGATCTTCGTTTCGAGCGGAATCTGCAAGAATCAGAATCGGCGAGACTATCACCGTCAGTCGCATCCTCTACGCCAGTGACGTCCCTCTCATCGTTCTCGACGAGACTTGGATTCTGGCTAGGGAAGTCGTGACCACCTACACCATCATGTCTTTTGGCGAGATCGATGTGTACATCGGTTTCACTGAACCTATCCCACCCACCCCAGCGGTGATGATAGAGGCAGAAGAAACTTCTGGGTCCCCTTTGTCGGCGGAGGCGGCAGAGTTCCGGATCTCAGAAAATCCTAATCCCACCCAGCCCACACCAGTTGAGGAGATAGTGGAGAAAGCTGAACCCGAGGCAGATCTCATAGTACAAGTCGGATCTGGAGTGGATCTCCCTAGCAAGGTCGAATCCCAGATCGACCCACCTACGGAGGTCGAAATCCAGGAAGAACAAGAAGATAACTTTGGTTCCAGCTCTGATGATGCCGGAACAGACATGCCTTTCCTGAGATACATGTTCAGACGTATGATGATGCAAAACACAAGCATGGATGCAATCCTCGAGACCATCGGGCATTTCGACGAAGCCTACCAATAAGATCGCAACCATCTCAGGAGGCACGCATCGCACTTTGTCGGATACGTTGGATCCAGATCTGGCTCTGCCGATGCTAGAGACAACAAAGACTTAGTGCTAGAGGCAATCGGAACAAGGGTCGACTTACCAGCATCTTCGGATGATTCCATGATGTCGGCAAATTTCCAGAAGTTCTCCACGGAGTATGAAGAGGAGCTTAACTCCACAGCTGCAGAAGAAGGAGAAGCCATGGACGAAGGATCCAGAGAAAACTCTCCTAAAGCGTAGGACAACATGGATCTTGGAGATAATCCCGAGGACCAAATGGCCGAAAGTACCGATCAAAGTTTGACTCTAGGAAACGGGCCTAAAGCCGTCTTTGCTACCGGCGCTGTCACTAGTGGATCCTTATGTGGTTTGTGAGAAGAACAGACATGCAATGACTCTCGCTGTGGTTCATGAAAAGAACAGACATGCAATGACACTGGTGTATCCTTATGTGGTTTGTGACAAGAACAGACATGCAATGACTCTAGCTGTGGGTCATGAAAAGAACACGCATGCAATGACACTGGTGGATCCATGTGTGGTTTATGAAAGGAACAGACATGCAATGACACTAGGTGTGGTTCATGAAAAGAACACACATCCAATGACACTGGTGGATCCATATGTGGTTTATGAAAAGAACAGACATGAAATCACACTGGGTGGATCCATGTGTGGTTTTTGAAAAGAACAAACATGCAATGATACTGGTGGATCCATGTGTGGTTTGTGAGAAGAACACACATGCCATGACACTGGGTGTGGTTCATGAAAAGAACACACATCCAATGACACTGGTGGATCCTTATGTGGTTTGTGAAAAGAAAAGACATGCAATCACACTGGGTGTGGTTCATGAAAAGAAAACACATACAATGACACTGGTGTATCCTTATGTGGTTTGTGAAAAGAACAGACATGCAATCACACTGGGTGGATCCATGTGTGGTTTGTGACAAGAACAGACATGCAATGACACTGGTGGATCCATGTGTGGTTTGTGAGAAGAACACACATGCAATGACACCAGGTGTGGTTCATGAAAAGAACACACATCCAATGACACCGGTGGATCCTTATGAGGTTTGTGAGAAGAACAGACATGCAATGACTCTAGATGTGGTTCATGAAAAGAACAGACATGCAATGACACTGGTGTATCCTTATGTGGTTTGTGAGAAGAACAGACATGCAATTACTCTGGTTGTGGTTCATGAAAAGAACACACATGCAATGACACTAGTGGATCCATGTGTGGTTTATTGAAAGAACACACATGCAATGACTCTGTTTGATCCATATCTGGTTCATGAAAAGAACACACATTCAATGACACTGGTGGATCCACATGTGGTTCATGAAAAGAACACACATGCAATGACATTGGTGGATCAACATGTGGTTTCTGAAAAGAAAACACATACAATGACACCAATGTATCCATGTGGTTTATGACAATAACACACATGCAATGAACTCTAGTGGGTCCATGTCATTTATGAGAAGAACACACATCCAATGAACTCTAGTGGATCTATCTAGGCATAATTTGATGTATGCCACGATGTATTTCATTGTACAAGACACTCACTTTCCATTTTTATACTACTCAGTTTTGCCCCCCTCTCTCTATCTTTCGTAGAAGCCCAAACATGTGCTCACTCTATCTGCTACTCCCTGATTGGTTGTCATAGTTGTCATGCAGATCGTGTGCACCAACCGTTGATTCTGTTCGATCCAACGATGATCATTGCACACGCCATGCCCTTCACAGTACAGCGTGAGACAGCACGGACGTCTCCCTCAGTGAGACTTCTACAAGAAGGAACATGAAGCCGTCCATGGAAAAAGTCGTCGACTGGTCATGTCATGTTTAATCAAGTCTGAAAAGCCTACTACTTAGACTACTATGCCACAACACATGCGTCATCAAGTGCACGGTCGTCGATGGGTAGCTGCAATTTATTGACACTTGATTTTAATAAGAGATATCCCATTTTTACGTAGTAGCTTTCAATCTCACTTCCAACTGGGCCCCACCATAAGAAACTTCCACGCGTTAGCAGGAGGCCGAAGAGCTAAGAAAAGGGTCTCGAGGGGGGTGTCTCGGGAGGGGGCCTCAATGAGACCTAAAGTCTCCGCCTTCATCAAGTCCCTCGTAGTCATCCACACATCCCTCTACCCGATCTAGCACAACCCCACAAATCTCTCCGTACAGCCACCTACCTTCTCCTCTACATTTCCCGTTTTAATTATTGCCAATTTTATGGCCGTCTCAAACTTCGTACATAGAAATTGTGTATGTGCCCTTTGCATGTGGATGAATACAAAACTGCCATGCATGGCCCGGGAAAAAAAATGACATACCGTGCGTGTGTCGCGGTGCACGGTGCAGTAGACTGCACGGCGCGTTGCACGGTGGTGCAACAAAACGTGCCTTGCTTCCATCCACCTTAACTATAGAGCCCCTCTCCGCACACCCACTTTGACTCTCGCTCACTCTCCCCATGCAACCCTCTCCACTGTCCCACCAGCATCTGCAAACTCCCGAGAATACCCTATCCGCGCCGGCGATGGTGGAGGAGGATACGGTGGCCATCGTCGCCTCCGAGGCCTCCAGCAAGGAGGCCCCTGTCTCCTCACTGGTCCCCCTCGACGCGTTGAAAGAAGTCATCGTCCCTGTCTAGGCCCCAGTCGAGCCATCGATGTTAGCCGTTGTTCTCGTCCATGCCCCCGTCCTCGCTACCGACATAGCCACTGACGAGACCCCCGTCTCCTCGCTGGTCCCCCTCGACGCATTGAAAGCAGCCACCGTCCCCGTCTAGGCCCTAGTTGAGGCATCAATGGCAGCCGCAGTTCCTGTCCAGGCCCTCGTCCTCGCTACCGACGTAGCCGCCGAAGAGGAGCCCCCCGCCGGCGAGGAGGCTCCCACCGGTCACAAGAAAATCCGGCACTTCATGGGCACCTACGATCCAGATGAGTACATCGCTCCGCTGAACCCCTACGACACCGACATCGACGACCCATGGTCAGAGGTAACCAGGGTTTGCTCCCCTTCCCTAGTTCTACTACCGTTCCCATCATTGGATGCTAGATCTTGGTTTATTAGGATTCGCTTGTTAGCATTTCGATTGATCAATCTTCTTACATCATCTATTCCCCCATTTTCCTTTTCTTCCAATAGGTTTCAGGCAGCCATGTCTGTAGCGATGATGAGTCCAGGCACACCAAGACTCGTCAGGTGCTGAGGAGGCTGCAGGCCAGCCAGTATGAAGCCTTCTTCGCTGGCGCATGTACAGCTGCCCCTTATGCAAAGGGATCACCTTCTGCTAGGTGAGTCTCACCGACACCGACTTCAACTCCTTACTAAAGCATGCAGAGGGCCTAGGCTCCGGCATCCACAAAGGAGGCCAAACTGTGAATGTCAACGCCTACATCGCTGAACACCAGGCTCTCGGCATTCACCTCCGAAACCTCCAGCGGGTGGCCATCAAAGAGGGCCGCATGCCTCCAATCAAGCCCAAGGCCCCCAAGATCAAGGGACTGGGTAGCAAGAAGTGGAGGAAGTGCCAGAGGAAGGAGGCGGAGGTGCATGCAAGGAGGGGTTGAATGTGACTGCTGCTGCTAAGCAGCTACTTTTGATTTTCTATATTTTCCTTGCATCCTATTTCTGGTTGAATGCATCGAACTTCGTTAAGCAACCTAATTTCTATCGCTATATCCTATTTAGCCGCGCAGCTATATCTACATTTGTTTTGTTTTCTGAATGAATGTCTTCTGTCTGGTGTGATTTGCTGCTCTAGATTTACTAACAGATTGTAGGCAAAAAGAGGTCCAAAAGGGAACGAATTATCAGAGAGAGAATATTCTCTAGATTTTCTACCAATTTGGGCAAAATGAAACATATCTGTTTAGCGAGAGAGGAAAAAAGTACTCTTTCAAACTGCCAGTTAACGAGCTACCATCTTGACAAGCTAAAAGACACATACAGAAACATAACACAGAGAGGGTTAAATTTATTTTACTACTCTCACTTGAGGCGCTAGACATCTTGATAAGATAAATGAGTTCCACAAAATAGAAACATAACACAAAGGAGTCAAATTTAATTCACTTCTCATCAGCCCACTTGAGGCGCTTGCCATCGTTCCTAGGCAACCAACTGCGATCATTCCAGGTGGATCTTACATTATTGGCACTCCATATCTCACGAAATGCTTCGTCCCACCTAGGATCTGACTTGCCTTCCCTATCTTCAGCATCTTGCGGCACAATTAGCGGTGCATCATAGACCTGATTGTTGCTGCTAGAAGATGCTGCCTCTCTGTTTGTTGCTTCAGTTGTAGCCTCTCTATCAGCTGCTTCTGCTTCAGCTGCAAACTCTCTTTCAGCTGCTTCTGCAACCTCTCTGTTAGCTGCTTCAGATGCAGCCATTTCCTTTGCATATGCAGCTTCAAACTCACATATTCTACATTTCCTACAAAGGGCTCCCCTGAGCTCGTCTTCCCTCTTGCAAATAGGGCAAAACACGAGGTAACATAGAAAAAATGGATCTTCTTGTACAGCTGGTAGGTCATGTAAGCATCTATGGCTACATACTTCAGGTTTATATCAGACAACGGCCACTCGTCCCAGAAATCGTGCCTATCCGTAGGGAAATGTGCCTTCATTCTGTCGTACGACTCATCAAGGATTCTAGTTGCGAGTGATGCAATTTCATCCTTCCTCGAGCCCCCTAGGATCTTGACAAGACTCTAAATATCGATCCAGTTGTGCGCAAGAATTGTAATTCCCTCTCGATGAAATTTCAAAAAATTAGTTGTATTGTCGACAGTGCAGAAAACAATTCCCTTTTCTACAAGGAACTGACGTAGTACCGGACAATTCTTTAAATTCCTAAAAGTATGTAGTTTGTCATCACCAAAATTTGTAACTACAAATATTTTGTCAATGCAAGATTATCATCTGAATATAATTTTGAAAAGTTTAGTAAATGCAAGATCAAGACTCTCAACATTGTCTTGTCATAATTTATTTGGTCCTAAATAAAATCCAGTAGTTGCAAGATGAGCAAATGGATAAAGAACAAGAGGAGAAAACCCTAAAAGTGGTTAGCTATAGAGAGCAGATCTACAAACCGGGAGAGGTGGCAGATGAGGATGTGTTTCCTCATGGCCAGTTGAACAACGGTGACTTCACTCCCTTCATATGGGTCCTCCGAGGTGCACTCGAGGTCCAATCCCACAAACTTGTCCTCGTCTTTCTCAAGCCAACCCTCGTACATCCTCAGGACTCGCACTACTGTCTCCTCCTCGTTGGTGTAGACGACGTCTATCTTCTTATTGTCATGGGTAGTGAAGCTTGTCTCTAGAGTGCGACGACCTTCCATGGCAGCAAGGAGAAGGCAGGAACAAGACAGATGACAGGAAGAAGAATAGTGGTTTCTACGAGGCAGGGGAACGGTGGAACCGTCAGTGCGCTTTTAAGGTAGTGGTTAACGATGGGGACGTAAGTCCAAAGGAGAGACGCGTGGAGGTGGCCCTTCTAGCTTCTAAGTAAACAAAAAATAATTATAACAACGATATATGTGCCCTATTTTGTCATGTCAATACACTAGGCTGGTCGCGTTGTCCTATCCACTATGCCAGTGCTGCAAGCCTACGTGACAGCCAACCCGCCTAAGCGACAGGAGCAACATAACGACGAGAACTGACAGGAGGGGGCCAACTCGATGGCCGTTAGCCTGATATTTTGTATTGAAACGTAAAGTTGAATTCGTTCCAAAAAAGACCCACTGAGTATTTGGCACACCAACTGTAGTCACCGCGGCTGATTAAAATTAACTTGGGTACCGCGTTTCCTGGGCGCCCCAACTTTCGGGCCACAAAATGATATTCTCGATCTATAGGGCCCATAAGACCTGATACATGTTTGAGAGATATGACCAAAAACTCGTCGTTTTCATGGTTTATGGATGTTTTCATGAGCTATTGCCCATAGTTTTGGGATTCCATTGGGATTTGCATGGCCCGTAAGACATGAGACATGTTTGAGAGTTATGACCAAAAAGTCATCGTTTTCGCATTTATGGCTGCCTTCATGAGCTATTGCCCATAGTTTGGGAGTTACAGGATGATTTACATCATGCGTAAATCCCGATACGCGTTTTAGAGTTATGAGCAAAAACCCGTTGTTTTCATGTTTTATGGCCATTTTCATGAGCATAGCCCACAGTTTTAGTGTTCCAAGGTGATTTGCAGGGCCCATAAGATCCGATACATGTTTGAGAGATATGACTAAAAACTCGTCGTTTTCATGTTTTATGGTCGTTTTCATGAGCTATTGCCCACAGTTTTGGGGCTCCAAGGGGATTTGCATGGCTCGTAAAGAGACGATACATATTTAGAAGTTATGACCCAAAAGTCATCGTTTTCGCGTTTTATAGCTGTTTTCATGAGCTATTGCCCATAGTTTGGGGGTTGTAGGCCGATTTACATGACTCGTAACACCTGATACACATTTTAGAGTTATGAGCAAAAACCCGTCGTTTTCACATTTTATGGCTGTTTTGATGAGCTATTGCCCATAGTTTTGGTGTTCCATGGTGATCTGCAGGGCCCATAAGAACCGATACATGTTTGAGCGATATGACGAAAAACTCGCCGTTTTCGTGTTTTATGGAGGTTTTCTTGAGCTATTGCCCGCAATTTTGGGGTTCCATGGGGATTTGCATGGCCTGTAAGACACGATACATGTTTGAGAGTTATGACCAAAAACTCAGTGTTTTCGAGATTTATGGCCGTTTTCATGAGCTATTGCCCATATTTTGGGTGTTCCTGGGTGATATGTACGACCCATAGGATCTGATACATGTTTAAGAGACATGACCAAAAACTCGTCGTTTTCGCGTTTTATCGACGTTTTCATGAGCTATTGCCCATAGTTTTGGGGTTCTTGGGTGATTTACACGACTCGTAATACTCGATACACGTTTGAGAGTTATGAGCAAAAACTCGTCGTTTTCACATTTATGTCTCTTTTCATGAGCTATTGCCCATAGTGTTGGTGTTCTAGGGCGATTTGCATGGCCCATAAGACCCGATACATGTTTAAGAGATATGACCAAAAACTCGTCGTTTTCGCGTTTATGGACGTTTTCATGAGCTATTGCCCACAGTTTTGGGATTCCATTGGGATTTGCATGGCCCGTAAGACACGATACATGTTTGAGAGTTATGACCAAAAAGTCGTCGTTTTCGCGTTTTATGGCGGTCTTCATGAGCTATTGCCCATAGTTTGGGGGTTGGAGGCCGATTTACATGACTCGTAACACCCGATACATGTGTTTAGACTTATGAGCAAAAGCCTATCGTTTTCACGTTTTATGGCCGTTTTCATGAGCTATTGCCCATAGTTTTGGTGTTCTAGGGCGATCTGTAGGGCCCATAAGAACCGATACATGTTTGAGAGATATGACCAAAAACTCGTCGTTTTCGTGATTTATGGAGGTTTTCATGAGCTATTGCCCGCACTTTTGGGGTTCCATGGGGATTTGCATGGCCTATAAGACACGATACATGTTTGAGAGTTATGACCAAAAACTTGGTGTTTTCGAGTCTTATGGCCATTTTCATGAGCTATTGCCCATATTTTTGGTGTTCCTGGGCGATATGCACGGCCCATAAGACTCGATACATGTTTAAGAGAGATGACCAAAAACTCGTCGTTTTCGTGTTTTTTTGAAATTTTCATGAGCTATTGCCCATAGTTTTTTGATTCTTGGGCGATTTACACAACTCGTAATAATCGATACACGTTTGAGTGTTATGAGCAAAAACTCATCATTTTCACATTTATGGGCATTTTCGTGAGCTATTGCCCACAGTGTTGGTGTTCTAGACCGATTTGCAGGGCTCATAAGACCCGATACATGTTTGAGAGATATGACCAAAAACTCGTTGTTTTCATGTTTTATGGATATTTTCATGAGCTATTGCCCACAGTTTTGGGATTCCATTGGGATTTGCATGGCCCGTAAGACACAATATATGTTTGAAAGTTATGACCAAAAAGTCATCGTTTTCGCATTTATGGCCGTCTCCATGCACTATTGCCCATAGTTTGGGAGTTATGGGATGATTTACACGACGCGTAAATCCCGATACGCGTTTTAGAGTTATGAGTAAAAACCCAACGTTTTCATATTTTATGGCCATGAGCTATTGCCCACAGTTTTAGTGTTCTTGGGCGATAAGCACGGCCCATAAGACCTGATACATGTTTAAGAGAGATGACCAAAAACTCGTCGTTTCGCATTTTATTGAAGTTTTCATGAGCTATTGCCCACAATTTTTGGATTCTTGGGCGATTTAAACGACTCGTAATACTCGATACACATTTGAGTGTTATGAGCAAAAACTCGTCATTTTCACCTTTATGGGCGTTTTCATGAGCTATTGCCCATAGTGTTGGTGTTCCAGAGCGATTTGAATGACCCATAAGACTCGATACATGTTTGAGAGATATGACCAAAAACTCGTTGTTTTCGTGTTTTATGGATGGTTTCATGAGCAATTGCCCACAGTTTTGGGATTCCATTGGGATTTGCATGGCCCGTAAGACACGATACATGTTTGAGAGTTATGACCAGATAGTCATCGTTTTTCCATTTTTGGCTGTCTTGATGAGCTATTGCCCATAGTTTGGGATTTACAGGCCGATTTACACGACTCGTAACACCCGATACACGTTTTAGAGTTATGAGCAAAAACCCGTCGTTTTCACGTTTTATGGCCGTTTTCATGAGCAATTGCCCACAGTTTTGGTGTTCCAGGGCGATCTGCATGGCCCATAAGAACCAATACATGTTTGAGAGATATGACCAAAAACTCGTCGTTTTTGTGTTTTATGGAGGTTTTCATGAGCTATTGCCCGCACTTTTGGGGTTCCATGGGGATTTGCATGGCCTGTAAGACACGATACATGTTTGAGAGTTATGACCAAAAACTCGCTGTTTTCGAGTTTTATGGCCGTTTTCATGAGCTATTGCCCATATTTTTGGTGTTCCCGGGCGATATGCATGGCCCATAAGACCCGATACATGTTTAAGAGACGTGACCAAAAACTCGTTGTTTTCGCTTTTTATTGACGTTTTCATGAGCTATTGCCCAATGTTTTGGGGTACTTGCCCACTTTACACGACTCGTAATACTCGATACTTGTTTGAGAGTTATGAGCAAAAACTCGTCGTCTTCACATTTATGGCCGTTTTCATGAGCTATTGCCGATAGTGTTGGTGTTCCAGGGCAATTTGTAGGGCCCTTAAGACCCGATACATGTTTGAGAGATATGACCAAAAACTCATCGTTTTCGCGTTTTATGTATGTTTTCATGAGCTATTGCCCACAGTTTTGGGATTCCATTGGAATTTGCATGGCCCGTAAGTCAAGATACATGTTTGAGAGTTATGACCAAAAATTCGTCGTTTTCGCGTTTATGGCCGTCTTCATGAGCTATTGCCCACAGTTTTGGATTTACAGGCCGATTTACACGACGCGTAACTCCTGATACACGTTTTAGAGTATTGAGCAGAAACCCGTAGTTTTCACGTTTCATGGCCATTTTCATGAGCTATTGCCCACAATTTTGGTGTTCTAGGGTGATTTGTACGGCCCATAAGACCCGATACATGTTTGAGAAATATGACCAAAAACTAATTGTTTTCGTGTTTTATGGACGTTTTCATGAGCTATTGCCTACTGTTTTGTGATTTGCATGGATCGTAAGACACGTTGCATGTTTGAGAGTTATGAGCCAAAACTCGCCGTTTTCACGTTTTATGGCCGTTTTCATGAGCTATTGCCTACATTTTTGGTGTTCTAGTTCGATTTGCAGGGCCCATAATATCCAATACATGTTTGAGATATATGACAAAAAACTCGTCGTTTTCGCGTTTTATGGCCGTTTTCATGAGCTATTGCCCACAGTTTTGGGGCTCCATGGGGATTTGAATGGCCCGTAAAGAGACGATACATGTTTGAAAGTTATGACCAAAAAGTCGTCGTTTTCGCGTTTTTTGGCCGTCCTCATGAGCTACGGCCCACAGTTTGGGGCTTGCAGGCCGACTTACACGACTCGTAACACCTGATACATGTTTGAGAGTTATGACCAAAAACTTGGTGTTTTCGAGTCTTATGGCCCTTTTCATGAGCTATTGCCCATATTTTTGGTGTTCCTGGGCGATATGCACGGCCCATAAGATCTGATACATGTTCGAGAGATATGACCAAAAACTCGTCGTTTTCGTGTTTTATGGCCGTTTTCATGAGCTATTGCCCACAATTTTGGGGCTCCATGGGGCTTTGCATGTCCCATAAAGAGACGATACATGTTTGAAAGTTATGACCAAAAAGTCATCGTTTTCGCGTTTTATGGCGGTCTTCATGAGCTATTGCCCACAGTTTGGGGGCCGCAAGCCGATTTACACGACTCGTAACAGCCGATACACTTTTTAGAGTTATGAGCAAAAACCCGTCGTTTTCACATTTGATGGCTGTTTTCATGAGCTATTGCCCACAGTTTTGGTGTTCCAGGGCGATTTGCAGGGTGATTTGCAGGGCCCATAAGACCCGATACATGTTTGAGAGATATGACCAAAAACTCATTGTTTTCGCATTTTATGGACGTTTTCATGAGCTATTGCCCATAGTTTTGGGGTTGTGATTTGCATGGTTCGTAAGACACGATGAATGTTTGAGAGTTATGAGCAAAAACTCACAATTTTCACGTTTTGTGGCCGTTTTCATGAGCTATTGCACATTTTTGTTGTTCTAGTTCGATTTGCATGGCCTATAAGATCTGATATATGTTTGAGAGATATGACCAAAAACTCGTCGTTTTCGTGTTTTATGGCTATTTTCATGAGCTATTGCCCATAGTTTGGGGGCTCTAAGGTGATTTGCATGGCCCATAAAGAGACGATACTTGTTTGGAAGTTATGACCAAAAAGTCATCGTTTTCGCGTTTTATGGTCATCTTCATGAGCTATTGCCCACATTTTGGGGTTGTAGGCCAATTTACACGACTCGTAACACCCGATACACGTTTTAGAGTTATGAGCAAAAACCCGTCGTTTTCACGTTTTATGGCCGTTTTCATGAGCTATTGCCCACAGTTTTGGTGTTCCAGGGCGATCTGTAGGGCCCATAAGAACTGATACATGTTTGAGAGATATGACCAAAAACTCGTCGTTTTCGCGTTTTATGGCCGTTTTCATGAGCTACTGCCCATAGTTTTGGGGCTCCATGGGGATTTGCATGGCCCGTAAAGAGACGATACATGTTTGAAAGTTATGACCAAAAATCGTCGTTTTCGTGTTTTATGGCCGTCCTCATGACCTACGGCCCACAGTTTAGGGCTTGCAGGTCGATTTACACGACTCGTAACACGTGATACACGTTTTAGAGTTATGAGCAAAAACCCGTTGTTTTCATGTTTTATGGCCGTTTTGATGAGCTATTTCCCATAGTTTTGGTGTTACAGGGTAATTTGCATGGCCCATAAGACCCGATACATGTTTGAGAAATATGACCAAAAAACTCATTGTTTTCACGTTTTATGGGCGTTTTCATGAGATATTGCACACAGTTGTGTGGTTCTAGGGCAATTTACACGACTTGTAACACCCGATACACGTTTGAGAGTTATGCGCAAAAACTTGTCATTTTCATATTTTATGGCCATTTTCATGAGTTATTGCCCACAGTTTTGGTGTTCTAGGGCGATCTGTAGGGCCCATAAGAACTGATACATGTTTGAGAGATATGACCAAAAACTCGTCGTTTTCGTGTTTTATGGAGGTTTTCATGAGCTATTGCCCGCACTTTTGGGGTTCCATGGGGATTTGCATGGCCTGTAACACACGATACATGTTTGAGAGTTATGACCAAAAACTTGGTGTTTTCGAGTCTTATGGCCCTTTTCATGAGCTATTGCCCATATTTTTGGTGTTCCTGGGCGATATGCACGGCCCATAAGATCTGATACATGTTCGAGAGATATGACCAAAAACTCGTCGTTTTCGTGTTTTATGGCCGTTTTCATGAGCTATTGCCCACAATTTTGGGGCTCCATGGGGCTTTCCGTGTCCCATAAAGAGACGATACATGTTTGAAAGTTATGACCAAAAAGTCATTGTTTTCGCGTTTTATGGCGGTCTTCATGAGCTATTGCCCACAGTTTGGGGGTCGCAAGCCGATTTACACGACTCGTAACAGCCGATACACTTTTTAGAGTTATGAGCAAAAACCCGTCGTTTTCACATTTGATGGCTGTTTTCATGAGCTATTGCCCACATTTTTGGTGTTCCAGGGCGATTTGCAGGGCCCATAAGACCCGATACATGTTTGAGAGATATGACCAAAAACTCATTATTTTCGTGTTTTATGGACGTTTTCATGAGCTATTGCCTATAGTTTTGGGATTCCATTGGGATTTGCATGGCCCGTAAGACACGATACATGTTTGATAGTTATGACCAAAAAGTCATCTTTTTCGTATTTATGGCCGTCTTTATGAGCTATTGCCCATAGTTTGGGAGTTACAGGCCGATTTACACGACGCGTAAATCCCGATACACGTTTTAGAGTTATGAGCAAAAACCAGTCGTTTTCATGTTTTATGTCCATTTTCATGAGCTATTGCCCATAGTTTTGGGGATCCATGGGGATTTGCATTGTTCGTAAAGAGACGATACATGTTTTAGAGTTATGACCAAAAAGTCATCGTTTTCGTGTTTTATGGTCGTCTTCATGAGCTATTGCCCACAGTTTGGGGGTTGCAAGCCGATTTACATGACTCGTAACACCCGATAGATGTTTTAGAGTTATGAACAAAAACCCGTCGTTTTCACGTTTTATGGCCGTTTTCATGAGCTATTGCCCACAGTTTTTATGTTCCAAGGCGATTTGCATGGCCCATAAGACCCGATACATGTTTGAGAGATATGACCAAAAACTCATTGTTTTCACGTTTTATGGACGTTTTCATGAGCTATTGCTCACAGTTTTGGGGTTCTTGGACGATTTACACGACTCGTAATACCCGATACATGTTTGAGAGTTATGAGCAAAAACTCGTCGTTTTCACATTTATGGCCGTTTTCATGGGTTGTTGCCCATAGTGTTGGTGTTCCAGGGCGATTTCTAGGGACCATAAGACCCGATACATGTTTGAGAGATATGACCAAAAACTCGTTGTTTTCACGTTTTATGGACGTTTTCATGAGCTATTGCCCAAAGTTTTGGGGTTCCATGGGGATTTACATTGCCCGTAAGACACGATACATGTTTGAGAGTTATGACCAAAAAGTCATCGTTTTCGCGTTTTATGGCCATCTTCATGAGCTATTAGCCACAGTTTGGGGGTTGCAGGCCGATTTGCATGACTCGAACTACCCATACATGTTTTAGATTTATGAGCAAAAATCTGTTGTTTTCACGTTTAATGGATGTTTTCATGAGCTGTTGCCCATAGTTTTAGTGTTCCAGGGCGATTTGTAGGGCCCATAAGATCTAATACATGTTTGAGAGATATGACCAAAAACTCGATGTTTTTGTGTTTTATGGATGTTTTCATGAGCTATTTCCTACAATTTTGGGGTTCCATTGGGATTTGCATGGACCGTAAGACACGAGGCATGTTTGAGAGTTATGAGCAAAAACTCGTTGTTTTCACGTTTTATGGCCGTTTTCCTGAGCTATTGCCCACATTTTTGGTGTTCTAGTGCGATATGCAGGGCCCATAAGATCTGACATATGTTTGAAAGATATGACCAAAAACTCGTCGTTTTCGTGTTTTATGGCCATTTTATTGGAGAATATCATTTTGCGGCCCAAAAGTTGAGGCGACCAGGCAACGCGGTATCCAAGTTGCCTGTAATACTCAGAGGGTCTTTTTCGGCACAAATTCAACGTTACTCAACACAAAATATCAGGCTAACGCCCGTCAAGTTGGGCCCCTCCCCCCTGTCAGTTTTCGTTGTTATGTCGCTCCTGTCGCTTAGGCGTGGTGGCTGTCACGTAGGCTTGCAGCACTGGCGCAGTCGATAGGACAACACGACCGGCCCAGTGTATTGACATGATAAAACAGGGCGCATATATCCTTGTTATTATTATTGTTTGTTTACTTAGAAGCTGGAACGGCCACCGCCACATGTCTCTCCATTGGACTTCCGTCCCTGTCGTTAACCACTACCTTAGAAACGCATTGACGGTTCCATCGTTTCCCTGTCTCGCAGAATCCACTCTTCTTCTTCCTATCATTTGTCTTCTTTCCGTCTTCTCCTTGTCGCCATGGAAGGTCATCGCACACTAGAGACAAGCTTCATTTCCCATGATCATAAGAAGATAGACATCGTCTACACCAACGAGGAGGAGACAGTGGTGCAAGTCCTAAGGGTGTATGAGGGTTGGCTTGAGATATACGAGGACCCATATGAAAGGATTGGACCTCGAGTAAACACCGGAGGACCCATATGAAGGGAATGAAGTCACCATCGTTCAACTGGCCATGAGGAAACACGTCCTCGTCTACCACTTCTCCCAGTTTGTAGATTTGCTCTCTGTAGTTAACCGCTTTTAGGGTTTTCTCCCCTTGTTCTTTATCCGTTTGCTCATCTTGCAACTACTGGATTTTATTTAGGACCAAATAAATTATGACAAGCTAATGTTGAGAGTCTTGATCTTGCATTTACTAAACTTTTTAAAATTATATTCATATGATGATCTTGTATTGACAAAACATTTGTAGTTACAAATTTTGGTGATGACGAACTATATACTTTCAGGACTGACAAGAATTGTCCGGTGCTGCGCCAGTTCCTTGTAGAAAAAGGAATTGTTTTCTGCACTATCGACAATACAACTGATTTTTGGAAATTTCGTCAAGAGGGAATTACAATACCTGCGCACAAGTGGATTGATATTCAGAGTCTTGTCAAGATCATAGGGGGCTCGAGGAAGGATAGAATGGCTACACTCGCAACTATAATCCTCGATGAGTCATACGACAGAATGAAGGCAGATTTCCCTACGGATAGGCACGATTTCTAGGAGGAGTGGCCGTTGTCTGATATAAACCTAAAGTATGAAGCCATAGATGTTTACGTGAACTACCAGCTGTACAGCAAGATCCATTTATTTCTACGTTACCTCGTGTTTTGCCCCAGTTGCAAGAGGGAAGACGAGCTTAGGGGAGCCCTTTGTAGAAAATGCAGAATAGCCGAGTTTGATGTTGCATATGTAAAGAAAATAGTTGCATCTGAAGCAGCTGATAGAGAGGCCACAGAAGCAGCTGATTGAGAGGATGCAGCTGAAACAGCAAACGGAGAGGCAACATCTTCTAGCGGCAACAATCAGGCATGTGATGCACCGCTAATTGTGTCGCAGGATGCTGAAGATAGGGAAGCCAAGTCAGATTCCAGGTGGGACGAACTTTTTGAGTTGTGGAGGGCCAAAAATGTAAGATCCACCTGGAATGATGGCAGTTGGTCACCTAGGAACGATGGCAATCGCCTCAAGTGTTCTGATGAGAAGTTAATTAAATTTTACTCCTTTGTGTTATGTTTCAGATTTGTGGAACTCAATTAGCTTGTCAAGATGGCTAGCACCTCAAGTGAGAGTAGTAAAATAAATTTTACTTCTTTGTGTTATGTTTTTGTATGTGTCTGGTAGCTTGTCAAGATGGCAGCTCGTTAACTGTCAGTTTGAAAGAGTACATTTTTCTTCTCTCGCTAAATAGATATGTTTCATTTTTCCCAAATTGGTAGCAGATCTAGAGCAGCTTCTCTCTTCAATCATTCGTTCCCTTTTGGACCTCTTTTTGGCCCGATCTGGTAGCAAATCTAGAGCAATAAATCACACCAGGCAGAATACATTCATTCAGAAAACAAACCAAATGTAGATATAGCTATGCGCATCTAAATAGGATATAGTGATAAAAAGTAGGTTGCTTAACGAGGTTCGATACATTAGCTGCTCAGCAGCCATCACACGCAAAATATACAAAATCAAAAGAAGCTGCTTAGCAGCAGCTGACATGTTCAACCCCTCCTTGCATGCGCCTACACCTCCGCCTCCTCCCTCTGGTGCTTCCTCCACTTCTTGATGCCCAGTCCCTTGATCTTGGGGGCCTTGGGCTTGATCGGAGGCATGCGACCCTCTTCGATGGCCACCCGCTGGAGGTTTCGGAGGTGAATGCCAAGAGCCTAGTATTTAGCGATGTAGGCATTGATGTTCATGGTCTGGCCGACTTTGGGGTGTCGGAGCTCGAGCCCTTTGCGTGCATCATGATGCAGTTGAAGTCAGTGTCGGCGAGTCTCGCCCTGCAGAAGGGGCAACTGTAGATGCCGCCAGCGAAGAAGGCGTCGTACTATTTGGCGTGTAGCCTCCTCAGCACCTGGCGAGTCTTGGTGTGCCTGGACTCGTCATCGCTGCAGACGTCGCTGCCATAAACCTATTGAAGAAAAAAAAGGGAGGATTAGATGATGTAATAAGATCTAGCAATCGAAATGCAAACAAGCGAACCCTAATAAACCAATATCTAGCATCCAACGATGGGAATGGGAGAAGAAAAGGGAAGGGAAGCAAACCCTAGTTACCTCCGACCATGGGTCATCGATGCCGGTGTCATAGGGGTTCACCGGAGCGATCTACTCCTCTAGATCGTAGTGGTCCCAGAAGAGCTGGATCTGCTCGTGAATGGCGATGGCCTCCTCGCCGGCGGCTACATCGGTAGCGGGGACGGGGGCCTGGACGAGAACGGGGGCTGCCATCGATGCCTCGACGGGGGCGTGGACAGGGACGGAGGCTTCTTTCAACGCATCGAGGGTGACCGGGATGGAGACGGGGGCCTCCTTGTCGCCGGCCTTGGAGGCGACGATGGCCACCGCATCCTCCTCCACCATCACTGGCACGGATGGGCTTTTCTCGGGAGTTTGCAGAAGCTGGTGGGATGGTGGAGAGGGTTGTGTGAGGAGAGCGAGAGTGGGTATGCGGAGAAGGGCTCTATAGTTAAGGTGAATGGAAGCAAGGCACGTTTCGTTGCACCACCGTGCAACGCGCCGTGTAGGCTACTGCACCGTGCACCACGACACGCGCACGGTACGTCACATTTTTTCCCGGGCCATGCATGGTAGTTTTGTATTCATCCGCATGCAAAGGGCGCGGACACAATTTCTATGTACGAAGTTTGACACGGCCATAAAATTGGCGATAATTAAAACGGGAAATGTAGAGGAGAAGGTAGGTGGCTGTATGGAGAGATTTGTGGGGTTGTGCTAGATCAGGTAGAGGGATGTGTGGATGACTGCGAGGGACTTGATGAAGGCGGAGACGTTAGGTCTCGTCGACGGCTAATGCGTGGAAGTGTCTTACTATGGGGCCTAGTTGGAAGTGAGATTGAGAGCCACTACGTAAAAATGGGATATCTCTTATTAAAATCAAGTGGCGATAAATTGCAGCTACCCGTCGACAAACGTGCACTTGATGACGCATGTATTGTGGCGTAGTAGTAGAAGTAGTAGGCTTTTCAAACTTGATTAAACATGACATGGCCACTCGACGCCTTTTTCCATGGACGGCTTCGTGTTCCTTCTTGTAGAAGTATCGTTGAGGGAGACGTCCGTGCTATCTCACGTTGTACTGTGAAGGGCACGACGTGTGCAACGATCCTTGTTGGATCACACAGGATCAATGGCTGGTGCGCACGATCCGCGTGACAACTGTGACAACCAATTAAGGCATAGCAGACAGAGTGAGCACAAGTTTGAGATTCTATGAAAGAGAGAGAGAGAGAGAGAGAGAGAGAGAGGGCAAAACTGAGTAGTGTCAAGAAAAAAAGGGCAAAACTGAGTAGTGTCAAGAAAAAAAGGGCAAAACTGAGTAGTATAAAAATGGAAAGTGAGTGTCTTCTACAATGAAATACACGTGGCATACATCAAATTATGCCAAGATTGATCCACTAGAGTTCATTGGATGTGTGTTCTTCTCATAACCCACATGGATCCACTAGAGTTCATTGCATGTGTGTTATTCTCATAAACCACATGGATCCACTAGAGTGCACTGGATGTGTATTATTGTCATAAACAACATGGATCCACTAGAGTTCATTGGATGTGTGTTCTTTTCATAAACCACGTATGGATCCACTAGTGTTATTGCATGTGTGTTATTTTCATAAACCACAGCTAGAGTCATTGGATGTGTGTTCTTTTCATAAACCACATCTAGAGTTATTGCATGTGTGTTCTTTTCACAAACCACATCTGGATCCACCAGAGTAATTGCATGTGTGTTCTTTTCCTAAAACACATATGGATCCACCAGAGTCATTACATGTCTGTTCTTTTCACAAACCACATGGATCCACTAGAGTCATTTGCATGTGTGTTCTTTTCACAAACCACATATGAATCCACTAGTGTCATTGAAATGTGTGTTCTTTTCATAAACCACAGCTCGAGTCATTGGATGTGTGTTCTTTTCATAAATCACAGCTAGAGTCATTGCATGTGTGTTCTTTTCACAAACCACATATGGATCCACCAGAGTCATTGCATGTGTGTTCTTTTCCTAAAACACATACGGATCCACCAGAATCATTGCATGTCTGTTATTTTCATAAACCACATGGACACTAGAGTCACTTGCATGTGTGTTCTTTTCACAAACCACATATGGATCCAGTAGTATCATTGAAATGTGTGTTCTTTTCATAAACCATAGCTAGAGTCATTGCATGTATGTTCTTTTCATAAACCATAGCTAGAGTCATTGCATGTATGTTCTTTTCATAAACCACATATGGATCCACCAGAGTCATTGCATGTGTGTTCTTTTCACAAACCACATATAGATCCACCAGAGTCATTGCATGTGTGTTCTTTTCCTAAAACACATATGGATCCACTAGAGTCATTGCATGTCTGTTCTTTTCACAAACCACATGGATCCACTAGAGTCATTTGCATATATGTTCTTTTTACAAACTACATATGGATCCACTAGTGTCATTGAAATGTGTGTTTTTTGATAAACCACAGCTAGAGTCATTAGATGTGTGTTCTTTTTATAAACCACAGCTAGAGTCATTGCATGTGTGTTCTTTTCACAAACCACATATGGATCCACCAAAGTCACTGCATGTGTGTTCTTTTCCTAAAACACATATGGATCTACCAAAGTTATTGCATGTCTATTCTTTTTATAAACCACATGGATCCACTAGAGTCATTTGCATGTGTGTTCTTTTCACAAACCATATATGGATCCACTAGTGCCATGGAAATGTGTGTTCTTTTCATAAACGACAGCTAGAGTCATTGCATGTCTGTTCTTTTCATAAACCAAACACTACAAGAAAAGTTGGCTTTTACAACGGACGATTTTCACGGTTGAAAACCCGTTTTTCGTGGCAAAAAAGTCTTCTACGACGGATGCCCATCGTGGTAAAAGCCCCGTCACAAAAGAATCTACCAGAGGTTTTTTCTGACCGTGGCGGATTGCACCCTTCAGCCATGAAAATTTGTTTCGTCGTAGATCTGTTCGCCGGCCGTGTTGACTGCTGACATCATGCAAAATGTCATGTGGCAAACACCGTTAACACCCAGTTACCGTTGTTAATGGCCATAGAAACCGTGGTAGAAGCTAGGCCCAGCCAAGGCCTGCTAATTATTAAGTGGATCGGCCCATCAAGAGAGTCCAATATGATTATGGCATGTTACTGTTTTGTTTGGCACTGTTTGAAATGGCCTAAAAGATGCGACCAGCAGCGGCCCACAATGTTAGGCCCGTTACTATTTCAGCCTACATAAACCCACACTGTTCGAATACTGTGCGGCCGTTAACAGCTTGCGTTAAGTAGACCTGATCTTTATTGGGCCACGGTCGGCCACATCCTTTATTAGCTGACTCATCTCACAGCCTCTGAGCGACCCACTTTTGAGAAGGTCTGATACTGTTCTTCCCTTTTACTATTCTGGCTCGCTACTGTTCTGACCCATTACTACTAGCTCGAGTAGACGGTAGAATTATGAATCACAATACTACTTGTTGGAGATTTCCTAAATAAATGAAAGAGGTTTTTCTTTTTCTTTTTCGGGGTTGACGGCTGTAGGGAGGATACGTGGAGGATCTATGGTGACAAAGACCAGACTGCAAGACCGTTGTGTGTGGCGTCCAAAGAATCTTGTGCTTCCATGGGATTGTTTCTAGTAATAACTTTAAAATAGCTACTTTCAATTCAGCTTGAACAATAGCAAGACTTCAAGCTTTAAGTTCTACAAACACTTTTGTTTACCACATGAGAACTAACAATAATCTATCTATTTTTGCATAAACTTTTTGTAGAAAATAGAAGCTTTTGTTATCCCCTGGCATCTACATCAAAGATCAAATTTATTACTACTATTTAGTACAAGCTTCAGAATAAAAGAGGCTAACAGAAGGTGTAGGACCCACAGATGGATCCAGGGGAAATGACACCACTAAATTGGACCCACATATAAATTTTATTACTTCTATTTTGAACGCCAGCACTAAGTTGGATCCAGAAAAGGGCCACGGCAAACATAGTGGTGTCATTCCGAACTATTAAATGCCTCCAATATTATCCTACGGGTGGCTTTGCAAAAAACTCCACCAATAAAAATCACGCTGTGGGCCGCGTCGACTTTTTTCACTCGGCCGGCATCTCCCCCACTCACATCAGCCACTCCTCCTCTCCTCCACCCGAAACCATGTCCGCCGCCCCTCCCTTCTCCTATCCTCCCCACCGCTTGATCGTCCTGCCAACGCGTCTACTCGCGCCGCCGCCCCTCTTAAATTCCTCTCCCCCACCTCTCCCTTCCACTAGCACCAACATCGACTCGTCCGCCGCCACCGCCCCGTCCTTGACCTCGGTGAGCCACCCGTGCTTCTTTTGCAAATAGGACCCACTCCCCTGTGGCCTCCACGGGTTGCACCGAGAGTCACCGCCGGCAACCTCTTCTATGGCAAGACCTCCACTCGCACTCTCCGTGGCAGGGATTAGGGAGTGCGGGGAGGCGGCTCGGTTTTCACTATGCGGTACCCATTTTATATGACCGTGGTGAGAAAAAATTAATGACCTGATTTAGTGAGAGGCAAGATATACATACAATGAATCTTGATTTTTGTTGATGCCCCGTGAGGGTGCCCCAATTACTGAAGGGGTTCTGTGGTAGAAAACAAAAAAATCCTACGTTGGAACGCCCCGAACTACCACGGTCTATCTAGGAGTAATGCGGTAACGACTGAGGTTTCGGATACATACCCTTGTAGTACGAAAGCAGTTAATGTTCCGAGGGAAACATGTCTAATGTAGTCATGCTCGTAGCCGACCTCAAGGTCGTGAAGCTCCTTGCAAGTCACCCCTTGTTCCATTGTGCAACAGTCTGGCTCATGACACCCAAGGTGCCACTAATGGCAGCACCCTTGTGGTTTCACACAAATACGATGTACGACGATGACCTCTGGTTCTCTGATCCCTGCTAAGAGTGTGGAAGTAGATCCTCTAGTTAGAATCCCTACCGCGCAACTGCGTACTGCAGGTGCGCTGTCTCTTGTGTGTATAGTCTTTTCTAGGGACAGTGCCAACACAAGGAAGCTAGAGAGAGAGGGAGAGTTCTCTAAGAAAAATGCCTTAGAGAAATATCTCAATTGTGTGTTTTAATACTAGCCATGGGAACCCCTTTATATAGATGGAGGGAGGCGTATCCTCTCCATTGGGTGTCCCATGTGAGACTAAACAAAACAAAGGAAATATGGAGGAGGGGTGCAGCCGGCTGTGCCATCCGGTGGTCGGGTGGGCCACCCACCCATGGGCCATCTTGCGGTGCACGTCAGCAGCAGCAGTAGGTGCGCTAACCCTCTGCACGTGTGCACGGCATGGCCCAGCTACGAGGCGGCAGCAACGGCGCTCGGCCGGGTGGACCGGCTGCGGCCCGGCGGCTTCCTAGGCTCCAGATCGCTCTCGAGTGGGCCGCCTAGCTGAGGCTCACCAGCGGTGGCAGGCTATGTGCTGCCCCGCACGGTGCCCAGCCTCGCCCGCACATCCGCTTGTGTGGCCTGCCTGGCCCACCAGCAGTGCGGCTGGGGCTATTTGCTGCCCGAATTGGATGGGTTCCTCCTAGGCCAATTCCCTCTGGGGTTTTGGCCCCTTTGAGGAAATTTCCCTATAAATATTATTAAATATTTATTTAATATATATTAATTCATAATTAACATATAAATTTCCATTTATTCGAAACACCTTTCGATCTTTTCCTTCCTTTCTTCCTCCGAACAACTTCGGATTCTCTTCGGAAGGATTCCGGCTTTTTCTTTATCTATTGTGCTTCTATCTTACAGAGTGATCTCTAGCATCATCATACCCTTAAGTGTGTTACCCCAACGGCTCGAGAGCGGCACTGACATGATCTCTATCAATGGTCAATAGCGGGACCAGGATTCCTATAATGACCCCTATGCATTCCATGATGTATTGTCATTTGAACCGTAAATGTCGAGTTCAATTCCCTTTGTTACTTCAATACGACTTGTCCAAGATCTGATCATCAGTACCATATACCTTAGTCAATCTCGTTACCGACAAGTTTTGTTTCACTTGTTCCCATGATATTCCATTCCCGTGACCTAGTCACATGTTGCAATATCATGGATGTAATCTCACCAAGTTGGTTGCGTGTACCTTCCCGTAACGTGGGTGAATAAATCTTGATCTTGATACATAAGCCTCAAAAGTTTCTCTGGAATACCCAACATACACCTTTATTGTCACCCAGTTACGGACATGACATTTGATGTAGTCAAAGCGTCCTCGAGAGACAGTGATTAATATGATCTCATGGTCTAAGGAAAGGATACTATGCTTCTAACTATTGCAACGATGAACCTTGTGACTTGATCGTGTCGTAATATTTGGTTATGTCCATCACATCATTCACTAATGATATAACCTCGGTTGTCAGTTGACGTTATAGTAAGTCCATGATCAGGAAATCTCGATCATCAGCTACCTAACGAACTCGTAATAGAGACTACTAGGGACTTGGTTTGTTTCGTACCACACATGTATCAATGTTTCTGCTTGATACAGTTATAGCACAATATGAAACTATTACAAACTAACTGATATATGATAATAAAATCTATTTATTATTTGCCTCTAGGGCATATCTCATCATTAGATTCACAGGAGACAACAATGCAAAAATATTATTACCGAGGTCACTTGCTCTTACTACTAGCTCGAATAGATGGTAGAATTAGGAATCTCAATACATTTTGTAGGATGTATCGGCGTGAAAAATACCAAGCACTACAGGAACAGGTTGAGGTGCCGACGGGTAGCCCTCAGCACATGCCAGAATGTTGTCGGCGTAGCCTGTGCCAACGACTGCCATCGGCGTACCTCCTTGTAGGCACACGACATGTTGTCGTCGGCATAGGGGTTTGCCCTCGGCACAGTACGTGGGCCGACGCCCAGTATAGCCGTCGGCGTATGGGCCATCGGCATTAGGTAGGTGGGCCCCGCGAGGCCGCTAACGGCTGTTTGGCTTGGAGGGGCACTATGTCGTCGACACAGGCCCAGCCCAGCAACACACGTGGCGTCTAGAGGGGTTCTCTGTT
This sequence comes from Avena insularis, assembly GCA_023614405.1. Lineage (NCBI taxonomy): Eukaryota > Viridiplantae > Streptophyta > Magnoliopsida > Poales > Poaceae > Avena > Avena insularis. The sequence continues at coordinate 104,596,302 of CM042694.1, forward strand.
GAGGGCATTGTCGTTGGCCTAGCTTGGCACCTGTGCTGAGGAGCAATGTTGTTGGCATAGACCCATGCACAGGCCCAGCCCAGCGAGACACGTGGCGCCTAGAGGGGTGCTATGCCGAGGGCATTGCCATTGGCCTAGCCTGGCACCTGTGCCGAGGGCGATGTCGTCAGCATAGACCATGCCATATGGCACATGTGCATCCTCTACGCCAACGGCAATTCCCTCGTCATAGGTGTTGCTAGGTTTTTTTTGCTTTTTTGTTGATTTCCATTTGCAGCAGTAGTAGTAATCAGAGAATAATCATAGTAAAATTCACAGAAAGTCATACATAACAAGATCATCAATAACATATGAAGATCATCAGCATACACAGCAAGATCATCCAAAGAAGATCATCAAGTGCATACATAGCAAGATCATCAAAAATACATCTGATTGCCCTACATCTAGCTCTAGTCCGAGAACCTGAGATCTCCCGGCTCGAGAACAGGCGACTGGCGGGCTCAACGGGGAATTCAAACCACCAACGGAAGCACCAGGAGAACGAAGGCTAGTATGAAGCGGTGTGATCTCGCGCGATGAACCAGGAGAAGCACTAGGAGCATGACCAAAGGGTCGAGTGCCGGAACATTCTGCTCCCTACATGTTTGAGCAAGAGTTAGCAACTTGTGAGGCACAAGAAAGAGGTAACAAGTGGTTTGGCAAAGAACTTACCAGGGTCCCTGAGTAGTATGTACGAACGAATTCTTCCCTCCCTAGAAACACTAGAGCTAACCCCATCCTAGGTGTCCGTACTAGTGTAATGCCCTGCTCTCTAGTCTTCATAAACCTCGTGTACCGAGGCGATGTAGAAATAAAGGTTCAAACTAGGGAAGTTGGACTTGACATCTTTTGCAAGAATAAAGATTGAAACTTACATCACCCTTCAACTCCAAGTACTCTTCATAGGCATCTCTCTTATGATCCCATGCCTGAAGCACCGTAAGCTATTCCGCATGAGAGGCATCATATGCCGCATCGAAATCAGGATAAAATTTCAAAAATAATAAATCTTGTCAACTTAGCCTTCTAGGGACGAATTGTAGAAAGAGGATGAAAATGAGAAAGACTTACATCGCTGGTGGATCTACCTCCACCCGCATGGGTTCATCGACCTCGGGATGCAAACCCTTGATCGTCGAGCAGTATTTCTTGATGGTAGCCTTAGCCTTGTCGTAGTACTCAGGAAACGCGGGCTGAGGCTTCTCTAGATCAAGCATCTTCTCCTTCATCTTCTGCCACACTAGCAGGTCGGTAACCTCGCTATCATCCTCCTCCTACATCGCCAAAGAAATGTTGTGTGTCAACTAGAAACATGAGGGGAAATAAATGCAGGTTGCTCCATGTATATATATACCATCTTTTCCTTGAAGCAATCATGGTTGCGACTTCCCTTGTTGTGTATTCCCTTGGAGCCGCGGTTGACCTTGTTCCGCTAGCTCACGGCCTCGAAGTTGGGGTCTTGCCCGAGCCACCTCATGACCGGCTGCTTCCATTTAAGTTATCACCTTGCCCTGCTGGTAATCTCCACCTAGTACATCTTCGGGGTGGAATCTAGATCTTTCAGCCATGCCTTTACCTCGATGATCCATCTGTCACTCGGTGGCTGAATCTCCACCAGCTCGTCGCCAGGGATATTGACGACTAGCTTGAGGGCCTCTGATTCCCAAGCATCCAGAGAGAGGTCGTCGAAGCCGAGTATTAAGAAGAAATGTAGCCGGCCCAAGCGATCGTCCCACCCATAGGCCCGATGCCAGCGCATGAAGCTCATTTTCTCTCCACATCACTCGAATGAACGAGAATGCAGAATGCGCTCGTAGTCCAAGTTGTGCTCAAACTGATGAAGAACTCGAAGGGCGGGCGCATACCTCAATCTTCACATTGTTGCACATGATGCCAAAACGAGACCTAAACGACGCTAGCAAGTTCGCCGGTGACACGTCGAGACGTGTCCCAAGCATGGTGGCCATGAGAGCGTGGTTGTCAAACTATGCTGCCAAGGAAACCATGCCTAGGGTCCGACATAGAAACGCAACCTCCTACGGCATGTTGCCACTGCTGATCCCCCAGCGGATCCCGCTCCTTTGTTGGAGAGGAACCGGCTAGGGGAGAGATGCTGGGAAGAGATGTTGAGTTTCGATCTAGTGATTGGGACAGTGGAGGTGACAGCGAGGCCCGATTAGGGGCGTGCGAGGCTGACTAGCCATGGCGGAGAGTCAAGCAGAGCCACAACGAGCTCCGATTTTGAAAGGAGGAGCCAAAGGTGAGCTAGGGATTTTGGGGGGAAATGGAAGAGGAGAGAAGAAGACATGGTTCATACGGGGTCAACTAGTCCACATCGGCAAAGAATAACGGGATTTATGGCCATGGATTTTCTGTAAGGTTTACTGTCATCTGTTTCCTAGGCCCTCTATTTCAGGAGTGCAATCCAGTTCACTAGTGAGAAACTGTGAGTGGAAGCATGACTACATGGAGGATACAAAACTGATAAGATCAATTTATGAATAACAAATGAGTGAAGAATTGGACTGCGCCTGCAAGTTTAAAACAAATGCCTTTATTTAGCTTATTACCCCTTTATGTTTCTCTATCAGCCGACAGGAACTACAACTGATATTTGGTGGACACGGATTTTTTAGATGCACAACTACATACTAATCGTCGACATAGTGCGGATGCACAAATAAAGGAGGAAAGAGGGGAGGAAGTGAGCCATGTAGAAAGAGAGAAGGATGCCACCGACAATCGGGGAAAAAAACTAGGAAGAAGCAAGCACTTACCATGATATGTTCCAAAATTTAGTTCCACGGAGGCCACTTTTTAATTCACATGTTCACAAAATATAAAAGCCATTTCATCATTCAAATATCCCCTACTATCCCGTTGAAGGCACATACATTTAGCTAGTGAAAAATATATAATAACTAAGCAGCTACAGGGAGCAGGCCGTTGTGCCTGAGCAGTGGTTCGGGCGAAGGCTCGCGTCCTCGGAAAGAAACAAAAACCTGCAATTGTTTTCCAGCGTCAGTTCTTTCCCAGCAAATCAAAGATACTAGTACCAAAGTATCACTACTGACCTCGAGCGGAGATTTTCCACCTCCAAGTGCAAGAACGGTGTCTCTGAATCGTCTGCCGGTCTCCTCAATGGCCTAAAAACAGGCATTCATTATCAGTGCCACAAGTAAGATTGAAAAGCATTGCGCTTTTTTTCCAAACATGAAAGGGTGGAAGCAGTATGGGATTACATTTTACAAATCAAATGAAGTTGGGTGAGTAATGGAGTAGGTGATTCTGTCACAAGTTAGTTTTGGTTTCATCCGAACGAAAAACATACCTTCTCATTGTCCAGACCGGCATCTTCAAATGCTGAGAATGCATCGGCTGATAGTACTTCAGCCCACTGTAAGGAAGAAATGATCAAAAGATACAAGTGTTAGCTGTGTTCACATGCGTCGAAGGGATCCAATGTCATGACAAAAAAACAGATATTCAGAACTGCTATAATAATTTACCTTGTAACTGTAGTACCCCGCTGCATAGCCGCCTGCACATCATCCAAGGTGTAAATGACAAGTGAAATAGTATGATGAAATGGATGAATTTAAATGTTACTTAAAGCATGGCAAACCTGCAAAAATATGGCTGAATCCACACAGGAATCTGTCCTCTGGTAGAGGAGCAAGAACCTGGGTTCGTTCTGCAACTTTCCGGTCAACATCATATACCGACACTGGTCCACTGGGATCATAAGTTGTATGCAGCTCCATATCTACACTTGCAAAACGTATCTGCAGAGAAACATGACAAACATCAGTAAGAACAAATAGTCAGGAAAACAGATTCGAAAACAGGATCATGGTTTTTAAGGTGGCAAGGCGTGGTATGGCATTTTTACGCGCACTCTGACGACTAATTTGCACCTAAACGCCTAAAGCAGGCAAAATTCAAAGCCGCTCTTATCATCTAAGCATTGCCTTATAAACCAGGCACATGAATTCAAATGTTTACGTTAGAACACTGTTCTCCCATTGCCTTTAAGACAAGTACGGAATGACTAAATCATGTGACAGTTCCCCAAACATTTGTCAGTGGTTATAAATATGGCTAAAAGATAATGGCCCTTGGGAACAGTTGAACGTGGGAGAACGAAGGTAGATGGCTTCAGAAACATGTGCACAGAACATGCGATTTCTCTTATAAACAACAGTTTTCAAATAATATAAACCTTTTTCCCCCATCAAGTAATCTAGACATGCATGTAAGTCCAGTGATCAAGTTTATGGACCTACTTGAGCCAAGCACAAAGCACATAAGTTTAACGACATACAGTGTAGTTTACTCTAGTGAATAGTGAGATGTACTATATGTAATAAAACCATTACCCAGCAGTCCAAATAATGATGACAACATAGGAATACACGAGAGCCCAAGCCCACATACCTGACGGAGACTGAAGGAGCCAGCACGGAAATTCTTTGCAGCCACAAGCTTAGCATAAATTTCCTCCGGAAGAACTTCACCAGTTTCATAATGCTTTGCAATGCTCAACAGAGTCTCCCTGTTACACCAATGCAACAGTTTATTAGTTTACCAGAATCAGGCAAGATTCAAGCAAAGCGAAACAAGATAGATCCATCATACTTGTGATAGCACCAGTTTTCCATGAACTGAGAGGGTAACTCTACAGCATCCCACTCTATCCCACTAATACCAGCAACAAAGGCTTCATCTTGTGTGGTAAGCATATGCTGCAGCGCGTGACCAAATTCATGGAACACGGTTTCAACCTACAGAAGCCAGGTGCAAATGAATTTCTCTTACCAACCATAATAAGGACATAGCGTACATTATCTTCCTACATATTTTAAAGAATGCATACATATCATAACTCTTTTAAACAGATAACAGAGAGGTTACTTGTTTAAAATACCCAGAATAATATTACACATGACAAGTGTGTTGCTTACCTCACGGAAGGTCATAAGACTGGGCTTATCACCAACTGGTGGCATCTGATTACACACCATATGGGCAACAGGCAGCCTTACAGATGATCCATTGCGAGCTAGCACGCGACTACGAGAAAAAACCACATTCATCCAAGCCCCGCCACGTTTTTCAGATGGTCTTGAATATGGATCGAAGTAAAAGTAAGCAACAGGGCTATTGGAAGAATCTTTGACACAGTAGAATTTGACGTCACTGTTCCAAACCTGAAAATGTAATCGCTGGTCAACATTTGCAGAACATTAACTTATGTTAAGAGAAGTAACCGGATACTTACAGGAGCCAATCCGTCTGCAGGTTCAACATTTATACCAAACAGCTTATTTGCAAGACTGAAGAGACCATCCATAACCTTGGGTAGTGCGAAGTAAGGACGCAGTGATTCCTGCAATGGCAGTACTCAAGTCAGCTCAAAAGAATATCAGCACGATGTGCAGTATTTTCTTTCAAATAAAGTAGATTTAATTCAGAAAATATATACTGGATAAGATTTAGCAGTAGAAATTGTACACAAAGAAATATAGTCAAAACAGTTCTAGAAGCAGACTAAAGAGAAACGTAACAAACGTGTAGCAAAAAAATACTTTGAAATATGATTTTTTGGTGAAGTGAAGAAAGAACCTCATCGATATCGTATTTAGATTCCCGTAGTCGTTCACTCCAGAAGTTAAGGTCCCAGTGTGACAGATCATTGGCTTCTGCAGAACCAGAATCTTTCACGAAGGCTTTTAGATCTTCCATATCTGCACTTAGAAAAGAAGCAATTTAGATATATGTGGTATTTCAGCCTAGTCCTTAGTCTTCATAAAAAGGTACTGTATGAGAAAAATAATTGATGATGAAGATATAATGCTGACAGGCAATTTCTCCTTTTGTTTGGGAACTCGCAAACATAAGAAACAAAACCTCAAACATAAATAACAGAACAGGACTCCAAACCTTCAGCTGCTACAACTCTAGAAAATTACGATAAATAGGCAAAAGATCTGGAATTCTAGCTAGAAACAGGATTATATTAATCTGATGTAAAGAATCTCAAAGAGAACAACTTCACTGGGTGTACCTTGAACAGCATGATCCCAGGAAGCAGCACGGATTTTCTCAAGAAGCTCTTGCACCCGGTCAACAGTTGCCATCTTCCGAGCCAAGCTTACCTTCATGATAAATCAACGTTAGCTAAAACACAACGGGACTTGGCACTGTTCTAAATTAAATGTAGAGGGAACAAGGTAAGCGTGTGCACCTCAGCGTAGTTCTTGTACCCAAGTAATTTAGCCTTCTCAAGCCTCAACTTTAGAATCTGACTTATGATGTCAGTGTTATCAAGCTCACCACTCGAGGCACGTGTTAGATAGGCACGATAAACCTCCTCACGCAGAGCTCTGTTCTTAGCATGTTGCATAACAGCCATAAAGCTTGGTGCATCCAATGTGATGATCCAAGGTCCATTTTCAGCTGAAGCATTTTCATGGCCCTAAAGAAACTGCTTGTCAGCATTAAAAAATCATGGTAAACTTCGAAGATTCCATATTGATGACAGTTTATAGTACACACCTTTGACACAGCGGTTTGTGCTGCTAAGCCAAGGGCTGAAGCAGGCAAGCCATCAAGTTCTTTCTTATCAGTAATTAATTTCTCAAATTTCTTTGTGGCATCCAGCACATTCTCACTGAACTTCTCTGTCAGCTTCTCAAGCTCCTGAAAAGAAATTCAGCACTACATTAACTGACATGCATCAGGGAAAATTAAATATGACCAGGAATAACGTTAATGCTTAATAACTAACAAAAAGGTTCAACCAGCTAAAATCTGTAAGCATATGGTAAAAGAAAAACAAAGAACCTACTTGCTGGATTTGATTAAATTTCTCCCTCTGCTCATCCTCAAGTGCAACTCCACCAAGAACAGCGTCCTTTATTTGTCCTGACGTGGGAAAGAAGAAATGCTATTACGAGTGGAAAAAATCAAACGCAGCACGCGAAGTGAAACAAGAAAACAAACACGGCGAAACTGACATGGGCAACTTAGGAAGTATCGAGAGCTAGAAAACATTGCTTAACAGCAATACCATTGATTCGGTGTGGCACTGTGGCTATAGAGAAGAAGGTTACCTTCTACGACACGCTTGCGAGCATCGCTGAGGCTGTCCCATTCAGAAGAGTTCCTGATGGCGTTGAAGGCTTGGTATATGGGCTTGCTCTGCCCCAGCCTCAGATAGAACTTCACCTTCTCGGGCTGTTAAGATTGAAGATGGAGACAGGTCAGGTGGTGTCGCGGCATAGCATATGAAACATCCTTTTTATTAAACACGTAAAACAACAGATAGCATCACCCTCTACCCTCTGGCGGTCTAGCCTTGTGCTTAACCAGCGGTACCTCAATACAAAGCAACCGAAACAACTAAGCAGGATGTATCAGTCCTGAGCATGCTGGATGATTCATGATATTTGGAACCAGGTGAAGAGATTCGCCAGCCTTAAATAAATCTAAACAAGGGGGAACTATAATTTCTATATATGCTGAAATATTCGTGGAGCGAGCAGGATCTCGGACTTAAATTCGATCCAGGGGTGCGGCAGGAGGGCATGGGAGGAGAATGGGTACCTGGACGTCCTCGACGGCGGCGCGGAGGTCTGCGGAGTCCTTGACGGCCTTGAGGTGGTCGACGACGTTCCAGACGACGTCGAGCCTGTCCGTGAGGCGCTCGAGCGGGACGACGAGCTTGCCCCACGCCGGCTCCACGTCCTTCTCGAGCGCCTCCAGCTCGCCCTCCTGCGGTAGCCAAAACCAGTCAGATCCAGACGACCGAGTGTATCAGCCAGCGCGGAGGGCAAAAGCGATCGGAGTGTCGGTCAGGGAGGGCAGCTTACGAGGCGGGCGAGGAGGGCACGGATCCCGGGGCGGACGTGCGCGGCCTGGACGGCGTCGAAGGGGGGGAAGTCGAAGTCGGCGAGGAGCGGGTTGTCAGCGACGTCCGCCATGGCGGCGGCGGAGCAGGTGGCGCGGGAGGAGGAGGGGCGGCGGAGGGGGCAGAAGGCGCGGAGAGGGGAGGAGGAGGGGAGGACGGAGAGGAGGAGGAGGCGGCTAGGGTTTTGGGCGGCGAGAGCGGGGGCGAGGCGGGCGGAGAGGAGGTGGGACACGGAGGAGGAGAGGATGGGAAGCATGGCCGCGAGGAAGAGGGGGACGAGGACGATGGTGGTGCGCTGACGTGGTGGGCCCATCGCTCCGTCAGACCCGTGTGGGCTTTGGTATCCCCACCATGGGCCTCACTGCGAGAGATGTTATCCGTTTTGGGATTTTGTTCGGCGCACGACGCACCACCACGCTGCCTCTTCTCGCAAAAGTGTGGATAAGCGGGGATTAAAGTCCCTTGATATTCTAGTACCAAAATTTTTTTTAAATAAGTGGGAATTTGGGGTTTGGTGGGGAGTATCCTCACTAATTCTCATAAAAACTCTAGTACAAAACATTTGCCTCCGGCCAAGAGCGACGACGTCTCCGACAAGACATCTGTCTCATGTGCGTCAAGCCGGACGGGCGGGCGCCATGCCGAGATGGAATGACAGCGACAGCTCCAGTCAATCGTATCTAGGGGTAAGTCCATTTTCCCCCAATTCTTTTATAGGGTTAGGATTTGGTAGCGAGTTGGGAATTATCGATATACAATCAGATGAACTCGATTTGGTGTGTTAGGACATCACGAACGTGGACTATGCCCATGACTCCTACGATTCTACGAAGATCCCAGCTTTTGTGGTATAGCAAAAGAGTGTTTTGAGGTTTGTCGCGTCCACAAACTTGAGCCTGACAGGCGTGTTGCATTTGAAGGGACCAACACAAGATGCAGATTCTACCTCTGCCAAGTTCAGAACGTAAGTGTTTTGCTCCTTGTATCACCATTCACTTGTCTTCTAAGTAACTTGTATGTGCCAATGAATTTCTGACCTGCAAGAGGTCAAAAACTATGGGTTTGTGGCTTGGATGGACAACGAATGGCCGGAGCTATGAAGAATGCAAGTGCGAAGCCATGGGGGATGTATGATGAGAGCATCAGTGCAAGAATCGATGAGAGGATTGAGAATGCGAAGTTGGTGAAGCAATTGTCTGATGAGAAGAACAAGTTTGACAAAAAGTACTCAAGTCTGATGATTGATGTTAAGAAATTTATAGAAGAAACAGAGAAGAAGGTGTTGGGGGAGAACTTGTCTAGGATGAATGACAACAATGCAAGATCTGAGGAGATGAATTCCAAGCACACCAAAGCGTTGAGGAATGAGATTGAGTTGCTGAAGGATGTGCAGAAATCCTAGACAGAGGTAATGAAAGTGAAGCAGAAGAAATGGGATGAGGACCAGAATATTTTGAAGGAGGAAAAGGAGAAACTAGAGTACACGCTTTAGCCAGTGATGCTAACAAGGATAAGCTGAAGAAGATCAAGGATAATTGTGATGGTTGACTCTTTTGTTGCATCTTGTTGTACTACTGATGGTGAACTGGTGGTGGTGGTAGGATGGTACCCATTTTTGATGTGGTGGTAGGTTAACACCATGGTGGTATGTTAAACTATGATCCCCTTTTGGCAACGATCATGCAATATATTTATTTGCTTGTTATGACTAGTTCCTACTTATGTTGTTTCTGCTAAGGGTGTTCATTTGTTCATGTTTAGTTATGATCCCCTTTTGTTTGTGCTGTTCATACTTATGGTTTTGATGCTTGTGGGGATCACACTTGTGCTTCTGTTGTTCCGGATTATGTCATTCATGCTTGTGATTTTCATGCTTGTGGGGATAAGGCTTGTGATTCTGTTGTTCCAAATTGTGTTCTTCCTTCATGTGTGTTGTCCATCCCCTTTTCTTGTGTTCTTCATGCATGTGGTTGATACGTTGCTAATGTATCCATAATTTTTGATGTTTCATGCTTGTTTTATATCTACTTTCTTATGTTTTGTCCACACTTTAGAGTATTTTTACACACTTTCTTGGACTAACCTATTAACAAGATGCCACAGTGCCAGTTGCCTATTTTCTGCTGTTTTTGGTTCCAGAAAGTCAGAAAATAAATATTCTTAGAATTGGACGGGACAAAAGCCAAAGTCAATATTTTACCGTGGGGAACACGGAGGCAAAAGACGAGACGGAGGAGGGCCTCGAGGGGGCCACACCACCTGGCCGCACGGCCAGGCTTGGCCCGCGGCAGGGGGTGGTGCAGCCGCCTCGGGCACCCCCTCAGCCTTCCTCTTCGCCTATATATTGCCTCCGATACAAAAACCCTAAGGACCCGATCAAAATTCCACGAAAGAGTCTGTAGCCGCTGTCATCTCCATCCCTAGATCGGAAGGGATCTGAAGCTCTTCACAGCACCCTGTGGAGGGGAGAATTCACCCTGGAGGCCTTCTCCATCACCATGCCTTCCTCCGGTGTGATGCGTGAGTAGTTCATCCTTGGACTACGGGTCCATGTAGTAGCTAGATGGTTGGTTCTTCTCCTTTGTGCTATCATGTTTACATCTTGTGAGCTCTGTTCATGATCAAGATCATCTATTTATAATCCTACATGTTGTGTTTGCGGGGATCCGATGGATATTGAGATGTTATTTCAAATTGATTATTGATTCTATCATGTCTTTATTATTTATGATCTTGCATGCTTTCCGTTGTTAGTAGCTATATTGGCCAAGTAGATGCTAGTAACTCCAAGAGGGAGTATTTATGCTCGATAGTGGGTTCATGCCTCTAGTAATTTAGGGAAGTGACAGAAATAAGGTACTAGATGTGTAGTTGCTACTAGGGAGAAAACAACAATCATTTGTTCATAGAACAATCGTATTGTTTACTTTACACACTTTGCTTAATGCAATTATCTGTTGCTTGCAACTTAATACTGGAGGGGGTTCGGATGATAACCTGAAGGTGGATTATTAGTCATAGATGCAGTTGGATTACGGTCTATGTATAATATTGTAACGCCCAATCAAATCTCAAAGGAGTCAAGATGATTAGTATATGCATGTATGCTTTCTCGATGTTTGTCAATTGCCCTGCTGTAATTTGTTCATCCAACATGTCATCTATCTTAAGGAGAATCACCACTAGTGAATATGGACCCCGGTCCTTTCTTTTACCATCAATCTATAATTGTTTACTGTTTTTGTTTACTTTCTGCAAGAAATTACTCTCTTCCACACAATATGTTTAATCCTTTGTTTTCAGCAAAACCGGTGAGATTGACAACCTCACTGTAAGTTGGGGACAAAGTTCTGTGGTTGTGTTGTGCATGATTCCAAGTTGGAAACAACACCTTGGAGGTGTTTCCTTGCTCCTACTAGTTCGATAACCTTGGTTTCATAACTGAGGGAAAACTTGTTGCTATACTCATCATACCTTCCTCTTGGGGTTCCCCAACAAGCTCAACATATTGAGTAAGCAAGACTTTTTGTGGCGCCGTTGTCGGGGAGTCAAGAACATCTTCACAAGGGGAGTCCCTCATAACCATTCTCTTTACTTTGTTTTATTTGTTTTGCTTAGTTTATTTTCTTCTTTGTTTGCTTGTTTCTTTATCAAAAACACAAAAAATTAGTTGTTCTAGTTTGCTTTATTTATTAAAAAACACACAAAAATGACTACTTTTGAAAACACTAAGTTGTGTGACTTCACCAGCACCAACAACAATGATTTTATGTGCACACATATTGCTCCACCTGTTCTTGAAGCTACTTTCTTTGAAATTAAACCTACTTTGCTTAATCTTGTTATGAGAGAACAATTTTCTGGAATTGGTACTGAAGATGCGGTTGCGCATCTTAATAACTTTGTTGAACTTTGTGAGATGCAAAAACATAGGGATATAGATGGAGATATTATTAAGCTTAAATTGTTTCCTTTCTCTTTGAGAGGAAAAGCTAAAGAATGGTTGCAATCCCTAACTAGAAATAGTATTGATTCTTGGACTAAATGCAAAGATACTTTCATTGGAAAATACTATCCTCATGCTAAGATTATATCTATGAGAAGTGAAATAATGAAATTTAAATAATCTGATAATGAACATGTTGCTCAAGCTTGGGAAATAATGAAATCTTTGGTAAAGATTTGTCCCACTCATGGACTGACTGCTTGGATGATTATCCAAACCTTTTATGCAGGACTGGATTATTCTTCAAGAAATCTATTGGATTTTGCTGCTGGAGGTACCTTTATGACCATCACTTTGGGTGCTGCAACAAAGCTTCTGGATAATATGATGGTTAACTATTCTAAATTGCATACTGAGAGAGCTTCACAAGGTAAGAAGGTAAATTTTGTTGAGGAAACCTCCTCCTTAAGTGATAAAATTGATGTTATTATGTCTATGCTTGTTAATGGGAAAGCTCATATTGATTCAAATCATGTTCCCTTAGCCTCTTTGGTTGCTCAAGAAGAGCAAGTTGATGTGAACTTTATTAGAAATAATAATTTTAGCAATAATGCCTATAGGAATAATTTTGGTAATAATAATTATAGGCCATATCCTCCCAACAATGGTAATGCTTATGGAAATTCCTACAACAATAATAGAAGTGCACCCTCTGAACTTGAAGTTATGCTTAAAGATTTTATTAGTAAACAAACTGCTTTCAATAAATCTATTGAGGAAAAGCTCTCTAATGCTAAAAGAAATATAGCATCATTGGCTGAAGCACAATCTTCTTTGACTAAAATGGCTGCTAAACCTGAAACTATTGAAAATCCCTTTGCTGCTACTAATGCCATACAAGTTAGAATTGATGAAAATGTTAGACTATTAGCTGAATTGCATGCTAAGTGGGAAAGAGAAGATGAAATTGCTAGAAATATTAGTATTTCTACTATCACCACTACTAATGTTGAAGCTAGTAAACCCAATGGAACCGTTTCTAATAAAAATGCTAAAATCCTTCGAAATATGGGAAACAATAGCTCTACTACTTTAGATGATAAGTATGATTTTGATCTTGATGGTTGCAATATTTCTGAAGTAATTATGTTCCTACAAAAGCTTGCTAAAAATCCTAATGCTAGTGCTATGAATATGGATTTTACAAAACACATTACTAATGCTCTCATAAAAATTAAAGAAGAAACTATGAAACATAAAGCTTCTATTCCTATGAAACTAGAGGATGGTTGGGAACACATCATTAATACGAGAGTTAATGATTTTGATCTCAAAGCTTTATGTGATCTTGATAGTAGTGTTTCTATCATGCCTAGAAGGATTTATGAAATGCTTGATTGCCACCATTGGAAGATTGCTATTTAAATGTCCCACTTGATGATAATGTTAAAAAGAAACTCATGGGGAGTATTAATGATGTTATTATTATGGTTAACAATGCCTATGTCATTATTGATTTCTATGTTTTGGATGTTGAATGCAATGCTTCTTGTCCTATTATTTTGGGAAGACCTTTTCTTAGAACTGTTGGTGCCATTATTGATATGAAAGAAGACACCATTAAATATCAATTTCCACTCAAGAAAGGTATAGAACACTTCCCAAGAAGAGAGAGAAGATCCCTTTTGCTTCTCCTATGAAAACAAAATTTGCTCTTAATGCGTCTTCATTTGAGAACACTTGATTCTTTTCTTGCTTCTTATGCCTAACTTAAAGGCGTTAAAGAAAAGTACTTATTGGGAGATAACCTAAAATTTTTAGTTGAGTCTTGGAAGTTATTACTCCTGTAATAACCGCTCCTTATCATTTTTGTGTGATTTTTGTGCCAAGAGTAACCTCTAATGAGAGAGAAGTAATGCTTGGGAAAGTTGCTGTCCCGAAACAGATTTTTGTGCTTCGCTCTAAAAATTCTTGAAACATCTCTGTACATCGGTTTGAGATGTGATTTTTTGTACTGCTGCCCCAGGTTGTTATCCAACTTTCGTTAGTTCAATACTTTTCGATTGGAGCAACAGAAGGTCTTTGAAAAAATTGGTTTTTACCTGTTGGTCTGTTTTGACATATTTCTGCCATTATTTGCATTTGCCTCTTAATCTCTTTCTCTTTGAGTTCTCTTTGATCATTTGAACTTTTTAAGGGAAGTGGTACAGTAGCTTGTGTTTTAATGGAAGTTTTACTTGTGTTGGAACTGAACCACAAGACTTATTATCTTGAGTGCACTAATATTGCTAATAAAGATTGTGTGAAGTTTTGTATGAAGAAAATTTTCAGGTGTAGGGAAAGAACGATGTAATGAGATGAAGAATGGAATAAAGCTCAATCTTGGGGATGCCACACGTTTCACCCCAAGAAATATCCAAGAAGTACAAGCGTCAAAGCTTGGGGATGCCCAAGGCATCCCCTTCTTCATCAGTAAAAATCTCAGGTTTCTTCCAAACACTTCATTTTTATTGTTTCATGCACAGTTGTGTTGTTCTTGGAGCGTCTTTGTTTTTTGTTTTTGGTTTTCTTTTGCTTAGTTTTCTTGAATAAAATATGTTGGACCCCCGTATTCATACATTAGTTTTCAAATAAGTTGGTTTGATTTGGAAAAGAATAGGAAAAGTTCATGCTTAAGTGGTAAAAGGAGCTTGTTTTTGACTATGGCCTATGCTTTGTCATGTCATGCTTGATATTGTTTTGGCTTTATGCTTAGTGATTTTTGCTGTAGCATGACATGTTATAAACAATTGAGATTGCTTAATGTGCCTTGAAAGGATCATGCATTGTTTTAGCATATTAAAGCATAGTATTGTGGTATTCTCCTTTGATGCTTTATTTGGGTTGACTTGGCGCATGCTCACACCATGTTATGACTATCCCAAGTCACCATAGCCTCTATGATCCTTTAGTTTTTGACTTGTAATATCACTTTATGCTTTAATTAATGATGTTTTGTCGCTTTGCATGATTATGGCCATTATTGCTCTCTTAGTTGGTCACTCCCAGTCTTTTGCTAGCCTTCATAACCAAGTATGAGTTCCACTCATGCATCCAACTCTAAATAAAACCAAGTTATTCCAAAGAGTCCACCATACCTACCTATTAGCATTTGCTACTCTAAGTATATTCATGTTTTTACCTACCTTCCAAATTAAACTTGTTATGTGAAAATTAGTGATTAAAGCTCTTAGGAACTTGATGGCACACTTTACTTTCTTGCACTTAATAAACATGAACCATTGTGTCCATCTTTGTTGTGTATATGCTTGCGCTTTATAAGTTGAAGTTAGCAAAAACATGAATCATGGGGAACGCTTTCAACATTGCACTTATATTCCGTTGATATCATGATTCTTTTGCTTATGGATCCCGTCGGTGTGAAATACAAGTGGAACTTGTAAGATCATGGAGTTTGTATGTGTGTTAGAGAAACGCATAAGCCGCTAGCCTAAGCCATGCCTAATCATGGTGGAAACTTGCAGCATAACCATAATGAGCATTCTATGAAGCATCCTCAATAAAAACCTATGCAAATAGCAAATAAAAAGATCGATGAGATGCTCATTATCTGTTGCCTTGTCATTTTGATATGGGATAACTCCTGTGTCATGGGGCAAGGGGTACCCCGTTGGCGGTTCTCTATGATACAATATGTACTTACAATGACAAGAGCTTACTTGTGACTGAAGTTGAGCAGCATGAGGTTCGGTACTCGTAAGCAAGGGGCATGAGATTTCAACTTATAACTTGTCAAGCATATCCTCTTAGTTGTGTCACTTTAACCTTGATCACTTGAAGATGCTTATGATAGGGGCAATGAGAGCTGAAAGCTAATAAGTACCATAATTTTTGGAAGCTCTTTATGAGACTTGAATCCCTCCTTCCTTCTATGAAGGCCTTTCTTTTACTTTTATGTTGAGTCCCCATCTTCTATCTTTATGCACCTATTGAGAGAGCATAGTGGCCATTCTTAGTTTAATGTGCATTGTCCCAAGACTTGTTGATTGATTCATAACTTTGATATTGCTTGTCCTTAAATTATTTGTATCTAGTCACCCTTATGAACTTTGAAGGTGTCCTATGCATTTATGTTTTGCTACACTATGAGGGACAAGCTGAATACCATTCTCATTATGTTTTCTTTTTGCGAAACAAACAGTCTTTCAAAGCATTGTTGTTCATGAATCTTTTGTTTGTACCTTTTCATGTTACAACATAGTTACTATGTTTTATTGTTAGAACTATATCTTTCAAGCTATGTTAAAGTACTATGATCCTAGCTATCAATGTTTTATGCCTTGATCAAGATTGTGATGGTGCATGTCACCTCAAAAAATATTCTTTCTTTTTATCACTTACCTACTCGAGGACGAGCATGATTTAAGCTTGGGGATGTTGATACGTTGCTAACGTATCTATAATTTTTGATGTTCCATGCTTGTTTTATATCTACTTTCTTATGTTTTGTCCACACTTTGGAGTATTTTTACACACTTTCTTGGACTAACCTATTAACAAGATGCCATAGTGCCAGTTACCTGTTTTCTGCTGTTTTTGGTTCTAGAAAGTTAGAAAATGAATATTCTCGGAATTGGACGGGACAAAAGCTAAAGTCAATATTTTACCGTGGGGAACACGGAGCCAGAAGACGAGACAGAGGAGGGCCTCGAGGGTGCCACACCACCTGGCCGCGCGGCTAGGCTTGGCCTGCGCTAGGGGTGGTGCAGTCGCCTCGGGCACCCCTCGGCCTCCCTCTTCGCCTATATATTGCCTCTGATACAGAAACCCTAAGGACCCGATCAAAATTCCACAAAAGAGTCTATAGCCACCGTCATCTCCATCCCTAGATCCAGAGGGATCTGAAGCTCTTCCTAGCACCTTGCCGGAGGGGAGAATTCACCCTGGAGGCCTTCTTCATCACCATGCCTGCCTTCGGTGTGATGCGTGAGTAGTTCATCCTTGGACTACGGGTCCATGTAGTAGCTAGATGGTTGGTTCTTCTCCTTTATGATATCATGTTTTGATCTTGTGAGCTCCGTTCATGATCAAGATCATCTATTTGTTATCCTGCATGTTGTGTTTGTGGGGATCCGATGGATATTGAGATGTTATTTCAGATTGATTATTGATTATATCATGTCTTTGTTATTTGTGATATTGCATGCTTTCCGTTGTTGGTAGCTATCTTGGCCAAATAGATGCTAGCAACTCCAAGAGGGAGTATTTATGCTCGATAGTGGGTTCATGCATCTAGTAATCTGGGGAAGTGACATAAAACTCTAAGGTACTAGATGTGTTGTTGCTACTAGGGAGAAAACAACAATCCTTTGTTTATAGAACAATCGTATTGTTTACTTTACACACTTTGCTTAATGCAATTATCTGTTGCTTGCAACTTAATACTGGAGGGGGTTTGGGTAATAACCTGAAGGTGGATTATTAGTCATAGATGCAGTTGGATTACGGTCTATGTATAATGTTGTAATGCCCAATCAAATCTCAAAGGAATCAAGATGATTAGTATATGCATGTATGCTTTCTCGATGTTTGTCAATTGCCTCGTTGTAATTTGTTCACCCAACATGTCATCTATCTTAAGGAGAATCACCACTAGTGAACTATGGACCCCAGTCCTTTCTTTTACCATCAATCTACAATTGTTTACTGTTTACTTTCTGCAAGCAATTACTCTCTTCCACACAATACGTTTAATCCTTTGTTTTTAGCAAAACCGGTGAGATTGACAACCTCACTGAGTTGGGGATAAAGTTCTATGGTTGTGTTGTGTAGGATTCCAAGTTGGAAACAACACCTTGGAGGTGTTTCCTTGCTCCTACTGGTTCGATAACCTTGGTTTCATAACTAAGGGAAAACTTGTTGCTATACTCATCATACATTCCTCTTGGGGTTCCCCAACGAGCTCAACATATTGAGTAAGCAGTGGTCTCCCTCCTTGTTAATTCGGTCATGGTAACCTCACCATAAGGAAGTGCAAGGTGACCACAACTAGTTTTTTATGCCAACCGAACAAAGGGAAAGTCCAAGACATGGGTCAAAAGTGTAATTTACATGCAACCAAACAACATGGTCCTAGTTCCCCAACCGGTACACCAACCACAACTGCAGGCTATGAAACAAGTTGCACAAGTTGGATGGTAGGGCAAATGAGTGTGGCAGTGCCCTCCTCAGCACTGCCTGGCCAGGCTAGAAAATCCATGCAGGCTACCAAACGCGCCCCATGTCTATGTGGTCGAGATCTCTATTCCATTCCAAACCTAACTTACACTAAGAAAAACTCCTGCCAAAAATTAAAGATGCAAGCAGTTGGTCACCATTAGGATATTGACATGGGTATGACTTATCGGGTCCCCATGATTAACTACCCTGGGCATATAAAGGGCTACGACCCACGAAACCCACGAAGAATAAGAGACGTCTAGAAGCATCCGATGGATAAAAGCGTGTCTTAGCGATCAAGAAAGAAGTATAAATCGACATAATACTAGTGTTGTAATCATAACTTGTATCCTATCATTATACGGATCTAGGACCCAGCCTATGATATAAAGGAAGGGAGGAGACAACAGAGAGGGCTCCTTAGTTTTCTAGCAATCCGACATGATCTATATCGTAACTAGAGAACTAGAGACTTTTTATTCATATTCTCCAAAATAATCAGATGACTTCGACTCCCTTGTTTGTCTGATCAGCCGGCGAAATCCCTAGCATTATCTTTTCCATGAAACCCTAAGTCCATAACCATGGGCATTGCCTAGGTTACCTGATGAGTCCAAAATTGAAGAATATTTAAGTATATAAATTATTCATATTGTCACTCATTACATGCTACATCTATCTACAACTATGCCTATTATGTATGGTTACCAGTTCTCATTCATTTCCACATGGACTTTTCACATTAGTAGTTTTATTAGGATTTTTTATTACCTTTTTTCCCGTCTTTGATTTGTGTATAGGTGGTATGAACAATCATGGATAAAAGGAGCCAAGAGGATTCAATATAGAGGAGTTGCAAGCACCAGACTTAGCCATTTGAGGGGAGGAAAAGTGGATTTTTCCATCAACTCCAAATGAATATCCAAGGCCATGGTGTTGTATCCCTCATCCATATGAATCCAACAAGCCAAAGAACACCTCAATCAGAATCTGTATGAAGAAATGGCGGCTAAACCACTATAGAGTACTACATGCGTAACGACCACTGGTACGGGCGGAGCCCGCCCTCTCCGCTCGTACCATACGGTCATACCACCCTCCAACGACTTTGTTTCATCAAATGGAACAACATTTGTGAAGGCTCAATGGGCATATTCGCCCCTAGCTCCGTCGGTTCGCAAAACCGACCTCCTGATGCCTATTTAAAGAGGGATAAACCCTAGAACAAAGAGAAAGAGTCCATACACGGCATAGGGGCGAAGCCCTGCCTCTCCGGCGCCTCCATAACCTCCGCCTACAATATCTACACCACCATACCACTCAAGGGAGAGAGGATACTTGCATCTTGAAGGGCTACGCATTGATCTTCATCGCCATCTTCATCAACATCGTCTTCAACATCAATCCCCTTTGTTTACTTTGTTGTAGCCCAATCTCTATTGTGGATTTTCACTTGTATTCAATTGTACCTTTATATTTCATCCATACAATTGCCATGATGTTGGTCCTCTTCATGTATGAGTAGTTTCCTTGTTCTTGGGGAGAGATGGTGAAACCCTAGTATTATTATACATTGAAATAAATATGATTTGTACTTGTGTCCATATGAATTATTGGTCTATGTTAGATTTATGATGCATGTTTGATCTCTCTCTTTAGATGGTATGTGTAGTCGGCCACATATCATTTGCCTTCAAGACTAAAGAAGAGGGTGAAATCCTTTGGACATGTTTGGAAGTGTGCCTGAAGCTATTGTGACTATAAGCACCGGCTAGCAACCTGCACGGTCAGAGGAGGAACAAGAGAGATTCCCTAAGCTAATTACGATATTCATGGGGAGACCCTTAATTGCGGTGGTCTATATAGGTGATTGCTCTCAGACATCATGGTGGTTATTTAGAGGTGACCTCATTCTTGGCTCAATAAAGTGGCTTCCTACGAGCCTTGTAGTGAACATATTATTATGGATCTCTCTCCACACATATCATGACACAATAAATAGGTTATCCTAATTATGATTACGAATATCATGCTAGAGGTGAATCCTACACTCCTCGAGAACCCCTCAACTGAAGAGAATATGCACGGGAGGCAATAATAAAGTGGTTATTATCTTATTTCCTATTTATGATAAATGTTTATTTTGCATGCTATAATTGTGTTAATTGGAAACATTAATACATGTGTGTTTAATAAACAAATAAAGGGTTCCTAGTTATGCCTCTCATATAAACTAGCTTGTTAATTAACAACATGATCAAGGTTTCCTGATCATGGACATTGGATGTTGTTAATAACGAGGTCACAACATTGGTGGAATGATGTGATGAACATTCATCTGAAGTATAGCAATACGATCAAAGTCATTGTGTTTAAATTGCTATAACATCATACGAAGTAACTTTAGTCCTTAGACCATGAGATCATGTCAATCACTAACACCGGAAGAGTAACTTGATAACATCAAACGTCCACTATAACAAGGTGACAATAAAAGTGAAGGGAATATGCCCGAGAGGCAATAATAAAGTGGTTATTATCTTATTCCATGTTTATGATAAATGTTTATTTTACATGCTAGAATTTTATTGATCGGAAACATCAATACATGTGTGTTTAATAAACAAAAAGGGTTCCTAGTTATGCCTCTCTTATAGACTAGCTTGTTGATTAACAAGATGATCAAGGTTTCCTGATCATAGACATTGGATGTTGTTAATAACAAGGTCACACCATTGGTGGAATGATGTGATGAACATTCATCCGAAGTATAGCATTACGATCAAGTCATTATGTTTATAT
This sequence comes from Avena insularis, assembly GCA_023614405.1. Taxonomy (NCBI): domain Eukaryota; kingdom Viridiplantae; phylum Streptophyta; class Magnoliopsida; order Poales; family Poaceae; genus Avena; species Avena insularis. The sequence continues at coordinate 104,617,223 of CM042694.1, forward strand.
TGCTATAACATCATACGAAGTAATCTTAGTCCTTAGACCATGAGATCATGTTAATTGCTAACACCGGAAGAGTATCTTGATAACATCAAACGTCACACCGTAATAGGGTGACTATAAAGGTGGGTTCGATTACTCGAAGGTGTTTTGTTCAGGCTCATGGATCAAGAGTGGGATTTGTCCATCCCGATGACGGATAGATATAGTCTGGGCCCTCTCGGTGATATCACATTGAAATAGCTTGCAAGCAAGTGATGTGATCACTAGAATGTTATATCACGGGAACGAGAAAAGAGTGCATGTCGGTAACGAGATCAAACTAGGTATGGAGATACCGATGATCGAATCTCGGACATGTAATATATCACGAGACAAAAGGATTTAGTTACTAGCGTTAAAGGTTCACACGATCACAAGAGTCATCGTTGAATGTGTAGGAGTTAGTATGGATCTCAAGGTCCCGCTTATGATTATTGATCTGAGAGGGGTCTCAATCATGTCTGCATTATTCGCGAACCGTAGGGTGACACACTTAAGGATACCGACACCATTTGGAGCAAATATGTTTCAGATAAAGATTTAAGAAAGCGTTGGAATTATTTCAATAGACACCGAAACTATTTCGGGTGAAAATGCTGAAATTGGTTCTGCATGTAATATTGAAATGTTGCAGGGGGTTTTATGTGAATGTTTGTTAATTAAAGTAATTAACAAAATTCTGAATAAAAATAATAAAAGAGTTTTATTAAATGAGAGAACATTAAATTTGGAGAAATTTAATGCATTTAAAGTGGAGACTTTAAAAGAGAATGTGAAGGGGCAAATTTATGTGGAGGGAGTTACCACCACATGAATGGAGGAGGTGAAGAGTCACCTCCTCCATGCACCGACCATGAAGGAGGGGCACCCCCCTCCTCCTATAAAAATCCACCCCCTCCTCACTTCTCACACACACCTCCTTGTGAAGGATCTCTCTCCCCCTCTAGTATTATTCCCCCATGGTCTCGGATTAGCGAGATACATGTTCCCGGTGGCTTTATCTGGAAAGGAGTTGCTGCTTCCGCTGCTTTGCTGGAGCGAGGGACGGAGGTTGTCGGGTATCGGACGTGTGCGATCACGGATGCACCGCTGCTTTGTGCTGGACTTGGTGGTCTTTGAGCTGGATCGATGGGCGTCTTTGGCCGGACTGTCTGGACTTCATCACGATCTTGAGATCGGCAAGTGTACGACTACATCAACCACGAGTTCCTACTCGTTAACAAAACTCGTTGTCTTCGAGGGTAAGTTCTCCATGGATGTATGTCCACCCGTTGCTTTGTACCTAGTAGATAGATCTTGGCGTGTAGTTCACACCGTAGGAATTTTTTTGTTTTCTATGCTGTGGACCCAACAAAGGGTATCGAGCCGATCTATCGTGCGTAGGTGCTTTGCAGGTAGTACACATATGTTTATATGTGGGCGATGATGATCATGTTATTGCATCTTCTATGTATTTTGGATATTGGTGGCATAGTGGGATGAAGCGGCCCGGACCAACCTTACATGTCATCGTACATGAGACCAGTTCCACGATTGACATGCAACTTGTTTTGCATAAGTGGTTGGCAGGTGTCTGTCTCTCCTACTATAGTCAATATCTAATTTACAACGAGTTGCTAATAACTTGGTTATCCTCGTTGTGGTTCATGTTCGTAGGTAAGAACGGTTCTATCTCCGAAAGCCCTAAGCCACGTAAAGCTTGCAATTGATAAATTAGAGGCGTCTAGTTTAGATCGTTGCTGGGCTAGTGTCTTGATATGGTATTGTTGTAAGTAGATGTATGATAGATACTCTTACAACTCACTTAACGTGTAAGTTCCATAGACCTTGGCCTTACACACAAAGGAATGATAGAGATCATACCACGATGCATATGATGGTGATCAAATGCATGGACCATATCATCTCACTTTACACATTAGATGTTTGCATCTTATATTGCTAGTTTGGCGCTTTTAGTAGCATTGTAAGATGATCCCTCATTTAAATATCAAGATAAAATGTGTTCTTCCTTAAGTATGCACCGTTCTATCGATCGTGTTTTGAGACATCACGTGATGATCGGGTGTTCTCAACTCTACGCTTTCATGCAACGGGTGTAAGACAGTTTTACACACGCGAATACTAAGGTTCTTACTTGGCGAGCCTAGCATGTACAGACATGGCCTCGGAACACGGACCGAAAGGTTAAGCATGAGTCACATAGTTGATGTGATGACCATATTGATGCTCGCCTTTGAAGCTACACCGACTCACGTGATGATCGGACTTGGTGTAGTGGATTTGGTTCATGTAATCACCAAAAAGGCACGAGGGATGTCGTTTTTGAGTGGGAGTTCATTTCTAATTTGGATTAGTCGAACTAAATTTGTCATAAACTAAATCAAAGTGAATTTGCATAGTTTGTTGTAGTCTTTGGCATTCGTTTTCTACCTTATGCTTAGTTTTATTTGAGATAATAGAACTATAGAATTCTAGATATTTACTTTACGAACTGGTATCGTATTGTTTTGAATGTCAATTTAAAGTTTATAAGTCCTATTGCAAACTTTCAGCAAACTCTATTTACTCCATGAAGTTTAATAAGTAGTATTAAATCAAGAGTAAGAATTCCAATGTTAGTATCTAAAGTATCATGTTTGCCTCCATGATTATTGATATTCAAAAAGTTGTTTTAATATCAAGATTATATTGGAGCTGAAAATTGTTTCAGAAACCATCATGTGTGAAAGATATTGTGATATCTGAAACAATGTTTTTGGTTGCATTATGATAGAGTATAATTTAGCAAAATACATGTTCTCATATTGTATGAGAATTTGTGAAGGATGGAGATGCTAGGCACCCGAATCTACCAAAAAGGTTTTGGGAACTGATATTATACTCGTGATTCTTCCTTATAAGCTATAGTAGTTTGATCATGAAAGTTGTCATGATAAGGATGAATAGAAGATGTAAGTAAAATGTTTACTACAATAATAGATTACTAAAGAATGGATTTTTGAAAGAATGCCAAACATTTGATGATGGTGATCCACTTCAAAGTGCAAGTCCAAAGGTATTAGTATTTGACTATATACGCTTTCTACTATGTGTCATGTGAATGACACCACTATTAATGTTGATAGATTCTTTTAAAAGAAAAAGGAATTGCTGAAAGAGAATCTATAAAATATTTGGCAGAAAATATAAGGTTGGAGATGTCCAACTTAGGTATATAGAAGATATACATGTTATGACTGTATTCCTTGCTTGTTAAACAATATGGTTCTTAGGTATTGGATACCGGTATTGGATACCGAATTGGTTGGTATGAAGTGTCATACAGGACAACGCAATTCATGAACTACAATGGCCTAAGTAACTAGCAAGAGAATGAGTGATGATGTTCATCGAAAACAAATAAAGTGTTATTGTGTTTTTCGTTGTCATCAAACCAAGCCTTCAAGATTTGTTTAAATAATTGTTATTTTGTTCCGGTATCATGAGAACAATAGCTGTTCAAATAATTACCGTATTCCATAAAGGATGGAAGAACTTTTACAAGTCTAGTTGGAAAAATCACATCCATAAACACTATTGCTAAAATGTCGCAAGACAAATGATTGAAAGATCACTTATAAAGTGACATCGCTGTTTAAATTATAATTGAAAGAAAACATGAAGAAAGTCCATGTTGATGGATTTTTGGAGCCTTTGATTTTGATCAATTGACGCATGTGAGACTTTCCTCGAGATAATTGAAACTCCGTCCATAGGCCAGAGAGGAACGGATGACTAGCTTATTGGAAATTGTGCATGCTGATGTGCATAGTCCATTATGTGTAGCCATATGCGATGGATATTTTTGCTTCATATGCTTTCTCCGAAAATTTGAGTGAATATATCTGTATATTTACTTAATAAGGAAGAAGTATGAAACATTTGAAAGTTGTTCAAAGACTTTCAAGATGAAGTGGAAAATCATTGTAACAAGAAAATAAAGAGTTTATGATTCGATCATAAAGGAAGATATTTGAGTTACATGTTTAGCAAAAACACCTAAGACTTGAGGAATTGTTCCATGATTTGTGTTTCCCGATAAACCATAGGAGTATGGCATATTCGAGAGATAAAATCAAACCATGTTTGACATGGTAAGATCAAGGGTGTCATTTATAAAACTGCCATTATGTTTTAAGGATTGAAGCTTTAGAGACTACCGTTTTTACACTGAAAAGAGCACCATCGTGAGCACCATCGTGATCCGTTGAAATGACACCATATGAGTTATGGTTTGGGATAAAACCCGAATTGTCTTTTCTAAAATTTTGGTATGCTATGCATAAGTAAAATGTTTACAACCAAAGTCGAATAAGCACGTCTTTGTAGGTTATCCCAAAGAATTTGTTGGGAATTTCTCCATAACACCAAGGACAAAAGAGTTTGTTACTTGGAACGTCAAGTTTCTTGAGAAGGAATTTTTCGTGAAAAGTTAAGTGGGAGGACAATAGAACTTTGATAAGGTTGTTGAACCTTAGCTATATGTGCTAAGTAGCGCAGCGGAAAGTGTCCCGCAGGCCATATGGTAGCCACAAATCATGGCTCCCGTGATTACAAAGGTTGTGATCTCGGAGATTAGAGTTCCTATTGAACCGTGTGGGTCGGTAAGAATCAAATAGTAAGATTTGATAAGCAAGTCGTTATTGTTTTGACAATGATGAACCGACTACATGCAAAGAAGCGATGATGGGCCCTGACTCCATAAAATTACTAGAAGTCATAGAATCCGTGATAGTATCCATACACGAGAAAACAAGTTTCTGAACTTGGAAGACCCTCCGAAAAGGCGTGAAGCCTATCGGTCGTGTTTGGATCTATAAAGAATAAGACATGGATGTTTAAACATCTATGAAATGGTCGACATGTCGGAAAGAAGTTTACGACAATGTTCAAGGAGTTGACTATGACAAGATTTGATCTTTCATAGCGATATATAGTCTTGACGGATTAATGTAGCAACCACTACATATAATTTGGTATGTGGTAGTTGAATAAACAAAACAAGGTTCTTCTAATAGAACGGTAACCTAGGACATGTACATGACATGGTCCGAAGGGTTTTGTTAATTCAAAGGGTGCTAAAAGGGCATGTAAACTTCAATAGTGGAAGTAAGCATAGCGGAGTTGGAATCTTCACCATGATGAAACTGTTAAAAGAGTTTAAATTCATCGGAGATGATGAAGATGCTTGCATTTGCAAGAAATTAAGTGGGAGCGCTGAGACATATTTCTAATACATTATGTAGAGGACATATTGTTGATTGGAAATGATGTATCTTGTATTGACACAAGTTAAGAATTTCATTAAAATAAGATTTCGATGAAAGACTTGGGCAAACCCGGAATATTAGGCATCAATATCTATATGGATAGATTAAGGCGCTAATATGGTTGTGCGGCATATACATATATGAGATATTGAAAGGGTTCAATATGGAAACAACAAGAAAGGTTCTTGCTGCATGGAAAGAATTGTATTGATTCAAGTGTTTCAACACTTGGTGAGTAAAATCACATGAAGATTCTGATCGATTATACCATGATATGTATATATCCAGAATGTCCTATGCTCTAAATGTTATGAGCATATACCAGAATGATTCATAAGATGATCATTGGACAATAGTAAAGATATTCTTATGAGCTTTGGAAGAACTAAGAATATATCATGTATAAGTGACAAATAGTTAAAAGTAGTTCATTGTAAAGTGTTACATTGATACTAGTTTTGTCACAAGATACAAATTAAATTTATCTCAATTTAGACTATGGGTGGCACAATAGAATGGAAAGGATGTTCCATGATGGATTTGGATGAGTTCCAAAGTTGAGATATTGTGACGGATACTACAACAAAAGGCTAAGTATATGACTGCTATAGTAGCAGCATAGGAGGGCATTTGTGTTAAGTAGTTTGTTATCAAACTAGGTGTGGTTCAAAGTGGGCTAATACTATGAAGATATATTGTGTGATAATAATATCAACATATTTTAACCCGAACGAACTAAAGGTCTCACCAGAGGACCAAATTTATACAATGCCATCTCATTTGAGAATGAGTGATGCCTAGAGACGCAAAGACATGCAAATACACCGCTGATCCGGAGATTATGTTAACCACTAGCAAGTGCGTATATGCAACACCAGAAAGCCATAGGTGTTCAATACGCAAAGTTTTCAAACTAGATTATTGACTCTAGTGCAAGTGGGAGGCAAGGAATATGCCCGAGAGGCAATAATAAAGTGGTTATTATCTTATTCCATGTTTATGATAAATGTTTATTTTACATGCTAGAATTGTATTGATCGGAAACATCAATACATGTGTGTTTAATAAACAAAAAGGGTTCCTAGTTATGCCTCTCTTATAGACTAGCTTGTTGATTAACAAGATGATCAAGGTTTCCTGATCATAGACATTGGATGTTGTTAATAACAAGGTCACACCATTGGTGGAATGATGTGATGAACATTCATCCGAAGTATAGCATTACGATCAAGTCATTATGTTTATATTGCTATAACATCATACGAAGTAATCTTAGTCCTTAGACCATGAGATCATGTTAATTGCTAACACGGGAAGAGTATCTTGATAACATCAAACGTCACACCGTAACAGGGTGACTATAAAGGTGGGTTTAGTGCTACGAAGGTGTTATGTTGAGGCTCATGGATCAAGAGTGGGATTTGTCCATCCCGATGACGGATAGATATAGTCTGGGCCCTCTCGGTGATATCACATTGAAATAGCTTGCAAGCAAGTGATGTGATCACTAGAATGTTATATCACGGGAACGAGAAAAGAGTGCATGTCGATGCGAGATCAAACTAGGTATGGAGATACCGATGATCGAATCTCGGACATGTAATATATCACGAGACAAAAGGATTTAGTTACTAGCGTTAAAGGTTCACACGATCACAAGAGTCATCGTTGAATGTGTAGGAGTCAGTATGGATCTCTAGGTCTCGCTTCTGATTATTGATCTGAGAGGGGTCTCGATCATGTCTGCATTATTCGCGAACTGTAGGGTGACACACTTAAGGACACCATTTGGAGCAAATATGTTTCAGATAAATATTTAAGAAAGCGCTGGAATTATTTCAATAGACACCGAAACTGTTTCGGGTGAAAATGCTGAAATTGGTTCTGCATGTAATATTGAAATGTTGCAGGGGGTTTTATGTGAATGTTTGTTAATTAAAGTAATTAACAAAATTCTGAATAAAAATAATAAAAGAGTTTTATTAAATGAGAGAACATTAAATTTGGAGAAATTTAATGCATTTAAAGTGGAGAGTTTAAAAGAGAATGTGAAGGGGCAAATTTATGTGGAGGGAGTTACCACCACATGAATGGAGGAGGTGAAGAGTCACCTCCTCCATGCACCGGCCATGAAGGAGGGGCACCCCCCCTCCTCCTATAAAAAGCCACCCCCTCCTCACTTCTCACACACACCTCCTTGTGAAGGATCTCTCTCCCCCTCTAGTATTATTCCCCCATGGTCTCGGATTAGCGAGATACATGTTCCCGGTGGCTTTATCTGGAAAGGAGTTCTTTGCTTCGCTGCTTTGCTGGAGCGAGGACGGAGGTTGTCAGGGTACCGGACGTGTGTGCGATCACGGATGCACCGCTGCTTTGCGGTGCTGGACTTGGTGGTGCTGGAGCTGGATCTGATGGACGTGCTGGAGCCGGACCTGCTGGACTTCATCACGATCTTGAGATCGGAAAGTGTACGACTACATCAACCATGAGTTCCTACTCGTTAACAAAACTCGTTGTCTTCGAGGGTAAGTTCTCCATGGATGTATGTCCACCCGTTGCTTTGTACCTAGTAGATAGATCTTGGCGTGTAGTTCACACCGTAGGAATTTTTTTGTTTTCTATGCTGCAGACCCAACAAAAAGTGGGTTCAGATACTCTAAAAGTGTTATGTAGAGGATCATGGATCAAGAGTGGGATTTTTCCATCCTGATGATAGGGAGATATACTCTAGGCCCTAAGCAAACCTTAGTCTTACACAAATAAGCATAACTGAGTCTTGACCAAAGAATCATTTACTTCATAGTACTAGGAGGGAAACTAAAGATAAAGATAAAGACAAATGGTTCATCGGATCTGCCAGTATGAGCACTAGGTCCCTGGAGCTGGTGGTATCATCGGAACAAACCTGAATGCTGCATTTGGCCATCTCTCATTCTCCATCAAATCGTACGACCCCACTGATGAGCCAATTGTAGGCCCCCTCCCCCGACATGGATTCAGCTCCAGGTCAGATATGGAGTGTCAACATGATTGGCGTGTGAGTGTGCAGCAAACACATAGTGTGCTATCAACACTGGAAGTGCTGGCACCTCAGCAAAAACACCAGCATGTTCTTCCTGGACTCCAGCAGCAGCCTTAGCAAGTATTTCGTCAGCTTCACCAGCAGCAGCCTCAGCAGGTATTTCGTCAGCTTCACCAGCAACAACATTAGCAAGTATTGTCAGCTTCACCAGCAGCAACATCACCAAGTATTTCGTCAGCTTCACCAGGAGCAGCAGCATCAGCTAGTTCTTCGTCAGCTCCACCACTAGTAGCAGCAGCAGCATCAGGAGCCGGGGTTACCTGAGCAATTACAGGTTCAACAGCTCCAGGGGCCCCGACAAAGAAAGGGTAGTTGATCCCAAGAAACACAGATTATCCCTTCAGATTGTCGACTCTTCTCTAGACTTGCTCTACTGGGTCTTTGGATGGGCATGCGAACCTCGAGAAAACGTGACATCGGAGCGATGGGTACGAAGAAAGTTGTCTCCCCATATATTCTATTGTATCACAAATGTTGTTTAGTGCTCCCCTGATATGAATCCACATGAGTTCAACATCCTATTTCGTGTCGCCTCTGAGAGGTGCTAGGAACTAGCGTCGTGATCCAAGTTCAGCATCTACTACTGCATCTTCGATCACTGGAGCTGGAATGACGCGCGGGGCTGCATGTGTACTTGCGTGTTACTTACAGTCAGTAAGAAGAATTTTGAATGGGATTTTACATGCTATATGACACCATGAGTCACCCCAGATGAACGGCTCCCAAACACGCACATCGCCACTAGGTTCAGTGACCGCATAAATGCGTTGCGGTTTGTTGGAATAGTAGCTAGAGGTGAAGACGGCGTCGACATACTTCTCCGGCCGCAGGAAGTCATCACGCAAGACTGTCCATTCCTTGTCTTCTAGGCATCTAATGAATGTGATTGCCTTGTCGATCATCGCTAAGAGGTCGTACTCCCAGGTCTTCCACACCTCTCGAGGTCTTTGTGAGAGTTGTACCTTCAGGAGCTCAAGTTCTGTCATGTTGAACCTGTAAGCGAATTCGGAAATGGGTGGCAGCCACCCGTTGTTGAATGTAGTAATGCCGACACCCTCCAAACATGGCAATGTAAATCTCAACGATATGTAGCCATTTTTGAGAGTCCAGGTACTCCCATCCTGGGATAAACGGACCAGCCACTCGCCGTTGCCACCCACCAAGTTCTGGTCATCTTCCATTTCCATCTCTTCTTCATCCTTGATATTCACCACTACCGATTATGACCACTTATCCAGTAGCATCATTTTTGCATGAATATTCTGTAGTGTTTCTTGTCAGTTGGTAGAATCGCCTAGCATGGATTCCATTGCAAATAGAATTTGACAACTAGACCTTCAGATTAAAGTACCCAAAATATTGCCTAAATACGAGTGTCTCCTCAGATATTGCCTAAATTGTGCCTGTGTCACTACGAAAATACCCAAAATATCAAGTAGGAGCAGAGCTCCCCCAAACAAACTCCTGACGATGATCATAAATAGCTAGGGGAATAATAGCCTTAAATCGTCTAATCTGTTTATTTTTTTAGGAAACAGACTATCACCTAGCAGGCATTCCATTGCAAATTGAAATTGATAACTCGTCTATCACCTAAATTAAGACTGTGTCACTACGAAAATACCAGAATATCAAGTACGAGCAGTGCTTCCGCTGTACAGAATAGTCTTAAATGGTTCAATTTGTTCAAACCGTGCGTGCACACAACATGTTTGACGAAAGGAACATAGGATTCCGATGAAAGTTCAGCACATATGAATCAACGATATGACTAAAGCAATAAGCAAGATACTAGAACTTATGTGGCCATCGCGGTCGTTTGGCCATTTGCTGGTATCGGGGTAAAGAAGGTCTGGCATGCCGAACGGTTGTTCGTCCATGTCCCGCATCGTGAAGCGGTAACCAGGGATGCAGCGAGCGAGGCGACCAGCAGAGATGATGTCCAACCCCGTGGCGATCTTGTGCATGTTTGCGGAGCTGAGGTTCGGCCATCCCCAATCCTCGTGGTGGCGTTCACCATGGCCAGCCGCGTCATAGTCGCCTGTCTTTCGCTTCAGCCTGCTGCTACCCCAAGCTCTACCCATAGCGGCAAATGGAGTCTGGAATCCAGAAGATTAATGGATGCGTTGTGATAACAATGCGGATGGATTCAAGAGGGGATGGAATCAGGGAGTAGGCAGTTGTTCGAGTAGGGAGTGACCCAGTGAGGAACCACCGCTGCCGGTTCTCATCCGCGTGGAAGACAAGGAAGGGGACATAATTATTGAGGGCGCACACCGGAACCGTCTAGAGGAAGTGAAACATTAAATTGTAAGAGATAAAACTGTGGGGCCCATCTATTAGTGAGTGAAGGTCGGCACGTGCAAACGTGACTATGTTTGACTTGGATCATGCATGGCAGACCTCGATTCGACTGCATGCAAGTGGCATAGAACAAATTTCACGCAGCGCTAGCGTCGACGTGTAAAACCGCTATTTTTCTCCACCTACACCCTACCATGAATGGTCGTGCACCATTCCAGATATTAGTAAGGGCGGTTCCAATCTTGCAGTAAGCAGTTTCACTTCTCCGTCTCCTTTCCTCCTCCACGGCCTCATCGTCTTTCTCCTCCACGGCCTCATCCAATTCCTCCACCACGGTATCACCCTCTTCCTCTGTATCCTTTCCCTCTTGCATGTAGTCATGGACTTGTCGGATGTCCAAAACAACGGTAGGAAAGCGACTGCGTAGTTCGACATAGAAGTACATGGCGGGAAGATCAATGTCGTATACACCACTGACCCTTGGACAATGAAGAACACTCTAAATAATTACAAGAGTTGGTTGCGGTTCGAAGAAAGCAGGTTCGTAGGTCTCGACCTCGAGTGCAGCCACGATCAGCGTAGGATCATCGTGGTTCAACTCTCCATGAAGGGGCACGTCCTCGTATACCAGCCTTTTTGCGAGATGGGGGCTGAAGGGAACAGGTAGACTTTGTTGTCTTTTTGTTCCTGAACCGTCTGTTTGCAAAAGTTATTACTATATTATTTGTCTGAATTCATTTTCATGCAGGTGGGCAAAAGGATTAGGTTGCTCTTTCATGACTTTCTCGTGAACCAGCAAATAACATTTACTAGTGTTGACATCACGAATGACACTGGACTGCTTGAAAGCCCGACTATCAACATCAAAATCCCAAAGGCATGTAGAGTGGACATCCAGAAAATTTACTGGATCTCAGGGATGAAGGGCGGCAAGACTGGGATGGCCGATCTTGCCACCGAACTCATCGACCCATGGTGCACTAACATGAAGGGCAAATTTCCGAAATGTTGGTTGAGGCGTTTAGGGGACGATTACTGGGAGGATAAGCCGCTTTCTGAACCTAATCTGAAGTACGCTGCAATTGACGGGTATGTTAGCCACGAGCTATACCGCGAGATTGTAAATTTTCGTTCCAGGCATTGCACCATTGAACCACCACCAAGGCAAGTTGTTTGCCCCAGATGCCGGAGTGTAGAGGAATCTACAAGCCGGGGCAAGCGACCGCCGGTATCCTAGGATCAGTTGCCTTCTCCAACTGGCTATGATGTAGACTTTTAGTGCATGATGATTGTTGTGTTTGTATGGGGCTTGTTATGTTTATGAAAACATGTTATTTCAGAAGTACTATGTGTGATAGCTATGTGTGAGCAATTACGAACTGTTGTGTATTACCTTTATCGAACTATAATCTGGGTTTGTTTATGACTATATCCTTCACTCTAACAGAAATTGTGCCCTTTTGTGGACAACGACATCTGATCTTGTGGATCCCACCTTATGCATGGCAGTTCTGGATTCTGCCGCATGCAAAGGGCATAGACAGAATTTGTAAGTATGAATGTTGAGCATACAAAAGGAGGAAATGTAATTCCTACAGGTTAACTACCTAATAGCATAGGGATCATACGAGCTCAGTTCTTACACACAGAATGCTTATAAAGTACATGCGAGATAAAATGCAGGAGAGATAAAACTAGGAACAGAATGCGAAACTAGTAGTGGTAAACAACACACTCACCCATCCGCCAGATCCTGTTGAGCATCTCGTAGCAGACATACGCGTCCCTGGCTGCGTACTTGATCACACCGTAATTCAGGTGCCTCCACTCCCATCACTCGTGTAGGTGCTTCAGGAAGTCGAATTTCATGTCGGTGTACTCGTGGTTGATGATGTCGACAACGAGTCTAGCCATGCCGAATTTCCCCGTATCGTCATCCGGGTACCTCCACAAACTACTAGTGGAAATTCCACTACTAACAACATGACTTCTCCCATGTCCTAGAGAACTAAACGAACTACTCACAAGACATCATATGGATCAAGATCAGAGATGATATAATGATAAGTAACAATCTGAACATATACGATAATTCAATGGTTCCACTCAATAGCATCAACTACAACAAGTAATCAATACCGGGAAAGTTTCCCCTAAGAACTATGCAAGATTTAACCCAATTGTTACAGCGGTATGGAGTGGTGATGATGGTGCTGGTGGATATGATGGTGGTGATGATGATGATGATCCTGATGAAGTCCAGCTTGATGGTGGTGTTGATGGCGACGATCTCCCCTCTCTAGGAAGGAATTTCCCCGGCAGAATTCTATCTGCCGAAGAGATCTTTCTCTCTCTGTAGTTTTCTGCCCCGCAGAGGCAACGAAATCTTTCTATGGTCGCTCTCCCAGGCTTAGGGTTTCGTGGGGATAATATACGCCAAAGGGGAGAGCCAGGAGTGGGCCAGGGTGGCCACACCACCTGGTGGCACGGCCAAGGGTGGCCCGTGCCAGGGGTGGTGTGGGCCCCTTGTGGCTCATCTCCACTCCCCCTTCTGGCATCCTTCGTCTTCTGGAAAAATAGAATTTTCCATGTATTTTTTCGGATTTTATGATCTTCACGAATTTCACCTCCAAACAACACCTTTTCCATCAGAATCCTGACTGCAGCGGTCCATGCTCCAAAAGTCATCAACTATGCAAAAACAAAATAAATAACATAAGTATCATCTCTTAATGTGAAATATATCAATGAATAATAGTAAATTATGATATAGAATAGTGATGAAAAATGGACGTATCAACGCCCCCCAAGCTTAGACTTCGCTTGTCCCTAAGCAAAAACTGAGCTCAATAAACATGACCTCAGGTTTATGGAGTGAAGAGTCGATAAAAGAATATGGACAAGAAGCATCACATTCATCAATACATAAATCATAATAGCAGACAACTCACCATTATATAACTTAACTTGCAATAGGTAAAGGAAACACAATAAAGATACATAAAGTAAATCATAATTGGTAATGGCAAACTTTGCTCTTGGTCAAAGAATAGTTAACAATTTGCAGGAGTTCAAACATAATGGGTTTTCAATTGATAGCTTTCAAAGTAATACTCACTAAGATAAGAGCAATGTGCAAAACAAGGAACATAGGAAACATGATTGAATAAATCATCATATGAATGAATGAAACACAACAACTCAAAATACTTGCTGAGATAGAAGGGAATAGGTTTACTGACTCAACTAAAAAAATAAAAGAAAGGCCCTTTGCAAAGGGAAGCAAAGATTTCAAGTTTCATAAAGAGCTTCCAAAAATTATGGTACTTATTAGCTTTCAACTCTCATTGCCCCTATCATAATCATCTTTAGGTGATTAAGGTTAAAGTGATCAAATATGAGGATATGCTTGACAAGTTGTAAGTTGAAAATCTCATGTCCCTTGAATACGAGGGCCGCTCATCATGCTACTCAAGTTAAGTCACCGGTAAGTTCTTGTCATAGTAAGTACATGTGTATCATAAAGAACCACCAATGGGGTACGCCTTGCCCGATGATAAGGAAGAATCCCCATATCAAAATGACAAGGCAAGTAGACAATAAGCATCTCAGCAATCTTCTTATTTACCATGGGAAAATGGTGCTTTTTCTCTGTTTCCTCTTTTCTCATCTCTTTTTTCCTTTTTCTTTTTTCAATCTCTATCTCTTTTTTTATAAGAAGAATGCTTCATAGATTGCTCATTATGGTTACGCTGCAGGTTTCCACCATGATTAGGCATGGATTACCCCAGCCGCCCAGGCGTTTCTCTAACACACATACATAACTTCATGGACTTACAAGCTCCCCTTTCATTTCACACCGACGACATCCATAAACAAAAGAGCATGATATCAACTAAATAAAGTGCACTGTTGAAAGCGTTCCCCATGTCAGCATGGTTCTGCTAATTTACAACTTACAAAGCGCAAGCATATACGCAACATAGATGGGCACAATGGTTCAAGTTTATTAAGTGCAAGAAAAGTAAAGTGTGCCATCAAGTTCGTGAGAGCTTTAATCACTAATTTTCACATAATAAGTTTTAATTCGGAAGGTAGATAAAAACATGAATTTATTTGGAATAGCAATAATGCTAATAGGTAGGTATGGTGGACACAAATGGCATAGGTTTTGGTTTAAGGATTGGATGCACGAGAAGCATTCCCTCTCAGTACAGGTTTTTGGCTAGCAAGGCTGGGTAGCAAGTATAAAAGTTAAAGGAAACAAACAAACATGAATCTTCCTTGGAAGCACAAAATATCTTAACTAGAGAATACTAAGCTTATGAGCTAATCGAGAAAGATAATGATGAAATTATATTTCTTAAGAGTACTTTTATCTTTTCATTCAATTCTCAAAATAGTGTTGCTACTGACCGAGCCAGGTTTGCCAAAACCAACTAAATTTACTCAATGATCCCAAAGTGATACCAATACTAACAACAAGACCAATCATATAATAGCAATTGAAAACTAATATAAGATATGCAAAAGAGTAAATGATAGAACTTCTCATTAATATTCCATAACGACAACTCACACCAAAGGATACATAGATATCTAACGAGAGGGGGGACACTTCCATAATGCAAACCATCCTACATGATAACTTCTCTATTCATGATATAACTCTACTAAAAAGGTAAAAAGATAGAAGATAGTGATGTGATACCGCGGAACTCCCCTAAGCTTGGAACAAACCAAGGGGATGCCAAAACCTGATGACGAATTACTCCTTCGGTGGTGGTGGTGTTCTCTCGATGAGCTTTTTGATCAATTTCCTCAAGTCCTCAATCTCGAAGGTGAGAGTACGAATCAACTCCGAGTTGTGCTTGATGGGGTGCATGATCATGTCAGGGTGTGAATCCCAGCTCGTACGATTCTTTCCCCACTCTTCCTTCTTGAAGTCTTCTTTTCCTGCATGGTTAAAACAAGGCATATCCCAATTGGAGGGTAGTTTATCCTTAGGCATATTCTGGAATTGATGCTCATGGATAAGGGTATGGAAGGGATTCTTGGTGCGTGGAGAAGGTGACCACGAAGCCAAGCAATGACGCGGAGGCTTCCCTCTAGTTGACATCCGTGTAGTCCTTTTGAGCCTAGCAGGGTTTGCCACCGCTCCAATGCTCACAATGGTAGTGCTGGTGTGCGGATGCTGGCTTTTCTTTGCCTCCTCTTCATCTTTACTCTCGATCTCCTTCTCCTGCTCAGGGTTTTGGAGATCCTCCTCCAGAGGATCCTTTCCCTTATCATTGGCGGAGACCATTGTGCTTCTAAACTTTAAGAATAGTTCCTGGCAGAAACAGATCGAAACGAAAACACGACGAGAACACGATATACGAACCTCGGGGGATCCGGGGGATTATATATTACGAAGTTTTACAACAAAAGGAAGGTACTAGGAGAAAACGGGTCGGAGACGGACTCCGGGGTGGCCACACCACCTAGTGGCGCGGCCAGGGGGCCCACGCCAGGGGGTGGTGTGAGCCACCCTGGCTCCGTTTCCGTCCCTCTTTCGCTTTGTTGCTTTCCTTGTTGGATAAAAATTGCAAAAATATAACCAGACAGATTTTTCGCGGAACTTTTCTTACCAGAATTGTTACTTATTCGAAAACAGACTCTGCAGGTCTCTGAACTTGGTCTTTGATAAAGTTTTCTAGAGTTACTGCTTGAATAATATTAATATCTTCATCTTCATATACATATTGCTCGAGTCATGAAGCCTTTCACTTTCTTATTACACCATTTTCTCCACTAACCTGAAAATTTCTTTCACACAAAACTTCACACAATTCTCATTAGCAACATTAGTATAAGCGAGGTAATAAACCTTTTCAGTTCAATTTCAACTGAAATCCATCAAAACATAAACTACTGTAGCAACTCCTTCCAAAAACCCAAAAAGAATTCAAAAAGGAAATCGATTTAAGAGGCAAATGCAAGAGTGGTAAAAATTTGTCAAAACAGACCAGCAAGTAAAGATCAATTTTTTCGAAAATCTTCTGTTGCTCAAATCAAAAAGTGTAAAACTAACAAAAGTTAAAAAACAACCTGGAGCAGAAGCACAAAAATTACAGCTCAATCCAACGTACAGACATTTTTTCAAGAATTTTTGTAGTGGAGCACAAAAATCTGTTTCGGGACAGCAACTTTCCTAAATATTACTTCTCTCTCATTAGGGGTTGATCTTGACACAAAAACCAAACAAAAAGGGATAAGGAGAGGTTATTACCAAAGTAATAACTTACAAGACTCAAATAAACGAAAACAACTGAAAGCACAAATATATTGGGTTGTCTCCCAAAAAGCTCTTTTCTTTATAGCCATTAAGATGGGCATGATGATTTCAATTTGAATTATCAGGGAAAAGGAGAATGGTCAGGTTGGGGGACTTATTCCTCATCTAGTAGAGGGTCATGTTTATATTTTGCACTATGTTGAGGATACGATTTGATTCATGGAACATGATCTCAATAAATCAATGAACATGAAATTAATCCTTTGCATTTTTGAGCAATTATTGGGTCTAAAAATTAGTTTCCACGAGAGTGAGATCTACTGTTTTGGCAAGGCTGCCAAACAGACACAAACTTATAGGGAGATTTTTGGTTGCGAGTTGGGTCCCTACCGTTTAGATACCTTGGGGTACCTATACACCATAGGAAACTTCGCAATTGAGAATGGAACCTAGTGGAAAATAGATGTGAAGGAAAACTCGGTTGTTAGCCAGGAAAGCTCCTGTCATATGGGGATAGACTTGTCCTGATCAATTCGGTTTTAACTAGTATGCCTATGTTCATGCTATCTTTTCTAGAGATACCGAAAGGTGTAAGGAAACTATTAGATTTCTATCGCTCAAGATTCTTTTAGTAAAGTGATGAGCATAAGAAGAAATATAGGTTAACTAGGTGGAACATTATATGTCGGCACAAAGACCAGGGAGGTTTGGGTATTGAGGTGCTGAAACTTAAAAATACATGCTTATTGAGTAAATGGTTGAATAAATTATTGACGGAGGAGGGTATGTGGCAAGAGTTGCTTCACAACAAGTATCTCACTAATAAAACACTAGCGCAAGTTGGAGTTCAACCAACTGATTTACTGTTTTGGAAAGGATTAATGGGGGTGAAAGATGAGTTCTTTTCCCGAGGTTCTTTTAAAATTGGAAATGGGAAAGGCACCGGATTCTGGGAGGATGTTTGTCTAGGAGAGTTGTCTTTCGCTCAACAATATCCATCCATTTACTCTATTGTGCACAGAAAACATTTCTGGTTCACGACATTCTATCTCATTATCCATTACATATTACCTTTAGGCGTAATTTAAATGGAAATAAATGGGCTGCATGGCTACACCTATGTGAGAGATTGATGGAGGTAAACCTAACAAATGAGAAAGACAAGTTTATTTGAAAACTTACTCTGTTAAACATATGTATTAAGACCTTATGAATGATCATCCGAGTTTTCCAAACAAGTATTTGTGGAAGTTGAAAATTCCTCTAAAAATTAAGATTTTCATGTGGTTTCTTAATAGCGAAGTTCTTTTAACCAAGGATAATCTGACTAAGAGAAACTAGAATGGATGTAGAAAATGTTGCTTTTGTAACAAGGACGAAACAATAGAACATTTATTTATTTCATGTCCGTTTGCAAAAAATATTTGGCGTATGGTTTTCTGTACTTATAATCTTCCTCCACCAACCAATATTACTAATATGTTTGGGAATTGGCTAAATGGAGTAGATAAAGTAAACAAAGGCAGAATCCGTATTGGCATTTCGGCCATTTGTTGGTCTATTTGGAAATGCCGCAACAATTGTATTTTTAACAAGATCGGAGTTTGTAACACCCCAACATTGGAGCTTAGAAATAAGCTGAACACAGGAGTGTGCATTGCATTCATGCATAGAAAATCCGGATAATTTTTGCGCTTTTAAATAAAACTTGTCAAAGTGATTGAAGGTTCTCTTAACTTGGTTGAACTGAAGTAGGTCGTCAAGTTGACTGCGATAAGTTTCAATATGACCTTTGCTAAAAACTTATCTTTGGGTAATATAATTTGATCTAAGGGTAGATCAAATGTAATAAAACTAAGTCACAAGTCACTACTTAATAAGGAGTACTAGATATTCTAGAGATCCAGACATGGTATTCTCTACAACCATTCAAGCATGAATACTTAATATTCCAAAGATGATATCAAGGTATTATCTACCACAAACCCTGAACACCAAGTCAAGAATATAACCCAAGTAAAAGAATCTTAATAACTAAAATCTTGAAACACTTGTTTGCCATAGTTATTCCTACCATGGATATCATGGTAGTTCTTAAACATTAACTCTTATCACAAATAGAGTAGGAAAGGAAGTCAAGCCAAGACCATCCAACACATACCCTTAATATGATATTAAGAGGTGACATTCCTATTTAACCAAGTCCTAGTGTTAGTTGATCATCACTATTGAGTAACCAATTCTTGACCTAGAACTTATTAGCCTTTAGCTTTGACCTATTATGTTAACCTTACAAATACCTTAAGTAAATTAGTAAGAAGAAGGAACTATTATGGTAGGGTGTGCCATCATCAATGGAATGTGATCCTTAGTGGTGATCAAACCATTTGATATGGGAGGAGTGAACTCACTCATGAGTTAACTAGAAGAGGTACCTAAATCCAAGAGTTAAGCTAGTAATGGAGAAGCTGTAAGAAAGCTAGTAGTATTAGTACATCAAATAATAATCTTGTTAAGACAAGTGGATATAAACTTAAAGTATGCTTGCTTAACAAGATAAGCCTATAGAGAGACCAGTACAAGTCTACTACTTAGTTGAGTATAGATCTTGATTAGACAATTAGAAGCCTAAGCTTTGCTTGATCAAAGGTTGGTTGCTAGTATTCTCAAGTCATTTGAGAATACATGACTAGCTGATAAAGAAGAGTTGTGAATATACCAAATTAGGTAAAGCCCTAGTAAGATGAATGATGGCCCAAAATATATCAAGCTCGTTGGGGAACCCCAAGAGGAAGGTATGATGAACACAGCAGCAAGTTTTCCCTCAGTTATGAAACCAAGGTAATCAATCTAGTAGGAGCAAGGAAACACCCCAAAGGTGTTGCTAGCTGGACTTTGGCGGGCACTACCGCGCCAGACAACGTGGATACCTGCACAACACAACCACAGAACTCTACCCCCAACTTGCGATGAGGTTGTCAATCTCACCGGTTTTGCTGAAAACAAAGGATTAAACGTATCGAGTGAAAGAAAGTAATAGTTTATAGAAAGTAAACACAAAGCAGTAAACAATTGTAGATTGATGGTAAAAGAAAGGACCGGGGTCCATAGTTCACTAGTGGTGGCTCTCCTTAAGATAGATAACATGCTGGGTGAACAAATTACAGCGGGGCAATTGACAAACATCGAGAAAGCAATACATGCATATACTAATCATCTTGACTCCTCTGAGACTTGATTGGGCATCAACATTATACATAGACCGCCATCCAACTACATCTATGACTAATAATCCACCTTCAAGTTATCATCCGAACCCCCTCCAGTATTAAGTTGCAAGCAACAAATAATTGTATTACGCATTGCATGTAAAGTAAACAATACGATTGTTCTATGAACAAAGGATTGTTGATTTCTCCCTAGTAGCAACATCACATCTAGTACCTTAGATATTTCTGTCACTTCCCCAGATTACTAGAGGCATGAACCCACTATTGAGCACAAATACTAACTCTTGGAGTTGCTAGCATCTACTTGGCCAAGATAGCTACTAACAACGGAAAGCATGCAAGATTATAAATAACAAAGACATGATAGAATCAATAATCAATCTGAAATAGCATCTCAATATCCATCGGATCCCCGCAAACACAACCTGTAGAATTACAAATAGATGATCTTGATCATGAACGGAGCTCACAAGATCTAAACATGATAGCACAAAGGAGAAGAACCAGCCATCTAGCTACTACATGGACCCGTAGTCCAGAGATGAACTACTCACGCATCACACCGGAGGCTTGCATGATGATGTAGAAGGCCTCCAGGGTGAATTCCCCTCTCTGGCAGGGTGCCAGGAAGAGCTTCAAATCCCTCCCGATCTAGGGATGGAGATGACGGTGGCTACAAACTCTTTCATGGAATTTTCATCGGGTGCTTAGGGTTTCTGTATCGGAGGCATCTTATAGTCGGAAGGGGAGGCCGAGGGGGTGCCTGGGCTGGCCACACCACCCCCTGGCGCGGGCCAGGCCTGGCCGCGCAGCCAGGTGGTGTGGCCGCCCTCTGGCCCCTCTCCGTCTCGTATTCTGGCTCCGTGTGTCACTCGGTGAAAAACTGACTTTGGCTTTTGTCCCGTCCAATTCCGAGAATATTCATTTTCTGGATTTCGTGGAACCAAAAACAGCAGAAAACAGGCAGTTGTCACTGTGGCTCTTTGTTAATAGGTTAGTCTAAGAAATCATATGAAAAGTACTCCAAAGCTAGAACAAAACATAAGAAAGTTGATAAAACCAAGCTTGGAACATCAAAAATTATGGATACGTTAGCAACGTATCAACATCCCCAAGCTTAACTCCTGCTCGTCCTCGAGTAGGTAAGTGATAAAAAGAAAGAATAATTTTTGAGGTGACATGCACCATCATAAACTTGATCAAAGTATTTGTAAAACATTCAAAGCTGGGATCATAGTACTTCAATCATAACATGATAGATAAAGTTCTAGCAATAAGACAAAGCAACTATGCTGCAACATGAAAAGGCACAAACAAAAGACTCATGAATAATAATGCTTTGCAAGACGTTTGTTTGTTTCACATAAAGAAAACATAGCATAATGGCATTCAGCTTGTCCCTCATAGAGTAGCAAAACATAAATGCATAGGACACATTCAAAGATCATAAGAGTGACTAGATACAAATAGTTTAAAACAAGAAATATTAAAGTTATGCATCAATCAACAAGTATTGGGACAATGCACATAGAACTAAGAATGGCCACTATGCTCTCAAAGTAGGTGCATAAAGATATAAGGTGGAGACTCAACATAAAAGTAAAAGAAGGGCCTTCATAGAAGGAAGTAGGGATTCAAGTTTCATAAAGAGCTTCCAAAAATTATGGTACTTGTTAGCTTTCAACTCTCATTGCCCCTATCATAAGCATCTTTAAGGTGAGTAAGATTAAAGTCACACAACTAAGAGGATATTCTTGACAAGTTATAAGCCGAAATCTCATGCCCCTTACTTACGAAGACCGAACCTCACGCTACTCAACTTTAGTCACGAGTAAGCTCTTGTCATTGTAAGTACAAAGAACCTCCAACGGGGCACCCCTTGCACATGATACAGGAGCTATCCCATAATCAAAATGATAAGGCAAGCATACAATGAGCATCTCATCAATCTTTTTATTTGCTATTTGCATAGGTTTTTATTGAGGATGCTTCATAGAGTGCTCATTATGGTGATGCTGCAAGTTTCCACCATGATTAGGCATGGCTTAGGCTAGCGGCCCAGGCGTTTCTCTAACACACATACAAACTCCATGATCTTACAAGTTCCACTTTTATTTCACACCGCCGGGATCCATAAGCAAAATAACATGATATCAACGGGGTACAAAGTACAAGTGCAATGTTGAAAGCGTTCCCCATGATACATGGTTCTGCTAATTTCAACTTATAAAGCGCAAGCATATATGCAACAGAGAAGGACCCAATGGTTCAAGTTTATTAAATGCAAGAAAATTAAAGTGTGCCATCAAGTTCGTAAGAGCTTTAATCACTAATTTTCACATAACAAGTTTAATTTGGAAGGTAGATAAAAACAAGAATATACTTGGAATAGCAAATGCTAATGGGTAGGTATGGTGGAACTCACACTTGGTTACGGAGGCTAGCAAAAGACTGGGAGCGACAAACTAAGAGAGCAATAATGGTCATAATCATGCAGAGCGACAAAACATCATTGATCAAAGCATAAAGTGATATTACAAGTTGAATACTAAAGGATAATCAAGGCTATGGTGACTTGGGATAGTCATAACATGGTGTGAGCATGTGCCAAGTCAACCCAAATAAAGCATCAAAGGAGAATACCACAATACTACGCTTTAATATGCTAAAACAACGCATGATTCTTCCAAGGCACATTAAGCAATCTCAATTGTTTATAACATGTCATGCTATAGCAAAGAATACTAAGCCTAAAGCCAAAACAATATCAAGCATGGCATGACAAAGCATAGGCCACAGTAAAAAACAAGCTCTCTTTACCACTTAAGCATGAACTTTCCTACTCTTTTCAAATCCAAACCAAACTATTTGAAAACCAATGCATGAAAGAGGGGGGGTCCAACCAATTTATTCAGCAAACTAAGCAAACCAAGCAAATGAAAAACCAGAACAAAAACGAAAAAGAAGACGCTCCAAGAATAACACAACTGTGCATGAAACAATAAAAATGAAGCATTTGGAAGAAACCTGGGATTTTTATTGATGAAGAAGGGGATGCCTTGGGCATCCCCAAGCTTTGACGCTTGTACTTCTTGGATATTTCTTGGGGTGACACGCGTGGCATCCCCAAGCTTGAGCTTTAGTCCATTCTTTATCTCATTACTCATTCCTTTCATACACCTGAAATTTTTCCTTCATACAAAACTTCACACAATCTTTATTAGCAACATTAGTGCACTCAAGATAATAAGTCTTTGGGTTCAATTACAACACCAATAAAACTTCAAATAAAACACAAGATATTGTAGAACTTCCCTCAAAAAGCTCAATTCCCCAAAAGAACTCAAAAAAGGAACCAACAAGAAGCAAATGCAAATAATGGCAGAAATTTGTCAAAACAGACCAGCAGGTAAAGACAAATTTTTTCGAAGACCTTCTGTTGCTCAAATCAAAAAGTGTTGAACTAATGAAAGTTAGATAACAACCTGGGACAGAATAAAAAAAATTCACGCCTCAAAAGGACATATAGAGATTTTACACGAATTTTTACGGTGAAGCACATAAATCTGTTTTGGGACAACAACTTTCCCAATCATTACTTGTCTCTCATTAGAGGTTACTCTTGGCACAAAAAGCAAAATAAAAAGGATAAAGAGCGGTTATTACAGAGGTAATAACTTCCAAGACTCATCTAAACTTTTGGATTATCTCCTAATAAGTACTTTTCTTTAACGCCTTTAAGTTAGGCATAAGAAGCAAGAAAAAGAATCAAGTGTTCTCAAATGAAGAAACATTAAGAGCAAATTTTGTTTTCATATGAGAGGCAAAAGAAATCTTCTCTCTCTTCTTAGGGAAGTGTTCTATACCTTTCTTGAGTGGGAGTTGATATTTAATGGTGCCTTCTTTCATATCAATTATGGCACCAACAGTTCTAAGAAAAGGTCTTCCCAAAGTAATAGGACAAGAAGCATTGCATTCAACATCCAAAACATAGAAATCAACGGGGACATAAGCATTGTTAACCATCATAAGAACATCATTGAGACTCCCCATGAGTTTCTTTTTAGCATTATCATCTAGTGGAACATTCAAATAGCAATCTTCAAGAGGTGGCAAATCAAGCATATCATAAATGTTTCTAGGCATAATAGAAACACTACTATCAAAATCACATAAAGCTTTGAAATCAAAATCATTCACTTTCATATTAATGATGGGTTCCCAACCATCTTCTTGTTTTATTGGAATAGCAGCTTTATGTTTCATCTTTTCTTCCTTAATTTTTATGAGAGCATCAGTAATGTGTTTTGTAAAAGCCATATTCATAGCACTAGCATTAGGACTTTTAGCGAGCTTTTGTAGGAACTTAATAACTTCAGAGATGTTGCAATCATCAAGATAAAAATCACATTTATCATCTAAAGTAGTAGAACTATTACTATCTTCAACATTAGTGGTAGTGATAGCAGAAACACAAACGTTTCTAGCAATTTCATCTTCTCTTTCCCACTTAGCATGCAATTCAGCTAATAATCTAACATTTTCATCAATTCTAACTTGTATGGCATTAGTAGCAGCAAAAGATTATCAATAGTTTTAGGTTTATCAACCATTTTATTAATCAAAGAGGATTGTGCTTCAGACAAAGATGATATATTTCTTTCAGCATTAGAAAGTTTCAATTGCAAACTAGGAATTTACCTATTCAAACTTTCAAGTTGATGACTAATATTCTTCAAAATTGTAGATTGTTCCTCCATAGTTTTAGTAAATAATTTATTTTGTTCATATTGCATTTGCATGAAGTTTTTAGTGGCTCTTTCAACTTCTAAAATTCTTCCTTCACTAGGTATTCCAGGTTTGCCATTATAACCATAAGCATTATTAGGAGGGTAAGGCCTATAATTGGTATTACCATAAGCATTGTTGCCAAAATTATTATTTCTTATAAAGTTCACATCAACTTGCTCTTCTTGAGCAACCAAAGAGGCTAAGGGAACATTATTTGGATCAATATGAGCCTTCCCATTAACAAGCATAAACATAATAACATCAATTTTATCACTCAAGGAAGAGGTTTCCTCAACAGAATTTACCTTCTTACCTTGTGGAGCTCTCTCAGTATGCCATTCAGAATAGTTAACCATCATATTATCCAAAAGCTTTGTTGCAACACCCAAAGTAATGGTCATAAAGGTACCTCTAGCAGCAGAATCCAATATATTTCTTGAAGAATAGTTCAATCCTTCATAAAAGGTTTGGATAATCATCCAAGCAGTCAGTCCTTGAGTGGGACAATTCTTTACCCAAGATTTCATTCTTTCCCAAGCTTGAGCAACATGTTCATTATCAGATTGTTTAAACTTCATTATCTCACTTCTCATAGATATAATCTTAGCAGGAGGATAGTATTTTCCAATGAAAGCATCTTTGCATTTAGTCCAAGAATCAATACTATTCCTAGTTAGGGAATTCAACCATTCTTTAGCTTTTCCTCTCAAAGAGAAAGGAAACAATTTAAGTTTAATAATATCTCCATCTATATCCCTATGCTTTTGCATCTCACAAAGTTCAACAAAGTTATTTAGATGAGAAGCAACATCTTCATTACCAATACAAGAAAATTGTTCTCTCATAACAAGATTGAGTAAAGCAGGTTTTATTTCAAAGAAAGTAACTTCAGGAACATGTGGAGCAATAGGTGTTCTCATGAAATCATTGTTGTTGGTGCTAGTGAAGTCACACAACTTAGTGTTTTTGAGAGTAGTCATTTTTTGTGTGTGTTTTTAATAAAGAAAGCAAACTTGTAAAACTAATTTTTTTGTGTTTTTGATAAAGAAACAAGCAAACAAAACAAAAAGTAAACTAAGCAAAACAAAAAATAACAAAGTAAAGAGATTGGTTATGAGGGACTCCCCTTGTGAAGATGTCCTTGACTCCCCGGCAATAGCGCTAGAAAAAGAGCTTGATGGCCCAAAATATATCGATCTCGTTGGGGAACCCCAAGAGGAAGGTATGATGAGCACAACAGCAAGTTTTCCCTCAGTTATGAAACCAAGGTTATCAATCCAGTAGGAGCAAGGAAGCATCCCAAAGGTGTTGCTAGCTGGACTTTGGCAGGGTGCACTACCGGCGTCAGCAGCAACATGGAGACCTACACAACATAACCACAGAACTCTGTCCCCAACTTGCGATGAGGTTGTCAATCTTACCGGTTTTGCTGAAAACAAAGGATTAAACGTATCGAGTGGAAGAAAGTAATAGTTTGCAGAAAGTAAACACAAAGCAGTAAACAGTTCTAGATTGATGGTAAAAGAAAGGATCGGGGTCCATAGTTCACTAGTGGTGGCTCTCGTTAAGATAGATAACATGCTGGGTGAACAAATTACAGCAGGGCAATTGACAGACATCGAGAAAGCAATACATGCTTATACTAATCATCTTGACTCCTCTGAGACTTGATTGGGCATTACAACATTATACATAAACCGCCATCCAACTACATCTATGACTAGTAATCCACCTTCAGGTTATCATCCGAACCCCCTCCAGTATTAAGTTGCAAGCAATGGATAATTGTATTACGCATTGCATGTAAAGTAAACAATACGATTGTTCTATGAACAAAGGATTGTTGTTTTATCCCTAGTAGCAACATCACATCTAGTACCTTAGAGATTTCTGTCACTTCCCCAGATTACTAGAGGCATGAGCCCACTATTGAGCATAAATACTAACTCTTGGAGTTGCTAGCATCTACTTGGCCAAGATAGCTACTAACAACGGAAAGCATACAAGATCACAAATAACAAAGACATGATAGAATCAATAATCAATCTGAAATAGCATCTCAATATCCATCGGATCCCCACAAACACAACATGTAGAATTAGAAATAGATGATCTTGATCATGAATGGAGCTCACAAGATCTAAACATGATAGCACAAAGGAGAAGAACCAGCCATCTAGCTACTACATGGACCCGTAGTCCAAAGATGAACTACTCACGCATCACACCGGAGGCTTGCATGATGATGAAGAAGGCCTCCAGGGTGAATTCCCCTCTCCGGTAGGGTGACGGGAAGAGCTTCAGATCCCTCCCGATCTAGGGATGGAGATGACGGTGGCTACAGACTCTTTCGTGGAATTTTGATCGGGTGCATAGGGTTTCTGTATCGGAGGCATCTTATAGTCGGAAGGGAAGGCCGAGGGGGTGCCTGGGATGGCCACACCACCCCCTGGCGCGGGCCAGGCCTGGCCGCATGGCCAGGTGGTGTGGCCGCCCTCTGGCCCCTCTCCGTCTCGTATTCTGGCTCCATGTGTCCCTCGGTGAAAAACTGACTTTGGCTTTTGTCCCGTCCAATTCCGAGAATATTCATTTTCTGGCTTCCCTGGAACCAAAAACAACAGAAAACAGGCAGCTAGCATTGTGGCTCTTTGTTAATAGGTTAGTCCAGAAAAGTACTCCAAAGCTGGAACAAAACATAAGAAAGTAGATAAAACCAAGCATGGAACATCAAAAATTATGGATATGTTAGCAACGTATCAATGAATCATCTAGTTTGATCGTGAGAAGTCAAGCTAGAGTAGGATGAAGTATATGATATGAGTTGAATGGAGTAGTTGGAGGCATAGTACTTTAGCCAAGCTAGTACAAGAACAACTTATATTATGGAGAGTAGTACCATACCTATTCTGGAGGATTATTATCACTTGTGATGTATAGAGAGAACTATAATCTTGTAAGCCTTGAAAGTAAATACAAGGTTGATATAAAAGGAGTTAATGGATGGAGTTAGAAGTAGCTACATTGATGGATTCATTAGAGGTAGTTAAGAAATGGAAGTTTCATACTAGAGTAATAATGGAGAATGATTATTGCTGAGATGGCATGACCATGTCATCATATGATGATGGATATGGTGGAGTCAGATGATTGTTTATTCAGGAATATGTGATATTTGTGAATAAGATGAGAGAGGGAAATATAGTATATTTAGGAAATGAATTCCTTATCTTAAGATAACCTTAGTGAGGTATTAAGGATAGGAATTCTTTAGAAGCCTTAACCAAGATCATATCAAACCATGACAGAACCATGTCTACCTCTTTGTTTAAAATCCTAGAATACAGAAGGTAGTTAAACCAATTCCTATTTTTAGGCAACCAATGGATAGTATCTCTTAGACAGATGAAATGTCTAAGAGATAAGTAGAATACTAGTTGAGAGTGTATTGATGGAAGCCTTGTCCACCTGATTGTCTTAAATCCTAATAAGAACCTAGTCTCATATACTATCAAGATCCCTTTAGGAAAGTAATCTCAATAGCTCACTCTAAGACAAGTTATTATCCATGGTCATAAAACATGATGGCAATATGTCTTAGCTTTAATATTCACCATATCTATAATTGAATATGAGTTATTAAGTCCTCTCAAAGCCCATATACCTACATTTAAATAAACCTAAGCATTTCTCCATCAATGATTGTTATTGATTCATAATGTCCTAACCAAGATTGTTTTGTGGTATTTCTAAACATTACAAATCAAATAGGATTGGATTTGGCAAATAACCAAATATGGAGAACCATGAAACTTATATCACTCTATTATGAACCACAAAGATTAATACCTTACAATGTATATAAAATTCCTTTATGAGGTTAAGTATTAATAAGATTCTATATACAACATTAAATCATTAACCATTTTAAACCATTACCCTAACATTCATTTAGTGGAGGTAGGATCATTTTACAAGATCTTTATATGAGAAGTAAACTCTAAAACCCTAATCCCTATTAATATTTTCTAGTGAAAATAATCCTTTATATAATCATGAATAGTAAAAGATACTAAAAAAGAATGTCAAATCTACTAGTTAGTTTAACCATGTAGAACCCTTGTTGATTCATTGAGTTTGAGTATTTGAATCATTAAGGAAATTCAAATTGATGTGGAAAAGGGAAAAACAGAAATAAAAAAACAGAACAAGAAAAAGAAAAAGGAGGCAGCCAGGCGAAGGCCCACGTCCCATTTCCTCACCCATATACTATGTGTCGCACGCGACAAAGAGGAAGCAACTTTCGCAAGCTTTCTTGCTGCAATAAGTAATAACAGCCCAAGCTCGTGTACCGATTCGATGTGTGGCTGACAAGCAGGGCCAACATGGGAGAGACGTCGTCGTCTTCTTCTCCGTGCATGGCCACTACCACGTCGACGATGCCACGTCCCGAGCCACCGTCTTCCTTGACTCGTAGCCATGACTGATCTCCATGTCGACGCCCTTATCGTCTCCGTGCCTACTGGCAAGTTTGGTGTTAAGATTCCTGCCCTAGAGAAGCTCAGTAACCGCCGCCGTATCTCAGCCGTCGTTGTTGCCGTACCACCGTGTCAGTGCCCACCAAGCCGTATAAAACCTCCACACAGAATCGCATTGCTCTCCTGGTTCATACTTATCCTCCCTATTCCCCTCTGTCGCTCTCTGTCCTCTAAAAATCCATAAAGCCGCCACCAGCGAGCTTCTGCTAGTCGTTGATACAACCCATCTCGGAGTCCGTGGAGTGGAGGGGAAGAAGCGCCATGCTCCGTGGAACCTCTGGGTGGAGTATTGCATCAAGGGGATCCCAGAGAGGGGCGAATTTTGCAGTTTCCTTTCGTTGGTGGCTGCCGGAATTCTGGACGGGGTACTCGTCTCCGGCCACGCCAATTCGCGCCGACCACCGTTCCAGCTTCAAGGTGAGATTGCGCATCTTTGAACACTATTAGACCATGCTAGCACTAGTCGTAGGCCTTGTTCCTCGAGTCACTAGAGCAAGCCGCCGCAGGTGCCCATCGTGACCCTGTTCCGGTGATCTATAGCCCGTGTAGCTAGTTTTATTCGAACCGCCGTCTCATATAGAGTCGAATGCACCTCTCCGCATTGTTCCACTTGCCATATTCTGGCATCGCTGCCGTACTCCGGCGAGGTGACATCAGGCTCCGGCGAGCTGATGCCATCATGGACCGAGTCCTCGTGTTGACTAGTCCATGTTTGCGTGGTTTGCCGACGTGGCATAGACCCCACCTGTCTGTGACTCAGACTAGAGTCTATATCGGTGTAAAAAGATCTCACCTACGTGTATCTGTCATGCTGACGTCAGCACTGACGCAATAAAACATTTAATATTTATTTTTAATTCTAGAAAATGAATAAATCTTATTAAATCAATATCTTTTGTTTTATAATTCAAAAAAATGTATATAATATATCAAAATGCTCAGAAAAATAAAATCTATAATTTAACTTTATTAACAAACATTATTGTGTTAACTATTTAAATAATTATTATTTGATAAAGATTTTATAAGCAATAATACTTTGAAAATTCATATTTTAATATTGGTAAATGAGAAAAATATAAATAATACACCAAAATTCTTAGAAAAACAAAATCTACATTTACACAATTGTTTCATATATTTTTGGTATCTCTTAGATAAATATTATTATTTATTAAGTGATAAAAACTATAAAAATCATAAAAATATTTCTAATATACCAAAATGATCACAAAAATAATGTCTACATGTTAATATTATAATCTTTCACTTTTAAGTAAATAAATATTTAATACTCTAATAACTTGAATTTAAACTTATTTCCTTAATTGATAATTCCTAGAGGATAAATAAAAATTGCTAATATTTCTAATATTATCCATTAAAGGTCTAATAATGGTGTTTATCTTAATTTATGCTATTATGAAGTAAGAAGAGTCGAAAATATCCTAAATACAATATTTGTGAAATTAGTATTGACAAATAAGTGTATATTATTTTTCCAAAGGAACTTATTCAAATATAAAATCCTCAAGAATAATATTTTGGCTTATTAAAAGCTTTACTATGATTTCACTCACAAGTTAATAAGTATATTAAAAATCCCAAGATAATTCATAAGTAATTAAGTAATGTTGTTTCCATATTATGAATTATACCCATTCATTTGTAAGTAAATAAATAATTCTATTCAACTATAATATTAAGAAAATATGACTCAAATAGAAGTGTTACCACTCTTAATTAACCTTAAAGAAACATTATAGAGTGAACCAAGTTATAATACCATATAATGACCAAAATAGATAAGTCTCAACTACTAGTGTAGTCCTTATTCAAATGAAGTAATTCTTTCTTCTTTGAGAATTATAACTAGCAAGAAAGCCTAAAAGTGTTAACTTATAGTTTAACTACTTTGGTTTAGATAAGTATGTTTTTTATTTAAAAGTTATTCTTTTAATAAACATTAAAAGTAATCCTTGAACACTTCTCTAAAAGCTCTAATTAAATCTTAATCTTGTTTAAGAAATATTTCAGATACCATGCTCTATTTGAATGCTTTAGTATTGTAT
The DNA here is from genome assembly GCA_023614405.1 of Avena insularis. NCBI lineage: Eukaryota > Viridiplantae > Streptophyta > Magnoliopsida > Poales > Poaceae > Avena > Avena insularis. The sequence continues at coordinate 104,648,862 of CM042694.1, forward strand.
ACTACTTGTTATACTTACATATTGTTTCACACACTCTCACAAGCCTTAACAAGAAGCACATGTGTAAAGCTGTTATAAAAGTACAACACATTCCAAAGAACTCATCACAAACTCCAAACCCAAGATTAGATACGATTATTCCAGGGATTCACATTTATCAAACTACATTACATTACTTATGCATAATTGCATCTTGCTTCTTTAAACATTAGTCCTTACCAGACCAATGACGTTATTTCCAGATTTTGGATCTTCTATTGTCTTGAAGACCGTGAGTGCATAATCTTGCAATCACAAAAGGCAAGTTCTCACTTGCTCATGTCCTTTGATTATTTTCTATGCTTGTAACTCAACTGTGTCATCACCTGCATTTCAAAAAGGTCGAAAACACTATTTTTCACAATTAACTTGAAGTATCGGTTACTGATCCAGGGTGATCAGCTAATCTATCATAACTGGCAATGGAAACGTCATTGTACAGGAATATATCATCTATGACTTAACAACCAATGTCGTCAGTGATTCTAGCGCCGTATATTACACGCCAACCATAAGACTTGGAATGGGACGGGAAAGTCAGCTGTATCTTCTCCCTTTCCCATGGACGGACGACCTTACCGTGTGGCTGTTGATTTCTCATGGCGAATCCAGGGAATCCAGCACATGGGTGGGACCCCTTAGTTCCCCGTGAGCTAGGTGTCTAGATTATCTGTGCATAGTTATCTTGGTGTAGCTCACCATAGCTGATGGTGGCTGCCAGACAGAACTGCTTACAGAGTCCTTGAGAGGCGACCCAAAGAGTAACCGTGGTAGTCCGTCTTGGAGGATCGTGGCTTCATGCGGGGTAGCGGAGAGCGTAGTACTAGCTTGGATCTTAGACTGGTCCCCATACCAAGGAAGTGTGGACAAGCTCGCGGCTTGGTTGTGCAACAAGGCTAAGGTCTCTTATGGGACGCACCTCTGCAGAGTGTAAGAATTGTGACATGTTACTCCCTGTTCCGGGAAGGAGCTACGAACGTGGCTGGAAAGGAACCCCAAGAAGGTTCTGGTCAACCTGTGAAGGCTGTCGGATATAGTTTTCAGAATAAAAGCTACCTTTGAAGAAATGTTTACGAAAACCTGCATTGCCTACGACCTTTGGTCTGTGGCTGTAGATATAGTGTATCATACACTCCTTTTTAGTGAACTTGCTGAGTTCGCTCGTACTCAACCGTACCTTCTTAACCCTTGCTAGGTTCTAAGCTATTGAAGACGACGTCAACATCAATTTCTGCTCAAGAAACCATCATCGACAGCTCAAGTTCTTCAATAAAGTCAATGAAGTCAACATATACATCAACTGAAGTGAAGACAAAGTCTCTGTTTAGATAGGAGTAGATACTCTAGTCATAAAACCTATTTCTGTAGAGCATTGCAATAGCAGCAACGGCAATCCAAATAGTTTAGATACTAGTCGTAGTTACTAGATAGTTCCGAGTTATTATTTCTGGTTCTTCTTTGTAAAAAGTTTCTTTCTCTCTCTTTAACCTAGAGTGTTCTCTAGATCTTATGTAAAGAGTCGAGTTGTAATCTATAGTCATGTCTTGGACCTGCTGTGTTTCTGTTGTACCACTCCGAGGGATGTAATACTAGTGAACGGTGTTTCATTAGTGTTATGTCAACGACTATAGTGTACTACATCATGCAGTGGTATGCTGGGTCACCGTAGAGTTCCTTCATTTTTGCAGGTTATCTTTATGGCAGCACATTGGATTCAACTCCCGGTATTCCTTCTCCCAGAGCATCAGAGACAATCCATAGTTTCTGGGTGCACCGTCTTGTGGCGGTTACTTCGAATTTCTTTAGCGAGGCTTCGTGGCGTCTTTCTAGTAGATTGACTGAGGTCTAGCTGTTTTAGTCCGCTCTCTTGTGAGACCCTTTGTTTTATCAGACGTTTGGTATGTGTACCATTTCTGTCTGAGTTCTGTTTCTATAAGACTTTTGGAGATACTTTTCTGTTTTTCAATAAAGGGTTGTGTACATCCTAGGATGCAGAGGCCGGGGAAAACCCCCATTTCGAAAAAAAATGGACGGTGCAAGCTTGTTTCTTGCTCTAGGGATGGAACATGTTTCTTCCACGGCCGGCGTGTGGGACTAGACTGTACGGGACTGGCAAGACTCGCACGAGGGATCATGTCGACTTAGATATTGAGGCGCTCCTAGTAGGTCAGCGGGAGGATCTAGGTGAGATGGGGTCGCCAAGGCCGATGTCGTCGTTCTAGAGCTCAACATCTCGTCCCTTGGCGAGATGAAGGACGCGGTGAAGGATGAGCCAGTGGATGACTATGAGGCCTACCTCGCTTTCCTCTGCGGTCGCAGCGGCCGTTTTTAGTTATTTTTAGCTTAGGTGTAGTTAAATTTCGTTCAAATCGTGTAAATTTTCCTAAAATTTAAAGAAATTTCAATTCGGCTAATATTTGTTGAAACCCTTAGGGAGCAAGGTTGGGGACGCTCCCCAAAGCCATTCGGTCGTTCCCCAAGTGAGCGACCCGGCGCTGCTGCCGGACGCCTCTTGGGGAGCGCGGCTTGATATGCTCTAAGCAACGAATAGGGGAACTTCACCAACAGCATAAGCTCACACAACCATTTTTTACACACGACGGCGAGTAAGTTCTGATGATGAGGCCATAGTAACGAATATGGGAACTGTGTTTAGTAGTCTAGTTTGATCCATGTATCAACTTCAAATGATCCACGATTTGCCTTGAAAGTTAAATTTGTAATAAAAGTTCGTTTGCATCAAACCGAGAGAGACCGAATTTTATGCTCCCTTTACCGGGAAAAAAGGCATGTGGTGATTGCTGGTGCGATCTCTAAAAAATACTGTAGAATCCCACTTCTAATCGTGTCATAGTTGGAAACCCGAAGTATGTAAGGTAATTCTGGCCGATGCGGACACCTCCTCTAGCTAGGTAGTCGTCTCATTTGTTTATTAATAAAGGCGAATCTAAAAGCCAAAGAACAACGCAATAGATGGAACCCATGGCCGAGGGTGACAACAACATCTGGGACTTGATCCCCGCTGACGTCTTCGTCGAAGTCCTGCAGCGGCTTCCCACGAGCTCCCGCCGGCGATCCGTCTTGTTTGCCGCCTTTGGCGTTGGACTGTCGACACACGCACGACCGAGATGCGGAGCCGACCAAAGACGCTCATCGCCACCGATAGTACCGTACATCTCGTGGAGGACCTACCATCATCACCGTCCTTAGAAGGCAGCCCTCCTAGAAGCCGTGAGCTTTTGACCAGCGGCTCCTACGACGGCATGAGCTTTGCCGGCACGTGCAACGGCATCATCTGCATGTGCTACAGCCAGAAGCCCGATAGGCCCATCACCCTGGCAAATCCGGTCACAGGCGAGACACTGGCCATACCACCGGTACCGCTGCCATACACGGATACCACCTTATACTCGCAGCTGACATACTGCTTCGCGTACCACCCCACGACGGGGCAGTACAAGGTCGTGCACGTTCCGTACCGTACCGCTTTCAGAGCGTGTGGGTGTTCACGCTCGGGGACACGCTCTGGCGAGATGTCTCCACGGGCTGCCCAATGGAGACACTTGACCTCCGCAATGGCGGCATTGTTAGCATAGACGGCAAGGTGTACTGGGCTGTGAAGGCCACGGAAGCGAAGATAATGTCCTTTCACCTCGACAGCGAGTACATCACATCCATTGGGCTGGATCCAAACGTATCGTCCACCAGCTGGCACCTTACAACGATGCACGGGAGGCTGGGTGTCGCCTTTTGTAACGAGTGGTGGATGTCTGAAAAGACAGAGGTTTGGGTCATGGAGCAACCCATAGCAGGACAGTGTACGTGGAGCCGTTTGTACAAGTTACATGTTTAGAAGGCACGACAACATCGCCAACGTTACCATCATCTCACACAACCAAACTTTACACATGATGGCAAGTACGTCCTCACGATGAGATGGAACGGACAAAGTCATGTGTTCTACAAACACAGGCTACGCATTGCAGGAAAGAAGACAAAACATGGCATGGTGGAGATCAACAAAAGTAACCAGGGGACAATAGTTGCGGACATTAGTACCCGAGGCCTATACCACTGGACCTTCGCCTAAGACCACAGAACCTTTGAGTGTTTATAGTTGTTCATGACTGGTTGGTCTTTCGTTATCATTACTAGTATTTTTCTTATGGGCTTTCCGAACCTCCTTGTACATGAAAGCTATAGCACGAGAATTGTATACGGTTCAACATAGGGAGTAAGCTTGAATTGTTAAATCAATGTTATAGCTTGCTCAATCAAAAACCTATTGACCGTTGTTATTTTTTATTAGGATCATATATTAATATCGTGAAGATACAAATTACACACAGCCTCTGCAACAACACATTGCCCTAGCAGCCTCACGGATGCATACAACCTATAAAAAAGATGAAGAAACAAAATGTACATGCGAGCCTGTGTTGTAGACCGACAGGCCAGCTCTAATAGATGTGTGTGGTAAAAAAGGGACCATGTGTCTTGAGGTCGGGGGTATGCTTGTAACAAAAGTCCGAATAGTCTCAACCCCAATTCAACTACTACCTCATCCCCTTGATCGTCCTCTCATCCTTGATCTGCTTCCTATTCCCCTGCTTGTTGAAATTCGTGGCGATCGATCGAATCATATATTGGGACACCACATGATCTCCAATGATGGCACGGTGGCCCTTCTTGTTGTTCTCCTCCTCTCCTTGTCACTGCCTGTGCATTGAATGTCGTCATGACCTATGCCCCGATTTGATGTCCTTCATCTTGGCGCTCTCAGCTCCTTCCTCGGCCTAATTTGTATCATAAAATAGCGTCCTAGAATAATGTCACGAAGTGAGGTGTGGTGTAATAGAAAATACATGAGGTCTGTTCGACGGACAGGTGGGACCCACGTGTAAGGCAGCCCAAGGTCACATGTTCGAAAGAAAAAACATATAGAGGCTTTAAGCTAAAGTTATAATGCCACATGTCCGATGCAATGCATGTGAAAAAAGAAAACGAGATTGGACTCTGATCCTCTTACGATCCATCCGAGGTATAGACTCGGCGTTTTTCTTAAAAGTAGGACAGGCCACGACTACACATCGCAAAACACAGGTGCGATTCATGAACGTACACAGCAATGATGACATCGTGACTGAGATCTTCTCCTACCCGTCGGCCGCTTTCACAGCATGTCACGGTCATGGCACACTGCGCTCTCGTCAACGTCCTTTGTCCATCTACATCTCTGGCGAGCAAACAAGCCAGGCGAGCTCAAGTTCTTCTTCGGTCTGCCCGATGAAGAACTTGACAATGACGTCGGAACCCCGGAAGAAGAATCCAATAACGGGGATTCCACGGAACCGGAACCCAACGAAGGTGGCAGCACCCGGGAAGAAGAATCCCACGACGTCACCATCCTAGAAGTGAAAGAAGAAGAATCCTACTTTTATGTGTGGCAACCTGGTGGTGAGCCTCGGAAGCTGATGCCTTACAGTTTTCACATGCCGACTCCTCTCACCAGGTCCCTCCATGGGCTCATCCTCATCCGCTGCACGGAGAGCAGCGGGGCGCCGGTGGAAGGGATTCGACGCAGCAGTGGCTCGCCGGAACCGATGGCGGCGGAGGTTTGCCACAGCTGAAGGTTGTAGCAGGTCATCGCAGCCGAAGATTGTAGCGGGTCATCGAGGTTGGAGCCGATGCAGCGGACGTGTCGACGCCATGGATGTGTGGTCCAGGTTGATGGAGTCTCGTGGTGGACACATAGTCGACACAATGGATGGAGTCAACGCAGCTAACATGGAGTATTCGGTGGTGATGGCGAAGTCAGTCACAATGAAATTGAAATTGCGACCATGATGACGAAGAAATCCATGGTGAAGCCACGATTGCGGTGCTGATGTCGAGCCCCAGATGCCAAGCGGATAATTTATTGTCGCCGGCTGGAGACTTGTCCGATCTTCATGCATATTTTTCGTAAACGCTCAATGGATTGTTGACTTCAACCTTGTGATTTTAAACATGTATGTGTGCATGCGCCTAGAGGCCGCCAAAAATCCTTGCACAACATTTCCGCAAAATCAAAGTACATACGTACATGCGTAATATCTGTGTCGTTGACGCTAACATGTCTTTGCTTCATGCATGTGTGTTTTCTGTACTGTCTTCTAGTGGATGGATCGATGCAATATGTTGAACATATCGAACGGATTGAATTGGGACGGAAGGAAACTTGCTTTGCCCGGCGTGGTGTCACGTGATGCCAGCTTCAAGTGCACACGTTGTTGCCTCTAGATCGGTTTGAAGTCAGGGACACAAGATTACCCAGGTTCAGCCGCTGGAGGGAAACCATACTCCTTGTATGCAGGGGCGGAGCCCTATAGTCTCGCCCTGATGCGCAGGAATACGGGTGGAGAAAAAAATTATTAGCACGTACGAATAAAAAGTAGTCTGGGCATCAGGATGAGCGAACGGTAGTGCATCAGGGTCCGTTCCATCCTGGAAAGCACGCACGAGCAGACCAACTCTCCCCTCCTACTACTCAGCTCGATCGATCTATTTCTCAACAACAAAAAAAGATCAATAAAAAAGTCAGCGGCCAACGAGGCGCAGATAGCCCAACGCCCGAACCGGAACTGGTGGAACTCGCAAAATGCAAGGCAGCAAGGGCGACAGGCGACTACCGGCGCGAGCAGGGGCGTGTCTCCGGTCACCTCGGCCCCTCGCCTCATATCATGGTTCCTCCGTGATCTACCTCAATAAGACCAATTGATCTCAGCTCTACGGTTTCAACTCGTCCACCTGGTAGTTTTCCTAGTATAATTTTCTCTAAATTTTCTTATGAACATTGTTGCTAGTACTCCCTCTGTCCGGAAATAAGTGATTTGGATTCGTCTAGATTCACTCATATCTTTACACTAAAACACGTCTAGATACATGCGAATCTAGACAAACTCAAATCACTTATTTCTGAACGGAGGGAGTAGATGAAATCTCATAAGAATTGTGCTAGGGTTTGTACAGGGTCAGCGGATATGTATATTGGTATATAGTGCAGTTCATTCACTTTTGGCGTTTTATAGTCCCATGTGAAGCATTTTGAATCAAATATAGGTATATATCACGGGAAAGTTTATCCTCAAAAGGAAACACCATCATAAGATGTTTCGGAAGAGAGATGAATTGGAAAGAGTGGATTCAATATGATATGCCAAGAAGAAACAAAGAAAGTCACCAATGATGAGTATTCCATGGCTTTGAGAAATCAAAATACTAAAAGGTAACGTGCAAAATGAGCTACCTAAATAAATCCATGACCATTCTACATTGATCTAGATGAAAATTGCTTCCACTTTACTTAAATTAGCTATCTAGTAATTTGTTGGCCCTTGCTTTGATAATGTAATTTTATAGAATTTAAAAAGGATGCACATCTTTTTCCTAAATTACATGTATTTTGTTTCATTTTATAGTAGGAATTTGGTTTTTTGATCTACGAAGCTCTGTTGTTTGTTCCCACCAAGTGCCATTCTTTGAGCCATGGTGAAGTCAGATGCGGAGAATGTCAGGAAAGCGGAAATATGAGGATAGCGATGGTGATTTTAGTTCTTGTGGCGACGGAGAACTGGTTGCGTTATCTGGGACTCGTTGCAGTGACTGCTGGTGCGGGAAGACAACACATGGGAAGTTCCCAGTCTTAACTTGCAGGGTGAAAATTCAAGGTTTGGCCTTAACTGGTTGTGCCTGGCAATGACCTTGTTGAAGGCATTGTTTTGTGAGCGAGGACTTTCTCCAGGTGAAAACCTATGATCTTTGATCGGGCAACGACGACGTTTGGGCACTGTTTCCTTCTTGAAGGCGTTGTTATTGGAGTGAAGGACTATTGGTGTTGTTCGGATGGTGTCAGTGTCATTGTTTTGAGGATTAGTTCTCTGTAGCGGGACTTTTCTTTTTTGTAATTCTTTTTTCTTTTTTCTGGGCTGTGTGCATCCGTAGGGCCGCTAGGGCATGCGTTGTTGCAGAGGCTGGGTGTAATTTGTATCCCTGCGATATTAATATATACTCTTTTCCAAAAAAACATTGTCTTTTATTATTGTCCTATACATGTAAAACCTTATGAAACACATTTTTAGATAGAAGATTATCGTTTCAAAATTTTAGGCTTCGTTAAAGTGGTGCATCAGGGTGAGTTGAGTTCCAGCTCCGTCCCTGGTCCCAGGTACCATGACCAAGTAGGTTACAAATTAGATTCGAACTCTAGTTTTCTACTTTTCTTGTCTTGTACGCTTGGAGTCCGTGTCCATATGGGCTTTGTATCAGCCGAACTGTCTTAGACTTCGTGGACCTTGGCATGTCGTAGAGTGAGCCTTCCGTTGGACCACACAAGGTAGGATGTAGTCAGGTGCCTGCAGAGGCGGATCCAGGCATGGTGCTACCGGTGCCGTAGCACCGGCCGAGCGGCTGCACTGTAAAGAGAATGTGCTAATTTTCAAGGCTAAAACTATAAAAAGTGTAGGTAATTAGCACCATTAAAACTATTTAGCACCAGACTTGGGCTCCATCCAGCTCTGCCCCTGGGTGCCTGTTGGGCATACCTATGTCACCGCCCTCAGGTGGAGCCGTCTCCTGCTCGCCTGTTGCCATGTAGGATGTCGATGCCGTGGCCATTGCTACTGCTGCGTCTGCCGTCGATGCAGCCGTTGATGATGTTTTTTCTACTGCTCGCTCCAATGTCGCCACCGCTGAGTCGATTTCTGGCAAGATGGCGTCATGATAGAACATGTGCGCCACATTCACTTCTTCATTCATCATTGAAGTGTTGGCCTACAAAATCATGAAGTCCTCCTTCCTTTTCCTCACGACCACTTTCTCCTTCTCGATCTTCTTGTCCTGCTTGGACAACAACGACTCCCACCTTTGATCCCAACATGAGAAGTTGGTGGCGGGCAGAAGTGGTGGAGGTAGGCGGGAGAAATGAGACAGGAGAAAGGAATGGTGAGCCAAATTTATTGCGGCTTGTGTCAATGACAAGGCTGGCCCATACACCGTCGCCACTTGTATCCGTCGCGCGCGCAAGGAGCCCTGTGGGGCATGGACGGTCTCGGCACACGGAACACGCTATTCGGCCATGCCGAATGGAAATGGCCCTTTGGGGCATGCAACTGTGCGCGGCTTTCTGTCCGGCACACCCAATAGCCCTTGGGGCGCTGTTTGGGAGACACAACAAGAGATGCTCTTATAAAGCTGATTCTCCTTCAGTGGAGAACCAGGTCTGTCACTACACTCGGAAAAATTAGTGATGCAAGTGGGTCAATATTATAGTACCTTCTATCATCTTTAGCTCAACAAAATGAACTAACTTCTATAATGACATCATCATTTAAAAAATGTTACTACATTTTCTTAAACTAAATAGGTAAAGGATATCACAATGGTAACTGACTTGCATCTATAACAAAAATCTTGTTTGTTACATGATAACCTGTCGCAAAACTTCTACCGTCTCAAAGGTTGCATGACATATTCTTAGTTGGAACTGGCCATGGTATATTCTTAGTTGGAACCTCCGTGATGTGAACGATAGGGATAAATGTCCTTTGGCTTAAAACAACCTTGAAGAAAGTGGCGGATTGATCATTTTTCAGCAAGAAACTAAAAAATACGAATTTTGATTTGAATTTCATCAAAAAGTTTGCTCCAGGCAAGAAACAAGTGAATGGTAATACAATTTGTATTGAGAAAATACCAGTAACATATTAATGAAGTGTTTCACAGTATATTAAATTAACGGAGTCTAACAAATAACATTGTGAATCCAAGAATGGTGTTCCCATATATTAGTGACAACCTTGTAACAACTTACTTATGCCTATAGCCAGGAAACACATGTCTATCACTACTCTAATATATGAACTAGTTTTAGAGGCATAACAAGGGACCTTTTGTTGGTGTTTATAATTCCACATGTTACTAGGCTTTTCCTCTGAATCTTATATTCGGTAACTGACACAATTATGGCACATAGAATATAAACTTAAATAATCCTGGAAATAATAATAACTCTAAGGCATTGTTGCCTCTAAGGCATATTTTCAACACATCGTTGAAAAAAGATCTACAAAACGTGACACTTCTTGTTGGCCCCTATCTACAAGGCATCGCTGCCATCTTGCCACACTTAGACCGCTCCAAGACCTAACGCTAGGAGAAGGTACAAGTGTAACCTAGTAGGTCTACACAAATATTTATACATTATACATCAATGCTACTACTTCTCTAGACAATGGCTTTACAACAATCAACTAGTGATCTACGAGTAGAATTGGTATTTCTTAGCCTCCATGATGATCTGCCTTAGCCCTCCAATGGGCGCAAGCACCGTCAGCAGTACTCCAACAACGATGCAAAACTGAAGACAATGGAAATACAAAAGAAAAAAATTGCATGGTCAATGAGATGTCTATTGCAGGTAGACATGACAAAACCACTATTTAGCTGATCTTACCCAGTTGGCGCACCATGAGATGCTGAATACTCTGGGCTTGTAGACCATGAGCCAAATGATGCAAGGAAGCTGGTCCGAACAAGATGTTGTTTCTGATCAGCTCCGAATGTATATGGAAGTGAAATGGAGCCGGACGGCCGGAATGCTTACATAATAACTTGTCGGTGCAAAGGCAAACCCACCGAAGAATCCGATCATCCCACCGAAGAAGGGGAATGTGATGCCTATGAACATTGTGAACGCTGCACAAATTGCAACATGTTTGTTTGGGACGAAATTATAAGTGTGAAACGGTATAATTAGCTGGATGGATTGAGTCTATTATTTCAGACAAAGAGGCATCATTATGAAGGCATTACCAACAAAGAGGCTACGGGAAACCAAACGGAGCTTCCAACTGGGAGAAAAGCGCATCTTCCTCACCAGCACCATCTCCATCATGTCGAACACCGGCATGGCATAAACCTGAGAAGGGTCGTCCCCCATATATGTTATATGTACACATGACATGAACGGTTAACCTAATTAATGAGTGCTAGGAGAATGCATGTGTGTACGTACCTGGTAGCTACCAATGACATGGACGACCACCATCATATTGGCGGTGGCGATGAGCCATTTCGGCCTGTTGAGTGTGATGAGGATGTCGTCATCGACGCTGTTGCCGAAGGCCCAGTAGCCGACGAAAGCCACGGGGAAGTAGCACAGTGCGACGATGGTGTAGGCAACGACCACGCCCTTCCACATGGCCTGCTTGGACGGCTTCTCTGCCGTCGACGGGATGGAGGCCTGGATCTCTAGCACCACGTTATGACCTGAGAAGGAGAAGGCCAGTTGTCCGAGGCCTCCCAGGAAGCCGAACACCATGCCTGGAGTAGTGGTCGCCCGTAGGCTGTAGTCCACGTTCTCCGCCTTCCCCTTTCCCACTGCGGCGCCCCATGCAATTGTCGAGTAGCTGTGGCACTTGTCTAGCTTAGCTAAAGTATTAATTATAGTTTTTAGAAATTAACTAGCATGGTGTCCCTCGCAAATGCGAGGGCACCAACTTTTTTTTAGAAGAGCATCATATTTAGTGTGTCTAAACTGATGAGAACGAAAAATACCTTCATAGATTCTTAACATTATCTAATATGTTTCCATCATTTTGTATATGTAAAGTAAATAGATATCACGTGCATAGAAGAGATCTTTAATTGTGTTTATTTGTTTATCGGTGAAATACTACTAAGATATTTCAACACACTAATGAACATATGTGAAATTTGTGCATGAGTTGTGTTATTGCCTTTTGGCGACAATGTCTTGATGCCTGACATGGTGTGGTTTAGAATGAAGATATATTGGCTTTGTTTAATTATTGGTACTTACTATGGATCATGTTTATCGTGCGGTATTTCGTGGAACTCGTGGTTCTCATGAATTTTGCTTTTTTGTATTGTCAAAAAATGACGATTTGACGGTAGAGTAGTTGGACACTCCGTATTCTTGCGAGAATTGTGTTTCTGAAATCACCACGGGTCTAATAACTTAGCTCCTACTCTCTAAAGTCACTCGTATATTCAAAACATGGGAGGTTAACTATACTCGTACAAAATACGTTTCAAGTTTAATTTATATTCAGTGATGTATGTATGCATGCATGCATGCATGTATGTATAAATCCGTGTCTAATTTCATATTTTTTTTCTTGCTGAGTTGTCAATTGAACTCCTACGTCACATGATCATATCGATCTGCTTTATAGTTTTCTTTTTCATCTCCCATTAGTTCTTTTTACAATATCTCGATTTTGCTTTGTAGTTATTTATCCCCCATCGGTTTTGTAGTTAGCTTTACACATACTACCTATTTTTTCTAAATATAGTAGTGTTTAGTAGACTTGAATAGTCTACTAAAATATACTACGTTTTCAAACACGTACCAATAAATTTTGGAGATTAATCTAATACTAAGCTAGCTGAACGATTAATTGTGCTAAGCCAGCTGATCGACCAAAGCTAGCTCGTTCCTCCTTTTCTTGGTTCTAGGTAGTATACGGAGCTAGCTAGCTAACATACGTACGTACCAAATGTAGTTGATCGATTATGGGTTGATCCATCTGGTTACCGATCTAGCTAGCTAGCTAGTTTGAGGTGTAATCGATGGATTTTTTTGATAGCAGCCTTTGTTTTTTTCCTTTAAATCCTTTTGCCCTTTGCTTTTCGGATGGCACGGACCTATCCGGCCCTCTGCGAGTATTTTTTTTTTATGTTGGCTCGGTACGGCTCCAACTCTTATTAATTTTTTTTATGCACTTCAGGAATTAGAGGTCCGGTGACCAGCCTGTCACGACTTAATCTTTTACGTAGCATATAACTCTTATTAAATCGTAACCACTAATTATATATCTAACGGTCTAAATAATTTAGTTGATGTGGATTAACCTGATGCTTTGAAAAACAGTTTTATATTGTTTTTAGTATATAATAGATAGATTTCCTTACCAGATCGACATAAGGGCGGCAGCGAGGGAGATGGTCGCGATGGAGTCAAAGTTGGGGAGCTGGGAGAGGACAAACTGGGCTGAAGCAAAGATCATGATGAAGTAGGAGAGCTTCATGTCCTTGCACTTGTTGCTGTCCTCGCAGATGAGGTCATGGAACATCTTGAGCGACTTACCGCCGGTGATCATGTACACGATGTCCAAGCTGACCTCGACGAGGAGCTGCTGCGGCACTACGATCAACAACCCGAGCGTCTCGCCGAATGCGTACTGCCCAAGCTCGTGGTACCTGTCGAACCGCTTCCCGGGCACCATCTCATGCATTTCCACCATCTGCCACAGAGTGTACAATGTCAAGATCCACGACATGGCCATCACCGCGATGCCAGGACCCCTAAAAATAAATCATCAAACATCAGTAAAAGTGACCGACGAAATGTACAATAAAATACACAATATGGATTCCATTGTAGTATATATGTACCAGCCGAGCTCTGACATGGCGTATGGTAGGGTGAGCACGCCGGCACCGACCATGGCTGTCACATTGTGGAAGGCCGAGTACCACCACTTGCCGTTCCTCGATGCTGTGATCGGGAGCCAGTTGTCTATCTTCTGCTCCTCCACACTCCTATCATGCTAGTTTTTACCATTGTATGTTGTTAGCAATGGGGCACAACACAACTTAAGCTAGCTAGACGTCCTTGTTTCGACAAGTTGTCTATCTCTTCCTACCATCTACATTTCATAGTTGGAAGGAACAAGTTTTGACTAGTCACTTGCATTCTTCTTGCATTTACTTTAGCTTTTAATTCATGTAGTAGTAGTAGTAGTAGTAGTAGTAGTAGCTTTAGTAAAAAAGCAACATATAATTGCAAAGATAATTCTCAACCGAAATAAGTGGGACCGTCTAAAATTATAAATGTAGGGGGATCAGTATTAGTTCCTCTCTGGCTTGGCAAAATGTTGGTTGTGGAGAGTCGGTTGGCCCCACCGCACTTACCCTTCCCCCATTAACCTCATGTGTTCCTCTCTTATTTAAGTTTGTTGCACAACTCGTCTAGCCCTACCAAAGGTTGGCAAGATGTGGCTTGCCAAATATTTGGCTAAGGAATCCTCCACCCATACTTGACCCAACATTTTGGCAAGGATGGATGGGACTCATTGGCAACCAATTGATTGGCAACAAACCAAACTTCTAGAAAAGTATACTAGGCTACCAATTTTTTCGGCAGGGCTAGCTTGGGCAATGAACCAAACATACCCTTCGACTGTGGGAAATGCGTCCATGCCATCGGCCAACACCGTGTCGAGCATGTCGTACAGCAGGACTATGAAGACACCATCGAGCCAAGAATCCCATCGTTGTAGCTAGCGTACGCGGGTTCGCCACATTTGGGCCACCCACCAGCTCGTTCATCATCATGCATCACACTGCCGAGGTATGTCCATCCAAGAAACTACTAACCACACTAATGATCTCATCCTCCTGTTGCATGTATTGATCAACCTGGGTATAGAGGGTGCCACTGAATTCAACGGGGAGAGCAGCATGCCACTAACATGGTAGAGAGAAGAGAGGAACAAGAATTGAAAGGATGCTAAGTCCGACATTTCAGAGGATTGGACCACACTAATAACATCAGCAAATGCAATGACTGCGACATGATTTTCATCCAATTTATGACGAGGGTAGCTAAAATGTGTATATACATTAGACGGCGAACTCGACGAACCTAACTATGTCGTGATCGGCCGAAGGAGAGCCAGGGGCGTTCAACAGCACAGTGCGAGGTTGCGGGGTGGGAAGACAAAGTACCAATGGACGGCAGAACAATACGAGGCTGAAAATTACAAAGTTGTCCTCGAGCCAAACTTTAAGCACAACCATATTGACCCTATTGGATCCACTTAATACTACACCTTACATTCTGTAGTACGATAGTATACCCTAAAAAACCAATGTTGGTTGTTCCATTCTTCCCTAGTTATGAATGCAAATTTTTGGCTATGATTTTTACCCTAGTACTCTAGTTAACCTTAGAAATAAGGGTCCCTAGAAATAAAGGACACAAATTAGTGCTTGCCTGGTGCCCAAATCAGGACAGAAACAAGGGATAGACTCATTGAACAATGCTACTGGTGCCAGTAGGTACAAAAAAGAGTGTTCTTTTTCCAGTAAACTAAGCTACACATCTGACCATAGAGCAATGGTTAATGAAAATGACACACACGGAAGGGGACACAGAAGACAAGTGATTCCTTTAAATTCTCGTAAGATGACTAGTCATATTGACTAGATGTCAAATTAGTTGGTATCGGATGCATAATCAAGGACAACTCATGCCAAAGATATGTAGTATTTGTTTCTCTATCAAGCATGTAGTTGACAATGACATTTGTTTCACTATTCGCCAAACAACAATGACATTTCTAACACTCCGAAGATATTTATTATTACATGGTAGTTGTTGACATGTAGGTCTTAGATTGGAGGTTCACTGCAAGAAATTATTTCAGTCTTGGTCTGCAAGGAAATTACTAGTTAATATTTAAGTACACCCCAAAAATTATTTTTATTGAAAACAAAAAATCCTCAATTAAGGCAAAGCATCACATATCAAACCTATTATGTGACTATCATATACGGGGTATTTGATAAAGACTTCATATGTTTCTTTTTAAAAGAATGAGAAAGATTTTAAGAAAAAACAAGTGAGTAGCAATCTCTCTAGAATCCTCCATGGAAGTGGCGTCTAAAAAACAAAAAGTAACATTTTGGCTCCTTCCATTCCACTCTGTCCATCAAGGATCTCCTCGATTAAAAGGATTTCTAAATTATATTTGGATGATTCTAATCCCTATGATTTTTTCTACTTGGGTTGTTTGATTCGTAAGATGATAATTCATGAGATGTTTTTCCTCTCTCTTATATTTGTTTGATTCGTAACATTATTTGGATGATTCGCACCAATTATATTTGTTTGATGCGAATCAAAGAGGCACTAAACACCTCCCTCTCTCTCTCTATAGCAAAAAAAATTGAACAAGAATATTAACCCATGGCTAGGGAAAAATTGCCGAGAAAATGAACCAAAACCAAAAGGGCATGGATGAGAGAGAGAGATTCACCTTGGGCAACAGGTTTGGGTGGTTCCCCACGGCTCGTGTCCCCATGTCCGCTTTGGCAGATTTCTGTTATATCAGCAAAGCTTCAGAAATAGAGAGATCTCCGAGAGGTTGGTATTCGGGGGAGTGTGTATGGGTGTTATGTAGAAGAGACGGCCTTATTTGTAGAGCTGCGTGCAGCTCAGGTCAAGGGCGGGACAAGGGCAGGGTTGCTAAGACATCATCCGGTCTGGTTCTAGTGGGGAAATACCGTGCCGCCCGGGTTTAGACGCAAGTCTATATCCGAGAAAAGTATACATGAGCATACCACCGTGTTGACATGTCAAATGCAAGATGTAATAAATAGTACATCGCTGTTGCTTAAATGGACCAAATAATGTTGCTGGCACAGACTTTGAAAAAGCCCAGGTCCTTAGGTAATGAATAGTACAAGAGTTTAGATTAGTAAACAGAGAATAGGAAAGAGAGTAGAGGAAATTCCATCCAGCACACGCGAGCTCGGAGTCAAGATTCAATATAACCCACTTGCATGAATTTCCAACTGTTGATGCTGAAGAAATAGAGAGTTTCCTTTCAGGCTTTCTTTTTCTTTTTTCTCTATGGAGTATTATTTGTATACATGAATATTTTTAAAAATACTACTGGTTGAGGACAAAACCATGCATCTAGACTAAACATTGAGATCTCAAAGTTGAAGAGAGAACTTCACGTAAAAGAGATTAAAGACCACAATGAGGGAAAAAACGCTGCCTCCCGGTCGTCCTCCACAGGCGACAGGCGACAGCGGGGCGATTCCCCAAACCTAGCCCAGCCCCCGCTTCCCCTCCTCCCCCACCGCTGCCGCCGGTGCGGGCCGCCGGGCAAAGCCCGCGCGGCTACGGCGGCGGCGGACCTTCCACTACCCGCGCGCTAGGAGGCAAACGCGGGGTCTCCTGGCCGGTGGTGGTGCAGATAGGAGGCGAGCTCGGCCTGGGTGGCAATGGACGGTGCCGTGGATTGGTGGCTTGGCCTTGGACGGTAGGATGGTACGGCGGGGCGGCAGGCGGCGGTGGCGTCATGGTCTCCAGCGGCGGGGTCGCAGTATCGGCAGCGGGAGCCTGTTAGCTCGGCCGTCCCTCGTCCTCGGGTCCCCCCGGCCTTGAGCAGGGACGGATCTGGGCCTCTTAGGGCCCGAATTGGGACCTTTGGGCCTGATCTGGGTTCGTACGGACCTCAGCTAGAGCTCGAGCCGGTGGGCACCTGTCGGAGGGTGACTACGGACATACGCTGCAGCACGACGGTCGGGGCTAGTCAGGCATGCAGGGTCTGACAGGCCCTACCTGTTGTGCCCGATCGGCGACTGCCTTTGGCGGTGGAGGATGGATCTCGTCCTAATCGCTGCATCCCCCTCATCCCTTGTCGTCCTATCTCGTCTGATCCTGTGGTCCGGTGGTGCTTCGTTGATTATCCCTATTCTCGAGTTTGTGGACGCCGGGGCGGCGGCCCCGGAAGGTGGACGGAGCGGGCCGCTCTATGGCGGGCGACGTGGCGGCGGTGATGGTCCTGCCCCTTGGTCACTTGGGTGGCAGGGAGCGGACGACGGGAGTTCCTGGTGGTGGCGGCGCTTCGGCAATGGCATCTCCCATATCATATTGTGAAGGCACGGCGCGGTGACAAGGGACAGTCCAACACAGGTGTGGGTGCAGGTTTTTCGGGCGAAAGCTCTGCGTTTTGATGCCAATGGCGGCGAAGCCTGCGGGCGCCGTTACTCTCCTGGGGTTGGATGGAGTATATAATGTTTGCATAACTTTGGTTTCGTCTTAGCAACTTTATCAGACGGATGTATTCTAAAGTTATTCGATACTATGAAATTAGAATCGAAATGCTGAAACACTCTGCGTAGCCAATGGACATACCCATGCCATGGTGCAAGCTGCTTACCTAGGTTCATCCATTGGATTGACCTCAACATGTTATACATGTACTCCCTCCGTTTAGAAATATAGAACGTTTTAACTTTGTAAATCGAATGTATCTAGACATGTTTTATTGTATAGGTTTATAGAGGTTCGGATTGAATCTATACACTAAAAAAACGTCTAGATACATTCATTTCATAAAGCTAAAATGTCTTATATTTCTTAGCGGAGGGAGTACTGTGTATATACATGTGCGCTTTCTGCCTTAAATCATATGCCCAGCGATCCACCAGATTTATATGTTTCCACTCTAGATCCATTTCATCTTATGCGCGGTTATCTATCCTTGCAAAAAAACATAAGAGGGGAGTAAACATATGTTTTCACTTTAGATCCCGGTCTTCTCTCGGTTTTTTCCACTGCCTTCTGCAATCTGTTGGAAACATGATCGATCTTTTAATCGTGTCTTAGTTGGAAACGTAAGGTTTTCTTTCCGTGTAGCGAAATTTTGGTCCGGTGCGGATACAAAGTCTCCTAGGTAGCCTGATTTATTAATCATGTCCGTGAGCTTGAGTCAGAAAATGGACCGGGCTACCTGGCAACCGTTCTAGAAATAACAGAATCTGGCAGATCGCTATGACAGCCCGGTCACAACAAGACGCCCCATGTGGTGCGGCCTCCTCTTGGCCAATTCGTTCACCGGGCATGCATTCATGGAATGCTTTTAACTCTTAGTACATTATTATCAGAAAAATATAAGGAATTTTATTATATCATCCATTCACTTGTTTGCATCATGCATCAATTGTGCAATTATGTTTTCAAAATGCATTCACAATTTTTTCATATTTTTGAATTTGACAAAACTTTCAACATAAAAAATGTTTGAATTTGAATAACTATTTCGGGGGCCTTTAGTCCCAGTTGGAGGCAATAACCGGGACTAAAGATATTTCCCGCCATTCTCAGAGTCGTCAATCCACGAGCCTTACTTTCCCACCATTTCTCTCCACTTCCCGCCATGCTTTTCCGCCATTTCCCTCTATTTCTAGGCCGACGCCATGGCCATCCACACACATCGATTCCTTCCCTCTCACAATAATGGACACCACATACTGGGCAATTCTGACCCTCGAGGAAACCGAGGCGCTGTGCGCCTCCAGCTACCCATGCCCGCCGGGCTATCGGCTGCCCGCCGACTGGATGTTGAGCGCTGGAGGGGTTCCTATCCCTCTTGTGCCTCAAGGTTCCGCACGCCAGGCGGTCATCACGAACCACTTCTTGAAGGAAATATGCCCTGAGAGGCAATAATAAAGTTGTTATTATGTATTTCTTGTATATGATAGATGTTTATTTTGTATGCTATAATTGTATTGATAGGAAACATCAATACATGTGTGTTTAATAAACAAAAGGGTTTCTAGTTATGCCTCTCTTATAGACTAGCTTGTTGATTAACAAGATGATCAAAGTTTCCTGATCATGGACATTGGATGTTGTTAATAACAAGGTCACAACATTTGTGAAATGATGTGATGAACATTCATCCGAAGTATAGCATTACGATCAAGTCATTATCTTTATATTGCTATAACATCATACAAAGTAGTCTTAGTCCTTAGACCATGAGATCATGTTAATTGCTAACACCGGAAGAGTATCTTGATAACATCAAACATCACACCGTAACAGGGTGACCATAAAGGTGGGTTCAGTGCTATGAAGGTGTTATGTTGAGGCTCATGGATCAAGAGTGGAATTTGTCAATCCCGATGACGGATAGATATACTCTGGGCCCTCTCGGTGATATCACATTAAGATAGCTTGCAAGCAAGTGATGTGATCACTAGAATGTTATATCACGGGAACAAGAAAAGAGTGCATGTCGGTAACGAGATCAAACTAGGTATTTGGATACCGATGATCAAATCTCGGACATGTATTATATCATGAGACAAAGGGATTAAATTGCTGATGTTAAAGGTTCTCACGATCACAGAAGTCATCGTTGAATATGCAGGAGTCAGTATGGATCTCCAGGTCCCGCTTCTGATTATTGATCTGAGAGGAGTCTCAATCATGTCTCCATTATTCGCGAACCGTAGGGTGATACACTTAAGGGTTGCCGGACACCATTTAGGAGCACATATGTTCCAGACAAAAGGTTTACAAAGCGTAGGAAATGTTTCGATAGAAACATGAATTGTTTCGATAGAAACCGGAATTGTTTCGGGTGAAATTGCAGAAAGTGGTTCTGCATGTGATATTGAAATGTTGCAAGGGGTTTTATGTGAATGTTTGTTAATTAAAGTAATTAACAAAATTCTGAATAAAATAAATAAAAGAGTTTTATTAATTGAGAGTTGCATTTAATTTGGTGGAAATTAAATACATGTGAGTGGGATTGTGTGGAGGCCATGTTTATGTGAGTGGAGGTTCACCACATGAATGAAGGAGGGGAGGAGTCCCCCCCCTCATGCGCCGGCTATGGGAGGGGAGGGGTCTCCCTCCCTCCTATATAAAGCCCCCCTCTCCCCTCTCACAAAACACACCTCCTCGTGAAGGATCTCTCTCCCCCTCTAGATATCCCCCCATGGTCTCGGATTAGCGAGATACATGTTTCCGGTGGCCTTGCGTCTGGAAGGAGTTGCTGCTTCCGCTGATTCGCTGGAGCGAGGAGGTGGAGGTTGTCCGGTGGCTTGAACGTGTGTGCGAGGACGGATGTGCTGCTGATTTGCGGCGCTCGGACTTCCACACGATCTTGAGATCGGCAAGCGTACGACTACATCAACCACGAGTTCCTACTCGTTAACAAAACTCGTTGTCTTTGAGGGTAAGTTCTCCATGGATGTATATCCACCCGTTGCTCTGTATCTAGTAGATAGATCTTGGCGTATAGTTCTCATCGTAGGAAATTTTTTGTTTTCTATGCTGCGGACCCAACAGTGGTATCAGAGCCTGATCTATGCGTAGGTGCTTTGCACAGGTAGTACACATATGCTTATATGTGGGCGATAATGATCATGTTATTGCATCTTCTATGTACTTTAGATATTGGTGGCATAGTGGGATGAAGCGGCCCGGACCAACCTTACATGTCATCGTACATGAGACCGGTTCCACGACTGACATGCAACTAGTTTTGCATAAGTGGCTAGCGGGTGTCTGTCTCTCCTACTATAGTCAATATCTGATTTACAACGAGTTGCTAATAACTTGGTTATCCTCATTGTGGTTCATATTCGTAGGTAAGACCGGTTCTATCTCCGAAATCCCTAAGCCACGTAAAACTTGCAATTGATAAATTAGAGGCGTCTAGTTTAGATCGTTGCTGGGCTAGTGTCTTGATATGGTATTGTTGTAAGTAGATGTATGATAGATACTCTTACAACTCACTTAACGTGTAAGTTCCATAGACCTTGGCCTTACACACAAAGGAATGATAGAGATCATACCATGATGCAAATGATAGAGATCAAATGCATGGACCATATCACCTCACTTCACACATTAGATGTTAGCATCTTATATTGCTAGTTTGGCGCTTTTGGTAACATTATAAGATGATCCCTCATTTAGATATCAAGATAAAATGTGTTCTTCCTTAAGTATGCACCGTTTTGTGGATCGTGTTTTGAGGCATCACGTGATGATCGGGTGTTCTCGACTCTCGCTTTCATACAACGGGTGTAAGAGTTTACACACGCAAATACTAAGGTTCTTACTTGACGAGCCTAGCATGTACAGACATGGCCTCGGAACACGGACCGAAAGGTTAAGCATGAGTTATATAGTTGATATGATGCCCATATAGATGCTCGCCTTTGAAGCTACACCGACTCACGTGATGATCGGACTTGGTGTAGTGGATTTGGTTCATGTAATCACCAAAAGGACACGAGGGATGTCGTTTTTGAGTGGGAGTTCATTAGTAATTTGGATTAGTTGAACTCAATCTATCATAAACCTAGTCTAAATATATTTTACAAATTCTGTTGTAGATGGCACCTGCTTTTAATTTCAATGTGTTCATGGAGAAAGAGAAGCTTGCTGCGAATGGTAGCAACTTCACCAAGGGCTATGAATTTGAGGATTCTCCTCATCTTTGCACAAAAGAAATATGTGTTAGATGTACGCTAGGCCCACCAGCTCCTGATGCCTGACGAGGAAAAGAACGTCTATATAACTCGTCAGAGGACCATAACAGTTCATTGCGGCATCTTGTATGGGCTAGAGCCGAACTTCAAACGTTTGAAAATGGCAATGCCTTTGATACCATGGGAGAATTGAAAATGATTTTTGATACCCATGCCGTGAGAGTTATAATGCTTCGAAAAGTTCTTTAGCTGCATGATAGAAGAACAGCTCATTAGTGAGCACGCATCAAAATGTCCGGATGCGCCTGAAGCTTGTGTCCTTGGGAATAACGATTCCCATTGATTTAGGCATACATCGTGTTCTCCAATCTCCGCCACCTAGCTACAAGAGCTTCGTGATGAACTATAATACGCAGGCATGAAGAAGTCTCTTCCGAGCTTCACAATGCTTAAGACTGCAAGTGGAGATTAGGAAAGAACATCAAGTGTTGATGATCAATAGGACCACCGGTTTCAAGAAGGACAAGAAAGGCAAGCACAAAGGGAAAGAAGGGTGGCAAGTCTGCTGCACGCCTAAAAAAAAACCGAGCTGGCCCTAAGTCGACACGAGTGCTACTATTGCAAGGGGATCGCCATTGGAGCCAATGCCCCAAGTATTTGGCGGACAAGAAGTCCGGCAAGGCAAACAAAGGTATATGTGATATACATGTTATTGATGTGTACTTGACTAGTACTCGCAATAGCACCTGGGTATTTGATACCGGATCGGTTGCTAATATATGTAACTCGGTTCAGGGGCTACGGAACAAGCGACAACTAGCAAGGGATGAGGTCACGATGCGGGTCGGCAATGGATCAAGAGTTGATGTGATCATCGTCGGAACACTGCCTCTCCATATGCCGTCGGGATTAGTTATAAACCTAAATAATTGTTATTTGGTGCCTGCACTGAGCATGAACATTGTATCCGGATCGTGTTTGATGCAAAGTGGTTATTCGTTTAAGTCTGAAAACAATGGTTGTTCGATTTATATGAATAATATCTTTTATGGTCATGCACCTGTGTTGAATGGTTTATTTCTGTTGGATCTCGATAGTAGTATTACGCATATTCATAATGTTGATGCTAAAAGGATTAAACTTGATAATGATATATCTGCATATATGTGGCACTGTCATCTAGGTCATATTGGCGTTAAACGCATGAAGAAACTCCATTATGATGGACTTTTGGAATCACATGATTTTGAATCATTTGATACATGTGAGCCATACCTTATGGGCAAGATGACTAGAACGCCGTTTTCCGGTTCAATGGAACGGGCAACAGATTTATTGGAAATCATACATACTGATGTGTGTGGACCAATGAGTGTGTCGGCGCGAGGTGGATATCGTTATTTTGTTACTTTTATGGATGATTTGAGTAGATACGGGTATATCTATTTGATGAAACATAAGTCTGAAACCTTTGAAAAGTTCAAAGAATTTCAGAATGAAGTGGAAAATCATCGTAACAGAAAGATCAAATTTCTGCGGTCTGACCGTGGAAGAGAGTATCTTAGTTACGAGTTTAGCACACATATGAAAGACTGTGGAATAGTTTCACAACTCACGCCTGCCGGAACACCACAACGTAATGGTGTGTCAGAACGTCGTAATAGTACTTTATTGGATATGGTTCGATCTATGATGTCTCCGACGACTTGCACTTTGTCATTTTGGGGTTATGCAATGGAAACCGCTGCATTCACTTTAAATAGGGCACCATCTAAATCCGTTGAAAAGACACCGTATGAATTATGGTTTGGAAACAAACCTAAGTATCATTCTTAAAGTTTGGGGATGCGATGTTTATGTGAAGAAACTTCAACCGGATAAACTCGAACCCAAAGCGGAAAAATGTGTCTTCATAGGATACCCTAAGGAAATGATTGGGTATACCTTCTATCACAGATCCGAGGGCAAGGTCTTTGTTGCCAAGAATGGATCCTTTCTTGAGAAGGAGTTTCATGAAAGGTGTGAGTAGTCGGAAGGTAGAACTCAAAGAGGTTATTGAACCTTCTCTTCATGAAATGGCGAGTAGCGCAAGCACGGAAGTTGTTTGAGTTGGCTTCACCTAATGAAGAGAGAGCTAATGATATTGATCATGAAACTCCGAAGAGGACACTCTCGAACCTCGCAGTCAAGCAGACACATGCGCTCTGAACTGTATGGCAATCCTGTTATGAATTTCATGATTGATGAAATAGATGACCCTACGACGTATGAAGAAGCGATGATGAGCCCTGATTCCAACAAATGGCTAGAAGCCATGAAATCCGAGATGGAATCCATGCACGAAAACCAGGTTTGGACCTTGGTGGACTTACCTCACGATCGAAAGGCCGTTGAGAATAAATGGATTTTCAAAAGAAAAACTGATGCAGATGGTAATGTAACCATCTCTAAGGCTCGACTTGTCGCAAAGGGGTTTCGACAAATTCAAGTAGTTGACTACGATGAGACATTCTTTCCCGTAGTGATGCTTAAGTCGGTTAGGATTATGTAAGCAATTGCTTTATTTCGATTATGAAATATGGCAGATGGATGTCAAAACTGCGTTCCTCAATGGTAATATTGAAGAAGAGTTGTATATGATACAACCTAAGGGTTTTGTCGATCCTAAGGATGCTGATAAGGTGTGCAAACTTCAGCGATCCATCTATGGACTGAAGCAAGCATCTCGGAGTTGGAATCTCCGCTTTGATGAGGTGATCAAAGAGTTTGGATTTGTCCAAACTTATGGAGAGGCTTGTATTTACAAGAAAGTGAGTGGGAGCAATGTGGCATTTCTGATATTATATGTGGATGACATATTATTGATTAGAAATGATATAGATCTTTAAACAGTGTTAAAAGTTATCTAAACAAAGAAATTTTCGATGAAGGACCTTGGTGAAGCTTCATATATATTAGGCATTAAAATCTATAGAGATAGATGAAGACGCCTAATTGGGCTATCGCAGTACATACCTTGATAAGATATTAAAGAAGTTTAATATGGACGAAGTAAGAAGGGTACTTACCTATGTTGCAAGGCAAGACATTGAGTAAGACTCAAAGTCCGACTACGGAAGAAAGAGATAGTGGATAAGATCCCCTATGCCTCAGCCATAGGCTCTATAATGTATGCCATGCTATGTACAAGACCAGATGTGGCACATGCTATTAGTTTGACTAGTACGTACCAATCTGATCCAGGTTCGGAACACTGGATAGCGGTCAAGAATATCCTTAAGTACTTGAGAAGAACTAAGGATATGTTTCTTATATACGGAGGTGAAGAAGAGCTAGTCGCTAAGTGTTATGTCGATGCTAGCTTTGACACTGATCCGGATGAATCTAAGTCTCAATCCGGATACGTATTTCTCTTGAACGGAGCAGCAGTTAGTTGGAGGAGCTCCAAACAACCTGTGGTGGCTGGATCAACGACGGAGGTGGAATATGTTCTTTGCTTGAGCGGTAGCGAGCAGTTTGGATGAAGGAGTTCATAATGGAACTAGGTGTGGTTCCTAGTGCATTGGAACCAATGGTGATCTATTGTGACAATAATGGAGCCATAGCCAACGCCAAGGAACCAAGGTCTCACAAGAATTCCAAGCATATTAAGCGTCGGTTTCACTCCATCCGCGAGCATGTCAAGGATGGAGATATAAAGATTTGCAAAGTGCACACGGACCTGAATGTAGCAGATCCATTGACTAAAGTACTCCCTAGGGAAAAACATGATCAACACCAGAACTCCATGGGTGTTAGATTTATCACTATATAAACTAGATTATTGTCTCTAGTGCAAGTGGGAGACTGAAGGAAATATGCCCTGAGAGGCAATAATAAAGTTGTTATTATGTATTCCTTGTATATGATAGATGTTTATTTTGCATGCTATAATTGTATTGATAGGAAACATCAATACATGTGTGTTTAATAAACAAAAGGGTTCCTAGTTATGCCTCTCTTATAGATTAGCTTGTTGATTAACAAGATGATCAAAGTTTCCTGATCATGGACATTGGATGTTGTTAATAACAAGGTCACAACATTTGTGAAATGATGTGATGAACATTCATCCGAAGTATAACATTACGATCAAGTCATTATGTTTATATTGCTATAACATCATACAAAGTAGTCTTAGTCCTTAGACCATGAGATCATGTTAATTGCTAACACCGGAAGAGTATCTTGATAACATCAAACGTCACACCGTAACAGGGTGACTATAAAGATGGGTTCAGTACTACGAAGGTGTTATATTGAGGCTCATGGATCAAGAGTGGAATTTGTCAATCCAGATGACGGATAGATATACTCTGGGCCCTCTCGGTGATATCACATTAGGATAGCTTGCAAGCAAGTGATGTGATCACTAGAATGTTATATCACGGGAACGAGAAAAGAGTGCATGTCGATGCGAGATCAAACTAGGTATGGAGATACCGATGATCGAATCTCGGACATGTAATATATCGAGACAAAGGATTTAGTTACAAGCGTTAAAGGTTCTCATGATCACGAGTCATCGTTGAATGTGTAGGAGTCGATCTGGATCTCCGTGTCTCTGCTGATTATTGATCGAGAAGGGTCTCGATCATGTACGCATTATTCGCGAACTGTAGGGTGGCACACTTAAGAGTTACGGACACCATTTTGGAGCACATATGTTTCGTATTTAAAGAATTGCAAAGCGCAGAATTATTTCAATAGAAACCGGAAATTGTTTCGGTGAAATTGCGTAAGGTGGTTACGCATGTGATATTGAAATATTGCAAGGGCTATATGTGAATGTTTGTTAATTAAAGTAATTAACAAAATTCTGAATAAATTTAATAAAAGAGTTTTATTAAATGAGAGCATTAAATTTGGAGAAATTTAATGCATTTAAAGTGGAGACTTTAAAGGGAATGTGAAGAGGCATTTTAATGTGGAGGGTTACCACCACATGAATGGGGAGGTGAGGTCACCCCCATGCACCGCCCATGGAGAGAGGGGCACCTCCTCCTATAAAAGGCCACCCATTCCCTCCTTCATCCTCACACCTCCTTGTGAAGGATCTCTCCCCTCTAGAATTATTCCCCATGGTCTCGGATTAGCGAGATACATGTTCCCAGTGGCATTTAAATGCTGAAGGAGTTGCTGCTTCCGCTGGCTCGCTGGAGGGAGGAGGTGGAGGTTGTCCGGTGGCTTGAACGTGTGTGCGAGTGTGGATGCGCTGCTGAGTTGCGGTGCTCGAACTTCCTCACGATCTTGAGATCGGCAAGTGTACGACTACATCAACCACGAGTTCCTACTCATTAACAAAGCTCGTTGTCTTTGAGGGTAAGTTCTGCATGGATGTATGTCCACCCGTTGCTCTGTACCTAGTAGATAGATCTTGGCGTGTAGTTCTCATCGTAGGAAATTTTTTGTTTTCTATGCTGCGAACCCAACAATTACAACATTATACATAGACCGCCATCCAACTGAATCTATGACTAATAATCCACCTTCAGGTTATCATCCGAACCCCCTCCAGTATTAAGTTGCAAGCAATAGATTATTGCTTTACGAATTGCGTGTAATGTAAACAATACGATTGTTCTATGAACAAAGGATTGTTGTTTTTTCCCTAGTAGCAACAGCACATCTAGTAGCTTAGAGATTTCTGTCACTTCCCCAGATTACCAGAGGCATGAACCCGCTATCGAGCATAAATACTAACTCTTGGAGTTGCTAGCATCTACTTGGCCAAGATAGCTACTAACAATGGAAAGCATGAAAGATCACAAATAACAAAGACATGATAGAATCAATAATCAATCTAAAATAACATCTCAATATCCATCGGATTCCCGCAAACACAACATGCAGAATTACAAATAGATGATCTTGATCATGAACGGAGCTCACAAGATCTAAACATGAAAGCAGAGAGGAGGAGAACCAGCCATCTAGCTACTACATGGATCCGTAGTCCAAGGATGAACTACTCACGCATCACACCAGAGCCTTGCATGGTGATGAAGAAGGCCTCTAGGGTGAATTCCCCTCTCCGGCAGGGTGCCGGGAAGAGCTTCAGATCCCTCCCAATCTAGGGATGGAGATGACGGTGGCTACAAACTCTTTCGTGGATTTTTGATCGGGTCCTTGGGGTTTTCGTCCCGAGGGCATCTTATAGGCGGAAGGAGAGGCCGAGGGGTGTTGGGGTCGGCCAGACCACCCCCTGGCATGGGCCAGGCCTGGCCGCGCGGCCAGGTGGTGTGGCCGGCCCCAACCCTTCTCCGTCTCGTATTCTGGCATCTGATGACTTCCGGAAAAATAGGCACTTTGGCTTTTGTCCCGTCCAATTCCGAGAATATTCATTTTCTAACTTTCCTGGAACCAAAAACAGCAGAAAACAGGCAGCTGGCACTATGGCTCTTGTTAATAGGTTAGTCCAAGAAATCATATGAAAAGTACTCCAAAGTGTGGACAAAACACAAGAAAGTGAATAAAACCAAGCATGGAACATCAACAATTATAGATACATTTGCAATGTATCAACATCCCCAAGCTTAACTCCTGCTCGTCCTCGAGTAGGTAAGTGATAAAAAGAAAGAATAATTTTTGAGGTGACATGCACCATCAAAGACTTGATCAAAGTATTTCTAAAAACATTCAAAGCTGGGATCATAGTACTTCAATCATAACATGAAAGACAAAGTTCTAGCAATAAGACAAAGAAACTATGCTGCAACATCAAAAGGCACAAACAAAAGATTTATGAATAACAATGCTTTGCAAGACGTTTGTTTGTTTCACATAAAGAAAACATAGCATAATAGTATTCAGCTTGTCCCTCATAGAGTAGCAAATATAAATGCATAGGACACCTTCAAAGTTCATAAGAGTGACTAGATACAAATAGTTTAAAACAAGCAATATCAAGTTATGCATCAATCAACTAGTCTTGGGACAATGCACATAGAACTAAGAATGGCCACTATGCTCCCAAAATAGGTGCATAAAGGTAGAAGGTGGAGACTCAATATAATGGTGGAAGAAAGGCCTTCATGAAAGGAAGTAGGGATTCAAGTCTCATAAAGAGCTTCCAAAAATTATGGTACTTATAGCTTTTAGCTCTCATTGCCCCTATCATAAGCATCTTGAAGGTGATTAAGGTTAAAGTGAACAAACTATGGTGTACATGCTTGACGAAGTATAAGTTAGAAATCTCATGTCCCTTGTATACGAGGGCCGCTCCTCATGCTACTCAAGTTTAGTCACTGGTAAGTTCTTGTCATCGTAAATACATGTGTATCATACAGAACCGCCAACGGGGTACCCCTTTCCCGATGATACGGAAGAATCCCCATTTCAAAATGACAACGCAAGAAGACAACGAGCATCTCAGCAATCTTCTTATTTACCATGGGAATATGGTGCTCTTTTCTCTCTTTCCTCTTTTTCATAATCTTTTTTTTTTCTCTTTTTTTCTTTCTCAATAGGACTCTTTTTTTATAATAAGAATGCTTCATAGACAGCTCATTATGGTTACGCTGAAGGTTTCCACCATGTCAGCATGGATTAGACCAGCGGCCTAGGCGTTTCTCTAACACATATACATAACTCCATGGACTTCCAAGATCCCCTTTCATTTCACACCGACGACATCCATATACAAAAGAGCATGATATCAACTAGGTACAAGTACCAAGTGCAATGTTGAAAGCGTTCCCCATGAGAGCATGGTTCTGCTAAGTCCCAATAAATAAGTGCAAGCATATACAACATAGAAGACACAATGGTTCAAGTTTATTAAGGGCAAGAAAAGTAAAGTGTGCCATCAAGTTCGTGAGAGCTTTAATCACTAGTTTTCTCATAACAAGTTTAATTTGGAAGGTAAACAAAAGCATGAATATACTTGGAATAGCATAAGATAATGGGTAGGTATGGTGGACTCTTTGGAATAACTTGGTTTAAGGAGTTGTATGCATGAGTAGAATTCATACTTTGTTGTGGAGGCTAGCAAAAGACTAGGAGCGACAAACTAAGAGAGCAATAATGGCCATAATCATGCAGAGCGACAAAACATCATTGATCAAAGTATAAAGTGATACTACCATTTGAAAACTAAAGGATCATAAAGGCTTATGGTGAGAGATAGCCATAACATGGTGTGAGCATGCGCCAAGTCAACCCAAATAAAGCATCAAAGGAGAATACCACTATACTATGCTTTAATATGCTAAACAACGCATGATTCATCCAAGGCACATTAAGCAATCTCAATTGTTTATAACAAGTCATGATGTAGCAAAGAATACTAAGCATAAAGCCAAAACAATATCAAGCATGGCATGACAAAGCATAGGCCACAGTAAAAAACAAGCTCTTTTTACCACATAAGTATGAACTTTCCTACTCTTTTCCAAACCAAACCAAACTATTTGCAAACCAATGTATGAAAGAGGGGGTCCAACCAATTTATTCAAAAAACTAAGCAAACGAAAAACCAAAATGAAAACGAAAAAGAAGACACTCCAAGAACAACACAACTATGCATGAAACAATAAAAATGAAGCGTTTGGAAGAAACCTGGGATTTTTATTGATGAAGAGGGGGATGCCTTGGGCATCCCCAAGCTTTGACGCTTGTAATTCTTGGATATTTCTTGGGGTGACACGCGTGGCATCCCCAAGCTTGAGCTTTAGTCCATCCTTCATCTCATTACTCATTCCTTCCATACACCTAAAATTTTTCCTTCATACAAAACTTCACACAATCTTTATTAGCAACATTAGTGCACTCAAGATAAATAAGTCTTAAGGTTCAGTTTTAACACCAAATAAACTTCCATTAGAACACTAGCTACTGTAGAACTTCCCTCAAAAAGCTCAATTCCCCAAAAGAACTCAAAAAGGAACCAACAAGAAGCAAATGCAGAAAATGGCAGAAATCTGTCAAAACAGACCAGCAGGTAAAGACGAATTTTTTGGAAGACCTTCTGTTGCTCAAATCAAAAAGTGTTGAACTAACGAAAGTTAGATAACAACCTGGGGCAGAAGAAAAAAAATTCATGCCTCAAAAAGACGTTCATAGATTTTACACGAATTTTTACGGTGAAGCACAGAAATCTGTTTCGGGACAACAACTTTCCCAATCATTACTTCTCTCTCATTAGAGGTTACTCTTGGCACAAAAAGCAAATAAAAAGGATAAGGAGCAGTTATTACAGAGGTAATAACTTCCAAGACTCATCTAAAACTTTTGTGTATCTCCCAATAAGCACTTTTCTTTAACGCCTTTAAGTTAGGCATAAGAAGTAAGAAAGAATCAAGTGTTCTCAAATGAAGAAGCATTAAGACCAAATTTCTTGCCCGTACCTCTCTTACTTTTATTCTTAACCTTGGGGAAAATATGATTGTTTGGTGGAGAGGAAAGGTGCATGGTCCCCTTTCCCACATCTATTATTGCTCCAAGGAGTTCTAATAGGGACCTTCCAAGTGTAATTTGTCCTTTTCCTGCACATTCAATAACAAGATAATCAGTAGAAATCATTTTCCCAAGGATCTTTGTAAACACTCCTTCAGCTATTCCAATAGGTAATATGGTAGCATTATTAGCAAGAGATATTTATTTTCCTCCTTCAGTAAGACCCCAAACATTCAAAGATTCATAAATATCTTTGGGCATAAGACAAAATTTAGACATGATATCACAGCGGGCTTGAAAAGTTTCAGTGTTTATCTCAATCTTTACTGTAGGGAGCCACTTTGATGGTTCAGAATTTATTGGAACATAATTGTGATGATCCCTAAGCGTATTATAGCAATCTTTTAAGCTAGCAGTGCCAGTCTCAAGAGTGTCCAATCTAGCAATATTTTTGCGAAAGAAATATCAGTTTGGCTAGGCAAGTTGTAAGTAAGGATCTATTTCTTTATAGCATTAATAGCATCATCCTCATTACATTGGAGGAAATCTCCTCCCACAGAAGCATCTAAAGCATATCTATAGCAAAGAGCAATTTCAAGGTAAAAACTGCTAAGGAACAAGCTTTGAGTCATTTTAGGCTCAGTTTTTTTTTATGTAGATCAGAGATTCTAGACCAAGCTTCCTTGAAGCTCTCCTCAATTCCTTGTTTAAAAGTGAAAATCATTTCCTCGGGTAACATAGTGATTGGAGCAATGCTAGACATAGTGGCAACTTAAGAAGGGAACTAATTTTTTGTGTTTTTGAAATAAGAAAGCAAACTAGTAAAACTATTTTTTTGTGTTTTTGAATAAAGAAACAAGCAAACAAAACAAAAAAGAAACTAAGAAAAACAAAAACAACAAAGTAAAGAGATTGGTTATGATGGACTCCCCTTGTGAAGATGTCCTTGACTCCCCGGCAACGGCACCAGAAAAGTGCTTGACGGCTCGTGTATTAACA
The DNA here is from genome assembly GCA_023614405.1 of Avena insularis. Classification (NCBI taxonomy): domain Eukaryota; kingdom Viridiplantae; phylum Streptophyta; class Magnoliopsida; order Poales; family Poaceae; genus Avena; species Avena insularis. Next base: position 104,681,433 of record CM042694.1, read on the forward strand.
AGCTCGTTGGGGAACCCCAAGAGGAAGGTATGATGAGCACAGCAGCAAGTTTCCCTCAGTTATGAAACCAAGGTTTAATCGAACCAGTAGGAGCAAGGAAATACCCCAAAGGTGTTGCTAGCTGAGCCTTGGCAGGGCGCACTACCGGTGCTAGTAGCAACGTGGAGACAACACAACTCTGAACTTTGTCCCCAACTTGCGATGAGGTTGTCAATCTCACCGTGTTTTGTTGGAAACAAAGGATTAAACGTATCGAATGGAAGGAAGTAATAGTTTGTAGAAAGTAAACACAAAGCAGTAAACAGTTTATAGATTGTATGTAAAAGAAAAGGACCGGGATCCATAGTTCACTAGAGGTGGCTCTCCTTAAGATAGATAACATGCTGGGTGAACAAATTACAGCGGGGCAATTGACAAACACCGAGAAAGCAATACATGCATATACTAATCATCTTGACTCCTTTGAGATTCGATTGGGCATTACAACATTATACATAGACCGCCATCCAACTGAATCTACGACTAATAATCCATCTTCAGGTTATCATCCGAACCCCCTCCAGTATTAAGTTGCAAGCAACAGATTATTGCTTTACGAATTGCGTGTAATGTAAACAATACGATTGTTCTATGAACAAAGGATTGTTGTTTTCTCCCTAGTAGCAATAGCACATCTAGTCTAGTAAGATTTACATCACTTCCCAGATTACGGAGGCATGAACCCACTATCGAGCATAAATACTAACTCTTGGAGTTACTAGCATCTACTTGGCCAAGATAGCTACTAACAACGGAAAGCATGCAAGATCACAAATAACAAAGACATGATAGAATCAATAATCAATCTGAAATAGCATCTCAATATCCATCGGATCCCCACAAACACAGCATGCAGAATTACAAATAGATGATCTTGATCATGAATGGAGCTCACAAGATCTAAACATGAAAGCACAAAGGAGGAGAACCAGCTATCTAGATACTACATGGATCTGTAGTCCAAGGATGAACTACTCACGCATCACACCAGAGGCTTGCATAGTGATGAAGAAGGCCTCCAGGGTGAATTCCCTCTCGTGAGTGCCGAAGAGCTCAGATCCCTCCCGATCTAGGGATGGATATGACTCTGAGCACTCTTCGTGAATTTTGATCGGGTCCTTAGGGTTTTCGTCGAGGGCATCTTATAGGCGGAAGGAGAGGCCGAGGGTGTCTTGGGTCGGCCAGACCACCTGGCCTGGGCGCTGCCAGCCTTGACCAGTGGTGTGGCCCCTCACTTCTCTGTCTCATATTCAGCATCCGATGACTTCGGAAAAATAGGCACTTTGGCTTTGTCCCGTCCAATTCGAGAATATTCATTTCGACTTTCCGGAACCAAAATAGCAGAAAAGCAGGCGGTACTTTGTGGCTCTTGTTAATAGGTTAGTCCAAGAAATCATATGAAAAGTACTTCAAAGTGTGGACAAAACACAAGAAAGTGAATAAAACCAAGCATGGAACATCAAAAATTATAGATACATTTGCAATGTATCAAGGAGGCCAATCTTTGATTGTTACGAAAAGCAATACTCGAAGGTCAAATTCTTCTTGCTTGTGCTCATCCCACACACGTATGCCGCGTTCATGCCACAACTGTAAAAGTTCATCAACTAATGGCCTTAGGTACACATCAATATCGTTGCCTGGTTGCTTCGAGCCTTGGACCAACACTGGCATCATAATTCCGCTTCATGCACAACTAGGGAGGAAGGTTATATATACATAGAGTCACGGGCTAGGTGCCGTGACTGGAGCTCTGCTCCACAAAAGGATTCATGCCATTGATACGTTGCTAACGTATCCATAATTTTTGATGTTCCATGCTTAGTTTTATCTACTTTCTTATGTTTTGTTCCAACTTCGAAGTACTCTTCATACACTTTCTTGGACTAACCTATTAACAAGAGCCACAGGCTAGTACTTTTTCTGCTGTTTTGGTTCCGGAAAGTCGGAAAATGAATAATCTCGAATTGACGGACAAATGCCAAAGTTTTTCACCGAGGGACACAAGGAGCGAGAATCACGAGACGGAGAGGTCCAGGGGCCTCCACACCACTGCCACGCCCAGCCTGGCCGTGCTGGGAGGTCTGGCCACCTCCGGCACCCCCTAGGCCTCCCCTTCCGACTATAAGATGCCTCCGATATAGGAACCCTAAGCACCCGATCAAAATTCCATGAAAGAGTATGTAGCCGCCGTCATCTCCATCCCTAGATCGGGAGGGATTTGAAGCTCTTCCCGGCACCCTGCTGGAGAGGGGAATTCACCCTGGAGGCCTTCTTCATCATCATGCAAGCCTCCGGTGTGATGCGTGAGTAGTTCATCTTTGGACTACGGGTCCATGTAGTAACTAGATGACTGGTTCTTCTCCTTTGTGTTATCATGTTTAGATCTTGTTGGGTCCGTTCATGATCAAGATCATCTATTTGTAATCCTAGATGTTTTGTTTGCGGGGATCCGATGGATATTGAGATGCTATTGTAGATTGATTATTGATTCTATCATGTCTTTGTTATTTGTGATCGTGCATGCTTTCTGTTGTTAGTAGCTATCTTGGCCAAGTAGATGCTAGCAACTCCAAGAGTTAGTATTTATGCTCGATAGTGGGTTCATGCCTCTAGTAATCTGGGGAAGTGACAGAAATCTCTGAGGTACTAGATGTGTTGTTGCTACTAGGGAGAAAACAACAATCATTTGTTCATAGAACAATCGTATTGTTTACTTTACACGCAATGCGTAATGCAATTATCTGTTGCTTGCAACTTAATACTGGAGGGGGTTTGGATGATAACCTGAAGGTGGATTATTAGTCATAGATGCAGTTGGATGGCGGTCTATGTATAATGTTGTAATGCCCAATCAAATCTCAAAGGAGTCAAGATGAGTAGTATATGCATATTGCTTTCTCGATGTTTGTAAATTGCCCCGTTGTAATTTGTTCACCCAACATGTCATCTATCTTAAGGAGAGTCACCACTAGTGAACTATGGACCCCGGTCCTTTCTTTTATCATCAACCTACAATCAACTAATTACTGCTTTGTGTTTACTTTCTATAAACTATTACTTTTTTCCACTCGATACATTTAATCCTTTGTTTTTAGCAAAACCGGTGAGATTGACAACCTCATCGCAAGTTGGGGGCAAAGTTCGGTGGTTGTGTTGTTTAGGTATCCACGTTTCTACTGAGACCAGTAGTGCGCCCTGCCAAAGTCCAGCTAGCAACACCTGAGGGTGTTTCCTTGCTCCTACTGGATTGATAACCTTGGTTTCATAACCGAGGGAAAACTTGCTGCTGTGCATATCATACCTTCCTCTTGGGGTTCCCCAATGAGCTCAATATATTTTGGGCTAAGCAGCCATCTGTACTTAGACCAAACCTTAAGTTCCTTGCGTCATCTGCAAATACCGGGTAGTCTCTATCGAATTTTCTCCACTTTGACCCATCAGCGGGGTGTCTCAACATCCCGGCTGACTTACGTTTCTCTTTATACCATCGCAACAACTTGGCATGCTCTTTGTTTCTGAACAAACGTTTCAACTGTGGTATTATAGGAGCATATCACATCACCTTGGCAGGAACCCTCTTCCGGGGGCTCACCCTCAATATCACCAGGGTCATCTTGTCTGATCTTATACCGCAATGCAGTGCATACCTGGCATGTATCCAAATTCTCGTACTCCTCACCACGGTAGAGGATGCGGTCATTAGGGCATGCATGTATCTTCTGAACCTCTAAACCTAGAGGGCAGACAACCTTCTTTGCTTTTGTACGTACTGGCGGGCAATACGTTATCCTTTGGAAGCATATTCTTCATCATTTTTAGCAACGTTTCAAATGAGGAGTCAGGTATACCACACTCTGCCTTTCCATCGCAGCAATTCTAGTGTGCTATCCAGCTTTTTGAGACCATTTTCGCAATTTGGATACAATAACTTTTTGTGATCCTCTAACATGTGATTGAACTACTCCCTCTCCTTTTCAGTTTTGCAGTCTCTCCGTGCATCGGCAATGGTCTGACCAAGATCATCAGCAGGCTCATCATGTGCCTCTTCTTCAGCTTCATCCATGGAAGTATCACCATACTTAGGGAAACCATGATAGTTGTCATCATCATCCTCTTCTTCATTGTCTTCCATTATAACCCCTCTCCCTCCGTGCTTGGTCCAACAATTATAACTGGGCATGATACCGGACTTAAACAAGTGGCTGTGAAGGGTTTTTGAGTCAGAGTAATCCTTCTGATTGCTACATCCACTACATGGACAGAATACAAAACCATTCCTCTTGTTAGCATCAGCCACATGGATGAATTCATGCACGCCATTAATGAACTCGCTAGAGCGTCGGTCAGTACCGTACATCTATTCCCGGCCATCTACATTATTGTAAAAGTATATCAAAAACCATTACACAACATCATGAATAGAGATTAATGATCAATTTAATACAAGTTATAATGTGAGCTTCTAGAGCATTAAATTGGAATTTTGAAAAATTTACATGCACCATTTTTTGAATTGGAGAAAACAATTACCATGAAAAATGTGGAGTTTTTATTTATTGTTCTAGAAGTGAAATCCTCATTCCATTTTGAGCTCTGAAACTCTAGAATTATACATTTCAATTTTCAGTAACTTTGTGCCTAATCAAAATTTGTCTAAAATTACAGATCTAAAAATCCTCTACTTCTAGAGCATGCAAATCCATATCTACTTCTATCGTATTTAGCTAAAGTAATAATGAGATGAAAGGATGAACTTCCTAACCTTTTTAAACCTTGGATTTAGGGGTTGCAACCAAATCTTGAGAGAAAAGGGCATAAACTCCGCTTGCTTGGGAGGGAAAATGGCCATGGACGAAGCTGCATTATATAGAGGAACCTTTTAGTCCCGGGCCGTGATATAGGCGGGGACTAATTGTCCCCGTAAAGTGTAGTGGCCCGGCTCCACGTCTCATGTCCCGGCCGTGTTATGGCCTAGGACTAGGGACACGGAACGACCCGGGACTAGTGCCTGGTTTGGCGCCGAACCAAAGGCATTTTTCCACTAGTGAATACTGCCACTGCCACTGCCGCACACGAAGACCGTGTCGGACTCGCGTCTAATGTACTCCTTTGCGTACCACCCCACAACAGGGTGGTATAAGATCCTGCACATCCCTTTCAGTTTTGACAGGGTCTGGGTGTTCATGCTCGGGGAGGTGATCCGGCAAGACATTCCCATGGGAAGTTCAATAGATACATATGATATCAGCAAGGGCATTGTCAGCATGGATGGCACTGTATACTAGGTGGCGAAGGGCATGGAAGTGAAGGTCATGGACTTTGTAACACCCTCAAATCGGCCCTATGCAAGTTTTAGCGCTTCCCGCCAAACCCATATAGAAACGATTCAAGGACGCCCACCAGGCACTTTCGTGCGGGTGGAAAACGAAGTAATATCATTACATAACAGTCCTCGATGGGACCCACAAAACAGATATATATACAACAGCAACTCAACGAGTCAAGAATACAGATATACAATACAAAGATCCAAATCACCTTGAAATCAATACAGCGTCCGAGTACGGACAAGATGCAAATTGGGCTAAGAGCCCTGTAGAATAACCAATGGCGTCCATAACCCTGCCCAGGCCAAGCCGGAAGGGTAACCCTGCTAACGACGTCGATCTCCAACCTGCTAAAACAAAAGGGGTGCCGACAAAGGGCAAAGGAAAAAGAGGAGCGTCAGTACTGAGGCTAGTACATGGCGAGGCTAGAATTCGGCGGTCCTCGCCTACACAGGTATGGTGGACTGAAGCGGCAGCGCAGCGACACTAAACAACCTATAGAGACCCTATAATACTGGCGACTATCAGAGAGAGATAAGAGAGACCTATTCAGATGCAATCTGATACTAACACCAAACATACCCATCCTGATATTCCCCCTCGAGACCAAACGAGGAAGTTAAGCCGAGGAAATTCACACGGTTGGCAGTTTTATTTAATCTTTCCATGGCAGTTATCCAACTCACTAGTCATCTCAGATACAAGTCAAATTATAACAGCAAACTTTAGTTATAGTTGTCTATGATCAAGAAACTGTGCTCCAAGTCGTCCATAACCGCGAACACGGCTTTTCGAAAAGATTTAACCCTGCGGGGGTGCACCAAAGTATTCACACGCACTTCGACCCTTTTTGCCAGATCAATTAACATACACCCATCGGTATGTCGGCGGGGCCTAAGTCATGATGTTTCCTAGACCCAAAGCAAGTACATGGGGGGCCACCCACTAAGCTACCCGCAACGAAGTCGACCGGCTCCGAGGCGGACCCAGGGTTTGCGACGACGGCGATAAACGACTGGGAACCCGAAAAGTGTGACTGGGCTTGTCGATACCGCGAAAACATGGCGCGATCCAAAACAATACAGGTGCTCCATGCACAAATTAAATAAAGCAGTAACATGGCAAAAGTACAGAATAGTAATAAAACCCCAAACTACTTATGGCCCCCGATACAGTACATTGAAATCAGGTAGTAAGCCGATGGGGGTGCCCACACACCCCACCTGTGGTTAGCGCGCTCGATCTCGGAACAGGTGTTAAGAACTCGGGTCCTAGGGGACACCAGTGAGCGGTTAAGAACCAAATAATTACTATTACCCACCGGTGCCTCTGCATTATTTCTACCATCAACATTAATTAATAAACTGTAATTAGAAACATGATTAGCTCCACCATTAAACATCTGCCAACCTCCCAACAACTCTGGAACATCGACGACGCGAAGCAACACCTGAGCAAGCAACTACGACTCGCAGGACCAACTGTCTAACAAGCAACAGGTAATAGGAGGTGTCCCAGGCAATATAACGGCTGCAGGAATATAACATGTACGGAACACTAAAGCATCACGACACGGATAGCAATAGATCAACAGGAGGAAATAAAGACTATAAATGCAAAATAGGTAGAAGGGGAAGGGATGCTCGCCTGGGAAATAGAGCCGAAGGTACATAGCCGGAGAACTTGTCGATTCTCGTATCAACTCATCGGTCTAATCCGCGAATAAGCAAACCATAAAACAAACACCGGATGCATTATTTAATACTACGGCAGAAGAATCGGCGTGTTTATGATATGATGCATGACATGGCACAAATGCGATGCAATTAGGCAATATTAAGCGGAACCGGGGTCCCGACAATTAATGAGACGGTTCAAGTTGTTTAGATACCCCGCAAATTAAATGTTGTATTAATAAGGCAAATCCTGACATCGGTCTGCTACACAAATTTAAATGGAGCCATATGACTAGAATAGCCCGCATATGTACTCCATATTTAATTTAGATGAAACGATGAAATAGTCCCAAACACCCACAAAACATGTATGCAAGCATGTACAATTTAATATGCAATAATTATATATATATGACAATTTATAAAATAGGGCTGGGAAAGGGTTACACACGTTTGGGTCGAAGAGTGGTGAAGAGACGGTCTTTGAGATGTAGTGAAGATAGCCAAAGAAATACTTAAGATAGAGGATGCCAGAAGCTGATCTTGTGAGAGAGGTGACGCCATCCAACCAACTGTCGGAGAACATCTTGTCGAAGGGGAGCCCGGTAGAGTGGTGACAGAGCGGAGGTCAACAGGCAGAAGTAGGCGTGGCCCATGCTCTCACGGGCATATGATCGAGCACATAGCGAACAGACTCTGTCCCAAAAGCACAACAAGCTAAGCAAGACGGTCACAAAGAGGCACAACAGAATACGCGCAGTGTACGCGGAAGAAGGATAATACGGTACCTGTGGACATTCACGCAGGATGAGCTGCAGTAGGCTTCCGTGGAGCAAGGTGCACAGGCGCGCTCGATTCAGTGCGCAGCATTGCGCTGCGGTCGGGAGGACATGGCGCCGGATTGGATGTTGTGGCAGCGAGGTGGGTGCCCGCTGGGTGGAGCGAAGGGGCACATCGGGGTCCGGCGCAATCAGCGCGCTAACTTGCGGCTGCTGCCAAAAGCAGGGCTAGCTGAAGCTGCTCCGGCATGAGGGCGTGGGAACAGGGGGAGTCCGGCGCCGATGATTTGGTGTGCGGAGCAGCCGGCTCCATGCGACGGTGAAGGGCCAAGCTGGTAGGTGCATGCGGCGGCAGGGGAAAAATCTATAGGAGCAAGGCGGGCATCTGGTCGGCTCTTGGTCGTGCGGCCAAGCATGGGGATCTACTGCTGCTGCGCATGAGAATGGCCTACTGCGATTGGACAGGGAGTGGAGCATGACAAGCTCAAAAAACCAAGGAGGAGACAAGACGTGGCAAAGCAAAAATTCAAAGCCGATCGAATCTGGTTGCTCCTAGCACCATGGATGAATGGCGGTGAGGGCCTAGGCAGAGGTAGCACGACTGATTATCTTGGCCACCTTCATGGAATCAAAGCCCCAGGCCAGCTCGATAGTTCGAGCACAGGGATTGGAGCAGGCGAATCGAACGTGGAAACAAGGCAGCTTCCCGGCGCTTGAGAGAAAATAGAGTGGGGAATTTTTTCAGATCCAGATTTGGAGGCTAGGATTTGGGAAGGAGCAAGAAGTGGATTGGGATATTTATATCGTCCAAAGTAGACTAGACGAGGCTAGTTTTGGGTCAAAACTTTAGACGGGTTTTTGCCTATTTTTATTATTAGTAAAATAAGAAAAACTCTTTTGTAGTCTTCTAACGACCGGGAATATTATTTTGTTTAATTTTAAATTTAGAAACAAAAAAAAGGATGGCTTTATGTATATGAAACCGTATGAATAATTTGATAAACAAAGTACGGTGTTCAATAAAAATAATTTTTTATGCTCAGAAAAATACAAGAAAAATATGCATGATCTAATGATGATGCACAAAATAAAAACAAAACGCGATTTTCTAATAGCGATTTTAGCGGGGCGCCACAGACTTTAACCTTAATAGCGAGGACATCACATTCATGAGGCCGTTGCCAAACATGTTATCTAGGCAACTGACACCTTACTGAGGCACATGGGAGGCTGGGCATCGCCTTTAGCCTCGAGTCACCACCGTCGTGGGAAAAAACAGAGGTGTGGGTCATGGAGCATGCCATGGCGGAACGACGTACATGGAGCCGCTGGTACAACATACTGATGCAGAAGCCACTACATCTACTCATGCACCAACCACTAGTGCAAAACCACCCCTTTGGTCCCGGTTCATAAGGGTTTTTGAACCGGGACCAATCACTCGGGACCAATGCTGGTCCCGGTTGACCATTGGGTCTTCACGTGGGCGTGCGCGCAACGAGGGGGGGGTGGATCATTGGTCCCGGTTTGTGGCACAAACCAGGACCAATGGGTCTTCACGTGGACGCGCGCGCAACGAGGGGGCGAATCATTGGTCCCGGTTCGTGGCATTGGTCTCTATATTTCGGGCTATTTTTATACCGTGGCAGCGTTTTGTGTTTTTTTCCATTTATTTATTTGGTGTTTTATATTCAATTTAATGGTACTACATATATACAGCAATAATAAAACCATAATATATATATATTACACATCATGGTCACGAATATATTATACACCGTCTCATCCGTCGTGCTTGGTCGAAACATATTAATTACAAACGGTACTCACACGAATTTGATCTAATTTACATATTCTTTTTTACACTTCACCCTTCCAAATAAACCGGATAATAGTATTCTCCTTTCGGATCTATGACATGTTCTAATAAGAATCCGGCAATTTCCTCTTGAATTGCTTGCATGCGTTCTTGTGATAGAAGACCGTCCCGCATCCGTTCGATCTAATTTAAAGAAGGGGATTAATATATATGAATGAAAATAAACACAACTGGTGGTAATAAAATAAAGTTGTGATTATTGTTTATCGTACTTCAATTTTTTCGATGTTCTGCGCCCTTCTCTTTGATCGTCTGACGAATGAACTCGCAGACATAGTATCCACATAAGTTATTCTCGGCTTCCTGCCTCAAGCACTTTACGAGAACGGAGTTCAATCAAAATAATAATCAAGCATGATAATGGTATTAAAACTAGAATCAAAGAGATGCGTGGATCTATCAAGTAGTACTTACAGTCAATGGTTGAAATGTAAGCTCTGGCTTCCAAACACCTCTAGTGTTGGTGGTGAACCGTTTCCAAGCATTCCTGCATGTTCGCCCACTTTTCTAAAGATGTGCGTTTCGAGTCCATGACTTTTACTACTCCTTGGTCAACAACAATGATTAACAGAATATAGTGGAAGATGGACACACTAACATAATATAACACGAATCATTTATACGCTTAACATTAAGTAAGCGAAAATAGAATGTGTACAAGACAGTAACACTCACCCAGCGTTGTAAGAAAATATTATTTCCCTTCTATTGCCGAAATACGTCAACACTTGTACCAAGTTATGCTCTATCTCTTTGGGTTTTGTTTTTAGAGTAACTTCATGAACAAAATTGCAGTCAACAAACCCAAGGTCATAGATTTGTCCTTTGTTGCATTCGAGAATCTTCATTCTGCATATAAAATTAGTATAGTGATGAGTAAGATTATACAAGCAATGAATGAGCTGAGCTACAAAGACTTAATTACAAAAATTAATAATACTTACAAACAATAGGCACTGAAGATAGTTTTGTCGAGGGCGTCTCGTTGGTAAAACTGAAATAATTATGAAAATTCAATCAGTAGGAAGCCATCTCCATGATTGTAATGGTGGTTTTTATATCCAGCATAAATCTAGTTTTTGGATTCAGCAGAGGCTTGCATGTACCAGTTATGGAATCTTCGCATTTTTATTGGTAGATCTTTGACTAAATCGGGTTTGACGTGAGGAGCCCCATGCCGGTATACGTATACTATTTGTTGGTACCCCTCGAACTCATCCATACGGCTCATGTACTCAGTAATAAACAGTCCATATAATTTGGCCTTTTCTCTGTACAGTTGAATAAACTCCGTATCAATGTTCGGATCATGCCGCTCCTGGACTCCAAAGCTTGCAAGCAAGTAATTTGATCACTAGAATATTATATCACATGAACGAGAAAAATAGTACTTGTCGGGAACGAGATTAAATAAGGTATGGATGATACCGAGTGATCGCATCCCGGACAAGTAAAATATCATGAGACAAAAGGAATTTGATTACAGCGAAAAAGGTTCATACGATCATTGGATTTTTGTGGAGCTAGTTGGAGTCATTATGGATCTCCAGGTCCCGCTAATGATTATTGATCACAGAGAGTCTCAATCATGTCTAGATAGTTCTTGAACTCGTAGGGATACACACTTAAGATTAGTCGACACAATTGAATGGATAGGAAACGCATGTGAAGATGGACATCGTAGGAATTTGATCTATCAAATCTTCCGAAATAGTTTCGGGATATCGAAACAAAGTGAGGGAATGAAATGTTAATGTGTTAATTAAACAAAGTACTTATTAAATGAAGTGTTCATTAAATTTAGTTGTATTAAATAAATAGATTTAATGTGCTTTAATTGAAAGACCTTTGGTTTTTTGAGTGGAGTTTTAATAGGAGAAAGTGGAGCTTCATTATTTGTGAGTGGAGTGTCCACCCACATGAACGAGAGGAAGGGAAGGGGAACCCTCATGGCGCCGGCCATGGGTGTGGGGGCTGCCCCCCCTTGAAATGGATCGTATGGGCACCTAGAGGGGGGGGTGAATAGATGCTACTTCAAATTTTAATGCTTTTTCAATTTTAGGCTTGAGACAAAAGGTAAATTCTCTAGAAAAGCTACTATGAAAAATTTCCCTATATGCAAACCTATCTACTAGGAAGTAAAGGCGAGTGAGAAAGAGGAATGAGTAAACCGTAGTGGAGCATGCGGAGACACGGGATTTGTTTTACCGTAGTTCCTTCCTTGTTAGGGGAAGTACATTTGCGTTGGAGGGGTGGGCGGTACTAAGACCACCACGCCATAATAGGCCTCACCCTGTTCTCCGATGGATCCCGCCACCAAAGGCCTGATCCACCTTTCCAATATAGGAACCCTTTGAGGCGGGAACCGACACCTTTATACAACTAGCAAGGCACAACTCCACAATCAAATTGGAGGCTCCCGTAATGAAACAAGCTGCCACAAGAACAAGTTGTCAATAAAAAAACACAAGATCTAGTTATTAACGAGAATACTAGATCGGGGATTTCTCCAAGTGAATGGAGAGGTGTTGATGCGCTTGATTCGTGATGACGATGTAGATTGTCTCCTCCTTCAATTCCCCCAAAGATCAAAGCCTTCGGGTGGTTGAAGTGGGAGATCTAGAGAGAGAGCTCTTGCAATGGGTCTGACACTTTTCGAATGAATCAAGAGTTCTGAATGGAGGGGATGAAGGGGCTTTTATACACCCTGCACCCACTGAGCCATTGAAGCCATTTGGGGCCGGATGATCCGGCCCAAGTGAGGGCCAGATTATCCGGCTTGGGGAAAATCCGCCCCAGACTCGGATTATCCGACAAATAATCCGCCCTCACACAGAACGACGCGTCAAGCCTGCCCTTGATCTTCTCCTAGGGGCCGGATTATCTGGGGGCTGGATTATCCGGCCCCTTGCGAGGACTGAATTATCCGGTCAGGGAAGGAAAATCCACCCCTGTCGGATTTTTCGGGAGAAAATCCGAACCCAGACATAGCGTCGCGCCTTGCCTGCCTTTGATCATCTTCTGGGGGCTAGATTATCCGGCCCAAGGCGAGAGCCAGATTATCCGATCAGGGGAAGAAAGTTCGCCCCTGTTTAGATTTTCCGGGAGAAAATCCGTCCCCAGACAGAGCGATGTGCCGTGCCAGCCTTTGCCAAATGAGTTAGGCCGGATTATCCGGCCCTTGATGGGGGCGGATAATCCGGCCCCCAAACACAAAAACATTCCCTGCACACTTAGCACACATGAGAAAACTCCACGTCATTATTATCTAACACACAAAACACAGGGAACCATGAAATGTTCTTTCAATCTCCCCTTTTTTGTGTTAGATGACAATAGTAGGATTTGCAAGATAGTTCTCAAGAAAACAAACACTAATGAATGAATAAGACTCCCCCTCAATGTGTGCATACCAGAAAAATGCATTTGATTACAAATGCACACAAGAGGGTAAAAGTCTATTTCATTGAAACATATGTGAAAAGCTTATACCACCGCTAGGGAGACATATGCATCCTCAAAGCATTATGAGAATATCCAATGACAGCCATAGTGAGTGCCTCCCTTGATAAAGATATCCAATATAGCCATAAGAATATCCAATATGATAGATGACTCCATATGAATAGTCCACAAGATAAATCCACAGCCACACAAACATAGTCTCATATGGCACAAAACACACATAAAAGTTTGACGCTAAAAGGGAACAAGCGAGAGAAAAAACGAAACGCTAAAGATCAAGAACTTGTGCCCGACCCATGCAAATCCTCGGAGACCTAATAGAACTACTTCTCCCCCTTTGGCATCAAGACGCCAAAAAGGAAGAAGAGCGATGCTAATGCCCCAAGGGATCACTCGAAGTCCTCGTACTCGTCCTCGGCCTTGTCCTCATCCTCAAGATCCTCGGTGTCATCCTCCTCATCATCAGAAGTGTCCGCGGAAGGAAATAGGTGACGCTCCAGATCTCCATAGTTAAGCCCAGAAGAAGAGTTCCACCGAGCATATGGTGTGGGAGGAGTAGGAGTCAGGGGATCGCCTGAAGCATCGGACACATGGTGAAGGATGAGCTGCTGAGAGTGAGTCATCTCATGGCGTTGCTTGTAAGCCTCATACTGGCCCTTGCGGGTGTCCACGCCCATGCAAAGAATGTTCTGCTAGAGCCAGTTCAGCTGCTTGATCTCACGAGCAATAGGAGGAATTGGGGGCCTACGAGTTCTAGCACGAGCATCCCTCATGAGTCCCTCAGGAGCAGAGGAGGGGTGAGAGGTCTTCCCAACCTTGGTGTAGATCTTCTTGGCCTTGTGCACAACATCAAGGTTGACTCTTCAGTGGGGAATAGGTGCTTGATTAGCATCATGATGTATGGAGCATATGGGATGGAAAGCCTATTGAACATGGCGTCGGTCAAGTCATGGTAAATAAAATCCATCACATCCAGCTGGTATGACACGGACTCATCCTCACAGGACGCCACCTCATGGGAGAAGGCAAGAAGCTGAACAAGGTGACCACAGATGATATCATTGTTTCCCCCACTTGGAGTGATAGAATCATGAAAGAGACCCACCAAACTAGCATATATGGGAGACAGACCAGCAAGGGTGCCCACAATACCATTGTCATCGGTGCACGGAGAGAGGGCGGCATCTTTATTGGGCTTGAGATGGGTGATGATGCGGTGACCACTAGCATGATCCCTGTGGCGGAAGGATAACCAAGAACCTCAGCAAAAATGCGGAAATCATCTTGCATAGGCCTGTCACGGGTCATCAACTTCATGGTGCGGTGCTCATCCCTGCAAATGACCAAGGTGGAGAAGAACTGCTTCACAATCTCAGAATCATAGGAGCATTGGAGGGACATGAGATGGTGCAGCCCCATCCTCTCAGACACATACATGTCATCAGCAAGGTGAGGTTTCTCCAAGGCATCAGCAAGAAACAGAGGATGCATAGGCCGAATATTCTGCTGAGCATACACATCTTCATAGATACCCTTTTGTTCAGCGCACCAAAAACGAGAGTCACCCAGCTCAGTATCATGCGACACTTCATCAAATAGTTCTCGATGACGAATGGAGAAGGTAACATGATCCATCTTCTTATAGTTGATCTTGGGCCCTTTTCCCTTCCTCTTGGACACACCCTTCCTATCCCTTTTTGCCTGTTCAGCCAAGCGCTTCTCCTCGTTCTTCCTTCTCCTCAGCTCAGCCTCATCCACTAGGTTACCTTGACCATCGTCCCGAAAGTATTTAGCACGAGGATGGCGCTTGTAGGTCTGGGGAGCACTGGAACCACCTGTGAAGGGAGCAAGATGGATAACATGGGGATAAGAATACACAGAAGTCCAAGATAGAGCGTAGAAAAAGTAGTCAAATAGTTCATAGTCCAATACTACTCAATGCACAGATCTATACAAAAGTGAACCAGTTGTGACTCTGTCAGGCCGGATTATCCGGCCTGGCCAGGGGCAGATAATCCGGCCCTGTCAGAAAATTTTAGTATTGGTTAGATCAAATGCATAAGAGTAGATCGGGCCTAGGTACTTCAAGACTAAAAATTCTACGCGAAACAACACCCTTCTAGACATCGTTCCTCCCAACAGGTAACACATCTAGCCAAAGATGGGGAGAGAGGGAGTTACCCTCACTCATTGGAGGAAAAATGCGGTGGAGAAGGTACCTAGAGGCGTGGAGAAGAAGATTTGGGGAGACCCAGAGAATCTGGCGGCTGGAGAGGCTTCGGGGACGGTGGGGGGTGGCAGGCGGCGGCTGGGAGAGGGAGAGGGTCGGGGGAGAAGTGCTGCTCGTTATGAGCCCTTCCCCCCGACCCCAGCCCTTAAAGACTGCATCCGCCAGGGCCGGATTATTCGGCCTAAAATCTGAAATTTTTGTTGTACAAAGATTCAGGCCCGCGCGTCCCCAACAAAACCCCCACAAGGTGTACAAGGGACTTATGTGCAAGAAAGGATGGCTTAGGGGATAGGGAAAGGCTTAGGATTAAGAGTGCCAAACTGAGATGGTACTACACACTCAAAATTGCAAGAAACAAATCAACTAAAAGCCAAAATTGAGTGTGATTCCCATAAGAACATGAGATGAGCTAAAACAACCAAAAAGATCCACAAAAATCCAACTCTTCTCATGGAAGAGGGTGGTGGCTGAAGCCACCTTGTTGGAGTGTATGGTATGACACCGCGAAGATATATCTTGGGTCATGACCAATACTCATCAATAAGCTCACATATCACAAAATGATATCAAGAGAAATGATTTGACTTGCTTTCAGCATTATGGGGGAGGGATAACCCAATCAATTAGGAATATCCCTCCCCCTAAACAATTACTCCGGGGAGGCACTAGCAGCAGCAACATATTCAGCTTCAGCGGTGGAGAGAGATATACAATTCTGCTTTTTAGAAGACCAACAAACTAGAGACCTTCCCAAGAACTGACAAGCTCCAGAAGTTGATTTCTGATCATCCTTATCACCAGCCCAATCTAAATCAGTGTAACCACACAGAGAGAAATTGGAGCCCTTGGGATACCATAACCAAAGTTAGGGGAACGGACCAAATATCGGAAGATCCTCTTGACCGCCACTAAGTGGCTTTCTTTAGGAGCTGCTTGATACCTTGCACACACACCCACACTCAACACAGTATCGTATCTAGATGCACACAGGTAGAGAAGAGAGCCGATCATGGACCGGTATACCTTTTGGTCCACATCTTTACCATGGGGATTAAGTTCAAGGTGACATTTTGTTTGCGTCGGAGTGGCGACACCATTAAGATCCGTCATCTTGAATCTCTTGAGCATGTCTTGGATGTATTTTGCTTGATTGATGAAGGTTCCTTCTCTAAGTTGCTTGATTTCGAATCCAAGAAAGAACCATAACTCCCCCATCATAGACATCTCAAACCTGTCAGTCATAAGCTTTGAAAATTCATCATTAAAAGCTTTATTAGTAGAGCCAAAGATGATCTCGTCTACATATAGTTGGCATACGAAGATCCCCCATTAACCTTCTTAGTAAAAAGTGTGCGATCGATTTGCCCAACTTCGAAGCAACAGTCTAGCAAAAGCTCTTTAAGGTGCTCATACCACGCACGTGGGGCTTGTTTAAGGCCATAGAGTGCCTTTTCGAGTTTGTAGACATGGTTCGGGAAGTTAGTGTTGGGTCCGCAGCATAGAAAACAAAAAAATTCCTACGATGAGAACTACACGCCAAGATCTATCTACTAGGTACAAAGCAAACGGGTGGACATACATCCAACGAGAACTTACCCTCGTAGACAACGAGCTTTGTTAACGAGTAGGAACTCGTGGTTGATGTAGTCGTACACTTGCCGATCTCAAGATCGTGAGGAAGTCCGAAGGTGCAACTCAGCAGTAGCATCCGCTTTCGCACTGCGTTCAAGCCTTTGGACAACCTCCACCTCCTCGCTCCGGTGATCCAATGAAGCAAGAACTCCTTCCGCATTTAAATGCCACCAGGAACATGTATCTCGCTATGAACTCCTTCGGGTCCAACGCACTGGAAACCACACCCAGTTCCGTTATGAACTCCTTCATCCAAACCGCTTCCTGCGCTGCTTCTCAAGCAGCAACATATTCCGCCTCCGTTGTTGATCTAGCTACCACAGGTTGTTTGGAGCTCCTCCAACTAACTGCTGCTCCGTTTAAGAGAAATACGTATCCGGATTGAGACTTAGAGTCATCCGGATCAGTGTCAAAGCTAGCATCGACATAACACTTAGCGACTAGCTCTTCTTCACCTCCGTATATAAGAAACATATCCTTAGTTCTTCTCAAGTACTTAAGAATATTCTTGATCATTGTCCAAAGGTTCAACCTGGATCGATTGGTACCTACTAGTCAAACTAATAGCATGTGCCACATCCGGTCTTGTACATAGCATGGCATACATTATAGAGCCTATGGCTGAGGCATAGGGGATCTTATCCATTATCTCTCTTTCTTCCGCCGTAGCCGGACTTTGAGTCTTACTTAATGTCTTGCCTTGCAACATAGGTAAGTACCCCTTCTTACTTCCGTCCATATTAAACTTCTTTAATATCTTATCAAGGTATGTACTTTGCGATAGCCCAATTAGGCGTCTTCATCTATCTCTATAGATTTTAATGCCTAATATATATGAAGCTTCACCAAGGTCCTTCATCGAAAATTTGCTATTTAGATAACTTTTAACACTGTTTAAAAGATCTATATCATTTCTAATCAATAATATGTCATCCACATATAATATCAGAAATGCCACATTGCTCCCACTCACTTTCTTGTAAATACAAGCCTCTCCATAAGTTTGGACAAATCCAAACTCTTTGATCACCTCATCAAAGCGGAGATTCCAACTCCGGGATGCTTGCTTCAGTCCATAGATGGATCGCTGAAGTTTGCACACCTTATAAGCATCCTTAGGATCGACAAAACCCTTAGGTTGTATCATATACAACTCTTCTTCAATATTACCATTGAGGAACGCAGTTTTGACATCCATCTGCCATATTTCATAATCAAAATATGCAGCAATTGCTAACATAATCCTAACCGACTTAAGCATCACTACGGGAAAGAATGTCTCATCGTAGTCAACTCCTTGAATTTGTCGAAACCCCTTTGCGACAAGTCGAGCCTTATAGATGGTTACATTACCATCAGCATCAGTTTTTCTTTTGAAAATCCATTTATTCTCAACGGCCTTTCGATCGTGAGGTAAGTCCACCAAGGTCCAAACCTGGTTTTCGTGCATGGATTCCATCTCAGATTTCATGGCTTCTAGCCATTTGTTGGAATCAGGGCTCATCATCGCTTCTTCATACGTCGCAGGGTCATCTATTTCATCAATCATGAAATTCATAACAGGATTGCCGTACAGTTCAGGAGCTGCATGTGTCCTGCTTGACCTGCGAGGTTCGGTAGTGTCCTCTTTCGGAGTTTCATGATCAATATCATTAGCTCTCTCTTCATTAGGTGAAGCCAACTCCGAAACAACTTCCGGTGCTGCGCTACTCGCCATTTCATGAAGAGAAGGTTCAATAACCTCTTCGAGTTCTACCTTCCGACTACTCACACCTTTCGCGAGAAACTCCTTCTCAAGAAAGGATCCATTCTTGGCAACAAAGACCTTGCCCTCGGATCTGTGATAGAAGGTATACCCAATCGTTTCCTTAGGGTATCCTATGAAGACGCATTTTTCCGCTTTGGGTTCGAGTTTATCTGGTTGAAGTTTCTTCACATAAACATCGCATCCCCAAACTTTAAGAGATGATGCCTTAGGTTTGTTTCCAAACCATAATTCATACGTGTCGTTTCAACGGATTTAGATGGTGCCCGATTTAAAGTGAATGCATTGTTTCGATTGCATAACCCCAAAATGACAAGGTAAGTCGACGGAGACATCATAGATCGAACCATATCCAATAAGGTACGATTATGACGCTCCGACACACCATTACGTTGTGGTTTTCCGGCAGGCGTGAGTTGTGAAACTATTCCACACTCTTTCATGTGTGTGCTAAACTCGTAACTAAGATATTCTCCTCCATGGTCGGACCGCAGAAATTTGATCTTTCTGTTATGATGATTTTCCACTTCATTCTGAAATTCTTTGAACTTTTCAAAAGTTTCAGACTTATGTTTCATCAAATAGATATACCCATATCTACTCAAATCATCCGTGAAAGTAACAAAATAACGATATCCACCTCGCGCCGATACACTCATTGGTCCACACACATCAGTATGTATGATTTCCAATAGATCCGCCTGCTCCATTGAACCAGAAAACGGCGTTCTAGTCATCTTGCCCATAAGGCATGGCTCACATGTATCAAATGATTCAAAATCAAGTGATTCCAAAAGTCCATCAGAATGGAGTTTCTTCATGCGTTTAATGCCAATATGACCTAGACGGCAATGCCACATATATGTAGATATATCATTATCAAGTTTAATCCTTTTAGCATCAACATTATGAATATGCGTAATACTGCTATCGAGATCCAATAGAAATAAACCATTCAACATAGGTGCATGACCATAAAAGATATTATTCATATAAATCGAACAACCATTGTTTTCAGACTTAAATGAATAACCACTTTGCATCAAACACGATCCGGATACAATGTTCATGCTCGCAAGGTGCACCAAATAACAATTATTTAGGTTTATAACTAATCCCGATGGCATATGGAGAGGCTGTTCGACGGCGATCACATCAACTCTTGATCCATTGTCGACCCGATCGTGACCTCATCCTTGCTAGTTGTCGCTTGTTCCGTAGCCCTGAACCGA
The DNA here is from genome assembly GCA_023614405.1 of Avena insularis. Classification (NCBI taxonomy): domain Eukaryota; kingdom Viridiplantae; phylum Streptophyta; class Magnoliopsida; order Poales; family Poaceae; genus Avena; species Avena insularis. Next base: position 104,701,460 of record CM042694.1, read on the forward strand.
GTTACATATATTAGCAACCGATCCGTATCAAATACCCAGTGCTATTATGCAGTACTAGTCAAGTACACATCAATAACATGTATATCACATATACCTTTGTTTGCCTTGCGGACTTCTTGTCCGCCAAATACTTGGGGCAGGCTTCAATGGCCACCCCTTGCAATAGTAGCACTCGGTGTCGGACTTAGGGCCAGCTCGGGTTTTTTCAAAGCGTGGCAATGACTTGCCACCCTTCTTTCCCTTGTGCTTGCCTTTCTTGTCCTTCTTGAAACCGGTGGTCCTATTGATCATCAACACTTGATGTTCTTTCCTAATCTCCACTTATGCAGTCTTAAGCATCGATGTAAGCTCGGAAGAGACTTCTTCATGCCCTGCGTATTATAGTTCATCACGAAGCTCTTGTAGCTAGGTGGCAGAGATTGGAGAACACGATGTATGCCTAAATCAATGGGAATCGTTATTCCCAAGGACACAAGCTTATCGGCGTACCCAGACATTTTGAGAACGTGCTCACTAACGGAGCTATTTTCCTCCATCATGCAGCTAAAGAACTTTTCTGTAGCATTATAACTCTCTACGGCAGCATGGGTATCGAAAATCATTTTCAATTCTCCCATGGTATCAAAGGCATTACCGTTTTCGAAACGCTTTCGAAGTTCTAGCTCTAGCCCATACAGTATGTCGCAATGAACTAAGTTGTGGTCCTCCTGACGAGTTATATAGACGTTCTTTTCCTCGTCAGGGGCATCAGGAGCTGGTGGGGGGCCTAGCGGCACATCTAGCACATATTGCTTTTGTACAGCAGTAAGGAGAATCCTCAAATTCATATCCCAGTTGGTGAAGTTGCTACCATTCGCAGCAAGTTTCTCTTTCTCCATGAACACATTGAAATTAAAAGCAGGTAGTGCCATCTACAACAGAATTTGTAAAATATATTTAGACTAAGTTTATGATAGATTGAGTTCAACTAATCCAAACTACTAATGAACTCCCACTCAAAAACGACATCCCTCGTGTCCTTTTGGTGATTACATGAACCAAATCCACTACACCAAGTCCGATCATCACGTGAGTCGGTGTAGTTTCAAAGGCGAGCATCTATATGGGCATCATATCAACTATATGACTCATGCTTAACCTTTCGGTCCGTGTTCCGAGGCCATGTATGTACATGCTAGGCTCGTCAAGTAAGAACCTTAGTATTTGCGTGTGTAAAACTGTCTTACACCCGTTGTATGAAAGCGTAGAGTTGAAAACACCCGATCATCACGTGATGCCTCAAAACACGATCCACAAAATGGTGCATACTTAAGGAAGAACACATTTTATCTTGATATCTAAATGAGGGATCATCTTATAGTGCTACCAAACGCGCCAAACTAGCAGTATAAGATGCTAACATCTAATGTGTGAAGTGAGGTGATATGGTCCATGCATCTGATCTCTATCATTTGCATCGTGGTATGATCTCTATCATTCCTTTGTGTGTAAGGCCAAGGTCTATGGAACTTACACGTTAAGTGAGTTGTAAGAGTATCTATCATACATCTACTTACAACAATACCATATCAAAACACTAGCCCAGCAACGATCTAAACTAGACGCCTCTAATTTATCAATTGCAAGTTTTACGTGGCTTAGGGATTTCGGAGATAGAACCATCTAACCTACGAACATGAACCACAATGAGGATAACCAAGTTATTAGAAACTTGTAAATCAGATATTGACTATAGTAGGAGAGACAGACACCCGACCACTTATGCAAAACAAGTTGCATGTCAGTCGTGGAACCGGTCTCATGTACGATGACATGTAAGGTTGGTCCAGGCCGCTTCATCCCACTATGCCACCAATATCCAAAGTACATAGAAGATGCAATAACATGATCATCATTGCCCACATATCAACCATATGTGTACTACCCGTGCTAAGCACCTACGCATAGATCGTGCTCGATACCAATCATGGTCCGCAACATAGAAAACAAAAATTTTCCTACGATGAGAACTACACGCCAAGATCTATCTACTAGGTACAAAGCAAACGGGTGGACATACATCCAACGAGAACTTACCCTCGTAGACAACGAGCTTTGTTAACGAGTAGGAACTCGTGGTTGATGTAGTCGTACACTTGCCGATCTCAAGATCGTGAGGAAGTCCGAAAGGCCAGAACTCAGCAACGATCCGCACTCAAGACACACGTTCAAGCCACCGGACAACCTCCACCTCCTTGCTCCAGCAATCCAGCCAGCAAGAACTCCTTCCGCATTTAAATGCCGTCGGGAACATGTATCTCGCTAATCCGAGACCATGGGGGAATAATTCTAGAGGGGGAGAGAGATCCTTCACAAGGAGGTGTGTGGATGAAGGAGGGAATGGGTGGCCTTTTATAGGAGGAGGGAGGGGTGCCCCCTCTCTCCATGGCCGGCGCATGGGATGGGAGGGGTGACCCCTCACCTCCCCCATTCATGTGGTGGTAACTCCTCCACATTAAAATGCCTCTTCACATTCCCTTTTAAAGTCTCCACTTTAAATGCATTAAGTTTCTCCAAATTTAATGCTCTCTCATTTAATAAAACTCTTTTATTAAATTTATTCAGAATTTTGTTAATTATTTAATTAACAAACATTCACATATAGCCCCTTGCAATATTTCAATATCACATGCAGAACCACCTTCTGCAATTTCACCCAAAACAATTTCCGGTTTCTATTGAAACAATTCCTGCGTTTTGCAATTCTTTCGTTTGAAACATATGTGCTCCAAAATGGTGTCCGGTAACTCTTAAGTGTGCCACCCTACGGTTCGCGAATAATGCAGACATGATCGAGACCCTTCTCCGATCAATAATCAGCGGGACCTAGAGATCCAGATCGACTCCTACACATTCAACGATGACTCGTGATCGTGAGAACCTTTAACGCTTGTAACTAAATCCCTTTGTCTCTCGATATATTACATGTCCGAGATTCGATCATCGGTATCTCCATACCTGGTTTGATCTCGCATCGACATGCACTCTTTTCGCTCCTGATATAACCTTCTAGTGATCACATCACTTGCTTGCAAGCTATCCTAATGTGATATCACCGAGAGGGCCCAGAGTATATCTATCCGTCATCTGGATTGACAAATTCCACTCTTGACCCATGAGCCTCAACATAACACCTTCGTAGCACTGAACCCATCTTTATAGTCACCCTGTTACGGTGTGACGTTTGATGTTATCAAGATACTCTTCCGGTGTTAGCAATTAACATGATCTCATGGTCTAAGGATAATGATTACTTCGTATGATGTTATAGCAATATAAACACAATGACTTGATCGTAATGCTATACTTCGGATGAATGTTCATCACATCATTCGACCAATGGTGTGACCTTGTTATTAACAACATCCAATGTCTATGATCAGGAAACCTTGATCATCCTGTTAATCAACAAGCTAGTCTATAAGAGAGGCATGACTAGGAACCCTTTTTGTTTATTAAACACACATGTATTGATGTTTCCTATCAATACAATTGTAGCATGCAAAATAAACATCTATCATATATAAGGAATACATAATAACAACTTTATTATTGCCTCTCAGGGCATATTCCCTTCAGTTAGGATCCTCAAATCCCGGGGGTTGCTTTACATATACCAACTCATGTAGAGGACCATTAAGAAAAGCAACCTTAACGTCCATTTGCTGCAATTTAAAATTATTATGAGCAACATAAGCAAGAAGGATACGGATGGACTCAAGATGAGCCACAGGAGCATAGGTCTCGCCTAAGTCAATGCCCTCAACTTGGGAATAGCCTTGTGCCACGAGTCTCGCCTTGTTCCTCACAACAATGCCATTCTCATCTTGATTGTTTTTAAATATCCATTTAGTGCCGATAACATTGCGGCAATCCTTGGGCTTCTCTACTAATTTCCAAGCCTTGTTGCATTCAAAGTTGTTCAACTCTTCATGCATAGCAACAACCTAGTCCGGATCTTCAAGAGCTTCGAACACTTTCTTCGGTTCCACCATTGAGATGTGAGCTTGATGCTCACCGAAACTTGCCAACTCCCTTCTTGTGGAAACCCTTCGTCGAAGATCACCTACAACTTTGTCAAGAGTGTGACCCCTTAACTCAAGGTTCCTATCGGCACGAGATTTGTGACGAAGTTCAATTAGCTTGTTGTCTCTTGGGGTAATAACTTCATCATTTGAGTCTTCATTGGCTTGGCGTTGATCTGTAGCTTGATTTGCAGGAGTGGGAGATGAAGAAACTTGCCCTTGACTTAAATCAACAGCCGAAACAGGAGGCTGCTGTTCTTCAGGAATTTCAGGGCCGGATAATCTGGTCGAGGGTGGAGCCGGATAATCCGACCTGGTAGAACTTGAAGCATCTTCGCTAACTTGTCTGGGAGTTGCTCGAATTGGGGAGTGGCCGGATAATCCGGGGGCAGCCGGAAAATCCGGCCTGGGGCTTGCAGTTGTTTCATCGATATGATGTCCACTCTGGTCACAGGTAGAGGTATGGCCGGATAATCCAGTGTTGACCGGATAATCCGGCCTGGAGCACTCAGGAGCAAGTTGACCTTCAGCATGTGGTGGAGTTGGTGTAGAAGTTCTCCCATTGTTGGAGCATGTTGAGCCTGTGTAGATGAAAGCTCTACATGAGTAGAGAATTGTCCTTCCCGATCCGTGCTGACTCGTGTATTAACGAGCTCGTTGGGGAACCCCAAGAGGAAGGTATGATGAGCACAACAGTAAGTTTCCCTCAGTTATGAAACCAAGGTTATCAATCCAGTAGGAGCAAGGAAACACCCCAAAGGTGTAGCTAGCTGAACGTTGTCAGGGCGCACTACCGGTGCCAGTAGGAACGTGGAGACCTGCACAACACAACCACAGAACTCTGTCCTCAACTTGCGATGAGGTTGTCAATCTCACCGGTTTTGCTGAAAACAAAGGATTAAACGTATCGAATGGAAGGAAGTAATAGTTTGTAGAAAGTAATCACAAAGTAGTAACCAGTTTGTAGATTGTATGTAAAAGAAAGGACCGGGGTCCATAGTTCACTAGAGGTGGCTCTCCTTAAGATAGATAACATGTTGATGGGTGAACAAATTACAATGGGGCAATTGACAAACATTGAGAAAGCATACAAGCATATACTAATCATCTTGACTCCTTTGAGACTTGATTGGGCATTACAACATTATATATAGACCGCCATCCAACTGTATCTATGACTAATAATCCACCTTCAGGTTATCATCCGAATCCCCTCCAGTATTAAGTTGCAAGCAACAGATTATTGCTTTACGAATTGCGTGTAATGTAAACAATACGATTGTTCTATGAATAAAGGATTGTTGTTTTCTCCCTAGTAGCAACATCACATCTAGTACCTTAGAGATTTCTATCACTTCCCCAGATTACCAGAGGCATGAACCCACTATCGAGCATAAATACTAACTCTTGGAGTTGCTAGCATCTACTTGGCCAAGATAGCTACTAACAACGGAAAGCATGCAAGATCACAAATAACAAAGACATGATAGAATCAATAATCAATCTGAAATAGCATCTCAATATCCATCGGATCCCCGAAACACAACATGCAGAATTACAAATAGATGATCTTGATCATGAACGGAGCTCACAAGATCTAAACATGAAAGCACAAAGGAGGAGAACCAGCCATCTAGCTACTACATGGACCCATAGTCCAGATATGAACTACTCACGCATCACACCGGAGGCTTGCATGGTGATGAAGAAGGCCTCCAGGGTGAATTCCCCTCTCCAGAGGGTGCCCGGAAGAGCTTCAGATCCCTCCCGATATAGGGATGGAGATAACGGCGGCTACAGACTCTTTCGTGGATTTTTGATCCGGTACTTAGGATTTTGGTATCGAAGGCAATATATAGGCGGAAGGAGAGGCCGAGGGGGTGCTGGGGTCGGCCAGACCACCCCTGGGCTGGCCAGCCTGGCCGCTGGCCGATTGGTGTGGCTGCCCTAGCCCTTCTCCGTCTCGTATTTTGGCTCCAGATGTCTTCCGGTAAAATAGCGACTTTGGCTTTTGTCCCGTCCAATTCCAAGAATATTCATTTTCTAACTTTCCTAGAACCAAAAACAGCAGAAAACAGGCAGCTGGCACTATGGCTCTTGTTAATAGATTAGTCCAAGAAATCATATGAAAAGTACTCCAAAGTGTTGACAAAACACAAGAAAGTATATATAACCAAGCATGGAACATCAAAAATTATAGATACATTTGCAATGTATCAACATCCCCAAGCTTAATTCCTGCTCGTCCTCGAGTAGGTAAGTGATAAAAAGAAAGAATAATTTTTGAGGTGACATGCACCATCATAAACTTGATCAAAGTATTTGTAAAACATTCAAAGCCAGGATCGTAGTACTTCAATCATAACATGAAAGACAAAGTTCTAGCAATAAGACAACAGAACTATGATGCAACATGAAAAGGCACAAACAAAAGATTGATGAATAACAATGCTTTGCAAGCCGTTTGATTGTTTCACATAAAGAAAACATATCATAATAGTATTCAGCTTGTCCCTCATAGAGTAGCAAATATAAATGCATAGGACACCTTCAAAGTTCATAAGAGTGACTAGACACAAATAGTTTAAAACTAGCAATATCCAGTTATGCATCAATCCACTAGTCTTGGGACAATGCACATAGAACTAAGAATGGCCACTATGCTCTCAAAGTAGGTGCATAAAATAGAAGGTGGAGACTCAATGTAATGGTGGAAGAAAGGCCTTCATAGAAGGAAGTAGGGATTCAAGTTTCATAAAGAGGTTCCAAAAATTATGGTACTTATTAGCTTTCAGCTCTCATTGCCCCTATCATAATCATCTTGAAGTGATTAAGGTTAAAATGACACAACTAAGAGGATATTCTTGACAAGTTATAAACCGAAATCTCATGCCCCTTACTTACGACGACCGAACCTCATGCTACTCAACTTTAGTCACGAGTAAGCTCTTGTCATTGTAAGTACATATGTATCATAAAGAACCGCAATCTTTTTATTTGCTATTTGCATAGGTTTTTATTGAGGATGCTTCATAGAGTGCTCATTATGTTGATGCTGCAAGTTTCCACCATGATTAGGCATGGCTTAGGCTAGCGGCCCAGGCGTTTCTCTAACACACATACAAACTCCCTGATCTTACAAGTTCCACTTTTATTTCACACCGCCGGGATCCATAAACAAAAGAACATGATATCAACGGGGTACAAAGTACAAGTGCAATGTTGAAAGCGTTCCCCATGATACATGGTTCTGCTAATTTCAACTTATAAAGCGCAAGCATATACGCAACAAAGAAGGACCCAATGGTTCAAGTTTATTAAATTCAAAAATTAAAGTGCGCCATCAAGTTCGTGAGAGCTTTAATCACTAGTTTTCTCATAACAAGTTTAATTTGGAAGGTAAACAAAAACATGAATATACTTGGAATAGCATAATCTAGTAGGTAGGTATGGTGGACTCTTTGGAATAACTTGGTTTAAGGAGTTGGATGCATGAGTGGAACTCATACTTGGTTGTGGAGGCTAGCAAAAGACTGGGAGCGACAAACTAAGAGAGCAATAATGGCCATAATCATGTAGAGTGACACAACATCATTGATCAAAGAATAAAGTGATACTACAAGTTGAAAACTAAAGGATCATCAAGGCTATGGTGACTTGGGATAGTCATAACATGGTGTGAGCATGCGCCAAGTCAACCCAAATAAAGCATCAAAGGAGAATACCACTATACTATGCTTTAATATGCTAAATCAACGCATGATTCATCCAACGCACATTAAGCAATCTCAATTGTTTATAACAAGTCATGCTACAACAAAGAATACTAAGCATAAAGCCAAAACAATATCAAGCATGGCATGACAAAGCATAGGACACAGTCAAAAACAAGCTCTGTTTACCACTTAAGCATGAACTTTCCTACTCTTTTCCAAACCAAACCAAACTATTTGAAAACTAATGTATGAAAGAGGGGTCCAACCAATTTATTCAGCAAACAAAAAACCAAAACAAAAACTAAAAAGAAGACGCTCCAAGAACAACACAACTGTGCATGAAACAATAAAAATGAAGCGTTTGGAAGAAACCTGGGATTTTTATTGATGAAGAGGGGGATGCCTTGGGATCTCTCCGTGGGTCTTTTTAAATTCCCATTTATCTGAAAACACTTTTCGGGTCTTTTCCTTTATTCTTTCCCTGAACAACTTCGGATCTCTCTGTGGAACGAGTTCGGCTTTCTCTCTTTCTCTACTGTGATTCCGTCTTACGAATGATTGCCCTCATTGTACCCTTAAGTGTATCCTCTCACGTCTCGGGAATGCTCTAGACATGATCTGTATTAATGATCAACAGAGGGACCAGGGATATCCATGTGACCCCTATGCATTCCTAATGACAATGTCGTTTGAACCGTTTAAATGTAGAATCCTCTTCCTTTTTTTTCTCGATACAACTTGTCCGAGATCCGATCATTGGTATCCCATGCCTTGTTCAATCTCGTTCACAACAAGTTCTGTTTCCTTGTTAGCGTGATATTACATCCCCGTGACCTAGTCACATGTTGCAACATTTATGGATGTAATCTCACCAAGTCGGCCGTATGTATCTTTACCCGTCATGTGGGTGAACAAATCCCGGTCTTGCAGTCACATGTCATCAACTGTTCCTTTGGAATACCCAACATACACCTTTATGGCCGCCGTATTACCAGATGACGGTTGATGTAGTCAAAGCAGCCTCGGGAAACAGTGAGTAATATGAGCTCACAGGCTAAGGAGAAGGAGTCTAGGTATAACTGTTGCAACAATGAACTATATGACTTGATCGTGTTGCAATCCTTCGAGGAATGTCCAATCACATCATTCTCCAATGATATGATCTCATTGTTAGTCGGCATAAATGCCCATGATCTTTTAACCCAGATCATCTTCGTGACCAATGAACTAGTATGAATAGAGGATACTAGGGACTTTGTTGTTTCATACCACACCTGTACCCATGTTTCTACTTGGCACAATTATAGCATAATATGAAACTATTATAAACTAATTGAGATATGACAATAAAAACATATTTATTATTTGCCTCTAGGGCATATCTCCTTAAGTCTCCTACTTGCACTAGAGTACAAATAATCCAACTCGCATTTTACTCATATAAACCATATACCATATGCGTTTACAGATCATGCATGCTCATGGGAAACGTCATGTCCATGTTCTATTTTACCAGATCATTATGTCTTTTGCAAATCATTAATGTCTTCCTAATTTTGACATTCACACCATTATCTTATAATGGGTCAAAGTATTTGTTTAGCAACAAAGTGAGACTTTGTTTCTAGTGTTTATGATGACGGTCGTTTTCACCGTTGTCATCTAAACTTCGAAACACACTTTGCTATCCTTTGTGTATGTACTATAGTTATGGCAGCAGAACGAGGCCGAATTCCAGGAGCTTATAGTGACGTTAGATTAACCTCGAGGGCTTTCTCATGGGCACTAGGCCCTGGGACACATCATTGTATGTTAAAAGCAAACTAGCCCTGCCATAACATTATACATCACATCAGATGGAGCTTTTATACTTCTATATCTATGTAGATCCTAGTGCATGAAATGCATCTATGCCACTTACATTGCTTCTTGCCATTTATGTACAAACTTAATTCTGGTTTAGTGATCAACTCAACAATCACTTAAAGACATGTTATTACAGTTAAGAGCTAGTCCTTCCAACCAGAACCTTGGGTCACATTATGTCGAGTATACAACATGGTTATATGGAAGAACCTATGACTGAGGCATAGGAGATGCAATGCATCTCTTTCTTTGAACCATAGTTGCAATACTAACTCAATGCTTCATATACTAAGAACTTACTTCTGACCTTGTACCATTCTGAGCTTCTGTAGAATCTTGCTTAGGACATTCTGAACATCTTTCAGAATCAAGTCCAGGAAGCATTCGGCATTTAGTGTTTATTAAACTCATCAATCTATCCTGATAGATCTCTTTGTTTAATAACTTCAACTTCATCCTTATTTATCTAACTTAAATATTAGTAACACCAATCACATCATTCACATATGTCGTCCACATATCACAGAATGATTTCACGCTCCCACTCAAATATGACATTCATGTTTGAGATCCAGGGATTTCACTTAGCTCCCACTCAAAATATGTCAGTTACATATTATGAATTAGCCAAGCTGATTTGCTCCCACTCAAATCTAGGTCCTCTCGATAATCTTGGACATTCCAAAATTCTTTTATCACCATCAAACCGAGAATTCCACTAACGAGATTTCAATGACCATTCATTTCTCATACTTAGGTCCATCACGCTTCTTTGTAATTCATAGGTATGTCTTGTTCAAAACATGACAAGTGAATCAACAATATAATTCCACAAACTTGTTAGAATATATAGTTGAATCCTACTTTCTTTTAGTAAAAGTATTTACTTGAAACTTTATGATCATTATCAATAGTTTCTCCTCTATTTGCAGAGTTTTGCTTCACGAAACAAATTCCACTGCGCCACTCAACAATTCTGAGGTAAGGTCAAATACCTTGTTTTGATCTTTTACTTTCTTCCACCTGTATCTTCATTAAGACACATCAACTTAGGACAACAACAGGTTTGCCCCTTGTGTGGAAGATGCATTCATAGCTTCCTAAGAATGCTCTACAAATACTTGTTTATTCACCACGACTTCGACTTATCGAAATCTCTAGAAACTCGAACTTGCCATAACACTTATGGTGTTGTTTCCACGAATCTTTAGATGTTCCTTTGTATTTCGAATGAGTGTTTGCTTTTTTTGATCTCTAACTCTAAATGACAACTATAACCCTATAAGAGATGATATGTATCTTAATACATAATGATTATGATGTTTAGATATTTCAACATAGTTTGAATTCATCCAATTATCATAATTTGTGAAACATCTTTCACAAGTCCCTTTTTATGATAAATTTAACTTGAATACCTTAGTCATGTTGATCAAATCAAAGAGACTTCGTATTCTTGTTAATTCAATATCCCATTTAGTTATGAACTCATTTGAATAATTCAAATCATTTGAAACTTCATGTTTCATTAAGTAAATACACTTATTCACTTAAGTCCACAATAAATGATTTCTACTACTTGTTGAAAATATGATACATCACTATGTATAAGATTCAACATTTCTTCGCATATCACCGTTTTACCAGAATGCGGAGTTTTAGTCATTCTGCCCAAGAGGCATGGTTTTGCAAAGTCTCTAGATTATGCATCTAGGACCTCGATCTTTCATAAAGAACATGCAATAACCAAAATGACTTAAACTGTAGTTTCATTTCATTTAAACTTTGGATATATTTTAGCATTCTAATTATTTTACAAATGTTTAAACTATTATCACTAACATAGTGATGAGAATAACTTGTTTATAATCTTAATGTGACCATATGGTATTGTTCATAAGAATAATACAAACTGGTTTGTAACTTGTTCATATGAATAATCGTCTCGCCAAAAGCAAGACACACATACAAGGATTACAAATTATATTCAAGTACACTAATCCAAATGATAAACTTTGAGGGAAGAGGTGATGTCAGCCATCAACTATTTTGCTTGCCGTCATCAAGTCACGTTGCCTCAAAACCAGCAATACTCAACCAGATCCTCCTGTTTTTCACAAAACGAGACAAGTATCAAATACTTTCAATTTGCAATGAGTTTTGCAAGAACCACATTTATAAGTTGTATATCTTACATATACCTTTTCATCCATGACCTCCTTTTGCAATCAAGCCCTTCCAAGAGTTCTCAACGCTAATGCAAGATCGCTAAGTGTTTTTCCAAACATTCTCTTTTCATCCATGATGGAGGAAAACTCATCCAGCGGCTCATACTCTATGTGCCTTATTCTGTAGAATACAAAATGTAGCCCAACTCTCCATCGAATGGGAAATGGCTTATTGGATGATAATGGAGAAAACACAAACATTGTGGAGTCGTCGAATTATCTCCTAATGGTTATTTTATCAAGAAGAGAAGATCACCTTTTATGAGGATATCCCTCAGGCGTGGGTATTAATCTATGAAGTTTGACCCTTTTGCTAAGTTCCAAATTAAGCAATATATTCCCATGGTCGCAAAGGACCTCAATGGGATAGGCTAAGATCTACTAAGATATTTGCAAACAGACATCTAGACTAAGTTTATAATAAGAGATCAATTTATAATTGGTCTCCACTAAAATTGTCATCCCCTAGACAACTTTAGTGATCGCATGATCCCTATCCTCTGCACCTCCCCCGATCGTCACGGCCATCAATGCAGTATCAAAGGTAGACATTCAACAATGCCAATCACATCATCCATGTGACTCATGCTCGATATTTTGATCTCTTCTGTTCTGAGACCACGCTTCTCTAGCATGCTACGCTCGCCAAATCTAACTTGTGTGTATTCGCTGTGTAACATGGCTTACACCTACTGTATGCGAACATAGATATGTATGACACCCAGGCCTGTAACCCTGGATCGCCTCATACCGAAGAACTTTCTTGGTGGTGCACACACATGGGGAACACAGAACATTGGAATTAAATAGGGATTATCTTATTTGTTACCGTTGAGTATCTAAATACTAGCACACAATAAGATGTAAAAACTGGTATCAACATCATATGTACAATGTGATATGATATGGTCTTTCTTCTTGCGCCTTGATCTCCATTGAGTGCTCCGGCATGATTTTCATCTTGCCCTTGGTTTGACGCCAAGTCCACGACGCCTCCACCAGGTCGTTCATCGGAACGATGACTATCACTATACTACTTAGTAATAGAAAAGTAAACTACTTTACCTTTGTAACGACCAATGCCATATCATAATCACATGCCCCCCTACAAAATAAAGTTAGACGCCTCTACTTTATCTATTGCAAGTTTTACGTGGTTGTTAGGGCTTTCGCACTATAACCGTTTCTAAACTATGAACTTTCCAACCACGACATAGATCCGACAGTTGTCTCTATTACACCCCTTTTGGGGCCCTCTGTTGTAAATGCTATATCCACTATCGAATGAGAGACAGACACCCGCTAGCCACTTATACGGTACAAGCCGTATGTTGAGCATGGAACCAGTCTCGCGTACGAATACGCGTAAGGTCGGTCCGGGCCACTTCATCAAACAATACCGCGATATAAACAAGTACACGTTAGAGGGTAACAACTAAGGGATCAATGGCCGCTTGGCCGTACAACACTCCTACGCATAGATCGACGCTGATACCATTGTTGGGGATCGGTGCAAAAAACAAAAATTTCCCTACGATGAAACCCCATAAACTGCCTAGAATCTATCTATGTAGTAATGCAGTAACGGCCGATGCGTAGAGAATACATACCCTTGTAGATCGTACGCGGTTAACGTTTCGCGGGGAACGTGGTTAAAGTAGTCGCACTCGTAGCCGACCTCAAGGTTGCGAAGCTCCTCGCAGGTCACCCTTGCTCCTTCTTGATCTTCATCGTGCAAAAGCTCCAGCTCACAACATTTAAGCGCCCCAAGTGTTGCACCTCGTGTCTTCGTACACATCCGGTGCACGATAAGACCTCCAGCTCCCCGATCCCGTCGGGAGTGCGGAAGTTGATATCCGGCTAGGAATCACTCCAACGCAACGGCATACTGCAGGTGTGCCTTGATCACACAGCCCAGACTTGGGGCCATGGTCACAAGGTATAGAGAGGGAGAGAGAAGGAGAAAGTCAACCAAAGGACTTCTCCAATTGTGTGTTTAATCCACCCATGGGCACCCCTTTATATAGGCGGAGGGGGTGTGTCCTCCCCATTGGGTTAGCCATGTGGAACTATTAATAAACAAGAAATATGAGGTATTTTCGTCCTGGCCGAATGGGCAAAAGAACTTAGCCCAATAGCCAAAATAGAAAATAAACAGCAAAAAGAAAAAGGGCAACAACAGGGGCTGGCCGGGTGGGCCTTGGCGTGGCCCACCCCGCGGCCAGCTCTCCCATGGTGGCGGTGGGGAAGCCAGTGAGGCTGGCCACCAGCGGCCCACATCCACATGGCCCAGCTTCGCCAATGAGGCGGCTGCTGGCGCCCGGGATGGGCCGGCTCGCCCCCGGCGGCCCACGCACGCCCGCGTGGTGGCCTGGCGGGCAGAGCCCGGGTGGGCCGGCTCGCTGCGGCGGCGGCCCAGCTCGGGGCGACCCGGCGCCTGGCGCGGCCCGGTTACATGCCGCACTGTGCGGTGGCGATTATCCGCCGCCCATAGGGCTAGCTATTTTTTGCCTTTTTCCATTTATTTTTCTGCAGCTTTTATTCTAGGCCTTTTCCCTCCGGGATTTGGCCTAATATAAAAGTTGACTTTATAAACCTTAACTTAAATATTATTTAGAATATATTAATTCATAATTAACATATAATAAATATATATTTAAATTCCCATTTATCCGAAAACACTTTTCGGGTCTTTTCCTTTATTCTTTCTCTAAAGAACTTTGGATCTCTCCGTGGAACGATTTCGTTTTCTCTCTTTCTCTATTGTGATTCCGTCTTACGAATGCTCATCGTACCCTTAAGTGTATCCTCTCACGGCTGGGAATGCTCTAGACATGATCTGTATCAATGATCAACAGACGGACCAGAGATATCCATGTGACCCATATGCATTCCTGATGACAATGTCGTTTGAACCGTCTAAATGTAGCATCCTCTTCCTTTTGTTTCTCGATATAACTTGTCCGAGATCCGATCATTGGTATCCCATACCTTGTTCAATCTCATTCACAACAAGTTTTGTTTTCTTGTTACCGTGATATTACATCCCCGTGAGCTAGTCACATGTTGCAATATTTATGGATGTAATCTCACCAAGTCGGCATTGGAGGGGTGAGCGGTACTAAGACCACCATGCCACAATAGGCCTCACCCTGTTCTCCGATGGATCCCACCACCAAAGGCCTGATCCACCTTTCCACTATAGGAACCCTTCGAGGCGGGAACCGATGCCTTTACACAACTCGTGGGGCACAACTCCACAATCTAATTGGAGGCTTCCATAATGACAACAAGCTGCCACAAGAACAAGTTATCAATAACAAAACACAAGATCTAGTTATTGACGAGAATACTAGATTGGAGATTTCTCCAAGTGAATGGAGAGGAGTTGATGCGCTTGATTCGTGATGACGATGTAGATTGTCTCCTCCTTCAATTCTCCCAAAGATTGAAGCCTTCGGGTGGTTGAAGTGGGAGATCTAGAGAGAGCTCTTGCAATTGGTCTGACACTTTTCGAATGAATCAAGAGTTCTGAATGGAGGGGATGAAGGGGCTTTTATACCCCCTGCACCCACTGAGCCATTGAAGCCATTTGGGGCCGGATTATCTGCCCAAGTGAGGGCTAGATTATCCAGCCTAGGGAAAAATCCGCCCTAGACTCGGATTATCCGGCAAATAATCCGCCCTCACACAAAACAACACGCCGAGCCCGCCCTTGATCGTCTTGCGAGGACCGGATTATACGGCCCCTTGCGAGGACCAGATTATCCGGCCAGGGAAGGAAAATCCGCCCCTGTTGGGATTTTCCGGGAGAAAATCCGAACCCAGACAGAGCGTCGCGCCTTGCCTGCCTTTGATCATCTTCTAGGGGGTGGATTATCTGGCCCAAGGCGAGGGCCGGATTATCCGGTCAGGGGAAGAAAGTCCGCCCCTGTTCGGATTTTCCGGGAGTAAATCCATCCCCAGACAGAGCGACGCGCCGTGCCAGCCTTTGCCAAATGAGTTAGGCCGGATTATCCGTCCCTTGATGGAGGCGGATAATCTGCCCCCCAAACACAAAAACATTCCCTGCATACTTAGCACATATGAGAAAACTCCACGGCATTGTTATCTAACACACAAAACACATGAAACCATAAAATGTTCTTTCACCCCTATAAAAGGAGGTGGAGACCTCCTCCTCCATATACACTTGCCACTCCTCCCATATGCTCTTTGGTTGACATCTTCTCCCTCTTGCTAGCCTTGTCCAATGCCAATAGAAAAAGGTGCTTAGGTGAAGCCCTGCTCGAGATCTTCCCCTCCAGCATCTCTACCATCGCGTAGCACTGTTGGAGTTTCCGGGGATCCACTACTGCCGCTGCCTGGCTGGAGCAAGGGTTCAGGAGTCGTCGGCACACCATTCGTGTGACCGATTACGTACGCGCTACCCTCTTGTGGTGCTGAGCATTTGCACGTCCTTGAGGACGGCCGTGTACACTCTACAACAGCCACGTTTGTTTGTGGGAATGTTATCCCATGTTACGGTCTTCAAGGGTGAGTCCATCTGAAACCATTACATATATCTCATAGATATGATCTTGGTGGTTGCAATCATAGATTTTTTTTGTTTTCTCTGCAACGAACCCCATCAGTAGGTGTGCAGGTGGTTGCCCTCCAGGATTGGTGGCACGACGTAGCCCGCGGCGGAAATGTTCTAGCCGTGCCGGAGCCGGTGATCCGGTGGCATGAGCAGTTGGTGCTCCTACAGCACCCTCGCCTCTTCTTGGTTGTGGTTGCGGTTGGGGCGCGCCTCCTCCTCCTCCGCCATTGCAGCTTTTTCCGCTGCCGATCTGGAGCCACCGGCCTTGTGGTTGTTTGCCATCTAGGGTTTAGGGTTTTCTCGTCGGCGGCTAGGGTTTGCGAGGCGATCAGGGAAGGAAATGGGAGGCGGAGAGGCCGGCGAGGCATTAATCACTGGCGTCGAGAGGCGTGCCATGTGTACATGACGGTTGTCCATCGCTGTCAGATCGATTTGATCTGACATGTGACGCTGCTGAGGCGGGCCGCGTTAGATTTGGGCGGGCTTCCGACGTGGCTTCCTGCGCCGGCACGCCTACGAGAGGCCTCGCATGTTGGGGCCAGCGTGGGTTTGCCGGCTATTGTATTGGACCCGAATTGGCGCCGGCGTCGCATGGGGTGCGTCGGTGGAGGGCCTTTTTTTGGGCCCCTGCCCCAATAGGGCTATATATACTGGGGGCGCTATTGGGGCCGCCCGTGGACAAGCTCTCAGCACGGGCGTCGATCACCTCCCACATCGCCAAAGCCTACCTCAGTTGTCTTCTTGGCCCTCCTTCAATATCTGATGGTAATTAGCATTTTGCAGGGCTGCACTTGAATTAACAAGAAATCGGTACGTTCGCAGTGGTGCATTATATTGTCTATCTGAACCAATGGATGAGTCATTTTTTAATAAGCATGCATGATGGTAATCATTCTAATGCCATCGCACAAGTCTCCTTAAAATTTATATATCAGAAAATGATAATGGCTAGAAAAAAATCTACTAATTGGAACCCATGGTAGATCTAAAGTGAAGGTCGCTCAGATAAATCTACTCGCTCGGTTCCATGATAATTCTCGCTGACTGAGTACAACTGTATGTAGCCACATACAACTCAGCCCTCCCGAGTCGCTCCTCCCTCGCGCGACTCCGGAGGCTCCCTCCCTCCGTAACTCCCGCCTCCCCCTGATCCCTATCCTCCCGGCCGTCGCTGCTGCCGGCTCCGGCGGCGGTGGCGGCGCCCATCTCGTCGAACTGACGTTGGGCGGTGCCGCATGAGGGATAGTGGGGCGCCGGCGGTGGGCACTGGGCGGCGTGGACGGGAGGCCGGGGCCTGAGGCCCTCCAGCGGAGAGGAGACGAGGAGGCAGCGACGCATCGCCGTGTAGCCGTTCCGACGAGGAGGAGGCGGCGCGATATGTGCCTGGATGACCAAGATCTGGTCAGATTTGGGTCGGTCGGTCCAACGAGGGCTTAGGCCGTGGGTTCCGGCGGTAACCTCGCCGGTGATTCTGCAGCCAAGTACTTGTTGGCCCCTCCTCTGTTGCCCTCTCCTGCTTGATGGTGGCTAGAGGTAGGGGGCTGCGAGTCTTGCGAATAATGGCGGGCGGTCCTAGGGTTCCTTCTGCGACAAGACGAAGATCTGCTTGTTACTTGCCCTCGTTCATCTGATCTGGATTGGCGTGTTCCGGAAGGCTCCGCCGGCGAACTCCCATGGACGAATATGTCTGGAGATTGCTGGATCGAAAGGGATTCGGTCATGCGCACCCATGTTTTTCTCGCCGTTTGGTTTCAGCGGGAGCGTTGCAAAGCTCTGCTATCTGTTACCATCATGCGTCATGTCTTCGACGATCCATGGTGAAGAGGCGGAGAATTTCAAGAAAAGAGGAAGATGAGGGCTGTGATGGTGGTTTGAGTCTTTGTGGCGTCGAGGAACTGGCTGCGTGATCTGTGACTCGTAGCAGCGACTGTTTGTGGGGGTGACAACACATGAGAGTTCTCAGTCTTACCTTGCATGGTGAAAATCTAAGGTCTACCCTTAATTGGTTGTGCCTGACAATGGCCTTGTTGAAGGAATTGTTTTGTGAGCGAGGACTTTCTCCAGGGTGAAAACCTATGATCTTTGGTCGGGCGACGATGACGCTTGTGCACTGTTTTCTTCTTGAAGGCGTTGCTATTGGAGTGGTTGGACGACTGATGTTGTTCTGGTGGTGTTAGTGTCATTGCTTTAAGGAATAGTTCTCTGTAGTGGGATTTTTATTTTTTATAATTAATCTTCTTTTTTTCTGGGCTGTGTGCATCCGTAAGGCCACTAGGACATGCGTTGTTACATAGGCTGGGTGTAATTGGTATGTTCGCGATATTAATATATCTTTTTTCCAAAAAAAAGAGTACAACTTTATATAAAGATTTGTACTGAATCAGTGACACTTATTATAGATCAGATGAAGTATAATTTATTATTATTATATGCTTCCTCCGGCAGGTTGTTTTCTTCAAGTTTGGGGGCAAGGGCGCCGTTGACGAAGAAAGACATGACAGCCATAAACTTGTCGAGCTTACTCCCCTTGGATACCTCGTCCGCTTTCTTCTTTTCCTTTTCACTGCGACACGGGTCGACGTGCTTGTCCTTGGATTTGGCGAGGAAGCCTTGCACGTCGGTGAACCTGGCTTTCGAGAGCTGCTTCACGCCTTTGTATGAGTCGACGAGTATGATGGAGGCGTTGAGCAGCTTCCCGCCGCCGTCCGCGAAGCTGTCTGTGACTTCTGCGGGTACCTTGCCGGCGCTGTCGACGAATAATGTGAGGTATGTCTCGTCGCGAGCGGTAGAGAACGTGTCCATCAGGAGGGGGACGGCCTCGAAGATCGCCTGCCCGGCCAGATCGAGCGTTTCGGGGTGAGGGTAGTGTTCGGGTTGCCCTCTCCGTTGCTTACGTCTACATAGAATAGATCTTGGTTATAGTGTTTAATAGTTAGAATTTTTTGTTTTCTGCTACGCGACCTAATACCTTCAATATCCGAATCCTGCCATTCTTGTCATCGTTCAATGAATGGTAGAATTGTCATTTCAACAGTGCAAATAGAAAGTACTATGGGATAATGTCAGACAAGACGCAGTACAACCTTAATCGTACATACTAGTAAGAAGTATGATAAAATTAGTATGATAATCAAGAACTCAAGCAGATAATTACTAATAACCACTTGAGTTGACAGGAGAAGAAGTTACAGTTTCTTAGGGAATAAGATGAAGAGCTTAAGTGAAGGCAGTCTTGGAAAATACATAAGGTCTACGGGAAGGATTGGGAAATAAAACGAAAGAAAGATATGATGATGGATTATAATCAGAGTTGTTCAGATATGTCTTTCATCACATAGTGTGCTGACAAAACTTTCATCACAGATAATAGGGCAGAACGTATAGTCCGGCCATCGCACATCAATTTTGCCACCATCTTGGGTTCGTAGTAGCCCAATGACTGACCCGTGCTAAGCAAAATCCGTCCATCCATCGGATCAATATCCAATGGTGTAGTTCTATCTAATGAATACTCCGAGGAGAACCCTTCGAGCCCTATGTGATACTCCATTGACGAGATGCCAACGTCCTTCATCATCCATATGTCAATTGCATTGATGCTCTTGTCCGAAAAAGACACACATAGTGAACCTTGAAGCTTGAGGATGGAGGATCTAGTAGAACCTCAAATTCTTCTGCCTCGATGTCGAATGCCACGATTTCGCAGTTTAGGAAAATCATGTATGCCCAGTCCACGATACTCTTTAGGTCAGCAAACCATATTCCATCTGGCCAGTCGATATTTCTTTTTTTTCACTATCCCCTTGCCAAAAGAATCTTGATGGGAAATAATCAACTTTCTTCAAGACCCCTTTCGGCAATTGGAAAAACGAGATCATATACAGTACCATATTGGTGAGTGCTGAATTTATGAGAATAAGTCTTCCACCAAGGGATAGCAGCTTACCTTTCCAACTATTTAGACTTTTTTGTAGTCTTTCCTCAACGAGTTTCCATTCCGCAATCGTGAGACGTCGATAATGGATCGGTATTCCCAGATAGTTGATAGGAAATTGCCCCAGACCACAGCCGAAAAGATCAGCATATAGTTGGGCATCGTTAATAGCCTCGCCAAAACAATACAAGTCACTTTTATGGAAATTGCCACAGACCACAACCGAAAAGATCAGCATATAGTTGGGCACACTTCCAACATCTGACAGCCTTCTTAGGCTTCTTTGGGACCACCACAAGACTCGGAACAGCCGAGGCCTCCAAACCCCCAGCCGGAGAAGCATACTACAAGTGCTGAGGCTACACCAAAGGCTGGTAAGGTTGCTGGACACTAGAACCAGGAATCTGCGAGAAACCACCCTGCTGATGACCCATAAACTGTGATGGCGGAGCCGCAAAAGACCCATTACCAAACGACCCAGGCTGCAACGGTGGCTGATTAACCCCAGAAGGCTTCTTCTTCCTCCTCCTCTTCGGCGCAGCGTTCACAGGTGTACTTCCACTCGCACCAAACTGCGGTTCCCCACCCGAGGGCGTTGTGTGGGGAGCCCCATAATGTCCAGAGGTCGGTGCCACCCCCGGCGTGCCTCCAACGAATCCATGAGGCGGACCTCCAGCAAAAGCCACCGGAATCGGGCCACGGTACGGTGCCTGGAGAGGTTGCATCGGCATATTCTGAGCAACAGCAAAGTAAGCAGTCGGTGGGCTGAACTGATCCCCGGGCGGGAAAACCGGTGGTCCAGCATAGGGAGCCGTCGGTGCAGATGGTTGCCCCGCGAAGGCCGGAGACACCGCCGGCGCACTGGCAGGCGTCGGAGCAGGCCGAGGCGCGGCCAGTGCCGAAGGAGCCGCGACAGAGGGACCCTGAGGTGGGGGCGCACCCACAGGTGGAGGCCGGGGTGTCGAGGCCGCGACCTGGGAACCCCTAGGGTTAAGCCCCGCCATGGCAGCCGGCGGAGAAGCAAGGGTCGCCGCGTACGACTATCTTGTTGGAGAAGGCGTCCGCGCAGCCGAGAGGAACAGAGGGACGGTAGGCTGCGTAGTTCGAGGCGAAGGGGAGTCGGCGGTGCAGAGCAGGGGAGATCGATCGAGAGCGGTAGAACTTTGACAGAGAGTCCGCGTCCACGCTGCCCTAAACCGCCTCGCGGTCGCGAACCAGGAGAAAGATCGATCACAGTCCGTGGTCGAGTCGGCCCCCGCACCATCCAGTACGTCCTGGCCCAGTTCGGCCTTAGTAGGCCCATCGCAGACGTCAGCCCCAGGGCCCACCGAGCGATCAGCCACCACTGCCCTGGATCGGTCGATCGCCTCCCCGATCAGCCGCCCCAGCAATGGCGGGGCAGACGACCGCCGGCGAGGCAGCGGCCCGCGCCACGGCTTCGGCGATCCCGGCGAGGCCGACACAGGACGCCGCACACACCACCGAGATTCGATTCCCATGGCCGGCCCCGGCGAAGAAGGCCTCGGCGAAGGCCACAGCGGAGACACGGCGCCCGGCGGCGAGCCGGCCATCTCCCAGAACCTCGACGCCTTCGTCGGAAAGCCCATCTCCTCCTAGAAGCTTTGCCGCTATTCCTCATCCGTCAGCCGCCGCCGACGCGAAACCGAAGTCCACCCGAGCCCACCGTCGACGTCCTCCAACACCTCCAAAGCCTCCCTCTCCGCGAGCGCCTCCTCCCCATCCGACCCTGTCTCTGATCCGAGACAATGGAACCTCGAACCAGATCCATGGCTAGGCGGAGACGCGGAGGTCCGGAGTAGGTCGCTGGGCGCCAGGGTAAGCCGGCGGCGCCACCCCATCGACGAGATCCGGTTTTTGCCGCTGGTTTCCTCACGCAAAGTGATGAAAGTAACTTGTCCCTAATTTAACATATAGTCAATATGACTAGTCGTCTTACGACAATTTAAAGGAATCACTTGTCTTCTGTGGCCCCTTCCATTTGCGTCGTTTTCATTAATCGTTTACTGGAAAAAAGAACACTCTTTTTTGCTCCTACTGGGACCAGTAGCATTGTTGAATGAGTCTCTCCCTCGTTTCTGTCCTGATTGGGCACCAGGCAAGCACTAATTGATGTCCTTTATTTCTAGGGACCGTTATTTCTAAAGGTTAACTAGAATACTAGGGTAAAAATCATAGCCAAAAATTTGCATTCATAACTAGGGAAGAATGGAACAACCAATATTGGTTTTTTCAGGGTATTACTATCGTACTACAGAATTTAAGTGTAGTATTAAGTGGATCCAATAAGGTCAATATGGTTGTGCTTAAAGTTTGGCTCGAGGACAACTTTGCAATTTTCAGCCCCCTATTGTGCTGCTGTCCATTGGTACTTTTTCTTCCCACCCTGCAACCTTGCACTGTGCTGACGCACGCCCTTGGCTCTTCTTTGGCCGAGCGCGACATAGTTAGGTTCGTCGAGTTTTCCGTCTAATGCATATACACATGTTAGCTACCCTCGGCATAAATTGGACGAAAATCATATATATCGCGGTTGTTGCATTTTCTGCTGTTATTAGTGTGGTCCAATCTTCTGAAATCTCGGACTTGGCATCCCTTCAATTCTGGTTCCGCTCTTCTCTCTACCATGTTAGTGGTGTTAAACAAAGCTTATATACGTATGGATATGACGTAGTACACCACTCCTGTATACGTATATCTGTATGTACATGCCAGGTTGTTTCTACCCTATATAAACACGTAACACGAGACCCCAAAGGGTTATCGTTTCCGCCACATCAATATGGTATCAGAGCCTATCTTCTCCTAAACCCTAGCCGCCGCCAGGCTCCCACATCCGCCGCCGCCGCCGCCACCGCAAAACCCGTCGCCGCAGCTCCACCTCTGCCGCCGCCTCAAACTCCACGACCAAAAACACCAGCCGCCGCCCTAGCATCGTCTTCGGCCGCCGCCACGACACAAATTCGCCGCCGCCCTAGCATCGTCTTCGGACGGCGCCACGACACAACTCCGCCGCCACCCTAGCCTCAACTACGGCCGCCGCCACGACGCCACGACACAAGAATCGCCGCCGCCCTAGTCCTATCTAAGGGCCGCCGCCACGACAACAAAACCCGCCGCCGCCCTAGTCTCATCTACGGACGCCGCCACGACAACATCCATGGCTCTCTCCACTGCGGTCGCGTCTTCTTCCGCCGCTGCATCGATGGTCCCCATCGGCAGCGCACTCGGCACTCCACCAACAACGAAGCTCACGCGCTCCAACTTTCTGTTCTGGAAGACGCTAGTTCTCCCTCCGATCCGCGACGCCCTTGCGCTCGGACTCCTGGATGGCACCGACGCGGCCCCGCCTCAGGTGGTTGACGTCACTAATGAAGCTCAGAAGAAGACTACGATGGTGAACCCCACCTATGCTGCATGGGTCGCTCGCGATCAGGCTGTTCTGGGCTACCTCCTGAACTCCCTCTCGCCTGAGCTCCTGCCTCATGTGTTCAACATCGACACGTCTGCAGCGGTATGGGCGGCTATCAACCGCATGTTCTCCACACAGTCCCCATCTAAGATCAATGCGATCTGGGGCGCCCTCACCAACACAAGGAAGAACACCCTCACCACCGCCCAATACTTCGCCAAGATGAAGGGGTTTGCCTCGGAGCTGGTGGATCTAGGCAAAACCCTCGATGAAAGCGAGCTGATCAGCTACATCCTCAACGGGCTGGACGGCTCCTACAACGATGTCGTTTCCACCGTCAACGGGAACCCTAATACCACACTTGATGACCTTTTTGATCAAATTTCTGCTCATGATCTTCGTCAGACTATGTTACAGGACACCGGTGATGTCTTCACCACGACGGCAAATCTTGCTCGTCGGCAGCCTCCACCTCGCCCACGTGATGATCGAGCACCTCGCCGTGATGACGACCGCGGCAACCGCCGCAACGACGACCGTCCCCCGCGCGGTCATAGTGATGAGCGCCGCAATGATGGCGGCTACATGCGTCGCCGCGACGACCGTCGTGACGACTATCGCCGCCGCGACGACAGTGTCCGCCGGGACGGTGGTGGCAGGCGTGATGGTCGCCGCCGTGATCGTGCCCCCACTCGCTTCGTTGACGTTCACTGTCAAATCTGCAAGATCCACGGACATCCTGCCAGTGATTGCTGGTGGAGGTATCAAGACAAGGACAAGGGAGACTCTGATGATGATGGAGATCGCAAGAACAAGGCTGCTCATGTTGCCTCCTATGGCGTGGACACCAACTGGTATCCTGACACTGGAGCTACAAATCATGTCGCTGGAGAACTGAGCAAGCTCTCTGTCCATGAGAGGTACACCGGCCATGATCACATTCACACGGCAAATGGTCATGGTATGCAGATCTCCCATGTTGGTCATTCAGTTTTGCATACCCCACATAGTTCCTTGCATCTTAATGATATCTTGCATGTTCCTACTGCCTCCAAAAATTTATTATCTGTTCATAAACTCACTCTTGACAACGGTGTCTTTCTTGAGTTTCACCCCTATTTCTTTTTGATTAAGGATCAGGCCACCAGGGAAGTTCTGTTTAAGGGTCCGTGTCATGGTGGCCTCTACCCACTAGTTCCTACTCCTAGTGGATCACGCAAGGAAGCCTTCATCACAATAAAGCCATCATCCTCCACATGGCATCGTCGTCTAGGCCACCCCTCTTCGTTTGTGGTTTAGCAAATAATTAGAAAAAATGAACTCTCGTACTCGCCAGAAATAAACCCATATGTCTGTGATGCATGTCAGTTAGCAAAGAGTCATCAGTTTCCCTATCCTCTTTCTACTAGTGTTTCCACTGTTCCTTTGGAACAAGTGTTTTCTGATGTCTGGGGTCCAGCTCCTCTCTCTGTTGGCAAACATGCATATTATGTAAGCTTTATTGATGATTTTAGCAAGTTCACTTGGATCTATTTGCTTAAGAAGCGCTCTGAAGTTTATCAAGTCTTTCTTAACTTCCAACAGTTTGTAGAACGCAAGTTTGATAGAAAGATAAAAACTATGCAAACTGACTGGGGTGGTGAATATGAAAAACTCAATAGCTTCTCCAAAAGGTTGGGATTGTTCATCATGTGTCATGTCCCCATGCTCATCAACAAACTGGTTCTGCTGAACGGAAACATCGTCACATAGTTGAAGTTGGCCTCTCCCTTCTTTCAAATGCATCTATGCCTCTAAAATTCTGGGATGAAGCTTTCCTCACCGCCACATTCCTCATAAATCTGCTACCTAGCAAAGTTATTAAGTTTGACACTCCCGTAGAACGACTGATGCATACTAAACCCAATTATGAGTCCCTTCGTATTTTTGGTTGTGCATGTTGGCCAAATCTTCGGCCCTACAACAAACGCAAACTAGCTTTTCGATCCACCAGATGTGTGTTTCTTGGCTATAGTCATCTTCACAAAGGGGTCAAATGTCTTGATGTTTCTACTGGCCGTGTTTATGTATCACGTGATGTTGTCTTTGATGAGAATGTTTTTCCCTTTGCCGACCTTCATCCCAATGCAGGTCGTCGTCTACATCATGACATTCTTTTACTTCCACATGATACACCCTCTGATTTATCTACTATTGGGGATGCACAAACTAATGACCACATGTCTTTGCCTATTATACCAATTGTGACTAACCATGACCAGGAAACAACAATAGTTGATCCAGCTACAACGGACTCGGAGTACACTGCTGAAAATTCTATTGAAAATGATGATGACATGGAGTCACCCGAGCGATCAGCTGACTCCCCTACATCGCTGCTACATGACAACATGAGCACGCCATCCACCTTGGATCGTGTGCCCGCGAGATCCCGCGCCGCAGAGACAACGCTGTCCTCTCCCGCGCTGCGCGCCACGCCAACCCCGCCCGGCTCCCCTCCTGCGTAGCCATCTGTCGCGCCCCAGGTGGACACCAGCGCGTCGTCGCCCAGTTCCTCGCTGGTGAAGGGTTTCGCAGCATAGTAAATCAAAATTTTCTACGGAAGCGAACAGAGGGAAAGCCAAGATCTAATCTAGGAGATGCAAACAACAAGAGAGATTGGATTAGATCTTCATACCCTTGAAGATTCGCACAGCGGAACGTTTGTCGGAACGTGGGTGATGTAGTCGTACTCGCTTCTCCTCCTCGCGATCCGATCCGATCTAGCACCACAAGTGGCGGTGCCTCTGTGAGATGCACACGTGCAGCACCTCGACGTCTCCTCCTTCCTCGGACCAGCGAGTATGGTGGAGAGATGGATTGGATCTACAGCACGACGGCGTGGTGTATATGGTGGAGAATTTCTGCCGCAGGGCTTCGCCTACAAACAGTCGGGAGGGAGAGAGGAGGGGCAACAGGGCAACTAGGGTTTGGAGGAAGGTGTGTGTTGGGGGGAGGGGGCGCACCAGCCCTCTATATATAGAGGGGGGGTGCGGCCAGCCCTTGCCTCTCCTCCAAGTCTATCTCAAGTTTAAACGATTTAAACTTATCCCTTATCTAGAAACCCTATCTCTAGTTTAAACGAGTTTAAACTTATCTAGGATCGGTTGGGCCCTATGGGGCCTTGTGCCCCTGGCCCAATGCGGCCAGGACACTCCCTCATAGGCCCATGCCCCCTCCCGGAAGGTGGGACCACGTTGGCCCTCTTCCTGAAGGTTCTAGAAGCTTCCGGTACAATACCGATTAATCCGGAACAATTCCGAACTCCAAAAACTGCACTGCCTTATATGAATCTTATTCTCCGGACCATTCCGGAACCTCTTGTTATATCCCGGATCCCATCCGAGACTCCGAACAAAAATTCATAAACCAATTATCCAATCTATCCTAGCGTCGAGACACGTTAAGTGTGTGACCCTGCGGGTTCGAGAATATGCAGACATGATCTTCTATCAATAATCAACAGCGGGGTCTGGGCACCCATATTGACTCCCACACATTCATCGATGATCATATCGGATGAACCACGATGCCAGGATTCAATCAATCCCATATATATATTCCCTTCGTCTCGCGATATTTTACTTGCCCGAGATTCGATCGTCGGTATCGTCATACCTAGTTCAATCTCGTTCTCAGCAAGTACTTTACTCGTTCCGTAATCCGATATCACTTTGTGATTAACTCCTTAACCACATGCTTGCAAGCGGTGTCGATATCGATTACCGAGTGGGCCCGAAGTATATCTCTCCGACTTGGGAGGGACAAATCCCATCTCGATACATACAACCCAACAGATACTTTCTGATCACCTGAGAGACACCTTTATGATCACCTTGAACTTGTCGAAAACCTTTCGCAACAAGTCGTGCTTTATAGACGGTAACATTACCATCCGCGTCTGTTTTCTTCTTGAAGATCCATTTGCACTCAACGGCCTTTCGGTCGCTAGGAGGTTCCACCAAAGTCCATACTTGGTTTTCGCTCATGGATCCCAATTCGGATTTCATGGCTTCTAGCCATTTCTCGTAGTCCGGCTCATCATCGCTTCCTCATAGTTCGAGGTTCACCGCCTTCTACTAACAAGACCAAGACAGGTTGCCGTACCACTCAGAGGGGCACGCGACCTTGTCGACCTGACGCTCAAAACAAGATCGTCCAAAGCTTCATGATCCTTATCATTAGCTTCCTCTATTGTTGGTGCAAAGCGGCATCGAACAATTTCAGGTGCCGCGCTACTCTCCAATTCAAGAGAAGGTTCAATAACCTCGCCTAGCTCTACTTTCCTCCCACTCACTTCTTTCGAGAGAAACTCCTTCTCAAGAAAGGAACCGTTCTTTGCATAAACACTTTGCCTTCGGTTCTGTGATAGAAGGTATACCCAATAGTTTCCTTAGGGCATCCTATGAAGACGCATTCGCTTTGGGTTCGAGCTTGTCCGGCATCAACTTCTTGACGAAGCTTCGATCCCCAAACTTTAAGAAACGACAACTTAGGTTTAGCACCAAACCACAATTCATACGGTGTCGTCTCAACGGATTTAGATGGAGCCCTATTTAAAGTGAATGCAGCGTTTCTAATGCATAACCCCAAAATGATAACGGCAAATCAGTAAGAGACATCATCGATCGGACCATATCTAATAGGGTTCGATTCCTCGCTCAACACACCATTGCATACGTGGTGTTCCGTGGCGTGAGTTGTGAAACGATTCCACTTGCTTTGAGATGCGTGAGAAAATCATAACTCAAATATTCGCCCCACGATCGGATCGTAGAAACTTAATCTTTCTGCTACGATGGTTCTCCACTTCATTCTGAAATTCTTTGAACTTTTCAAACGCTTTCAGATTTATGTTTCATTAAATAGATATACCCATATCTACTTAAGTCATCGGTAAAAGTGAGAAAATAGCGATATCCACCGTCATGAAACACTCATCGGTCCGCATACATCGGTATGTATGATTTCCAACAAGTCCGCTGTTTCGCTCCATCATACCGAGAACGGGTTTTGATCATCTTGCCCATGAGGCATGGTTCGCATGTGTCAAATGATTCAAAATCAAGAGACTCCAAAAGTCCATCGAATGGAGTTTCTTCATGCGCTTTACACCAATATGACCTAGACGACATTGCCACAAATAAGTAGTATTATCACTATCTACTTTGCATCTCTTAGCCTCAATGTTATGGATGTGTGTTTCATCCCTTTCGAGATTTAGAAGAAATAAACCACACAAGAGGTGCATGACCATAAAAGATGTTACTCATATAAATGGAACAACCATTATTCTCCGATTTAAATGAATAACCGCCTTGCAATAAACACGATCCATAATTAATGTTCATGCTCAACGCAGCACATAATAACATTTATTAAGGTTTAAAACTAATCCCAAGGTAAAACTAAGGAGAGCGTGCGACGGCCATCACATCAACTCTTGATCCGCTGCCAACGCGCATCGTCACCTCATCCTCGCAAGTCCGCTCATTCCGTAGCTCTGCTTCGAGTTACAAATATTAGCAACCGAACCGTATCAAATACCGTGCACTACAACGAGGGCTAGTAAGGAAAACATCAATAACATGTATATCAAATATACCTTTGATGGTGCCAGCCTTCTTGTCCGCTAAGTACTGGACGATGCCCAAAGGACCCTTGTCCTTGCAATAGAAGCACTGGTCCGCTTAGGACCAGACTTGAGCTTCTTCTCAGCAGGGGCAACGCGCTTGCCGCCGCCTTTCTTGAAGGGCTTCTTTGCACCTTTACCTTTCTTAAAGGAGGGCTTGTTGACCATCAACACATGATTATCCTTCTTGATGTCCACCTCCGCAGCCTTCAGCTTTGCGAAGAGCTCGGTGATCGATCTGGAACCAATCTGATTATGAGTCACTACAAAACTTTTGTAGCCGGGAGGAGTGATTGCAGAACCTGTCAATCTTGAGCTCCTCCGAATCTTGCAATCCTTGTTGCTCAATGCTGAGTGTAGCCCGACATCTTAATGGCGTGCTCACTAACGGAACTCCCTTCCTCCATCTTGCGCTTAAAGAACTTCTCGTAGATCTCATATCTCTAACGGGCCTGAGTCTGAAACATGGTTTTCAACTCTTCGAGAATCTCAAAGGGCCCGGGATAGCTTTCAAAACGATTTTGAAGTTCCGGTTCCATAGCAAACAACATGGTGCTCTTAATCACACCATAATCATCTTTGCCGGCGATAGACAACTTTCTCATCAGCGCTGCAAGTAGGGTGTCACCTAACGCTTTCTCAAGGACATAGTCCTTTGTCCGCCGCATGTAATGATTCTTAGATTGCGGAACCAGGTGAAGTTAGACCCATTGTTTCTAAGCTTTTCTTTCTCAGCAAAACGTTGAAGTTGAAGTTGGACTTGGCCATGTGATCTACAGATTTGCAAGTACAATTTAGACTATGTTCATGATAAATAGTTCAACTTAATCAAATTACTAGATGAACTCCCACTAAATTCATCATCCCTCAAGTTGTTTAGTGAACACGATCCAAATTCACCACACCTAATCCGATCATCACGTGAAGAGATGTGGTTTCAATGGTGGACAACGGCGTCGATCATATCATTCATATGACTCATGCTTAACCTTTCGGTTCTTGTGTTCCGAGGCCATGTCTCGTACATGCTAGGCTCGTCAAGTTAGACCCAAGTATTTCGCAGTGCAAAACTGGCTTGCACCCGTTGTATGTGAGCGAGAGTCTATAGCACCCGATCATCACGTGATGCTTGGACACATTTAACTTTCGCAACGGTGCATACATGGGGAGAACACAGTTTTATCTTGATCTTTATGAGGAATCATCTTATAATGCTACCGTCATGATCTAAGCATAATAAGATACATAAAAGGATAAACATCACATGCATATAACTTTATGTGACATGGTATAGCCAATCTTCGCAATGATCTCCATCTTGTGCGCTCCGCATGATCTCCATCACTCCACCATGATTGCCTCCACCATGAATAGCAACTACAACTATTGCTAACTACTTAGCGATAAAGTAAAGCTATTACATGGCATATAAGAAGTTGACTACAGGTCATACACAATTATAAAGACAACCATATGGCTCCTTCCGTGTGTACTCATCGACATGCAAGTCGTGAAACATTACAAAACATGATCATCGCATACAATATATACATCACATCTTGGGCCATACCATATCACGTAAAAACACTCTCAAAAACAAGTTAGACGCCTCTACTTTGTTGTTGCATGTTTTACGTGGCTCATGGGAGTAGATGCTAAGAACGATTCTTACCTACAAATCCACAACGGTGATATTATGGTTGCCAAACTCCGTGTTAATCCCATGACAACTATAGTGAGAGAAACTGACATCCACCACCGCATGTGTGGTACAAGCCACACGTCAAGTGCGGAGCCGGTCTCGCGAACGACGTCGCGTAAGGTTGGCCTGGACCGCCTAATCTCACTATCCCGCCGCCATAAGAAGAACACAAACAAGAGGCTTGCAACAGAAAACATCAACGCCGCAACAACCATGTTATGCTTCTACTCGTGAATCACATCTACGCATAGATCTAGCTCGATACCATCAAGGGTTTCGCAGCATAGTAAATCAAAATTTTCTACGGAAGCAGAGGGAAAGCCAAGATCTAATCTAGGAGATGCAAACAACGAGAGATTGGATTAGATCTTCATACCCTTGAAGATTCAGACAATGAACGCTCGCTGGAACGTGGGTGATGTAGTCGTACTCGCTTCTCCTCCTCGCGATCCGATCCGATCTAGCACCACAAGTGGCGGTGCCTCCGTGAGATGCACACGTGCAGCACCTCGACGTATCCTCCTTCCTTGGACCAGCGAGTATGGTGGAGAGATGGATTGGATCTACGACACGACGGCGTGGTGTATATGGTGGAGAATTTCTGCCGCAGGGCTTCGCCTACAAACAGTCGGGAGGGAGAGAGGAGGGGCAGCAGGGCAACTAGGGTTTGGAGGAAGGTGTGTGTTGGGGGGAGGGGGCGCACCAGCCCTCTATATATAGAGGGGGGGGGTGCGGCCAGCCCTTGCCTCTCCTCCAAGTCTATCTCAAGTTTAAACGATTTAAACTTATCCCTTATCTAGAAACCCTATCTCTAGTTTAAACGAGTTTAAACTTATCTAGGATCGGCTGGGCCCTATGGGGCCTTGTGCCCCTGGCCCAATGCAGCCAGGACACTCCCTCATAGGCCCATGCCCCCTCCCGGAAGGTGGGACCACGTTGGCCCTCTTCCGGAAGGTTCTAGAAGCTTAGACAATACCGATTAATCCGGAACAATTCCGAACTCCAAAAACTGCACTGCCTTATATGAATCTTATTCTCCGGACCATTCCGGAACCTCTCGTGATATCCCGGATCCCATCCGAGACTCCGAACAAAAATTCATAAACCAATTATCCAATCTATCCTAGCGTCGAGACACGTTAAGTGTGACCTGGTTCGAGAATATGCGCATATGATCTTCTATCAATAATCAACAGCGGGTCAGGCACCCATATTGACTCCACACATTCATCGATGATCATATCGGATGAACCACGATGCCAGGATTCAATCAATCCCATATATATATTCCTTCGTCTCGCGATATTTTACTTGCCCGAGATTCGATCGTCGGTATCGCCATACCTAGTTCAATCTCGCTCTCAGAAGTACTTTACTCGTTCCGTAATCCGATATCACTTTGTGATTAACTCCTTAACCACATGCTTGCAAGCGTGTCGATATATCGACACCGAGTGGGCCCAAGTATATCTCTCCGACTTGAGGGACAAATCCCATCTCGATACATACAACCCAATGATACTTTCCGATCACCGAGAGACACCTTTATGATCACCCTCTCATAGGATGACGTTTGATGACCTCAAAGCTTTCTTCCGATACCAAGGAGTTGTATTATCTCATGGTCTAAGGAATACAATATTTGACATAGGAAAAGCTTCGCAAAGATGAACACAATGACACGATCTAATTGCTTCGCTTAGTTTGGGTCTGTCCACCATATCATTCTCCAATGATATGATCTCATTATCAATTGACAACTCATGTCTATGGTTAGGAAACCTTAACCATCATTGATCAATGAGCTAGTCCATAGAGGCGTACTAGGGACACGGTGTTGTTCACAAACCACACAAGTATTAAAGTTTCCGCTTAATACAATTCTAGCATGGAATATAAACTTTATCATGAACAAGAATTATAATAATAACATCTTTATTATTGCCTCTAGGGCATAATTCCAACAGCTGGTGCCTACCGCGGTCCGCGATGACTCGGGGCACGTGGCCGACCACGATTTGCCCCTGGTCCCGCCAGAATCTGCTACGGGTTCCGTGCCCGCTCCATCGCCTGATGGATCACCTGTGGTACCAGAAACTGTTGCACCTCCTGCGTCCACTGTTCGCACTCGTCTTCAACAAGGTATTCGTCAACCAAAAATTCGTACTGATGGTACTATACGCTATGGTCTTCTTACGTCCACAGGTGAACCACGTACTCTCTCTGAGGCTCTTGATCATCCTCAATGGAGAAGTGCTATGGAAGAAGAATACAAAGCACTCCAACACAACCAAACCTGGCATCTTGTTCCTCCTAGTTCCAACAAGAATTTGATTGACTGCAAATGAGTCTATCATATCAAGAAGCGAGCTGATGGTACAATTGACAGGTTCAAGGCTCGTCTTGTTGCAAAATGATTCAAGCAAAGTAATGGTATTAACTATGAGGATACTTTCAGTCCAGTTGTTAAAGCTGCTACTATTAGAATTGTCCTAGCAGTATCTGTGTCTCGAGGTTGGAGTCTTCGGCCACTAGATGTAAAGAACACGTTTTTACATGGTGTTCTGGAGGAGGAAGTTTACATGGGCCAACCCCCAGGTTTTGAGGATCCTGATGCTCCACATTATTTTTGCAAACTTGACAAAGCTTTATATGGTCTCAAGCAAGCTCCCCGTGCTTGGTTCTCTCGTCTCAGTTCCAAGCTTCATGCACTTGGGTTTATTTCCTCACAGGCTGACACCTCTCTGTTTCTTTATCACAAGACATGTGTCACTATGTATGTTCTCATTTATGTTGATGATATCATTGTTACAAGTTCTTTAGACCAGGCTATTTCAGCATTACTCAAGGATCTCAATGTTCCCTTTGCCATTAAGGATCTTGGTGATTTGCACTTCTTTCTAGGTATGATGGTATTGTTCTCACTCAAGAAAAATATGCCTCTGATCTCCTTGCCAAAGTCGGCATGACTGGATGCAAGGCCACGCCTACACCCCTGTCCTCGGTGGACAAGTTGTCACTTGACTGAGGGGGAGCCGCTTAGCACAGAAGACAGCACACGGTATCGCAGTATTGTGGGGGCCCTTCAGTATCTCACCCTGACTCGGCCTGATCTGTCTTTTTCAGTAAACAAGGTTTGCCAGTATCTCCATGCACCTACAACTACTCATTGGATTGCAGTCAAACGCATCTTACGCTATGTCTGTGACACTATTAATCTTGGTATTACCTTTCAGAAATCCACTTCCACCCTGTTAAGTGTTTTTTCAGATGCAGACTAGGCTGGCTGTTTAGATGATAGGCGTTCTATAGGAGGTTTTGCAATATTTGTTGGACCAAACTTGGTCTCATGGAGTTCTCGCAAGCAGCCCACAGTTTCTCGATCCAGTACTGAGGCTGAATACAAGGCTCTTGCTAATGCTACAACTGAACTTATTTGGGTTGAAGCTCTTCTCAAAGAACTTGGTGGCAAACTACATGAAAGACCATGTCTATGGTGTGACAACCTAGGTGCTACCTTTTTATCCGCAAATCCAGTCTTTCATGCTCGTACAAAACACATTGAGATTGACTTTCATTTTATACGTGAAAGAGTGGCTAGCAAACAACTTGAGATCAAGTTCATATCTAATAAAGATCAAATAGCTGATGGTTTTACTAAAGCACTTCCAGTTGTAAATCTTCAAGAGTTTAGACGTAATCTAAACCTTCAAAGAAGTTTAGATTAAGGGGGGCTGTTAAACAAAGCTTATATACGTATGGATATGGTGTAGTACACCACTCCTGTATACGTATATCTCTATGTATATGCTACGGTAGAGGCTGTTTCTACCCCATATAAACACGTAACACAAGACCCCAAAGGGTTATCGTTTCCGCCACATCAATAAGTGGCATGCTGCTCTCTCCGTTGAATTCAGTGGCACCCTATACCCACGTTGATCAATACATGCAACAGGAGGAGGAGATCATTGGTGTGGTTAGTAATTTCTTGGATGGACAGACCTCGACAGCATGATGCATGAGGATGAACGAGCTGGTGGGTGGCCCAAACGTGGCGCACAAGTGGCCGCTAGCTAGACCGATCGGATTCTTGGCTCGATGGTGTCTTCATACTCCTTCTGTACGACATGCTCGACGCGGTGTTGGACGATGGCATGGACGCATTTCCCACAGTCGAAGGGTATGTTTGGTTTATTGCCCAAGCAAGCCGTGCCAAAAAAATTGGTAGCCTAGTATACTTTTCTAGAAGTTTGGTTTGCTGCCAATGAGTCCCCATCCATCCCTCTCACAGATTCTTGCCAAATGTTGGGTCAAGTATGGGTGAAGGATTCCTTAGCCAAATTTTTGGCAAGCCAAATCTTGCCAACCTTTGGTAGAGGTAGACAAGCCGTGCAACAAACTTAAATAAGAGAGGAACACACGAGGTTGACGGGGAAGGGTAAGCGCGGTGGCCAGCATTTTGCCGAGCTAGATAGGAACTAAATATTGATGCTCCTACATTTATAATTCTAGACGGTCCCCATTGTAGGCTATTTATAGTGGGAGTAACATAAATAGTACTCCCCCGGTCTGATTTATTAGACTTACTAGAGATTTCCCTAGAACCTAGGTAGTTGCCCATTGGTAGATAAAGGAGATGTCATCGCTCGTTTTTTCTCCGGTGGAGTAATTAGGGAGTCCAAGGATCGGAACGTTAGGCCCACCCTCCGTTAGTGCTTTCTCAATTTCTAATTTTTTTTCCTTAATGGAATTGCCAACTAACCCAGCGCTCTTGGTCATGCATTGGTCCGTTTGCATCTTCGACATGCAGAATTGCTTTCACACTAGTGGCATGCAAAATTTCCATTGGCACTGCACCTCATTACGCCCTAATTACTCTAGCTAACACGCCTACCACTGGATTCCTTTTGGAATTGCATGATTTTTAAACTGCGCCTAATAAACTGGACCGGAGGGAGTAACATAGATCTACATGGAGTGCAAACTAGGCATTTTAATGACATGGCCGGTATGCCATTAAATGATGAAAGAGATGAATGTGGTTACTAGCTCATCACACACCCCAATACAAGATAAGTCTACAAGCTAATAAATAAGACCTTGCATGATTCTAGATTGAAGTTACTCCCCGCTAACTAGTGGGTAAGATCAGCTAAATAGACATCTCATTGACCATGCAAATTTTTTCTTTTGTATTTTCATTGTCTTCAGTTTTGCATCGCTGTTGGAGTACTGCTGACGGTGCTTGCGCCCATTGGAGGGCTAAGGCAGATCATCATGGAGGCTAAGAAATACCAATTTTACTCGTAGATCACTAGTTGATTGTTGTAAAGCCATTATCTAGAGAAGTAGTAGCATTGATGTATAATGTATAAATATTTGTGTTGACCTACTAGGTTACACTTGTACCTTCTCCTAGCGTTAGGTCTTGGAGCGGTCTAAGTGTGGCAAGATGGCAGCGATGCCTTGTAGATAGGGGCCAACAAGAAGTGTCACGTTTTGTAGATCTTTTTTCAACGATGTGTTGAAAATATGCCTTAGAGGCAACAATGCCTTAGAGTTATTATTATTTCCAAGATTATTTAAGTTTATATTCTATGTGCTATAATTGTGTCAGTTACCGAATATAAGATTCAGAGGAAAAGCCTAGTAACATGTGGAATTATAAACACGAACAAAAGGTCCCTTGTTATGCCTCTAAAACTAGTTCATATATTAGACTAGTGATAGACATGTGTTTCCTGGCTATAGGCATAAGTAAGTTGTTACAAGGTTGTCACTAATATATGGGAACACCATTCTTGGATTCACAATGTTATTTGTTAGACTCCGTTAATTTAATATACTGTCAAACACTTCGTTAATATGTTACCGGTATTTTCTCAATACAAATTGTATTACCATTCACTTGTTTCTTGCCTGGAGCAAACTTTTTGATGAAATTCAAATCAAAATTCGTATTTAATATACTGTGAAGTACTAGCATTGATGTATAATTGTTAGAGTATTAGGCATATACGGTTGTTACGGTAGTTTAGATAGAATTAGGATTTATTTACATACAATCCTAACATGACTTGTACTCCAAGATAATCCCCTGTACGCCTATATATACTCGTCCATGAGGCTCAATAAAATATCCATCATATTCCGCCAAACTCATACTCTTTCACAGTATCAGCCTAACCGATCCAAACCCTAGCCGCACGCTTCCGCTGTGCCGCCCCCGGGGTATTGATCTCCATGATCTCCGCCGGGGGCCGCGCAATCCGTCACATGGTTTGTCCATCGATCTGTGATCGGCTGCCATGGTGAGTCTTTTCTGATCCTTAGATCGTTTTTTCTCTCCGCCGGTCACTTGGCCGATCTTCTTTTTTTGGTTTATCGATCATAGATCGGATTGAGTTTGCCCACCGCCGTCTCATCACCGCACATCTACTCCGACCATAGGCATCGACGATCTACACCGCGCCCATGTGCCTACCTCCTCCGCCGCCGCGCCTGCCTCGGCAGGCTTCCGTGCACCTCGATCGGCTGCTACGCCTTCCTCGGTATGCTAATGTGGTTGTCCCCCCTCGGATTGACTTCGTCGTCATCGCCCGGGACTTCACCGACAACACCGCTATCGAATCCGATGTACGCGTCGTCAATGCCATGGCGCATACGACGCACCATCGGTCTGATCAACCGATCACGCGCTCGTCTACACCAAGCACGTCCTCGAGCATGCGCCTACACCGATCGAGCTACGGGCTGGCGTTGTGTCGCCCCTTCGGGCCGCAACGCCACCGTCTTTGGTCCATTCTACCAGCTTCCAACGCGCCTTCCTTGGCATGTACATCGCTAGTGGTCTCCCAGTCGTAGCACCAACTTGCACCCTGCAACTATGCCACCCCAACGGGTCATAGCATCACTGCACGCAGTCTACATCGTCATCCCTGTGCGCCGGTGCCCCAGGCTATCTCCGCACCACCTCCACGGTGCAAGTCATCTACGTCCGCATATGGTCTTCTTCATGCTGGATTCTTCTTCGCCTACATCGAGTCCCGCCGCGCCAATCTAGATGTCCAACATGACAACTCCAGTCCGCCGTTGGTTTCGCCGCCTTTTACTTCGTGGCATGTCGTACTTTTAAGAAAAACACCGAGTCTATACCTCGGATGGATCGTAAGAGGATCAGATTCCAATCTCGTTTTCTCTTTTCACGTGCATGGATCGATTGAGTCCCAAAACTTGAAAAATGAGAATATGTAGTAAAAAACTTGCATTGCATCGGACATGTGGCATTATATCTTTAGCTTAAAGCCCCCGTATGTTTTTTCTTTCGAACATGTGACCTTGGGTTGCCTTACACATGGGTCCCACCTGTCCATCCAACAGACCTCACGTATTTGCCATTACACCACATCTCACTTCGTGACATTATTCTAAAGACCCTAGTTTATGATACAAATTAGACCGAGGAAGGAGCTGAGAGCACCAAGATGAAGGACATCAAATCGGGGTGTAGGTCGTGCCTGACATTCAACGCACAAGAAGTGGCAGAGAGGAGGATAACCACAAGAAGGGCTCATGTGGTGTCCTAGTATATGACTGGACCAGTCGCCACAAATTTCAGGAAGCAGGGAATTAGGAAGCAGATCAAGGATGAGAGGACGATCAAGGGGATAATGTAATAGTCAAATTGGGGTTGAGAATATATATTCAGACTTCTGTTACAAGCATACCCCCGACCTTGGGCCACCTAGTCCCTTTTAACCACACACACACCTATTATAGCTAGGGCCTATCCGTATGTCTATTAGGGCAATGCGTTGTTGCAGAGGTTGGGTGTAATTGGTATCTTGTGATATTAATAGATGCTCCTTTAACAAACATTCACATAAAACCCCCTACAATATTTCAATATCACATGCATAACCAGTTTCTGCAATTTCACCCGAAACAATTCCGGTTTCCATCGAAATGATTCCAGCGCTTTGCAATTCTTTCGTCTAAAACATATATGGTCCAAATGGTGTTTAGTAACCCTTAAGTGTTTTATCCTACGATTCGTGAATAATGCAGACATGATCGAGACTCCTCTCAGATCAATAATCAAAAGCGGGACCTAGAGATCTATTCTAACTCCTACACATTTAACGATGACTTCTGTGATGGTGAGAACCTTTAACGCTAGTAACTTAATCCCTTTGTCTCACGATATATTACATGTCCGAGATTCGATCATCGGTATCCAAATACCTAGTTTCATCTCGTTACCGACATGCACTCTTTTCTCGTTCCCGTGATATAACATTCTAGTGATCACATCACTTGCTTGCAAGCTATTCTCAATGTTATATCACCAACAGGGCCTAGAGTATATTTATCCGTCATCGGGATGGACAAATCATGAGATCACTGGCTTTGATGTCTGTTACCATCATGAGACATGTCTTTGATGTTCCATGGTGAGTCTAATGCGGAGAATATATATCATGAAAGACATGATATGAGGACTAGAGATAGTGGATTGAGTCTTTGTGGCATTTATGAACTGGCTTGGTGCTTTCTGACTTGGAGAAGCGGCATTGTAAGTTGAGCATGA
This sequence comes from Avena insularis, assembly GCA_023614405.1. Classification (NCBI taxonomy): domain Eukaryota; kingdom Viridiplantae; phylum Streptophyta; class Magnoliopsida; order Poales; family Poaceae; genus Avena; species Avena insularis. The sequence goes on from CM042694.1 coordinate 104,741,246, forward strand.
TAGCACGGTGTTGAAGGCATTGTTTTGGCGGTGTTAGGTCTGCTGCCACAAGGAATAGATCATTGTAGTACGATTTTTTTATTTCTTCATATTTTTTGTAGGTTGTATGCATCCGTGAGGCCGCTAGGGCAATGTGTTATATCTTCGCGATATTAATATATGACCGTAATAAAAAATGGCAACGGTCAATAGGTTTTTGGTTGAGAAAGCTATAACATTGATTTAACAATTCAAGCTTACTCCCTATGGTGAACCGTATACAGTTCTCGTGCTATAGCTTTCATGTACAAGCAGGTTCGGAAAGCCCATAAGCAAAATACTAGTAATGATAACAAAAGACCAACCAGTCATGAACAACGATAAACACTCAAAGGTTCTGTGGTCTCGACGTAGCGAAGGTCCAGTGGTAGAGGCCTTGGGTACTAATGTCCGCAACTATTGTCCCCTGGTTACTTTTGTTGATCTCCACCATGCCAGGTTTTGTCTTCTTTCCTGCAATGCTTAGCCTGTGTTTGTAGAACACATGACTTTTTCCGTTCCATCTCATCGTGAGGACGTACTTGCCATCGTGTGTAAAGTTTGGTTGTGTGAGATGATGGTAACGTTGGCGATGTTGTTGTGCCTTCTGAACATGTACCTTGTACCAACGGCTCCACGTACACTGTCCTGCTATGGGTTGCTCCATGACCCAAACCCCTGTCTCTTCAGACATCCACCACTCATTACAAAAGGCGACACCCAGCCTCCCGTGCATCGTCGTAAGGTGTCAGCTGGTGGACGATACGTTCGGATCCAGCCCAATGGATGTGACGTACTCGGTGTCGAGGTCAAAGGACATTATCTTCGCTTCCGTGGCCTTCACAGCCCAGTACACCTTGCCGTCTATGCTAACAATGCCACCATTGCGGAGGTCAAGTGTCTCCATTGGGCAGCCCGTGGAGACATCTCGCCAGAGCGTGTCCCCGAGCGTGAACACCCACACGCTCTGAAAGCGGTACGGAACGTGCACGACCTTGTACTGCCCCGTCGTGGGGTGGTACGCGAAGCAGTATGTCAGCTGCGAGTATGAGGTGGCATCTGAATATGGTAGCGGTACCGGTGGTATGGCCAGTGTCTCACCTGTGACGGGATTTGCCAGGGTGATGGGCCTATCGGGCTTCTGGCTGTAGCACATGCAGATGATGCCATTGCACGTGCCGACAAAGCTCATGCCATCATAGGAGCCGCCCGTGAAAAGCTCACGGCTTCTAGGAGGGCTGCCTTCCAAGGACGATGGTGGTGGTAGGTCCTCGACGATATGCACGGTACTATCGGTGGCGATGAGTACTATCGGTGGCGATGAGTGTTTTGGACGGCTCCTCATCTCGGTGGTGCGTGTGTCGACGGTGTAACGCCAATGCCGGCAAACAAGACGGGATCGCCGGCAGGAGCTCGTGGGAAGCCGCTGCAGGACCTCGACGAAGACGTCAGTGGGGATCAAGTCCCAGATGTTGTTGTCACCCTCGTCCACGGGTTCCATCGCTGGTCCTCATTGTTCTTTGGCCTTTCTCTTCTCTATCTCTACTACGTATATAAAAAGGTTTTAAGGTGGTTTTCGTTGGTGGTTTTTCGTCCGTCACGCGTTGTTTATCTATCGCTAAAAAGTTGGATCCTGATCAGTTTAGTCACCGTGCCACCGTAGGTTCCACAGTCCGGTACGATTTCCAATCAATCTCGGCTAGCGTACGATTGCATACCATATACGTCGGCGGTTTCCTTTATTATGTCTAAATAATCTCTTGCCACGCGATTACATAATTTTTTTGCGTCACACTAGAAAGCACAGCTCATAGCTCGATCTGCTCAATTATCTTTTCCCCCCTTTTTCAATCTGTTTTCAGTACTGAAAGTTTGCTATGGGGACCTGCAATGCAATAATCTAGACTCTTGAGTGAATTCAGTATACTTTTTTCTCTCGCACAAAAGGCGCGTGCTGGCTTGGTTTTGGTTGGGTCGCGCGTACGTGCGGATGGATCGATGCTCACCGCGCTGTAATCGCGGGGCTTCTGTTTTGTTTGTAAGTTTTTATTTTGGTATATGCCGTGTCACCGATCCAGGAGCGAGACTACTCAACCTCATCCGTCCGTCCGTGGCACCTCAGAATATATATATCAACGATGATCACAATACTACTAGCTACTAGCACTAATCGAAACCTCAAAATTAAATTACAACCTCTCTCTTCCCTCCAACCCAGGGCCTATAAATAGAGTCCATGGTCACAAGCCGCGGGCGGCATCGCGTGCCGTGACTTGTGACTTTGGACATTTGGCAAAGACGAAGGCGACGGCGAGGAGAGGACACTCTGGCACATGGTCACTTGGGCGGCGACTCCGGATCCGCAGCAGCAGCAACACGTAGGTAGGTAGGCAGACAGATGATGATTCTCTAGCTAGTACTTCTTTTGTACCTAGCTACCTTCCTCCTTTGATATGATTATTCATCTAATTACAGTAGAGAAGAAAAGGAGTTGCTGCTAGGCCGTTCGAGATCGACCTCGTTGAGCCGAGGGTCGGCTGCCCATTGACATCCTTGCGAATCAAGGGGATTTGTATTAATCGGCCCGGCAGCATGGCTAATGTCATGCTCATTACACACGAGACTAGAAAAATCAGACCTGGGATGGCCAAGTACATCCAACAGGTTTGCTTATTAGCAACACGCACTGCTCAAAAGGTAGCCCACTTTTTTTTCCTTAAAAAGATTCAATCGCCTCACTTTGCGATTTGGAGAAGAGCACGACCGACGGTGGCGGTGGGGTTGCTTCCTCGCGTGGTGGCTTCGCTATTGAAGATGTTGAACTTCTGGTGTTGTTCTGCTACCACGCATCTTATCGCTCTAGCCTCTAGTGGGATTTTTATTTTTCTTGTTTGTCCATATCCATAATGCTACCTGGGCAACAACCATCTGGCTACCACCGTGACCCTGCTAGTAACTTTGCACATCACGTCGGTTGTTTAGAACAACAAAAATAACAACCATTTACCTCTCTTGATCTATACCTATCTCACACAGGTAGACATGCTGCATTCTATATATCCTGACCAACTCCAGCTAATTTTTAAGTCACCAAACAGACCTGCTAGCTAACTTTGCACATGACGTCCATATTGAACAGACCTGGTGGCCGTCATGCAGCAGCAGACTGCGCTCCCTTGGCTGCCATCTCCTCGGTTGCTGGTCAGCTCATCCCTGGTTCAGTGGTCAAATTGATGACTATATCAATTTCAATTATAAGTACACCGATGCAGGAAGAAATAGCAAATATGATCCATCCAAACGATAACAAGCTAATTGGAATGGTAACCTAAGACTAAGTCTTTCAACCTTACAAGAGAGTGTTATGAAATTTCAACATACACGAGAATAGGGGCCTCAATTACCAAGAACTACATACAGTTAGATTTGAAAGTAAAGATGTGAGAGTCTGCATCAATTAGAAATTCCAAAGTGAACCTTTTTATCAAAGAAACCCAACTAGCAGAACAGATGTAAGTGGCAAGGGCTTAGCACAGATTTACATTTTGTTTTACTTGCCATCACTAGTAGAAAAAACCCCCTTTGGTCCCGGTTCATAAGGGCCATTGGTCCCGGATTTTGAACCGGGACCAATCACTCGGGACTAATGCTGGTCCTGGTTCTGGTACGAACCGGGACCAATAGGTCTTCACGTGGCCCGCCATCGCGTGGGCTCGCCGTAGGACCTTTGGTCTCGGTTCGTGGCATGAACCGGGACCAAAGGTCTTTTTTATTTATTTTTTCAAAAAATAATTTTTTATTATTTTTTTTTTCCGATTTTTTTTGAATCTATGAATATTTGTACTGGTTAATCTCTCACTTGAAGCCTCTCAATCACACTTAGTTTTTGGTCAAATTCCAATCTTTGGTTCAACTTCTCGGTCGGTCACCCATCCTAACACTACTCCATCCCTAGCACGTTTACATCTTGGTTCCTTCCCATCCCCCTTCCTATGTACCACTAATGACATTAACCCATGCATCTTGTGAGTCACACATTCTTATAATTTGAGTTACAAACATGATTTTAATGTACAAAAATGACTAAGTAATACTAATATTGAATAAATATGGAAATAAAATATGTTTTATTATTATTTTTGCATTAATTCATTTAATATGGCATAATTTATATCTTTAAATCCATAAATCGAAATTTCACAAATAATATGTCCATTATTTTCAGAAAAATGTGAGGAATCCAAATATGTCATTTTTTATTTTTTTGAATTACTTTTTAAAAAATTAAAAATCTGAATTTTGACTCTTTTGGAATTTCAAAAATCTAAAAAAATGCAAACAGCCCAAGGCTGTTGCCATCGGTATCGTAATTTTTTTCCGATCATTTCGATATATTATACATTTTTTTTTGACATCGTATGCACAAATGACGACCATCTGAAGTTTTTTTTTGCAAAATAAGTCGAAATTCAAGTTTGTTAATTTTCATGACAAGTGTATCACTAAATACAACTACAGTTGAAAGGATTTTATTTTTTGATTTTTTTATAATTTTCTGCGACATGTTTTTGAAACTAGAAGGTAATTCGGGGGTGGGATTTTCTCCTGCCGCGGCAGAGAAGGTGGCAGAGAATTTCTGATTTTTTTATCCCGATTTATGTCCCGAACCGGGACTAAAAAGGAACCCTTTGGTCCCGGTTCATGTCATGAACCGGGACCAATACCTCGAGATGAACCGGGACCAATGTCTTGGCGGCGTGAACCGGGACCGATGCCTGGCATTGGTCTCGAATTATTATAGAACCGGGATCAACGGCCTTTAGGGCTAGACCAAAGACTCTTTTTCTACTAGTGCATGCATAAACAACATGAAAAATATATGTCCGCACCAACAAAAAAGTTCACCGTATGGACTAAAAAGGTCCATTTATAATATAGATACAATACAACCAAGGAACCACATGGCATGATCTTTAATTTGACGGCTCAATTCAATATCAGGAGCAGGTCAGGGACCCTGCTAGTAACTCCGCATATTGCATCAATTGTTTAGAACAACAAGTCTACCAAGTATTTACCTCTCTTAATCTATACGGGTAGACAGGCTGCATTCGATATCCTTGACCAATTCTAGCTACATCGGACGGATCAGAACAGGCTAGAGCCGCAAAACGGGCCGGGAGCTCTTATCCCTGCCGATGCTGGGCTAGGCTGCTGGGCCAGTTGCACCCGTCTCCGCTCGAGGGAAATTTAAATTTTCTACTACCAGTACAAGTTTCCCGCGTGAAATTCCTTGGCATGCGTGACCCCAGATTAGCTGCGACGCCCTATAATGCACATGCATTAATTTTAATGTTTTACTTTTTATTTCTTTGACAGTACCTACAAAATTTTTAAATACCATGCTAGAAAAAATAGGGGTCGATTTCATCTACTTGCTCTGGTCCAAATTGATGGACTTAGATTTGTCTAGATTCGAATGTATCTAGCACTAAAACATGTCTAGATACATACGAATATATACAAATTTGAATCTATTAATTTTGAGCGGATGGAGTATTGTTTTTATCGTTTTTTCCCGAATAAGATATTCCCGGCGTTTGTGATGGAAGTGTTGTTTTGGAGTTATGTATTGGCTTTTCCTATTCAGTATACCCTTAAAAACCATATCAGGACCCCCATGCAAGTGGGGGGGGGGGGGGGGGGGGGTTCAACGCTTCCTCGTTCTTTTTAAAGTGACACCCCGTTCTGTGGGCCTCGTGATGCCTACTCGTGGATTTTCTTCAAAACTTGTGATTTCATGAGACTTTTCTCTTTCTTTGTGCAAGAATACGTCATATGACCATGGAAAATCCAAATTCTTATAGAAGTTGGTCAGTGGCCTCGATGTGGGAGTTTTGTACTATAAGGCCAGAATCTTTTTTGCGGGGTAGACTAGTTTACGAAGTGTCGCTTCGAAGTTGTGTATTTTTTTTTAGTATTTACACCATCGTTATAAACCCATATTATACCCCATGCAAGAGGGAGAGGATTTCTGACCCTTCCATGCGTGATTTTAAGTGATACCATGCTTTGTGGCTCCATGACATCTACCCTTGCTTTCCTTCAAAAGTTATGATTTGATGTGAATTTTCTCTTTGTTTATGCTATAATAGGTCATGAGACCATGGGCAACCAAAAAAAAGAGGCCAAGTTCTTACAAGGTTTTGGCCGGGGGCCTCAAAAGTGGGACTTTTGCACTATAAGTTCTTACAATGTTTTATGTGAAGAAAGTGCCACTACAAAGTTATGTATTGTATTTTCCTTATTACACCATATTAGGACCCGATGGGTTTTTGACCCTTTCACTGCGGTTTCAAGCGTAACTCTGTTCCATGGGCCTCGTGATGTCTACCCTTAGATTTTCTTTGAAAGTGTCACCTTCATCGAAAACCCTGGACCCTTAATCCTATAGCAAGACCATAATTCTATGCACTAGGTCTATACCTTACACCATAGATAACACTTTGAAGTGTCACCGCCTTCGAAAATCCTAGACGGTATATCTAGACTATAGATCAATACCCTAGATCCCATGGCTATACCCTAAACCCTAGAGCTAAACCGTATATATATATATGGTTAGATGTATACCCTAGACCCTCGTATCCTATACCTAGACCCTTAACCCTAAATATAACTTTGAGGTGGCACCTCGCTCCTTCAGAAACCCTAGCATAGACAATAGATCTACACCATATATCTATACCTAAACCTCCAGATCCGAGTTTGGAACACTAAACCCTAGTCACATCTTTCAAGTGCCACCTTCTTAGGGAATCCTAAACCCTATACTTATAGCGTTGACCCCTGGATCTAGACACTAATCCCTAAATCTAAAGCATAAACCATAAACCCTAGACTATTAACCTCGATCATAGACCCTAGACATAGACCATAAACCCTAGATATAACATTTAAGTAGAACGTCCTTCAAAAACCTAGACGCTTAAGCCTAAACCTGGGCCCTAGCTCCATGCAGTAGATTTATACCCTAGACACAACTCTGAAGTAGCATCTCCTTCGGAAACACTATACACTAAACCTAAACCTAAACCACAGACCTATACCCTAGATACTGTGGAAACTCCTTTAGAAACCCTAATCCATGTACATGGACACAAGGTCTACACCCTAAACCCCTACATTTAGACCCTAATACCTAGACCATAGACCATGAGCCCTAGACCTTAATCCATACATTAGACCATATAGATGGACACGAGATCTCCACACTAAACCCCTATGTTTAGACCATAATACTTAGATCATTATCTTATAGCTTAAGCGTGAACGGCGGCAAGCTTTCTGAGGCTAGTTGCGAGGTGATTTGCCCATGGTATGCCCCTGGCTGTGGCCCTCCGTCGGTTCATGTTGCTGCGTGTGAGCCTGGACTGGCAGCCTTATGATGACCCACAAGTATAGGGGGTGTATCGCAGTATTTTCGAGGGAACTGAAACCCAATTTATTGATTCGACACAAGGGGAGCCAAAAAATACTTATCCGTCTTAACAACTGAGTTGTCAATTCAGTTGCACATGGAAACAATCTTGCTCACAGCGGTTTATCAGTAGCAACAGTTTTGTAGTAGGAATAGTAAAGTAACAGTAGTAGCAAAACAAAGACAGTAGTAACGAAAGCAGTAAACAGTGGGATTCGAGTGCGGTAGGCATAGGGATGGATGGACGGGCGTTGCATGGATAAGACAATTCACATAGCAATCAGAACATAGGACAATTGCAGATAAATAAGATAAAGCACCCAAGTGCTAGACAATCCTAGGCATGTGTTCCATATATAGTCATACGTGCTCGCAATGAGAACTTGCACAACATCTTTTGTCCTTCCAGCCCGTTTGCAGCGGGGCCTCTAGGGAACTACTAGCAATTAAGGTGCTCCTTTTAATAAAGCACCGGAGCAAAGCATTAACACTCCGTGAACACATGTGATCCTCACATCAAAGCCTTTCCTTCCTTATCCCAATTTCTACTGGGACCATAGGTTCCGGACAATGACGTGTGTATACAACTTGTAGATAAGACCAAAAACAATACTATCACAATGAATCAATAATAAGTTCAGATCTGAAATCATGGCACTCGGGCCCTAGTGACAAGCATTAAGCACAACAAAGTTGCAAAAAAGTCATAAAGCACTAATAAGAGATACTAGGCACCATGCCCTAACAATCTGATGCCATTACATGAACGATCTCATCCAATCCCTACCATCCCCATAGCCTACAGCGGGGGATTACTCACTCATAGATGGGGGAAACATGGATGGTCGATGGAGAAGCGATGGTGATAATGATGGCGATGATCTCCTCCAAGTCCCCGTCCCCAGGTGCCGAACGGAGTTTCGTGCCTTCGTGGAATCTAGTGGTGGCGGCGTGAGCGGAACTCCTTCTGGAAAACGCCGAACCCCCAAAGTTTTTAGGTCAAGGCTTCTTATAGCGAAGAGGAGACCGGGGGTGCCTGGGGACACCCCCTGGCGTGGCCTGGCCTGGCCCGCGCCACCAGGTGGTGTGGCCACCCCAGGGCTCTTCTCCGTCTCGTATTCTAGCTCCTGGAGTCTTCTGGAAAAATAGGCACTTTGGCTTTGGTCCCGTCCAATTCCGAGAATATTCATTTTCTGACTATCCTGGAACCAAAAACAGCAGAAAGCAAAAGTACACTGTGGCTCTTGTTAATAGGTTAGTCTAAGAAATCATATGAAAAGTACTCCAAAGTGTGGACAAAACACAAGAAAGTAGATAAAAACAAGCATGGAGCATAAAAAATTATAGATACATTTGCAATGTATCAACATCCCCAAGCTTAACTCCTGCTCGTCCTCGAGTAGGTAAGTGATAAAAAGAAATAATTTTTGAGGTGACATGCACCATCAAAGACTTGATCAAAGTATTTGCAAAACACTCAAAGCTGGGATCATAGTACTTGAATCATAACATGAAAGACAAAGTTTTAGCAATAAGCAAAGAAACTAAGATGCAACATGAAAAGGCACAAACAAAAGACTCATGAATAACAATGTTTTGCAAGACGTTTGTTTGTTTCACATAAAGAAAACATAGCATAAAAGTATTCAGCCTGTCCCTCAATAGAGTAGCAAATATAAATGCATAGGACACCTTCAAAGTTCATAAGAGTGACTAGATACAATAGTTTAAAACAAGCAATAACAAGTTATGCATCAATCAACTAGTCTTGGGACAATGCACATAGAACTAAGAATGGCCACTATGCTCTCAAAGTAGTGCATAAAGATAGAAGGTGGAGACTCAATGTAATGGTGGAAGAAAAGCCTTTGTAAAAGGAAATAAGGATTTAAGTCTCATAAAGAGCTTCCAAAAATTATGGTACTTATAGCTTTCAGCTCTCATTGCCCCTATCATAAGCATCTTTAAGGTGATTAAGGTTAAACTGACACAACTAAGAGGATATGCTTGACAAGTTATAAACCGAAATCTCATGCCCCTTACTTACGAAAACCGATCCTCATGCTACTCAACTTCAGTCACGAGTAAACTCTTGTCATTGTAAGTATATGTGTATCATTAAGAACCGCCAACGGGTACCCTTGCACATGATACGGAGCTTTCCCATAATCAAAATGACAAGGCAAGGCATAATGAGCATCTCAAATGATCTTTTATTTGCTATTTGCATAGGTTTTATTGAGGATGCTTCATAGAGTGCTCATTATGGTGATGCTGCAAGTTTTCACCATAATTAGGCATGGCTTAGGCTAGCGCCAGCGCTTTCTCTAACACACATACAAACTCCATGATCTTACAAGTTCCACTTTTATTTCACAATCACGGATCCGTAAGCAAAAGAACATGATATCAACGGGGTACAAAGTACAAGTGCAATGTTGAAAGCGTTCCCCATGAAACATGGTTCTGCTAATTTCAACTTATAAAGCGCAAGCATATACACAACAAAGAAGGACCCAATGGTTCAAGTTTATTAGAGGCAAAAAGTAAAGTGTGCCATCAAATTCGTGAGAGATTTAATCACTAGTTTTCTCATAACAAGTGGAAGGTAAACAAAAGCATGAATATACTTGGAATAGCATAAGCTAGTAGGTAGGTATGGTGGACTCTTTGGAATAACTTGGTTTAGAGAGTTGGATGCATGAGTGGAACTCATACTTGGTGGTGGAGGCTAGCAAAAGACTGGGAGCGACAAATGAAAAGAGCAATAATGGCCATAATCATGCAGAGCGACAAAACATCATTGATCAAAGCATAAAGTGATACTACAAGTTGAAAACTAAAGGATCATAAAGGCTTATGGTGACTTGGCATAGTCATAACATGGTGTGAGCATGCGCCAAGTCAACCCAAATAAAGCATCAAAGGAGAATACCACTATACTATGCTTTAATATGCTAAAACAACGCATGATTCATCCAAGGCACATTAAGCAATCTCAATTGTTTATAACAAGTCATGCTATAGAAAAGAATACTAAGCATACATCCAAAACAATATCAAGCATGGCATGATAAAGCATAGGCCACAGTCAAAAACAAGCTCTCTTTACCACTTAAGCATGAGCTTTCCTACTCTTTTCCAATCCAAACCAGACTATTTGAACACCAATGCATGAAAGAGGGGGTCCAACCAATTTATTCAGCAAACCAAGCAAACCACGCAAACTAAAAACCAAAACGAAAACGAAAAAGAAGACGCTCCAAGAACAACACAATTGTGCATGAAACAATAAAAATGAAGTGTTTGAAAGAAACCTGAGATTTTTATTGATGAAGAAGGGGATGCCTTGGGAATCCCCAAGCTTTGACGCTTGTACTTCTTGAATATTTCTTGGGGTGACACGCGTGGCATCCTCAATCTTGGGCTTTAGTCCATCCTTCATCTTATTACTCATTCCTTCCATACACCTGGAAATTTTCCTTCATACAAAACTTCACACAATCTCATTAGCAACATTAGTGCACTTAAGATAAATAAGTCTTAAGGTTCAGTTCTAACACCAAATAAACTTCCATTAGAACACTAGATACTATAGAACTTCCCTCAAAAAGCTCAATTCCCCAAAAAGAACTCAAAAAGGAACCCACAAGAAGCAAATGTAGAAAATGGCAGAAATCTGTCAAAACAGACCAGCAGGTAAAGACGAATTTTTTCGAAGACCTTATGTTGCTCAAATCAAAAAAGTGTTGAACTAATAAAAGTTAGATAACAACCTGGGTCAGAAGCACAAAACATTACAGATCAATACGACATACAAAGCTCTCTCACGAATTTTTACGGTGAAGCACAGAAATCTGTTTCGGGACAGCAACTTTCTCAATCATTACTTCACTCTCATTAGAGGTTACTCTTGGCACAAAAAGCAAATAAAAAGGATAAGGAGCGGTTATTATAGAGGTAATAACTTCCAAGACTCATCTAAAACTCTTGGGTTATCTCCCAACAAGTACTTTTCTTTAACGCCTTTAAGTTAGGCATAAGCAAAAACTGAAATAGATAGAATAGAAGTAAATAGAGATAATCATAATGAAAGCATTGTTTTGTTCAATGAAATCCTTTTGTTAACAAGGTTGATCAGGTCTTGTTACCAAAACAATTCTATATGAGACAAAACTTTGTATCCCACTAATGATTATGTTACCTCAACCTTGATAGCAATGGTCCCAATCATAATAGTTTCAAATTTTTCTCTTCGTATGGGACAATATATTTCTCCAACTTGAATGCCCTCAATATGTTCAATTGAATTCAACTTTCAATCTTCTTGAGGAAATAGACCATGTGTTCATTGAAGGTCACCTTCCCTTGATTACAATTAATAACAGCTCCTGCAGTATTTAAGAAAAGGTCTCCCAAGAATAATAGACATAATATCATCTTCAGGCATAAAAATTTGAGAGGATGCTCTCATAAGAAATATGAGTTGAAGTAAAAGAGAGCATCAAGAAGCAAATTCAAAACACATTTAAGTCTAACCCACTTCCTATACATCGGAATCATGTAAGCAAATAAATTTGCAAAGAACAAAGTGACAGGCATAGGAAGATAAAACAAGAGTAACTTCAAAACTTTCAGCACATAGAGAGGTGTTTCAATACCATGAAAACTCCTACCACCATATTTTCCTCTCTCAAAATAATTTTCAGTAGCCTCATGAATAAACTCGACAATATAACTATCACATAAAGCATGCTTTTTATGATCTACAAGCACTAGAGCCTGATCATAAACATTTTTAAAGGAAACCTCGGGAACATAACATCCATCCTCCTTTAGTAAGCATGGAGGACAATCAAATAATGTAAGGGATAAAGAGTTACTCTCATTAGAAGGTAGGCATGGGTAGCTAATCCATTCTTCCTCCTTTTGTTCATCACTCTCCTCCTCTTTTTCATCTAATGAGATTTCAGGTTCATCAATTTCTTTTTCCATAGGAGCCTGCAAGGCATTAATCTCTTCCATTTGTGGAAAGCATTTATTAAAATACTCAAGAATATAGCCATTTTCATCCTTGTAATTATCAAAGCAAAATTTAAGTATACCATACACCTCATACTTATAAGGTGAATCATCAATACTTTCAAGCAAACTAGCAAGCTCAAAAGCACCCTTCCAAGCAATGAATTCTTCAATTTGTTCTGCATCATAAAATTCATAAATTCCTTTAGCATAGGATGATATGGTATCATTATCACTATCCTCACATTAAAAAGGGAGGTGTTTATACCTCTTTCTGCAACAAGACTCATCACAGCAATAAGTAACATTATAAGTAGAGCACACGTTTCTAGCAATGGTATACAATCTATCAATTTGTTCCCATAAGTGTTTCCCTTTTTGTGACAAGCGGTGTTCCTTATAATAATATTTTTGATCTTCCGTGAACCCACCTTGCCAATAAGCTCTAGTTTCAAAGAAACCAACCATTGACAACAAGCATGATAAAGCAAGACAATAACAGACCAACGAAAATAACAACTAGAGTAGGAACTATTTTTTTTGTAATTTTGATAAAGAAACAAGCAAACAACGAGAAAGATAAACTTAGCTTGAACAATAGTGATTCCAAGTGAACTTGATAAATAAAGCTATGCTCCCCGGCAACGCCGCCAGAAAATAGTCTTGATGACCCACAAGTATAGGGGGTGTATCGCAGTATTTTCGAGGGAAGTGAAACCCAATTTATTGATTCGACACAAGGGGAGCCAAAGAATACTTATCAGTCTTAACAACTGAGTTGTCAATTCAGCTGCACCTGGAAACAATCTTGCTCACAGCGGTTTATCAGTAGCAACAGTTTTGTAGTAGGAATAGTAAAGTAACAGTAGTAGCAAAACAAAGACAGTAGTAACGAAAGCAGTAAACAGTGGGATTCGAGTGCGGTAGGCATAGGGATGGATGGACGGGCGTTGCATGGATAAGACAATTCACATAGCAATCAGAACATAGGGCAATTGCAGATAAATAAGATAAAGCACCCAAGTGCTAGACAATCCTAGGCATGTGTTCCATATATAGTCATACGTGCTCGCAATGAGAACTTGCACAACATCTTTTGTCCCACACCCGTTTTGCAGCGGGGCCTCTAGGGAACTACTAGCAATTAAGGTGCTCCTTTTAATAAAGCATCGGAGCAAAGCATTAACACTCCGTGAACACATGTGATCCTCACATCAAAGCCTTTCCCTTCCGGCTATCCCAATTTCTGTCACTTCGGACCATAGATTTCGGACAACGACGTATGTATAAAACTTGTAGATAAGACCAAAAACAATACTATCACAATGAATCAATAATAAGTTCAGATCTGAAATCATGGCACTCGGGCCCTAGTGACAAGCATTAAGCACAACAAAGTTGCAACAAAGTCATAAAGCACTAATAAGAGATACTAGGCACCATGCCCTAACAATTTGATGCCATTACATGAATGATCTCATCCAATCCCTACCATCCCCATAGCCTACAGCGGGGGATTACTCACTCATAGATGGGGGAAACATGGATGGTCGATGGAGAAGCGATGGTGATGATGATGGCGATGATCTCCTCCAATTCCCCGTCCCGGCAGGGTGCCAGAACGGAGTTTCTGGTGTTGTTACGTGGAATCTGGTGGTGGCGGCGAAGCGGAACTCCTTCTGGAAAAACGTCGAACCCCTCGAAGTTTTTTTGGTCAGAAGGCTTCTTATAGGCGAAGAGGGAGTCCGAGGGGGTGCTTGGGGGACCCACACCACCCCCTGGCGCGGCTTGGCCTGGCCCACGCCACCAGGTGGTGTGGCCACCCCAGGGCTCTTCTCCGTCTCGTATTCTAGCTCCTGGAGTCTTGTGAAAAAATAGGCACTTTGGCTTTTGTCCCATCCAATTCCGAGAATATTCATTTTCTGACTTTCCTGGAACCAAAAATAGCAGAAAACAGGCAGCTGGCACTGTGGCTCTTGTTAATAGGTTAGTCTAAGAAATTATATGAAAAGTACTCCAAAGTGTGAACAAAACACAAGAAAGTAGATAAAAACAAGCATGGAGCATCAAAAATTATAGATACATTTGCAATGTATCACCTTACGCATATACGGCTATTCCTCTGTCTAATAAGCCAGTCAACCCGGTGTCCCCTAAAAAAAGTAGAGCCATCATGTAACCCTAGCCCGCCTCCTCCCTCTTCTCATCCCCCTTAGCGGCATTGCAGTGTGTACTTCTTGCTATTTAGTTTGGGATAATAGACTATAAGCCCTAGAGCTTAATCTAGATACTAGACCCCTACTTCTAGAGCTAATCCCTAGACCATATATCGATATGATATAGCTATGCCCTCGATTCATACCCTAAACACTAATACCTAAACCCTAGACCATAAACTCTAGACACAACTTTGAAATGGCACATCATTTGAATGCCCTAAACCTTAGACACCACTTTGCACTGGCACGTCATTCGGAAAACTTCAACCCTAGACCTATAGCCTAGATCTATATTGTGG
Source organism: Avena insularis (assembly GCA_023614405.1). Taxonomy (NCBI): domain Eukaryota; kingdom Viridiplantae; phylum Streptophyta; class Magnoliopsida; order Poales; family Poaceae; genus Avena; species Avena insularis. The sequence goes on from CM042694.1 coordinate 104,756,284, forward strand.
TCCCCTAAATATTGACTCTAAATAATCCTCTATAGTTACATGTATACCCTAGACCCCTAGATCATATACCTACACCATAAACCCTAGACACGACTTTGATGTGACACCTCCCTCAACAACCCTAGACCTAAACCACTAGATCTAAGTCTTGGACACTAAACCCTAGATAGATCTTTGAAGTTTCACCTTCGTATGAAACCCTAAACCCTATTCATATGGCCTAGACCTATGGACCTAGACACTAATCCCTAAACCTAGAGCATAGACCATAGACCCTAGACACTAGACCCTAGACAGAGACCCTAAACCCTAGACATAACTTTTCAGTAGAACTTCCTTCGAGAACCTACACCCTTAATCCTATACCTAGACCCTAAACCTTAGACATGTATTTGAAGTGGCAACTCCTTCGGAAACCCTAAACCATATACATGGACACAAGATCTATGCCCTAAACCCCTACATTTATACCATAATACCTAGACCATAGAACATAAACCTTTGAGGTGGCACCTTCTTTGAAAACCTTGAACCATATACATGGACACAAGATCTATACCCTAAACCCCTACATTTATAGCATAATACCTAGATCATAGAACATAGACCTTTGAAGTGGCACCTCCTTCGAAAACCCTAAACGCTAGATACAACTTTGAAGTGGCACATCCTTGCAAAAACCCTAAACCCTACACACGACTTTGAAATGGCACCTCTTTCAGAAACCCTAGACCTATATCGTCCTCGATCTATACTCTAGTCCCCTGGATCTAAACGCTAATCCTCAATCAAGTATCAACACATATCCTCGCCTTTTTAGTAAGAGGATATCACATGCATGTATGTGTACTATAGTACTAGTTGGTATTAGAAACCAGAATTAGTCATCATATGGAAATAGAAACAGTCGAGTAGGTTGGTCTATCATTGGGGTCGCGGCCATATGGGAGGCTCGGCTGATTCAACCGATCATGTTGTGGCCACCGCTAGCAGCAGGACGACGCCAACTTGTACGGGTGCGTTACCGTCACTAGTGGAAACGAGGCCTTTGGTTGATCCTGGAAATGGGCTTTAACACCGGTTCCTGTACCAGCGTGGCCCGTGCAGCAAAAAGGAGCCCCCCTTTAACACCGGTTCATGGCACGAACCGATGTTAAAGGCCTACCGATGGGTCAGCCCCCTTTTAACACCGGTTCGTGGATTGAACCGGTGTTAAAGAAACTATATAACCGCAGCCCACACCCCACTCTTCCATTTTTTCACTATCTCATTTTGGAGCCTAGCAAGAGGGTGTGAAGTGTGCTAGTTTGTGTTTTTCGTATGCACAAGAGGTGTTCGGTGAAATGCCCGAGAGCTCAAAATAAGTTTTCTCGTTGCTCTTTCCTTCTCGGTCGAGGTCGGCAACTATCCTTTCATGTGTCATTGATGTACTATATATATAAATGGTCATCTCCCTATTATTTTTTGATATATACTATATATTAATGCAGATGAACCGGCAATGGATGTACGGTGACCGCCGCACTTCTGAGTACATTACGGGCCTCCAAAATTTCATCGTTGTGGCTAATGCAAACCGTGGTCACAATGGTTTTATGTACTGTCCGTGTGTTCACTATCAGAACAAGAAAGACTACTCAAATACTAGAACCATTCACGCCCACCTGCTTCGATCCGGTTTCATGCCCGGCTATAATTGTTGGACCAAGCACGGAGAAAAAGGGGTTGTGATGGAAGACAACGAAGAAGAAGAGGATGATGACAACTATCATAATATGTATCCTGAATATGATGATACTGCAACGGGGGTAGATAATGAAGATCAAGAGGCAGCAGATGGGCCCGCTGATGACGATCTTGGTCGGGCCATTACTAATGCAAAGGAAGAATGTGAAACTGAAAAGGAGAAGGAGAAGCTGGAGCAGATGTTAAAGGATCACAAAACATTGTTGTACCCAACTTGCGAAGATGGCCACAAAAAGATTGTCTGCCCTCTAGGATTAGACGTGCAGAAGATACATGCCTGCATTAATGACTGCATCCTCTACCGCGGTGAGAAGTACGAGAATTTGGATGCATGCCCAGTATGCACTGCACTGCGGTATAAGATCAGACGAGACGATCCTGGCGATGTTGAGGGCGAGGCCCCTAGGAAGAAGGTTCTGCCAAGGTTATGTGGTATGCTCCTATAATACCACGGTTAAAACGTCTCTTCAGAAATAAAGAGCATGCCAAGTTGTTGCGATGGCACATGGAAGACCGTAAGAAAGATGCGCTGTTGAGACACCCCGCTGATGGGTCACAGTGGAGAAAAGTCGAGCGAGAGTACCCGGACTTCGCACGTGACGCAAGGAACTTAAGGTTTGGTCTAAGTACAGATGACATGAATCCTTTTGGTGAGCAGAGCTGCAGTCACAGCACCTGGCCTGTGACTCTATGTATCTATAACCTTCCTCCTTGGTTATGTATGAAGAGGAAGTTCATTATGATGCCAGTGCTCATCCAAGGCCCGAGGCAACCCGGCAACGACATTGATGTGTACCTAAGGCCATTAGTTGAAGAACTTTTACAGCTGTGGGCCAAACCAGGTGTACGTATGTGGGATGAGCACAAAGGGGAGCCATTTGACCTACGAGCATTGCTTTTCGTAACCATCAATGATTGGCCTGCTCTTAGTAACGTTTCAGGCGCAAACAAGGGATACAATGCATGCACGACTATTTAGATGAGACTGAAAGTGTATATTTGGATAAATGTAAGAAGGTTGTGTACCTAGGGTATCGTCGATTTCTTGAACACGCATCCAAGAAGAAAGAAAGGCAAGCATTTCAAACGTCTGGCGTAACCCCGGAGGAAGCCCGTCCTCCGCATCGGTGAGGAGGTATTTGGTATGGTCAAGGACCTATAGGTAATCTTTGGAAAAGGTCCTGGCGATCTATCTGTTCGAATGACGATGCCGGACACGCGCCCATGTGGAAGAAGCAATCTATATTTTGGGGCCTACCCTATTGGAAAGTCTTAGAGGTCCGCTCTTCAATCGACGTGATGCACGTGACGAAGAATGTTTGCGTGAACCTGCTACGCTTCTTAGGAGTGTATGGAAAGACAAAAGATACACCGGAAGCACGGCAGGACCAGCAACGTCTGAAAGACCCTGTAGTGCCTATGCATCCTGAGAACGAGAAGGGTTAACGATGCCACTTAACTCCTGTCACCACGCTCTTACTAAAGCGAGAAGGAAATCTTTTTGAATGCCGAGCAACATCAAGGTCCGTCGGCTTCGTCGAATATAAAGGGAATAATAAATATGGCGTAGAAAAAATTCCAAAACCTGAAGTCTCATGAATGCCACGTGATTATGACACAATTGCTTCCGATTGCATTGAGGGGCTTCTACCGAAAATGTTCGGTACCCATTGTGAAGCTATGTGCATTTCTCAATGCAATATCTCGAAGGTAATCGATCCAAAGCCTACCGTGGTTCTGCATGATGTGGCCCAATGTCTTGTCAGCTTTGAGTTGGTGTTCCCACCATCCTTCTTCAATATTATGACGCATATCCTGGTTCACCTAGTAGAAGAGATTGCCATTCTCGGTCCTGTATTTCTACACAATATGTTCCCCTTTGAGAGGTACATGGGAGTCTTAAAGAAATATGTTCATAACCGTGCTAGGCCAGAAGGAAGCATCTCCAAGGGCTATGTAACAGAGGAGGTCATTGAGTTACTGTTGATTTTATTCCTGACCTTAAAGGCGATTGGTGTTCCGAATCACGACATGAGGGGAGACTGCGTGGAAAAAGGCACCCTAGGATGTAAAGCGATGATATGTAGGACGGGCATTCTCTCAATCAAGCACACTACACGGTTTTACAAAGATCTATCTTGGTTGCCCGTATATCAATGAACACAAGAATTTAATACGCCTCAAACACCAGGCGGTCGATGAATGGATTATAATTGAACACATGGCGAGTTTTGGCGGCTGGCTGCAAAGACTTCTCATAACACCACTGTTGGGGATCAGCTGTACTTGTTGGCCAGGACACCATCTTCGACTCTATGTACTTTCCAAGGGTACGAGATAAATGGGAATACATTTTACACGATAGGCCAAGATAAAAAGAGCACCAACCAAAATAGTGGTGTCCGCTTTGATGCAGCAGAAGACAATAGGCAAAAGACCACGTATTATGGGTTCATAGAGGAGATATGGGAACTTGACTATGGACCTAATTTTAAGGTCCCCTTGTTTCGATGCAAATGGGTCAAGCTAACAGGAGGGAGGGTTGAGGTAGACAAGAAGTACGGAATGACAACGGTGGATCTCAACAATCTTATGAAGGTAGACAAGAACTTAGACGAACCATTCGTTATAGCCAATGATGTGGCTCAGGTTTTCTATGTGAAGGACATGTCTACCAAACCGAAAAAAAGAAAAAATAAGCAAACAGATACATCACACGATGAGCCAAAGCGTCACATAGTTCTTTCAGGGAAAAGAAACATCGGGAGTGGAGGACAAGACAGACATGTCAGAAGATTATAATAAGTTTGATGAAATTCCGCCCTTCAGAGTGAAGACTGACCCAACCATCCTGTTAAACGGTGTTGATACTCCATGGTTACGGCCTACGCGATCATAAGATTGACTATATGTATTAATTGAGCCATTTTTGGCACACATATGTATCTCAACATGGAAATCAATGTCATATTTCTTCTGTTAACAGTATATGTATTAAATGAGCCATTTTTCTTCCTTCTATTTCTTCCCTCCATTTTTCTTCCCGCCATTTTTTCTCGCCATTTTTCTTCCCGCCATTTTTTCCCGCCATTTTTCTTCCCGCCATTTTTTTTAAGACTCAGGAAGAGGGTTCCTGCCAAGGTGATGTTGTACCGATGGCATGAATCCTTTTGGGGAGAAGCTGATCCACAAAGACTGGCGTGACTCTATGTATCTACAACCTTCCTCCTTGGTTGTGCATGAAGCGGAAGTTCATTATGATGCCAGTGCTCATCCAAGGCCAGCAACCTTAACGACATTGTGGGCCAAAAGATGGGGGCCTTATCTGGGAGGCGTATCTGGGAGGGCCTTATCTGGGGGGTGGCTAACCTTTAGTACCGGTTGGTGGGTGCAACCGGGACTAAAGGTGGTTTTTGTGTCATCTAACAAAACTATCGGTGGGATAAGGACACATGGGTAACCTTTAGTACCGGGTGGAGGCTCAAACCGGGACTAACGCTGTCGGTAGGATAAGGACGCGTGGGTGGACTACACTGCTCGATGTAGCGCCAGCGCATTTACTGTCGGAGGAAGAAGACAAAGTAGAAGCGGCGCCGTGCCTATAAAAGGAGCATCGATACGCCATGGCAAGCAACTCAACAAGCCAACATGGATGGAGAGTTTCATCCCCATGGATGGAGGAAAGGGTTGGGAAATCTCCCGTGGCGGAACTTCTCGAAGATGCCCTTGGTGCACACGCCCTATGGCATCTTCGGAAGTTCCGCCTTGGAAAATATTTTCCTGCTAGCCTGTGAAAGACTACATCTCCGCCTCCCTGGGGTTAGAGGTATGGTGGAAGACATAGGATAGAGTGGAGAGAGGCGGCAGATATGAGTGTAGATGTGCTATGGCAACGACCAAGCCAACATGGATGGAGAGTTTCATCCCCATGGATGGAGGAAATATTTTCCCGCCATTTTTCTTCCCGCCATTTTTCTTCCCGCCATTTTTTCCCGCCAGTTCTTCACTATATATATATATATATATATGTAGGGTTGGCCTCCATTGTCATTGGACATCTCTAGACTCATATCTGCAACCTCATCACTCTTTCCCATGGCTTCCACCGTAGCACTAACCCCTAGGGAGGCGGAGGCGCTTTGGCGCCGAACTACTCCCTGCCCGCCCATCGTGTCCCCGTCGGCTGGATGCTGAGCGCCGGAGGCGTGCCGGTTCCTCCTGTCCCTCTAGGTGTGGCGCGCCGGATGGCCATCACGAACCACTACTACTTCGAGCTCACGCCGGAGCAGCGGAGGAATCCCAGATGGCATCCCGACTATTCCCTACTTGGGAAGCCTTCTTCGTGGATCGGCGTGAGAGGGCGCTTGCCAGGCACGAGGAGGACGGGCCACCTGCTCCGAACTTCAACGAGGCCGGCCGTCGGCTATGGTGGCGCGGTTGGACTCTCCAGAGCGTCATGGCCTATGACACTGCCGCCGACTCTAACCCCCGTCTGCGCTACCCTCAAGTCTAGCCCACGCGTACTCAGCCTTCAAGGTTCAATTACCGACCCGGCGACAGCGATAGCGACGGCGTGATACGACGACTACTGATGGCGAGTATTACAGTGTAGGCAGGAGCATGGTGAATCACTCCAACATTCTGAAACAAGTTCGGCCGATTGTTACTTAATCTGGCCATGTATCTTAATTTTCAGTTCTTTTATGTATCTTAATTTTCAGTCGTGCTTTATGTAACTTACTATTAGTTGCATTCTGTATTTTAATTCCAGTTCTATCTCCTTCACAAAATGACCTATCTCATTCGAGGTTTCTTGGCTTTCGGGTCAAATGACCAATGTTATGGCTAGAATCAAGGCATAGTTTGTGATAATAAGGCCATATTGTGCATACATGTGCATCATGGTATGGCAAACAATGTTGCAAGAGGAAGTTTTCCTTTTTATCGCACCAAAAAGGCATTTTCCATTTTCCGAGCATAAAAAACGGACGGTTTTGTGAAGCAACCACCAAACGGCTAATTCAAAAAACCACCACCACATTTTACAAAAATACTAGACCACCTTATATGGATAATGTACCAACAGGGGGATCTGAAACCTTTTCCACCTCACGGTGAAAAGACAAATTCTACCGAATCGGCGGGAAGTGGGTCGATATGAACTACAGGTACATGATACGATACTCATGATTTTTCACAAAAATCATTTTTAGGTTCACAATATGCTATTTTATCAAAAATCCAATGCAAGTTGAGCGAGGCTTTGTCAGATTCAAGTGTATACAAAAGATGCGGCATTTAAATATCCAATCAATTCAAAAATGTTAATACAAAATAAAATATGATTTGCTCTAATAAAATAGGGTTAGATTCCTTTTTAGATGCTTAATATTTCTTATGTTCAAAGTTTTAGGATTTGACAATTTATTTTTGTTTGAATTGAATAATCAAAAATTATATGTAAGTGTTTTAATCATTTTGAAAATTTTCATCTAAAGTAAATATAAAATGATTTTACATGAATGGATAGATATTATTTTTCTGAAAATTATGATATATTATTCATATTTTTCTGAGTTGAAATGAATAAGATATGAATTTTCTAAATTCATATCCTCTTTTTTGAATTATAAATGCCCCCACCCCTTTAATGCATGAAATAAATGCCCCCCCTTTAACACCGGTTCCAGCCACGAACCGGTGTTAAAGAAAGATTTATTCGTTCATGCCCCCCTTTAACACGGTTCGTGGTCGAACCGGTGTTAAAGAAAGCTGAATAATCTCTTTAACACCGGTTCCAGCCACGAACCGGTGTTAAATGGGGGGGGTTATAACGCGCGCGCCACCACCCCTTCCTTCTTCCCCCAGCCAGAGATCGATTCTTCCCCCGAGCCCTACTCGTCCGTGCCGCCACCCGCAGTCATCCGCCGCCCCCGTCTTGCCGGAATATGCCGCGCCGCCAGCCAGATCGATCCTAGGCCGAGCTCGAATCCGCCGCTCCTCCCTAGCGTGACCTCCGCAAGGTGAGCCTCCCGTCCTCTCGATCCCCATCAGCTTCGATCGGTTGGATTCAGGTGCATATACTGCGGGCGGATGGGCTGAGGGCGGGCTGAGAGCCTCCCGTCCCTCTCCCGTACTGATGCCAAGCTGAGGGCGGGCTACCGCTACACCGCGTCGAGGTCGCGGGCGGATGGGCTCCCAAGGGACGTGTGGGAGGTGCAGCTGTGCGTGCTGCGGGCGAGGTCAAAACACGGCGGCAGAATGCGAGGAGATGCAGCGGCAATCGAATATAGCGTATCTGTTTCTAATTCGATTTTGTTTACACAAGATTATTTTGTAAGCTGCGGGCGAGGTCAGAACAGCGGCAGAATGCGAGGATTTTGTTTACACGACGACGGTGTTGTGCGAGCCGAGGCGCAGCGAGAAGACGGGACCGTGGCGTGCGGCGAGGCGGCACAGAGTGGCGTGGAAGGGCTTGTCGATGAGGTGGAGATGGCCGAAGAAGGGGATGGCCCTCGGGCTCGGCGGGACCCTTATTATTATATTCTTGTTCTTGCCGGCGACGACGAGGAAGCGGAAGAGGAGAAGGGAGGCGAGGGATTAGTAGTGATTTAGTTAGGGATTTTAGTGTGATTTTGTTAGTTAATTAGTGTGATTTTGTTAGTTAATTAGTGTGATTTTGTTAGTTAATTAGGGATTTAGTAGTGATTTAGTTAGGGATTTTAGTTAGGGATTTTAGTAGTGATTTAGTTAGTGATTTTAGTAGTGATTTAGTTAGGGATTTTAGTTAGGGATTTTAGTTAGTTTATTATTAGGGCTTAGGGTTTTATTAGGGATTGGGGTTTATTAGGGATTAGGTTTAGTTAGAATACTTAGTTAATGAGGTTTAGTTTCGTTAGTGATAGGTTTAGGGTTATTGTTATTAGGGCAATATATACTTAGTGATTTAGTCACTGTTTATGTTTTATGATTGTTTATTGCTATTATTTAGTTATGCCGCGTCCATCTCGTCCGAGCCTACTGGACTCCGTCGGGGATGTCCGAGTCTGGGCTCCGTCGGGTTGGCACTGGGAGGTGCTACCTGTCGGGACTCGTACCTTGGTGAGGAATCCGGGTATCATCGTCGACTCGGAGCTTCTTTGGTGGCGTCCATAAGGTCCAGGAGCGGTGCAGAGGGAGCCAGCCCCCGAGGAGGTGGTACGTCGTCGTATCAGGGAGGAGGACGAGCATGTACGGCGATACATGTATCTTTTGGAGACTAGGTTCTCCAATATCTGGCAGGTTCACGGATCTCACCCGAGCTATTCTCCGGTGATGGTTCCTCTTCTGTGGCTGCAGAGCTCCCTTGACAAGAGCACGCTGGCCGCGTTTGCTAGTTTATCTTAATAATGTACTTTATCTTATACTTTATCCTATAATGCACCCGAACTATTCTCCGGTGATGTATTAATAATGTACTTTATATTATACTTTATCCTATAATGCACCCGAGCTATTCTCCGGTGATGTATTAATAATGTACTTTATCTTATACTTTATCCTATAATGCACCCAAGCTATTCTCCGGTGATGTATTAATAATGTACTTTATCTTATATTATTGTACTTTATCTTAATCACTAAATCTTAGATCCGAGTTGTCGCGTATGAATCCAAGTCCACTTGAATGTTTACTCTCTTACTCTAGATAATATTATTGTTTTAGAAACTATGGATCCACTTAGTAGAAACCTTGAAGAAGAAGAAATAATGGAGAACATTATCGATGAGGACACCTCACAATATCTAGACTTGGAGGGACATGATGACAACTCAAGTAGTTATGGAGAAGATGAAGACTCCGGTGAACGCAATTTGGTGATTACAAAGTCCGGCGAGGTATATGCATTGATTAAGCCTCTGCTGACTTCCACCAACAATCTTCTTCTACATGTATTAATTAACGCTTCTTTCTTCTTTTAGCCCTCTGGATCGACCAGCCAACAACCATCTTCTTGTACGAAAAAGAGCAAGCGAGGCGCGAGCCATCGGTTGAAAGATCGTGTAAAGTTCACGATCGAAGCAGTCCGTGTTGATGGCAGGCCGATGGAGCCCAAGAAGGCCGCAGACAAATTTGTACGTCAGGCTGGAGTTGTTGTTAGGGACCAAATCCCAATCATAATTGAATATTGGAATAAGCCAAAGAAGGGCGACGGTACCTTTGTCGATGAAAGATCCAAAGAAACGCTTTGGAATTCACTGTTGGTAAATTTCACCCTTCCGCCAGAGGAGGATGAAAACAAACCGGTTATAAAGGAAAAGGTCAAAGAGTGGACTCTAAAGAAGATGGCTGAAGCTTTCCGCAACTGGAAGACAAAATTGAACAAATTTGTCAAAGCTGGCGAGACTCCAGATTTCAAAGACGCATATTATGCGAAGATAAGACCTCACTGGCACGAATTTTTGGCATACAAGGAAGGTGCTATATCTACAAAGAGGTCAGAAACCAATACGCTAAATGCCCAGAAGAAGGAATATCACCAGAGGACAGGGTCAGGTGGCTACATATCTCAGAGGCCTAAGTGGGAGGAAGCTGAGAAGGCCCTGCGCGACAGAGGGATCACACCCCAGACACATGGGTGGGACCTACGTGCAAAGACTTGGTTCTACGGAATCGGGGCAAGGTTGGACCCAGAAACAAGATTGTGTATCTTCTCAACCAGCCTCCTTGCCAAACCCGTCACTGAACTCATCACGGCATACAAGGAAACAGCCGCCAGGACCTTCCATCCCGACAGAGAATGACTAGCTCACACGCGCCATCGGTAAAAAAGAACACTGGACATGCACGAGGCACGGGGTATGACGTGGAAGGATGGGTTTGCCGAGTGGAGCGACTCTTACAGATGGCGCGCGAGAAAGAAAAAAAGCGTCTGAGCGGATGACACAGATAGAACATGCACTTGTGGCGCTGAAGGCGCAAGTGAATGCACAATGAAGCCATCAAGCTACCGGTCCATCTCAGCGGCACGAAGAGCCTGCATTGAAAGCCGCCGGACTGCAGCGGAAAAAGCAGCGTGGCTTTCACGAAGAACGTCATTACGCTTGAAATGGCGGGTCCTCGATACCCCGTGGATGAGATCACGGAGAGCGAACACGCTGAGCTGCATGTGAGATTAATGGGCTTATCCATTAAGGTGGTATCGGCTATGCCTTACCTCCGTAGCTGGTGGAACTTACCACGCCGACCGATTCAGATGGCTATGCTATTGTCGGGTGGATGAGGTTGTGAAGGAATATGAGGAAGCACAGCTTGACCATGCTACGGTGAAGGGGAAACTCAACTCAAATTTGCGGTGAAAACAACCATTCTTTGGAAGAAGGAACACATTGTGCTTCCAAATTGAGGCCATCGGCACCCCCGCCGTCTCCCATGCGTCGCGATCTGAGCCGCTTTAGCCATCTCCGGCGTTGCAGCCATCTCCGGCGCGCCAGCCATCTCCTGCCCGTCGGCCATCTCCTACGCGACAGCCATCTTCGGCACGCCAGTCATCTCCTGCCCGTCAGCCATCTCCGGCGCTTTAGCCATCTCCTCAGCGTAAGCGGAAGAGCACTGCCACGAAGAGCATCACTAGCACCGAAGAGTTCAAAAACTACGTCCGCAGCCTTCCGCCAAGCCATTGCCGGTTTTACTGTGGAATCGTAGCGACGAGGAGACCAATAGGATCTCAGAAGAAGAGGTCAAGAAATTCTTTGCACCTAGATGGGCCGAGCCAAAGGAGAAAATAGATCCGGCGGTGGTGGAGAAGTTTTACAAAAATCTTTTGAAACCTGAAACCCCACTTGTGCCGGACTACGAGCGCCAGATTTTGAAGGCGGATGCAAGGCGCCGTAGGGAGACTGAAAGTAGCAGTCGTGCGGCACCCCAGAAAATAGTTCCCATGCTCGGAGAGCAGGAAAACCAATCATGTGCCCCGCTCCAAGTGTTCGACACACGGGACACTCCTCCCGTAAATGATTACGAGGCAGAGCTACAAAGAAAGGCCAATGAGATGGGGATGACTTACATTGCATACTTGAACATCATGGGAGACAACTTGCCCAAATGCGATGCCAACCCCATACAGCCATGGAAGTATGGGAAGAATCTCGTCAAGAAAGGGGAGCTCAAGAATCTACCAACAAAGATGCAAAGACTGCACAAGTGGTACCTTGATTTCTGCAAGACGAGAAAGGAAGAATGGATCATGGCGCATATAAGAGATGAGATTTTCTTGTGCGGAGACGACGAGATCGACTTCAACATTGAAGACTTGCATTTTCTATTCAATCAGAAGGAACTCGACAAAGCTGCCGTCAGCCTTTATTGTGTGTAAGTACTATTTCTGTATTTTCTATCTCATCTTATTCACTTCATTAATTGCATGTATATATATATATGCTCACCATATATGTATATACTATTATGCAGGAAAAAGGTTATGGAATGCATGAAAGGAGGACCTTTTGACATTGGGTTCGTTGACCCAAATAGAGTTCATGAAGAAGTGGTAAGAACCAAACCCGGGCAAACAGAAGATTTATTGCTAAGGTCTTTACTGAGACAACAAACCAAAAGGGAAATACTATTGCCTTATAACTTCTCGTGAGTACCGTTACCCTCTCTTGTACATATTCTGTTTCGGCTTACTCGATGTTAAGTGTAACTGATGATGAGTTATGCGTGCGTAGGTTCCACTTTATTCTGCTAGTCATTCAACCTGACTCAGGAAAAGTCCTTGTCATGGACTCGTTACGAAAAGAAAAGAGCGATGGGCAGACTTTAGAGAGATGCTCCAGAGGTAATTTCAATCATATTATCGCACTAGATCGGCAACTTTCGTGACAACAAGTAATTAATTACTCCTTTATCCATTTTCTTTGCCGGACAGGGTTTGGAAAAGGTTCACGGGCAGGGCCGTGGGTGAATGGTCAGAAGAACTAAAATTTGTAGACCAAAATGTAAGTAATACTAGCTAGCTAGGTCTGCGTATCTCTTTGATTCTGCTTCCAATTCCATTATATCATGCTTTATTGATTATTATTTTGATTGAACTCTCTATTCTCGTAAAGTGCGCGCATCAGGGACACGGCAATAACTTATGTGGGTACTATGTTTGCGAGTTCATTCGCAACACGATATGTGCGACGGGCCAAGCCGCACTAGAACAACTTAGAGTAAGTAAACAAAGTACACAACATTATTTTATTACCATTAATTGTGTTGAGTTTTATTCTTATATATATATTGACCCTATTCTTCATATATATTCAGATCGAACGGATGCGGGACCAACTCCTACCATTTGACCGCATACGAGCCATTCAAGAGGAATTGACGGGATTCATACTTGATGAGGTCGTCACGCCTGGCGGAGAACTCTTTAGATATCCACCAAAATAAACGTTGTATATATGATTGAACGTGTTTGTCTTGTACTTGATGCTTCAATGTTTACGGAGAATACCACACAATGACGATATTGTGTATAATAATAGTTGCTTAATTATTCATGTACTCGTATGTACCGATGACGATGTATGTGTATACCGCTCCCGATCGATTCCCCCTCTCCCCCCTCCCCGTCCCCGCAGAAATACGCCCAGAACGGGACAGGGGCAGAACTCTGCCGCGGCAGAGATTTAGACAATTTTTCTGCCGCGGCAGAGATTTATCTCCTTTTCCTGCCGCGGCACAGAACCTTTAACACCGGTTCGTGTTACGAACCAGTGTTAAGGGGGGGGCTGAGCCCTACGACAGCCCCACGTGCGCCACCCTTTAACACCGGTTCGTAGGGAGACCCTCTAACACTGAACCCTCAACAGCGGTTCTACAACCGCTGTTAGAGGGCCCTCCAAACCGGTGTTAGAGAGGGCCGTGTACACTAGTGCGTAGCGCCCTGCAGCTGCCGTGGAGGATACCGTGCAAGTAGGATGTGCCAACTCCTAGTTCCACCCACATTCCACGTCGCATGTGTCAACTCACGGATCCACGTGCATTTTATCATTTTCTAGACTATCATATCGTTTCATGTGCTCGGTCTAGATTTTCATCCATGAAGGAGGACGTGTTTTGTCAATTAAGTACAGTAATTCCGTATATACTTTTTTATCACACAAATAGCCGGTGACACTTTAGTTTTGGCACATATGTACCGAGGCACGTACGCATGCATATATTTGTTTCTCCAGCCCGTGTTCTACATACATAGTATGTGTACGTAATAGTAAGTGCAGTAGCTATTAATTTGTACAGTCAAGGATTGGGTGCCCATGCATGCTGGTCAACGCGCATGTGTATGGAGCCGGCCACCAAAAAATGTTGGACAGCTCATCTCATCTACCACGCGCGGACTTGACGACAACCGCTAGCTGTGATCGAGTGTCGGTCTTTTGCTCCAATTAATCCGGTTATTAATTAATTAGTAAAATGAATAATGATGATGAGTAATGCATGGCACATGCATTATGCATACTTCGTGTTGTTGCTAGTCAGTCTAATTTAGCACAATGTAGGTACGTACTCCCTCTGTTTGGGATTCTAGGTCCGGAGAACCAAATCGGCAATACCAAGACAGCTGCATGCGAAGTCCTCGGTGGCGGTTTATATCCTTACTAACTGCAGCTATAATCTCTCATCTTAATTAGGCCAGCTATCTCCTCTTCTTCCCTTTCTTTCCATCGCACGGCCAAAACTAGAGGCGATCCGCGGGAGCGAGCACTCGCCAATCCATCGTCAGGAAACAAGCCGTCCATTGGGAAGTTCCGCTTGCCATGGATCGCATCCTTCCTCCTCTAGCTGAACACACTCGCCAATCCATCTTCTCCTTCTAGCTACAACACCATGGCTGAATTCGATCTAAACTTGAGGCAGCAGGAGCGGGCGTCCATGGCATCGGCAGTGCGAGCTCGCGGCTGGGCCTGGCAGGTCGCAGCCGGAGCATCCTCGTCGCGAGCGACAACAACCCTAGGACATCCTCAACACGATGCTTTTCCAGCGATGGACCAAGGGACATCCGTCGTCCGGCTGCTAGTTTTTATCTCCATGTTCTAACGATCCTTGTGAGGAACCTTGGGAGGAAGACGAGGATATAATTAATTCGGCCAGTGGTTAGCGAGAAGGAGGGAGATGAGGAGTAGAAGAAAAGGTCTCTCACGACTGGGCGTAGAAATTATTAGCACGGAAATTAAGAAGACTTAATGGCATCGCTTATAATTTAGAAATATCTGGAAAAGGTCTCCGGACCTAGATTCTCAAACAGAGAGAATACTAATTAGTCAGCTACCAGCTAGCACAACGTAGGCTTCAAAATATAAGATGTTTTAGCTTCATGAAAAGAGTGTATCTAGACCATTTTTAGTGTGTAGATTCATCTAAGTTTGGATTAAACCTACACACTAAAAGTGGTCTAGATACACTCCTTTTATAAACCTAAAACATCTTATATTTTAAAACGGAGGGAGTACGTACTACGCGCCTAGTTTGGTTCATCTTAGTGTACACCTAATACTAGTAAACACTAAGAAATTTCAAAATGCTTATAAAAACCTCAGAAATGATTATATATTTGTTATGTCCAATTTTTTTCAAATCTAAATAGACTAGACTTGTTTGACCATTTGCCACTAATGGTTTCGCCCAGAATAGTGATTCTCGAGATCTCGCGGTTTTTATTAGCATGTCGAGGAACTTTGTTACCAGAAAATAGGATTCGGAAATTCGGGTTGGTCGGAGAAAAACTCGGGACAGAAAAAAAAAAGGCCGTTTTAGATTGGCTAGTTAGATCCATTGCGAAGACTAGTAGTGATACATGCCTAGCTAGTTAGGTCTCAATTCTCTTTCATTTCAAAAAGGAAAAGGGAAAAAAGTTCTCTATTACTCCCTCTAACCCAAATTAGTTGACTTAGATTTGTCTAGATTCGAATGTATCTAGACTTGTTTTAGTGCTAGATACCTCCGAATCTAGACAAAACCAAGTCAACTAATTTGGGTCGGAGGGAGTATTATTATTCTATCCACAAATATATCTTCCGGAGCACCCCGAAATCTACCATTTATATTTCTTCTTCGGTTTCAGAATTTTCAGTTGTTGGGTTTTTGTCCTGTATGGAAAATATTGTTTGAAGTTTGTATGGTGGCAAGAAGGAGAGAGATTTCCGACAAATGTTTGTGGTTATTACTACCTCTGTTTAGGATTATTAGTCCTAAGAGCTTGTTTATATTATTTAAGATTATAAGGACCATCTCATTTATTAATCTCGCTCGTCCAATGCATGTTCTCCTTTCCTCTCACTTATCTCATGCATTTGAAACTATTGATGTATGCATTTATTAATGAGAGAGAGTTATGGAGTGTCTTGATATTAGCAACTTGGCCCTTAGAACTAATAATTCCAAACAGAGGGAGTACTTTTGCGCAAGGCGTGAATTCATTTGTCAATGCATATGGGACATATGGGACAAACATGTGTCATGCCACATGACGGAAGTGGCGAGGTTTATTGGAGTCATCTGACGCCAAGGAGGAAGGAATATAGAAAAGTATATGTCTAGCTTGGTCCCAATTCTCTTTCATTTAAAGAAAGGAAAAGTTAGAAAATACTGTCTTTATTATCTTCCGGACTAGCCAAAAACTACCATCTATTTCTCTTCGGTTTCGGAAATTTTTTTTTGTATATCCTCCGTCCTGTATATATAAAAATATTGTTTGAAATCAATTTGTAAGGCGGCAAAGAAAGGAGGGATTTCGAGTAGTTGACGGTGGTTGTTCCCCGTGGTCTGAAATAGTCAAATAGACCTCGTGAGCGAAAAATTGTCAGACGGAATAAGAGAGAAATATATACAATCCCCTCCTTCTCCTGATCGAAAAAGAAAGCTAGCTGTTGTATTTCATTACCATTTGTGCGGTTTGACCTCCGGCTAGCTTCTGGCTAGCTATATATGCAGCGTACAAGAAGTGGTGGTAGTAGATAGATGGTGTAACAAGCGTGTACAAGTAGCTAGCGTCATCGATCTCCTCGAGCTCGAGCTGCACCATCCACGCTGATCGACCATCTCGCTCACTCACGAGGAGGACCTGGGTGCACCAAAAACGTTGTCTTTGTCTCTTTTCTTCTTATTTTCGTAGATAAAATGTCTAAGGCAAGAATCCGAATTGGTGTCTCGGCCTTGTGTTACCGGTCAGATTGCACGGAGCGGCCTCTCGCGGATCACCCCTCAAGACACCATCGAAGCCGTCCATGGTACGCCAATCGAACGGCCCTCGCTCAGCTCACCTACCAAAGAACCGGAACGTCCGCACCGACGCCTGACTTGGAGCCACCCCAGCCTGGCTGCCCCGCCCGCCCACACGTCTCAAATCATCATCATCTCCTCGATTCCCCATTTTCTTCCCAAAGCCGCCGCCGCCGCCACATCTCCCGCCACGACGCCTCCAAATCACTCGCTCGCACCACGACGCCGGTGAGGGATCGCCCGGCGACCAGGACGGAACAGCGTGGCTATGGGCGCTTCTCCATAGCCAATTCCCTTACCATGCCAGCCCGGTGTTACCTTGGCGCTGCCTTCCCCCATGGCATTTGTTCAATTGGAGATCTCCAGCGGCGCCTTCCGCTGGGGTGAGGCCGCTCCGGCGCCGCTGATGACCAGCCCGCAGAACCCGTCATGCCCTGCTCCGGGAACTCGCTGTCCAGGTTTTAAGTCTAGGGTTTAGGGTTCTGAGTACTAAGGTGTAGCTAGGGGATTAGGTGTTAAGGCTCAAATGTTGGGTTTAGATATATGTTTTAGGTCTAGGGTTTAGGATTTCGAGGACTAAGGTGTAGCTATTGTGTTAGAGTTTAAGGCTTAAATCTAAGGTTTAGCTATAGGTTTTACGTCTAGGGTTTAGGATTTTGAGGACTAAGGTGTAGCTATGGGGGTTATGGTTGCAGGCATAAATCCAGGATTTAGATATAGAGTTTAGGTTCAGGGTTTAGGATTTCGAGAACTTAGGTGTAGCTATGGGTTTAGGGTTTAAGGCGTAAATATAGGTTCTGGGTCTAGGGTTTAGGGTTTCGAGGACTAAGGTGTAGCTAGGGGATTACTTTTGAAGGCTTAAATCTAGGGTTTAGATATATATGTTTTAGATCTAGGGTTTATTATTTCAAGGACTACGGTGTAGCTATGGGGTGAGGGTTTAAGGCTTAAATCTAGGGTTTATATATAGGTTTCAAGTCTAGGGTTTAGGGTTTTGAGTACTAAGGTGTAGCTAGGGGATTAGGTTTTAAGTCTTAAATATTGGGTTTAGATATTTGTTTTAGGTGTAGGGTTTAGGATTTCGAGAACTGTGTAGCTATGGTGTTAGAGTTCAAGGCTTAATTCTAGGGATTAGATATAGGTTTTATTAGGTCTAGGGTTTCGGATTTTGAGGACTAAGGTGTAGCTATGGGTTATGGTTGAAGGCTTAAACTAGGGTTTAGTTCTAGGGTTTAGGATTTCGAGAACTAAGGTGTAGCTATGGGGTTAGGGTTTAAGTCTTAAATCTAGGGTTTAGATGCAGGTTTTAGGTCTAGGGTTTAGAATTTCGAGGACTAAGGTGTGGCTATGGCGTTAGGGTTGAAGGCTTAAATCTAGTGTTTAGATCTAGGTATTATGTCTATGGTTTAGGATTTCGAGGATTAAGGGTGTAGCTATCGAATTATGGTTTAAGGCTTAAACCTAGGGTTTAGATATAGGTTTTAGGTCTTGGGTTTAGGATTTTGAGGACTAAGATGTAGCTATGGGGTTAGGCTTTAGTTATAGGTATTATGTCTTGGGTTTAGGTCTAGCTAGGGGTTAGGGTTCAATACTTACATCCAGTGTTTAGGTTTAGTGATCGAGACTATAGGTCTAAACCCTGGTCTAGACCCTAGACCGTACACCCCTAACATAGATCTATATCATATACTGCTAGATCTTTATATACCTCCCTAGACCTAGACTATGGACCATAGATGGGTCGAAACTCTTAAATGTTTAGCACTGAGTCTGGTATGACTATGTAACTTCTAGTGAAGATACAAATCCTATACACAACTTTAAATTGGCACCTGGTCACAAACTGAACTACCTCGCAAGAAGTTTTTGGAATTAGATTCGAAAACTCACACTTGAAAGCTTTGGAACCAAATTTGTTAAAGCTTGGCCTTTTGAGTTGGTATTATTATTCTTATGCCCTATTATATGGAAAGTTACATAAAATCAACTTCTAAGAAAAAGCTAGGAGGTAACCCATTATGACCATACTCCCACTACGAGGCAACAAACACTATTCTGTAAGAGGTTGGACTCTTTTTGTTTTGGTCATGTTCTTATTACCTATTGTAACATAAGAAAATAGGAAAGTCACATAAAATCACCATTTTTAACGAAAAAACTAGGAGGGCGTAGCAGGACCCATCGGATATGGCACACACTAAATCACATGAGGAGGTTGAGCCCCCCCCCCCCCCCCCCCCGCATTTGAACCTAACATCGGTATATGTAGGTTGTGTAAATATGAAATGTCAATACACAACTCTAAAGTGGATGTTGTTTCATGGCGAGGACAATCATGTAGAAAAGATTTCTTTGGACTTATAGTGCAAAACTCCCACTTCAAAGCCACATCACAACCAAATCTTGTAAGAACCTGACATCACGGGGCCCAGGGAACATGGCTTGGCCTGTAATCCTAGGCGAAGGGTCGGAAACCTTCTCTCTTTTAGACTGGATCCTAATATGAGTATATAAGGGTGGTGTAAAGAGTAAATACCAATACGTAACTCCGAAGTGGCTGCTGTTAACAGGACAATCTCGCATGAAGATTCTAGTGTTATAGTGTAAAAGTTCAACTTCCAAGCCACCAAGATAACCTTTGTAAGAACTTGGACCCTTTTTTGGTTGGTATTATTCTTTTGACCTATTTTAAAATAAATAAAGACTAAGGTTAGATGAGATCACTACTTTCGACGAAAATCTAGGGTTAGACGTCGCGGGAACCACGGAACAAGGTTTCACATGAAATCACGTGTGGAAGGGTTGGAAGCCCTTTCACATTTGCATGAGGGGTGTTCTAACATGGGTATATAAGGATGGTATAAATTCAGAAATCCAATACTAAACTATATAGCGGTATGTGCTTCACACAACAACCATATCTATCCCGAAAGAAGATTCTACATTTATAGTGCAACACTAGACCCAGCTTCCGGAAGAACTTGGCTCTTATAGCCTATTATAACATAAAATAGAAAAATCACATGAAATCACCACCCCCAATGAAAAACCAGGGGTAGACATCATAGGTCCACAGAAAACCGCGCGCGGAAGTGTCTAGAAACACGTATTATTCTGTTGCATGGGATCGTAACAATAAGGGCATTACGCAAATGTTCTTTAAAAGAGGACGCGAAAATAAACGACCTTTGGAGTGGTTCGGGGAGATGTCTTTGATCGTGTTATATACTTCCTTCCGCCGGAATACTACCGGAAGTCCAATCGCGAGCAGTATCGGTGGCATGAGTTGTGTTTCCCATGGTATCGTATCCAGGATTAATTAGGCAGCAAATCCCGTGATATCTGGAAGACTTTACACGGGGAGTTAATTCTGCTTCGTATAGCTAGCCGAGAGAAAGAAAAATGGGGCCAGTCAGATCAGAGAGAAGAGCCTCCCGCGGATCACCCCTCGAGACACCATCCCAACCGTCCACGAGATGCCAATCCAACGGTCCTAGCGAACGAAGAACCAGAACGTCGGCACCCACGCCTTCTTCTTCTTCTTCTTCTTCTTCTTCCTAGGTTTGCATACATAGTTGATTTAACTAACCGCCATGCCAATTAATAAACAAACACCTTAACCTGACGCTTCAGGTTTGCCGCTGTAAAAAACTTGTCTACGTAGCTAAATAAGACCCCAGTCACCCAATATATACATAGAACAAATTAACACGCATTACAATAGTATATTACAATGCTAAGATACTGGTATGCGAGAATAAATGGGTCAGACAGAATACGTACTCAAACTGAAATTTGGTCTTATAGTGGATTACAATCCTAAGATACTGGTATGCGAACCCTGCAACTAGTTTGTCTTCTAGTTCTTCCCTGAAATCTGGACATAAATGTACTAGAGTACAACTACTCAACTTTTCCAAATGTTTGTATGAAACTTGATGTTTTTTGAGTTAGTATGGTTCAGTTTAGCTTGTTTGCATCCATGGTTATATCAATACCTCCCTTTACAGTGATGGATAAGTCTCTGTCCTATGGTCTTTGTGGGACAACACACATGGTCCTTGTGTCAAGGACTGGCAGTTAGAGATAGAGCATCAAGGACTGGTTGGTAGAGAGCATCCTTGATTGCTGCTTTAGACTAGCATCTTAGACTAACATCTAGCATATTCTTGGCTAGTTAGCAGCCTATAAATATGTATCCCCAACCCCTCAGATTGGCATGGCATTTGTGTAAGTTTGTGTCAGAAATAGAAACCAGAAAATTGCCCCAACTCCTTGTGTCATCCTCTCCCTCGATGAGTGTTACAATTCAGCGACTAACATACAGTAATGTGACCCAATGTTTAACTTGTCTGCAGTGATGAGCAACCCAGCCAACATCGCCATCTAAGATCACCGCTCTGGTGGTGACACTCGGCCTTGGCTACAGCTTATCCAGTAAGCTACTCGTTTACCCTTGCATATTGGTTTGTCAGATTCGAAGCTTGCACACAGATCTTCTAGCTTGTATAGTCTCTTACAAGTTAAATTGACTGTGCGGACCAATTTCCGTCATGGAGCCCAACCATGATGACACCCAGCTCTAGGTACCTCAGATCCTCCCGACCACCACTATGGCTTTGGTTCCCTCTGGTGGAGTTGTGCTAGTGATGCTGTCCACCGAGTTCCTGCTCGTGCCACCATGTCCATCGGAGCTGCTACCTGATGTACTAATCTAAATGGAAATATTGATAGTTATGACTTGTTGTACTATGTAGGCTAAGATTGCTTGACTTTGTTCATAGACAAGTCTGGCGGCGAAAATGTAGGCTAAGATTCCTCAACTTTTGCATCGACGTCTTTGAATAGTCACTCTGGAACTTTCCTGGGCACGGTTTCCATTGGTTCTTTTCGCAGCCCAGTTTTCCTGGGGTACCTCGACTGGTTGTCTCTGTTTGTATGTGATGCGAGCCCCGCATTGTGGCCTACTTCTGAATCTAGTAACACACATTCTATGCTTTTTCGATTGGTTAAGTCCTACACTAACACTTTCTTAGTGACTAGTTGTAC
This sequence comes from Avena insularis, assembly GCA_023614405.1. Classification (NCBI taxonomy): domain Eukaryota; kingdom Viridiplantae; phylum Streptophyta; class Magnoliopsida; order Poales; family Poaceae; genus Avena; species Avena insularis. The sequence continues at coordinate 104,778,332 of CM042694.1, forward strand.
TAACCTTGAAATAGGAAATAAACATGGATACATCTACTGTGTTTTTTTCTATCAGTGAATGTGATGTATGCATTCCATGTCTAATGGCATGTTAAGATGCAGAACTTGTGTATCTTTTATGTTGTATTGACTAGATGTAACTCTGCTCTTAACTTAGACGCCATGATGTTTCAACTTGAGATGTGGCTAATTCATTTGAAGCATGGATTAATTTAAGTTTCCTGTCATAATTGTTTGTCCAGGGAAGCAAACTGACTTAATTACCTACCGACTGTATGGTCCGTCTTCGATCTGCCGGCGGTGCAGCTGCTGCTGTGATAGTAGTGTCTTTCCACACCTTGCATGTTCTTGTAGGCTCGGCTGGCCCCCGTCTTGGAGTAGCTCCTCAGTGTGGCGGTTGTGGCACTCAGCCTTGGCTACAAGCTCTTTAGTAAGCTACTAGTTTACCCCTGGCTTCCATGTGCTTTGTGATTGTTGTACTAGAGCTTTTCTTTTCTTTTCTTTTCACAAAGTAGCATTTTAGTTTGGGACTAGTATCACTAGCATAAGTGTTAAAGATGCATGAAAACTTAATGGAAAACAACATACACTTATGGTAGCTTGCTCCAGTTCTAGTAAATTCTTTTTTAGACATGGATGGCTATGTTGTGGCCTATTTTGAACCTCCTTGGTTTTTTTTTGCAGGTGTTGCAGTCCTCTCTGCTGGGAGGTTCCTCTCTAACACATGTAGCTAAAGTCTGGGTTTATTGTTGTTGCTATCCTATTTTTTGTTCATGGATGAGACCCGCGAGAGATTGTAGGCTAAGATTGCTCGATTTTTGGTGCCACTACGAGCTCGTGTGAGGTCTGGCGGTGCTGCTCCTGCTGTTGCCGATGGATTAATTTAAGCTGGCTGTCATAGTTGTTTGTCTAGGGAAGCAAACTGATTTCATTGCCTACCGAATGTGCTGCGGTGCGGCTTGGCTCCGGTGGTGCTGCTGCTCCTAGGATAGTCGTGGCCTCCCATGCCTCGCGCGTTCTTGTAGGCTTGGCTGGCCCCTGGCTTGGACTAGATCCTCGTTGTGGTGGCGGTGGCGCTCAGCCTTGGCTACAAGCTCTCTGGTAAGCTACTTGTTTACCCCTGGCTTCCATGTGCTATGTGATTGAGTGTACTTATGCTCCCGCTAGATGGACGATGACCCTTGTTTGAATTATGGTGATGATATACATTTTTTCGCCTAGTAGTTCCTAAGTTATTTTTTCAAAGAATTTGGACATCTGGGCACTGGTTCTCTATCTCATTGGATGTACTTACGTTCTAATTGTCAATGAGATAGTATACATTGTCTGTTTTTCACTTCACTAGCATTTTTATGGTTGTATAGTCACTTTGGGTTTGGTTGTGGGCGGGGGTTTCCGTTGATTCTTCTCACATTGGACCATTGTGCCTATTCTTCCTCACCTGGTCATGTGTTGTTGTAGTCCGTCTCAGCTGGGAGGTGCTTTTCTCACACTTAGAGAAAAATCTGGTTTTATCGGTGTAGCTATTGTTTGTTTTGTTCATGGATGAGTCCGACGGCGAGAATGTAGTCTAACATTGCTCGAATTTTGCATCCATGTATTTGAATTTTTCCTGCGCGTCGGTTTCCATTGGTTCTTTTAGCAGCCTAGTTTTGCAGGGGTACCTTAACTGGTTGTCTCTGTTTGGATGTGATGTGAGCCCCGCATTGTGGCCTACTTCTGAACCTCCGTATGTTTTGTTTGCAGGTGTTGCAGTCCGTCTATGCTGGGAGGTGCCTCAGCTGAAGTATCGATTTATTGCAGTAGCTATATCCTCTGTTTTGCACATGGGCTAGACCAGCAAGAGGATTGTAGGCTAAGATGGCTCGATTTTGTTGCCAGAGCGAGCTCGTGTGAGATGGCCTGGTGCTGCTGGCCTAGTGTACGCACGAGTTTTCTGGTACAAGTGTTTTGCTGAAGCAATAACGTAGTATGTGCTTGTACATTCTTTTGTTAGCGACGGTGATTTGTAAGAGTATAAGGCTTGTTGTTCTGCTCAGATCTTAGCAAGGTCGGGTTGCTAGAATAATATGTAATCAACATTCTTTCTGTTAACCCACAATTTTTTTTCATGTAATAGTAGTATATATACGTTCTTCTCAGATGTAGCAAGATCGGGTTGCTAGAGTAATATGTAATCAACATTTTTTTCTGTTATGAGTTGTGATCATACACGTATATCTATTAGTGATCATATATATAATAAATCTTGATGTTGGCGTTGTGCGTGATGATTACTGGAAAGAATTCTACGTCCAGGTTTTGCTTTTCCGGTTTAGTCAAAGTAGCAGCAAACTGTTTCTTTGAATTTAACCTTGTCAATTTAGTGGTATATGTTTCTGTTGCCTGCGAATTTGCGCCGTCTTTAGTCCGTGGCACCAAAGAAGCAAGCAAGGATCAGAATATAGTAGGAGAAGTGAAGCATCAAAACGGCTCGTCGAGTGAAAAATGGAACAAAACGTCTGGCATCGAAAATATACTCTTAGAAAAGTTTGTAGATCGGCATCGAAGAATATAGAAATACTTTGTAGGGTGAAAATAAAATACTCCCTCCGATCCAAATTAGTTGACTTAAATTTGTCTAGCTAGATTCGAATGTATCTAGACTTATTTTAGTGCTAAATGTCTCCAAATCTAGACAAAAACCAAGTCAACTAATTTAGATCGGAGAGAGTACTACTAAAAGGATGACATTTGTTATACTCCCTCCGTCTTAAAATAGATGTCTCGGATTTATCAAAATTTAGATGAATTCATCCAATTTCTGAGGACAAATTTAAGACATTCCAGGTATCGCGTGTGTGACTTTGGCGTCGGCGAGGACGAGTAAAGGAGAGGAGCACTCGGGCGGCGCGTCGACGGGTCCGGGTGTTTCCGTCAAAGAAAAAAGGTTTGCGGCTCTTGTCTCCCATGGAGACCAAGTTGTTGTTTTTTTTACTGATTTGCCTTTTGTGTTACAGTCTTGTGAAAACAACAAATGAATCATCAATCGATGGAACAAGTAACCAGTTGTTAATATTTGGATGTGGAATGTTTTGTTCACGTGTTTTGAGATGGAAGGAAAGGAAAAGAAAAGAAAAGGGAAGGAAATACTAGTGGTGTGGTGAGTGGTGATGTTGTGAGGATCTCCTGGCCCCTTGCCCTGCCACCACACGTCTTGCCTCACGCGAGCCTACCAGAAAGAAATCTGGAGAGGCCGGCCAACAGCCAACCTCTCTTTTCGTCTGGTTTTCTTCCATCTTCCAAAAGGAGGCACTCTTCTTCTTCTTCTTCTTCTTCTTCTTCTTTTTCTTCTTCTTCTTCTCCCGGTCCTAGGCGTGTCCAGAGCGTCGTCAACCGGTGCAGTGCAGCGGCCGGCCGGACTGAGATCTCAGTAGCTTCCAAGGTAACCATCTACTTGCCGCATGGCTACCCACCTAATCGGCTCATCCCCTGTAGCTAGCAGCTTAGTCATATTGGCAGATGAGATAGCACAACACAGGATCGGATCAGTTGTTTCTTCAGATAGATCCACTGCTTTGCTTCAATTTTCTTTGGATGGAAAATTCTAGTAGTAGCCGGATTGCGCAGTCTACCAGGTAGAGTATCTATCTAGGCGTGGGAAGAAGAAAGAAAAAGGGGCAAAAAGCTATGGGGCATTCCGAGAATTGAACTCGGGACCTCTCGCACCCTAAGCGAGAATCATACCACTAGACCAAATGCCCTGACTTGGCTAAATTATGTAGTAGTGCTACTTATTCAATTTGTTAGCTACACATTACTCTGTTACACATGTGAGCGATGTTGATTTTGCGCCAAATAAGAGTGAATTCCACTTTTTACTCTCTATTTGTGCATTTGAGACACTAATTACCCCATTTAGTAGAAGTTGTACCCAAATATCCTATTTAAGAAAATTCTAAGCATGATTTTGTCCTGTTTTAACATTCAACACTTGTTTTTGGATAAGGCTGACATGTTAGGACGATGTACCGCCATAAAATATGTCAAGATCGAAGGACGTCGTCGTTAATCATATCTACCCTTCTCTGCACCAAATGTTCCATTCTTTGTTACCATCTCGATAATTTCGAAATTCAATCGTTACCTCACACCTTTCCCAATAGATATGCATCAGAAAATAAGGGTTTAAAGTTTCTAAACATGATATTTTAGATGAATTTTCACTACATAGGATAATTAGTTTCACAAATACACAAATAAAAGGTAAAAAGTGGAATTCACTCGCCAAATAATGATGATTGTCTTGTGTCTAGCTCTGTCCCCACGGAGGTTTCGATCGACCGAGCCGGGCGTGGTGACTCGTACGTGCCCATCCATGATGAATGTCCTCTCTGCCCACCGCCGGTACGTGCCTCCCCGCGTCCACCACCAGAGTTCAGGCCAGCTCGCCGTCAGCTCCGACCCTGGCAGCAGCAGCAGCAGCATGAGGCGGCCCTGCTGTAACTCATTCAGCCGTCGAGGCGTCGCCGTCGTCGCGGTCAGAGCGGTCATCGATGGCGGCGCCAATGCCGACGGCGACGACGACGAAGAAGAAGAAGACAAGAAGGAGGAGGACGATGATGATGCCTCCTCCTCCTCCTCCTCGTCGTCGTCGAGCAAGAACGACAGGGCGGACCTGGAGCGGCTGGTGGGCAGCGACGGCGACGCGAGCTTCAGCGGGCTGGACCTGGCGACGCTGATCCGGAAGCGGTACGGCCGCTCCTACGACGTCACCCTCATCAGGAAGGAGTTCATGGGGCGGAACCTGCTGGCCATGAACGTGATGTGGAAGTACCGGGAGCAGCGGTCGTTCCCGCTGACGGAGGAGGAGTACCTGCTGCGCCTCGACGACGTCGCCAACACGCTCCGCTGCTGGGGCGCCGTCGCCCACGTCCGGAACACGCTCGAGAAGGTCAGGGAGCGCCCACGCATCGGCAAGGCCGTCAGCATCTTCATCGACGTGGACACCACCGGAGGGGCCAGAGCAGACGAGTGGATCTACAAGTGACGATGATTCAGACTTTCAGACCCGGCCTCTCCTAGCTTTGTTATTCAAAGTGCAGCAGCCATGTAGTACAATACTAATTCTTCATGCCAGATCGATATAGATAGACGAATGGTAAGTTAATTGTTCCATACATAGAATCGCAAACATCTTGTACACAACACTTCATCTTCTTCCGTCAATAAGTGCAAGTGCGCCCGATGCAATTGTGTATGCACTGCTTGCTTGCTTGGTGTTTAGTTGCAGGGTGCTAATAATGTCAGGTATAAATTCAGGAATGATTTAATTCATGTAGGGCAGCCAATAATTAATTCCCTACAGTTGAATCACACGCATGTTTTACAGAGTATATCTTAATTATAAGAAAATAAAAAAAACTTGGATGCCTCCTCCTCTAGCAATATTACCATTCACTTCACTTGGATTGCAAATTGTCACGTCTCATTTGTTGGAGTGATGGTGGACATGGGACAGCTGTTGGATCACAACTCCTACTTCCTGAAAGAAACACTCTTCTCCTCCCTTCATTGCTTCTTTCCTTCCAACCCTAATGGCCTCCGCGACCTCCCCCCACCACCCCCCACAGGGCAATCGTGCTAGCCATGTAAAGAAATACTCCAAGTGATATGCAACCTAGAGAACCGACGCCAACGACGTATTTCCCCTGGCTTCGCCACTGCTCGTCCACCTCTCGCCCTCGACCGAAGCACCGCCAAGGTAGAATTTGTCATTTTTTCCCCATTGTATAGTTTGAATTTGAGTTTACAATTTTGTACCATGGTAGAAACATCTTGTACCAATGATGTCAAAAATTATCTATGACTATTTTATTGCCAAACCGTGAAGAGGTAGCATGGTCGCACCTAAAGAGTTGATGTTACTAAGTAATTTCTGATAACTTGCAGGACCTGGTCCTTCCGACCCAAACTTTGCAACTACAACCACTGGCGGACCTTGGGCCGAATCTCTGGAGGGGCAAATGGGCTGGCGGGAGGGGGGGGGCTAAAATATGGGCTACAGGCTGATTTTAATAGACAAATGGGCTAAATACCTGTAAATAAAAGCCTGTTTCTTCATGGGCTTGGGGGGAGGGGGGGGGTGACGGCCCTTTTCGCCTCCATGAAGGTCCGCCAGTGACTACAACAGTCGCATGCGTGTGCTTGACTTGAAAGGAACCGTCTAGACTACAAGAGTAGTAGTGACATATGTATTTTTTTTAGATATTTGTTCCTATTGAACAAATATGTATAAAAGGTAAAACAAATGTTTACATAAGATCGCAAGAAGAAAAATGTAGACCAAAGTTTGCCCCGAGTGATGGATTAAAAGGTACATAGTTAAAAAGAGACCACAAAGCAACCATGTTAGCCAAGAGAATATTAACAAAGAAAGTCTAAGTTACCAAAAATTGATAAAATTGTAATACATGTGAGGGACAAAAATAGCATGCACATTGCTTACTTCTGTAAAATAATATGATAATTGAGTATTTGTACTTATTATAACTTTGGAATATATGCAAACGATTAGTGTAACATTGATATTACAAAGAAATGAAAAAGATATTTAAAATCAACATATATTTTCCCTTTACTTGATCAACCAATGTGGTTATTTTTTGCTTGGAAATGTCTCCATGCCCTCTGATAATTAATGGTTGTTAAAATCTGAAATCTTCATCCGGTTTTCATTATTTTTAATTTTAGAACTAGACTTTTCAAAGTTAAAATTATTTTTCTGCTTAGCTCGTACTAAACTAATGATTGGTTCAATTCTTAATATAATGGATATAGAAACATCTCACCTATAAACATCTAATTGTTTGAAAATTCCTACCGTTTGTAAACAAATCTCACCTATAAACATCTAATTGTATCTCTCTCATTGAATGAACAACACTGCATCCCTTTGGCTAGGTCAAGAAAAATCGTCGTGACACATTACTGTTTTATACACCAGGAATAGTAACTACTCCCTACAATCCAAATTAATGGACTCGAATTTTTCTAGATTCGGATGTATCTAGACATGTTTTAATACTAGATACATCCGAATCTAGATAAATCCAAGCCAATTAAGTTACTCCCTCTGATCCAAATTAATTGACTCGGATTTGTCTAGATTCGGATGTATCTAGCACAAAAACATGTCTAGATACATTCGAATCTAGACAAATTCAAGTCAATTAATTTGGATCGGAGGGAATAGATCGAAGGGAGTAGGGTAAATGCTTTCGTCTCCGATATCTCGAGTTTCCGTGGCACTTCTTCAATTTAAACATGGTCAATGGCACATAGTAACTCAAAGACACTATCCATGGACATGTTCCTTTCTGATTGCATCAAATGTAGCTCTACTGAATTCGGGTTGAGTCAACGCATTGGGATCAGAACTGAAAATGGCACTATCACCCATATATTTGCTGATGGGGGTTTGGTCCCAACTAAAAAACATCAGAGATACGGAATGATCACACGGGTAAGCTATGGTGGCTTTGAAAATCGACATTTGGACTGGAGACACGAAAATCGTTTCCGCCGTCCGATCACAAAGTGAACGGACGAGATCTTCCTCTTGCCACCGTGTGATACAAACTGGTCTAAACCTCCGTCCCATGATCTCCTCGTGCCTTCCAAACCCTCTCCATCCTCCGCATTTCCCCATGGCCGCCGCCGCCGCCCTCCGCCGGTCCCTAGCCCCGGCCCCCGCGCTCCTCCTCCGCCGCCAGATCCTCGTGCGCCTCCTCTCCACCCAGACCAAGCCCCATCCCCAGCCCGCCACCACCACCAGCCCCGCCGAGCTCGCCCGCATCAAGAACACCATCCGCAGCGCCGCCACGGCGCCCGACGACCTCGCCGCGAACTTCCTCCAGGCGCTCCCGCACCCGGCCTTCCTCGGCGACCGCCCGATCTTCTCTCTGGCCGTCACCCGCCTCGCATCCGCCGGCCGCCGCGACCTCGTCGCCTCCCTCCTCTCCACCTCCCTCACCGCCCTCCCGGCGCCGCACCCCTCCGAGGGCTTCCTTCTGCGCCTCATCGGACTCTACGCGCAAGCCGGGATGCCCGACCACTCCCTCTCCACCTTCCGCCTCGTCAAACCCCCAACCGACCGCGCGCTCTCCGCGCTCCTCGCCGCCTACCACGACGCCGGCCAGCACGACCGCGTCGTCAAGGCCTTCCCCGACCTCTCCGCCGAGCTCTCCATCAAGCCCGGGCTCGTCTCCCACAACGTGCTGCTCAAGTCCATGGTCGTCATGGGCCACGTCGCGCCCGCCCGCGCGGTGTTCGACGCAATGCCCGACAGGGCCGGCGTGCAGCCCGACATCGTCTCCTGCAACGAGGTCCTCAGGGGGTACCTCAAGGTGGGCGACTTCGCCGCGTTCGACCAGCTGCTGAAGGATGTCACTGGCGGCAAGAAGCGGCTCAAGCCCAACGTCACCACCTACAACATCCGGATGGCTGCCCTGGGCGCCAAGGGCAAGAGCTTCGAGGCCGAGGAGCTTCTCAACGCCATGGCCGCCAACGGCGTCCCGCCCAACCGGGACAGCTTCAACACCGTCATCTGGGGGCTGTGCAAGCAGGGCGAGGCGGGTGCTGCAGTGGCCCTGCTCAAAAGGATGCCCGAGGTGCCGAGGCCCAACGGCGGGAAAGGCGTGGCCCCCAACTTTGACACCTACAAGATGCTTCTCGAGGTGCTGGTCGAGAAGCGCATGTTTGCTTCTGCACTGGAGGTGTGCAAGGAATGCTTGGCCAACAAGTGGACGCCGCCGTTCGAGGCCGTCAAAGGTCTCATCGTGGGACTCGTGAAGAGCAGGAAGGTGAAGCATGCCAAGGAGATCGGCATGGCGATGAAGAAGGCCGCGAAGGGCGACGCCAAGGAGGAGTGGGAGAAGGTCGAGGCTGCTGCATTCCAACTGGCGCTCGCTGAGAACAAAGCGCAGGCTGCGTAACCAGATGAGTCGTTGTTTTTGTTTTTTCACTTGAAGTCTGTTAGACACCCGACGTCTCTTCATGTGCCAGCTCTAGTATTTCCACTGGTTCAGCACACAAAATGTATTTTTTCTCATATAAGGCATTTCCATTGGTTGGTTCAGCACACTGTTTCCTCCTCCTGTGGGTTGCCATGTAACTTTAGTTACCAGTTTATCATGTTGGATGATGCCATTCTTCCTACTAGTTCTTTTCTGCTGTCCAGATTTATATGTTGTACTATTGACCTCGTTAAACTAGCTGGGACACATTTCGACCAAGTGCTACATGAACCTCATAGATGTTGCCTTTGCAGTTATTGGCCAATCTGAATGCGATGTAATCTGCAGGCTTAATACACGTTCTTGAGTCTAGAACTGTGCAAGAAGCATTGCAACATCTGTTCTTTTCGTGTGTTCGTGCCCACTGGCTATGTCTGTATATTTGCTGTGTCAGTTAGATGATGATCTGGATTCAGTTGTGCACCTTGATCGTTTGGGGATATATATATCAAAACTTTGTGGGTACTGATAGAAATGTTCCGATGATGGGTTCTGTGGCTCTATTTTTGGCTGTATGGAGAACATGAAACAAACTTGAATTCAGAACTATGTGAAGTGTATGCTGCAGGGGAGTCATTGCAACAGCTGTTGTATCGATGCCGCCTGGATACATCCGTCCATACTAGGTTAGAACTGTTTCTCGGTCTATACTACTACATCCGTCCGGAAAAGGTTGTCGCATATTTGTCTATAGTTACATGCGAATCTAGACAAACATTCGACATCATTTTTCCGGACTGAGAGAGAGTGTACTATGTAGACAAATATGCAACATCGTTTTCCAGACTGAGGGCGTAGTACTGACGGAGCAGTTCTGGTGATCAGGTCCGTGGCTCTGTTTTGGGCTGTATGTATGGAGAAGACCAAATAAAGCTTGTTTTCAGCTTGTTCTGCCACGGAACCTGACTAATGTCGTTTTGTTGCCTTTGCTGTTTTTGGCCATCTGTACGCAATGTAATCTGCAGGCATGAAGCAAACTTATGGTCGAGAAGCGCTTGTTTGCTTCTGCACTAGCTTGGAGAACAAGTCGGTGCCGCCATTCCAGGCTGTCAAAGGTCGGCATGGCGACGAAGAAGGCCATGAAGGGCGACGCCAAAGAGGAGTTGGAGAAAGGTCGAGGCTACTGCATTCCAACTGGCGCTCGCTGAGAACAAAGCGTAGGCTGTGTAACCAGATGAGTCGTTGCTTTGTTTTTTCACTTGAAGTCTGTTATACACTCAGCGTCTCTTCATGTGCCAGCTCTAGTATTTTTCCCATTGGTTCAGCACACAATATGTTTTTTTTTTTTACTCGTATAAGGCATTTGCATTTTTTAACTAATGCTAGGTCCATTGTTGCCTTCTGTGGGTTGCCATGTAACTTCAGTTACCAGTTTATCATGTTGGATGATGCCATTCTTCCTAGTTCTCTGCTTTAATACAGATTTATTTATATGTTGTACTCTTGACTCCGTGAAACTAAGCTGGACACGTTTCTGTCTGAGTGCTATATCGTCATAGTCTCATAGATGCTGCCTTTGCAGTTACTATTTGCCATCTAAATGCAGTGTAATCTAGAACTGTGGACTTGAATCTAGAACTGTGGACTTGAATTTAGAACTGAGGCTTAATTTCTGCTCATACGTGGACTTGAATCTAGAACTGTGCAAGAACCATTGCAACATCTGTCCTTTTCATGTGATCGTGCCCACTCGCTATGTATATATGCTCTGCCAGTTAGATGCTAAGCTGGACTCAGTTCTGCACCTTAATCCTTTGGGGATCTACATAACAACTTTATTGGTACTGATAGAAAAATTTTGATGATTGATTATACGGCTCTGTTTTGGGCTGTATTATACAGCCTGTATGGAAAGCATGAAGCAAATCTTGCTTTCAGCGTGATCACCCTGTGGACCGACTAATGTTCTGTTCATATGCCATATGTGGGCTTGAATTCAGAACTATGTGAACTGCATGCTGCAGTGCAGTCTTTGCAACACCTGTTCTATCGATGCCCCCCTGGGTACATACATTTAGTCTGAAATTAGATGCTCAGTGGGAATCAGTTCTCCATCTGAATCCTCTGTGGATCTACGTTACAACTGTTTCTCGGTCTTTACTACTACTACATCCGCCCGGAAAAGAATGTCCAATATTTGTTTATAGATACATGTGAATCTAGATAAATATGTGAGATCCTTTTTGAGACTGAGGGAGTAGTACTGACAGAGCAGTTCTAATGATCAGGTCTACGGCTCTGTTTTGGGCTGTATGGACAAGCTTGTTCTCCCCCCTTTTTTTTATCAAATAACATCAATACAAATTAAGGCGCCTGAGAAGGTTACCAGTTCAGACCCATTAGTCTCTGCAATGTGGTTTATAAGGTGATTTCTAAGATGCTTGCTGCGAGACTGAGAGGTATACTACCTAAAATTATTGGCCCAACACAGAGGACGTTTGATCACAGATAACGTGTTGGTGGCGTATGAGTGTTTCCATGGTATCAAAAGGAGGAGGCAAGGGAAGAAAGGCTTTTGTGCAGTGAAACTGGATATGCACAAGACATATGACCGTGTTGAGTGAGATTTTTTTGGAGAGAATCATGCTAAAGATGGGTTTTGACCATTCTTGGGTGAAGCTCATTATGACATGTGTCTCTTCTGTTCGTTACCGAGTTCGTCTAAATTCGGCTGAGAGTGAAAGTTTCTTGCCAACTAGGGGACTTCGTCAAGGAGATACCCTGTCACCATATCTTTTTCTCTTGTGTGCAGAGGGACTTAGTGATCTACTGGCTAAGGCGGAGCAACAAGAGGAGCTGGTGGGGGTTAGAGTATGCCGTGAAGCACCGGCTATTACTAACCTGCTATTCGCGGATGACTCATTAATCTTGATGCAAGCGGATGAAGCTACTGCTGTTTGTCTCAAGCGCATACTTGATGAATACAACAGAGCATCAGGACAGTTGGTGAGTGATGAAAAGTCGAGTATTTTCTTCGGTCTGAATTCTCGTGTGGAAGAAAAGGAAGCTATTTGCAATATTTTGAATATTATGACAGAGGCCCTTACTGATAAGTATTTGGGTCTTCCGACGACTGTTGGCATGGATAGGAGTGACTGTTTCATGTTCTTAGTGGAAATGGTGATCAAAAGGATTAGTGGCTGGAAAGAGAAGCTACTGTCAACAGGAGGAAGAGAGGTCTTGTTGAAAGCAATAGCACAAGCTATACCATCATACGCGATGTCGGTTTTTAAGATTCCACAGAAAATTTGTAAAGGAATCATTTCAGCGATGTCAAAGTATTGGTGGGGAGATAGTGCTAACCAAAAGAAAATGCACTAGGTGGCATGGTGGAAGATGTGTATCTCCAAAAAGAAGGAATGTATGGGATTTCGTGATATCCATTGTTTTAACCTACCTTTTTCCCTCTCACATTTCCCCCCACTCCTCACTTTATAGCTGAAGAGCCTGCCTCCTGCAGAAGACACCGCCTCCTCATCCGAGCCTAGTTTAGACTACCCAAAGCAAACTAAAATTCTGAGGCAGAACCCCCGGGGCAACCGTTGGCCATGCCCTAATAGGCCCTAAATCAGTCGCCCTTTTATATATCTATCTATGTACCTGAAATGTTCAGTACTAAACTTTAGGTAGTTATCGTATAGTGGCAGATAACCATATAACCGAAGTGGGTAGGCTAATAATGTGCTGGTATTGGTTAAAATTCTAAAAATAGGTTGTTAGCTGCTTAAAATCTTATGGTTTATCTAGCGTAATCGCATTCTACATTTTTACCGCTAAAACTTGATTGTACTGTTTCTTGGAACACAATTTCGGTGTACTACATAGAGTCTTATGCATGTGGAGATTTATTGTTCCCCACAGATGCAGCAGGCAGGAGAGTCCGAGAGGGTGAGCAGAAGAACAGGAGGTGAGTCAAGGAGGAAACATGGGTGCGATGGTGATGTTCGAACGTGACTGCTGGCAAGCGTGGTGGGTTGCAGACGCGGTCAAGTATGAAGTGCTCCACAATTTGTATTCAATAATCCCACATCGCTCCCTTGGGTCCAATCCTAGTTGCCTAGAATCGACAAGGCACCTCGAGAGTCCAATAAGCAACACGACTGATTGATCTAAAAGAAGGAAAATCAAATAGAATTCATATCTGCTGATGGGGCTGGACTGAGGGCTTGGCTAGCTTGCATAGTGTAGAATTAGTACTTCGATGTGGTGGTGGCGCAAGAGCGGCTAGCACAACATAGGATGAAATGACATGCCATGGTATTGTCAATGGCTGGCGTGGTCGTAGGTCAGTTGTTGAGATCACATAAGCCAGCTATGGCAAATATCAGGATTTTCTAATTAGTAAGCATAGCTGGGGATTTTTTTTAGAGAGAAGCGGCAGCTGGTTCATTGTACTCACGACGTTGTGTCTTTTATTTCTTAGGGCCTCTAAAATTTCTAGAGAAAAATCAACGTGAATAGCTTAATCCAAAGAAAAATAATTGGTTTAGTCTTCATGTCACGTACTCATAGTTCGGCTGTGGATGGAATAATAGAAAACACGATCAAAAGGCAAGAAGATGGGTCGATGATTCATGTGCCACATGTCAATGCTATAAGGGAAAAGACCAAGAACTCATAGGATTTTCTTCCGGAATTCTTCGACGAAGGCCTCGGTGTTGCCCTCCCGCAGTGGGGTGAGATGGCAATGGAGGAGCATGACTTTGGTGGCGCAGGCACACATGCATCAGATGGCATGGTCGATGAGGTAGACAAAGTAGGTCGGCGCTTGACATGAAGTGCATGACCACAATTGTAGCGATTCCATGGAGAATTTACATTTTGTGTCCATGAGATGTAGGGTTTGCTCCCGGTGCAACGCACGGAGTAATAATATCTTAATTTTTGATACTTCCTCTTGTCCATATTAATGATCTCAACTTTGTCTAGATATGAATGCATCTAGTCAAATACTTAACTAGATATAAAATTGAGGCCATTAATATAAACAGGAGAGAATAGTTTTTTGTTTAAGTTTCGTTAAACTTTCGATAACTTTGTATTTTCAAAAAAAAAAAGACCTAAGCTTTGAAACATCTATCCCGCCGTGGGCCTGGCGCAACTGGAACGCACCCATTGTCACGGATTCGATCCTGATTTCGGCCTCCGTGTCCGGGTCGTCCCCAGATTCCGACAGCAGCAGCAGAGCCGCAAAGCCCAAGTCCAGCTATATCATGGATCAGAATCAGATCGATCTCGATCGAGAAGCCCCACAACACCGCTGTCCAGCTACACTCCACAATCCCGACGAGTAGATCGCTGCGATGGCCGGTTCCACAGATCACGCGACGAGAACGAATCCCGTGGACGATGAGTACGAAGCGGCGGCGGCGGCGGAGTTCGACGAGATCGTTGCACGCCGGAAGAGCCGTGCCGCGGCCTCAGGCGCCAAGATCCGCATGCCGGAGTGGCAGATCAGCTTCATCATGTCGCTGAAGCGGAGCGAGATCCCGGACGACGATGACGCCGCGCTGGAGCTCCTCAGCCGGAGCCACCCGGAGCGGTACACGCCGGAAGTGCTGGAGCAGCGGCGACGGGAGCACAAGGAGCTGGTGGCCATGTTCCGCAGAGATGACGAGGAGATCGAGGCGCAGCAGGCGGAGATCATGAGGCAGCTGGGCGAGAAGGGCTACGTGGAGACCACCGACGAGGTCGACCAGACCTATATCGACGAGATCAACGAGTGGACTAGGGTGCAGTGGGAGAGGCTGGTGAGTTCCAGCCAGATACTAAGCCGCGCTCGCGTCACCACCGACGAGGAAAACGAGGAGGCTCTCCGGAACTTCCTTCGAAGGCAAGCTGAGGAAGCTGGGGAGGAAGATGTAGATTATTACACTGATGAAGATTATTGCACTGATGAGGATAAGGATGAGGATGATGGCGATAATGATGGTGATGATGCAACAATTGAATCATCCGACTTACCAATAGTAGATACAATAGTTGAATCATCCGACTTACCGACGGTCGTCACCACAGATGAGGATGGAACTGGATCATCTAACGTTAAGAAGCAAAGTCACCTTTCTACGGATGAGGATGAGGATTCATCCTAGTATATCAAAGCTCTAATTTGCACCCGAGTTTTTTAGGTTAGCTGTTCAATGTTACTAGATTGACTTGTGCTGAAACAATTTGTCCTAGAGTTCCTACCCTCACTTCTGAACAGTAGTATTTCCTAATACAGAATACGACAACTTCATATATGACGGACAATTAACAATAGTATAATAGTGAACAAGAGTGGTAATCATAGAGAGATAGACGGGAAGACCAAAATATGAGAAGCAGAATGTTGAAAAACACATACTACAATATGTTACT
This sequence comes from Avena insularis, assembly GCA_023614405.1. NCBI lineage: Eukaryota > Viridiplantae > Streptophyta > Magnoliopsida > Poales > Poaceae > Avena > Avena insularis. The sequence goes on from CM042694.1 coordinate 104,793,751, forward strand.
TTCTCCGTTCCCTTTTATAAGATGTTTTGGCAAGCCAAGTATATGGTTTTAGGCACGTGAACACAAGTGGAAAAAGTAAGTACAAATAGTTTGTCCCTAGTAGCCTACTCCGACGCTGACCGGGCTGGTTGCCCCAATACACGCCACTCCACTACAGGGTTTTGTGTTTTCCTCGGGGACAATCTCATTTATTGGTCATCCAAACGCCAACTTACCGTGTCCAAGTCAAGTGCTGATGCTGAGTACCGTGCGGTTGCTCACGTGACTGCAGAAAGCTGCTGGGTTTGTTATCTTATGCAGGAGTTGCATCCTTCAATTGATAAATCTATTGTTGTGTACATTATGATAACATCTATCTTCTAACCTTGTCCAACATCGACGCACAAAACATATTGAAATCCACATTCATTTTGTATGCGACAAGATTCAAGTCGGTGAAGTACGGGTACTCCATGTATCCACGGCCTCTCAACGTGCAGATGTTTTCACTAAAAGCCTTGCATCAACTGCCTTCGTGGATTTCCATTCTAGTCTAACCGTTCATGATACTAGATGAAGGTTGCTGCTTCACCACACCGCGTGCACTTCGTCCTGGCACAAGGTGGTCTACACTGTAGAATGTCTGCATCATCTACTTTGGTCACCACTAAACAACACTGTGTAGCGAAGTAAAAATAGCTAAATTATTTGCAGTCACTGGACGAAGATCACCTCACTTCCTCTATGGTCACCTTAGACCACCCTTTTTAGAAAACCTCTTTTTTTTCGAAATCCCTTTTAGAAATCAAAACCAGCACCGCTCTACAACAACCTTTCCAACCGTCCTTGACCATGGACACGGCTGTTCGAATAGATTTACACTCTACAGAGGTTATACACTTTACCCACACCATCTGGGTACCCTGCCCCGATCTCGCAGGGATCATGGGTCGAGTAACCGATCGAGACCGTCAGAATACCACTCTAGTATAGGCCCTACCCTATGAGTTGTTCCTCTCAACACCGGACAACGGGTACTAGTGGACCAACTGGAGCGCATCCGACTCCTCGAAAGCGGGCACTTTCAATGAGAGGCTCATAGTATCGTCTGACTGCCTACAAGGACAGTTCGCATCTCTCCCAGGACATTGCTTCCGCACATGACCCTTTCTATATGGGAAACCAAACATTCGAGAGACATTGTCCCTTATAAGTAGTTGCGAGGAATCTCATACTAGAGTAGACAAACTTCAAGTCAAGCCCTATCCTATACCAGGGTAATGTGGTTACACAGGTTAATTGTTATAGCAAACTTCAAAAAACCGGGTGCGTTTCCGTAAACATTTTCTTTCTGTTCCTCTTCAGCATCATTTGCAAAACAAACCCTTTTTCTTTCTCAAATTTCTCTTGGTAAGTCAAACCTCACCAAGGTTTTACCATAATTTTTTTGTAAACTTTTCTGGGTTCTTCCCAACCTATAGTTTTGCTTTGGCTAAAACGGAGTCTCTAAGGAGTATGGGGTTATACACCACTTACAAAACTAGGGGCAAATATCTGTCATCAAAGTGGTTGTACTTAGCAGTACAATTGTGTAATTGTTTGGAGGAGCCAATCCATTACCAGATACATATAGTCATATAGTAAAATAATGCAATTTGCATAAACCGGTAGATAAAATATGTATAGGTAAAATAGTAGGACAAAGCTTATGAGCAAGTAGATGGATGGCCTGTGACCCGCAATATGATGTCCCTAGGCTTATTCTTAGAAATCCAAAATGATATCCAATATCTTCTCTTCTTGACTTTGTTATAATCGCATTTATCATCGTCAAGGATCATACATGCAAGCAAGCAAAGGAAACAATCAACACAAGACAAACAAGCACCAGTAAATACAATAAAGAAACATACAACACATTACTAACTTTAGTAGGGTTTGATAGATTGAGTTCATAGCAATTGGAATTACTTTAATTTCATTTGTGGAACTTATTTTATGATTTAATTGTCAAATACTACTTACTGAAGGGGTTTTGAACTAAAGCTTGGGTGTGTATGATATCAATGTATAAATATGATATCAATAGGTAGGTATTGAAATAACAAGGCCACCAAAAGTGGTTTCATTATTTTATCAATTTTCTATAATTAGTTATGGATTTCTTAGTGGAAATAATACTTGTTTTGGTGAATAAATCACCAGAAAAGATCCACATGTCAAAAGAAATTTGTTCTCAGGTTTTTTTCATATCCTTGAGTTTATGATTTTTGAGAGTTGGATTCACTCCAAAATAATTACTAGAATACCCTTGGCAAATTCCCAAAGTCAGTTATGTTAGTAATTTGTCTTTCTCACTAGATATAATCTACGAAAGCTTTTAATAAGAATCCAAGGTGACATGGTAGGTATTTGAAATATTTTTTTATAGAAATTGAAATCATTATTTTTGGAGTTGTATATCTACATATGCAATTTATTGGGTGAAACTACCCTAAACAAAAGAGTTTAATTCCCTAAAATTCATTACTAGTTCAATAATTCTTTAGATCCTAGGTTTTGGTAGTTATTGTAGTACTTCAGCACTAAGAGTTGGAATTACCTAAAAAAATCATAGTGTGACCTAGGGAAAATCTCAAAATCAGATCAGAGAGGTTTTTGTTATTTTTACTACTTTAGAAACATGGCTCCACTTGGCTTGAGACAAAAGGCAACGGATAGGTAAGTCAAATACCTTCCAGAGGAAGTTGGATTCTGTTGGAGATATGCCCAAGAGGCAATAATAAAAGAGGTTATTATTATATCTTTGTGTTTATGATGAATGTTTATATCCCATGCTATAATTGTATTATTAGGAAACACTAATACATGTGTGTTTTGTAAACATAAAAAGAGTTCCTAGTAAGCCTCTTGTTGAACTAGCTTGTTGATTGATTGATGATCATGGTTTCCTGATCATGGACATTGGATGTGATTAATAACAAGGTTATATCATTAGGAGAATGATGTGATAGACACACACCCATAGTAAGCGTAGCATAAGATCAAGTCATTAAGTTCGTATTGCTGTAAGCTTTGAAATACATAGTAACCTAATCCTTCGACCATGAGGTTATGTTAATCACCATCACCAGATGGGTACTTTGATGACATCAAACGCCGCTTCATGACTGGGTGGTTATAAAGGTGTCATTGGGTATTCTGAAAGTATGTGTTGAAGCGCATAAACCAAGATTAGGATTTGTCCATCCATATGACGGATAGATATACTCTGGGCCCTCTCGGTGGAATGTCATCTAGATAGCTTGCCAGCATGTGACTAGGTCACAAGGGATGACATAACATGGAACGAGTAAAGAGTACTTATCAGTAACGAGGAAGAACTAGGTATGAAGATACCGACGATCAAACCTCGGATAAGTAGAATATCGCGAGACAAAGGGAATTGGTTTCGTATGTTAATTGGTTCATTTGATCACGAAGTAATCGTTGAGTATGTGGGAGCCGTTATGGATCTCCAGATCCCGCTGATGGTTATTGATGGGAGAGGTGTCTTCATCATGTCTGCATATTCACGAACCGTAGGGTGACACACTTAAGGTTCGAAGTTGTTTGAAGTAGATATGGAATTTGCGTTGGAGACCGAATGTTGTTCGGAGTCTCGGAATGGATCCGGGACATCACGAGGAGATCCAAAATGGTCCGGAGAATAAGATTCATATATTGGGGATCATTTTCTAAGTTAGGAAATGTTCCGGAGTGTTTGTATGGAGATTCTAGAAGGTTTCGGAATGTTCTGGAAGGTTCTAGAGGATTTCTTGGAGTTTGCTTGAAAACCAAGAAAGGGATCAAAGAAACCAAGTGGGGCAAGACACGGATTCGTGGGGGAGGAGGTTTCCTCCCCCCAACCCGCCGGCCCAAGGAGGAGGGAGTCCTACTAGGACTCCCCCTCCCCAGGCGCGCCTCCCTCCTTTAAATAGAAGGGAGGGGGCGCCCCCTCTTGCACCTTGTCTCATAACAATCTCTCTCAGCCGCCTCTCTCCTCCACGTTTTACACGCAGGCATAGGCGAAGCCTGCAGAATCCTCACCACCACCACCACCACCACGCCGTCGCTGGGATTCCGTGGAGAAGATCTACTACCTCACGCTGCTCATTGAACGGGAGAGGAAGGTCTGCCGACCAAGACGTGTGACCGTCTGCGGGAGCGCTGCCGGAACGCGGCGCCGGAAGGATCGTCCACACGATCTTGAGATCGGCAAGTGATCGACTACATCATCCACGAGATCTAATCTCGTTAACGCTTTTGGTTCTACGATGGTTAGTACTGATCTATCTCGTTGCTCATGTCTAGTAGATTAGATCTTGGCTTTTATCTAGATTAGATCTGGGTTTGTTCATTCTTGTGGTAGAATTTTTTTGTTTTCCATGCTACGAACCCTTCAGTGGTATCAGAGCCTTGTCTATGCGTAGATCTGTTGCACGAGTAGAACACAATGAGATTGTGGGAGTTGGTGCTCGTGCCGTCTTTTGCTATATGTGTACTTTGCATCTTGCGGTATGGTGGGATGAAGCGGCCCGGGCTAACATTACATGTCATCGTACATGAGACTTGCTCCACGCTTGACGTGCAACTCGTATTGCACAAGTGGCTTTGCGGGTGTCTGTCTCTCCCATCATAGTATAGATCAAATCTACACTTTGCACTTGATAGCACTTGTATCAATGTTGTGGTTCAGTTTCATAGGTAAGATGCGTTCTTAATCGAAAGCCCCAAGCCACGTAAAACTTGCAAATAAAATTAGAGGCGTCTAACTTGTTTTTGCAGGGGTTTTGTGATGTGATATGGCCTACATGTGATTGTGATTGTATTTGATGTTTGCAATGATCCTTGTTGTAATATGGCAACCGGCAGGAGCCTAATGGTTGTCTTTAATTCTGTTAAGACATGCGTGTCTATTCATCTTGTAATAGCTTTGTTCCAAGTAGTTGTAATAGTTGCTAGTGAAGATGAACAACCATGAAGCAGCGCCACGGACCTTGACGCAATGCTGGTGATGATGGAGATCATGTCCGTGCTTTGGAGATAGAGATCGAAGGCACAAGAAGAAAGGGCCATATCATATCACCGAAATTATGAATTGCCTGTGATGTTAATCCTTTATGCATCTTGTATTGCTTAGATCGCGACGGTAGCATTATAAGATGATCCCTCTCACTAAATATCAAGTAAGAAAGTGTTCGTCCTTAGTTGGCACCGTTGCTAAGACTCGTCGTTTCGAAGCATCTCGTGATGATCGGGTGTGATAGACTCTACATGTGCATACAACGGGTGCAAGCCAGATTTGCACATGCGGAAACTAAGGTTAATCTTGACGAGCCTAGCATGTACATACATGGTCTCGGAACACGGAATACCGAAAGGTAGAGCATGAGTCATATGATTGATATGATGAACATGAAGATTGTTCGCCGATGAAGCTACATCATCTCACGTGATGATCGGACTTGGTGTAGTGGATTTGGTTCATGTAATCACTAAAACAACTGCGAGGGATGTTGTTTTGAGTGGGAGTTCACCTAGTTAATTTAAGAATTAAATTTGAACACTATTTATCATAAACTTAGTCTTAACTACTTGCAAATATGTTGTAGATAATGGCGAACGTTTCCATCAATTTCAATGCGTTCCTAGAGAAAGAAAAGCTTAAGAACAATGGAAGCAATTTCACGATGGTTCCGTGGATCAAGATCGCCCTCGTGGCTGGTCGGTTGACCTATGTGCTCAAGCACCGCTAGGTGACCCACCGCAGAAGATGCCACCGATGATGTAAAGAATGTTTACGCCAATCGAAACATCACTACTCCATAGTTCAGGTGCCATCCTCAGACGGTTTAGAATCGAGCTTCAAAAGCGTTTTGAGCACCATGACCCATTTGAAATCATTAAGGAGCTCAAACTCATATTTGAGACTCAGGCCATGGAAAGCTATGAAGCTCCGAGAAGTTCTTTACCTGCAAGATGGAAGAGGGTAGCTCCGTTAGCGAGCACGTGCTCACCATGTCTGGGCACACAAACAAACTCCGAGAGTTGGGGATACCGATTCATAATGAAATGGGGATTCACCGTGTCCTCCAATCACTGCCACCAAGTTACAAGAACTTTGTGATGAACTACAATATGCACTGCATGAACAAGACGTTGCCTGAACTATCGTCCATGCTGAAAAGCTGAAGTGGAGATCATGAAAGAACACCAAGTGTTGATGGTCAATAAGACCACCAATTTCAAGAAACGGGCAAGCCTAAGAACAAGGGCAACTTCAAGAAGGACGGCAAGAAAGTCGCCGACTCGCTAAGAAGCCCAAGGCTGGTCCTAAACCTGAAAATCGAGTGCTTCTCTTGCAAGGGTGCTGGTCATCGAAGCGTAATCGCCCAAATACCGCGGATCTGAAGAACGGCAACATCAAGAAGAAAGGTATATTCGATATACATGTTATAGATGTGTATCTTACTAGTAATCGTAGTAGTGCCTGGGTATTTGATACTGGTTCGGTTGCTCATATTTGTAACTCGAAACAGGAGCTACGGAATAAATGAAGACTGGCAAGAGACGAGGTGACGATGCGCGTTGGAAATGGCTCCAAGGTTGATGTGATCGCCACAAAGACGCTCCCTCTACATCTACCATCGGGATTAGTTTTAAATTTAAATAATTGTTATTTGGTGCCTGTGTTAAGCATGAACATTATATCTGGATCTTGTTTATTGCGAGACGGTTACTCTTTTAAGTCTGAGAATAAAGGTTGTTCGATTTATATGAGTAATATCTTTTATGGTTATGCACCTGAGATGAATGGTTTATTCTTATTGAATCTCGATAGTAGTGATACACATGTTCACAACATAGATGCTAAACGAATAAAATTAAATGATAATTCTACATACATGTGGCTGCTGCCTTGGTCACATTGGAGTGAAGCGTATGAAGAAACTCCATTCGATGGACTTCTTGAATCACTTGATTGTGAATCACTTGAAAGATGCGAAGCATGTCTAATGGGAAAATGACTAAGACTCCATTCTTCGGTATAATGGAGCGAGCCATCGACTTATTGGAAATAATACATACCGATGTGTGCGGTCCAATGAGTGTAGCATCGCGTGGTGGATATCGTTATGTTCTCACTTTCACGGATGACTTGAGTAGATATGGGTATGTCTACTTTATGAAACATAAATCCGAAACTTTCGAGAAGTTTAAGGAATTTCAAAGTGAAGTGGAAAATCATCGTAACAAGAAGATTAAGTTTCGCTCGACCGCATGAGGTGAATATCTGAGTTATGAGTTTGGCATGCATTTAAAGAAATGTGGAATACTTTCAGATTGACACCACCAGAACACCACAACAGAATGGTGTGTCCGAACGTCAGAATCGAACTCTCTTAGATATGGTTCGTCTATGATGTCTCTTACAGATTTACCGTTATCATTTTGGGGCTATGCATTAGAGACAGCATTCACTTTAAATAGGGCACCATCTAAACCGTTGAAACGACACCGTCTTAATTGTGGTTTGGTAAGAAACCTAAGTTGTCGTTCCTTAAAGTTTGGGGTTGTGAAGCATATGTAAAGAAGTTACAACCCGATAAGCTTGAACCCAAAGCGGAGAAATGTGTCTTCATAGGATACCCTAAAGAAACAATTGGGTATACCTTCTATCATAGATCCTAAGGCAAAGTTTTCGTTGCCAAGAATGGATCCTTTCTGGAGAAGGAATTTCTCTCGAAAGAAGTGACTGAAAGGAAAGTAGAACTCGACGAGGTTGTTGAACCTTCTTTTGGAGTTGAGAGTAGCGCAGCACCGGAAGATGTTTCTATGCCGCCTGCACCAACTGGAGAGGAAGCTAATGATGCTGATCATGAAACTTTGAACGAAGTTACTACTGAACCTCGCAGGTCAACGAGGGTTCGTACCACTCCTGAGTGGTATGACTCTTCCTTGAACATCATGTTAGTAGTCAACACTGATGACCCTGCGACGTATGAAGAAGCTATGGTGAGCCCAGATTCCGACAAATGGCTAGAAGCCATGAAATCCGAAATGGGATCCATGTACGAAAACCAAGTATGGACTTTGGTGGACTTACCGGATGGCCGTAAGGCTGTCGAGAACAAATGGATTTTCAAAAGAAAAACAGATGCTGATGGTAATGTTACCGTCTATAAAGCTCGACTTGTCGCGAAAGGGTTCCGACAAATTCAAGGAGTTGACTACGATGAGACTTTCTCACCAGTAGCGAAGCTAAAGTCTGTAAGGATTATGTTAGCAATCGCTGCATATTTCGATTATGAAATTTGGCAGATGGATGTTAAAACGGCGTTCCTTAATGGTGACATTGAGGAAGAGTTGTATATGGTACAACCCAAGGGTTTTGTCGATCCTAAAGATCTTGTCGACAAGGTATGCAAACTTCAGCGCCCATTTATGGATCAAGCAAGCATCCGAGTTGGAATCAATGTTTTGATAAAGTAATCAAAACTTTGGATTTATACAAACTTATGGAGAAGCTTGTATTTACAAGAAAGTGAGGGAGCTCAGAGCATTCCTAGTACTATATGTAGATGACATATTGTTGATTGGGAATGATATAGAACTTCTTAATAGCGTCAAAGCCTATTTGAATAATAGTTTTTCGATGAAGGATCTTGGCAAAGCGGCATATATTCTAGGCATCAAGATTTATAGAGATAGATCAAGACGCCTAATAGCGCTTTCACAAAGTACATACTTAGACAAAGTTCTAAAGAAGTTTAGAATGGAAGAGAGCAAGAAAGGGTTCGTGCCCATGTTGTCAGGTAAGACCTTGAGTAAAACTCAAAGTCCGCTCTGCAGAAGATAGAAAAGATGAATAAAATTCCCTATGCCTCGCCATAGGTTCTATCATGTATGCCATCGTATGTACGAGACCGGATATAGCACATGCTGTTAGTTTGACTAGCAGATATCAAAGTGATCCTGGAATGGAACACTGGATAGCGGTCAAGAATATCCTAAAGTACCTGAATAGGACTAAGGATATGGTTCTTTCTTATCGAGGTGATGAACAGCTTGTTGTAAACGGTTACACTGATGCTAGTTGGAACACCGATCCAGATGACTCGAAGTCACAGTCTGGATATGTATTTATTTTGAATGGTGCTGCAATAAGTTGGAGGAGTGCCAAGCAGAGCGTTGTGGCGAAATCTTCAACTGAATCGGAATACATAGCTGCTTCAGAGGCTGCACAAGAAGGCATATGGATGAAGGAGTTCATTACTGAACTTGGCGTGGTTCCCAGTGCGTTAGACCCGATGGCCATCTACTGTGACAACACAGGTGCCATAGCTAATGCACAGGAGCCAAGGTCACATAGCAAGCTGAAGCACATCAAACTACGTTTTCATGCTATTCGCGAGTATGTCCAAGATGGTGACATAAAGATTTGCAAAGTACACACTGATCTGAATGTAGCAGATCCGTTGACTAAACCTCTCCCTAGAGCAAAGCATGACCAACACCAGAACGCCATGGGTGTTCGGTATATTACTATGTAATCTAGATTATTGACTCTAGTGCAAGTGGGAGACTGTTGGAGATATGCCCAAGAGGCAATAATAAAAGAGGTTATTATTATATCTTTGTATTTATGATGAATGTTTACATCCCATGCTATAATTGTATTATTAGAAAACACTAATACATGTGTGTTTTGTAAACATAAAAAGAGTCCCTAGTAAGCCTCTTGTTGAACTAGCTTGTTGATTGATTGATGATCATGGTTTCCTGATCATGGACATTGGATGTGATTAATAACAAGGTTATATCATTAGGAGAATGATGTGATGGACACACACCCATAGTAAGCGTAGCATAAGATCAAGTCATTAAGTTCAGACATGTAAGCTTTGAAATACATAGTAACCTAATCCTTCGACCATGAGGTTATGTTAATCACCATCACCAGATGGGTACTTTGATGACATGAAACGCCGCTTCGTGACTGGGTGGTTATAAAGGTGTCATTGGGTATTCTGAAAGTATGTGTTGAAGCGCATAGACCAAGATTGGGATTTGTCCATCCATATGACGGATAGATATACTCTGGGCCCTCTCGGTGGAATGTCATCTAGATAGCTTGCTAGCATGTGACTAGGTCACAAGGGATGACATAACATGGAACGAGTAAAGAGTACTTATCAGTAACGAGGAAGAACTAGGTATGAAGATACCGACGATCAAACCTCAGATAAGTAGAATATCGCGAGACAAAGGGAATTGGTTTCGTATGTTAATTGGTTCATTCGATCATGAAGTAATCCTTGAGTATGTGGGAGCTGTTATGGATCTCCAGATCCCGCTGATGGTTATTGATGGGAGAGGTGTCTTCATCATGTCTGCATATTCACGAACCGTAGGATGACACACTTAAGGTTCGAAGTTGTTTGAAGTAGATATGGAATTTGCGTTGGAGACCGAATGTTGTTCGGAGTCTCGGAATGGATCCGGGACATCACGAGGAGATCCGGAATGGTCCGGAGAATAAGATTCATATATTGGGGATCATTTTCTAAGTTAGGAAATGTTCCGGAGTGTTTGTATGGAGATTCTAGAAGGTTTCGGAATGTTCTGGAAGGTTCTAGAGGATTTCTTGGAGTTTGCTTGAAAACCAAGAAAGGGATCAAAGAAACCAAGTGGGGCAAGACACGGATTCGTGGGGGAGGAGGTTTCCTCCCCCCAACCCGCCGGCCCAAGGAGGAGGGAGTCCTACTAGGACTCCCCCTCCCCAGGCGCGCCTCCCTCCTTTAAATAGAAGGGAGGGGGCGCCCCCTCTTGCACCTTGTCTCATAACAATCTCTCTCAGCCGCCTCTCTCCTCCACGTTTCTTCTGCACAGGCATAGGCGAAGCCCTGCAGAATTCTCACCTCCACCACCACCACCACGCCGTCGTGCTGCTGGGATTCCGTGGAGAAGATCTACTACCTCCGCTGCTCGCTGGAACGGGGAGAGGAAGGTCTGCTTCGACCATGACGCAGACCGTCTGGAGCGCCGCTTTAACGCGGCGCCGGAAGGATCGTCCACACGATCTTGAGATTGGCAAGTGATCGACTACATCATCCACGAGATCTAATCTCGTTAACGCTTTCGGTTCTACGAGGGTTAGTACCGATCTATCTCGTTGCTCATGTCTAGTAGATTAGATCTTGGCTTTTATCTAGATTAGATCTGGGTTTTGTTCGTTCTTGCGGTAGAATTTTTTTGTTTTCCATGCTATTAACCCATCAGATTCATCCCAATTGCATATGTGGAACTCTAGGGGGAATTTATTTATTGAAATTGATACTATTCGGTAGATTTGAAGTCAGGAAATAATGGAATTTGTTTTGTACCTGGTGCTTGCTCTACATGGTAGAGAAAACCCTAGTGAACATGTATAAAATTAGATTTGGGAAAACTTAGGTGTTTTCGTTTTGTTTTTCTTTTAAAGCTAAGAATCAAAATTGTTGATTTGGAGAAGGACATAAAAGGAAAAGGGGGCAGGCGGATACTGGGCCATCAGGGGAAGCACGGGTTGCACATGGGATTCAGACCTGCCCGGAGTCACTACGTGTGGGATATGATGAGGTTTGAAACCCTAGGCCAGGGCCCACTGTCAGCGAGTGAGGAGGGTGAAGATGTATGGGCGGATTTCAATCATGGGATTAGGCGACGATCAGCGGCCTGCGTTCGTCGTCCACCTCACGATAGCGTCGCTGCCCAAGAACCCTAGCTGGGGAACCACAGGGCTTGGGGGCTCACCTGAGGGCACGGAGAGGCACCGGGGAGGCGTCACGTCGGTCGGTGGCGAGCTCGGGGATGGGCGTTAGCGATAGGTTCGGTACAGATCTTATTCGCGCGCATCACCGGTAGTTGGGACTGCTTAGATGCTCGCTAGTACATGCCCTGGGGTGTCTGCATGTCGCCGGCGAGGGGGCCGAGTGAAGGAGGGGAGCCGAGGAAATGTGTGGATGGTGGTGGAGTTTCCGTAGGTGCGCGAGCTCAAGGGGCTCGTGGAATAACTCCCTTCGGACAAGAGCTTGGGATGGCGGCCTCTCGCGTCCCTAAGGCAAAAGAGGGACATGAGCAGGTAGATCTGAGTTAGGGGATCCCATGTATGCAGAGAAAAAGGGCAAGAGATGGTATGGATCGACCATAGCAAAAGAGGGGTTTTAGGATGCGGCCTGCCTTGATACCATGTAGTTTGGCATAACAACTCGGGCTGCTCGATGGCACGCCTCGAGACCTTCATCCTATTTATATAGACAAGTTACAAGGATGGACTTATGCCTTAAGTCAAGGTTACAAGGATTGTAATACAAGAAAAGGATCCTAACTAAATTAGGTAGGCAATATGCAAGTTTTAGAGAGTTGGTGTGTCTCTGAAACACTCGGCTTCCTCAGCTTGCCTGAGGAGGAAGCTCCTAAACGTCTCCTCCTTTTCCTCGTCAGTGGTGATTCGCAGGCGGCTCAACCTCTCACTGGAGCTCGCCAGCCTCTCCCACTGCACCTTGGTCCACTCTTTGATATCGTCGACATAAGTCTGGTTGACCTCGTCGGTGGTCTCCACGTAGCCCTTCTCGTCTAGCTGTCTCATGATCTCCGCCTGCCGCGCCTCGATATATAAAATTGTTACCTTTAATTATGATTAACTGTCGTGCGGATGAAAAGAAGACCGTTGTGCCACTGAAAGGTATAACGAAAATGACAGAGTAATGGGACACATCTTACCATTATACGATACAAAATTTTCTTTGTTTTCTGTAATGTACCAAAGCGAAACCAGTCTGGTTCTCCAAAAAAGAAGACATGGTGGACGAGCATGCGCCGCATGCGGCCTTTTTTGCGCGATAGTGCGGGCCCATCTGTTATGCTGTGTCTTCTCTTTTATAACCGTCAGGGCCCGCGTGCTATGTTGTAGTGTTTAAGAACTCTTGAAAGTGATCATTTAAAATTTTGAAAAAGGATAACAAAAATAAGAAAATCAAGTTTTATAATATTAACTGGACCAAGTTAAGCCCTACCTGGCTGGAGCATATGACCTCTCGTGTCAATGGAAGGCAAACAACGGTCCGTAGAATAGAAAATTCATGGCATTGTCAGGCCCACCAACCACATCAAGATGATCCATCAAATGAAACAGATTCAACTTTCTAGTAAAGTTTTAAAACAAATCAGCCAATCAGTCGTATAGTATAGCACAAGTGGCAACATGAGAAACTCATGCATATTTTGTACCTGAGAGATACCTATAGTAAGCATGAAGTCACTGATACATTGCAAATGTATCTATAATTTTTGATGTTTCATGCTTGATTTTATCTATTTTCTTATGTTTTATTCACACTTTGGAGTACTTTTCCTATGATTTCTTGGACTAGCCTATTAACAAGAGCCACAGTGCCAGTTGCCTATTTTCTGCTGTTTTTGGTTCCAGAAAGTCAGAAAATGAATATTCTCGAAATTGGACGGGACAAAAGCCAATATGCCTATTTTTCCCGGAGACTCACGGAGTCAGAATACGAGACGGAGAGGGGCCATCGGGTGGCCACACCACCCCTAGGTGCGGGTCCCCCAGGCCACGCTAGGGCATGGTGTGGCCCCCTGGCCGCCCACCGACCTTGCTTCTTCGCCTATAAGAAGCCTCCCGATACCAAAACCCTAGATCGTTAATCACAAATCCACGAAAAGTTCCATAGCGTCGCCGCCACCGAAGGGGAGATTCGGGGGACAGAAAGTCTCTGTTCCGGCACCATGCCGGGACGGGGAAGTGCCCCCGGAGCCATCTCCATCACCATTGCTGATTCCCATGATGAGGAGGGAGTAGTTCTCTCTCGAGGCTAAGGGTTCTACCGATAGCTATGTGTTCATCTCTCTCTATGCATGATCATATTGTGATCATGAGATTGTAATCTATAGATCTACCTTGCTACTCAAGTGCTTTAATAGATCTCTGCTCTCCCCATGTGTGTGAAAGTGACAGCGTGCACACCATGGTGGCACTTAGGCTAGAGATTACAAATACTTGTTATGAGTTATATCTTGAGTTGGATGTCTTTATAAAATTGTGGTGTTTGTTGGAACCATCTAGTGCTTAAGGTGACAGTGTGGGGTTTTCTAGATGGGAAAGACTTACTTTGAGGTGTGCTGTTATAGCCCTACCATCGATTAGAGTGTCCAACCGGAGAGTAGTTAAGAGTAGTATCATAAAGAGAAGATATTTATATGAGAGTGTTCACTAGTGAAAGTATGATCCCTAGGCCTTGTTTCTAAGCATTGAAACACCATTTGCAATTAGATCTGTTACATGTTTGCTTGCTTCCATCTTTATTTCAGTTTGCCTTTAGTCTTTTCCCACGTTAACCACACGCCAGCAAGCTATCTTCTATCACTGTTACCACTTATAATTATCTATACCACTTGTATTTCACTATCTCTTCGTCGAACTAGTGCACCTATACACCTGACAAGTGTATTAGGTGTGTTGGGGACACAAGGCACCTAGGCGCCTTGCCCACTTGGGCCTCCCTTCGGGTGAGGCCCATTAGAAATATAGTGCCTTCAAAAATAAAATAAAATATATATTTAATATTAATTCTCCAGTTAACATTCAAACATACATATTATATTATCTCTTCACTCACGAACAACTTCCGGACCCCTTTCCGATCTCCACCGCATGTTACCGAAACTATTCCGGTCTCTCTCTCTATTTCTCATATGATGCCTCATCTACCCTAAGCGTCCCTATCCTTAAGCGTGACATCCTTCGGTTCGGAAACACTCCGGACATGATAGAGACCACTCTCATATCAATGATCAACAGAGAGACCTGGATGGCCATGTGACCCCCATGCGTTTCACGAATACAATCGCTCGAACCGTGAGATAGTCGTTCTCCATTCCCTTTGTCACTCGATACCTAATTCATTCGAGACTTGATCTTTGATATCTGCATACCTTAGTTCGATCTCGTTACTGATGAACTTATTTTCTCGTTCTCATGTCATTGCATTCCGTGACCTAGACACATGCTTGCAAGCTTCATTAATTCAATGTCACCAAAATGGCCACATGTATCTATCCGTTACACAGACTAGACAAAACCTGGTCTTGATATGTACTCCTCTACGCATCCCTTCGGAAAGCCCGAGTGACACCTTTTTGATCACCCTGCTACGAGATGATTCTTGAAAACCATTTAAGCTTCTTCCAGAATGGTGATTTGCATTACCTCATAGTCAAAGGATCAGGTTGCGAGGTTCTCTGTATTTTATCATCAATGGTGAACTTTGTAACTAGATCTCATTAAGATATAACGGTCGGATGTTTGTCTATCATGTTATTCAACTAATAACATGACCTTATTGTCAGTTGGCATAAATGCCCATGATCTTGAAACACAGACCATCCTCATGACCAATGAACTAGTTCACTAGAGGTAACTAGAGACACGGTTTATTTACATACCACACGTGTATTAACGTTTCGTATTAATACAGTTATAGCACAGTATGAAATATATTATGAACATACAGGAGATATATCAAATAATACACTTTATTATTTGCCTCTAGGGCATAACTCCTTCAGCTCCTTCTTGATCTTCATTGTCTTCATCGTGCAACAGCTCCGGCTCACGACATTCAAGCGCCCCAAGTGTTGCGCCTTGTGTCTTCGTACACATCCGGTGCATGATGAAACCTCCGGCTCCCCGATCCCGCCGGGAGTGCGGAAGTTGATATCCGGCTAGGAATCCCTGGAGCGCAATGGCGTACTACAGGTGTGCCTCGATCGCACAACCCAGACTTGGGGCCATGGTCACAAGGTATAGAGAGAGGGAGGAAAGGAGGAAGTCAACCAAAGGACTTCTCCAAATATTGGTGTGTCTCATCCCACCCATGGACACCCCTTTATATAGGGGGAGGGGGTGTGCCCTTCCCTTTGGGTTTCCCATGTGGGACTAAACAAGGGAGAGAGGGGGAGGCGCATGGGCCTCATGGGCCGCCGGCCAGGGGTGGGCCCCACCCCGCGCACAACCCTAGGCTGGCCGGGTGGGCCTCCTCAAGGCGCCTGGGACTTGGCCCTTTGGCCCTTGGCCCTTCCCTCGTTCGGTTTTCCCTCATGGGCCCTATTTCCCTAGGAAGTTTGGCCCATTAGTGGAATAACCCTTCAAATTCAATTTTAATATTATATTTAATATTAATTACATTAATTAATATGTAAATACATATTACAAAATCTTCCTTGACCCGAAACACCTTTCGGTTCCCTTTCGATTTCCTCTGAACGACTTCGGATCTTTTTTGGAATGATTCTGGTCCTTTATTCTTTCTCCGAACAACTTCGGATCTCTCTGCGGAACGATTCCGGCTTTCTCTTTCTTTACTATGATTCCATCTTACGAATGATCGCTCTCATCGTACCCTTAAGTGTATCCTCTCATGGCTCGGGAATGCTCTAGACATGATCTGTATCAATGATCAACAGAGGGACCAGGGATATCCATGTGACCCCTATGCATTCCTGATGACAATGTCGCTTGAACCGCCTAAATGTAGCATCCTCTTCCTTTTGTTTCTCAATACAACTTGTCCGAGATCCGATTATTGTTATCCCATACCTTTGTTCAATCTTGTTCACAACAAGTTATGTTTTCCTTGTTACCGTGATATTACATCCCCGTGACCTAGTCACATGTTGCAACATTTATAGATATAATCTCACCAAGCCGGCCGTATGTATCTTTACCCGTCTCGTGGGTGAACAAATCCTGGTCTTGTAGTCACATGTCATCTACTGTTCCTTCGGAATACCCAACATACACCTTTATGGCCACCGTATTACCAGATGACGGTTGATGCAGTCTAAGCAGCCTAGGGAAACAGTGAGTAATATGAGCTCACGGTCTAAGGAGAAGAAGTCTAGGTATAGCTGTTGCAACAATGAACTAAATCGTGTTGCAATCTTTCGAGGAATGTCCAACCACATCATTCTCCAATGATATGATTTCGTTGTCATTCGGCATAAATTCCCATGATCTTGAAACCCAGATCATCTTCGTGACCAACGAACTAGTATGAATAGAGGCTACTAGGGACTTGGTTGTTTCATACCACACCTGTACCAATGTTTCTACTTGGCACAGTTATAGCACAATATGAAACTATTATAAACTAATTGAGATATGATAATAAAAACCTATTTCTTATTGTCTCTAGGGCATATCTCCTTTATTTTTTTGTGATTATGGCACCCTTAGGTGTCAGAGGTGAGGACAAGATTTTTTTTTGGAGCAACTGGCAGGAGCTCTACCTTTTCAAGTAGATAAGAGGGAAAGCGATCCACACAGTACAGGGGAATGTTTGTACAGGGGCATATTTTGGTTAAGGTGAAAACATGCCAGAAAACACCGGATAAAACCAAAACTGAAAAATGCCTAGTCAGGCTCCGCAGGAATGGCAGGCCCGAAGGCCACAAAAGCCCGGGCGCGTTGCCTAATGTCCTCCCTTGCCATCTCAGCCACCTCAACATAAGTCAACCGCTGGCCAGTGAAGATTCGTCTGTTTCTCTCTTTCCATGCGTTTCAAAGGACATATAACAGTCGGCCACTTAAAGTTATTTTTCCGCTCGATGGTCTTCCGTCAATCAGAGTGTCCCACCATTCTGTGAGGGAGTGGAAGTCGTGGCCATGGAGCCCCCCTCCCCACGGTTTTGTCCCAAACCTGCGTGAGGTTCCAGACAATAGTAGTGAAAGGGCAGTCTTTGCAGAGGTGATCGGCCGTCTCAGGCGCGCTAAGACAAAGAGCGCAGATGGGTTCGTGCGTCCACCCCCTGGAGGCTAAGTTATCTGCCGTGAGGAGCTTGCGATGCAAGGCCAGCCAGCCGAAAATCTTGCATTTGGGTTTAGCGTGGGCAGTCCACAACTTCTGGGCAATGGACTTGGGGTGACTGCCGTGGAATTGCGCAAGGTACGCAGAAGTAGCACTATAATTACCATTTGTCGTCAAAGTCCAAACTATCCCGTCTTTTTGTCCTGGAGTCAGCTGCGTGTGCTCCACCACGTCCCAAACTTTTATGTATTGGGCGAGCTGCACCGGAGTGGTCAGGCTAGAAATGGCACGTATCCAGTTTCCGCCAGCTAGTTCTTTGGCCACGCTCCTAGTTTTTCTTGAAGCAATCTTGAAAAGGTCGGGCGCCCAAAGGCATATGGGGCCATGCTGAGACCAGCTGTCGTGCCAAAATGAGGCCGTCTCCCCATCTCCTAGGGAGATTTTCGTGGAAGCTCTGAAGAGGTCCATGTCGGCATCATCGCAGGGGAGCTTAGAACCCGCCCAAGTGCGTTGAGGAACAGTCCACTGTAGCCAAGGCCATCGGAGTCTGAGTGCCTGTCCTGTCCATTGCAGGTGAGGCATCCCAAGCCCTCCCAAATCTTAGATTTTACTCTATGGGATGTAGATGTTTGTTGAGTACACCTCCCACCTTAGAATACTTTCCCTAAACTTAGGGTTCTCTTTCATTTATGGTTCAGCACCTCATAGAGCTGAATTTTTTTATGTTTAACCCTTTTCCTGATCGTATTGCTCTTGTAGGTCGTCAGTCAATCGTTTACACTTTATATTTCCCTTTCACTTAATGTTCCCTTCCATTTACTGGTTCCGACAATTGTTGTTTCTGCAAATGGAATTTTGCGGCACCAATTGCACCTCATACCGCTGAAATACTTTTACCCCTTCTGTTATTGTGTATTGTTCTTACGCCTAAATTTGGTCACCTCTTTCCTGGTGGTATTGCTATTGTAGGTGGCCAATCGTTTACACTTTGTGGTTCCCTTTTACTTAATGTTACCTTTCATTTATAGTTCCTGGAAATTGCTGTTTCTGTAAATGTAAATTTCTGCCACGAATTGTGCACCTCATACCGCTGAATCATTTACCCCTTTCTCTATTGTGTATTATTCTTTGCTGAAATCAATGATATTGCTTTTGTAGGCCAACCATCCAATTGGGTTCCAGTGGGTATTCTGGAAGGAGGGCAACACTAACACTTCAAAGAAGCCAAATAAGGACCTAGAGCTCGAGATGAAGATCTACAGGGAACTAGAGAACAGTCCAAAAATTGATCAAGATGAATTGAACAGCTATGGGGTTACTGCTGGGTTGCTTGTGCAGGACAACAACGTTGTCAGGATGTTGCATGAGGTCGTGGCCATATACAATAGGATGGCGAAAACACGCCGCAGGTAAGGAGATCTAATCACTCACGTTGTAGTAGCCTTTTGAGTTTATTGTGTTTTTCTCATTGAATGATGATGGTTTAAGGCCACTTTATCATAAGCTAAGATTGTTTTAATGGAAGTAAAACAAGGATGCAAAGTAGAAAAAAATAATATATATATATATATATATATATATATATATATATATCCTGGTATCATCATATAGATGCTTAACTGTGGGAAAGTGATCTTTCAGAACCATATAGATTTGTTAGATAATAGGAGTTGTGAAATCTGGAAATTCTGCTACACAACTTTCTAATTCAGATAAGTATTTTGTCCTGCTCCAGTTGGCCAGTGATCAGCAATTTGATTTTGTTCTTATTTTCTAGTGCACTTTCAACTATTTTCTCTTCCCCCCAGAGAGTGGAGGGTGGGTTGCTAATAAACTGATGGTGTATTGGGAGTTGTGAAATTTAGAAACTCTGGGCCGCATATGTTCATACTTCAGATATGATTTCTTGGTGCCAACCTTTCTTGACATGTTTTATATTGCTGTTTGGATTACCAGTGTATATATATATATATATATATATATATATATATATATATATATATATATATATAAGACATATTCATACTACACCCGGGTGTAGTTACACCTATACGTGTTTCACACTATATAGACAGTATCTACCATACCGGAAGGTATGTACGTGTAGTATGAAGTATATAAGAATATTTGGGTAGTATATATACTACTTTTTTGATAGTATGTAATTTTTATTCACATATTTCTTTTATACGTACAAATATGACAGTATTTTATATATATAGTGCAAACTATGGGTGCACTTGCAATTTTTTCACCTAACTTGCTTGTAAGTATCTTAGATATAGTATATGAACATACTCAAATAGATAAAGTATTACAAATACTTCCGTAAGATAGTATATGAGACGTGGGTGTAACTACACCCAGGAGTAAGAAGTATTTTTCCATATATATATATGACATATTCATACTACTCCCAGGTGTAACTACACCCACGTGTGTTTCTCACCATCTAGGTAGTATCTGTCATACCGAAGAGTATGTACGTGTAGTATGAAGTATTATAAGACTATTTGGTAGTATATATACTACTTTTGAGGTAGTATGTATAAGTTTTTTACCTACTCTTATTTTACGTATAAATATAAAGGGTATTTTAAAAATATAGTGCAAACTATGGCTCCACTTGCATTTTTTTCATGTAATTTGATTTGAAGTATCTTAGATGTAGTATATGAACATACTCAAACCGATAAAGTATCACGTATACTTTCATATGGTACTATATGAGACGTGGGTATAACTACACCCAGGAGTAAGAAGTATTTTTCTTTCATATGGTAGTATATATATATATATATACTTCAGATGTAAAATTGTCCTGCTATTTTTCTTTCATGATGTACATGACGATTGCTTGATTTTATTTTAACTTTATTGAATCTTCTTGAACCGTCACTGTTGCAGCCGGATGCAGTGGCATGGAGAAACTAATAGAGAAATCTTAACAAAATATGCTGTATTATGCTAACATTGCACTTACCCTTAAGTATAATGTTGCCGATGAAACATAACGGGCATGCTGGCATTGGCCTTAATGTTGCTGCTATCTGCTGATTTCTTGAGCTTTCAACATAAAATTGTCTATTGTTCTAGGAATTTGTAATGTGCTCATAGAATATTTCACTCCAGACTCAATTTTATGCTTATTCTTCCTGAAATTCCCAATCCAGTTGTAGCTAACTGTTTTGACATATCTATATAGTTATCTGGTATTGAAAATCTAAAACCAATTAATCGCTAATTGCTCTCTCCCTAAGTTCCTCTAGACACAAAAAAAAGAGTGGTTTTCTGCTGTGTGGGCAGTTCTGTCTAAAGTGTAAACCTTGGCTATCGAGATCTTTATAAAACTTTAGATCTGACACTTCAAAATGATCTGTATAATTTTTTATATCATGAAACACCTTCCTTATTATGTCATTATATTTCTCCAATTTTGATTTGCAGACCGTATTGATGCCGAAATTGCCACTCTTTTGTGTTCTGGACAGTAGCATATTAGCGTGTGCTTTTTTTTCGTGTTCCTAGCTTTGTTATACTAAAATGTTGTTATATGCATTGTTGGTTGTGTCTGGTGTGCCCAGTGATGTTTGAAAGACTCAAGTTCGTGTGTAGTACAAGCTGTCAAGCTGTCTGGTTATTATTCTCTATTTATGTCCGAGTATTTTTCTTCCTGTTTAGTTGGTGGCCGGTGTTTGGGTACTGTTATCATCTCCAATATATGCAGATCTGCCTTCAGCCACAAGATGATTCGGTTATGCAGCTTAATATTTATCTTGGCATCTCTTTGTTCAATTGGGCAGGTACCTCTCAAAGAAGCTTCACGGTGCTTGGGGCAGTGAGATGCTAAGGATGCTAAAGAATGTGCAGACTGATGCTGAGTCAGCCAAGAGCCTGCTTGATGATATCAAGGCCGCAAATGGCTATTGACCACAAACTCCTGTTGTCTTCGTGGAACTACCAAAGCTAAAGCGAACTTAACGGTAATAACCTAACCAAAGTCAGTGTAGTTTCGAATGATACTTCAATACTAGTATATGATTGTCACTAACCAGATTACTCACTGCAGCCTACAGTAAAGACGCCCCTGCTATGAAAGTCAGCTTTGCTTTGGAAAGTGCTCCTGAAGTCTGTCATCTGCTCCTTAATTCTCAGTTCTGTAGCTTGATATCTCTTGAAACAGTTCCAGTCCTGTAGCTCAGCGTCGTTGCTGTAGAAGTTGAAGAAATGCTCATGTAAAAAGTGATAGACAATTCTCCTTTGCTCTCCTGCACGCGATGCTGCCTACCAGTGAATCAGTACAGATCCTCTTTTACTTACTGTAAAGCATCGGGTTAGTGTCTGAATAGGTCAATTTCTTTGTTTGTAGACAACACAATCGTTAGCCAACTTGTAAAGGAGGGAGGATAATACACACTTGTTGCCGCTGTCTCTTATCTGAATGATGAATTTGGTTTGCAGACGCATGTTTGTGTGTCCTGGTGTATTTCTGCTGGTTCTGTTATGAATGTTGAGTTGGTCTGCCGACCAGCCTTGACTTGCCTTATATATATATATATATATATATATATATATATATATATATGTCTATTAGTTCAGAATTTCATCAGTTCCCTAAATCTGTTTACAAGAAAAGGAAAGATTATGATTGTTCTCTTGGGTTGTCTCCTGTGGGTGCTGATAACAGTTTGTCACGTTGGTTGATGCAAATTCTTATATAATCGCCATCCAGCTTTATATGTTGTATTTGACATTGTGGAGTTTGGGGTAGTCACCTTTTGAATACTGCTAAATGAACATACTCGATGCAGTTATTAGCCATCTATATGCAACATAGTGTGCAGGCATGTACTAGCAAACTTAATACTGCTCAGTTGTGGGCTTCAATTCAGAACCGTGTGAATTTTTTGGTTTGTGGTGCGTAGGGATCATTAGAACATCTGTTCTTCTCATGTTCTCTGTCTAAGTAAATATATATATTTGATATGTGGTTTGCTGTCAGTGAAAATGAGTTGTCCACCTGAATCCCTTTGGGGAGTGACGGGGTGTGCTATACAGGCAGACAGCCGGTGTGGTCGCGGGGGCAAATTTCTACTTGCTTGCAGTAGGATTTTAATCGAATCTGCTCTAGCTGGGTTGGTCTGAGAAGAGTCCTTGCTGCTTTGCAACACATGTGCATCTGGTGTGATGATATAACAGTTTCACTTATGTGTGCAGCAGATGTTAAAATATTTTTTTTGATGGCTGTTTCAAGGGATTCCAGATCCACACTGCTGATTCTGCTAACGATTTGGTGGGTAGCTACTTCCTAAGTTAAGACCAACTGGCTTTGCTCTCTGTATAAGTGTTGATAACATGTTAAATAAATGTTGAGAGAAAATAAGGATTCCGAATTCCAAGACATGAACCCACTGGATGTTGCATCCTCATGAAGTTTTTCCTTGTGATGTAACCCCATAGCACAATCAGAATTGCTACCTTACCTTAGTGCTCTGTTTTCATATACTGTTCTGATTGTTCATTTTCGCAACTGCTTGGAGCTAGCAGTACTTTGCATAAGCAGATAATTCACTTGTAATCTACTTGTTTTTCTTCACGAATATTTTGGCCCACCCTAGCAGTTCTTTTGGTCCAGGACTTGATATATAGGGTAAGATTTCATTTTGAGCTAATGGTAGGTCCAACTGCTGCCTGTGGGATGATGCCATTCCCCCTTGTTCTTTGTTGCAGTCCAGATTGATGTGTTGTTGTTGTTGTACTTTTGACCTTTGTGAAAGTATAAGTTGGACACCTTTGGATAAAGTGCTGTAATGACATGTTAGATGTGTGGCCTTTGCAGTTATTAGCCATCTGTCTAGAGTTGTGTTTTGGGTTGTTGAATGTTAAACACGAAATAAATCTTGTTTCCCCTGCTGCTATATGAACATACTCGATGCAGTTATTAGTCATCTACTACTATATCTATATGCAATGTAGTCTGCAGGCAGGTATGCACAATATAGCAGCAAACTTGATGGCTGTGGGCTTGGGTTCAGAATTTTGTGGCTGTGGTGCGTAGGGATCATCACAACATCTCATGGAAGTACTAATAATATTTTGATGTTTGGTTAGCTGCTTGGTGGAAATCAGTTGTACCTGATCTCTCGATGATTGGGCTCTTCATGTCCAATTCAGCTCTTTCAGTTTGAGTCCTTCATCATACTATATCATATATAATATAATAAATATTGCAAGAAATACAAAACCATCCCACTTAATCAGCCTCCACAGAGAACTTATACATGGAGACTACACAAAGATGATCTCCTGTCAGTTGGATTCAAGAGCGTCACGGGGGTGGGCAAACTCCATGCTCTTGAACCATGGTGTATCCGTCATGGTCTTCCACTGCTCGGCGGCCAACCTGTCAAACTCCGCCTCGTCGGCCGGGTCGACCTCGTCGATCTCGACGTAGCCCTTCTCGGCCAGCTCCCTTTCGACCTCGGCCTGCCGCGCCTCCAACTCCTCGTCGTCTTTGCGGAAGATGTCCACCAGCTCCTCGTGCAGGCGCCGCTTCTCGTCGAGTTCTTGGGGCGTGAACTTGTGGGCGAGCAGGTCCAGGAACTCCGTGCCGCCGAGGTCCTCCTGCTGCTTCAGGGACAGGGTGAAGCGCACGTCGTCCGGGTGCATCCGGACCTTGCGTTTAGGGGCTGCGGCCATGTCGCCGTCGCCGCCGCAATTGTCCTGATCCACGGTTTGTTCCGCTCCGCCGCGGGCTGCTGCTCTAGATTGCCGGCCATCTCGATCGGCTGCTGGATTGGATTTGGGGGCGGGCGGGTTCTCGATCTCGATCTGAGCACGAGCAGCCTGTATATATTGCGGTGGTTTCTGCGGTGGGAATCGGAAGCAGGGTACGACCCGGAGCCCCGAATCAACCGAGTATGGGACGAAACGAAACCAGACCGACCTGGGCCAGGCGGGCTACTGGTGGTGCAAGCGCCTGACGAAATTACAAGGCCCGGCCCGTACGTGGGCCGCAACTTGGAGGTCCCGGTGTGCACACCAGTCCAACGGAAAAAAAAGTATGTGTCCAATATCTCCGTAAAAGAAACGCAAGTCTATATCTGCCAAAATTTATGTTGATGTATTTATGTTGGTTCTTGATGTATTTATGTTGGTTCTGTTATGAATGTTGAATTTGTCTGCGACCAGCCTTGTTTTGCCTGATCTATTTGAGCATGGATGTTGGTGCATAATTTAAGTTTCCTCTTTTTTTTTTGCGGAAAAAGATCCGGATCTATTTCATGAGTTCATAAGAAATACAAAGTATCCTAAACATAATAAAAATTACATCGAGGTCTTTGGACCACCTAACGAATACTACTGCCGTCAGAGCGAGCCGCAGCCTTGTCGCCGCTCCATTACCGGAGCCGGCATGCCATTGTTGATGACAGTCGGGAAGTCTTCGTGCACGTGCCCCTAAGGACCAGCGCCCCAGAGATGAAGTTGTCGCCATTGAACCCTTGAATTGATCCGAAACTTGTAACACCAAACCTAAAACACACGTAGCCTGGACGAGATCCAGAACACACGTAGACTCGACGAGATCCACCACTCCATGGAAGCGGCGACCAGACGAATCCCCACCCTCCTCAACGCCGGCGAGTAAATCGCCGACGAGGTGAAAGAGAAGGCGGGTATACCTTATTCTTGTCCCGCACAACGCCGCCATAGCCACCATAACGACGATGCCGGATGACCAAACTCTAACTTTAGGGACCCTTCTACACCGCCGAGCGCAGGTCCGAGGTCCCTCCTCCTCCGCCGGCGCAAGCGAGGAGGCGGGGACCCGTCGATGCTCGGTCGCAGACGGCGAGGACAAAGTAGATCGTGGCGGCTGCTAGGGTTTTTACCCTAGCCGCCGCCTTTTTTCTCACGGGAGTTGGACGGCTCTTCGTCCTTAAGTTCCCTCCTTTGTTTAGAAGGAAAGGAAAGATTATGATTATTCTCTTTCGTTATACACTATAATATGGAGGTCAGGCGCTGGTGCTTATAGATGCCGAGACACAGTCTTAGTCGTCGCACTCGTGCTAGTGCAGCAAAAAAAGACGTCGGAGATAACTACGTTCGGGATTGTGCAACGATGGCGGATTTTTTTGGCGTTCCGATCCGATGCGGGGAAAGGGCGACTGGAACTAGGGGGCATATCGATGGCGAGCGCACAGGAGTGACCGCGTTGGTCGTGGACGTACGTAGAGAGCACAAACACGACGACGGCCGCCACAACTCGATCGAGTCCATCCGTCGTAGCCTCCCTCTCACACACTGCACGTGGCCGCGACAGGGATGGTGAGGGCTCCAGGGCCAGGGCCGCGAGCGTGATCGCTCTGGCCTGGCCACCGCAATGAGGTATAACAAAAACAGAAGTTGTATGCGACGGTGCCAAAACTTGGCCCGCGTGTGCTGCTTATATATTGATTGGACATACAGGAGTTTACATGTTGCATTTCTGTTCACGGCAAGGACTCTGTACAATACACGGCCGGACACAATACAACGTAACGTGTACATACTATGTTTAACACTCCCCCTCAATCATAACTTATCTAAGTTAAGATTGCGTCTAAAATCTTCTAACCGACTAGTAGAGAGTGACTTAGTAAAACCATCCGCTAGTTGATCTCCTGTTGGTATAAACCGTATGTCTAAAAGCTTCTGAGCTACTCTCTCACGAACAAAATGATAGTCCACCTCTATATGCTTCGTCCTTGCATGAAAAACAGGATTAGCAGAAAGATATGTAGCTCCAATATTATCACACCACAAACACGTAGCTCTTGGTTGTGGTACTCCGAGCTCCTTCAATAGAGTTTGTACCCAAATTATCTCAGCAGTGGCATTTGCTAAAGCTTTATACTCAGCCTCCGTACTTGAGCGAGAAACTGTACCTTGTTTCCTCGCATTCCATGAGATCAAGTTAGATCTAAAAAATACAGCAAAGCCACCTGTAGATATTTTATTATCTGAACAACCCGCCCAATTAGCATCAAAGAATGCACTCACAAGAATAGACTCGGACTTACTCAACCGTAAGCCAACAAAGATGGTTCCTCGCAAATATCATAGAATCCGCTTAACTGTTGTCCAATGAACTATAGTAGGTGCATGAAAAAACTAACACACCTTATTAACAAAATAAGCAATGTCAGGTCGAGTCAAAGTAATATACTGCAATGCTCCTACAATACTCTTGTAGCGAGTAGAATCTTCACTACTCAATACTTTCCCATTAGTCAAAGACAACTTCTCTGAAGTCGACAAAGGAGTGTCTACTGGTTTACACATCTTCATGTTAACACGTGCGAGTAAATCATTAGCATATTTTTTTGAGATAGAATAATACCATCAGTAACCTTCTTTACTTCTATTCCCAAGAAGAAGTGCAATTCTCCTAAATCTTTCAATGCAAAGGGCATACCAAGATCATGAAGAAGAGCATCAACAGCTGAATCTAAGGAACTAACAACAACAATATCATCAACATAGATAAACACAAAGATAGTCACTCCTCCTTTGTTGTAAAAAAATAACGAAGTATCAGCCAGTGATGCAGAAAAACCAAGCTGCTAAAGTTTAGAGCTGAGGCAAGCGTACCACGCCCGAGGAGCCTGCTTTAGGCCATAAAGAGCTTTATCAAGCTTACAAATATATTCTAAGCGAGAAGCATCAACATAACCAGGAGGTTGCCGCATATAGACATCTTCTTCTAGAACACCATGTAAGAACGCGTTCTTCACGTCAAGTTGCCTGAGCTTCCAATTCTGTGACACTGCCAAAGACAAAACCAGTCTAATAGTAGCAGCCTTAACCACAGGACTCAAAGTGTCCTCGTAGTCAATTCCATAATGTTGCTTGAACCCTTTCGCAACAAGCTTGTATCTGTCAATAGTACCATCAGCCTTCCGTTTCACCTTATAAACTCGTTTACAGTCAATGATGTTCCTCGAGAATCATCAGGAACTAAGTGCCACATAATACACATAAGAGCAGAAAACTCTTCATCCATGGTTGCCTTCCAGCTAGGGTCACTCAATGTCTCCTCAACGTTTTCTGGTTCACCGGTAGAATAGAAATTGGCAAAACGGAGCCGATCATACCGAATTCGTCCATCTGTAATTACCTTTTTTTTGACATGCATCTGTAATTACCTTTGGTTGCACAAGACCATGACTTAAACGAGTGCGTGGACCTCTCCCCCCTCCCCCGTGTCTCCCTCCCCTTGAGAGTCTCGCGTGTGTTGCCGGGCCAATCCCGAGCCAAATCCAGCGGCGATGCCAATGGGCGGCGAAAGCGGTTAGAGTAGTTAGGCTAGGTCTTAGGTTTTGTTTTGCCTATGTGTAGTCTGGGAGTAGGTCGCCGTGGTGTTTCAGCTGCCACCGGCGCATCCTGGGTCTCACCATCCTAGCGTTGGTCTTCCTTTGGCAAGGAGGCTCGCCGCCGGTGGTCTCGAGCTCAGGCATCTCCGCCAATAAAGCTGAAGCCAGAAGCTTTTCTCTGCCGCTGATGTCGTGCGCTGCGGTGGGGGTGTCAGCGAGCCCGTTCAACCTTCCATGGAGGAAGGCATCGGCGAGCTCGGGTTCAAGCTTCGTCAATAAGCACGATGGTCGGCGGGGTGACGATGCCAATGACCAGATCTGGCTTCCGGCCGGCCGTGGAGGCGAGGGGGAGGAAGATCTGGGAGTTTTGCGTCTGCATCTAGGTCGGCTTCTGGGAAGGTGCAACAGTTCGAGCACAACATCGGTGACTAGAGATCGCCTACCGAATCTGATAGCCGAAGGGCGGCTTTGCAAGGTGCTGATGGAGCACCACATGTTCAACCTCCAATTTTGGAGGCCCTTCAATGGAGCTACGGCGGCGGAGCTCGTCTTCTACATCCCAAGTGGTGGCGTCCCCGGTGGTGTGGAAGATGGCCGACGATGGCTTCAGTTCAAGATCGACGGTGCTTGCTTTGGACCTGATTGCTTTTTCATTTTTTTGTCCAAGGTGGTGTTTGTAAAAGAGGAAGACTTCTATGTAGCTCCTTTATTAGTTAGGAGTCTTCTGCAAAATGTATTGTCACGGTCAGAAATTAATGCACCGACTAGACCCTTCGGGGTCTATCCCTTGTTAAAAAAAAAACGAGTGCGTGGACGAGGCAAAACAGGAAATTATATAGCCGTTTCAGGAGCATTTAATGCCGGGCCATTTAATTCTATGCCTGCAGGAACCGAAACAACGGTGTGTGGTCTCGTTTAAGAAGTAGCATCCGTAGACGATCCGGACTCTGATCGAAGAGAACCTGGCGGCGCCGTTTCTGCGTGAGCGAAGTGATCTGCGTGATGCGGGCGCGCGAGATACTCTGGGCTGTCTCCAGAATCGAGACCAATGGAATTAGACTCCAAAATATCATCAGAATCCTGCACAAACGACTCAGCTGGATAATTAGTAGGATTAGTATCATCATCATTATCACC
This sequence comes from Avena insularis, assembly GCA_023614405.1. NCBI lineage: Eukaryota > Viridiplantae > Streptophyta > Magnoliopsida > Poales > Poaceae > Avena > Avena insularis. Next base: position 104,823,131 of record CM042694.1, read on the forward strand.
ATCATTATCACGTACATCAGTACCTCAAAACATAGGAACAAGATTTGAAGGAAGAAGATTTATTTCAGCACGGAGTTGAGCGCCGGCATCGGGATGAAGTGTAGCAAAAGGAAAAACGGACTCATCAAAGACAATATCATGAAAGATGTAAATACGACCGGTGGAAATATCAAGACACCGATAGCCTTTATGCTAAGCACTATACCCAAGAAAAGCACATTGCTGAGACCGAAATTGCAATTTGCGGGAGTTATAATGACGGAGGTTGGGCCAACAAGCACACCTAAAAATTCGTAAAAGCGAATAATCACCCTTATTTTTGAAAAGACGCTCAATAGGAGTCTGATTATTAATGACACGACTAGGAAGACGATTTACCAAGAAAACCGCCGTTTGAAACGCCTCATCCCAAAATTTAAGAGGCATAGAAGCATGAGCTAATAAGGATAGACCAACCTCAACAATATGTCTATGTTTACGCTCTGCTGAGCCATTCTGCTGATGTGCATGAGGACAAGAGACATGATGCGAAATACCTACGCGCTAAAAAAATGAATTGAGTTTGTGGTACTCGCCGCCCCAATCAGATTGAAGAGCCAAAATTTTTTTATCAAAGAGTCGCTCTACGTGAAGTCATAAAATTTCTGAAACACATTAGACTTATTTTAAAGAAATATATCCAAGTGAATTTGCTATAATCATCAATAAAACTGACATAATACTCGTTTCTTCCAACAGAGGGAGTAGCAGGACCCCATACATCAGAAAACACAAGCTCTGAAGGAGCAGAAGACTCGCTAGAAGATTTAGGATAAGGTAACTAATGGCTCTTGGCCTTTTGACAAGCATCACAAACTGACTCTTTATTTGACTCGCTAAAGGAAATATTATTATCTCGAAGAATTTATTTAACAATGACCGAAGACGGATGACCTAGATGCCTATGCCAATGCGACGAAGACTGAACCCCCAAAGCTTGCTTCCTTGATGACCAAGATGGAGACGGCATAGGATAGAGGCCCCCCACACATCTACCTTGAAGAAGAATTTTCCTCGTGTCCTGGTCTTTAATAGAGAAAAAATTAGGCCAATACTCAAGGAAGACATGATTATCTTTTGCAAGCTGATGAACAGAAAGAAGACTTTTGGTGGCATCAGGAACATGTAAGATATTATTTAGACGAAAATTATGATTGGGGGTATGATATAACGAATGACCGATATGATGTATATCCATACCTTTACCATTTGGTCCATGAATCTGGTCTTGACCATTGTAGTACTCACGCATGGTAAGTTTATCAAGCTCTCCTGTGATGTGGTTACTGGCACCCGTATCAGTGTACCATGTAGGATCGACTCCATGTGACCATATAGCCGCATTAGCTGAGCGTTCTGGACCTTGAAAGTTCTTATTGAACCTCTTCCAACTGTGAAAAGCAGGGTGTCCTTCTTTGCCACAAATTTGACATGTGACCTGGAGACCATGGCGATCATTGGGACGACCTCCACCTTGGCATTGTTGCTGATAGTCGCCACCTCCTTGGTAGCCAATGTTTCCACCATAGGCGCTGCCCCCTCCTTGATTATTGTTTCCACCATAGTAGTGGTTTCCACCGCCGCCATTTTGACCACGGTTACCACCACCAAAGTTGCCTCGCCCACCACCTCGTCCACCCTTATTGCGCTTCCAATTTCCACGAGTTGCATCATTGGAGGATGGATCACCACCATTACCATTGCTAGGATTTTGGCTATCAAGGCGAGACTCATACGCAAGAAACTGCGAGTATAGATCACCGATGCTCACAGATTGCTGAGCCTTGATCATGGCTGTATTTGCTGCTACAAAACCATTGTATTCATCATCCAAACCGGCGAGCACATAGGAGGCGACATCATCGTCGTCTCGAGGCTTGCCGGCGGTGGCCATCTCATCGGTCAAGGATTTTATGCGGTCAAAGTAGGCCGCACCGGAGGTAAAATTCACCCTCTTAGTTTGAGTAATCTGGGTGCAAAGATGCACTATCCGAGCCTTTGATTGTGACGAGAAAATCTCGGTCACCTTCTTCCACACAGCAACGGAGCTCGTGAGTCCTACCAGCTGTGTCAACACCTCTCTCGTCATGTTCTGGAGGAGCTAAGATAGCACGTGTTGATCTTGAGAGATCCACCGCGCATAGTCAGGATTGGGGATCGTCACCTCGACCCCATCCTTGTCCTTCGCCTTCATCTCCTTGTCGGGTTCTGCCACCGATCCGTCCAGGTAGCCCATCATCTGAGCACCTAGGATATCAGGCAGAATCATGGAGTGCTAGATCCGGTAGTTTTCCCGTGTTAGTTTCTCGGAGACGATTCCTCCAAGAGCTCCACCCGCCATGGATCCAGACGATGAAGAAGACACGAAGCTCATAGAGATTCCTTGATGCGATCTGGGAAGCCGGGCTCTGATACCATATAACGAAAACAGAAGTTGTATGCGACGGTGCCACTTGGCACCGTGTGTGTTGCTTATATATTGATTGGACATACATGAGTTTACATGTTGCCTTTCCGTTCACGGCAAGGACTCTGTACAATACACGGCCGAACACAATACAACATAACATGTACATACTATGTTTAACATGACGGACGATGGTCGTGCCAGCGGTGATGCTGCACCAGGCCTCCCCTGTTCTGGCTTGCAGTTGAAGGCATACCTGGCCAATGGGCCGGCCCATGGCACGGCACGGCCCGCTAAGAAATTAGCGTGCCTGGCACGACATGACCCACCTAGGCACGTTAAGCTAACGGGCCGTGCCATGCCGGCCCGTGGGCTTCACCTCGAGGTCAGGCATGTCATGTTAGCTAAACAGGCCTAACGGTCCGGTCCGTTAAGACCTTTTTATACTATATTTTATCAAAATTAATATAAAAACTATAGATATAATGGTATAAAAATAAAAGAAAATAATAAAACTCTTAACAGGTCGTGCCGTGCCGGCACGTGGGCTTGGGGTAGGTGCCTAGGGACGGCCGGGCCATGGGCCGGACACGGCCCGTTAAGTGGCATGCTGGGCCGATCCGTGACGTGCCAAAGCACGCGTGCCCACGTGCCGGCCCATGAGGGCACGACCCAATGGCCAGGTATGGTTGAAGGAGAGCCAGCAGGTCTCCTGGCTCGAACTATCCAACCGTGGTTGCTCCTCCTCACCTACTATTATGCTGCTGCTTTTGCGGGCATTTTAATGCTTTAGGACGATTAATTCAACTGTCCAAGTCACAAATGTTCAGATGACCGATTTTTGTCTATCCGCCAGCGTTCATATCCTAAACTCCAACAATGAGGGGGGGATTTTACGGTCGATGTCATACCGCAAAGATGATGACTCCTTTGCCGATCTTCTTATCCACAAGCCGCCTACGGCGGGACATAGTTGACTCGTGGTAGTTCTCGTCCTCATGCCTGCGCCAATATCTCCGTGGGTGGAGTGCCAATCAGGGCAAGGCGACACAGCGGAACAAAAGTAACTTGTTGAAATCGGGCACCTGGATATGCAGGCGGACTCCTCGGGTCTAGATGAGGAGAGATGGGCTTTCAGATACTACCTCGAGGAGAAACTCCTCGCCATTCTCTTGCCAGGAAGAAGGACGGGGCCGAGTGAGATGGGCTCTCCAGGGCGATGCTAATACGGGGTATTTCCACGCCGTAGTGAATGGTTGCAGGCGCAAATGCAACATTTCCTCCCTTATCACTATGAATGGGTTGATTTCGAACAAGGAAGAGATCCAAGCCCACATCCTGCTTCTATCGCAAGCTACTAGGGTCTACCTCGCCTAGGTGTTGCGGCCTTGCTTCGTCCACATGGGGTGGAGGCAGGAGGGTAACGGAAGTGGAGAACAACAACTTGATGCTCACTTTTACTGAACTTGAACTGACCGAGGTGGTCCAGGACATGAAATCACATACGGCTCCGGGCCCGGATGGATTCCCGGTCCCCATCTTTAAAACTTTCTGGCCTATGCTCAAGCTGGGGCTGCTCTAAATTCTGAATGATTTTGTCCTTGGCCGTATTAACATCTCCCGGCTGAAATCTGGGGTGCTCTCGCTTATCCTCAAGGTGGCGGGTGCGGAGTCCATCGCTCAGTATCGCGCAATTGCACTGATCAATGTTATATTCAAAATCATCTCCAAGGCGTTCGCCTCCCGCCTTGACCCGATTGCCAACAGAATCATCAGCTCATTCCAGACCGCATTAATCAAGGGAAGGTTCATCCTTGACGGATCGCTGGCTCTCATGGAGATCATTCACGAGCTGTGTAAGAAGAAGCTGGGGGGGGGGGGGTGCTTCTAAAGCTTGACTTCGAGAAAGCATATGACCGAGTTAATTGGGATTTCCTGCTTGAAGTCCTGCGGCTCAAGGGTTTCGACGCAGGATATGTTCACAGAATTTCGCAGCTGGTGTCTGGGGGACAGACTGCTATTTCCATTAATGGGGAAATGGGGCCGTACTTAACGTAATAAGAGAGGGGTGTGATACATTGCAAATGTATCTATAATTTTTGATGTTCCGTGCTTGGTTTTATCCACTTTATTGTGTTTTGTCCACACTTTGGAGTACTTTTCATATGATTTCTTGGACTAACCTATTAACAAGAGCCACAATGCTAGCTGCCTGTTTTCTGCTGTTTTTGGTTCTAGGAAAGTCAGAAAATGAATATTCTCGGAATTGGACGGGACAAAAGCCAAAGTGCCTATTTTCCGGAAGTCATCAGATGCCAGAATACGAGACGAAGAAGGGCCATAGGGCGGCCACACCACCTGGCCGCGCGGCTAGGCTTGGCCCGTGCCAGGGGATGGTGTGGCCAGCCCAGGCACCCCCTCGGCCCCTCCTTCCGCCTATAAGATGCCCTTGGGACGAAAACCCTAAGTACCTGATCAAAAATCCACGAAAGAGTCTGTAGCCGCCGTCATCTCCATCCCTAGATCGGGAGGGATCTGAAGCTCTTCCCGGCACCCTGCCGGAGAGGGGAATTCACCCTGGAGGCCTTCTTCATCACCATGCAAGCCTCCGGTGTGATGCGTGAGTAGTTCATCCTTGGACTACGGATCCATGTAGAAGCTAGATGGCTGGTTCTCCTCCTTTGTGCTTTCATGGTTAGATCTTGTGAGCTCCGTTCATGATCAAGATCATCTATTTGTAATTCTGCATGTTGTGTTTACGGGGATCCGATGGATATTGAGATGCTATTTCAGATTGATTATTGATTCTATCATGTCTTTGTTATTTGTGATCTTGCATGCTTTCCGTTGTTAGTAGCTATCTTGGCCAAGTAGATGCTAGCAACTCCAAGAGTTAGTATTTATGCTCGATAGTGGGTTCATGCCTCTGGTAATCTGGGGAAGTGACATAAATCTCTAAGGTACTAGATGTGCTGTTGCTACTAGGAAGAAAACAACAATCCTTTGTTCATAGAATAATCGTATTGTTTACATTACATGCAATTTGTAAAGCAATAATCTGTTGCTTGCAACTTAATACTGGAGGGGGTTCGGATGATAACCTGAAGGTGGATTATTAGTCATAGATGCAGTTGGATGGCGGTCTATGTATTATGTTGTAATGCCCAATCAAGTTCCAAAGGAGTCAAGATGATTAGTATATGCATGTATTGCTTTCTCGATGTTTGTCAATTGCCCCGCTGTAATTTGTTCACCCAGCATGTTATCTATCTTAAGGAGAGCCACCTCTAGTGAACTATGGATCCCGGTCCGTTCTTTTACATACAATCTACAAACTGGTTACTGCTTTGTGTTTACTTTCTACAAACTATTACTTCCTTCCATTCGATACGTTTAATCCTTTGTTTCAGCAAAACTGGTGAGATTGACAACCTCATCGCAAGTTGGGGACAGAGTTCTGTGGTTGTGTTGTGCAGGTCTCCATGTTGCTACTAGCACCGATAGTGTGCCCTGCCAAGGCTCAGTTAGTAACACCTTTGGGGTGTTTCCTTGCTCCTACTGGTTCGATTAAACCTTGGTTTCATAACTGAGGGAAACTTGCTGCTGTGCTCATCATACCTTCCTCTTGGGGTTCCCAACGAGCTCTACATCAACACTGAGCCATCAAGCATTTTTGTGGCACCGTTGCCGAGGAGTCAAGGACATCTTCACAAGGGGAGTCCCTCATAACCAATCTCTTTACTTTGTTATTTTTGTTTTGCTTAGTTTATCTTTTGCTTTGTTTGTTCCTTTATCAAAAACACAAAAAAAATTCCTGCTATAGTTTGTATTTTCGTTGGTTTGTTATTGTCTTGCTTTATCATGCTTACTATCAATGGTTGGCTTCTTTGAAACTGAATCTTATTGGCAAGGTAGGTTCACGGAAGAACAAAAATATTATTATAAGGAACACCGCTTGTCACAAAAAGGGAAACACCTATGGGAACAAATTGATAAATTGTATACCATTGCTATAAACGTGTGCTCTACTTATAATGTTACTTATTGCTTTGAGAAATCTTGTTGCTGTAGGAGGTATAAACACCTCCCTTTTCAATGTGAGTATAATGATAATGTTACCATATCTTCTTATGTTAAAGGGAATTATGACTTTTATGATGTGGAACAAATTGGAGAATTTATTGCTTGGAAGGGTGCATTTGAACTTGCTAGTTTGCTTGAAAATACTGATGATTCACCTTATAAATATGAGGTTTATGATATACTTAAATTTTTCTTTGATAATTACAAGGTAGAAAATGGCTATATTCTTGAATATCTTAATAGATGCTCTCCACCAATGGAAGAGACTAATGCCTTGCAGTGGTCTATGGAAGAAGAAATTGCTAAAACTGGAAGCTCATTGGATGAAAAAGAGGAGGAGAGTGATGATCAAGAGGAGGAAGAATGGATCTACCCATCCCTACCTTCTAATGAGAGTAACTCTTTACCCCTTAGATTATTTGATTGTCCCCCATGCTTACCAAAGGAGGACGAATGTCATGTTCTTGTGGATTCTTTTGAAAATGTTTATAATAAAGCTCTAGTGTTTGTAGATCATGAAAAGCATGCTTTAGGTGATCTTTATATTGTTGAGTTTATTTATGAGGCTACTAAAAATTATTACGAGAGAGGAAAATATGGTTGTAGAAGTTTTCATGGTAATGAAACACCTCTCTATGTTCTGAAAGTTTTGAAGTTGCTCTTGTTTTATCTACCCATTCTTGTTACTATGTGCTTCTTTGATTTATTTTCTTACAATATTCCTATGCATAGGAAGTGGGTTAGACTTAAATGTGTTTTGAATTTGCTTCTTGATGCTCTCTTTTACTTCAATTCATATTTCTTATGTGAGCATCTTCTCAAACTATCATGCCTAACTTAAAGGCGTTAAAGAAAAGTACTTATTGGGAGATAACCCAAAAGTTTTAGATGAGTCTTGGAAGTTATTACTTCAGTAATAACTGCTCCTTATCCTCTAATGAGAGAGAAGTAATGATTGGGAAAGTTGCTGTCCCGAAACAGATTTCTGTGCTTCACCGTAAAAATTCGTGTAAAATCTCTGAACGTCTTTTTGAGGTGTGAATTTTTCTTCTTATGCCCCATGTTGTTATCTAACTTTCGTTAGTTCCACACTTTTTGATTTGAGCAACAGAAGGTTTTCGAAAAAAATCGTCTTTACCCGCTGGTCTGTTTTGACAGATTTCTGCCATTTTCTTCATTTGCTTCTTGTTGGTTCCTTTTTGAGTTCTTTTGGGGAATTGAGCTTTTTGAGGGAAGTGCTACAGTGTCTAGTGTTCTAATGGAAGTTTATTTGGTGTTATAACTGAACCTTAAGACTTATTATCTTGAGTGCACTAATGTTGCTAATAAAGATTGTGTGAAGTTTTGTATGAAGGAAAAATTTCAGGTGTATGGAAGAAATGAGTAATAAGATGAAGGATGGACTAAATCTCAAGCTTGGGGATGCCACGTGTGTGACCCTAAGAAATATCCAAGAAGTACAAGTGTCAAAGCTTGGGGATGCCTAAGGCATCCCCTTCTTCATCAATAAAAATCCTAGGTTTCTTCCAAACGCTTCATTTTTATTGTTTTATGCACAGTTGTGTTTTTCTTGGAGCATCTTATTTTTTGTTTTCATTTTGGTTCTTCGTTTGCTTTGGTTTTCTTAGTTTGATGAATAAATTGGTTGTATATCCTCTTTTATACCTTGGTTTGCAAATAGTTTGGTTTGGTTTGAAAAAGAGTAGGAAAGTTCATGCTTATGAGGTAAAAAGAGCTTGTTTTTGACTGTGGCCTATGCTTTGTCATGCCATGCTTGATTTTGTTTTGGCTTTATGCTTAGTATTATTTGTTGTAGCATGACTTGTTATAAACAATTGAGATTGCTTAATGTGCCTTGGATGAATCATGCATTGTTTTAGCATATTACAACATAGTGTAGTGGTATTCTCCTTTGATGCTTTATTTGGGTTGACTTGACACATGCTCACACCATGTTATGACTATCTCAAGTCACCATAGCCTTTATGATCCTTTAGTTTTCAACTTGTAGTATTACTTTATGCTTTCATCAATGATGTTTTGTCGCTCTGCATGATTATGACCATTATTGCTCTCTTAGTTAGTCGCTCCCAGTCTTTTGCTAGCCTCCACAACCAAGTATGAGTTCCACTCATGCATCCAACTCCCTAAACCAAGTTATTCCAAAGAGTCCACCATACCTACCTATTAGCTTATGCTATTCCAAGTATATTCATGCTTTTGTTTACCTTCCAAATTAAACTTGTTATGAGAAACTAGTGATTAAAGCTCTCACGAACTTGAAGGCACACTTTATTTTTTCTTGCCCTTAATAAACTTGAACCATTGTGTCGTCTATGTTGTATATGCTTGCACTTATTTGTTGGGAATTAGCAGAACCATGCTTTCATGGGGAACGCTTTCAACATTGCACTTGGTACTTGTACCTAGTTCATATCATGCTCTTTTGTATATGGATGTCGTCGGTGTGAAATGAAAGGGGAGCTTGTAAGTCCATGGAGTTATGTATATGTGTTAGAGAAACGCCTGGGCCGCTGGTCTAATCCATGCTGACATGGTGGAAACCTGCAGCGTAACCATAATGAGCTGTCTATGAAGCATTCTTATTATAAGAGTCCTATATTGAGAAAAAGAGAAAAAGAGAAAAAAATGAGATTATGGAAAGAGGAAAGAGAGAAAAAAGCACCATATTCCCATGGTAAATAAGAAGATTGCTGAGATGCTCGTTAGCTGCTTGCCTTGTCATTTTGATATGGGGATTCTTCCGTATCATCGGGCAAGGGGTACCCCATTGGCGGTTCTCTATGATACACATGTACTTACAATGACAAGAACTTACCGGTGACTAAACTTGAGTAGCATGAGGAGTGGCCCTCGTATACAAGGGACATGAGATTTCTAACTTATACTTCGTCAAGCATGTACACCATAGTTTGTTCACTTTAACCTTAATCACTTCAAGATGCTTATGGTAGGGGCAATGAGAGCTGAAAGCTATAAGTACCATAATTTTTGGAATCTCTTTATGAGACTTGAATCCCTACTTCCTTCTATGAAGGACCTTTCTTCCACCATTATATTGAATCTCCACCTTCTATCTTTATGCACCTACTTTGAGAGCATAGTGGCCATTCTTAGTTCTATGTGCATTGTCCCAAGACTAGTTGATTGATGCATAACTTGATATTGCTAGTTTTAAACTATTTGTATCTAGTCACTCTTATGAACTTTGAAGGTGTCCTATGCATTTATATTTGCTACTCTATGAGGGACAAGATGAATACTATTATGCTATGTTTTCTTTATGTGAAACAAACAAACGTCTTGCAAAGCATTGTTATTCATGAATCTTTTGTTTGTGCCTTTTCATGTTGCATCATAGTTTCTTTGTCTTATTGCTAGAACTTTGTCTTTCATATTATGATTGAAGTACTATGATCCCAGCTTTGAATGTTTTACAAATACTATGATCAAGTCTTTGATGGTGCATGTCACCTCAAAAATTATTCTTTCTTTTTATCACTTACCTACTCGAGGACGAGCAGAAGTTAATCTTGGGGATGTTGATACATTACAAATGTATCTATAATTTTTGATGTTCCATGCTTGGTTTTATCCACTTTCTTGTGTTTTGTCCACACTTTGGAGTACTTTTCATATGATTTCTTGGACTAACCTATTAACAAGAGCCACAGTGCCAGCTACCTGTTTTCTGCTGTTTTTGGTTCCAGGAAAGTCAGAAAATGAATATTCTCGGAATTGGACGGGACACAAGCCAAAGTGCCTATTTTTCCGGAAGTTATCAGATGCCAGAATACGAGACGAAGAAGGGCCAGAGGGCGGCCACACCACCTGGCCGCGCGGCTAGGCTTGGCTCGCGCCAGGGGGTGGTGTGGCCAGCCCAGGCACCCCCTCGGCCCCTCCTTCCGCCTATAAGATGCCATTTGGATGAAAACCCTAAGTACCCGATCAAAAATCCACGAAAGAGTCTGTAGCCGCTACCGTCTCCATCCCTAGATCAGGAGGGATCTGAAGCTCTTCCCGGCATCCTGCCGGAGAGGGGAATTCACCCTGGAGGCCTTCTTCATCACCATGCAAGCCTCCGTTGTGATGCGTGAGTAGTTCATCCTTGGACTACAGATCCATGTAGTAGCTAGATGGCTGGTTCTTCTCCTTTGTGCTTTCATATTTAGATCTTGTGAGCTCCATTCATGATCAAGATCATCTATTTGTAATTCTGCATGTTGTGTTTGCGGGGATCCGATGGATATTGAGATGCTATTTCAGATTGATTATTGATTCTATCATGTATTTGTTATTTGTGATCTTGCATGCTTTCCGTTGTTAGTAGCTATCTTGGCCAAGTAGATGCTAGCAACTCCAAGAGTTAGTATTTATGCTCGATAATAGGTTCATGCCTCTGGTAATCTGGGGAAGTGACGAAAATCTCTAAGGTACTAGATGTGCTGTTGCTAATAGGGAGAAAACAACAATCCTTTGTTCATAGAACAATCGTGTTTACATTACACGCAATTCGTAAAGCAATAATCTGTTGCTTGCAACTTAATACTGGAGAGGGTTCGGATGATAACCTGAAGGTGGATTATTAGTCATAGATGCAGTTGGATGGCGGTCTATGTATAATGTTGTAATGCCCAATCAAGTTCCAAAGAAGTCAAGATGATTAGTATATGCATGTATTTCTTTCTCGATGTTTGTCAATTGCCCCGCTGTAATTTGTTCACCCAGCATGTTTTCTATCTTAAGGAGAGCCACCTCTAGTGAACTATGGATCCTGGTCCTTTCTTTTACATACAATCTACAAACTATTTACTGCTTTGTGTTTACTTTCTGCAAACTATTACTTCCTTCCATTCAATACATTTCATCCTTTGTTTTCACCAAAACTGGTGAGATTGACAACCTCATCGCAAGTTGGGGACAGAGTTCTGTGGTTGTGTTATGCAGGTCTCCATGTTGCTACTAGCACCAGTAGTGCGCCCTGCCAAGGCTTAGCTAGCAACACCTTTGGGGTGTTTCCTTGCTCCTACTGGTTCGATTAAACCTTGGTTTCATAACTAAGGGAAACTTGTTGCTGTGCTCATCATACCTTCCTCTTGGGGTTCCCAACGAGCTCTACATCAACACTGAGCCATCAGGGTGCGCCAGGGGGACCCCCTATCGCCCCTCCTGTTCAATTTTATCGGTGAGGCCCTGTCAGCCATTCTCTCGGCCGCAAACTCTGCAAGTCACATTAGCGGGGTGGTGCCACATATGATTCTAGGGGGAATCACCCACCTACAGTATGCGGATGACACACTCATCATGATTCAACACGATGACATGATGGTGGCCAACCTGAAATTCTTACTCATGTGCTTTGAAGACATGTCCGGTTTCAAGATCAACTATCATAAGAGTGAGGTTATTGTCATGAACCAACCGGTGGCGGAACAAAAGCACATTGCCAACATGCTGAACTACAAGCTAGGGAGCTTTCCGTCAATTTACCTTGGCCTCCCGATTTCGGACAGAAAGGTGACGATTGAACAATGGATATTCCTGGTCAGGAAAATCGGCGGCAAAATTGAGCCGTGGCTTAGCCGATTCCTATCCTCTGGGGGAAGGCTAATTCTAACCAGTTCATGCTTGGACAACCTTATATTGTTTGCGATGGGCCTCTTCCTGCTGCAAGACATAATTCATGAGAAGATGGACTCGCTGCGATCTAAATTTTTCTAGGAAGGCACAGGTCCGAAGTGTAAGTACCACCTGGTGAACTGGCCCGTGGTGTGTCGACCCAAAGAGCAAGGGGGGCTCGGTATCACTAACACTCGCAATATGAACATTGCACTGCTGCTGAAATGGGTCTGGAAACTGTATCAGGGGGACAATTCAATCTAGGTTGCAATCATCCACGCGAAGTATGCGGAGGCCGAGGATATTTTCTCGTGCACGCGTCATGGGGGTTCCCAATTCTGGAAGAGATTACATAAAATCAAGCACCACTTCAAGGTGGGGGCCAAGCATGTGGTGAACGACGGGGCTCACACGTTTTTTGGCTGGACTGGTGGTTTGGTGAGGGCCCAATCCATAACCTGTTCCTCGAGCTCTTCGCCATCTGCGATAATCCACAAGTCACGGTGGCGGAGATCTGTTTACACACCAATATCAACCTGGGTTTTAGGCAGTAGCTCGACCAGGAGGGTGTGAGGGCCTGGCTTAACTGGGTCAACTCCTTGGAATCCGTCACCCTTGGACAGGGGAGAGATAGAATAATTTGGCACCCGAAACCCACGGGAGTGTTCTCGGTGAAGTCCATGTACAACCTTCTCTCGAGGGGAGTGTAAGTGGCCTGCCCACTTCAAGGATATCTGGGCAGCCAAGATTCCCCTCAAGAATAGGATCTTTTCGTGGCAACTAGCCTTAGATAGGCTGCCGTCAAATCTGGTGATCGCGACGCGCCATGGACCCTCTAATGGCCTATGTGCACTGTGCGGGGCGGGGGAAAACGCCGCGCACATCTTCTTCTCGTGCTCCATGGACAAGTTTGCCTGGGGAGCACTTAGACAGATCCTGGTCTGCAACTGGAACCCTACTAGCTTCCCACACTTCTATGCGATTTTGTCGGGCTTTTCGGGTCTTGCTAGGCGACTTCTTTGGACCTACTTTATCGCTCAATCTTGGTCGCTGTGGCTGGTCCACAACAAGCCGACCATTGAAAACAAGGTCATCCGCCACTCCGCTGACTTGCTGTACAAAATTATTATCTTCTTGCAGTTGTGGAAGCTAAACGCAAAGACAAGGGACAAGGAGGGCCTCGAGTGGATGGCGGGCGAGCTAAGATGCCTATACCTGCAGTTGGCTCTAGGAAGCATTGAAGCGTAATGTGTAGATAGCTATTCTTTTCGGCATGTTTTGGGGGAGGCCGACCCCGTCTGAACCTGTGTGTCGCTATATTGGCTAAGCTATAGGCCTCGACATGGTGTATGTCTTTCCTATTGTTTATATGTACTCTGAGCTTTATTAATTTAAAGCTGGGCACTAGCTGTCTTTTATCTAGAAAAAACAAGCCGCCTATCGGAGAGTTATGGATTGTACTTGTACTTGGAGACTTCAACCAAATTCAGCGCGCGTAGTGTTAGTGGTATATGTTGATCCAAATTCTACAAAGTAAATGCCAACTTCTAACAAGCGGAGCGAGCCCAGTCGCTGAAGGCTTGGGCCGAGTGGAAGACCTAGGTTTCCACCGCTATATAAACCTCTTGTAAGCCACCGACTGGGATAAGTTGCATCTATGAAAATCCCCAGCGTTGTGTAAACACTCCCCGATATAGTGAAGTTTCGCTAGCTGGCATCCGTGGTTTTTTCCTCTATTTGTTGGAGAGGTTTTTCCATATTAAATCTGTGTCCCCCTTCTATGATTTTGTTTTCATTCTTCGTTATCTTCTTGTTATGTTTATAACACGTAGAGATAAAAAAACAACCGAATGTGAACCCACGTGGCATAAATCGTTTCCGGGCTTCCATTCAAGCACATGAGTTAAAAGGATATTCACTTGAAAAAATCGTTGATTCACTTGGAGCAACGCGCGCCAACACCCTAACCTTTGCAAACTTGACACATTCTATCGTAACTCCGAATGGGATTTGTGCTTCGACACTCATGTTCTACATGCCCTTGTCATCATCATTATCGGACCATTGCCCTCTCTTGCTTGCCATTGATCGAGGCCATAGACGGACTCGTTCCTTCAAGTTTGAAAACGTTTGGCTTCGCATCCCCGGTTTCAATGAGGTGGTTCACCTGCAAGGTGCATGGAATGATCCCACAACCCACGTCAAGACTTGCCAAGTGCTCTTCCACAAGCTCCGACACATGGCCAACAATTTACTAAATGGAGCCGGGGCCTTTTCTCAAATACCAAAGTCATGTTGCATGCCGCCTTGTTGGTCATCCTTCATTTTGACATGGCCCAAGACAATAGAGCTCTCATGAAAAATGAGAATGATCTTCGTGCTAGATTGAAGAGAAAGGTGGTGGCCTTGGCTGTTGTGGAAAGTTCTAGGACAAATAAATGCACTTGGATAAACAACTTAAGGGAAGGTGATGCAAATTCAAATTTTTTTCCATTTGAGGGTAAATTCGCGGAGGAGAAAAAACCACATACACCGCCTCAAGCATAACCAAGGATGGGTTACCGATCACGAAGGTAAGGATGAAATGATCCAAAACCACTTCACCAAGGTCATGGGTGGTGGAGAGGCAAGATCTAAAGATCTCAATTGGGAAGAAGTCCAATTCGAGGACCCAGATTTGCATAGTCTTGGTGAGCCTTTCACTAAAGAGGGGGTTCGGCACGCAATCAAGCAAATGCTGGGCGATAGAGCACCTAGACCTGATGGTTTCATGGGGGCCTTCTTTAAAAAGTGTTGGGAAAACTTCAAGGTCGACGTTATGAGGGTGATTCATCTCTTCAGGGACCTCCACGCCGAAAATTTTCATTGGTCAAAATCCACCAATATTGTCCTTTTGCCTAAGGAGGGCGCGTAGTAGGTTTCAGACTTTAGGCCAATAAGTCTCATACACGCCATTGCTAGCATCATTGCCAAGATGCTTGCCATCCGTCTTAGCCCGCTTATGAATGATCTTGTCTCCAATGCGCAAAGTGCTTTCATAAAAAAAGTGAAGTATCCATGATAACTTCCTTTATGTCAAGAATCTTGCCAAGAGATTCCACAAGGGAAAGATTCCAGCGCTCCTCTTCAAGATTGAAATCCGCAAAGCTTTTGACTTTGTTAGATGGGAATACATCTTTGACCTCCTTCAATGTCGGGGGTTCCTGAGCTGCTTCTACAATTGGATTGCCTTCCGTTTCTCCTCGTCATCCTCTTGCGTGGTCCTTAATGGCATCGCCAAGATCGATATGCTTCAAGTTCATGGGCTTAGACAAGGTGACCCTCTCTCACCTATCCTTTTTGTGCTCGTCATAGAACCCATCACCATCACGCAAATTATGGAAAATGCTACTAGGCATCATCTTCTACGCAAGCTTCGTGTGAGAGGGTCTATTTTCAGAACCTCCCTCTACGCGAACCTTCGTGTGAGTTCGAGTTCAGAAAAACTAGTATATATGAGACCGTCTATCCTTTGTTCCGTTTTCTTGTGAAAATTAGTGTTCAAAAGTAGAAGCATGCTTTAAGCTTGACTGCGTGCCGTTACCTTTTGCACTTCTATGTTGACAACTATCGATAATACTATTGTTCAGAAGTGAGGCTAGGATCTCTAGGATAGATTGTTTCAACAAAAGCTAATCTAGTAACATTCATACTGAATGCCTATTGATTTGATGGCCGAATTTGGTCGATTAAGTTCAAATTTGACAGTAACATTCAACAACTAACCTAAAAAACTCGGTGCAAATTACAGCTTTGGTATACTAGGATGAATTAGGCTAAATGTCTGTGGTGACGACTGTCGGTAAGTTAGATGATTCAACTGTTGCATCATCACCATCATTATCGGCATCATCCTCATCCTTATTCTTGTCCTCGTCCATGTCAGTGCAATAATCTTCATCAGTGTAATATGTTAGATCACAAGGACCATCTAGGTGCATCTAACCGGGTAGAACATTTCTATATAGATCATACTTGCATCTGGTTACTGTGAGAGAGAGAGAGAGAAAGGAGAGGGAGAGTGGATAGGGGTACCTTCTCCTTGGCTCGATGGGCCCGACAAGTTGACCATGGTGGAGAGTGATAGAGAGAATGGTTTGTTGGCTAGGAAGTGGCGCTTCTCGTTACTCCTATGCTCCCTAGATCAGTAGGGTTGTATCAGTTTGACTGTTGACTGTTTGACTGATGCAACTATTGACTTTTTGGAGCTGATCCATGAAATAGCCCCACCTATGAGAGTGAATACGTATCCTGACATGGATTTTCTATCATATGTGTCTCCCACAAAATCTGCATATGAATACCCTCTTATCTCTAGGGAATCAGATCTTCTATATGTTCGAATGAGGTATTTTGTGCCTTGGGCATAATGCAATTCTTTCTTTACCATTTTCTTTACCATTGTCTTGATATCTACTGAGTACTCCGGTGATAAAAACTAAGTCAGGACGAGTGCACATTTGTGTATACTGTAGACTTCCAATAGCCGAAGCATATGGTACCGCTTTCATTTGATCGATCTCGTATTGGTTCTTGGGACATTTAAATTTCCCAAAACTATCATCCTTGACTATAGGATCAGACGTGGCATTACACACATGCATACTGTATTTCTTCAGAACATTTTCTAAGTATACCTTTTGCGATAGTCCTAGAACCCCAATTTTCGTATCTCGGTGAATTTCTATGCCCAAAACATATGATGCTTCACCAAGATCTTTCATATAAAAATTTGAGAACAAGAACTTATTTGTTTCTAGTAGCAAACTGACATCACTCCTAGCAAGCAAGATATCATCCACATACAGAATTAGGAAAATATATTTCCCTCTTTTAAACTTTGCATAAATGCTATCATTGTAAATTGCTCTAAAACCCCAAAACTGAGGGCAATAGCTCATGAAAATGGCCACAAAGCGCGTCAAGGACGAGTTTTTGGTCATATCTCTCAAACATGTATCAGGTCTAACAGTCGTTGTAAATCACCCTGAAACACCAAAATTATGGGCAATAGCTCATGAAAACGGCCATTAAACGTGAAAAGACGAGTTTTTGGTCATAACACACAAACATGTATCGGTTCTCACAGTCGTTGTAAATCGCCCTGAAACCCCAAAACTAAAGGTGATAGCTCATGAAAACGACCCTAAATGCGGAAAAAACGAGTTTTTGGTCTTTACTCCCAAACAAGTACCAGATGTGCCCTAGAACCCAAAAACTATGGGCGATATCTCATGAAAAATGGCCATAAAACTCGAAAACAACGAGTTTTTGGTCATATTGCTCAAACATGTATCGGGTCTTACGGATGTTGTAAATCGCCCTGGAGGCCCAACAGTGTGGGCATTAGGTCATGAAAATGGTCATAAAACACGAAAACGATGTGTTTTTGGTCATATCTCTCAAACATTTACCAGGTCTCACTATCGTTGTAAATTGCCCTAAAACCCCAAATCTGAGGGCAATAGCTCACGAAAATGGCCACAAAGCACGACAATGACGAGTATTTGGTCATATCTCTCAAACATGTATCGGGTCTCACGATCATTGTAAATCGCCCTCGAACCCCAAAACTGTGCGCAATAGCTCATTAAACGACCTTAAACGCAAAAGACTAGTTTTTGGTCATAACACTCAAATACGGTATCGGTTCTCACGATCGTTGTAAATCGCCCTGAAACCCCCAAAATAAGGGCAATAGCTCATGAAAATGGCCCTAAATGCGAAAACAGCGAGTTTTTGGTCTTAACTCCCAAACATGTACTAGGTGCGCCCTGGAACCCCAAAAGTGTGGGCAATATCTCATGAAAATGGCCCTGACACTCGAGAACGACGAGTTTTTGGTCATATCTCTTAAACATTTATCGAGACTTACGGTCGTTGCAAGGTGCCCTAGAGCCCCAAATATGTGGGCAATAGTTCATGAAAACGGCCATAAATCACGAAAATGATGAGTTTTTGGTCATATCTCTTAAACATGTATTGGGTCTTATGGTATTTGTAAATCGCCCTAGAGGCCCAAAAGTGTGGGTAATAGCTCATGAAAATGACCGTAAAGAGTGATAAGGACTAGTTTTTTGTCATATCTCTCAAACATTTATCGGGTCTAACGGTCGTTGTAAATCGCCCTGGAACCCAAAAAGTGTGGGCAATAGCTTATGAAAACGGACATAAAACAAGAAAACGATGAGTTTTTGTTCATATCATTCAAACATGTATTGGGTCTTATGGTAGTTTTAAATCGCTCATGAAAACGGTTGTAAAGCGCGACACAGACGAGTTATTGGTCATATCTCTCAAACAAGTATCAGATTTTACGGTCATTGTAAATTACCCTCGAACCCCAAAAGTGTGGGCAATAGCTCATAAAACGGCCATAAACCACAAAAACGTCGAGTTTTTGGTCATATCGCTCAAACATGTATCGGGTCTTACGTATGTTGTAAATCGCCCTGGAGGCCCAAAAGTCTGGGCAATAGCTCATGAAAATGGGCATAAAACACGAAAACGACGAGTTTTTGGTAATATCTATCAAACATTTATCGGGTCTCACTATCATTGTAAATTGCTCTAAAACCCTAAAACTGAGGGCAATAGCTCATGAAAATGGCCACAAAGCGCGACAAGGACGAGTTTTTGGTCATATCTCTCAAATATGTATCAGGTCTAACAGTCATTGTAAATCGCCCTGAAACACCAAAACTGTGGGCAATAGCTCATGACAACAGCCATTAAACGTGAAAAGACGAGTTTTTGGTCATAACACACAAACATGTATCGGTTCTCACAGTCATTGTAAATCACCCTGAAACCCCAAAACTAAAGGCGATGGCTCATGAAACAGCCCTAAATGCGAAAACAACGAGTTTTTGGTCTTTACTCCCAAACATGTACCAGATGTGCCCTGGAACCCCAAAAGTGTGGGCGATATCTCATGAAAATGGCCATAACACTCGAAAATGACGAGTTTTTGGTCATATCTCTCAAACATTTACCGAGACTTATGGTTGTTGCAAGGCGCCCTGGAGCCCCAAATATGTGTGCAATGGGGTTCATGAAAAACGGAATAAAACACGAAAACGACGAGTTTTTGGTTATATCGCTCAAACATGTATCGAGTCTTATGGATGTTGTAAATCGCCCTGGAGGCCCAGAAGTGTGGGCAATAGCTCATGAAAATGGGCATAAAACGCGAAAATGACGAGTTTTTGGTCATATCTCTCAAACATTTACCGGGTCTCACTATCAATTTAAATTGCCCTAAAACCCCAAAACTAAGGGCAATAGCTCATGAAAATGGCCACAAAGCGCGACAATGAAGAGTTTTTGGGCATATCTCTCAAACATGTATCGGGTCTAACGGTCTTCGTAAATCGCCATGGAACACCAAAACTGTGGGCAATAGCTCATGAAAGCGGCCATTAAACGTGAAAACACGAGTTTTTGGTCATAACACTCAAACATATATCAGTTCTCACGGTTGTTGTAAGGGTGATAGCTCATGAAAACAACCCTAAATGCAAAAAATACGAGATTTTAGTCTTAACTCCCAAACATATACCAGGTGCGCTTTGGAACCCAAAAAGTGTGGGCGATATCTCATGAAAAATCGCCATAAAACTCGAAAACGACGAGTTTTTGGTCATATTGCTCAAACATGTATCGGGTCTTACGGATGTTATAAATCACCCTGGAGGCCCAACAGTGTGGGCATTAGGTCATGAAAACAACCATAACACTCGAAACGACGAGTTTTTGGTCATATCTCTCATACATTTACCAAGACTTATGATCGTTGCAAGGCGCCCTAGAGCCCTACATATGTGGGTAATAGTTCATGAAAATAGCCATAAATCACGAAAGTGATGAGTTTTTGGTCATATCGCTCGAACATGTATCTGGACTAACAATCGTTATAACTCGCCCTAGAACCCAAAAAGTGTTGGAAATAGCTCATGAAAACGGCCATAAAATGTGAAAACGACGAGTTTTTGTTCATATCTTTCAAACATGTACCGACTCTTACGGTAGTTGTAAATCGCCCTGGAACCCCAAAACTGTGGGCAATATCTCATGAAACGGCCGTAAAGCGCGACAAGGATGAGTTTTTGGTCATATCTCTCAAACAAGTATCGGGTCTTACGGTTATTGTAAATCGTTCTGGAAAGTCAAAAGTGTGGGCAATAGCTCATGAAAACAACCATAAAACACGAGAACGACGAGTTTTTGGGTATATCGCTCAAACATGTATCAGGTCTTATGGATGTTATAAATCACCCTGGAGGCCCAAAAGTGTGGGCAATAGCTCATGAAAATGGGCATAAAACGCGAAAAACAACGAGTATTTGGTTGTATCACTCAAATATTTACCGGGTCTCACTATCGTTGTAAATTGCCCTAAAACCCCAAACTGAGGGCAATTGCTCATGAAAATGGCCACAAAGCGCGCAAGGACGAGTTTTTGGTCATATCTCTCTAACATGTATCGAGTCTAACGGTCGTTGTAAATCACCCTAGAACCCCAAAAATGTGGGCAATAGCTCTTGAAAACGGCCATTAAACGCGAAAAGACAAGTTTTTGGTCATAACACTCAAACATGTATCGATTCTCACGGTCGTTGTAAATCACCTTGAAACTCAAAACCTAAGGACGATAGCTCATGAAAACGGCCCTAAATGCAAAAATGGCGAGTTTTTGGTCTTAACTCCCAAACATGTACCAGGTGCGCCCTTGGAACCCTAAAAGTGTGGGCAATATCTCATGAAAACAGCCATAACACTCGAAAACGGCGAGTTTTTGGTCATATCTCTCAAACATTTTCTGAGACTTACAATCGTTGCAAGGCGCCCTTGAGCCCCAAATATGTGGGCAATAGTTCATAAAAACGGCGAGAAATCACGAAAAGGACGAGTTTTTGGTCACATCACTCAAACACGTACCTAGACTTCTAGTAGTTGTAAATCTCCCTGGAACCGAAAAAGCATGAGAAATAGATCATGAAAATGGCCATAAAACGTGAAAACGATGATTTTTGTTCAAATCTTTTAAACATGTATCAGGTCTTACGTAGTTGTAAATCGCCCTAGAACCCCAAAACCGTGGGCAACAGCTCATTAAAATGGTTGTAAAGTGCGACATAGACGAGTTTTTGGTCATATCTCTCAAACAAGTGTCGGATTTTATGGTCATTATAAATCGCCCTGGAACCCCAAAAGTGTGGGCAATAGCTCATGAAAACAGCCATAAGCCACGAATACGACGCGTTTTTGGTCATATCGCTCAAACATGTATCAGGTCTTACGTATATAGTAAATTGCCTTGGAGGCCCAAAAGTGTGGGCAATAGCTCATGAAAATAGGCATAAAATGCAAAAACAACGAGTTATTGGACATATCTGTCAAGCATTTATCGGGTCTCACTATCATTGTAAATTGCTCTAAAACCCCAAAACCAAGGGCAATAGCTCATGAAAATTGCCACAAAGCGCGACAAGGACGATTTTTGGTCATATCTCTCAAACATGTATCAGGTCTAACAGTCGTTGTAAATCACCCTGAAACACCAAAATTGTGGGCAATGACTCATGAAAACGTCCATTAAACATGAAAAGACGAGTTTTTGGTCATAACACACAGACATGTATCTCACAGTCGTTGTAAATCGCCCTGAAACCCCAAAACTGAAGGTGATAGCTCATGAAAACAACCCTAAATGTGGAAAAAATGATTTTTTGGTCTTTACTCCCAAACATGTACCAGATGTGCCCTGGAACCCAAAAACTGTGGGCGATATCTCATGAAAAATGGCCATAAAACTCGAAAACGACGAGTTTTTGGTCATATTGCTCAAACATGTATCGGGTCTTACGGATGTTGTAAATCGCCCTGGAGGTCCAACAGTGTGGGCATTAGGTCATGAAAACGGTCATAAAACACGAAAACGACGTGTTTTTCTTCATATCTCTCAAACATTTACCGGGTCTCACTATCGTTGTAAATTGCCCTAAATCCCAAAACCAAGGGCAATAGCTCACGAAAATGGCCACAAAGTGCGACAAGGACGAGTTTTTGGTCATACTCTTAAACATGTATCGGGTCTCACGATCGTTGTAAATCGCCCTAGAACCCCAAAACTGTGTGCAATAGCTCATTAAACGACCTTAAACGCAAAAGACTAGTTTTTGGTCATAACACTTTCAAATAGGGTATCGGTTCTCACGATGATTGTAAATCACCCTGAAACCCCAAAACTATGGGCAGCAGCTCCTGAAAATGTCCCTAAATGCGGAAACATCGAGTTTTTGGTCTTAACTCCCAAACATGTACGAGGTGCGCCCTGGAACTCCAAAAGTGTGGGCAATATCTCATGAAAACGACCATAACACTCGAAAACGATGATTTTTTGTCATATCTCTTAAACATTTATCGAGACTTACGGTCGTTGCAAGGCGCCCTAGAGCCCCAAATATGTGGGCAATAGTTCATGAAAACGGCCAATCACGAAAATGACGAGTTTTTGGTCATATCTGTCGAACATGTGTCGGGTCTTATGGTATTTGTAAATCGCCCTAGAGGCCCAAAAGTGTGGGCAATAGCTCATGAAAATGGACGTAAAGCGTGACAAGGATGAGTTTTTGGTCATATCTCTCAAACATTTATCGGGTCTAACGGTCGTTGTCAATCGCCCTGGAACCCAAAAGTGTGGGCAATAGCTTATCAAGACGGCCATAAAACGAGAAAACGATGAGTTTTTTTTCATATCGCTCAAACATGTATCGAGTCTTACGTATGTTGTAAATCGCCCTAGAGGCCCAAAAGTGTGGGCAATAGCTCATGAAAATGGGCATAAAATGCGAAAACGACGAGTTTTTGGTCATATCTGTCAAACATTTATCGGGTCTCACTGTCATTGTAAATTGCTCTAAAACCCCAAAACCGAGGGCAATAGCTCATGAAAATGGCCACAAAGCGCGACAAGGACAAGCTTTTGGTCATTCTCTCAAATATGTATCAGGTTTAACAGTCGTTGTAAATTGCCCAGAAACAACAAAACTGTGGGCAATAGCTCATGAAAACGGCCATTAAACGTGAAAAGACGAGTTTTTGGTCATAACACACAAACATGTATCGGTTCTCACAGTCATTGTAAATCGCCCTGAAACCCCCAAACTAAAGGCGATAGCTCATGAAAACATCCTTAAATGCAAAAACAACAAGCTTTTGGTCTTTACTCCCAAACATGTACCAGATGTGCCCTACAACCCCCAAAGCGTGGGTGATATCTCATGAAAATGACAATAACACTGGAAAACAACGAGTTTTTGTTCACATCTCTCAAACATTTACCGAGACTTATGGTCATTGCAAGGCGCCTTGGGGCCCCAAATATGTGGGCAATAGTTCATGAAAAGAGGAATAAAACACGAAAACGACGAGTTTTTGGTCATATCGCTCAAACATGTATCGGGTCTTATGGATGTTGTAAATCGCCCTAGAGGCCCAGAAGTGTGGGCAATAGCTCATGAAAATGGGCATAAAACACGAAAATGACGAGTTTTTGGTCATATCTCTCAAACATTTACCGGGTCTCACTATCGTTGTAAATTGCCCTAAAACCCCAAAACTAAGGGCAATGGCTAATGAAAATGGACACAAAGCGTGACAAGGACGAGTTTTTGGTCATATGTCTCAAACATGTATCGGGTCTAATGGTCGTTGTAAATCGCCCTGGAACCCCGAAACTGTGGGCAATAGCTCATGGAAACGGCCATTAAACGCGAAAACACGAGTTTTGGGTCATAACTCTCAAACATATATCAGTTCCCATGGTTATTGTAAATCGCCCTGAAACCCCATAAGTGTGGGCAACATCTCATGAAAATGGCCATAAAACTCGAAAACGACGAGTTTTTGGTCATATTGCTCAAACATGTATCAGGTCTTACGGATGTTATAAATCGCCATATAGGCCCAATAGTGTGGGCAATAGCTCATGAAAATAGGCATAAAGGCGAAAGCGACAAGTTTTTGGTCATATCTCTCAAACATTTACAGGGTCTCACTATCGTTGTAAATTGTCCTAAACCTCCAAAACTGAGGGCAATAGCTCATGAAAATGGCAACAAAGTGCGACAAGGACGCGTTTTTTGGTCATATCTCTCAAACATGTATCGGGCCTCATGATCATTGTAAAAATCGCCCTGAAACCCCAAAACTGTGCGCAATAGCTCATTAAACGACCTTAGACGAAAAAGACTAGTTTTTGGTCATACCACTCAAACATGTATCGATCCTCACGATCGTTGTAAATCGCCCTGAAACCACCAAAATAAGGGCAATAGCTCATGAAAATGGCCCTAAATGCGAAAACAGAGAGTTTTTGGTCTTAACTACCAAACATGTACCGGGTGCGCCCTGGAACCCCAAAAATATGGGCAATATCTCATGAAAACGACCATAACACTCGAAAACGACGAGTTTTTGGTCATATCTCTTAAACATTTATCGAGACTTATGATCGTTGCAAGGCGCCCGAGAGCCCCAAATATGTGGGCAATAGTTCATGAAAACAGCCATAAATCACGAAAATGACGAGTTTTTGGTCAGATCTCTCGAACTTGTATCAGGTCTTTCGGTATTTGTAAATCGCCCTGGAGACCCAAAAGTGTGGGCAATAGCTCATGAAAATGGTCGTAAAGTGCGACAAGGACAAGTATTTGGTCATATCTCTCAAACATTTATCGGGTCTAACGGTCGGTGTAAATCGCCCTGGAACCCAAAAAGTGTGGGCAATAGCTTATGAAAACAGCCATAAAACAAGAAAAAGACGAGTTTTTGTTTATATCTTTCAAACATGTATTAGGTCTTATGGTAGTTTTAAATCGCTCTGGAAACCCAAAATTGTGGGCAATAGCTCATGAAAACGGTTGTAAAGCGCGACACAGACGAGTTTTTAGTTATATCTCTCAAAAAAGTATCGGATTGTATTGTCATTGTAAATCGCCCTAGAACCCCAAAAGTGTGGACAATAGCTCATGAAAACATCCATAAAACACGAAAACGACGAGTTTTTGGTCATATCGCTCGAACATGTATCGGGTCTTAGTGCCCTAGAGGCCCAACAGTGTGGGTATTAGGTCATGAAAACGGTCATAAAACACGAAAACGACGATTTTTGGTCATATCTCTCAAACATTTACCGGGTCTCACTATCGTTGTAATTTGCCCTAAAACCCCAAAACCGAGGGTAATAGCTCATGAAAATGGCCACAAAGCGCGACAAGGACAAGTTTTTGTTCATATCTCTCAAACATGTATCGGGTCTCACGGTCATTGTAAATCGCCCTGGAACCCAAAATCTATGGGCAATAGCTCATGAAAACGGCCATTAAATGCAAAAAGATAAGTTTTTGGTCATAACACTCAAACATGTACCAGTTCTCACGGTCGATGTAAATCGCCCTGAAACCCGAATACTAAGGGCGATAGCTCATGAAAATGGCCCTAAATGCGATAACAAGGAGTTTTTAAATTTAACTCCGAAACATGTACCAGGTGCGCCCGGGAACCCCAAAAGTGTGGGCAATATCTCATGAAAATGGCCATAAAACTCGAAAACGACGAGTTTTTGGTCATATCGCTCAAATATGAATCGGGTCTTACGGATGTTTTAAATCGCCCTGGAGGCCCAACAATGTGGGCATTAGGTCATGAAAACGGTCATAAAACACGAAAACGATGAGTTTTTGGTCATATCTCTAAAACATTTACCGGGTCTCACTATCGTTGTAAATTGCCCTAAAACCCCAAAACTGAGGGCAATAGTTCATGAAAATGGCCACAAAGCGCGACAAGGACAAGTTTTTGGTCATAACTCTCAAACATGTATCGGGTCTCATGGTCGTTGTAAATCGCCCTAGAACCCCAAAACTCTGGGCAATAGCATATGAAAACGGCCATTAAACGCGAAAAGACGAGTTTTTGGTCATAACACTCAAACAAGTATCGGTTCCCACGGTCGTTGTAAATCCCCCTGAAACCCCAAAACAAAGGGCGATAACTCATGAAAACGGCCCTAAATGCGAAAACATCAAGTTTTTGGTCTTAACTCCCAAACATGTACCACGTGCACCCTGGAACCCCAAAAGTGTGGGCAATACCTCATAAAAACAGCCATAACACTCGAAAACGACGAGTTTTTGGTCATATCTCTCATACATTTACCGAGACTTATGATCGTTGCAAGGCGCCCTAGAGCCCTAAATATGTGGGCAATAGTTCATGAATACGGCCATAAATCACAAAAATGATGAGTTTTTGGTCATATTTCTCGAACATGTATCTGGACTTACAGTCATTATAAATCGCCCTAGAACCCAAAAACTGTGGGAAATAGCTCATGAAAACGGCCATAAAACGCGAAAACGACGAGTTTTTGTTCATATCTTGCAAACATGTACCGGCTCTTACGGTAGTTGTAAATCGCCCTGGAACCCCAAAACTATGGGCAATAGCTCATGAAACAGCCGTAAAGCGCGACAAGGATGAGTTTTTGCTCATATCTCTCAAACAAGTATCGGGTCTTACGGTTATTGTAAATCATTCTGGAAAGTCAAAAGTGTGGGCAATAGCTCATGAAAACAACCATAAAACACGAAAACGACGAGTTTTTGGTTATATCACTCAAACATGTATCAGGTCTTCCGGATGTTGTAAATCGCCCTGGAAGCCCAAAAGTGTGGGTAATAGCTCTTGAAAATGGCCATAAAACGCGAAAACAACGAGTTTTTGGTCGTATCTCTCAAATATTTACCGGGTCTCACTATCGTTGTAAATTACCCTAAAACCCCAAACTGGGGGCAATCGCTCATGAAAATGGCCACAAAGCGCACAAGGACGAGTTTTTAGTCATATCTCTCAAACATGTATCGAGTCTAACGGTCGTTGTAAATCACCCTAAAACCCCAAAAATGTGGGCAATAGCTCATGAAAACGGCCATTAAACGCGAAAAAGACGAGTTTTTGGTCATAAGACTCAAACATGTATCGATTCTCACGGTCGTTGTAAATCACCTTGAAACTCCAAACCTAAGGGCGATAGCTCATGAAAACGGCTCTAAATGCGAAAACGGCGAGTTTTTGGTCTTAACTCCCAAACATGTACCAGGTGCGCCCTAGAACCCCAAAAGTGTGGGCAATATCTCATGAAAACAACCATAACACTCGAAAACGACGAGTTTTTGGTCATATCTCTCAGACATTTTCTGAGACTTACGGTCGTTGCAAGGCGCCCTTGAGCCCCAAATATGTGGGAAATAGTTCATAAAAACAACGAGAAATCACGAAAAGGACGAGTTTTTGGTCATATCTCTCAAACACGTATCTATACTTCCGGTCGTTGTAAATCGCCCTGGAACCCAAAAAGCGTGGGCAATAGATCATGAAAACGGCCATAAAACGTGAAAACGATGAGTTTTTGTTCAAATATTTCAAACATGTATCAGGTCTTACGTAGTTGTAAATCGCCCTAGAACCCCAAAACCGTGGGTAATAGCTCATTAAAACGGCCATTAAACGCAAAAATACGAGTTTTTGGGCATAACACTCAAACATGTATCGATTCTCACGGTCGTTGTAAATCGCGCTGAAACCCCCAAACTAAGGGCGATAGCTCATGAAAATGGCCCTAAATGCGAAAACAGCGAGTTTTTGGTCTTAACTCCAAAACATGTACCAAGTGCGCCCTGTAACTCCAAAAGTGTGGGCAATATCTCATGAAAACGGCCATAACACTCGAAAACGACGAGTTTCTGGTCATATCTCTCATTAGAGGTTACTCTTGGCACAAAAAGCAAATAAAAAGGATAAGGAGCGGTTATTACAACTTCCAAGACTCAGCTAAAACTTATGGGTTATATCCCAATAAGTACTTTTCTTTAACGCCTTTAAGTTAGGCATACGAAGCAAGAAAAAGGATCAAGTGTTCTCAAATGAAGAAGCATTAAGATTAATACCAGAAATATCTTCAACAAGGCAAGGTATCTCATCCAAATAAGTTCTAGAGGATCCTCTCTCAATTCTCTTTGGTTCACTATTTTTATCAAACGGATTTTCAGGAACAATCCAATCAAGATTCTTTTTTATGGCTTCATGCATTGCTACAAGTTTAAAGGTACTGGTATCTTAATTTCCTCCCCATTAGGTTCGGTTTTGTTCATCTTTTCTCGTGTACCAACAACATCTACACATGAGCCTAGCATATTAAAATGTTCAAAGACTTTTCTAGCTTCCTTGGAAACATCATAGAATTCCTTAAGCAAAGTTTTTAGAATAAAATCCCTCTTTTCAAGGTCCTCAATTTCTTTAAGTTTAAGAAACATTACTTGCATTAAGGGGGTAAGGTTAACAAACCTAGCTTCCAACATGTGAACTAAAGAAGCTGCAGCAATTTCATAGTTTGGAGCAAGTTCTGCAAGGGATCTATCCTCAATATCCTCATGTTTACTATCATGATTAAAGAATTCTTCAATATTATCTTTTCCAATTATAGAACCACTACCTATTGAAAGGTCTTTCAGGGTGAATTTAGGGATCAACATGGTGAAATAAGAAAGAGGTAACAACTATAGAAAGACTTAATTTTTTTGTGTTTTTAATAAAGAAAGTAAACTTGTAAAACTAATTTTTTTGTGTTTTTGATAAAGAAACAAGCAAACAAACCAAAAGTAAACTAAGAAAACAAAAACAACAAAGTAAAGAGATTGGTTATGAGAGACTCCCCTTGTGAAGATGTCCTTGACTCCCGGGCAACAGCGCCAGAAAATTGGTTTGATGGCGCGTGGTTGACGTGGGAGCTTCTTCTTCTCCAGTCCCCGGCAACGGCGCCAAAAAAGTACTTGCTGACTCGTGTATTAATGAGCTCGTTGGGGAACCCCAAGAGGACGTATGATGAGCACAGTAGTAAGTTATCCCTTAGTTATGAAACCAAGGTTTAATCGAACCAGTAGGAGCAAGGAAACACCCCAAAGGTGTAGCTAGATGAACTTTGGCAGGGCGCACTACCGGTGCCAGCAGCAACGTGGAGACCTACACAACATAACCATAGAACTCTGTCCCCAACTTGCGATGAGGTTGTCAACCTCACCGGTTTTGGTGAAAACAAAGGATTAAACGTATCGAGTGGAAGAAAGTAAGAGTTTGCAAAAAGTAAACAGAAAGTAGTAAACAGTTGATTGTAGATTGATAGTAAAAGAAAGGACTGGGGTGCATAGTTCACTAGAGGTGGCTCTCCTTAAGATAGATGACATGTTGGGTGAACAAATTACAGCGGGGCAATTGACAAACATCGGGAAAGCATACAAGCATATACTATCTTGAATCCTTTGAGATTCGATTGGGCATTACAACATTATACATAGACCGCCATCCAACTGCATCTATGACTAATAATCCACCTTCAGGTTATCATCCGAACCCACTCCAGTATTAAGTTGCAAGCAATGGATAATTGCATTACGAATTGCATGTAAAGTAAACAATACGATTTTTATATGAACAAAGGATTGTTGTTTTCTCCCTAGTAGCAAAAACACATCTAGTGCCTTATAGATTTCTGTCACTTCCCAGATTACCAGAGGCATGAACCCACTATCGAGCATAAATACTAACTCTTGGAGTTGCTAGCATCTACTTGGCCAAGATAGCTACTAACAACGGAAAGGATGCAAGATCACAAATAACAAAGACATGATAGAATCAATAATCAATCTGAAATAGCATCTCAATATACATCGGATCCTCGCAAACACAACATGCAAAATTACAAATAGATGATCTTGATCCTGAACGGAGCTCACAAGATCTAGACATGATAGCATAAAGGAGAAGAACTAGCCATCTAGCTACTACATGGACCCATAGTCTAGAGATGAACTACTCACACATCACACTGGAGGCTTGCATGATGATGAAGAAGGCATCTAGGGTGAATTCCCCTCTCCGGCAGGGTGCCGGGAAGAGCTTCAGATCCCTCTCGATCTAGGGATGGAGATGACGGCGGCTACATACTCTTTCGTGGATTTTTGATCGGGTACTTAGGGTTTCCGTATCAGAGGCAATATATAGGGGGAAGGAGAGGCCGAGAGGTGCACAGGCGGCAGACCACCCCAGCGCAGCTGAGCCCCCATGCCAGTGGTGTGGCCCTGACCCTCTCCGTCTCGTATTCTCAGTTCAGTGTCCCTCGGTGAAAAACTGAGTTTGGCTTTTGTCCCGTCAATTCGAGAATATTCATTTTCGACTTTCCGGAACCAAAAACAGCAAAAACAGTACCGGCATCCTTGTGGCTCTTGTTAATAGGTTAGTCGAAGAAATCATATGAAAAGTACTCCAAAGTGTGGACAAAACATAAGAAAGTAGATAAAACCAAGCATTGAACATCAAAAATTATGGATATGTTTGCAACGTATCAGCGCCCTAGAACCCCAAAAGTGTGAGCAATATCTCATGAAAACGGCAAAAACACTCGAAAACGACGAGTTTTTGGTCATATCTCTTAAACATTTATTGATATTTACGGTCGTTGGAAGGCGCCCTAGAGCCCCAAATATGTGGGCAATAGTTCATGAAAACGGCCATAAATCATGAAAATGACGAGTTTTTGGTCATATCTCTCGAACATGTATTGGGTCTTACAGTATTTGTAAATCGCCCTAGAGGCCCAAAAGTGTGGGCAATAGTTCATGAAAATGGCCGCAAAGGGCGACAAGGACGAGTTTGTGATCATATATCTCAAACATTTATCGGGTCTAACAATCGTTGTAAATCGCCCGGGAACCCAAAAAGTGTGGGCAATAGCTTATGAAAACGGCCATAAAACGAGAAAACAACGAGTTTTTGTTCATATCTTTCAAACATGTATTGGGTCTTTTGGTAGTTTTAAATCATACTGGAAACCGAAAATTGTGGGCAATAGCTCATGAAAATGGGCATAAAATGCAAAAGCGACGAGTTTTTGGTCATATCTATCAAACATTTTATCGGGTCTCACTATCATTGTAAATTGCTCTAAAACCCCAAAATTGAGGGCAATAGCTCATCAAAATGGCCAAAAATCTTGACAAAGACGCGTTTTGACCATATCTCTCAAACATGTATCAGGTCTAACAACCATTGTAAATTGCCCTAGAACCCAAAAACTGTGGGCAATAGCTTATGAAAACGGCCATTAAACACAAAAAAGACAAGTTTTTGGTCATAACACTCAAATATGTATTGGTTCTCACGATCGTTGTAAATTTCCCTGAAACCCCAAAACTAAGGGCGATAGCTCATGAAAATGCCCCTAAATGCGAAAACAACGAGTTTTTGGTCTTAACTCCCAAACATGTACCAGGTGCGCCCTAGAACCCCAAAAGTCTGGGCAATATCTCATGAAAACAGCCATAACACTCGAAAATGACGAGTTTTTGGTCATATCTCTTAAACATTTATCGAGATTTATGGTCGTTGCAAGGCGCCCTAGAGCCCCAAATATGTGGGCAATACTTCATGAAAACGGCCATAAATCACGAAAATGATGAGTTTTTGGTCATATCTCTCGAACATGTATTGGGTCTTACGGTATTTGTAAATCGCCCTAGAGGCCCAAAAGTGTGGGCAATAGTTCATGAAAATGGCCACAAAGCGCAACAAGGACGAGTTTTTGGTCATATATCTCAAACATTTATCGGGTCTAACAATCGTTGTAAATTTCCCTGGAACCCAAAAAGTGTGGGCAATAGCTTATGAAAATGGCCATAAAACGAGAAAACGAAAAGTTTTTGCTCATATCTTTCAAACATGTATTGGGTCTTTTGGTAGTTTTAAATCGCTCTGGAAACCAAAAATTATGGGCAATAGCTCATGAAAATGGTTGTAAAGCGCGACATAGACAAGTTTTTGGTCATATCTCTCAAACAAGTATCGGATTTTACGGTCATTGTAAATCGCCCTCGAACCCCAAAAGTGTGGGCAATAGCTCATGAAAACGGTCATAAAACACGAAAACGATGAGTTTTTGGTCATATCGCTCAAGCATGTATCAGGTCTTACGTATGTTGTAAATCACCCTGGCGGCCCAAAAGTGTGGGCAATAGCTCATGAAAATGGGCATAAAATGCGAAAACAACGAGTTTTTGGTCATATCTGTCAAACATTTTATCGGGTCTCACTATCATTGTAAATTGCTCTAAAACCCCAAAACTGAGGGCAATAGCTCATGAAAATGGCCAAAAAGCGCGACAAGGACGAGTTTTTGGCCATATCTCTCAAACATGTATCAGGTCTAACAATCATTGTAAATCGGCCTGGAACCCAAAAACTGTGGGCAATAGCTTATGAAAACGGCCATTAAACACAAAAGACAAGTTTTTGGTCATAACACTCAAATATGTATTGGTTCTCACGATCATTGTAAATTTCCCTGAAACCCCAAATCTAAGGGCGATAGCTCATAAAAACGGCCCTAAATGCGAAAACAATGAGTTTTCGGTCTTTACTCCCAAACATGTAGCAAATGCCCTTGAACCCCAAAAGTGTGGGCGATATCTTATGAAAATGGCCATAAAACTCGAAAACAACGAGTTTTTGGTCATATTGCTCAAACATGCATCGTGTCTTATGGATGTTGTAAATCGCCCTGGAGGCCCCATAATGTGGGCATTAGGTCATGAAAACCGTCATAAAACACGAAAACGACGAGTTTTTGTCATATCTCTCAAACATTTACCGGGTCTCACTATCATTGTAAATTGCCCTAAAACCCCAAAACTGAGGGCAATAGCTCACGGAAATGGCCACAAAGCACGACAAGGACTAGTTTTTGGTCATATCTCTGAGACATGAATCTGGTCTCAGGATCATTGTAAGTTATCCTGGAACCCCAAAACTATGCGCAATAGCTCATTAAACAACCTTAAACGCAAAAAGACTAGTTTTTGGTCATAAGACTATAATATGTACCGGTTCTCACGATCATTGTAAATCGCCCTGAAACCCCAAAACTAAGGGCGATAGCTCATGAAAATGGCCCTAAATGTGAAATAAGCGAGTTTCTGGTCTTAACTCCCAAACATGTACCACGTGCGCCCTAGAACCCCAAAAGTGTGGGAAATATCTCAGGAAAACGGCCATAACACTCGAAAACGACGAGTTTTTGGTCATATCTCTTAAACATTTATCGAGACTTACGATCATTGCAAGGCGCCCTAGAGCCCCAAATATGTGGGCAATAGTTCATGAAAACGGGCATAAATCACGAAAATGACGAGTTTTTGGTCATATCTCTCGAGCATGTATTAGGTCTTACGGTATTTGTAAATTGCCCTGGAGGACCAAAAGTGTGGGCAATAGCTCATGAAAATGGTCGTAAAGCGCGACAAGGACGAGTTTTTGGTCATATATCTCAAACATTTATCGGGTCCAACGATCGTTGTAAATCACCCTGGAACCCAAAAAGTGTGGGCAATAGCTTATGAAAACGGCCATAAAACGAGAAAACGATGAGTTTTTGTTCATATCTTTCAAACATGTATTGGGTCTTATGGTAGTTTTAAATCGCTCTAGAAACCCAAAATTGTGGGCAATAGCTAATGAAAACGGTTGTAAAGCACGACATAGACGAGTTTGTGGTCATATCTCTCAAACACGTATCGGATTTTACGTTCATTGTAAATCATCCTTGAACCCCAAAACTATGGGCAATAGCTCATGAAAACGGCCATAAAACACGAAAACGACGAGTTTTGGTCATATCGCTCAAACATGTAACGGGTCTTACGTATGTTGTAAATCGCCCTGAAGGCCCAAAAGTGTGGGCAATAGCTCATGAAAATGGCCATAAAATGCGAAAACGACGAGTTTTTGGTCATATGTGTCAAACATTTACTGGGTCTCACTATCATTGTAAATTTCTCTAAAACCCCAAAACTGAGGGCAATAGCTCATGAAAATGGCCACAAAGCACGACAAGAGCGAGTTTTTGGCCATATCTCTCAAACATGTATCAGGTCTAACAGTCGTTGTAAATCGCCCTGGAACCCAAAAACTGTTGGCAATACCTTATGAAAACGGCCATTAAACACAAAAGGACAAGTTTTTTTTGTCATAACACTCAAATATGTATTGGTTCTCACGATCTTTGTAAATTGCCCTGAAACCCCAAAACTAAGGGCGATAGCTCATGGAAATGGCCCTAAATGCGAAAACAACGAGTTTTTGGTCTTAACTCCCAAACATGTACCAGGTGCGCCCTGGAACCCCAAAAGTATAGGCAATATCTCATGAAAATAGCCACAACACTCGAAAACGATGAGTTTTTGGTCATATCTCTTAAACATTTATCGAGAATTCTGGTCGTTGCAAGGCGCACTAGAGGCCCAAATATGTGGGCAATAGTTCTTGAAAACGACCATAAATCACTGAAATGATGAGTTTTTGGTCATATCTCTCGAACATGTATCGGGTCTTACGGTATTTATAAATCGCCCTAGAGCTCCAAAAGTATGGGCAATAGCTCATGAAAATGGCAGTAAAGCACGATAAGGACGAGTTTTTGGTCATATCTCTCAAACATTTATCGGGTCTAACGGTCGTTGTAAATCGCTCTGGAACCCAAAAAGTGTGGGTAATAGCTTATGAAAACGTTCATAAAACGAGAAAACGACGAGTTTTTATTCATATCTTGCAAACATGTATTGGGTCTTTTGGTAGTTTTAAATCGCTCTGAAAACCCAAAATTGTGGGCAATAGCTCATGAAAACGGTTGTAAAGCGTGACATAGACGAGTTTTTGGTCATATCTCTCAAACAAGTATCGGATTTTACGGTCATTGTAAATCGCCCTGGAATCCCAAAAGTGTAGGCAATAGCTCATGAAAACAGCCATAAAACACGAAAACGACGAGTTTTTGGTCATATCGCTCAAGCATGTATCGGGTCTTACGTATGTTGTAAATCACCCAGGAGGCCCAAAAGTGTGGGCAATACCTCATGAAAATGGGCATAAAATGCGAAAACGACGAGTTTTTGGTCATATCTATCAAACATTTACCGGGTCTCACTATCATTGTAAATTGCTCTAAAACCCCAAAAATGAGGGCGATAGCTCATGAAAATAGCCACAAAGCGCGACAAGGATGAGATTTTGCTCATATCTCTCAAACATGTATCAGGTCTAACAGTCGTTGTAAATCGCCCTGAAACATCAAAACTGTGGACAATAGCTCATGAAAACGGCAATTAAACGTGAAAAAACAAGTTTTTGGTCATAACACACAAACATGCATCGGTTCTCACAGTCGTTGTAAATCGCCTTGAAACCCCAAAACTAAAGGCGATAGCTCATGAAAACGGCCATTAAATGCGAAAACAACGAGTTTTTGGTCTTTACTCCCAAACATGTACCAGATGTGCCCTAGAACCCCAAAAGTATGGGCGATATCTCATGAAAATGGCTATAACACTCCAAAACGAGACTTACGGTCGTTGCAAGGCGCCCTAGAGCCCCATATATGTGGGCAATAGTTCATGAAAACAGGAATAAAACACGAAAACGACGAGTTTTTGGTCATATCGCTCAAACATGTATCGGGTTTTATGGATGTTGTAAATCGCCTTGGAGGCCTAGAAGTGTGGGCAATAGCTCATGAAAATGGGCATAAAACGCGAAAACGACGAGTTTTTGGTCATATCTCTCAAACATTTACCGGGTCTCACTATCGTTGTAAATTGTCCTAAAACCCCAAAACTAAGGGCAATAGCTCATGAAAATGGCCACAAAACGCGAAAACAACGAGTTTTTGGTCTTAACTACCAAACATGTACAAGGTGCACCTTGGAACCCCAAAAGTCTGGGCAATATCTCATGAAAACAACCATAACACTCGAAAATAATGAGTTTTTGGTCATATCTCTTAAACATTTATCGAGACTTACGGTCGTTGCAAGGGGCCCTAGAGCACCAAATACGTGGGCAATAGTTCATGAAAACGTCCATAAATCATGAAAATGATGAGTTGTTGGTCATATCTCTCGAACATGTATCAGGTCTTACGGTATTTGTAAATCGCCCTGGAGGCCCAAAAGTGTGGGCAATAGCTCATGGAAATGAGCGCGAGAAGAACGAGTTTTTGGTTATATCTCTCAAACATTTATCAGATCTAATGGTGGTTGTAAATCGCCCTGGAACCCAAAAAGTGTGGGCGATAGCTTAGGAAAACGGCCATAAAACGAGAAAATGACGAATTTTTGTTCATATCTTTCAAATATGTATTGGGTCTTACGGTAGTTTTAAATTGCTCTGGAAACCCAAAATTGTGGGCAATAGCTCACGAAAACGGTTGTAAAGCACGACACAGACGAGTTTTTGGTCATATCTCTCAGACAAGTATCGGATTTTACGGTCATTGTAAATCGCCCTAGAACCCCAAAAGTGTGGGCAATAGCTCATAAAAATAGCCATAAAACACGAAAACCACGAGTTTTTCGGCATATCGCTCAAACATGTATCGAGTCTTACGTATGTTGTAAATCACCCTAGAGCCCCAAAAGTGTGGGCAATAGCTCATGAAAATGGGCATAAAATGCAAAAACGACGAGTTTTTGGTCATATCTGTCAAACATTTATCGGGTCTCACTATCATTGTAAATTGCTCCAAAACCCCAAAACTGAGGGCAATAGCTCATGAAAATGGTCACAAAGCACGACAAGGACGAGTTTTTGCTCATATCTCTCAAACATGTATCAAGTCTAACAGTCGTTGTAAATTGCCCTGAAACACCAAAATTGTGGACAATAGCTCATGAAAACGGCCATTAAACGTGAAAAGACGATTTTTTGGTCAGAACACACAAAAAAGTATCGGTTCTCACAGTCGTTGTAAATCGCCCTGAATCCCCAAAACTAAAGGCGATAACTCATAAAAACCGCCCTAAATGCGAAAACGACGAGATTTTGGTCATATCGCTCAAACATGTATCGAGTCTTATGGATGTTGTTAATCACCCTGGAGGCCCAAAAGTGTGGGCAATAACTGATGAAAATGGGCATAAAACGTGAAAATGACGAGTTTTGGTCATATCTCTCAAACATTTACCGGGTCTCACTATCATTGTAAATTGCCCTAAAACCCCAAAACTAAGGGCAATAGCTCATTAAAATGGCCTAAAAGCGCGACAATGAAGAGTTTTTGGTCATATCTATCAAACATGTATCGGGTCTAACGGTCGTTGTAAATCGCCCTGGAACCCCGAAACTGTGGGCAATAGCTCATGAAAACGGCCAGTAAACGCAAAAACACGAGTTTTTGGTCATAGCACTCAAACATATATCAGTTCTCATGGTTGTTGTAAGGGCGATAGCTCATGAAAACAGCCCTAAATGCGAAAACAACGAGATTTTAGTCTTAACTCCCAAACATATACCAGGTGCGCTTTGGAACCCCAAAAGTGTGGGCAATATCTCATGAAAATGGACATAAAACACGAAAACGATGAGGTTTTGGTCATATTGCTTAAACATGTATCGGGTCTTATGGATGTTGTAAATTGCCCTGGCGGCCCAACAGTGTGGGCATTAGGTCATGAAAACGGTCATAAAACACAAAAACGACGAGTTTTTGGTCATATCTCTCAAACATTTACCGGGTCTCACTATCGTTGTAAATTCCCCTAAAACCCCAAAACCGAGCGCAATAGCTCACAAAAATGGCCAAAAAGCGCGACAAGGACAAGTTTTTGTTCATATCTCTCAAACATGTATCGGGTCTCACGGCCATTTTAAATCGCCCTGAAACCCCAAAACTGCGGGCAATAGCTTATGAAAACGGCCATTAAACGCAAAAAGACAAGTTTTTGGTCATAACACTCAAATATGTATTGGTTCTCACGATCGTTGTAAATTGCTCTCAAACCCCAAAACTAAGGGCGATAGCTCATAAAAATGGCCCTAAATGCAAAAACAGCGAGTTTTTGGTCTTAACTCCCAAACATGTACCAGGTGCGCCCTGGAACCCCTTAAATATTTATCGAGACTTACGGTCGTTGCAAGGCGCCCTAGAGCCCCAAATATGTGGGCAATAGTTCATGAAAACGGCCATAAATCACAAAAATGACGAGTTTTTGGTCATATCTCTCGAATATATCGGGTCTTACGGTATTTGTAAATCGCCATGAAGGCCCAAAAGTGTGGGCAATAGCTCATGAAAATGGCCGTAAAGCGTGACAAGGACGAGTTTCTGGTCATATCTCTCAAACATTTCTCGGGTCTAACGGTCATTGTAAATCGCCCGAGAACCCAAAAAGTGTGGGCAATAGCTTATAAAAACGGCCATAAAACAAGAAAACGACGAGTTTTTGTTCATATCTTCCAAACATGTATTGGGTCTTTTGGTAGTTTTAAATCGCTCTAGAAAGCCAAAATTGTGGGCAATAGCTCATGAAAACGGTTGTAAAGTGCGACATAGACGAGTTTTTGGTCATATCTCTCAGACAATTATCGGATTTTACGGTCATTGTAAATCGCCCTAGAACCCCAAAAGTGTGGGCAATAGCTCATGAAAATAGCCATAAAACACGAAATCGACGAGTTTTTGGTCATATCGCTCAAACATGTATTGAGTCTTACGTATGTTGTAAATCACCCTAGAGGCCCAAAAGTGTAGGCAATAGCTCATGAAAATGGGCATAAAATGCGAAAACGACGAGTTTTTTGTCATATCGCTCAAACATGTATCGAGTCTTATGGATGTTGTAAATCACCCTCGAGGCCCAAAAGTGTGGGCAATAGCTCATGAAAATAGGCATAAAACGCGAAAATGACGAGTTTTTGGTCATATCTCTCAAACATTTACCGGGTCTCACTATCGTTATAAATTGCCCTAAAACCCCAAAACTGAGGGAAATAGCTCACGAAAATGGCCACAAAGCACGACAAGGACTAGTTTTTGGTCATATCTCTCAAACATGTATTTGGTCTCAGGCTCGTTGTAAATTGCCCTGGAACCTCAAAACTATGTGCAATAGCTCATTAAACAACCTTAAACGGAAAAGACTAGTTTTTGGTCATAACACTCAAATATGTATCGGTTCTCACGATCGTTGTAAATCGCCTTGAAACCCCAAAACTAAGGGAGATAGCTCATGAAAATGTCCCTAAATGTGAAAACAATGAGTTTTTGGTCTTAACTCC
The DNA here is from genome assembly GCA_023614405.1 of Avena insularis. Lineage (NCBI taxonomy): Eukaryota > Viridiplantae > Streptophyta > Magnoliopsida > Poales > Poaceae > Avena > Avena insularis. The sequence continues at coordinate 104,862,561 of CM042694.1, forward strand.
CAAACATGTACCAGGTGCGCCCTGGAACCCCAAAAGTGTGGGCAATATCTCATGAAAATGGCCCTGACACTCGAAAACGACGAGTTTTTGGTCATATCTCTTAAACATTTATCGAGACTTACGGTCGTTGCAAGGTGCCCTAGAGCCCCAAATATGTGGGCAATAGTTCATGAAAACGGCCATAAATCACGAAAATGATGAGTTTTTGGTCATATCTCTCAAACATGTATTGGGTCTTATGGTATTTGTAAATCGCCCGAGAGGCCAAAAAGTGTGGGTAATAGCTCATGAAAACGGTTGTAAAGCACGACATAGACGAGTTTGTGGTCATATCTCTCAAACACGTATCGAATTTTACGGTCATTGTAAATCACCCTTGAACCCCAAAACTGTGGGCAATAGCTCATGAAAACAGCCATAAAACACGAAAACGACGAGTTTTGGTCATATCGCTCAAACATGTATCGTGTCTTACGTATGTTGTAAGGGGCTGTTTGGTTCAGTGGCTATCCAGTGGATGACAAGGGATGTCCACTTTTTTTTGTGGTTATCCACTGTTTGGTTTAGAGGATGGAGGGGATATGGATAACCACTTTTGGCTCAAAATGGTGGTTGAGCATATCCCACAAAAAGAGTTGTATGAGCTCAACCACTTTTGGATAGCTCCTCCGAAGCGTTTTCTTGTTCGTTCACCCTTCCTCTCGAGAGAAAATAACCATCTTTTCTCGCCTATGGGGCTCGAAAGGGAGGGACAAAGAGGGAAGCCATAGCTTAGGTCGCTGGGCAGAGCGGGTGTTCGAATGCGCATGCAGGCGTAGGCTACCGGGCAGAGTGGGCAGGCAGAGGGGGCGCAGACAGGCAGGTCGACACGGGGTCGATAGGGGCAAAACGGTGGCGAGCTGCCGACGGTCGTGACTGTTGCTAGGGAAGTGGTGAGGCGGATGAAGAAGACAAGGATAAAGGGGGGAAATGAAAAAAAAAATAACATAGTTTCGCCCGTAGATTTTGACTGGCTATCCCTAACCACTTTTTATCCCACTTTAGCCAAACAGAAAAAATGGCTACACCTAACCAGCTGGTTGGGGATATCCTCATCCACTAAATGACATCCTCTAAACCAAACAGCCCCTAAATCACCCTGGAGGCCCAAAAGTGTGGGCAATAGCTCATGAAAATGGGCATAAAATGAGAAAACGATGAGTTTTTGGTCATATCTATCAAACATTTATCGGGTCTCACTATCATTGTAAATTGCTCTAAAACCCCAAAATTGAGGGCAATAGCTCATGAAAATGGCCACAAAGCGCGACAAGGACGAGTTTTGCTCATATCTCTCAAACATGTATCAGGTCTAACAGTTGTTGTAAATCGCCCTGAATAATCAAAACTGTGGGCAATAGCTCATGAAAACTGCCATTATACGTGAAAAAACGAGTTTTTGGTCATAACACACAAACATGTATCGGTTCTCACAGTCGTTGTAAATCGCCTTGAAACCCCAAAACTAAAGGCGATAGCTCATGAAAACGGCCATTAAATGCGAAAACAACGAGTTTTTGGTCTTTACTCCCAAACATGTACCAGATGTGCCCTGGAACCCCAAAAGTATGGGCGATACCTCATGAAAATGGCTATAACACTCCAAAATGACGAGTTTTTGTTCATACCTCTCAAACATTTACTTAGACTTACAGTCGTTGCAAGGCGCCCTAGAGCCCCATCTATGTGGGCAATAGTTCATGAAAACGGGAATAAAACACGAAAACGACGAGTTTTTGGTCATATCGCTCAAACATGTATCGGGTTTTATGGATGTTGTAAATCACCCTGGAGGCCTAGAAGTGTGGGCAATAGCTCATGAAAATGGGCATAAAACGCGAAAACGACGAGTTTTTGGTCATATCACTCAAACATTTACCGGGTCTCACTATCGTTGTAAATTGCCCTAAAACCCCAAAATCGAGCGCAATAGCTCACAAAAATGGCCACAAAGCGCGACAAGGCCAAGTTTTTGTTCATAGCTCTCAAACATGTATCGGGTCTCACGGTCATTGTAAATCGCCCTGAAACCCAAAAACTGCGGGCAATAGCTTATGAAAATGGCCATTAAACACAAAAAGAGAAGTTTTTGGTCATAACACTCAAATATGTATTGGTTCTCACGATCGTTGGAAATTGCTCTCAAACCCCAAAACTAAGGGCGATAGCTCATAAAAATGGCCCTAAATGCAAAAACAGTGAGTTTTTGGTCTTAACTCCAAACATGTACCAGGTGTGCCCTGGTACCCCAAAAGTGTGGGCAATTTCTTTTGAAAACAGCCATAACACTCAAAAACGACGAGTTTTTGGTCATATCCCTTAAACATTTATAGAGACTTGCAGTCGTTGCAAGGCGCCCTAGAGCCCCAAATATGTGGGCAATAGTTCATGAAAACGGCCATAAAATCACAAAAATGACGAGTTTTTGGTCATATCTCTCGAATATATCAGGTCTTACTGTATTTGTAAATCGTCCTGGAGGCCCAAAAGTGTGGGCAATAGCTCATGAAAATGGCCGTAAAGCACGACAAGGACGAGTTTTTGGTTATATCTCTCAAACATTTCTCGGGTCTAACGATCGTTGTAAATCGCCCTAGAACCCAAAAAGTGAGGCAATAGCTTATAAAAACGGCCATAAAACAAGAAAACGACGAGTTTTTGTTCATATCCTCCAAACATGTATTGGGTCTTTTGGTAGTTTTAAATCGCTCTGGAAAGCCAAAATTGTGGGCAATAGCTCATGAAAACGGTTGTAAAGCGCGACATAGACGAGTTTTTGGTCATATCTCTCAGACAAGTATCGGATTTTACGGTCATTGCTAATCGCCCTGGAACCCCAAAAGTGTGGGCAATAGCTCAGGAAAATAGCCATCAAGCACGAAAACGACGAGTTTTGGGTCATATCGCTCAAACATGTATTGAGTCTTACGTATGTTGTAAATCACCCTGGAGGCCTAAAAGTGTGGGCAATAGCTCATGAAAATGGGCATAAAATGCGAAAATGGCGAGTTTTTGGTCATATCTTTCAAACATTTACCGGGTTTCACTATCATTGTAAATTGCTCTAAAACCCCAAAACTGAGGGCAATAGCTCATGAAAATGGCCACAAAGTGCGACAAGGACGGGTTTTTGCTCATATCTCTCAAACATGTATCAGGAGTCGTTGTAAATCACCCCGAAACACCAAAACTGTGGGAAATAGCTGATGAAAACGACCATTAAACGTGAAAAGAGGAGTTTTTGGTCAGAACACACAAACATGTATCGGTTCTCATAGTCGTTGTAAATCGCCCTGAAACTCCAAAACTAAAGGCGATAGCTCATAAAAATGGCCCTAAATGTGAAAACGACGAGTTTTTTGTCATATCGCTCAAACATGTATCGGGTCTTATGGATGTTGTAAATCACCCTCGAGGCCCAAAAGTGTGGGCAATAGCTCATGAAAATGGGCATAAAACACGAAAATGGCGAGTTTTTGGTCATATCTCTCAAACATTTACCGGGTCTCACTATTGTTATAAATTGCCCTAAAACCCCAAATCTAAGGGCAATAACTCATTAAAATGGACACAAAGCGCGACAATGAAGAGTTTTTGGTCATATCTCTCAAACATGTATCAGGTCTAACGGTCGTTGTAAATCTCCCTGGAACCTCGAAACTGTGGGCAATAGCTCGTCAAAACGGCCATTAAAGGCAAAAACACGAGTTTCTGGTCATAACACTCAAACATATATCAGTTCTCACGGTTGTTGTAAGGGTGATAGCTCATGAAAACAACCCTAAATACGAAAACAATGAGATTTTAGTCTTAACTCCCAAACATATACCAGGTGTCGTGGAAATGGCCATGGCAGTCGCTGCCATAGGCAGCGATTGAGAGTTTCGTGAGGAAGAGTTGGCGGCCATCTGCGGTGCGAGATGGGGCCAGGTGCACAAGGGTTTACCCAGGTTCGGCCCCTCGGAGGGTAAAGACCTACTCCTGCTAGGTTAGATTATGAGAGAGCGAGTTACAAGGGCGGCGAGTCGCTTGAGGGGATGTATGATGGAACATAAGTCTCTACTATACCCTAGGGAGGTTTATATATGAAGCACCTCCTAGGGTTTACAAGTTGCCCCCGAACAAGATAAGGATCCGGGATCCTTTGACCTAATCCGACTGGGCCTCTGCTACGCTTCTAGGCTTCTAGTCGCCAGTCGATGGGCCTCTCCTTTCCTCAGAGTCCAGTCACTGTCCTTCAGGCGTACTCGCGGGCCTTCCGGCCCACTCAAAATCCACTGCTAAGCATACCCCCTTAGGCATATCCCCTTCAGTAGTCCCCGAGGCCATTGTCGATGTAGGCGCATGCGTTCTTTGGTGCTTGAAATAGGCGAGCCCAATTTGGGCGCCCAGTCGAATCGGCGATGGACTCTATTAATGCCGAGGAGAATTTCTCCATAGCTCCACTCGTCACTTTAATGAACATCATCATTGCCCAGTCATCATTTCGGCGAGAAGAGAGATTGGCGGGTAGTGAGTGGATCACCGAAGTTAGACCGTCAACCTTAGTCAAACTACCCGTTGGAATTTCCAACGGTAACTATAGCGCAATTACCGTGGGTAACGGCTATCCCGATTTTGGCGGGTGACCTTTCCCATATAAGGGGAGTGATGGATCTGCTTCACGACCCTGCTTCGCATTCTTCATCATTCCTCATTTGCTTTTCCTCTCTGCTCGCCCCCGACCTATTCTCTTCGCATCGCGCGATTCCGCTTCCCACTCAATGGCGCCTCCCAAAGGCTCGTGGGGGAAAATCCAAGTGCTCCACGGCCCAGCTGAAATCCTTCGAGGACGCCAGGGTGCTTCGCAAGGGGAATTGGCGAGTTCCCCCTTCTTCCGAGACTGAGCCGAAGCCGCGGCCCAGCGAGTTCATCTGTTTCACCAGTCATCTCGAGAGGGGCTTAGGGTTGCCCACTTCGCTCTTCCTCCGCCGCTTCTACGCATACTACGTGATCAAGCCCTCGGATCTTGGTCCGCATAGCATCGAGCAGCTGACGATCTTCGTCGCCTTCTGCGAGTGTTACCTCGGCTGCAGGCCTTACTTCCCGCTGTGGCTGGAGCTCTTCCACGGCCGCATCGGGCGCGAGGCATCCAGCGGCTTGATGCTGGCCGCAGGCGGGGTCACCTTCCAGTTGAAGCCGAAGGCCAACTTCATCAAGCTTCTCCTGCCGAAGAAGGCCACTAGCGAGTGGAAGAAAAGCTGGTTATACGTCAAGGAAGCCACTCCCTCCGGCGAGGTTTCCCTCCCTGAATTCGTTGCCGAGAGGAGCGAGCCCTGCCGACTGGCGCCAAAGAAGCTCCCTGAAGATCAGCGGATGGCCGTCGCGGAGATGATGGACCAGATCCAGAAGCTGAAGGACCAGGGGTTGATTCCGATCAACCTCTACAATTGCTGGCTTGGGCGGCGCCTAGTTCCGCTAGCGGCTCGTCCACGTTGGATGTACGAGTACAGCGGGAAGCTTGATCCATCTCGCACCAGCAAGGAGTCATGGGAGTCCGACGATTACAAGGCCGCCCTGAAGAAGATCACCGACGCGGAGTTCATAGCGCGGCGGTCGGAGTCACCCCGCATACTCCCGTGAAGAATGAAGCCCCTACAGTAAGTCTTTTTCCAATCGCTCCGTTCGTATTCCAATTTTGTTCCTTTCATTCGTCGTGTTGCTGACTCGCAATGGTTCTCAGCTTTTTTAGGTATTGGAGGGTTGGCTCCCTCCGCTCGATGAAGAAGTCCCCCAGGAGTTGGAGGAAGATTCCGAGGAGAATCCTTCCAATAGCGACGGGGAAGACGAAGAGGTCACTCCCCCAGCGCATGTGGCTCGCAAGACCCGAATGCAGAAGCAGCGAGAGGTCGAAGCGAGCCGCAGCCTAGACGAGTTCGAAGAAGGCGACGAGGTCGCACAGGAGCAGACGTCCTGGCGCACCGCCACGCCTTCGAAGCCCCCATGCCGGCCCAAGTCGCCGGCGAAGAGGCCCGCGTCGCCAGTCAGGTCGTTTGTAGTGTTCGGGTAGGACGATGACTCCAACGGCGAAGGGTCTCCTGAAGTCTCGCACAAGGTCCCGAGGGCCGCAATCCCGACGAAGGGGTTGGAGGGCGAGGACACGGAGGTGGTGGTAGAGGCGACCCTGGCTTCGATCACGCTGTCCCAAGCCAAGAAGCCACCGACGTGGTGCCGCCCAAGTCGCCATTGCCGTCAAAGGCAGCGGCGTCGGAGCCGAAGATCCTAGCGACTGCGGCTTCGTCGTCAAGGAAGCCTTCGGTTTCGTGGGCTTCAGACGTATTTGAGCGGGGGCTCAGTCGCAAGCTTGGTCCCGAGTTGGACAAGCCTACCCATATCAGTACCGGTCTTCGCGTTCTTCCAGTCGCCAAGTAAGTTACACTTCCTTGTACCAATTTGCTTTGCATCTTTCGTGTCGTGGTTGTGCTGATTAGAAGGGCTCGTGCAGGTCGGGGGCTAAGAAGATTGGGCGCCCTTCGATGGCCAAGGTTCCCCCAGCCACCGTCACGGGAGAAGGTGATCTCCTTAGGAAGAGGAAGGCCTCCGAGGATGTCGTGACTGCTGAAGTTGCGAAGAAACAGAAGGGCGGCGCTGACGATGCCGCGACCGGGGGAAGCGCCACGGAGCCAGCTGCTGCGCCGCTCGTCGAAGAGGGGACGACGACACGATCAGAGCCAGCGCTAGCTGCATCCGCGCCGGAGGTGCCGGCCCCGGCGGCCAGCGCCCCTGCCAGGGCTTCGGCGACATTCCCTCGCTTTATGGCGAGGGGTTTCCAGGCGGTGCGGACGCGCAATCTCTGTAGTTTCCAGAAATTGTGGACGCGGAGATTGAGGCCCGCCGCGGGCGCACCTCCTTCACGGTCCCGTCAACTGACGTTGCTGACCTTCACAAGATGCTCGACACTACCATTCAGGTATGTCCAGTCCCCGAATTCCTAGTCGCTGAATTTTAGCGGTTGGGAATTGTCTTTATCCTCCTATATTCTCCAGTCCCCGAGTCCCTAGTCGCTGAATCGCAGCGACTGCGAACTGGTTTTGGTTTTTCTTCCTTCTCTAGTCCCCGAGTTACTAGTCGCTGAATTTCAGCGACTGGGAACTGGTCTTGGTTTTTTCTTCCTTCTCCAGTCCCCGAGTTCCTAGTCGCTGAATGTCAGGGACTCGGAACTGGTCTTGGTTTTTTCTTCCTTCTCCAGTCCCCGAGTTCCTAGTCGCTGAATTTCAGCGACTTGGAACTGGTGATAATTTTCCTCCCGATGCTTAACTGGTTTTGTTGTTTTGCAGGGGTTGCAGCGGGAGTCGACTGATCGGCAGGCTGCACGAGAGCTTCTGGAGCGTGAGTTGCGCGAGGCGCAGGAGGTGAACCGACAGCTTGAAGAGAGGATCGGTGAGTGTTTGGCGTTGTTCTTCTTTGCTTGTTGTGAGCTAGTTTTATGCGATACTTTGACATCTCCACTTGCAGACGGTTTCCCGGCTGAGGTCTCCAAAGCCCGTGAGGGGTATGTCCCACTCGTGGAACTTGACGCGACGAATGAGCGAGTGGCCTTCTTGGTCAAGGAGTTGGAGGATGCTAAGGCGGCCTCAATTTCTTCGGAAGAACGGGCGAAGTCTACCGTCGCTGCCGGTGAAGAGGAACGCAAAGCCGCGGACTCCATCATTGTGGGACTGCATAACGACCAGGCCGCCTTGGAGAAGCACGTCAAGGAGAATTGCCGCAAGTTGCTTGGTGAGTTTCTGTCATTGCTTTAGCCTTTTGTTCGGTCCCCGCTTTGGGGTTTTCATTGTTTCGCTGATATCTGACTTTGCAACTGTGGTAGGCCAAAGCGACCCGGTGGTGCAGACTTATACTGCTTCGCAGTGCGTGACTGCCGTGGTGAATGCGGCCACAGCCTCGGCGTTGTGTGTCCAGGCGGCTCTCGAAGGCATGTCTCCCACCAAAGTCATCCCTGGGGGGCTCATGGACGTGTGGCGCTGCCTGGAGGAGGTGCTCGCGGTTGTGGAGTGGATGACGCGCTCGGCGTTCAGACGCGAGGCCACCACAGCGTTGAGCTTGGGACTCGCGCATTTCCCCGACGACTTCGATCCTGACGATGTCACGAGTGGCTATCCCTCGGCAACCGGCACGGTGGAGATGTCGGAGGTGCTGAAGCTGACCGCGAAGGCCGCTCCTTATGCTGATCATGTCTTGGCGATGGGGGATCTGCTGCCGTACCAGGAGACGGTGTTGGCGCCTGGCGACCCTGAGCCGGAGCACTGCGACATGAAGTCGGAGCAGCCCTTCCGGTCGTCATTGGCGAAGTCGTTGACCACGTATCTGACGAACCCGTGGCAGCCCTTTGTGCGCGTCAAGGGTGGTGGTGCTTCTTCTTCGTCAGGGCCTGTGTAATGAGCAAATGTAAAAGTTGTAATAGATGCCAGGTGGCGAACATTTGTATGACTTTTGTAACCCGTGTCGCATGGACTTGGTCGACTTGTGTTTTATTAAGGCAGTGTTTTGTTCAACAATTTGAGCGAGTCCCCGAGCGCGTCCGCCCTTTAATGGGGTATAGCTCGACTATGTATTTCTATGTGTTTGCCTTGTTTTTGCGTTTGTTTTTGCCCTTCGCGTCTCCTGAGCGGCGAGTTCCCGAGTGCGGGTGAGGTTCGTTTGTGAACGAGTCCCCGAGCATTGTGCTAGACCGTATTGGTCGTGATCCTGTTGCAGGTTACGAATGCGTTGTTTGTAACGCGTCTCCTCCCCTGGCCCGGAGAGCCAGTCGCTTGGCGAGCCCTAGGAAGCTCTCTTACTAGGTGTGTTCCCGAGCCACGTGGGCTCCCTGTTTGGAAGAGTCCCCAGGCGTGGTACTTAACCGTTCGAGTCGCTTTGCGTGAGGGTGGGGGGGACAGGTCGCTGTGAGAAGCGTGTGTCAGATGTATTGGCTCGGCGGGCCAGTCGGGCTAGGCGACTCCAATAGCGGCTCCGGATTGGCGTTTTTTGTGGACAACCCAAGGCCCGGATTTTTTCAGTGCCCTTGTGCCGCACTACTTGGCCGTGCCGGTCGCTCGACCATAGGTTGACTTCCGTACGTAGCATATTGCTAGTATGTACGAGTGCGAGTGGCACAAGAATATGGCGAGTGGACACAATTTGTGCGATCCGAATGAATTTCATTATATATGCCGATGGAGTACAGTGTGAGGTTCTAAGTATAGAACTTTCTGAGGAGGTTTACATTCCATGGCCTCCCGACCTCCAATTGGCCGTCACCCCGTATGTCGATGAGGTAGTAGGCGTCGTTGCCAAGGACTCGGCCTATGGCGAATGGCCCCTCCCATGGGAGGGATAGCTTGTGCATGCCCTTTTTATCTTGGACCAGTCGTAGGACCAGGTCGCCTTCCTGGAAGGTGCGAGTTCGCACTCGGCGGCTGTGATAGCGGCGAAGTCCCTGCTGGTATATGGCGGTGCGGGAGCGAGCCAGGTCGCGTGCTTCGTCGAGTTGATCAACGCTGTCTTGGCGGGCGGTTTCGTTGGCCGCCTCGACGTAGTTGGCAACTCGAGGGGAGTCGTGCTCCAGGTCTGTTGGCATTACGGCCTCAGCGCCATACACCATGAAGAAAGGCGTGAACCCTGTTTTTCGGTTGACGGAGGTGCGGATCCCCCATATCATAGAGGGGAGCTCGTCGACCCAGCATCCTGGGGTGCGCCCGAGGGGCACCTGTAGTCACGGCTTGAGACCATGGAGGACGCTCTGGTTGGCGCGTTCTGCTTGGCCGTTTGACTCCGGGTGGGCGACTAATGCGAGGTCGAGTCGTATGCCGTGCTCCTCACAGAATTCCGCCATGGCCCCCTTGGCGAAGTTGGTGCCGTTGTCTGTGATGATCCTGTGTGGGTAGCCGTACCGGTAGATGAGTTCGCGGAGGAACTTGGTAGCCGTCTTGCCATCGCATTTCTTGATCGGCTTGGCCTCCACCCATTTGGTGAACTTGTCGACTGCGACCAAGAGGTGAGTGAAGCCCGATGGGGCCTTCTTGAACGGGCCGACCATGTCCATGCCCCATATGGAGAATGGCCACGTGATGGGGATTGTCTTGAGTGCCGAACCAGGAAGGTGCGTCTGGTTGGCGTACTTCTGGCATCCGACGCATCTTTGGACAACGTCGGTGGCGTCGGTGTGTGCGGTGAGCCAGTAGAAGCCGTGCCGCATGGCCTTGGCGACTAGCAACTTGGCACCGGCGTGATGTCCGCAGTCGTCGGCGTGGATGTCCTGGAGGATCTTGCGGCCTTCCTCTGGCTGTACGCAGTGCTGGAACACGCCGGTCACGCTGTGCTTGTGGAGCTCGCCGTTGATGATGACGAAGGATTTGCAGCGGCGTATGACCATTCGCGCCTCTGTCTTGTTGCTCGGTAGGAGTTTGTGTTCAGGAAGGCGACATATGGTGTTTTCCAGTCGCTAGGTTCCACAACCATGGCGACTAAGGCTGGTTCTGGTTGTAGTGGAATCCCGACGTCGATCTCCTTCGGTGGGCTGATGGAGGGCTTGTGGATGATGTCGAGGAAGACGCCTACTGGTGGCGTCTATCGAGCCGACCCGATGCGGGAAAGTGCGTCCGCCTCCTTGTTTTTATGCCTGTCGATCCACTTGACGGAGTAGCCGTCGAAGTGTCCTCCCAGTTGGTCGACAGCCTGGCGGTATGCTATCATTGTTGGGGAAACAGCGTCGCATGTCCCGGCTACTTGGCCGGCGACTAGGTCGGAGTTGCCGTAGCATCGTAGGCGATTGATGTTCATCTCTTTGGCGGCTCTCATGCCGTGGAGGAGGGCCTCGTATTCCGCCACGTTGTTGGTGCAGGGTGTGAAGTTGAGGTGGAGCAAGCAGCGAAGCTTGTCTCCTTTGGGGGAGGTCAGTATGACCCCAGCCCCCGTGCCATCGGCATTCTTGGAGCCGTCGAAGTGGAGCGACCAGTAGTGGAGGTATGGGAGCTTCTCTGGCTGCTGTGCCTCTTCCCAGTCGGCGAGGAAATTGGCTAGGGCCTGTGACTTGATCGCTTTTCGGGGCTCGTATTTGATGTTGTGGACGCCGATCTCGACGGCCCAATTGGTGACTCGCCCAGTCGCATCGTGATTGCGTATGATGTCTTGCAGGGGCACGGAGGATACCACCGTTATTGGGTTCTCCTGGAAGTAGTGTGGGAGTCGCCGCTGTGCTCGGAACACCGCGTACACCAATTTTTGGTATTGCGGGTAGCGCTGTCGTGAGTCTGTTAAGACTTCGCTGATGTAGTATACTGGGCGCTGTATGGGGCGCTCCTTGCCCTCTTCTGGTCGTTTGATGACCATCACGGCGCTGACGACCCGATTGGAGGCCGCAACATAGACGAGCATTGGCTCTCTGTCGAGTGGTGCGGCGAGTAGTGGTGCCGCGAGTAGCACTTCTTTGAGTGCTTTCAGTGTGTTGTCGGCCTCTGTGTCCCATTGGAATGTTGGGTTCTTGCGCATCAGGCGGTATCGGGGCATTGCCTTCTCGCCTAGTCGGGGAATGAAGCGACTAAGAGCCACGACTCGCCCTGCCAACTTTTGGACGTCGCGCAGGCATTCGGGTTTCCCGAGTCGCGCGATGGTGTCGATCTTGGTGGGGTTGGCCTCAATGCCTCTCTTGGAGACTACGTACCCCAGAAGTTGTTAAGTGGGTACACCGAAGGTGCATTTTCTAGGGTTCAGCTTGATGTTGTACCTCCGTAGATTTGCGAAGGTTTCTGCTAGGTCGGCGAGCAGATCATCCTGGCGGGTGGATTTTACCAGCATGTCGTCGATGTAGACGTGGATGTTGCGGCCAATTTGGCTTGCTAGACACTCCTACATGCACCTCTGATATGTGGCGCCTGTGTTCTTGAGGCCGAATGTCATGGCCGTGTAGCAGAACGCGCCGAATGGCGTGATAAACGCCGTCTTCTCTTCGTCTTCGACCGCCATCTTGATCTGATTGTAACCAGAGTAAGCATCGAGAAAACACAGCGACTCCGATCCTGCGGTCGAATCAATGATCTGATCGATGCGCGGTAGGACGAACTCCTCCTTCGGGCAGGCGCTGTTGAGGTTGGTGTAGTCTATACACATTCTCCAGGTGTTGTTCTTTTTGAGAACTAGGACTGGGTTTGCCAGCCACTTGGAGTACTTAATTGGCCGGATGAAGCCTGCGGCTAGCAGGCGCTGGACCTCCTCGGCGATTGCTCGACGGCGTTCTTCATTGAAGGGCCGTAGCGACTGTTTTACAGGTCGCACTTTGGGGTCGGCATTGAGTTTGTGCTCAGCGAGTTCCCTCGGGACACCTGGCATGTCAGGTGGCTTCCATGCGAAGATGTCGCGGTTCTCACGGAGGAACCCGATGAGCCGCGCTTTCCTATGCGGGGCTCATATGCGCCCCGATGGTGACCGTTTGGCTGGAGTCGCCTGGGACGAGCTCGACGATGCGGGTGTGCGTGGTCGCCTCGAACGTGGAGTTCTCGGCGATTGGTTTCTTCAGGATGGTGGGATCGTCCTTGTTGATGTTGCCCGCGTATTTCGCGAGCTCCTCCGCATGGTCAGTCTCCGCGGCGATGACGGCGTCGGCGAGCTCGGCGCCTTTTTCCTCGCATTCTACGGCCATATCGGGGTCGCCGTGGACGTTGATGATGCCGCTCGGCCCGGGGAGCTTCATCATGTTGTAGGCGTAGTGTAGGGTCGCCATGAACTTTGTGAATGCCTGGCGGCCCAGGACGCAGTGGTAGGGACTACGGAAGTTTACCAGCTCGAAGACGATCCTCTCCGTGCGGTAGTTTGCCGGGGTGCCGAAGGTGACTAGCAGCGTCACCTTCCCGATCGGGTACGCCTTCCGACCGGGGACAATGTCGTGGAAGGTCGTCAGTGTTGGCTCGATGGTTGTTTCTATGAGCTGGAGCCTTTTGAAGGTGTCGAGGTACAGGATGTTGATGGAGCTCCCACCGTCCATCAGCGTCTTGGGCAGCCAGTAGTCAGCCACCTTTGGCCTGACCACCAGGGCGGCTCGCCCTGGATACTCGATTCTTGGCGCGTGGTCCTGGCGACTCCAGGTGATGCTTTGCTCGGACCAGTTTAGGAAGAAGGGGATGTCGACTTGCGTCACCGCATTGACGGCAACCGCGCGGGCGAGTACCTTCTTCTCAAGCTTGGTGCCGAGCCCGGTAAAGGTATGAAGCGACCCGATAAGGGTTCCGAAGCCACCGCTGTTCCCGTTGTCCCGCGGTTGGTTGTTGTTGGGGTCCTCCCTTGCACGTCTTGCCTTCTCGATCTCTTTGAGAGAGTGGCAGTCGGCGGTGGTGTGGGTGGCTGGTTTTCCCTCCCTGCTGTGGTAGATGCAGGGCTGATTAAGCAGGGCGGCAGGGTCGAATTTCGGCCTCGTCGCGTTGTTGGCGCGGTAGTTCCCGCTGTCGCGGTACTTTCCTCCGTCGCGGCGGTAGTTCTTGGAGTCGCGTTGGCCGTAGCCGGCGTTGGCGACGAAGTTGACTCGCCCATCGGTCCGGCGCTTGCCGGTGATGCGGGTGTTGCTATAGCGCATGTCGCGTAGTCGTCCGCTGTCATGGATGCTGGTGCGCCGTCTTCCTCCTGACTCGTTGTCGGAGTCTTGGTTGGGATATTCCTCCGCGTAGCGCTTGGCAATCTCGAGGAGGTCGGGGATGTTGTCGAGCGTCCGGTAGACCCTCTTGATCTTGGCGACCAGAGGTTCGTACCGGCACGCGTTTTTGAAGCACTGTATCACCGTGTCTGGCTGGATGCCAGAGGCGTTTATCCACAGCTCTTGCCACCTTTGGATCCACCGGAGGGTCGACTCATGTTGTCCCTAGATGCATCTCTCTAGGTCCTCGATGGTGGTGGCACGGGTGTAGGAACCCTCGAAGTGCCTGACGAAGGCGTCCCGCATTTCTTCCCAGGAGTCAATGCTGTTGGCGGGTAGCATATTGATCCATTGCCGGGTCGCACCCTCCATCATCAAGGGGAGGTAGCGAGCGGCGAGCAGGTCGGTGTGGCATGCGATCCCCATTGCCATGAGATATGTGTCCAGCCAAATGGCGGGGTCGTACGTCGGGTCGGATTTCTCAATCTCCTTGGGGGCCTTGAAGTTGGTGGGGTTTTTTGCCCCACGGATCATGGGTCCAAAGCATTGTGGCCCGACTCGACTGAGTGAGCCTCTGGGCTTCGGGTCGCCGCGGTTGGCGAGGGTGTGTTGCAGGTCGTAGGGCTGGCGCGGCCGCGATGCCTAATTGTTGATGATGTGCGTTTGGGCGTCGAGTGGTTGCCCGTTTGCGGTGACGGTGTTGTTCGCAGGTCGCGGCTCGTTGGTCGACAATGCGGGGTTGGCGGCTCGTGGTTGGTTTGCCAGTGGTTGGGGAGGTGGGCAAACTATCGCGTTGGCCACGGTTGGGTGGCCGCTTGATGCCGCCGCTGGCGACGAAGCGGAATACATCCGCCCACGCGGATCTAGTCCCGCGGCTTGTTGCTCGACGGCTCTGACGAGTAGGGCCTTGGCGTACTGGATCTGTAGTGCGCCGTCGCCTTAGACATCGAGGTTGGCGATCGTGGCGTCGGCCGTGACGATGTTGTCCATCGGGGTGGAGTACAGTGGTAGCCCGTTGGCGTCCCGGGCTTGAGGCGAGATGATGATGCGTGGTTGGTCAGGTGGGGGCGCACGGCCCATGGGTGGTGGAGGGGCCCCATTCGCCGGTGCTCCAGGTGGTGGTCTTGCGGGGTTGCCTCCTCCTGGCGGCGCGTTCGCCGTTCGCTTCGGCGGCGCGTGTGGGGTCACCCTCGTCGTTGAAGTTTAGGACGCGGCCCTGAACATCAGGGTTCAGGCGGGTCCTGATGCGGCGCTGGTGATAGAGTGACAGCTCCTTCACTGTCTCTTGTTCGAGGCGATATTTCTCGCGCTCGGCGAGTTTATTGCGCTGCGCCTCCTAGAGCCGGAGGCGGGCTTGTTCCACCTCCGTGGTCGTCGCGGTCGGTGGAATCGGCGTGGAGAACGGATCTAGCGGGGCGGCCACGCTTCCCGCCATGTAAATCACGTTGAAGCGATTGGATCTGGCGCGAAGATCCTCGGGGGATTCCGAGCCAGAGTCGGAGTCGAAGATCCCCAGTATGGAGGGATCCTCTAAATCTTTGGGGTTGGAGACTCGCGTGATGGAGTCCTCCCGTGACGCGGCGGTGATGGATCCGTTGGCCGATGCGGGGGTCGCGGAGTCGGCGTCGTCGTTTAGGGCGTCGTCGTTGGTGGCGACGTTGGTCTCAACCGCATCGCTAGCGGCCGAGTCATACTCGGTGACGAGGCCCGTGATGGAGCGGACCTGCTCCTCCGAAAGCAGATCGCGGTGTGGAGGCGATCCACCGACGATCACGGTCGCGGCTGGGTCGACCGCGCCGGTAAAGCAGACGAAGAGGTTGATGGAGCCGATCGGCATCACCGCGGCGTGTGTGACCGGGCGCGATGCCGGGATGTAGCTGTTGGGCAGGATCTGCAAGATCCCGCCGAAGGCGATCATGCGACGGATGGCGGCGCCGATCGGGCGAGTAGGGTCTCGCCGCAGAACTCAGGCCAGTCCCACTATGCCCCACGGTGGGCGCCACTGTCGTGGAAATGGCCACGGCAGTCGCTGTCATAGGCAGCGATTGAGAGTTTCGTGAGGAAGAGTTGGCGGCCATCTGCGGTGCGAGATGGGGGCAGGTGCACAAGGGTTTACCTAGGTTCGGCTCCCCGGAGGGTAAAGACCTACTCCTGCTATGTTAGATTATGAGAGAGCGAGTTACAAGGGCGGCAAGTCGCTTGAGAGGGTGTATGATGGAACGTAAGTGTCAACTATACCCTAGGGAGGTTTATATATGAAGCACCTCCCAGGGTTTACAAGTTGCCCCCGAACAAGATAAGGATCCGGGAGCCTTTGACCTAATCCGACTGGGCCTCTGCTACACTTCTGGGCTTCTAGTCGCCAGTCGATGGGCCTCTCCTTTCCTCAGAGTCCAGTCACTGTGCTTCAAGCATACTCGCGGGCCTTCCGGCCCACTCGAAACCCACTACTGAGCATACCCCCTTAGGCATATCCCCTTCACCAGGTGCGCTTTGGAACCCCAAAAGTGTGGGCAATATCTCATTAAAATGGCCATAAAACACGAAAACGACGAGGTTTTGGTCATATTGCTCAAACATGTATCGGGTCTTATGGACGTTGTAAATTGCCCTGTAGGCCCAACAGTGTGGGCATTAGATCATGAAAACGGTCATAAAACACGAAAACGGCGAGTTTTTGGTCATATCTCTGGAACATTTACCGGGTCTCACTATCGTTGTAAATTGCCCTAAAACCCCAAAACTGAGGGCAATAGCTCACGAAAATGGCCACAAAGCGCGACAAGGACTAGTTTTTGGTCATATCTCTCAAACATGTATTTGGTCTCAGGATCGTTGTAAATCGCCCTAGAACCCCAAAACTATGCGCAATAGCTCATTAAACAACCTTAAACGAAAAAGACTAGTTTTTGGTCATAACACTCAAATATGTATCGGTTCTCACGATCGTCGTAAATCGCCTTGAAACCCAAAAACTAAGGGAGATAGCTCATGAAAGTGGCCCTAAATGTGAAAACAACGAGTTTTTGGTCTTAACTCCCAAACATGTACCAGGGCACCCTAGAACCCCAAAATGTGGGCAATATCTCATGAAAACAGCCATAACACTCGAAAATGACGAGTTTTTGGTCATATCTCGTAAACATTTATCGAGACTTAAGGTCGTTGCAAGGGGCCCTAGAGCCCCAAATATGTGGGCAATAGTTCATGAAAACGGCCATAAAACTTGAAAATGTCGAGTTGTTGGTCATATCTCTCGAACATGTATCGGGTCTTACGGTATTTGTAAATCGCCCTGGAGGCCCAAAAGTGTGGGCAATAACTCATGAAAATGGCCGTAAAGCACGACAAGGACGAGTTTTTGGTCATATCTCTCAAACATTTATCGGATCTAACGCTCATTGTAAATTGCCCTGGAACCCAAAATGTGTGGGCAATAGCTTATGAAAACGGCCATAAAACGAGAAAACGACGAGTTTTTGTTCATATCTTTCAAACATGTATTGGGTCTTTTATTAGTTTTAAATCATTCTGGAAAGCCAAAATTGTGGGCAATAGCTCATGAAAACGGTTGTAAAGCGCGACACAGACGAGTTGTTGGTCATATCTCTCAAATAAGTATCGGATTTTACGATCATTGTAAATCGCCCTGGAACCCCAAAAGTGTGGGCAATAGCTCATGAAAACGGCCATAAAACACGAAAACGACGAGTTTTTGGTCATATCGCTCAAGCATGTATCGGGTCTTAAGTATGTTGTAAATCACCCTGGAGGCCCAAAAGTGTGGGCAATAGCTCATGAAAATGGGCATAAAATGCGAAAACGATGAGTTTTGGTCATATCTATCAAACATTTATCGAGTCTAACTATCATTGTAAATCGGTCTAAAACCCCAAAACTGAGGGCAATAGCTCATGAAAATGGCCACAAAGCGCGACAAGGACGAGTTTTTGCTCATATCTCTCAAACATGTATCAGGTCTAACAGTCGTTGTAAATCGCCCTAAAACACCAAAACTGTGGGCAATAGCTCATGAAAACGGCCATTAAACGTGAAAAGACGAGTTTTTGGTCAGAACACACAAACATGTATCAGTTCTCACAGTCGTTGTAAATCGCCCTGAAACCCCAAAACTAAAGGCGATAGCTCATAAAAATGGCCCTAAATGCGAAAACAGCGATTTTTTGGTTATATCGCTCAAACATGTATCGGGTCTTATGGATGTTGTAAATCACCCTGGATGCCCAAAAGTGTGGGCAATAGCTCATGAAAATGGGCATAAAACGGGAAAATAACGAGTTTTTGGTCATATCTCTCAAACATTTATCGGGTCTCACTATCGTTGTAAATTGCCCTAAAACCCCAAAACTAAGGGCAATAGCTCATTAAAATGGCCACAAAGCGCGACAATGAAGAGTTTTTGGTCATATCTCTCAAACATGTATCGGGTCTAACGGTCATTGTAAATCGCCCTAGAACCCCGAAACTGTGGGCAATAGCTCATGAAAATGGCCATTAAACTCGAAAACACGAGTTTTTGGTCATAACACTCAAACATATATCATTTCTCACGGTTGTTATAAGGGCGATTGATCATGAAAACAACCCTAAATGCGAAAACAACGAGATTTTAGTCTTAACTCCCAAACATATACCAGGTGCGCTTTGGAACCCCAAAAGTGTGGGCAATATCTCATGAAAATGGCCATAAAACACGAAAACGACAAGGTTTTGGTCATATTGCTCAAAGATGTATCGGGTCTTATGGATGTTGTAAATTGCCCTGGAGGCCCAACAGTGTGGGCAATAGCTCATGAAAACGGCCCTAAATGCGAAAACAATGAGTTTTCGGTCTTCACTCCCAAACATGTACCAGATGTGCCCTGGAACCCCAAAAGTGTGGGCAATATCTCATGAAAATGGCCATAAAACTCGAAAACAACGAGTTTTTGGTCATATTGCTCAAACATGCATCGTGTCTTACGGATGTTGTAAATCGCCCTGGAGGCCCCATAATGTGGGCATTAGGTCATGAAAACCGTCATAAAACACGAAAACGACGAGTTTTTGGTCATATCTCTCAAACATTTACCAGGTCTCACTATCATTGTAAATTGCCCTAAAACCCCAAAACTGATGGCAATAGCTCATGGAAATGGCCACAAAGCACGACAAGGACTAGTTTTTGGTCATATCTCTGAGACATGTATCTGGTCTCAGGATCGTTATAAATTACCCTGGAACCCCAAAACTATGCGCAATAGCTCATTAAACAACCGTAAATGCAAAAGACTAGTTTTTGGTCATAAGACTAAAATATGTATCGGTTCTCACGATCGTTGTAAATCACCCTGAAACCCCAAAACTAAGGGCGATAGCTCATGAAAATGGCCCTAAATGTGAAATAAGTGAGTTTTTGGTCTTAACTCCCCAACATGTACCACGCGCGCCCTGGAACCCCAAAAGTGTGGCAAATATCTCAGGAAAACGACCATAACACTCGAAAACGACGAGTTTTTCGTCATATCTCTTAACATTTATCGAGACTTATGGTCGTTGCAAGGCGCCCTAGAGCCCCATAAATCACGAAAATGACGAGTTTTTGGTCATATCTC
Organism: Avena insularis; assembly: GCA_023614405.1. Lineage (NCBI taxonomy): Eukaryota > Viridiplantae > Streptophyta > Magnoliopsida > Poales > Poaceae > Avena > Avena insularis. The sequence continues at coordinate 104,881,854 of CM042694.1, forward strand.
TTGAACATGTATTGGATCTTATGGTATTCGTAAATCGCCCTGGAGGACCAAAAGTGTGGGCAATAGCTCATGAAAATGGCCGTAAAGCGCGACAAGGACGAGTTTTTGGTCATATATCTCAAACATTTATCGAGTCTAACGATCGTTGTAAATCACCCTGGAACCCAAAAAGTGTGGGCAATAGCTTATGAAAACGGCCATAAAATGAGAAAACGACGAGTTTTTGTTCATATCTTTCAAACATGTATTGGGTCTTATGGTAGTTTTAAATCGCTCTAGAAACCCAAAATTGTGGCCAATAGCTCATGAAAACGGTTGTAAAGCACGACATAGATGAGTTTGTGGTCATATCTCTCAAACACGTATCGGATTTTACGGTCATTGTAAGTCACCCTTGAACCCCAAAAATGTGGGCAATAGCTCATGAAAACGGCCATAAAACACGAAAACGACGAGTTTTGGTCATATCGCTCAAACATGTATCGGGTCTTACGTATGTTAAATCACCCTGTAGGCCCAAAAGTGTGGGCAATAGCTCATGAAAATGGGCATAAAATGCAAAAACGACGAGTTTTTGGTCATATCAATGAACATTTATCGGGTCTCACTATCATTGTAAATTGCTCTAAAACCCCAAAACTGAGGGCAATAGCTCATGAAAATGGCCACAACGCGCGACAAGGATGAATTTTTGCTCATATCTCTCAAACATGTATCAGGTCTAACAGTCGTTGTAAATCGCCCTGAAACATCAAAACTGTGGGCAATAGCTCATGAAACGGCCATTAAACGTGAAAAAACGAGTTTTTGGTCATAACACACAAACATGTATCGGTTCTCACAGTCGTTGTAAATCGCCTTGAAACCCCAAAACTAAAGGCGATAGCTCATGAAAACGGCCATTAAATGCGAAAACAATGAGTTTTTGGTCTTTACTCCCAAACATGTACCAGATGTGCCCTAGAACCCCAAAAGTATGGGCGATATCTCATGAAAATGGCTATAACACTTACCGAGACTAACACACAAACGAGTTTTTGTTCATATCTCTCAAACATTTACCGAGACTTACGGTCGTTGCAAGGCGCCCTAGAGCCCCATATATGTGGGCAATAGTTCATGAAAACGGGAATAAAACACGAAAACGACGAGTTTTTGGTCATATCGCTCAAACATGTATCAGGTTTTATGGATGTTGTAAATCATCCTGGAGGCCTAGAAGTGTGGGCAATAGCTCATGAAAATGGGCATAAAACGCAAAAACGACGAGTTTTTGGTCATATCTCTCAAACATTTACCGGGTCTCACTATCATTGTAAATTACCCTAAACCCCAAAACTAAGGGCAATAGCTCATGAAAATGGTCACAAAGCACGAAAACAACGAGTTTGGTCTTAACTCCCAAACATGTACAAGGTGCGCCTTGGAACCCCAAAAGTGTGGGCAATATCTCATGAAAACAGCCAAAACACTCGAAAATGATGAGTTTTTGGTCATATCTCTTAAACATTTATCGAGAATTACGGTCGTTGCAAGGCGCCCTGGAGCACCAAATATGTGGGCAATAGATCATGAAAATGGCCATAAATCATGAAAATGATGAGTTGTTGGTCATATGTCTCGAACATGTATCAGGTCTTATGGTATTTGTAAATCGCCCTGGAGGCCCAAAAGTGTGGGCAACAACTCATGAAAATGAGCACGACAAGAACGAGTTTTTGGTTATATCTCTCAAACATTTATCGGATCTAACGGTCGTTGGAAATCGCCCTAGAACCCAAAAAGTGTGGGCGATAGCTTATAAAAACGGCCATAAAACGAGAAAACGACGAGTTTTTGTTCATATCTTTCAAACATGTATTGGGTCTTTTGGTAGTTTTAAATTGCTCTGGAAAGCCAAAATTGTCGTCAATAGCTCATGAAAACGGTTGTAAAGCGCGACACAGACGAGTTTTTGGTCATATCTCTCAGATAAGTATCGGATTTTACGATCATTGTAAATCGCCCTGGAACCCCAAAAGTGTGGGCAATAGCTCATGAAAACGGCCATAAAACACGAAAACGACGAGTTTTTGGTCATATCGCTGAAGCATGTATCGGGTCTTAAGTATGTTGTAAATCACCCTGGAGGCCCAAAAGTGTGGGCAATAGCTCATGAAAATGGGCATAAAATGCGAAAACGATGAGTTTTGGTCATATCTATCAAACATTTATCGAGTCTAACTATCATTGTAAATCGGTCTAAAACCCCAAAACTGAGGGCAATAGCTCATGAAAATGACCACAAAGCGCGACAAGGACGAGTTTTTGCTCATATCTCTCAAACATGTATCAGGTCTAACAGTCGTTGTAAATCGCACTGAAACACCAAAACTATGGGCAATAGCTCATGAAAATGGCCATTAAACGTGAAAAGACGAGTTTTTGGTCAGAACACACAAACATGTATCGGTTCTCATAGTCGTTGTAAATCGCCCTAAAACCCCAAAACTAAAGGCGATAGCTCATAAAAACGGCCCTAATTGCGAAAACGACGAGTTTTTGGTTATATCGCTCAAACATGTATCGGGTCTTATGGATGTTGTAAATCACTATGGGCAATAGCTCATGAAAATGGGCATAAAACGGGAAAATGACGAGTTTTTGGTCATGTTTCTCAAACATTTATCGGGTCTCACTATTGTTGTAAATTGCCCTAAAACCCCAAAACTAAGGGCAATAGCTCATTAAAATGGCCACACAGCATGACAATGAAGATTTTTTGGTCATATCTCTCAAACATGTATCGGGTCTAACAGTCATTGGAAATTGCCCTGGAACCCCGAAATTGTGGACAATAGCTCATTAAAACAGCCATAAAGAGCGAAAACGATGAGTTTTTGGTCATAACTCTCAAGCATTGTATCCGGTCTTACGTCGTTGTAAATCACCCTAGAACCCCAAAACTATGGTTAATATCTCATGAAAATGGTCATAAAGCGCAAAAACGACGAGTTTTTGGTCATAACTCTCAAACATGTTTCTAGTCTTATAGTCGTTTTAAATCTCCCTAGAACCCAACACTATGGGCAATAGCTCATGAACATGGCCATAAAGTGCGAAAAGGATGAGTTTTTGGTCATAACTCTCAAACATGTATAAGGTCTTACGGTCATTGTAAATCGCCCTCAAACCCCTAAACTATGGGCAATAGCTCATGAAAACAGACATAAAGATCGAAAACGATGAGTTTTTGGTCATAACTCTCAAGCATTATATCGGGTCTTATGCTGAATGTAAATCGCCCTAGAACCCCAAAACTATGGTCAATAGCTCATGAAAATGCGCATAAAATGCAAAAACGGCGAGTTTTTGGTCATATCTATCAAACATGTATTAGGTCTAACAGTCGTTGTAAATCCCTCTGAAACACCAAAACTATGGGCCATTACTCATGAAAACGGCCATTAAACATGAAAAGACGAGTTTTTAGTCATAACACACAAATATGTATCGGTTCTCACAGTCATTATAAATCGCCCTGAAACCTTAAAACTAAAGGCGGTAGCTCATGAAAACAGCCCTAAATGCGAAAATAATGAGTTTTTCGTCTTTACTCCCAAACATGTACCAGATGGGCCCTGGACCCCAAAAGTGTGGGCGATATCTCATGAAAATGGCCATAACACTCGAAAATGACGAGTTTTTATTCATATCTCTCATACATTTACCGAGACTTATGGTTGTTGCAAGGCGCCCTGGAGCCCCAAATGTGTGGGCAATGGTTCATGAAAATGGGAATAAAACATGAAAACGATGAGTTTTTGGTCATATCGCTCAAACATGTATCGGGTCTTCTGGATGTTGTAAATCGCCCTGGAGGCCCAGAAGTGTGGGCAATAGCTCATGAAAATGGGCATAAAACGGGAAAATGACGAGTTTTTGCTCATATCTCTCAAACATTTACCGGGTCTCACTATCGTTGTAAATTTCCCTAAACCCCAAAACTAAGGGCAATAGCTCATTAAAATGGCCACAAAGCACGACAATGAAGAGTTTTTGGTCATATCTCTCAAACATGTATCGGGTTTAACGGTCATTGTAAATTGCCCTGGAACCCCGAAATTGTGGGCAATAGCTCATGAAAACGGCCATTAAACGCGAAAACACGAGTTTTTGGTCATAACACTCAAACATATATCAGTTCTTACGGTTTTTGTAAGGGCCATAGCTCATGAAAACAACCCTAAATGCGAAAACAACGAGATTTAAGTCTTAACTCCCAAACATATACCAGGTGCGCTTTGGAACCCCAAAAGTGTGGGCAATATCTCATGAAAATGACCATAAAACACGAAAACGACGAGGTTTTGGTCATATTGCTCAAACATGTATCGGGTCTTATGGATGTTGTAAATTGTCCTAGAGGCCCAACAGTGTGGGCATTAGGTCATGAAAACGGTCATAAAACACGAAAACGACGAGTTGTTGGTGATATCTCTCAAACATTTACCAGGTCTCATTATCGTTGTGAAAACGTCCATAAAGCACGAAAACAACGAGTTTTTGGTTATAACTCTCAAACATATATCGGGTCTTATGGTCGTTATAAATCGCCCTCGAACCCCAAAACTATGGGCAATATCTCATGAAAACGGTCATAAAGCGCGAAAACGATGAATTTTTGTCATAACTCCCAAACATGTATGTAGTCTTACAATCGTTTTAAGTCTCCTAGAACCCAAAACTATGGGAAATAGCTCATGAACATGGCCATAAAAGCACGAAAAAAACGAGTTTTGGGTCATAACTCTCAAACATGTATCAGGTCTTACGGTTGTTGTAAATCGGCCTCGAACCCCAAAACTGTGGGAAATAGCTCATCAACACGGCCATAAAAAGCGAAAACAATGAGTTTCTGGTCATAACTCTCAAGAATTGTATCGGGTCTTATGCTCATTGTAAATCACACTAGAACCCCAAAACTATGGACAATATCTCATGAAAACAGCCACAAAGCGCGAAAACGACGAGTTTTTGGTCATAACTCTCAAGCATTGTATCTAGTCTTACTGTGATTGTCAATCGTCCTAGAATCCCAAAACTGTAGGGAATAGCTCAATGGATCAACCATAAAGCACAAAAACGACGAGATTTTAGTCATAACTCTCAAAAATGTATTGGGTCTATGGTCGTTGTAAATATCCCTAGAACCCCAAAACTAAGGGCAATAGATCATGAAGATGGCCATAAAGCGTGAAAACAATAAGGTTTTGGTCATAACTCTCAAACATGTATCTAGTCTTACGGTCATTTGAAATCTCCCTAGAACCCAAAACTATGGTCAATAGCTCATGAAAAATGTCCAGAAAGCACGAAAACGACGTGTTTTGGGTCATAACTCTCAAACATGTATCAGGTCTTATGGTCGTTGTAAATCGCCCTCGAACCCCAAAATTGTGGGCAATAGCTCATTAAAACAGCCATAAAGAGTGAAAAACGATGAGTTTTTGGTCATAACTCTCAAGCATTGTATCTGGTCTTACGCCGTTGTAAATCACCCAAAACTATGGTTAATATCTCATGAAAATGGTCATAAAGCGCAAAAATGACGAGTTTTTGGTCATAACTCTCAAACATGTATCTAGTCTTATAGTCGTTTTAAATGTCCCTAGAACCCAACACTATGGGAAATAGCTCATGAACATGGCCATAAAGTGCGAAAAGGATTAGTTTTTGGTCATAACTCTCAAACATTTACCGGGTCTCACTATCGTTGTAAATTGCCCTAAAACCCCAAAACTAAGGGCAATAGCTCATGAAAATGGCCACAAAGCGCGACAATGACGAGTTTTTGGTCATATCTCTCAAAGATGTATCGAGTCTAACGGTCTTTATAAATCGCCCTTGAACCCCGGAACTGTGGGCAATAGCTCATGAAAACGGCCATTAAACACGAAAACACCAGTTTTTGGTCATAACACTCAAACATATATCAGTTCTCACGGTTGTTGTAAATCACCCTGAAACCCCAAAACTAAGGGCGATAGCTCATGAAAAAACCCCTAAATGCGAAAACAACGAGATTTTAGTCTTAACTCCCAAACATGTACCAGCTGCACCCTGGAACCCCAAAAGTGTGGGCAATATCTCATGAAAACAGCCATAAAACACGAAAACGATGAGGTTTTGGTCATATCTCTCAAACATTTACCGAGACTTACAGATGTTGTAAATCACCGTGGGGGCCCAACAGTGTGGACAATAGTTCATAAAAACAGCCATAAATCACGAAAAGGACGAGTTTTTGGTCATATCTCTCAAACACGTATCTAGACTTACGGTCGTTGTAAATCGCCATGGAACCCAAAAAGCATGGGCAATAGCTCATGAAAACAGCCATAAAACGTGAAAACGATGAGTTTTTGTTCAAATCTTTCAAACATGTATCAGGTCTTACGTAGTTGTAAATTGCCTAGAACCCCAAAACTATGGGCAAGCTCATGAAAACAGCCATTAAACGCAAAAAGACGAGTTTTTGGTCATAACACTCAAACATGTATCGGTTCTCATGGTCGTTGTAAATCGCCCTGAAACCCCCAAACTAAGGGCGATAGCTCATGAAAATGGCCCTAAATGCGAAAACAACGAGTTTTTGGTCTTCACTCCGAAACACGTTCCAGGTGCGCCCTGAAACTCCAAAAGTGTGGGCAATAGTTCATGAAAACAGGAATAAAACACGAAAACGACGAGTTTTTGGTCATATATCTCAAACATCTATCTAGACTTATAGTCGTTGTAAATCGCCCTGGAACCCAAAAAGTGTGGGGAATAGCTCATGAAAATGGGCATAAAACGCGAAAATGACGAGTTTTTGGTCATATCTCTCAAACATTTACCGGGTCTCACTATCGTTGTAAATATCCCTAAAACCCTAAACTATGGGAAATAGCTCATGAAAATGGCCACAAAGCACGACAAGGACGAGTTTTTGGTCATATCTCTCAAACATGTACCAGGTCTAACCGTCGTTGTAAATCGACCTGAAACACCAAAACTGTGGGCAATAGCTCATGAAAACGGCCATTAAACGTGAAAACACGAGTTTTTGGTCATAACACAAAAACATGTATCGGTTCTCATAGTCGTTGTAAATCGCACTGAAACCCCAACACTAAAGGCGATAACTCATGAAAACGGCCCTAAATGTGAAAACAACCGAGTTTTTGGTCTTTACTCCCAAACATGTACCAGATGTGCCCTGGAACCCCAAAAGTGTGGGCAATATCTCATTAAAATGACCATAAAACTCGAAAACGACGAGTGTTTGGTCATATTGCTCAAACATGCATTGGGTCTTACGGATGTTGATCGCCCTGGAGGCCCAATACTGTGGGCATTGGGTCATGAAAGCGGTCATAAAACACAAAAACGACAAGTTTTTGGTCATATCTCTCAAACATTTACCGGGTCTCACTATCGTTGTAAATGCCCTAAAACCCCAAAACTGAGGGTAATAGCTCACGAAATGGCCACAAAGCGGGACAAGGACGAGTTTTTGGTCCTATCTCTCAAACATGTATCGGGTCTTGTCGTGGAAATGGCCACGGTAGTCGCTGCAGTAGGCAGCGATTGATTGAATTAGGGGCGAGAGCTGGCGGCCATCTGCGGTGCGAGATGGGGGCGGATGCACATGGGTTTACCCAGGTTCGGCCCCCCGGAGGTTAAAGACCTACTCCTGCTAGATTAGATTATTGGAGAGCGAGTTACAGGGGTGGCGAGCTCGGCGTCTAAGCAGTGAGTCGCTTGAAGGGGTGTATGATGGAACATGAGTCCTCAGGATACCCTAGGGAGGTTTATGTATGAGGTACCTCGCCAGTCTCCAGTCTCCAGTCGTTGGGCCTTCTCCTTGGTCGCATTCTAGTCGCCGTCCTGCAGGCCCACTCGTGATACCTTCGGCCCAATCGGAACGTCTTGCTGGGCATACCCCCTTCGGCATATCCCCATCAGTAGTCCCCGAGGTCATCATTGATTCAGACGCAGGTGTTCATTTGGCAATCGGAGTAGGCGAGTCCAATTTGGATGCCCAGTCAAATCGGCGATGGAGTCTACCGAAACCAAGGAAATTTTCCCCAGGTTCCCAGTCGCTGTTCCGGCGAACGTCACGGCTGCCAAGTCGCTGCTCCGGCGAATGGACAGGGTTAGTTGCCAGTGAGTGGAACGGAGGAGTTGGACTGTCAACCTGGTCAAACTATCCGTTGGATATTCCAACAGTAACTTCGGCGTAATTATCACAGGTAACAGCTACCCCGAATCTGGCGGGTAGCGCCCCCTTATAAGGGAAGTAACGAATCAACCTTGCGAATCCTTCCCCGCGTTCTTCATTCTCGCGCATCCATTTCTCCTATCTTCCTTCGACTCGATCCTTTCACACCGAGCGATTCCACATCCTCCCCAATGGCACCTCCAAAAGGTTCATGGGGAAATCCAAGTATACCACAGCCTAGCTCAAATCCTTCAAGGATGCCAGAGTCCTCCTCAAGGGTAACTGGTGGGTCCCGGCTCCCTCCGAGATCTAGCCGAAACCGCAAGCCGGCGAGTTCATTTGCTTCCCCAGCCACCTAGAGAGGGGTTTGGGGTTCCCCACCTTACTCTTCTTTCGGCGCTTCTGTGCGTATTACGCAATCAAGCCATCGGATCTCGGTCCGCAGACCATCGATCAGCTGGTGATCTTCGTCGGCTTCTGCGAATGCTATCTCGGCTGTAGGTCGTATTTCCCGTTGTGGCTGGAGCTCTTCCACGGCCGCATCGGGCGCGAGGCGTCCGGCGGCGTGATGTTGGCGGCCGGTAGCGTCACATTCCAATTGAAGCCGAAGGCCAAGTTTGTCAAGCTCCTACTACCGAAGAAGGTCGCGAGCGAGTGGAAGAAGAGCTGGTTCGACGTGAAGGAATCCACTCCCTCCGGCGAAGTAGCGCTTCCCGAGTTCGTCGTAGAAAGGAGTGAGCCTCGCCAGCTGGCACCAAAGAAACTCCCTGAAAACCAGAGGATGGCCGTCGCGAAGATGATGGATCAGATCCAGAGGTTGAAGGATATGGGGTTGTCTTCGATCAACCTCTACAACTGCTGGCTCGGACGACGTCTGGTTCTGCTGGCGGCTCAGCCGCATTGGATGTATGAATACAACGGGAAACACGATTCTTCCCGGACCAGCAAAGAATCGTGGGATATCGAAGACTACAAGGCCGCCCTGAAGAAGATCACCGATGCGGAATTTACAACCACATCGGCCGGGCTCGCCCCGTACACTGAAGAATGAAGCCCCCACGGTAAGTTTTCCTCCTAGTCATAATTTCTGCAACGTAATTCGTAGCCGCATCGCTTGATACTCATTCATGGTTGTTCTCAGTTGTTTTAGGTGTTGGAGGGTTGGCTCCCCCCGCTTGACGAAGACGTCCCCCAAGAGCTCGAAGAGGCCTTCGAAGGAGACTCCTCCGGAAGCAACGAGGAAGAGGAGGCTCCTCCCAGCATCTCTGACACCACTTGCATGCGTGAAGCGCGAGTTCGAGGCGAGTTGCAGCTTTGATGAACACGAAGGGGGCGATGAGATCGTGCAGGAGCACACATCTCGGCGCACGGCCACGCCGGCGAAGCCCGCGTGCAAACCGAAGTCGCCAGCGAAGAAGCTAGCATCGCCGCCTAGGTCGGCAGTGGTGTTTGGGTCAGACGACGACTCCGGTGATGATGACACCCCCGAAACATCGCATAAGATCTCGAAAGATGCGATTCCGATGAATGGATTGGAGGATGAGGGCACTGACACGGCGGTAGAAGTTCCCCTGGCGGTGATTGCACCAACGGCTTCAAAGGCATCAAGCCAGGAGGCGGCTGAGGCAGCGGCGTCGAAGTCGTCGCAACTTTCAAGAGCGGTCGCGTCTTCGGAGCCAGAAATTCCAGCGACCGCAGCTTCATCGTCAAGGAAGCCCGCAGTGTCGTGGGCTTCAGATGTCTTCGAGAGAGGTCTCACGCGCAAGCTGGGGCCGGATTTAGACAAGCCCACCCACATCAGCACCAGGCTGCGCATTCTCCGAGTCGCCAAGTAAGCTTCAACTTCCCCGCTCTGAATTGTGTTTTGTTTTTGTGCTATCTCTGTGTTGACCTTGGAGGTTTGGCAGGTCTGGGGTCAAGAAGATTGGTCGCCCTTCAGTGGCGAAGATTCCGCCGGTCGCCACCACAGGAGAGGGCGACCTTCCCAAGAAGAGGAAACCTGCCGAAAGCGCGGCGACCGTGGAGGGCACGAAGAGGCAGAAAGGCGGTGCCGACGATGTCGTGGCGACGGATAGCACCAAGGAGTGCGATCTCGCTGCAGTCGTCGAAGAGGTAGCGGCTACACGGTCGGAGCCAGCCACGGGCGCTCCGGCGATGGAAACGTCGGCTCCAGCGACCAGTGCCTCGGCTAGGGCATCAACAACGTTCCCACGCTTCATGGCGAAGGGGTTTCCAGGCGTGGCGGACAACCAGTCTCCACAGGGCCCGGAGATCGTTGATGAAGACGTTGGGCCTCGTCGCAGGCGCACCTCCTTCATGGTCCCATCGACTGACACCGGAGAGCTTCACAAGATGCTTGGCGCCGCCATTCAGGTACGTCCAGTCCCCGAATGTCTAGTTGCTGAATTTTAGCGGCTAGGCATTGAGTTGCTTCTACTCTCTAGTTCCCGAGTTCCTAGTCGCTGAATTTTCAGCGGCTAGGAACTGAATTTCTTCTACTCTCCAGTCCCCGAGTTCCTAGTCGCTGAATTTCAGCGGCTAGGAACTAAATTTCTGTTTTGGTAAGTGCTAACTTTTGTTACTCTTGCAGGGATTGCAGAGGGAGTCGACCGATCGAGAGGCCGCGAAGGAGCGTCTGGAGCGGGATCTACGCGTGGCGCAGGAAGCAAACTGGCGATCCAGGAGACTATTGGTAAGTACTTGATTCGTTTTTCAACTGTGAACTTGTCGGTGTTCTGGTGTGTTGACAATTTGTTTCTTTTCCTTTTCAGATGGTCTTCCTGCTGCAATTGCCAAGGCACATGAAGGTCACGTCCCAAGTGCCGAGCTGGACGTGGCGAACGGGCGAATCGCCTCGCTGGTCCAGGAGTTGGAGGAAGCGCGAGCAGCCTCAATTTCTTCTGAGGATCGAGCGAAGGCTGCAGTCGCTACGGACTCGATCATCCTGGGGCTGCAGAACGATCACACCGCCCTGGAGAAGCACATCACCAACAGCTGCCGGAAACTCCTTGGTGAGTCTATGTTCTTTGCTTGGCGTGTTTGGCGAGTCCCCGAGTGGGGAAATCCGTAGTGTCACTAACGTCTATTGTTGCAGCTGTGATAGGGCAAAGCAACCCAGTGGTGCAGACCTTCAATGCCTCGCAGTGCGTGACTACCGTGGTGAACGCGGCTACTGCCTCGGTGTTGTGCGTCCAAGTCGTCCTTCAAGGGATGTCCCCCACCGAGGTTATTCCTGGGGGACTAACGGAGGTGTGGCGTTATCTGGAGGAGGCGCCTAGCGTCGTGGAGTGGATGGTGCGCTCAGCTTGTAGGCGCGGGGCCACCACGGCATTGAGCCTGGGTCTTGCCCACTTCCCCGACGATTTCGACCTCGACGACGTCACCAGCGGTTGCCCTTCAGACTGGTACGATGGAGATGGCGGAGGTGCTGAGGCTGACTGCCAAGGCCGCCCCCTTTGCTGACCGGGTATTGGCGATGGGGGACCTTCTGCCGTACCAGGAGATGGTGGTGGCGCCTGGCGACCCCGAGCCGGAGCATCGCGACCTGAAGTCGGAGCAACCCTTCCGGTCGGCGCTGGCGAAGTTGCTGACGACCTACCCATCGAACCCATGGCAACCTTTTGTCCGTGTCAAGGATGGTGGGGATGCTTCTTCGTCAGGGCCTGCGAAATAGATAGCATCTCTAGGCAGTTTGTAATATATGCCAAATGGCGTCTTTTGTGATGTGAACAATATTTTGAGTAAGAAGAGTCAATTGACTCGCAATGCAAGCGTGAACATGTGGTGTGTTTTTATTTTGTGTTTGAGCGAGTCCCCGAGCGCGTCCGCCCTTTAATGGGGCATAACTCGATTGTATACATGTGTGTTTTATTTTGATTGTGTACCGTTTGTCCCTTGCGTCTTCTATAGGGGCGAGTCCCCGAGCGCGAGTGGGATTTTTTGTAGGCGAGTCCCCGAGCGTGGTACTTAGCCGTTTTGGGCGCGTGCCTGCTGCAAGTTGCTAATGCATTGTTTGTAACGCGTCTCCTCACCTGGCTCGGAGAACCAGTCGTTGGGCGAGTCCAAGGCAGCTCTCTTATTTGGTGTGTTCCCGAGCCGCGTGAGGGTTCCATTTTTGCGGAGTCCCCGTGCGTGGTACTTAACCGCTCGAGTCGGTTTGCGCGAGGATGGGAGGGACGGGTCGCTGTGAGAAGCATATATCGGTCTTCTTGGCCCGGTGGGCCAGTCGAGCTAGGTGACTCCGATGGTGGCTCCGAGTTGGCGTATTCATGGACGTCCCAAGGCCCGACTATTTTCGGTGCCCTTAGGCCGCACTACTTAGTTTGTGCATGCCCTTCTTGTCCTGAGCTAGTCATAGGACCAGATCGCCCTCCTGGAAGGTGCGAGTCCAGACTCGGCGGCTGTGGTAGCGGCGGAGTCCCTGCTGGTAGATGGCGGAGCCAGGTCGCGTGCCTCGTCGAGTTGGTCGATGTTGTCTTGGCGAGCGGTCTCGTTTGCCGCCTCGACGTAATTGGCGACTCGAGGTGAGTCGTGCTCCAGGTCTATTGGCACTACGGCTTCGGCGCCGTACACCATGAAGAAGGGTGTGAACCCGGTGGAGCGATTGATGGAAATGCGGATCCCCCATATTATGGAAGGGAGTTCTTCGACCCAGCATCCTGGGGTGCGTTCGAGGGGCACCTGGAGTCGTGGCTTGAGCCCGTGGAGGACGCTCTGGTTGGCGCGTTCTGCCTAGCCGTTCGACTCCGGGTGGGCGACTGAGGCGAGGTCGAGTCGTATGCCGTGCTCTTCGCAGAATTCCGCCATGGCTCCTTTGGTGAAGTTGGTGCCGTTGTCCGTTATGATGTTGTGCGGGTAGCCGTACCGGTAGATGAGCTCGCGTAAGAACTTGGTGGTCGTCTTGCCGTCGCACTTTTTGATTGGCTTGGCCTCAACCCATTTGGTGAACTTGTCGACCGCGACCAGGAGGTGGGTGAAGCCGGATGGGGCCTTCTTGAACGGGCCTACCATGTCCATGCCCCATACAGCGAATGGCCATGTGATGGGGATGATTTTGAGTGCCGAACCAGGAAGGTGCGTCTGGTTGGCGTACTTCTGGCACCCGACGCATCATTGGACGATGTTGGTAGAAGCCGTGCCGCATGGCCTTGGCGACTAGCGACTTGGCGCCGGCGTGATGGCCCCAGTCGCCAGCGTGAATGTCCTGGAGGATCTTGCGGCCCTCTTCTGGGTGTTTGCAGCGCTGGAACACGCTGGTCACGCTGCGTTTGTGTAGCTCGCCGTTGATGATGACGAAGGATTTTCTTCGGCACATGACCATTCACGACTCCGTCTCGTTACTTGGGAGGATCTTGTGCTCGAGGAAGGCGACGTATGGAGCTGTCCAGTCGCTAGGCTCCACAACCATGGCGACTAGGGCCGGCTCTGGTTGTAGTGGTATCCCGACGTCGATCTCCTTTGGTAGGCTGAACGAAGGTTTGTAGATGATGTCGAGGAAGACGCCTGCTGGTGGCGCTTGTCGGGACGACCCGATGCGGGAAAGGGCGTCTGCCTCCTCATTCTTGCGTCTGTCGATCCATTCAATGGAATAGCCGTCAAAGTGTCCTCCCAGCTGGTCTACCGCTTAGCGGTACGCGATCATTGTTGGAGAGACGGCGTCGCATGTTCCAACGATAGTCACCGTAGCACCATAGGCGGTTGATGTTCATTTCCTTGGCTGACCGCATGCCGTGAAGGAGGGTCTCGTATTCTGCCATGTTGTTGGTGCAGGACTTGAAGTTGAGGTGGAGCACTTATCGGAGCGTGTCCCCTTTAGGGGAGGTCAGTATGACCCCGGCTCCTGCTCCGTCGGCGTTCTTCGATCCATCGAAGTGTAGCGACCAGTAGTGGAGATATGGTAGCTTCTCCGGCTACTGCGTTTCTTCCCAATCTGCGAGGAAATCAGCCAGAGCTTGTGACTTGATCGCTTCGCGGGGCTCGTATTTGATGTTGTGGATGTCGATTTCGATGGCCCACTTGGCGACTCGCCCAGTCGCCTCGCGATTGCGTATTATGTCTTGCAAAGGTGTGGAGGAGACCACCGTGATTGGGTGCTCCTGGAAATATTGGGGGAGTCATCGCTGGGCTCGGAATACCGTGTACACCAGCTTCTGGTACTACGGGTAGCGCTGTCGTGAGTCTGTCAGGACTTCACTGATGTAGTAAACAAGGCCTGTATAGGGCGCTCATTGCCCTCCTTTGGCCGTTCGACGACCATTACGACGCTGACGACTCGAGTGGAGGCCACCACGTAGACGAGCATTGGCTCCTTATCGACTGGGGCGGCTAGAAGTGGAGCCGCTCGTAGCACTTCTTTGAGTGTTTTGAGTGCATCGTCCGCCTCCGCGTCCTATTGGAACGTGGGGTCCTTGCGCATCAGGCGATAGAGAGGCATTGCCTTCTCGCCTAGTCAGGGGATGAAGCGACTGAGAGCCGCGACTCGCCCGGCCAACTTCTGGACGTCGCGCAGGCACTCGGGTTTCTCGAGTCGCGCGATGGTGTCGATCTTGACAGGGTTGGCTTCGATGCCTCGCTTGGAGACTACGTATCCTAGTAGTTGTCCGATGGGGACGCCAAAGGTGCATTTTCCTGGGTTCAGCTTGATGTTGTACCTCCGCAGATTTGCGAAAGTTTCGGCAAGGTCAGCGAGCAGGTCGTCCTGGCGGGTGGATTTTACCACCACGTCGTCGATGTAAACGTGGATGTTGCGGCCAAATTGGCTCGCGAGGCACTCCTGCATGCACCTTTGGTATGTGGCGCCGGCTTTCTTGAGGCCGAACGTCATGGCCGTGTAGCAGAAGGCGCTGAATGGCGTGATGAATGTCATCTTCTCCTCATCCTCGACCGCCATTTTGATCTGGTTGTAGCCAGAATATGCGTCGAGGAAGCACATCGACTACGATCCCGCGGTCGAGTCGATGATCTGATCGATATGCGGTAGGACGAACTCTTCCTCCGGGCAGGCGCTGTTGAGGTTGGTGTAGTCGATACACATTATAACGAGTTACAGGGGTGGTGAGCTCGGCGTCTAAGCAGCGAGTCGCTTGAAGGGGTGTATGATGGAACGTGAGTCCTCATGATACCCTAGGGAGGTTTATATATGAGGTACCTTGCTAGGGTTTACAAGTTAGAATCGAACAGGATATGGATTCGGAGGCTTTGACCTAATCCGACTAGGCTTCTGGTACGCTTTTGGGCCTCCAGTCTCCAGTCGTCGGGCCTTCTCCTTGGTCGCATTCCAGTCGCCGTCCTACAGGCCCACTCACGAGACCTTTGGCCCAATCGGAACGTCCTGCTGGGCATACCACTTCGGCACATCCCCATCAAATCTCACGATTATTGTAAATCACCATGGAACCCCAAAACTATGGGCAATAGCTCATTAAACGACCTTAAACGCAAAAAGACTAGTTTTTGGTCATAACACTCAAATATGTATCGGTTCTCACGATCGTTGAAAATCGCCCTAAAACCCCAAAACTAAGGGTGATAGCTCATGAAAATGGCCCTAACTGCGAAATAAGCGAGTTTTTGGTCTTAACTCCCAAACATGTACCGGGTGCGTCCTGTAACCCCAAAAGTGTGGGCAATATCTCATGAAAACGGCCATAACACTCGAAAACGACGAGTTTTTGGTCATATCTCTTAAACATTTATCGAGACTTACGATCGTTGCAAGGCGCCCTAGAGCCCCAAATATATGAGCAATAGTTCATGAAAACGGCCATAAATCACGAAAATGACGAGTTTTTGGTCATATCTCTCGAACATGTATCAGGTCTTACAGTATTTGTAAATTGCCCTAGAGGCCCAAAAGTGTGGGCAATAGATCATGAAAATGGCCGTAAAGCGCGACAAGGACGAGTTTTTGGTCATATCTCTCAAACATTTATCGGGTCTAACGGTCATTGTAAATCGCCCTGGAACCCAAAAAGTATGGGCAATAGCTTATGAAAACGACCATAAAATGAGAAAACGACGAGTTTTCGTTCATATCTTTCAAACATGTATTGGGTCTTATGGTAGTTTCAAATCGCTCTGGAAACCCAAAATTGTGGGCAATTGCTCATGAAAACGGTTTTAAAGCGTGACACAGACGAGTTTTTGGTCATATATCTCAAACAAGTAAGGATTTAATGGTCATTGTAAATCGTCCTGAAACCCAAAAATGTGCGCAATAGCTCATAAAAACGGCTATAAAACATGAAAACGATTAGTTTTTGATCATATCGCTCAAACATGTATCGGGTCGTACGTATGTTGTAAATCGCCCTGGAGGCCCAATTGTGAGCAATAGCTCATGAAAATAGGCATAAAATACGAAAACAACGAGTTTTTGGTCATATCTGTCAAACATTTATCGGGTCTCACTATCAATTTAAATTGCTCTAAAACCCTAAAACTGAGGGCAATAGCTCATGAAAATGGCCACAAAGCGTGACAAGGACGAGTTTTTGGTCATATCTCTCAAACATGTATCAGGTCTAACAGTTGTTGTAAATCGCCCTGAAACACCAAAAATATGGATAATAGCTCATAAAAACGGCCATTAAACATGAAAAGACGAGTTTTTGGTTATAACACACAAACATGTATCGGTTCTCATAGTCATTGTAAATCTACTTGAAAACCAAGAAGTACAATATTCACAAACTAGGAAGTACAGCTGACATACTAAACTGAAATACAAGATTACTGATCATGGCGTCTCGCCGAAACCCGCGAGCCGATGTTGCTCATGATCTAAGACTCAAGGTGGCACTATAAATTCAAAAAAAAAATCGAAAAATTAAGGCCATTTAAAATCTGCGCGACACAATGGCAACTCGTGCGGCAGTAGGTAACAAATAGGAACACGGAAGGTAGAACATGGCCAACATCTAATAAGTTACCAACGACAGTGCTACTAGAAATTAAGGAGTTCAGCCACGACTCCATGGTTACAACCAACGTAGTTCAACGAGATCATTGTTTAACCAGATTTACTGCATGAAGACAAGCTTCACAATTACTTGGCGCCAGGCCCCTCCCTCGCCATGTTGTTGCTTCTGCGCACCTCCCTCGCCATGGCGCTGTCCTAGGGAATGATAGCCGGTTCAAACTTCTTCACCAGAGATTCGTGTCCTTCCATGCAATTACGGCAATCTGGCACTGGTTTTGTGTATATCATCTTATTCGACTCTATCAATTTGATTGTTTCTTCTCTCAGTGCAGAAGCCTCTGCAGGTTGATACCAGCCACTAGAAATCTACAAAAGGGAGAAAATAAATGAGCCAAGAGCAAACCTGCACATATATGGACCGGCCAGAAAACGGTCGAGCACACAAAACCAAGCCATCTGAAGAAGTGAAGAAGACATAAAACAATGAAGAAGACAGAACCTGTTCCAACGAAAATTCATCACTGATGTCTGTAATGACTTTCCTTATATTATGAAGAGTAAAAAAGGCACAGTTAGGCTTTCCTCCCTGTTGTGGAACCTGAAAGTAAAAGGTAAGATGAACAACAAACCGAGCATATAATTTGAATTTTCAAGTGCAAGGCAAAAAAGCTGTCCATTCTATTGAGAAAGCTAAATGAAAGTATTTACCTGAAGTACTTGCTTCCTGATTTCATCATGGTTGACATCCAGCACATTTACGACAAAACTGTCAATAATATACAAGGTTTCAGATTGTATAAATTTGTTCTGACTTAGCCTACAATACATAGTGCAGATGTTCCTGACTTTTGGGAATAATTACCTTTCAAGGACCTTGAGAATCCAATCTCTTTCGTCCTGCTTATGATGACAATCAAGTGAATCCAGATAAAATATGGTGCTAGTTGCACAATCTCTACCTTGATGTCTATTTATGATGCTCAGGCTCCAATGTGATCAATTGAAACATATGAGAGAAACTTGATCAGTGGCCATGGTTGTAACACAGGATCGTAAATTTTTTATCTAAATTAGTTTCTTAACAAAATAGAGAACACAATTCTTACTCAGCATTCACAGGGATAAATAAGTACTTCATGTCATTTAGAGTTAGAGATTCCCCCTAAATTCCTTTTCGAACCATCTTATCTGCTTCGGAAGAAACCAAGATATATCAGGCACAAAACAGTCAGTGTCCGGGGGGAAGTCAGGGGGAAGGCAACAGAGCTTGGAAATTTAATAATGTTACCAGGTTGCCAAAGTTTTTCACAACTGCTTTCTGCCAGTGAAACATGAGGCAAATGTAATACTGGCCATCTATTTGACTATTCAAAATGAGCTATGGAAATTCTCATCGTATATGTCTACAAAAGGCAGATATAGCTGTTATGAAAAAGGGAATAAAGAGGAACCTACAAATGATGCATCCCAAAAGAGCAACACTTACTTAATGACCAGTTCCATTATTGCATCACTAATAAAGCCGCCGCCCTCCAAGAAAGATAAGTCATCACAAATAAGGTCACTTTGACGTTCATGTAACGAGCATCAGCAGGATATGTATATTTAGCATCACATTGATCCAGAACCTCGATGCAACACAAGTATATCAAAATTAACTTCTGAGGATACGAATTAAATTCTGAGGATTAGAACCCAATAACAGTTTTTAAAAGACCAGTTTGGCTTACCTTTTTTTTTTGACGCAACCATATATTTCATTAGACAATCCGATTACAAAGATTACATATATAGTCACCAAAAGCGAAAAATTTGTGTGTCACGCAACTTTGCACAAAGTATCTCGCAAGTAGAAAAATTACGGTTCCACCCGCGGAGAAACTTGTGCCTCGCCTAAACGTCATCCACCATAGTCCTCCGCCGCCACCATGGCAGCGCCGGAAAAAGAGGTGAACAACCATCATACCGAGATCTGGGAGAGCACCTTCGCATACAACGATGCTTTTCGAGCCGATGAACTGGACCGTCGCAAGCGACGAGACCGACCAGTTTGGCTTACTTTGAGGTCCTCCTTTGACTTTTTTTTGCCAGCTTGTCCCTTGCGACCCTCCTTCGACTGTCCCTTGGGAGGACGCTTCGACTCTTTCTTGCCGGATTGTCCCTCGCTACCTTTCCTTGCTAGCTGGATGAAGCTACAGTATTTAGCTATGGTTGCTGCATAGCTTCTAGCTTGTTTCTGGCTTCTGTATTCTTAGACAGAAAAGCTGATTTCAATGCTGCACCAAGGAAAGAACGAATATCTTCGGGCAAGTTGAAACCCCCAATGATTTTCTCCACAACGCTGGGAATGTTGGGGGGATTCCCCCGGGTAGGGTCACGCCGGGGTATAAAAGGCCGAGTTAGCCGAGGTTTGGCAAGGCTAAAGCGGATGCTGGCCGGGTCACCTCAAGGCAGGCCGAATCACGGGGTAACCCGGACCAGGGGGCGTCCACCTAACTAGGTCTCAACCGACTTAAGCCGTAAGTCAGAATAGCGTATTTAACTTGTATGCAGGAACGGGTGTGGCCAGATCAACTATGATCCGGGTCATATCTAGCTTCTAGGAGAAGGAAGGAAACCCGTTGGTCAAAAGAAGCCCCGGTACGCACTGCATGAGCGAAGCGAACAAGGGCAGGACCACCGAGGCGTGGCCGACAGAGGTGACGACGCCCGTGTCGGCTGACGCAGGCGCCGCAGAGGCTCACGTAGCCTCTGCATGGGTGACGCGGGGGAAAAGCACCTCGGTCGGTTTGCTATTTTGAGAGGAGGCATATTCCACACGTATGCCCTAAGGGGAGACCTAGCCACCCCTATATAAGGAGGGTTAGGGCCTCCATAGAAGGGGTTCCTCTATTCTGATTGGTTTTAGGTTCTAAGGGTCTTGTACGGGTTAACTGTGGGTGAGAGTAAGAGAGTTCTTTCTTCCTCCTCTCGCCAATACAGCTCTAGGAGCACTTGTAATCTGTGAATTGAATCGAATACAAAGCTTTTGTGTGAGGGATCACCTCACTATCCCTCCCTGGATTCCCCTAGTGCATTTAGTCCCCACCTTTAGCCTATCCATGGCATATGCCGTGACACCACCACGACAGTTGGCGCCCACCGTGGGCTAGCGGCGCTAGCAGGGGTGAAGATCCGGACGGGAAACCTCATCGGCACCGGCGAACGCATCGTCTCCGGGCTCGTTCAGCACTTTGGAGCGCTGGACTTCGTCAGCGACAACGCTGGCTGCTTCGGCACGCGCCCACTTCCGCGCAACGGCCTCTTTGTCAAGCTCGGTTCGCACAAGGTCCACGTTGCTGTGGACGTATCATGCGTTCATCCGCGGCACGTCGTCGAGGCAGGGGAGCCACCCCTTAGCGTGGTTCACGGGGCGCGTATCACTTGCTCCCCGGACCGTGCTGAGGTGATGATGCGCCCAGTGCGGTAGCGAGCAAGGATCCGGCACCAGATCCGGAGGTAACACCTAAGGCACCGGGGAAAAGTAGAGGTCCTCCACTAGAGAGGCCTGAGAATGTACTGAGAGAAGCTATGGATAGCTTGGCAAACCCGGTAGCAGCAGTGGTAGATCCGGCTCAGGCACAGGCCGAGCTAGAGGAAACTAGGCAGAAAATTCTAGAGGGAGCGAAAAAGATAGCTGCGGCTCAGCAGTCGTTGAACATGACGCTGCGTGAGTGCGCAAAGGTAAATAAAGTAGATGCTGTAAAAGTGAAGGGGAGAAATCTCATGAGTAAAATGAACAAAGAGGGTGATACTCATATTGAGGAGTCAGAAAACTGTTTGTCCGTGGGGCTGCCGAAGTACAGTACCCCGGCAAAAAACCTCAGAGCAGCAGATGCAGTTGCATCCGAGCTAGAGGGTCTGATGGGTGAAGCCCGCCAGAGACAGCAAGATAGGGTTAATCAGTTGGTTCGGATCGCGAACAGGCAAAATGAGGAGTTGCTTAGGGCTAACCCGGAGAGAGCTAGGTCCTCCAAGATCGTTCATTCGGCGGTGGGTAACCCGGAGAAATCCGCTGGAGCCGCATCGTCCCCTCATGGTGGTCCTAGGAGAGAAGAGGTAGTAACCTCGGCCAGGAGAAACAAGCAGATTGTTCCGTATGACCCGACAAGGGCAGGAAAAGCAAAAGAGGTACAAAGAAATGACGATCGACGGAGTGTAAGCCGAGGTGAAGCTGGCCGAGGTAACCGTGACCAAGGCAATGCCGGTCAAGGAAACGTTGTTAATGCCGGACAGCGCAACTCGGCAGGACAACCGCAGCAGCGGAATATACCAAGGCAAGAGCAAAGTGTCGGGCGAGGTATGCAACAGAGAGATGCGCCACGAGAGCGATACCGGTATAACGATGGCGATTCAGAAATAGTGAATGCAGGATACCCAAGGCCGGACTATCATGTGATAGGGTCGAGGTTGGGAAGCAGGGATCTGATGTCGGATGACGCCAGGTTGAAACTGGATCGACTGTATAGGTCGGAGAAGATTGAAAGTCAAGGTCCTCCGGGTCCTGCGTGTTTTGGACCCCGGATCATGAAAGAGCCACCGGTACCTAACTTCAAGTTACCCGGAGGCACGAAGACGTACGACGGCAGCACTAAGCCGGAGGATTGGTTGATAAACTATGCTACGGCTGTGAAAATTGCTACAGGTAACTTGCGATGGGCTGTGAGATACGTACCCCAGATGTTGGAGGGGCCAGCAAGGGTATGGTTGAACAATTTACCATCCGGAAGTATTAACTGCTGGATCGATTTTGAGGAAATGTTCATCAGCAATTTCTCAAGTACATATCAGAGACCAAATAGGCCACAGACCCTAGCTATGTGAAAGCAGAGACCGAACGAGATGGACCGGGAGTTCTTAACCCGGTGGTGTACCGTGCGAAACTCGTGTGAGGGGGTGATAGAGTCACAGGCCATAGCGTGGTTTGCGCAGGGGTGCAGGTATGCAAGCGAACTGTGGCAGAAGTTGCAAAGGAAAATGCCAACCACTTTAGCAGAAATGATCCGGATTGCTGATTTGTATGCTTTGGGTGATCCGACTCAACCTAGGCTCGTGTCGAACGAGTCGAATGAGGAGTACTACCAGAGAGATGGAGCCGGATCATCTCGGAGGAACGATTACAGAGGTAAAAGGAGAGATGACAGGCCGGATCACCGGTACAGTTCACGACAAGTTGCAGCTGTGAATCAAGATCAGCCCAGAACAGGAAGCAATCAACGTCAGAAAACTGGAGGGCAACAATGGACACCAAGGAATGATGGCAAGAAAATTTGGACGTCAGAGCAAAAGAAACAGTGGCAAGAAAAGAAGGACCGTCCGAGGTACACTTACGAGTCGATGTTGGATCAGCCGTGTAAATTTCACATGCCAAATCCGAATAACCTAGCGGGTCATACAACGAGGCAATGTGAGTGGATGCGCAAGATAGAACAAGGTGGCTCGGGGAATGCTCAGGCACCTCGGAATGATCAACCTCAGCAGGAGTTACCCCGACAGCAATTGCTCTCCGGAGCAAACACGCAACAGCTAATGTTGCCTCCCCCTCCGCCGAGGTATGATAACCATGAGAGAAGGGATGCAGTGCATCAAGTAGAAAACCAGCATCAGCCGGATCAGAGGTACCCCGGAAATGAGGGGAGAAATGAGTACATGGAGCATCATCAGAGTTACTGTATGTTTACCACAGAGGAAACTAATAGAAAGAGCTTGCAGCACTGACATATGAAGGTCAATGCGGTAATGTCAGCGGTGACGAGATATATGCCTTGGTCGGACCAGGAAATCACCTGGAACATCAAAGATCATCCCAAGCTTATGCCGAGTCCTGGTTCGTATGCGTTAGTGCTGGATCCGACATTCATTGGGCCAAACATCAATATGAGGTTCTCCAAGGTACTGATTGACAATGGTAGTAGCATTAACATCATGTATGCGGATACAATGCGCAAGTTGGGTATCTCGGAGAACATGCTCCAGGCTACAACGACAACTTTCCATGGTATTGTACCAGGCATTTCTTGTGAGCCCATAGGCAAAGTCCGGGTTGACGTGTTGTTCGGCACAAGAGATAATTGCCGAACTGAGAATCTGGAGTTTGAGGTGGTGAACTTGGAAAGTGCATACCACGCGTTACTCGGAAGACCAGCATTGAACAAGTTCAAGGCAAGCTGTCACATCAGTTATTTGAAGATGAAGTTGCCCGGGCAAAATGGAGTGATTACCATTGCTGGAGATTTCCGACGTTCCATTGAGTGTGCCTCAGCCGGGTCTAACTTAGCCGAGTCACTTGTGATTGCGCAAGAGAAAAGAAAAATCCAAGAGATGGCAGCATTAGCTCAGTCCGCGCAGCAGTATATGCCGGCGTTGAGTAACCCGCATGGTAGCGTTTTGTTCCAAGCCGCAAAGGATATTAAGAAAGTGTCTGTTGATGATATGTTCCCAGAGCGCACCGTAACAATTTGTGCCGGGTTGAATGATAAATAGGAAAGCGAGCTCGTCAACTTCCTCCGTGAGAATCAGGATATTTTTGCTTGGTCCACACAGGACTTCCGAGGGAGTTGGCCGAGCACTCTTTAAACGTGAGACCCGGAGCAAGGCCGGTGAAGCAACCTCTTCGCCGCTTCGCCGAGGATAGGAGAAAAGTTATTGGAGATGAAATAGCTCGGTTACTAGCAGCAGGATTTATCATGGAAGTACTTTATCCGGATTGGCTCTCTAATCCGGTGCTGGTGGAGAAGAAGAAGGATGACCCGAACGTGGCAGTGGTTTGGCGTATGTGTATCGATTACACGAACCTAAACAAGGCGTGTCCAAAAGATCCATTTCCACTGCCGAGGATAGATCAGGTCATAGACTCAACTGCTGGATGTGAACTGTTGTCATTCATTGATGCATATTCTGGTTTCCACCAGATACCTCTGAATCCGGATGATCAAATAAAGACTGCATTTATCACCCCGTATGGGGCTTATTGCTATCGCACCATGCCGTTTGGTTTACGTAATGCAGGGGCAACATACCAAAGATGTATGCAGAAATGTTTGCACGACCAAATAGGTCAAAATGTACAAGTGTACATGGATGATGTGGTTATCAAGACCAAGGAAAGCAAAACGCTCCTTGACGACATCAGGCAGACATTCGCGAACTTAAGAAGGTTCTGAATGAAGCTTAACCCGGAAAAATGTACCTTCGATGTCCCGGCTAGAAAATTACTCGGATTTCTTGTTTCCAGCCGAGGTATCGAAGTTAATCCAGGCTGGAAAATTACTCGGAATGGCAAGTTTATCAGCATGTACCCAGGCAGATGCTTCTTGTAATCTGTCGCACAAGCGAGCAACTTCGTCTGCTTGAACAAGAAGAAAACATTAGTGTTTCACATATGTTGAAATACCGATGAAAATATAGACGAAAAGGAGATTTTTTTTATATTTGACTTATCTCCTCTCTGGATAACAAAGACTTTGAGGATTCACCAGCATCACCCTCACTGTCCTCTTTGGAAATATCCCAGTTCGTCTGCTATGAATGTGACTAAGGTCATCATCCTTCTCCTCGTCCCAACTTTCATCATCAGAAGTTAGACCCAATCATAATTGGTTTCCAGCTCGTAAACCAACTCTTCTCTATAATAACTAGCCTCAAGTGGCTTGATCTGCAAAGCAATTTCACCAGATATTAATTGGAAAAACAGCAGTGCATTATTTATTTAAAAAGATGTGGAAAAGTGATTGTATGCTAAAACACAAGGTATTTAGCACTCACCTTTAAAAAATGCCACTGTTCCTCGAATTCATATA
The DNA here is from genome assembly GCA_023614405.1 of Avena insularis. Taxonomy (NCBI): domain Eukaryota; kingdom Viridiplantae; phylum Streptophyta; class Magnoliopsida; order Poales; family Poaceae; genus Avena; species Avena insularis. The sequence goes on from CM042694.1 coordinate 104,906,857, forward strand.
TCCAGGACAGATGTTGATCTAGTATATGTTCGAGCCGTGGGAAAACATCCATCTCATGGTCATCATTTTTGAACAATTCTTTCAGTGCTGGGTGATCTATCATGTCAATAAATATAACCTATAGAGAAACATGTGAAAACATATGTAAGGTCTAGACAAATATGTCAAATCCAGCCAAATATGTCGAATCATATAAATGTTACTAGTTTACTTACAACCAGTAATAACAGAGATCCAGCCAAATATGTCGAATCTCCATTTTTTATACTTCTGATGTTGTCCACCAAAAGCTTGACAACTAGATGTGTCAAGTTCCAGTCTTTGATGTGATCCACATCTTCTACAATGTCACTGTACCTCAAATCTACACCGACTGAAGTACAGGAGGCCAGAAGAAACTGCAGTGCAGCATACATGTAGATCTTGCATGTTTTCTTCCTCAACTTTGAGCATTTTCCCAGTCCACTTGCGAAAGTTTTCGCCTCTATTATATCAGAATACATATTTCTGAGACGCTTCTTAGCTTGTTTTCCATGACCTAAACGACTAAGATCAAATTCCTTCCCTTTGTTCATTAGCCCAAATATCTTTGCGACAGCATCAAATAAGGGAATCTTAACCAGATCCGGAGGGTTCCCCAATTCCAATGTGGAATCGTCACAGTTGACTCTATTTATCAAGAAGTCAGTCAGAGATTTACATAGCTTTCCATTCTTTAACTTCAGCTTGAGGGTGTTGCCTAATGCGACTTGTTTAATCGCTTTTGCTTGTTTACCTACCAAACCTTCGATGGCAGGTGGTCAATTTGTAGGGCTGGCATCTGGATTTCCCTACCTGTCAACAGTAGTAAAAAAATTAGCATGTGGATCTGCTTGGTGCCACCCTTATGCACAGGCATCGGGTCGAAATACTTTTTTAATAGAAATTAGCTAGTTAGGGTGAATCAGGTTCCAAGTTATCCATCATGGTAATTTAGCACTAAAACAAAGCATGTCTAAAATGATTTAGCACTAAAACACAAATACCTCTTTTTTATTTCTTTTGACGGGCTTGGTCTTCTGCCTGCCGCTCCCACCCAGGGAGGAGTCTGCTTCTCTTCCTCGAGAGGAGTCTTCTTCTCTTCCTCGGGAGGAGTCTTCTTGGCAGCGACCTAAGTTGATGCGTCTTCTCAATTGTGCCAATAGTGGCCCGAGAGCAAGGCAACGAAAGCCGGACTCAACTCGGTGCAATCACCAAGTAAGAGGAGGGTCGACTCGTTGGGCGCGAGGCCACACCGAGAAGAAGCAGAAGACCCGCTTGGTCGAACCGAGCGATGATGAAGCCGAAAAGGCACCGAAGTCGGCAACGACGACGTCCATCTAGCGAGGGTGAGAGCCGTAAGCAGAGGCCCCAGCTGGAAGCAGAAGAGCCGCTAAGTCGCTGCCGCCCGCGACACAACCAAGGGTTGTCTCCAAGGTGAGTGCATGAGGCTCTGCGAGATGCACGCTTGCCAGCGTGCTATCAGCTCGTTGGGATCGGCGATGCGGGTACTGCAGAAGATCGGGGCGTCCAAGCAGCCGATCAAGGTACCCATCCAAGCGCTTCCTCTCGACCTCACCGTCCCATTCATAGAGAACACATAAGACTAGGATGAAGATGACACCGCAAAAAATGTAACACGCTCGCGGGGAAGGCGAGACGAACTTATTCGCACCTTGCTAAGAGGAACCGGAGCCGCGGGGTGGAATCCTAGGAAATGTAGTTTGCCATCCACTAGATGTACGCAGACAGGTTCCTGACCGGCTGCTCAGCGAGCAGAACCACAAGCGCAACATCGGCTCGCTAGGATCGGCGAGGCGGCGGCTATGCGGGTAATACAGAAGATCGGGGCGTCCAAGTAGCCGATCAAGAACCTGTCTGCTTACATTCAATGGATGGCGAACAACAACGCTTCCCAGGACGCCGCCTGCACCTCCGGTTCTTCTCAGCAAGGTGTGTAACACGTTGCTCTCTCGGTCTCTCTCTCTCTCTCTCACTCCGCGAGCGTGTTGCATTTTCTTTGCGTGTTCTTCGATCATTCACGAAAGAGCACCGCCTGCTTGATGTGGCGGTTAGTAGGCACAAGCAGTTGGGGATTTTATTTTCCTTGCAAGAACCCCGCTATTTACGCTAGAGCTGACTCATCTCAAATAGAGTGGGTCTCCGATTTGTCATGTCACAGGAGCAAAGGGTGCCCCCCATATTTTCCCTCTGGCTCTCACAGTGAAAGCACGGCCCAGCTCGAGGCGGCCCGACTCACTTTTGTGCACGGTCGGGCCGGGCCATGTGTATGGTAGAGGAAAACAGCCTGGCACTGGGAGCTCTCGGGACTAGCCCTACGACACGACGGTGTAAAACAGTTTATCTTCCGCCGCTTCCTGCCGCTGCTTAGTACTAGCGACCAGTGGCCGTCCCTCTCTAAGTTCGCTTGGCAGCGGCCTAGGTTGATGCGTCTTCTCAATTGTGCCAATACTGGCCCGGAGCAAGGCAGCGGAAGCCGGACTCAACTCGGTGCAATCGCCAAGTAAGAGGAGGGTCAACTCGTTGGGCGCGAGGCCATGCGAGGACGGGGACAAACATAGATTGATTATGAAGTTTTTACATTTTTTTATTTTTATAATGCCCTATCTAATTTCAGATCAAAACCTCAGAATTTAGTAAGAAGTAAAACCCTAGTCCGAGCTCGTAAATCACCTATCCTTCCGCCCGCCTTGCGAATCCGATGAGCTAGCATCAGTAAATGCCCCAACCCACACGTCGCGCGCCGTCCATCGGAACCCCACAAATGCGAGAAATCACAGAGAAAATAAAAACATGATAAACACACGAGCGTCAGCTGCGCCTGCGTGGTCATCTGGTTCTTGCATGATTATATTGCTCTTTGGCTTTCTCGAATTCCCCAATATGACGCTTTTTGGAAATTTGCACAAGAGGTATTTTTACTTGAACTCACTTCAAAATTTATTTTGCCTATGTCATGTTGGGAAAAGGTGGCGATGTCTTGCTTCTTTTCGGTTCAAAACTGGACATTGATTAAACATAGTGTTTCCAGAAAGACATGGTGGTAATTAAATTCTCTTGAATTTATGTTGCAAGGCGCCCAACCATGTCTGGTGTTTCACATCAGCGTCCACGATCTTGGCCCCGAACTTGCTGCTCGGTCGGTTAGATACCGGCAGCCAGTAGAAGACTGGCGTGGACTGGCGCCAAGTGCCGAAGCCGAAAATGGGTCCAAGGCCGCTGATGTGAAGACGAAGGCCGTCGGGGTGGGACGTATAACCCGGTATACCATGCCAAAATTGGGGTTCTCACCTCAGTTTGTGGAGACTATAATGCGAGGGGTAAGATCGGTCACCTTCTCGTCTTGTTCAACGGTGGTCGTACGGAGGAGTTTAAACCAAGTCGGGGTATACGACAGGGGGATCCCATATCCCCGTATCTATTTCTCTTGGCTGCGGAGGGGCTATCATGCTTGCTGAAGCATGCGATGTGTAATGGAGAGATGGAGGGTATCTAGATCGCGCATACAGCCCCAAAGGTGAACCACCTCCTTTTCGCGGATGATTGTATCTTATTTAGCAAGGCCACCTCGGTGATGCCAAAAAATAAAGAAAATTGTAGAAATTTACTGCAATGCATCGGGTCAAAGAGTAAATAATGACAAGTCTTCGTTGTTCTTTGGCAAGGGGTGTCATGAGACGGTGAGAGGGAACATTAAGCAAATTCTTGAAGTTCCTAAGGAAGCTCTTAATGATAGATACCTTGGATTACCAACTGAGGTGGGAAGATCTAGGAGGGGCTTTTGGCTATTTGAAGGAGAGGATTTGGAAGCATGTCCAAGGTTGGATGGAGAAAGCCCTCTCTAGTGGTGGTTCGGAGATACTAATTAAGTCGGTGCTCCAGGCTGTTCCAACTTATTCTATGGCACTCTTTAAACTATCGTAGTTCCCCGTTCCCACGCCAACGGCTACTACTGATGTAGGTCAATGGGTGTGTCTCCTCCCCTCTCCCCTGCCCATCTAGTGTTTCGCGTTGGCGTCCATGATCTTGGCCCCGAACTTGCTGCTCGGTCGGAAAAATCACTTGTCTCAAACCAGCTTTTGTAACAACGTGATTTTTTCGACCTCCTTTAAATCACCTCAAATTTCCTACACATGATCTTCTAGACAACATAGATTGATTGTGAAGTTTTTATATTTTTTTGATTTTTTTTGTACGGTAGACCGACGCAGCGCGCAGCGCCTCCCGACGCCGGATACGATGGCCTATGTCTCCGAGGATGTGCTCGCCGACCTCACCGGAGACGCGAGTTAACTTGCAGACAGGTACCGTACGTGCATCCCATGCCTCTCGGAAGCTGAGGCCAGGGAAATCACATCGAACCTCTCCAACTCTTTCATGACGATGGGCGCCCTGGAAAGTCTTGCATTACCTAGGTCTGGGTAATGTTGAGAGAAAAACTGAACATTACCTAGGTCAACATCCCAAGTGTTGGGTAATGTTGGTGAAAATAACAGAACATTACTTAGGTCAACCTCCCAAGTGCTGGGTAATGTTGGGTAAATAACAGAACATTACCTAGGCTATGGGTAATGTTGGGGAAAATAACTGAACATTACCTAGGTCAACCTCCCAAGTGCTACCTCCCAAGTGCTGGGTAATGTTGACCGAATAACTGAGCATTACCTAGGTGTGGGTAATGTTGGGAAATAACTGAACATTACCTGAGCCGGGGTAATGTTGAGGAAATAGTTGAACATTACTTAGGTCAAACTCCCAAGTGCTGGGTAATGTTGGGTAAAATAGCTGAACATTACCTAGGTCAACCTCCCAAGTGCTGGGTAATGTTGGGAGAATAACTGAGCATTACCTAGGCGTGGGTAATCTTGGGGAAATAACCGAACATTAAACCCTAAACCCCAAAATCCCAAACCCCAAAACCCAAACCCTAAAACCCTAACCCCTAACCCCAAAACCATAAACCCTAAACTATAGACCCTACACCCTACACCCTAGACCCTAGACCCTAGACCCTACACCCTAGACCCTAGACCATACACCCTACACCCTAGACCCTAGACCCTAGACCCTAGACCCTACACCCTAGACCCTAAAAACCCTAAACCCTAAAACCTAAACCGCTAAACCCTAAACCCTAAACTAAACTAAAAACCCTATAAACCCTGAACCCTAGACCCTAGACCCTAAATCCTAAACATTCAGACACATAACCCTGAATTCTGAACCCTTAACCTAAAAACCTAAACCCTAAAAACCCTAAACTCTAAACCCTATAAACCGCCTAAAAACCCTAGGCCCCAGACCCTAGACCCCTAAACCCCTAAACCCTAAACCCCAAACCCCAAACCCTAACCCCTAACCTAAAACCCTAAACCCTTGGATGTATCAAACTTTGGATGTATCTGGACACTATCTAATATAGACACATCCAAATTTAGATAAATCAGAGACAAGTGTTTCATGGGACGGAGGAAGTAGAAAAAACAAAGAAAAAAAGCAATCATTGGTGTACCGTCAATGACATAGATGAGGGGAGATTATTTTCGAAAAATAACATATCATCCATCGTGTCAAAACCCTAAGCGTGTAGGAACGAGAGAAAAGAACTTCACACAAGCAAGCATAGCAAGCCACTTAGGCCCAAACATGGATGTTGTACCCTTAGTTCACATGTTGTTAAAGCCAAGCTAGATTGTGCAAAGATCTTTTAGACAGGAAAGGAGGGTGCCCGGTAGAAGGTTCAAAGGTTGCACCATTCCGGTTTAAAACCATAGGCCAGGGGCATGTAAAAAGGTTGGACACTGAGACTAATATGATAGTCAGAAAAGGAGAGGAAAGACATTCACACAAGCAAGCGCAACAAGCCTAAAAGGCAGACATGGCTGGTGTACCAACTCTACACGCCCTTTTTTAAGCCATCGCAAGCTTGGAATAAAAATCTATTAGAATAATACCATTCAACCTATTCCACTAGCAAATTGGTAGTAGGGAAGGGCATTGTTGTTTCAAGCTGTTTGTCCTGAAGTCTGGGCATCCAAAGAAAAGACATGGTCAGTCATCGTTGAGTCGTTCGTTCACACAATACTACACTAAGACACCGCTAAGACATAACTATAAGAAGACTGTTTAAATCTAATCGGTATATTATACTCCAACCGAGTACACCGCAAACTAATCCCATGTGCACTGGTTAAAGAGCATAAAGTTAGATATATTGTACATATACATATGTACTGCTATTCCACACAATCATACAAACATAACATGGAATTAATCTACAAAGTATACATGTTGCCAAATTACTTTCTCTTTCTATCATCGCAGACCAATTTTAGTTTCTAGTAGTTGTTTTTTGTGATTACACAAAGGTTGGGTGTTCTTGCGATGCTTTTCCGTAAGATATTGAAGACCAGCTAGCTAGTTCTGTTTAATCGGGCTGTCTGTGGGGTGTTACCAAGTTAGCTTAGGTCTACAATATAATTAGATTTTGGGTCCGCACAACATATCAGGGCACATACAAGTCTACTCGTGGGTAAAGAAACCAGAAAAGAAACCAGAAAACACCATGATATAAGGATTGTTGGTACTGCTACTAGCGACATATTTGCTACATATTAGGCCACATAAAAGTCTATTCGTGATAAAAGAAACCAGAAAAGAAACCATAAAATAGACTAAGTATACATGTTGCCAAATTGCTCTTTCATTGTCATTGCATATCAGTTTTAGTTTCTAGGAATTGTTGTAGCAATTATGTTTAGGTGTCGCTCCGACGTGAGAATGAAGGCTAGCTAGCTAGTTCTATTTAATTGGGTCGGCCATGGGGTGTTACCAAGTTAGCTTAGGGCTACAATAAAATTAGATTTTGGGTTCACGCTACATATTGGGCCAGGTACAAGTCTATTAGTGGGTAAAAAACTAGAAAACAACGTGAAATAAGGATTGTTGGCACTGCTACTAGCGACACATTTGCTACATATTATGCCACATACAACTCTATTCGTGAGAAAAAAAACCAGAGAAGAAACCATAAAATACAGCTCTAATTTTAAGTTATAATTAAGCATGGCAAAGTACTTTTCATGGCCACATACACTGTGTTTGTACTACATATTAATCATGGCAAAGTGTTATTCATTATTTCATCACTAACAAATTTTAGCTTGTGATTAACCAATTTTAGTTAATGATTAAGCAATGTTTAGGGTTACTAATAGTTTAATACATAATTGTTGGCTTAAACATAAGGTAAGGCTAGATTTTACATGGAACATTTAACACTCCTCTAGAGATATGAAATAAAGTATACAATAGCAAAATGTGCCATAAAGACAAAAATATTTACTTGATGGGAGCCACCGGACATGCTTGGCATGGCAGGGCGCTACCATGAAAGAGAAGCCTCAAGATAGTACAAACTAGTAGTCTTTCATCACAGCGACCGAGAAATATCTGGTTTTGCTCAGTTACACTATCACCCCATTTCAACTTCCCCAATTTTGAAAGGAGAGTATCAATCTGTCAAGACAAAAAGAATGCCCAATTAGACATCTTATATCTCATACTTCAGTAACAAAAGAATTAGACTGCTAACCGATTTATCCCATGTTTATGGATCAATACTTTGTTATTAATTTTTGATTCTAATGGTACACAGGGAACAAAGGCTTACAAGCAGCAGTAAAAACGGGAGAAGTTACCACTAGTAAATAGAAGTATTCAACGGAGACTGCTTGGTACTAGGCAGACAACTTCATAATTGTTAGCATGTCCATCAAATACATGTGTACTTATTATGAGGAAATGGATACCATGAATTTTTGATTTGGAGTTATTAGGTAGTTTGAGCAGCAATTATTCGATCCAGATTTCTTGTACTCACATACTTGGACTGTTAACTGACACACAAACACACAAACGTACCACATAGAAAAAGATACTTGGACTGTTGACAAATACAACAGGCTTACATTGTCCATGTCTTTAACAATTTCGTCAAATGATGATGTAGCAATATGTGGACTACTTGGACCAATCGTACATCAGTTATCATAAGAGAATGATCCTACATCAGATGACATAACTATTTTCAGCTATTGTAAAAGCAACAACATAAACTTCAGTATTTGACCAAAGCAAGCAGAGATTTTCCAACCCTGAACTAAATTTCACATGAGTACAACATTTTGCATAGTCTGCAGATATTAAGTTCAGATTTGAAGTGTCAGCTTAGCTAGCTACTCACGTTTAGCACTTGGAGACTACTAGTACTCAACTCGAGGCAATGAACACACGTTTTTCTGCAGCTAACTCGCTAGCTTTTCCTGTGCACTTGTGTGCTAAACTGATACAAATGGAGGGCTCATTTATACTATCGTGACCTACACAAACCACCTCACTGATCGGCAAGATGACATGAATCCCGGTAGCTTCAAAAACATGTTGCTGCTGGTAGATACTTCAGTGGATTCCCTAGACTAGCACATGCACCACTCCACTCATGTGAACACTTCAGATTTGCTGAAGCAGCACACCTATAAACTACTATTTTTGTCTTTTCTCAGTTCACTCTGTGACTTTTAGTCAACAAATGTGTACATAATAGAAGACAAATTTTATGTATGGTTGAAACATACCAAGTTAGCATCAACAACAATTTAATCATCGAAAAAGTTTACAACCTGTAGTAGTGTCGACATATAAACAAATATAAAATGGAAGCATCACTTCTTAAACGAATCAATTCAGAGTTCCAGACCTATAGGTCAGTAAAATAAGGCAACTCAAGCGAATAAAACAGAAGAGCATCTAGGTACTATAGAACAATACATAAGAAGTTTAGAGCTTAATACCAGTGACACAAAAATATTCTCCTTGATATGGAGACTTCGGCAATGAGTTGGTTTGGATCAAAGATAATATCAATACCAAGCTGCAATTCAACATATAATATTAACACTACCCACAACCTGTTAAACAAAAAATGTAGACATTCAGACACATAACTTTTAGCTGCAACTTCACTGCTAATATATGCATATGCTTCACAAAGTATATAGTCTGTAAACAGCCCAAAAATATGGAAACGAGTGTGTCATCATCGCTTTAGAGAAGTCAATTGTCCAACAACATCAGAGCAAGTAGCTGTAGGGAGAAGTGTAGTATAAGAAGCTCAGTGTACCAAGTAGCATCAACATCAGAATGCCTGTCGTTCATCCTTGAAAACACCACCACCCAAAGAGGTACCAAAACAAAGGCCTCACCATCTTCATGAAGGCATTCTTGATGCATATTATCCAAAAACTTGTTTTCCAAGAAAATAAGTGGAATTAATAACTTATGCTACCACTCTTGCTGCAAGAAAGAAGAAAATAGACCACTATCAGTACCAAAGGCCCTGGTGACCTTCAATAGCCATGTCTCTATCAAGAACAACCATGGAAACAAAACATTGAACAATTTCTTAATTGAGTGGATGATAACAACAATCAAACTGGTGGTGTGTTTCAACTGTTAGTAAATGAACACACAATCAGGTGTGTACGCACATTAAGAAATACACCAGGCAAGAAATACACCAGGCGTGTATGCATAGGTTTGATTTGGGCTCATCTACATTGATGATAATTTTATCACATGATTGGCTGGATTTGGTCTACTCTAATATAAAATAAACATTGGACTTGCGCTTGCACTTGCACTAGCACTTGCGCTCAGTCCCCGTGGCGATCATGATCTTCCTGAAGAACGGGAGTGCCTCGTCCTTTGAGCGGAGCACTTCCAGCCACATGTAACGAGTGTAATTGTCAACAATGAGGATGAAGTACTTGCGCCCCCTAGTGGTGTGTGGAGTGATCAGCCCACACAAGTCCGTGTGCACAAGCTCTAGAGCACGCAGCTCTGTAGGTAGTGGCATGAGGGAATGGAAGGCGGTGCTGCTTCCCGAGTGTGCAGCCGAACTCCTCCACATGCTCAATCTTAGGGATGCCCCTGACCATGCCCTTCCTTGCCAGTGTGTGCAGGGCGCGAAAATGGAGATGTCCATAGCGGCCGTGCCACAACCACTCGCCGTCATCCTTCTTCGCCAGCAGGCTCACTGGAGTTGCCTGCAGGAGACGCACTGTGTAGAGGCGGTTACCCGTGCAGTTCACGCGGGTAAGAACTTTGCGAGGTCGATCCAGGATGCTCATTACCCCATCCTCGATGGTGATTTTGCAGCCATTCTCATCGAGCTGCCCCAGGGACACAATGTTGTTGCACAAGCTCGGGAGTAGTAGACGTCACCGAGGATGCGGTGATCACCGGTGAGGCTCCGAAACATGACAATGCCTCGTCCCCTGATTTTGACGAGGGAGCCGTCTCCGAACCAAATGGTGTCGTGCACCGTCTCATCGAGGGAGGAGAACATGTCCCGGACACCTGTCATATGGCTGCTAGCGCCACTATCCAGGTACCATATGCCATCTCGGGGCGGTACTGGAATCACCCGTTCCTCGTTCAGGTACACCTCGTCTGGCGCGTCGTGACCGACGTGCACCAGAGAGCAGACCTGGCCTATGAGCATTGCTGGCCCCTCCTCCTCAGCTTGTGCCAGGTTCGTGGTCTCGACGTTGACACCTCGCTCGCGATCCCGCTTCGCCTTGCGGCACTCCTTGGCCCAATGGCCTGCCTTACCGCAATAGCGGCAGTTGCCCTTGCGCCGCTCGCCAACGCTGTCAGTGCCGGCCACTAGCTTGTCGCCATTCTGAGGCTTGGGCTTGGCATTGCCTTTGACGCCCTTGTCGCTGTCGGAGGATGAGCCTTGTCCACGCTGGCGATGGGGCGCTGCCCACTCCTCTTCAGTCAGCAACAGTTTGTCGGTGCCGTCCATGACATCATCCAGATCATAGCCCTCCTCTGCAGTGATGAGGCGGCCTGTCAGATCCTCAATGGTGAGGCCACGCCGCTTCACCGTCTGCTCGATCGCCATCACCATGGGACAATATTTCTTCGGCACTACCCGTAGGTACTTGAGTACGGCCCTGTACTGATCAACCGAATCGCCGAGGAGCTCAAGATCGCTAACGATCGCTGTTAGGCGGATCACGAAATCCTCTACGGACTCGCCGGTGCAGACCCAGAGCTCCTCGAATTTTCGGCGCCTGGTTTGCGCCTTTACCTCCCGGATGCGCTCGCACCCGAGCCTCATAGTCTTGAGGGTTTCCCATGCCGTTTTGGCGCAGTCACTCGATGAGGACAATATTCCTCAATGATGACATCGCAAACAAGTGACTTTTTGGTCAACCAAAGTTCACTATCCCTTGTACACAACGAGGAGAAGGTCTCAGGATGCACAAGATTAAGAACCCAAGTGACTTCTGAATCATGGATGGCGTCCCATGAACGCACAAATTCAGAATATGATCGATGAGTATTTTTAACCCATGTCAGCTGCAAAAAATATAGCCCTTAGTACAATAGGATATGGAGCCTAATGCTCCTATATACAGACAGTAAACTATCAGATGGCAGGACCAATCAAGGGGTTTGAACAATAGTAAATGCCTAGTTGGAGAATATGTACCTTAGTGAGCCACTTTGAGCCCAAAGTTGGACCATCGGTTTCATCATCCTTGTTTCGATGGTACCGTACATCTCCTTTGGGATGAGGGCATCCAACCTTGAATCGCTCGTACGACCATAACTGGACCAGCATTGGGCATCCAGTTAGTACAGGGTTCTTGGCTTTAGAAGTGCAGACATTGGACAACCCACGATATGTTGCTGCCAACACCGCGGACCCCCAGCTATACTTTGGAATGCTCCCAATATGAGAATTAGCCAACGAGTAGGCATATGGCAATATCCAAGTCTGGACTTTTCTGCAATGATTGGTGAACATTACGCTTCCAAAAAGCCACAAAAGGTAGGCCTCCAAGTAAATATTCACGGTCTCCTCCTTTGCATTATCGGGCATGAATTCAACATGCGCCGAACAATTATAAAAAGAACTACTGGAAAAAATATTTATGTACCTAAAGGTAAATAAAGCCAACCATACCGAGAAGCGGTCCACCAGCCAGCTTAGCGGTATGCACTTCTCATCCTTGAAAGTGTCGAAAGGTGGCGCGCCCTCTTTCCGCTCAGCTTTGGAAAACCAATCCAGCAATCTGCTCTTCCAGTCATCATTAACTTCATTATCCGCCACCGCATCACCATCCAAAGGGAGGGCAAAGAATTTCTCCACATCCTCAAGGGTGATAGTCATCTCACCAACAGGTAAATGAAAGGTGTTCGTACGCTGCCACCTATCAGCTAAAGAACTAAGGAGTGCATTGTCAAAAGGGAAGCGGCACCCATACAAATCCATCGTTCGGCTTATTGGTAGAAGACCAGCCGCACTTAACCTACATTAGCAATAGGTTTGAAACGAACTTATTTAGACCGGACTCACTTAACCTACATTAGCAATAAGTTTGAAACAAACTTATTTGTAAATGAAATTCCTTTAAACATACCTCGGTATCCACTTATCACTTATTCTTAGTTTCTTTGTCGATCCGCGTGTACGCAGAATGGGAGGATTCTTATGTCTTACCGCGTACATGTAAGACCTGTGTTTCATGTCGGTTCGGTAGCTAAGCAGTTGATGATTAGCATAGAAAGTCTGCTCCGTAGCACTCATGCCTGCCAGCAAAGTAATTATCAAAAACACAGGGAAAGGAGTTAAATGGTACATCAACCAAAATATTTTGCATATCTAAGATTCTAAGCAAAATAATTATCAACAAACACAGGAAAGGAGTTAATTGGAACCCTCATTATCTTCCTCTTCTGAACCCTCCTCTGAACTCTCCTCATCTGAACCCTCATTTCCTTCCTCATTTTCTTCCTCTTCTGAACAATGCAGTCAACCAAAATATTTATAAATACTAGTTTAAATACTAGTCAAAATCGAATTTACAGAGTAGCTAGTCAAAAGAGATTTGCGCAGAAGTAGAATGGAAGGGCGGCCAAGGCCGTCGAACCCGAGAGTCGCTGCCCTACTGCGCACTGCGCCTCCCTCATGGCCTCTGCCCTGCCTCCACGCCGACGAGGGCGCCATCGCACACGAAAACGAGTTACATACCTCTCTCTCCTGTATTCCCCTCCGTATGCATCTGGCTCGATGTCTCCTCATCCATATTCATCTGGCCCGGCTTGCCGATGGTCAGCGTGGCGGCGCAGCGGCGGGGGAGGCTGGTGGCGGCGCAGCGGCGTGGGAGGCTGGTGTTTGAACGGGAGGAGAGAGACATCTTGGGTTAAAGAACCAAAACCAAGAGGTGCTTGACAGATAGGGTTAAAGCACCAAAATGAAGAGGCGCTTGACAGATAGGAGCGGAGATATTTCTGAAATTTCGTGTTTTTTTGCTGGGTGATGCACGAAATGCGTGAATTTAATGCACGGTTTTTTGCTGCTTACCCAATAGTTTTTTACTGCCGTCTCGAAATACTAAATCCGTTGTTTCAAAAATGACTCGTCATAGATTTTTGGCAAAATAGAGTTAACATAATCCAGCACCCCGCCCGTTGTCATGGAGGAGCCTGTCGGCGAGGCGGCGGCCGGAGCGGTTGCCAAAGGCAGCGCACAGCCAAAGCTTGCACGAAGGATGATTGTTAAGATGTACAAAATTTTCATGATACAGTGCATGAAGCTTAACAAGGTATCAGAGCCAAGAGGTTTTGAGTTTAAGACCCGGCTGGCGCAATATTAAAATAAAAGTATTGCAGCCCACTTTCGATCCACGTCTAGGCCTAAGGGAGTCACACATGAGGGGGAGTGTTGAAGTATAAATGTATTGCCCTAGTCTCTTCCATCAGATCGGTTTTTTGGTTGCATTGGCTAGGCATGCAGTTCCACAAAGCTCTGAGTTGATCCATGCTACATTGGCTACGCTTCATGCCTTCTTATCATGGATTCCAGTTGGATTCATCTTCGAGTCACCACTGCTGGAGACTCTGCTGAAGTTCTTTCCTATGGCTGCTTATCGAAACCTTACACTTCAGTGTCTAACAGAGGTTGCTGCTCTTCAGTTTGGTGATTTTTATAACATGCAGTATGTTAAGGTGTACAAAAATTTTATGATACAGTGCATGAAGCTTAACAAGGTATCAGAGCCAAGAGATCTTGAGTTCAAGACCCGGCTGGCGCAATATTAAAATAAAAGTATTGCAGCTCACTTTCGGTCCACGTTTAGGCCTAAGGGAGTCACACATGAGGGGGAGCGTTGAAGTATAAATGTATTGCCCTAGTCTCTTCCATCAGATCGGTTTTTTGGTTGCATTGGCTAGGCATGCAGTTCTACAAATCGTACTTCATTAATATTGAGCAAGAGATTTTTGCAGTTCTCACAGATTCATTTTGTAAGCCGGGTTTCAAGCTTCATGTTTTGGTGCTACAACACTTATTTTGCGTGGTTGATGGTCTAACGGAACCTCTATGGGATGTTGTCGTGGTACAACTGTGCCGGATGTTACTGCTCAGGCCCCGCTTGCCCCGTGGCGCTTTATAAGACTAGACGTCACTGTGGCTATGCTCCCCCACTAACTGAGCCACCTCGAGTTCCCCTCCAGAGCGCAGGAAGGCAGTGAGGAGTCCCGGTAATGGAGTTTGCCATGGACGGGCTGGGTTTCCTGGTGGTACGGAAACAACGCACTCCCAGGGTGGAAGTGCTGGCATTGGAGGGAAGGTCCTTCCGCGAAATGTCGCGGGGAGGACCGCTTTTGTACGGGTCGACGGCCGCCGCCATGGTGGCTGCGGCGATGATGGAGTCCGCCCCCATGCTGATGGCGGAGGTCGAGGACGCCTCGGGCGGAATGTTTGTGAAGACGCCCGGGGCCGAGGAGGTAGAGGCGCCCGCCGGGGCGCAAGGCCGCGGCAAGTCGGGGGATTCCAGCTTCGTGGAGTTCCACACCACCCTCCATGGAGGTGTGGAGCCCAAGCTGGTGCTTTCCGAGGTCTTCCAGGCGATCCCGTACTGCTGCGTGCCCGGTAATGGAGTTTGCCATGGACGGGCTGGGTTTCCTGGTGGTACGGAAACAACGCACTCCCTGACTGCTCAGGTCCCGCTTGCCCCGTGGCGCTTTATAAGGCTAGGTTTCCTGGTGGTACGAAAACAACGCGCTCCCAGGGTGGAAGTGCTGGCGCTGGAGGGAAGGTCCTTCCGCGAAGAAAGTCGAGGCTGTCACGATGAATATGTCAATTTTGGGCCTACGAGAGGATTCCGCCCGGGGTTCCTGTGTTTGTTTTCGATTGATGGAAAATCCGCTTGAAGCTATACGAGTGGGCCGATCTCACTCATGGAAGAAGCGGCGACTGGAGGGGGAGGCAGAGGCGAGGCGATGGAAGCCACGGATTCCACCGCGGCTGCCCTAGATTCCGATGGTAACTATACTATCCTAGAACCACCGCTTGAGCATGGTTTTCCATCAATCGAAAACAAACACAAGGACCCCGCCCAGATTCCTTAACGTCCTTGCTTGAATCTGTTCGAGGTGGGGCGATCTCACTCATGGAGGAAGCGCCGGCTGGAGGGGGTAGATGCGATGTGATGGACTCCACCGATGGTAGAGGAAAATAGCTCAACACTTGGAGCTTCCTGATGTCTAAAAGTTTGCCCTGCTCCTCGGCCATCGCTCTTGTAGAACAACACATCTCGGCAATCCCCCATGGACATGGGCTCTTTCATCTCCCAGCTGCTACTTCCAACATCCTGCACAGACGAAGCAGCCGCCGCCTTGCTCCGGCGCACCCGGAATTCGTACTCCTGCCCGCAGGAGCTGAGATCCAAGTTGATGTCCCACTCCTCCTCTCCAAAAGAGTGTGCGCTCGCAGTCCACATCGCAGCGCCGCCGTGCTCGGCCGTCTCTCTAGGCACGTTGCGTCGAGGAGGGGAAAGAAAACAAAGCTAGCCAGTCAAGTTGTTGCTATAGGTTAGTTGAGTTACCATCGGAGTCGGGGGAAGCCACCGTGGAATCGGTGGAGTCCATCGCATCGCATCTGCCTACGGCCTACCCCTCCAGCCACCGCTTCCTCCATGAGTGAGATCGCCCCACTCGAACAGATTCAAGCGAGGACGCTAAGGAATCTGGGCGGGGTGTTACAACCATGTAACTAACATGCTGCGCGCCGCGGACGTGCGAATGCTGAAGCAGCGCGATCGTGGCGGCGCTCCTTCTGCCACCATCACCGGTGGCTTCGGCGTCGGGCAGGAGCGAATAATTCGAAGGACCCGGGCAGGTTTGCACGCCGCACACCCAGCGATCTGTTGGGCAGGGCCCAATAGGATATGTAGTTTCCTTTTCCTTTTGTTGTTCTTTTGTTTTTGTTTTTTAAATCTGATTATTTTCAAAATAAGTACCAAAACCTAGAAAAATATGAGAAGTTACGATGGAAACATCAAACATCGATTAGTGCACGAGTTCATAAAAAACTTTAAGTCTACGAAGTCATTCAGTGGCTCACTGCCACAATTACACCATGAGCACCTGTCCTAACTACATGTTCTTACCAGCTTCCATAGCAGAACCAAGAAACACACCGAAACAGAAAGAAATGAACAATAAAACCACGAATAAACAACCGATAAAACAAAGCCTTCCTCTTGCGTTCGCCTTCTCCAGTGCATCCTCCAGTTATTGAAGTCTTTTTTCATTCTGGGGTGCGTCCAACTTCTCCTGAAGCATTCTTTGCCTCAGCTCTCCCTCATGTTGAATCAGCTCTGAGCGATGGCGACTGTTCATCATCATTACCTCTTGGTTCACCTCTCCGTCCAGCAGCTTGGCACATGCTACTTTCCTCCTATGAAGTTCTTCAATTCTAGGAAGAAGATCCCCGCAAACATATTCGCCAATCTTCTGCAGGTACAGTCCATATTCATGAAGCCACTTGTAAAAGCCGCATTTCGCCTACAGTACAGGTAAAGCAAACATCAGGGAGGTGTTCATCCTGCATGGCCATTTTGATATACCTACTATTCAAAAGCAAAAAATAGTAGGGTACCTGTTTTTCACATTTCACAAAAAATGCCTTCGGATTAGCAGTTGACTTTGAGATGCGCATGATAACCTTCGGGTGGTCTTTGCAGTATGGGCAGCCGACCATCGGAAGAAAAGGCCTCACCATGTCATCAGCAATATCGTCCGTCGTAAGCACCACTTCCTTCTTACCACCTCCGTAACCACTGGAGCTCCCCTGCGACATCATCACTGACCGCGCGTGGCAATTTTATTTAACGGTAATTAAAGAAGAAAACAATATAATCAGCAGGTTCGTATCCAAAAATAAAATAGCATGGTTAAGCTTAGCATAGCTCACTTGCATATAAAAGTTCACTAGGAACTAGAACCAAGGTCTGTGTATAGTACCACTGTGCAAGAGCATGCTTTAGCTGACTACAGCTTCTGTGGGAACAGTCACTGAACAACTAAAAATATAACTGAACTTGGAAAAATTCTGGTTAAAACTATCATCAGGTTTTGAACAGCCATGGGACAAAACAAAATCAGGTATGCCTAGTGCAACCGAACTTTGGACATGTTACACATGATAGGTCATGAGAAAGCATAGACAGATCTACAGTTTATACACAACAAGCCCATAAACATCTACTGGCAACAGCTAGTGTGCCTTTCTATTTCTGAAAGGTGCGGCTTGTTTAGGTGATACGGATACGGGAATGTGGGTTCCGTCTATCGCACCTAGGATACGGGAATGTGGCTCGTCTTCTCCGACTCTCACAGGGGCAGGTATGATCTGAAAATAAGATAAAAAATATTCAGAGTTAAATATACATGGCATTTAAGTATTTAACACACAGCAGGCTCGAGCAACATTGATATCGCTACAGGTATGATCTGAAAATAAGATAGAAAATATTCAGAGTTGAATAAACATGGCATTGTAACTAAATTAACATCCAACAGCCATTTCAGTTCTTATTTTGGTTTCCCTTTGATTTGCATTGCATCTCAGGTCATATACCTAAGATGTAATATGGTTAAGCTCAATACAGCAAAATGATAGCTTGGATGTTAATTTTAAAAAAATCAAAAAAAAATAATTCATAAAAAATCAAAATTTGGCCAGAACCTCCCCTGTAATTTGATGCCGTATCCCCTGCACACATTTTATATAGATATATAATGGATTCAAATTCACACATAGATCTCCACTAGTGGTGATCTAAAAGTTGCAAGCATTACAGTTGCATTACTGCACCATTTCAGCGTACACCAACAATATTTCATAGAAATCTCACAACAGCAGTACTTAAACGACATAAACATAAAATATGTCAATTGGATAATTATTTTGCTTAGAATCTTAGATATGCAAAATGTTTTGGTTGATGTACCATTTAACTCCTTTCCTTGTGTTTTTGATAATTACTTTGCTGGCAGGCATGAGTGCTACGGAGCAGACTTTCTATGCTAATCATCAACTGCTTAGCTACCGAACCGACATGAAACACAGGTCTTACATGTACGCGGTAAGACATAAGAATCCTCCCATTCTGCGTACACGCGAATCGACAAAGAAACTAAGAATAAGTGATAAGTGGATACCGAGGTATGTTTAAAGGAATTTCATTTACAAATAAGTTTGTTTCAAACTTATTGCTAATGTAGGTTAAGTGAGTCCGGTCTAAATAAGTTCGTTTCAAACCTATTGCTAATGTAGGTTAAGTGCGGCTGGTCTTCTACCAATAAGCCGAATGATGGATTTGTATGGGTGCCGCTTCCCTTTTGACAATGCACTCCTTAGTTCTTTAGCTGATAGGTGGCAGCGTACGAACACCTTTCATTTACATGTTGGTGAGATGACTATCACCCTTGATGATGTGGAGAAATTCTTTGCCCTCCCTTTGGATGGTGATGCGGTGGCAGATAATGAAGTTATTGATGACTGGAAGAGCAGATTGCTGGATCGGTTTTCCAAAGCTGAGCGGAAAGAGGGCGCGCCACCTTTCGACACTTTCAAGGATGAGAAGTGCATACCGCTAAGCTGGCTGGTGGACCGCTTCTCGGTATGGTTGGCTTTATTTACCTTTAGGTACATAAATATTTTTTCCAGTAGTTCTTTTTATAATTGTTCGGCGCAGGTTGAATCCATGCCCGATAATGCAAAGGAGGAGACCGTGAATATTTACTTGGAGGCCTACCTTTTGTGGCTTTTTGGAAGCGTAATGTTCACCAATCATTGCAGCAAAGTCCAGACTTGGATATTGCCATATGCCTACTCGTTGGCTAATTCTCATATTGGGAGCATTCCAAAGTATAGCTGGGGGTCCGCGGTGTTGGCAGCAACATATCGTGGGTTGTCCAATGTCTGCACTTCTAAAGCCAAGAACCCTGTACTAACTGGATGCCCAATGCTGGTCCAGTTATGGTCGTACGAGCGATTCAAGGTTGGATGCCCTCATCCCAAAGGAGATGTACGGTACCATTGAAACAAGGATGATGAAACCGATGGTCCAACTTTGGGATCAAAGTGGCTCACTAAGGTACATATTCTCCAACTAGGCATTTACTACTGTTCAAACCCCTTTATTGGTCCTGCCATCTGATAGTTTACTGTCTGTATATAGGAGCATTAGGCTCCATATCCTATTGTACTAAGGGTTATATTTTTTGCAGCTGACATGGGTTAAAAATACTCATCGATCATATTCTGAATTTGTGCGTTCATGGGACGCCATCCATGATTCAGAAGTCACTTGGGTTCTTAATCTTGTGCATCCTGAGACCTTCTCCTCGTTGTGTACAAGGGATAGTGAACTTTGGTTGACCAAAAAGTCACTTGTTTGCGATGTCATCATTGAGGAATATTGTCCTCATCGAGTGATGGCGCCCTCGTCGAGAGAGGTATGTAACCCCGTACTTTGTAGGTTGTCCAGAAGGGGCTACCATGACCCTGTTTGTTTCGCTACCAGGAGACGACCAGCCGGGTCTTGAACTCAAGACCTCTTGGCTCTGATACCTTGTTAAGCTTCATGCACTGTATCATGAAAATTTTGTACATCTTAACATACTGCATGTTATAAAAATCACCAAACTGAAGAGCAGCAACCTCTGTTAGACACTGAAGTGTAAGGTTTCGATAAGCAGCCATAGGAAAGAACTTCAGCAGAGTCTCCAGCAGTGGTGACTCGAAGATGAATCCAACTGGAATCCATGATAAGAAGGCATGAAGCGTAGCCAATGTAGCATGGATCAACTCAGAGCTTTGTGTTGCAGATAGGACATACAAACATAGTTTGTGGATAAGACGAAATTCACTATTAAGTGAAGACTTGGGTTCTTTAATCTTCTATTGTGTCATTTCACCTTGACGGATGGGTCGGTCCCGGCGTCCAGCCTTGCCTTTCTCCGGGAGGTCGAGGACGCCCCGGGCGGAATGTTGGTGAAGACGCCCGGGGCCGAGGAGGTGGAGGCGCCCGCCGGGGCGCAAGGCGGCGGCAAGTCGGGGGATTCCAGCTTTGTGGAGTTCCACACCACCCTCCAGGGAGGTGGGGAGCCCAAGCTGGTGCTTCCCGAGGTCTTCCAGGCGACCCCGTACTGCTGCGGGCCCGGGAAGATTAGCCTGAGGGAGGCCAGCTTGACCCATTGGTGGCCGGCTGACCTGGAGGTTGACGAAGGAGGCCAGCTGGTGGTGGCCCGCCAATGGGGCGCGTTCCTGAGGGGAGGACCGCCCATTGGCCAGGTTTGCAGGTTTGGGCCACCGATCTGCTTGTGCACCAATTTGCTAATTTTGGTTTTATAAAACCAATCAGCTTCTAAAATATTGCTAACCTACTTTGCGATTTCGAGGTGGATGGAGTTCTGGGATGACCTAGGCTCGATATAGGTGCACAAGCAGATGCTGACCCACTCTGCTGACGGTGACGGCTGCTCCACATCTCGATCCAGTCCAGACCTCCGTAGAGGTCGTCGGAGTCTCACCAACCCACCGACCATCGGACCTCCGTGCGATTAAGCAAGTGATTTTTTCGACCTCTCGCGACCTCCCCCGCCCCCTCCACTCGTCGACCCGCCTCCCCCGCCCCGTCTTCCTCCTCCAGCTTCGCTTCAGCGTCCAAGCTCGCCAGCACCTCCTCCACGCGCCGCCTCCCGGAGGTGCTCGACGAGTACAGCTACGCCATCTCCATCGAGCGCAACTTCTTCCCCGACCTCCAGGGCGTGTGCTCCCGCAATGTCCAACCAGGTTGATGACGAGGAGAACACTTAGACGGCCGTGGCCGGGGGCGAGGACCGCATCGGCGCCCGTGCTCCCTGGACCCATTCCTCATCCGTGACGCCCATCTCAAGATCCTCGACCACACCATCCAGAGCTCTCGTCTTTCTTGGCTCGGGGAAGGATACGCCAACACCGTCGAGAGCACATAGCCTTGCTCTGCTCCGAGATATGAGCACCGGCACCATCGAGGAGGTGGAGGACCATGCAGACCTTCTGTCAGCCAGCAGGT
Source organism: Avena insularis (assembly GCA_023614405.1). Taxonomy (NCBI): domain Eukaryota; kingdom Viridiplantae; phylum Streptophyta; class Magnoliopsida; order Poales; family Poaceae; genus Avena; species Avena insularis. The sequence goes on from CM042694.1 coordinate 104,928,381, forward strand.
GAGACTGTAATCTTTGATTCTTGTCCAACTTCTCCTTCTCTATCTCACATTCTGGTCGTAAGGCTGCTAAGCTTGAACGTGCATCAGGGAAATTTTCTCTCTAGCTCCGCCCGACTCGAGTTCTTGGGTCTTAGGATGCTTGGTTCTTTCTGAATCAGGCGAACAGTCCAATAGATAGTCATACTTAGGGATTAGGGTGTGTTTGGTTTTCGCCGTCGTCAACGCCTTCCCATCGGCACCAGTTTGGGGGCAAGCTGGTACTCCAGGAGGGTGTATTGTCACGACCCAGGCTCTGCCTGACGCAATCAAGGTGATGAACCGGACACTGGAGCGGGAAAGTCGACGTCAAGAGCAATGGGACGAAAGGCGAGGACCGCAACAGTCCTTTCAAAGAAGGTTTTATAATGTTCCATCACTACTTAATCTAGTGTGACCTATTTCGTAATCAACAGCTTTAGTATCACAAGATTTTTAACCAGATATGGGAGAGACGAGCCATTGAATTTCTTTTTCCACACGATTACATAAAGAAATGCATCCTCATCATGATTTTCATTCCGTAAGCTATGTCAAAGTCATGAAATCATATCTGCCGCACATCATGATTACTTAAATTTCCAATAGTTCAAACCAGGTTGGAAATGTCCAAGCAATTATCTTTCAGTTCTAACTAGTATATTTTTCAAGAGAAGTTCCTATTACATATTTACATCATGGTTGCTAATGAGGTCACTCTATAATTGCCGACCATGCCCTCTTTCTTACTAATAAGTCCCTTCAAATCGATATAAAATTGCCAATGGGGAATCATTTGATATGACCAGCTAGTCCTACATCCCACCAGGGGCGGCGTCGTTCCCCCTTCTGCGTCGAGTCCCCACGGACGGGCCCTTCGTCTTCGACTGGCTCCCTTCGGGTGGGCCCTTCATCCTCATCTTGCTCTCCGCGTTGAAGAGCTGCACGGAGAATATCTGCGGCCCAGACCGGTGGCGGAACGTCGCGACATCGCCTGGGCCTGCGCCATGGAAGCTCAGGAACGCGCCCCATTGGCGGGCCACCACCAGCTGGCCTCCTTCGTCAACCTCCAGGTCAGCCAGTCACCAATGGGTCAAGCTTGCCTCCCTCAGGCTAATCTTCCCGGGCCCGCAGCAGTACGGGGTCGCCTGGAAGACCTCGGGAAGCACCAGCTTGGGCTCCCCACCTCCCTGGAGGGTGGTGTGGAACTCCACAAAGCTGGAATCCCCCGACTTGCCGCCGCCTTGCGCCCCGGCGGGCGCCTCCACCTCCTCGGCCCCGGGCGTCTTCACCAACATTCCGCCCGGGGCGTCCTCGACCTCCGCCATCAGCATGGGGGCGGACTCCATCATCGCCGCAGCCACCATGGCGGCGGCCGTCGACCCGTACAAAAGCGGTCCTCCCCTCAGGAACGCGCCCCATTGGCGGGCCACCACCAGCTGGCCTCCTTCGTCAACCTCCAGGTCAGCCGGCCACCAATGGGTCGACCTCAAATTTTAGGAAGCTTGATTGGCTCGGGGAAATCTGAGCGCCTCTGACCAAGACTATCAAAAGCAGCAAACATTTAAACACTACGACTACAGCAAACATTTAAACATTTAAGAAGCATGCAGCTCCCAATAGCAAGTTACCAAATATCGGTAACCAGCCACAACATCAAATATAAGTAGCTACTATATAGGACACATCTAACCAGCAATTGATCCTTGCATACGGACGATTATTCCCCCAATTAGAGCCTTTTTTATTCCACATGACAAAAATTGTGTGTATGTCCTTGTGTATTTGAGTATATATCCCAGTGGCGGAGGAAGAACTAAATTTTAGGTGTGGCAGAGCATATAGTATGGCAACATTTGGTAGGGTAAAAATATATACTCATTTTGCTAACTATTATAAGAGAATGTTTCGTCATCATACTGAGGCGCGCGCAGCGCTTCAATCATCGCCATGGCGAGCTAGCAACATGTGCCGAAGAACAGCAGCGTCTTGAAACACCTCCCTGTCCTGAGCGTCGGGAAGGCATAACTAAATCAGCACAACAACTATACGGAGTGTCAAGGCAGGCAATGCAAGAGAAGAGTCGGTCAGCTGCAGAGATGAAAGAAACTTACATCGGTGGAATCAACAAGAGCGGCAGGCTGGTTGAAGTTGGTGATCGCCCTGGCGCCCCACACCTCGACGACCGCGGCGTCGTACGCTCTGGCGGCCTCCTCCGCAGGATCAAAGCTGCCGAGCCACCTCTCGGCTTTCGCTCTGGAGATCCTCGCCCCGAACCATACAACGACCCCGTACAATTGTTTGAATAAATGAAATGCTGTCACGGAAGACCATTGAATTCAAGATGATATCTCTCTCGCCACCTTGAAATCCATCAAACGTACTCACTGTAACAAAAAGATATGCATTTTTCTTTGGTGCAAGCTTTTTTTTTCAAGAACAGCTACTTGGCCGTTGTATGGTGATAAGACACCAACACTTGTTATTTGCTCCACCTTTAGACCAAAGAAAATTCATTAGATCCGTCAAACCTGATGCGAAGAAGTTACCTATTTGGAAATCCTTGAATGAGTTATAATTTGTGTTGCTTCTCTCAAATGCAGATTCAGACACTAGTGAACATTTGGAGGGAGATGAGAGAGGTATGTAACTCCTTTCCGTATTCGGATAGTTTGGGTGATCTACATGTCCTGTTGATGTTTTAATCACTGATTCTCTTACTGATCTATTGTGAAGATCAAGGGATGGAAGATCCAGAAGAAAATACCGCGGCACCTCGAGGGAGAGGAAGGAGAGGAGGGGGAGGTCGAGGGAGAGGAAGCAGAGAGGTCCTTGGTTTGGGTCAAGGTACAGTTACAGCTAACCCATATATGAATCATTTGTGAAGTTTTGCAATTTTCTAATTATCATTGTGGGGAATCATTTGAATACCAGGAAATGTCATTGAGGGCAGAACAAGGCGAGGCAAGGGCTCTGTTTGATCAGCCCGAAACCTGTTTTGGCAGGTTGATGTTCTCAAGGTTCCTGTGATGGATGAAAGGGCGATGGTTACTTACGAAGACCAAGGGCGCAGCTCTTCCTCACATCACGACGAGTAGAAGTGCTTCTAACATTCTGCATTACTCATGTTTTGAAGCTACCCTCAAAACATTATGTTCCAAGAGACTGGGATGAAAAATTAAGCTTTTCGTGGTGTCAAATTGACATATTTTATGTTTATGTCGTTTAAGTACTGCTGTTGTGAGATTTCTATGAAATATTGTTGGTGTACGCTGAAATGGTGCAGTAATGCAACTGTAATGCTTGCAACTTTTAGATCACCACTAGTAACACTTTCAAGTTCTTATCATGTAAGGACAGACCGTTTGATCTCACTCAAACCAGCTTTTTCTAACAACGTGATTTTATCGACCACCTCTAAATCACCTCAAATTTCCTACACATGATCTTCTAGACAAACATAGATAGATTGTGAAGTTTTTACTTTTTCTTATTTTTTTATTTTTATATTGCCCGCTTGAATTTCAGGTGAAAACCTCGGAATTTAGCATAAAGTGACACTCTAAACCTCAAATTTTAGGAAACTTTCTACATATTTCTATTTGTTACATGTATGTCATCATGTATGCCCAAATTGGGGTCATTTGGACATGGTCGGAAAATTCAATTTTTTAAGGACAGACCGTTTGGTCTCACTCAAAAGAGTTTTTCTAACAACGTGATTTTATCGACCACCTCTAAATCACCTCAAATTTCATACACATGATCTTCTAGACAAACATAGATAGATTGTGAAGTTTTTACTTTTTCTTATTTTTTTATTTTTATATTGCCCGGTTGAATTTCATGTGAAAACCTCGGAATTTAGCATAAAGTGACACTCTAAACCTCAAATTTTAGGAAACTTTCTACATATTTCTATTTGTTACATGTATGTCATCATGTATGCCCAAATTGGGGTCATTTGGACATGGTCGGAAAATTCAATTTTTTAAGGACAGACCGTTTGGTCTCACTCAAAAGAGTTTTTCTAACAACGTGATTTTATCGACCACCTCTAAATCACCTCAAATTTCCTACACATGATCTTCTAGACAAACATAGATAGATTGTGAAGTTTTTACTTTTTCTTATTTTTTTATTTTTATATTGCCCGGATGAATTTCAGGTGAAAACCTCGGAATTTAGCATAAAGTGACACTCTAAACCTCAAATTTTAGGAAACTTTCTACATATTTCTATTTGTTACATGTATGTCATCATGTATGCCCAAATTGGGGTCATTTGGACATGGTCGGAAAATTCAATTTTTTAAGGACAGACCGTTTGGTCTCACTCAAAAGAGTTTTTCTAACAACGTGATTTTATCGACCACCTCTAAATCACCTCAAATTTCATACACATGATCTTCTAGACAAACATAGATAGATTGTGAAGTTTTTACTTTTTCTTATTTTTTATTTTATATTGCGGATGAATTTCAGGTGAAAACCTCGGAATTTAGCATAAAGTGACACTCTAAACCTCAAATTTTAGGAAACTTTCTACATATTTCTATTTGTTACATGTATGTCATCATGTATGCCCAAATTGGGGTCATTTGGACATGGTCGGAAAATTCAATTTTTTAAGGACAGACCGTTTGGTCTCACTCGAAAGAGTTTTTCTAACAACGTGATTTTATCGACCACCTCTAAATCACCTCAAATTTCCTACATGATCTTCTAGACAAACATAGATAGATTGAGTAGTTTTTACTTTTTCTTATTTTTTTATTTTTATATTGCCCGCTTGAATTTCAGGTGAAAACCTCGGAATTTAGCATAAAGTGACACTCTAAACCTCAAATTTTAGGAAACTTTCTACATATTTCTATTTGTTACATGTATGTCATCATGTATGCCCAAATTGGGGTCATTTGGACATGGTCGGAAAATTCAATTTTTTAAGGACAGACCGTTTGGTCTCACTCAAAAGAGTTTTTCTAACAACGTGATTTTATCGACCACCTCTAAATCACCTCAAATTTCCTACACATGATCTTCTAGACAAACATAGATAGATTGTGAAGTTTTTACTTTTTCTTATTTTTTTATTTTTATATTGCCCGGTTGAATTTCAGGTGAAAACCTCGGAATTTAGCATAAAGTGACACTCTAAACCTCAAATTTTAGGAAACTTTCTACATATTTCTATTTGTTACATGTATGTCATCATGTATGCCCAAATTGGGGTCATTTGGACATGGTCGGAAAATTCAATTTTTTAAGGACAGACCGTTTGGTCTCACTCAAAAGAGTTTTTCTAACAACGTGATTTTATCGACCACCTCTAAATCACCTCAAATTTCCTACACATGATCTTCTAGACAAACATAGATAGATTGTGAAGTTTTTACTTTTTCTTATTTTTTTATTTTTATATTGCCCGGTTGAATTTCAGGTGAAAACCTCGGAATTTAGCATAAAGTGACACTCTAAACCTCAAATTTTAGGAAACTTTCTACATATTTCTATTTGTTACATGTATGTCATCATGTATGCCCAAATTGGGGTCATTTGGACATGGTCGGAAAATTCAATTTTTTAAGGACAGACCGTTTGGTCTCACTCAAAAGAGTTTTTCTAACAACGTGATTTTATCGACCACCTCTAAATCACCTCAAATTTCATACACATGATCTTCTAGACAAACATAGATAGATTGTGAAGTTTTTACTTTTCTTATTTTTTATTTTATATTGCCGGTTGAATTTGGTGAAAACCTCGGAATTTAGCATAAAGTGACACTCTAAACCTCAAATTTTAGGAAACTTTCTACATATTTCTATTTGTTACATGTATGTCATCATGTATGCCCAAATTGGGGTCATTTGGACATGGTCGGAAAATTCATTTTTTTAAGGACAGACCTTTGGCCTCACTCAAACCAGCTTTTTCTAACAACGTGATTTTATCGACCACCTCTAAATCACCTCAAATTTCCTACACATGATCTTCCAGACAAACATAGATAGATTGTGAAGTTTTTGCATTTTCCTTATTTTTTTATTTTTATATTGCCCGATTGAATTTCAGGTGAAAACCTCGGAATTTAGCATAAAGTGACACTCTAAACCTCAAATTTTAGGAAACTTTCTACATATTTCTATTTGTTACATGTATGTCATCATGTATGCCCAAATTGGGGTCATTTGGACATGGTCGGAAAATTCAATTTTTTAAGGACAGACCGTTTGGTCTCACTCAAAAGAGTTTTTCTAACAACGTGATTTTATCGACCACCTCTAAATCACCTCAAATTTCCTACACATGATCTTCTAGACAAACATAGATAGATTGTGAAGTTTTTGCATTTTTTTTATTTTTTTATTTTTATTGTTGATTCCACCGATGTAAGTTTCTTTCATCCCTGCTGGAGGGGCCATGGGCTTCAACTCGGTGGCTCTGGTTTGAGGAGAGGACGAGGCAGCGCGCCCCTCTTTATACACCGGCGGTAGGCGAGTGGAGCGGGACACATGACGCTCGTCTTTACTCTTTCGCGGCAGCCGAGGCGGCGCCATTAACGCGCCGCAGACCTGCCGAAGCGACGGCGCGGCTTAGCGATGCAACGTCTCAGTTGAGAAGACGCATCGACCGATGTCGCTGCCAGGCGGGCCCGAGAGAGCCACGGACAGTCACGCGAACTGACCGCGCAGCGTCCGCCCAGACGCATCCATCCGAACGGACTGAGTTCATTTTTCTTACTGAACTGATCAAGACATTGTAATTAGGGTAAACCGCTCCGACCGTGCGCTGCCTTTAGAAACTGTTCGGACCGGTCCTCCCTGGATGCTCCGGTCACGCCCCGCCATCATCCTTCGTGCAAGCTTTGGCCGTGCGCTGCCTTTGGCAACCGCTCCGGCCGCCGCCTCGCCGACAGGCTCCTCCATGACAACGGGCGGGGTGCTGGAGCCAAAAGTCTATGACGATTCATTTTTGAAACAACGGATTTAGTATTTCGAGACGGCAGCAAAAAACTATTGGGTAAGCAGAAAAAAACCGTGCATTAAATTCACACATGCCGTGCATCACCCAGCAAAAAAACACGAAATTTCAGAAATATCTCCGCTCCTATCTGTCAAGAGCCTCTTCATTTTGGTGCTTTAACCCTATCTGTCAAGCACCTCTTGGTTTTGGTTCTTTAACCCTAGCTGTCTCTCTCCTCCCGTTCAAACACCAGCCTCCCACGCCGCTGCGCGATGGGGCGATGGGGCGCTGCCCACTCCTCTTCAGTCAGCAACAGTTTGTCGGTGCCGTCCATGACATCATCCAGATCATAGCCCTCCTCTGCAGTGATGAGGCGGCCTGTCAGATCCTCAATGGTGAGGCCACGCAGCTTCACCGTCTGCTCGATCGCCATCACCATGGGACAATTATTTCTTCGGCACTACCCGTAGGTACTTGAGTACGGCCCTGTACTGATCAACCGAATCGCCGAGGAGCTCAAGATCGCTGACGATCGCTGTCAGGCGGATCGCGAAATCCTCTACGGACTCGCCGGTGCAGAACCAGAGCTCCTCGAATTTTCGGCGCCTGGTTTGCGCCTTTACCTCCCAGATGCGCTCGCACCCGAGCCTCATAGTCTTGAGGGTTTCCCATGCCGTTTTGGCGCAGTCCTTCGCCGCCAGCGTGCGCACCAACTCAGGCGGCACTGTGCTAAGCAGGGCGGCGAGCGCCGTTCGGTCGTCTTCATCCTTGTCGGCCCCATACTGAATCACGTCCAAGAGGTGTTGGGCCTGCAGCTGCACCCTCATCACCATAGCCCACTCCGCGTAGTTGGTGCGAGTGAGGGTGGGGTAGCATCCGGAGCCGGTGCTCTCCCGCACCCGCACAACCAACTCGCCACCGCCGCGCCGTGAGGGGTCTCACCCTCGACGGGGAGCTAGGGAATGGGAGACGACGACACTCGGTCGCCCGTGGCTTGGACTTGCCAGTGCCGCTCCGCTTGACTTCATCACCCTTCTTCCTTGCCACTGTCGCCGGAGTTGTGGACATGGCTCTGATACCACGTGTTGTTTCAGTAGCTAGCCTATTCGATGGATCACACGATGAACACAATGATTTTGCAGTGTAAAACTGTACTACGTTTTCTGTTATCCCTTTATTTATACGGTCAGTAACTGATCCGATTACAACGGAGGAAAACGGGGAAAATAGCTAGGACTGAGCACTACTGGCGCGCCATCCCACGTCCACTCTATCCTGACTTTCGTGCCATCCCACGAAGTCCATGCCTTGACCAAGTCCAAGCCTGACTAAACTGAACACTAAACTAACAGTCACATGTAATCACGACCTGAATTATTGTCTAGCTAGAAAAACAGTAAGAAAAGCTCAAACGGGATTATGCCTAACATGAACAAGTAATAGATGATCAAGTTACTGACCGTATAAAGATGCTGGAGGTGGTGAGCAAGTAAATTATCAAATGGATCAAGATGCTGGAGGTGGTGCTATAGGTACTGTACTCGTGCTAGAACGAGTACAGATATTGTGTTGTGCTAGTCAATTTTGAACTGATACAAAGTTGAACTCATATGTTGTACTGTGAACTCATATAAGGCAATAAAGGGATATGATCAGGTTAGTCACTAAAGAGTCTTCAGATATCTGAGCACATATTTTGATACAATACTCCCTAATTGCAGCAGTATTTCATACACATGGCAGTATTTCTAATTGCAACAATATTTATCAGATATCTGAGCACATTTATCATTGGTTGAACCAGATTTAAACTAGTGCATCTAAGGAAACAAGAAACACTAATAATGTACTGTATGTGCATAGATCGAGTACTGCAGTAAGAAGTGGGGTAGATACGTATGCAGCCTCACTTGAACCAGGACATCATTTCTTATGAGCACACTTAGACTAAGAACAAATTAAGATTCATATCGCAGGCACATCAGTAGTTGCACACTTGTACTGATCATGAGGTGTATTATCATCATGAGCTGAGAGAACTATAGCACCATGTCCTCACTTGCATACTCTACAGTACTCGCATTCATGTAAATATTCATGTAAAATAGCATATTCTACATTACTCATACTCATGTTATACTCCAGCATCTTCATCCATGAACATAGAAACACATAAACTGGCAACAGGACACACCTCCAGTGAGCATCATTTACTTCCGGGGAAATGAATTTATGTGGCTACTATTGATGCATAAGGCCAGTATCCATAATACTGCTAATTTGGCTTGTTACTCCTGTTTCTTCTTGCTTGTTACTCGTAGGAGTACTCTAAAGCAACTAGGCTTGCTAGACAGTGTAGGAGCAATCCATAATTTCAGAGCTTGTTAGAGCAAAGGAGCATGTCAATTTATTTTGCACTTGTATTCCTACCACAGTTCAACTACACACTCCTTATTTACAGTCAGTTTTTCAGAAGCCTCACAGATTTTGTCAAATTGCATACTCCAATCCCGACTCTAAAAGACAAATTGCATACAGTTTTCAGGATGCATAGAAGTTCACCACAATATTCAGACTAACTAACACCACTAATCCGCTGAGAACAGCACAAATACCTGGAGTATTCGGAGAGGAACTAGTGATACACTAAAATACAGAAGAGGGAGGAGAAGAGAGGAAGTACCAGACGCATCATGGCAGGCGACGGTCACTGAGATGAAGACGACAGCCGTATAAAATGTACAGATGGCTGGGAATTTTTTTGTTACTACTGAAAAAATTCAACACTCCAGACGGTTCCAGATGAAAGCTTCAAACGAAAACTCTGTATATAAGAATGGATAGCTCTAGTGTCAAAGTATCAAATGCAACTTCTCTTTCTACAGCTCTAAATCAATAATCACTCTGCATTTTCAGAGAGTATCAGACAAGTTTAACCCTCACAAGCGAAAGCTCTTCCTCAACCTAATCACCAGTTCTTGCTCTGTTATAATCGAGACACCAGTTAAACTCGGTTGTCGGCAGTATCAGATTTACTCCAATAATCATCCACGGGCATAGTTTGATTTTATTGAAGGCAGTACTCCTACTGGACCGAAATCATGCAACAAATCTACTCCAGGACCAGCCTAACAATCAATTCAGAGAGGAACTACAGAGAGAGGCCTGCAATCTTAGCTGAAACTACTCTAACACCACTAATCCTCAGTGGCTACTCGAGAAACTACAGAGAGAGAGAGAGTATAATACAGGAAGTAGTACCAGATGCACCATGGCGTGGCAGACGACAATCACCGAGGACGAAGACAGCCTCCAGCTGCTCCGTTCTCCGTACGAAGGCGCCGTATTCCCGCTGCTCTGGCGCCGCTCCAAATCCTTCATGAGAGAGCAGGTCCAGCGCCTCCTCGCACAGCAGCACGACGACGGCGCACGCAGATCTAGTGCCTCATCGGCCAGCAGAATCTCGCCGGCGCACGCAGACCCGGTGCCTCCTCGCCCAGCAGCACTTCACCGGCACAAAAATGTGACCTTTGACCTCCAACTCTGGGGCGCGGGCGGGGAATAGGGATGCGAGCGGAATCGGGGTGGTAGGGAGGAAGGCGAACGGTGGGAGCAGTGAGCAAGGCGTTGCTCTTTCCTAATATTTCTTTTTTATTACTGCTCCAACCCAAATTAGTTGACTTGATTTTGTCTAGATTCAGATGTATCTAGTCTAGATATATCTAAATTTTACAAAACTAAGTTAACTAATTTAAATCGGAGAGAGTAATATTGACTACTTGGTAGGACATGTCTCACCGTGATGGACAGGCTGTCTGCGTGAAGGAAATGATAGGTCGGAAAGAGGGCTTAGCAACTCTAGCAGACACCACAAACCGCAAACAGCATATACACGTTTATAGGTAGGAAAAACGTGATATGCTGGCTAAAAAAGCCTCCGCATACTAGACCCCACAAGGTATCTTTTTACCTCAACTTCGTCTCCTTCCTCCAGCCGATCCGGGCAAGCCAGCTCCCCGCCTTCCGCCTCAGCGCCCACCTCCGGCGCCCGCTCCAAATCCTTCATGAGAGAGCAGGTCTAGCGCCTCCTCGCAAAGAAGACGACGGGCAAGACGCAGATCTAGTGCCTCATCGGCCAGGACCGCCAAAGAAGACTTCACCCAAGCACAAAAATGTGACCTTTGACCTCCAACTCTGGGGCGTGGGCGGGGAATAGGGATGTGAGCGGAATCGGGGTGGTAGGGAGCAAGGCGAACGGTGGGAGCAAGGCGTTGCTCTTTCCTAATATTTCTTTTTTATTACTGCTCCAACTACCAAATTAGTTGACTTATTTTGTCTAGATTCGGATACATCTAGTCTAGATATATCTGAATTTTGCAAAACTAAGTCAACTAATTTAGATCGGAGGGAATAATATTATTAAGAGGCACGTGACCCCTCTCTTCCGAGAGAGACACCAAGAGGCACCAAGGAAGGACGCGACTACTCAGTAGGACATGTCTCACCGTGGTGGACAGGCTGTCGCGTGAAGGAAATGATAGGTCGGAAAGAGGGCTTAGCAACTCTAGCAGACACCACAAACCGCAAACAGCATATACACGTGTATTAATTGTATTAATTGGAAACAACATTATTATTTTGCATGCTATAATTGTATTAATTGGAAACATTAATACATGTGTGTGTTAATAAACAAAAGAAAGAGTTCCTAGTTATGCCTCTCATATAAACTAGCTCATTGATTAACAAGATGATCAAGGTTTTATGATCATGGACATTGGATGTTGTTAATAACGATGTCACAACATTGGTGGAATGATGTGATGAACATTCATCTGAAGTATAGCATTATGATCAAAGTCATTATGTTTATATTGCTATAACATCATACGAAGTAATCCTAGTCCTTAGACCATGATATCATGGCAATCACTAACACTAGAAGAGTATCTTGATAACATCAAACGTCACACCATGACAGGGTGACTATAAAGATGGGGTCAGTTCTACAAAGGTGTTATGTAGAGGCTTATGGATCAAGAGTGGGATTTGTTCATCCCGATGACGGATAGATATACTCATGGACCACTCGGTGATATCATGTTAAGATAGCTTGCAAGCAAGTGATGTGATCACTAGAATGTTATATCGTGGAAATGAGAAAAGAGTGCATGTTAGTAAAGAGATCAAACTAGGTATTGAGATACCGATGATCGAATCTCGGACATGTAATATATTGCGAGACAAAGGGAGTTAGTTACGACATTAAAGGTTCACACGATCACTAGAGTCATCGTTGAATGTGTGGGAGTCAGTACGGATCTCCAGGTCACGCTGCTGATTATTGATTTGAGAAGGGTCTCTATCATGTCTGCATTATTCTCGAACCGTAGGGTGACACACTTAAGGTATACCGATACCATTTGGAGCAAATATGTTTTAGATAAAGATTTAAGAAAGCGCTGAAATCATTTCGATGGAAACCGGAATTGTTTCGGGTGAAATTGCAGAAATTGGTTCTTCATGTGATATTGAAATGTTGTAGGAGGTTTTATGTGAATGTTTGTTAATTAAATTAATTAACAAAATTCTGAATAAAATAAATAGAAGGAGTTTTATTAAATGAGAGCTTGCATTACATTTGGTCTAAATTTAATGGGGATGAGTGGAATTTTGAGTGGAGTCAAATTTATGTGAGTGGGAGCTCCACCACATGAATGTGGAAGAGGTGGGGACACCTCTCTTGGCCGTCGGCCATGGAGAGGGGCTGCACCCTCTCCCCTATAAATGTCCCATCACTCCTCCTCTCATCTCACACCTCCTCGTGAAGGATCTCTCTCCCCCTCTAGAAATTATTTCCCATGGTCTTGGATTAGCGAGATACATGTTCCCAGTGGCTTTATCTGGAAAGGAGTTGCTACTTCTGCTGCTTTGCTGGAGCGAGGGACGGAGGTTGTAGGGGTACCGGAGGTGTGTGCGATCATGGATGCACCGCTGCTTTGCGGTGCTGGACTTGTTGGTGCTGGACCTACTGGACATGCTGGTGCTAAACCTCCCGGACTCGCTGGACTTCATCACGATCTTGAGATCGGCAAGTGTACGACTACATCAACCACGAAATCATTTTCATTAACAATGCTTTGTTTCTCTTCAAGGGTATGTGAAGAGAATATGCCCGAGAGGCAATAATAAAGTGGTTATTATCTTATTCCATGTTTATGATAAATGTTTATTTTGCATGCTATAATTGTATTGATCGGAAACATCAATACATGTGTGTTTAATAAACAAAAAGGATTCCTAGTTATGCCTCTCTTATAGACTAGCTTGTTGATTAACAAGATGATCAAGGTTTCCTGATCATAGACATTGGATGTTGTTAATAACAAGGTCACAACATTAGTTAATGATGTGATGAACATTCATCCGAAGTATAGCATTACGATCAAAGTCATTATGTTTATATTGCTATAACATCATACGAAGTAATCTTTATCCTTAGACCATGAGATCATGTTAATTGCTAACACCGAAAGAGTATCTTGATAACATCAAACGTCACACCGTAACAGGGTGACTATAAAGATGGGTTTAGTGCTACGAAGGTGTTATGTTGAGGCTCATGGATCAAGAGTGGAATTTGTCAATCCCGATGACGGATAGATACTCTAGGCCCTCTCGGTTGAAATAGCTTGCAAGCAAGTGATATGATCACTAGAATGTTATATCACGGGAACGAGAAAAGAGTGCATGTCGGCAACAAGATCAAACTAGGTATGGAGATACCGATGATCGAATCTCGGACATGTAATATATCGTGAGACAAAGGGATTTAGTTACAAGCGTTAAAGGTTCTTACGATCACAGAAGTCATCGTTGAATATGCAGGAGTCAGTATGTATCTCTAGGTCCCGCTTCTGATTATTGATTTGAGAGGAGTCTTAATCATGTCTGCATTATTCGCGAACCGTTGGGTGACACACTTAAGAGTTACCGGACACCATTTTGGAGCACATATGTTTTAGACGAAAGAATTGCAAAGCGCGGGAATTATTTCGATAGAAACCGGAAATTGTTTCGGGTGAAATTGCAGAAAGTGGTTCTACATGTGATATTGAAATATTGCAAGGGGTTATATGTGAATATTTGTTAATTAAAGTAATTAACAAAATTCTGAATAAATTTAATAAAAGACTTTTATTAAATGATAGAGCATTAAACTTGGAGAATTTTAATGCATTTAAAGTAGGGACTTTAAAGGGGAATGTGAAGAGGCATTTTAATGTGGAGGGGTTACCACCACATGAATGGGGGAGGTGAGGAGTCACCCCCCATACGCCGGCCATGAAGGAGGGGCACCCCCCTCCTCCTATAAAATGCCACCCTCTTCCTCCTTCCACACACCTCCTTGTGAAGGATCTCTCTCCTCCTCTAGAATTATTCCCCCATGGTCTCGGATTAGCGAGATACATGTTCCCGGTGGCATTTCATCTAGAAGGAGTTGCTGCTTCCGCTAGATTGCTGGAGCGAGGAGGTGGAGGTTGTCCGGTGGCTTGAACGTGTGCACGAGTACGGATGCGCTGCTGAGTTGCGGCGCTCGGACTTCCTCACGATCTTGAGATCGGCAAGTGTACGACTACATCAACCACGAGTTCCTACTCGCTAACAAAACTCGTTGTCTTCGAGGGTAAGTTATCGTTGGATGTATGTCCACCCATTGCTCTGTACCTAGTAGATAGATCTTGGCGTGTAGTTCTCATCGTAGGAAATTTTTTGTTTTCTATGCTGCAGACCCGACAGTGGTATCAGAGTCTGATCTATGCGTAGGTGCTTTGCACGGGTAGTACACATATGTTTATATGTGGGCGATGATGATTATGTTATTGCATCTTCTATGTATTTTGGATATTGGTGGCATAGTGGGATGAAGCGGCCCGGACCAACCTTAAATGTCATCGTACATGAGACTGGTTCCACGATTGACATGCAACTAGTTTTGCATAATTGGCTGGCGGGTGTCTATCTCTCCTAATATAGTCAATATCTGATTTACAACGAGTTGCTAATAACTTGTTTATCCTCGTTGTGGTTTCTATCTCCGAAATTCCTAAGCCACGTAAAACTTGCAATTGATAAATTAGAGGCGTCTAGTTTAGATCGTTGCTGGGCTAGTGTATTGATATGGTATTGTTGTAAGTTGATGTATGATAGATACTCTTACAACACACTCAACGTGTAAGTTCCATAGACCTTGGCCTTACCACAAAGGAATGATAGAGATCATACCATGATGCAAATGATAGAGATCAAATGCATGGACCATATCATCTCACTTTACACATTAGATGTTAGCATCTTATACTGCTAGTTTGGCGCTTTTGGTAGCATTGTAAGATGATCCCTCATTTAGATATCAAGATAAAAATGTGTTCTTCCTTAAGTATGCACCATTCTGTGGATCGTGTTTCGAAACATTACGTGATGATCGGGTGTACTCGACTCTACGCTTTCATACAAACGGGTGTAAGACAGTTTTACACATGCGAGTACTAAGGTTCTTACTTAGCAAGCCTAGCATGTACAGACATGGCCTCGGAACACGGACCGAAAGGTTAAGCATGAGTCATATAGTTGATATGATGCTCATATAGATGCTCGCCTTTGAAGCTACATCAACTCACGTGATGATCGGACTTGGTGTAGTGGATTTGGTTCATGTAATCACCAAAAAGGCACGAGGGATGTCGTTTTTGAGTGGGAGTTTATTTCTAATTTGGATTAGTCGAACTCAATTTGTTATAAACTAAATCAAAGTGAATTTGCATAATTTGTTGTAGTCATTGGCGTCTGTTCACTACCTTATGCTTAGTTTTTTATTTGAGATAATAGAACTACAGAATTCTGGATATTTACTTTACGAACTGGTATCGTATTGTTTTGAATGTCAATTTAAAGTTTATAGGTCCTACTGCAAACTTTCAGCAAACTCTATTTACTCCATGAAGTTTAATAAGTAGTATTAAATCAAGAGTAAGAATTCCAATGTTAGTATCTAAAGTATCATGTTTGCTTCCATGATTATTGATATTCAAAAGTTGTTTTAATATCAAGATTATATTGGAGCTGAAAATTGTTTCAGAAACCATCATGTGTGAAAGATATTGTGATATCTGAAACAATGTTTTGGTTGCATTATGATAGAGTATAATTTAGCAAAATACATGTTCTCATATTGTATGAGAATTTGTGAAGGTTGGAGACGTTATGTGTCCTAATCTACCAAAAAGGTTTTGGGAACTGATATTATACTCGTGATTCTTCCTTATAGGCTATAATAGCTTGATCATGAAAGTTGTCATGATAAGGATGAATAGAAGATGTAAGTAAAATGTTTACTACACTAAAAGATTACTAAAGAATGGTTTTTTGAAAGAATGCCAAACATTTGATGATGGTGATCCACTTCAAAGTGCAAGTCCAAAGGTATTAGTATTTGACTATATACAAGCTTTATACCATGTGTCATGTTAATGACCCCATTATTGATGTTGATAGATTCTTTTAAAAGGAAAAGGAATTGCTGAAAGAGAATCTATAAAATATTTGGCAGAAAATAAAAGGTTGGAGATGTCCAACTTAGGTATATAGAAGATATACATGTTATGGCTATATTCCTTGCTTGTTAAACAATGAGGTTCTGAGGTATTAGATACCGATATTGGATACCGAATTGGTTGGTATGAAGTGTCATATAGGACAACGCAATTCATGAACTGCAATGGCCTAAGTAACTAGCAATAGAATAAGTGATGATGTTCATCGAAAACAAATAAAGTGTTATTGTGTTTTTTTGTTGTCATCAAACCTAGCCTTCAAGATTTGTTTAAATAATTGTTATTTTGTTCCGGTATTATGAGAACAATGGCTGTTCAAATAATTACCGTATTCCATAAAGGATGGATGAACTTTTACAAGTCTAGTGGGATAAATCACATCCATAAACATTATTGCTAAAATGTCGCAAGACAAATGATTAAAAGATCACTTATGAAGTGACATCGCCGTTTTAAATTATATTGGAAAGAAAACATGAAGAAACTCCATGTTGATGGATTTTTGGAGTCTTTTGATTTTGATCAATTGACGCTTGTGAAACTTTCTTCGAGATAATTGAAACTACGTTCATAGGCCAAAGAGGAATGGATGACTAGCTTATTGGAAATTGTACATGTTGATGTGCATAGTTCATTATGTGTAGCCAAATGCGATGGATCTTTTTGCTTCATATGCTTTCTCCAGAAATTTAAGTGAATATATCTATATATTTACTTAATAAGGAAGAAGTATAAAACATTTGAAAGTTGTTCAAAGACTTTCAAGATGAAGTGGAAAATCATTGTAACAAGAAAATAAAGAGTTTATGATTCGATCATAAAGGAAGATATTTGAGTTACATGTTTAGCAAAAACACCTAAGATTTGAGGAATTGTTCCATGATTTGTGTTTCCCGATAAACCATAGGAGTATGGCAT
Source organism: Avena insularis (assembly GCA_023614405.1). Classification (NCBI taxonomy): domain Eukaryota; kingdom Viridiplantae; phylum Streptophyta; class Magnoliopsida; order Poales; family Poaceae; genus Avena; species Avena insularis. Next base: position 104,945,896 of record CM042694.1, read on the forward strand.
ATTCGAGAGATGAAATCAAACCATGTTTGACATGGTAAGATCAAAGGTGTCATTTATAAAACTACCATTATGTTTTAAGGATTGAAGCTTTAGAGATGATATGTCCATTTTGCATCACTATTCTATGTATTAATTCACTATTATTCATTGATATATTTCGTATTGAGAGGTGATACTTATGTTATTTCATCTATTTTTGCATGGTTGATGACTTTTGGAGCATGGACCGCTGCAGTCAGGATTCTGATGGAAAAGGTGCTGTTTGGAAGCAAAACTCGCGAAGATCAAAAAATCCAGGAAAATATACGGAAAATCCTATTTTTCCAGAAGACTAAGGATGCCAGAAGATGGAGTGGAGATGGGCCACAGGGGGCCCACACCACCCCATGGCGTGGCGACCCTAGGCGCACTGGAGGTGGTGTGGCCACCTGCCCACTCCAGCCTCTCTCCTGGCGTATATCATCCTCCGAAACCCTAAGACTCGGGAGCGACCATAGAAAGATTCCGCGCCTCTGGGCAGAAAACACCGAGAGAAGATCTCTCAGACAGATTTCACGGAATTCCTTCCCGGAGAGGGGAGATCGTCGCCATCAACACCACCATCAAGCTGGACTTCATCGGGATCATCATCATCATCATCACCACCATCATCACCATCAGCACCCTCATCACCATCTCCATATTGCTGTAACAATTGTGTTGAATCTTGCATAGTTCATAGGGGAAACTTTCCCGGTGTTGATTACTCTTTGTAGTTGATGCTATTGCGTGAACCATTGAATTATTGTTTATGTTCAGATTGTTATACATCATTACTTCATCTCTGATCATGATCCATATGATGTCTTGTGAGTAGTTAGTTTTGTTCTTGAGGACATGGGAGAAGTCTTGTTGTTAGTAGTGGAGTTGTGTTGAGAGAGATTCAATAGATTGCTATTTAAGTTGTGGTGTACTTCTTCTAGTGGTGTCATGTGAACGTCGACTACATGACACTTCACCTATATGGGCCTAGGGGAATGCATTGTGTATTTGGCTACTAATCGTAGGGGTTGCCGGAGTGACAGAAACCTGAAGCCCCGTTAGGAAACCATTGCACAAGGGACATAAGGGTCTTAGAGTTTAAAGTCGTGGTTAGGTTTCTACCTTAATTACTTTCTTGTACTTACGGATGTTTGCAAGGGGTATAATCACAAGTATGTATTAGTCTTGGATGGGGCAGTACATTAGCACAGGTTCACCCACACAACACTTAGCAAGCTAAAGAAGATTAATCAACTATATGAAGCGAAAGCACTTGACAGTCTTCCCATGTGTCCTCGAGAACATTTTGTCATCTTAAGTAATACAACCGGCTTGTCCTTTGCTGCATAAAGGATTGGGCCACTTGCTGCATTCATTCTTACTGTCTTTCATTTACTCGTACTTTGTTTACTTGCTATATCACAAAAACCCTAAAAATCCATTTGCTAAGTATTTGTAGAGAATTCCTGATCCATACCACTAGCCAGCACCTTCTGCTCCTCGTTGGGTTCGACACTCTTACTTATCAAAAATACTGCGATACCCCCTATACTTGTGGGTCATCAAGACTATTTTACTCGCATTGCCGGGAGTGAAGCGCTATTGGAGAGTGGAACTGGTAAAGGAAACTTCTACTGTGAGTATTGTTTACTTCTGCTAGTTTCTTTATTTTCGTTGTGGATAATTCGATGAGTTTCTTATTTGGTAATGCTACTACCACTGCTAAGGTAGTAGATAAGCCACCACCTGCTGAGAATGATGTTTTCAAAATACCTACAAGAATTATTGATCGTGTTATGGATAACTATTATGTTGGGGATGGAATTGTCCATCCCGATGATCATTTGCTCTTTATACACGAATTATGCGGGTTGTTCAAGTGTGCAGGTATTACTACAGATCAAGTTAAGAAGAAGTTATTCTCATTATCGCTAAAAGGAAGAGCTGAGGAATGGTATAAGCTGATGAAGAATGGTCAAGCTCTGGAATGGGAGGAAATAGTGCCTCTCTTTTATTCAAAGTTTTATCCTTCTAGCGAGATTCATAAAGATCGGAATCAAATATACAACTTTTGGCCTCTTGATGGAGAGAGTACATCCCAAGCTTGGGGGAGATTGAAGTTACTAATGCTCAAATGTCCCATTCATGAGCTCCCCAACAATATTATTATCAACAACTTTTATGCAAGACTCCCTCTACATGATAAGGATTTATTGGATGCTTCTTGTGTTGGATCATTCACTCGCATGGAAGAAGAAGCTAAATGGGATCTTCTGGACCGTATTCAAGACAATGCTGAAGCTTGGGAGAATAACAAAGGTAGAAAGTCAGGTATAAATTATGATTACGAATGCATTGAATCTTTTATGGGAACCAATGACTTTCAAAATATAAAAAATGCTTATGGTCTAGACTCTCAAGCTATTGCTTCTTATTTTAAGGCTTTTGCTTCCTACATTGAAGTGCCTAAAAAGAAGTGGAATAAGTATCACGAGCCATATAAAGATATTGCTAAGAGTGTTCCTGCAAGAAATACTGAAGTTTATATTGCTAATCATGTCTTACCCAAACCTTACATTGAGAAAATGCCTTTCCCAGTTAAGATAAAGGAACATTCTATGATAGATAGTATGGTTAAGGAAAGTACAAATAAAGCTGTTAAACCTGATAAACAAATGGTTGATGAACCTATAATAGCAAATGTGAAAGACTTTGTTACTAAATATGAAAAGGAGGGACACCCTATCCTTTGTAAGGATACCTCTAATATTGTTTCACATAGTAGTGTTATGAGAGCTAGTATTCCCGTGTTTTCTGTTAGAATAAGTGATCATTGCTATGATGGTCCTTGTGATAGCTATATTGTTAAGTTTATGCATGATATGGAAAGTTATTATGAGAGAGGGAAAAGTGTTCTTATGCATCTCAATAATATCAAGTTTCCCCGTTTTATGCTGAAAGTTTTTATGTTACGCTTCTTTTGCCTTCTTATGCAAGTTGCCTCTGGTTTCAACAACTTGTTTGTTTACAAAATTCCCTTGCATAGGAAGTGGGTTAGACTTAAATGTGTGTGTGTTTTTGCTTCTTAATGCTCTCTTTCACTTAAATTCATATCCCTATGAGAGTTTCTTCAAAATTATCATGCCCATCTTAATGGCTATAAAGAAAGAGATTTATGGGAGACAACCCAATTTGTTTTTGCTTTCAGTTTGTTTTTGTTTCTTTGAGTCTTGGAAGTTATTACTTCAGTAATAACCGCTCTTTATCCGTTTTGTTTGGTTTTTGTGTCAAGATCAACCTCTAACGAGAGAGAAGTAAGATTTGGGGAAGTTGCTGTCCCGAAACAGATTTTTGTGCTTCACCGTAAAAATTCATGAGAGATCTCTGCATGTCGGATTGAGTTGTATTTTTTTGTGCTTCTACCCCAGGTTGTTATTTAACTTTCGTTAGTTTTGCACTTTTTGATTTGAGCAACATAAGATTTTCGAAAAAATTGATCTTTACCTGCTGGTCTGTTTTGAAAGATTTTGCCAATCTTGCATTTGCTTCTTTATTCGATTTCCTTTTTAAATTCTTTTTGGGTTTTCGGAAGGAGTTGCTACAGTAGCTTGTGTTTTTATGGTTTTTCAGTTGAAGTTAGACTCAAAAGGTTTTATCACTTCACTTATACTAATGTTGCTAATGAGAACTGTGTGAAGTTTTGTGTGAAAGAAATTTCCAGGTAGTGGAGATAGTGGTGTAATAAGGAAGAGAAGGGTTTTATGACTCAAGTAATAAATGTATGAAGATGAAGATATTGATGTTATTCAAGTGATGACTCCGGAGAAATTCATCGAGGACCAAATTCAGAGACATGCAGAGTCTATTTTCAAATAGGTAACAGTTCTGGTAAGAAAAGTTCCGCGAAAATACAATCCAACTATATTTCTGCAGTTTTCAGTCAATAAGGAAAGCTACGAAGCGAAAAGGGGCGAACGAGGCAGGGTAGCCCACCACCCTGTGGCGCTGCCCACCTGGCCGCGCCACCAGGTGGTGAGGCCACCCAGGACTCCGCCTCCGACTCGTTTTCTCCCAGTACCTTCCTTTTGATACGAAACTTCGTAATATATAATCCTCTGGATCCCCCGAGGTCCGTATATCATGTTTTCGTCGTGTTTTTGTTTCAACCTGTTTCTGCCAGGACATACTCTTTGAAAGTTTAGAAGCACAATGGTGTCTGCCAAGGATAAAGGGAAGGAGCCCATGGAGGAAGACCTCCAAGACCCCGAGAAGGAGATCAAGAGTGAAGGTGAAGAGGAGCAAGGCCAACACCTGCACACCAGCACTACCATTGCGAGCATTGGAGTGGTGAAACCTGCCAGGGTTAGAAGGATGGCAAGGATGCAGACTGGGGGGAAAGTTCCCCGTCACAGTTTTGCTCCAAGGTCACTTCCTCCACACACCAAGAATACCTTCCATACCTTCATCATAACCATGCAGGAAAAGAAGACTCCAAGAGGGAAGAACGGAAAAAGAATCATGAGAGCTGGGATCCACAAACTGAAATGATCACGAGCCGTATTGAGCACAACTCGGAGTTGATTCGCACTCTCACTTTCGACATTGAGGACTTTGGGAAACTGATGAGAGAGCTCATCAGAGGATACCACCACCACCAAAGGAGTAATTCGTCATCAGGTTTGGCATCCCCTTGGTTTGTTCCCATATTGGGGGAGTGTCGCGGTATCACATCACTATCTTCTACCTTTTTACCTTATTAGTAGAGTCATATCATGAATAGACGAGTTATTATGTAGTATGGTTTGCATTATGGAAGTGTCCCCTCTCTCGTTAGATATGTATCCCTTGGTGTGAGTTTATGTTATTGAATACTAATGAGAAGTTCTATCATTCACTCTTTTGCATAGCTTATATTAGTTTTCAATTCGTGGTTATATGATTGATCTTGTTGTTAGTATTGGTATCTGAAGGGAATATGCCCGAGAGGCAATAATAAAGTGGTTATTATCTTATTCCTTGTTTATGATAAATGTTTATTTTGCATGCTATAATTGTATTGATAGGAAACGTCAATACATGTGTGTTTAATAAACAAATAAAAGGTTCCTAGTCATGCCTCTCTTATAGACTAGCTCGTTGATTAACAAGATGATCAAGGTTTCCTGATCATGGACATTGGATGTTGTTAATAACAAGGTCACAACATTGGTGGAATGATGTGATGAACATTCATCCGAAGTATAGCATTATGATCAGAGTCATTATGTTTATATTGCTATAACATCATACGAAGTAATCTTAGTCCTTAGACCATGAGATCATGCTAATTGCTAACACTGGAAGAGTATCTTGATAACATCAAACGTCACACCGTAACAAGGTGACTATAAAGGTGGGTTCAGTGCTACGAAGGTGTTATGTTGAGGCTCATGGATAAAGAGTGGGATTTTTCCATCAAGATGACGGATAGATATACTCTGGGCCCTCTCGGTGACATCACATTGAAATAGCTTGCAAGCAAGTGATGTGATCACTAGAATGTTATATCACGGGAACAAGAAAAGAGTGCATGTCGGTAAAGAGATCAAACTAGGTATTTGGATGCCAATGATCGAATCTAGGACATATAATATATCGTGAGACAAAGGGATTTATTTACGACGTTAAAGGTTCACACGATCACAAGAGTCATCGTTGAATATGTGGGAGTCGATCACGGATCTCCAGTCCATTGCTGATTATTGATCAGAGAGGGGTCTCAATCATGTCTACATTATTCGTGAACCGTAGGGTGACACACTTAAGGGATACCGACACCATTTGGAGCAAATATGTTTCAGATAAAGATTTAAGAAAGCGCTGGAATCATTTCGATGGAAACCGAAATTGTTTCGGGTGAAATTGCTGAAACTGGTTCTGCATGTGATATTGAAATGTTGTAGGGGGTTTTATGTGAATGTATGTTAATTAATGTAATTAACAAAATTCTTAATAAAATAAATAAAATAGTTTTATTTAATGAGAGCTTGCATTAAATTTGGTGGAAATTTAATGCATGTGTGAGTGGAATTTTGAGTGGAGGCTTTTTATGGGAGTGGGAGCTCCACCCACATGAATGTGGAAGAGGTGGGGGCACCACCATGGCTGCCACTCCATGGCCCTTGGGTGCCCCACTCTCCCCTATAAAAGTCCCCCCTCTCCTCCTCTCACAACACACCTCCTTGTGAAGGATCTCTCTCCCCCTCTAGTATTATCCCCATGGTCTCGGATTAGCGAGATACATGTTCTCGGTGGCTTTATCTGGAAAGGAGTTGCTGCTTCCGCTGCTTTGCTGGAGCGAGGGACGGGGGTTGTCAGGGTACCGGGCGTGTGTGCGATCACGGATGCACCGTTGCTTTGCGGTGCTGGACTTGGTGGTGCTGGAGCTGGATCTGATGGACGTCTTTGGGCGGACTGCTGGACTTCATCACGATCTTGAGATCGGCAAGTGTACGACTACATCAACCACAAGTTCCTACTCGTTAACAAAGCTCGTTGTCTACGAGGGTAAGTTCTCGTTGGATGTATGTCCACCCGTTGCTTGTACCTAGTAGATAGATCTTGGCGTGTAGTTCACACCGTAGGAATTTTTTTGTTTTCTATGCTGCGGACCCAACAGTGGTATCAGAGCCTGATCTATGCGTAGGGGCTTTGCACGGGTAGTACACATATGTTTATATGTGGGCGATGATGATCATGTATTGCATCTTCTATGTATTTTGGATATTGGTGGCATAGTGGGATGAAGCGGCCCGGACCAACCTTACATGTCATCGTACATGAGACTGGTTCCACGACTGACATGCTACTAGTTTTGCATAAGTGGCTAGCGGGTGTCTGTCTCTCTTACTATAGTCAATATCTAATTTACAACGAGTTGCTGATAACTTGGTTATCCTCGTTGTGGTTCATGTTCGTAGGTAAGACCGGTTCTATCTCCAAAAGCGCTAAGCCACGTAAATCTTGCAATTGATAAATTAGAGGCGTCTAGTTTAGATCGTTGCTGGGCTAGTGTCTTGATATGATATTGTTGTAAGTAGATGTATGATAGATACTCTTACAACTCACTTAACGTGTAAGTTCCATAGACCTTAGCCTTACACACAAAGGAATGATAAAGATCATACCACGATGCATATGATGGTGATCAAATACATGGACCATATCATCTCACTTTACACATTAGATGTTTACATCTTATATTGCTAGTTTGGCGCTTTTAGTAGCATTGTAAGATGATCCCTCATTTAAATATCAAGATAAAATGTGTTCTTCCTTAAGTATGCACCGTTCTATGGATCGTGTTTCGAGACATCACGTGATGATCGGGTGTTCTCAACTCTACGCTTTCATGCAACAGGTGTAAGACAGTTTTACACACGCGAATACTAAGGTTCTTACTTGGCGAGCCTAGCATGTACAGACATGGCCTTGGAACACGGACCGAAATGTTAAGCATGAGTCATATAGTTGATGTGATGACCTTATTGATGCTCGCCTTTGAAGCTACACCGACTCACGTGATGATCGGACTTGGTGTAGTGGATTTGGTTCATGTAATCACCAAAAAGGCACGAGGGATGTCGTTTTTGAGTGGGAGTTCATTTCTAATTTGGATTAGTCGAACTCAATTTGTCATAAACTAAATCGAAGTGAATTTGCATAATTTGTTGTAGTCATTCGCATCTGTTCACTACCTTATGATTAGTTTTAATTGAGATAATAGAACTATAGAATTCTGGATATTTACTTTACGAACTGGTATCGTATTGTTCTGAATGTCAATTTAAAGTTTATAAGTCCTATTGCAAACTTTCAGCAAACTCTATTTACTCCATGAAGTTTAATAAGTAGTATTAAATCAAGAGTAAGAATTCCAATGTTAGTATCTAAAGTATCATGTTTGCCTCCATGACTATTGATATTCAAAAAGTTGTTTTAATATCAAGATTATATTGGAGCTGAAAATTGTTTTAGAAACCATCATGTGTGAAAGATATTGTGATATCTGAAACAATGTTTTTGGTTGCATTATGATAGAGTATAATTTAGCAAAATACATGTTCTCATATTGTATGAGAATTTGTGAAGGTTGGAGACGCTATGTGTCCTAATCTACCAAAAAGGTTTTGGGAACTGATATTATACTCGTGATTCTTCCTTATAGGCTATAGTAGCTTGATCATGAAAGTTGTCATGATAAGGATGAATAGAAGATGTAAGTAAAATGTTTACTACACTAAAAGATTACTAAAGAATGGTTTTTTGAAAGAATGTCAAACATTTGATGATGGTGATCCACTCCAAAGTGCAAGTCCAAAGGTATTAGTATTTGACTATATACGCTTTGTACCATGTGTCATGTTGATGACACCACTATTGATCTTGATAGATTCTTTTAAAAGAAAAGGAATTGCTGAAAGAGAATCTATAAAATATTTGGCAGAAAATAAAAGGTTGGAGATGTCCAACTTAGGTATATAGAAGATATACATGTTATGGCTATATTCCTTGCTTGTTAAACAATGTGGTTCTTAGGTATTGGATACCTAATTGGTTGGTATGAAGTGTCATACAGGACAACGCAATTCATGAACTACAATGGCCTAAGTAACCAGCAAGAGAATGAGTGATGATGTTCATCGAAAACAAATAAAGTGTTATTGTGTTTTTCGTTGTCGTCAAACCTATCCTTCAAGATTTGTCTTAATAATTGTTATTTTGTTCCGGTGTTACGAGAACGATGGTTGTTCAAATAATTACCATATTCCATAAAGGATGGATGAACTTTTACAAATCTAGTTGGAGAAATCACATCCATAAACATTATTGCTAAAATGTTGTAAGACAAATGATTGGAAGATCACTTATTAAGTGACATCGTTGTTTGAATTATATTGGAAAGTAAACATGAAGAAACTCCATGTTGATGGATTTTTGGAGTCTTTTAATTTTGATCAATTGATGCTTGTGAAACTTTCCTCGAGATAATTGAAACTCCGTCCACAGGCCAAAGAGGAACGGATGACTAATTTATTGGATATTATGCATGTTGATGTATATAGTCCATTATGTGTAGCCATATGCGATGGATCTCTTGGCTTCATATGCTTTCTCCAGAAATTTGAGTGAATATATCTATATATTTACTTAATAAGGAAGAAGTATGAAACATTTGAAAATTGTTCAAAGACTTTCAAGATGAAGTGAAAAATCATTGTAACAAGAAAATAAAAGAGTTTATGATTTGATCATAAAGGAAGATATTTGAGTTACAGGTTTAGCAAAACACCTAAGATTTCAGGAATTGTTCCATAAATTTGCATTTCCCGATAAACCACAGGATTATGGTATGTTCGAGAAATCAAATCAAACCTTGTTTGACATGGTAAGATCAAAGGTGTCATTTATAAAACTGCCATTATGTTTTAAGGATTAAAGCTTTAGAGACTACCGCTTTTACACTGAAAAGAGCACCATCGTGATCTGTTGAAATGACACCATATGAGTTATGGTTTGGGATAAAACCCGAATTGTCTTTTCTTAAATTTTGGTATGTTATGCATAAGTAAAATGTTTACAACCAAAGTCGGATAAGCACGTCTTTGTAGGTTATCCCAAAGAATTTTTTGGGAATTCCTCCATAACATCGAGGACAAAAGAGTTTGTCGCTTAGAACGTCAAGTTCCTTGAGAAGGAATTTTTCGTGAAAAGTTAAGTGGGAGGACAATAGAACTTTGATAAGGTTGTTAAACCTTAGCTATATGTGCTAAGTAGCGCAGTGCCGGAAAGTGTCCTGGTGGCGTCCACAATGCTCATGGCTCCCGTGATTACAAAGGGTGTGATCTTGGAGATTAGAGTTCCTATTGAACCATGTGGGTCGGTAAGAATCAAATAGTAAGATTTGAAACAGAAGTCGTTATTGTTTTGACAATGATGAACCGAATGCATGCAAAGAATCGATGATGGGCCCTGACTCCATAAAATGACTAGAAGTCATAGAATCCGTGATAGTATCCATACACGAGAAATCAAGTTTCTGAACTTGGAAGATCCTTCGGAAAGGCATGAAGCCTATCGGTTGTGTTTGGATCTATAAAGAAATAGACATGGATGTTTAACATCTATGAAATAGTCGACATGTCGGAAAGAAGTTTACGGCAATGTTCAAGGAGTTGACTATGACAAGATTTGATCTTTCATAGCGATATTTAGTCTTGACGGATTAATGTAGCAACCACTACATATAATTTTGTATATGGTAGTTGAATAAACAAAACAAGGTTCTTCTAATAGAATGGTTACCTAGGACGTGTACATGACACGGTCCGAAGGGTTTTGTTAATTCAAAGGGTGCTAAAAAGGGCATGCAAACTTCAATAGTTGAAGTGAGCATAGCGGAGTTGGAATCTTCACCATGATGAAAATGTTAAAAGAGTTTAATTTCATTGGAGATGATGAAGATGCTTGCATTTGCAAGAAATTAAGTGGAAGCGCTGAGACATATTTCTAATACATTATGTAGAGGACATGGTGTTGATTGGAAATGATGTATCTTGTATTGACATAAGTTAAGAATTTCATTAAAATAGGATTTCGATGAAAGACTTGGGCAAAACCAGAATATTTGGCATCAATGTCTATATGGATAGATTGAGGCGCTAATATGGTTATGCCAGACGTACATATATGAGATATTGAAAGGGTCCAATATGGAAACAACAAGAAAGGTTCTTGCTGCATGGAAAGGATTGTATCAAGATTCAAGTGTTTCAACACTTGGTGAGTAAAATCACATGAATATTTTGATCGATTATACCGTGATATGTATATATCCAGATATGTCCTATGCTCTAAATGTTATGAGCACATACCAGAATGATTCATAAGATCATCATTGGACGATAGTAAAGGTATTCTTATGAGCTTTGGAAGAACTAAGAATATATCATGTATAAGTGACAAATAGTTAAAGATAGTTCATTGTAAAGTGTTACATTGATACTAGTTTTGTCACAAGATACAAATTAAATTTATCTCAATTTAGACTATGGGTGGTACAATATAATGGAAAGGATGTTCCATGATGGATTTGGATGAGTTCCAAAGTTGAGATATTGTGACGGATACTACAACAAAAGGCTAAGTATATAACTGCTATAGTAGCAGCAAAGGAGGGCATTTGTGTTAAGTAGTTTGTTATCAAACTAGCTGTGGTTCAAAGTGGGCTAATACTATGAAGATATATTGTATGACAATAATATCAACATATTTTAAACCCGAACGAACCGAAGGTCTCACCAAAGGACCAAATTTATACAATGCCATCTCATTTGAGAATGAGTGATGCGTAGAGACGCAAATTCATGCAAATACACACGGACCTGAAACTGTCAGATCTGGAGATTATGTTAACCACTAGAAATCGCATATATGCAACACTAGAAAGCCATAGGTGTTCAATACGCAAAGTTTTTCAAACTAGATTATTGACTCTAGTGCAAGTGGGAGACTGAAGGGAATATGCCCGAGAGGCAATAATAAAGTGGTTATTATCTTATTCCTTGTTTATGATAAATGCTTATTTTGCATGCTATAATTGTATTGATAGGAAACGTTAATACATGTGTGTTTAATAAACAAATAAAAGGTTCCTAGTCATGCCTCTCTTATAGACTAGCTCGTTGATTAACAAGATGATCAAGGTTTCCTGATCATGGACATTGGATGTTGTTAATAACGAGGTCACAACATTGGTGGAATGATGTGATGAACATTCATCCGAAGTATAGCATTACGACCAGAGTCATTATGTTTATATTGCTATAACATCATACGAAGTAATCTTAGTCCTTAGACCATGAGATCATGTTAATTGCTAACACTGGAAGAGTATCTTGATAACATCAAACGTCACACCGTAACAGGGTGACTATAAAGGTGGGTTCGATTCTGAAGGTGTTATGTTGAGGCTCATGGATCAAGAGTGGGATTTGTCCATCCCGATGACGGATAGATATACTCTGGGCCCTCTCGGTGATATCACATTGAAATAGCTTGCAAGCAAGTGATGCGATCACTAGAATGTTATATCACGGGAACGAGAAAAGAGTGCATGTCGGTAACGATATCAAACTAGGTATTTGGATGCCAATGATCGAATCTCGGACATGTAATATATCGCGAGACAAAGGGATTTAGTTACGACGTTAAAGGTTCACACGATCACAAGAGTCATCGTTGAATATGTGGGAGTCGATCACGGATCTCCATGTCCATTGCGATTATTGATCAAAGAGGGGTCTCGATCATGTCTACATTATTCGCGAACCGTAGGGTGACACACTTAAGGGATACCGACACCATTTGGAGCAAATATGTTTCAGATAAAGATTTAAGAAAGCGCTGGAATCATTTCGATGGAAACCGAAATTATTTCAGGTGAAATTGCTGAAACTGGTTCTGCATGTGATATTGAAATGTTGTAGGGGGTTTTATGTGAATGTTTGTTAATTAATGTAATTAACAAACTTCTGAATAAAATAAATAAAATAGTTTTATTTAATGAGATCTTGCATTAAATTTGGTGGAAATTTAATGCATGTGTGAGTGGAATTTTGAGTGGAGGCTTTTTATGGGAGTGGGAGCTCCACCCACATGAATGTGGAAGAGGTGGGGGCACCACCATGGCTGCCATGCCATGGCCCTTGGGTGCCCCCCTCTCCCCTATAAAAGTCCCCCCCTCTCCTCCTCTCACAACACACCTCCTTGTGAAGGATCTCTCTCCCCCTCTAGTATTATCCCCATGGTCTCGGATTAGCGAGATACATGTTCCCGGTGGCTTTATCTGGAAAGGAGTTGCTGCTTCTGCTGCTTTGCTGGAGCAAGGGACGGAGGTTGTCGGGGTACCGGACGTGTGTGCGATCACGGATGCACCGTTGCTTTGCGGTGCTGGACTTGGTGGTGCTGGAGCTGGATCTGATGGACGTCTTTGGGCGGACTGCTGGACTTCATCACGATCTTGAGATCGGCAAGTGTACGACTACATCAACCACGAGTTCCTACTCGTTAACAAAGCTCGTTGTCTACGAGGGTAAGTTCTCGTTGGATGTATGTCCACCCGTTGCTTTGTACCTAGTAGATAGATCTTGGTGTGTAGTTCACACCGTAGGAAAAATTTTGTTTTCTATGCTGCGGACCCAACAGTATCACTCTAGGATCATTGAGTTAATTGATTTGGTTTTGGCAAACCTGGCTCGGTCAGTAGCAACACCTTTTTGAGAGTTGAAAAGAAAAAGATAGAAGTACTCTAAAGAAAAATAACTTCATCATCTTTCTTTCTTGATTTGCTCATAAGTCTAGTATTTTCTAGTTAAGATCTTTTGTGTTTCCAAGGAAGATTGCATGTTTGTCTTTATCACTTGTATGTTTGTTTGTTTCCTTCAACTCTTATACTTGTTACCCAGCCTTGCTAGCCAAAAACCTGTACTGAGAGGGATTTCTTCTCGTGCATCCACCTCCTTTAAACCAAAACCCATGCCATTTGTGTCCACCATACCTACCTAGTAGCATTATTGCTATTCCAAGTAAATTCTTGTTTTATCTACCTCCCAAATTAAACTTGTTATGTGAAAATTAGTGATTAAAGCTCTCACGAACTTGAGGGCACACTTTAGTTTCTTGCATTTAATAAACTTGAACCATTGTGCTCACCCATGTTGCGTATATGCTTGCACTTTGTGAGTTGAGAATTAGCAGAACCATGTTGTCATGGGGAACGCGTTCAACATTGCACTAGTACTTTGTACCTAGTTGATATCATGTTCTTTTGTCTATGGATGTCGTCGGTGTGAAATGAAAGGGGATCTTGTAAGTCCATGGAGTTATGCATATGTGTTAGAGAAACGCCTGGGCCGCTGGTCTAATCCATGCTGACATGGTGGAAACCTGCAGCGTAACCATAACGAGTATCTATCAAGCATTCTTCTTATAAAAAAAGAGTCCGATATTGAGAAAAAAAGAGAAAAGAAAAAAAAAGATATTATGAAAAGAGGAAAGAGAGAAAAAAGCACCATATTCCCATGGTAAATAAGAAGATTGCTGAGACACTTGTTGTCTGCTTGCCTTGTCATTTTGATATGGGGATTCTTCCGTATCATCGGGCAAGGGGTACCCCGTTGGCGGTTCTCTATGATACACATATGCTTACGATGACAAGAACTTACCGGTGACTAAACTTGAGTAGCATGAGGAGCGACCCTCGTATTCAAGGGACATGAGATTCTCAACTTACAACTTGTCAATGCATATCCTGATATTTGATCACTTTAACCTTAATCACCTAAAGATGCCTATGATAGGGGCAATGAGAGCTGAAAGCTAGTAAGTATCATAATTTTTGGGAGCTCTTTATGAGACTTGCAATCCCTGCTTCCCTCTTTAAAGGGCCTTTATTTTACTTTGTAGTTGAGTTAGTAAACCTACTCCCTTCTATCTCAGCAAGTATTTTGAGTTGATGTGTTTCATGCATTCATATGATGATTTATTCAATCATGTGTCTTATGTTCCTTGTTTTGCACATTGCTCTTATCTTGATGTTTACTACTTTGAAAGCTTTCATTGAAAAACCAGCTATTTGTGAACTCCAGCAAATTATCAACTATTCTTCGACCAAGAGCTAAGTTTGCCATTACCAATTATGATTCACTTTATGTATCTTTATTATGTTTCTTTTACTTATTGCAAGTTGAGTTATATAATAGCGAGTTGTCTTCTATTATGATCTATGTATTTGATGAATGTGATGCTTCTTGTCCGTATTCTTTTATCGACTCTTCACTCCATAAACCCGAGGCCATGTTCATTGAGCTCAGTTTCGCTTGGGGACAACCAATGTCTAAGCTTGGGGGAGTTGATACGTCCATTTTGCATCACTATTCTATGTATTAATTCACTATTATTCATTGATATATTTCGTATTGAGAGGTGATACTTATGTTATTTCATTTATTTTTGCATGGTTGATGACTTTTGGAGCATGGACCGCTGCAGTCAGGATTCTGATGGAAAAGGTGCTGTTTGGAAGCAAAACTCGCGAAGATTAGAAAATCCAGGAAAATATACGGAAAATCCTATTTTTCCAGAAGACTAAGGATGCCAGAAGATGGAGTGGAGATGGGCCACAGGGGGCCCACACCACCCAATGGCGCGGGCAGCCCTAGGCCACGCCTAGAGGTGGTGTGGCCACCCTGGCCCACTCTAGCCTCTCCCCTATGGCGTATATCATCCTCCTGAAACCCTAAGACTCGGGGAGCGACCACAGAAAGATTCCGCCGCCTCTGCGGGGCGGAAAACACCAAGAGAGAAAGATCTCTCCGGTAGACAGATTTCTGCCGAGGGAATTCCTTCCTGGAGAGGGGAGATCGTTGCCATCAACACCACCATCAAGCTGGACTTCATCAGGATCATCATCATCATAACCACCATCATCACCATCAGCACCCTCATCACCATCTCCATATTGCTGTAACAATTGTGTTGAATCTTGCATAGTTCATAGGGGAAACTTTCCCGGTGTTGATTACTCTTTGTAGTTGATGCTATTGAGTGAACCATTGAATTATTGTTTATGTTTAGATTATTATACATCATTACTTCATCTCTGATCATGATCCATATGATGTCTTGTGAGTAGTTCGTTTTGTTCTTGAGGACATGGGAGAAGTCTTGTTGTTAGTAGTGGAGTTGTGTTGAGAGAGATTCAATAGATTGCTATTTAAGTTGTGGTGTACTTCTTCTAGTGGTGTCATGTGAACGTCGACTACATGACACTTCACCTATATGGGCCTAGGGGAATGCATTTGTATTTGGCTACTAATCGTAGGGGTTGCCGGGGTGACAGAAACCTGAAGCCCCGTTAGGAAACCATTGCACAAGGGACATAAGGGTCTTAGAGTTTAAAGCTGTGGTTAGGTTTCTACCTTAATTACTTTCTTGTACTTACGGATGTTTGCAAGGGGTATAATCACAAGTATGTATTAGTCTTGGATGGGGCAGTACATTAGCACAGGTTCACCCACACAACACTTAGCAAGCTAAAGAAGATTAATCGACTATATGAAGCGAAAGCACTTGATAGTCTTCCCATGTGTCCTCGAGAATGTTTGGTCATCTTAAGTAATACAACCGGCTTGTCCTTTGCTGCATAAAGGATTGGGCCACTTGCTGCATTCATTCTTACTGTCTTTCATTTACTCGTACTTTGTTTACTTGCTATATCAAAAACCCCTAAAATCCGTTTGCTAAGTATTTGCAGAGAATTCCTGATCCATACCACTAGCCATGACCTTCTGCTCCTCATTGGGTTCGACACTCTTACTTATCTAAAATACTGCGATACACCCCCTATACTTGTGGGTCATCAAGAGACTACCGCTTTTACACTGAAAAGAGCACCATCGTGATCCGTTGAAATGACACCATATAAGTTATGGTTTGGGATAAAACCCGAATTGTCTTTTCTTAAATTTTGGTATGCTATGCATAAGTAAAATGTTTACAACCAAAGTTGGATAAGTACGTCTTTGTAGGTTATCCCAAAGAATTTGTTGGTAATTTCTCCATAACACCGATGACAAAAGATTTTGTTACTTGGAATGTCAAGTTTCTTGAGAGGGAATTTTTCGTGAAAAGTTAAGTGGGAGGACAATAGAACTTTGATAAGGTTGTTGAACCTTAGCTATATGTGCTAAGTAACACAGCGCCGGAAAGTGTCCCGGTGGCGGCCACAATGCTCATGGCTCCCGTGATTACAAAGGGTGTGATCTCGGGGATTAGAGTTCCTATTGAACCGTGTGGGTCAGTAAGAATCAAATAGTGTGATTTGATAAGCAAGTCGTTATTGTTTTGACAATGATGAACCGACTACATGCAAAGAAGCGATGATGGGCCCTGACTCCATAAAATGACTAGAAGTCATAGAATCCGTGATAGTATCCATACACGAGAAATCAAGTTTCTGAACTTGGAAGACCCTCCGAAAAGGCATGAAGCCTATCGGTCATGTTTGGATCTATAAAGAAATAAGACATGGATATTTAATATCTATGAAATAGTCGACATGTGGGAAAGAAGTTTACGAAAATGTTCAAGGAGTTGACTATGACAAGATTTGATCTTTCATAGCGATATATAGTCTTGACGGATTAATGTAGCAACCACTACATATAATTTGGTATATGGTAGTTGAATAAACAAAACAATGTTCTTCTAATAGAACGGTTACCTAGGACGTGTACATGACATGGTCCGAAGGGTTTTGTTAATTCAAAGGGTGCTAAAAGGACATGCAAACTTAAATAGTTGAAGTAAGCATAGCGGAGTTGGAATCTTCACCATGATGAAACTGTTAAAAGAGTTTAAATTCATCAGAGATGATGAAGATGCTTGCATTTGCAAGAAATTAAGTGGGAGCGCTGAGACATATTTCTAATACATTATGTAGAGGACATATTGTTGATTGGAAATGATGTATCTTGTATTGACACAAGTTAAGAATTTCATTAAAATTAGATTTCGATGAAAGACTTGGGCAAAACCGGAATATTTGGCATCAATATCTATATGGATATATTGAGGCACTAATATGGTTATGCTAGACATACATATATGAGATATTGAAAGGGTTCAATATGGAAACAAAAGAAAGGTTCTTGCTTCATGGAAAGGATTGTATCAAAATTCAAGTGTTTCAACACTTGGTGAGTAAAATCACATGAAGATTTTGATCGATTATACCATGATATGTATATATCCAGAATGTCCTATGCTCTAAATGTTATGAGCATATACCAGAATGATTCATAAGATGATCATTGGACAATAGTAAATATATCCTTATGATCTTTGGAAGAACTAAGAATATATCATGTATAAGTGACAAATAGTTAAAGGTAGTTCATTGTAAAGTGTTACATTGCTACTAGTTTTGTCACAAGATACAAATTAAATTTATCTCAATTTAGACTATGGGTGGCACAATGTAACGGAAAGGATGTGATGGATTTGGATGAGTTCCAAAGTTGAGACATTGTGACGGATACTACAACAAAAGGCTAAGTATATGACTTCTATAATAGCAGCATAGGAGGGCATTTCTGTTAAGTAGTTTGTTATCAAACTAGGTGTGGTTCAAAGTGGGCTAATACTATGAAGATATATTGTGTGACAATAATATCAACATATTTTAACCCGAACGAACTAAAGGTCTCACCAAAGGACCAAATTTATACAATGCCATCTCATTTGAGAATGAGTGATGCGTAGAGACGCAAAGACATGCAAATACACACAGACCTGAAACTGTCATATCCGGAGATTATGTTAACCACTAGCAATCGCGTATATGCAACACCAGAAAGCCATAGGTGTTCAATACGCAAAGTTTTTCAAACTAGATTATTGACTCTAGTGCAAGTGGGAGACTGAAGGGAATATGCCCGAGAGGCAATAATAAAGTGGTTATTATCTTGTTCCATGTTTATGATAAATGTTTATTTTGCATGCTATAATTGTATTGATCGAAAACATCAATACATGTGTGTTTAATAAACAAAAATGGTTCCTAGTTATGCCTCTCTTATAGACTAGCTTGTTGATTAACAAGATGATCAAGGTTTCCTGATCATAGACATTGGATGTTGTTAATAACAAGGTCACAACATTAGTTGAATGATGTGATGAACATTCATCTGAATTATAGCATTACGATCAAAGTCATTATGTTTATATTGCTATAACATCATATGGAGTAATCTTTATCCTTAGACCATGAGATCATGTTAATTGCTAACACCGAAAGAGTATCTTGATAACATCAAACGTCACACCGTAACAGGGTGACTATAAAGATGGGTTCAGTGCTACGAAGGTGTTATGTTGAGGCTCATGGATAAAGAGTGGAATTTGTCAATCCCGATGACAGATAGATACTCTGGGCCCTCTTGGTGATATCACATTGAAATAGCTTGCAAGCAAGTGATGTGATCACTAGAATGTTATATCACGGGAACGAGAAAAGAGTGCATGTCGGCAACGAGATCAAACTAGGTATGGAGATACCGATGATCGAATCTCGGACATGTAATATATCGCGAGACAAAGGGATTTAGTTACAAGCGTTAAAGGTTCTCACGATCACAGAAGTCATCGTTGAATATGCAGGAGTCAATATGGATCTCCAGGTCCCGCTTCTGATTATTGATCTGAGAGGAGTCTCAATCATGTCGGCATTATTTGCGAACCATAGGGTGACACACTTAAGAGTTACCGGACACCATTTTGGAGCACATATGTTTTAGACGAAAGAATTGCAAAGCATAGGAATTATTTCGATAGAAACCGGAAATTGTTTCGGGTGAAATTGCAGAAAGTGGTTCTGCATGTGATATTGAAATATTGCAAGGGGTTATATGTGAATGTTTGTTAATTAAAGTAATTAACAAAATTCTGAATAAATTTAATAAAAGAGTTTTATTAAATGAGAGAGCATTAAACTTGGAGAATTTTAATGCATTTAAAGTAGGGACTTTAAAGGGGAATATGTAGAGGCATTTTAATGTGGAGGGGTTACCACAACATGAATGGGGGAGGTGAGGAGTCACTCCCATGCGCCGTCCATGAAGGAGGGGCACCCCCCTCCTCCTATAAAAGGCCACCCTCTTCCTCCTTCTTCCACACACCTCCTTGTGAAGGATCTCTCTCCCCCTCTAGAATTATTCCCCCATGGTCTCGGATTAGCGAGATACATGTTCCTGGTGGCATTTCGTCTGGAAGGAGTTACTGCTTCCGCTGGATCGCTGGAGCGAGGAGGTGGAGGTTGTCAGGTGGCTTAAACGTGTGTGCGAGTACGAATGCGCTGCTGAGTTGCGGCGCTCGGACTTCCTCACGATCTTGAGATTGGCAAGTGTACGACTACATCAACCACAAGTTCCTACTCGTTAACAAAACTCGTTGTCTTCGAGGGTAAGTTCTCGTTGGATGTATGTCCACCCGTTGTTCTGTACCTAGTAGATAGATCTTGGCGTGTAGTTCTGATCGTAGGAATTTTTTGTTTTCTATGCTGCAGACCCGACAGTATGTTCTCTATGGATGTATATCCACCCGATGATTGTATCTAGGTAGATAGATCTTGGTGCTTAGATGTTCACATCGTAGGAAACTTTTTGTTTTCTATGTTGCGAACCCAACAGTGGTATTAGAGCCTGATCTATGTGTAGATACTTTGCACGGGTAGAACACATATGAGTATGTGGGCATTGATGATAATTTTATTGCATCTTCTATGTATTTTGGATATTGGTGGCATAGTGGGATGAAGCGACCCAAACTAACTTTACATGTCCTCGCACATGAGACATGTTCCATGATTGACATGCAACTAGTTTTGCATAAGTGTCTAGCGGGTGTCTGTCTCTCCTACTATAGTCAATATCTAATTTACAACGAGTTGCTCATAATTTGGTTATCATCGTTGTGGTTCCATGTTCGTAGGTAAGACCAGTTATATCTTCGAAAGCCCTAAGCCACGTAAAAATTGCAATGGATAAATTAGAAGCGTCTAGTTTAGATTGTTGCTAGGCTAGTGTAATGATATGGTAATGTTGTAAGTTGATGTATAGTTGATACTCTTACAACACACCTAACGTGTAAGTTTCATAGACCTTGGCCTTACACACAAAGGAATGATAAAGATCATACCATGATGCACATGATAGTGAGCAAGTGCGAGAACCATATCATTTCACTTTATGCATATGATGTTTGCATCTTATATTGCTTTTTTGGCATTTTAGTAGTATTATAAGATGATCCCTCATTTAGATATCAAGATAAAGCTTGGCAGATATTCACGAACCTCAGGAGGTCCGAATGAAGCTTAACCCAGAGAAATGCACCTTTGGTGTTCTGGCCAGAAAGTTACTCGGTTTCCTTGTGTCGAGTCGAGGTATCGAAGATAACCCAACTAAAATCGAGCCGTAGAGCGAATGGAATTTCGGAAGTGCCTTAACGATGTCCAAAAGTTCACTGGCCGCCTAGCATCATTAAGTCGGTTTGTATGTCAGCTAGGAGAAAAGGCATTGCCTCTCTATCAGTTGATGAAAAAGTCGGATAAGTTCATATGGACACCGCAAGAACATAGTGCTTTTCATGAGCTCAAAAAGATGCTAGGCTCTGCACCTGTGTTAGCCTCGCCATTATCCAAGGAGACAAAGTTGCTCTATATTGCCGCGACCAACCGAGTCGTAAGTGCTATGATAGTGGTAGAGCGCGACGAAGAAGTTAAGTCGGTGTAGAGGCCAGTATATTACCTAAGTAAGGTATTATCTACTTCAAAGCACAATTATACTCATTATCCAAAGATGGCGTATGGCATGTACATGGTGGCTAAGAAGCTTAAGCACTATTTTGAAGAACACCATGTGAAGGTGATATGTGAAGCACCTATATATGAGATAATGAGCAACAAGGATGCAAGTTGTCGGATTGCAAAATGGGCAATTGAGTTAGCTCCTTATGTCCCACAATATGATAGGAGAGATGCAATCAAGTCTCAGGCTATAGCTGACTTTTTGGTAGACTAGGTAGAGATGCAATATGAACCACCTGTGCCAGATTCGAATTACTGGAGGATGCACTTTGATGGATCAAAACTGAAGGACGGATTAGGGGACAGGTTAGTCCTTACCTTGCCCAAGAAGGACCAACTGAGATACATGCTTCAGATCCATTTCCGAGCGTCAAACAATGTGGCCGAGTATGAAGTAGCAAAGGAGATTGGGATACGCAGATACAATGCTTCGGAGATTCGGATTTGGTGGTGCAACAAGTTTCAGGTCATTGGGATGCGTTGGACGCAAACATGGCTTTGTATAGATTTCACGTCCAAACTGTTGGGGTTCCGCGTATAAAAACAATAATTTTTACCCTACGCCCCTGAACCCCTGAAGCTGCCAGGACCTATCTATTAGTAATACAGTAACATGAGAGGCTTTTCATGAACTTACCCTCGAAGACCGAAAAGCGTTGTCAACACTCAAGAGAGCGTGGTTGATGTAGACGAGCCGAAGCCGACCTCAAGGTCGTGATGAAGTCCTTGCGCTCCTTGGCTCCAACGACTTGAGTGCCTCAAGTGCGACACCTCGTGGTGAGTTACACACGTCCGGTGTATGATGATGACTCCCGCTTCCCCAATCCAGCAGCAGTTGCGGAAGTAGAGCTCCCGAATCCGAATCCCGC
The DNA here is from genome assembly GCA_023614405.1 of Avena insularis. Taxonomy (NCBI): domain Eukaryota; kingdom Viridiplantae; phylum Streptophyta; class Magnoliopsida; order Poales; family Poaceae; genus Avena; species Avena insularis. The sequence goes on from CM042694.1 coordinate 104,968,252, forward strand.
TGCGCGACGGCGCTCCGTGGTGAAGATGTCTCTCGCTCGCGCAGTCCAGACTTGGGACCACGGTCACGAGAGAGAGAGAGAGGGAGAGAGAAAATATCAATTAAGAGGTCCTCCCAAAAGTGGGGAGACCTTTATTTATCATTGGTGTATTTATCTTGGCCAAATACCCCACTATATATAGGGGGAGGAGGGGGTACACCCTCCCTCAAAGTCCCGGGGTGGGACTAAAGGAGAGGAGGGGGTGGGGAGGCCACCGGCCAGCCCCTAGTGGGCCCCGCGCAGGGGGGGGGTAGGCCCAGCCGGCCAGCCCCCTTGCCCCTTCTCCCTCTCACCTTTCCCTAATGGGCCCTCTCCCTCCGAAATTGGCACATTAAGCCTTTTTGACCTTTAATTGATTTTCTCTTTATTAAATAATTATGAATAAATGATTAAATCAACATTTAACATTCATTCACACATTATTCAATCTCCGTGGCTATGGAACACCTTCCACCTCCACTCCGGACATCCTCTGGACTTACCGAAACCCTTTCGGTTTTCTCCCTACTCTTCTTCGGTGATTCCACCGATCCTATAAACACTCTCTAAGCATCATCAAGCCCTTAAGCGTGATACCCCACGGTTTGGGAACACTCCTGACATGGTCGGGACACTCCCGCACCAATAATCGATAGAGGGACCTGGATGGCCATGTGACCCCTTTGTGTTCCACGAAGATCTTTCGTTGTTTGAACCGGGACAGTCATGTCTTATTCCCTTTGTCACTTAATACTTGCATTGCCCGAGATTTGATCAATGACATCACCATGTCATGTTCAATCTCGTTGCTGAACAATGCTACTTGACTCGTTCCGACAAGTGATATCCCTGTGATCCAATCACACGCTACGCAACTATTGGATATAACTTCTCCGAGTGCGCCCTTGAGTATCTTCCCGTCACATGGACGGACAAATCCTGCTCTTGACATATATTGCCTCTACGGTTTCCTCCGAGTACTTGAACACACCTTTATAACCACCGTATTACCAGATGGCGTTTGATGCTATCTAAGCACTCTCGGGAGACAGTGATTGATATATCCTCACGGTCTAAGGAATAGTATACGAGGATCCATTTCTAATCATCGTAACTTGAACTTCGTGACATGATCAGGTCACGATGATTAGGTTGGGTATTGGTTCATCATCTCATTCTCAGAATGAGATGACCTCATTTCCAACTGGCATAAATGCCACATGATCAGGAAAATATGATCATCTGTTGACCAATGAACCAATGACTAGAGTTTCACTAGGAACCCCTGGTTGTCTGTATATCACACGTGTATTGATGTTTCCACTCAATACAGTTATAGCATGCTATAAAACTTAATCATAAACTATACAAAAATATGATAATAGTCCTCACTACTATTTGTCTCTAGGGCATATTTCCAACACACACAATATGTGGCTACTTTGAGGGATGCGAATTCCATCATGTGCCAAGAGCTGAAAATGATGCAGCCGACGTGTTATCTAAACTAGGTTCATCTCGGAAGGCTATCCCACCAGGAATTGCCTTGGAACATCTGAGGAAACCATCTATCACACCCTCACTAGAATCCAAGTCAATCTAAATCCCAGTGCACCATGAATCAGAAGCCGCTCCAATGGACATAGACTGGGAGAATACCTCAGCAAACCCGGGGACTAGCTCGGCAAACCCGGGGACTACCTCAGCAAACCCGAGGACTACCTTGCAGAATCCGAGGACTGCTCGGCTTAATCCGATAGAGGTTATGTCAGATGATCCTATGGAAGTTGTCGAAGTACTTTTCCCAGCCCATACTATACCAACATGGGTGCAACCAATATTTGTGTTCTTAAAAGATTGAACTTTGCCAAGTGACGAGATACTCTTGAGGAAAGTGCAGAGGAGAGCAAGGGCATATACTATCATTAATGCCGAGCTATACAAGAGAAGTGTCACAAGTGTCTTGTAGCAATGTGTTGACCCGGAAGAAGGGCTGAACATCCTCCGAGATATTCATCAGGGGGAATGTGGGCATCACGCCTCATTGATGTCTATGCACTTCTATTCTTGTAGACAGTTGTTCGGCCTCCAAGTGCAGAGGTTTGTAGAACAGAAGCAAATTTTCCCTTAAGTGGATCACCCAAGGTTTATCGAACTCAGGGAGGAAATGGTCAAAGGTATCCCCTCTAAAGCAACCCTGCAATCAAGATACAAGAAGTCTCTTGTGTCCCCAACACACCCAATACACTTGTCAGGTGTATAGGTGCACTAGTTCGGCAAAGAGATAGTAAAATACAAGTGATATAGATAATTATAAGTGGTAACGGTGATAGAAAATAGCTTGCTGGCGTGTGGTTGACGTGGGAAAAGACTAAAGGAAAACTGAAATAAAGAAGGAAGCAAGCAAACATGTAACAGATCTAGTTGCAAACGGTGTATCAATGCTTAGAAACAAGGCCTAGGGATCATACTTTCACTAGTGAACACTCTCTCATAAATATATTATCTTCATGATACTACTCTTAACTACTCTCTGGTTGGACACTCTAATCGATGGTAGGGCTATAACAACACACCTCAAAGTAAGCCTTTCCCATCTAGAAAACCCCACACTGTCACCTTGAGCACTAGATGGTTCCAACAAACACCAAATTTCATAGAGACATCCAACTCCAAATATAACTCATAACAAGTATTTGTAATCTCTAGCCTAAGTGCCACCATGGTGTGCACGCTGTCACTTTCACACACATGGGGAGAGCAGAGATCTATTAAAGCACTTGAGTAGCAAGGTAGATCTATATATTACAAGCTCATGATCTCAATAAGATCATGCATAGAGAGAGAGATGAACACGTAGCTACCGGTAGAACCCTTAGCCTTGAGGGAGAACTACTCCCTCCTCATCATGGGAATCAGCAACAACGATGGAGATGGTGGTGGAGATCGATGGAGATGGCTCCGGGGGCACTTCCCCGTCCTGGCAGGGTGCTGGAACAGAGACTTTCTGTCCCCCGAATCTTCCCTTCGGTGGCGGCGGCGCTGCGAAACTTTTCGTGGCCAGAGGCTTGATGATTTAGGGTTTATGCATCGGGAGGCTCTTATAGGCGAGAGGGGAGACCGAGGGGGTGTCAGAGGGGCCCACACCACCCCCTAGCGCGGCCTGGCATGGCCCGCGCCACCAGGTGGTGTGGCCAGCCCCTAGCCCCTCTCCGTCTCATCTTCTGGCTCCGTGATTCTTCCGGTAAAATATTGACTTTGGCTTTTGACCGGTCCAATTCTGAGAATATTGATTTCTAACTTTCCTGGAACCAAAAACAGCAGAAAACAGGCAGCTGGCACTATGGCTCTTGTTAATAGGTTAGTCCAAGAAATCATATGAAAAGTACTCCAAAGTGTGGACAAAGCATAAGAAAGTAGATAAAACCAAGCATGGAACATCAAAAATTATAGATACGTTTGCAACGTATCAACATCCCCAAGCTTAACTCCTGCTCGTCCTCGAGTAGGTAAGTGATAAAAAGAAAGAATATTTTTTGAGGTGACATGCACCATCATAAACTTGATCAAAGTATTTGTAAAACATTGAAAGATGGGATCATAGTACTTCAACATAGCATGAAAGATAAAGTTCTAGCAATAAGACAAAGCAACTATGTTGTAACATGAAAAGGTACAAACAAAAGATTCATGAATAACAATGCTTTGCAAGACGTTTGTTTGTTTCACATAAACAAAACATAGCATAATGACATTCAGCTTGTCCCTCATAGAGTAGCAAAACATAAATGCATAGGACACCTTTAAAGTTCATAAGAGTGACTAGATACAAGTAGTTTAAAACAAGCAATATCAAGTTATGCATCAATCAACTAGTCTTGGGACAATACACATAGAACTAAGAATGGACACTATGCTCTCAAAGTAGGTGCATAAAGGTAGAAGGGGGAGACTCAACATAAAAGTAAAAGAAAGGCCTTCATAGAAGGAAGTAGGGATTCAAGTCTCATAAATAGCTTCCAAAAATTATGGTACTTGTTAGCTTTCAGCTCTCATTGCCCTATCATAAGCATATTGAAGGTGATTAAGGTTAAAGTGACACAACTAAGAGGATATGCTTGACAAGTTATAAGCTAAAATCTCATGCCCCTTACTTACGAAGACCGAACCTCATGCTACTCAACTTTAGTCACAAGTAAGCTCTTGTCATTGTAAGTACATATGTATCATAAAGAACCGCCAATGGGGTACCCCATGCACATGATACAGGAGCTATCCCATAATCAAAATGACAAGGCAAGCAGACAATGAGCATCTCAGCGATCTTTTTATTTGCTATTTGCATCGGTTTTTTTGAGGATGCTTCATAGAGTGCTCATTATGGTGATGCTGCAAGTTTCGACCATGATTAGGAATGGCTTAGGCTAGCGGCCTAGGCATTTCTCTAACACACATACAAACTCCATGGTCTTACAAGTTCCACTTTTATTTCACACTGCCGGGATCCATAAGCAAAAGAACATGATATCAACGGGGTACAAAGTACAAGTGCAATGTTGAAAGCGTTCCCCATGATACATGGTTCTGCTAATTTCAACTTATAAAGCGCAAGCATATACGCAACAAAGATGGACACAATGGTTCAAGTTTATTAGATGCAAAAAAGTAAAGTGTGCCATTGATGTGTTCGTCGTTCGACGTAGAGCTCGTTGGGAACCCCAAGAGGAAGGTATGATGAGCACATCAGCAAGTTTTCCCTCAGTTATGAAACCAATGTTTAATCGAACCAGTAGGAGCAAGGAAACACCCCAAAGGTGTTACTAGCTGAGCTTTGGCGATGCTACTACGGTGCTAGTAGCAACGTGGAGACCTGCACAACACAACCACAGAACTTTGTCCCCAACTTGCGATGAGGTTGTTAATCTCACCATGTTTTGCGGAAAACAAAGGATTAAACATATCGAATGGAAAGAAGTAAAAGTTTGCAGAAAGTAAACACAAAGAAGTAAACAGTTGTAGATTGTATGTAGAGAAAAAGGACCGGGATCCATAGTTCACTAGAGGTGGTTCTCCTTAGATAGATAACATGTTGGGTGAACAAATTACAGCGGGGCAATTGACAAACACCGAGAAAGCAATACATGCATATACTAATCATCTTGACTCCTTTGAGACTTGATTGGGCATTACAACATAATACATAGACCGCCATCCAACTGCATCTATGACTAATAATCCACCTTTAGGTTATCATCCGAACCCCTCCAAATTAAGTTGCAAGCAATAGATTATTGCTTCTTACGAACGATGTAAAGTAAACAATACGATTGTTCTATGAACAAAGGATTGTTGTTTTCTCCCTAGTAGCAACAACACATCTAGTACCTTAGAGATTTCTGTCACTTCCCAGTTACGGAGGCATGAACCCACTATCGAGCATAAATACTAACTCTTGGAGTTGCTAGCATCTACTTGGACAAGATAGCTACTAACAACCGAAAGCATGCAAGATCACAAATAACAAAGACATGATAGAATCAATAATCAATCTGAAATAGCATCTCAATATCCATCGGATCCCCGCAAACACAACATGTATGAATTACAAATAGATGATCTTGATCATGAACGGAGCTCACAAGATCTAAACATGAAAGCACAAAGGAGGAGAACCAGCCATCTAGCTACTACATGGATCTGTAGTCCAAGGATGAACTACTCACGGATCACACCGGAGGCTTGCATGGTGATGAAGAAGGCCTCCAGGGTGAATTCCCCTCTCCGGCAGGGTGCCGGGAAGAGCTTCAGATCCCTCCCAATCTAGGGATGGAGATGATGGCGGCTACAGACTCTTTCGTGGATTTTTGATCGGGTACTTAGGGTTTTCGTCCCGAGGGCAATATATAGGCGGAAGGAGAGTCCGAGGGGGTGCCGGGAGCGGCCACACCACCCCCTGGCACGGGCCCAGCCTGGCCGCGCGGCCAGGTGGTGTGGCCGGCCCCTGGCCCTTCTCCGTCTCGTATTCTGTCACTTGATCCCTTCTGAAAAATAGGCACTTTGGCTTTTGTCCCGTCCAATTCCGAGAATATTCATTTTCTGACTTTCCTGGAACCAAAAACAGCAGAAAGCAGGTAGCTGGCACTGTGGCTCTTGTTAATAGGTTAGTCCAAGAAATCATATGAAAAGTACTCCAAAGTTGGAACAAAACACAAGAAAGTGGATAAAACCAAGCATGGAACATCAAAAATTATAGATACATTTGCAATGTATCAACATCCCCAAGCTCAACTCCTGCTCGTCCTCGAGTAGGTAAGTGATAAAAAGAAAGAATAATTTTTGAGGTGACATGCACCATCAAAGACTTGATCAAAGTATTTGCAAAACATTCAAAGCTGGGATCATAGTACTTCAATCATAACATGAAAGACAAAGTTCTAGCAATAAGCAAAGAACCTATGATGCAACATGAAAAGGTACAAACAAAAGATTCATGAATAACAATGCTTTGCAAGACGTTTGTTTGTTTCACATAAAGAAAACATAGCATAATAGTATTCATCTTGTCCCTCATAGAGTAGCAAATATAAATGCATAGGACACCTTCAAAGTTCATAAGAGTGACTAGATACAAATAGTTTAAAACTAGCAATATCAAGTTATGCATCAATCAACTAGTCTTGGGACAATGCACATAGAACTAAGAATGGCCACTATGCTCTCAAAGTAGGTGCATAAAGATAGAAGGTGGAGATTCAATATAATGGTGGAAGAAAGGTCCTTCATAGAAGGAAGTAGGGATTCAAGTCTCATAAAGAGCTTCCAAAAATTATGGTACTTATAGCTTTCAGCTCTCATTGCCCCTATCATAAGCATCTTGAAGTGATTAAGGTTAAAGTGACACAACTAAGAGGATATGCTTGACAAGTTATAAACAAAAATCTCAAGCCCCTTACTTACGAAGACCGATCCTCATGCTACTCAACTTCAGTCACGAGTAAGCTCTTGTCATTGTAAGTATATGTGTATCATTAAGAACGCTTAACGGGTACCTTGCACATGATATGGGAGATTTCCCATAATCAAAATGACAAGGCAAGCAGACAATGAGCATCTCATCGATTTATTTATTTGCTATTTGCATAGGTTTTTATTGAGGATGCTTCATAGAATTCTCATTATGGTGATGCTGCAAGTTTCCACCATGATTAGGCATGGCTTAGGCTAGCGGCCCAGGTGTTTCTGTAACACACATACAAACTCCATGATCTTACAAGTTCCAATTTTATTTCACACCGCCGGGATCCGTAAGCAAAAGAACATGATATCAACGAGGTACAAAGTACAAGTGCAATGTTGAAAGCGTTCCCCATGAAACATGGTTCTGCTAATTTTAACTTATAAAGCGCAAGCATATACGCAACAAAGAAGGACCCAATGGTTCAAGTTTATTAGAGGCAAAAAGTAAAGTGTGCCATCCAGTTCGTGAGAGCTTTAATCACTAGTTTTCTCATAACAAGTTTAATTTGGAAGGTAAACAAAAGCATGAATATACTTGGAATAGCATAAGCTAGTAGATAGGTATGGCGGACTCTTTGGAATAACTTGGTTTAGGGAGTTGGATGCATGAGTGGAACTCATACTTGGTGGTGGAGGCTAGCAAAAGACTGGGAGCGACAAACTAAGAGAGCAATAATGGCCATAATCATGCAGAGCAACAAAACATCATTGATCAAAGCATAAAGTGATACTACAAGTTGAAAACTAAAGGATCATAAAGGCTAATGGTGACTTGGGATAGTCATAACATGGTGTGAGCATGCGCCAAGTCAACCCAAATAAAGCATCAAAGGAGAATACCACTATACTATGCTTTAATATGCTAAAACAATGCATGATTCATCCAAGGCACATTAAGCAATCTCAATTGTTTATAACAAGTCATGCTACAACAAAGAATACTAAGCATAAATCCAAAACAATATCAAGCATGGCATGACAAAGCATAGGCCACAGTCAAAAACAAGCTCTTTTTACCACATAAGTATGAACTTTCCTACTCTTTTCCAAACCAAACCAAACTATTTGCAAACCAATGTATGAAAGAGGGGGTCCAACCAATTTATTCAGAAAACTAAGTAAACCAAGCAAACTAAAAACCAAAACAAAAACAAAAAAGAAGACGCTCCAAGAACAACACAACTGTGCATGAAACAATAAAAATGAAGCGTTTGGAAGAAACCTGGGATTTTTATTGATGAAGAAGGGGATGCCTTGGGCATACCCAAGCTTTGACGCTTGTACTTCTTGGATATTTCTTGGGGTGACACGCGTGGCATCCCCAAGCTTGAGCTTTAGTCCATCCTTCATCTCATTACTCATTCCTTCCATACACCTGAAAATTTTCCTTCATACAAAACTTCACACAATCTTTATTAGCAACATTAGTGCACTCAAGATAAATAAGTCTTAAGGTTCAGTTCTAACACCAAATAAACATCCATTAGAACACTAGCTACTGTAGCACTTCCCTTAAAAACCTCAATTCCCCAAAAGAACTCAAAAAGGAACCCGCAAGAAGCAAATGCAGAAAATGGCAGAAATCTGTCAAAACAGACCAGCAGGTAAAGACGAATTTTTTCGAAGACCTTCTGTTGCTCAAATCAAAAAGTGTTAAACTAACTAAAGTTATATAACAACCTGGGGCATAAGCACAAAACATTACAGCTCAATCCGACATACATAGCTCTCTCACGAATTTTTATGGTGAAGCACAAAAATATTTTTCGGGACAGCAACTTTCCCAATCATTACTTCTCTCTCATTAGAGGTTACTCTTGGCACAAAAAGCAAATAAAAAGGATAAAGAGCGGTTATTACCCAAGACTCATCTAAAACTTTTGGGTTATCTCCCAATAATTACTTTTCTTTAACGCTTTTAAGTTAGGCATAAGAAGCAAGAAAAAGAATCAAGTGTTCTCAAATGAAGAAGCATTAAGACCAAATTTCTTGCCCTTACCTCTCTTACTTTTATTCTTAACCTTGGGGAAAATATGATTGTTTGGTGGAGAAGAAAGGTGCATGGTCCCCTTTCCTACATCTATTATTGATCCAAGGAGTTTTAATAGGGACCTTCCAAGTGTAATTTGTCCTTTTCCTGGACATTCAATAACAAGATAATCAGTAGAAATCATTTTCCCAAGGATCTTTGTAAACACTCCTTCAGCTATTCCAGTAAGTAATATGGTAGCATTATTAGCAAGAGATATTTCTTTTCCTCCTTCAGTAAGCCCCCAAAGATTCAAAGATTCATAAATATCTTTGGGCATAAGACAAAATTCAGACATGATATCACAACGGGCTTGAGAAGTTTCAGTGTTTATCTCAATCTTTACTGTAGGGAGACACTTTGATGGTTCAGAATTTATTGGAACATAATTATGATGCTCCCTAAGTGTATTATAGAAATCTTTTAAGCTAGCAGTGCCAGTCTCAAGAGTGTTCAATCTAGCAAATATTCTTGCGAAAGAAATATCAGTTTGGCTAGGCAAGTTGTAAGTAAGGATCAATTTCTTTATAGCATTAATAGCATCATCCTCATTACATTGGAGGAAATCTCCTCCCACAACAGCATCTAAAGCATATCTATAGCAAACAACAATTCCAAGGTAAAAACTGCTAAGGAACAAGCTTTGAGTCATTTTAGGATCAGTTTTTTCATGTAGATCAGAGATTCTAGACCAAGCCTCCTTAAAACTTTCCTCAATTCCTTGTTTAAAAGTGAAAATCATTTCCTCGGGTGACGTAGTGATTGGAGCAAGGCTAGACATGAAGGAACTTAAGATAGGAACTAATTTTTTTGTGTTTTTCAAAGAACAAAACAAGCAAACAAAGCAAAAAGAAAACTAAGCAAAACAAAAACAACAAAGTAAAGAGATTGGTTATGTGGGACTCCCCTTGTGAAGATGTCCTTGACTCCCCGGCAATGGCGCCAGAAAAGATCTTGATGTGCTCATCGTTCGACGTAGAGCTTGTTGGGAACCCCAAGAGGAAGGTATGATGAGCACAACAACAAGTTTTCCCTCAGTTATGAAACCAAGGTTTAATCGAACCAGTAGGAGCAAGGAAACACCCCAAAGGTGTTACTAGCTGAGCTTTGGCAGGGCGCACTACCGGTGCTAGTAGCAACGTGGAAACCTGCACAACACAACCACAGAACTTTGTCCCTAACTTGCGATGAGGTTGTCAATCTCACCGTGTTTTGCAGAAAACAAAGGATTAATCGTATCGAATGGAAAGAAGTAAAAGTTTGCAGAAAGTAAACACAAAGAAGTAAACAGTTTTAGATTATATGTAGATAAAAAGGACCGGGATCCATAGTTCACTAGAGGTGGCTCTCCTTAGATAGATAACATGCTGGGTGAACAAATTACATCGGGGCAATTGACAAACACCGAGAAAGCAATACATGCATATACTAATCATCTTGACTCCTTCGAGACTTGATTGGGCATTACAACATAATACATAGACCGCCATCCAACTGCATCTATGACTAATAATCCACCTTCAGGTTATCATCCGAACCCCCTCCAGTATTAAGTTGCAAGCAACAGATTATTGCTTTACAAACTGCGTGTAAAGTAAACAATACGATTGTTCTATGAACAAAGGATTGCTGTTTTCTCCCTAGTAGCAACATCACATCTAGTACCTTAGAGATTTCTGTCACTTCCCCAGATTATCAGAGGCATGAACCCACTATCGAGCATAAATACTAACTCTTGGAGTTGCTAGCATCTACTTGGACAAGATAGCTACTAACAACCGAAAGAATGCAAGATCACAAATAACAAAGACATGATAGAATCAATAATCAATCTGAAATAGCATCTCAATATCCATCGGATCCCCGCAAACACAACATGTATGAATTACAAATAGATGATCTTGATCATGAACGGAGCTCACAAGATCTAAACATGAAAGCACAAAGGAGGAGAACCAGCCATCTAGGTACTACATGGATCCATAGTCCAAGGATGAACTACTCACGCATCACACAGGAGGCTTGCATGGTGATGAAGAAGGCCTCCAGGGTGAATTCCCCTCTTCGGCAGGGTGCCGAGAAGAGCTTCAGATCCCTCCCGATCTAGGGATGGAGATGACGGAGGCTATAGACTCTTTCGTGGATTTTTGATCGGGTACTTAGGGTTTTCATCCCGAGGGCAATATATAGGCGGAAGGAGAGGCCGAGGGGGTGCCGGGAGCCACCACACCACCCCCTGGCGCAGGCCCAGCCTGGCCACGCGGCCAGGTGGTGTGGTCGACCCCTGGCCCTTCTCCGTCTCGTATTCTAGCACTTGATCCCTTCCGGAAAAATAGGCCCTTTGGCTTTTGTCCCGTCCAATTCCGAGAATATTCATTTTCTAACTTTCCTGGAACCAAAAACAGCAGAAAAAAGGCAGCTGGCACTATGGCTCTTGTTAATAGGTTAGTCCAAGAAATCATATGAAAAGTACTCCAAAGTTGGAACAAAACACAAGAAAGTGGATAAAACCAAGAATGGAACATCAAAAATTACAGATACATTTGCAATGTATCAGCCATCAAGTTCGTGAGAGCTTTAATCACTAGTTTTCTCATAACAAGTTTAATTTGGAAGGTAAACAAAAGCATGAATATACTTGGAATAGCATAAGATAGTAGGTAGGTATGGTGGACTCTTTGGAATAACTTGGTTTAGGGAGTTGGATGCATGAGTGGAACTCATACTTGGTTGTGGAGGCTAGCAAAAGACTAGGAGCGACAAACTAAGAGAGCAATAATGGCCATAATCATGTAGAGCGACAAAACATCATTGATCAAAGCATAAAGTGATACTACAAGTTGAAAACTAAAGGATCATAAAGGCTAATGGTGACTTGGGATAGTCATAACATGGTGTGAGCATGTGCCAAGTCAACCCAAATAAAGCATTAAAGGAGAATACCAGAATACTATGCTTTTAATATGCTAAAACAACACATGATCCTTCCAAGGAACATTAAGCAATCTCAATTGTTTATAACAAGTCATGCTACAACAAAGAATACTAAGCATAAAGCCAAAACAATATCAAGCATGGCATGACAAAGCATAGGCCACAGTCAAAAACAAGCTCTCTTTACCACTTAAGCATGAACTTTCCTACTCTTTTCCAATCCAAACCAAACTATTTGAAAACCAATGCATGAAAGAGGGGGTCCAACCAATTTATTCAGCAAACTAAGCAAACCAAGCAAATGAAAAACCAAAACAAAAACAAAAAAGAAGACGCTCCAAGAACAACACAACTGTGCATGAAACAATAAAAAATGAAGTGTTTGGAAGAAACCTGAAATTTTATTGATGAAGAAGGGGATGCCTTGGGCATCCCCAAGCTTTGACGCGTGTAATTCTTGGATATTTATTGGGGTGACACTCGTGGAATCCCCAAGCTTGAGCTTTAGTTCATCCTTCATCTCATTACTCATTCCTTCCATACACCTGAATTTTTTCCTTCATACAAAAATTCACACAATCTTTATTAGCAACATTAGGGCACTCAAGATAATAAGTATTTTAGGTTCAGTTTCAACACCAATAAAACACAAGCTACTGTAGAACTTCCCTCAAAAGCTCAATTCAAAAGAACTCAAAAAGGAACCAACAAGAAGCAAATGCAAATAAAGGCAGAAATCTATCAAAACAGACCAGCAGGTAAAGACGAATTTTTTCGAAGACCTTCTGTTGCTCAAATCAAAAAGTGTTGAACTAAAGAAAGTTAGATAATAACCTCCGGCAGAATCAAAAAAATTCACCCCTCAAACGGACGTACAGAGATTTTACACAAATTTTTACGGTGAAGCACATAAAGCTGTTTCGGGACAGCAACTTTCCCAATCATTACTTCTCTCTCATTAGAGGTTACTCTTGGCACAAAAAGCAAATAAAAAGGATAAGGAGCGCTTATTACAAAGGTAATAACTTCCAAAACTCAACAAAAAACTTTTGGGTTATCTCCCAATAAGTATTTTTCTTTAACGCCTTTAAGTTAGGCATGATAGTTTGAGAAGATGCTCACATAGGAAATATGAATTGAAGTATAAGAGAGCATTAAGAAGCAAATTCAAAGCACATTTAAGTCTAATCCACATCCTATGCATAGGAATCTTGTAGAGAAACAAGTCATGAAAGCACAAAGCAATGAGCATAGTAAAGCAAAACAAGTGCAACTTCAAGACTTTCAACATAAAGAGGGGAAACTTAATATTATTGAGATGCATAAAACCATGTTTCCCTCTCTCATAATAACTTTCAGTAGCATCATGAATAAAATTAACAATATAACTATCACATAAAATATTCTTATCATGAGCCACATGCATAAAATAATTAATACTCTCCACATGAACATAGTCATTCTTATTAATTATAGTCGGAGCAAATTCAACAAAATAGCTATCATTATTATTCTCATCACCATAATCATCAAATATAGGAGGCATATTGTACTCATAATTAATTTTCTCCTCAATAGTAGGTGGACTTAAAATATCATATTCATCATTGTAATCATCATATATTGGAGGCATAGTATCATCAAAGTAAGTTTTCTCCTCCATACTCAGGGGACTAAAAATATCATTTTCATCAAAACCAGGTTCCCCAAGTTTAGAATTTTCCATAGCATTAGCAATAATGGTGTTCAAGGAATTCATACTAATAACATTGCTATTAGCATGCAAATAAAGTTCCATAGGTTTTTTAATTTTCTCTTCAAACACTTCATGTCCTAACTCAAGATAAATACTATAAAGCTCTCTAATTTTTTTGTTGTTTTCCATTAAGCCTAACTAGTGAAAATAAAAACAAGAAACAAAAAGACAAAATTGCAAAATCTAAAGGAAATAACTTCGAGCACTCACACCGGAGGATGTGAGTACCTTTTACCTTACCTCCCTAGCAACGACGCCAGAAAATAGCTTGATGTCTACGCACTTCTATACTTGTACACAGTTGTTGGGCCTTGATACATTGCAAATGTATCTATAATTTTTGATGTTCCATGCTTGGTTTTATCCACTTTCTTGTGTTTTGTTCCAACTTTGGAGTACTTTTCATATGATTTCTTGGACTAACCTATTAACAAGAGCCATAGTGCCAGCTTCCTGTTTTCTGCTGTTTTTGGTTCCAGGAAAGTTAGAAAATGAATAGTCTCGGAATTGGACGGGACAAAAGCCAAAGTGCCTATTTTTCCGGAAGGGATCAAGTGCCAGAATACGAGACAGAGAAAGGTCTGGGGGCCACCACACCACCTGGCCGCGTGGCCAGGACCGTCCCGTGCCAAGGGGTGGTGTGGCCGCTCCCGGCACCCCCTCGGCCACTCCTTCCGCATATATATTGCCCTCGGGACGAAAACGCTAAGTACCCGATCAAAAATCCACGAAAGAGTCTATAGCCGCTGTCATCTCCATCCCTAGATCGGAGGATCAAGCTCTTCCGGCACCACTGCGGAGAGGGAATTCACCCTGGAGGCCTTCTTCATCACCATGCAAGCCTCCGGTGTGATGCGTGAGTAGTTCATCCTTGGACTACGGATCCATGTAGTAGCTAGATGGCTGGTTCTCCTCCTTTGTGCTTTCATGTTTAGATCTTGTTGCAAACGGTGTATCAATGCTTAGAAACAAGGCCTAGGGATCATACTTTCACTAGTGAAAACTCTCTCATAAATATATTATCTTCATGATACTACTCTTAACTACTCTCCGGTTGGACACTCTAATCGATGGTAGGGCTATAACAACACACCTCAAAGTAAGCCTTTCCCATCTAGAAAACCCCACACTGTCACCTTGAGCACTAGATGGTTCCAACAAACACCAAATTTCATAGAGACATCCAACTCCAAATATAACTCATAATAAGTATTTGTAATCTCTAGCCTAAGTGCCACCATGGTGTGCACAATGTCACTTTCACACACATGGGGAGAGCAGAGATCTATTAAAGCACTTAAGTAGCAAGGTAGATCTATAGATTACAAGCTCATGATCTCAATAAGATCATGCATAGAGAGAGAGATGAACACGTAGCTACCGGTAGAACCCGTAGCCTCGAGAGAGAACTACTCCCTCCTCATCATGGGAATCAGCAACAACGATGGAGATGGTGGTGGAGATCGATGGAGATGGCTCCGGGGGCACTTCCCCATCCCGGCAGGGTGCCGGAACAGAGACTTTCTGTCCCCCGAATCTTCCCTTCAGTGGCGGCAGCGCTGTGGAACTTTTCGTGGCTGGAGGCTTGATGATTTAGGGTTTATGCATCGGGAGGCTCTTATGGGCGAGAGGGGAGACCGAGGGGGTGCCAGAGGGGCCCACACCATCCCTAGCGCGGCCTGGCATGGCCCGCGCCACCAGGTGGTGTGGCTAGCCCCTGGCCCCTCTTCGTCTCATCTTCTGGCTCCGTGATTCTTCCGGTAAAATATCGACTTTGGCTTTTGACCGGTCCAATTCCGAGAATATTGATTTTCTAACTTTCCTGGAACCAAAAACAGCAGAAAACAGGCAGCTGGCACTGTGGCTCTTGTTAATAGGTTAGTCCAAGAAATCATATGAAAAGTACTCCAAAGTGTGGACAAAACATAAGAAAGTAGATAAAACCAAGCATGAAAGATAAAATTCTAGCAATAAGACAAAGCAACTATGTTGTAACATGAAAAGGTACAAACAAAAGATTCATGAATAACAATGCTTTGCAAGACGTTTGTTTGTTTCACATAAAGAAAACATAGCATAATGGCATTCAGCTTGTCCCTCATAGAGTAGCAAAACATAAATGCATAAGACACCTTTAAATTTCATAAGAGTGACTAGATACAAGTAGTTTAAAACAAGCAATATCAAGTTATGCATCAATCAACTAGTCTTGGGACAATACACATAGGACTAAGAATGGACACTATGCTCTCAAAGTAGGTGCATAAAGGTAGAAGGGGGAGACTCAACATGAAAGTAATAGAAAGGCCTTCATAGAAGGAAGTAGGGATTCAAGTCTCATAAATAGCTTCCAAAAATTATGGTACTTGTTAGCTTTCAGCTCTCATTGCCCTATCATAAGCATCTTGAAGGTGATTAAGGTTAAAGTGACACAACGAAGAGGATATGCTTGACAAGTTATAAGCTAAAATCTCCCGCCCCTTACTTATGAAGACCGAACCTCATGCTACTCAACTTTAGTCACAAGTAAGCTCTTGTCATTGTAAGTACATATGTATCATAAAGAACCGCCAACGGGGTACCCCTTGCACATGATACAGGAGCTATCCCATAATCAAAATGACAAGGCAAGCAGACAATGAGCATCTCAGCGATCTTTTTATTTGCTATTTGCATAGGTTTTTATTGAGGATGCTTCATAGAGTGCTCATTATGGTGATGCTGCAAGTTTCAACCATGATTAGGAATGGCTTAGGCCAGCGGCCTAGGCGTTTCTCTAACACACATACAAACTCCATGATCTTACAAGTTCCACTTTTATTTCACACCGCCGGGATCCATAAGCAAAAGAACATGATATCAACGGGGTACAAAGTACAAGTGCAATGTTGAAAGCGTTCCCCATGATACATGGTTCTGCTAATTTCAACTTATAAAGTGCAAGCATATATGCAACAAAGATGGACACAATGGTTCAAGTTTATTAGATGCAAAATAGTAAAGTGTGCCATTGATGTGCTCGTCGTTCGACGTAGAGCTCGTTGGGAACCCCAAGAGGAAGGTATGATGAGCACAGCATCAAGTTTTCCCTCAGTTATTAAACCAAGGTTTAATCGAACCAGTAGGAGCAAGGAAACACCCCAAAGGTGTTACTAGCTGAGCTTTGGCAGGGCGCACTATTTCAGATTGATTATTCATCTATTTGTAGTTCACCATTAAATCAAGATCATCTATTTGTAATTCATACATGTTGTGTTTGCGGGGATCCAATGGATATTGAGATGCTATTTCAGATTGATTATTGATTCTATCATGTCTTTGTTATTTGTGATCTTGCATGGTTTCCGTTGTTAGTAGCTATCTTGGCCAAGTAGATGCTAGCAACTCCAAGAGTTAGTATTTATGCTCGATAGTGGGTTCATGCCTCTGGTAATCTGGGGAAGTGACAGAAATCTCTAAGATACTAGATGTGTTGTTGCTACTAGGGAGAAAACAACAATCCTTTGTTCATAGAACAATCATATTGTTTACTTTAACGCAGTTCGTAAAGCAATAATCTGTTGCTTGCAACTTAATACTGGAGGGGGTTCGGATGATAACCTGAAGGTGGATTACTAGTCATAGATGCAGTTGGATGGCGGTCTATGTATTATGTTGTAATGCCCAATCAAGTCTCAAAGGATTCAAATGATTAGTATATGCATGTATTGATTTCTCGGTGTTTATCAATTGCCCCACTGTAATTTGTTCACCCAGCATGTTATCTATCTAAGGAGAGCCACCTCTAGTGAACTATGGATCCCGGTCCTTGTCTTTTACATACAATCTACAATCTTTTTACTATTTTGTGTTTACTTTCTGCAAACTTTCACTTCTTTCCATTCGATACGTTTAATCTTTTGTTTTCCGCAAAACACGGTGAGATTGACAACCTCATCGCAAGTTGTGGACAAATTTCTGTGGTTGTGTTGTGCAGGTCTCCATGTTGCTACTAGCACCGGTAGTGCGCCCTACCAAAGCTCAGCTAGCAACACCTTTGGGGTGTTTCCTTGCTCCTACTGGTTCGATTAAACCTTGGTTTCATAACTGAGGGAAAACTTGCTGCTATGCTCATCGTACCTTCCTCTTGGGGTTCCCAACAAGCTCTACATCGAACGACGAGCACATCAAGATCTTTTCTGGCGCCGTTGCCGGGGAGTCAAGGACATCTTCACAAGGGGAGTCCCTCATAACCAATCTCTTTACTTTGTTGTTTTTGTTTTGCTTAGTTTTCTTTTTGCTTTGTTTGCTTGTTTTGTTCTTCAAAAAACACAAAAAAATAGTTTTGCTTGTTTGCTTTCTTATTCAAAAACCCAAAAAAATGACTACTCTTGAAAACACTAAGTTGTGTGACTTCACTGGCACCAACAACAATGATTTTATGAGCACACCTATTGCTCCACCTGTGGCTGAAAATACTTTCTTTGAGATAAAACCTGCTTTGCTCAATCTTGTTATGAGAGAAAAATTTTCTGGTATTGGTAATGAAGATGCTGCTTCCCATCTAAATAACTTTTTGAACTTTGTGAAATGCAAAAGCATAGGGATATAGATGGTGATATTATTAAGCTGAAATTGTTTCCTTTCTCTTTGAGAGGAAAAGCTAAATAATGGTTGAATTCCTTAACTAGGAATAGTATTGATTCTTGGACTAAATGCAAAGATGCTTTCATTGGAAAATACTATCCTCCTGCTAAGATTATATCCATGAGAAGTGAAATAATGAAGTTTAAACAACTTGATAATGAGCATGTTGCTCAAGCTTGGGAAAGAATGAAATCTTTGGTAAAGAATTGTCCCACTCATGGACTGACTGCTTGGATGATCATCCAAACTTTTTATGCAGGATTGAACTATTCTTCAAGGAACCTATTGGATTCTGCTACTGGAGGTACCTTTATGACCATCACTTTGGGTGCTGCAACAAAACTTCTAGACAATATGATGGTTAATTATTCCGAATGGCATACTGAGAGATCTCCACAAGGTAAGAAGGTAAATTCTGTTGAGGAAACTTCCTCCTTGAGTGATAAGATTGATATTATTATGTCTATGCTTGTTAATGGGAAAGCCCATATTGATCCAAATAATGTTCCTTTAGCTTCTTTAGTTGCTCAAGAAGAGCAAGTTGATGTGAACTTCATAAGAAATAATAATTTTGGCAACAATGCTTATGGTAATAATGCTTATAGGAACAATTTTGGTAACAACAATTATAAGCCATATCCTCCCAACAATGGTAATGCTTATGGAAATTCTTACAACAATAATAAGAGTGCTCCCTCTAAACTTGATGTTATGCTTAAAGAGTTTATTAGTAAACAAACTGCTTTCAATAAAACTATTGAGGAAAAACTCTCTAATGCTGAAAGAAATATAACATATTTGGCTGAAACTCAATCCTCTTTGAATAAAATGGCTGCTAAACCTAAAACTAATGATAAACCCTTTGTAGCTACCAATGCTATACAAGTAAGAATTGATGAAAATGTTAGACTATTAGCTGAATTACATGCTAAGTGGGAAAGAGAAGATGAAATTCCTAGAAACATTAGTGTTTCTACTATCACCACTACTAGTGTTGAGGCTAGTAATAGTTCTACTACTTTAGATGATAAAGTTGATTTTGATCTTGATGGTTGCAATATCTCTGAAGTTATTAAGTTCCTACAAAAGCTTGCTAAAAGTCCTAATGCTAGTGCTATGAACATGGCCTTTACAAAACACATTACCGATGCTCTCATAAAGATTAAGGAAGAAAAGATGAAACATAAAGCTTCTATTCCTATAAAACAAGAGGATGGTTGGGAACCCATCATTAATATGAAAGTGAATGACTTTGATTTCAAAGCTTTGTGTGATCTTGATAGTAGTGTTTCTATTATGCCTAGAAGGATTTATGATATGCTTGATTTGCCTCCTCTTGAAGATTGTTATTTGAATGTCCCACTTGATGATAATGTTAAAAAGAAACTCATGGGGAGTCTTAATGATGTTCTTATTATGGTTAACGATTCCTATGTCCCCGTTGATTTCTATGTTTTGGATGTTGAATACAATGCTTCTTGTCCTATTACTTTAGGAAGACCTTTTCTTAGAACTGTTGGTGCCATCATTGATATGAAAGAAGGCACCATTAAATATCAAGTCCCACTCAAGAAAGTTATAGAACACTTACCTAAAAAAATAGAAAAGATTTCTTTTGCTTCTCCTATGAAAACAAAATTTGGTCTTAATGCTTCTTCATTTGAGAACACTTGATTCTTTCTTTGCTTCTTATGCGTAACTTAAAGGCGTTAAAGAAAAGTACTTATTGGGAGATAATCCTAAAGTTTTAGATGAGTCTTGGAAGTTATTACCTCTGTAATAACCTCTCCTTGTCCTTTTTATTTGCTTTTTGTGCCAAGAGTAACCTCTAATGAGAGTGAAGTAATGATTGGGAAAGTTGCTGTCCCGAAACAGATTTTTGTGCTTCACCGTAAAAATTCGTGAGAGAGCTCTGTATGTCGGATTGAGCTGTACGTTTTTGTGCTTCTGCCCCAGGTTGTTATCTAACTTTCGTTAGTTCAACACCTTTTGATTTGAGCAACAAAATGTCTTCGAAAAAATTCGTCTTTACCTGCTGGTCTGTTTTGACAGATTTCTGCCATTTTCTGCATTTGCTTCTTGTGGATTCCTTTTTGAGTTCTTTTGGAGAATTGAGCTTTTTGAGGGAAGTGCTACAGTAGCTAGTGTTCTAATGGATGCTTATTTGGTGTTAGAACTGAACCTTAAGACTTATTTATCTTGAGTGTACTAATGTTGCTAATAAAGATTGTGTGAAGTTTTGTATGAAGGAAAATTTTCAGGTGTATGGAAGGAATGAGTAATGAGATGAAGGATGGACTAAAGCTCAAGCTTGGGGATGCCACGCGTGTCACCCCAAGAAATATCCAAGAAGTACAAGCGTCAAAGCTTGGGGATGCCCAAGGCATCCCCTTCTCCGTCAATAAAAATCCCAGGTTTCTTCCAAACGCTTCATTTTTATTCTTTCATGCATAGTTGTGTTGTTCTTGGAGCGTCTTCTTTTTCGTTTTGGTTTTGGTTTTTAGTTTGCTTGGTTTGCTTAGTTTTCTGAATAAATTGGTTGGACCCCCTCTTTCAGACATTGGTTTGCAAATAGTTTGGTTTGGTTTGGAAAAGAGTAGGAAAGTTCATACTTATGTGGTAAAAAGAGCTTGTTTTTGACTGTGGCCTCTGCTTTGTCATGCCATGCTTGATATTGTTTTGGCTTTATGCTTAGTATTCTTTGCTGTAGCATGACTTGTTATAAACAATTGAGATTGCTTAATGTGCCTTGGATGAATTATGCGTTGTTTTAGCATATTAAAGCATAGTATAGTGGTATTCTCCTTTGATGCTTTATTTTGGTTGACTTGGCGCATGCTCACACCATGTTATGACTATCTCAAGTCACCATAGACTTTATGATCCTTTAGTTTTCAACTTGTAGTATCACTTTATGCTTTGATCAATGATGTTTTGTCGCTCTGCATGATTATGGCCATTATTGCTCTCTTAGTTTGTCGCTCCCAGTCTTTTGCTAGCCTCCACAACCAAGTATGAGTTCCACTCATGCATCCAAATCCCTAAACCAAGTTATTCCAAAGAGTCCACCATACCTACCTACTAGCTTATGCTATTCCAAGTATATTCATGCTTTTGTTTACCTTCCAAATTAAACTTGTTATGAGAAAACTAGTGATTAAAGCTCTCACGAACTTGATGGCACACTTTAGTTTTTGCCTCTAATAAACATGAACCATTGGGTCCTTCTTTGTTGCGTATATGCTTGCGCTTTATAAGTTGAAATTAGCAGAACCATGTTTCATGGGGAACGCTTTCAACATTGCACTTGTAATTTGTACCCCGTTGATATCATGTTCTTTTTCTTACGGATCCCAGCGGTGTGAAATAAAAGTGGAACTTGTAAGATCATGGAGTTTGTATGTGTGTTAGAAAAATGCCTGGGCCGCTAGCCTAAGCCATGCCTAATCATGGTGGAAACTTGCAGCATCACCATAATGAGCACTCTATGAAGCATCCTCAATAAAAACCTATGCAAATAGCAAATAAAAAGATCGCTGAGATGCTCATTGTCTGCTTGCCTTGTCATTTTGATTATGGGAAAGCTCCCGTATCATGTGCAAGGGGTACCCCGTTGGCGGTTCTTAATGATACACATATACTTACAATTACAAGACCTTACTCGTGACTGAAGTTGAGTAGCATGAGGATCGGTCTTCGTAAGTAAGGGGCATGAGATTTCGGTTTATAACTTGTCAAGCATATCCTCTTAGTTGTGTCACTTTAACCTTAACCACTTAAAGGTGCTTATGATATGGGCAATGAGATCTGAAAGCTATAAGTACCATAATTTTTGGAAGCTCTTTATGAGACTTGAATCCCTACTTCCTTTTACAAAGGCCTTTCTTACACCATTATATTGAGTCTCCACCTTCTATCTTTATGCACTTACTTTGAGAGCATAGTGGCCATTCTTAGTTCTATGTGCATTGTCCCAAGGCTAGTTGATTGATGCATAACTTGATATTGCTTGTTTTAAACTATTGTATCTAGTCACTCTTATGAACTTTGAAGGTGTCCTATGCATTTATATTTGCTACTCTATTGAGGGACAAGCTGAATACTATTATACTATGTTTTCTTTATGTGAAACAAACAAACGTCTTGCAAAGCATTATTATTCATGAATCTTTTGTTTGTGCCTTTTCATGTTGCATCATAGTTTCTTTGCTTATTGCTAGAACTTTGTCTTTCATGTTATGATTGAAGTACTATGATCCCAGCTTTGAATGTTTTGCAAATACTTTGATCAAGTCTTTGATGGTGCATGTCACCTCAAAAATTATTCTTTCTTTTTTATCACTTACCTACTCGAGGACAAGCAGGAGTTAAGCTTGGGGATGTTGATACATTGCAAATGTATCTATAATTTTTGATATTCCATGCTTGGTTTTATCCACTTTCTTGTGTTTTGTTCCAACTTTGGAGTACTTTTCATATGATTTCTTGGACTAACCTATTAACAAGAGCCACAGTGCCAGCTGCCTGTTTTCTGCAGTTTTTGGTTCCAGGAAAGTCAGAAAATGAATATTCTCGGAATTGGACGGGACAAAAGCCAAAGTGCCTATTTTTCGGAAGGGATCAAGTGCCAGAATACGAGACAGAGAAGGGCCTAGGGGCCACCACACCACCTGGCCGCGCGGCCAGGCCTGGCCCTTGCCAGGGGGTGGTGTGGCCGCTCCCGACACCCCCTCGGCCTCTCCTTCCGCCTATATATTGCCCTCGGTACGAAAACCCTAAGTACTCGATCAAAAATCCACGAAAGAGTCTGTAGCCGCCGTCATCTCCATCCCTAGATTGGGAGGGATCTGAAGCTCTTCCCGGCACCCTGCCGGAGAGGGGAATTCACCCAGGAGGCCTTCTTCATCACCATGCAAGCCTCCGGTGTGATGCGTGAGTAGTTCATCCTTGGACTACGGATCCATGTAGTAGCTAGATGGCTGGTTCTCCTCCTTTGTGCTTTCATGTTTTGATCTTGTGAGCTCCGTTCATGATCAAGATCATCTATTTGTAATTCATACATGTTGTGTTTGTGGGGATCCGATGGATATTGAGATGCTATTTCAGATTCATTATTGATTCTATCATATCTTTGTTATTTGTGATCTTGCATGCTTTCCTTTGTTAGTAGCTATCTTGGCCAAGTAGATGCTAGCAACTCCAAGAGTTAGTATTTATGCTCGATAGTGGGTTCATGCCTCCGTAACTGGGGAAGTGACAGAAATCTCTAAGGTACTAGATGTGCTGTTGCTACTAGGGAGAAAACAACAATCCTTTGTTCATAGAACAATCGTATTGTTTACTTTACACGCAGTTCGTAAAGCAATAATCTGTTGCTTGCAACTTAATACTGGAGGGGGTTCGGATGATAAGCTGAAGGTGGATTATTAGTCATAGATGCAGTTGGATGGCGGTCTATGTATTATGTTGTAATGCCCAATCAAGTCTCAAAGGAGTCAAGATGATCAGTATATGCATGTATTGCTTTCTCGGTGTTTGTCAATTTCCCCGCTGTAATTTATTCACCCAGCATGTTATCTATCTAAGGAGAGCCACCTCTAGTGAACTATGGATCCCGGTCCTTGTCTTTTACATACAATCTACAATCTTTTACTATTTTGTGTTTACTTTCTGCAAACTTTCACTTCTTTCCATTCGATACGTTTAATCCTTTGTTTTCCTCAAAACACGGTGAGATTGACAACCTCATCGCAAGTTGGGGACAAAGTTCTGTGGTTGTGTTGTGCAGGTCTCCACGTTGCTACTAGCACCGTAGTAGCTCGCCAAAGCTCAGGTAGTAACACCTTTGGGGTGTTTCCTTGCTCCTACTGGTTCGATTAAATCTTGGTTTCATAACTGAGGGAAAACTTGCTGTTGTGCTCATCATACCTTCCTCTTGGGTTTCCCAACGAGCTCTACATCGAACGACGAGCACATCAGGCCTCCAAGTGCAGAGGTTTGTAGAACAGCAGCAAGTTTTCCCTTAAGTGGATCACCCAAGGTTTATCGAACTCAAGGAGGAAGTGGTCAAAGGTATCCCCTCTCAAGCAACCCTGCAATCAAGATACAAGAAGTCTCTTGTGTCCCCAACACACCCAATACACTTGTCAGGTGTATAGGTGCACTAGTTAAGTGAAGAGATAGTAAAATACAAGTGATATAGATAATTATAAGTGGTAACGGTGATAGAAAATAGCTTGCTGGCGTGTGGTTGACGTGGGAAAAGACTAAAGGCAAACTGAAATAAAGAAGGAAGCAATTAAACATGTAACAGATCTAGTTGCAAATGGTGTATCAATGCTTAGAAACAAGGCCTAGGGATCATACTTTCACTAGTGAACACTCTCTCATAAATATATTATCTTCATGATACTACTCTTAACTACTCTCCGGTTGGACACTCTAATCGATGGTAGGGGTATAACAACACACCTCAAAGTAAGCCTTTCCCATCTAGAAAACCCCACACTATCACCTTGAGCACTAGATGGTTCCAACAAACACCACAATTTCATAGAGACATCCAACTCCAAATATAACTCATAACAAATATTTGTAATCTCTAGCCTAAGTGCCACCATGGTGTGCACGCTGTCACTTTCACACACATGGGGAGAGCAGAGATCTATTAAAGCACGTGAGTAGCAAGGTAGATCTATAGATTACAAGCTCATGATCTTAATAAGATCATGCATAGAGAGAGATGAACACATAGCTACCGTTAGAACCCTTAGCCTCGAGAGAGAACTACTCCCTCCTCATCATGGGAATCAGCAACAACGATGGAGATGGTGGTGGAGATCGATGGAGATGGCTCCGAGGGAACTTCCCTATCCCGACAGGTTGCCGGAACAGAGACTTTCTGTCCCCCGAATCTCCCCTTCGATGGCGGCGGCGCTGCGAAACTTTTCGTGGCTGGAGGCTTGATGATTTAGGGTTTATGCATCAGGAGGCTCTTATAGGTGAGAGGGAAGACCGAGGGGGTGCTGGAGGGGCCCACACCACCCCCTGGCGCGACCTGGCCTGGCCCACGCCACTAGGTGGGGTGGCCAGCCCCTGGCCCCTCTCCGTCTCGTCTTCTGGCTCCGTGAGTAAAATATAGACTTTGGCTTTCGTCCGGTCCAATTCCGAGAATATTGATTTCTGACTTTCCTGGAACCAAAAACAACAGAAAACAGGCAGCTGGCACTATGGCTCTTGTTAATAGGTTAGTCCAAGAAATCATATGAAAAGTACTCCAAAGTTTGGACAAAAGATAAGAAAGTAGATAAAACCAAGCATGGAACATCAAAAATTATAGATACGTTTGCAACGTATCACTCATCTAGGGCATTAGTGGCAAAAGCTTTCTGACATGTGTTTTACTGGCCAAGTGCCTTGGAGTAGGTCGAGGAACTAGTAAGGAAATGTAATGGCTGTCAGACATACACTACCAAGGCACATCTGCCAATGTTGGAACTCAAAATTATACCAATCACTTGTCCATTTGCTGTATGGTGCTTGGATATGGTGGGATCATTTAAGTCAACTAAGGGAAATATGACCCATATCTTAGTCATGGTGGACAAGTTTACAAAATGGATTGAAGTAAAGACAATAAGGAAGTGTGATGGAGCTACCACCATGATGTTCCTCAAGGATATCATCTTGAGATGCGGCTATCCGCACAGTATCATAACAAATAATGGCACCAATTTCGCTGAAGGAGCATTTACCCGATTTTGCCGAGATAAGAAGATTTGGCTAGATGTCGCATCAGTGGCCCACCCCGCATCGAACATATAAGTGGAAAGATACAACAGACTAGTAGTGTCCGGGATAAAACCCCGGCTCATTGAGTGTCGTTGTATTGGGAATGGTAGTACCTAAGAAGGTTAGATAAAGGTGTGGGGACTAACGGGGAAGCTATCGACGGTGTCCGCAGGCGGGATTGGATACAAGCAAGCGTGAATGGGCAGGAAGTACCCAGGTTCGGAGCCCTCGTGATGAGGTAAAACACCTACTCCTGCCGGATCTGACTATGGGGGATATACGAACTACAAGTGCTCCTTGAGCTGTATTCTCTAGCTACTGCCTTAAATGCCCTAAGGCTAACCCTTACTACTGAGGCCTTGCCTCTCCTTATATAGGCAGAGAGGCAATCTCACCGGGCCAGATCCGATTGGCGGGCCCCAGGGGTCCCAACCGACGGTCATCTATGATCCGTGCGGTATGTCCCATCGGAGTATGAGCGGTATGGCTGTCGTAGGCACAATGGACGCCGTGCGAGCCTGTCGTCAGCATCGGGCCACTGTTCCTGCGTCATCCCCGCAAAGTCTTCGGTATGGCCGAGTAGTTGCCGGGCTTGTCATCGTACAGGGCGTACTGTGCACTGATCCACACGTCGTCCTGTCTCCTTGATTGGTTCCGGCTAGGTCGATGTAGCCAGCTGCTTCTTGCCAATCCGGCTACCATGCGGTAGCTGGCCTGACCTGCCATGTCCGGCTGCATTGGGCCAGCCAGACGTGATCCGACTGCCCTGTTTCTTGTCCGGTTGGGGTATCTAGGGATCATCCCCCCGATACTAGCCCCCGAGCGCGTGTGCATTCCGCCCTTAGGCGAAATGCGCGCGTGCTCCCTCTTGGTTTTGAATTTGTGACCGGCTACGCCTGGCGATTGCGCTACCCGTGACGTCAGTGCTGATGTCGGCCACGCGCGCACGCGCCATCGTTGCTCTGTGGCGGGCAGCGTAACATCCCGTCGCACGTCGCCTCAAGAAACTGCTGCCCGGCGCTTCGGTTCCCGCTCCAGGATCTTCTGCGCATCCCGCATCGGCACACGGGATCTGGGCGGTGGTTGGGGTAAGGGTTGCCTGGATGAATGACACGTGGCGCCGCGGACGGCTGCCCTTCCGGCCCTTTAAAGGGACGCCGCGGAGGGAGGGGGGGGCAGTTTCTTCCCTTCGCTCCCCCGCTTCTAGTTGCTCTCTTTCCTTCTGCGCTCCTGCCCTCTGCGCTCCTCCTTTGCCGTCGCTGTAGCCCGCTGCGCCGCCTGTTCATCGTCGGCGGCAGTACGGGCCACCGCCACTCCTCCGCCGCCGCACCTGCTTGTTAGCCGGAGATGGCAGCCGAACGCGGAGCCTGGTGTGGCTCCTCCGTCACGGAGGACCACATCCAGAAATACCGTGCTACCCGCGTCCTTCCGCCGGAGGAGGAGGTGGCGGTGTGGCTAGCACCGGCGGGAGAGGTGTTGCCGCACCCGACGGAGGGAGAGCGGGTCGTCTTCCTCTCGCATCTGGCGCGCGGGTTCGCGTTGCCGGTGCGTCCCTTCTTCCTCATGTTCTTGGCCTTCTTCGACCTCCGCCTCCATCATCTCGTCGCCAACGCAATCGGAACGCTGGCGCACTTCATGGCGTTCTGCGAGAGTTATCTCGGGATCCAGCCGGATCTTGGGCTCTTCTGCCGGCTCTTCCGAGTCCGGCCGCAGGTGCAGTTCACAAAGGGGCCACTAGTCGTCTGTGGCGGCGCCTCCATCTACTCCCGCGCGCAGACCGGCTACCCGAAGTTCCGGCTGCATGACACGTAGGCCTGGGCGTTCGGTCTGTTCGGTTTGTTCGGTCCGGTCTTCTCGGTCATTCAAAATTTCGGTCATCTAGAAATGCTACCAGAATTACATTCGGTCTTTTCGGTCTTTCTATATTCGGTCTTCGGTCTTCGGTCTTTTCGGTCCGGTCTTCGGTCATGACCAAATAGACCGAATTTACAAAAATTCGCAGCAAATCAAGAAATTATTTCCAACAAAATTAGCACACGATACAAGATGGAATAAGAATCAAGACAAGATATGTAAGCAGTCTCATGAGTAACTAGACGGAGCAGTCCAGCAGGCTTGTCTGGTGCGAAGGGTGTACGTAGTCTACAACTCTATAATGGCCAGGACAGTACATGGATGCTTTCTCTGTGTGTACCTTTAATTAGCACTAGTGACTATCCTTTTCTAGAGAACGAATAAAGACAAGGTCATGGGCTATGGTGGCCTATACGGACTAGAGTGGCAATAATGAGCATGCAAAATAATTGAGGAAAGATGGGCTTAGAATATGAAAAGTACTCCAAAGTTTAAACAAAACATAAGAAAGTAGATAAAACCAAACATGAACATCAAAAACTATAGATACGTTTGCAATGTATCACTCATCTAGGGCATTAATGGCAAAGGCTTTCTGACATGTGTTTTACTGGCCAAGTGCCTTGGAGCAGGTCGAGGAACTAGTAAGGAAATGTAATGGCTGTCAGACATACACTACCAAGACACATCTGCCAATGTCGGAACTCAAAATTATACCAATCACTTGTCCATTTGCTGTATGGTGCTTGGATATGGTGGGATCATTTAAGTCGACTAAGGGAAATATGACCCATATCTTGGTCATGGTGGACAAGTTTACAAAATGGATTGAAGTAAAGACAATAAGGAAGTGTGATGGAGCTACCACCATCATGTTCCTCAAGGATATCATCTTGAGATACGGCTATCCGCACAGTATCATAAAAAATAATGGCACCAATTTCGCTGAAGGAGCATTTGCCCGATTTTGCCGAGATAAGAAGATTTGGCTAGATGTCGCATCAGTGGCCCACCCCGCATCGAACAGATAAGTGGAAAGATACAACAGACTAGTAGTGTCCGGGATAAAACCCCGGCTCATTGAGTGTCGTTGTATTGGGAATGGTAGTACCTAAGAAGGTTAGATAAAGGTGTGGGGACTAACGGGGAAGCTATCGACGGTGTCCGCAGGCGGGATTGGATACAAGCAAGCGTAGCTGGACGCAGGAAGTACCCAGGTTCG
Organism: Avena insularis; assembly: GCA_023614405.1. Classification (NCBI taxonomy): domain Eukaryota; kingdom Viridiplantae; phylum Streptophyta; class Magnoliopsida; order Poales; family Poaceae; genus Avena; species Avena insularis. The sequence goes on from CM042694.1 coordinate 104,997,499, forward strand.
GAGCCCTCGTGATGAGGTAAAACACCTACTCCTGCCGGATCTGACTATGGGGGATATACGAACTACAAGTGCTCCTTGAGCTGTATTCTCTAGCTACTGCCTTAAATGCCCTAAGGCTAACCCTTACTACTGAGGCCTTGCCTCTCCTTATATAGGCAGAGAGGCAATGGTCTCACTAGCCAGTCCGACTGGCGGGCCCACAGGCAGGTCCTAGCCGACTGGTCATCTATAGTATCCAGTACGGTATGTCCCATCGGAGTATGAGTGGTATGGCTGTCGTAGGCACAGTGGACGCCATGCGAGCTTGTTGTCAGCATCGGGCCACTGTTCCTACGTCATCCCCGCAAAGTCTTCGGTATGGCCGAGTAGTTGCCGCCCTTGTCATCGTACAGGGCGTACCGTGCACTGATCCACACGTCGTCATGTCTCCTTGATTGGTTCCGGCTACGTCGATGTAGCCGGCTGCTTCTTGCCGATCCGGCTACCATGCGGTAGCTGGCCTGACCTGCCTTGTCCGGCTGCATTGGGCCAGCCGGACGTGATCCGACTGCCCTGTTTCTTGTTCGGTTGGGGTATCTGGGGATCATCCCCCCGATACTAGCCCCCGAGCGCGAATGGATTCCGCCCTTAGGAGAAATGTGCGCGCGCTCCCTCTTGGTTTTGAATTTGTGACCGGCTACGCCTGGCGGTTGCGCTACCCGTGACGTCAGTGCTGACGCCGGCCACGCGCGCACGCGCCATCATTGCTCTGCGGCGGGCAGCGTAACGTCCCGTCGCACGTCGCCTCGGGAAACTGCTGCCCGGCGCTTTGGTTCCCGCTCCAGGATCTTCTGCGCATCCCGCATCGGCACACGGGATCTGGGCGGCGGTTGGGGTAAGGGTTGCCTGGATGAATGCCACGTGGCGCCGCGGACGGCTGCCCTTCCGGCCCTTTAAAGGGACGCCGCGGGGGGAGGGGGAGGGAGGGGCAGTTTCTTCGCCGCTCCCCGCTTCGGTTGCTCTCTTTCGCCTGCGCTCACGCCTCTGCGATCCTCCTTTGCCGTCGCTGTAGCCCGCTGCGCCGCCTGTTCGTCGTCGGCGGCAGTACGGGCCACCGCCACTCCTCCGCCGCCGCGCCTGCTTGTCAGCTGGAGATGACAGCCGAACGCGGAGCCTGGTGTGGCTCCTCCGTCACGGAGGACCACATCCAGAAATACCGTGCTACCCGCATCCTTCCGCCGGAGGAGGAGGTGGCGGTACGGCTAGCACCGGCGGGAGAGGTGTCGCCGCACCCGACGGAGGGAGAGCGGGTCATCTTCCTCTCGCATCTGGCGCGCGGGTTCGCGTTGCCGGTGCGTCCCTTCTTCCTCACGTTCTTGGCCTTCTTCGACCTCCGCCTCCATCATCTCGGCGCCAACGCAATCGGAACGCTGGCGCACTTCATGGCGTTCTGCGAGAGTTATCTCGGGATCCAGCCGGATCTCGGGCTCTTCTGCCGTCTCTTCCGAGTCCGGCCGCAGGTGCAGTTCACAAAGGGGCCACTAGTCGTCTGTGGCGGCGCCTCCATCTACTCCCGCGCGCAGACCGGCTACCCGAAGTTTCGGCTGCATGACACGTAGGCCTGGGCGTTCGGTCTGTTCGATTTGTTCGGTCCGGTCTTTTCGGTCATTCAAAATTTCGGTCATCTAGAAATGCTACCCGAATTACATTCGGTCTTTTTGGTCTTTCTATATTCGGTCTTCGGTCTTCGGTCATGACCAAATAGACCGAATTTACAAAAATTCGCAGCAAATCAAGAAATTATTTCCAACAAAATTAGCACACGATACAAGATGGAATAAAAATCAAGACAAGATATGCAAGCAGTCTTAGGAGTAACTAGACGGAGCAGTCCAGCAGGCTTGTCTGGTGCGAAGGGTGTACGTAGTCTACGACTCTATAGTGGCCAGGACAGTACATGGATGCTTTCTCTGTGTGTACCTTTAATTGGCACTAGTGACTATCCTTTTCTAGAGAACCAATAAAGACAAGGTCATGGGCTATGGTGGCCTATACGGACTAGAGTGGCAATAATGAGCATGCAAAATAATTGAAGAAAGATGGGCTTAGAATATTTTGGTTCATTCGGTCATCTGAGACGAAGGACCGAAGTATCCAAATTTAGTTCAGTCATCTTGTTTTGAAGACCGAAATTATTTCGGTCTCCCAATATATGGTTAGTTCGGTTTTCGGTCTCGGTTTTTTCGGTTCGGTTTTGGTCTTCGGTTTTTTGTGCCCGGCCTAGGCCTGGCGTTCGGTCTGTTCGGTTTGTTCGGTCCGGTCTTTTCAGTCATTCAAAATTTCGGTCATCTAGAAATGCTACCTGAATTACATTCGGTCTTTTCGGTCTTTCTATATTCGGTCTTCGGTCTTTTTGGTCCGGTCTTCGGTCATGACTAAATAGACCGAATTTACAAAAATTCACAGCAAATCAAGAAATTATTTCCAACAAAATTAGCACACGATACAAGATGGAATAAGAATCAAGACAAGATATGCAAGCAGTCTCACGAGTAACTAGACGGAGCTGTCCAGCAGGCTTGCCTCGTGCGAAGGATGTACGTAGTCTACGACTCTATAGTGGCCAGGACAGTACGTGGATGCTTTCTCCGTGTGTACCTTTAATTGGCACTAGTGACTATCCTTTTCTAAAGAACGAATAAAAAGAGAAGGTCATGAGCTATGGTGGCCTATACGGACTAGAGTGGCAATAATGAGCATGCAAAATAATTGAGGAAAATGGGCTTAGAATATTTCAGTCCATTCGGTCAGTTCGGTCATCTGAGGCGAAGGACCGAAGTAACCAAATTTAGTTCGGTCATCTAGTTTTGAAGACCAAATTATTTCGGTCTCCCAATATACGGTTAATTCGGTTTTCGGTCTCGGTTTTTTTGGTTCGGTTTCGGTCTTCGGTTTTTGTGCCCGACCCTAGTGACGGCTGTCGCCCCGTCCAGCTTCCGGATGGGCTTGGCCTCGATCCACTTTGTGAATTTGTCCACCGCCACCAGCAGATGGGTCATGCCCACGCGCGCTCGCTTGAAGGGACCGACCATGTCGAGGCCCCAAACCGCGAAGGGCCAGGTAATCGGTATGGTCTTGAGCACCGAAGTCGGCATGTGCCTGAGCTGCCCGAAGCGCTGGCACCCATTGCACGCGCGGACCATCTGTTCAGCATCCTCGAGGGCGGTGGGCCAATAGAAGCCGTGGCGAAACGCCTTGGCGACTATCGCCCTTGACGAAGCGTGATGCCCGCACTCGCCCTGGTGGATGTCCTTGAGTAGTTGGTAGACCGTGTCCACATCGACACACCTTTGGAAGATGCCGGATACGCTGCGCTTGTACAGTTCGCCGTTGATGATGGTGTACGTGTGCGCGCGGCACCGGATTTGCCTGGCTTTCACCTCGTCATCCGGAAGTTCTCCGTTGGCGATGTAGTTCATGAAGGGGTGCGCCCAGGACGACACTTCCCGAATGACGAGGATGCTCCCGCTCTCCGGTTGATGGTTGTCAGGGGGTCGTCCGGGTGATGTACCCGGGACAGCAGCCCCCGAGCCGCTTGACGAGCCGGTAACCCCCGGGTCTTGCGAACCGGAGGGCACTGCCTTGCCGGAGTTGGTGCGAGTCTTCTTCTTTGGAGGTTCTGCCTGCTCCGCTTCTGCTGCTCCGTCAGCCGGAGCGCTCCCTGCCCAGATGATGGAGTCTGACTCGGGCGACGGCTTGATGGAGGGCTTGCGCAGATGCTCCAAGGAAACCCCAGGTGGGATCGCCTGCTTGGTGGATCCGATTCGGGCGAGCGAATCGGCTGCCTCATTGTTGACGTGAGGGACATGGTGGAATTCGCATCCGTCGAAGGAGGCGCTGAGCTTCTGGATGTGGAACCGGTAGAGGGCCATGTTTGCGTCTCTAGCATCCCATTCTCCGGATACTTGCTGCACCACCAGATCTGAATCGCCGAAGCAAAGGATCCGGTTGACACCGATCTCCTTGGCCAGCCGGAGTCCGTGCGCCAGTGCCTCATATTCGGCTACGTTGTTGGAGGCCTTGAAGTGGATCTGCAGGACGTACTCCAGCCGGTCTCCCTTAGGCAAGGTGAGCACGATGTCGGCTCGCAAGCCCTCGAGCATCTTCGACCCGTCGAAGTGCATCTTCCAGTGGTCCGAATCCGGAACCGGTGGGAGATACTGGGTCTCTGCCCAGTCGATGAGGAAGTCCACCAATGCCCGTGACTTGATCGTGAGTCGGGGCTCGTACTGGATGGAGTAGGCGGCGAGCTCGATGGCCCACTTGGCGACTCGGCCGGTGGCGTCTTTGTTGCCGATGATTTCCGAAAGGGGTGTGGTGCACACGACCTTAATCGGATGCTCCTGGAAGTAGTGCTTGAGCTTCTTGCATGCTAGGTACACGTCGTAGCACATCTTCTGGTAGTGGGGGTAGTTCTGCTTGGGGAGGGAGAGAACCTCGCTGAGGTAGTAGACGAGCCTCTGAACTGGCTGAGCCATGCCATCCTCTGGGCGCTCCACCACCAGGATGACGCTGGCGACCCGGCTGATGGCTGCTATATAGAGCAACATCGGCTCCTTGCTAGCCGACGTGGCTAGAACCGACGCTGTGGATAGCATGCGCTTGAGGTCATGAAATGCGGCGTCGGCTTGCGAAGTCCAGGAGAACTTGTCCATCTTCTTCATCAGCTGGTACAACGGGAGTGCCTTCTCTCCCAGCCGACTGACGAAACGGCCAAGGGAGGCCAGGCATCCGGTGAACTTTTGGACTCCAAGCAGGCTCCTGGGCGGCTGCATCCTCTCGATGGCCGTGATCTTCTCCGGATTTGCCTCGATGCCTCGTTGTGATACGAGGAAACCGAGGAGCTGACCGGATGGCACTCCGAAGACACACTTCTCCGGGTTCAGCTTCATCTGGTACTGGCGGAGGTTGCCAAATGTCTCTCCTAGATCTTCGAGGAGGGTGCGCTTCTCCTTGGTCTTGATGACCACATCGTCTACATAGGCATGCATGTTTCAGCCTATCTGCGAGTGCAAGCACTTTTGCATGCAGCGATGATAGGTAGCGCCTGCATTCTTTAGACCGAAAGGCATGGTTACATAGCAGAAAGCCCCGTAGGGGGTGATAAATGATGTCTTAATCTGATCAGCGGGTTTAATCGGATCTGATTGTAACCGGAGTAGCAATCTAGAAAGGACAACAAATCATAGCCGGCCGTGGAATCGATGACTTGATCGATACGGGGCAAGGCGAAGGGGTCTTTCGGGCACGCCTTGTTCAGGCTTAGGGTGGTGTGCATAGCCGGTTTGAGGGGACCGCTATGCCACTTGCACGGGCCATCAAACATTTGGTCGAAGGTGAGCCGTGGCTTCTGCCTCCTTGCATCGTTAGCCGGCGCGTTGGGCGCGCCCTCCACAACATTGACCTGCCGCGCGTGGTAGCGGGGCTTCTACTGTTCGGCTTGGCGGTCCCCATGGAACAGGTTGTCGTTGCCGTGGCGCCTGGAGGATCCGGCTTCGCCAGCGGGATTGCTCAGACGGTCACGAGCCAGCTCCGTAGGAGTTGGACACCCGTTAGCATTTACTCGGAGGGGCTTCTTCATGGCGGCATCCGCCATGGCATACTGGTCCGCAACCATCATGAGCTCTGCCATGGTTTTTGGCTCGTCACACAGTAGATGATGGCGAAGCATGGTGCCTTCTCGGCAACCCTCGATGAAGAAACTGATGGCCTGGCTCTCCAGGATGCCCTTGCAAGTGTTGCGCAGCTCCGTCCACTTGGCGAGGTACTCGCGGTCAGTCTCGCGGTCACCCTGGACGCACAAGGCCAGGTCGTGTGGGTGTCCCGGACGCTTGTACGTGCTGTTGAAGTTGCGGACAAACACCTTCTCAAAGTCCGGCCAGGCGTTGATGCTGTTGGGCGCAAGGTTGTTGAGCCACGTCCTTGCAGACCCGGTTAGCATAAGAGGGACGTAGCGCACGGCTGTGCGCTTGTTCCCATGGGCAATGCCGACTGCCGTAGCATAGTCGGTCAGCCAATCTTCCGGCTTCATGCTGCTGTTGTACTTGGGGGTGTCCCTGGGCAGGGAGAACTTATCCGAAAACAGCTCGTTCCGGATGCAGGGTCCAAAACAGACTGGGCCGATAGAGTCTTCTTCCTCCGTGACGCGCGCTTGAGCGAGGAGCTCGATGTGGTCGCGGGCATCCGGACAATCCGGGTTGGGCGCTCCCACCCGGCCCGAGAGACGGGAACTAGCGGGTCTAGGTGCTCCGGTTGGTGGAGGGGGAGTCGGTGGGTTGTTGTTCACCATTTGCTCCTGGCGCGGCTGGCCCTTGTTGCCAGAGCTGCGACGCCTGCTGTGGGCCTTAGCCGGCTGAAGGGAAGACGCCTGTTGGGTGTCGCGTGGTGCGCCCCTGCTGTTGGCAGGCGGCTTGCTCCCCTGGAGTAGCTGGGGTCCTCCCGCATCTGCCGGTTGGCGTCAGCATGCTCATCCGCGATGCGGAGGAGCTCCTGCACGCGAGCATGCTGGTGAGCTCGCTCCTCGCCCTCCAAGTTGGGCAGTTCCTCTATCGCGGCTCGCGCCGCGCGTAGGTTCTTGATGGGCATGCTGTAGGTGGGCCGGATGAGGGCGCGCGCGAGATCCGGCTCCCCATCCTTTTCCATCCTACCGCCTAGCTCGTCGCCAAGGCGGCGTACCTGGCCGCGCCGGCTCGGCCCAGTGGTTGCCGGAGTGAAGCCATGCGCGTGGTCGTACTTGCGCCGGGTGATCTCGAGCTGCTTGCGGGTTGCCGCCAGCTCCATGGCCTCCTGGAGGAGGATCTGTCTCTCCATGGAAAAGTTGGCTTCCGCCTCCTCCGGGTTATCCCCGAGGTTAACCGGCGTCAGGAGCCGATCAATGGCATCCTCCACCGGATTCCGAGGCTGCGGAGGCGCGAAAGTTCCGACCTCGTCCGCGCCTCGCTCCCGCGGTTGGCGGGGGTGAGAGCTGGAGCCGGCCATCATGACCTCTACGCTGCAGGACGTGATGGAGGCGCTACCGCCCGGATGCGGTAGCTCCGCGACAGAGACGATCTCCCTAGGGAAACGCTCCGGAACGATGGCGACGTAAACAGGAAGATCGCCGAAGAGAAGGATGGAGTCGTTCGCCGGGAAGGAGGTTCCGGCGAAGCAGGAAGCGTTGTCGATGACGCAGTCAAATTTGCCGAGCGTGAGCACCAGGCCGGTGGCCACGCGCTCACCAGCTGAAGTGCGGGGTCCCGTGCAGAACGTGACTCCGGTCGAAGCCATCTGCCCCATGGTGGGCGCCAACTGTCGTTGTATTGGGAATGGCAGTACCTAAGAAGGTTAGATAGAGGTGTGGGGACTAACAGGGAAGCTATCGACGGGGTCCGCAGGCGGGATTGGATACAAGCAAGCGTAGCTGGACGCAGGAAGTACCCAGGTTCGGAGCCCTCGTGATGAGGTAAAACTCCTACTCCTGCCGGATCTGACTATGGGGGATATACGAACTACAAGTGCTCCTTGAGCTATATTCTCTAGCTACTGCCTTAAATGCACTGAGGCCAACCCTTACTACTGAGGCCTTGCCTCTCCTTATATAGGCAGAGAGGCAAGTCTCAGCAGCGATCGTGGCGGGCCCCACTGGCGGGTCCCAGCCGACCGGTCATCTACAGATATCAAAGACGGTATATCCCATCGAGTATGAGCGGTATGGTATCGTGAGGCCTGATGGATGCCGTCGAGCACCGTCGTTAACATCGAGCCACTGTTCCTGCGTCATCCCCGCAAAGTCTTCGGTATGGCCGAGTAGTTGCTCGTCTTGTCATCGTACAGGGCGTAACGTGCACTGATCCACGCGTCGTCCTGTCTCCTTGATTGGTTCTGGCTATGTCGATGTAGCCGGCTGCTTCTTGCCGATCCGGCTACCATGCGGTAGCTGGCCTGACTTGCCTTGTCCGGCTGCATCAGGCCAGCCGGACGCGATCCGACTGCCCTGTTTCTTGTCCGGTTGGGGTATCTGGGGATCATCCCCCCGACATTGAGCCAATACAAAGATTAGTGAGGTGCTGGATTGAGGAACTACCAACGGTATTGTGGAGCTTAAGAACAACTCCGAATCGATCAACAAGCTATATGCCATTATTTCTGGTATATGGGGCCAAAGCTGTATTACCAGCCGACATAGAGCATGATTCGCCTAGAGTCACCCAATACACAGAAGCCGAAGTGCAAGAAGCAGGGCAAAATGATGTTGATTTGCTGGAAGAAGCAAGAGAATTGGCATTGTCCAGATCCGCCATATATCAACAAAATCTCCGATGCTACCATAGCTGGAAAGTGAACCATCGAGTCTTTCGGAAAGGAGATCTGGTACTTCGGTTGGTGCAGCGCACTGCCGACATGGATACCTTGTCACCCCCATGGGAAGGCCCATTCATTGTAAGCAAAGCACTGAACAATGATGTGTACTACCTCATTAGTGCTCAACCATAGGAGAAGAACAAGGCGGACAAGTCCAGCGAGGAATCGAAGCAGCCATGGAACATAGCTCTACTTCGCCCGTTTTAGACTTAGAAGAAGTGTATGTACTCCGAACTCTCTCATATGTCGGCCTATATGTTGGCAGTGAGTTTATCAATGAAATCTTGGCACCCCAAGCAGAAACTCGGGGAATGCCTTAATAATAATTGTCTTTTTCTATAATTACTTTTTATATGTCTGCTGGTTTAAATTACTTACACCTTAGCCGAATTAGTAATATGTCGGCACCAAAAGCTAACTCTTTGACTTGCTGCTGTCCAACAAGAACTGGCTTCATGACAAGCAAGAGAACAAGTTTATAATTGCAAGGCATATGAAAAACGTCTAAGAAAAAGGAACGTAATCGAGCCGATGTTTGTTTTTTCACTAACCCATGCATTTACTTTATTTTTGTTATGCTAAGTTATCTTGAGTTAATCCTAAAAGTTTTGAGTATTGTTAGATCAATTCTTTGAACCTCAGACTCGTAAGTCAAATTCCTGAATAAAGGTAGACGCGAGCCGAATCACTGAACTGAGAAAACAAGAAAATGAAACTCGGGGACTTCGCCCAAGTTAATCCGACATAAATACATAAGTTGTCGCAAAATAACACATTGTTCATTACATCTGCGCCCGACATACCGGGGATTTAACGAATTTCAAAGTCTTATTACTCAAGGAGCAGCAGCAGCCGAACCATCCGCAGCAATTTGTGCTCGACGTGGGAAGCCTCGGTTTCAGCTTCATCATTCGGATTAGACTCAGCATCCTCAACTTCCTCGGCATCCTCGGTGTCCTCGACATTGTCGGTGTAATCCGAACCTTCTTGCTCCTCCTATGTGTCTCCTTCAACGTACTAGTCATCGATGACTTCGAGGAAGCTCAAACCCTTGTTCCATGCATGACAATGGGTATATTGGATGAATCCGAGACTCCTCGAACATGTATCGGGTCTAACAGTCGTTGTAAATCTCCCTGGAACGCCAAAATTATGGACAATAGCTCATGAAAACTACCATTAAACACGAAAAGACGAGTTTTTGGTCATAACACTCAAACATGTATCAATTCTCACGTTCGTTGTAAATCGCCCTAAAACCCCAAAACTAAGGGTGATACTGAAGGAAATATGCCCTGAGAGGCAATAATAAAGTTGTTATTATGTATTCCTTATATATGATAGATGTTTATTTTGCATGCTAGAATTGTATTGATCGGAAACATCAATACATGTGTGTTTAATAAACAAAAAGGGTTCCTAGTTATGCCTCTCTTATAGACTAGCTTGTTGATTAACAAGATGATCAAGGTTTCCTGATCATGAACATTGGATGTTGTTAATAACAAGGTCACACCATTGGTGGAATAATGTGATGAACATTCATCCGAAGTATAGCATTACGATCAAGTCATCATGTTTATATTGCTATAACATCATACGAAGTAATCTTCATCCTTAGACCATGAGATCATGTTAATTGCTAACACCTGAATAGTATCTTGATAACATCAAACATCACACCATAACAAGGTGACTATAAAGATGGGTTCAGTACTACGAAGGTGTTATGTTGAGGCTCATGGATCAAGAGTGGAATTTGTCAATCCTGATGACGGATAGATATACTCTGGGCCCTCTTGGTGATATCACATTGAGATAGCTTGCAAGCAAGTGATGTGATCACTAGAATGTTATATCACGAGAACGAGAAAAGAGTGCATGTCGGTAACGAGATCAAACTAGGTATTTGGATACCGATGATCGAATCTCGGACATGTATTATATCATGAGACAAAGGGATTAAATTACAAGCGTTAAAGGTTCTCACGATCACAGAAGTCATCGTTGAATATGCAGGAGTCAGTATGGATGTCCAGGTCCCGCTTCTGACTATTGATCTGAGAGGAGTCTCAATCATGTCTGCATTATTCGCGAACCATAGGGTGACACACTTAAGAGTTACCGGACACCATTTTGGAGCACATATGTTTCAGACGAAATAATTGCAAAGCGGCAGGAATTGTTTCGATAGAAACCGGAAATTGTTTTGGGTGAAATTGCAGAAAGTGGTTCTGCATGTGATATTGAAATATTGCAAGAGGTTATATGTGAATGTTTGTTAATTAAAGTAATTAACAAAATTCTGAATAAATTTAATAAAAGAGTTTTATTAAATGAGAGAGCATTAAATTTGGAGATTTTTAATGCATTTAAAGTACGGACTTTAAAGGGGAATGTGAAGAGGCATTTTAATGTGGAGGGGTTACCACCACATGAATGGGGGAGTTGAGGAGTCACCCCCCATGAAGGAGGGGCACCCCCTCCTCCTATAAAAGGTTGGCCTCTTCCTCCTTCTTCCTCACACCTCCTTGTGAAGGATCTCTCTCCCCCTCTAGAATTATTCCCCATGGTCTCGGATTAGCGAGATACATGTTCCTGGTGGCATTTCGTCTGGAAGGAGTTGCTGCTTCCGCTGGATCGCTGGAGCGAGGAGGTGGAGGTTGTCTGGTGGCTTGAACGTGTGTGCGAGTACGGATGCGCTGCTGAGTTGCGGCGCTCGGACTTCCTCATGATCTTGAGATCGGCAAGTGTAAGACTACATCAACCACGAGTTCCTACTCGTTAACAAAACTAGTTGTCTTCGAGGGTAAGTTGTCGTTGTATGTATGTCCACCCATTGCTTTGTACCTAGTAGATAGATCTTGGCGTGTAGTTGTCATCTTAGGAAATTTTTTGTTTTCTATGTCATGACCCAAAGGGTATCGAGCCTGATCTATGTGGGTGCTTTGCACGGGTAGTACACATATGTTTATATGTGGGCGATGATGATCATGTTATTGCATCTTCTATGTATTTTGGATATTGGTGGCATAGTGGGATGAAGCGGCCCGGACCAACCTTACATGTCATCGTACATGAGACCGATTCCACGACTGACATGCAACTTGTTTTGCATAAGTGATCAAGCGGTGTCTGCCTCCTACTATAGTCAATATCTGATTTACAACGAGTTGCTAATAACTTGGTTATCCTCGTTGTGGTTCATGTTCGTAGGTGAGAACGGTTCTATCTCCGAAAGCCCTAAGCCACGTAAAACTTGCAATTGATAAATTAGAAGCGTCTAGTTTAGATCATTGCTGGGCTAGTGTATTGATATGGTATTGTTGTAAGTAGATGTATGATAGATACTCTTACAACACATTCAACATGTAAGTTCCATAGACCTTGGCCTTACACACAAAGGAATGATAGAGATCATACCACGATGCAAATGATAGAGATCAAATGCATGGACCATATCATCTCACTTTACACATTAGATGTTAGCATCTTATACTGCTAGTTTGGCGTTTTTGGTAGCATTGTAAGATGATCCCTCATTTAGATATCAAGATAAAATGTGATCTTCCTTGAGTTTGCACCATTCTATGGATTGTGTTTCGAGACATCACGTGATGATCGGGTGTACTCAACTCTACGCTTTCATACAACAGGTGGAAGACAATTTTACACACGCGAGTGATACATTGCAAATGTATCTAAAATTTTTGATGTTCCATGCTTGGTTTTATCCACTTTCTTGTGCTTTGTTCCAACTTTGGAGTACTTTTCATATGATTTCTTGGACTAAACTATTAACAAGATCCACAGTGCCAGCTGCCTGTTTTCTACTGTTTTTGGTTCCAGGAAAGTAGAAAATGAATATTCTCGGAATTGGACGGGACAAAAGCCAAAGTGACTATTTTTCGGGAAGTGATCAAGTGCCAGAATACGATACGGAGAAGGGCCAGGGGCCGGCCACACCACCTGGCCGCGCGGCCAGGCTGGGCCCACGCCAGGGGGTGGTGTGGTGGCTCCCGACACCCCCTTGGCCTCTCCTTCCGCCTATATATTGCCCTCGGGACGAAAACCCTAAGTACCCGATCAAAAATCCACGAAAGAGTCTGTAGCCGCCGTAATCTCCATCCCTAGATCGGGAGGGATCTGAAGCTCTTCCCGACACCCTGCCGGAGAGGGGAATTCACCCTGGAGGCCTTCTTCATCACCATGCAAGCCTCCAATGTGATGCGTGAGTAGTTCATCCTTGGACTACGGATCCATGTAGTATCTAGATGGCTGGTTTCTCCTCCTTTGTTCTTTCATGTTTAGATCTTGTGAGCTCCGTTCATGATCAAGATCATCTATTTGTAATTCATACATGTTGTGTTTGTGGGGATCCGATGGATATTGAGATGCTATTTCAGATTGATTATTGATTTTATCATATCTTTGTTATTTGAGATCTTGCATGCTTTCCGTTGTTAGTAGCTATCTTGGCCAAGTAGATGCTAGCAACTCCAAGAGTTAGTATTTATGATCGATAGTGGGTTCATGCCTCTGGTAATCTGGGGAAGTGACAGAAATCTCTAAGGTACTAGATGTGCTGTTGCTACTAGGGAGAAAACAACAATCCTTCGTTCATAGAACAATCGTATTGTTTACACACAGTTCGTAAAGCAATAATCTGTTGCTTGCAACTTAATACTAGAGGGGGTTCGGATGATAACCTGAAGGTGGATTATTAGTCATAGATGCAGTTCGATGGCGGTCTATGTATTATGTTGTAATGCCCAATCAAGTCTCAGAGGAGTCAAGATGATTAGTATATGCATGTATTGCTTTCTCGGTGTTTGTCAATTGCCCCGCTGTAATTTGTTCACCCAGCATGTTATCTATCTAAGGAGAGCCACCTCTAGTGAACTATGGATCCCGGTCCTTTTTCTTTACATACAATCTATAAACTGTTTCTGCTTTGTGTTTACTTTCTGCAAACTATTACTTCTTTCCATTCGATACGTTTAATCCTTTGTTTTCCGCAAAACACGGTGATATTGACAACCTCATCGCAAGTTGGGGACAAAGTTCTGTGGTTGTGTTGTGCAGGTCTCCACGTTGCTACTAGCACCGGTAGTGCGCCCTGCCAAAGCTCAGCTAGTAACACCTTTGGGGTGTTTCCTTGCTCCTACTGGTTCGATTAAACCTTGGTTTCATAACTGAGGGAAAACTTACTGCTGTGCTCATCATACCTTCCTCTTGGGGTTCCCAACGAGCTCTACGTCGAAAGTCGAGTGCATTAAGATATTTTTTGGCGCCGTTGCCGGGGAGTCAAGGACATCTTCACAAGGGGAGTCCCTCATAACCAATCTCTTTACTTTGTTGTTTTTGTTTTGTTCTTCAAAAAAACACACACAAAAAAATAGTTTTACCTATTTGCTTTCTTATTAAAAAACACAAAAAAATTAAGTCTCCTTTAGTTGTCACCTCTTCCTTAGCTCAGCATGTTGATCCCTACATTCATCCTGAAAGACCTTCCAATTGGTAGTGGTTCTATAATTGGGAAAGATAACATTGAAGAATTCTTTAATCATGTTAGCAAACATGAAGATACTGAGGATAGATCCCTTATAGAACTTGCTCCAAATTATGAGATTCTGCAACTTCTTTAATTCACATGTTAGAATCTAGGTTTGTTAACCTCAACCCCTTAATGCAAGTAATGTTTCTTAAGCTTAAAGAAATGGAGGATCCTGAAAAGAGGGATTTTATTCTAGAAACTTTGCTCAAGGAGTTCTATGATGTTGCCAAGGAAGCTAGAAAAGTTTTTGAATGTTTCAATATGTTAGGCTCATGTGTATATGTTGTTGGTACATGAGAAAAGATGAACAAAACCGAACCTAATGGGGAGGAACCTAAGATACCAATACCCTTTAAACTAGTAGCAATATATGATGCCATAGAAAAGAATCTTGATTGGATTGTTCCTGCAAATCCTTTTGATGAGAATAGTGAACCCAAGAGCATTGAGAAAGGATCCTCTAGAACTTAATTGGATGATATACCTTGCCTTGTTGAAAATATTTCTGTTATTGATCTTAATGCTTCTTCATTTGAGAACACTTGATTCTTTCTTTGCTTCTTATGCCTAACTTAAAGGCGTTAAAGAAAAATACTTGTTGGGAGATAACCCAAGAGTTTTAGATGAGTCTTGGAAGTTATTACCTCTGTAATAACCGCTCCTTATCCTTTTTATTTGCTTTTTGTGCCAAGAGTAACCTCTAATGAGAGTGAAGTAATGATTGGGAAAGTTGCTGTCCCGAAACAGATTTTTGTGTTTCACCGTAAAAATTCCCGAGAGAGCTATGTACGTCGGATTGAGCTGTAAATTTTTGTGCTTATGCCCCAGGTTGTTATCTAACTTTCGTTAGTTCAACACTTTTTGATTTGAGCAACAGAAGGTCTTCGAAAAAATTCGTCTTTACCTGCTGGTCTGTTTTGATAGATTTCTGCCATTTTCTGCATTTGCTTCTTGTTAGTTCCTTCTTGAGTTCTTAGGGGGAATTGAGCTTTTTGAGGGAAGTGAAACAGTAGCTAGTGTTCTAATGGAAGTTTATTTGGTTTTAGAACTGAACCTTGAGACTTATTTATCTTAAGTGCACTAATGTTGCTAATAAAGATTGTGTGAAGTTTTGTATGAAGGAAAAATTTCAGGTGTATGGAAGGAATGAGTAATGAGATGAAGAATGGACCAAAGCTCAAGCTTGGGGATGCCACGCGTGTCACCCCAAGAAATATCCAAGAAAGTACAAGCGTCAAAGCTTGGGGATGCCCAAGGCATCCCCTTCTTCATCAATAAAAATTCCAGGTTTCTTCCAAACGCTTCAATTATATTGTTTCATGCACAGTTGTGTTTTTCTTGGAGCGTCTTCTTTTTCGTTTTCGTTCTAGTTTTCGTTTGCTTTGGCTTGCTTAGTTTTCTGAATAAGTTGGTTAGACCCCCTCTTTCATACATTGGTTTGCAATTAGTTTGGTTTGGTTTGGAAAAGAGTAGGAAAGTTCATGCTTATGTGGTAAAAAGAGCTTGTTTTTGACTATGGCTGTGCTTTGTCATGCCATGCTTGATATTGTTCTTAGTATTCTTTGCTGTAGCATGACTTGTTATAAACAATTGAGATTGCTTAATGTGCCTTGGATGAATCATGTGTTGTTTTAGCATATTAAAGCATATTATAGTGGTATTCTCCTTTGATGCTTTATTTGGGTTGACTTGGCACATGCTCACACCATGTTATGACAATCTCAAGTCACCATAGCCTTTATGATCCTTTAGTTTTCAACTTGTAGTATCACTTTATGCTTTGATTAATGATGTTTTGTCGCTCTGCATGATTATGGCCATTATTGCTCTCTTAGTTTGTCGCTCCCAGTCTTTTGTTAGCCTCCACAACAAAGTATGAGTTCCACTCATGCATCCAACTCCCTAAACCAAGTTATTCCAAAGAGTCCACCATACCTACCTACTAGCTTATGCTATTCCAAGTATATTCATGCTTTTGTTTACCTTCCACTTGTTATGAGAAAACTAGTGATTAAAGCTCTCACGAACTTGATGGCACACTTTACTTTACTTGCCCTTAAGAAACTTGAACCATTGTGTCTTCTATGTTGTATATGCTTGCACTTATTTGTTGGGAATTAGCAGAACCATGCTTACATGGGGAACGCTTTCAACATTGCACTTGGTACTTGTACCTAGTTGATATCATGCTCTTTTGTATATGGATATTGTCGGTGTGAAATGAAAGGGGAGCTTGTAAGTCCATGGAGTTATGTATATGTGTTAGAGAAACGCCTGGGCCGCTAGTCTAATCCATGCTGACATGGTGGAAACCTGCAGTGTAACCATAATGAGCTGTCTATGAATCATTCTTCTTATAAAAAAAGAGTCCTATATTGAGAAACAAAAAGCGAAAAGAGAAAAAGAAAGAAAAGAGATACTATGAAAAGAGGAAAGGGAGAAAAAAGCACCATATTCCCATGGTGAATAAGAAGAATGCTGAGATGCTCGTTGTCTGCTTGCCTTGTCATTTTGATATGGGGATTCTTCCGTATCATCGGGCAAGGGGTACCCCGTTGGCGGTTCGCAATGATACACATGTACTTACGATGACAAGAACTTACCGGTGACTAAACTTGAGTAGCATGAGGAGCGGCCCTCGTACACAAGGGACATGAGATTTCTGACTTATACTTCATCAAGCATGTACACCATAGTTTGTTCAATTTAACCTTAATCACTTCAAGATGCTTATGATAGGGGCAATGAGAGCTGAAAGCTATAAGTACCATAATTTTTGGAAGCTCTTTATGAGACTTGAATCCCTACTTCCTTTTACAAAAGGCCTATCTTTCACCATTATATTGAGTCTCCACCTTCTATCTTTATGCACCTACTTTGAGAGCATAGTGGCCATTCTTAGTTCTATCTGCATTGTCCCAAGACTAGTTGATTGATGCATAACTTGATATTGCTTGTTTTAAACTATTGTATCTAGTCACTCTTATGAACTTTGAAGGTGTCCTATGCATTTATATTTGCTACTCCATTGAGGGACAAGCTGAATACTTTTATGCTATGTTTTCTTTATGTGAAACAAACAAACGTCTTGTAAAGCATTGTTATTCATGAATCTTTTGTTTGTGCCTTTTCATGTTGCATCATAGTTTCTTTGCTTATTGCTATAACTTTGTCTTTCATGTTATGATTGAAGTTCTTAGATCCCAGCTTTGAATGTTTTGCAAATACTTTGATCAAGTCTTTGATGGTGCATGTCACCTCAAAGATTATTCTTTTTATCACTTACCTACTCGAGGACGAGCAGGAGTTAAGCTTGGGGATGTTGATACATTGCAAATGTATCTCTAATTTTTGATGTTCCATGCTTGGTTTTACCCACTTTCTTGTGTTTTGTTCCAACTTTGGAGTACTTTTCATGTGATTTCTTGGACTAACCTATTAACAAGAGCCATAGTGTCAGCTGCTTGTTTTCTGCTGTTTTTGGTTCTAGGAAAGTCAGAAAATGAATATTCTCGGAATGGACGGGACAAAAGCCAAAGTGCCTATTTTTCCGGAAGTGGTCAAGTGCCAGAATACGAGACGAAGAAGGGCTAGGGGCCGGCCACACCACCTGGTCGCGCGGCCAGGATGGGCCCATGCCAGGGGGTGGTGTGGTGGCTCCCGGCACCCCCTCGGCCTCTCCTTCCGCCTATATATTGCCCTCGAGACGAAAACCCTAAGTACCCGATCAAAAATCCACGAAAGAGTCTGTAGCCGCCGTCATCTCCATCCCTAGATCGAGAGGGATCTGAAGCTCTTCCTGGCACCCGGAGGAATTCACCACAGGCCTTCTTCATCACCATGCAAGCCTCCGGTGTGATGCGTGAGTAGTTCATCCTTGGACTACGGATCCATGTAGTAGCTAGATGGCTGGTTTCTCCTCCTTTGTGCTTTCATGTTTAGATCTTGTGAGCTCCGTTCATGATCAAGATCATCTATTTGTAATTCATACATGTTGTGTTTGCGGGGATCCGATGGATATTGAGATGCTATTTTAGATTGATTATTGATTCTATCATGTCTTTGTTATTTGAGATCTTGCATGCTTTCCGTTGTTAGTAGCTATCTTGGCCAAGTAGATGCTAGCAACTCCAAGAGTTAGTATTTATGCTCGATAGTGGGTTCATGCCTCTGGTAATCTGGGGAAGTGACAGAAATCTCTAAGGTACTAGATGTGCTGTTGCTACTAGGGAGAAAACAACAATCCTTTGTTCATAGAACAATCGTATTGTTTACTTTCCACGCAGTTCGTAAAACAATAATCTGTTGCTTGCAACTTAATACTGGAGGGGGTTCGGATGATAACCTGAAGGTGGATTATTAGTCATAGATGCAGTTGGATGGCGGTCTATGTATTATGTTGTAATGCCCAATCAAGTCTCAGAGGATTCAAGATGATTAGTATATGCATGTATTGCTTTCTCGGTGTTTGTCAATTGGCCCGCTGTAATTTGTTCACCCAGCATGTTATCTATCTAAGGAGAGCCACCTCTAGTGAACTATGGATCCTGGTCCTTTTTCTTTACATACAATCTATAAACTATTTATGCTTTGTGTTTACTTTCTGCAAACTATTACTTCTTTCCATTCGATACATTTAATCCTTTGTTTTCCACAAAACACGGTGAGATTGACAACCTCATCGCAAGTTGGGGACAAAGTTCTGTGGTTGTGTTGTGCAGGTCTCCACGTTGCTACTAGCACCGGTAGTGCGCCCTGCCAAAGCTCAGCTAGTAACACCTTTGGGGTGTTTCCTTGCTCCTACTGGTTCGATTAAACCCTGGTTTCATAACTGAGGGAAAACTTACTGCCGTGCTCATCATACCTTCCTCTTGGGGTTCCTAACGAGCTCTACATCGAAAGTCGAGCGCATCAGCGAGTACTAAGGTTCTTACTTGGCGAGCCTAGCATGTACAGACATGGCCTCGGAACACGGACCAAAAGGTTAAGAAAGAGTCATATAGTTGATATGATGCCCATATAGATGCTCGCCTTTGAAGCTACACCGACTCACGTGATGATCGGACTTGGTGTAGTGGATTTGGTTCATGTAATCACCAAAAAGGCACGAGGGATGTCGTTTCTGAGTGGGAGTTCATTAGTAATTTGGATTAGTTGAACTCAATCTATCATAAACTTAGTCTAAATAAACTTTACAAATTCTGTTGTAGATGACACCACCTTCTTTTAATTTCAATGTGCTCATGGAGAAAGAGAAACTTGCTGCGAATGGTAGCAACTTCACCAACTGGGCTATGAATTTGAGGATTCTCCTCACTGCTGCACAAAAGCAATATGTGCTAGATGCGCCGCTAGGCCCCCCACCAGCTCCTGATGCCCCTGACGAGGAAAAGAATGTCTATGTGACTCGTCAGGAGGACCACAACTTAGTTCATTGTGGCATACTGTAAATGGCCAGTCCTCTTGCAATAGTAGCACTCGGTATCGGACTTAGGTCCAGCTCGGGGTTTCTTTTCAGGCGCAGCAACAGATTTGCCACCCTTCTTTCCCTTGTGCTTGCCTTTCTTGTCCTTCTTGAAACCAGTGGTCCTATTGATCATCAACACTTGATGTTCTTTCCTAATCTCCACTGCTGTAGTCTTAAGCATTGACAGAAGCTCGGGAAGAGACTTCTTCATGCCCTGCATGTTATAGTTCATCACGAAGCTCTTGTAGCTAGGTGGCAGAGATTGGAGAACACGATGTATGCCTAAGTCAATGGGAATCGTTATTCCCAAGGACACAAGCTTATCGGCGCAGCATCGAGAGTTGTTTCGGAGTTGACTTCACCTAATGAAGAGAGCATGAAACTCCGAAAGAGCACACTACCGAACCTCGCAGGTCAAGCAGGACACATGCAGCTCCTGAACTATACGACAATCCTATTGTGAATTTCATGGTTGATGAAATGGATGACCCCGCGACACATGAAGAAGCGATGATGAGCCCGGATTCCAACAAATGGCTAGAATCCATGAAATCCGAAATCGAATCCATGTACGAGAACCAAGTTTAGACCTTGGTGGACTTACATCACGATCGAAAGGCCGTTGAGAATAAATGGATTTTCAAAAGAAAAACTGATGCTGATGGTAATGTGACCATCTATAAGGCTCGACTTGTCGCAAAGGGGTTTCAACAAATTCAAGGAGTTGACTACGATGAGACATTCTCTCTCGTAGCAATGCTTAAGTTAGTTAGGATTATGTTAGCAATTGCTGCATATTTAGATTATGAAATATGGCAGATGGATGTCAAAATTGCGTTCCTCAATGGTAATATTGAAGAAGAGTTGTATATGATACAACCTAAGGGTTGTGTCGATCCTAAGGATGCTAATAAGGTATGCAAACTTCAGCGATCCATCTATGGACTAAAGCAAGCATCCCGGAGTTGGAATCTCTGCTTTGATGAGGTGATCAAAGAGTTTGGATTTGTCCAAACTTATGGAGAGGCTTGTATTTACAAGAAAGTGAGTGGGAGCAATGTGGCATTTCTGATATTATATGTGGATGACATATTATTGATTGGAAATGATATAGATCTTTTAAATAGTGTTAAAAGTTATCTAAACAACAAATTTTCGATGAAAGACCTTGGTGAAGCGTCATATATATTAGGCATTAAAATCTATAGAGATAGATCAAGGCGCCTAATTAAGCTATCGCAGAGTACTTACCTTGATAAGATATTAAATAAGTTTAATATGGACGGAAGTAAGAAGGGGTTCTTACCTATGTTGCAAGGCAAGACATTGAGTAAGACTCAAAGTCCTGCTACGACGGAAGAAAGAGAGATGATGGATAAGATCCCCTATGGCTCGGCCATAGGCTCTATTATGTATGCCATGCTATGTATAAGACCGGATGTGGCACATGCTATTAGTTTGACTAGTAGGTACCAATCTGATCCAGGTTCGGAACACTGGATAGCGGTCAAGAACATCCTCAAGTACTTGAGAAGAACTAGGGATATGTTTCTTATATACGGAGGTGAAGAAGAGCTAGTCGCTAAGTGTTATGTCGATGCTATCTTTGACACCAATCCGGATGACTCTAAGTCTCAATCCGGATACGTATTTCTCTTGAACGGTGCAGGAGTTAGTTGGAGGAGTTCCAAACAACCTGTGGTGGCTGGATCAACGACAGAGGCGGAATATGTTGCTGCTTCAGAAGAGGCGCAGGAAGCGGTTTGGATGAGAGTTCATTACGAAACTAGGTGTGGTTCCTAGTGCATTGGAACCAATGGTGATCTATTGTGAAAACAATGGAGCCATAGCCAACACAAAGGAACCGATGTCTCACAAGAATTCCAAGCATACTAAGCGCCGGTTTCACTCCATCCGCGAGCATGTCAAGGATGGAGATATAAAGATTTGTAAAGTACACACGGACCTAAATGTAGCAGATCCGTTGACTAAAGCTCTCCCTAGGGCAAAACATGATCAACACCAAAACTCCATGGGTGTTAGATTTATCACTATGTGAACTAGATTATTGTCTCTAGTGCAAGTGGGAGACTGAAGGAAATATGCCCTAAGAGGCAATAATAAAGTTGTTATTATGTATTCCTTATATATGATAGATGTTTATTTTGCATGCTAGAATTGTATTGATCAGAAACATTAATACACGTGTGTTTAATAAACAAAAAGGGTTCCTAGTTATGCCTCACTTATAGACTAGCTTGTTGATTAAGAAGATGATCAAGGTTTCCTGATCATGGACATTGGATGTTGTTAATAACAAGTTCACACCATTGGTGGAATGATGTGATGAAACATTCATCCGAAGTATAGCATTACGATAAAGTCATTATGTTTATATTGCTATAACATCATACGAAGTAATCTTTATCCTCGGACCATGAGATCATGTTAATTGCTAACACCTGAAGAGTATCTTGATAACATCAAACGTCACACCGTAACAGGGTGACTATAAAGATGGGTTCAGTACTACGAAGGTGTTATGTTGAGGCTCATGGATCAAGAGTGGAATTTGTCAATCCCGATGACAGATAGATATACACTGGGCCCTCTCAGTGATATCACATTGAGATAACTTGCAAGCAAGTGATGTGATCACTAGAATGTTATATCACGGGAACGAGAAAAGAGTGCATGTCGGTAACGAGATCAAACTAGGTATTTGGATATCGATGATCGAATCTCGGATATGTATTATATCATGAGACAAAGGGATTAAATTACAAGCGTTAAAGGTTCTCACAATCACAGAAGTCATCGTTGAATATGCAGGAGTCAGTATGGATCTCCAGGTCCCGCTTCTGACTATTGATCTGAGAGGAGTCTCAATCATGTCTGCATTATTCGCGAACCGTAGGGTGACACACTTAAGTGTTACCGGACACCTCTTTGGAGCACATATGTTTCAGACAAAAGAATTGCAAAGCGCAGGAATTGTTTCGATAGAAACCGAAAATTGTTTCGGGTGAAATTGCAGAAAGTGGTTCTGCATGTGATATTGAAATATTGCAAGGGGTTATATGTGAATGTTTGTTAATTAAAGTAATTAACAAAATTCTGAAAAAATTTAATAAAAGAGTTTTATTAAATGAGAGAGCATTAAACTTGGAGAATTTTAATGCATTTAAAGTAGGGACTTTAAAGGGGAATGTGAAGAGGCATTTTAATGTGGAGGGGTTACCACCACATGAATGGGGGAGGTGAGGAGTCACCCCCCATGCGCTAGCCATGAAGGAGGGGCGCACCCCTCCTCCTATAAAAGGCCACTCTCTTCCTCCTTCTACCTCACACCTCCTTGTGAAGGATCTCTCTCCCCCTCTAGAATTATTCCCCCATGGTCTCGGATTAGCGAGATACATGTTCCCGGTGGCATTTCATCTGGAAAGAGTTGCTGCTTCCATTTGGATCACTTTGGAGCGAGGAGGTGGAGGTTGTCCGTGGCTTGAGCGTGTGTGCGTATGCGTCGCTGAGTTGCAGGCTGGACTTCCTCACGATCTTGAGATCGGCAAGTGTACGACTACATCAACCACGAGTTCCTACTCATTAACAAAACTCTTTGTCTTCGAGGGTAAGTTCTCGTTGGATGTATGTCCACCCGTTTCTTTGTACCTAGTAGATAGATCTTGGCATGTAGTTCTCATTGTAGGAATTTTTTTGTTTTCTATGCTGCGGACCCAACAGATAGCTCATGATAATGACCCTAAATGCAAAAACAATGAGTTTATGGTCTTAACTCCCAAACATGTACCAAGTGTGCCCTGGAACCCCAAAAGTGTGGGCAATAGCTCATGAAAATGGGCATAAAACACGAAAACGACTAGTTTTTGGTCGTATCTTTCAAATATTTACCAGGTCTCACTATCGTTGGAGATTGCCCTAAAACCCCAAACTGAGGGCAATAGCTCATGAAAATGGCCGCAAAGCGCAGAAGAACGAGTTTTTGGTCATATCTCTCAAACATGTATCGAGTCTAATGGTCGTCGTAAATCACCC
Organism: Avena insularis; assembly: GCA_023614405.1. Lineage (NCBI taxonomy): Eukaryota > Viridiplantae > Streptophyta > Magnoliopsida > Poales > Poaceae > Avena > Avena insularis. The sequence goes on from CM042694.1 coordinate 105,020,955, forward strand.
TAGAACCCCAAAAATGTGGGCAATAGCTCACGAAAACGGCCATTAAACGCGAAAAATATGAGTTTTTGGTCATAACACTCAAACATTTATCGGTTCTCACGATCGTTGTAAATCACCCTGAAACCCCCAAACTAAGGGCCATAGGTCATGAAAATGGCCCTAAATGCAAAAACAGTGAGTTTTTGGTCTTAACTCCGAAACATGTACCAGGTGCGCCTTAGAACTCCAAAAGTGTGGGTAATATCTCATGAAAACAGCCATAACACTCGTAAACGACGAGTTTTTGGTCATATCTCTCATACATTTACCGAGACTTACGGTTGTTGGAAGGCGCCCTAAAGCCCCAAATATGTGGGCAATAGTTCATGAAAATGGTCATAAATCACGAAAATAACGAGTTTTTGGTCATATCTCTCGAACATGTATCTGGACCTACAGTCGTTATAAATCGCCCTAGAACCCAAAAAGTGTGGGCAATAGCTCATGAAAACAGCCATAAAACACGAAAACAACGAGTTTTAGTTCATATCTTTCAAACATGTATTGGGTCTTACGGTAGTTGTAAACACCCTATTTTTTGAGATTGTTGTAAACGCCCTAGAACCCCAAAACTATGGGCAATAGCTCATGAAAACGGCCATAAAGTGCGACAAGGACGAGTTTTTAGTCATATCTCTCAAACAAGTATCGGGTCTTACGGTTGTTGTATATCGCCTTGGAACGTCAAAAGCGTGGGCAATAGCTCATAAAAATAACCATAAAACACGAAAACGACGAGTTTTTGGTCATATCGCTCAAACATGTATCGAGTCTTACGGATGTTGTAAACCGCAATAGCTCATGAAAATAGGCATAAAACGCGAAAACAACGAGTTTTTGGTCACATCTATCAAACATTTACCGGGTCTCACTATTGTTGTAAATTTCTCTAAAACCCCAAAATTGAGGGCAATAGCTCATGAAAATGGAGACAAAGCGCGGCAAGGACGGGTTTTTGGTCATATCTCTCAAACATGTATCGGGTCTAACGGTCATTGTAAATCGCCCTGAAACACCAAAATTGTGGGCAATAGCTCATGAAAACAGCCATTAAACATGAACAGACGAGTTTTTGGTCATAACACACAAACATGTATCGGTTCTCATAGTCGTTGTAAATCGCCCTGAAACCCCAAAACTAAAGGAGATAGCTCATGAAAACGACCCTAAATGCGAAAAAACGAGTTTTTGGTCTTTACTCCCAAACATGTACCAGATGTGCCCTGGAAAACCCAGAAAGTGTGGGCGATGTCTCATGAAAAATGGCCATAAAACTCGAAAACGACAAGTTTTTGGTCATATTGCTCAAACATGTATCGGGTCTTATGGATGTTGTAAATCGCCCTGGAGCCCCAACAGTGTGGGCATTAGGTCATGAAAACGGTCATAAAACACGAAAACAACGTGTTTTTTGTCATATCTCTCAAACATTAACCGGGTCTCACTATCGTTGTAAATTGCCCTAAAACCCCAAAACTGAGGGGAATAGCTCATGAAAATTGCCACAAAGCGCGACAAGGACGAGTTTTTGGTCATATCTCTCAAACATGTATCGGGTCTCACGATCATTGTAAATCTCTCTCGAACCCCAAAACTGTGCGCAATAGTTCATTAAACGACCTTAAACGCAAAAATATTAGTTTTTGGTTATAACACTCAAATATGTATCAGTTCTCACGATCGTTGTAAATCGCCGTGAAACCCCAAAACTAAGGGAAATAGCTCATGAAAATGGCCCTAAATGCGAAAACAGCGAGTTTTTGGTCTTAACTCCCAAACATGTAGCAGGTGCGCCCTCGAACCCCAAAAGTGTGGGTAATATCTCATGAAAACGGCCATAACACTCGAAAACGGCGAGTTTTTGGTCATATCTCTTAAACATTTATCGAGACTTACGGTCGTTGCAAGGCTCCCTAGATCCCCAAATAGTTCATGAAAACGGCTATAAATCACGAAAAAGACGAGTTTTTGGTTAAATCTCTCGAACATGTATCGGGTCTTATGGTATTTGTAAATCGCCCTGGAGGCCCAAAAGTGTGGGCAATAGCTCATGAAAATGGCCGTAAAGCACGACAAGGACGAGTTTTTGGTCATATCTCTCAAACATTTATCGGGTCTAACGGTCGTTGTAAATCGCCCTGGAACCCAAAAAGTGTGGGCAATAGCTTATGCAAACGGCCATAAAACGAGAAAACGACGAGTTTTTGTTCACATCTTTCAAACATGTATTGGGTCTTACGCTAGTTTTATACCGCTCTAGAAACCCAAAATTGTGGGCAATAGCTCATGAAAACGGTTGTAAAGCGCAACATAGACGAGTTTTTGGTCATATCTCTCAAACAAGTATTAGATTTTATGGTCCTTGTAAATCACCCTGGAACCCCAAAAGTGTGGGCATTAGCTCATGAAAACAGCCATAAAACACGAAAACGACGAGTTTTTGGTCATATCGCTCAAACATGTACCGGGTCTTACGTATGTTGTAAATCGCCCTGGAGGCCCAAAAGTGTGGGCAATAGCTCATGAAAATGGGCATGAAATGCGAAAACGACGAGTTTTTTTGTCATATCTGTCAAACATTTATCGGGTCTCACTGTCATTGTAAATTGCTCTAAAACCCCAAAACAGAGGGCAATAGCTCATGAAAATGGCCATAAAGCGCGACAAGGACGAGTTTTTTGTCATATGTATCAAATATGTATCAGGTCTTACAATCGTTGTAAATCGCCATAAAACACCAAAACTATGGGCAATTGCTCATGAAAACGGCCATTAAACGTGAAAAGACGAGGTTTTGGTCATAAGACAGAAACATGTATCGGTTCTCACAGTTGTTGTAAATCGCCCTGAAGCCCCAAAACTAAAGGCGATAGCTCATGAAAACATCCCTAAATGCGAAAACAACGAGTTTTTGGTCTTTACTCCCAAACATGTACCAGATGTGCCCTGGAACCCCAAAAGTGTGGGCGATATCTCATGAAAATGGCCATAACACTTGAAAACGACGAGTTTTTGTTCATATCACTCAAACATTTACCGAGACTTACGGTCATTGCAAGGCTCCCTGGAGCCCCAAATATGTGGGCAATAGTTCATGGAAATGGTCATAAATCACGAAAATGACGAGTTTTTGGTCATATCTCTCGAACATGTATCAAGTCTCACGATCATTTTAAAAATCGCCCTGAAACCCCAAAACTGTGCGCAATAGCAAATTAAACGACCTTAAACGCAAGAAGACTAGTTTTTGGTCATAACAGTCAAACATGTATCGGTTCTCACGATCGTTGTAAATCGCCTTGAAACCCCAAAAATAAAGGCAATAGCTCATGAAAATGGCCCTCAATGCGAAAACAGAGAGTTTTGGTTTTAACTCCCAAACATGTACCAGGTGCGCCCTAGAACCCCAAAAGTGTGGGCAATATCTCATGAAAACGACCATAACACTCGAAAACGACGAGTTTTTGGTCATATCTCTTAAACATTTATCGAGACTGCAGTCGTTGCAAGGCGCCCTAGAGCCCCAAATATGTGGGCAATACTTCATGAAAACCGCCATAAAACACGAAAATGACGAGTTTTTGGTCATATCGCTCAAACATGTATCTGGTCTGTATGTTGTAAATCGCACAGGGGCCCAAAAGTCTAGGCAATAGGTCATGAAAATGGCATAAAATGCGAAAACGACGAGTTTTTGGTCATATCTATCAAAAATTTATCGGGTCTCACTATCATTGTAAATTGCTCTAAAACCCCAAAACTGAGGGCAATAACTCATGAAAATGGCCACAAAGCGCGACAAGGACGAGTTTTGGTCAGATCTCTCAAACATGTATCAGTTAATAAATTGTAAATTGCAAACACCAAAAACTGGCAATAGCTCATGAAAAGCTCATTGAAATTAAATGTGAAAAGACGAGTTTTTGGTCATAACACACAAACAAGTATCGGTTCTCACAGTCATTGTAAATCACCCTGAAACCCCAAAACTAAAGGCGATAGCTCATGAAAACGGTTCTAAATGCGAAAACAACGAGTTTTTGGTCTTTACTCCCAAACATGTACCAGATGTGCCTGGAACCCAAAAAGTATGGGCGATATCTCATGAAAATGGCCATAACACTCGAAAATGACGAGTTTTTGTTCATATCTCTCTAACATTTACCGAGATTTACGTTTGTTGCAAGGCACCCTGGAGCCCCAAATATGTGGGCAATGGTTCATGAAAAAGGGAATAAAACACGAAAACGACGAGGTTTTGGTCATATCCGTCAAACATGTATCAGGTCTTACGGATGTTGTAAATCGCCCTGGAGGCCCAGAAGTGTGGGGAACAGCTCATGAAAATGGGCATAAAACACGAAAATGACGAGTTTTTTGTCATATCTCTCAAACATTTTCCGGGTCTCACTATCGTTGTAAATTGCCCTAAAACCCCAAAACTAAGGGCAATAGCTCATGAAAATGGCCACAAAGTGCAACAATGAAGAGTTTTTGGTCATATCTCTCAAACATGTATCGGGTCTAACGGTCATTGTAAATCGCCCTGCAACCCCGGAACTGTGGGTAATAGCTCATGAAAACGGCCATTAAACGCGAAAACACGAGTTTTTGGTCATAACACTCAAACATATATCAGTTCTCACAATTGTTGTAAGGGCGATAGCTCATGAAAACAACGCTAAATGCGAAAACAACGAGATTTTAGTCTTAACTCCCAAACATATACCAGGTGCGCTTTGGAACCCAAAAAGTGTGGGCGATATCTCATGAAAAATGGCCATAAAACTCGAAAACGACGAGTTTTTGGTCATATTGCTCAAACATGTATCAGGTCTTATGGATGTTGTAAATTTCCCTGGAGGCCCATTAGTGTGGGCATTAGGTCATGAAAACAGTCATAAAACACGAAAACGACAAGTTTTTGGTCATATCTCTCAAACATTTACCGGGTCTCAGTATCGTTGTAAATTGCTCTAAAACCGCAAAACTGAGGGCAATAGCTCATGAAAATGGCCACAAAGCGTGACAAGGACAAGTTTTTGTTCATATATCTCAAACATGTATCGGGTCTCGCAGTCATTGTAAATCGCCCTGGAGCCCAAAAACAGTGGGCAATAGCTTATGAAAATGGCCATTAAACACAAAAAGACAAGTTTTTGGTCATAACACTCATATATGTATTGTATCTCACGATCGTTGTAAATTGCCCTGAAACCCCAAAACTAAGGGCGATAGCTCATGAAAATGGCCCTAAATGCGAAAACAGCGAGTTTTTGGTCTTAACTCCCAAACATGTACTAGGTGCGCCCTGGAACCCCAAAAGTGTGGGCAATATCTCATGAAAACGACCATAACACTCGAAAACAACGAGTTTTTGGTCATATCTGTTAAACATTTATCGAGACTTAAGGTCGTTGCAAGGTGCCCTAGAGCCCCAAATATGTGGGCAATAGTTCATGAAAAAGGGAATAAAACATGAAAACAACGAGTTTTTGGTCATATCGCTCAAACATGTATCGGGTCTTATGGATGTTGTAAATCGCCCTGGAGGCCCAGAAGTGTGGGCAATAGCTCATGAAAATGGGCATAGAACGTGAACATGACGAGTTTTTGGTCATATCTCTCATACATTTACCGGGTCTCACTATCGTTGTAAATTGCCCTAAAACCCCAAAACTAAAGGCAATAGCTCATGAAAATGGCCACAAAGCACGACAATGAAGAGTTTTTGGTCATATCTCTCAAACATGTATCGGGTCTAACCGTCGTTGTAAATCGCCCTGGAACCCCAAAATAGTGGGCAATAGCTAATGAAAACGGCAATTAAACGCGAAAACACGAGTTTTTGGTGATAACACTCAAACATATATCAGTTCTCACGGTTGTTGTAAGGGCGATAGCTCATGAAAACAACCCTAAATGCGAAAACAGCGAGATTTTAGTCTTAACTCCCAAACATATACCAAGTGCGCTTTGGAACCCCAAAAGTGTGGGCAATATCTCATGAAAATGACCATAAAACACGAAAATGACGAGGTTTTGGTCATATTGCTCAAACATGTATCGGGTCTTACGGATGTTGTAAATTGCCCTGGAGTCCCAACAGTGTGGGCATTAGGTCATGAAAACGGTCATAAAACACGAAAACGACGAGTTTTTGGTCATATCTCTCAAACATTTACCGGTTCTCACTATCGTTGTAAATTGCCCTAAAACCCCAAAACCGAGGGCAATAGCTCATGAAAATGGCCACAAAGCGCGACAAGGAAAAGTTTTTGTTCATATCTCTCAAACATGTATCGGGTCTCACGGTCACTGTAAATCGCCCTAGAACACAAAAACTGTGGGCAATAGCTTATGAAAATGGCCATTAAACGCAAAAAGACAAGTTTTTGGTCATAACACTAAAATATGTATTGGTTCTCACGATTGTTATAAATTTCCCTAAAACCCCCAAACTAAGGGCAATAGCTCATGAAAATGGCCCTAAATGCGAAAACATCGAGTTTTTGGTCTTAACTCCCAAACATGTACCAGGTGCGCCCTGGAACCCCAAAAGTGTGGGCAATATCTCATGAAAACAGCCATAACACTCAAAAACAATGAGTTTTTGGTCATATCTCTTAAACACTTATCGAGACTTATGATCATTACAAGGCGCCCTAGAGCCCCAAATATGTGGGCAATAGTTCATGAAAACAGCCATAAATGACGAGTTTTTGGTCATATCTCTCAAACATGTATCGGGTCTTATGGTATTTGTAAATCGCCCTGGAGGCCCAAAAGTGTGGGCAATAGCTCATAAAAATGGCCGTAAAGCGCGACAAGGACGAGTTTTTGGTCATATCTCTCAAACATTTATCGGGTTAAACGGTCGTTGTAAATCGCACTAGAACCCCAAAAGTGTGGGCAATAGTTTATGAAAACGACCATAAAACGAGAAAACGACGAGTTTTTCTTCATATCTTTCAAACATGTATTGGGTCTTTTGGTAGTTTTAAATCGCTATGGAAACCCAAAATTATGGACAATAGCTCATGAAAACGGTTGTAAAGCGCAACACAGACGAGATTTTGGTCATATCTCTCAAACAAGTATCGGATTTTACTGTCATTCTAAATCGCCCTGGAACCCCAAAAGTGTGGGTAATAGCTCATGAAAACGGCTATAAAACACGAAAACGACGAGTTTTTGGTCATATCGCTCAAACATGTATCGGGTCTTACGTATGTTGTAAATCGCCATGGGGCCCAAAAGTCTGGGCAATAGCTCATGCAAATGGGCATAAAATGCAAAAACGACGAGTTTTTGGTCATATCTGTCAAACATTTATTAGGTCTCACTATCATTGTAAATTGCTCTAAAACCGCAAAACTGAGGGCAATAGCTCATGAAAATGGCCACAAAGCGCGACAAGGACGAGTTTTTGGTCATATCTCTCAAACATGTATCAGGTCTAACAATCGTTGTAAATCGCCCTGAAACACCAAAACTGTGGGCAATAGCTCATGAAAACGACCATTAAACATGAAACGACGAGTTTTTGGTCATAACACACAAACATGTATCGGTTCTCACAGCCGTTGTAAATCGCCCTGAAACCCCAAAACTAAAGGAGATAGCTCATGAAAACGGCCCTAAATGCGAAAACAACGAGTTTTTGGTCTTAACTCCCAAACAGGTACCAGATGTACCCTGGAACCCCAAAAGTGTGGGCGATATCTCATGAAAATGGCCATAACACTCGAAAATGACGAGTTTTTGTTCATATCTCTCAAACATTTACCGAGACTTATGGTTGTTGCAAGGCGCCCTGGAGCCCCAAATATGTGGGCAACGGTTCATGAAAAAGGGAATAAAACACGAAAACGACGAGTTTTTGGTCATATCGCTCAAACATGTATCAGGTCTTATGGATTTTGTAAATCGCCTTGGAGGCCCAGAAGTGTGGGCCCTCATGAAAATGGGCATAAAATGCGAAAATGACGAGTTTTTGGTCATATCTCTCAAACATTTACGGGTTCTCACTATCATTGTAAATTGCCCTAAAATCCCAAAACTAAAGGCAATAGCTCATGAAAATGGCCACAAAGCGCGACAATGAAGAATTTTTGTACATATCTCTCAAACATTTATTGGGTCTAACGGTATTTGTAAATCACCCTGGAGGCCCAAAAGTGTCGGCAATAGCTCATGAAAATAGCCGTAAAGCGCGACAAGGACGAGTTTTTGGTCATATGTCTCAAACATTTATCGGGTCTAACGGTCGTTGTAAATCGCCCTGGAACCCAAAAAGTGTGGGCAATAGCTTATAAAAACGACCATAAAACGAGAAAACAACGAGTTTTTTTGATCATATCTTTCAAACATGTATTGGGTCTTTTTGTAGTTTTAAATCGCTGTGGAAACCCAAAATTGTGGGCAATAGCTCATGAAAACGGTTGTAAAGTGCGACACAGACGAGTTTTTGGTCATATCTGTCAGATAAGTATCAGATTTTACGGTCATTGTAAATCGCCTTGGAACCCCAAAAGTTTGGGCAAAAGCTCATGAAAACGGCCATAAAACATGAAAACGACAAGTTTTTGGTCATATCGCTCAAACATGTATTGGGTCTTAGGATGTTGTAAATCGCCCTGGAGGACCAGGTGTGGGCAATAGTTCATGAAAATGGGCATAAAATGCGAAAACGACGAGTTTTTGGTCATATCTGTGAAACATTTATCGGGTCTCACTGTCATTGTAAATTGCTCTAAAACCCCAAAACGAAGGTCAATAGCTCATGAAAATGGCCACAAAGCGCGACAAGGACGATTTTTTGGTCATATCTCTCAAACATGTATCAGCTCTAATAGTCGTTGTCAATCGCCCGTAAACACCAAAACTATGGGCAATAGCTCATGAAAACGGCCATTAAACGTGAAAAGACAAGTTTTTGGTCATAACACATAAACATGTATCGGTTCTCACAATCATTGTAAATCGCCCTGAAATCCCAAAATAAAGGGCGATAGCTGATGAAAATGACCCTAAATGCGAAAACAACGAGTTTTTGGTCTTTACTCCCAAACATATACCAGATGTGCCCTGGAACCCCAAAAGTGTGGGTGATATCTCATGAAAATGGCCATAACACTCGAAAACGGAGAATTTTTGTTCATATCTCTGAAATATGTATCGCGTCTTACAGATTTTTTAAATCGCCCTGGAGGCCCAACAATGTGGGCATTAGGTCATGAAAACGGTCATAAAACACGAAAACGACGAGTTTTTGGTCATATCTCTCGAACATATACCGGGTCTCACTATCGTTGTAAATTGCCCTAAAACCCCAAAAATGAGGGCAATAGCTCATGAAAATATCCACAAAGCGCGACAAGGACGAGTTTTTGGTCATAACTCTCAAACATGTATCGGGTCTCACGGTCATTGTAAATTGCCCTGGAACCCCAAAACTGTGGGCAATAGCTTATGAAAACGGCCATTAAACGCGAAAAGATGAGTTTTTGGTCATAACACTCAAACAAGTATTGGTTCCCACGGTCGTTGTAAATCCCCCTGAAACCCCAAAACAAAGGGCGATAGCTCATGAAAACCGCCCTAAATGCGAAAAAATCAAGTTTTTGGTCTTAACTCCCAAACATGTACCACGTGCACCCTGGAACCCCAAAAGTGTGGGCAATATCTCGTGAAAACGGCCATAACACTCGAAAACGACGAGTTTTTGGTCATATCTCTCATACAGTTACCGAGACTTATGATCGTTGCAAGGCGCCCTAGAGCCTTAAATATGTGGGCAATAGTTCATGATAACGGCCATAAATCACAAAAATGATGAGTTTTTGGTCATATTTCTCGAACATCTATCTGGACTTATAGTCGTTATAAATCGCCCAAGAACCCGAAAAGTGTGGGAAATAGCTCATGGAAACGGCCATAAAACGCGAAAACGATGAGTTTTGTTCATATCTTTCAAACATGTACCAGCTCTTACGGTAGTGGTAAATCGCCCTGGAACCCCAAAACTGTGGGCAATAGCTCATGAAACAGCCGTTAAGCGCGATAAGGATGAGTTTTTGGTCATATCTCTCAAACAAGTATCGGGTCTTACGGTTGTTGTAAATCGCTCTAGAACATCAAAAGTGTGGGCAATAGCTCATAAAAACAGCCATAAAACACGAAAATGACGAGTTTTTGGTTATATCACTCAAACATGTATCAGGTCTTACGGGTGTTGTAAATCGCCCTGGAGGCCCAAAAGTGTGGGCAATAGCTCATGAAAATAGCCACAAAACACGGAAACAACGAGTTTTTGGTCGCATCTCTCAAATATTTACCGGGTCTCACTATCGTTGTAAATTGCCCTCAAACCCCAAACTGAGGGCAATAGCTCATGAAAATGGCCACAAAGCGCGCAAGGACAAGTTTTTGGTCATATCTCTCAAACATGTATCGAGTCTAATGGTCGTTGTAAATCACCCCAGAACCCCAAAATGTGGGCAATAGCTCATGAAAATGGCCATTAAACGCGAAAAAGACGAGTTTTTGGTCATAACACTCAAACATGTATCGATTCTCACGGTCGTTGTAAATCACCTTGAAACTCCAAACCTAAGGGCGATAACTCATGAAAACGGCCCTAAATGCGAAATGGCGAGTTTTTGATCTTAACTCCCAAACATGTACTAGGTGCGCCCTGGAACCCCAAAAGTGTGGGCAATATCTCATGAAAACATCCATAACACTCGAAAACGACGAGTTTTTGGTCATATATCTCAAACATTTTCTGAGACTTACGGTCGTTGCAAGGCGCCCTTGAGCCCCAAATATGTGGGCAATAGTTCATAAAAACGACAAGAAATCACGAAAAGGACAAGTTTTTGGTCATATCTCTCAAACACTTATCTATACTTCCGATCATGAAAACAGCCATAAAACGTGAAAACGATGAGTTTTTGTTCAAATCTTTCAAACATGTATCAGGTCATATGTAGTTGTAAATCTCCCTAGAACCCCAAAACCGTGGGCAATAACTCATGAAAACGGCCATTAAATGCATAAAGACGAGTTTTTGGTCATAACACTCAAACATGTATCAATTCTCACGGTCGTTGTAAATCGCCCTGAAATCCCCAAACTGAGGGCGATAGCTCATGAAAATGGCCCTAAATGCGAAAACAACGATTTTTTGGTCTTAACTCCGAAACATGTACCAGGTGCGCCCTAGAACTCCAAAAGTGTGGGCAATATATCATGAAAACGGCCATAACACTCAAAAACGACGAGTTTTTGGGTCATATCTGTCATACATTTACCAAGACTTACAGTTGTTGGAAGGCGCCCTAGAGCCCCAAAATATGTGGGCAATAGTTCATGAAAATGGTGATAAATACCGAAAATGACGAGTTTTTGGTCATATCTCTCAAACATGTATCTAACCTACAGTCGTTATAAATCGCCCTGGAACCCAAAAAGTGTGGGCAATAGCTCATGAAAATAGCCATAAAACGTGAAAACGACGAGTTTTAGTTCATATCTTTCAAACATATATCAGGTCTTACGGTAGTTGTAAGTCGCCCTATTTTTTGAGATCGTTGTAAACGCCCTAGAACCCCAAAACTATGGGCAATAGCTCATGTGAACGGCCATAAAGTGCGACAAGGACGAGTTTTTAGTAATGTCTCTCAAATAAGTATCGGGTCTTACAGTTGTTGTAAATCGCCCTGGAACATCAAAAGCGTGGGCAATAGCTCATGAAAACAGCCATAAAACAAGAAAACAACGAGTTTTTGGGCATATCCCTCAAACATGTATCGGGTCTTATGGATGTTGTAAATCGCCCTCGAGGCCCAGAAATGTGAGCATTAGCTCATGAAAATGGGCATAAACGCGAAAATGATGAGTTTTTGGTCATAGCTCTCAAACATTTACCGGGTCTCACTATTGTTGTAAATTACCCTAAAACCCCAAAACTAAGGGCAATAGCTCATGAAAATGGTCACAAAGCGCGACAAGGACGAGTTTTTGGTCATATCTCTCAAACATTTATTGGGTCTAACGGTCGTTGTAAATCGCCCTGGAACCCCGAAACTATGGGCAATAGTTCATGAAAACAACCCTAAATGTGAAAACAATGAGTTTGTAGTCTTAACTCCCAAACATATACCAGTTGCACTCTGGAACCCCAAAAGTGTGGGCAATATCTCATGAAAATGGCCATAAAACTCGAAAACAACGAGTTTTTGGTCATATTGCTCAAACATGTATCAGGTCTTACGGGTGTGGTAAATCGCCCTTGAGGCCCAATAGTGTGGGCATTAGGTCATGAAAACGGTCATAAAACACGAAAACGACGAGTTTTTGGTCATATCTCTCAAACATTTACCGGGTCTCACTATCGTTGTAAATTGCCCCAAAACCACAAAACTGAGGGCAATGGCTCACGAAAATGGCCACAAAGTGCGACAAGGACGAGTTTTTGGTCATATCTCTCAAACATGTATAGGGTCTGATGTCTACGCACTTCTATTCTTGTAGACAGTTGTTGGGCCTCCAAGTGCAGAGGTTTGTAGAACAGCAGCAAGTTTCCCTTAATTGGATCAGCCAAGGTTTATCGAACTCAGGGAGGAAGTGGTCAAAGGTATCCCTTTCAAGCAACCCTACAATCAAGATACAAGAAGTCTCTTGTGTCCCCAACACACCCAATACACTTGTCTGGTGTATAGGTGCACTAGTTCGGCGAAGAGATAGTGAAATACAAGTGGTATGGATAAAACACAACGGTGCCAGAAAATACTTTGATGGCGTGGAAGAGACTAAACGCAAACTGCAATAAAGATGCCAGCAAGCAAACATGTAAGAGATCTAGTTGCAAATGTGTTTCAATGCTTAGAAACAAGGCCTAGGGATCATACTTTCACTAGTGAACACTCTCATATAAATATCTTCTCTTTATGATACTACTCTGAACTACTCTCCGGTTGGACACTCTAATCCATGGTAGGGCTATAACAACACACCTCAAAGTTCACTTTCCCCATCTAGATAACTCCACACTATCACCTTGAGCACTAGATGATTCCAACAAACATCACAATTTCATAGAAACATCCAACTCCAAATACAACTCATAACAAGTATTTGTAATCTCTAGCCTAAGTGCCACCATGGTGTGCATGCTTTCACTTTCACACACATGGGGAGAGCAGAGATCTATTAAAGCACTTGAGTAGCACGGTAGATCTACTTGATTACAAAGCTCATGATCGCAATATGATCATGCATAGAGAGAGAGATGAACACATAGCTACCGGTAGAGCCCTTAGCCTCGAGAGAGAACTACTCCCTCCTCATCATGGGAGTCAGCAACAATGATGGAGATGGTGGTGGAGATTGATGGAGATGGCTCCAAAGATGGTGAAGAGGCGGTGGCGATGCTGGCGGCGGCATGGAGGATTCCTTCCCTGCCGCCGGTATCACAGGGGAGCACCGCCCCTTAGCGCCCTCCCTTCATGGCTTCTTGGGAGCCCTTCCCCATGGAGATGGGATCCATGGGGGAGGCAAAAACGTGGCTTTGGTGGCTGCAAATTCGTAGGTGGAGGTGTCGATCTAGGGTTTTTGCATCGGGAGGCATATATACGCGAAAGGAGAGGCCGAGGGGGTGCCTGGGCTGGCCACACCACCCCTTGGCGCGGGCCAAGCCTGGCTACGCGGCCAGGTGGTGTGGCCACCCTCTGGCCCCTCTCCGTCTCGTATTCTGGCTCCGGGTGTCCCTCGGTGAAAAACTGACTTTGGCTTTTGTCCCGTCGAATTCCGAGAATATTCATTTTCTGACTTTCCTGGAACAAAAAATAACAGAAAACAGGCAGCTGGCACTGTGGCTCTTGTTAATAGGTTAGTCCAAGAAATCATATGAAAAGTACTCCAAAGTGTGGACCAAAACATAAGAAAGTAGATAAAACCAAGCATGGAACATCAAAAATTATGGATACGTTAGCAACGTATCAACATCCCCAAGCTTACTTCCTGCTCGTCCTCGAGTAGGTAAGTGATAAAAAGAAAGAATAATTTTTGAGGTGACATGCACCATCATAAACTTGATCAAAGTATTTGTAAAACATTGATAGCTGGGATCATAGTACTTCAATCATAACATGAAAGACAAAGTTCTAGCAATAATACAAAGCAACTAAGTTGCAACATGAAAAGGCACAAACAAAAGATTCATGAATAACAATGATTTGCAAGACGTTTGTTTGTTTCCCATAAAGAAAACATAGCATAATGGCATTCAGCTTGTCCCTCATAGAGTAGCAAATATAAATGCATAGGACACCTTCAAAGTTCATAAGAGTGACTAGATACAAATAGTTTGAAACAAGCAATATCAAAGCTATGCATCAATCAACAAGTCTTGGGACAATGCACATAGAACTAAGAATGGCCACTATGCTCTCAAAGTAGGTGCATAAAGATAGAAGGTGGAGATCCAAGAGAAAAGTAAAAGAAAGGCCTTCATAGAAGGAAGTAGGGATTCAAGTTTCATAAAGAGCTTCCAAAAATTATGGTACTTATTAGCTTTCAGCTCTCATTGCCCCTATCATAAGCATCTTGAAGTGATTAAGGTTAAAGTGAACAAACTATGGTGTATATGCTTGACGAAGTATAAGTTGGAAATCTCATGTCCCTTGAATACGAGGGCCGCTTCTCATGCTACTCAAGTTTAGTTACCGGTAAGTTCTTGTCATAGTAAGTACATGTGTATCATAGAGAACATAACGGGTACTTGCCCGATGATATGGAAGAATCCCCATATCAAAATGACAAGGCAAAACAGACAACGAGCATCTCAACAATCTTATTATTTACCATGGGAATATGGTGCTTTTTCTCTCTCTTTCCTCTTTTCTCATATTTTTCTATTTTTTCTCAATATATGACTCTTTTTTTATAAGAAGAATGCTTCATAGATAGCTCATTATGGTTACGCTGCAGGTTTCCACCATAACAGCATGGATTAGACCAGCGGCCCAGGCGTTTCTCTAACACATATACATAACTCCATGGACTTACAAGCTCCCCTTTCATTTCACACCGACAATATCCATATACAAAAGAGCATGATATCAACTAGGTACAAGTACCAAGTGCAATGTTGAAAGCGTTCCCCATGTAAGCATGGTTCTGCTAATTCCCAACAAATAAGTGCAAGCATATACAACATAGAAGACACAATGGTTCAAGTTTCTTAAGGGCAAGTAAAGTAAAGTGTGCCATCAAGTTCGTGAGAGCTTTAATCACTAGTTTTCTCATAACAAGTTTAATTCGGAAGGTAGATAAAACATGGATATACTTGGAATAGCATAAGCTAATAGGTAGGTATGGTGGACTCTTTGGAATAACTTGGTTTTAGGAGTTGGATGCATGAGTGGAACTCATACTTGGTTACGGAGGCTAGCAAAAGACTAGGAGCGACCAACTAAGAGAGCAATAATGGCCATAATCATGCAGAGCGACAAAACATCATTAATCAAAGCATAAAGTGATACTACAAGTTGAAAACTAAAGGTTCATCAAGGCAATGGTGACTTGGTATAGTCATAACATGGTGTGAGCATGTGCCAAGTCAACCCAAATAAAGCATCAAAGGAGAATACCACAATACTATGCTTTAATATGCTAAAACAATGCATGATTCTTCCAAGGCACATTAAGTAATCTCAATTGTTTATAACAAGTCATGCTACATTAGTGCACTCAAGATAATAAGTCTTTAGGTTCGGTTCCAACACTAATAAAAATTTCATTAAAACACAAGCTACTGTAGCACTTCCCTCAAAAAGCTCAATTCCCCAAAAGAACTCAAAAAGGAACCAACAAGAAGCAAATGAAAATAATGGCAGAAATCTATCAAAACAGACCAACAGGTAAAGACGAACTTTTTCGAAGCCCTTCTGTTGCTCAAATCAGAAAGTGTTGAACTAACGAAAGTTAGATAACAACCTGGGGCAGAAGCACAAAAATTAATAGCTCAAACCGACGTATAGAGATTTTACACGAATTTTGTTCATATCTCTCAAACATTTACCGAGACTTATGGTTGTTGCAAGGCGCCCTGGAACCCCAAATATGTGGGCAATGGTTCATGAAAAAGGGACGAGTTTTTGGTCATATCGCTCAAACATGTATCGGGTCTTATGGATGTTGTAAATCACCCTGGAGGCCCAGAAGTGTGGGCAATAGCTCATGAAAATGGGCATAAAACACGATCATGACGAGTTTTTGGTCATATCTCTCCAACATTTACCGGGTCTCACTATCGTTGTAAATTGCCCTAAAACCCCAAAAGTAAGCGCAATATCTCATGAAAATGGCCACAAAGCGCGACAATGAAGAGTTTTTGGTCATATCTCTCAAACATGTATCGGGTCTAACGGTCATTGTAAATCGCCCTGGAACACCAAAACAGCGGGCAATAGCTCATGAAAACGGCCATTAAACACGAAAACACGAGTTTTTGGTCATAACACTGAAACATATATCAGTTCTCACGGTTTTTGTAAGCACCATAGCTCATGAAAACAACCCTAAATGCGAAAACAACGAGATTTTAGTATTAACTCCCAAACATATACCAGGTGCGTTTTGGAACCCCAAAAGTGTGGGAAATATCTCATGAAAATGTCCATAAAACACGAAAACGACGAGGTTTTGGTCATATTGCTCAAACATGTATCGGGTCTTACGGATGTTTTAAATTTCCCTAGAGGCCCAACAATATGGGCATTAGGTCATGAAAACGGTCATAAAACAAGAAAATGACGAGTTTTTGGTCATATCTCTCAAACATTTACCGGGTCTCACTATCGTTGTAAATCGCCCTAAACCTCCAAAACTGAGGGCAATAGCTCATGAAAATGGCCACAAAGTGCGACAAGGACGAGTTTTTGGTCATATCTCTCAAGCATGTATCGGGTCTCATGATCATTGTAAAAATCGCCCTGAAACCCCAAAACTATGCGCAATAGCTCATTAAACGACCTTAAACGCAAAAGACTAGTTTTTGGTCATAACACTCAAACATGTATCGGTTCTCACGATCATTGTAAATTGCCCTGAAAAACCAAAAATAAGGGCAATAGCCCATGAAAGTGGGCCTAAATGCAAAAACAGAGAGTTTTTGGTCTTAACTCCCAAACATGTACCAGGTGCGCCCTGGAACCCCAAAAGTGTGGGAAATATCTCATGAAAACGACCATAACACTCGAAAACGATGAGTTTTTGGTCATATCTCTTAAACATTTATCGAGACTTACGGTCGTTGCTAGCCACCGTAGAGCCCCAAATATGTGGGCAATAGTTCATGAAAACAGCCATAAATCACAAAAATGGCGAGTTTTTGGTCATATCTCTCGAACATGTATCGGGTCTTATGGTATTGTAAATCGCCCTAGAGGCCCTAATGTGTGGGCAATAGCTCATGAAAATGGCCGTAAAGCACGACAAGGACAAGTGTTTGGTCATTTCTCTCAAACTTTTATCGGGTCTAATGATCGTTCTAAATCGCCCTGGAACCCAAAAAGTGTGGGCAATAGCTTATGAAAACGGCCATAAAACAAGAAAATGATGAGTTTTTATTTACATCTTTCAAACATGTATTGGGTCTTATGGTAGTTTTAAATCGCTCTAGAAACCCAAAATTGTGGGCAATAGCTCATGAAAACGGTTGTAAAGCGCGACACAGACGAGTTTTTGGTCATATCTCTCAAACAAGTATCGGATTTTACTATCATTGTAAATCGCCCTAGAACCCCAAAAGTGTGGGCAATAGCTCATGAAAACGGCCATAAAATACGAAAACGACGAGTTTTTGGTCATATCACTCAAACATGTATCGGGTCTTACGTATGGTGTAAATTGCCCTAGGGCCCAAAAGTCTGGACAATAGCTCATGAAAATGGGCATAAAATGCGAAAACGACGAGTTTTTGTTCATATCAGTCAAACATTTATCGGGTCTCACTATCATTGTAAATTGCTCTAAAACCCCAAAACTGAGGGCAATAGCTCATGAAAATGGCCACAAAGCGCGACAAGGACGAGTTTTTGGTCATATCTCTCAAACATGTATCAGGTCTAACAGTCGTTGTAAATCGCCCTGAAACACCAAATCTGTGGGCAATAGCTCATGAAAACGGCCATTAAACGTGAAAAGACGAGTTTTTGGTTATAACACACAAACATGTATCGGTTCTCACAGTAGTTGTAAATCGCCCTGAAACCCCAAAACTAAAGGCGATAGCTCATGAAAATGGCCCTAAATGTGAAAACGACGAGTTTTTTGTCTTTACTCCTAAACATGTACCAGATGTGCCCTGGAACCCCAAAAGTGTGGGCGATATCTCATGAAAATGGCCATAACACTCGAAAATGACGAGTTTTTGTTCATATCTCTCAAACATTTACTGAGACTTATGGTTGTTGCAAGGCGCCCTGGAGCCCCAAATATGTGGGTAATGGTTCATAAAAAGGGAATAAAACACGAAAACGACGAGTTTTTGGTCATATCGCTCAAACATGTATCGGGTCTTATGGATGTTGTAAATCGCCCTAGAGGCCCAGAAGTGTGGGCAATAACTCATGAAAATGGGCATAAAACGTGAACATGACGAGTTTTTGGTCATATCTCTCAAACATTTATCGGGTGTCACTATCGTTGTAAATTGCCCTAAAACCCCAAAACTAAGGGCAATAGCTCATGAAAATGGCCATAAAGCGCGACAATGAAGAGGTTTTGGTCATATCTCTCAAACATGTATCAGGTCTAACGGTCATTGTAAATCGCCCTGGAACCCCGAAATAGTGGGCAATAGCTCATGAAAACGGCCATTAAATGCGAAAACACGAGTGTTTGGTGATAACACTCAAACATATATCAGTTCTCACGGTTGTTGTAAGGGCGATAGCTCATGAAAACAACCCTAAATGCGAAAACAACAAGATTTTAGTCTTAACTCCCAAACATATACCAGGTGTGCTTTGGAACCCCAAAAGTGTGGGCAATATCTCATGAAAATGGCCATAAAACACAAAAACGACGAGGTTTTGGTCATATTGCTCAAACATGTATCGGGTCTTATGGATGTTGTAAATTGCCCTAGAGGCCCAACAGTGTGGGCATTAGGTCATGAAAACGGTCATAAACCACGAAAGCGATGAGTGTTTGGTCATATCTCTCAAACATTTACCGGGTCTCACTATCGTTGTAAATTTCCCTAAACCTCCAAAACTGAGGGCAATAGCTCATAAAAATGGCCACAAAGTGCGACAAGGACGAGTTTTTGGTCATATCTCTCAAACATGTATCGGGTCTCATGATAATTGTAAAAATCGCCATGAAACCCCAAAACTGTGCGCAATAGCTCATTAAACGACCTTAACGCAAAAGACTAGTTTTTGGTCATAACACTCAAACATGTATCGGTTCTCACGATCATTGTAAATCGCCCTGAAACCCCAAAAATAAGGGCAATAGCTCATGAAAATGGCCCTAAATTCGAAAATAGAGTTTTTGGTCTTAACTCCCAAACATGTACCAGGTGCGCCCTGGAAGCCCAAAAGTGTGGGCAATATCTCAGGAAAACAGCCATAACACTCGAAAACAATGAGTTTTTGGTCATATCTCTTAAACATTTATCGAGACTTACGATCATTGCAAGGCGCCCTAGAGCCCCAAATATGTGGGCAATAGTTCATGAAAACAGCCATAAATCACGAAAATGACGAGTTTTTGGTCATATCTCTCGAACATGTATCGGGTCTTACGGTATTTGTTAATCGCCCTGGAGGCCCAAAAGTGTGGGCAATAGCTCATGAAAAAGGCCGTAAAGCGCGACAAGGAAGATTTTTTGGTCATATCTCTCAAACATTTATCGGGTCTAACGGTCGTTGTAAATCGCCCTGGAACCCAAAAAGTGTGGGCAATAGCTTATGAAAACGACCATAAAACGAGAAAACGATGAGTTTTTATTCATATCTTTCAAACATGTATTGGGTCTTTTGGTAGTTTTAAATCGCTATGGAAACCCAAAATGTGGGCAATAGCCCATGAAAACGGTTGTAAAGCGCGACACAGACAAGTTTTTTGTCATATCTCTCAAACAAGAATCGAATTTTACTGTCATTGTAAATCGCCCTGGAACCCCAAAAGTGTGGGCAATAGCTCATGAAAACGGCCATAAAACACGAAAACGACGAGTTTCTGGTCATATCGCTCAAACATGTATCGGGTCATATGTATGGTGTAAATCGCCCTGGGGCCCAAAAGTATGAGCAATAGCCCATGCAAATGGGCATAAAATGCCAAAATGACGAGTTTTTGGTCATATCTATCAAACATTTATCGGGTCTCACTATCATTATAAATTGCTCTAAAACCCCAAAACTAAGGGCAGTAGCTCATGAAAATGGCCACAAAGCGCGACAAGGACGAGTTTTTGGTCATATCTCTCAAACATGTATCAGGTCTAATAGTCGTTGTAAATCGCCCTGAAACACCAAAACTGTGGGCAATAGCTCATGAAAACGGCCATTAAACATAAAAAACGAGTTTTTGGTCATAACACACAAACATGTATCAGTTCTCACAGTCGTTGTAAATCGCACTGAAACCCCAAAACTAAAGGCGATAGCTCATGAAAATGGCCCTAAATGCGAAAACAACGAGTTTTTGGACTTTACTCCCAAACATGTACCGGATGTGCCCTGAAACCCCAAAAGTGTGGGCGATATCTCATGAAAATGGCCATAACACTCGAAAATGACGAGTTTTTGTTCATATATCTCAAACATTTACCGAGACTTATGGTTGTTGCAAGGTGCCCCGGATGTTGTAAATCGCCCTAGAGTCCCAGAAGTGTGGGCAATAGCTCATGAAAATGGGCATAAAACGCGAAAATGACGACTTTTTGGTCATATCTCTCAAACATTTACGGGTTCTCACTATCGTTGTAAATTGCCCTAAAACCCCAAAACTAGGGGCAATAGCTCATGCAAATGGCCACAAAGAGCGACAATGAAGAGTTTTTGTACATATCTCTCAAACATTTATCTGGTCTAACGGTATTTGTAAATCGCCCTGGAGGCCCAAAAGTGTGGGCAATAGCTCATGAAAATGGCCGTAAAGCGCGACAAGGACGAGTTTTTGGTCATATCTCTCAAACATTTATCGGTTCTAACGGTCGTTGTAAATCGCCCTGGAACCCAAAAAGTGTGGGAAATAGCTTATGAAAACGACCATAAAACGAGAAAACGACGAGTTTTTGTTCATATCTTTCAAACATGTATTGGGTCTTTTGGTAGTTTTAAATCGCTCTGGAAACCCAAAATTGTGGGCAATATCTCATGAAAACGGTTGTAAAGCGCGACACAGACGAGTTTTTGGTCATATCTCTCAAACAAGTATCAGATTTTATGGTCATTGTAAATCGCCTTGGAACCCCAAAAGTGTCGGCAATAGCTCATGAAAACGGCCATAAAAGATGAAAACGACAAGTTTTTGGTCATATCACTCAAACATGTATCGGGTCTTAGTATGTTGTAAATCGCCCTGGATGCCCAAAAGTGTGGGAAATAGCTCATGAAAATGGGCATAAAATGCGAAAACGACGAGTTTTTTGTCATATGTGTGAAACATTTATCGGGTCTCACTGTCATTGTAAATTGCTCTAAAACCCCAAAACTAAAATAGCTCATGAAAATGGCCACAAAGCGCGACAAGGACGAATTTTTTGGTCATATCTCTCAAATATGTATCAGGTCTAATAGTCGTTGTAAATCACCCTTAAACAACAAAACTGTGGGCAATAGCTCATGAAAATGGCCATTAAACGTGAAAAGACGAGTTTTTGGTCATAACACACAAACATGTATCGATTCTCACAATCGTTGTAAATCGCCTTGAAACCCCAAAACAAAGGGCGATAGTAGATGAAAATGACCCTAAATGCGAAAACAACGAGTTTTTGGTCTTTACTCCCAAACATGTACCAGATGTGCCCTGGAACCCCAAAAGTGTGGGCGATATCTCATGAAAATGGCCATAACACTCGAAAACGACGAATTTTTGTTCATATCTCTCAAACATTTACCGAGACTTATGGTTGTTGCAAGGCGCCCTCGAGCCCCAAATATGTGGGCAATAGTTCATGAAAACGGGAATAAAACACGAAAACGACGAGTTTTTGGCCATATATCTCAAACATCTATCTGGACTTATGGTCGTTGTAAATCGCCCTAGAACCCCAAAAGTGTGGGGAATAGCTCATGAAAACGGACATAGAACGCGAAAACGACGAGTTTTAGTTTATATCTTTCAAACATGTATCGGGTCTTTTGGTAGTTGTAAATCGTCCTGAAACCCCAAAAGTCTTGGCAATAGCTCATGAAAATGGCCATAAAGTGCTACAAGGACGAGTTTTTGGTCATATCTCTCAAACAAGTATCGAGTCTTATGGTTGTTGTACATTGCCCTGGAACATCAAAAGTGTGGGTAATAGCTCATGACAACAGTCATAAAACACGAAAACGACAAGTTTTTGGTCATATCGCTCAAACATGTATTGGCTCTTACGAATGTTGTAAATCACCCTGGAGGCCCAAAAGTGTGGGAAATAGCTGATGAAAATGGGCATAAAACGCGAAACCGACGAGTGTTTGGCCATATCTCTCAAACATTTACCGGGTCTCACGATCATTGTAAATTGCCCTAAAATCCCAAAACTGAGGGCAATAGCTCATGAAAATAGCCACAAAGCGTGACAAAGATGAGTTTTTGGTCATATCTCTCAAACATGTATCGGGTCTCACGGTCGTTGTAAATCGCCCTAGAACCCCAAAACTGTGGGCAATAGCTCATGAAAACGGCCATTAAATGCAAAAAGATAAGTTTTTGGTCATAACACTCAAACATGTACCAGTTCTCACGGTCGTTGTAAATCGCCCTGAAACCCGAATACTAAGGGCGATAGCTCATGAAAATGGCCCTAAATGCGGAAACAATGAGTTTTTGGTCTTAACTCCGAAACATGTACCTGGTGCACTCGGGAACCCTAAAAGTGTGGGCAATATCTCATGAAAATGCCCATAAAACTCGAAAACGACGAGTTTTTGGTCATATCGCTCAAATATGTATCGGGTCTTACGGATGTTTTAAATCGCCCTGGAGGCCCAACAATGTGGGCATTAGGTCATGAAAACGGTCATAAAACACAAAAACAACGAGTTTTTGGTCATATCTCTCAAACATTTACCGGTTCTCACTATCGTTGTACATTGCCCTAAAACCCCAAAACTGAGGGCAATAGCTCATGAAAATGGCCACAAAGCGCGACAAGGACGAGTTTTTGGTCATAACTCTCAAACATGTATCGAGTCTCACGGTCGTTGTAAATCGCCCTGGAACCCCAAAACTGTGGGCAATAGCTTATGAAAACGGCCAATAAACGCGCAAAGACGAGTTTTTGGTCATAACTCTCAAACAAGTATCGGTTCCCACGGTCGTTGTAAAACCCCCTGAAACCCCAAAACAAAGGGCGATAGCTCATGAAAACCACCCTAAATGCGAAAAAAATCAAGTTTTTGGTCTTAACTCCCAAACATGTACCACGTGCACCCTGGAACCCCAAAAGTGTGGGCAATATCTCATGAAAACGGCCATAACACTCGAAAACGATGAGTTTTTGGTCATATCTCTCATACAGTTACCGAGACTTATGATCGTTGCAAGGTGCCCTAGAGCCCTAAATATGTGGGCAGTAGTTCATGAAAATAGCCATAAATCACAAAAATGATGAGTTTTTGGTCATATTTCTCGAACATGTATCAGGACTTATAGTCGTTATAAATCGCCCTAGAACCGGTATCTGACTATCTGACTAAGATTGAGGAAGATGGTATACATCACAGCAGAGGAACCACCCGTGTTGACGTTGGTACCGTCTTAGCCATGTCGTCGAGGAAGAGGTTGTTGATGTCGGGGAAGAAGTCGTCGTTGGGGAAGACGTCGACACTGTCGCTATCCGTGAAGGAGTCTGTGATGAAGCAAGTAGTCGCGCTAGTAGCTCTCTCCAAAAACCTTATCGCCCTTCTCCCGTATAGGACTCGAAGTAGCGGGGTCTCAGAGGCCTACTGTCCCGGCTCGCGGTGCATGCCGCAAGATGGGATGGGAAAGATCCTGCACGAAGTGCAATGCTCTGAAACCGGAGTGCAAGGATGTGTGTCTAGCAGAGAGGAGCGACCTCTCTTATATAGGCACTAGTAGCATAGGTGAACAGGCTGCACGAGGAGATGAAACGAGGCACCGGGAGGTGAACAAAACATGCGTCTAACAACCACTCATCCTTATTCATTTACCACAGACTTCGTATTTAAACTCCACTTGCGCATATTGTATGTATTCTGTCCATTCATGCATGACAAAAAACTAGGCTCGACAATATTCCCGCAACCCACGGCGCGCCCGCGTCGTGGCGAGGCGAGGGGAGCGGCGAAGGAGGAGGAGCGTGCGTGTATGTTTATCTCCTTCTCATCCTTTTACTAAGTGGTGGAAGCGCCCCCGTTATAAGATGGTAAAACTTTCCTTCAACTAGCTATGTGGGACAAAACATTTGTCCCACCTCTTGCCAATCGTGAATTGGCCACATGGGCCTCTAGGATTTTCAGGAATTATTGAAATGGAAATATGGGCTAGGCCATTTTGACAAAATTCGAATAATCCCCCACCAAATCCTAGAGGCACATGAAGTTTGCCTTTGGTTCCAAAACATTGTTATATACTGATACTGCAGTGGAGATTATTAAGTTGAACTTCCACCTAGAACTTTATGCTACACTACGATGCAACTTGTATAGTGGACTATGCCTTGAACTGCAAGTTTGCTGCGAACCTAGCTTCACAAAAAGTCTTGACCGGATACTAGGCTACCGTGGGACTTCCTCGCGGGTGGAGCTTATGCGTCATACTCCATGGCCTATCAATAGTTTAGTAAAGAGCACTCTACTCTCATAGACTGCAACTTTTAACAGTTAGACTCATATAGGTGTTCTTCAAAAGATGTTCTGTAGGACAACATCTTTGCTTAAGATAAGCCACTTAGAACACATTAAGATAATAAATCAACCTGCCGTGTAGAATAGGAAATTATTGCATCTACATGGAGTGGTGTTTATTAAAGTAGGGATACTTTTCTCTCAGTTAACCAACATCTTGTCTCCCAATTCTAATCATACCCATCTCCTTCGATGCATTATCTACCACATTGCGTGATAGACCCTTTGTGAAGGGATTTGCCAAGTTTTTAGATGTTTGGATATAATCCAATGTAATAACTCCGGAGTTTCTCATTTTCCTGATAGATTTCAGTCTCCTCTTCACATGTCTTGACTACTTCATATTATCCTTAGAACTATTTACTTTGAAAATCATAGTTTGATTATCGCATTTCATAAGAATTGCGGGTATTGGTTTTCAACCACAAGTAAGTTCATCAAGAGTTCATGAAGCCACTCTGCTTCAACAGTGGCTATGTCTAATGTTGTGAGTTATGCTTCCATAGTTGACCTTGTTAAGATGGTCTGCTTGCAAGACTTCTAAGAAACAGCATCACCACCAAGTGTGAATACATATACACTTGTGGCCTTTATCTCGTCAGCATCAAATACCCGATTTGAATCACTATAACCCTCTAGTACCCTCGGATACCTGGCATAGTGAATGCCATAGCTCGAAGTGCCTTTAAGATAGAGCATAACTCTCTCAAGGTCATGCCAGTGATCATCTCCTGGATTTGAAATAAGTCGACTTAGTTTGCTTACATCAAAAGCAATGTCAGGCCTCGTGGTGAGGCTAGCTAAATACATAAGCGAGCCAACAATTTGAGAGTATTTTAGTTGGTCTCTAGCATTTCCTTGATTCTTTCGAAGCAACACACTAGGATCATACGGTGTAGGAGAATACGTGTAGTCGCTATACCCGAAACGACTCAAGACCTTTTCCACATAGTGAGACTGAAGCAATGTAATCCCACTACCATCATCTCTCAATATCTTGATGTTCAAGATAACATCAGCTACTCCTAGATCCTTCATCTCAAAAGAACGAGATAAGAAATCCTTGACCTCCCTAATTGCATTATGGTTGGTTCTGAAAATCAGTATTATCAACATACAAACAGAGGATGAATCCCTCGCCCTCACCATGGCGATGGCATACACATTTGTCAGCTTGATTTACAACAAATCGTGTAGCAGTTAAAGTTCTTTCAAACTTCTCATGCCACTGCTTAGGGGCTTGTTTTAGGCCATATAAAGACTTCAAAAACTTGCACACCTTTCCTTCTTGACCACTTACAACAAACCATCTGGCTGATCCATGTAAATTTCGTCATCCAACTCTCTATTTAGGAAAGCTATCTTATCGTCCATTTGATGAACAAGAAGACCATGCGAGGAAGCCAATGAAAGTAGTACTCGAATGGTGGTCAATCTGGCAACAGGAAACTAAGTGTCAAAGAAGTCTTCACCATCTTTTTGAGTGTAACCCTTGGCCACAAGCCGTGCCTTGTACTTCCCAATAGTACCATCGGGTCTAAGATTTTTTAAAACACCCACTTGCATCCTACAGGTTTGCACCCATAAGGGCGATTAGTGATCTCCGATGTTCCATTAGTTAAGATGGAATCCATCTCACTATAGACGGCTTCCTTCCATTAGTCAGCATAAAGAGATGCATAGGCTTCTGAAATGGAAGTGGGAGTGTCATCCACATGGTATACAATGAAATCATCACCAAAGGACTTTGTAGTTCTCTATATCTTCCTCCTTTTAGGAATTTCAATATCCTCCTCCTTAGGACTTTCAGAGTGTTCCATTGGAATGGTAGATTCAGAAATTGTAGCAAATTCCTGATTAGACGATCTAGGTATCTCCGGATTTGATGAGTTAGGTTTATCCTTCATAGGAAAGATATCCTCAAATAAAGTGCATCAGTCGACTCCATGATTGTACCGACATGCATGTCAGGTACTTTAGATTTTACTATCAACAATCTATAACCAATACTATGGAAGGCATAGCCTAGAATAACACAATCAATGGTTTTTGCTCCAAGCTTGTGCTTCTTGGAAATTGGCACATTAACCTTTGCCAAACAACCCCAAGTTCATAAGTAAGATAGAACCTTTTCTTCTCCCATTCTTCGAATGGAATAATTTCTTTGTTCTTTGTGGGAACTCAATAGTCCCCCCCGCACCATTCCTTGGAGAGACCCGATGTATCTAACATGGCGTTAACCAAATCTGTTAGAGTATGGTTCTTTCTTTCGACTACCCCATTTGACTGGGGTGAGTAGGGAGGTGTCCTCTCATGAATTATGCCATGTTCCGCACAAAAGGAATCAAACTCGTTGGAAAAATACTCTCTACCATGATCAGACCTAAGCCTCTTAATCTTTCGATCAAGTTGGTTATTTGCTTCAGCTTTATAGATTTTGAAGAAACTCAAAGCCTCATATTTTGATTTCAGAACATACACATGGCAGTATCTCGTAGATTCATCGATCAACATCATGAAATATTTATTTCCACCTTTTGTCAATACACCATGCATCTCACAAAGATCAGAATGTATGAGTCCTAGTGCAGTTAAATTTCTCACCTCTAAAGTCGTATGTGACTTGCGAGGTTGTTTCGCTTGCATGTAGGCTTGGCACTTAGATCTCTTAATACTAGTGAAATTAGGGATTAAATTCATTTTGGCTAGCCACGTCATACAACCAAAATTAATATGACAAAGACGAGAATGCTAGACATTTGATTCAAAATTCGTGTAAATATGATTAACATCTTTATTACAAACGTCTGGCAGAGATAAGCGAAACAAGCCTCCGCACTCATAACATTTACCAAAAAAGGTTCCATACTTAGAAATTATAAATTTTTTGGACTCGAATACAATCTTGTAGCCATCTCGACACATAAGAGATCCGTTGACAAGATTATTATTTATTGATGGAACATGATGCACGTTCTTCAGGCGCACGGTCTTTCCCGAAGTGAACTTCACGATTGAGTCTCTCTGACCTGATATGAAGAGAACATGGAAATATCAGAACAAACATGTACATTAGCGCTCGTGTGAATCCACCAATTAGGAGAATGACATAATGAAAGAACAGTAGGTAATATACCATACCCAACATCCTTCATCTCAACGACGCCCATGATAACATTAGCAGTCTTGGTGCCCTTCCCATGCTGCCGCTTGTCTAAACGGTTGGGGTGCAAGAAGTTGCCCAATGATCAGGATCATCGCACACATGACAAGCACCTTTATTCTTATTAGTCTTCTTGTTGAAACTGGTAGACTATGAGGCTTTGTTCTTCCCATTGAACTTTCTTCTGCCATAAAACTTTCCCTTGTTCTTGAACTTGTGAGGCTAGAAGTTCTTTTTGTACCAGGGTGACACTTGAACCTCCCTCAGCACCTCGAGCACGTGTGTATTTTGCTCTCGCCTTCTCTTCCACATCAAGAGTTCAAATGAGATCCGATACAGAAAACTCTTGTCTCTTGTGTTTTAAGGAAGTGTCAAAATTCCTCCATGAAGGGGGGGAGCTTGGCAATAATGCCCCCGACAACAAACTTGTCTGATAACACAAAAGGAAAGTGCTCAAACTCCTTGGCCAATGACTATATCTCCTGAGCCTATTCAACCACGGAGCGGTCATCAGTTATCTTGTAGTCATAGAATTGGTCCATGACATACAGTTCACTGTCAGTATCCGAGACCCCAAACTTGGCCTCAAGCGCAACCCACATGTCCTTGCCATTATAAAATGACATATAGGGTTCAACAATATTTTCTGATGGGTTCGTAGCATGGAAAACAAAAAAAATTCTACCGCAAGAACGAACAAAACCCATATCTAATCTAGATAAAAGCCAAGATCTAATCTATTAGATATGAGCAACGAGATAGATCTCTACTAACCCTCGTAGAATCGAAAGCGTTACGAGATTAGATCTCGGGGTTGATGTAGTTGATCACTTGCCGATCTCAAGATCATGTGGACGATCCTTCTGGCGCCGCGTTCCGGCAGCGCTTCCGCAGTCGGTCACACGTGTGGAGTCGAAGCAGACCTTCCTCTCCCCGTTCTAGCGAGCAGCGGAGGTAGTAGATCTTCTCCACGGAATCCCAGCAGCACGATGGTGTGGTGGTGGTCGTGGAGGAGAGAATTCTGCAGGGCTTCGCCTAAGCCGGAGCAGAGCGAAGGTAGAGGAGAGAGATGGCGACTAGAGCTTGTTATGAGAGAGGGCTAGGAGGGGGCGCCCCCTCCCTTCTATTTAAAGGAGGGAGGCGCGCCTGGGGAGGGGGAGTCCTAGTAGGACTCCCCTCCTCCTTGGGCCGGCGGGTTGGGAAGGGGGGAGGAGTCCTCCTCCCCCACGAATCCGTGTCTCGCCCCACAAGGTTTCCTTTGACCCTTTCTTGGTTTTCAAGTAAACACCAAGAACTCTTCTAGAACCTTCCAGAACATTCTGGAACCTTCTAGAATCTCCATATAAACACTCCGGAACATTTCCTAACTTAGAAAATGATCCCCTATATATGAATCTCATTCTCCGGACGATTCTGGATCTCCTCGTGATGTCCCGGATCCAATCGAGACTCCGAACAACATTCGGTTTCCAACGCACATTCCATATCTACTTAAAACAACTTCGAACCTTAAGTGTGTCACCCTACGGTTCGTGAATATGCAAACATGATGAAGACACCTCTCCGATCAATAACCATCAGCGGGATCTGGAGATCCATAACGGCTCCCCCATACTCAACGATGACTTCGTGATCGATAGAACCATTAACATACGAAACCAATTCCCTTTGTCACGTGATATTCTACTTATCCTAGGTTTGATCGTCGGTATCTCCATACCTAGTTCTACCTCATTACTGATAAGTACTCTTTACTCGTTCCATGTTATGTCATCCCTTGTGACCTAGTCACATGCTTGCAAGCTATCTAGATGACATTCCACCGAGAGGGCCCAGAGCATATCTATCTGGTATATGGATGGACAAATCCCAATCTTGGTCCATGCTCTTCAACACATACTTTCAGAATACCCAATGACACCTTTATAACCGCCCAGTTACGAAGCGGTGTTTGATGTCATCAAAGTACCCATCCGGTGATGGTGATTAACATAACCTCATGGTCGAAGGATTAGGTTACTATGCATTTGAAAGCTTACAGCAATACGAACTTAATGACTTGATCTTATGCTACACTTACTATGGGTGTGTGTCCATCACATCATTCTCCTAATGATATAACCTTGTTATTAATGACATCCAATGTCCATGATCAGGAAACCATGATCATCATTTAATCAACAAGCTAGTTCCACAAGAGGCTTACTAGGGACTCTTTTATGTTTACAAAACACACATGTATCAGTGTTTCCTTATAATACAATTATAGCATGGGATGTAAACATTCATCATAAACACAAAGATATAATAATAACCACTTTTATTATTGCCTCTTGGGCATATCTCCAATAGTTTCCCACTTGCACTAGAGTCAATAATCTAGATTACATGGTAATATACCTAACACCCATGGCGTTCTGGTGTTGGTCATGCTTTGCTCTAGGGAGAGGTTTAGTCAACGGATCTGCCACATTCAGATCAGTGTGTACTTTGCAAATCTTTATGTCACCATCTCGGACATACTCGCGAATAGCATGGAAACGTAGATTGATGTGCTTCAGCTTGCTATGTGACCTTGGCTCCTGTGCATTAGCTATGGCACCTGTGTTGTCACAGTAGATGGCCATCGGGTCCAACGCACTGGGAACCACGCCAAGTTCAGTAATGAACTCCTTCATCCATATGGCTTCTTGTGCAGCCTCCGAAGCAGCTATGTATTCCGATTCAGTTGAAGATTTCGCCACAACGCTTTGCTTGGCACTCCTCCAACTCACTGCAGCACCATTCAAAATAAATACGTATCCAGACTATGACTTCGAGTCATCTGGATCGGTGTTCCAACTAGCATCAGTGTAACCATTTACAACAAGCTGTTCATCACCTCCATAAGAAAGAACCATATCCTTAGTCCTATTCAGGTACTTTAGGATATTTTTGACCGATGTCTAGTGTTCCATTCCAGGATCACTTTGATATCTGCTAGTCAAACTAACAGCATGTGCTATATCCGGTCTTGTACACAGCATGGCATACATGATAGAACCTATGGCCGAGGCATAGGGAATATTATTCATCTTTTCTCTATCTTCTGCCATAGCCAGACTTTGAGTCTTACTCAAGGTCTTACCTGACAACATGGGCACGAACCCTTTCTTGCTCTCTTCCATTCTAAACTTCTTTAGAACTTTGTCTAAGTATGTACTTTGTGAAAGCGCTACTAGGCGTCTTGATCTATCTCTATAAATCTTGATGCCTAGAATATATGCCGCTTCGCCAAGATCCTTCATTGAAAAACTATTATTCAAATAGGTTTTGACGCTATTAAGAAGTTCTATATCATTCCCAATCAACAATATGTCATCTACATATAGTACTAGGAATGCTACAGAGCTCCCACTCACTTTCTTGTAAATACAAGCTTCTCCATAAGTTTGTATAAATCCAAAGTTTTTGATTACTTTATCAAAACGTTGATTCCAACTCCGGGATGCTTGCTTCAGTCCATAAATGGAGCGCTGAAGTTTGCATACCTTGTCAGCATCACTAGGATCAACAAAACCCTTGGGTTGTACCATATACAACTCTTCCTCAATGTCACCATTAAGGAACGCCGTTTTGACATCCATCTGCCAAATTTCATAATCGAAATATGCAGCGATTGCTAACAAAATCCTCACAGACTTTAGCTTTGCTACTAGTGAGAAAGTCTCATCGTAGTCAACTCCTTGAATTTGTCGGAACCCTTTCGCGACAAGTCGAGCTTTATAGACGGTAACATTACCATCAGCATCTGTTTTTCTTTTGAAAATCCATTTGTTCTCGACAGCCTTACGGCCATCTGGTAAGTCCACCAAAGTCCATACTTGGTTTTCGTACATGGATCCCATTTCGGATTTCATGGCTTCTAACCATTTGTCGGAATCTGGGCTCACCATAGATTCTTCATACGTCGCAGGGTCATCAGTGTTGTCCACCAACATGACATTCAACGCAGAGTCATACCAATCAGGAGTGGTACGAACCCTCGTTGACCTGCGAGGTTCAGCAGTAACTTCGTTTGAAGTTTCATGATCAACATCATTAGCTTCCTCTCCAATTGGTGCGGGCGGCACAAAAACATCTTCCGGTGCTGCGCTACTCTCAACTCCGAGAGAAGGTTCAATAACCTCGTCGAGTTCTACTTTCCTTCCAGTCACTTCTTTCGAGAGAAATTCCTTCTCAAGAAAGGATCCATTCTTGGCAACGAAAACTTTGCCTTCGGATCTATGATAGAAGGTATACCCAATTGTTTCTTTAGGGTATCAGACGCATTTCTCCGCTTTGGGTTCAAGCTTATCAGGTTGTAACTTCTTTACATATGCTTCGCAACCCCAAACTTTAAGGAACGACAACTTAGGTTTCTTTCCAAACCACAATTCGTATGGTGTCGTTTCAACGGATTTAGATGGTACCCTATTTAAAGTGAATGCGGCTGTCTCTAATGCATAGCCACAAAACGATAGCGGTAAATCTGTAAGAGACATCATAGACCGAACCATATCTAAGAGAGTTCGATTACGACGTTCGGACACACCATTACGCTGTGGTGTTCCCGGCGGTGTCAACTGCAAAAGTATTCCACATTTCTTTAAATGCATGCAAAACTCATAACTTAGATATTCACCTCCGCGGTCAGAACGCAGAAACTTAATCTTCCTGTTACGATGATTTTCCACTTCACTTTGAAATTCCTTAAACTTCTCGAAAGTTTCGGACTTATGTTTCATAAAGTAGACATACCCATATCTACTTAAGTCATCCGTGAAAGTGAGAACTTAACGATATCCACCACGCGATGCTACACTCATTGGACCGCACACATCGGTATGTATTATTTCCAATAAGTCTGTAGCTCGCTCCATTATTCCAGAGAATGGAGTCTTAGTCATTTTTCCCATTAGACATGCTTCGCATCTTTCAAGTGATTCAAAATCAAGTGATTCAAGAAGTCCATCAGAATGGAGTTTCTTCATACGCTTCACTCTAATGTGACCAAGACGATAGTGCCACATATATGTAGAATTATCATTCAATTTTATTCGTTTAGCATCTATGTTGTGAACATGTGTATCACTACTATCGAGATTCAGTAAGAATAAACCATTCATCTCAGGTGCATTACCATAAAAGATATTACTCATATAAATCGAACAACCTTTATTCTCGGACTTAAAAGAGTAACTGTCTCGCAATAAACAAGATCTAGATATAATGTTCATGCTTAACGCAGGCACCAAATAACAATTAATCAAATTCAAAACTAATCCCGAAGGTAGATGTAGAGGGAGCATGCCGACGGCGATCACATCAACCTTGGAGCCATTTCCAACGCCAAGATCGTCACCTCTCGCCAGTCTTGCTTATTCCGCAGCTCCTGCTTTGAGTTACAAATATGAGCAATAACCAAGATCAAATACCAGCACTACTACGATTACTAGTAAGATACACATCAATAACATGTATATCGGTATACCTTTCTTCTTGATTTTGCTGCCTTCGATCTGCCAGTACTTGGGGCGATTACGCCCAAAGGACCAAGACTTTGCAGTAGAAGCATTCAATTTCAGGCTTAGGACCAGCCTTGGGCTTCTTAGCAGGTGCGGCAGCTTTCTTGCCATCCTTCTTGAAGTTGTCCTTGTTCTTAGGCTTGCCCTGTTTCTTGAAATTGGTGGTCTTATTGACCATCAACACTTGGTGCTCCTTCTTGATCTCCACTTCAGCAGTTTTCAGCATGGACGATAGTTCAGGCAACATCTTGTTCATGCAGTGCATATTGTAGTTCATCACAAAGTTCTTATAACTCGGTGGCAGTGATTGGAGGACACGGTGAATCCCTAACTCATTAGAAATCGTTATCCCCAACTCTTGGAGCTTGTTTGCGTGCCCAGACATGGTGAGCACGTGCTCGCTAACGGAGCTTCCCTCTTCCATCTTATAGTTAAAGAACTTTTCGGAGGCCTCATAGCTCTCCACGGCCACGTGAGTCTCAAAAATGAGCTTGTGCTCCTTAATGATCTCGAACGGGTCGTGGTGCTCAAAGCGCTTCTGAAGCTCCATTTCTAAACCGTACAGGATGGCACACTGAACTGTGGAGTAATGATTCTTCCGAGTGGCGTAAACATTCTTTACGTCATCGGTGGCATCTTCTGCAGGTGGGTCACCTAGCGGTGCTTCGAGCACATAGGTCAACTTGATGGAGCCAGTCCGTGAAGTTGCTTCCATTGTTATTAAGCTTTTCTTTCTCTAAGAACGCATTGAAATTGATGGAGAGGTTCGCCATAATCTACAACAAATTTACAAGTAGTTTAGACTAAGTTTATGATAAATTGAGTTCAATTTTAATTCTTAAATTAACTAGGTGAACTCCCACTCAAAACAACATCCCTCACATTGTCTTTGTGATTACACGAACCAAGTCCACTACACCAAGTCCGGTCTTCACGAGAGAAGATGTAGTTCCATCGGCGAACAATCTTCATGCTCATCATATCATTTATATGATTCATGCTCTACCTTTCGGTATTCCGTGTTCCGAGGTCATGTCTGTACATGCTAGGCTCATCAAGATTAACCTTAGTTTCCACATGTGCAAATCTGGCTTGCACCCGTTGTATGCAAACATAGAATCTATCACATCCGATCATCACGAGATGCTTCGAAACGACGAGTCTTAGCAACGGTGCCAACTAAGGACGAACACTTTATTACTTGATATTTAGTGAGAGGGATCATCTTATAATGCTACCGTCGCGATCTAAGCAATACAAGATGCATAAAGGATTAACATCACAGGCAATTCATAATTAGTGTGATATGATATGGCCCTTTCTTCTTATGCCTTTGATCTCCATCTCTAAAGCACGGACATGATCTCCATCATCACCCGCATTGCGTCAAGGTCAGCGGCGCCGCTTCATGGTTGTCCATCATCACTAGCAACTATTACAACTACTTGGAATAAAGCTATTACAAGATGAATAGACACGCAGGTCTTAACAGAATTAAAGACAACCATTAGGCTCCTGCCGGTTGCCATATTACAACAAGGATCATTGCATACATCAAATATAATCACAATCACATGATGACCATATCACATCACAAAACCCCTGCAAAAACAAGTTAGACACCTCTAATTTTCTTTGCATGTTTTACGTGGTTTGGGGCTTTCGAATAAGAACGGATCTTACCTACGAAAATGAACCACAACGTTGATACAAGTGCTATCAAGTGCAAAGTGTAGATTGGATCTATACTATGGTGGGAGAGAGAGACACCCGCAAAGCCACTTGTGCAAAGAAAGTTACACGTCAAGCGTGGAGCAAGTCTCATGTGCGATGACATGTAAGGTTAGCCCGAGCCGCTTCATCCCACCATACCGCAAGATGCAAAGTACACAAAGCAAAAGACGGCACGAGCACCAACGCCAACAAAACCATTGTGTTCTACTCGTGCAACAGATCTACGCATAGACACGGCTCTGATACCACTGATGGGTTCGTAGCATGGAAAACAAAAATTTTCTACCGCAAGAATGAACAAAACCCAGATCTAATCTAGATAAAAGCCAAGATCTAATCTATTAGACATGTGCAACGAGATAGATCTGTACTAACCCTTGTAGATCCGAAAAGCGTTACGAGATCGGATCTCGTGGTTGATGTAGTCGATCACTTGCCAATCTCAAGATCGAGTAGACGATCCTTCCGCGCCAGCGTTCGCAGCGCTTCCATGATCGGTCCTACGTCTTGAGTCGAAGCAGACCTTCCTCTCCCCGTTCTAGCGAGCAGCGGAGGTAGTAGATCTCTCCATGGAATCCCAGCAGCACGACGGCGTGGTGGTGGTGGTGGAGTATAGAATTCTGCAGGGCTTCGCCTAAGCCAAAGCAGAGGGAAGGAGGAGGACAGAGGCGGCTAGGGTTTGGAGTGGAAGGGGGCAAGGGGGGTGGCGCCTCCACCCCTCTATATATAGAGGGAGGGTGCGGCCTAGGGTTCCCACCCCTAGGCCCACCTCCTAGGGCCAGCGCACAAGGGAGCTTGGGGGGAGAATCCTTCCCCCCCAAGTTTCCCTTACTTACCCTCCAAGTTTCCCTTTATCCTTTCTTGGTTTTCAAGTAAACTCCAAAAAATCTTCTAGAACCTTCTGGAACATTCCGAAACCTTCTAGAATCTCCACATAAACACTCCGGAACATTTCCTAACTTAGAAAATGATCCCCATTATATGAATTTTATTCTCCGGACAATTCCGGATCTCCTCGTGATGTCTCGGATCCAATCCGAGACTCCGAACAACATTCGGTCTCCAACGCACATTCCATATCTACTTAAAACAACTTCGAACTTTAAGTGTGTCACCCTACGGTTCGTGAATATGCAGACATGATGGAGACACCTCTCCGATCAATAACCATCAGCGGGATCTGGAGATCCATAACGGCTCCCACATACTCAACGATGACTTCGTGATCGATAGAACCATTAACATACGAAACCAATTCCCTTTGTCATGCGATACTCTACTTATCCGAGGTTTGATCGTCGGTATCTCCATACCTAGTTCTACCTCGTTACTGATAAGTACTCTTTACTCGTTCCATGTTATGTCATCCCTTGTGACCCAGTCACATGCTTGCAAGCTAACTAGATGACATTCCACCGAGAGGGCCCAGAGCATATCTATCTGTCATATGGATGGACAAATCCCAATTTTGGTCCATGCGCTTCAACACATACTTTCAGAATACCCAATGACACCTTTATAACCACCCAGTTACGAAGCGGTGTTTGATGTCATCAAAGTATCCATCTGGTGATGGTGATTAACATAACCTCATGGTCGAAGGATTAGGTTACTATGCATTTGAAAGCTTGTAGCAATACGAACTTAATGACTTGATCTTATGCTACGCTTACTATGGGTGTGTGTCCATCACATCATTCTCCTAATGATATAACCTTGTTATTAATGACATCCAATTTCCATGATCAAGAAACCATGATCATCAATTAATCAACAAGCTAGTTCAACAAGAGGCTTACTAGGGACTCTTTTATGTTTACAAAACACACATGTATTAGTGTTTCCTTATAATACAATTATAGCATGGGATGCAAACATTCATCATAAACACAAATATATAATAATAACCATTTTTATTATTGCCTCTTGGGCATATCTCCAACACTCAATGATACACATATGCTTACGATGACAAGAACTTACCGGTGACTAAACTTGAGTAGCATGAGGAGCAGCCCTCGTATTCAAGGGACATGAGATTCTCACCTTACAACTTGTCAATGCATATCCTCATTTTTTATCACTTTAACCTTAATCACCTAAAGATGCCTATGATAGGGGCAATGAGAGCTGAAAGCTAGTAAGTATCATAATTTTTGGGAGCTCTTGATGAGACTTGCAATACCTGCTTCCCTCTTTGAAGGGCCCTTTCTTTTACTTAGTAGTTGAGTCAGTAAACCTATTCCCTTCTATCTCAGCAAGTATTTTGAGTTGATGTGTTTCATTCATTCATATGATGATTTATGCAATCATGTCTTATGTTCCTTGTTTTGCACATTGCTCTTATCTTGATGTTTACTAATTTGAAAGCTATCATTGAAAAGCCAGCTATTTTTGAACTCCAGCAAATTATCAACTATTCTTCGACCAAGAGCTAAGTTTTCCATTACCAATTATGATTCACTTTATGTATCTGTATTGTGTTTCCTTTACTCATTGCAAGTTGAGTTGTATAATAGTGAGTTCTCTTCTATTATGATCTATGTATTTGATGAATGTGATGCTTCTTGTCCGTATTCTTTTATCGACTCTTCACTCCATAAACCTGAGGCCATGTTTATTGAGCTCAGTTTCGCTTGGGGACAAGCGAAGTCTAAGCTTGGGGGGAGTTGATACGTCCATTTTGCATCAGTATTCTATGTCTTAATTCACTATTATTCATTGATATATTTTGTATTGAGAGGTGATACTTATGTTATTTCATCTATTTTTGCATGGTTGATGACTTTTGGAGCATGGACCGGGCTCGGGATTCGATGGAAAAGGTGCTGTTTGGAGGCAAAATTCGCGAAAATCAGAAAATCCGGGAAAATATACGGAAAATCCTATTTTTCTAGAAGACTAAGGATGCCAGAAGATGGAGTGGAGGTGGGCCACAGGGGGCCCACACCACCCCATGGCGCGGGCAGGCCTAGGCCGCGCCTGGAGGTGGGGTGGCCGCCCTGGCCCACTCCAGCCTCTCCCCTCTGGCGTATATCATCCCCACGAAACCCTAAGACTCGGGGAGCAACCACAAAAAGATTCTGCCGCCTCTGCGGGGCGGCAAACAACAAGAGAGAAAGATCTCTCCGGCAGACAGATTTCTGCCGGGGGAATTCCATCCCGGAGAGGGGAGATCGTCGCCATCAACACCACCATCAAGCTGGACTTCATCGGGATCATCATCATCATCACCACCACCATCAGAACTCTCATCACCATCTCCATATTGATGTAACAATTGTGTTGAATCTTGCATTAGTTCATAGGGGAAACTTTCCCGGTGTTGATTACTCCTTGTAGTTGATGCTATTGAGTGAACCATTGAATTATTGTTTATGTTTAGATTGTTATACATCATTATTCCGTCTCTGATCATGATCCATATGATGTCTTGTGAGTAGTTCGTTTTGTTCTTAAGGACATGAGAGAAGTCTTGTTGTTAGTAGTGGAGTTACGTTGAGAAAGATTCAATAGATTGTTATTTAAGTTGTGGTGTACTTCTTCTAGTGGTGCCATGTGAACGTCGACTACATGACACTTCACCTATATGGGGCTAGGGGAATGCATTGTGTATTTGGCTACTAATCGTAGGGGTTGCCGGAGTGACAGAAACCTGAACCCTCGTTAGGAAACCATTGCACAAGGGACGTAAGGGTCTTAGAGTTTAAAGCTGTGGTTAGGTTTCTACCTTAAATACTTTCTTGTACTTACGGATGTTTGCAAGGGGTTTAATCACAAGTATGTATTAGTCTTGGATGGGGCGGTACATTAGCACAGGTTCACCCACACAACACTTAGCAAACTAGAGAAGATTAATCAACTATATGAAGCGAAAGCACTTGACAGTCTTCCCATGTGTCCTCGAGAACGTTTGGTCATCTATAGAAATACAACCGGCTTGTCCTTTGCTGCATAAAGGATTGGGCCACTTGCTGCATTTATTCCTACTGTCTTTTATTTACTCGTACTTTCTTTACTTGCTTTATAAAAAACCCCTAAAAATCCGTTTGCTAAGTATTTGCAGAGAATTCCTGATCCATACCACTAGCCAGCACCTTCTGCTCCTCATTGGGTTCGACACTCTTACTTATCGAAAATACTGCGATACACCCCCTATACTTGTGGGTCATCAGCTCCCCAGGTTATCACACACATACAGTGCAAGACAACGACTCCTAGACTCTGATCCCTGCCGAGGTTGTGGAAGTAGAACTCCTGGCCGGAATCCCCGCAGCACAACGGCGTGCCGCAGCGGTGTTGACTGTGCGTGTACAGTCCTTCTCCGGAGCCGTGACACCGCAAAGGCAACTGAGAAAGAGAGGGGAATTTTCTCTAAGAAAGAGGGCCTTAGAGAATATCTTAATTGGTGTATCTTAATCTCCCATGGGCCTTAGGAAATGGGCAAAAAACTGGGGGCAGCCAACTGGGTCAATGGGGCATCTCTAGTAGACACCCCAAACCCCAAAGCCCAAAAACACGTATCCAGGCCACCCAAAGCAGATTTACGGATTGAAAAATGAATGCACAGACCATAAGCTACAAACCGAACTTCATAATTTAAAACAAACACTCGCGCCAAATTGTTTCGCTACATTTGGATAGATAAAGGAGGTGAACAGCGGAGCCTAGTGCTCCGCTTTCTATGTTAATGGCGTCGCCGCGGCCGCTGACTACAAAAATACAGCTCACCGGCGTCGAAGAGCTTTGTGCCGGGGCGGCGGAGCAAGCTGGATCTCACTCGTTGTCGTCGAGCTCGATGTAGCAGGCGTCCTCGCCGCCTGCTCGTGGGGCCATTTCGCCTTCTTGTCGGTGTCATGACGGCTCTGCTCCTCCACCAGCTTCATGACGGTACCCAGGACGGAGTCAGGGACGAAATCGCCGGCCATCAGCATGGGGGCAACGAGATCGAGCTTGGAGGCGAGCATCAGAATGTCATCGTCCTCCGTGTAGTCACCCGAGTCAAACCGCGGCACAGGGGGAGAGACGCTCGAGCTCGACGCCTCGTTGTCGGTGAGGCGGCATGGTGGAAGACAGGTGGAGCTCGATGCCTCATTGTAGGTGGAGCAGCGTGGCGGTGGATTGCGGGAGCTCGATGCCTGCAGATCGCGGTATAAACACGATTCGCACCGCTCGAATGCGTGCGACGGCTTGAGGCCATGGTGGAGGTAGCTGTAGGAGCCGCGGATGCGCGTGGTGTTAGAGGCCCGACGGTCCCGCTCGAGCTCCTCGACAATGGACAATTTGCGGCCGCAGGAGGAAGGGGGTCCGACGCTGCCCAGCCTCCCTCCACCGCGGCCTCCTCAAACTCCGCCGGACACCATGGCTTGAACATGCATGGGAGGAAGGGAATCTGCCGGATTGCTCACCAGAGAGTGGAATGCGCGCGGCGGATTTCTCGTCGGCAGGAGTGAAAGCAGCGACGAGACGGATATGGTTTTAACCTGCATCCACATCACCGAACGGGATATATAGCTGCCGAGAGAGGTTTTGGGCTGCGGCCTAGAAAACAAATCCAGGCCAGGCCAGCGATACGGTGTCTAACTTGTCCAAAAAATAGCCTAAACCCGCATATTGGCCCAAATTGCTATACGAGGGCCGATATGGGGTGTCTGCTAGAGATGCTCTTAGTCGGCCCAGCCGTGTCCCAACTTCAAAGCCAAGAGGCCTTTCAACCAATTCTCCTCCACTTATTCTCACGCACAGGAACACCGCCACCTCCCGTGACTCCATGTCGCTGCCCCGCCCAACGCCGCGGCATGTGCGGCCAAGGAGATCTCTGCTTCTCATTCATGCTAGGGAGTGGATCCTCAAGATCTCAAAGCACCTGTAGATGGATACCAAGTTTGCCTCGGATTTTTGTTAGCAGTTGAGCCATCGAGGCATCGAGCTCCCCTCTAGATGCCCCACCGGCACACTGTCGGGGACCAGTTGCGCAGCAACCCTGATTTCCCCTCTTCTCCTGCATCCAGCCACAACCCAGATCAAACAGCTCCCCCCTATCGTTGTTGGAATTTGAGGTGTATTGGGCTGTTGGCCCATTAGAAAAATTCTGAAATTCTCTTTGGCCCATTTGTGCATGGTAGCATATGGTTGTGCTAGTGGTGCCAAAGTTTAGTCTACATTGCTAGTTGAGTGAGAGTTACACCTCCTTATATACTAGGCTGTTCCATCACTCACTAAGGTGTGAGAAGAAGAGCAGCTCTCGCGCACTCCTCCTCCGACGTCGTCCGCCTCGCCTCGTCACGTGGCGCACGCGCACCGCCGGTTGCGGGAATCTCGCCGAGCCGAGCTTTATTTTTGCTAGTCAGGAAAATTAATCATAGATTAATTATGAGTCATTAACGGACGCGTTAATTAGTCAGCCGCTTCCAGTCTTTATGGGACATGGGCTGTTACCGACTTGGACGTGGGCTGAGTCCCATGATCTCCCTGACCTGCACTATATAAGTGTCTGCGCTAAACCTAATTGGCACAACCTACCTACGCGTCTCGTTCCAGTCAATTGCGCCGCCGCCTTTGTCTTCCACATACCGGCTTACGGCGTGCACTGCAGATGGGGACAGTAGGCCTCCGGAACCCCGCCTCTTGTGAACCTGTACGGGTGAGGGGCAATCAGGTTTTTGGGGAGCGCTTCCGTGCGACTACTGATGCCATCACGAACGACTCCTTCCCCGACGAGGACTTCTTCCCGGACATCAGCAGCATCTACATCGACGACATGGCCGACGACGCTGCTGTCACCGCTGTAGCTACTGCTGCTTCTACCACCACAACCGTTGTTGCTGTTGCCGCTACACCCTATGTGATCCTGAACTTTGTCTTTTAGATTATGCTAGAGTATCTAGTTCTAGCGCTTGGTATAGATGTAATAGGTTTATCTTTTTTAGATGTAATTTGTTCATCTACTCTATTAGTTTGCGTGATCTATTTAATTGCTATATGTATGATCATGCTTTGTCGATTATTTATTCAGATTAAATCATATGGATTATTGCTTATATTTTCAACAATCCAAAAACCTGAGTATAGGCAACTGAATTCCACTGGTGTAGCCGCGGCTACTAGGCCGCCTTCGTTTGATGGTATGCACTATAAGAGATGGTGCGCGAGAGCAATTTTATGGTTTAAAAACCTAAACTGCAATAGCATCACTCTTGGCAAACCTGAAGGAGATCTTTCTGCTGAGCAGGAAGCTACCTTTAAGAAAGCCGATACCATGTTTATGGAGGTTGTGGGGCCCCCTGATTAATCCTCCGAGAATCCCTGTTATGCATACACCACGCTCCCATGATCAGTTAGTCGTGGCACATAACCGGCAAGTATCAAAATAAACATCCATTACTTAAGCGGATACATGTCATACTTTACATGCCATTATGGCTTGATACGTCCATTTTGCATCACTATTCTATATCATAATTTACTATTGTTCATTGATATATTTGATATTAAGCGATGATACTTATGTTATTTCATCTATTTTTGCATGGTTGATGACTTTTGGAGCATGGACCGCTACAGTCAGGATTCTGATGGAAAAGGTGCTGTTTGGAGGCAAAATTCGCGAAGATCAGAAAATCCAGGAAAATACATGGAAAATTCTACTTTTCCAGAAGACGAAGGCTGCCAGAAGGGGAAGTGGAGATGGGCCACAGGGGGCCCACACCACCCCCTGGTGTAGGCCACCCCAGGCCGTGCCACCAGGTGGTGTGGCCGCCCTGGTCCACTCTTGGCTTTCCCCTCTGGCGTATATTATCCTCCCGAAACCCTAAGACTCGGGGAGCGACCACAAAAAGATTATGCCGCCTCTGCGGGACGGAAAACACCTCTCCGGCAGACAGAATTCTGCCAAGGGAATTCTTTCTCGGAGAGGGGAGATTGTCGCCATCAACACCACCCTCAAGTTGTACTTCATCAGGATCATCATCATCATCACCACCATCATCTCCACCAGCACCATCATCACCACTTCATACCGATGTAACAATTGGGTTGAATCTTGCATAGTTCTTAGGGGAAACTTTCCCGCTGTTGATTACTCCTTGTAGTTGATGCTATTGAGTGAACCATTGAATTATTGTCTATGTTTAGATTGTTACATATCATTATTTCATCTCTGTTCATGATCCATATGATGTCTTGTGAGTAGTTCGTTTAGTTCTTGAGGACATGGGAGAAGTCATGTTGTTAGTAGTGGAATTGTGTTGAGAAAGATTCAATGGTTTGATATTTAAGTTGTGGTGTACTTCTTCTAGTGGTGTCATAT
This sequence comes from Avena insularis, assembly GCA_023614405.1. Taxonomy (NCBI): domain Eukaryota; kingdom Viridiplantae; phylum Streptophyta; class Magnoliopsida; order Poales; family Poaceae; genus Avena; species Avena insularis. Next base: position 105,064,854 of record CM042694.1, read on the forward strand.
GAACATCGACTACATGACACTTCACCTATATGGGCCTATGGGAATGCATTGTGTATTTGGCTACTAATCGTAGGGGTTGCCAGAGTGACAGAAACCTGAATCCCCGTTAGGAAACCTTTGCACAAGGGATGTCAGGGTCTTAGAGTTTAAAGCTATGGTTAGGTTTGTATCTTAATTACTTTCTTGTACTTGCGGATGCTTGCAAGGGGTATAATCACAAGTATGTATTAGTCCTAGGAAGGTCAATACATTAGCACAGGTTCACCCACAGAACACTTAGCAAACTAAAGAAGATTAATCAACTATATGAAGCAAAAGCAATTGACGATATTTCCGTGTGTCCTCGAGAACGTTTGGTCATCTTAAATAATACAACCGGCTTGTCCTTTGCTGAAGAAAGGATTGGGCCACTTGCTGCATTTATTCTTATTGTCTTTTATTTACTCGTACTTTATTTACCTGCATTATCAAAACCCCCTAAAAATCCGTTTGCTAAGTATTTACAAGAAACTCCTGCTCCAAGCCATTTGCCAACACCTTCTGCTCCTCATTGGGTTCGACACTCTTACGTATCGAAAATACTGCGATACACCCCCTATACTTGTGGGTCATCAAGACTATTTTCTGGTGCCGTTGCCGGGGAGTGAAGCGCTATTGGAGAGTGGAATTGGTAAAGGAAACTTCTACTGTGAGTACTGTTTATTTCTGTTAGTTGCTTTATTTTCATTATGGATAAGTCGCTGAGTTTCTTATTTCGTAATGCTACTACCACTGCTAAGGTAGTAGATGAACCACCACCTTCTGATAATGATACTTTTAAAATACCTACAAGAATTATTGATCATGTTATGTATAACTATTATGTTGGAGATGGAACTGTCCATCCCGGTGATCATTTGCTCTTTATACACGAATTATGCGGGTTGTTTAAGTGTGCAGGTATTACAACAGATCAAGTCAAGAAGAAGTTATTCTCATTATCATTGAAAGGAAGAGCTGAAGAATGGTATAAGCTGCTGAAGAATGGTCAATCTCTTGAATGGAAGGAAATAGTACCTCTCTTTTATTAAAAAATTTATCCTCCTAGTGAAATTCATAAAGATCGGAATCAAATATACAACTTTTGGCATCTTGATGGAGAGAGTACAACTCAAGCTTGGAGGAGATTGAAGTTACTAATGCTCAAATGTCCTATTCATGAGCTCCCTCACAATATTATTATCAATAACTTTTATGCAAGGCTTTCTCTTCATGATAAGGATTTATTGGATGCTTCTTGTGCTGGATCATTTACACGCATGGAAGAAGAAGCTAAATGGGATCTTCTAGATCGTATTCAAGACAATACTGAAGTATGGGAGAATGACAAAGGAAGAAAGTCAGGTATAAATTATGATTATGAATGCATTGAATCTTTTATAGGAACTGATGATTTTCAAAATATTAAAAATGCTTATGGTCTAGACTCTCAAGCTATTGCAACTTATTTTAAGGCTTTTGCTTCCTATATTGAAGTTCCTAAAAAGAAGTGGAATAAGTATCATTAACCATATAAAGATGTTGCTAAGTGTGTACCTGCAAGAAATACTGAAGTTTATACTGCTAATCATGTTTTACCTGAACCTTACATTGAGAAAATGCCTTTCCCAGTCAAGGCAAAGGAACTTTCCATGATAGCTAGTATGGTTAACGAAAGTACAAATAAAGCTGTTGAACCTGATGAACAAGTAGCTATAGAACCTATGATAGCAAATGTGAAATACTTTGTCACTAAATATGTAGAAGATGGACACACTATCCTCTATAAGGATACTTCTAATATTGTTTCACAAAGTAGTGTTATGAGAGCTAGTGTCCCTGTGTTTTCTGTAAGGATAAGTGGTCATTGCTACAATGGTGCTTGTGATAGTTATATCATTAAATTTATGCATGATACTGAAAGCTATTATGAGAGAGGGAAGACTGTTTTTATGCATCTCAATAATATCAAGTTTCCTTGTTTTATGCTTAAAGTCTTTATGTTGCACTTTTTTGCCTTATTGTGCTTACAGTTTCTGGCTTCAACAATTTATTTATTTACAAAGTTCCCTTGCATAGAAAGCGGGTTAGACTTAAACATGTGTATTTTTGCTTCTTAATGCTCTCTTTCACTTCAATTCATATTCTTATGTGAGTATCATTGAAATTATCATGCCTATCTTAATGGCTATAAAGAAAGAGCTTTTTGGGAGACAACCCAATATATTCTTGCTTTTAGTTTGTTTTTGTTTCTTTGAGTCTTGGAAGTTATTACTTTGGTATTAACCTCTCCTTATCCTTTTTGTTTGGTTTTTGTGTCAAGATCAACCTCTAATGAAAGAGAAGTAAGATTTGGGGAAGTTGCTGTCCCGAAACAGATTTTTGTGCTTCACCGTAAAAAATTGTGAGAGATCTCTGTACGTCGGTTTGAGCTGTAATTTTTTTGTGCTTCTGCCCCAGGTTCTTTTTAACTTTCGTTAGTTTTGCACCTTTTGATTTGAGCAACAGAAGATTTTTGAAAAAAATGATCTTCACCTGCTGATCTGTTTTGACACATTTTTGCCACTCTTGCATTTGCCTCTTAAATCGATTTCCTTTTTGAATTCTTTTTAGGTTTTTGGAAGGAGTTGCTACAGTAGCTTTGTTTTGATGGTTTTCAGTTGAAATTGAACTTAAAAGGTTAATTACCTCACTTATACTAATGTTGCTAATGAGAATTGTGTGAAGTTTTGTGTGAAAGAAATTTCTAGGTTAGTGGAGAAAATGGTGTAATAAGAAAGTGAAAGGTTTCATGACTCAAGCAATAAGTGTATGAAGATGAAGATATTGATGCTATTCAAGTGGTAACTCCGGAAAAAATCGTTAAATACCAAGTTTAGAGACCTGTAGAGTCCGTTTTCGAATAGGTAACAGTTCTGGTTAGAAAAGTTCCGCGAAAAATCTGTCCAGTTATATTTTTGCATTTTTTATCCAACATGGAAAGCAATGAAGCGAAAGAGGGACGGAAACAGAGCCTGGGTGGCTCACACCACCCTGTGGCACGGGCCCACCCCTGGGCACGCCACCAGCTGGTGTGGCCGCCCCAGACTCCATCTCTGACCCGTTTTCTCCCAGTACCTTCCTTTTGTTGTAAAACTTCGTAATATATAATCCCCCGGATCCCCCGAGGTTCGTATATCCTGTTTTCGTCGTGGTTTTTGTTTCCATCTGTTTGTTCAGATGTCGTTCAGGGGTTCATCTTCGAAGGATTACAAGCTACAACACCGTCGCGAGCTCCATGGCAATCTTGAGCAGGAGACTCTTGTGGGACGGGCGAAACAAGAAAGGATCGCAACTACGTGCGAAGACATGGATCAGAACATCGGGGAGGAAGTAAAAGACATTACAGCATGCATGAAGGGGCTCATACCTCTAACTCTAGATCTCAGTTCCTGCCCTGCAGCAGTGGAAGCTCTACGAGTAACCAATGAATTCTGCGACAAGTACCGAGTCTTGAGGAGGAAGGTGGATATGCTTCAAGAGGAGAATAACAGGCTTCGCAAGATACTAGAAGATTTCCTCACGCCAATCGAGAGAACACCACCACCACCGAAGGAGTAATTCGTCATCAGGTTTTGACATCCCCTTGGTTTGTTGCAAACTTGGAAGAGTGCCACGGTATCACATCATTATCTTCTATCCCTTTTACCTTTTTAGTAGAGTCATATCATGAATAAGGAAGTTATCGTGTAGGATGGTTTGCATTATGTAAGTGTCCCCTCTCTCGTTAGATATCTATGTATCCCTTGCTGTGAGTTACCGTTATGAAATATTAATGAGAAGTTCTATCATTTACTCTTTTGCATATCTTATATTAGTTTTCAATTCATGGTTATATGATTGATCTTGTTGTTAGTATTGGTATCACTTTGTGTGAGGACCGGAACTTAACTTCCCGACCCCCTGTGTTTATTCGTCAATCCCAAGATCAATGTTGACCACACAACGAAATGTATATCATTACAGACGTACAAAAGTAATTTATTACAAAGTCTGGATAACAACATAGTAAAATGTCTACTGACATTTATTACATCCAGAAAGCACAGGGGAAATATAAAACGCGTAGTGACTCCATCTTAGCCACAGGCAGTCGATGTAGTCCACGAGGCCTCACTCATCAGCGTCATCATAGTAGTCATAGTCCTCCCCTTCATAGTATTCTGAATTCAACAAAAGTATTGCCATGAGTACATGACGTACTCAACATACCCCTTATGCAAAACCTGATATATCTACATGTGGCTTTATGTGGAGGTCATAGGATTCTTTTGCATAAAAGCCAATTTTATTTGCAATTGATAGTAGTTTTGATAAAAGCGGTTTTAGACGAAAATATATTTATCATCAATGTGGTATTTCTCAATAGTGTGATTGTCCACGACAACTCACATAGTTCATAGATTCCAGGATAAGGATAGGGGCAAAGAGGGAAGTAGCAAGACAGGTTCCCGTATGTCAAAAAAGATTCATGTGTCGTCCATGACCGTGGACACGACTATTCGAATAGTTTAAACTCTGCAGAGGTTGTACACTTTTCCCACATGACACAATCCCATCCTGTTGCCCACTAGTGGTCGGTGGTTTAGTACACACCTATTGGTGTACCGGCAGAGAGATTGTGACGAGATCTTTTAGCTAGATCCCCCAAAGATGTGACGAGCCCACCGGGTATGGCGCACGGAATTGAGAGTACGTCCCCAAACCGGTCCCCCCATCTGTGCCGAAGGTTCCCCTGCAGGCATACACCTCATCAGCGGTACGGCGACATCAACACCTAAGGCTGACTAACCTACTTGACCAAGCCAGTGCCCATTATAGCATGTGGTTGTACGGTGGTCACAATCTTCAAATCCAAGACTTATTAGGCCCTCATGCCGCACGGATAACGGATTGCCCTTCAACTAGTGAAGGGCAGCCAATCGCTCCTTCCTTTGATCCAGCTGTCGCCTGCGCCAGTGTTTAGATGGTAAGTTTTACCTAGAGTAGAACAGAGTAGAGGAAGCAACAACGGCTAGCTCATTGAGCTTAACACGTTTCAAAAGTATATATGTGACCCGAGGGTCATCCAATTCCTCCGAAGAGGGGAGATCAAGGATCCTAAATATTATTTAGCATCGCTAAGCAATTCTACTCTACAAGATTAATATATAATCTCTACTCAGGATTGTGTATGGCGACAGGTGTATCAAGGTATGTGGGTAACCAAAATAGCACCAATATTTGTAAAACAATAACAACATGCACTTGTAAAACATGGGATAATTATGAAAGGGGCATACCTTCGTTGTTGAATCCTTTTTCTTCAATAAGTTGATTATGTCCACGATCAAACTCGTCACTCCCTACTCATTGTAACGCTAGCAAATGAAAATTAAATAAAATACAAAACAGAACAAATGTATGAGTTGGTGTAGAATAGGACATATGACAATTTGGTAAGGATCGAGGAAATGAGTTGTAGTAACTCGAATATGAATCAATTGAATGGATAGCTCGAATTATAGGATGATAGGATAGATTATTTAACATAATGTTGTGATAAGATATATGGATAGGCTTGCTAGGTTTAGACAATTCGAGGTATATTAGTTGGTTTACCGTTCTAAACTAATAATAATATACTAGGAAAATAATACTTACTCCAACTTACAAGCACGATCATCATCGCACTAGTAAATAAGGTATAAGAAAGAAAACATGAGAGACTCTGCTAACAATAGCCAACTAATTCTAATAGTAGCTACATGTCAATTCAATCCACTAACAAAGGCTATAGCTAAGCATGTGCAATAAGGCAAAAACTAATAGGGTTATGCTAATAAAATAGTGACATGCTAAATTATTAATAACATCGATGAATGACATGGGGTAAAAATAAACGTACGAGTAACCGGACACTCGGTTGATCTAGTCTACAAGCAAAATGTAATCAGTACTAATTAAGGTTTGGAAATTAACCTGACATGACATGCTCTCTACTGATAGTAATCAGACTAATCAGAATAGTAGTACAGTATAAAACTAACACGATTAATCACTTGTACTAAATAAATCTATAGTCAAGGATGGCATCTGTAAGCAAAATCCATGTTATGATTACACTAACCGATCATGCATAGCCTAGCGCATGCAAATATTGCACCAGAACCTGCAACTATTACGTACATGTAAATATGCTCAAATAGATGCATCACCTAATCACTTTCCTTCAAAACAGTTTGATAATATATTCACAACTAAAACTATGTCAAGGTAAATAACGACATGTATCTAGTCTACTACATGCTCTGAACAATCCGCAGCTGATCTGATCAGGATGATCTAGTACGTTGCAAACTACCATATGTTCATAGCAAAACAAACACAACAGTATATGCATGCACTTATAATTTTTGAAATCTACCCATAACCTATAAAAACTAATACCACTACTAGCTTTCTAAGTTCATCGGGCACGTTTTTGGTGTTGGGCTCGAGTTGATCCGACAAGTGCAAGGTATGCTACAAGGCTGATGCCATCCGGTGGCATTCGGTCCACCGGCCACTCGACAAACTACAAACTAATAGCCGGAGACTATGTCTAGGAGGTAGGCGCGGGTGAGGTGAGATTAAGATTAAAAGAAATTACTCCGATTCTCACCGTAGGTGACGAATTTGTCCAAAGAACTTCTAGATCGAGTTGTGGCAGATGGCGAAATTGACGAGCTGTGGTTGATGGATCGAGGAATAGATCATCTGAATGAGTTGCTAGTGTCATCGCTGTTCTAGTGGCGAAGCAGGTCCTCCTGGAGTGGCCTGGTTCGCCAGCGATGAAGCGCGGCGTCCGACGGTGGTTTAGGCGGACGCTTGGCATGGAGGCCATGCGAGCTACTGTCAGGATGGCAGCCTGATAGCGAAAGAGAATAGAAGGTGAGGCGGCCGGCAAGTTTATAGGCTGAAGCCAGCGGTAGCGCGTTGCTTATTAGCGAGGTGTTGTTTATGATGCGTGCGTTTCAGCTGGCCTGGGCGTGCGTGCGGGAAGATGAAGAGCAGTCCGACGACGCTTCGGCTGACTGTGCTCGCCTGCTCGGACAGACCGCTTCCTATGAGGGCCTGGATCGAGCTGAACTTCCTGGGCTGGATCGGTTGGAGCGATGCAGTGCTAGCTAAAGAAAAGAAGGCTACTTGACTATCTGCTTCAGTGAAGAAAAGAAACGGAAAGGTGAGGAGTAAAATCTATCCACAGTACCTAAACTTGGCACTGATTTTCGATGCGGTCATCGACGTTAGAAATACGCTACTTACGGTCACTAAATACGGCAACCTGCTCATTATGGTCACTGGGCGTGTGTACAGAGACGTATTCGTCGACGTGGTGGGTGTTGACCGGTCCAAACAGTGTCATTTTTTTTGCAAAAAAAACCCCCTCCCTGAATCAAGCTCAAGCATAGAGACTAAATAGTAGGCCCTCTGGTAAGACTGATATGTGGGGCCCACCTGTCAGTGTCACCTACCCCTTCTCCTCAGCTCAGCAATGGAGGTTGTCGCCGGCTGACACGGACGGAGAGGAGGTGCGTAACCCCTACCTTCCACGCAGCGAGATGCAGAGGAGCGCACGACGAGCTCGCATAGAGCGCGGCGTTCGGCCTCACACCGGCCTGGGCCCATCGGCGCAGGGACCACAGAGGCGACACTCGACGTCTCTTGCTCCGGTGGTCGACCGCGACGGCAGAGGAGGGCGCGCGGGAGTCTTTGAAGAGTACCAGGAGGACCCTTGCATTTGTCTGGTTTGGATACAGGTAGCGCCGTCTCGAAATGGCGCCAGAGAGCAGCTGGCGATGATGACTTGTTGGGGCGGCAGAGAGGAGGTCAACGATGACGAGGCTAGAGAAAGGCAGGGAGTCCTAGGAGACGTCTAGGAGGTGCGCCGGATCATCTGGAAGCTGTAGAAGGGGTCGAGGTAGCCGGAGGTAGTGGGACGGCACCGGAATCGGTGAAGATGCGCGGTGGCCGGAGAGGAGGAAGATGATGATCCCGAGGAGCACCATGTTCATTGGTCTAATCCGCTAGGCGAGGAAGAAGCAGGGGACGCATGCGGACCTCTCGGTAGCCTCAAATCATCGGGGGGCTGCCCATGGCGGCGGCGCGGTGGACTCCACTGGCGGCGGCACGTGCACGCCACTGTAGCGAGGTTGCTGGAGCTGTGATCTAGCAAGCTAGATGCCACCGCGACGAGTCAAGGGGAGATTCTGCGGCGATCCAACCTTCCCCGCCTTCATTTGCTTCCTCTGCGGCGGCGGGCACCGGCGGCCTGCAACACCGGCGGCGACATGAGGGGGACGGGATGGGGGCGGTGGGATTCTCCTTGCAGTTTTTCAATTTGGTCCTAATTATTTTTGTTATTTGAAAATGACCTCTATTGAGTGTTAAGGGGCTGACATGTGGGGTCTACTCAGTGTCACGTAAGCGCACGCATCGCTATACGGGCTGGTCTACAAGCTCCAGTGACCTCGATGAGCAACTTGTCATATTTAGTGACCGTAAGTAGCGTATTCCTAACGTCGATTACCGTATCAAAAATCAGCGCCAAGTTTAAGCACCGTGGATGAATTTTACTCAAAGGTGAGATAAATATGACAAACTCGATCAATGCATGCATCATCCGATGTGAGAAAAGAACGGAAAGAAAATCAACGTGACATACTAGTGCACTTTGCACGTGCATGGATAGATCAAATCCCATGGGATTTTATTATTTTGGAAAGAAGCAAAATAAAAGAATCAATAAATCAAAACAAATTCAAAAGGGCATATTTCAATATGCTATAAAGCAGACAAAAATACAATCCGATTTGAGGGGAATAAAAAAATAAAATTTATATTCATGTTGGTATTAATTCATGTTAAATCCGTTTTGCATTTGAAAGTTTTAGTTAAGCCTTATTTAACCGAAATTTTCTAGTCCTCATTTTCAGATAAATGTTTTTGAAAACTCCAAAAATCGATCTGTTACACTTTGGGATCATTGAGTTAATTTAGTTGGTTTTGGCAAACCTGGCTCGGTCAGTAGCAACACTATTTTTGAGAGTTGAATGAAAAAGATAAAATATACTCGAAAGAAATATAATTTCATCTTCTTCTTTCTTGATTTGCTCATAATCTTAGTATTCTCTAGTTAAGATCTTTTGTGCTTCCAAGGAAGATTGTATGTTTATTTTTATCGCTTGTATGTTTCCCTCAACTCTTATACTTACTACCCAGTCTTGCTAGCCAAAAACATGTACTGAGAAGGAATTCTTCTCGTGCATCCAATCCTTAAACCAAACCTATGCCATTTGTGTCCATCATACTTACCTATTAGCACTATTGCTATTGCAAGTAAATTCATGTTTTTATCTACCTTTCGAATTAAACTTGTTATGTGAAAATTAGTGATTAAAGCTCTCACAAACTTAATGGCACACTTTACTTTCTTGCATTTAATAATCTTGAACCATTGTGTCCATATTTGTTGCGTATATGCTTGCGCTTTATAAGTTGAAGTTAGCAAAACCATGCTGTCATGGGGAACGCTTTCAACATTGCATTGGTACTTTGTACCTAGTTGATATCATGTTCTTTTGCTTATGGATCCCGGTGGTGTGAAATAAACGGGGAACTTATAAGATCATGGAGTTTGTATGTGTGTTAGAGAAACGTCTGGGCCGCTAGCCTAAGTAATGCCTAATCATGGTGGAAACTTGCAGCATAACCATAATGAGCACTCTATGAAGCATCCTCATAAAAACCTATGCAAATAGCAAATAAAAAGATCACTGAGATGCTCATTGTCTGCTTGCCTTGTCATTTTAATTATGGGATAGCTCCTGTATCATGTGCAAGGGGTACCCCGTTGGCGGTTCTCTATGATACATATGTATTTACAATGACAAGAGCTTACTTATGACTTAAGTTGAGTAGCATGAGGTTCAGTACTCGTAAGTAAGGGGCATGAGATTTCAATTGATAACTTGTCAAGCATATCCTCTTAGTTGTGTCACTTTAACCTTAATCACCTAAAGATGCCTATGATAGGGGCAACGAGAGCTGAAAGCTAGTAAGTACCATAATTTTTGGAAGCTCTTTATGAAACTTGAAATCCCTGCTTACCTTTGTGAAGGGCCTTTCTTTTACTTTTTAGTTGAGTCAGTAAACCTATTCCCTTCTATATCAACAAGTGTTTTGAGTTGTTGTGTTTCATTCATTCATATGACGATTTATTCAATCATGTTTCTTATGTTCCTTGTTTTTCACATTGCTCTTATCTTGGTGTTTACTACTTTGAAAGCTATCATTGAAAACCATTTATTTGTGAACTCCTACAAATTGTCAACTATTCTTCGATCAAAAGCTAAGTTTGCCGTTACCAATTATGATTTACTTTATGCATCTTTATTGTGTTTCCTTTACCTATTGCAAGTTAAGTTATATAATGGTGAGTTGTCTGCTATTATGATCTATGTATTGATGAATGTTATGCTTCTTGTCCGTATTCTTTTATCGACTCTTCACTCCATAAACTTGAGGTCATGTTTATTGAGCTCAGTTTCGCTTGGGGACAAGCGAAGTCTAAGCTTGGGGGAGTTGATATATCCATTTTGCATCACTATTCTATATTATAATTTACTATTATTCATTGATATATTTCATATTAAGAGATGATACCTATGTTATTTCATCTATTTTTGCATGGTTGATGACTTTTGGAGCATGGACCCCTACAGTCAGGATTCTGATGGAAAAAGTGATGTTTGGAGGCAAAATTCGCGAAGATCAGAAAATCCGGGAAAATACATGGAAAATTCTATTTTTCCAGAAGACGAATGTTGCCAGAAGGGGAAGTGGAGATGGGTCACATGGGGCCCACACCACCACCTGGCGCGGGCTACCCAGGCTGTGCCACCAGGTGGTGTGGCTGCCCTGGTCCACTCCTAGCTCTCCCATCTGGCGTATATTATCCTCCTGAAACCCTAAGACTCGAGGAGCAACCATAGAAAGATTTTGTGGCCTCTGTGGGACGGAAAACACCAAGAGAGAAAGATCTCTTTGGTAGACAGAATTCTGCCCGGGGAATTCCTTCCCGGAGAGGGGAGATCGTCGTCATCAACACCACCATCAAGCTGGACTTCATCGGGATCATCATCATCACCACCACCATCATCTCCACCAGCACCATCATCACCGCTTCATACCGCTGTAACAATTGGGTTGAATCTTGCATAGTTCTTAGGGGAAACTTTCCCGGTGTTGATTACTCCTTGTAGTTGATGCTATTGAGTGAACCATTGAATTATTGTCTATGTTCAGATTGTTACATATCATTATTTCATCTCTGATCATGATCCATATGATGTCTTGTGAGTAGTTCATTTAGTTCTTGAGGACATGGGAGAAGTCATGTTGTTAGTAGTGGAATTGTGTTGAGAAAGATCCAATGGTTTGATATTTAAGTTGTGGTGTACTTCTTCTAGTGGTGTCATGTGAACATCGACTACATGACACTTCACCTATATGGGCCTAGGGGAATGCATTGTGTATTTGGCTACTAATCGTAGGGGTTGCCGGAGTGACAGAAACCTGAACCCCCGTTAGGAAACCTTTGCACAAGGGATGTCAGGGTCTTAGAGTTTAAAGTTGTGGTTAGGTTTCAATCTTAATTACTTTCTTGTACTTGCGGATGCTTGCAAGGGGTATAATCACAAGTATGTATTAGTCCTAGGAAGGTCGGTACATTAGCACAGGTTCACCTACACAACACTTAGCAAACTAAAGAAGATTAATCAACTATATGAAGCGAAAGCACTTGACGATATTCCTGTGTGTCCTCAAGAACGTTTGGTCATCTTAAGTAATACAACCGGCTTGTCCTTTGCTGAAGAAAGGATTGGGCCACTTGCTACATTTATTCTTATTGTCTTTTATTTACTCGTACTTTATTTACCTGCATTATCAAAAACCCCTAAAAATCCGTTTGCTAAGTATTTACAGAGAACTCCTGCTCCAAGCCATTCGCCAACACCTTCTGCTCCTTGTTGGGTTCGACACTCTTACTTATCGAAAATACTGCGATACATCCCCTATACTTGTGGGTCATCATGGCTACATCACTAATCATCAATGGGACTTCAACAAGCGTAGAGCCTGAGCCATGCCTTAACCTACAGGGAACTGACTGAGAACTTCCTAGCTCGCATAGACGTTAACTTTAACCTCTTCTTGATATCTGACTAAGTTAATAGCCAAGGACAATGCCAGTGAGTACTGTGAATATACTTGCAAACCACCTTAAGATAATGATAATAACAAGAGGATATGCAGTATGGCTATGGTAGTAGGAGGGCTCCAAGAGAGGTTCTTTTATAAAACATTTTCTCTTGTAGATATAGCATCTACATATCTTTGTTGAAAACCTTTGTAAAACATTTTTTAAACCTTTTTGCAACGTTTTAGGAAATTACTAGGATTGTGTCACCCATTTGTTTCGTACTTCCGGTCATCCCATGACCAAACTCCTTTCCTTCCTTTCCGACCATCCCATGGTCAAAACATATATCTTTTCTGACCATCCCATGGTCAAAACATTTCCAAAGCCATTGCATTTGTGAAATCCTTTTTGAAAACAAAACCAACACCACTCTAAAGTACTTTGTCCAACCCGTCGATAACCGTGGACACGGCTATTCGACTAGATTTACACTCTGCAGAAGTTGTACACTTTACCCACACCATCCGGGTACCCTGCCCTGATCCTCACTAATCATGGGCCGAGTAACCGATCAAGACTCTCCGGATGTCCACTCCAATATAAGTGCCTACCCTATGAGAGTTGTTCCCCTCAACACCGGGACACCCTATATAGTTCACAAGCCAACCGGAGCGCTTTTTGCACTGCACAAAGTGTGCGCTTTCAATGACGGGCTCATAGTAACGCGTGGAGGCCCGTAGACCCTTAGTTGTTCTCTAGGTCGATGTCTCACATGGACCTTTTCAGGAGAAGGCCCACCCTTTAGGATTTTTAAATCCCCTGTAGTAGTTGTAGGCAGCTTATATCCGAGTAAACAAACATCAAGCCCAACCCTGTCCCATTCCAGAGTAATGTGGTTGCATGGGTTAAGTTGTTATAGCTAAAGCTGCAAAGAACCGGGTGCGTTTTTGAAAACATTTTTTCCTCCATCTTTCTTTCAGCATTTTGTAAAACAAAACCCCTTTTCCTTTCTCAAATTTTTTTTGGTAGGTCAAACCTCACCAAGGTTTTGCCATAAACATTTGTAAAACTTTTTAGCGGGTCTTCCCATCCTAGAGCTTTGTGTTGGCTAAATCGGGGTCTCCAAATGGGGTATGGTGTTATACACCATCTACCACACTAGAGACAAGTAGGTGTCATCAAGGGGGTTGTACTTAATAGCACAAATGTGTAAGGGATTGGAGGATCCAAGCCACTACCAGATATCGATCATCGTAATATAAAACAACGCAGTTTGCATAAACAGATGATAAAACATGTATAAGTAAAACAGTAGGACAAGGCTTATGAGCAAGAAGATGGCTTGCATGTGATAAAAAATATGGCAATATATGTTCCTGGACTTCTTCTTTAGATAACCAAGAATACCAATACCAATAATAATAAGATCTCTTCTTCTTAACGTTAATACAAGCGCAACTATCGCCGTTATCGAGTATACATGCAAACAAGCCAGGCTCTAATCAAAACAAGGCATACAAGTGGACATACATACAACAAGAAAGTGAACAATAAAAGTTTATGATTCAGTAGGTTTTGAGAAGATTGGATTTATAAGATTGAAGTTGTCGTAGAAGCATTTCAAGGAAATCCTATAGGACTTATAGTCTAGAAAATTATTTAGGAGGGGGCTTTTAGACCAAGGCCATATTATGTAGATACCATTGTATAAGAATGATACCAACAGATAGGTGCTGATAAAATGAAACCAACAAAAGTGGTTTCACTATTTTATCAAAATCCATTGATTTACTATGCATTTCCTAGTGAATAAAACTCTAGTTTTAGGAAATAAATCACCAGGAATTTTCTGTAGGTCCAAAATTTATTTCTTCGAACAGTTTTGTAGGGTTTTATGTACTGATTCACTGAGTCTTGGATTCACTTCAAAATAATTAACAGAATGTCCTTGGGAAAATCCCAAAGTCAGTTCTGCATAGAATTTGTCTTTTTAACCAGAATTATTTTACATGTCCAAACAATATGAGGTCAAGGGAATTGGATAGGTATTACAAATACCTTTCAGTAGGAATTTTAATCACTATTTTGGGAGTTCCTAGGCGTTTGAAATGATTTATCTAGTGATAAAACCACATACATAAGTGTTTAATTCATTAAAATTCAATAGAGACTCAATAAATCATCAACTCTTGGGTTTTGAAATATCTTGAAGTACTACATCACAGAGAGTTGGAATTAGCCTAATAGGTGCTATAAATATGCCTAGGGAATTTTCTAAAGTAATATCTTCATTGTTTTTGTTATTTTTGTTATTGGCAAAACACAGCTCAACATGGCATGAGATAACGGACCAATGGTAGGTACTTACAATACCTACCAGATTAAGTTGGAAACACATTGTTTGGAGTTGTAAAACTCTTTGAAATGATTATTGAGTTGTTTAGACACTTCTTGGTAAATTAAATTCTGAGAAAATCCTGGTTATAGGTTGGCCCAGGTACTTGGTCTGCATGTTTTAAAACAGACACAATAACATGTGGGAATTTGGATCTCTCCATAATAGGGTGTTTTCCATTTTTATTTTGAATTAAACCTTACCGCTATTTAACCAGATCTGGAATATTTATTATAGGCAAAAGGGGAAGTTGGACCGGATTCCAGAGGGAACTGGGACGCGCAGGGGGCATACCGGCCCACCTGGCTGAGCGGGAGGGGCGGGATCCATGGTTTGAACTGGTCGGGGCAGGCCCGGCGATTAGTGGCACATGGGGCTGAAGAGGTATCCGAGGATCCCGGTCGCACGATCAAGCTAGATCAGATGGACGCAGGTCGTCCTTAACCTCTGACCAGCCGAGGTCAGGGGAAAGCCTAGACACGACGAGAGATGAGCGGGGAGCTCACCTGGGGGCTCGGGGGAGGTTGAGGAGACGCTAGGGCGACGCGGTACTTCGCGCCGAGCTCAACGAGGGGTGGTCGTGGGGTCTTCTTCCTCGGGAGGACGCTCGCGCATGAGTCACGGTGGCGCAAGCTTCGGTCTCGACTGGGAGGCCTCCAGGGATTGTTGCATGAGGAGAAACAGGGCATAGTCAGGTTCAGAGAGGCGAGGAGGTTCTGAAATAGCAGCATGTAGAGGGAAGGGAGCAGGGTTGAGAGCACCACGAGCAGATCTTGGCAATGGCCAAGATGCTCTTTTTCTTCTTCTCTCGGGCTAGGCAGAGCAGGGGAGGAGGGATGGCTCTCTAGGGAGGGCAAGTGGGGGGGTTCGGGAGCAAATGAGCCAGGAGCTAGGCTGGGGTGTCCTGTGGCCTTATCAACCGAGGGGAGAGGCCTTTGGTGGACCATGTCCATGGGGTTCTTCAGGAAGAGAGCTAGGGTGCTGGTTGGGTGAGCTGGGTGGTGCTGGGAGGTGGGGTGGGCCTGGTTCTCTACCAGAGAGGGAAAATAGGGTTGGGGCTGCTGCCCATGGCTTAAGTTTCCAAGATAGGTAATAAGGGCTTCTCTCTCTTTTTATTAGTCTCTCTTTCCAAGAGGTAAGACAAGGGCAGAGGGTGCTACAGTGAATCTCGACCAGAGGGGGTGTCCTGGTGCTGGGGTAATCAACCAAGGGACATGGTGGTGGTTTGGTGGGGATTTGCTTAATGAATTTGAAATAATTCATATCATGGCCTTATTAATGATCATGAAGCATCTCTTGGTTTGGATTCTTGGCAAGATGAGGAACTGCTACTGATAGTTAGGTATGGCCAAGAGAGACCTCCAGGAATTATTTGGGGTTTTTCAGACAATTCTAGATCTCCTTTTTAATAATTCTCCAAATAGTGCCGAATGGGTTGTATTGAGTTCATTTGAGATTTTTGAATTGTACATGATGGGTTTTTGATTTTATATGGTCCTAAATATGAATCCATACTTTGAGGAATTTTCCCATGATTTATTAAATATTAAAAGTATTTAAAACAATTATTATGCCATTTCTGCAATTTAAAAAATGGGCAAAAGAAATAATAAAGCTCTTCAAAAATATTTATTTTTGAAGTTGGAAGTTAGGGTATGGTAATTAGACTTTAAAAGAGCTTAAATATGGGGATGTGTTTTGGAGAAATTCAAACTTTCTTTTATAGATTAGGTTTTGGAGTTTTTGTCAATTTAAGAGATTAAATAGGTTTTGGTCCATAATAATTATGGATAATATTGGATGCAACTTTATAAACAAGGTAGGTGAGGTATGAAAGGTGTATCTAACATTTTCAGCCCTGGGATGTTGAGAATCCAACTTGATTTTGGTAGAAAACAAGGATAAGAGGATCTAGGCTAATGTTATTTTATTACCTACCAAACCTTGTTGGATCTTGGAGCTCAGATCTCCCCTTGGGTCATAAAATATATGGATGGATAGACCAAGTTATTTAGATCACCATGGTATAGAGTTTTGAGCTTGATCATGCTTGAGCTCTCCAAGGATTGATTCCAAACTTGGAATAAAATAAGCCTGCCAAAGCAGATTATCAAATGGCCCTCAAAACCTTGTGGTTTTTAGAAGCACAAGGCTCCATTTGAAACAATTGAAGTAGGTATGGGTAGGCCTTGATGAGTATATCACAATCATTCAAAGAGTTGGTTCAAAGAAGGTAGTATGGGGAAGTGAGCTTTTGACAAAGTAGGCTAGTTGATAAGATTTGCAGAAAAAGTTATTTTCTTGCTTGCAAAACTATCAAGAAAAAGTGGGTTAGAGGAGGGTCTAGTCAAGGGAAAGAGTGGGCCTTGGTAGTCCTTAGGATGGTCTACCAGATGGTTTAAGTGCATTTCCAACAATGCACAAAGATTGGGAAAGAGAGGTATTCAAAGAAGTGATGTTGAAACAGTTTCCAGACTTAGTCATTTTTTTGCAGTTTTGAGGATTTTGACTAGAGTATAAGAGGGGTTGTTTTTGATTGGTTGCAAGGTACCAAAGCATCGTCCAATGGATTATGTTTAAGTGTAGCTATAAAGTATCCCTGCATGATATTGGTCTTCATTGACTTGGAAGCTTCTAGAATGAATAACTTTAGAAGTGATCTGGTTAATGGTTTTAGATGATCACCTAGTGGCTATAGATTAGATCTAGCTTGGTTAACTTGCATATGGTTGGCACTCTTGGATTAGCTATATGCTAGATGATAAGCTCCTAGAGTAGCTCATACTACTCCTAAGCAAACAAGTCAAACATGAAAACAAGGCAATTCATCTTAATAAGCAACTCAAGCTATTACTAGAGTTACTATCAAGCCTAGCTTGAGTTAAGGATGGGTATTTTGAAATGTTAGAGATTGAATGAGGTGAGAGTTCTTGGTATTTCTACCAAGAGTAGAATTCAAAAGCTTTATAAAAGGTTTTGGAAAAGCTAGAGGTAAGAGTAGTTGAAGGTTCTGTCTTGAGAACATAAGGAGATTATACCTTATAGATCTCTACAATTTTGTCAATAGAAGCTACTAAAATAGTTAGGTTTGAAAAGGCATCTTGGCTCAAGTTTTGAAATGCCAGAACATTTGAGAATATGTAAAATGAGCCAGGACAATTTTGTTAAATAGTTTTTGTCAACTGAAGTTGAGGTAGGGAGTATCTCATCTATTACACATTTAGATGCATAAGCACAGTCAGATAACAAGAAAACAATTCAGCATTAAACAAGAAAAAGTTTTTGTTCCCCCTGATTTTTGCATTCTGGACAACTAATCAGGATTGCTGAAATTGGGATGTTACAACGGCTCTATTCAGTATTCTTGGGGACAACATTGTTGACCCATAAATGTCATTTGATAATGGCAAAGACGCGTGGGATGCGCTCGAGGCCAAGTTTGGGGTGTTGGACGCTGGCACAGAGTTGTATGTTATGGAGCAATTCTATGACTACAATATGGTTAATGAGCGCTCCGTCGTTGAGCAAGCTCATGAGATACAATCACTTGCCAAAGAACTTGAGCAGTTCAAGTGTACCTTACTGGACAAGTTTGTGGCCGGAAGCATTATTGCCAAGCTTCCTCCCACGTGGAGGAACTTTTCTACTTCTCTGAAACATAAGAGACAAGAGTTTTCTATTACGGATCTCATTGGGTCTCTTCATGTGGAAGAGAAGGCGAGAGCAAAGGACACACGTGCTCGAGGATTTGAGGGAGCTTCTAGTGCCAATTTGGTATAGAAGAAAAACTTCCAATCTCACAAGTTCAAGAATAAGAACAAATCTTATGGCAAAGGGAAGTTTGATGGAAAGAACAATTCCACTCACTCAACCAACTTTAAGAGGAAAAATGATAAGAAGAAAGGCTCTTGCCACGTCTGTGGTGATCCTGATCATTGGGCTCCTAGCTGCCCTAATCGCTTTTACAAGCGGCAAGACCGCTAATGTTGTTATTAGCGATACTGAGATGAAGGACACTGGGTATGGTATTTTACCTACTATCCTTTCAGTATGTCATTCTATCGAACAGTGGATTAACACGGGTGCTAATACACATGTATGTTCTGATATTACCATGTTCTCTTCTTATCAGAGTTGCAAGGACTTCCTCCGTGCTGATGGGAAATGGCTCACGTGCTTCTGTTCATGGTGTTGGTACGGTAAATCTGAAGTGTACTTCGAGGAAGACCGTACAACTGAAGAATGTGCAGCATGTTCCCTCCATCAATAAGAATCTCGTCAGCGGTTCGCTTCTATGTCGAGATGGTTTTAAGTTGGTGTTTGAGTCTAATAAAGTTGTAATTTCTAAGTATATACAATTTGTTGGAAAGTGTTATGACTGCGGAGGTCTGTTCCACTTATCTTTGTCAGACTCATGTACTAAAGTTATTAATCATGTTTGCAATGATAATGAGTCCAATATTTGGCATTCACGACTTTTTTTTATCATATTAACTTTGGTTGCATGACATGGCTAGACAATATGAGTTTAATTCGAAATTTACCACTGTCAAAGGTTCTAAGTGCCAAGTTTGTGTGCAAGCAAAGCAACCCCGCAAGTCTCATACGGCTACAGAACCGAGAAACTTAGCACCACTAGAACGTATACATTCAGATGTTTGTGAGATGAATGGTGTGTTGACAAAAGGTGGAAAAAGATACTTTATGACGTTGATTGATGACTCCACTATACTGCTACGTTTATCTTCTGAAATCTAAAGATGAAGCTTTGAATTACTTCAAAAACTATAAAGCTGAAGCAGAGAACCAACTTGATCTTAAAATCAAGCGGCTAAGGTCAAATCATGGTGGAGAGTACTTTTCAAATGAATTTCATCTATTCTGTACGGAACATGGTATGATCCATGAGAGGACGCCTCCCTACTCACCTCAGTCAAATAGGGTGGCCGAAAGAAAGAACCACACTCTAACTGATTTGGTTAACGCCATGTTAGATACATTGGGTCTCTCCAAGGAATGGTGGGGGGAGGCTCTAATGACTGCGTGTCATGTCCTAAACCATGCTCCCGTAGAGGATAAAAACATGACTCCATTTGAGGAATGGGAGAAGAAAAGGATTAAACTCTCTTACTTACGAACTTGGGGATGTTTGGTGAAAGTCAATATTCCAATACCCAAGAAGCGAAAGGTTGGACCAAAAACCGTGGATTATGTTTTTGGGGATATGCTTTTCATAGCATTGGCTATATATTTTTGATAGTAAAATCTGAGGTATCCGACATGCATGTTGGTACTATTATGGAGTCGAATGATGCGACTTTCTTTGAGGACATCTTTCCCATGAAAGGTATGTCTAGCTCATCAAATCAGGAGACGACTAGTTCATCTAGTCTGTAATTTGTTATAATTCCTGAACCCACTATGCCGATAGAACACTATGATGATCCTATGGAGGACAACAATGAAGATCCTAAAAGGAGCAAGAGACAAAGGGCTACAAAGTCATTTGGTGATGATTTCGTTGTATACCTTGTGGATGATAGTCCCACTTCTATTTTAGAAGCCTATGCATCTCAAGATGCTGACTACTGCAAAGAAGCTGTCTGTAGTGAGATAGATTCCATCTTAGCTAATGGAACTTGGGAGGTCACTGATCGTCCTTATGGGTGCAAACCTGTAGGATGTAAGTGGGTGTTCAATAAAAAGCTTAGACCTAATGGTACTATTGAAAAGTACAAGGCACGTCTTATGGCCAAGGGTTATACCCAGAAAGAAGGTGAAGACTTTTTGATAGATTGACCACTATTCGAGTACTACTATCCTTGGCTGCCTCACATGGTCTTCTCGTTCATCAAATTGACATTAAGACAACTTTAAATGGAGAGCTAGATGAGGAAATTTATATGGAGCAGCCCGATGGATTATTCGAGTAGATGGTCAAGAAGAAAAGGTGTGTAAGTTAGTGAAGTCTTTATATGGTCTTAAGCAAGCTCCTAAGCAGTGGCACGAGAAGTTTGAAAGAACTTTAATCGCTGAAGGCTTTGTTGTAAACGAAGCTGATAAGTGTGTGTACTATCGCCATGGTGGGGGCGAGGGAGTTATTATGTGTCTCTATGTCGATGACATATTGATATTTGGGACCAACCTCGCTATTATTGACGAGGTCAAAGAGTTCCTATCTCGCTGCTTTGAGATGAAGGACCAACCTCGCTGTTATTGACGAGGTCAAAGAGTTCCTATACTCTATAATTATTGGCTCGCTCATGTACTTAGCCAGTGCTATGAGCCATGACATCTCCTTTGTTGTAAGCAAAACTGAGTCGATTTGTGTCAAATCCTAGAGATGATCATTATCATGCTCCTGAGAGAGTTTTGCGCTACTTGAAAGACACTGCGAGTTATGGTATTCACTATACTGGGTATCCACGAGTAATTGAGGGGTATAGTTATTCAAACTGGATATATGATGCTGATGAGATTAAGGCCACAAGTGGTTATTTGTTTACACTTTATGGTGGTGCTGTTTCCTAGAAGTCTTGCAAGCAGACCATCTTAACGAGGTTAACTATGGAAGCAGAACTCTCAGCATTAGAGACATCCACTATTGAAGCAGAGTGGCTTCGTGAGCTTTTGATGGACTTACCTGTGGTTGAAAAACCAATACCCGCCATATCGATGAACTGTGATAATAAAACTATGATCGTCAAAGTAAACAGTTCTAAGGATAATATGAAGTCATAAAGGAATGTGAAGAGGAGATTGAAATCTGTCAGGAAACTGAGAAACTCCGGAGTTATTGCGTTGGATTATATCCAAACATCTAAGATCTTGGCAGATTCCTTCACAAAGGGTTTATCATGTAATGTGATAGATAATGCATCGAGGGAGATGGGTTTGAGACCCACACAATGAGTTGTTCGAAGTGGTAACCCACTCTATGTGATCGGAGATCCCATGAATTAGAGTTGGGAGACAAGCTGTTGATCAGCTGAGAGGAGAGTATGCCCATATTATATTTACATCTTCATAAAGATGCAATACTCTCTAATACTGCATGGCAGGTTGATATTTATCTTAATATGTTCTAAGTGGCTTTCCTAAGTAGAGATATTGTCCTGCAGGACATCTATTGAGGAACACACCTATATGAGTCTAACTGTCAAACGTCGCAGTCCGTGAGAGTTGGGTGCTCTCTAATAAACTCATGAAAGACCCTGGAGTATGACGCATAAGCTCCAAACCGCGGGAAAGCCCTATGGCAGCCCTATACCGGTCTAGATTTTGTGTAAAACTAGTGTGCAGAAAACTTGTAGTTCAAGGTATAGTCCACTATTAAGGTTGCTAGCTAGTGTAGCATGAAGTTTAACGTGGAAGTTCAACTTGATAGTATCCACTACACACCGGTATATGAAACAATATTCTGAAATGAAAGTGAGGTGATGTGCCAATGAGACTTTGTGGGGGATTTTTGGAATTTGAGGTGTATTGGGTTGTTGGCCATTAGACAAATTCTGAAATTCTCTTTGGCCCATTTGTGCATGGCAGCATATGATTGTGCTAGTGGTGCCAAAGTTTAGTCCCACATTGCTAGTTGAGTGAGAGTTACACCTTCTTATATACTAGGCTGTTCCCCCACTCACTAAGGTGTGAGAAGAAGAGCAGCTCTCGCGCACTCCTCCTACGATGCCGCCCGCCTCGCCTGGTCACGACGTGCGCGCGCCGTGGGTTGCGGGAATCTCACCGAGACAAGCTTTATTATTGCTAGTCGGGAAAATTAATCTTAGATTAATTACGAGTCATTAACGGGCGCGTTAGTTAGTCAGCCGTTTACAGTCTTTATGAGACATGGGTTGTTACTAACTTGGACGTGAGCTGAGTCCCACGATCTCCCCGACCTGCGCTATTTAAGCATCTGCGCTAAACCTAATTGGCACAGCCTACCTACGCGTCTACTTCGAGTCTATTGCGCCGCCGCCTTCGCCTTCCCCATCCCGGCTTGCGGCATGCACCGTAGATCGGGACAGTAGACCTCCAGAACCCCGCCTCTTGTGAACCTGTATGGGTGAGGGGCAATCAGGTTTTTGGGGAGCACTTCCACGCGACTGCTGACGCCATCACGGACGACTCCTTCTCCGACGAGGACTTCTTCCCGGACATCAGCAACCTCTACATCGCCGACATGGCCGACGACGCTGTTGCCACCGCTGCTGCCGCTAGACCGTATGTGATCCTGAACTTTCTCTTTTAGATTATGCTAGAGTATCTAGTTCTAGCGCTTGGTATAGATGTAATAGGTTTATCTTGTTTAGATGTAATTTGTTCATCTACTCTGTTAGTTTGCGTGATCTATTTAATTTCTATATGTATGATCATGCTTTGTCGATTATTTATTCGGATTAATATATTTTCAACAATCGACGCCACTCTTCTCAGGCTACCGATTCTCAGCCATGAGATGGGGCAGACGCAAGACAAACCGGGGTTGTTCTAGGGCCGGCGGCATCAGCCCACAGTCTCGAGGACCTACGACGGTGCTATGTTAAGCTTTGTGTCACACCCTCATGTGCGCTGTCCGCCTGGAGCGGTTTCTCCTTGCACGCGTCATGGCGAGGTTTGTGGCGTGGCGGGCGCGGCGGAGAACTGGAGGGGAAACGTGTGAGGGAGGGGTGAGTCTAAATGAAAAACGAACCGGTCACTTGGCGGTGGTAATTTCTCGTAAATTATTTTGAACTTGAGGGACAGTTTTGTACTGACGTACCAGACCATCAAGACCATAAGTCTTTTAATAGTAAAGAAAATAGGGGTTGGTAGGTCCGTGGTAAATATGTTTTCGTGCATTGGTAAACACGTTTTCATCCGCAGTGGGCCACAGTAAAGATTCGAAATCAACCGTGATGGTTAGTGATGATAGGTCAGGTAGCACCACTATGTGATGGTTAGTGATGATATCTTGATTGGTCTAGAAAGAATAAGTTACAAGGGAAAATATGTCATACACAGTGAGTGGCTTACTCTTCTCCGGCATTCCGAAGTATATTTAGTTAAACCAAATATACTTAAATGGAGCCATTACATGGGCACTATGTTTTGTTACACACGCTACAATCTCCACTAGGATATGTTAGAGTGCATGTTTTTAGCACTGCAGTATGATCCTTAAAGGATGCCAAAATAGTCACAAACACACAATACACCCATAATGCACCTGAATGAAGTAAGTAAAACCTTGAAGGTGTTCAATTGATTTTTATATGTTCCTATCTACAAATAATACTTTTTGAAAAGTCATAGCCAAGAGGAAACAAAACTCTTAAATTGCAAACATATTCATGGTTTCATATTTGTTGATAATATATATTCTACAAGATGTTAACATTGTACAATAAAAATATTATACCTCAGCATTTAGCTTCACTATTTGTTGTTAAAACTAAGTCGTATGTTGAGAGAATAAAATGTAAAAAAGTTTAATATAAATATAACAATGCTCGAGAAAGTGCGATATAGAGAAAAATGATGGATATATAAATACAACCCCTGTTTCCGTCCTCGTTCAGAGATCGAAAAATTTCTGTCGCTGCAATTTTGTTTGATGCATTATTTTGGTCTTCTTTTGAAATCTCGTGGAAACGTGGTGTTCGATTCCGCTTGTTCTGGATTTTTGCCCTTCCTCCTGTTCAGTCTCTACGATCTGAACCTTTTGTCCACCTTGTGCGGCAGACCATGGCGGCGGATCCTGCTCGTGGCCGTAGAAGGAACCCTAAGGCTGAGGAGATCGCCATTGCAGTGCATGTAAGAAATCACCATGTATATTCTCGACTACAAGGATTTCTCGGTCTTAGCTGTTGTTGTACATGTGCATTGGATTCTAGTTCTTGTTCTTAGCTCTGTATTTTGCTGCTGCCCGTTGTATCTAAACACCTAGAACAACTCCTAGGAGATTAGCCAACTGGAAGCATTAGTCTATATAAGATATGACCCTCCAGAGTCGAAAGTCTGCACATAAGGGGAAGTTACTTATTTTGTTTAGAGCTTTGTCAACCAGAGTTGGCCTTTCTCTTTTATTTTCTATCCCCTCCCTGCCTTCTTTCGTAAGTGTTGTTTTTTACGTATTTATTATCTTTCAATAAATGGGGTCGCTGTGGGGCCTTTGCCTCTCAGCAGGTAAATATGTTCTGGTTAGATTAACATCTGCCTTTAGCTCTTTGCATGATAACCATTATGTTCTTTCTACTGTTTAAATTAAATATGTTATAGGTTTGTACTCCCTTTGTTTCATAATATAATAGTTTTTGGCTCTAGCGAAACGAATTTATGTAGACATCTCACACTAAAGGATGTCTAGATACATTCGTTCCAAAAAAACTAAAACATCCTATATTATGAAACGGAGGGAGTACTCTTCTAGCATTATAACTTTGCTGCCATTATAACTGAACTTTTGATACAGTAGGGTGCGATGCCAGATCGCCAACAACAGGAGGATCACAACCAATGGGCGCGCTGGAGGGACGGGAACACAAACTAAAGTGGACCCTCGGAGATGACGCGCTTTGAACGTGATACCAAGATCATTGCTAAACTTCTAAAGTCTGACCGTTTAAACCTTAATGTAAGCCAGCCTCATGTAAAAACCGTGTCATATTCTATTCAGCGTGTCATTTATCTTGCCACCTAATAATTGTACGAGCTATCCTCTTATCGGAGATACTCTCAGCTGAGTTGTTAATGATGCTCCACATCTGTATGAATGCGCATATTAGCTCCCGAGGTTTTTGCTTGCACGCTCGTAGTTCCTCAATGGACGTGGGTCGCTTAAACATGGACTTGAAGTTTCGGATGAACTTGTCCTCCAGGTCACTCCAGCTGCTGATGGATTCTTTGGGTAGCTTCCTGAGCCAAGACCGTGCGGCGCCACTTAAGTGCAATTGTAGGCTTTGCATAACGGTGGCCTTCAAACCACCTTGGAGTATGATGGTTTGTAGGTAATCAGCCAACCAAGCCTCAGGCTCCTGGAGGCCATCATAATTTTGGCGATCGTGGGGGAATTTGAAATCCTTGGATACCAAAGTTTTGCGAATCCGATAGGTAAAGCAACTAGCCCCACAAGGTTTGCGCTCATCTTCGCTTTCAGCATCTGAATATCTCTTGCTGCTATACTCCTCCCTTGAGTTATCGACTCTGTGATACGTTGCTAACGTATCCATAATTTTTGATGTTCCATGCTTGGTTTTATCTACTTTTTTATGTTTTGTTCCAACTTTGGAGTAATTTTCATACACTTTCTTGGACTAACCTATTAACAAGAGGGATACATTGCAAATGTATCTATAATTTTTGATGTTCCATGTTTGGTTTTATCCACTTTCTTGTGTTTTGTCCACACTTTGGAGTACTTTTCATATGATTTCTTGGACTAACCTATTAACAAGAGCCACAGTGTCAGCTGCCTGCTGTTTTTGGTTCCAGGAAAGTCAGAAAATAAATATTCTCGAAATTGGACGGGACAAAAGCCAAAGTGTCTATTTTTCCGGAAGTCATCAGATGCCAGAATACGAGACGGAGAGGGGTCAGAGGCCGGCCACACCACCTGGCCACGCGGCCAGGCTTGGCCCGCGCCAGGGGGTGGTGTGGTGGCCCCTGGCACCCCCTCGGCCTCCCTTTCCGCCTATAAGATGCCCTCGGGACGGAAACCCTAAGGGCCCGATCCAAAATCCACGAAAGAGTGTGTAGCCGCCGGCATCTCCATCCCTAGATCGGGAGGGATCTGAAGCTCTTCCAAGACCGCCGAGAGGGAATTCACCCTGGAGGCCTTCTTCATCACTATGCAAGCCTCCGGTGTGATGCGTGAGTAGTTCATCCTTGGACTACGGAACCATGTAGTAGCTAGATGGCTGGTTCTCCTCCTTTGTGCTTTCATGTCTAGATCTTGTGAGCTCCGTTCATGATCAAGATCATCTATTTGTAATTCTGCATGTTGTGTTTGCGGGGATCCGATGGATATTGAGATGCTATTTCAGATTGATTATTGATTCTATCATGTCTTTGTTATTTGTGATCTTGCATGCTTTCCGTTGTTAGTAGCTATCTTGGCCAAGTAGATGCTAGCAACTCCAAGAGTTAGTATTTATGCTCGATAGTGGGTTCATGCCTCTGGTAATCTGGGGAAGTGACAGATATCTCTAAGGTACTAGATGTGATGTTGCTACTAGGGAGAAAACAACAATCCTTTGTTCATAGAACAATCGTATTGTTTACTTTACACGCAGTTCGTAAAACAATAATCTATTGCTTGTAACTTAATACTGGAGGGGGTTCGGATGATAACCTGAAGGTGGATTATTAGTCATAGATGCAGTTGGATGGCGGTCTATGTATAATGTTGTAATGCCCAATCAAGTTCCAAAGGAGTCAAGATGATTAGTATATGCATGTATTGCTTTCTCGATGTTTGTTAATTGCCCCGCTATAATTTGTTCACCCAGCATGTTATCTATCTTAACAAGAGCCACCTCTAGTGAACTGATATGCTCGTCGTTCGACGTAGAGCTCGTTGGGAACCCCAAGAGGAAGGTATGATGAGCACAGAAGAAAGTTTTCCTCAGTTATGAAACCAAGGTTTAATCGAACCAGTAGGAGCAAGGAAACACCCCAAATGTGTTACTAGCTGAGCTTTGGCAGGGTGGACTACCGGTGCTAGTAGCAACGTGGAGACCTGCACAACACAACCACAGAACTTTGTCCCCAACTTGCGATGAGGTTGTCAATCTCATCGTGTTTTGCAGAAAACAAAGGATTAAACGTATCGAATGGAAAGAAGTAAAAGTTTGCAGAAAGTAAACACAAAGCAGTAAACAGTTGTAGATTGTATGTAAAAAAAAAGGACCGGGATCCATAGTTCACTAGAGGTGGCTCTCCTTAGATAGATAACATGCTGGGTGAACAAATTACAGCGGGGCAATTGACAAACACCGAGAAAGCAATACATGCATATACTAATCATCTTGACTCCTTTGAGACTTGATTGGGCAATACAACATAATACATGGACCGCCATCCAACTACATCTATGACTAATAATCCACCTTTAGGTTATCATCCGAACCCCCTCTAGTATTAAGTTGCAAGCAACAGATTATTGCTTTACGAACTGCGTGTGAAGTAAACAATACGATTGTTCTATGAACAAAGGATTGTTGTTTTCTCCCTAGTAGCAACAACACATCTAGTACCTTAGAGATTTCTGTCACTTCCCCAGATTACCAGAGCATTCACCCACTATCGAGCATAAATACTAACTCTTGGAGTTGCTAGCATCTACTTGGCCAAGATAGCTACTAACAACGGAAAGCATGCAAGATCACAAATTACAAAGACATGATAGAATCAATAATCAATCTGAAATAGCATCTCAATATCCATCGGATCCCCGCAAACACAACATGTATGAATTACAAATAGATGATCTTGATCATGAACGGAGCTCACAAGATATAAACATGAAAGCACAAAGGAGGAGAACCAGCCATCTAGCTACTACCTGGATCCGTAGTCCAAGGATGAACTACTCACGCATCACACTGGAGGCTTGCATGGTGATGAAGAAGGCCTACAGGGTGAATTCCCCTCTCCGATAGGGTGCCGGGAAGAGCTTCAGATCCCTCCCGATCTAGGGATGGAGATGACGGCGGCTATAGACTCTTTCATGGATTTTTGATCGGGTACTTAGGGTTTTCGTCCCGAGGGCAATATATAGGTGGAAGGAGAGGCCGAGGGGGTGCCCGGAGCGGCCACACCACCCCTGGCAGGCCAGCCCGCCACGCTGCTGTGGTGGTGTGGTGGCTCCCTGGCCCTTCTCCGTCTCGTATTCTGGCACTTGATCCCTTCCGAAAAAATAGGCACTTTGGCTTTTGTCCCATCCAATTCTGAGAATATTCATTTTGTGACTTTCCTGGAACCAAAAACAGCAGAAAACAGGCAGCTGGCACTGTGGCTCTTGTTAACAGGTTAGTCCACGAAATCATATGAAAAGTACTCCAAAGTTGGAACAAAACACAAGAAAGTGGATAAAACCAAGCATGGAACATCAAAAATTATAGATACATTTGCAATGTATCAACATCCCCAAGCTTAACTCCTGCTCGTCCTCGAGTAGGTAAGTGATAAAAAGAAAGAATAATTTTTGAGGTGACATGCACCATCAAAGACTTGATCAAAGTATTTGCAAAACATTCAAAACTGGGATCATAGTACTTCAATCATAACATGAAAGACAAAGTTCTAGCAATAAACAAAGAAACTATGATGCAACATGAAACAAAAGATTCATGAATAACAATGCTTTGCAAGACGTTTGTTTGTTTCACATAAAGAAAACATAGCATAATAGTATTCAGCTTGTCCCTCAATAGAGTAGCAAATATAAATGCATAGGACATCTTCAAAGTTCATAAGAGTGACTAGATACAATAGTTTAAAACAAGCAATATAAAGTTATGCATCAATCAACTAGTCTTGGGACAATGCACATAGAACTAAGAATGACCACTATGCTCTCAAAGTAAGTGCATAAAGATAGAAGGTGGAGACTCAATATAATGGTGGAAGAAAGGCCTTTGTAAAAGGAAGTAGGGATTCAAGTCTCATAAAGAGCTTCCAAAAATTATGGTACTTATAGCTTTCAGCTCTCATTTCCCCTATCATAAGCATCTTTAAGGTGATTAAGGTGACAGTGACACAACTAAGAGGATATGCTTGACAAGTTATAAACCAAAATCTCATGCCCCTTACTTACGAAGACCGATCCTCATGCTACTCAACTTCAGTCACGAGTAAGCTCTTGTCATTGTAAGTATATGTGTATCATTAAGAACCGCCAATGGGGTACCCCTTGCACATGATACGGGAGCTTTCCCATAATCAAAATGACAAGGCACGCAGGCAATGAGCATCTCAGCGATCTTTTTATTTGCTATTTGCATAGGTTTTTATTGAGGATGCTTCATAGAGTTCTCATTATGGTGATGCTGCAAGTTTCCACCATGATTAGGCATGGCTTAGGCTAGCGGCCCAGGTGTTTCTCTAACACACATACAAACTCCATGATCTTACAAGTTCCACTTTTATTTCACACCGCCGGGATCCGTAAGCAAAAGAACATGATATCAACGGGGTACAAAGTACAAGTGCAATGTTGAAAGCATTCCCCATGAAACATGGTTCTGCTAATTTCAACTTATAAAGTGCAAGCATATACGCAACAAAGAAGGACCCAATGGTTCAAGTTTATTAGAGGCAAAAAGCAAAGTGTGCCATCAAGTTCGTGAGAGCTTTAATCACTAGTTTTCTCATAACAAGTTTAATTTGGAAGGTAAACAAAAGCATGAATATACTTGGAATAGCATAAGCTAGTAGGTAGGTATGGTGGACTCTTTGGAATAACTTGGTTTAGGGAGTTGTATGCATGAGTGGAACTCATACTTGGTTGTGGAGGCTAGCAAAAGACTGGGAGCGACAAACTAAGAGAGCAATAATGGCCATAATCATGCAGAGCGACAAAACATCATTGATCAAAGCATAAAGTGATACTACAAGTTGAAAACTAAAGGATCATAAAGGCTATGGTGACTTGAGATAGTCATAACATGGTGTGAGCATGCGCCAAGTCAACCCAAATGGAGCATCAAAGGAGAATACCACTATACTATGCTTTAATATGCTAAAACAACGCATGATTCATCCAAGGAACATTAAGCAATCTCAATTGTTTATAGCAACTCATGATACAGCAAATAATACTAAGCATAAAGCCAAAACATTATCAAGCATGGCATGACAAAGCACAAGCCACAGTCAAAAACAAGCTCTTTTTACCACATAAGCATGAACTTTCCTACTCTTTTCCAAACCAACCCAAACTACTTGCAAACCAATGTATGAAAGAGGGGGTCCAACCAATTTATTCAGAAAACTAAGCAAACCAAGCAAACTAAAAACCAAAACGAAAACGAAAAAGAAGACGCTCCAAGAACAACACAACTGTGCATGAAACAATAAAAATGAAGCGTTTGGAAGAAACCTGGGATTTTTATTGATAAAGAAGGGGATGCCTTGGGCATCCCCAAGCTTTGACGCTTGTACTTCTTGGATATTTCTTGGGGTGACACGCGTGGCATACCCAAGCTTGAGCTTTAGTCCATCATTCATCTCATTACTCATTCCTTCCATACACCTAAAAAATTTCCTTCATACAAAACTTCACACAATCTTTATTAGCAACATTAGTGCACTCAAGATAAATAAGTCTTAAGGTTTAGTTCTAACACCAAATAAACTTCCATTAGAACACTAGATACTGTAGTACTTCCCTTAAAAAGCTCAATTTCTCAAAAGAACTCAAAAAGGAACCCGCAAGAAGCAAATGCAGAAAATGGCAGAAATCTGTCAAAACAGACCAGCAGGTAAAGACGAATTTTTTCGAAGACCTTCTGTTGCTCAAATCAAAAAGTGTTAAACTAACTAAAGTTATATAACAACCTGGGGCATAAGCACAAAACATTACAGCTCAATCCGACATACATAGCTCTCTCACGAATTTTTATGGTGAAGCACAAAAATATTTTTCGGGACAGCAACTTTCCCAATCATTACTTCTCCCTCATTAGAGGTTACTCTTGGCACAAAAAGCAAATAAAAAGGATAAGGAGAGTTTATTACAGAGGTAATAACTTCCAAGACTCATCTAACACTTTCGGTTTATCTCCCAATAAGTACTTTTCTTTAACGCCTTTAAGTTATGCATAAGAAGCAAAGAAAGAATCAAGTGTTCTCAAATGAAGAAGCATTAAGATCAATACCAGAAATATTTTCAACAAGGCAAGGTATATCATCCAAATAAGTTCTAGAGGATCCTCTCTCAATGATCTTAGGTTCACTATTCTCATCAAAAGGGTTTGCAGGAACAATCCAATCAAGATTCTTTTCTATGGCATCATGTATTGCTACTAGTTTAAAGGGTATTGGTATCTTAGGTTCCTCCCCATTAGGTTCGGTTTTGTTCATCTTTTCTCGTGTACCAACAACATCTACGCATGAGCCTAGCATATTGAAACGTTTAAATACTTTTCTAGCTTCCTTGGCAACATCATAGAACTCCTTAAACAAAGTTTCTAGAATAAAATCCCTATTTTCAGGATCCTCAGTTTCTTTAAGCTTAAGAAACATTACTTGCATTAAGGGGTTGAGGTTAACAAACCTAGCTTCTAACATGTGAATTAAAGAAGCTGGAGCAATCTCATAGTTTGGGGAAAGTTCTGCAAGGGATCTATCCTCAGTATCTTCATGCTTACTAACATGATTGAAGAATTCTTCAATATTGTCTTTCCCAATTGTAGAACCACTACCAATTGAAAGGTCTTTCAAGGTGAATGTAGGGATCAACATGGTGATCTAGGGGAGAGGTGACTACTAAAGGAGACTTAATTTTTTTGTGTTTTTGAAATAAGAAAGCAAACAAGTAAAACTAATTTTTTTGTGTTTTTTGAAGAACAAAACAAGCAAACAAAGCAAAAAGAAACTAAGCAAAACAAAAACAACAAAGTAAAGAGATTGGTTATGAGGGACTCCCCTTATGAAGATGTCCTTGACTCCCCGGCAATGGCGCCAGAAAAGATCTTGATGTGCTCGTCGTTCGACGTAGAGCTTGTTGGGAACCCCAAGAGGAAGGTATGATGAGCACAACAGAAAGTTTTCCCTCAGTTATGAAACCAAGGTTTAATCGAACCAGTAGGAGCAAGGAAACACCCCAAAGGTGTTGCTAGCTGAGCTTTGGCAGGGCACACTACCGGTGCTAGTAGCAACGTGGAGACCTGCACAACACAACCATAGAACTTTGTCCCCAACTTATGATGAGGTTGTCAATCTCACCGTGTTTTGCAGAAAACAAAGGATTAAACGTATCGAATGGAAAGAAGTAAAGGTTTGCAGAAAGTAAACACAAAGCAGTAAACAGTTGTAGATTGTATGTAAAGAAAAAGGACCGGGATCCATAGTTCACTAGAGGTGGCTCTCCTTAGATAGATAACATGCTGGGTGAACAAATTACAGCGGGGCAATTGACAAACACCGAGAAAGCAATACATGCATATACTAATCATCTTGACTCCTTTGAGACTTGATTGGGAAATACAACATAATACATAGACCGCCATCCAACTGCATCTATGACTAATAATCCACGTTCAGGTTATCATCCGAACCCCCTCCAGTATTAAGTTGCAAGCAACAGATTATTGCTTTACGAACTGCGTGTAAAGTAAACAATACGATTGTTCTATGAACAAAGGATTGTTGTTTTCTCCCTAGTAGCAACAGCACATCTAGTACCTTAGAGATTTCTGTCACTTCCCCAGATTACCAGAGCATTCACCCACTATCGAGCATAAATACTAACTCTTGGAGTTGCTAGCATCTACTTGGCCAAGATAGCTACTAACAACGGAAAGCATGCAAGATCACAAATTACAAAGACATGATAGAATCAATAATCAATCTGAAATAGCATCTCAATATCCATCGGATCCCCGCAAACACAACATGTATGAATTACAAATAGATGATCTTGATCATGAACGGAGCTCACAAGATATAAACATGAAAGCACAAAGGAGGAGAACCAGCCATCTAGCTACTACATGGATCCGTAGTTCAAGGATGAACTACTCACACTTCACATCGGAGGCTTGCATGGTGATGAAGAAGGCCTCCAGGGTGAATTCCCCTCTCCGGCTGGGTGCCGGGAAGAGCTTCAGATCCCTCCCGATCTAGGGATGGAGATGATGGCGGCTACAGACTCTTTCGTGGATTTTTGATCGGGTACTTAGGGTTTTTGTCCCGAGGGCAATATATAGGCGGAAGGAGAGGCCGAGGGGGTGCCGGGAGCGGCCACACCACCCCCTGGCATGGGCCAGGCCTGGCTGCGTGGCCAAGTGGTGTGGTGGCTCCCTGGCCCTTCTCCGTCTCGTATGCTGGCACTTGATCCCTTCCAAAAAAATAGGCACTTTGGCTTTTGTCCCGTCCAATTCCGAGATTATTCATTTTCTGACTTTCTTGGAACCAAAAACAGGCAGCTGGCACTGTGGCTCTTGTTAATAGGTTAGTCCAAGAAATAATATGAAAAGTACTCCCAAGTTGGAACAAAACACAAGAAAGTGGATAAAACCAAGCATGGAACATCAAAAATTATACATACATTTGCAATGTATCATGAACTATGGATTCCGGTCCTTTTTCTTTACATACAATCTACAATCTTTTACTGCTTTCTGTTTACTTTCTATAAACTATTACTTCTTTCCATTCGATACGTTTAATGCTTTGTTTTCTGCAAAACACGGTGAGATTGACAACCTCATCGCAAGTTGGGGACAAAGTTCTGTGCTTGTGTTGTGCAGGTCTCCACGTTGCTACTAGCACCGGTAGTGCGCCCTGCCAAGACTCAGCTAGCAACACCTTTGGGGTGTTTCCTTGCTCCTACTGGTTCTATTAAACAATGGTTTCATAACTGAGGGAAACTTGCTGCTGTGCTCATCATACCTTCCTCTTGGGGTTCCCAACGAGCTCTACATCAACATCGCACCAGCACTTTTCTAGCGCCGTGCATTGAGCCATTAAAGAGCCACAGTGTCAATTGCCTGATTTCTGCTATTTTTGGTTCTAGGAAAGTAAGAAAATGAATATTCTCGGAATTGGACCAGACAAAATCCAAAGTCGATATTTTACCGGAAGACTCACAGAGCCAGAAGACGAGACGGAGAGGGGCCATAGGGTGGCCACACCACCCCTAGGCGCGGGTCCCCTTGGCCGCGCCAGGGCATGATGTGGGCCCCCTGGCCGGCCAACGACCTTGCCTCTTTTGCCTATATTTCTCCCCCGATGCAAAAACCCTAGGTCATCAATCAGAAATCCACGAAAAGTTCCGCAGCGCCGCCGTCATTGAAGGGGAGATTCGGGGGACAAAAAGTCTCTGTTCCGGCACCCTTCTGTGGCGGGGAAGTGCCCCCGGAGCCATCTCCATCGATCTCCACCACTATCTCCATCACCATTGTTAATTCCCATGATAAGGAGGGAGTAGTTCTCTCTCGAGGCTAAGGGTTCTACGGTAGCTATGTGTTCATCTCTCTCTCTATGCATGATCATATTGTGATCATGAGCTTTGTAATCAAGTAGATCTACCTTGCTACTCAAGTGCTTTAATAGATCTCTGCTCCCCCCATGTGTGTGAAGTTGACAGTGTGCATACCATGGTGGCACTTAGGCTAGAGATTACAAATACTTGTTATGAGTTATATTTGGAGTTGGATGTATTTATGAAATTGTGGTGTTTATTGGAACCATCTAGTGCTCAAGGTGACAGTGTGGGGTTATCTAGATGCGTAAAGAGAACTTTGAGGAGTGCTGTAATGGATTAGAGTGTCCAACCGTAGAGTAGTTTAGAGTAGTATCATGAAGACAAGATATTTATATGAGAGTGTTCACTAGTGAAAGTATGATCCCTAGGCCTTGTTTCTAAGCATTGAAACACCGTTTGCTACTAGATCTGTTACATGTTTGCTTGCTTGCATCTTTATTTCAGTTTGCCTTTAGTCTCTTCCACGTCAACCACACGCCAGCAAGTATTTTCTGGCACCGTTGCCACTTATAGTTATCCATACCACTTGTATTTCACTATCTCTTTGCCGAACTAGTGCACCTATACACCTGACAAGTGTATTAGGTGTGTTGGGGCCACAAGTGACTTCTTGTATCTTGATTGCAGGGTTGCTTGAGAGGAATACCTTTGACCACTTCCTCCCTGAGTTCGATAAACCTTGGGTGATCTACTTAAGGGAAAACTTGCTGCTGTTCTACAAACCTCTACACTTGGAGGCCCAACAACTGTCTACAAAAATAGAAGTGTGTAGACATCAAACTATCTTCTGGCGCCATTGCCGGGGAGGTAAGGTAAAAGGTACTCACATCCTCTGGTGTGAGTGCTCGAAGTTATTTCCTTTAGATTCTTCAATTTTGTCTTTTGTTTCTTGTTTTCACTAGTTAGGCTTAATGGAAAACAACAACAAAATTAGAGAGCTTTTTAGTATTTTCCCTAAGGTAGAACATGAATTCTTTGAAAAGAAAATTAAAAAACCCTTGGAACCTTCTTTGCATGCTAATAGCAATGTTATTAGTATGAATCTTTTGAACACCTTTGTTACTAATGCTATGGAAAGGTCTAGGCTTAGGGAAGTTAGTTTCTATGAAAAAGTTCTTTTTACTTCCCGAGCTTTAAAGAAGAAAATTTGCTCTGATGATACTTTATCTCCCATATGTGGTAATTCTAATGATACTTGTGATATTTGAAATCCACATACTGAAAGCATCCCTTTTAAAGTACCTATAAAAATTGTTGAACGTGTTATGAATAACTCTTATTTTGGAGATGGAGCTGTCCATCCTGGTGATCATTTACTCTTCATACATGAATTATCCGGGTTGTTCAAGTGTGCAGGTATTTCAATGAACCAAGTTAAGAGGAAGCTATTCTCTTTATCACTTAAGGGCAAAGCAAGGAAGTGGTATGAGCTACTAGATGATCCTCATCATTTGGAGTGGAAGGAACTTGAATCTCTCTTTTACTCTAAATTTTATCATCCTCATGAAATCCATAAAGATAGGAATTATATTTATAATTTTCATCCTCATGATGGAGAAAGTATTGCCTAAGCATGGAGGAGATTTAAGTCACTAATGCTCAAATGTCCCATTCATGAGCTCCCCAGGAATATTGTTATTAATAATTTCTATGCAAGGCTTTCAGGACATTACAAGGATTATCTAGATACTTGTTTAGAGGGATCCTTCACGAGTAAGGAGGTCAAAGCTAAGTGCGATCTTCTTGAAACAATTCAAAGCAATACCGAAGATTGGGATAACAACAAAGGTAAAGAACCAGGTATAAACTATGAGTATGATTGCATTAAGTCTTTCGCTGAAACTGCTGATTTTCAAGAGCTTAGTGCTAAATATGGTCTTGATCCTCAAATTCTTATTGATTGTTTTAAAACTTTTGCTTCTCATATTAATGCTCCTAAAGAAAAGTGGGACATGTATCATGAGCCTTTTAAAGACACTTGCATGGAAAATGGAATTGTTGTTAATGATAGCAATAAGCATGCTCAAGCCTCTGAAAGTACCATTTCTTATAAGCATGTTAATTTTTGTGGAATACATAGAACTTGTGAGAATAATCAAATTGAATAAGAATATTGTATCACCCACAGGAATAAAAAAATTAGAATGTGGTATAGGTCTTTAAATGATCTTGGTAAAAAAGTTTGTGCCCTTTATCCTTTTATTTGTGAACTTTGCTTCGAAGTGGGTCATTTCAATTTTCAATGCTCAGGCCATAATAATAGCCCTTCTAATCCAATGAGTACTGCAAGTTTATATTGTGATGACATGATCACTCCTAATCAGCATGCTAAACTTACATTATTTTTGGGTGTGAAGAATTATCAAGAAAAACTTCTTTGGTAGATATGAGTGCTTTTGATATGAATAGTGTCCTGCATGGTTGTCATCTTTATTGTGTTGATAATTGCCACAAAAATACTTACATACAAAATATTATAGAAGATGAGATTTTACCAAAATATGATAGGACTAATATGTGTTTTGATCTTATTAATGAAAAGAAGGAATCCTCCAAAGTTTCTTCTATTATCTCTAATAATAAACCAGGGTAAATGGAGAAGCTTCCTTTCAAGCCTCTCCCTCCTAAAGAGAAGAAGATAAAGAAGAAAAGGAGGAGTAAAAGGAGGGAGGAAACGGTATTTTCCCCTAAGCATGTAGCTCCTATTATAGTTTTTGATGAGTCTGAACTCGATGATGTCCCTATGCCTGTTACATGATTGGGAAAAGCACACTTCTTTTAATATTGAAAATCTCTTTGGTACCAATTCTGAAAATGATGATATTAATAATTATTGTACTATTAGTGCTATCCATAATCCTTCCAATGATGATATGTTTACAAATGAACACACTTTGGAAGATAGCAATTCTATTGCTTATGATGATACCAAGCCTCCAATATATGATGATTACAATGATGAGTATGATATTTTCAGTCCACCTACTAATGAGGAGAAAATTAATTATGATTACAATATGCCTCCTATAATTGATGATTATGGTGATGAGAATAATAATGATAGCTATTTTGCTGAATTTGCTCCCACTACAATTAATAAGAAAGACTATGTTTATGTGGAGAGTATTAACTCTTTTAAGCATGTGGCTCATGATAAGAATGTTTTATGTGATAGTTATATTGTTAAATTTATTCATGATGCTACCGAAAGTTATTATGAGAGAGGGGAACATGGTTTTATGCATCTCAATAATATTAAGTTTACCCTCTTTATGTTGAAAGTCTTGAAGTTGCACTTGTTTTGCTTCCTATGCTTGTTGCTTTGTGCTTTTATGACTTGTTTCTTTACAAGATTCCTACGCATAGGAAGTGTGATGGGGGAATACCAATCGGGGTATACCCATGAAGCGGAGTCGCTAGCTGGATCGAGCCGAGTGAAGCCAGAGCGGGTCGACTCCGCCGTGTATGGCGACTGGCGCATACTGGATCCAGACGCCACGCCGACTGAAGGCCGAAGACGGCGACTCTAATACAAAGACCATTAGCACACTTGTAAACCCTAACTGGCTGCATATATAAAGCCACCAGGGGAACCCCTAAAAACCATCTCTCATTAGATCCAATCTCCCCCTCCGTCTCCGGCAGCTTCATGTAGACCAATCTATGATCATATACTGGATTGATAGTAGGACGTAGCGATCCTCCACCGAGGAGGCGTGAACCTGGGTACATCGCGTGCCAATCTCGCTCCCGGATTCTCCTACGTCGTCTTGCCCTTTCCTCTACGTAAGCTACCCTGTAACATCTGTCGTGGTCAATTCCACGACGGTTGGCGCCCACCGTGGGACAAGCGATTCTTGGAGGTGATAATCCGGACGGGATCCTCAGCATCAACAACAGCCAGATCACATCTGGTTGGTTCATCCGCGACGTGCCAGCATAATTCATCTTCACCACGCAGTCGTTCAGTTGCACGCGGCCATGGCCATTGTTTTTCCAATCCGATCTCACCTCTCCCTCATTGATTATTTTATTAGTTGATTATTTAATTTGGACTTAACGATTTGTCTTCATATGGTTGATATGCAACGGTTGAGAGTACCAATTCCAAGAAGCAAGATCGATTGAAACAATCTGTTCTGAGTGGCGGCAACCCTGGCACGAGTGCAGCTGTCCGGCGACTTAGAGTTTGGGAGCTAATTCATCCAGTCTGCCGCTATCCCACGCGACACAAGTCATCCGCATGGCCGTACAGGTCGACTTTGGAACAGGATCGATTCTATACGTACTCATAATTCCCTATTCAATCCCGCTCTCTATCATGGATTCGTCTATCAATTATTATTTTATTTGAATTTAATCTTACTTGCATGTTGCTTGCACCTGCACGTATTGTTTGGAGTATTTTTTCTGCATGCAGAATCAGATCGCTCCTGGTTGTGAATCCTGGAGCTAAGAAAAATATGGGTTGTGAATCAAGATCGCACGTACAATCAGAGAGACGCCCGGTATTCCACACGCAGAGGACCATATTCTCTCTGGCGACAACAACAACAACAACAACAACCGCGACTCAGTCCGGGCATGTAGCCA
The DNA here is from genome assembly GCA_023614405.1 of Avena insularis. Classification (NCBI taxonomy): domain Eukaryota; kingdom Viridiplantae; phylum Streptophyta; class Magnoliopsida; order Poales; family Poaceae; genus Avena; species Avena insularis. Next base: position 105,104,313 of record CM042694.1, read on the forward strand.
TGATCTATGGATTTTCTTTATTCAACCTCATCTAATTCAAGTCCTAATTATTATGGTAATTAACTATTATTTATGGATCTAATCATTTACACTTTATTTTGCAATACATGCATTACGCAACGTTGATCGGCGTCTACGCGGCCTAGCGACCCCGACGCCTACTAATCTAGCGGCAAGAACGTCATCGCGGTTGTACCGGTACAACCGCAATACTCAATATGTGGAGATGATCCCGTCCACCGCATGGACTACACTCTGCTGCGTTAACTCCACGTCAGCAGAATCGCCATCATGGACTCGCCTCACTCGGGAACTCGCTTCCCCGGACTCGTCCCGCCGTGACTCCCCTGTTGTGGATTCGTTGCCCTCGTGGATTCGCCATGCCTGGGGACTCGCCCTCGCGGATTCGCAACGCCCGGAGACTCGCCCTCGCGGACACGCCCTGCTCGGGGACTCGCCATCACGACTTCACCCTTGCGGCCTCGCCGTCGCCGACTCGCCATTCTACCGGCTAAACGCCGCGTGACACCGCCACAGTGCGACTCCATCCGCCGTGTGACCTTTGTCCGCCGCGCCAATATCGCCATAGCGCGACCTCCATCCGCTGTGTCGACCCCGTGTCCGCCGCGTCGATATCGCCATAGCGCGACCTCCATCCGCCGCGTCGACCCCGTGTCCGCCGTGTCGACATCGCCATAGCGCGACCTCCGTCCGCCACGTCGACCCTATGTCCACCGCGTCGACTTCGCCAAAGCGCGACCATACGTCCGCCGTGTCGACCCTGTGTCCACCGCGTCGACTTTGCCAAAGCGCGACCATACGTCCGCCGTGTCGACCCCGTGTCCGCCGCGTCCACTTCGCCAAAGCGCGACCATACTTCCGCCACGTCAAATATTTCCGGGTACGTCGAATGCGTACGCCGCGCCTACTAAGGGACCTTCATCGTCCGAGTCGCCAGAGAGGGTCACATGCCACGCTGCATGGACTCACCACTGGGCGTCTCTTCCCCTCGGGAAAATCAGTTCGCCTTTGTCAACCTTTGAAAGAGCGACTCGTAATGGCCAAGTAGTGTGGACGAGGACTCACAAACCGAGCCTCGGATCGACCATGAAAAATGCTAATCGAGAGCTATCATTGGAGTCGCCTTGCTCGACTGGCCTTCCGGGCCAAGACAAATGGCAGTGCTACACAAACAGCACCATGTCCTCCTCAACCTTAGATAGCGCGACTCGCACGGCCAAGTACTGCGGACGAGGACTCGCAAACCGAGCCTCGGATCGTCCAGGAAGAACGCTAAGCCGAGAGCCATCTTTGGAGTCGCCATGCGACTGGCCCCCCGGGCCAAGACGAGAGACTCGCTATCAAAAACAGCGCAATCAACGTCATCGCGGACTCGCAATCATCGCGGACTCGCCACGCTCGGGGACTCTCCTCTCGTGGACTCGCAATCATCGCGGACTCGCCACACTCGAGGACTCTCCCCTCGCGGACTCGCCCTCGCATACTAGCTGCACTTGGGGACTTGGCGCGCTCCAGACAGCGGCACTCGCCAGTCGTCCAACCTCGCCACTCGCCGCACTCCAGACAGTGCCGAGCGCTACTCGCCATGCTCGAGAACAATCTCTACTATGCATCTCTAAAGATCCTCAAGTCGCCTCTACAAGCCAACTCGAGCCTCAAGGACTACTCCTAGGCATACTACGTGTGCGCGTGGTTCCATGACTGCAGCTTGCCACGCTTGGTGAGTCGCCCTCGAGGACTCGCCATCGCGTACTCTCCATTGCGTACTCGCCATGATCGGGGACTCGCCACGCTTGGTGACTCGCCCTCGAGGACTCGCCAGGCTCGGGGACTCGCCATCCCGTACTCGCCATGCACGGGGACTCGTCCTCGAGAAATCATCATCGCGTACTCGCCACGCTCGGTGACGCGCCCTCGAGGACTCGCCATCACATACTCGCCACGCTCGGGGACTCGCCCTCGAGGACTCGCCATCGCATACTCGCCACCCTCGTGGAGTCTTCACGCCGTGATCGGCCAGCCTCGTGGACTCGAAGCGCTCGGGGACTCACCATCACAGGCTCGCCATCGCTGACTCCGCCCGACACTGACTCGCCTAACGCGTCGACTCGCCCAGGCGAATGGACTACATCACGAGCTATTTTTCTATTTCAGGAGCTCGCCAATGACTCGCCATCGACTCCACCCAATGGCGACTCGCCTGGCGTGTTGACTCGCTTGGGCGAATGGACTACTTTATGAGCTATTTCTCTGTTTCAGGAGCTCGCCAACGACTCGCCATCGACTCCACCCTGGAACCGCCTGCGCCGATTCGGCGGCTTGAAGTCATCGCCGAGTCCCTGGCGCGCTCGGGGACTACTGATGGGGGAATACCAATCGGGGTATACCCATGAAGCGGAGTCGCTAGCTGGATCGAGCCGAGTGAAGCCAGAGCGGGTCGACTCGCCATATATGGCGACTGGCGCATACTGGATCCAGACGCCACGCCGACTGAAGGCCCAAGACGGCGACTCCAATACAAAGCCCATTAGCACACTTGTAAACCCTAACTGGCTGCATATTTAAAGCCACCAGGGAAACCCCTAAAAACCATCTCTCATTAGATCCAATCTCCCCCTCCGCCTCTAGCGGCTCCATGTAAACCAATCTATGATCATATATTGGATTGATAGCAGGACGTAGCGATCCTCCACCGAGGGGACATGAACCTGGGTACATCGCATGTCAATCTCGCTCCCGGGTTCTCCTATGTCGCCTTGCCCTTTCCTCTACGTAAGCTACCCTGTAGCATCTGCTGTGGTCAATTCCACGATAATAGGAAGTGGGTTAGACTTAAATGTGTTTTGAATTTGCTTCTTGATGCTCTCTTTTACTTCAATTCATATTTCCTATGTGAGCATCTTCTCAAACTATCAAGCCTAACTTAAAGGCGTTAAATAAAAGTACTTATTGGGAGATAAATCAAAAGTTTTAGATGAGTCTTGGAAGTTATTACCTCTGTAATAACCGCTCATTATCCTTTTTATTTGCTTTTTGTGCCAAGAGTAACCTCTAATGAGAGAGAAGTAATGATTGGGAAAGTTGCTGTCCCGAAACATATTTCTATTCTTCGCCGTAAATATTCGTGTAAAATCTCTGTACATCGTTTTGAGGCATGAATTTTTGTGCTTCTGCCCCAGGTTGTTATCTAACTTTCATTAGTTCAACACTTCTCAATTTGACCAATAGAAGGTCTTCGAAAAAATTGGTTTTTACCTGTTGGTCTGTTTTGATAGATTTTTGCCATTTTCTGCATTTGCTTCTTGCGGGTTCCTTTTTGAGTTCTTTTGTGGAATTGAGCTTTTTGAGGGAAGTGCTTTAGTAGCTTGTGTTTTAATGGAAGTTTTATTTGTGTTAGAAATGAACCTAAAGACTTAATATCTTGAGTGCACTGATGTTGCTAATAAAGATTGTGTGAAGTTTTGTATGAAGAAAAAATTTCAGGTGTATGGAAGGAATGAGTAATGAGATGAAGGATGGACTAAACCTCAAGCTTGGGTATGCCACGTGTGTCACCCCAAGACATATCCAAGAAGTACAAGCGTCAAATCTTGGGGATGCCCAAGGCATCCCCTTCTTCATCAATAAAAATCACAGGTTTCTTTCAAACACTTCATTTTTATTGTTTCATGCACAGTTGTGTTGTTCTTAGAGCGTCTTCTTTTTCATTTTGTTTTTTCGTTTGCTTGTTTTTCTTAGTTTTCTGAATAAATTGGTTGGACCCTCTCTTTCATACATTGGTTTTCAAATATTTTGGTTTGGATTGGAAAAGAGTAGGAAAGTTCATGCTTAAGTGGTAAAGAGAGCTTGTTTTTGACTGTGGCCTATGCTTTGTCATGCCATGCTAGATATTGTTTTGGCTTTATACTTAGTGATCTTTGCTGTAGCATGACATGTTATAAACAATTAAGATTGCTTAATGTGCCTTGGAAGGATCATGCGTTGTTTTAGCATATTAAAGCATAGTATTGTGGTATTCTACTTTGATGCTTTGTTTCGATTGACTTGGCGCATGCTCATACCATGTTATGACTATCCCAAGTCGCTATAGCCTTGATGATCCTTTAGTTTTCGACTTGTAATATCACTTTATGCTTTAATCAATGATGTTTTGTCGCTCTGCGTGATTATGGCCATTATTGCTCTCTTAGTTTGTCGCTCCCAGTCTTTTGCTAGCCTCCGTAACCAAGTGTGAGTTCTACTCATGCATCCAACTCCTTAAACCAAGTTATTCCAAAGATTCCACCATACCTACCTATTAGCAAATGCTATTCCAAGTATATCCATGTTTTTATCTACCTTCCAAATTAAACTTGTCATGTGAAAATTAGTGATTAAAGCTCTCACGAACTTGATGGCACACTTTACTTTCTTGCATTTAATAAACTTGAACCATTGGGTCCTTCTTTGTTGCATATATGCTTGTGCTTTATAAGTTGAAATTAGCAGAACCATGTATCATGGGGAATGCTTTCAACATTGCACTTGTACTTTGTACCCCGTTGATATCATGTTCCTTTGCTTATGGATCCCGGCGGTGTGAAATAAAAGTGGAACTTGTAAGATCATGGAGTTTGTATGTGTGTTAGAGAAACGCCTGGGCTGCTAGCCTAAGCCATGCCTAATCATGGTGGAAACTTGTAGCATAACCATAATGAGCACTCTATGAAGCATCCTCAATAAAAACCTATGCAAATAGCAAATAAAAAGATCGCTGAGATGCTCATTGTCTTCTTGCCTTGTCATTTTGATTATGGGATAGCTCCTATATCATGTGCAAGGGGTACCCCGTTGGCGGCTCTCTATGATACATATGTACTTACAATGACAAGAGCTTACTTGTGACAAATTTGAGTAGCATGAGGTTCGGTCTTTGTAAGTAAGGGCCATGAGATTTCGGTTTATAATTTGTCAAGCATATCCTCTTAGTTGTGTCAACCTTAATCACCTTAAAGATGCTTATGATAGGGGAAATGAGAGCTGAAAGCTAACAAGTACCATAATTTTTGGAAGCTCTTTATGAAACTTGAATCTCTACTTCCTTCTATGACGGCCTTTCTTTTACTTTTATGTTGAGTCTCCACCTTCTACCTTTATGCACCTACTTTGAGAGCGTAGTGTCCATTCTTAGTTCTATGTGCATTGTCCAAAGACTTGTTGATTGATGCATAACTTGATATTGCTTGTTCTTAAACTATTTGTATCTAGTCACCCTTATAAAATTTGAAGGTGTCCTATGCATTTATATTTTCTACTCTATGCGGGACAAGCTGAATGCTACTATGCTATGTTTTCTTTATGTGAAACAAACAAACGTCTTACAAAGTATTGTTATTCATGAATCTTTTGTTTGTGCCTTTTCATGTTGCAACATAGTTGCTTTGTCTTATTGCTAGAACTTTGTCTTTCATGTTATGATTGAAGTACTATGATCCCAGCTTTCAATGTTTTACAAATACTTTGATCAAGTTTATGATGGTGCATGTCACCTTAAAAATTATTCTTTCTTTTTATCACTTACCTACTCGAGGACGAGGAGGAGTTAAGCTTGAGGATGTTGAAACGTTGCTAACGTATCCATAATTTTTGATGTTCCGTGCTTGGTTTATCTACTTTCTTATGTTTTGTTCCAACTTTGGAGTAATTTTCATACACGTTCTTGGAATAACCTATTAACAAGAGCCACAGTGCCAATTGCCTGTATTTTGCTGTTTTTGGTTCCAGGAAAGTCAGAAAATAAATATTCTTGAAATTGGACCGGACAAAAGCCAAAGTCGATATTTTACTGGAAGACTCACGGAGCCAGAAGACGAGACGGAGAGGGGCCATAGGGTGGTTAAACCACCCCTAGGCGCGGGTCCCCCTGGCCGCGCCAGGGCATGGTGTGGGCCCCCTGGCCAGCCACCGACCTTGCCTCTTTCGCCTATATATCTCGCCCGATGCAAAAAAACCTAGGTCGTCAATCAGAAATCCACGAAATGTTCCGCAGCACCGCCGCCACCGAAGGGGAGATTCGAGGGAGAGAAAGTCTCTGTTCCGGGACCCTTCCGGGGCGGGGAAGTGCCCCCGGAGCCATCTCCATCGATCTCCCCCACCATCTCCATCACCATTGCTGATTCCCATGATAAGGAGGGAGTAGTTCTCTCTCGAGGCTAAGGGTTCTACTAGTAGCTATGTGTTCATATCTCTCTCTCTATGCATGATCATATTGTGATCATGAGCTTTGTAATCAAGTAGATCTACCTTGCTACTCAAGTGCTTTAATAGATATCTGCTCTCCCCATGTGTGTGAAGTTGATGGTGTGCACACCATGGTGGCACTTAGGCTAGAGATTACAAATACTTGTTATGAGTTATATTTGGAGTTGGATGTCTTTATGAAATTGTGGTGTTTGTTGGAACCATCTAGTGCTCAAGGTGACAGTGTGGGGTTATCTAGATGCGGAAAGCGAACTTTGAGGAGTGTTGTTATAGCCCTACCATGGATTAAAGTGTCCAACCGGAGAGTAGTTTAGAGTAGTATCATGAAGAGAAGATATTTATATGAGCGTGTTCACTAGTGAAAGTATGATCCCTAGGCCTTGTTTCTAAGCATTGAAACACCGTTTGCTACTAGATCTGTTACATGTTTGCTTGCTTCCATCTTTATTTCAGTTTGCCTTTAGTCTCTTCCACGTCAACCACACGCCAGCAAGTATTTTCTGGCACCGTTACCACTTATAATTATCCATACCACTTGTATTTCACTATCTCTTTTCCAAACTAGTGCACCTATACACCTGACAAGTGTATTGGGTGTGTTGGGGACACAAGAGACTTATTGTATCTTGATTGCAGGGTTGCTTGAGAGGAATACCTTTGACCACTTCCTCCTCGAGTTCGATAAACCTTGGGTGATCCACTTAAGGGAAAACTTGTTGTTGTTCTATAAACCTCTGCACTTGGAGGCCCAACAACTGTCTACAAGAATAGAAGTGCGTAGACATCACTCTGCGCTGCGTTATGTCATTTCTGATATCATGCCCACACAAACATTGCATGAAGTGCACATGATGTGGCGAGCTGGACCTCCGGGTGTTTCCCACGTGCCGAGGGTTGCTGTGTCGGTGTGGTGATTTGTTGAGTTGTTGGACGACTTCATGTTACCCTTGTGCGAGTGATGCTCCAACCATGCCGAGGCTCATGAGAGCAGAGTGATGGATGGCTGCCCCCGAATCATCGGCTGCCGGCTGGGTCGTTATGAGGTAGGTTTGGGCAGCGACGAGGGCAGCTTGCGCTGTTTTAGCTTTGATATTCCCTACTGAATCCACTGACATGAATGATAGATCCAAATCTCGGGCTAGCTCGCACCTTTCGGCTTCAGGTATGCGCTGCATCCATGATGTACTCCTCCTTGCTTGCGGCCCTCCTGTGACGCTACCGGGAACTTAGCTGCGCTTGCCAAAGATTTGATTCATAGGCTAGCCTCTTTGTTTCATCAAGTTGCCTCTGCATCCTGAGCAGATCTCTCATTTTATGGTGGAGAAGATATTGGTAAGCCATCAGTTCTTCGCACGTAGCATCTGCCATCAATGGTACTGCACCCGAAACAACATCTTTTGTCTTCTGCCATACTTCCGGCGCCAGTCGATGTGTAATCCACTCACCATCGTGTGCTGCTTCCCTTCTTTGCACGACATTATTATATGCGGGTGCCTCTTCCCTGTTCTCATGATGTCCTGCATCTTCATCCGAGAGAATATCATTGGGGTCAAGGATTGGGTACCATTAGAATCTAGCGGTGTTGATGGTCTTTCTCCTCCATTGATCACGCATACTTGGTGACACGCCATGTATAATCTGCTGTCATTACTATCGGAGTCATAGTAGACACTGTCTTGAAAACTAGTGAAATCCCACAGGTCTTGTTCTGGATATGAGTCAGCCTTCCTGATTCTGGAGTTGATGCTTTCTTTGGATTCGTCGAGGACGACGTTTATCGGGTTCTAGCCATGTAGTGGCATTGATTGAGAATCTGACCCAAAGAAGAGGTTATCGTATAGATCAGCCAAATCCCCCAATCCGCGGTGTTTTCGCGGCTTTCTCCGACGTTCGTCAGCTGTGATACAGATTTCCCAGTGGAGCTGATAGAATATGTAGGTGTCGCCGAGGGCAATGCGGTTGCGGCCGATTAACCCAAATAGATCGGGGTCGAAAGTAAGAGGTTATCGGCTTCTCCGATGCGGAAGTGGAAGCACCTGATCATGAGATCTTTCTCCCGATCGAAGTCGACGGATGCCAAAAGAGGGGTGGGTGGGTGTGGATCAAGATCGATGGGATCATAGCGGATCTTACCGACCTTGATCGTCGGATTGTTGCTTGGTGAAGAGGGAGCCGCCGAATCCATGGATCAAGCGCTCACGTTTCCCACAGACGACGCCAATTGACAAGGGGTAACCTCGGCAATGCCCATGGTTATGGATTAAGGTTTCGTGGAAAAGAGAACCTTGGTGATTTCGTCGTCTTATCAGACAAGCAAGGGAGTTGATGTCGTCTGATTATTGTGGAGAAGATAATTACAAAGTCGCCGACTAGCTAGTTGTGATCTAGCTCACGGCGGATCGTGTATTGCTAGAAAACTAAGATGCCCTCTCCGTCGGCTCCTCCTAGCCTTTATATGAGGATAGGTCCTGGATCCGTATACGGATAGGTTGCAAGTTACGATTATAGTACTAAGACTATGTCGGTTCATATTTCTATATTGATTGTTAAGCCAGGTTTCTATCACTCGGATGCCTCGTGGAATCTTTATTCTTTACGAGCCTCATGGGCCGTAGCTCAGCTACGCCCGGGGTAACCATAGGAACCCGATAAGTCATACCCATATTAATCGCCCCAAGTGGCATGTTCCTGGCGGCGCCGCAGGAACTCCCCGACGTCTCGCTATCGTTGCGGTGGAGAAGACTAGGGGACTCGATCACGTTTTTATTATTTCCCCAAGATCTTTCTTGCAAAAATGCTAGCCTTTTGTGTTGTTCCTCTATATTGTAGGTGCTTTGATGCAAACTTGTACCCGTTGCTTAATTAATGAAGCTTCCAGGGCCTTTGGGTCCCCCACCTGTTCAAAAAAATCGTTTCACTTTGAGCTAAATACACCAGTAGTTCCAATAATTGTCTCTCACATGCATTTTAGTCCCAATAGTTATAAAATAGGGTGGAGTAGTCCCAATACTTACTGCATGGTACAAAACTGCTCCCATGTCAATCAGGAGCTAACCCGTGGCGCTGTTTATTTCGCAAACACGACCCTATATTTTTTGGTCTAGCACATGTGACCATACAACTGTTTGCCGACGTTGGTCCCACCTGTCAGAGGAGTGGAATGAAAATCAAAAATAGTATGGACGCGGGGATTCGAATCCCTCGTCTTACCGAGCTGGGTAATTGTTGTGCGTGGACCTCCTCGAGACCGGACTATTCGCGCCGCCACCCACGACGGTGAGGTCCTCCGCATAGTCGATAACGTCATACTCTCCCAGCACTGCGGCCTGGTACATGCCCCCGCCGACCGAGTCCACCCAACCTTCTGCTACGAGTGCTCCGATCGAGAGGCAGGCGCTATTTCTAGGACAAATTTCAACCAAACGCGATTTTGCTTCTCGGTATTACTCCTGTTGTGCATTTGGGACACCAAATAACCTAATTCCACAACGTAATTAATGGAAACCAATAACCTTGATTTCTGCATGGAATTCAGTAAGCACGAACATGCAGCTACGGTAGCATGACTTCCAGAATACATTGTTATCATGAGCATATAGCTAATAAGAAAAAATACAGTGTGTCTGGAATCTTTGCAAATCATATGCTCAAGTATACTCGTAATATCCCTGTTAATAGCAGGAGTCCCTTCCATCAGCAATATCCTTGGTTAGAAATTTTTCGGCTCATCTTCACAGAGTATTCTATGAACTGATTACTTCACAACTGATAACCTGTAACGCGATGAAGTCAGTGCACATTCACAAACTTCCACTTCAAGATTATACCCTGTAGTGCCTACCGGAAGTATGTGCGTACAGGAACTTCCAATTTAATATTATCCATTCACAACTTTACAATGTTTTTGCTGCTTGTGTTAGTACCTAGGCTTATTTTAGGTGCTGCGGGCGGAGCGAGTATCTATATTCCAAAATATAAAACATTTTGGTAGCTTATTGTAGTTACTAATGAAACGTCTTATTTTTAAAATAAGACACGAAGGTACGTAGTATTTGTTAACTTGTGTGACTCAAGCTTGTTGTTCAGCATACAAGGTAGAGAAACATGACAATTAATCTTTACTACTACTACTACTACAAGGCGCACTCAGAACGCATTGGTGTCATGGGCTTGAGGATTTTGCAGCAGCAGCAGCGCGGGCCTCTTGATCCTTGCGGAATTGGTCGTAGAAACTCTCGAGCATGGAGATGTGTCCGCGCTGCCGCTCCTTCAATTCCTCGATGAACTCCGGCGTGAACAGCTTCATCCTGCCCATCGTGTTGAGGTTCTGGATCACCTCGTCGTCGTCGGGCTCATCTTTGAAGCGGCCTCGTCGTCGTCGACGTCTTCGCCGGCCTTGTGATCCGCCGCAACCTCTGGGGAAACCGAGTCTGTCAAGGATTCTGTTGGGCCTCATTTGGACCTCCTCTTTCTTGAAGTAGATGGCTTTCCCGTCCAACACTCCTAAGCCCCGTCGAATATTCAGCACCGTGCGTATTATTTTTACCAAATTTCAGGAATAATATGCCAATTTATTTTTCCAGCAATACGATAAGGAGCCTAGTAGGCCTGCCCCGGACGATCGTTTCTCTGCCATCGTCCTGCTCATTCGGCCACCACGTGTTCTATTTTTCTGCCCAAAATTCCGCTTTAGCTACGAACTGTGCCAATTTCGTTATAAAATATTCTGTTTTAGTAACACGAGTAAAAAATGCTTCGCTCATGGGACAAAAGTTAAAAGACATATCTCGCCCGAGACCTCGCCACATTCTTTGTAGCATAAAAGTCGTACTGATGTAGAAAAGCGGACTTCGCCGGAGACATAACCGGCGACATCGCCGAGACTCGCTAGAGACTTTGTAGAAAAAAAGTATGCTATGGTAGTAAAACCGGAAAACAGCAGTAGCAAAACATGTGTACTATTGTAGCAAAAACCAACTTAGCCAGAGACGACAACGCTGACTCTAAAAACATGTACCAAAAACTTTATAGTACTATTTTAGCTAACACACTAAGCTTTTGTAGCATATAATTCATGCTATTGTAGCATGTACTGCCGGGGACAAGGCTCGTAGCATCAACGCCGGATACCTTGCCGGTGGGGGAGCGCGGCGACAAGCGGCATGAAACCTGTAGGGTCACACATGCTGTAGCCTGCACGGGTCTCGGCAGCGCGGCGCGAGCAGTAGGCGGTGCGGGGCTAGGGGGTGATGGCGTGGGCAGCGGCATGCGGAGGTGCGCGGCCAAGCGACAACGGAGAGTAAGGAAATATTGATGCAGGATGTGGGGCCACCCACGTTGCTAGGCGGTTCCACGCGGGGGACCCCCGGACGATGGAAGTTGCGGGATCCCCGGGGGACTAGCATCATCTCCAATATGATAATCACACAACATGATAGTGAGGTATCACATTAACCCTAGGCCGTTGTGGTAAGTCACCAACCTGACGCTAGGCCTGGCCCGCTATAGCCGTCGCTGACGCTGGCCCTTGTCCACTATCACTGCTGACATCACCTTTCATGCTGGGGCGCCCCTAGTTTCAGATCTAAGGGCATCTCCACCGGGCCGACCCAACCCGCCCGAGCGCGTCCGAATGCGTCCGCGTGGACGTGCGGGGCGTGCGCGGCCTCCCAGAGGTGCGACCCATGCAGACAAACGCACGCGGACCGACCCATCCGTGCATCTAATTTGGGCAACGCGTGTGTCAGCCCAGACAGAACGCTCGTTCTCGCGCGTTCTCCCGTTTGTTCACCCGGGCCCTTTAGCCGGTGGCACAACAGACACTCCTCCCCCAAACCCTCGCCCTCCATAACCCGCCGCTAGAGAAGGCGCATCCGTCGCTGCCGCCACTGCCGACTGCCGTCGTCTCCCCCACGATATCGAGAGGGATCACCGCAGGCCACGTGCGTTGCCGGAGTTGACTGGACACTCCACAGGCTATCCGCCTCCCCCGGCCTCCGCCCATCGATTGGACGCACACAACCTGTTCGGTCGTTTTCCGAGGTGCATTCGCTGATCCTTTCTTGGTTATTTGGTCTGCTACAAGAGTTGGCATAGCCATTGATGGTAGCATGCTGGACAAATGGGTAGCAGTCGAAGGGCGATCGCGTTATTCTACAAGAATTTCGTTGAGTCATCGTCTGACGAGGAGTCCGATGGTGAGACCAAAATTCTACTTGCAGCTGCACAGATGGTGCAGGACCACTACCTCGTCCTGCCATGTAGAGGTGGCTCGGCGAAGCAGAGCAAATCTAACCATGAACGCGACCGGGAAGAGAGGCACATATGCCTTTACAAGGACTACTTCCACTCAACTAATTCGGTCCATCTTCATCGTGCAGCAGCTCGGACTCGCGACATCCAAGATGCCCTCGCATGAGGCACCCTCAGGTTTCATACACATATGGTGTATGATGACGACCTCCGACTCCTTGATCCCTGTCAGGAGTGCATGCGGAAGTGGATCTCCGTCTTGGAATCCCTACAGCGCAACGGCGTGCTGCAGGTGCACCGTCTCTTGCGTGTAAGTCCTTTCTTAGGACCATGCCAACACAATGAGACAATTAGAGAGAGATAGAGAGGGAGAATTCTCTAAGGAAAATGTCTTAGAGAACATCTCAATTGGTGTATCTATTCCCACCCATGGGCACCCCTTTATATAGGAAGAGGGAGGTGTGCCCTCCCCTTTGGGTTTCCCATGTGGGACTAAACAAGGGAGAGACGGGGGATGGTGCCATGGGCCTCTAGGGAACCATGGGCCAACCGGGCAGGGGGGTCCCCACCCCACGCACAGCCCATGGCTGGCTAGTGGGCCCCATGTGGCGGCTGGGCTTGGCCCTTGGCCCTTCCCTCTACTAGTTTTCCCTCGTGGACCATTTTTTCCCAGGAATTTGGCCCATTAGTGGAATACTCTTTCAAATTATATTTTAATATTATATTTAATATTAATTACATCAATTAATATGTAAATACATATTATAAAATCCGATTTGACCCGAAACATCTTTCATTTCCCTTTCGATTTCCTTCGAACGACTTTGGAACTTTCCAAAACAATTCCGGTTCTCTCACGGAATTTTTCTGATTTCCTTTTCTCTTTCATATGGTGATTCCAACTTACAAAGGATCTCTACCTTATCGTACCCTTAGGTGCATTTCCCCATGGCTCAGGAATGACACAGACATGATCCCATCAATGAACAATAGCGGAACCGGGATGCCCATAATGACCCCTGTGCATTCCATAATGATAATATCGTTTGAACCGTAAAACATCGAGTCCAATTTCCTTTGTTTCTTTGATACGACTTGTCCGAGATCTGTAACACCCTCAAATCGGCCCTATGCAAGTTTTAGCCCTTTCCGCCAAACCCGCATAGAAACGATTCAAGGACTCCCACCAAGCACTTTCGTGCGGGTGGAAATCGAAGTAATACCATTACACAACAGTCCTCGATGGGACCCACAGAACAGATATATATACAACACGACTCCAAGAGTCAAGAATACAGATATACAATACAAAGATCCAATTCACCTTGAAACGATACAGCGTCCGAGTACGGACAAGATGTAAATTGGGCTAAGAGCCCTGAAGAATAACCAATGGCGTCCATAACCCTGCCCAGGCCAAGCCGGAAGGGTAACCCTGCTAACGACGTCGGTCTCAAACCTGCTAAACAAAAGGGGTGCCGACCAAGGGCAAAGGAAAAAGAGGAGCGTCGATCGAGGCGAAGACATGGCGAGGCTAGAATTCGGCAGCTCTCGCCTACATAGGTATGGTGGACTGAAGCGGCAGCGCAGCGGCACTAAACAACCTATAGAGACTCGGTATCACTAGCGGCTATTAGAGAGGGGTAAGAAAGACCTATTCGGATGCTACCTGATACTAACACCAAACATACCCATCCTGGTATTCCCCCTCGAGACCAAACGAGGAAGTCAAACCGAGGAACTCACACAGTTGGCAGTTTTACTCATTCCATTATAGTTGCAGCACTTACTAGTCAGATATAGGTAGCACGAGTCATCCTGGAGTATAAGTAGTAGGCAATTTTAATTAACCATTCCGCTGTAGTTGGAACATTTACTAGTCAGATATAATTGTCCTGAGGAATTCCCAAAACCCGGCAGTTGTTGGCACTTTTATCATATTCCGTTGGAGTTGCAATACTTACTAGGCATATATATCAAAACAACCAAGATCCAGCAATTGTTGGCATTTTTAATATCCATTCCATTATAGTTGAATCGGATTACTAGTCATATATTAAGTCAAGTTTATAGCACTACTTTAGTTATGCTTGTCTATGATCGAGATACTGTGCTCCAAGTCGTCCATAACCGCGGACACGGCTTTCAGAGAGTTTTACCCTGCAGGGGTGCACAAATAGCAACACACACTCGATCAACCTCGGAAAAACCAAATCAAAACCCAACGAGGCTTTCACGACAAAGCAATCACAGGATTCATAAAATATTTCAGGAGGCCACCCCACTAAGCTACCCGCAACGAAGTTGGCCGGCTCCGGAACGGACCCAGGGTTTGCGACGACGGCTGTAAACGACTGGGAACCCGAAAGTGTGACTGGGCTTGTCGATACCGCAAAAAACATGGCGTGATCCAAAACAGTACAGGTGCTCCACGCACAATCTTAAATAAAGCAGTAAAGCATGGCATAAGTACATGATAGTAATAAATCCCCAAACTACTTTGTGGCCCCAAGAAATAGAAATGAATCAAGCTCTGGCTCAGGGGGGGGTCCATGGCCTCCCGGATGTGGATAGTGCAAAAAATCAAGAAACAGGTATCAAGTACTCGGGGTCCTACGGGACACAAGTGAGCGTGGAAGAACCAAATAACATCTATTGCCCACCGATGCCTCTGCATTAGTTATATCTAGCATTTTAATAGTTGTATTTAAATTCATGATCATCTCCACCATAAACAGCTGCCAGCATTCCAACAACTGTGTTACTTGACAACACAAGATCGCACCTGAGCACGCAACTACGACTCGCAAGGCCAGCTATCTACCAAACACAGGTAATAGGAGGTGTCCAAGGCAATATAGAGGCTGCACGGGATATAACTGGTGCACGAAAACTAAAGCATCACGACACGGATAGCAATAGATCAACAGGAGGAAATAAAGACTATAAATGCAAAATAGGTAGAAGGGGAAGAGATGCTCGCCTGGGAAACACTGCCGACGGATCATATCCGGAGAACTTGTCGGTACTCGCATCCACTCATCGGCCTAATCCGCGAAGAAGCAAACACTAGACGAAACACCGGATGCAATATTTAATACTACGGCAGAAGATCCGGCATGATTATGATATGATGCAGATGCGGTGCACTTAGGTCATATTAAGCGGAACCGGGGTCCCGACAATTAATTAAGTGGTTCATGTTGCTTAGTTACCCTGCAATTTAAATGTTGTGTTAACAGGGCGAATCATGGCATCGGTTCGTTACACCAATTTAAATGGGGTCCGGAATAAGACAAAGATATCCCGCATATGTACTCCATATTTAATTATGAGGTGAGTCGACCTAATGCGCCCAAACCACAGACATGTATGCAAGATGACCAAATAATATGCAACAAGTTTTATATATAGCATTTATAAAATAGGGGCTCGGGAAAAGGTTCACACATTAGCGTTCGGAAGATCTTGGGTTCCGGGGGTTCGGGGTTCGACAGGGTGCAAGTTTGGACTTGGCGGGATCGATCTTCCGACAACGAGAGGTAGATCTTGTCGCATCCGCGGTCTTCGGGTCATGTCGACGGTCATGGCGTCCGGGATGAAGAACTTGGCGTACTGTGATTTCATGTCGACATGCCCGTCGTCCTCGATGGAGAACTCGGTGTTCCACGGTGAAGGGCTTGTAATTCCGGTGGCGATCTTGGCGTGCCGAGGGTTCGGGAAGGAGCTCTTGGCGTCTGAGAGGAAGTACTTGGTGGTTCCGAGAAGGAGGCCTTGTTGGGTTGCGGATCGCCTCGGTGTTTCGTCATCGGATCGGTCTTGGGGATCGAGTAGAAGATCTTGGCATGCCGTGAAATCTTCGGGTCTCGGCCATCGGGTACGGTTGGTCTTGGCATCTGCGAGGTAGGTCTTGTGGGGGTTCTTCGAGTGGCCCCGTGCTCATATTTCGGAACATCGCCATGCCACCACTCCAACATATCCCCTGTACCGACACACTTCACATCCAGGAGTCACACGTGGCACTTGTAGCAGAAACGGAGCCTCTGAACATCACGTGGCAGAACTTGGGTAGGGGCGGCCTTGGCGGTGACGCAGACCCGAGACGGCGGCTATGGCGGAGCACGGCATCGCGGGCAAAGGACCACAGCGGGCGAGCACCGGGAACCTGGGCAGAGGCGGCCGGGGCAGACGAGGAGGACGGACATGGAGAGGCACCCCTATGGCGGCGGTCCGGTCCTTGGAGGCAGGGACGAAGAGGCGTGCAGAGGGCTAGGCGAGCCTGCAGAGGCGACGGGCAAGGGGATCCGTGGAGGGTGGGCGCGCGAGAACCTCGAGGCAGAGCCGGAGCGGCACGGCGCATGCTCGTGGGCCGGTGGAGGCCAGCGGGAGGCGAGGGCCTGGAGAAGGGAAGGAGGCGAGCGGCTCGGGTCGGGGGAGACCGGAGGCGTATCAAGGCCGACGGGGAAGGCGGCCTTGGGGACCAGCGCCAGAGGAAGCGGGGACGGGGTGGCGGCGATGCCACGACGGGGACAGGGCGAGGTCGAGGGGACCGAGGCCGAGGCTGGCGAAGGTTGGTGATGGCGGGCAGAGAGGAGGTGCCAGGTGGCAGGGAAGACGGGGACGGAGGCGGCTTGCCGGTGGAGACGGCGAGCTCGAGGAGAAGCCGAGGCGGGGCGGCCTCCTCGTTGGGGTTATAGGGCGGCGAAGGGAACCGTGGCGGGGCGGGGGAGCCGGGAAGGACGGACGGCGTGCGTCGCGGGGTGATGGCCGCATCACGTGGGTGTGGGACCGGATAAGGGGGCGGTTGGTGAGCGCACAAGGGCGTGGGGATGAGCGTTAGGTGGGAGCGTGTCAAGGCAGGCGGGGCGTGCATGTCCAGGTGGGGTGGAACGCGTGGGATAGGTGGCGTCGGGGTTGAGGCCTTGCTGGGTGGAAGGGACCAGCTGCGTCTTGGCGTGGGTGTGTGTGTGCGGCTGGGTAGGTAGGGGCTGGGAGGATAGGGTGGAGGGAGTTGGTGGATGGGGATTGGCAGTGGGATGAGGTGGCGCACCGCGAGTGGTGGGAGTGAGGTGGCCGGCGGAGAGAGAGAGAGAGAGAGAGAGAGAGAGAGAGAGAGAGAGAGAGAGAGAGAGAGAGAGAGAGAGAGAGAGAGAGAGAGAGAGAGAGAGGGGCTGGCGGGGTGGTAGGGATTAGGTGGGGTGGGGATTAGACTAGGGTTTGGGTTCTGCTGCTTTAGGATTAGGTGGTGGGCTTGGGCCGGGTCTGCCGGGTAGTAGGTGGCCTGGCCTAAACGGCTAGGCTGCCTCCCCGGTAGAAAAAAAATAGTTTTATTTTATTTAGTTTTGTCCGAAATAGACTTTTGTAATTGTTTTGTAGGCAAAAGAAAATATCCGGAAGAGGCCGGGGTTTTAATTTGAATTAAAGACGGGGATATTAAGAAAACAAATATAGGCTTTTAGAAAATAGTTTTAGGCAAAACCATGCATGATGATGACGATGCTCAAATACAATATGGCATAGTCATGCGGTCATGATGATGCAATGCACAAAAACACAGCGATTTTCTAGTAGTGGTTTTAGCGGGATGCCACAAGATCCAATCATTGTTATCACATACCTTGTTCAACCTCGTTTCCCACAAATTTGTTTTACTTGTTACCACGCCCGTGACCTAGTCACATGTTGCAACATTATGGATGTAATCTCACCAAGTCGGTCGTGTGTATCTTATCCGTCACGTGGGTGAATAAATCCCGGTCTTGAGTCACATGTCATCTACTGTTCCCTAGGGCATATCTCTTTCAGTTTTATGAATCACAGTCAGAATACTATATTTAGGGATATCAAGTGCTACAGGGATCATCTCCTATTGTTGGGTCTTAATCAACGGTATATCCTCTTGAATTCAGTGAATCAAGCTGATTATGCAATTACGGCTGTAGACTAGAAACCTTAATCTTCATTTATGTGTTTGCTCTTTGTGTGTCGCATAAGATATGTAATGCATAAGATTCTACGTTTTCTGACTGCATTTTGTAGATCTTGTCACTCTTACGCAAGATTTCTAAGATCATGTATATGCTAGATTTAGGTTCGTTGGCTAAATATTCTGAAGTGAATCTGTGCTTCAAATTTGATGCTCTATCTCCTTGCTGAAATCCAACAATCATATCAACCTGAATAGTGTGCTTTGCTGTATATTGCTTTTCTTATGGACAGGGTGATATGGGACATGCACTTGTTTTGTGGACCGTACATTGGTTTTGGGGAGCTGGTCTAGTTCTTGTTTTGTTGTCAGATACGGGACGCAGATAACAGGAGTACTGCCTGCTGATCGTATGTACAAGAGCCCATGTTTTGCGTGGTGTTTGGCATACAGTTGTATTAAAGTGACGGTGGCTAAGGTGTCAAGTGAGATCCCACCAAAGTCTCACCTCTGGTTCATTTTGAGTTTCTAGTGTTTAATTTCAAAATTTCACACTAGAAAAACCAGGTGGGATTTTGGTGAGATCCTACTTGACACTCTAACGGTGGCAGATGAGATGGTCTCACCGACCGGTTGACCATGTTAGATAATGGAACTTAATTATTTCTACTCTGATATTATGCAACCCAATGGAACAAACAAGTAGTTGCCAAAAAAAGCATAAGTTGAGTACAATAATAAACGACATAACCATACATAAGATGAGGAAAGCTTAATAAGGTGACTCAACTGTCCTCTCGACGGCGCTCAACTTGGGATCTCTGGTGCGTGGGGCGTGATGGTGCCCCAGCCTGGGAGTGCATCTCCAAAGGCGGGGAAAGCGGAGTTAGGTGGCAGGGGGCTGGCGGTGGCCGGTTCAGGTCCGAAGTGGCATGCGTTGGCAGCTAGCGAGGGGTGTGGCTGGTCCTTGCCTCTGCGTGGTGCGGCTAGTCTCGCTCGCGTCGTCCCTTCTTGTCGGCAGGTCATCAGACCATGCGGCAGAGGATCAAGCCTCAACCTTGTTCTAGCTGCCGGTGGTCGATGCAGGATAGGTGGACAAGCCAGTCTAGATCAAGGGGGTCGCTATTGACTGTCGGTGCTCTTTGGAGCCACCGACGGCGGCACCTATGTGCATCGTAACCTTGATGAAGGCGTCGGTGGCACAATTCTAGCTCCTACCCAAATTGCTCTAGGGGGAATCCTAGACCTCTGGGTCAGACGTTGGCGGCGCCTAGCGTCGCTCTCCTCTTTGCAAGGCAACATGTGGGAGTCACGCCTAGTTTGTGGAACCAGTGTCTCATAGTGGTGTTAGGAGGTGGTGCGGCGTGGCGTCTAACGCGTTGATGACGGCGGGTATCAGTGACGTGGTGCAACGGAGTCTCGACGCCGAGCGTATGATGATGGGCATGCGCGGGATGGCGATGCTGTCTGGCGCCGTGGTGGAGTCTATACCCTGATCCCTGTCTTGAAGATGGGTTGAGGGAAAACCCTAACGAGAGGGGGCTGCTTGAATGTAACTTCTGCTATTCAAGGGAAACTGTGATAAAAAAGGAGTCCATGAACTGAGATTCAGTGAAACCTTGATCATCCTAGTTGGAAGCAAGTGCTCCATAAAGTTTATGACAGCTGGTAATTACTATATGCTGAAATTCTGGATGTGCTCCCTAGGTAACTACTATATGTTGGAATTTTCATAATTTCCTCTTAACTCTTGGTGTTCAGCAAAAGAATGCCACCTGGAGCCGTAAAATATTTGTAACTTTTGTGAATATATTTGGGATAGAATGTAAAATTAGTGAGAAGTTCAGCTAAACATTTGTTGATGATCAAGTTAGTGAGAAGACTGACACTGCATTCATCTTCACCTATTTGCATGCATCTATCCAATGCCAATTTATGTTAAGCCTTGCAGTTTCTTTAGCATGAGTAGTTGCGTGAGCCCAAGCTGGCGCTTAATTGTATCACCAACAGGCAGGGAGAGTATGCCTATGAAATTGTAAACTAAAACTCATACAACCAACAGAGAGAGCCAAGGCCAACAATAATGGTTTAACCAAAACAAAGTTCATTTGTCTTGATGCCAGTGGGACAGAAATACAATAATAAAAGCAACCGTAGAACTTTGAGGATTAATTCCCAGTTACACAATTGACGGTGGCATGCCAAATTCCTACAATTGCACATTCACCAGGGCATAGCACAATTCTGTTGTGCAGTATATCGTTGGCTCCACGCACACAATCCTTTTTGCAGAATGTGGTGGTGGTGGTGGTGTGTGTGTGGGGTGTCATGGGAGTATGAGGAGCTCGTGGAGTAACAAAGCATAAACATCTCATTTCTAACTCACAGTACTTTCTTAGAAATGTATGAAACTGTGAACTGTATAACCCAAATTGAACTTAAACTGAAACTGTTTCAGTGAAACTACAGGAGGCTTGGCGCTGTGAACTGTATCACCCAAAGTGAAGTTAAACAGATACTGTTTCAATGAAACTACAGGAGGCTTTGGCACTGTGAACTGTATAACCCAAAGTGAACTTAAACTAAAACTGTTTTAGTGAAACTACAGGAGGCTTGGCGAAGGCGAACCGTGTTCTGCTTGGCTCCTCTGCGCTGGGAGGCCTTGTACAGCGAGTGGATAGGCGGACAGTATGGAGGACGAAGTTTTGAATTTGAAATTCAATGTGCAAGGCAAATCTGAAAGGTTTTTAACGTTTGTGGCAGTTTTTTGTTCAAAACGTACATTGTACTAGGGCTACGGCGGTGACATGTATTTTCCAGGTGGAGAGAGTATGTCAGACCGAAATAGGCATGCAGAAAGACAAGTAGCAGACATGTAAGCAAACCATGATCACTGTATGGTTGGATTGGAATAAATACGCATGACCCGAATCGAGTACCTTAACAACCCAACAAACAAATGAAAAAACAATTGCAAACAGTCGACGAATGTTCCTAAGACCACGGTTGATGTTGGCTGTTTGTTACAAGTAACAGAGATATACTGAATGATAGAAATTAAGATCAATGACACACCTTGTCAAAAACAGATACATACCGGTTGTTGTTGTTCAGCATACAAGGTACACAAACATGAGAATTGAACTTTACTATACAAGAACTTATTATGGTGTTATCATCGCGGGCCTCTTGGTCGTTGCTGAAAATCTGGTAGAAATTCTGGTAGACGACGAGGTGTTGGCGGTGGTGCTCCTTGAGTTCCTCGATAAACTCCGGCGTGCACAGCTTCATGCTGCCCATCTCGTTGAGGTGCTGGATGTACTCATCGTCGTCGGGCTCATCTTTGAAGCGGCAATCGTCGTCGTCCACGTCCTTGGCCACCGTCGCGTCCACAACCTCCGCCGGGGGGGGCGCTCTGCTTCTCGCCTTCTTCCCTCGGAGGAGCCATCGGTGGTTAGATCGATCTCTGGATTGGGGAATCGCTCGCTGGGTGCCCCGATCTATATACACGGGCTGGAACCCTAGGCTAGACTTCACTGGGTTGGAGTCGGAAACCGAGTCCGTCAAGGATTTTCTTGGGCCTAGTTTGAACCTCCGCTCTCTTGGGCACCCACCCACTGTGCTCGTTGCACACACAAAACTACAACTCCGCTGGCTTTAAAAGGCCCAATCCAATCCTCCAAGCCCAGTCGAACTTTCAGCAGTGGCCGAGGGCTATTCACCCATGTTTCTAAAATAAAAAAAACCATTTTCTAAAAAAAACCGCATTTAAAAAAACTGTATTATTACTTTCCCCGGAATTTCAGAAATAATATGCCGATTTGTTTTTCAGGAATGATACATTGCCGCTCTAACCGACCTAAATTAGTTGACTTAGATTTGTCTAGATTCAAATATATCTAGACTTGTTTTATCTGTTAGATTTGAATCTAGGCAAAACCAAGTCTACTAATTTGGATCAGAGGGAGTACTATTAAAATTAGAAATTTGAAAAAAAACACATATCCATATAATTCTAGAAGGTATTCACCATGTTTAAAAATACTCTCTCTGTTTAAAATATAAGATGTTTTAGCTTTTTCTTAAACACATGTATCTAGACATCTTTTTAGTGTGTACGTTCACTCGCTGAAAGGCGTCTAGAAACATGTGTTTCGGAAAAAAGGTAAAACATCTTATATTTTGTAACACAGGGAGTAGTAAACAAGGTTTATGAAAAGAAAATTACTGAGTTTGTTCATGTGGTTTAAGAAAAAGTTGACGGGTTAAAAAAATATGATGAATAGTTCAATGAAATAGGGACAAAAGTAAAAGTTAACAATGAAATCTTTCTATATATATATATGACATATTCATACTACACCCCGGGTGTAGTTACACCCACGTGTGTTTCACATTATTTAATCAGTATCTATCATACTGAAGACTATATATGGGTAGTATGAAGTATATATGAATATTTAGGCAGTATATATACTACTTTTTTGGTAGTATGTAATTTTTATTTACATACTCCTTTTGTACGTACAAATATGATGGTATTTTACATATATAGTGTAAACTATGGGTGTATTTGCAATTTTTTCACCTAACTTGTTTGGAAGTATCTTAGATATAGTATATGGACATACTCAAACAAATAAAGTATTACAAATACTCCCGTAAGGCAGTATATGAGACATGGGTGTAGTTACACCCGGGAATAAGAAGTATTTTTCAATTTTTTCACCTAACTTGCTTATAAGTATCTTAGATATAATATATGGACATAGTTTTAAGTATATATGTAAAATACAGTCATATTTATATGTACAAAAGGAGTATGTGAATAAAAATTACATACTACCAAAAAATAGGATATATATACTGTCCAAATATTCTTATATACTTCATATTACCCATATAGAAGTCTCCAGTATGATAGATACTGCCTAAATTACGTGAAACACATATGGGTGTAACTATACCCGGGTGTAGTATGAATATATATATATATATATATATATATATATAGGGTGGCACTATTTGACACCCAGAGTGTAGAATAGTTATTCTACACCTACCCTCTATCTTTAGAACCGTATATTATTTTTACGTCACGTAAATTTTGTATTACTTCGTAAGTTGAGAAGAACATAATAAAATTTAAAAATGACATAATTTTTTTGTTTACATGCCGTAAAAAAATTCGACGTAAAAGACATATTTTTGGTGTTTTTTACACTATAATGACTCAAAAAAAATTATTTTTTGTGTCAATTTTTTTGTTGTGGTGATTATATGAACATAATTATTCATATACACAGCATAATTTTTTAGTCTAACAGCGTAAAGATATGTTAGGTGAAAAATAATTTTTCTGCACCCTGGATGTTGAATAGGGTTTCTATTAGAGTGGCGCTATTTGACACCCAGGGTGTAGAATAGTTATTCTTCATCCACCCCCTATCTGTCAAACCGTTCATAATTTTTACGTCACGTAAATTTTCTCTTATCCCGGAAGTTAAGAAGAACATAAAAAAATTTAGACATGTCGTAAAAAAATTATTTACATGCCGTAAAAAAATACGGCGTAAAATGCAAATTTTCTATGTTTTTAACACTATAATGACTCATAAAACGTATTTTTATGTCGATTTTTTTACGTTTCTGATGAATATGAACATAATTATTAGTATACAAAACATAAATTTATGTATGTGAGAACATAAAAATATGTGGAATAGTTATTTTGCAACCCAGGATGCAGAATAGTTATTTTGCAACCCAGGGTGCAGAATAGTTATTTTGCATCCCACATATTTTTATGTTCTCACTTTAATAAATTTATGTTTTATATACTAATAATTATGTTCATATTTATCATAAACATAAAAAAAAGCGACATAAAAAAATAATTTATGAGTCATTTTAGTGTAAAAAAATAGAAAATACGCATTTTACGTCATATTTTTCTACGACATGTAAACAAATTTTTTTACGGCCGGTATAAATTTTCTTATGTTCTTCTTGACTTCTGATGTAAGAGAAAATTTACGTGACGTAAAAATTATATATGGTTTGAAAGATAGAACATGGGTGAAGAATAACTATTCTACACCCTGGGTGTCAAATAGCGCCACTCTCTCTCTCTCTCTCTCTCTCTATATATATATATATATATCACCTAACTTGCTTGTAAATATCTTAGATATAGTATATGAACATACTCAAATAGATAATGTATTACAAATACTTTCGTAAGGTAGTATATAAGACGTGGGTATAGTTACACCCGGGAGTAAGAAGTATTTTTCCTATATATATATATATATATATATAGGTAAAATAAGAGGGGCACCATGGTGCCCATGCTCCATACCTCTCCACCAAGGTTTTGGTCGTTAGCATCTATCAAGGGATTCTAATTAATGAATATATGAAAACTCCTAACTGTTTGACTATGCAAGTTTAAATGCCATGCATGCATGCAGCTCGTAGGCTCCATAATTGTTGCCTTGTAGAATATACTTGCACTTGAGGTATGTTGCCTACGTGGTGTTTCATGTTCTTTAAAATAAAAAAATTAGTTAGTGTATCCATTATTTTAAATTATTACTAAGACATACTTTGGATTAATTCTGGGTTTGTTATATTTATTTTTTATAAGTAGCATATATGTACTATATTGGATACCTGCATGCCTAGAAATATATCGTGTATATACATACCTAGTATTTTTATCAATACTATATCTTTAGCGTGTATATACCTAGAAATATCTTCGGTATATCTTCAAGATGTACATACCTAAAATTTTCGTCTGTATATCTTATATATGTACATACCTAGAAATTACGTGAGTACATCTTAGACATGTACATACCTAAAAATTTCGTCGGTATATCTTGGGTATGCACAGACCTAGAAATTTTGTCATTTTGGGTATGTGCATACCTTGAAATTTCGTCGATATATCTTGACTACCTAGGTACTTAGATATTTCATCGGTATATCTTGGTTAGGTATGTACATATAGGTATGTACATACCTATAAATTTCGCGGAATATCTTGGCTATCTACATACTTAGAAATTTCGTCAATATATCTTGAATATGTACATACCTAGAAATTTTGTTGGTATATCTTGGGTATACACAAACCTAGAAATTTCGTCGGTACATTTTAGTTATGTACATACCTTATACTTGGTGATACTAAACATGTCTTTGTTTTGTAGAAATCTATAGGTATATACATCACCAAGAATTTCAAGGTATGATACCCGTAAAAAATATCACATACCTAGAAAATCTATGGACTTATCTCTAAAAAAAGATGCATATACCTAAGATATTCATGGGTATGTTAAATTACATTAGGATGAAAAATTCAACTTGTGAGTATAATCTATAGAATTTAATGTACCGTATCTTTTTTGTGAGTATGTGATACCTGCTCGATACATATCCTAGGTATGTGTACCATACCTTTTTTGTGAGTATGTGATACCTGCACGATACATACCCTAGGTATATACATACCCAAGAATTTTGAAGGTATATCATGTAGAAAAAAAGTTAAATTTCTAACGTGACATACACCTCTTATCTTATTTTCAAGTATTCCACAAGGTAACAATCAAGGCATTAAATTTCTAGCGTGACAACATGCATGCTTGGTTTAAAAAAAAAACATGCATAGTTGAACCGGTTGACAGTGACCATATACTATGCATTAATTAGCAATAATTTATTCTTTCCTAATTAAAGGTGCTAACGGGTATACCTATTAGCTTAGAAACCGGCTGGTGCAACACGTATCTAAATGCAATCTAAAGGTGTGGAAGTATGGTGCATGGGCACCATGGTGTCCCATATGAGCTTCCTATATAGGTATATAGACGTCTTATCTAATGCTCGGTTTTATATTAGTGACTGAGTTCCTAAACGAAAGAATCATGAGAATGATTAGTAAAACTTTGATAATTCTGGTTGGAAGTAAGCGCTCCATCAAGTTTATGGCAAATGGTAATTATTATATGTTGAAATTTTGGATGTGCTCACCTAGAAATTCTGGAACTGCTCCCTAGGTAATTACTATGCACCGTCACCGCGGAGAAGCGCTCCGTGACCACTGACCTCCTTCTACTTCTTTTAGAGCATCTCTAAACTGAGTCTATAAAACGTATTTACAGTCTACGGAAAACATGTTTTAGGGTTCGGAACATGTCTAGAAAAAATATGAGTTTAGCGAAATATAATCGATGTATTATTAAACCTCATAGACGAGTATATATAGACGTAAAGAAGATTATCTTGGAGTACAAGTCAAGTTAGGACTGTACGTAAACATATCCTAACTCTAACACTCCCGCGTAGTCGTAGCGATAGCGTCGTGAACAACTGGTACATCGTGGACGGTGAGACTGGAGAGAAACCGAAGTAGAATCCAGTATGCTCTGATATCCCTCCACAGTAGCAGCGGGAGTATCGTAGACGACGTGTCGCGGCACAAATGCTTGGACTGTAGAGGAAGCTGAGGTGGTAGCCCTTTGTGCCGATGTCGAGGTAGCCGAGAGCGTTGGGCACTGCAACCTTGGTCGAGGTAGCCGTGCGAGGGGTCGTCGTGGTCAATGTCGTGGCCAGGTGCCGGTGTCGAGGTCGCTGCACATGAAGCCGCGAGCGCATAGTGAGCGAGTAGAATGACAAAGACGTGTCGAGGCAATCGTTGAGGATGTCGATGCCGAAGTCAATGCAGTCCGAGCCAACAGAGACGAGGTGCGGTCATAATTTTGCCAGAACTAGGCGCACGTCAGGGACGAAGGCATACTTCGGTTGTGCCAGAACCAAATACACAAAGACGAATTGTCGGTGATGCAGTCGAGGTAGTCATAGAGGAAGGTGTCGATGCCGAAGAAGACGTTGTCGAGGCCGACGAAGACGAGGCGTCGATCCGAGATTGCCAGGCTAGGAGACGCATCGGGGACGAAGCTACGCACCAGTGGTGCCAATACCGGGCACACAAGGGCAGGGACGAAGACGTAGAAGGCGACGAAATCAATGACGGCCTGGAGTGATCATGTTAGACGCCTAGATTGGAGCGGTGGTGGTACTCGAAGTTGGCTAGGAAGAAACCGACAGCGTGACGAAAACCATGCGCTAAAGGTTTCAAACTTGCATCTCTAATTTTTATACCTATGCTTCCAGAAAAAATGAAACAAGTTATAATTCTTCAGCTCAGTGTCCTACATAAAAAATATGTTTCCGTCCATTGGTAAAGACATTTTCGTCCCCAGTGGGCAAAAGTAAAGATTCGGAATCAACCGTGATGGTTAGTGATGATAGGTCAGGTAACACGAGGAAAAAATAGCGACTTGTGAGCCAAACAGATTTGTTTTGGTGGCATGTAATTTTTGGGGTTATCATTTTTTGTTTGTTTGGAAAGGAGCATATATTAATATCAGGAGATACCAATTACACCCGATCTCTGCAACAATGCATTACACTATTGGCATTACGGATGTACACAGCCAAAAAACCAAGAAGAATTACATAAAAGAGAAGTCCCGCTACAGTGATTAGTTCCTTGAAATCGTGGACCAAACACCACCAAAACAACACCAAAAATCCAACAACTCCAAAAGCGATGCCTCCAAGAAGGAAATAGTGCTCAGGCGCCGTTCTTGCCCTGATCAAAGACCATAGGTTCTCACCCTGGAGCAAGTCCGCACTCAGAAAACACTGCCTTCAACAAGGTCATTGCTAGGCATAACCAGTTAAGGCTAGACCTTGGGTTTTCACCCTGCAGGTTTAGACACTGAATTCCTCTTGTGCTGTCACCCCCACTTGCCGACTCCGCTGCTCCAAGTCACAAAACACCAAGCCAGAATCCCTACACCACCAGGACTCAAACTTCCATTGCCAGTCTTTAGTTCCTGGCTTCTCTGCCATTCTCTGCGTCTGACTTCATCGTGGAATCAAGGCATGTCCCATGATGGCAACAGACCGTAGAGCTTCACAACGCCCGCTCTGAAACCAAACGGACCGAAACAGCGTCCACACTGGCAAACTCCAGGCATGTCGTCCATTGGAATTCACCGGTGGAGTCTTCCGGAACTCGGTAGTCCACCCAAGATAAATGAAGACCAGCGACATGCAGTTCTTTATCACGACGAGAGAGAAATCCAAGAACCATCACCTTTATTCAAAGCCACGCCAACAGCCCCCACGCTACCGGACGACAGCAGAGAAGAAGACAAACTCGAGATGCCAAAATAGGAGCAGAAACCCGCATGGCCACCGCACAGTACCGAGATCGGGTCCAGAAAGGCCCGTTTCGCCTCTAGTGTTGCGCCGCCTCTAGCACAATGCCGCGCCACCGGCGGCCACCGCTGCCCGCGCCCGTCCGCATCCGTCCTCCATCCGCTCCTTCGCGAGAGATCCAGTGACCCGATGAAGTCATACCCCACCGCCCATGGAGATTAGCTGCATGAGCCCTCTCCACCTTCGGCGAGAAGGGTGCCCCCACCGCCGCTGGCCATGGCGACGGCAGCGGCCTGGCGGGATGGAGGTGGAGGGACTAGGCGGCGGCGGCTGGGGGCCTCCGGGATCACCCGAGCGGTGGGGGGCGACCCGGGAGGGATCCTATTTTCCTGGAGGTTTTCCGCTGTGTACGTCCTCTGTAGGTAGTAGCTCGAAGAAGTGCCGGTTTTCGTACAGAACGAATCCCTTGGTATTGGACTTGAACTGCCAAAGAACAAAGAGCTACTACAAAGGATTGGGAATAGTTACACGTTGAATCTAGCGCGTGTTCGATTTGTTCGACCACAACAACGACAACGAGATGAAGGTGATTCGCTCACTATTATATCAGACCACGCTGGCCTGGCCACCACCATGGCGCGTACGTCCATGAGGACACCACTGTCGATCGACGACAATAGCCCGCTGCATGACATGCCAGAAGACAGGCGAAATGGTTGCCGACGGTGGGACAAGGAGGAGAGGATGGAGGCGTTCAAGGTATTTGATGTGGACAGCGACAGGTTCATCTCGATCTGTTGCTGAGCTGCAGGAGGAGCATCGGAAGATGGGACTCCCTGCGACCCAATTTATGCATTTATGCCAATTTATTGAATCTAGTTTGTTGCCGCTCAAAAGTGGTTGTTGAAACAAATAGTAAGGAGCACGAAGAATGTCTTGAACCTATTGGAAGATAGGGTAAACTTGACGATTTGGCCCACCACTACAGTTGTGTCTTATTCGAGAAGGAAACCTAGACCGAAACTATTTAAATTTTTTATATCTTGGTTGGTCTAGAAAGAATAGGTTACAAGGGAAAATATGTCATAGACAGTGAGTGGCTTACTCTTCTCCGGCATTCCGATGTATATTAGTTAGACCAAATATACTTAAATGGAGCCATTACATGGGCACTATGTTTTGTTACACACTCTAGAATCTCCACTAGGATATGTTAGAGTGCATGTTTTTAGCAGTCCGGTAGGATCCTTAAGGATGCCAAACTAGTCACAAACACTTAAATTGCATACATATTCATGGTTTCATATTTGTTGATTGTATATATTCTACAAGATGTTAACATTGTACAATAAAAATATTATATCTCAGCATTTAGCGGCACTATTGTGTTGTTAAAACTAAGTCGTACGTCAAGAGAATAAAATGTAAAAACGTTTAATATAAATACAACAATGCTCGAGAAAGTGCGACGTAGAGAAAAATGATCGAAAAATTCCCGTCGCTGCAATTATATGAAGAAACAGGGTGACAGATGGGCCATCGGCCGGGGTATATATATACCCCCCCCCCCCCCCCCGGCGACGCCTGCCGCCCCTCCCGGGATATAGAAAGGCTTCCCGGGATAAAACTAGTCGTCTTAGAACTTGTCTTCTCTTTGCCCATGTTAAAAGTCAGTGCTAATATTACTTGCACCGTCAGATTTCTTAGTTTTCTGTTTCCTATAATTCTGTTCAACAGAATTTGTTGAATGCTTAATATAGCATTTTTTCTTTCCACACTATTCATTCCTATGACACAATTGCTTATTGTGTAGTTTCTCGCAGTTCTGTATTGATGCCTAGGATTGAGTTTGTGAGGGTTAATTGCCCGTGGTTTTCCTGTACTAGTGTACTGCATCACAGACTAGAGTAGCAGGTAGCATTCTAATAGTATCCGTTTTTATCTTGGGCCACCGAATCAATGTTTTATTATGTTAGATGTCAGACCTTATTTGACCATAGAAACCTGACTTGAATTCAGCGTGTCCTCTTGGTGTTCTCCTATTCTGATATATATGTGCAATATTATTTATGCAGCTTGGTTGGATAGACTGCTAGTAGTGTCAGTTTACGGATCTGTCCTGTTTATAGTTTTTTCGTTCGCAAGTGGACGCATTAGATTTAAATTATGAGTTATAAATATAAATCATCACTCCCGGTGTGTGGTCACTTCTGTTTTAGAGGGCTGGACATATATATGCTACTTAGGGGCTTAATGGCAATGGAGTTGATTTGTGTACGTAAATGTCATGAAGTCAGGCCTTGTATTGAATGTTTCCATAGGAGGTGTTGGTATTTCCAGTTCAGAACCTTTTAACTCATAGTTTGTGTCCCGCCGTCGAGGAAAGTTCATGATGGATAGTGAATTTTGCACAACTCTTCCCTAAGTTTTATTTCGTCATGATTGCTTGGTTGTATCATCTGTTTTTTTTTTAGCGGTTGTAACATCTGTTTAAAAAGTTCGCATTGTATTCTCTAATTCTTGTCTGTGCTGTGCAGTTTTGCTGTCACTTGTCTGTATGCCTGATGCTTTCAGTTTCATAGTCCGTATACGTCTTTTTGCAATAGTTCTGTTTTAAGATCCTCAGGTACAAAAGACAGTTGCCAGGTCTTTATTTTAAATTTTTATAGGAATTGTATCACTGGTGTATGTGACACTTTCTGTTCGGCTACTGGGACAACTGGGTCATCACGTGGGTCCCACATAATAATGGCTGGCCTGCTGACAGTGTGCTGTCCAGACGAGTTCTAGACGGGGCAAATGATCTGTACTACCGTTAGTCTGTGACTAGTTTATTCTTGTACCGTTAGTCCATCATATATTGTCCAGTTTCTGATATCTCACATGTTAGAACTTGATTTTACTTTTCTTTAATTTTCTTCCAAGTCGTTCGTCGATCAGGTGCTCAGCAACACTGACTATTGTTAGCTTTGCGACAATCAAATAACGAAGAACGAAAACGAAGTCACATCAAGAGGGACACAGATTTTACGTGGAAAATCCTCTGCAACAAAGAGAGGGGAAAACCACAGGCGCCAGCCAACAAATCTTCACTATAACAAGGAGTGTTTACACAACGCCGGGGATTTCGCAGATGCAACTCGTCCCAGCCGGCGGCTTACAAGAGGTATATATAGCGGTGGTAACCTAGGTCATCAACGATCCGTACCGCGGGATTGTCGCCCCCCCGCACCCTCCACAGGCGTCCCTATTGGGCAAGGTATGGGCTAAGCCTCCTGATGATGGGCCTCGCTTCGCTCCGTCAGAAGTTAGCCTCCTTAATAGAATTTGGATCATACTTCAACAACTATTAACCCCCCCCCCCCACCACACACACATGCACGCACACACCCCGAAGAGGGTTGGCAAGTGCGCCGGCAAGCTGTTTTGGAGCACTTGTTCGAATAATCGGTAGTTGGGGTGAGGTACCCACACCGGCAGCTCCCAACAATCACCCCCAAACAATTAATGAAGATTGGCTAGGAATACATAAACACTACGTAGGCTTCTCGGTGTCAAAGTTTAATGTATAGCAAGAGTGTTTTTGGAGGCTGCAATTGTTGGTTTTAGAGTGAAACATCTGTAATGCCCCATGTACACTATTGATTAGAAATGAATCAGCTGTTTTTTTTTACTTCAATACTAGTTTAAGGGTTGAATTACCTCAAAATTGTGTATTTTTTTGGCTAAAATAATTGTAAACATATTTTTAACAAAATATTTAGATGTTTGGTTGGCTTTCTCTTGGCTTTTGGCTTATAAGCCTAAGTTTTCATGACTATTATATGAGGCTATTCGAAATGATAATGCGAGTTTCTCGGGACAATAATTTTATAGATCTTGTCCATATTACATCAGAACATATCATATATCCAAAATATATTACTATGATGTGTCGATAATTATATTACAAGGTTTCCTGAAAATAAATTTGAGGTTTTCATGTCTTCAATACACCTCCTCTTGCAAGTGAATAAGGCGTTAGAGCTATGTTGTCATGAATGTTGTTCATGCTAACATTGTCATGTCCCAAATCGTTGCCTATATTGCCTCGCATGTGGAAATAACATGTCCTGGAGGCATATAGTTCTCATCATTGTCACATTTGTAAAAGTGGAGATCAAACAACTGACTATCCCTAATGAAGTTACATAGAGACATACATGCAACATATATGTAAAGGTAATCTTTGTTTGCTTCTATAACGGGTAATTTGCGTCGTTTCTGCTTCAATACCCCAAATATTCTGTCAATAGCATTCAACCGAGATGAATGGGGATGGTCGAATATTTCTTTCTTCCCAATAGGTGCTCTAGCATGTCTGAACTTAGGTAAATGATACTTGTTGCCTATATATGGTGAAATATTGCCACCCCGATTGGGATAACCCAAATCAACAAGATAGTATCTTTCTGAATGGAACACAAGTGAGTGATAGCATGTATGACATATATATCACACAAAGAATGCAAAAGTCTAACATATACCTAGAGGAGGATGTGGAAAATTTTCTTAAAAGTTGAGCAATATATCTTTGAATATCCTTGTGTCGTACAACGAACCTGGCCATCCTGCAAGTATGGAGGTGAACCGCAAGTCAAAATCACACACAACCATAACATTCTGTATGGAATATCCAAGAGGCCCAACATGGTTGACCATATCAGCAGCTGGCACAATAATTGGTACGTGTGTTCCATCAGTTGCACCATTGAAATGAGGAGTAAATGTAGAGAACAAAACAACAATATACTTGATCAGTTTAGCACCAAATCTAGAGCACCAAACCACAATAAGTTTGTTAGCCTGCAAAAGCCTTCAGAAGTTAAGAACCATAATCTGATGCATCTATTTGGAAATGTAAATATGACATAAACATGGCATATGCCATACCTTGATCAATTCGTCCCAATATGAATCATTTGTTGTAAGTGTTTTGTTCACTAGATCCCAACCAAGTCCAATTTCTTTGGTAGTGTAATACACAACATAACCCATCCTAGAGTTTCCCCCCTCGAGACCAAACGAGGTAGTCATTCCGAGGAACTCACACGGTTGGCAGTTTTATTAATCATTCCATTATAGTGGCAATACTTACTTGTCAAATATATGTAACATATGACAGCCCAATATCATGTTGGAACTTTTAATTAACAATTCCGTTGTAGTGGAGCTGATTACTAGTTATGCCAAATTCAAATTTATAGCACTACTTTAGTTCAAGTAGATGGACAGGGCACTGTACCGGCCAACAATCCCATCCACTTCCATGGTTATAGCTTCGAGTGTGAGAAACGTGACCGGCTGGTATACGAGTGAAGTGTACACAAATGAGTATGTACACCAATGACATACAAGAGTACATCAGAGCCAATCCATCTAGGAAGAAATAGAAATATATTGCAACGCCATTACGGCAGATCCAAATATAGATAGTAGTAATAATATTTTAGGATTATATCCTTATACATCACTCATCAAAGCACCAAGCGGAAGCGGAAAACACAGATCCGAGTTCGGATTAAGAGTCAAATTGGCATAAGATGCCCATTAACAAAGCACATTCCCACCCATAGATCTTAGAGATCTCCATCCCGGAATCTCTATGCAAGGGGATCATTGCCTCCATCATCGGCCTCATCTACGTAGTAGCCTCCATATGCATATACCTGACAATCTGATCAATATAGTGTGAGACTCTAGGGGCACTCAACAAGTCTTTATGCAACTAAAGGGATAGCCTTGGGAGACGCAATTGCAGAAAAAGATAAACATCTAAACACTTCTATAGAGACACACTGCAACATCCGCCTAACCAGATATAGACGGATGCACATTAATTAGAAACAATAGTTATATATCCCACATAAGTAAACATAGATCATCCTTCTTCTCGCTTACCGAACGAGAAGGAGGAAGAATACCCCATCCATAGGCATTTTTATGAACCATTCCATGAATATGCGCTAATTACTAGTCATGTTTAGTCAAGTTAAGACGATACTTTAGTTAGATTTGTCTATGATCGATAAACTGTGCTCTAAGTAGTCCATAACCACAGACACGGCTTTTCAAAAAGATTTACCCTACAGGGGTGAATAAATAGTAACACACACATGATCAACCTCGGGAAAAACCAAATGAAAGCAAAGAGGCATCACGAGAAAGCTTTCACATGATTCAAAAATGATTTTAGGAGGCCACCACACTAAGCTACCTGCAACGAAGTCGGACGGCTCCGAGACGAACCCAGGGTTTGTGCCAATGGCATAAACAATTGGGAACCCGAAAGTGTGACTAGGCTTATCGATACCGTGAAAAAACATTCCACATTCCTAAACAATACATTAGTAAACTGCTCCACGAGCAATAGTAGTAAATAAAGCAGTAAAGATTCACATAAGTATAGGATAGTAGTAAAGCCCCAAACTAGTTTGTGCCCCCAAGAAATAAGATGTGAATCAAGCTCATACCAAGGGGATCGATGGGCCCACATGTGGATAGTGCGATAGTCAAGGAACATGAATCAAGTACTCGGGTTATAGGTGGACACAAGTAGGCGGGATAAAAGCTAGATCTCAACTATTTCCCACCAGTGCCTCTTTATTAGTTATATCTATTCCCAATATTTTTAATTATCAAGTTGTAAGTAAACCATGATTATCTCCGCCATGAAGCATGTGACAACCTCCCAACAACTGTGGAACTTGACAACTCGAACTAACACCTGAGCAAGAAACTATGACTCGCAAAGCCAACTATCTACCAAACAACGGGCAATAGGAAGTGACCAAGGAAATATAGGCTGCACGGAGTATAAATGGTATGGAAACTAAAGCATCGCAACATGGATAGGAATAGAAATAAGTAAAGCCATAAAGAAAAATATAGGTACCAGGGGGAGAATGCTCGCCTGAGAACCATAGCTGAAGATACATCCGAAGAACTTGTCGAAGCTCAGAACATCTCATTATCCTATCCGGAAAGAAGCAAAACACTAAAAATAACAAGTGATGCAACAATTACAACTAATGCGGAAAAACCGGCATGATCATGATATGATGCATGACATGGCAATTTAATGATGCAAAACATGTTGAAAAGATGTCATTAGCATAGTACAATGATGATACAACATTACCAAGGCATTAGTAACAATAAGGAATTAATTCTCATTTTATTTGTCTATTTTGTTAATGAATTTCCTTGCAGTAACATATTATAGATACCCTAGTATATATTGTGTGCATTTTGTATGTATGATCGCGAGCACGAACGAGGAACTCAATGAAATCTTCCGGGAATTTTCAATTTTGTTGTTTTATGGTTCATTTTTGCGGTTTTTGTTCTGCGCCTCGGCCAGTGTGGGCAAAAGGTAGGAAAAAGGTCCCCTTGTCCACCTTTATATGGTTCGATAGATAAGGGGTCAGCTAGAGATGTTCTAACTAGTGTGAAGAGCACTTTGGCACGGAGTTCCTTCCGGTTTCCAATGAGTCCCGTGGTCGGCAATGGTGATCCAACTTTCTCCGTTTCCTTAAGGCCTTTCACAGTGGGTGCTTCTTAGCACGATATCCTATGTATTTGCTTATGCGACATGTCAATTAATAAAGATAGAGAGTGTTGTTGTATCTTAGCTAAGACACAACCCTTGCACGATACCGTACGAAAATTGGGTAGTCCAATCACACACAAGTATGGGCACAAAATCATTAAATATAACTTTTCTAGAAAACAACATCTAAGATACACCCCATTATAATAGTTGTTTCTTAAGTTTTAATTGCTCATATAAAAACGTGCTAAGATATACATTCCATTGTGAAAGGCCTAATGTATGGATCGATTCACTCGTTTGCACCATGATTTTTTTTGTTTTTCTATGGCAGAAATATAGATGCCACATCCCTTTAAATGATTGGAGGATAGAGCTTATAAGGCGAGATACAAATACATCTAGTTTAAATACTTAACTTGATACATACGAATCTAGATAAAATTAAGACATTAATATGAACCGGAGGAAGTACATGTAAGTAACGCTACTACGTCGCAGTAAACCTTGGGTTAATGAGTGATGGGTATGGCGCCCATGTCAAAGGCCACTCCCGAGAGCATGCACGATGCTGCTTTGGCTCTCGGCTCATGAACCAACACAATCATCCAACATCATCACATGCATTGGTTTGGTCAAAAAGTTCCCACCGGATCACTATAGCTACATGTAGTTAATTTATATTATTCCATCCAATCAAGGGCAACGCTTGTTATACTGATGCTGCCAGAAAAATGAATCAAGTTATAGTTCTTTCTTGAGGTGTGTTTCGTTGTCTCCCCTCAAACTTAAGTTTATATGGGTCAGTTATCTTTTTTGACCCGTCGAAACCCATATCTAGATCAGGTATACCTCCGTATAGGTGTAATCAGTCGAGCTGAGTATACTCCATGCTCCCACCGGCTGATCTCACGTCTTGTTATCGCGATCTACGTCTTTGCATGTGTCGTTTTGAAATTTTGTTGTTGCTGCTCTATACCTCCCGATTTCCACCTCCCGCAGACATGTTAGTATACATGTACGGTGAGTATACGTCTAGAGGACCATACGTGCTTCGGGTGGGATCATACGGTCTCTTCGAAACGACTAGGTATAAGTTTTTGTTTGTCAAAGTTTAAAGAGTAGGGGGGACCCCGAAGCAAAACTGTTCTTTAGTTCTGTGTCCTACACAAAAATGTTATGATATATTTACGTATTAAATGGGGTCGGTAGGTCAGTGGTAAATATGTTTCCGTCCATTGGTAAAGATGTTTTCATCCCTAGTGGGCCACAGTAAAGATTCGGAATCAACTGTGATGGTTAGTGATAATAGGTCAGGTAGCACGAGGGAAAAAATAGCGATTTGTGAGCCAAATAGATTTATTTTGGTGGCATGTGATTTGTGGGGGTAGCATACAGAACGAATCCCATGGTGTTGGACTTGGAAATAGTTACACGGTATGAATCTAGCGCGTGTTCGATTTGTTCGACCACAACAACGAGAACGAGATGCAGGTGGACGAGCTGAAGCAGGCACTCAACTAGCTCACTATTGTCTCAAACCACGCTGGCCTGGCCACCACCATCGCGCGTACGTCCCGAGGACACGACTTTATCAACGACGACGGCCCGCTGCATGGCATGCCCGAGGACGTGCGAAATGGTTGCCGACGGTGGGACAAGGAGGAGAGGAGGGAGGCGTTCAAGGTATTTGACATGGACAACGACGGGTTCATCTCGGTTGCCGAGCTGCAAGAGGGGCATATGCAGATGGGACTCCCTGCGACCCAATTTATGCATTTATGCCAATTTATTGAATCTAGTTTGTTGTCGCTCAAAAGTGGTTGTTGAAACACATAATAAGGAGCACAAAGAATGTATTGAGCCTATTGGAAGATAGGGTACACTTAACGATTTGGCCCACCACTATATTTGTCTCCTATTTGAGAAGGAAACCTAGACCGAAACTATTTGAATTTTTTATATCTTGTTGGTCTAGAAAGAATACGTTACAATGGAAAATATGTCATAGACAGTGAGTATCTTAGTCTTCTCCGACATTCCAAAGTATATTAGTTAGACCAAATATAATTAAATGGAGCCATTACATGGGCACTATGTTTTGTTACACACTCTAGAACCTCCACTTGGATATGTTAGAGTGCATGTTTTTAGCACTCCAGTATGATCCTTAAGGATGCCAAAATAGTCACAAACACACACATACACCCATAATGCATCTGAATGAAGTAAGTAAAACCTTGAAGGTGTTCAATTGATTTTTATATGTTCCTATCTACAAATAATACGTTTTGAAAAGTCATGGCCAAGCAGAAACAAAGCTCTTAAATTGCAAACATATTCATGGATTCATATTTGTTGATAGTATATATTCTACAAGATGTTAACATTGTACAATAAAAATATTATATCTCAGCATTTAGCGGCACTATTGTGTTGTTAAAACTAATTCATATGTTGAGAGAATAAAATGTAAAAAAGTTTAATATAATTACAACAATGCTCGAGAAAGTGCAATATAGAGAAAAATGATGGATACATAAATACAGCCCCTGCTCGTGGCCGTAGAAGGAACTCTAAGGCTGAGGAGATTGCCATTGCAGTGCATTAGTTTGTATAAGATATGACCCTCTGGCTCGTTGTCGTAGAAGGAACCCTGAAACATTAGTTTATATAAGATATGACCCTCCAGAGTCACAGATTAAAGCCTGCACATAAGGATAAGTTACTTATTTGGATTAGAGCTTTGCCTTAAATCAGAGCTGGCCTTACTCTTTTATTTTCTGTCCCCTCCCTGCCTTATTTTGTAAGTGTTTGTTTTTGCATACTTATTATCTTTCAATAAATGGGGTGGCTTTGCGGCTTTTTCTATCAGCAGTTAAATATGTTCTAGTTAGATTAACATCTGTGTTAGCTCTTTGCATAATAACCATTATGCTCTTTCAACTGTTTAAATTAAATATGTTATAGGTTTGTACTCCCTCCGTTTTATAATATAAGATGTTCTGGATCTTGTGAAACGAATTTATGTAGACATCTTACACTAAAAGATGTATAGATACATTCGTTCCACAAAAGCTAAAACATCTTATATTATGAAACGGAGGGAGTACTCTTCTAGCATTGTAACTTCGCTACCATTATAACTGAACTTTTGATACAGTAGGGTGCGATTCCAGAGCGCCAACAACAGTGGGATCCCAACCAATGGGCGCGCTGGAGGGATGGGAACACTAACTACCACTAGTAGAAACCGGGCCATTTGCCCCGGTTCGTAAGGGCCTTTAGCCCCGGTTTGCGAACCGGGACTGCGAAAGCGGGACTAAAGGTCCAAGCTTTAGCCCTGGTTCAGTTACGAACCGGGGCTAGAGGTCCAACCACGTGGCCTGCTAGGCGCGCTGGGCGACAGGATATTTAGCCCCGGGTCGTGTTATGAACCGGGACTAAAGGTTCCCTGCCGCGGCAGCATTTTGGGCCATTTGGCTGCCGCGGCAGGGGATGGGGTTTTAGGGTTTTGTGTTTTTCTTTTTGTTTTGTGTTTTGTGTTCAATTATTTTTCATTCTATGTTTTCATTAGAAACAAGTTTTCGTATACATACAGAACGCTACTACACAGTACTTGTACACATTGACGCAATATATAATATAATTTCTCTTACAAGCATATATGAAGTCCCAACCGGGTCCAGAGCATGTCTATTTAATTACATGGAGATCATTACATAGATGCTTTAGGATCTACGTATAGAGTATTCTCCGCGTGGGTCTATGACCTCGTCGACAAAAAATGCAGCAAATTCCTCTTGGATTGCTATTAGGCGGTCCTCTGGTAGGAGCTTGTCCCGCATCGCGTCCAACTATATAAAAAGTAGATTGTATGAATTAGACTCAACACAACTTTTTGTAATAAAAATAAAGGGTGAATATATTGTTTACTTACTCGAACATTTTTCGAGGGCTTCTCAATACTGATGCGAATGAACTCGCACACGTAGAATCCACATAGATTAGTTCCCTGTGCCTGCCTCGCGCACTTTACAAGAATAGAATTCAATCAAATAATAACGCTAGCATGATAAATGCACATAAACTAGAATTAAATAGATGCGCGGACTTAGCTCGTACTACTTACCGAGAGTGATTTAAAAAATAGCTCCTCACGCCATTGACCGCGGACATGTTTCTTGAACTGTGTCCAAACCCTACCCGATAAAGAAAATTAATATATGAGTTAATAACTACTTGATATCCTAGAAAATGAACGAAAGAAACCGATATAGTGCGATAATGGTTGAAATTACCTCTGGAGCGCATCGATAATGCTGCGGTAGTTTTTAATGTCTTTGTTTAGTGAGTCCATGATGTGAACTCTTTCCAAGTCAAGTGAAATGCTTAGAAGAATCCAGTGGTACTTACGCAGGGTTTACATACGTCAGTAACTCATCATTTACACTGAACATCGAGTAAGCAAAAGTTAATGTGTACAAAAACTCACTTGCCGTCGTGGTAAGGAAATAGTATTTCATTACAGAAATGCTGTTTCGTGAAAAAGCGCAACAAGTTGTGCTCGGTCTGTAGTGGTTTATCCTTTAGTATAGCTCCATGAACTCGATGTGGGTCAATGAACCCAAATCCGTTGATAGCCTTTCTTTTACAATCGAGCATCTTCATTCTGTATTATTATATATAGCATACAAAAGAATATAGTGAGTATACTTACCGACAATGAATTGAACAAGCTGAGATAGAGACCTAATTACATAAATAAAGTAATCACTTACAGACAATACGAATTGAGGATAGTTTTGTCGAGTTCCTTTAGATTGAATAACTGAAATAATTCTGTAAATTCAATAGGGACCTCGTCTTCAATGAAGTAATGCGATTTTCGAACTTTCAGTATGAGCCAATTTTGCTGTTATTTTGATGCTTTCATGTACCATTCATGGAATCGTCGCATTTGTGTTGGCATATCCCGAAGCCTCTCAGAACTGACCAGAGGCTCCCCGTTAACAAATTTGGGTGCTACCTCAGCCTTGGGCATATCGCCGTGAATAATTTCATGAATAGACATACCACATTGCTCGGCCAATATCCTAGCCATTTCCGGATCCATAGGTTCTTCCGCATATAGTTGAGGTTCGGGTATGTTCACCTAGAGTGGGGGGAGCGATTGGTTTGCTTGTTTCCCCAGCTGGGGAACATCTCTTTTGGTTCTTCGGCTACCACTCGATTTTTATGCTTGTTTCCCCAGCTGGGGATGTCTGTTCTGATGCTTCCGCTACCACTCGATTGTTTTGCTTGTTCTCCCTGCTGGGGAACCTCTTTTTTGATGCTTCCTCTACCGCTTGATCTCTTCTGTTTCAGTGTCTTCTGAAGACATCGTGTATAGTCATCTGGCGCATTTAACTGAGCTTGGGATGGCTGCGTCAGTAATTTCCTAAAGTGCTCCTTGGTTTCCGGTTTTATTTGGACCTCTGGCTCAGGTTGTTTCTTTTTAAAATGAGCATCCACTTCGGCCCGTACGACCGCATCGGTCTCCTCATCGGTCAGGTCGTAAGCCCTCTTGGGAGGAACCGGCGGTACTCTTGGGAGGGGCGACAACTGTCGCTTCGGGCGTTGGTTATCGCTCGACGGAGCGGTGGTATTCTTCCGCTTTTGGCCCTTAGTGGGTGGAGGCGGCTGCGTAGATTGAGATAGACTCGTGTTGGGGTCATGGATTGGACTATTACTGGGAGGAGACGGTGCACCTGGAGGTGGACTTGGAGGAGATGGTGCACTGGGAGGAGACGGTTGCCTTGGAGGTGATGGATTGTTTCTCGGTGGAGAAGGTGGCCTTAGTGTCGAGCCTGGAAACTTGATGTATTCTTTTTTCCAAAGAATGAAGCCACTCGTGACTTCTCCCAGTGTCGTCTCCCCTTCACCTCCAGGGATGTCAAGCTGTAGTGACTGACACATAGGTAGAATTTCATCCACACCGACACGAGCATAGCCAGCTGGAATCAGATTGCAATGGTAGGTCGCTCCCGGTGCAGAAGGTAATGCAAAGCCGACCACCACCTTCATGGAAATATTCTTCAGTTCAACATGCAGCTCACAACTAGTCTTCTCCTTAATTGCATCCACGGGGTACACATCCATCGTTGCATCATTACCGTGGCCCTCCGTGGAAGCCACGCTGCTTTTCCGTTGCAATGGGCCGACCATACTGTCCGGTGTAGGATCTTGCTATCGGAGTCCTTTAAGTTCATTAAGCTCCTGGCGATGCTCCTGCAGCATGGCTTCAAACCTCGCGAACCGCTCCGTATCCTCCTCTTTTTGCCGCTTTGTTCTTCTCGATCGGCTTCTGTACGTGTCACGGTGCTCGGGCAACCCGATAACCCATGGATAAGAAGGTCCGAACCCTCTTGTTCGTCCAGCCTTTTCAGGATTCCCGAGAGCATTTGTCAGCTCATCGTTCTCTCTATCGGGAACAAACGTTCCCTCTTCAACCTCTTTTATCACTTTAACAAGTTCTTTCTTGGGTGAAGAAATTTCTTCGGCTGCAACAATCTCGCCTGTTTCTGGGTCTAATGATGCCCCATGCCCGAATACCCAATTTGTTGACCTCAAGGGCCAACTAGATGTAGCTGGAGTGACCCCTTTAGCCTCCAGGCCAGCCTCAGCTTTATCCCACTTAGGCATGACACTCCTGTAGCCACCTGTGCCCATATGATGGTGATATTTATTTTTGGCTGCATTTAACTTATTTTTTACTGATATTGCCTTAGCTGGTTCCGAGGTCTTGTATTCCACAAATGCAGCCCAGTTATCCTGCTGCAACTCTAGTGGGCCAACGAATGGAGGAGTTGTTTTCTTCAAGACATACTTGTGGTACAATCTTTTTTCTATTCCTTGAATAGTTCGGCCATCTTCTTAAGAGCAAAGTGCTTGACTTTCCTCGTCATTTGTTGTGTGAGCTCATCAGTCTCCAAGACTGGTAGGGTGAAATGTGTCATGAGAGAATTCCACAACGTATCTTTTGCTCTGTCATCTACAAAGCTAGTCCCAGCTGGATCATTTTTCTTTCCTGGCTTGTTCCAATTTCGCGTGGTGATCGGGACTTTGTCTCTAACAATCACTCCGCATTGACTTGTAAATGCATTCGCAGCTTCTTTGGGCTCTAGCGGTTGACCCTGCAGAGAGACTAAGTCAATGCTGAAACGGACATCAGCGGGCAACTTGTGTGTCAGGCCTCTTGTCTTTGTAGAAGATTTGCCGGAAGCGGAGGTCTAAGAGAAGAAACATTCGTCAGTACATATATACGAATCAATTAGTGCATCTATACTAGTGAACGATCGATAGAGGCTTTATATACCTCGACGGAGTTTGTCATTATTATGGTGTCTTCACCATGGTCTCCACCATGGTCAGCACCATCATCTCCACTATTTTCTCCACCATCGTCTCCTCCAGACAAATTAAGATATTCGGAGCCATCATAATAAGAACCCCCAGTACCCTTATCTATCATATTGAGAAGCTCCTCTTCATTCTGTCTACCGTCCATAGCTTAACTAATACAGAAAAAGAATATTGCATTAAGTAAAAGAATATTACAACTGTGACAACTCGGATACAATACTTAGTGATTAAGATAAAGTACAATAATATAAGATAAATTACATTATTAATACATCTCGCTCATAATATAAAGTACATTATTAATACATCTCGCTCATATCAAACTAGTGAACGCGGCTGCCGCGTTCTGTGCTACGGGAGCTCTGCAGCCACAGAAGAGGAACCATCACCGGAGAATAGCTCGGGTGAGATCCGTGAACCTGCCAGATATTGGAGAACCTAGTCTCCAAATGATACATGTATCGTCGTACATGCTCGTCCTCCTCCCTGATACGACGACGTACCACCTTCTCGGGGGATGGCTCCCTCTGCACCGCTCCTGGACCTCGTGGACGCCACCAAAGAAGCTCCGGGTCGACGATGATACCCGGATTCCTCACCAAGGTACAAGTCCCGACAGGTAGCACCTCCCAGTGCCAACCCGGCGGAGCCCAGACTCGGACATCCCCGATGGAGTCCAGTAGGCTCGGACGAGGTGGACGCGGCATAACTAAATAATAGCAATAAATTACAATCATAAAACATAATTAACTAACTAAACTAATACCCTAAACCTAACACTAACTAAACTAAACCTAATTAACTAAGTAACCCTAACTAACCCTAGATAATACTAACCTATACAATTAACCTAATACTAATACTAAGTAATACTAATACTAATACTAATACTAATACTAATACTAATACTAATACTAATACTAATACTAAATACTAACTAAATACTAATACTAATACTAATACTAATACTAAATACTAATACCAAATACTAATACTAATAGTAATAGTAATACTAATACTAATACTAAATACTAACCTAATACTAACCTAATTAATACTAACCAAAATTAACACATAATTAACCTAATTGAGGGCGGCGATCACGACACAGTGAGGTGGCAAGTGCCGAAGACAGGACAGGCGGCAAGACGGAGACGGGAGGCACACGGACGACCCAGGCGGCAAGGCAGCGCGAACAAAGCGTGATGGCGG
Source organism: Avena insularis (assembly GCA_023614405.1). NCBI lineage: Eukaryota > Viridiplantae > Streptophyta > Magnoliopsida > Poales > Poaceae > Avena > Avena insularis. The sequence goes on from CM042694.1 coordinate 105,149,204, forward strand.
GCGGCAGGAGCTCCTCTGGGAACGAATGGAACTGTCTCTCCGGGTCGTGGCACGACCCGGGGTGGGGGTGGGGTATTTATACCACCCCCTTTAGCCCCGGGTTGTAATAGCCCGGTTTGTATTACAACCCGGGGCTAAAGGTGTTTTCGGCCCGCGCACTTCCCGCGCGCCACACCCCTTTAGCCCCGGTTTGTATTACAACCCGGGGCTAAAGGTTGTTTTTGGCGCCAAAACCAAAAATGGTTTATAGTTTTCAGAAAATTATGTATTATATATCAAAATTTTGAGAAAAAGAAGATCTATAATTTAAATCTATTATCATACTTTATTATACAACTTAAATGAAATTATCTATTATTTAACAAGTATTATATTTAGTAGAAATGTTCACAAAAAATAATAAAAATATAGTTTATTATTTAAAAATGGAAAAATACATATAATATACCAAAATATTCACAAAAATATAGTAGAAATGTTCTCCCGCCATTTCCCCCGCTTCCCGCCATGTTCTCCCGCCATTTCCCCCGCTTCCCGCCATGTTTCTCCCGCCATTTCCCCCGCTTCCCGCCATGTTCTCCCGCCATTTCCCCCGCTTCCCGCCATGTTCTCCCGCCATTTCCCCCGCTTTCCGCCATGTTCTCCCGCCATTTCCCCTGCTTCTCGCCATGTTTCTCCCGCCATTTCCCCCGCTTCTCGCCATGTTCTTCTGCCATATCCCTCTATATCTAGGACGACCACCATTTCTATCGACACATCCACAACTTCTCTCTCACAACAATGGACACCGCTTACTGGGCTTTTCTGACGCTCGAGGAGACCGAGGCACTGTGCGCCTCCAGCTACCCATGCCCGCCGGGGTATCGGCTGCCCGCTGGCTGGATGCTGAGCGCTGGAGGGTTCCTGTTCCTCCTATGTCTCAAGGTTCGGCCCGCCAGGCGGCCATCACGAACCACTTCTACCTCGAGCTCACGCCGGAGCAGCGGATGGATCCCCATTGGGATCTCGACAACCTCGACACCTGGAATGCCTTCTTTGAAAACCGGCGGGAAAGGGAGCTCGCCAGGTACGAGGGTGACGACCTGCCCCTAGTGAACCAGAAGGAGGTTGGTCGCCGCCTGTGGTGGGCGAACCGGACTATCTCCGGTGTGATGCGCTACATCGCCATGGGAGACCATCCTCGCCTGAGGTACCCACACTTTCACCAGCAGCATAGCCACGAGAATGGTGGTGGTGGTGAAGGCCTAGGGCGTACTGGGGTCGTCATCCAGGAGCCCCCTCCCCCGCGTGTCGTGAATCCGAGGCCGGAGGATCCATCCGCGTGCTACGAGGAAGTGCTGAGGATCCATCCACGTGCTACGAGCGACGACGATGACGATGACGATTCCGAAGACGACCCAGAAGCTATGTACTACAGGGCTAGATATGATTATAAATAATTTTTACGTTTTAATATTAATAAATGTCTGGCCACAACAAGTTGCAATACTACCTATTGAGATCGAGATAGTTCATATCCATATACATATAAGAAGATCATTAAAAATAAAGGTTTAATAATATTGTACATCACCAACATCCACACATGTTAGGGTTTTCTTCTAATCCGTAACCATGGAGCATCTTCCTTACTTAACGGGATGCTTGGGTCATCCTTCACAGCGAAGGGCGGAATTTCATGAAACTTATCATAATCGTTTAACATGTCTGTCTTATCCTCCACCCTCACGATGTTTCTTTTTCCTAAAAGAACTATGTGGCGCTTTGGCTCATCGGATGCTGTATTCTTTTGCTTATCTTTCCTTTTTCTCGGTTTGGTAGACATGTCCTTCACATAAAAAACTTGAGCCACATCATTGGCTAGGACAAATGGTTCATCTCTATACGCAAGGTTGTTGAGATCCACTGTTATTATTCCATATTTCTTGTCTACCTCAACCCCGCCTCCTGTCAACTTGACCCGTTTGCACCGAAACAAGGAAACCTTAAAAAAAGGTCCATAGTCAAGTTCCCATATCTCCTCTATGTAACCATAATATGTATCCTTTTGCCCATTCTCGTATGTTGCATCAAATCGGATACCACATTTTTGATTGGTGCTCTTTTTATTTTGGGCGATCGTGTAAAATGTATTCCCATTTATCTCGTACCCTTGGAAAGTCAATATAGTCGAAGATGGTGACCTGGCCAACAAGTACAACTGCTCTCCAACATTTATGTCATTCATGAGATGTGTCTGCAACCAACCACCGAATGTCCTCATATGTTCATCTCTAATCCAGGAGCCAGGCTTTCCTGGGTTGTTGGAGTATACAACATTCTTGTGTTCCTTGATATACGGAGCCACCAAGGTGGAACTTTGCAGAACTGTGTAGTGTGCTTTAGTGAGAGAATGTCCGTCCATACATATCCTTGCTTTCTTTCCTAGCGTGTATTTTCCACTAATTCTACCCTCATGCCGTGATTCAGGAACACCGATGGGCTTAAGGTTAGGAATAAAGTCAACACAAAACTCAATGACCTCCTCTGTTCCATATCCCTTTGAGATGCTTCCTTCTGGCCTAGCACGGTTATGAACATATTTCTTTAACACTCCCATGAACCTCTCAAAAGGGAACATATTGTGTAGAAATACAGGACCAAGAATGTTAATCTCATCGACTAGGTGAACTAGGAGTTGAGTCATAATATTGAAGAAGGATGGTGGGAACACCAACTCGAAGCTGACAAGACATTGGACCACATCTTTCTGTAACCTTAGTAGACTATCTAGACTGATTACCTTCTAAGAAATTGCATTGAAAAACGCACATAGCTTCACAATGGGTACTCGAACATTTTCCGGCAGGAGTACCCTCAATGCAATCAGAAGCAGCTGGGTCATAAGCACGTGGCAGTCATGAGACTTTAGGTTTTAAAATTTTTTCTCTGCCATATTTATTATTCCCTTTATGTTCGACGAGAAACCAGACGGGACCTTGATACTGAAAGGACTTCTAAAAAGTTTTCCTTCTCTTCTTTGGTAAGAGCGTAGCTAGCAGTACCTTCAAACAGCTCTAGATGCATGTCGTCTCGGTCTTTTATACGTTGTTGGTTCTGCCGTGCTTCAGGTGTATCTTTGCTCTTCCCATACATGCCTAAGAAGCCTAGTAGCGTCACGTAAAGATTCTTCATTAGGTGCATCACGTCAATTGCAGAGTGGACCTCTAGGACTTTTCAATAGGGTAGCTCCCAAAATATAGATTTCTTTTTCCACATGGGTGCGTGTCCGACATCGTCCTTCGGAACAGATTGTCTACCAGGATCCTTTCCAAAGATTACTTTTAAATCCTTCACCATGTCAAATACATCATCACCAGTACGGTGGATAGGCTTACACCGGCTGTCTGCATCACCATTGAAATGCTTACCTTTCTTTCTTAGGATGTGCGAGGGCGGAAGAAAACGGTGATTCCTCGGGTACACATTCTTCTTACATTTATCCAATTATATACTTTCAGTATCGTTTAAACAGTGTGTGCATGCATTGTATCCCATGTTTGTCTGTCCTGAAATATTACTAAGAGCAGGCCAATCATTGATTGTTATGAACAACAACGCTCGTAGGTCAAATTCCTCCTGCTTGTTCTCATCCCACACACATACACCTTGTCCGTGCCACAACTGTAAGAGTTCTTCAACTAATGGCCTTAGGTACACATCAATGTTGTTGCCGGGTTGCTTCGGGCCTTGGATGAGCACTGGCATCATAATAAACTTCCGCTTCATGCACAACCAAGGAGGAAGGTTATAGATACACAAAGTCACAGGCCAGGTGCTATGACTGCAGCTCTGCTCCCCAGGATTCATGCCATTTATACTTAGACCAAACCATAAGTTCCTCGCATCACCTGCAATGTCCGGAAACTCTCTCTCGATTTTTCTCCACTGTGACCCATCAGCGGGGTGTCTCAACATCTCGTCTTTCTTACGGTCTTCCATGTGCCATCGCAACAACTTAGCATGCTCTTTGTTCCTGAATAAACGTTTCAACCGTGGTATTATAGGAGCATACCACATCACCTTGGCAGGAACCCTCTTCATGCGGCGCTCTCCCTAGACATCACCAGGGTCATCTCGTCTTATCTTATACCGCAATGCAATGCATACTAGGCATGCATCCAAATTCTCGTACTCGCCGCGGTAGAGGATGCAGTCATTAATGCATGCATGTATCTTCTGCACCTCTAATCCTAGAGGGCAGACAACCTTCTTTGCTTCATAGGTACTGGCGGGTAGTTCGTTATCCTTTAGAAGCAACTTCTTCATTATTCTCAGCAACTTTTCAAATCCTTTGTCAGTCACACCGTTCTCTACCTTCCATTGCAGCAATTCCAGTGTGCTACCCAGTTTTTTGTGTCCATCTTCACAATTTGGGTACAATAATTTTTTGTGATCCTCTAACATCTTCTTGAACTTCAACCTCTCCCTTTCAGTTACGCATTCTTCCTGGGCATCAGCAATGGCCCGACTAAGATCATCATCGGGCAGATCTGATGCCCGTTCTTCATCAATGTCTTCCATTATAGTACCATCGTATTCAGGGTAGTCGTTGTCATTCTCTTCTTCTTCGTTGTCTTCCATCATAACCCCTCTTTCTCCGTGCTTGGTCCAACAATTATAGCCGGTCATAAAATCGGACCGAAACAGGTGGCTGTGAAGGACTCTTGAGGAAGAGTATTCTTTATGATTCCGACAGACACCACATGGACAAGACATAAAACCATTCCGCTTGTTTGCCTCGGCCACAAGAAGAAAAGAATGCACGCCTTTAATGAACTCGTTAGAGAGTCGGTCAGCGTACTCCATTGCCGGCTCATCTGCAATATATAATTAATTAAGTACATCAAACACAATCATAATTAATTAGTACTAATCTAAAACCAGCAACCGGCACTAAAGATATGATGAACCTTTAGTCCCGGTTGGAGGCACCAACCGGGACTAAATGTGGATGTGGAGACAACATGTCGACACTATGTCCTCAGTGGGCAGCACTAAGCCAGTAAATTAAATGCTGACACTATTTTGGGTGGGTGGCAGCACTATGCCAGCGTCCTCAGACATCTTCGAGGAGCTCGCAGTAGAGGCACTCTCTAATATGTGAAATTAGTTAGCTCCACCAGCATACTGATTTAGCTAGAGAAGATATAAACTTAAAGATAGTGTGGGAGAGCAGGGACACCACTACGGCAGAGCTTCTCGAAGATGTCTTAGGATCCCGCCCTCAGACATCTTCGAGGAGCTCGCCATAGAGGCACTCCCTAATATGTGAATTGTGATTTCTTCTTATCAAGCTTTTATGAATTAACCCTATCTTTGTTACAATTTTTTCAGTTTGTTGAACGCAGGTAGACGAAGAAGGATATTTTGCCTAGCTAGCTAGTTAGAATGATGAACTCACGCATGTGTGTGCTTCTAAAATCAAATTTCGAGACTATGTGCCAAAACAAGATATATATAGATAAAATCCACATATTGTGATATTTACCTTAGAGTTCCTTACATTAATACAAGATAGATAGAATCTAAACATCGATCTCATGCTATCATTGCAAAAATTACTACCAAACTAAATCCACAAATCCATCTATAAGATAGAGCATGAAATGAGCTAATATAGCAATGAGAGTTCAAAGGATGAAGTTGCTCACCTTTTAGAACCTTTGGATAGATGGGGCACCATAAAATATAGACAAATCTTGAGGAAAAAAGGGCATGAACTCGAGCTTGAAGCAAGAAAGAGAGAGAGAGAGGAGAGCCACCAGCTTGAATGGTGGCTCAGGCAGGGGAAGAAGATATAGCCAGACCTTTAGCCCCGGTTCGCGTCTAGAACTGGGGCTAAAGGTCCACCTTTAGCCCCGGGTCGTATAACAAAACGGGACTAAAGGGTCTGGCGTCCGACCTGGCCTGCCTGAAACCCTTTAGCCCCGGTTTGTTACACGACCCGGGGCTAAAGGTCCCGTTCGAACCGGGGGTAGTGTCTGCCACCCCCTGAGGCCAGTTCTAGCCGTTGGACCGGGCCATTAGTCTCGGTTTGTAGCAAAACTGGGGCTAATACCCTTGAACCAAAGGTCTGTTTTCTACTAGTGTACAGTGGACCCTCGGAGATGACGTGCTTTGAACGGGATATCAAGATCATTGCTAAACTTTTAATGTCTGGCCATTTAAATCTTACTGTAAGCCAGCCTCATGTAAAAACAGTGTCATATTCTATTTAGCATGTCATATTGTTCGTCCAGTCTGTAAGAAATAATATGACCTCTGTCATATTCAGTTTCATGGTTATATAATGCGGCTGTCGCTTTTTTCTTTCAGTTTGGTCAATTCAGCTGGAATTACCATGCACTTGAAATATCGGAGAAATTTGTTAGAATAGGCTTTTTTTAGTTTTTGTTTCCGGAGGGTGTCCATGTTCAGGTAGGGTAAGGAGACTAGGATGACCTAGACGTAATGAACTATGAGTAGGACGTGCTAGACATAGTGGCAGAAGACATGGACCTGGTCCTGTTGGAGTCCGATGGGACCGTTCGGTTTTGACTTTGTGGGAATTATGCAATTGCAAGGATTTGATTTTTTTTTTGGATCAGTTCAGCTTTCTATAGAATAACGAGTTCATTACTTATTGATAGAGCATTTGGTTGTGTCTGCAAATATTTTGGTACGTGTCAGCGATACTCCTCGAAAACACACTAAAGACGAGCCAAGTGGACCGACGCCGTGGCCCAAGAGGGTTCATAGGCTTCCAGCACGTTATGTTGATTGATGTATGATGTACCAGTTAATTGGGTTTTTTTGGCTATATGTAACCAGCTGGCCTGTAGCTGGGTAGCTATGAAGGAACAGGACGGAATTAGAACAATGAACTAGTACTCGAACGTGGTTGAGGGTGGAAGGGGTGGAACGACCACCTCCGAGAAATATTTTCCCCCAAATTCCTGTAAAATCAAGAGTGATCGAGATCTAGGAGTGCTATCCTAACAATTGGTATCAGATTCGTCCGATTCTGGAGCTTCCTCACTACCGTTTCCACACACGGTAAGTCTGGGCGTCGTGCTGCTCTCATGGCGGAGTTGAGCCCGGAGGGGAAGACGATCTATTCGCTTCTCCATGGAGAGCTCGACGAACACCTAGATAAGAAGCTGGCGGGCCTCACCGCTACACTCACCAAATCCATCAATGCCAAGTTTGATGCGTCCGCCTTGTCTGTTAGTACTCAAATCAACGAGCTCCGCTATGAGATCAGCTTCGCCACGGGGAACCATCTGGACGCGGGGGGCGTTGGATCTGATCCTCCATCGTCGTCGCCGTCTCCGCTGGCTTCGAGGCCTCCACACCCCGATATCGCATCTTCTTCGGCTGTGGGTGTGGCCGCGGGTGCGGATAAAGGCCTAGATGGGCACGGCTTGGATAAATTACACCGGGGGAAGGGCTACCACACGTATGTCCCTCCTCCGGCAAGAGGTATGCGCTCGGAAAATCCCCCCGCTCTAGTCTCTCGTCAGATTCTTGAACGCACTATGGATACTGCTGATGTTTTCGGCTCTGGCCCGAGGGTCGAATTACCTAGGTTCAACGGTGCAAATCCACGACTGTGGCAGGATCGTTGCGAGGCTTATTTTCAGCATTGGAACACACCATCCCACCTTTGGATTCAATAAGCATCTGCTCAGTTTGAAGGCGCTGCTGCTCGTTGGTTGGAGGCTGCTCGCCGTCGAATTCCTCGTGCAACCTGGTCAGAATTCTGTCAGCATGTGATGAACAGGTTTGGTCGCAATCAACATTGCACTCTTGTTCGTCGTATGATTAAGATTCACCAGACTACAACTGTCACCGACTATGTTGAGCGTTTTTCTGGGCTCTACAATCTGTTATGTGCTTATGAGATTGCTCCTGATGTTATGCATTACACCACCCGTTTTGTCGAGGGTCTTCGCCCAGCTATTCGCAAGGCCGTGGCAATTCAGCAGCCGGCTGATCTGGATAAGGCAGTGGAATTGGCTCTGTTGTTTGAGGAGTTAGAAGACGAGCCTGATTTTGTTTCTGCTCCATCTTCTCCATCCTATCAGTCGCCTGCAGCTCGTCGACCAACTCAGTTCCAACAACCATTCAGACCTCCAGCTGCTAAAATAAATGATGACAAGGTGGGCCGAGAAGCTTCCAAACAACCATCTACAGATGACAAATGGAGCCAGCCGCGTGCCTTCCGTAAGTCCAAAGGATTATGTTTCATTTGTGGTGAAAAGTGGGCTAAGGACCATCAATGCAAAGGCTCGGTTCAACTTCATATAGTGCATGAGATGTTGGAGTGTATGCAGTTGGATGAGCAATCTTATTTTGAGTGTGAAGAGGCCGTCGGAGTTGGTCCACATTAAGCGAAGTGTGTTTCTGCAGCAGCTATGGGCAAGGAGGAGGCAGCTCAAACCTTACAGATTGCTGTTACCATTCAGGGTATCAGTCTACAGGTTTTGATTGACTCGGGTAGCACGCATTCATTCTTGAATGAGGATCTGTTGCCTAGACTGCAAGGAGTTACTACTGTTAAACCTCTTTCTGATACTATTGATAATGGAGCCAGCATACAGTGCAATTCTCAGTTAGCTCAATGCCGATGGACTTCTGACGGCAACATTTTTACATCCAATTTCAGATTCATTCCATTGGGTACTTATGATGGCATAATTGGGATGGATTGGTTAGAAGCTCATAGTCCGATGCTTGTTGATTGGGCTCAGAAGTGGATGAATGTGCCTCATAATGGTGGTCGAGCAACATTGTTTGGAGTTTGCCCACAACAGGTACCATATACACTCTGTGAACTGTCTGCGATTATTTCTCAAGATTCAGTTCCTGTGCATCCTGCAGTACAAGCCATTTCGTATGATTTTTCATCAGTATTTGAAACACCAAATGGCCTTCCTTCTCGACGTCTATATGATCACGTTATTCCACTAGTTCCTGGTGCCCGTCCTGTCTCTATACGTCCATACAGAGTGATTCCTGAGCTTAAGTCTGAAATCGAGAAACAAGTTGCCAAACTATTAGCACAGGGGGTAATTCAGCATAGCAATAGTCCTTTTTCGTCTCCTGTTATTCTAGTCAAGAAGAGTGACTTTACTTGGAGAATGGTTATTGATTATCGCCATCTTAATGCCCTCACTTTTAAAGGAAAATATCATTTACCAATCATTGATGAATTGCTGGACGAGTTAGCAGGAGCTTGCTGTTTTTCCAAACTGGATCTCAAGGCAGGGTACCATCAGATTCGGCTAGCTCCGGGGGAGGAATTTAAAACGGCATTTCAGACCCATAATGGACATTACGAGCTTAAGGTTATGGCCTTTGGTTTAACCGGTGCCCCGGGCACTTTTCAGGGTGCGATGAATGATACTTTAGCCCTTGTTCTGCACAAATGTGCTATTGTGTTTTTTGATGATATTTTGATCTATAGCAAGTCCTTCGAAGATCATTTGATTCATTTGCACCAAGTGCTCCAGATTTTGCAACAAGATCAGTGGCAAGTGAAGTTATCAAAGTGTGCATTTTCTTAGGAACGCATTGCTTATTTGGGACATGTTGTCAGTGCGGCTGGCGTGGCCACCGATGACAGTAAAATTGAAACAATCAGGAAATGGTCTGCTCCAAAAACTGTTAAGGAAGTCCGTAGTTTTCTGGGGATCACTAGGTATTACAGCAAGTTTATTCGTCATTACGGAGTCATCAGTAAACCTCTGACAAATCTATTGCGCAAAGATGTCTTATTTGTTTGGACAGCGGTAGAGGAAGAGGCCTTTCAGACCTTGAAACATGCGCTTACCTCTGCGCATGTTTTAGCTTTGCCGGATTTCACTAAAGTTTTTGTCATTGACACAGATGCCAGTGACAAAGGCATTGGTGTTGTTCTTATGCAATATGGACATCCTTTGGCGTATGTGAGTAAATCTCTCGGCCCCAAAACTAGCACCCTCTCTGTGTATGAGAAAGAGTATCTCGCAATTCTCCTTGCCATCGAGCAATGGCGGTCATACTTACAGTTGAAGGAGTTTGTGATTCGAACAGATCATAAAAGTTTGACCAATTTGAACGAACAACGGTTACATACAAACTGGAAGCACAAAGCTCTAACAAAGCTTATGGGATTGCAGTACAAGATTCTTTACAAGAAGGGTTGTGACAATGGGGCTGCTGACGCCCTTTCTCGACAAAATCATGAGCATGCACACCTGCTTGCAATATCTTCAGTCCAACCAGTCTGGCTAAGGGATATCATTGTTTCTTATCAGAATGACGAAAAGACTTGATACATTGCAAATGTATCTATAATTTTTGATGTTCCATGCTTGGTTTTATCCACTTTCTTATGTTTTGTCCATACTTTGGAGTACTTTTCATATGATTTCTTGGACTAACCTATTGTAACTACCTCGGTGAATTACGCTCTTGGTTACAAGCCTGGATGTCCGGAAATGGTTAAAATAGTACGGTGGGGCCCAAATGCCACTCACAGGTAGACCTTTCGGCCGTCCTAACCATTTCCAAACATCGGGACAAGAACGAGCGGCGTAATCGGCAGGCGAAGGGATCAACTACATACACAAATGAGTATGTATGCAAGCCACCATACAACAGTCCTCAGAGCCATTCCATCTAAAAGAAATAGAAATATTGCAACGCCATACGGCAAGATCCAAATATCCTAGATAGATATAATAGTTTAGGATATCTCCTCATACATCAAACATCAGAGTATCAGGCGGAAGCGGAAAACAAGATCCGAGTACGGATAAGAAGCAAATCGGCATAAGATGCTCCATAAATAAACACATCCTGCCAACAGATCTCACGGATCCCCGTTCCCGGAATCTCTACACCGAATGATCGTTGCCAACATCGTCCGTCTCCTCCACCCAGTATCCATCTTGCGAGCATACCTGTTCATCTGAATCAAACAATTTATCGTGTGAGACCCTAGGGGTACTCAGCAAGTCTTTATGCCTCTAAAGGGGACACAACCTGGGGTGACGCAATTGTAGCAAAAGATAAAACCTAACAATTCTATAGATACTCGCTAACCATCCGCCTAACCAAAGATAGACGGATGTCCGTGAATTAATAACAACAATTATAACGGTAATATTAACAGATCCATCCTCCTCCTCGCTTACCAACGAGGAAGCAGACGAACAACCCCCCATCCGTTGGCAGTTTTATTATCCATTCCATGAGTGTTGCACTATATACTAGTCAGGTACTTAGTCAAGTTAAAAGCGGTACTTTAGTTATGCTTGTCTATGATCGAGAAACTGTGCTCCAAGTCGTCCATAACCGCGGACACGGCTTTCAGAAAGATTTACCCTGCAGGGGTGCACAAATAGCAACACACACTCGATCAACCTCGGAAAAACCAAATCAAAACCCAACGAGGCATTCACGACAAAGCGATCACAGGATTCAGAATTATTTCAGGGGGCCACCCCATTAAGCTACCACCAACGGTTGGCGGCTCGAGACGGACTCAAGGTTTGCGTCAATGGTTTATGTAAAGGGAACGAAAGTGTGACTGGCTTGTCGATACTGAAAACACTCCGCTTACCTAAACAGTACAGTGCTCCTCGCACAATCTTAAATAAAGCGTAAAGCATGGCATAAGTAGAATAGTAATAAAACCCCAAACTACTTTGTGGCCCCAAGAAATAAGAATGAATCAAGCTACGCTCGGGGGTTCATAAGCCTCCGGATGTGGATAGCGCGAATATTCAAGGAACAGGAATCAAGTACTCGGGGTCCTACGGGACACAAGTGAGCATGAAAAACCAAATAGCAGATATTGCTCACCGATGCCACTTTCATTAGTTATCCCATTACTACTCAGGTTAAGTTGTTTAGGTACCTCGTTATCCATCAGACACTCACATACCCTACACATGCTGTTCTACGACCCGCATGGCTCAAACAACTCCTGTAATAATGGCTCATGGGATGGAGGAACAAGCTTCGGTGGGGTTTAAAAGTAAAGGCTATGCAGTACTTGGGATTCAATTTAATGCAATCGCGACTCAATGATGCAAGAATAAGATAGAGGCAATAGGTACTATATGTATGCAAGCATGTGGTAGTGCTTGCCTGGCAGCTCAGTTGAAGCGAGAGAAGGATCTGGGTAGTGCTCCTGGGTTTCTTGATATATCCCCTGCTCAGCGTCTATTCGAAGAAGAACCAAACAAACAAGGGCCAACATAAATAAAGTGCACAAGCATATGAATAAAATGCGACAAGCAAACAATCATGCCATGATGAATGATGCACAATTTGCATGGCAATAATGTAGCATGGCATGGGTGAGGTGTGGAATACAAGAATAAAGCCTTTTATTGAGTTTTAGTCACTTTTTATACTCAAATAAGTTGCTGTATACTTTATATTTATATGATGCATGCTGCAATTCAGAACAAGGAATGCATAAACAGAAAGGTCTCGTCGAGCTGATCATTTTAGACATATTACTTGCCAAATTTGGAGTTATAAAACAAAAGTTATTAATTAATTAAGGAAAAAGGGCATTTTATTGTAATTTAAATCAACTCGAAATTTAAAGTGTGCAAATAATATTTTGAATAGCATATTTGAATTCCTCACATTTTTCTGATTTCAAACATATATTACATGTTTAATTTGGATTTATATTTTAAAAGTTATTTGAAACAGATTTAAATTTGAATTTAAAACAAATTTGAAAAGTTTAAATTAAAACAGAAAAGAACAGAAACTTTTGTTACTCAGACACACCTAGCCAAAGACACAGACAAGTGGGGCCGATGCTGACTGGGCGAACTGGCGCGGTGAATACTTTTCTCACCGCGGGGCTTCCTAGCCACAGAGGGTGACAGATGGGGCCGGGGCAGCGGGGGGCCACGCGCGCGCGTCACCTAGCGGGGATGCGACACGTGGGCGGTCCGGGGACTTCACGGGTTGGGACGCCTAAAGTTGAGGTGCCTTTTTGCAAAACTTCCGCAGGAGCTGGCAGGTGGGCCAGAAGGGCTGCGGGTTGAGGCGGGAAAAAGGCGAGGCTCAAGTTACGAACGCTGCTGCTTCTGGCTCGACGCTTGCCTCGACGTTTGCCGCGGCCGAAATCTCGACGACGATGGCGACGCATACGCTGGACGAACCGCGTCGCCCCAAAAACGAAAAACAAAGAGGGGACATCGGGCTACAACTTTCATCTTTGGAGGTTCGTCAACGGAGGTCTTCAGCGCTCGGAAAAAATCTAGGGAAAACGAGGGCAGCAGGTTGGCTGCAGACGCGACTGACGGTGACCGAGGCGGCGCGCGTGCACGCGGGGTGCTGGACGCAGGGTGGCGGTGCTACGGCGCAGGGGGGAGGGGATGACCTTGTCTGGGAGGTGCAGGAGCTCACCGTGGTGTCGCCGGCGTGGTAGTTCGTGCGGAGGTGGAGGGGATCTGGCGCCGGGCTTGGTGGCAACGACGACAGACCAGCTCGGGCGCAGCGGCGGCGAGGCTTCTCCGGGGCAGCTCCTGGTGCAAGGTGACGGTGAGAACGGCGTCGAAGAGCTCCCCGACTACCCCCACCTCTGGGCACCACTTCTCCACCGGCTAACAACCGAGGCCGAGGCTAGGGTTTAGGAGGTCCATGGCCATGGCTAGGGAAAGAGCAAGGGGAGAGAGGGATCTGGGCGCCCCCTGGCTAGGGTCTGAGGTGGGGTGAGGTGTGGGGTAGATGAGGGAGGAGGGTAGGGCACATGGGAAGGGTGGTACCTTTTGTAAAAGGTGAGGAAGGGGTGATCGGGTCTCTCTCTTTCTTCTCTTTGTCTTGAAGCCAAAGAAAAGGAGTGGGGAGGGCAGATGAGGGGTGAGATGTGGTGGGGCCTACCTGGTAGGGAGAGAGGGGGAAGCCAAGAGACAGGGAGAGGGGAGGGTAGCTCGGGCTAGGGTAGATGGGGCTCGAGTTAGGTTTTGGTTTCGGGTTGGGGTAGATCATGGTGGTAGGGTTTAGAGATAGAAAAAGAGAGAGGGGGTAAATGGAGATTAGGGTTTAGAAGAACTAGGCTAGGAGAGAAAAGAGAGAAAGAAAAGAATAAGCCTCATATGATCATGCATAAGAGTTTTAATTAAAAGAAAAAGATATGGGTGAGATAATGGGGTGATGGGATGGATGGAGATGGGTGTAGGTTTTTAGCATGAACCAAACAAGATCAAGCATGAAGAGGGGTAGAGAGAGAGATGGGGGATGATCCACTCAAAGATTCAAATAAAATCCAAAAGACTAGAATGTGGTGGTTCTTGCATGGCCCATGCAAAATAATTAATGCCATGTTTATTCTTGTGAAAACAATAATATTAACATGGCATTATTCTTATGCATTCCCAAAAGTGGAATAAAGCCAAGCAAAATAATTAAAGGAATGCTCCATGTGGAGTAGATGGAGATGACCATATTTGAATAAAAATGGGACTTGCTAGTGTGTATGTGCCACTAGGTATTTAGTAAGCCCAAAAATATCCCAACATGAGAACAACCCCAAAACAACTCATATGGGAGCTAGAAAGAGGTTCCACTCACAAGGCATGCAAAGGTGGCCATGTGGCTCTCATAAACCAATAATGTGGAAACAATATGGTGCATATATGAGAGCATGTGGAGATAGAGTTGGATCCATCCCAACTCACATGAGCTAGAGGTAAAACCAAATAAGTTGCAATGCTCATATATGGTGGAATGGTGGAATGATGGGGTGATGACAAGAAAGGTGGTGGAGTTGATAAAAGATATGCCCCCAACTCAACTTGGGCATTTAAACAATATATCAATAACCAAATACAATATCAAGAGGCAAATACAATTTACAATGCATATGAGAGAAGAACCAACACAAAAAGGGTTTTATATGATGCTCAAATGCAAGGTGGCATGATGACATGAGCATGATATAGTTATGATGCAACAATTATATATAGGAAGTAGCCATATATATAGACTAGGCTAGTAGCATTGCAATTGTTAGACAATTGGGATGCTACACCTATTAACAAGAGCCACAGTGCCAGCTGCCTGTTTTCTGCTGTTTTTAGTTCCAGGGAAGTCAGAAAATGAATATTCTCGGAATTGGACGGGACAAAAGCCAAAGTGCCTATTTTTCCGGAAGTCATCAGATGCCAGAATACGAGACGGAGAAGGGCTGGGAGCCGGCAACACCACCTGGCCGCGCGGCTAGGCCTGGCCCACGCCAGGGGGTGGTCTGGACGACCCCAACACCCCTTCGGTCTCCCCTTCCGACTATAAGATGCCCTCGGGACGAAAACCCTAAGTGCCCGATCAAAAATCCACGAAAGAGACTATAGCCACCGTCATCTCTATCCCTAGATCAGGAGGGATCTGAAGCTCTTCCCGGCACCCTGCCGGAGAGGGGAATTCACCCTGGAGGCCTTCTTCATCACCATGCAAGCCTCCGGTGTGATGCGTGAGTAGTTCATCCTTGGACTACGGATCCATGTAGTATCTAGATGGCTGGTTCTCCTCCTTTGTGCTTTCATGTTTAGATCTTGTGAGCTCCGTTCATGATCAAGATCATCTATTTGTAATTCTGCATGTTGTGTTTGCGGGGATCCGATGGATATTGAGATGCTATTTTAGATTGATGATTGATTCTATCATGTCTTTGTTATTTGTGATCTTGCATGCTTTCCGTTGTTAGTAGCTATCTTGGCCAAGTAAATGCTAACAACTCCAAGAGTTAGTATTTATGCTCGATAGTGGGTTCATGCCTCTGGTAATCTGGGGAAGTGATAGAAATCTCTAAGGTACTAGATGTGCTGTTGCTACTAGGGAGAAAACAACAATCCTTTGTTCATAGAACAATCGTATTGTTTACTTTACACGCAGTTCGTAAAGCAATAATCTGTTGCTTGCAACTTAATACTGAAGGGGGTTCGGATGATAACCTGAAGGTGGATTATTAGTCATAGATGTAGTTGGATGGCGGTCTATGTATAACGTTGTAATACCCAATCAAGTTCCAAAGGAGTTAAGATGATTAGTATATGCATGTATTGCTTTCTCGATGTTTGTCAATTGCCCCGCTGTAATTTGTTCACCCAGCATGTTATCTATCTAAGGAGAACCACCTCTAGTGAACTATGGATCCCGGTCCTTTTCTTTTACATACAATCTACAATCTTTTACTGCTTTGTGTTTACTTTCTGCAAACTTTTACTTCTTTCCATTTGATACGTTTAATCCTTTATTTTTCACAAAACACGGTGAGATTGACAACCTCATCGCAAGTTGGGGACAAAGTTCTGTGGTTGTGTTGTGCAGGTCTCCACGTTGCTACTAGCACCAGTAGTGCGCCCTGCCAAGGCTCAGCTAGCAACACCTTTGGGGTGTTTCTTGCTCCTACTGGTTCGATTAAACCTTGGTTTCATAACTGAGGGAAACTTGTTGCTGTGCTCATCATACCTTCCTCTTGGGGTTCCCAACGAGCTCTACATCAACATCGCACCAGCATTTTTCTGGCGCCATTGCCGTGGAACGAAGAACAAGAAGAAGCTCCCACGTCAACTACGCGCCATCAAAGTACATTTTTCTGGCGCCGTTGACGGGGAGTCAAGGACATCTTCACAAGGGGAGTCCCTCATAATCAATCTCTTTACTTTGTTATTTTTGTTTTGCTTAGTTTACTTTTTGCTTTGTTTGCTTGTTTCTTTATCAAAAACACAAAAAAATTAGTTCCTACTATAGTTGTTATTTTCGTTGGTCTGTTATTGCCTTGCTTTATCATGCTGTCTATCAATGGTTGGTTTCTTTGAAACTGAATCTTATTGGCAAGGTGGGTTCACGGAAGAATAAAAATATTATTATAAGGAACACTGCTTGTCACAAAAAGGGAAACACTTATGGGAACAAATTGATAAATTGTATACCATTGCTAGAAACATGTGCTCTACTTATAATGTTACTTATTGCTTTGATAAATATTGTTGCTGTAGGAGGTATAAACACCTCCCTTTTCATTGTGAGTATAATGATAATGTTACCATATCTTCTTATGTTAAAGGGAATTATGACTTTTATGATGTGGAACAAATTGAAGAATTTATTGCTTGGAAGGGTGCAGTTGAACTTGCTAGTTTGCTTGAAATACTGATGATTCACCTTATAAATATGCAGTTTATGATATACTTAAATTTTGCTTTGATACAAGGAATAAAATGGCTATATTCTTGAATATCTTAATAGATGCTCTCCACTAATGGAAGAGACTAAGGCCTTGCAGGAGCCTATGGAAGAAGAAATTGCTGAAACTGGAAGCTCATTGGATGAAAAAGAGGAGGAGAGTGATGATCTAGAGGAGGAAGAATGGATCTACCCATGCCTACCTTCTAATGAGAGTAACTCTTTACCCCTTACAATATTTGATTGTCTCCCATGCTTACTAAAGGAGGATGATTGTTATGTTCCTAAGGATTCTTTTGAAAATGTTTATAATAAAGCTCTAGTGCTTGTAGATCATGAAAAGCATGCTTTATGTGATAGTTATATTGTTGAGTTTATTCATGAGGCTACTGAAAATTATTATGAGAGAGGAAAATATGGTTGTAGAAGTTTTTATGGTACTGAAACACCTCTCTATGTGCTGAAAGTTTTGAAGTTACTTTTGTTTTATCTTCCTATGCCTGTCACTTTGTTCTTTGTGAGTTTATTTGCGTATAATATTCCTATGCATAGGAAGTGGGTTAGACTTAAATGTGTTTTGAATTTGCTTCTTGATGTTTTTTTACTTCAATTCATATTTTTTATGTGAGCATCTTCTCAAACTATCATGCCTAACTTAAAGGCGTTCAAGAAAAGTACTTATTGGGAGATAACCCAAAAGTTTTAGATGAGTCTTGGAAGTTATTACCTCTTTAATAACCGCTCCTTATCCTTTTTATTTGCTTTTTGTTCCAAGAGTAACCTCTAATGAGAGAGAAGTAATGATAGGGAAAGTTGCTATCCCGAAACAGATTTCTGTGCTTCACCGTAAAAATTCGTGTAAATCTCTGAACGTCTTTTTGAGGTGTGAATTTTTGTGTGCTTCTGTCCCAGGTTGTTATCTAACTTTCGTTAGTTCAACACTTTTTGATTTGAGCAACAGAAGGTCTTTGAAAAAATTTGTCTTTACCTACTGGTCTGTTTTGACAGATTTCTGTCATTTTCTGCATTTGCTTCTTGTTGGTTCCTTTTTGAGTTCTTTTGGGGAATTGAGATTTTTGAGGGAAGTACTACAGTAGCTAGTGTTCTAATGGAAGTTTATTTGGTGTTGGAACTGAACCTTAAGACTTATTTATCTTGAGTGCACTAATGTTGCTAATAAAGATTGTGTGAAGTTTTGTATAAAGGAAAAATTTTAGGTGTGTGGAAGGAATGAGTAATGAAATGAAGGATGGACTAAATCTCAAGCTTGGGGATGCCACGCATGTCACCCCAAGAAATATCCAAGAAGTACAAGCGTCAAAGCTTGGGGATGCCCAAGGCATCCCCTCTTCATCAATAAAAATCTCAGGTTTCTTTCAAACACTTCATTTTTATTGTTTCATGCACTGTTGTGTTGTTCTTGGAGCGTCTTCTTTTTCGTTTTTGTTTTGGTTTTTTGTTTGCTTTGGTTTTCTTAGTTTTCTGAATAAATTGGTTGGACCCCCTCTTTCATACATTGGTTTGCAAATAGTTTGGTTTGGTTTGGAAAAGAGTAGGAAAGTTCATACTTATGTGGTAAAAAGAGCTCGTTTTTGACTATGACCTATGCTTTGTCATGCCATGCTTGATATTGTTTTGGATTTATGCTTAGTATTCTTTGCTGTAGCATGACTTGTTATAAACAATTGAGATTCCTTAATGTGCCTTGGATGAATCATGCGTTGTTTTAGCATATTAAAGCATAGTATAGTGGTATTCTCTTTTGATGCTTTATTTGGGTTGACTTGGCGCATGCTCACACCATGTTATGACTATCTCAAGTCACCATAGCCTTTATGATCCTTTAGTTTTCAACTTGTAGTATCACTTTATGCTTTTGTCAATGATGTTTTGTCGCTCTGCATGATTATGGCCATTATTGCTCTCTTAGTTTGTCGCTCCCAATCTTTTGCTAGCCTCCACAATCAAGTATGAGTTCCACTCATGCATATAACTCTCTAAACCAAGTTATTCCAAAGAGTCCACCATACCTACCTACTAGCTTATGCTATTCCAAGTATATTCATGCTTTTGTTTACCTTCCAAATTAAACTTGTTATGAGAAAACTAGTGATTAAAGCTCTCACGAACTTGATGGCACACTTTACTTTTCTTGCCCTTAATAAACTTGAACCATTGTGTCGTCTATGTTATATATGCTTGCACTTATTTGTTGGGAATTAGCAGAACCATGCTTTCATGGGGAACACTTTCAACATTGCACTTGGTACTTGTACCTAGTTGATATCATGCTCTTTTGTATATGGATGTCGTCGGTGTGAAATGAAAGGGGAGCTTGTAAGTCCATCGACTTATGTATATGTGTTAGAGAAACGCCTGGGCCACTGGTCTAATCCATGCTGACATGGTGGAAACCTGCAGCGTAACCAAAATGAGCTGTCTATGAAGCATTCGTCTTATAAAAAAAGAGTCCTATATTGAAAAAAGAGAAAAGAAAAAAAAGAAATTATGAAAAGAGGAAAGAGAGAAAAAAGCACCATATTCCCATGGTAAATAAGAAGATTGTTGAGATGCTCGTTGTCTGCTTGCCTTGTCATTTTGATATGGGGATTCTTCCGTATCATCGGGCAAGGGGTACCCCGTTGGCGGTTCTCTATGATACACATGTACTTACAATGACAAAAACTTACCGGTGACTAAACTTGAGTAGCATGAGGAGCGGCCCTCGTATACAAGGGACATGAGATTTCTGACTTATACTTCGTCAAACATGTACACCATTGTTTGTTCACTTTAACCTTAATCACTTTAAGATGCTTATGATAGGGGCAATGAGAGCTGAAAGCTATAAGTACCATAATTTTTGGAAGCTTTTTATGAGACTTGAATCCCTACTTCCTTTTATAAAAAGGTCTTTCTTCCACCATTATATTGAGTCTCCACCTTCTATCTTTATGCACCTACTTTGAGAGCATAGTGGCCATTCTTAGTTCTATGTGCATTGTCCCAAGACTAGTTGATTGATGCATAACTTGATATTGCTTGTTTTAAACTATTTGTATCTAGTCACTCTTATGAACTTTGAAGGTGTCCTATGCATTTATATTTGCTACTCTATGAGGGACAAGCTAATTACTATTATGCTATATTTTCTTTACGTGAAACAAACAAACGTCTTGCAAAGCATTGTTATTCATGAATCTTTTGTTTGTGCCTTTTCATGTTGTATCATAGTTTCTTTGTCTTATTTCTAGAACTTTGTCTTTCATGTTATGATTGAAGTACTATGATCCCAGCTTTGAATGTTTTATAAATACTTTGATCAAGTCTTTGATGCTGCATGTCACCTCAAAAATTATTCTTTCTTTTTATCACTTACCTACTCGTGGACGAGCAGGAGTTAAGCTTGGGGATGTTGATACATTGCAAATGTATCTATAATTTTTGATGTTCCATGCTTGGTTTTATCCACTTTCTTGTGTTTTGTCCACACTTTGGAGTACTTTTCATATGATTTCTTACACTAAGCTATTAACAAGAGCCATAGTGCCAACTGCCTGTTTTCTGCTGTTTTTGGTTCCAGGGAAGTCAGAAAATAAATATTCTCGGAATTGGATGGGACAAAAGCCAAATTGCCTATTTTTCCGGAAGTCATCAGATGCCAGAATCCGAGACGGAGAAGGGCTAGGGGTCGGCCACACCACCTGGCCGTGCGGCCAGGCCTGGCCCGCGCCAGGGGGTGGTCTGGCCGACCCCAGCACCCCCTCGGCTTCCCCTTCTGACTATAAGATGCCCTCGGGACGAAAACCCTAAGTGCCTGATCAAAAATCCACGAAAGAGTCTGTAGCCGCCGTCATCTCCATCCCTAGATCGGGATGGATCTGAAGCTCTTCCCGGCACCCTGCCGGAGAGAGGAATTCACCCTGGAGGCCTTGTTCATCACCATGCAAGCCTTCGGTGTGATGCGTGAGTAGTTCATCCTTGGACTACGGATCTATGTAGTAGCTAGATGGCTGGTTCTCCTCCTTTGTGCTTTCATGTTTAGATCTTGTGAGCTCCGTTCATGATCAAGATCATCTATTTGTAATTCTGCATGATGTGTTTGCGAGGATCCGATGGATATTGAGATGCTATTTTAGATTGATGATTGATTCTATCATGTCTTTGTTATTTGTGATCTTGCATGCTTTCTGTTGTTAGTAGCTATCTTGGCCAAGTAGATGCTAGCAACTCCAAGAGTTAGTATTTATGCTCGATAGTGGGTTCATGCCTCTGGTAATCTGGGGAAGTGACATAAATCTCTAAGATACTAGATGTGCTGTTGCTACTAGGGAGAAAACAACAATCCTTTGTTCATAGAACAATCATATTGTTTACTTTACACGCAGTTCGTAAAGCAATAATCTGTTGCCTGCAACTTAATACTGGAGGGGGTTCGGATGATAACCTGAAGGTGGATTATTAGTCATAGATGTAGTTGGATGGCGGTCTATGTATATTGTTGTAATGCCCAATCAAGTTCCAAAGGAGTCAAGATGATTAGTATATGCATGTATTGCTTTCTCGATGTTTGTCAATTGCCCCGTTGTAATTTGTTCACCCAACATGTTATCTATCTAAGGAGAGCCACCTCTAGTGAACTATGGATCCTGATCCTTTTCTTTTACATATAATCTATAATCTTTTACTGCTTTATGTTTACTTTCTGCAAACTTTTACTTCTTTCCATTCGATACGTTTAATCCTTTGTTTTCTGTAAAACACGGTGAGATTGTCAACCTCATCACAAGTTGGGGACAAAGTTCTGTGATTGTGTTGTGCAGGTCTCCACGTTGCTACTAGCACCGGCAGTGCGCCCTGCCAAGGCTCAGCTAGCAACACCTTTGGGGTGTTTCCTTGCTCCTACTGGTTCGATTAAACCTTGGTTTCATAACTGAGGGAAACTTGCTGCTGTGCTCATCATACCTTCCTCTTGGGGTTCCCAACGAGCTCTACATCAACATCGCACCAGCATTTTTCTGGCGCCGACACTGAGCCATCAAGGCTCAAGATATTCTCCAGAAGTAGGCTACTGCTTCTGACCATATAGTTGGTCCTTACTCCTTGGTCCAAGGTCTCATCAAGGTCCATGGCAAGATTTGGATTGGTCAGCAACCTGATCTGCATGCTAGAATTGTATCAACTTTTCATGAGAGTCCGATTGGTGGTCATTCGGGGTTTCTTGTCACATACAACCGAATCGGTCCTTGTTTCGTTGGGTAGGGATGCACAATGTCATCAAGAGCTTTGTTCAAACCTGCTTAATCTGTCAGCAAGCCAAAGCTGAGAGGGTACCATATCCTAGCCTATTGCAGCCTTTACATGTACCTGGAGGTGCTTGGCAATTGGTTACAATGGACTTTATCGAAGGTTTGCCCACTTCCGGCTCTTACAATTCTATCATTGTGTTTGTGGATGCTTCCACAAAATACGCCCACTTTGTTCCTTTGCGTCATCCCTTCTCGGCTCCGGATATTGTTGAGGCTTTTCTCGACACAGTTTTCAAATTACACAGCATGCCAGTTACCTTGGTGTCAGATCGTGATAAGATTTTCACTAGCACATTTTGGCAGACCGTGTTCAAGCGCACGGGTGTTAATTTGCACATGAGTACATCATATCACCCGCAATCTGACGGGCAGACTGAACGTGTTAATCAACAGATCGAATGCTATCTCAGGTGCTTTATTAGTGCTCACCCGAAGAAATGGAGTCGCTGGTTGTCTCTTTGTGAATTTTGGTACAACACGAATTGGCACTCTTCCCTCGGCAAGTCTCCATTTGAGTTCTTTATGGGTATTCTCCGCGTTACTTTGGGATTTCTGCAGATGACACGGTGGCTCCAGTTGATGTGCAACAATGGCTTGATCAGAGAGCGGTGATTACTGAATCTGTTCGTCAGCACCTGATAAGCGCCGCTCCGAGCGTCATTTTGAAGTGGGTGAGAGGGTATTCTTGAAGTTGCAGCCCTATGCGCACACAAGCTGGCTTTCCGTTTTTCGGTCCCTATTTGATCTTGCAGCGTATTGGCTCCATGGCGTATCGCTTGCAGCTTCCTGATACAAGTCGTATTCATCCGGTTTTTTATGTTTCTCAGTTGAAGCGTTACCTTCCTCCAAGCTATCAGGTACATGTTGCTTTACCAGATTCTGACGCTGATCTTCAGATACCTGTGAAAATTCTCCAGCGTCGAGTTGTCACTCGTGGACGCGATTCTATTGTCCATGTTAAAGTGGAGTGGACTGGCTCTACACCCGCTGGCTACCTGGGAGGACATGGAGGCATTGAAGCAAGTTTTTCCTCGTGCTCCGGCTTGGGGGCAAGCGGATTCTAATGGAGGAGGGATTGTCAGCGATACTCCTCGAAAACACACTGAAGACGAGCCAAGTGGACCGACGCCGCGGCCCAAGAGGGTTCACAGGCTTCTATCATGTTATGTTGATTGATATACCAGTTAATTGGTTTTTTTTGGCTATATGTAACCAGCTGGCATGTAGCTGGGTAGCTAGGAAGGAACAGGACGGAATTAGAACAATGAACTAGTACTCGGAAGTGGTTGAGGATGGAAGGGGCGGAACGACCACCTCAGAGAAATATTTTTCCCAAGTTCCTGTAAAATCGAGAGTGAATCGAGATCTAGGAGTGCTATCCTAACAGTACGAAAGCCTTTCTTCCCTGGTATTTGTGTTTCCGCTATTGGAGTTGATGACGGATTGGAAGTTTCACTAAGTAGGTCGTTTTTCAGGCAAATTTTTATATTTGTTTGAGGAATCTCGGATAGTATCTTGTTGACCAATCAATGTGGGACCAAGTTGACGTGCCGGAGCACCTGGAACTCAATCTCCGACTCTGTCTAGGGTACCAAGTCGATCGTGTATATACATCCATCAGGACGCCGCCCTTGTCCTCATCGCAATCCAAATTCCCAAATTCAGCAGACCATACCGAGAGCTAAATCACCCATGGCTGACCACGCGTCCTCCAAACGGAAGCCGGAAGAAGACTCTGCTTCTGCGGAGGCCGCGGATCAGGAAACGGCCGATGCCGAGGACGACCCCGCCATCCGGACCCTGAACGAGATGAGCAGGATGAACCTGAAGACGCCGGAGTGGATCGAGGAGAACAAGAGGCTTCACTACCAGCACCAGGCGCTCCTCGACAGCATCTACGACGCACTGCAGAACGGAGAAATCGAGTCCGACTCCGACGACGACAATGACGGCGCCGCCGCGGCCGAACGGAGCAAACAGCTCTGGGAAGGCGTCGACTTGAGCGGCCTCAACAAGGGCGACGGCGAGTACGCAATCGCTGTGTACCCTGCCGGCGTGTACCCGCCGGAAGAACAAGACCACGATGTTGGTGCTGCTGCTGCTGCGGAATCGTCGAGCTATAATAAGACACCAATAAGCTAGTTCTCTCATGTGATGTCCAAACTGCTTGTCAGGGTTCCTTGTGTTTGTAAGAAATAATGTGTCCTTCCTCATGTATTCACTTGATTATATTCTCGATGAAGATTTTTGTCCAAATCTCGTGGAACTATTGATGCTGAATATGATGAAATTCACTATCATTACATTATTCATATAAATGCAAAATGAGTTGATCTCTCTCTCTCTCTCTCTCTTTTAGCATCTAGATTGTTAATGAGTCCAACTGTTTCTCCATTATCTTTGATTTTACTACGGATGCCACGAGGAGCCAGTCTGCTCTCCGGGAAAACCAAGGTTCCGCTGAACGACCAAGTGCGGGCCACAAAGCGTGTCTTTCCCATCAAGGAAGGTTGTGTGTCCCCTTCGAGGACCAGGCGAGAGCCTCATGTCACTGCAAGGGAGGGCCCAGACTGATCTCGGTAAGTAGCCCGCGATACCTTCCTCCCGGAAGGAAACGTCAGCCATGACACTCCTCGTCAATCCTTGGGAAGGAAGACGTCATCAGTGACAACCATGGCTAGATTGGACAGTGCTGCGCATAGTGTGAGCTCTCTGCGGTGTGTACATCTCCACCTAGGCTGACGCGTAACCATTACTCCGCTAATGGTTAACGAGGGGCGAAGGGCGGGAAGGTCTAGTTGTATCTAACTATAACTGGAAGGAGTCTACGGCTAGGCCTTGGACGCCTCCTATTACCTGTGGTTGGTAGATAGCTGGCCGTGCGAGTCGTAGTTGCTCGTTCAGGTGCGATCTCGTGTTGTCAAGTATCACAGTTGTTGGAATGCCGGCAGATGTTTATGGTGGAGATGATCACGACTTTAAATACAACTATTAAAATGCTAGATATAACTAATGCAGAGGCATCAGTGGGCAATATATGTTATTTGATTCTTCCACGCTCACTTGTGTCCCGTAGGACCCCGAGTACTTGATACCTGTTCCTTGATTTTCGCACTATCCACATCCGGGAGGCCTTATGGACCCCCCCTGAGCCAGAGCTTGATTCATTTCTATTTCTTGGGGCCACAAAGTAGTTTGTGGCTTTATTACTATCCTGTACTTATGTCATGCTTTACTGCTTTATTTACGATTGTGTGTGGAGCACCTGTACTGTTTAAGAATTGCGGAGTGTTTTCGCGGTATCGACAAGCCCAGTCACACTTTCGGGTTCCCAGTCGTTTACAGCCATTGGCGCAAACCTTGGGTCCGTCTCGAAGTCGACCAACTTCGTTGTGGGTAGCTTAATGTGGTGGCCCCCTGAAATATTTTATAAATCCTGTGATCGCTTTGTCGTGAATGCCTCGTTGGGTTTTGAGTTGATTTTTCCGAGGTTGATCGAGTGTGTGTTGCTATTTGTGCACCCTTGCAGGGTAAAACTTTCTGAAAGCCGTGTCCACGGTTATGGACGACTTGGAGCACAGTATCTCGATCATAGACAAGCATAACTAAAGTAGTGTTATAAATTTGACTTAATATATGACTAGTAATTCAGCTTCACTACAATGGAATGGATAATAAAAATGCCAACAACTGGTGGATCTTGGTCGTATCGTGTTCTGATATACCTGCCTAGTAAGTACTGCAACTCCAATGGAATGTGATAAAAGTGCCAACAACTGCTGGGTTTTGGGATTCCTCAGGACAAATATATCTGACTAGTAAATGTTCCAACTACAACGGAATGCTAACTAAAACTGCCCACTACTTCCGCTATCAGGATGACTCATGCTATCTATCTGACTAGTAAATGCTACAACCAAAATGGAATGAGTAAAACTACCAACTGCGTGAGTTCCTTGGCCCGACTTCCTCGTTTGGTTTCGAGGGGGAAATACCAGGATGGGTATGTTTGGTGTTAGCTTCAGGTAGGATCCGAATAGGTCTTTCTTACCCCTCTCTAATAGCCGCCAGTGATACCGAGTCTGTATAGGTTGTTAGTGCCGCTGCGCTGCCGCTTCAGTCCACCATACCTGTGTAGGCGAGAGCCGCCGAATTCTAGCCTCGCTGCATCGCCTCAAGATCGACGCCTCCTCTTTTTCCTTTGCCCTTTGTCGGCACCCCTTTTTGTTTTAGCAGGTTTTAGTTCGACATCGTTAGCAGGGTTACCCTTCCAGCTTGGCCTGGGCAGGATTATGGACGCCATTGGTTATTCTTCAGGGCTCTTAGCCCCATTTGCATCTTGTCCGTACTCGGACGCTGTATCGATTTCAAGGTGATTTGGATCTTTGTATTGTATATCTGTATTCTTGACTCGTTGAGTCACTGTTGAATATATATCTGTTCTGTGGGTCCCATCGAGGACTGTTTTGTAATGGTATTACTTCGTTTTCCACCCGCACGAAAGTGCCTGGTGGGCGTCCTTGAATCGTTTCTATGCGGGTTTCGCGGAGAGGGTTAAAACTTGCATAGGGTCGATTCGAGGGTGTTACAGAGTGGTATCAGAGCCCAGCAGTTACGATACCCCACAAGTCTAGCCTGTAGGATAACCTAGCTAACGGCCGAAGTAGAGACTCAAAACTATTTTGCAAAATCGGTTGGATAGATCTGATTAGGTCTGTTTTACTCCTTACCCCTCTGCTATTCTCCTCTTACCTCTGCGTGTTTTGGATCTGTTCTCTTATCTTTTCTTCGAGTCCAGGAATTCTCGTGGTTGGATTTTCCGTCGTACCTTCAGGGTTTCGCTTCCTTCTTTGGTAACGGTGCTTCTACATCCGGTCTTCATGCTATCCGAGGAATCCTTCATCTGTTGGACTTCTCGTTGTGCCTTCCGGAGTTTCCAAGATGATGACATCATCTACGCCAGATCCGATGAAGAGCCTGCATCACTCCTTTGTTCCGAACCTCGTTTGTCGAGATCTTCAGTCTAATTCCGAGAGTTGGTTGTATAATTAACCTATTCGTGTGCAGAGTAATGTTTAGAGTGCGGGATGGAGTCATGACCATACCACTACTCTTATCATTCGCTTTGTACATTGAATTAGAGGATCAATGCAAATTTCACTCCTTCCATGGAAGTTAAAGGTGGCCTTATCTTTTGAGACCTTTATCTTCGTCTTTGTTTCTCCGGGGTGTTCTCTCAACGAACGCGAGCAACGACCCCTTGTTGGTGGTGTCGCCGATTCAAGACGAAGAAGGAATCTTTGTTAGTGGTGTCGCGAGGATCTACATGCATCGAGCAGATTCAGATCATCGACCTTCTTCCCGGTACCACGAGGCGGATCTCGAGGGCGAGATCCCTTGTTAGTGGTGTCGAATTGTGGCATCCCGCAAAACCACTACTAGAAAATCGCGTTGTTTTTGTGCATTGCATCGTCATGACCGCATGCTCATGTCATCATGCCGCATTGCATTCGAGCATCGTCATGTCATCATGCATGGTTTTTGTCTAAAACTATTTTTGAAAAACCCTAATTCTATTTTCTAAATACCTAGACTTTATTCAAATACAAAACCCGGGCCTCCGGAATATTTTGGTTTGTCTAAACACGGTTTGCAAAAGCCCTGTTTTAAATAAATCAAATATTTTTAAAATTGTTTTTAGGAGGCAGCCCGCCAGGCCCGAAAGCCCAGCCGGCCACCTCCAAACTAAAACTACCCAAAAGAAAACCCTAGCTAACCACCCCAGCCACCTACCCCTAATCCCCCTTCCCCTCCAATTTTCCCACCTACCGCCACCGCCAGCAGAACTCCCGCTCACCACCCGCGCGTGCACTCCCCTGGCCCACACCCTGCACGCCTCCCCACCCACCTGGTCGCCACCTGCCTCCACCCTCCACCTCACTCCCACCAATCACCGCCCGCCACCTCACCCGTCCACTCCCACACCGCGTCGCCCCAGACTGCATGCCCCCTCCTTCCGCGTGCCCCGACCCCACGCGCAGGCCGCTCCCCATCTCCCTGTCTTTTTCCCCCGTCGTTTTCTTCCCCAGCATCGCTCCCTGTGGCCTCCGTCCTCGCCCCGTTCGCCGAGCTCCTCCCAGGCCGCCACCGCCAGAGCTCGCCCAAGCGCCGCCGCTTGCCCTCTCGCGCGAGCCTGACCTCCTCCTGAGCCGCCGCCGCCCGGGGCAAGTGCACCTCGTCCGCTGCCTCCCTGCCTTGCCCATCGCCAGGACGTCACCCCGAGCCCGCCGCTGTGTGCCGTCTGCCTCTGCGGAGCTCGAACCACGGCCCCGCCTCGTGCTCACCTCCATCAACGCGACCGCCACCGCCTCTGTTTCCCTCCTCTAGCCTGCCGTCCTCCCAGGAACGCCACCGTGTCGCCCTCTGCATCGTCGCCGACCAAGTTTTCCGAGCTCGAGCACGCGCGCATGGTACTATTGCCAAGACGTTGGCTCTGCCTCGTCTCTTTTGTTTGTTTTTCCCTTGCTTGTACAAGGTGGGCTATTGGAGATTGATGCTGACACGGTCTCCTGATACCCGCGTCTATCTTTGTAGTCTGTTTTGCCTCTAACGTCAAGTTCTGTACGAGCGCACCGACAAACGCCAAGACCATCCCCTCAACAAGATATCTGATGCCACCCGAGAGACCGGGATCGACACAAGACTAGACCTGGCTACGCAAGACCACCGTCACCTAAGAACTTTGTCAAGGATGCCAAGTTCTCCATCTAGATCTGATGTTCGAGACCTAATCCCGAGAACCCCAAAGATGCTGGGACCGCCAAGCTCTCCACCCCTGATTCCAAGGCCGAACCGAACCCCTCGGAACGCCAAGTTCTTCTTCCCGGAGTTCGAGACCGATCCTCGAGACCGAACCCCGTCGACCCAACGGAACCCCAAGATCTTCGAACCGCCACATGCGATCCCCTTTTCTGAGACCCCCTATTTTATAATAAATAACATATACTTGTTGCATATTAAATTATTCATGCATGCATACTTGTCTGTGGTTTGGGGGCATTATGCCGATTCACCTCATAATTAAATATGGAGTCTACATGCGGAATACTTTTGTCTTATTCTGGACTCCATTTAAATTTGTGTAGAGAACCGATGACATGTTTTGCCTTGTTAATACAACATTTAAATTGCGGGGTTTCTAAATAACTTGAACCGTTTAATTAATCGTCGGGGCCCCGGTTCCGCTTAATATCGCCTAAATGCACCGCATCTTTGCCATGCCATGCATCATATCATAAGCATACCGGATCTTCTGCCGTAGTATTAAATATTGCATCCGGTGTTTCTTCTAGTTTTTGCTTCTTCGCGGATTAGGCCGATGAGTTGATGCGAGTATCGACAAGTTTTCCGGATATGAACCTTCGGCAGTGTTTCCCAGGCGAGCATCTCTCCCCCTTCTACCTATTTTGCATTTATAGTCTTTATTTCCTCCTGTTGATCTATTGCTATCCGTGTCGCGATGCTTTAGTTCCGTGCACCAGTTATATCCCGTGAAGCCTCTATATTGCCTTGGACGCCTCCTATTACCTGTGGTTGGTAGATAGCTGGCCGTGCGAGCCATAGTTGCTCGCTCAGGTGCGATCTCGTGTTGTCAAGTACCACAGTTGTTGGAATGCCGGCAGATGTTTATGATGGAGATGATCACGACTTTAAATACAACTATTAAAATGCTAGATATAACTAATGCAGAGGCATCAGTGGGCAATAGATGTTATTTGGTTCTTCCACGCTCACTTGTGTCCCGTAGGACCCCGAGTACTTGATACCTGTTCCTTGATTTTCGCACTATCCACATCCGGGAGGCCTTATGGACCCCCCTGAGCCAGAGCTTGATTCATTTCTATTTCTTGGGGCCACAAAGTAGTTTGGGGCTTTATTACTATCATGTACTTATGCCATGCTTTACTGCTTTATTCACGATTGTGCGTGGAGCACCTGTACTGTTTAGGAATTGTAGAGTGTTTTCGCGGTATCGACAAGCCCAGTCACACTTTTGTGTTCCTAGTCGTTTACAGCCATTTGCGCAAACCTTGGGTCCATCTCGGAGTCGGCCAACTTCGTTGCGGGTAGGTTAATGGGGTGGCCCCCTGAAATATTTTATGAATCCTGTGATCGCTTTGTCGTGAATGCCTCGTTGGGTTTTGAGTTGGTGTTTCCGAGGTTGATCGAGTGTGTGTTGCTATTTGTGCACCCCTGCAGGGTAAAACTTTCTGAAAGCCGTGTCCGCGGTTATGGACGACTTGGAGCACAGTATCTCGATCATAGACAAGCATAACTAAAGTAGTGTTATAAATTTGACTTAATATGTGACTAGTAATTCAGCTTCACTACAACGGAATGCATAATAAAAATGCCAACAACTGGTGGATCTTGGTCGTATCGTGTTCTGATATACCTGCCTAGTAAGTACTGCAAATCCTATGGAATGTGATAAAAGTGCCAACAACTGCTGGGTTTTGGGATTCCTCAGGACAAATATATCTGACTAGTAAATGTTCCAACAACGGAATGCTAACTAAAACTGCCCACTACTTCCGCTATCAGGATGACTCATGCCACCTATCTGACTAGTAAATTCTACAACCAAAATGGAATGAGTAAAAATGCCAACTGCGTGAGTTCCTTGCCCGACTTCCTCGTTTGGTTTCGAGGGGGAAATACCAGGATGGGTATGTTTGGTGATAGCTTCAGGTAGGATCCGAATAGGTCTTTCTTACCCCTCTCTAATAGCCGCTAGTGATACCGAGTCTCTATAGGTTGTTAGTGCCGCTGCGCTGCCGCTTCAGTCCACCATACCTGTGTAGGCGAGAGCCGCCGAATTCTAGCCTTGCCGTGTACTGGCCTCAGTACTGACGCTCCTCTTTTTCCTTTGCCCTTTGTCGGCACCCCTTTTTGTTTTAGCAGGTTTTAGTTCGACGTCGTTAGGAAGGTTACCCTTCCGGCTTGGCCTGGGCAGGATTATGGACGCCATTGGTTATTTTTCAGGGCTCTTAGCCCCAATTGCATCTTGTCCGTACTCGGACGCTGTATCGATTTCAAGGTGATTTGGATCTTTGTATTGTATATTTGTATTCTTGACTCGTTGAGTCGTTGTTGAATATATATCTGTTCTGTGGGTCCCATCGAGGACTGTTGTGTAATGGTATTACTTCGTTTTCCACCCGTACGAAAGTTCCTAGTGGGTGTCCTTGAATCGTTTCTATCCGGGTTTGGGGGAGAGGGCTAAAACTTGCATAGGGCCGATTCGAGGGTGTTACAATTGTGGTATCCCCTTTGGTTATGAAAGGAGGACCATGGCATTGAGAGAGGAGCGCGACCGAGTAGAAAGCTAGCTAGGCTCTCCATCTGAGATCACAGGCCTATGGAGTCTCCATTGTAATCCACTCCTTAGTTGCTACTCCGATGAGCAATATGATCAAACTGGTAGGAAGTAAGGCTGTTAGAACCTGGGTAAATCTTTTGTGACTTTATAGGAAACTTTAAATCGAGAACACACTTGATGCCCACTATCAAAAAAACAGGGGTATGCATTACCTCTTATGTATGTGTTGCCACACCCAATATTTGGCGTGCTAAGTAGGTGGCGCAATTGCTGTCGATCTAGGAGTCACCAACGGTATGGGTTTCACTTTCTTCGGTGTGACGTTGCACCATCAGGAACAAACTCATCTACGAGTGTGCGTAGACCGGATGAAGCATTCAGTGTGATCTTTTTCGAGCTTATGGCATTGGCGTACACTATCAGACAACTGTGCCTACTCTTACTCGATCCAAGCTAGTAGGAGAAACTAGCATTTTGCTACCATAATTGAGGCTAGGGCTTCAAAAACTACGACAATTCAGGAAGTTTCCAAAAACTATCTGTTATGCATCTAATCATTGCAAAAAAACTTCCACATTCATGTAACTACAGTCTTAGGCTTGTTTGATCACGTTTCCGAGGTCGTGGGCCCACCTAGCAACGATGACGTGGAATCACGGGATGGCTCGCCGAAACAACCGTATGTGACCGTTCACGGCCTAGTTGTGGTCCCACCTGTCGGTGGGGAACAGAGGCAGTTAACCCCACCGAGCTTTTGACCAGGTGGTTGGTGCAACTCCCTCCTTCCACATCACACAAAGTTGCCGCGCTGTTCGGCTGTCATGAGGCTGCTCCGTCGTCTGTGCAGCCGCCATACCAAGCTGGAATGATGGGGATAGCTCAAGCCAGTCGGCCCTTGGGGTAAGTTCCCATCTTTTAGGGTTAGGGTTCATACCGATTTGGGGATTTTCGTACTTAGCTCGGATTTGGTCAATTGAGTTGCATTTTATGGCCGATTAGGACATCATAGACCTAGATTACGCTCCATAAACGTGAGAAGACCAGACATTTCATCGCATCGTTATGGGTGTGCTAAGCGCTGCCGCGTGCACAAATTGGATCCACTCAAGTGCATTGCCTTTGAAGGAATAACAATCAATAATGCATAGTAGAAAATATTTGACAAGATCAATCAAGTAAAGCACCTCAGAGTAGAAGGAATCGCACTCTAGTCCCTTTCGGTACCCTGGTAAGAAAAAAGAGTGCGTATGAAACTTGCAGCCTCTGGGTTCAAAACAGTTACATCATTCGAGCGGTTACATCTTTAATTACATCAGATAAAATAAACCCCAAAGGGTCCCAATCCCAAACTAAAAACTCTTTTGAATCATACGCATGTTTAGCTAGTAGATGAGCCACTCCATTTGCTTCCCGCATGCAATGCTTGAATGAGATTCCAGGTATTGTGTTTGCTTTAAAGAAGCATTCCGCCAAGATAGCCGAATAGGGATTCCACACTTCCATTGTTCCATTGCAGCATTCGATCAGCTCAAGGCAGTCAGATTCAATAATCACCTTTGAACATCCCTTCTCTTCAATGAACTCCAGACCTTTCAACAAACTAGCTGCTTCTGCCGCTGCAGCTGAGAGTAGGGTGTTTGTAGGACAACAAAAACCTGCAATTGCCTCACTCGTATGATCTCGAAGAACACCACCTGCAACACCAGAACCATCAATATGGTAGGAAGCATCAATATTGAGTTTATATGAGCCAAAACCTGGTTTTACCCATCTCGGCGGTTCCATCTTCAGATTTTAACTAGCGGTACTATAATTGGATGTCAAGGCATTAATCACAAAAGTTGTATTCCTTGGCGTATTCACACGCTCCCCATGGACTAATTGCCGACGTTGCCACCAAATATACCAACAGCCTACCCCAATAGACTCCTGTAGCCCCAAATTTCCCAGTACATGCGATTTCCTATTAGGGTTACACAAAAGACCTTCAAGAACCATAGAACCAGACCGATTGGTCGCAATAGCTTGATAGATGGTTTCATATAAGTCTAAAGCCTTCCAGATTTGTTTCGCTCATACAGAAGTGAAAAGGAGATGCTTTATGTCCTCTGCTCCCTGTAAGCAAACAGGACAGACGGCCTGAACAGGAATATGTCTGTTTGCAAGGATCACTCTCCCAGGTATTATGCCATGTAAGGCTCTCCACAATTTTTTAATCTTACTTGGTATCTGCAATTTCCACACAATCTCCCATACCGGGTTGATCCTTGAAGAGCCTTGCTCGTCACTCCTTCTAGAACGAGCACCGAACTGATGTTCCCATTCCAAGAAATATGTAGAGCATACTGAGAACATATAGTTCTTAGTGAAGTGCCAAGCGATAAAATCATCCGTGAGATGCTCACTAAGTGGGATCTTAAGAATACGCTTCACATCTATCTGCATCAAATTCTCTCTCAGTATGGCTTCATCCCAAGTACCCGTGATAGGGTTTATGAGCTCATCAACTGTTCGCAGAATACATTGACCTCGGCTGGACATCACCTTTCTTGTAAAACCCGTAGGAATCCAGTGGTCCTCCCATATATTAACACGAGTTCGTTTACCAATTCTCCAGATGTGTCCACGCTTAAACGAATAAAGACCAAATACTATACTTTGCCAAGTAAAAGAAGATCCCTTCTTTGGTCCCGCTTGCAAGAAATTTCCACTTGGGTAATATTTTGCCCGGAGCACATGAGACACAAGTGAATCAGTATTGGTAACCAGCCTCCAACTTTTCTTTGCAAGCATCGCCAGATTAAAACAATGAATATCCCTAAAGCCCACAAGTTGATGACGTATTGGAAGTTTCACTAAGTAGATCGTTTTTTAGGCAAGCACCTGGGGGGGTCAAAAAAGAAGTGAGACGCGTCACTTCTCCCGTTCCCCTCCCACCCATCCCGTTGAGAGTCGTCTCTCAGGTGCCGGCCGTCCGCAAGCCCTCTTCGGCGGCGCTGCTCGCCGGAGCTAGGGGAGGGGGGTCGGAGTAGCTAGGAATAGGTATAGGTTTGGCTTACTGCCGGTAGTCGGCAGTCTGCCCGGTAGGCAAAGTGAAATCCCGAATCTTGGCGCCTAGATCCCGGTGATTTTAGGGCCCTTTCTCCCTTTGTTGTCCCTCCGACGGTCGGGGTGGGGAGTGGTGGAGAAGGCTGGTGCTTCTCTGAATAAATCCGGTGGCGTGGTTCTCCTAGAGAGGATGTGGTGCTGCGTGCTCGCGTTCTTCCCAGCTGGTTGTGGTAGCGAGGGGGGAGATAGGGGTGCTGCAGCTTTCTTCGCTTCGGGGGCACTCCCGACTGACCGTGGCGGCGGGGGCGGGAGGGTGTTCTCTGGCGGTGTGGTGGCCTCGTCTTCGTGCTGGTGGCCTGGGCCCCCTCGTTGGGGGCCTGCTCGTTGGCGTCCTGGAGTGGGTGGATGAGCTCATCCTCGCCTGTTCTGCGTGGTGGTGCACACACTCCAGCGCGGGCTTGTGCTTCTGAAGCTTCCAGAGCCACGAGGTATGCTGCAAGGTTTGCTCGCTGGCACCTTGCTGCTGATACTTTTGATCTTGGCCTTCCTGAATGGTGCCATGTTGTTGTTGTTATCCTTTGGAGATCTTCTAAGCTCAGTGCTGCTCGGATACTGATCTGCTCTGACCAGCGTGGTGATTGTTGGAGTATATATGAACTGGGCTTGGATTGGTACTAGAGAATCAAAGTGACGGTGCTTCCTTGTCATGCTACTCCAGCTAGTTTATCTCAGTTTTCTCATCTCGGGATGCAGCTCACCTTATAAGCTGGTCCAACTTCCACTCAACTAGCAATGTGGGACTAAACTCTTATCCCACCTCTTGCCTTGCGTGAATGGGCCAAGTGGGCCTCTAGGATTTCAGGAATTGTTGAATAGTATAAATGGGCTGGGCCTTTATTAGGCAAAATTCCAACAATCCCGCACCAGATCCCAGAGGCACACATAAATTTGCCTATGATTCGAAAACATTGTTTATATACTGCTAATAGTGGAGACTGCTAAGTTGAACTTCCACCTAGAACTCTATGCTACACTAGTTTGCAACTTGTATATTGGACTATGCCTTGAAAAGCAAGTTTGCTGCATTCTAGCTTTACACAAAGAGGGCTACCAACCTTCCTAGGACTAATTAATACTTGTGATTATACCCCTTGAAAGCATCCGCAAGTACAAGAAAGTAATTAAGATAGACCTAACCACAACTTTAAACTCTAAGACCCTGACG
This sequence comes from Avena insularis, assembly GCA_023614405.1. NCBI lineage: Eukaryota > Viridiplantae > Streptophyta > Magnoliopsida > Poales > Poaceae > Avena > Avena insularis. The sequence continues at coordinate 105,185,394 of CM042694.1, forward strand.
TCCCTTGTGCAAAGGTTTCCTAACGGGGATTCAGGTTTCTGTCACTCCGGCAAATCCTACGATTAGTAGCCAAATACACAATGCATTCCCCTAGTCCCATATAGGTGAAGTGTCATGTAGTCGACGTTCACATGACACCACTAGAAGAATAACACCATGATGGCTTTGTGTATGGCGCCAGAAAAATGCTAGAGCAATGATGATGTACAACTCGTTGGGAACCCCAAGAGGAAGGTATGATGAGCACAGCACCAAGTTTCCCTCAGTATGAAACCAAGGTTTAATCGAACCAGTAGGAGCAAGGAAACACCCCAAAGGTGTTACTAGCTAAGCTTTGGCAGGGCGCACTACCGGTGCTAGTAGCAACGTGGAGACCTGCACAACACAACCACATAACTTTGTCCCCAACCTGCGATGAGGTTGTCAATCTCACCGTGTTTTGCGGAAAACAAAGGATTAAACGTATCGAATGGAAAGAAGTAATAGTTTTCAGAAAGTAAACACAAAGCAGTAAATAGTTTGTAGATTGAATATAAAATACAAGAACCGGGATCCATAGTTCACTAGAGGTGGCTCTCCTTAAGATAGATAACATGCTGGGTGAACAAATTATAGCAGGGCAATTGCCAAACATCGTGTAAGCAATACATGCATATACTAATCATCTTGACTCCTTTGAGACTTGATTGGGCATTACAAAATTATACATAGACCGCCATCCAACTTCATCTATGACTAATAATCCACCTTCAGGTTATCATCCGAACCCCCTCCAGTATTAAGTTGCAAGCAACAGATTAGTGCTTTATGAATTGCGTGTAAAGTAAACAATACGATTATTCTATGAACAAAGGATTGTTGTTTTCTCCCTAGTAGCAATAGCACATCTAGTACCTTAGAGATTTCTGTCACTTCCCCAGATTACTAGAGGCATGAACCCACTATCGAGCATAAATACTAACTCTTGGAGTTGCTAGCATCTACTTGGCCAAGATAGCTACTAACAACAGAAAGCATGCAAGATCACAAATAACAAAGACATGATAGAATCAATAATCAATCTGAAATAGCATCTCAATATCCATCGGATCCCCGCAAATACAACATGCAGAATTACAAATAGATGATCTTGATCATGAACGGAGCTCACAAGATCTAGACATGAAAGCACAAAGGAGGAGAACCAGCCATCTAGCTACTACATGGATCCGTAGTCCAAGGATGAACTACTCACGCATCACACCGGAGGCTTGCATGATGATGAAGAAGGCCTCCAGGGTGAATTCCCATCTCCGGCAGGGTGCCGGGAAGAGCTTCAGATCCCTCCTGGTCTAGGGATGGAGATGACAGCGGCTATAGACTCTTTCGTGGATTTTTGATCGGGCCTTATGGTTTTCATCCCGAGGGCATCTTATAGGCGGAAGGGGAGGCCGAGGGGGTGCCGGAGGAGGCCACACCACCCCCTGGCTCGGGCCAGGCTCGGCCGCGCGGCCAGGTGGTGTGGTGGCCCCCTGGCCCCTCTCCGTCTCGTATTCTGGCATCTGATGACTTCCGGAAAAATAGGCACTTTGGCTTTTGTCCCGTCCAATTCCGAGAATATTCATTTTCTGACTTTCGTGGAACCAAAAACAGCAGAAAACAGGCAGCTGGCATTGTGGCTCTTGTTAATAGGTTAGTCCAAGAAATCATATAAAAAGTACTCCAAAGTGTGGACAAAACACAAGAAAGTGGATAAAACCAAACATGGAACATCAAAAATTATAGATACATTTGCAATGTATCAACATCCCCAAGCTTAACTCCTGCTCATCCTCGAGTAGGTAAGTGATAAAAAGAAAGAATAATTTTTGAGGTGACATGCACCATCAAAGACTTGATCAAAGTATTTGTAAAACATTCAAAGCTGGGATCATAGTACTTCAATCATAACATGAAAGACAAAGTTCTAGAAATAATACAAAGAAAATATGATGCAACATGAAAAGGCACAAACAAAAGATTCATGAATAACAATGCTTTGCAAGACGTTTGTTTGTTTCACATAAAGAAAACATAGCATAATAGTATTCAGCTTGTCCCTCAATAGAGTAGCAAATATAAATGCATAGGACACCTTCAAAGTTCATAAGAGTGACTAGATACAAATAGTTTAAAACAAGAAATATCAAGTTATGCATCAATCAACTAGTCTTGGGACAATGCACATAGAACTAAGAATGGCCACTATGCTCTCAAAGTAGGTGCATAAAGATAGAAGGTGGAGACTCAATATAATGGTGGAAGAAAGGCCTTTTATAAAAGGAAGTAGGGATTCAAGTCTCATAAAGAGCTTCCAAAAATTATGGTACTTGTAGCTTTCAGCTCTCATTGCCCCTATCATAAGCATCTTGAAGTGATTAAGGTTAAAGTGAACAAACTATGGTGTACATGCTTGACGAAGTATAAGTTAGAAATCTCATGTCCCTTGTATACGAGGGCCGCTCCTCATGCTACTCAAGTTTAGTCACCGGTAAGTTCTTGTCGTTGTAAGTATATGTGTATCATAGAGAACCGCCAACGGGGTACCCCTTGCCTGATGATACGGAAGAATCCCCATATCAAGATGACAAGGAAAGCAGACAACAAGCATCTCAGCAATCTTCTTATTTACCATGGGAATATGGTGCTTTTTCTCTCTTTCCTCTTTTCATAATCTCTTTTTTTTCTCTTTTCTCTTTTTTTCTCAATAAAGGACAGTTTTTTTGTAAGAAGAATGCTTCATAGACAGGTCATTATGGTTATGCCGCAGGTTTCCACCATGTCAGCATGGATTAGACCAGCGGCCTAGGCGTTTCTCTAACACATATACATAACTCCATGGACTTACAAGCTCCCCTTTCATTTCACACCGACGACATCCATATACAAAAGAGCATGATATCAACTAGGTACAAGTACCAAGTGCAATGTTGAAAGCGTTCCCCATGAAAGCATGGTTCTGCTAATTCCCAACAAATAAGTGCAAGCATATACAACACAGACGACACAATGGTTCAAGTTTATTAAGGGCAAGAAAAGTAAAGTGTGCCATCAAGTTCGTGAGAGTTTTAATCACTAGTTTTCTCATAACAAGTTTAATTTGGAAGGTAAACAAAAGCATGAATATACTTGGAATAGCATAAGCTAGTAGGTAGGTATGGTGGACTCTTTGGAATAACTTGGTTTAGGGAGTTGGATGCATGAGTGGAACTCATACTTGGTTGTGGAGGCTAGCAAAAGACTGGGAGCGACAAACTAAGAGAGCAATAATGGCCATAATCATGCAGAGCGACAAAACATCATTGATCAAAGCATAAAGTGATACTACAAGTTGAAAACTAAAGGATCATAAAGGCTATGGTGACTTGAGATAGTCATAACATGCTATGAGCATTAGCCAAGTCAACCCAAATAAAGCATCAAAGGAGAATACCACTATACTATGCTTTAACATGTTAAAACAACGCATAATTCATCCAAGGCACATTAAGAAATCTCAATTGTTTATAACAAGTCATGCTACAGCAAAGAATACTAAACATAAATCCAAAACAATATCAAGCATGGCATGACAGAGCATAGGCCACAGTCAAAAACTAGCTCTTTTTACCACATAAGCATGAACTTTCCTACTCTTTTCCAAACCAAACCAAACTATTTGCAAACCAATGTATGAAAGAGGGGGTCCAACCAATTTATTCAGAAAACTAAGCAAACAAAATAAAACGAAAAACCAAAACCAAAACGAAAAAGAAGACGCTCCAAGAACAACACAACTATGCATGAAACAATAAAAATGAAGTGTTTGGAAGAAACCTGAGATTTTTATTGATGAAGAAGGGGATGCCTTGGGCATCCCCAAGCTTTGACGCTTGTACTTATTGGATATTCTTGGGGTGACACGCATGGCATCCCCAAGCTTGAGCTTTAGTCCATCCTTCATCTCATTACTCATTCCTTCCATACACCTGAAATTTTCCTTCATACAAAACTTCACACAATCTTTATTAGCAACATTAGTGCACTCAAGATAAATAAGTCTTAAGGTTCAGTTCTAACACTAAATAAACTTCCATTAGAACACTAGCTACTGTAGCACTTCCCTAAAAAAGCTCAATTCCCCAAAAGAACTCAAAAAGGAACCAACAAGAAGCAAATGCAGAAAATGGCAGAAATCTGGCAAAACAGACCAGCAGGTAAAGGCTAATTTTTTTGAAGAGCTTCTGTTGCTCAAATCAAAAAGTGTTGAACTAACAAAAGTTTGATAACAACCTGAGGCAGAAGCACAAAAATTCACGCCTCAAACATACTTTCAGAGATTTTACACGAATGTTTACGGTGAAGCACAGAAATCTGTTTCGGGACAGCAACTTTCCCAATCATTACTTCTGTCTCATTAGAGGTTACTCTTGGCACAAAAAGCAAATAAAAAGGATAAGGAGCAGTTATTACAGAGGTAATAACTTCCAAGACTCATCTAAAACTTTTGGGTTATCTCCCAATAAGTACTTTTCTTTAACGCCTTTAAGTTAGGCATAAGAAGCAAAGAAAGAATCAACTGTTCTCAAATGAAGAACTATTAAGACCAAATTTTGTTTTCATAGGAGAAGCAAAAGAAATCTTCTCTCTCTTCTTAGGAAAGTGTTCTATACCTTTCTTGAGTGGGAGTTGATATTTAATGGTGCCTTCCTTCATATCAATAATGGCACCAACAGTTCTAAGAAAGGGTCTTCCCAAAGTAATAGGACAAGAAGCATTGCATTCAACATCCAAAACATAGAAATCAACGGGGACATAGGCATTGTTAACCATAATAATAACATCATTAAGACTCCCCATGAGTTTCTTTTTAGCATTATCATCAAGTGGGACATTCAAATAACAATCTTCAAGAGGAGGCAAATCAAGCATATCATAAATCCTTCTAGGCATAATAGAAACACTACTATCAAGATCACATAAAACTTTGAAATCAAAGTCATTCACTTTCATATTAACGATGGGTTCCCAACCATTTTCTTGTTTTATAGGAATAGAAGATTTATGTTTCATCTTTTCTTCTTTAATCTTTATGAGCGCATCAGTAATGTGTTTTGTAAAGGCCATGTTCATAGCACTAGCATTAGGACTTTTAGCAAGCTTTTGTAGGAACTTAATAACTTCACAGATCTTGCAACCATCAAGATCAAAATCAAATTTATCATCTAAAGTAGTAGAACTATTACTAGCCTCAACACTAGTGGTGGTAATAGTAGAAACACTAATGTTTCTGGAATTTTCATCTTCTCTTTCCCACTTAGCATGTAATTCAGCTAATAGTCTAACATTTTCATCAATTCTTACTTGTATGGCATTAGTAGCTGCAAAGGGATTATCATTAGTTTCAGGTTTAGCAGCCATTTTATTCAAAGAAGATTGAGCTTCAGCCAAAGATGATATATTTCTTTAAGCATTAGAGAGTTTTTCCTCAATAGTTTTATTGAAAGCAGTTTGCTTACTAATGAAGTCTTTAAGCATAACTTCAAGTTCAGAGGGTGCACTCCTATTATTGTTGTAAGAATTTCCATAAGCATTACCATTGTTGGGAGGATATGGCTTATAATTGTTGTTACCAAAATTACTCCTATAAGCATTATTGCCAAAATTGTTATTTCTTATGAATTTCACATCAACTTGCTCTTCTTGAGCAACCAAAGAGGCTAAAGGAACATTATTTGGATCAATATGGGCTTTCGCATTAACAAGCATAGACATAATAATATCAATTTTATCACTCAAGGAGGAGGTTTCCTCAACAGAATTTACCTTCCTACCTTGTGGAGCTCTCTCAGTATGCCATTCAGAATAATTAACCATCATATTATCCAGAATTTTCGTTGCAGCACCCAAAGTGATGGTCATAAAGGTACCTCTAGCAGCAGAATCCAATAGGTTCCTTTAAGAATAGTTCAATCCTGCATAAAAAGTTTGGATGATCATCCAAGCAGTCAGTCCATGAGTGGGACAATTTTTTACCAAAGATTTCATTCTTTCCCAAGCTTGAGCAACATTCTCATTATCAGATTGTTTAAACTTCATTATTTCACTTCTCATAGATATAATCTTACCAGGAGGATAGTATTTTCCAATAAAAGCATCTTTGCACTTAGTCCAAGAATCAATACTATTCCTAGTTAAGGAATTCAACCATTCTTTAGCTTTTCCTCTCAAAGAGAAAGGAAACAATTTAAGCTTAATAATATCACCACTATATCCCTATGCTTTTCCATCTCACAAAGTTCAACAAAGTTATTTAGATGGGAAGCAGCACCTTCATTACCAATACCAGAAAGTTGTTCTCTCATAACAAGATTGAGTAAAGCAGGTTTTATCTCAAAGAAAGTATCTTTACGCACAGGTGGAGCAATAGGTGTGCTCATAAAATCATTGTTGTTGGTGCTAGTGAAGTCACACAACTTAGTGTTTTCAAGAGTAGTCATTTTTTGTGTTTTCAAATAAGAAAGCAAACAAGTAAAACTAATTTTTGTGTGTTTTTGATAAAGAAACAAGCAAACAAAGCAAAAAGAAACTAAGCAAAAAAAAAATAACAAAGTAAAGAGATTGGTTATAAGGGACTCCCCTTGTGAAGATGTCCTTGACTCCCCGGCAACAGCGCTAGAAAAATTCTTGATGGCTCTGTGTATGGCGCCAGAAAAATGTTGGAGCAATGATGATGTAGAGCTCGTTGGGAACCCCAAGAGGAAGGTATGATGAGCACAGCAGCAAGTTTCCCTCAGTATGAAACCAAGGTTTAATCGAACCAGTAGGAGCAACGAAACACCCCAAAGGTGTTACTAGCTGAGATTTGGCAGGGCACACTACCGGTGCTAGTAGCAACGTGGAGACCTGCACAACACAACCACAGAACTTTATCCCCAACTTGCGATGAGGTTGTCAATCTCATCGTGTTTTGCGTAAAACAAAGGATTAAACGTATCGAATGGAAACAAGTAATAGTTTGCAGAAAGTAAACACAAAGCAGTAAATAGTTTGTAGATTGAATATAAAAGACAAGGACTAGGATCCATAGTTCACTCGAGGTGGCTCTCCTTAAGATAGATAACATGCTGGGTGAACAAATTACAGCGGGGCAATTGACAAACATCGAGAAAGAAATACATGCATATACTAATCATCTTGACTTCTTTGAGACTTGATTGGGCATTACAACATTATACATAGACTGCCATCCAACTGCATCCATGACTAATAATCCACCTTCAGGTTATCATCCGAACCCCCTCCAGTATTAAGTTGCAAGCAACAAATTATTCCTTTATGTATTGCGTGTAAAGTAAACAATACGATTGTTCTATGAACAAAGGATTGTTGTTTTCTCCCTAGTAGCAATAGCACATCTATTACCTTAGAGATTTCTGTCACTTCCCCAGATTCTCAGAGGCATGAACCCACTATCGAGCATAAATACTAACTCTTGGAGTTGCTAGCATCTACTTGGCCAAGATAGCTACTAACAACGGAAAGCATGCAAGATCACAAATAACAAAGACATGATAGAATCAATAATCAATCTGAAATAGCATCTCAATATCCATCGGATCCCCGCAAACACAACATGTAGAATTATAAATAGATGATCTTGATCATGAACGGAGCTCACAAGATCTAGACATGAAAGCACAAAGGAGGAGAACCAGCCATCTAGCTACTACATGGATCCGTAGTCCAAGGATGAACTACTCACCCATCACACTAGAGGCTTGCATGATAATGAAGAAGGCCTCTAGGGTGAATTCCCCTCTCTGGTAGGGTGCCGAGAAGAGCTTCAGATCCCTCCCGATCTAGGGATGGAGATGGCGGCGGCTACAGACTCTTTCGTGGATTTTTGATCGGGCCTTAGGGTTTTCGTCCCGAGGGCATCTTATAGGCGGAAGGGGAGGCCGAGGGGGTGTCAGAGGCGGCCACACCACCCCCTGGCGCGGGACAGGCTGGGCCACACGGCCAGGTGGTATGGTGGCCCCTGGCCCCTCTCTGTCTCGTATTCTGGCATCTGATGACTTCTGAAAAAATAGGCACTTTGGCTTTTGTCTCGTCCAATTCCGAGAATATTCATTTTCTGACTTTCCTGAAACCAAAAACAGCAGAAAAGCAGGGTAATCATTACTCTTGTTAATAGGTTAGTCCTAGAAATCATATGAAAAGTACTCCAAAGTGTGGACAAAACACAAGAAAGTGGATAAAATCAAGCATGGAACATAAAAAATTATAGATACATTCGCAATGTATCACACCACAACTTAAATAACAAACTATTGAATCTTTCTCAACATAATTCCACTAGTAATAACATGACTTCTCCCATGTCCTCAGGAACTAAACGAACTACTCACGAGACATCATATGGATCAAGATCAAAGATGATATAATGATAAGCAACAATCTGAACATAACAATAATTCAATGGTTCCACTCAATAGCATCAACTACAAGGAGTAATCAACACCGGAAAAGTTTCCCCTAAGAACTTGCAAGATTCAACCCAATTGTTACAGCGGTATGGAGTGGTGATGATGGTGCTTGTGGGGATGATGGTGGTGATGATGATGATGATCCCGATGAAGTCCAGCTTGATAGTGGTGTTGATGGCGATGATCTCCCCTCTCTGGGAAGGAATTCTCCCAGCAGAATTCTGTCTGCCGGAGAGATCTTTCTCTCTCTGTAGTTTTCCGCCCCGCAGAGGCGGCGAAATCTTTCTATGGTCGCCCCCAGGTATTAGGGTTTCGAGGGGATAATATACACCAAAGGGGATAGCCAGGACTGGGCCAGGATGGCCACACCACCTGGTGGAGCGGCCTAGGGTTGCCCGCGCCAGGGGGTGGTGTGGCCCCCCCTGTGGCCCATATCCACTGCCTCTTCTGGCATCCTTCGTCTTCTGGAAAAATAGGATTTTCCATGTATTTTTCCGGATTTTCTGATCTTCGTAAATTTCGCCTCCAAACAGCTCCTTTTCCATCAGAATCCTGACTGCAGCGGTCCATGCTGCAAAAGTCATCAACCATGCAAATAAAATAATATAACATAAGTACCATCTCTTAATATGAAATATATCAATGAATAATAGTAAATTATGATATAGAATAGTGATGCAAAATGGACGTATCACCTGTCGGCCCTCGGGGTAAGTTCCCCATTTTTTAAGGTTAGGGTTCATACCAATTTGGGGATTTTCATATTTGGCTCGGATTTGGTCGATTGAGTTGCATTTTATGGCCGATTAGGACATCACAGACCTAGATTACGCTCCATATACATGTGAAGGCCCCACATTTCATCGCATTGTTGTGAGTGTGCTAAGCGCTGCCGCGTGCACAAATTGGATCCACTCAAGTGCATTGCCTTTGAAGGAATAACAATCAATAATGCATAGTAGAAAATATTTGACGGGATCAATCAAGTAAAGCACCTCACAGTAGAAGGAATAGCACAAGTTCTAGTGCAACCATCAATCAAACGAAAGGAGCAACAACACAAAGAGCAACACAAATTCAAGTGCATACATCAATTATTGTCTTACAGAAATGGTAGCAAACAGTTTACTCGGAAAATCGATTTGGAGGACGTCCTCCATGGAGGACTTTTTTAAATTTTTCAAAAAGCGTCAAATATTTTTGAAAAAGATATATTCTCATAGACAACAATGTAGAATACATGTATGCAATTTTTTTCATTGAAAATACATTGTATTTTGTGCACAATAAAAAACAAAAACATGGCAAGTTTTGGAAAAAGGGAGGCCCATTCAAAAATTGCACTGGTCATGTCCGAATCTGAAATGTTCTCTTTTTTGCCGAGGCTAGAATACAAATTATTTTCACATGCTTTTTTGCACGTGCCTATTATAAATTAGTATCTACGTCCCTATATTTGTTTCAGATATCTTTAAATCTTTAATTTTGCATTTTTCAAAAAAAAAAAAAGTCCACCGGGGAGCTCGTCTCCCAAATCGACGCTCTCACAGTTTACTATCTTACACAAATGACACATAATAATAATAGTCTTGCACACAAATAGATAGCAACTTATCACTTCTTGTAGCTACTATGATCCCTGCATTGAAGTACCCATCCATCCCAGTTGTTTTCTTCTTTGACCTTTTCCCTTCCATAGGTACAAAGCTACTACCAGGAACATTATCATGGGCAGACCTTGGTGCATCAAAAGGAGCATTTGGTGTTGTTTGTGCCTTGCTTGGAGTTGATGTTGTTGGTGCTGCTGTTGATGCATGTGCTGCAAGCCTTGACGTAGTTGTTGTGTGTGTTGGAGGTGGAGGTGGAGGTGCAGCTACTGCTAGAGGTGGAGGTGGAGGTGCAGCTGTTGCTGAAGTGCTAAATGAGCTGCCCTGCTGATTACACCTATTTTCCTGCACACAATTGAATATAAGAAACATGTCAGATTAGTAGTCAGAATTAGAAAAAGATAACACAATTGCTCTGTATGTCTTCACTGCCTTTAAATTAATCCCACGGAGCATAGTTCATCATCCAAGCTACAAAAGTTAAGAACAACATTCAAATTACTAGCTTCTAAATCTAGTTCTGCTCGAAATAAATAAAAAAACAGAGAAAGGAAAGAAATAGGGGTGCCCTACCCCTACCAGTTACCTCACACTGCCAGCCGAAGTTGTCCACCGGGAGCTGCAAGTGGGAGCCGAGAGGGTTCGAGCTCCCGCCGATCTCCACCTCCTCCTCGCGCAAACTGTATTGGGGACCTCAGTCAAGGGCAACGCAACCCTCCCCATCGCTGGCGCCACCACCGTCTTCACCGGCCACTGCGCCTCCACGGCTGTCTGCGCCGCTGCCGCCACATCCTTTCCCCGACGCCATGTCCTGGCTCCCAGCTGTGCGAGCTCCTCACAATGACGGGTTCTGACAGCGGCCTTCGGACAATGCAGTTAACGGCTATCGTCGCGTGGGCCGTGTCCCCTTTCCATGTCAGCAGCATCATGGGCCTGCCCTGTCGGAAACGTCATCAAACATGCCTAAGACTGTAGTTACACGAATGTGATAGTTTTTTGCAATGATTAGACGCATAACTGGTAGTTTTTTTTTTGGAAAGCTCCTGAATTGTGGTAGTTTTTGAAGCCCTAGAATCAATTTTGTAGCAAAATGCAATTTTCTGAAGCTAGTAGTATATCTGATCAAGCTATGTCGTCAGAGCTGTCTTCGGCGGTGTCAAACAGATTAGAGACACGGGCCGAGGTCGGCAGTATCCGTTGGTCGCATTGTTTTTAATTAATTGGGATCCAAAACTCTGAGAATTCCGGTGACTCCCTGATCATTTTTCCTAAAAAAAAGAGGAGGGACCAAAGGAACGGAACCCTTGACGGACTCGATTTCCGACTCCGTCCCAAGTCATGTGTAGCCAGCCTAGGGTTCCAACTCGTCTCGTGTATATACATCCAAGATTCACCAATCCAACAACAGACAAACAGGCTTCCAGAGCTAACCACACATGGCTGCTAGGGAAGATGACGCCGCGTCCAAACTGAAGGCGGAAGAGGCTGCCGATCAGGAGGCCAAAGAGACGGCGGCCGCCGTCGACGAGTGCTCCGATGAGGACGACGACGAGCTTCTCCGGAGCCTGAACGTAATGAGCAGGCTGAATCTGATGACACCAGAGTGGATCGAGAGGGTGAAGAAGAATCGCTACGAAGAAATCGCCCTCCACAACAGGGTCTACCACGCCCTGCGGAACGGAGAAATCGAGACCGACTCCGATGACGACGATGACGGCACCGCAGCGGCCCAACGGAGCAAACGGCTCTGGGAAGGCGTAGACTTGAGCGGCCTCAACAAGGGCGACGGCGAGTACGCCATCGCTGTGCACCCGCCTAAATCCAGCCCGGAAGAAGAGGACCACGATGATGTTGCTGCTGCGGAATCGTCGAGCTAATAAGACACCAATAAAGCTACTAGTTCTCTCATGCGATGTACCAACTGCTTGTCACCGTTCCTTGTGTTTGTAAGAAAAATAATGTGTCCTTTCCTCATTTATTCAGTCTGATGATTTTATTTGGCCAAATCCCATGGAACTATTGATCTACATTATGTTGATCAGCATATTCTGCTCTGTTCCGGTTGTATATAAAGCTCATATATCCATGTGTAATATGAACACCGGAATTAACTTGGTTTTCACATGTCCAGAATCTGCACACAACAGTTTCCTGCACAAGCCTCACAATTTTTTTTAACTGAAGGCAGTCCATGTCTGCTGCTCGATTAGATATAATAGAATTGACCCAGTTTATAAGAAAAACCGGATCCAAAAACCATACAAACTATACATTGCCGGCTTATAAGGGAAACCAGGACAAAAACCGCACAAGCAAGGGGACCCATGGTCCACACGACGCAACAATCACACACAACCGACTTCGGGGCTGCCTCCCCGACTTACACCACTCGGCATCAAAGCCGCACTCGAGCCACAACGTCGCGTGACCCAGTCGCCTCATATCCCTCGCTACCCAAGTGACCGCCCACAGACCTTGAACGTCACGCCAAACCCGAGGCCGCCGCCTCGACGTAGCAAGTAGATCGACCTTCGCAATTTCCGAAGATGAACCAACCGGATCGACAAACTTGCTGCCCACACAGATCTCCAAGCCGCCACCCAAGCTCCATGCAAGGCCACCGCCAAACCCCATAGGACCGTTGATGCATAGAGGTTCGAGGCCGCCTCCTTGACACCCAACAACCGTCCGGGGCCGCCACCTCAGGATCCGCCTCCCTAGATGACACAGCCAACCCTCACAGCAACCACGAAGCCGTCGCACCACGAGACCAAAATCTCCAATGCGACGCCTCTAACAAGGAAGTGAGGCGTTTGTCACCATCGCCCGCTCCGAAGGAGCTTAGGTTTTCACCCGAAAAATTTGGCAGCACTCGTGTCAGTCGGAATCAAAACTCCACAACGACAACAACAAGAAAGAGAACGACACCTAAGGCGCCATTGTCGTTGGAACGGACTGAAGTCAATGAAAGGATTTCTCCCGGAGCTCGACCCGGCTACAAAGCTCAGGGAGCAGGGAGTTGGTCGGCTGACACCGTCATGGACTACCAAGCCCCACCAACATGTCGGTTTCCTTGCATCACAGCAACCGCTCCGGGGCCGCCGCCCTGGCTTCCTTGCTCCCAAAGCACACTGAGACGAAGGATGACATAGGTATGCCCAACGGGTGTAGGTCAGAGGTTCGGACGGAGGAGCGCCACCACGCGCCATTGGTGACGCGGCTCCCTGCAGCTTTCTTCTTGGGGGCGGCGGCGCTGCTCGATCCCGTGCCAGTGGTCTTCTTGGTTTTCTCGTCGCGACACACCTTCTCCGTCGGGACCGTAAGAATGAACTTGGAAAAACTTGAAGCACATCCAGTGCAAGAGGTGGCTAAGGAGAAAGGGTGTGGTGTGCAAAGGAGCAGATATGCGCAAGAGAAAGGAAGGCGAAGATGAAAGATGGGGAGAAATTTTTACTGCGGCAACCTGTTACTTAAGAGGGACGATGCGCAATCTCGACGGTCAAATCCCACCTTCTAACACATGGCAGGCATCGGCGCATACACGTGGTGGCCTAAAAAATGAACTATGGTTGACGATCTCCATTATGCACGAGAATCGAGGACATGCAGTTAAACACCGCAAATACAACATGACTAGTCAAATCTCGATAAGCTTTTGGGGCCCACAGTATTGCGTCACGTCACACTGTTCGCACTGACGCTTGATATCATTTGTCGTCACGGGAGTTTGGGACCTAATTAGCAATTGAATACAATGACATAATCTTCTTTGACTGCTTCAAGAACTCAGTTTTTGTTCGAGTCTATGACTCGACCAAACACTTGGGGGCTACTCCTAACAGTAGCACTGGTCGCGCACTCGAAGTCCTTTCCGGTCCTTAAAATAAAATAAACAGAGAAATAAAAGAAGCAGTGGTGCCCTAGGCCTGCCCCTACCAGTTACCTCATGTTGCCAACCGAAGCTGTCCACCGGGAGCTCTGTGAGGCACCTAGCTCAGACGGCATCAACTGCACCACGGCCACCGCTGCCGGCAGGAGCTGCGAGTGGGAGCCGAGAGGGTTCGATCTCCTGCAGATCTCCACCTCCTCCTCGCCCAAATTGTATTGGGGACCTCAGTCGGGGGCAGCACAGCATTCTCCATCGCTGCCCCCCCCCCCACCGTCTTCACCGGTGACTGCGCATCCAACGGCTGCCTGCGCCGCCGCCGCTACATCTTTTCCCTGGCGCCATGTCCTAGCTCCTAGCTATGCGGGCTCCTCAGAAATACGGGTTCTGCAAGCAGCCTTTGGACAACGTAGTTAACGACCTTTAACGGCTATCATCACGTGGGCCATCTGCCCTTTCCATGTCAGCAGCATGGTGGGTCCGCTTTGTCGGAAACGTGATCAAACAAGCCTAAGACCGTAGTTACACGAATGTGATAGTTTTTTGCAATGATTAGACGCATAACTGGTAGTTTTTTTTTGGAAAGCTCTTGAATTGTGGTAGTTTTTTGAAGCCCTAGAATCAATTTGGTAGCAAAATGCAATTTGCTGAAGTTGGTAGTATATCTCTTGTTATCAAGTTATGCCGTCAGAGCTGTCGTCGGCAATGTCCAACAGATTGGAGACACGGGCCGAGGTCGGCAGTATCCGTTGATCGCACTTTTTTTTTTAATTGGGATCCAAAACTCTGAGATTTCCTGTGTCATCGCGATCAATTTTCCTAAAAAAAGGAGGGCCCAAAGGAACCCTTGAGGGATTCGATCTCCGACTCGGACTCGATTAATTTCCATCTCGACTCGTGTATATACATCCACAGCTACACCGCCGCCTCCACCGAATTCCAACAACAGGCTTGCAGAGCTAACCACCCATGGCTGCTAGCCAAGTCGTCGATGCCGCGTCAAACGGAAGACGGAAGAGGAGGCTGCGGATCAGAAGGCCGGCGAGACAGCAGCCGACGTCGACGAGTGCTCCGATGACGACGACGACGACGACTCGTTTATCCGGCACCTGAACCAGATCAGCAGGCTGAATCTGATGACGCCGGAGTGGATCGAGGAGATGAGGAAGATGCACTACGAAGAAATCGCCCTCCACGACAGGGTCTACGACGCCCTCCACAACGGAGAAATCGAGTCTGACTCGGACGACGACGATGACGGCACCGCCGCCGCCCAACGGAACAAACGGCTCTGGGCAGGCGTCGACTTGAGCGGCCTCAACATCGTCGGCGGTGAGTCCAGCGGCATGGACCCCGTCGCCGTGTACCCAGTCGGCATGTACCCCCCTGATTCGCGCCCTGAAGCAGAGGAGGAAGACAAGAGCCACGATGCTGCCGCTGCCGCTGCCGCTGCTGAATCATCATCAAGCTGATGCCCATGTGGCGGCCTATTTCTATGCTGTAGTTTAGAATTGATTATCATTGTTCGTCATGTTTGTAAGAAATAATATGTCCCCTGTCATATTCAGTTGTATAACCTGGCGCAGTTTCGGGGGTCCGCCCTTGTGTGGCGATTTGCGGGCGATTTGGTTGGCGATCGGGAGGCGATCTCCGATCTAGGTTTCTACTCCTCGGCGGCGGCGCTGGTACAGCTGCAGATCTCTGCCCCGGTGCTTGCGCATCTCCCCTTGTGGTGCTCTAGTTAATTACGTCTCCAACTTCCCATCCTTCCACATAAGCCTAGGGCGTGCGATCGTAATACACAATACCTAGTCTTGTTCTTGGTAGGGTGTGTCCTGTTGTTCTGAGATGGAGAAGGTGGAGGGCCTAATGAAGAATTTGAAGCTGTCGGTGGCGGAGAATAGAGGTCTGATATTGGGGATCAAGGATCGAGGCTTGGAGGAGGATACTTTCCCACAAGCACTGGGAAAGCTGATGTCGGAAAAATCCCCTTATTTAGAAGGAATGCGTGTCGCGTTGGGGAGGATTTGGTGCCCGCTGAAAGGTATCCGCTGCAAAGATTTGGGTGACAATGTCTTTCTGTTTACGTTCCTTCAAGCTTCGGGAAAGAGGAAAGCCCTACATGAGGGGCCATGGATGTTCGATAAGGAGTTGATTGTGATGCAGGATTTTGATCCAATGAAGTCTACGGAAGATTATGAATTCAATACTATACCTATTTGGATTAGGGTGTTCCGATTGCCTCTGGGTATGATGAATACGGTGGTAGGGGAGGGGATAGGAAAGGAAGTGGGAGCATTTTTGGAGGTGGATGCGGGTGAGGGTGGTCTGGCGATTGGCAAATATTTGCGTGTTCGTGTGCGAATGGATATACGTAATACGGTTATGCGGGGAATTACTGTGCAATTAGGGGAGAATATGCTTCCAAAGTGGTGTCCTTTTGAGTATGAATTTATGCCTGACTTCTGCTATATCTGTGGTATTATTGGGCATGGGGACAGAGCTTGCTCCATGAAGTTGGTTAAAGGAGAGAAACAACAGTATGGCAAATGGCTGAAAGCAGATATTCGTCGTAAAAGCTCCGAGGCGACTCCCCAACGGTGGTCAGATGGTAGGGGCAGCAGCTTGGGTTCGGGTGGCAGAATTCGACAAAGCAGAAGCGACAGTGATTCCTGGAAGAAGCCATCTGCCCCTAATGAAGGAAAGGGTGGGTTGGGGGAAGAGAAAGATGGGAAGAGTAATGAGGAGGCTGAGGTGACTAGTCCTCTGAAACTGCCACCGCCATCGACTGTGCCGCGAGCCCGTGCTGATGCTCGGGTTCAGTTAAAGTTCAGAGACCAGGTGGGGAAGGATTATGAAGGCAAGCAGGTGGTGGAAGGAGAGAGAGTTGATAGGCTAGCTGCTGTTGGGCCAGATAGTGGGGAGGTAGAGAGCGCGCCTGTAGCGGGGACCCAACATGGTACTGTTTCCAGGCCCATTATGCATGATCTTGGCGACCAAGTTACGTCGATCGGGAAGGAGCGGCTTCAATCAGTTTCTGCTGGCGGGAAGGAGATGGTTGGTGCTTCTTCTGTGCCTCTCATACAGGGGACTCGTAAATACAAGAAGCTGAAGGGTGGAAGGGAGGAGAAGGTGACTACTGGGGCAGATCATGGTATAGCTGTGGTTGCCGGGAAGGTGGGAGAAAAGAGGGGCCCTGTTCGGGTAGATATGGTGGAGGAAGAGGAGAGGGAGGCTAAGAAGGGGAAGCTGAGTTTGGGCGGTGAAGGGGTTGCTGAAGAGAAGGTTTCAACACCGTTGGCGGGGTTGTCGAAACAGCCCTGCGGAAAGCAATGAAGATAGTGGACAGAACTATCGGGGGCTTGGGAACCAGCCGTCAGTTCAGGGCCTTTTGGACCTCCAGAAGGCAGAAGAGCCTGATATCCTCTTCTTATCAGAGACGAAGCTTGATGAGAAGGAGATGGAGTGTTTTCGTTGGATTTTAAATATGCCCAATATGATCGTGCAAGATTGTCGAGGGCGTAGTGGTGGTCTTGTGCTTTTTTGGCGCAGAGGGGTGGATGTGAGCTTGCGATGGAAAGGGAGACACCACATTGATGTTGATGTGGTGGAGAGTGATGGTACGAAGTGGAGGTTCACTGGTTTATATGGGGAGTCTCGGACATGGCATAAGGAGAATGCGTGGAACCTTTTGTGGACTCTACACGTACAAGCTGATCTTCCATGGCTCTGCTTGGGTGACTTTAATGAGGTGATGTTTGCGCATGAGAAGTAGGGGGGCTGGCTCGAGCCCCTGGAAGTATGGAGGCTTTTCGGAATGCTTTGGAGGATACATGTCTGCAAGACCTGGGTTTTGTGGGTGATGCGTTCACGTGGAGGAATAATTGGCACCTTGCCGACGGCTATATACGTGAAAGGCTTGATCGTGCAGTCGCTAACGTGTCCTGGAGATGCCTTTTCCCACTGTACAAGATAATAAACGGGGATCCACGTCATTCAGATCACCGTCCGGTAATTGCAAAGTTAAATGCACAAGCAATGCCACCACAAATCCATGGGAAGGAACCAATCTTTCGGTTTGAGGCAGCTTGGCTGCAGGAGGAAGAGTGTAGTGCAGTTGTTGAGGAGGCTTGGAATTCAGCATTCGAAGAAGGGGCTTGTCGGGTGGAGGATGCGGTGAGGAGTGTGGGAAGGAAGCTATGGAGGTGGGACAAGGAGGTTTTGGGCAAGTTGAAATGTAGAATAAAGAAGGCTAAAAGAGACATGGAAAGGTGCAGAAGGGCTCCAATTAATCAACAGAACGTGTCTCGTGAACAGGTCCTGTGATATAAATTAAGTCGTTTGGAGGATCGACATAACACCTATTGGCAACAACGTGCCCATGCAAATTGGCTTAAATATGGAGATCGGAACACAAGCTATTTTCATGCCTATGCCTCGGAGAGGAAGAGAGTGAACTCAATAAAGAAGTTGAAGAGAGAAGGAGGGGGCGTAGTGGAAGGAGAAGAGGAGATAGGATCTTTTATTACTAACCACTACAAAAGTTTGTTCATGTCTTCTGCAGATCCTATAAATAATGATTTACTCCAACATGTGCCAAGTTTGGTGACAGAGGAGATGAATGTTTCTCTCATCAGTGAGTTCTCAACCAAGGATGTGAAAGAGGCACTTGATTTGGGAGATTTGAAGGCGCCAGGTCCTGATGGTATGCCAGCTATTTTCTATAAAAAGTTCTGGCACATGGTGGGGCCGAAAGTTTAGGGCGAGGTCATTGATGTGCTTAATGGAGGGGAAATGCCAAATGGGTGGAATGAGACCACTATCATCTTAATCCTGAAGGTAAAGAACCCAGAGAATATTACGGAGTTCATGCCTATTAGTCTGTGCAACGTTCTTTACAAGATGATCTCGAAGGTCCTTGCGAATAGACTAAAAGTTGTTCTTCCACATATTATTTCCCCAACCCAGTCCGCTTTTGTCCCAGGGTGTATGATTACAGACAATGTTCTTCTAGCTTATGAGATCACTCACATGATGCATAGGAGGAAAGGGGGTCGGGATGGGCTGGCTGCAGTCAAGTTGGATATGAGCGAGGCCTATGACCGTGTTGAGTGGGGCTTTCTTGAAAGGATTATGAGTAAGATGGGATTTGGTACTCAGTGGGTCAAGTTGATTATGAATTGTGTTAAGACGGTCTCATATCGAGTGAAGGTGAACAGATCACTTACGGATGCTTTTTCCCCCGAGAGAGGACTTCGTCAGGGAGACCCGCTGTCACCGTATCTTTTCATCCTGTGCGTAGAGGGTTTTTCTGCATTGCTTCATCATGCCGAGGAGGAGGGTACTTTGGAGGGAGTCCGACTATGTCCTGCTGCGCCAAAGATTAATCATCTTTTATTTGCGGACGATTCCCTGATTGTTATGAAAGCAAACATGAAGAATGCAGAAAAGCTGAGGGAGATCCTTGCTCTTTATGAGCTACAATCTGGTCAGATGATAAATCCTGAAAAATCTTCAGCCATGTTCAGTAAAGGAACTTCCAATAGAAACAAACGGGCGGTTCTTAGTGTGCTTGGCATTTTGCGTGAATCTCACAATGATCGATACCTGGGGCTGCCGTGCATTTGGGGGCCTCAAAGAGGAAAGAGTTTGAGTACCTAAAAGATCGTATTTGGCAACGTATACAGGGCTGGAAGGAGAAGCTTCTGTCTAAGGTGGGCAAGGAACTTATGATCAAAGCGATCGCACAAGCGATCCCTACTTATGCAATGTCCTGTTTCGACCTTACCAAGGCCTTATGTGATGATATTAGTGCGATGATCTGCCGCTACTGGTGGAATCAATAGGATGAAAAGAACAAATGCCACTGGATTGGTTGGGATCTTATGACTCGATCGAAAGAGGATGGGGGAATGGGGTTCCAAGACCTACATATGTTCAATATTGCAATGTTGGCCAGACAAAGTTGGCGTCTTTTACAAAACCCGGATTCTCTCTGTTGTGTGGTGCTAAAGGCTCTATATTTCCCGAATACTTCTATCCTGGGTGCAGTTGGTAAGACCGGTATGTCCTACACATGGCGGAGCATTCTTAAAGGACTTGAGTTACTGAAGGAAGGTATAGTCTGGCGTGTTGGATCGGGGGAAAATATTGAGGTGTGAGGCGATCCCTGGATTCTGAGGGGTTCTACTCGACGGCCTAGAACTCCCGATGAGTTGGATGAAGTGATTCATGTGTTTGATCTACTGAATCAAGGCACTGGACAATGGGATGAGGAAGTGGTTTGGGCTCAATTTGGAGCTGAGGATGTCGAGAATATCTTGGCTATTCCTGTTAGAAGTGGGACGGAGGATTCTGTAGCGTGGCATTATGATAAAAAATGTGTCTTTTCTGTGAAATCTGCTTATCATCTTGGTATGAGTTTAAAAGAGAGCCAATTTATGCATGATGCGGGTTCTTTTGCCACCCCTTCGGCTAGATCGCCCCTGTGGAAGAAAATCTGGAGCTTGAAACTCCCTGCAAAACTAAGGATTTTTATATGGAGATTCTGTCATAATAGTTTGCCTTTACGTCTTAATATCAAGAGGAAGAAGGTGGACTTAGACACTAGATGCCCCATGTGCTGGCTCTTGTATATACAATGTAATGTTTCCGTGGGATCCTCATCCTCAAGGATGATGAAGTTCTAGCAAGGTGAAAATATCCACCAGTTCATCAAACTGCAGCTTGTCTACATGTGCTAAACTTGAACTTGCATGGATTCACGTCCATCACCCGGGATTGGCCCGCACCACTTCCCGGAGGTCGCCACGCATCAATGCAAGCTGGTCCCATCGCCGGTACTCCGGCAGGAACACGCGTTCCGCTACCTCCATCGTGAAAGGCTCACTGGTGGTCACGTGACGGTTGTAGAAAGGGCGACGCGGCCCGGGGCGCAACGTGTAAATCTGCGGGCGCCCCGGAATCAGAGACTCTAGCGGGTTCGGCCACCATGAGAGTGGCAGGCGCTCGGGCACCTAGCCACGGAGCTCGTCGGGACGACGACGGCGGCCAAGCATGATGTGGTTTTGTGCCTGGGTGGCGCGGGTCTGGTCGAAGATATCTAGGCGCCCTCCCCTTTTTATGGCGGCGCCTGGACGCGGCGGGAGACGCCTAGAACTCGCGTGAAAGAAAGGCGGGAGACGACGTGGTGGCGGGAAGACACAGAAAATTTCGCCGGTGTTGGTGATGGCCAAGCGCGGACAAATGGGTTGCACCGCTGGGCTCGATCAGCCAGACATACCGGATCCCGATCCAAAAGCAACCGTGGACCGACCCAAACGAACAGAAATGGACTATTGGGTCAACCGAGGACTACGACACTGACCGACGGAACGCGCATGCAGCATGCTGTGGCGGCGTGGGGTGCCATGTCATCGAGGGCACACCATAGAGAGCGGAGGATGACAGTGGGTGACGGTGGTGGTAGGGAAAAGTCATGGTAGGGAAGCCTTGGGGCTAAGCTAGGGGTTGGAGCAGGCTCCTGCTCCTCTTCTTCCTATGCGTACTCTGCTGGAGTGACTGCTGTAAAACATTGTGAGAGTTAGACAAATTGTTGCAGAAAAAACAAAGGACTGGACTATGCGTCCTCCCGAGGACAGGAGCCTATGCAGCCTCCGATTCCTCCTCTTGCCACGTGTTCCTTTTTCAAAATGCCTAGTTTAGCTTCTGCGTAGCAAAAAAAAAATTAGTCTACTTATAGCAAGTTATATTATTGTAGCAAAACCGAATTCGATGGAGAACTCGCCGGAGAGTTCGTAGCATTTTCTTTTGCTACTGTCGAAAACCCGAAGATCTTGTAGCGAAAAATTCTTCTAATGATGCAAAGTCACATAACATATGGAGCAAAATAATTATGCTATTGAAGCATCGTAGCAAATTCTTTCTGGCGAGGTGCTCCAATGAGACTCTTTATGATGCAAAACAGGGCACCTGATGGTTGTAGCAAAAACATTCTTCCTATGATGCGAATCCATGTAACATTTGTAGCATAATTTGTCTTACTAAGATGCAAATCCTAAGCAACAATTGTAGAAAAACAATTCCTATAATGCAAAACCATAGAATGGTCGTAACAATGTCGGAAATCGCTCGCAGCACTGTCGCCACCAACGATTGTCATAGCCTCCATCATCGGAGAAAAACGGTTGTCGTCCCTCCAAAGAGCAGGTAGCATCTCCCCCGACGCTGGTAGCATCGACAATGACCTCTTGTAGCAT
This sequence comes from Avena insularis, assembly GCA_023614405.1. NCBI lineage: Eukaryota > Viridiplantae > Streptophyta > Magnoliopsida > Poales > Poaceae > Avena > Avena insularis. The sequence continues at coordinate 105,207,631 of CM042694.1, forward strand.
CCCCACCCTCCACTGGCAGCATCCCGAATTTGGCTAGAAGGACCGCGATCGATGGCCGGTACCATTGCCGCCCTCCCTTCACAGGACCATCGTACACCATATGCAGCTTGTCCGACCACCGCACGTAGCACCTCCGTCGTGGCTTCGCAGCACCAACCACTGTCGCATGTAGCTCCACCGAGCACCACTCGTAGCACCTCTGATGTGGCTTCGCAGCATCGACCATTGCCGCATGTTGCTCCGCCGACCACCGCTCACAGCATCTTCGCCATGGATTTGCAGCATCTAAGTTGAGGGGTCAATGTTGTTGATATCGTGTAGCACCGTACCATGGTAGCAGACTTGCCCTGCTACCGCACCCCATGGTAGTCCGCACGGAGGAGGCCGACTAGAGAAAAATAACAGCTGAAGGTCGTGCGAAGCTCGGCGAAGGGATGGACGAGGGCGCCACGGTGCCAACCGTCGAGGAGGAGGCCAACGCAAACCTCGATGGTGGGTAAAGGCCCGGTAAAACAGAGGGGCAAATTGATAGAACCGTTGGTGGCAACATCTTACACCATTTGTTCTGCCCGTCACACACTGGCCCACCGCTGTGTGGCGAAATCGCCATCGCTAGCTAAACCCGCCGCCCAAATCCTGCAACTGCTCAAAGCATCACTATTGTAGCAAATCCAGAAAACAGTGGTAGCAAAAAAAATGTGATAATGTAGCAAGAAAAGACCTCGCCAGAGACCTCGTAGAAAAAGTTTGTGCTATTGTAGTAAAATCCAAAAATGTTTGCAGCGAATAAAATATCATATTATAGAAAATCCGACTTTTCCGTAAATCTCGTCAGATACCTCGCCGGAGCTCTCGTAGCAAAATCAATATACTATTGTAGCAAAACAACTGAACATGTGTAGCAAAAAAGTTGTAATAAAATTCGACACACGTAGCACCGTTGGAGGTCTCGAAGCGTCGCCACTAGCCTCTTGTAGCACCGGCCACCGGCTGTATGTAGCAAAGCCCGACACCTTTTGTAGCACCACCGCTAGGCGCACGTAGCACTGCCGTTGAAGCTACCATTGGAGGGGGCGGAGCTGCAAATTACATACAGGGATCCCTACCATGGAAGGGAGGCGGACTTCGACGAGGGCGTGACGGCACTGGCCACAACCACAGGACGAGGGGCCGAGGGGGGCGAGATCCCTTGCGGTGTTGGAGAAGACCACGGCGTGGCGATGGGGCGGTCTTGGCCAGCGGCCGGTGCCAGGCCGGCGGCACAACCCTAGGGGCAGCCGGGGTGCGGCAGTGGTGCTCCTACTAGGAGAGCATCCTGAGGCAGCTGGGGTCGTCATCCGGCGGTCGTCGGCGAGCAGCATCCAAAGGCGTGGCTCAGGGGCAGAGCGCGCAGCGGCGGTGGAGGCGCGCGACGACCGACGGCAAAGGAGAAGGGAGCATAGGTGCGGCCAGCTCTTGCGGCGTGCGGGTCTGCAAGGTTTCCATCGGAAATCAGATGGAAAAAGACAAGGGAGAGAAAGGGAGTGGGGCCCACCACGGAGCTCACCGTGCAAGAGGCAGCGACCCAGGGGATCGTATCCCGGCGCATCTATATCCTTTTCCTTTATGAAATGCGTGCATTTCTTTAGATGTGTGAACACTTATATTCATTTACATACATGTGAACATATATGTCGACGTACGTAGTAATTTATGTCTAACATCACGGACATTTTTATACTTATCAAAATGATTTACTATATGAGAGTAAATAAATAAATATAATTTGGAAGTGTTCTCTAGAACACGAATCGTTTTTCTTTCTTTTTAGGGCAAAAATTTAGAACACGTAGGTGATTCGCCTGACTGGGCTTGGTGTGTCTGAAAGCGATGAGCAGCGTGGGTGCCCAAGAAAGAGTAGGCCCAACGCAATCCTTAACGGACTCGATTTCCGACTCCGTCCAGGTCCCAGCCTAGGGCTCGAGCCGGATCCTGTATATAGATCCACCGGGACACCGCCGCCCGCCTCCATCGCAAACCAAATTTCCCAATCCAAACAGCGCATACCTCGACATCGAGAGCTAACCACCCATGGCTATGTCTGCTAGGAAAGACGACGAGGCGTCCAAACGGACGGCGGCAGAGGAAGTCTCTTCTTCTCCGGAGGCTACGGATCAGAAGCCCGACGAGGCGGTGGCTCCAGCGGCGGAAGTCGACGCTGAGTGCTCCGATGACGAGGCCGACCCGGTGATCCGGAACCTGAACCTGATGAGCAGGCTGAAGCTGATGACGCCCGAGTGGATCGAGAATAGGAAGAAGCAGCACTACCAAGACATCGACCTCTATAACAGGGCCTACGACGCCCTTGAGAACGGAGACATGTCGTCGTCGGACGACGAGGCCGATGTGGCCGAGTACCAGGAGTGGAGCAAACGGCTCTGGGCATCCGTCGACTGGAGCGACCTCAACACCGCCGGCGGTGAATCCCGCGGCATGGACGCGGAGGCCGTGTACCCTGCTATTCTGCAACCGGGAGAAGAGGACCAAGATGATGATGCTGCTCCTGCTGCTGACTCTGCAAGCTGAAGAAACCATCAAATGCACTCGTTTCTCTATCTTCTATCGTGGGCTATTTCTATGCTGTAATTTACAACTATTTGTGTTAATCTTTGTAGAAAATGATTTGTCCCTCAACATATTCTCAGTTTGATGATTATACTCCTATTGTCGTTTTTCTCTATCTATTCAAATTAATCTGCTGGAATTATCATGCAATTCTATCGTCGCGGAATGCTTTTCTCATTTGTCTTTGTTTTCTATCTCATTGTACGTCTACACCATGAACTAGATCATCATTTGCAAAAAGAAAGATTGTAATTATCATTGATTATCCTTTCAATTATGCCTCGTAATTACTACTACCAGTGACCATCTATTTTTACCTTACTTGGCATACCTTTTGGCTCACATGTTTCCGATCGAAGTCTTGTATCCCTAGCTATGGCAACAAGAACATGAAAGAAGTTCTTTCAAATCTTGAAAATGAAGGACTACCATATTTTTTACATCAAATTGATCGGACTGTGTTGTTTAGAAAAAACTCTACGAAAGAGATATTTGTACCTTCAGGTTTGAAGCAAAGGGGCTATTTGGCCATGACAATGCATAAAATCCAAGTCACTAAGTACGTTTTTGGTTTGTTTTTTAGTTGTTTAGCAGATATAATGTGTACTTAAATTGGCAGATGAAATGACTTCTCATAGATTTCGGACAGTAGTTAGGAGCTTTTGAATCGTCTTAACTCAGCCATAGCTACATAAGCCTCGACGGAATCCCTCCAGGACAAATGAATTGTCCGACTGAATTGTCCTACGTATAGCGCCTTCAGTCGACCTCCCATAGCAAGTAGTACACCATATCCCCCTGTTGCTGAGGGTACAGAAGGACTTGGTCGTGTGCAAACAATTGCCTTATATGTTGTAGACTGTCTCATGTTTATATACTGGCTCTCCAACCTTTTATTACCTTTTATATGTATGGCACACCAGGTACCACAGAGGAGGACAAATACACCACATACACAGAGGGTGGGCCGGGATGATCACTGAGTCTGACTATGATACGAAGCTGACCGTCAACTTAGAGTACAAGACAAACAATGTACATAACCAGAATATCTGGAAAACTATTTTGTCACCAACTAGGATTCTACTTAATTGGTAACCAATTCTGGCCCGTTGGTCCGATGTACACCTACCCTCCGATGTGACCAACTGATGTGAAGGGCTCTTTGGCCATGGAGTTCTTCGCGGTTTCCAATGAGCCCCGTAGTCATCAACCGTGATCCAGCTTTCTCCGTTAAGGAAACGTATGGCTCGGTTTTTCTGGATCCACTCGTTTGCATCATGATTTTTTTCTTCTATATGTTAAAAGGGAAAACGTGGCATAGACAATGAGTGGCTTACTCTCCCCTGACATCCTAAAGTATATTAGTTAGACGAAATATTATTAAATGGAGCCTTTACATCTGCACTATGTTTTTTACACACTCTAGAATCTCAACTAGGATACTTGTTAGAGTGCATATTTTTAGCACTCCGGTAAGATCCTTAAGGATGCCAAAATAGTCACAAACACGCACATACACCCATAATTCATCCCAATGAAGGAAGTAAAACCTTGAGGGTGCGCAATTGATTTTTATATGTTCCTATCTACATAATTTAATTTAATAATAGGTTTTGAAAAGTCACTGCCCCAAATACGAAACAAAACTCTTCCATTGCAAACAAAACATATTCATGGTTTCAGATTTATTGAGAGTATATTTTCTACAAGATTTTAACATTGTGCAATAAAAATATTCTATCTCAGCATTTAGCCGCATTGTTGTATTCTTAAAACTAAGTCGTATGTTGAGAATGTAACATGTAAAAAAGTTTACTGTTAATATAAGAATACTTGACGAAGTGTGATGCAGTGAAAGCTGGTGGCTATAGAATAACTTCTATAAATTAAATTACAAAGCGAGTACTAGATGTGATCTAAATAAAGAGTATTTCAGGTATCATACCAATGACGAGGAAATGTATTTTTTGGTCAAAAGGAACTCAGAGAAAATGCTTTTTTGTCAAAAGGACTCAAATCTTGCTATCACACAGAAAAATAGAAAAATAGTTATAATTATGAAAAAACTAGACTATTAATCCCATATGAGTCACTAGTATAGATGGTATTTTCAAGTAACGCCACCATTGTATCTGACTAGTAAGTATTACAACTACAACGGAATGGTTAACTAAAACTGCCCACTGCTTATGATAGCAAGATGACCCATGCTATCTATATCTGACTAGTAACTGATTTAACTATAATGGAATGAATAAAACTGCAAACTATGTGAGTTCCTCGGTTTGACTTCCTCGTTTGGTCTCGAGGAGGAAATACCAGGATAGCTATGCTTTGGTGTTACTACCATGTTGGTTCCGATAGGTTTTACTTATCCCCCTCTAATAGTCCATAATTGTATCGAATCTCTATAGGATGTGTAGTGCATGCTTCGCTGCCGCTTCAGTCCATAATACCTATGTAGCCGAGAGCCGCCGAATTCTAGACTCACTGTGTACTGGCCTCAATATTGACCGCTCCTTTTTTACTTTTCCCTTTGTCGGCACTTCTTTTGTTTTTAACAGTGTAAGTTCGATGTCGTTAGCAGGGTTACCCTTCTGATTTGACCTGTGCAGTGTTATGGACGCCGTTGGTTATTCTTTAGGACTATTATTTCAATTTTCTTCTTATCCGTACTCGAATGTTGTATCATTTGCAAGGTGATTTGGATCTTTGTACGTATATCCATATTCTTGAGTCTTTGAGTCACTTTTGTATATATATATATATAGGAAAAATACATATATATATATATTTGTGGGTTCATCGTGAAGTATTGTGTAATGATATTACTTCGTTTTTCACCCGCACGCAAGTGACTAGTGGGTATCTTTGAATCGTTTCTATGCGGGTTTGGCGGGCATCGATAAACTTGCATAGGGCCGATTCGAGGGTGTTAATAGACTTTTTAAATAAAAAATATATATTTCACCAATTTTTAGAAAAGGAAATATTTTCTCACATTATTAGCTTATAATATCACACACTCAATTATATTTGGTATATATGTAATTTACACATCTTGTTACGGCCACATAATTTGACTGGTTTATATTTTTCAAAACAAATACACATGCATAGACATACACAGTCCTTTTTATGTTGGCTAGGGGTGATCTCATTCTGTTTCTAAGGGACTGATGTTAACTTTTGCATCCAAACGGCGTTGCTACTTGCTAGGAACGAAATGCAGAATGGTTTTACCGATGTGGGCTCACCGGAACATGGTTTACATATAGATAGATGGGGCATCGAGCCATCGACGCATTGTCGACAACTAAAGTGCCGTTGGCTCTCACCATCATCATAGCCTATGCAATCCTATATGCTGACTTGCTGGCACAACTAAGAACATAGCAGAGAGGCTAGCTGGTTAATATTGGGGAATTTGTTGATAAACTCTATATTATCTCAGTTCCAAAATAAAAGTTGTTTTAGCCAAAGACACACGAATTAAAGGGTAATGAATGGACCATCCCATTTATTAGGTAGGGGCAGGACCATAAAGTTGCCGTGGTAGAACAATAAGTATTTTTAAAAGGACTTGTGCGTGTATATATATTACATGGAACATTTTTTCCTCCAAGAACCTGAGTTTTATTTTGGACCACTAGATCTCCATACAATAGTGGATAGCCCATCTTCTTCCTTCTGCCCAGCACCTTCTTTCTATCTGGACTCATCTCTCAACCCGCACTCACCCCCACCATGCCCTCCTCTCTCATGTGTGCCGGACGGATCTGCTGCCGCGGCCGTCTACTCCCTGATTAACCCATCAACATGGTGCCCCCACCCGACAAGTGGTGCCGCATGAGTTAATGCAGTGGTTGTCGACTTGGCTAGCATCTCTGTTGTTTCTCCCTTGTACATGGTAATGGGATCAAATGGGATCCAAGGCTATTTTTTAATCGCTTTGCTTCTCGATCCGATCCGAGCGCTAGCTTCCGCTCCAAAGGGGAGCCTTCTCTACCACTCCTCCTCTGACTCCTCTCCACGAATTATGCTCACCGGATCAACTTTAGCACGTGCTGGATCACGCAAACCAGAGTGTTCAGCGCACAATCATTGTCGACTTGGCTCGTGCCTCTCGTTTCTCGCTTGTTCAAAAAAAAATAGTACAAGAAACTAAACCATCAAATATTGTGAGAGGAAGGAGTACCACAAAGCAAAACTATCTTATTTTGTGTACGTAGTACTACTTGTTGTAGACCATAATTGCTAATAATTTCGTTTTGTTTTTATTTACAATCTCAGAAAAATTAGGTGCGCCTCTCCCAATTTTGATGGTGTGAAGACGATCGACACTCTACCACCATGGTCGTTCCATTTAATTCGGTTGTTGTATCTAATTATGCAATCCAGATCTAGTGTTTATTTCCAGCATGTGACATGTTGTCGACTCTAGTCTAGTGAAAAAGACAATTCCATGAGTGAGATCTACTAATATACATCGCCGGCCGGGCCGGGCCGGGCCGGGCCTCTATAATAAATAGCAGCACCAGGCCCGAAGGTAGCTAGACATCCATCCGCCATGTCGAACATGGTCTCATCCATGGCAGCTTTGGCTCTGCTGGTGGCAGCCCGTTCTTCACCCCCTCCCTCTCCCTGCAGCAGGCTTCACGTGCCCTGGAGCACCATGGCTTGGATGGCGAGGCACTACTGATGCTAGGGAGGTTCCATGGGTGGATGGCGGCGCACGGCCGGTCGTACGCCACGGTGGAGGAGAAGCTGCGCCGGTTCGAGGCGTACCGGAGCAACATGGAGTTCATCGAGGCAGCGAACCGGGACAGCCGGATGAGCTACCGCCTCGGCGAGACCCCGTTCACCGACCTCACCCACAACGAGTTCATGGCCATGTACGGCAGCAGCAGCAGCAACCCGTTGTCGGAGACGATGGTTATCACGACTCGCGCTGGCCCCGTCCACGAGGGCACCACCGTCGAAGAGCCGCCGCCGCGCCGTGCCAATAACCTGACGGCGCCCGCGGTGCTGCCTCTGAGCGTCGATTGGAGAGACAAAGGCGTCGTTACGCCACCCAAGTTTCAAGGGACCTGTTGTAAGTAGTAACATGCATGCATCACGATATTCCGTTTAGAAATATTAGGTTCAAGAGGTTCAGAGTAAACCTATACACTAAAAAGCGTCTAGATATATTTATTTCATAAAGCTAAAATGTCTTATATTTCTAAATTGAAGAAGTGTTTATTTATTCATTAATGCACGAGGTACGCAGGCACGTCACTGACATATAATTGTGTGTGTGTGCCTGTGCAGCGTCCTGCTGGGCGTTCACGTCGGTGGCGACGATTGAGAGCGCGCACGCAATCAGCACTGGCGGATCTCCGCCAGTGCTCTCGGAGCAGCAGCTGGTGGACTGCGACACTCTCAACCACGGCTGTAGCAGCGGCTGGATGGACAAGGCCTTCAAGTGGGTGATCAAGAAGAACGATGGCGGCATCACCACGGAGGCGGCGTACCCCTACACAGGCAAAAAGGGCAAGTGCCAGACGGGCAAGCCGGTCGCCGTGACGCTCAGCGACTACAAGAAGGTTACGCCGGCCGGCAACGAGGCGGGGCTCATGGAGGCCGTGGCCAAGCAGCCCGTCGCCGCATCCTTCGACTACAGCGACCCCTGCTTCAAGCACTACATCGGCGGCATGTACGACGGCGGCTGCTCCATGTCCGGTGTCTACACCAAGGGGGCGTGCCAGACGGCGCAGAACCACGGGCTGGCCCTCGTCGGCTACGGAACCAAGCCGGATGGGACCAAGTACTGGATCTGCAAGAACTCGTGGAGCGACAAGTGGGGCGACAACGGCTTCATCTACCTCCTCAGGGACTCGCCGCCATTGGGCCTCTGCGGCATTGCGGCGCTCCCGTTTTACCCAATCATCTGATCTCGCAGCGCCAGGGGCCGTGCACCTCCATCATATTTATACTTATTATATGAAATAATGATAAATAATTGCACGGTACCTCTATTAATTCATCACTTGTATACTCTATATATAAATGTAAAGGTTCGGCTGCTACACATGCACCATCCTTGCCTGCATAATAGTAAACAATAAGCAGTGACATATATGTTACTCCTTCCGTTTTAAATTATAAATCTTTTTGACTTTCCTAAATTCATTCATAGCAAAATTGGTATGCACCTACATATATAATACATACATTATGGTCGGTTTAATTACTATGTACTATTTAGAAAAAATCAAAACGACTTGCTATTTGGGGTGGAGGAAGTACCTCCGTTCTGTTTTATTTAAGTAGTAAAAGGCACCAGCGGTACATGAACTAGAGAGTGTCATCCATGACTCCAATCTCCCAAAATACACATCGGAGTCCCTAAACTTGCTATATGTGATACTCAAATCTCCATAACCCACCTTAAATTTCGTGTGGCGTGCTGACTAGGATGCTAACGTCTGGTGCGGAGGAGTGAGAGCAAGAGAGGCAGGAGGGCGGGCAAGGGGTAGAAGGAGGTGATCGCCAGCGACCATGGTGAAGAGGATGAGAGAGCGGAGTCGGGATGAGCTCTGGTGGTGTTGTCAGGGCACTACTCGGTGGACCGTCAGGAAATTCATGAATTCCCTAGTGTTGCTATTTGCATCATAAAAAGGTTTGCGCCCTAGGTTCCAATCCTAGCAACTACACAAGCCAATTCTAGGAAAGGTAAATGAGGAAAGTAGGCACAAAATAAATGCGGAAGTAAAGGTATAGAGGAGCAAACCGCCGTGACGACAAGGCGGCATATCCCTAGGTATCGAGAAGCTACGCTTCTCACTAGTACTTGTTGTAGGAGCCCCACACAAAGGGTATGCCCGCGCAAGGGCATTAACTCTCCGGACAGGTAACTCCGTACGATAGCCGATGGGCCTTCCCCACATGCAAGTGGGTCTCTGCTTAGCCTCTCCCGAACGCGCCTTGCCGCTTCTCAATTGGGTAGAGCTTTTGGCACCTCGTCGTGGGCCTCTCCTTCCACTCACAACTGTAGGCGGCCTCTCCACAAACTCGGTTGGAGGGTCTCACAAGACTTTCTTATTGCCAACACAACTTAATGGTGCGCGCAAGCACCGACACATAGGATTTGTGAAAACCTCGCCTAACTCTAAGCTAATCCATAAAGCAATGCGCTAAAAGAGCTAAACTAGCACAAATCAAGGCCTAAGCCTTATGCTAATTCTCCTAATCTTCTCTTAAGAACTTTGGTGGCTACAGCATGTGTGTCTGATGGCCTGAAAGTGCACAGATTTGTCAGATTACACAGTTGGTTGCTGCTATGTAGACTAACATAGGATCCCTTGATACCGGTGTTGCAAGTATTGGTGCGGAGGAGAGTATTCTTTTCAACTCCTGGAGTGTTGCGTCAGCTTCTTCCTTCCATATGAATTTGTCCGCCTTCTTGAGCTACTTGTAGAGTGGCAAAGCCTATGTCATCTTCTTACCGTTGCAGTGGAGAGGTCACATATGAAGATTCCATCGAAAACGGAGGATATCCGGCTCTAGAAACGAAGACTTAAAGAATCTCTGGCTACATCATGAAGATGGAGTGGATTGCATGGTTCTTTGAGAGACCTTCGAGATATTGCTTGATGAATTGCCGACATCACATAGACGGAGCATTCAAGACCATAAGGCAAGATGTCACAAGATCTCAAAGTCCACCGGACGCTACTGTTGGGGATATGCTAAATGGGTATCCTCATAGCATGTCTCTAATCTGGATAACCCGAATGGCCCACAATTGGTAGCAACACCCATGGCCTGCTGGACGGTCCAGTTAGACGAAACCAGAAGGGAGTCCCATGCCGGATAAAGGAAGGCTACGCAGGAGTCACCGACGTACTCAGAGCCACACGAAGACTAGTTTGTATTAGTGCAGGACTCTTTACCTTGTCCGGTAAGGTCCTTTCCCTGTAACCCTAGATCCTGGTGCCTTTATAAATCGGACCTATGGGAGCCTTAGGGCAACACTTAGAATGTACAACGTACAACACCTCGCATAGCGAACCAATCTCTATAACTCAGCGTATTGCCATTATAGTGATTTATAGCAGGAGTAGAGTTCCGCCACCGTTGTGGGACTTGAACCTGGGTAAGCTGTGTTACCTCGTACCCGCCAACTCTCCGCCTTACCCCATGTCTCTAAACACTCTGTGAGGACCCCTCCATGGCGTACTCGTTGGCAATACCACGACATATTTCATGGAAGTATTATTTCCAGTGTTTATATCATATCCCAATGAAGAGCCTAGGTAAGTGTTTATCTGTAGCGTTTTTATCGCACCCAAGGTGTCACAGGTCTTGAATGAATTGACTGCAAGAATTGAAATGAAAAGTGGTGAATGTGGATGAAGGGGTTTTTTATATTGAATGTGCAAGAAAGTAAAGTGCGTAAAAGTAAACAACTCGAAGAATTGTATTGAGTTCATGTAGACGAAAGATTAGACGCGGAAAGATACGGTTCATGATGATAGTGAATGTGGCAAATGGAATGAGTGTGATAAGTGATTAGAATACTTCTTATTGATATGTAAGTAGGCAAGCAACCCAAATGAGAGTCAAGACTGCCCTTGGTAGTTTTCATCTAACTCTAGTGATCCTTTTGCATGTTATCAAATCCATGGTCAACACATCTATTAAGGTCGTTAGACCAGATCAAAGCAATAAGCTTAGTGGTTCCTTGTTGTCATGAGCTATACTAGATCCTCTTTGATATCGGATGTGTCACTCGGGGGTCGCCGATTCACTAGTAAACAAGCTCATGTCTATGAGTTCTCAAGATCATGTTATTTGGGCCCTTAAATTAGACAACAACATTAGGCACACATAGACATTCATTCTTACATATAATAATCACAACTATAATCACAAATGGATGAAATAAGGTAGGCACATCACATCTTACCAATTTCCTACAGCTCCCACGCCTATGGGGATCTACTCACACATGAAAGGAGAAAAGCACAATGATATTATGATAATGTAAATTGAGTTCATCTTGATATTACCGTAGCAAACCACAATAGTTGAAGATCAAATCAAATACAAACCAAAATAGGAATAGAGGTTCAAATCCCTAATCTTACAAGTATGATTCTCTCTCCCACAGTACAAGTGTGGAATTATGGATGAGTGAATGGTCTAGAGGTGGCAGATTTGGGTGAGAGTCGATGGATTTCTTCTCCTTTAGATCTGAGTTCCTCTGTCTTGGGTGTTTCTTGGCGACTGCGTCTGCAATTTGATGCTGGTGTCTTCATGAAAAGTGCTTGTATTGATTAAGAGGAGGTGACGACGTGTACTACAGGCGCACGGTATGGGCGCGCTTCAGTCATACTGACGCCCGCTAAAGCTCCTGTAACATCCAGATCAATTTGGCTTCAATTAAAGATTTGCTTATTTCGCTCTAACTAGCCAATAAATGGCCTGGGATCTTCCATAAATGATGAGTTTCTAAACTTCACAATTTAAAACAAGGTTTCGCTCTAGGAAGGGAATGTGACAATATGACTACCATCTAGAGATCCTTTTATAGTCCACTTCCCTAGGAAGAAGAAGGACAATCCTAATGATGATGATGGTGTAATCACTTTGATGGCAACAAATTGCTTCTAATGAAACCAAACGGTCAGATAAAAACATGGTTGCGCACGAACGAAATCCATCCAATCCGGTGAACTCTGGCATGTCGTGCATTGGAGTTCACCAGTGGAGACTTTCGGAACTCGACACTCTAGCCAGAGGGGGGACACCAGCACCCAGTAGATCCTTGTCACGAGAGGGATCCTAGGACCAGACACCCTTTATTCAAAGCCATACCAGTGGCCCCCACGCCACCCACCGGCAACCTGCAGGATCTGCCTCACCGAGCTTAATTGATTTCCATGGCCAAAGATGTGCAAGGAGGCGATAGAGCAGGGTCGGTCCTACAACGGAGCCGGCCACGATAAGGTGAGGAGGATATGCGGAAATGAGAGGTGAACCACCCGGATCAGAGATCTAGGGTTCATCCCTTGCCGACCCGAAGCCTAACCCCCAACACCGGTCAAGCGTCGCCTAGGAGGACCTCCGCCACCACCCCAGCTAGGGACGCCGCCTTGATCGCAGCTCGTCGACGCGCTGGTCGTTCCCGCCCAATTGACCGTCAGCCTTGCAAGCCTAACCCGTCGGTCGGGCTAGAGGTGCGACCTTTGCCATGAGGGCAGCGACAACAGGCGAGAGGTGGGAGAGGTGCGAGGCGCATGCAGGGGGCCTGACACACGAGGTGCCTAGTAACTGCTTTTACGGTATGTGGTTCTCCTAAGGTTCCGCCACCACAACAACCCATCATATGACCTCGTAAACCATTGGATGAAAAGTTTTAGTGTGGGCCAAATTTGACCACAAAGTCTATCCACCTGCGTAACCCTAGTGTAGCACATATATGCTCGTGTGTTGGGACGGTAGCAAAATTTGACATCTATTCAATTGTTCAAAGAACATGAAAATGTAAAAGGCCCATCTAACATAATACTACTACTCATCATCTAAACGTCCAAAGTACACCGGCGACCAGCGAATGAGAGCTACATCTGCATGGTCAGCACAACTCACCGAGGGGCAAAATTGAGCAAAAGAAGTCGTTAGAATAACTATTTTTTAACAAAACAGGCAATTTTCCTCATTTTATAAAAAAGGTAGAAGAGAATTGACCGGTTCATTAACGGGGAACCGGCTGAAAACCGCTACAAAGCACCAATGTGTCGGCATGACATGACCACACCGTGCACCCCGGCCACCCACACAGAACACACACACGCCATCGAGAAGAGAGTCCATCATAGAGGATGTCATCGAGCATCATCGTCATCACTCCTCCACGAGCCAGCGACTCCGACTTCACCTTCGATAGCCACCAACAAGACCCTCACCACAAACGGCAACGGAGCCCATGCCAGCCCATGCCAAACCATCGACCCCACGCGTGTCGAGGAGGAGGTAGCTCCGACTTCAACCGTGACCATCAGAAGAGAAAGTTGCAAACCTTGCACAGACAAAATCCATGCAGATCAAGTGGAATCATTGCCACAAATCGCATGTGATCGCAGCTCCGAATTCACCATCATGGCAGGGTCAGATGGTGACAAAGGACATGCTGCGACTCAGATCCGCTCGCCATTGTCATCATTGCCACCCAACTCGCAATGCCAACACCACCATCTTCCACTGGTCCCTCCAGCCTAAGCGAATCCAAATCGATGCCCCCAAGAGGGAAGGCGACACAAAAGCTGAAGGAAATATGCCCTGAGAGGCAATAATAAAGTTGTTATTATGTATTCCTTATATATAATAGATGTTTATTTTGCATGCTAGAATTGTATTGATCGGAAACATCAATACATGTGTGTTTAATAAACAAAAAGGGTTCCTAGTTATGCCTCTCTTATAGACTAGCTTGTTGATTAACAAGATGATCAAGGTTTCCTGATCATGGATATTGGATGTTGTTAATAACAAGGTCACACCATTGGTGGAATGATATGATGAACATTCATCCGAAGTATAGCATTACGATCAAGTCATTATGTTTATATTGCTATAACATCATACGAAGTAATCTTTATCCTTAGACCATGAGATCATGTTAATTGCTAACACCGGAAGAGTATCTTGATAACATCAAACGTCACACCATAACAGGGTGACTATAAAGATGGGTTCAGTACTACGAAGGTGTTATGTTGAGGCTCATGGATCAAGAGTGGAATTTGTCAATCCCGATGACGGATAGATATACTTTGGGCCCTCTCGGTGATATCACATTAAGATAGCTTGCAAGCAAGTGATGTGATCACTAGAATGTTATATCATGGAAACAAGAAAAGAGTGCATGTCGGTAACGAGATCAAACTAGGTATTTGGATACCGATGATCGAATCTCGGACATGTATTATATCAAGAGACAAAGGGATTTAGTTACAAGCGTTAAAGGTTCTCACGATCACAGAAGTCATCGTTGAATATGCAGGAGTCAGTATGGATCTCCAGGTCCCGCTTCTGACTATTGATCTGAGAGGAGTCTCAATCATATCTGAATTATTCGCGAACCATAGGGTGACACACTTAAGAGTTACCGAACACCATTTTGGAGCACATATGTTTCAGACGAAAGAATTGCAAAGCGCAGGAATTGTTTCGATAGAAACCGGAAATTGTTTCGGGTGAAATTGCAGAAAGTGGTTCTGCATGTGATATTGAAATATTGCAAGGGGCTATATGTGAATGTTTGTTAATTAAAGTAATTAACAAAATTCTGAATAAATTTAATAAAAGAGTTTTATTAAATGAGAGAGCATTAAACTTGGAGAATTTTAATGCATTTAAAGTAGGGACTTTAAAGGGGAATGTGAAGAGGCATTTTAATGTGGAGGGGTTACCACCACATGAATGGGGGAGGTGAGGAGTCACCCCCCCATGCACCGTCCATGGAGAGAGGGGGTACCCCCACTCCTCCTATAAAAGGCCACCCTCTTCCTCCTTCTTCCTCCTTCTTCCTCACACCTCCTTGTAAAGGATCTCTCTCCCCCTCTAGAATGATTCCCCCATTGTCTCGGATTAGCGAGATACATGTTCCCGGTGGTATTTCGTCTGGAAGGAGTTGCTGCTTTCGCTGGAGCGAGGAGGTGGAGGTTGTCCGGTGGCTTGAACGTGTGTGCGGGTACGGATGCGCTGCTGAGTTGCGGCGCTCGGACTTCCACTCGATCTTGAGATCGGCAAGTGTACAACTACATCAACCACGAGTTCCTACTCGTTAACAAAACTCGTTGTCTTCGAGGGTAAGTTCTCGTTGGATATATGTCCACCCGTTGCTTTGTACCTAGTAGATAGATCTTGGCGTGTAGTTCTCATCGTAGGAAAATTTTTGTTTCTTATGCTGCAGACCCAACAGTGGTATCAGAGCCTGATCTATGCGTAGGTGCTTTGCACGGGTAGTACACATATGTTTATATGTGGGCGATGATGATCATGTTATTGCATCTTCTATGTATTTTGGATATTGGTGGTATAGTGGAATGAAGTGGCCCGGACCAACCTTACATGTCATCGTACATGAGACTGGTTCCACGACTGACATGCAACTTGTTTTGCATAAGTGGCTGGCGGGTGTCTGTCTCTCCTACTATAGTCAATATCTGATTTACAACGAGTTGCTAATAACTTAGTTATCCTTGTTGTGGTTCATGTTCGTAGGTGAGAACGGTTCTATCTCTGAAAACCCTAAGCTACGTAAAACTTGCAATTGATAAATTAGAGGCATCTAGTTTAGACCGTTGCTAGGCTAGTGTATTGATATGGTATTGTTGTAAGTAGATGTATGATAGATACTCTTACAAAACACTCAACGTGTAAGTTCCATGGACCTTGGCCTTACACACAAAGGAATGATAGAGATCATACCACGATGCAAGTGATAGAGATCAAATGCATGGACCATATCATCTCGCTTTACACATTAGATGTTAGCATCTTATACTGCTAGTTTGGCGCTTTCTGTAGCATTGTAAGATGATCCCTCATTTAGATATCAAGATAAAAATGTGTTATTCCTTGAGTATGCACTGTTCTATGGATCGTGTTTCGAGACATCACGTGATGATCGGGTGTACTCGAATCTACGCTTTCATAGGAACGGGTGTAAGACAGTTTTACACACGCGAATACTAAGGTTCTTACTTGGCGAGCCTAGCATGTACAGACATGGCCTCGGAACACGGACCAAAAGGTTAAGCATGAGTCATATAGTTGATATGATGCCCATATAGATGCTCGCCTTTGAAGCTACATCAACTCACGTGATGATCGGACTTGGTGTAGTGGATTTGGTTCATGTAATCACCAAAAGGACACAAGGGATGTCATTTTTGAGTGGGAGTTCATTAGTAATTTGTATTAGTTGAACTCAATCTATCATAAACTTAGTCTAAATAAACTTTACAAATTCTGTTGTAGATGGCACCACCTGCTTTTAATTTCAATGTGTTCATGGAGAAACATAAACTTGCTGCGAATGGTAGCAACTTCACCAACTGGGCTATGAATTTGAGGATTCTCCTCACTGCTGCACAAAAGCAATATGTGCTAGATGCGCCGCTAGGCCCCCCACCAGCTCCTGATGCCCCTGACGAGGAAAAGAATGTCTATGTGACTCGTCAGGAGGACCACAACTTAGTTCATTGCGGCATACTGTATGGGCTAGAGCGAACTTGGCGTTTGAAAATGGCAATGCCTTTGATACCATGGGAGAATTGAAAATGATTTTCGATACCCATCTTTGTCGTGAGAGTTATAATGCTACTGAAAAGTTCTTTAGCTGCATGATGGAGGAGAACAGCTCCATTAGTGAGCATGTACTCAAAATGTCTGGGTATGCCGATAAGCTTGTGTCCTTGGGAATAACGATTCCCATTGACTTGGGCATACATCGTGTTCTCCAATCTCTGCCACCTAGCTACAAGAGCTTCGTGATGAACTATAATATGCAGGGCATGAAGAAGACTCTTCCCGAGCTTTTGTCAATGCCTAAGACTGCAGAAGTGGAGATTAGGAAAGAACATCAAGTGTTGATGATCAATACGACCACCGGTTTCAAGAAGAACAAGAAAGGAAAGCACAAGGGAAAGAAGGGTGGAAAATCTGTTGCCGCGCCTGAAAAGAAACCCCGAGCTGGCCCTAAGTCCGATACTGAGTGCTACTATTGCAAGGGGATTGGCCATTGGAAGCGCAACTGCCCCATGTATTTGGCGGACAAGAAGTCCGACAAGGCAAACAAAGGTATATGTGATATACATGTTATTGATGTGTACTCGACTAGTACTACTTGATAGCACTTTGGGTATTTGATACGGGATCGGTTGCTAATATATGTAACTTTCGGTTAGGGCTACGGAACACGCGACAACTAGCAAGGGATGAGGTCGATCTTGGTCGGCAATGGATCAAAAGTTGATGTGATCGCCGTCGGGACGCTACCTCTCCATATGCCATCGGGATTAGTTATAAACCTAAATAATTGTTATTTGGTGCCTGCACTGAGCATGAACATTGTATCCGGATCGTGTTTGATGCAAAGTGGTCATTCCTTTAAATTTGAAAACAATGGTTGTTCGATTTATAAGAATGATATCTTCTATGGTCATGCACCTATGTTGAATGGTTTATTTCTGATGGATCTCGATAGTAATAGTACGCATATTCATAATGTTAATGCTAAAAAGATTAAACTTGATAATGATATATCTGCATATATGTGGCACTGCCGTCTAGGTCATATTGGCGTTGAACGCATGAAGAAACTCCATTCTGATGGACTTTTGGAATCACTTGATTTTGAATCATTTGATACATGTGAGCCATGCCTTATGGGCAAGATGACTAGAACGCCGTTTTCCGGTTCAATGGAACGGGCGACAGATTTATTAGAAATCATACATACTGATGTGTGTGGACCAATGAGTGTGTCGACGCAAGGTGGATATCGTTATTTTGTTACTTTCACGGATGATTTGAGTAGATACGGGTATATCTATTTGATGAAACATAAGTCTGAAACTTTTGAAAAGTCAAGGAATTTCAGAATGAAGTAGAAAATCATCGTAATAAAAAGATCAAATTTCTACGGTCTGACCGTGGAGGAGAGTATCTAAGTTACGAGTTTAGCACACACATGAAAGAGTGTGGAATAGTTTCACAACTCACACCTGCCGGAACACCACAACGTAATGGTGTGTCGGAACGTCGTAATCGTATCTTATTGGATATGGTTTGATATATGATGTCTCTGACTGACTTGCCACTGTCATTTTGGGGTTATGCACTAGAAACAGTTGCATTCACTTTAAATCGGGCACCATCTAAATCCGTTGAAACGACACCGTATGAATTATAGTTTGGAAACAAACCTAAGTTGTCATTTCTTAAAGTTTGGGGATGCGATGTTTATATGAAGAAACTTCAGCCGGATAAACTCGAACCTAAAGCAGAAAAATGCGTCTTCATAGGATACCCTAAGGAAACGATTGGGTATACCTTCTATCACAAATCCGAGGGCAAGGTTTTTGTTGCCAAGAATGGATCCTTTCTTGAGAAGGAGTTTCTCGCGAAAGGTGTGAGTAGTCGGAAGGTAGAACTCGAAGAGGTTATTGAATCTTCTCTTCATGAAATGGCGAGTAGCCGCAACACCAAAAGTTGTTTTGGAGTTGACTTCACCTAATGAAGAGAGAGCTAATGATATTGATCATGAAACTCCGAAAGAGGACACTACCGAACCTCGCAGGTCAAGCAGGACACGTGCAGCTCCTGAACTGTACGGCAATCCTGTTGTGAATTTCATGGTTGATAAAATGGATGACCCTGCGATGTATGAAGAAGCGATGATGAGCCCGGATTACAACAAATGGCTAGAAGCCATGAAATCCGAGATGGAATCCATGTACGAGAACCAAGTTTGGACCCTGGTGGACTTACCTCACGATTGAAAGGCCGTTGAGAATAAATGGATTTTCAAAAGAAAAACTGATGCTGATGGTAATGTGACCATCTATAAGGCTCGACTTGTCGCAAAGGGGTTTCGACAAATTCAGGGAGTTGACTACGATGAGACATTCTCTCCCGTAGCGATGCTTAAGTCGGTTAGGATTATGTTAGCAATTACTACATATTTCGATTATGAAATATGGCAGATGGATGTTAAAATTGTGTTCCTCAATGGTAATATTGAAGAAGAGTTGTATATGATACAACCTAAGGGTTTTGTCGATCCTAAGGATGCTAAAAAGGTATGCAAACTTCAGCGATCCATCTATGGACTGAAGCAAGCATCCCAGAGTTGGAATCTCCGCTTTGATGAGGTGATCAAAGAGTTTGGATTTGTCCAAACCTATGGAGAGGCTTGTATTTACAAGAAAGTGAGTGGGAGCAATGTGGCATTTCTAATATTATATGTGGATGACATATTATTGATTGGAAATGATATAGATCTTTTAAACAGTGTTAAAAGTTATCTGAATAGCAAATTTTTGATGAAAGACCTTGGTGAAGCGTCATATATATTAGGCATTAAAATCAATAGAGATAGATCAAAGCGCCTAATTGGGCTATCGCAGAGTACATACTTTGATAAGATATTAAAGAAGTTTAATATGGACGAAAGTAATAAGGGGTTCTTACCTCTATTGCAAGGCAAGACATTGAGTAAGACTCAAAGTCCGGCTAATCCGGAAGAAAGAGAGATGATGGATAATATCCCCTATGCCTCGGCCATAGGCTCTATAATGTATGCCATGCTATGTACAAGACCAGATGTGGCACATGCTATTAGTTTCACTAGTAGGTACCAATCTGATCCAGGTTCGGAACACTAGATAGCGGTCAAGAACATCCTCAAGTACTTGAGAAGAACTAGGGATATGTTTCTTATATACGGAGGTGAAGAAGAGCTAGTCGCTAAGTGTTATGTCGATGCTAGCTTTGACACCGATCCGGATGACTCTAAGTCTTAATCCGGATACGTATTTCTCTTGAACGGAGCAGCAGTTAGTTGGAGGAGTTCCAAACAACCTGTGGTGGCTGGATCAACGACGGAGGCGGAATATGTTGCCGCTTCAGAAGCGGCGCAGGAAGCGGTTTGGATAAAAGAGTTCATTACGGAACTAGGTGTGGTTCCTAGTGCGTTGAACTCGATGGTGATCTATTGTGACAACAATGGAGCCATAGCCAACACAAAGGAACCGAGGTCTCACAAGAATTCCAAGTATATTAAGCGCCGGTTTCACTCCATCCGTGAGCATGTCAAGGATGGAGATATAAAGATTTGTAAAGTACACACGGACCTAAATGTAGCAGATCCGTTGACTAAAGCTCTACCTAGGGAAAAACATGATCAACACCAGAACTCCATGGGTGTTAGATTTATCACTATGTGAACTAGATTATTGTCTCTAGTGCAAGTGGGAGACTGAAGGAAATATGCCCTGAGAGGCAATAATAAAGTTTTTATTATGTATTCCTTATATATGATAGATGTTTATTTTGCATGCTAAAATTGTATTGATCGGAAACATCAATACATGTGTGTTTAATAAACAAAAAGGATTGCTAGTTATGCCTCTCTTATAGACTAGCTTGTTGATTACAAGATGATCAGGTTTTCTGATCATGGACAAGGGATGTTGTTAATAACAAGGTCACACCATTGGTGGAATGATGTGATGAACATTCATCCGAAGTATAGCATTACAATCAAGTCATTATGTTTATATTGCTATAACATCATACGAAGTAATCTTTATCCTTAGACCATGAGATCATGTTAATTGCTAACACCGGAAGAGTATCTTGATAACATCAAACGTCACACCGTAACAGGGTGACTATAATAATGGGTTCAGTACTACGAAGGTGTTATGTTGAGGCTCATGGATCAAGAGTGGAATTTGTCAATTCCGATGACGGATAGATATACTCTGGGCCCTCTCGGTGATATCACATTAAGATAGCTTGCAAGCAAGTGATGTGATCACTAGAATATTATATCACGGGAACGAGAAAAGAGTGCATGTCGGTAACGAGATCAAACTAGGTATTTGGATACCGATGATCGAATCTTGGACATGTATTATATCAAGAGACAAAGGAATTTAGTTACAACCGTTAAAGGTTCTCACGATCACAGAAGTCATCGTTGAATATGCATGAGTCAGTATGGATCTCCAGGTCCCGCATCTGACAATTGATCTGAGAGGAGTCTCAATCATGTATGCATTATTCGCGAACCGTAGGGTGACACACTTAAGAGTTACCGGACACCATTTTGGAGCACATATGTTTCAGACGAAATAATTGCAAAGCGCAGGAATTGTTTCGATAGAAACCGGAAATTGTTTCGGGTGAAATTGCAGAAAGTGGTTCTGCATGTGATATTGAAATATTGCAAGGGGCTATATGTGAATGTTTGTTAATTAAAGTAATTAAAAAAATTCGGAATAAATTTAATAAAAGAATTTTATTAAATGAGAGAGCATTAAACTTGGAGAATTTTAATGCATTTAAAGTAGGGACTTTAAAGGGGAATGTGAAGAGGCATTTTAATATGGAGGGGTTACCACCACATGAATGGGGGAGATGAGGGGTCACCCCCGATGCGCCGGCCATGGAGAGAGGGGGTACCCCCACTCCTCCTATAAAAGGCCACCCTCTTCCTCCTTCTTACTCACACCTCCTTGTGAAGGATCTCTCTCCCCCTCTAGAATTATTCCCCCATGGTCTCGGATTAGCGAGATACATGTTCCCGGTGGAATTTCGTCTGGAAGGAGTTGCTGCTTCCGCTGGATCGCTGGAGCGAGGAGGTGGAGGTTGTCCGGTGGCTTGAACGTGTGTGCGAGTACGGATGCGCTGCTGAGTTGCGGCGCTCGGACTTCCACTCGATCTTGAGATCGGCAAGTGTACGACTATATCAACCACGCGTTCCTACTCGTTAACAAAACTCGTTGTCTTCGAGGGTAAGTTCTCGTTGGATGTATGTCCACCCGTTGCTTTGTATCTAGTAGATAGATCTTGGCGTGTAGTTCTCATCGTAGAATTTTTTTTGTTTTCTATGCTGCGGACGCAACAAAAGCGCCGCCATCGACCGATCGCGACGTATCTATTCCCGCGGAGCTTCTCCAGACAAGAATGACAGGACATCACCTCGACAATGCCTTTAAGAAGGGAGCGGTGCCCGTAGCCATTGCCATCGTCGGCCTTGGCCCGTTGCCGGCCAGCCACCTGCCGAGGACAAGGCATTAGCCCAGATCTTGACACGTCATCCTGCATTGTGCACAAGGCCGGACCACCTGTAACCATCAGCCCCGCTAATGCACCCTCCACCATCTCTTCCACCGAAACAAGGCTCATCACCCGCACCACTTATGCACGTCCTCGGGGCGGGAGCCCCGTCAACCACCGGTCGAGTTCCTTACGCCGCATCACCAACACCACCATGTAGCCTCCCTGTCACCCCCACATCAAGCTGCAGATTCCACAATCCACCACCACAACCTCCGCCAACACCTCTGCAACAACTCCACCCAAGGCCGAAAACACCATTCTCGCCGACCTCCACCATGACGTGCCCGGACGCCACCGCCAAGGCCGCCCAGCTGCAGTGCCACACCACATCCACCAGACCTCGGGACGCCACCGGCCCACAAGCCTAGATCTGACCCGCGCCAGCCGCAACGCGTCGCGTCATAACCACGGAAGCCCCAACCACTTGACGCGCGCCGACCAATCCGACGCCGCCCACAAGGATAGCCCCTCCGCCCCGAGCCGAGCGCGTGTCGCCAACACACCCATCGGCCGCCGCCCCATGCAAAAAGGCTCATCGGGAGGTGGAGAGGAAGAACTACCCCGCCGCCACTTTCCTAGGGGTGAGCACGACTTCGCTGGTGACTCCCTCAAGCGGCGGCGCAGCGGGGAAGGGTGGAGTAAGGAGCCCTACCGGTGGCGGCTAGGGTTTTCCCCGTGTCGCTAGAGGAGGGCGAAGTGGGGGACAGGGAGTGTACTACTCTGGCGACGCGGGGGACAGGGAGTGTACTACTCTCGCTTTGGATTCTATCTCTCCTTAGAATAACTAATTGCATGTACTGATTGGGTCCAACTACGCAACACAAAGTGTAGACGTATCTTTCCCTCGATGCCTCGATCCCTGCGCAGAACTACCCTGCGGCAAGCCGTCGCCAGTTCCCTGCTTCGGCGAACTCGCCCTGCGCACCGTCCTTGCCACAAGGCTAGCCGCCTCCGGCGAATGCCCTAACGCGCCTCCCGGCTAGCCCGCTCGCCATCCTAACCCACCTGGCATGACGCCGCCTGACTCGACTGCCCCAATTCCCTGCCTCAGGCCTCCCGCTCCTCTTGCTATGGCCGCTAGCCCCATCCGGTTCCCATGTCCGTGGCTTACAATACCGGCACGACCGTGGCTCATGGCTCCAGCCACAGCCTCAAAATTGCGAGCCATGACACGGGCTCGCTCCACCACCCAGCCTGGTGTGCGAGGTTGGCTGAGAAGGCCCTGCCCTTGGTCGTGAACGTGACATCGACGTCAAACCCTGGCAACATCAGCAACCCGCCTCTCTCTCGTCCACCAGGGCCTAAGTCCACCGCACGTCTGCGAAGAACGACAGTCGTAGCACATCCCGCTGCCGCTCGCCATGGTCTCGGCGAACGACAACGGCCATAGCATGCCCCGCTGCCGCTTGCCGTGGTGTCTTGCCATGGCACACCAGGACAGGCCACCTCGTGTAGAAGGCCGAACAGGACGGTAAAGGTGTCATGGTGTACACAAGATATATGAAACGGGGTGTATTGATCAATATCTATTTTTTACTTTGGTTCTGACAGATAATCAGTTTCATTTAGGAATAGGAATACGAAAAAGAAAAGGAAAAGGAAAAGCGATCCGATCAGTTTTCTTTAGGAACAGGAAAGGCGAACGCGTCGACCTGCGCCTGAACGTAAACACGGAGAGCCCTACTGTTCGATACATATGACACCGTAAGACTTACCATAGACCGTAAGCGTTCGTACTTTTGGGTGAACTGGCTAGCGTATCAATTGAATAGCAACGATGACTTAAGGAGCATGCTCGAGCATCAGTTTTGTAGCACATGTTCGCTTCAAACTAATTTAGCATGTTACGGCAGTAATACGGTAACAATCACGAATCTACATACTTTGGCTCGAAAATATAGAATCATATGCAACATATAAACGAGCAAACACATAAAAGAAGAATACAGATTCTACAACGGTAAGAGCAGCATCAGCATAATTTGCTGAATGCATAAAACGATCGACGAGGGTTCTTCTACGGTAAAACTTTACTACTACTAGGCGCACTGAGAATTCATGGGTGTCATGGGCTTGAGGATTGACCACCAGCAGCACCATCAGCGGCAGCATCGTGGGCCTCTTGGTCCTTGCTGCATATCTCGTAGAAATTCTTGGGGAGGACGAGGTACTCGTGGTGGTTCTCCTTGAGTTCCTGGATGAACTCCGGCGTGAGCAGCTTCATCCTACCCATCTCGTTGAGGTACCGGATGTACTCGTCATCGTCAGGCTCATCTTTGAAGAGGTGGTCGTCGTCGACGTCCGTTGCCACCGTCTCGTCCGGCACCTGGTCTGCGACCTCCGGTGAAGAAGCGTCTTCTTCCCTCGCCGGCGATGCCGGGGCGCTCTGCTTCTCGCCTTCCATCGGTGGTTAGTTAGATCTCTGTGTGTTGTGGACAAGTTGGATTGGGGGAATCGCTCGCTGGGTGCGTTGTCGTCCCGGTGGATGAGATCTATATACACGGGCTGGAAGGCTGGAACCATAGGAACTGGGTCGGAGTAGGAAATCGAGTTTGGTGCGGGTGAAATCCACGCTGTAAACCACGTATGCACTAACCGTGTGCTTTACGTGTGGTGTATGCCCTGTCGACGATGAGCTTAGTGTTTTATGCATAACATGCAAAAAATATATCTAGTTGTGGTTCTATGAAAAACGGTCCCAAATACGTGATGTTACGTGGAATTTCTTTTGGAACGGGCAAAATAATGGTGGAAACACTAATGTAAGTGATAGTTTTTTTTGCAGAATTCTACCGATCTCATTAATAGCAGTACAAAGAGTCCTAAAGTAATAAAAATTATAAATAAATCATTGGGCCATCTTGCGGCGACTACAAACATATGGTATACATACCTGTAAATATAGAAATACAAGGTATGGGTGATCGGGATGGAACATATTGTAAATTACTAATTGGATGCTCGTGCAATACTACAACATATGGTCTTCATACCTATAAATATAGAAATATTTTATAAAAATAAAATTTCAGTTTGCTCAATTGAACTTAGTAAAGTGAAAAAAACATTTACACATAAAAAATTAAATATGCTTCATAGAAATTTGAACAATCTTAATTCTATAGTTAAAGTTCACATGTGGTCTGACTTTTAAAATTAAGTTTAAATTTGAATTTTGAATTATTTGACCAACTTTGATCAACAAACCAGGGTCCAGGGATTTCTGCACGTTTTTAAAGCACAACTAGGGACTGCGGGTTGAGTCAGTTGCGAAAAGCCAGGGGTCTATGCTGAAAACCATCATGGTTTAGGACGCCGAGTTGACTCCAGTAAAAGTCCAGGAGGTTTACTTCACAAAGGACAGAAGCTGTGTGACTGTCGATACTCTGGAAATCGACAGTTCGTCAGTGAGGTCGCGCGATCTTAGGTTGAAGATTGCGGTCTCGTCCGTGGATGGATTTGAACAGGGTTTTCTCTTGTCGATAGCTGGTACAACCGTGAAGGACAGGCCTTGCGAAGTTTCATCGTAGATCGATGGAGGACACATATACTTGACGGGATAGAGCTGTTGCGATGATGCGCGTTGTTGATGTTAAGAGCAAGTACTACTTCTGTTTGGAATTATAGGTCCCAAGAGCTTTTTTATATTGTTTGAGATTATAAGGGTTATCTCATTTATTAGTCTCTTGTCCAATGCATGTTTTTTTTCTCTCACTTCTCTCATGTATATAAGAATATTGGTGTATACATAGATTAATAAAAAAGAATTATGGAGTGTCTTGATATTATCAACTTAGCCCTTAGGACTAATAATCTCAAACAGAAGGAGTACAATAATGCTTAGTTAGCTAGCTATAACGGTCTCCAATGCATAAAAATCCTATGTGGAAGGGAGATAAAAGAGGAGAGAGGGGGAGGTGGCTCTTGGGCTATCGCCCGTTATAGCACGGAGTACAAGGAAAAAGAGTTTTGCATGTAGACTTAACCCTATAGCATGCATATTTTGAATAGTTATATCCTAATTAAAGTCCACTAATAGCTGGACTAATAGACAGCCTATTGTACTAGTGGCTTTTATGATGGGTTTAGCTGACATGGCATGTCTATATATAGCCTATATATAGCCGACACCGGGCTCTCTTATTAAACTTGCTCTAAGACAGCGATAAGCAGGTGAAATCCGGTGATCTTCGCTGGAGGATTTCGGGCGGCTCAGGTATCGGATCCGAGCGACTGGGCGTGTTGGAGAGGTGGAGGTGCCGTATTTGCAGGAGGTTGAAGGGTGGTGTTGGGATATACTTTCTGGATATCCTCACAGTTCCTCACTGACCAGGGTGGCCCACTTCGGGTTAGAGCATTGCTTCACGGGCGGCCCAGTCAGGGAGAGAAGACGGAGTCCAATCCGGCTACGGGAAGGCCCAGAAGACTTACCGACTTAGGCCATGATGTTACTTGTAGTTCAAGATGTACTCTGTAACAGACTCTTAGTCGTAGCCGGATAGATCTCTCCTGTAAACCCTAGGCCGGATATCTATATAAGTCGGCCTAGGGAGAGCCTTTAGGGCATAACCTCAATAGTCTACAATCTCAACTCGTACAGGCGAAACCCTTGTAACCCATATTCCGGCTCTGCCGTATTACTGGATTGCTAGCAGGAGTAGGATCCGTCCAAAGCCGGCGGATTCGAACCTGGGTAAACTTGTGTGCTCACCGTCCCGGAATACCGTACGTCTCACGCCCCTCTCTTCTGCACGCCTCGAGGACCCCCTCATGGCGTACTTGTCATCAATCCGACGACAGTTGGCGCCCACCGTGGGGCAAGTGAGCTATGGATCTGCATTCCAAGCGGAATCTGCAAGAATCGGCATCGGCAAGACTATCGCCGTCGGTCGCATCCTCTACGCCAACGACGTCCCTCTCATCGTTCTCGACGAGACTTGGATTCCGGCAAAGGAGGCCATGACTGCCTACACAATCATGTCTTTTGGCGAGATCGATGTTTACATCGGTTTCGCTGAACCTGCCCAACCCACCCCAGCGGTGATAATAGAGGCAAAAGAATTTTCTGGGTCCCTTTTGTCCGCGGAGGCAGCAGAGTTCCGGATCTCAGAAAACCCTAGTCCCACCCAGCTCTCACCAGTTGCAGAGACAGTGGAGAAATCTGAACCTGAAGAAGACCTAGCGGTCAACGTCGAATCTGGAGTGGATCTCCCAAGAGGAGCCAGATCCTAGATCGACCCACCCGTGGAAGTCGAAATCCAGGAGGAGCATATCAACGACACTGATTCTGGCTCTGATGATGCTGGAACAGACAGGCCTTTCCTAAGGTACACACTACGAAGTATGATACTACAAGGCGAAAACGCAGATGCAATCCTCGAGACCGTCAAAAGTTTCGATATGGCTGATCGCGAAAGCAGCGTCGCGCCGTCGGATACGTGGGATCCGGATCCGGCTCTGCCGATGCTGGAGAAAACGTCGACTCGGTGCTGGAGGCAATTGGAACAAACACCGACGTACCCGCATCCTCGGATGAGTCGATGACGTCAGCAGATTTCCGAAAGTTCTCCGCGGAATATGAAGAGGAGTATAACTCCAAAGTTGCAGAAGAAGGAGAAGCCATGGATGAAGGATCCGGGGAACACTCTCCCAAAGCGCAGGATGACATGGACCTCAGAGACAATCCCGAAGTCCAAATTTTCGAAAGTACCGATCAGAGCTTGACTCCGGGAAATGGGCCCAAAGCCGTCTTTGCTACTGGCACTGCCAAGAAGGCAAAGAAGAAGAACAAGAAAAACAAGACCCCGGCAAAAGACCCTCTGACAGAGGAAGTAATTGCTGAGGAATACGAAGAAGACTCGGACGGAGCACTAATCCCTGACGAGCTGAAGAAAGAAGCATCGGTGGATGGACACGTGGTCACTGAAGGTGCGCGTAAACTCATCGATGCGGCATTAACTACACCTATCCCTACAGCTGCAGAACTTACTACAGATGAGCTGGATGAAAGGGCGCAAGCCCTAGAAGCGCGTCGTCAACAACTCCTCGATGAAGCCAAAAACACCGATGTGGAGAAGAAACGCATGTCGAACAAGGAGCACATGTCTCGTCTGCATCAGAAGACACGGAAGCGTCACATAGATGACAACCAATTCCCACGTGTCCGTTCCGTCCTTTTTGGAGATGAAATGGGGAAGCCACGGAAAGATAACAACGGAGATTGGGTATACCCAACACCAGTACAAAATACCGTGGCAGCCCGAGAAATTCTATCGGCTAATCCAGGATCAGAGGAGATCCGTTTGGGTATCAAGCTACTCAACAAGGGACTGGAGCAGCAAAAGGTCGCCCTGTCCGGAAGTCAAAAACTGGTCTCAGATGCTGACCAATGTCGCACAGATCCGGCATGGGCTGACGTAAGACCCCATTATGTTCCAGAGAAGTATTGTCGCCCCGAACAACGGGAAGACAATTATTTGAGAACCGGATCGTCAGGACAGCATCACAAAACCACACGCGGTTGGGGCAATGTCGCACCAGCAGCCGAGAAAGACGCAATCGCTGCCTTGAATCCGACGAATCCTCCCCAACGAGAATCTAAGGATCGAAGGGGAGAAGATAAAGAGAAACGTCGGGAGGAGGATCGTCAGAGAATGCCGCCTCCTAGATATGAGAACCGTCTGGCTGAGCCTCACTATAGTGGGAACGACGGACGAAGGAACGACGGAAACCATGCAGGTACATGCCGGCAGGGGGCTCGTCATAGTCAAGAACCTCCCCGGAATCGGAATAATGACGTTCCGGACGGAGGCCGGCGATCAGCCGGAAACTATCCAGCTGCTCCACCTTCTCCATCACACAGTCATCACAACGGCTCCCATGGAGGGCAAGGAGGACGACATGGCGGAGGAGGTGGTGGCAGAAGCCGAAGTCCGGCTCCACGACACCGTAGCCACAGCCGGCATTCGGGACGATCTCTATCCCCGAATGACGCAAGACACAGGATTAACTCCAACATAGAGGCTCGGCACTATGAAAACGATGACGTGTACGTGGGCCCAAAGTTCTTCAGTCCACGCATCAGAGCTACAAAATTTCCGGAAAGATTTGCTATCTGAAGACATATCCAAGCCTACGACGGCATTGCTCGACCAGACACCTGGTTACAGGATTTCTTCCAAGCTTGCTGCATCGCCAAAGGCGGAAACAGCCTGGTCGCAACCCGATATCTCCCACTTATGTTGCGGAAGACAGCACGATCATGGCTCAATGAACTTCTGGCAAACACCATCCATAACTGGTATGATTTACAAAGCGCGTTCTTTCGGAATTTCGAAGGCACATATCGGAGGCCCTGTACGGTTGGAGACCTACAACATTACACCCAAAAAGCCAGAGAAACTTGTCGGGATTACCTCGGTCGATGGATCGACACCAAGAACTCCTGCGAAGGAGTAAATGATCAAACTGCGATTGAAGCTTTCATCGCAGGTCTCCCTATTGGTTTACTACGCCATCGCTTGAAGTGTGACAAGGTTACCGATTTGGGAGAGATGATAGAAACAGTGAGCAAGTATGCAGACGCTGACGACGATGCAGAAGGACTACTCAATGCCCTAGCTGTGCCTCAGTCGGCAAATCAACCAAAGCAACAAGCTCAGAAGCGCAAAAACACCTCGAAAGAAAAACCCAACGCAGAAATCCCAAGTCGGAAGGGAAGAAGACTTTTCCCACCAAGAAGGACACTTATGTCACCTTCCTCGGATCTCAACCAGCAAAGGTCAAGAAAGCAGTTCTACACGAGCTCAATGCAATAGTTGCGGCTGTCCCCTAGTATCTAGACTGGTTGAAAGTGTCAATCACGTTTGACCGCGATGATCATCCTCCTAAGCTACACAGGCGAGGAAAATACGCCTTAATCGTCAACCCACTTATTGACGGTTATGGTTTCTCCAAGACCCTCATGGACGGTGGTAGCAGCATCAATATTCTCTATGTCGAAACGCTACGCCGGATGAAGATCTCGGAGACACAGCTGAACCATAGCTCTATGATTTTTCACGGAGTTGTTCCAGGAAGACAAGCTAATTCCCTAGGAGAGATCACTTTGGATGTTACCTTTGGAACTCCAAAGAATTATCGGATGGAGGCACTTTCCTTCGAAGTGGCCCCGTTCAAGAGCGCATACCATGCTATATTCGGACGTTCGGCTTACTGGGCTTTTATGGCTCGTCTGTGTTACATTTACAATATGATGAAAATTCTAGGTCCCAACGGCGTGATCACCATCAGGGGAGACCCGAAGAAAGCGCGAGAGTGTGAGGATGGAAATGCCGCCTTTGTTGAAGCCGTGCTGCACGCCCAGGAGTACCAGGAGATCAAGAAGAACATAGATCCGTCCGAGATGACTGCAACGAAGAAGGAGGTTACCAAGCCAAATCCGGAGTTCAAGGCATCAGAAGAGACGAAGAAAGCGTCGTTGAAGGAAGATGACCCCTCCAAGGTGACCCAGATAGGCGTAGTCCTAGATAGCGCATAGGAAAGCGCGCTCATCAAGTTCCTCCAAGCAAATCAAGATATCTTCCAATGGCAGCCATCTGACATGACTGGAGTATCTAGGGAACTTGCCGAGCACTCTCTAAATTTAAACCCGAACGCTAAACCCGTCAAACAGTCCTTATGACGGTTTGGCGATGAAAAGCGTAAGGCAATAGCTAAGGAACTAGCACGGCTCGAGTTAGCCCGATTCATAGAAGAGGTCATCCACACTGAGTGGTCGGTCAATCCTGTAGTGGTCCCTAAAAAGGACACCACTGATTTAAGGATGTGTGTTGATTATACTGCCTTGAACAAGGCTTGTCCAAAAGATCCGTTCGCTTTGCCTAGAATTGATCAAGTTATCGATTCTACGGTAGGCTCGGAACTCCTCTGTTTTCTCGACGCATATTCCGGTTATCACCAAATCCGGATGAAGGAATCTGACAAAGTCAAAACTTCATTCATAACCCCTTTCGGAACCTTCTGTTTTGTTATGATGCCCTTTGGGTTGAAGAACGCAAGAGCTACGTACCAGCGCACGATGCAACGTTGCCTCCACGACCAACTCGTACGCAATGTACATGCATACGTGGATGATATCGCGATGATGTCCAAAAAGAAGGAAACACTCATTTACGACTTGGAGGAAATGTTCGCCAATCTACGAAAATACAACATCATGCTTAACCCGAAGGAATGTTTCTTTGGAATACCAACCGAAAAATTGTTAGGTTTCATCGTGTCTCAAAGAGGCATAGAGGTGAACCGCGACAAGATCAAGGCTATTCTCAATATTTCCAGGCCAACTCGCATGAAGGACGTGCAACGACTAACTGGTTGCATTGCTGCGGTCAGTCAATTTGTAAGCCGGCTTGGTGAAAGAGCCTCACCATTATACAAACTCCTGAAGAAAACCAAGGATTTTGTCTGACTGACGAAGCTGAAGCTGCACTACAAGACCTGAAGAAAGTACTCTCATCTACTCCTATCCTTGCAGCGCTGGAACCTCAGGAACCGATGTTGCTTTACATTGCTGCGACAAATAAGGTTGTCAGTATAGTTATGGTGGTGGAGAGACAAGAGGAAAATCAGGAGCACCTGGTGCACGTCCGACATACTTTGTCAGCGAGGTCCTGACAGAATCAAAACAACGGTATCCGCACTATCAAAAGTTGGCTTACGGTGTTTTTCTAGCATCTCGTAAGTTATGACACTATTTTCAGGAGCATCCAATTACCGTGGTGAGCAAATCTCCCATGAGAGATATAATCAACAATAGCGATGCCACAGGACGCGTCGCTAAATGGGGTATAGAGCTTGTAGCTTTCGATATTGAGTATAAACCTTGGACAACAATCAAATCCCAGATCCTTGCCGGCTTTGTCGCTGATTGGACAGAGACGAAGGAGAACATGGTCCTCCCTGAGTCGGAATATTGGACCCTCTTTTTCGATGGGTCTAAGGCTCCAGGGGGCTCGGGGGCTGGCGTGGTGCTCAAATCACCCCAAGGAGATAAACTATTATACGTGTTGCAGATCCACTTCACAGTGACAAACAATATTGCCGAGTATGAAGCACTGCTGCATGGAATCCGGATTGCCAAGGATATTGGCATCCGGCATTTGATGTGTTACGGAGATTCGGATCTTGTTGCTCAGCAAGTCTCGGATATTTGTAATGCAAATAAGCACATGGCAGCATACAAAGCCGTCGTGGATGATCTATCTAAATCGTTAGAAGGGTTTGAAGTTCAGCACATCCCTCGAGCAGAAAATGAGGAAGCAGATGCACTATCTCTAATAGGCTCTACGCGGAAGGAGGTCCCGGATGGTGCGTTTTTAGAGCACCTCAAAGTTCCCTCGATAAAGGGAGTAGATGAGGAATATCCGACCAAATCCGACTCACCTTTAATAGCAGTTATGGCTGTAATTCCCAGCTGGACTCAACCCTACCTTGATTATTTGGTAGATGGCAAAATACCCGAAGACGAGGTGCTGAGCCAGCAAATTATCCGACGAGCAAAGGCCTATACTATTGTTAGGGGTGAGCTCCATAAACGGAGTGTTTCTGGGGTTTTTCAGCGCTGTGTATCTCCGGAAGAAGGAGTGGAAATCTTAAGGGAAATCCACGAAGGCGAGTGTGGTCACCATGCAGCAGCCAAATCTTTAGTGGCAAAAGCTTTTCGACATGGTTTTTTCTGGCTTACAGCTCAGTCGGATGCCGAACGGTTAGTCAAGACATGCAAAGGCTGCCAAAAGTACGCCAACCAAGCTCCTGTTCCGGCTGATCAACTGCGAACAATACCTATAACATGGCCTTTTGCGGTACGGGGTGTTGGAGATATGCCCAAGAGGCAATAATAAAAGTGGTTATTATTATATCTTTGTGTTTATGATAAATGTTTACATCCCATGCTATAATTGTATTATAAGGAAACACTAATACATGTGTGTTTTGTAAACATATCGGAGTCCCTAGTAAGCCTCTTGTTGAACTAGCTTGTTGATTAATTGATGATCATGGTTTCCTGATCATGGACATTAGATGTCATTAATAACAAGGTTATATCATTAGGAGAATTATGTGATGGACACACACCCATAGTAAGTGTAGCATAAGATCAAGTCATTAAGTTTGTATTGCTGTAAGCTTTCAAATGCATAGTAACCTAATCCTTTGACCATGAGGTTATGTTAATCACCATCACCGGATGGGTACTTTGATGACATCAAACACCGCTTCGTAACTGGGTGGTTATAAAGGTGTCATTGGGTATTCTGAAAGTATGTGTTGAAGCGCATGGACCAAGATTAGGATTTGTCCATCCATATGACGGATAGATATGCTCTGGGCCCTCTCGGTGGAATGTCATCTAGTTAGCTTGCAAGCATGTGACTAGGTCACAAGGGATGGCATAACATGGAACGAGTAAAGAGTACTTATCGATGCGAGGTAGAACTAGGTATAGAGATACCGACGATCAAACCTCGGATAAGTAGAATATCGCGTGACAAAGGGAATTGGTTTCGTATGTTAATGGTTCTATCAATCACGAAGTCATCGTTGAGTATGTGGGAGCCGTTATGGATCTCCAGATCCCGCTGATGGTTATTGATCGGAGATGTGTCTTCATCATGTCTGCACATTCACGAACCGTAGGGTGACACACTTAAGGTTCGAAGTTGTTTTAAGTAGATATGGAATATGCGTTGGAGACCGAATGTTGTTCGGACTCTCGGATTGGATCCAGGACATCACGAGGAGATCCGGAATGGTCCGGAGAATAAGATTCATATATTGGGGATCATTTTCTAAGTTAGGAAATGTTCCGGAGTGTTTGTATGGAGATTCTAGAAGGTTTCAGAATGTTCTGGAAGGTTCTAGAAGAGTTCTTGGTGTTTGCTTGAAAACCAAGAAAGGGTCAAGGAAACCTTGTGGGGGCTAGACACGGATTCGTGGGAGAGGAGGACTCCTCCCCCCTTCCCAACCCGCCGGCCAAGTAGATGAGTCCTACTAGGACTCCCCCTCCCATGGCGCGCCTCCCTCCTTTAAATAGAGGGGAGGGGGCACCCCCTCCTAGCCCTCTCCCATAACAAACCCTAGCCGTCGCCTCTCTCCTCCTCCTTCCCTCTGCTCCGGCTTAGACGAAGCCCTGCAGAATTCTCTCCTCCACCACCACCACCACACCGACGTGCTGCTAGGATTCCGTGGAGAAGATCTACTACCTCCGTTGCTTGCTGGAACGGGGGGAGGAAGGTCTGCTTCGACTCCGCACGTGTGACCGATTCTTGAGCGGCCTGGACGCAGCGGGAAGGATCGTCCACACGATCTTGAGATCGGCAAGTGATCGACTACATCAACCCCGAGATCTAATCTCGTAACGCTTTCGGTTCTATGAGGGTTAGTACAGATCTATCTCGTTGCTCATGTCTAATAGATTAGATCTTGGCTTTTATCTAGATTAGATCTAGGTTTTGTTCGTTCTTGCGGTAGAAATTGATTGTTTTCCATGCTACGAACCCATCAGTGGTATCAGAGCCTTGTCTATGCGTAGATCTTTTGCACGAGTAGAACAAAATGATGTTGTGGGCGTTGGTGCTCGTGCCGTCTTTTGTTTTGTGTACTTTGCATCTTGCGGTATGGTGGGATGAAGCGGCTCGGGCTAACCTTACATGTCATCGCACATGAGACTTGCTCCACGCTTGACGTGTAACTTGCTTTGCACAAGTGGCTTTGCGGGTGTCTGTCTCTCCCATCATAGTATAGATCCAATCTACACTTGGCACTTGATAGCACTTGTATCAACGTTGTGGTTCAGTTTCGTAGGTAAGATCCGTTCTTGTTCGAAAGCCCCAAACCACGTAAAACTTGCAAAGAAAATTAGAGGCGTCTATCTTGTTTGTGCAGGGGTTTTGTCATGTGATATGGCCATCATGTGATTGTGATTATATTTGATGTATGCAATGATCCTTGTTGTAATATGGCAACCGGCAGGAGCCTAATGGTTGTCTTTAATTCTATTAAGACCTGCGTATCTATTCATCTTGTAATAGCTTTATTCCAAGTAGTTGTAATAGTTGCTGGTGATGATGGACAACCATGAAGCGATGCCACTGACCTTGACGCAATGCTGGTGATGATGGAGATCATGTCCGTGCTTTGGAGATGGAGATCAAAGGCATAAGAAGAAAGGGCCATATCATATCACACTAATTATGAATTGCCTGTGATGTTAATCCTTTATGCATCTTGTATTGCTTAGATCGCGACGGTAGCATTATAAGATGATCCCTCTCACTAAATATCAAGTAATAAAGTGTTCGTCCTTAGTTGGCACCGTTGCTAAGACTCGTCGTCTCGAAGCATCTCATGATGATCGGATGTGATAGATTCTACGTGTGCATACAACGGGTGCAAGCCAGATTTGCACATGCGGAAACTAAGGTTAATCTTGACGAGCCTAGCATGTACAGACATGGTCTCGAAACACGGAATACCGAAAGGTAGAGCATGAATCATATGAGTGATATGATGAACATGAAGATTGTTCGCCGATGAAACTACATCTTCTCTCGTGAAGATCGGACTTGGTGTAGTGGACTTGGTTCGTGTAATCACTAAGACAATGTGAGGGATGTTGTTTTGAGTGGGAGTTCACCTAGTTAATTTAAGAATTAAAATTGAACTAAATTTATCATAAACTTAGTCTAAACTACTTGCAAATTTGTTGTAGATTATGGCGAATCTCTCCATCAATTTCAATGCATTCCTAGAGAAAGAAAAGCTTAAGAACAATGGAAGCAACTTCACGGACTGGCTCCGTGGTCTGAAGATTGTCCTCAGGGCTGGTCAGATGACCTATGTGCTCGAAGCACCGCTAGGTGACCCACCTGCAGATGATGCCACCGATGACGTAAAGAATGTTTACGCCACTCGGAAAAATCATTACTCCACAGTTCAGTGTGCCATCCTGTATGGTTTAGAAACGGAGCTCCAGAAGCGTTTTGAGCGCCACGACCCGTTCGAAATCATTAAGGAGCTCAAGCTCATTTTTGAGACTCACGCGGCCGTGGAGAGCTATGAGGCCTCCGAGAAGTTCTTTACCTGCAAGATGAAAGAGGGAAGCTCCATTAGCGAGCACGTGCTCACCATGTCTGGGCACGCAAACAAACTCCAAGAGTTGGGGATAACGATTCCTAATGAGTTAGGGATTCACCATGTCCTCCAATCACTGCCACCGAGTTATAAGAACTTTGTGATGAACTACAGTATGCACCGCATGAACAAGACGTTGCCTGAACTATTGTCCATGCTGAAAACTGCTGAAGTGGAGATCAAGAAGGAGCACCAAGTGTTGATGGTCAATAAGACCACCAATTTCAAGAAACAAGGCAAGCCTAATAAAAAGGGCAACTTCAAGAAGGACGGCAAGAAAGCTGCCGCACCTGCTAAGAAGCCCAAGGCTGGTCCTAAACCTGAAACTGAGTGCTTCTACTGCAAGGGTGCTGGTCACTGGAAGCGTAACTGCCCCAAGTACCTGGCAGATCTGAAGAACGGCAACATCAAGAAGAAAGGTATATTCGATATACATGTTATTGATGTGTATCTTACTAGTAGTTGTAGTAGTGCCTGGGTATTTGATACTGGTTCGGTTGCTCATATTTGTAACTTGAAACAGGAGCTGCGGAATAAACGAAGACTGGCAAGAGATGAGGTGACGATGCGCGTTGGAAATGGCTCCAAGGTTGATGTGATTGCCGTCGGCACGCTCCCTCTACATCTACCTTCGGGATTAGTTTTAAATTTAAATAATTGTTATTTGGTGCCTACGTTAAGTATGAACATTATATCTGGATCTTGTTTATTGCGAGACGGTTACTCTTTTAAATCTGAGAATAAAGGTTGTTCGATTTATATGAGTAATATCTTTTATGGTAATGCACCTGAGATAAATGGTTTATTCTTATTGAATCTCGATAGTAGTGATACACATGTTCACAACATAGATGCTAAATGAATAAAATTGAATGATAATTCTACATACATGTGGCACTGTTGTCTTGGTCACATTGGAGTGAAGCGTATGAAGAAACTCCATTCTAATGGACTTCTTGAATCACTTGATTTTGAATCACTTGAAAGATGCGAAGCATGTCTAATGGGAAAAATGACTAAGACTCCATTCTCTGGAATAATGGAGCGAGCTACAGACTTACTGGAAATAATACATACCAATGTGTGCAGTCCAATGAGTGTAGCATCGCGTGGTGGATATCGTTATGTTCTCACTTTCACGGATGACTTAAGTAGATATGGGTATGTCTACTTTATGAAACATAAGTCCGAAATTTTCGAGAAGTTTAAGGAATTTCAAAGTGAAGTGGAAAATCATCGTAACAAGATGATTAAGTTTCTGCGTTCTGACCGCGGAGGTGAATATCTGAGTTATGAGTTTGGCATGCATTTAAAGAAATGTGGAATACTTTTGCAGTTGACACCGCCGGGAACACCACAACGTAATGGTGTGCCCGAACGTCGTAATCGAACTCTCTTAGATATGGTTCGGTCTATGATGTCTCTTACAGATTTACCGCTATCATTTTGGGGCTATGCATTAGAGACAGCCGCATTCACTTTAAATAGGGCTCCATCTAAATCCGTTGAAACGACACCATACGAATTGTGGTTTGGTAACAAACCTAAGTTGTCGTTCCTTAAAGTTTGGGGTTGCGAAGCGTATGTAAAGAAGTTACAACCTGATAAGCTTGAACCCAAAGCGGAGAAATGCGTCTTCATAGGATACTTGAAAGAAATAATTGGGTATACCTTCTATCATAGATCCAAAGGCAAAGTTTTCGTTGCCAAGAATGGATCCTTCCTTGAGAAGGAGTTTCTCTCGAAAGAAGTGACTGGAAGGAAAGTAGAACTCGACGAGGTTATTGAACCTTCTCTCGGAGTTGAGAGTAGCGCAACACCGGAAGATGTTTTTGTGCCGCCTGCACCAATTGGAGAGGAAGCTAATGATGGTGATCATGAAACTTTGAACGAAGTTACTGCTGAACCTCGTAGGTCAACGAGGGTTCGTACCACTCCTGAGTGGTATGACTCTGCGTTGAACGTCATGTTGGTGGACAACACTGATGACCCTGCGACGTATGAAGAAGCTATGGTGAGCCCAAATTCCGATAAATGGCTAGAAGCCATGAAATCCGAAATGAGATCCATGTACGAAAACCAAGTATGGACTTTGGTGGACTTACCGGATGGCCGTAAGTCTGTCAAGAACAAATGGATTTAAAAAAGAAAAACAGATGTTGATGGTAATGTTACCGTCTATAAAGCTCGACTTGTCGCGAAAGGATTCCGACAAATTCAAGGAGTCGACTACGATGAGACTTTCTCACCAGTAGCGAAGCTAAAGTCTGTGAGGATTTTGTTAGCAATCGCTGCATATTTCGATTATGAAATTTGGCAGATGGATGTCAAAACGGCGTTCCTTAATGGTGGCATTGAGGAAGAGTTGTATATGGTACAACCCAAGGGTTTTGTCGATCCTAGTGATGCTGACAAGGTATGCAAACTTGAGCGCTCCATTTATGGACTGAAGCAAGCATCCCGGAGTTAGAATCAACGTTTTGATAAAGTAATCAAAAACTTTGGATTTATACGAACTTATGGAGAAGCTTGTATTTACAAGAAAGTGAGTGGGAGCTCTGTAGCATTCCTAGTACTATATGTAGATGACATATTGTTGATTGGGAATGATATAGAACTTCTTAATAGCGTCAAAACCTATTTGAATAATAGTTTTTCAATGAAGGATCTTGGCGAAGCGGCATATATTCTAGGCATCAAGATTTATAGAGATAGATCAAGACGCCTAATAGCGCTTTCACAAAGTACATACTTAGACAAAGTTCTAAAGAAGTTTAGAATGGAAGAGAGCAAGAAAAGGTTCGTGCCCATGTTGTCAGGTAAGACCTTGAGTAAGACTCAAAGTCCGGCTACGGCAGAAGATAGAGAAAAGATGAATAATATTCCCTATGCCTCGGCCATAGGTTCTATCATGTATGCCATGCCGTGTACAACACCGGATATAGCACATGCTGTTAGTTTGACTAGCAATATCAAAGTGATCCTGGAATGGAACACTGGACAGCGGTCAAGAATATCCTAAAGTACCTGAATAGGACTAAAGATATGGTTCTTTCTTATGGAGGTGATGAATAGCTTGCTGTAAATGGTTACACTGATGCTAGTTGGAACACTGATCCAGATGACTCGAAGTCACAGTCTGGATACGTATTTATTTTGAATGGTGCTGCAGTGAGCTGGAGGAGTGCCAAGCAAAGCGTTGTGGCGAAATCTTCAACTGAATCGGAATACATAGCTGCTTCAGAGGCTGCACAAGAAGCCATATGGATGAAGGAGTTCATTACTGAACTTGGCGTGGTTCCCAGTGCGTTGGACCCGATGGCCATCTACTGTGACAACACAGGTGCCATAGCTAATGCACAGGAGCCAAGGTCACATAGCAAGCTGAAGCACATCAAGCTACATTTCCATGCTATTCGCGAGTATGTCCGAGATGGTGACATAAAGATTTGCAAAGTACACACTGATCTGAATGTGGCAGATCCGTTGACTAAACCTCTCCCTAGAGCAAAGCATGACCAACACCAGAACGCCATGGGTGTTAGGTATATTACCATGTAATCTAGATTATTGACTCTAGTGCAAGTGGGAGACTGTTGGAGATATGCCCAAGAGGCAATAATAAAAGTGGTTATTATTATATCTTTGTGTTTATGATAAATGTTTACATCCCATGCTATAATTGTATTATAAGGAAACACTAATACATGTGTGTTTTGTAAACATATCGGAGTCCCTAGTAAGCCTCTTGTTGAACTAGCTTGTTGATTAATTGATGATCATGGTTTCCTGATCATGGACATTGGATGGGATTAATAACAAGGTTATATCATTAGGAGAATGATATGATGGATACACACCCATAGTAAGCGTAGCATAAGATCAAGTCATTAAGTTCGTATTGCTGTAAGCTTTCAAATGCAAAGTAACCTAATCCTTCGACCATGAGGTTATGTTAATCACCATCACCGGATGGGTACTTTGATGACATCAAACACCTTAAATCGGGTGGTTATAAAGGTGTCATTGGGTATTCTGAAAGTATGTGTTGAAGCGCATGGACCAAGATTGGGATTTGTCCATCCATATGACGGATAGATATGCTCTGGGCCCTCTCGGTGGAATGTCATCTAGTTAGCTTGCAAGCATGTGACTAGGTCACAAGGGATGACATAACATGGAACGAGTAAAGAGTACTTATCAGTAACGAGGTAGAACAGGTATAGAGATACTGACGATCAAACCTCGGATAAGTAGAATATCGCGTGACAAAGGGAATTGGTTTCGTATGTTAATGGTTCTATCGATCACGAAGTCATCGTTGAGTATGTGGGAGCCGTTATGGTTCTCCAGATCCCGCTGATGGTTATTGATCGGAGAGGTGTCTTCATCATGTCTGCACATTCACGAACCGTAGGGTGACACACTTAAGGTTCGAAGTTGTTTTAAGTGGATATGGAATATGCGTTGGAGACCTAATGTTGTTCGGAGTCTCGGATTGGATCCGGGACATCACGAGGAGATCTGGAATGGTCCGGAGAATAAGATTCATATATTGGGGATCATTTTCTAAGTTAGAAAATGTTCCGGAGTGTTTGTATGGAGATTCTAGAAGGTTTCGAAATGTTCTAGAAGGTTCTAGAAGAGTTCTTGGTGTTTGCTTGAAAACCAAGAAAGGGTCAAGGAAACCTTGTGGGGGCTAGACACGGATTCATGGGGGAGGAGGACTCCTCCCCCCCTTCCCAACCCGCCGGCCAAGGAGGAGAGTCCTACTAGGACTCCCCCTCCCATGGCGCGCCTCCCTCCTTTAAATAGAGGGGAGGGGGCGCCCCCTCCTAGCCCTCTCCCATAACAAACCCTAGCCGCCGCCTCTCTCCTCCTCCTTCCCTCTGCTCCGGCTTAGGCGAAGCCCTGCAGAGTTCTCTCCTCCACCACCACCACCACACCGTCGTGCTGCTGGGATTCCGTGGAGAAGATCTACTACCTCCGCTGCTCGCTGGAACGGGGAGAGGAAGGTCTACTTCGACTCCGCACGTGTGACCGACTGCAGAAGCGCTGCCGGAAGGATCATCCACACGATCTTGAGATCAGCAAGTGATCGACTACATCAACCCCGGATCTAATCTCGTAACGCTTTCGGTTCTAAGAGGGTTAGTACAGATCTATCTCGTTGCTCATGTCTAATAGATTAGATCTTCGCTTTTATCTAGATTAGATCTAGGTTTTGTTCGTTCTTGCGGTAGAAATTTTTTGTTTTCCATGCTACGAACCCATCATGGGGGCTTGATATGGTATGACCTTTTAAACGAGCTCCAAGTGGATTCACTCACCTCTTATTGATGGTGGATAAATTCACGAAATGGATCGAGGCTAAACCTGTCACTAGTTGTGATGGAGCAACAGCCAAAAGATTTGTCGAGGATGTTATAATCCGGTATGGTTATCCGCATAGCATTATCACGAACAACGGGAGTAATTTTTCCATGGGAGAATTGGCTGAATTCTGCGACGAGCAAAATATCCGGCTTGACATTGCGTCAGTCGCACATCCACAGGCTAACGGACAAGTCGAAAGAGCAAATTGTTTAATTCTACAAGGCTTGAAACCAAGACTCGAAGCACCAGTGAGACGTGCTGCGGGGGCTTGGGCAGAGGAACTACCCTCTGTAATTTAGAGTTTGCGAACAACTCCGAACAGGTCAACAGGATATACACCTTTCTTCTTGGTCTATGGCGCAGAAGCAGTTCTTCCTAGTGATTTAATTCATACTTCTCCTAGAGTGGCCGCGTATATCGAAGAGGATGCCGAGATTTCTCGACAAAATGATTTCTACTTAGTCGAAGAAGTTCGTGTCGTTGCTGAAATGAGATCTACAGCCTATCAGCAGAAGTTACGCAAGTATCATAGCCAGAGAGTCCGAACTAGATCTTTCAATAAAGGTGATTTGGTTCTCCGGCTTGTGCAACAAAGAAAGCACAAACTTTCCCCAGTATGGGAAGGGCCCTTTTTAGTTAGTCGAGTATTGCACAATGGATCGTACTACTTAACTGACATGAGGCCAGTCAAAGAAAGACCTGCTACTAAGAAGAGAAAGAGAGCTGGAGGCAGTACAAATCCGGATGAGTTAGACAGACCATGGAATATTGCTCAGCTACGTCCCTTTTATTCTTAGTTTATCCTTCTTTGTAATCATACATATGTACATGTTCTGTGAGAAATAAAAGTTTTGGTTGCCTCAAGTTTTTCTGAGAAGTTCTTAAACCATCTTATTTCCGAATGATCATGTCATAGTCGAAAATCCCAGAATGCTTGAAAGTACTTTATGCTCATGTTCGTTCTGGTCTAGATTTCCGATTTCTAAAAACTGCTACCTTCGGGTATAACTCTAAAAATTTCTAGTCTTTACTTTGGTTATTTATCTGATTGCCGGATGCGGGCATTTTCCGAGTAGTGAATTGTTGGTACTGGAAGCCGGCTTTGTTTCCGAGTTTAAACTGGTTTAGCAATTGAGCTCCGTTGCTCGGCAAAGTTTTCCGGCTGAAGGTTTAGCCGGCTCACGAAAGGGACGAGGCGGAAAGCCAGATAAACGATAAGTAGAGACGGAAAATTCTAAGTGCTTATGAAAACATTTCAGGCACACAAAAATTCTAAGACAAAAGTGCTGAAGAGATAAAAAAACTTAGCACTAGCAAAAGTCATAGTACTTAATATTTACAAAATGCATCATGTTCTTTCACAGAATAATACATAAGTTTGTGGTCTATGATGCAGGAGGAGATGAAGGATCTACTGGCTCGCTGGTCACTCCGCCTTGATATCGTTCCGAGATATCCGCATCCGAGTTGGTGCGTTCATCGTCGGAAACTTCTTCGGCTTCTTCTGCAGGAGGAGGCGGAGTATCCACGCGGGTGAAGAAGGGGATCTCGTAGCTGGTCAGATCAGCTACGTGGCACCCATATCCGGCGCAGGAGTGCATGATGGCTTGAAGGTCCTGCTCCTGGCCGTCTTCGTCTACCTTGCAGTACCCTTTGGTCACTTGCCATATTTCCATGTTTCCATGGTGGCTCATGACCATGGAGAGGGCATTCTGCGCGGCAGTCCGTGCGTAGGACATATTCCAGTCCCGAACAAGCTGCGGCATCTCCTTGGCCCTGTCCCGCACCTCAAAATCCGACATGCTTGGCATGTCCGGAATCCTGAGAGACTCGCCAATGTCCTCAAGGGACTGGCGGTAGTCATGAAGAAGATCACCGACTTGGGTAAGCCGGTGAGTGCGGGGCTCGGACGAGGAAGAGTCCGACAACTTTAGAGGACCTATACACAAAACAAGTCAAGAAAAATCCGACATTGATAATAGTCGAAGAAAAGATAAGTCAGAAAGGTGGAACGTACCAAGAATGACGTCGTCAATCTTGGTCTTCTCCTCCCGGAGACTCTGGAGTTCAGCCCGGAGCGCCTGGGATATATCCTTCTCTCTGCCAACCTCATTCTTGAGGTCCGAGATAACTTTATCTTGAGCGGCAATCTTGCGATCGCGCTCTTCAGTGGCCATGGAGGAGGATTCCAGGACTTGAGCTATGCTCGTTTCATGATCCACCTTGAGCTTTTCCAGCTCTTGGCGAAGTCCTTTGTTCTCCACCACCAAGGTCTTGAGCTTCTCGGCCTCTTCAATCATAGCGATGGATTGTTTCACCAACGCTGTAAGTCAAAAAAGAACAACAGTTCAGAAAAATTCGACATTAAAAAGCAAAAGACAAGGTTTGAATCTCGAAATGTTTACCTTCGACTTCATCCTTGGCTACCTTGAGCTCAGCATTTTTAAGCCGGAGAGATTTGATCTCTCTCTGCTTATCACAGACATTGGATAATAATTCCTGGTTATAGGAACACACTTTCTGTAAGTCAGAATACCCAAGGTCAGAAAGCTAATTAAGACTCGGGCTAATATTTTCTACTAAATATCAGCACGAGCCTTAGGGGCTACACTAGTTCGTTCTTTGGCATCCTAATGAAAGCATAAACCCGGATTTCTATATCCTACTTCATGCTTGGGGGCTAGAGGATATGATATAACATAATGTAAAAACAAGAGTTGGAATTC
This sequence comes from Avena insularis, assembly GCA_023614405.1. Taxonomy (NCBI): domain Eukaryota; kingdom Viridiplantae; phylum Streptophyta; class Magnoliopsida; order Poales; family Poaceae; genus Avena; species Avena insularis. Next base: position 105,252,441 of record CM042694.1, read on the forward strand.
CGACTTACATATTGCTCGCGGGTGAGTTTGTTTAACCCCACGTTCACTTCAGCTGCCACCTTCTCGGCAAGAGTAAGTGGGATTACTGGGGCTGTTGGAAACTCGCCAGTCCGGATCCTCTCGTCGCGAAGGCGTACTTGAGCAAGAAGGTCAGAGAACTTCACGTCCTCTGCTTCTTGCGCCTCCTCTTCGGGGGATAGATGGCTTTTGTCCAGGACTTGCCTGGCTAGCCGCTGGATCTCCTCTGCAGATTTCCGGGTTAGGCCAAATTTGGCAAGACCCGGATTGTTGAGGAGGTTTTCAGCGAAGACTTCAGCCGAGGGATCATTACCCGAAGAGGGTTCACCCTTATCTTGACCTGACGCACTCGCGGTGACGTCAGTATGCGACCTAAGGATCGTCGGCTCCGCTTGAGGAGCCGGATCTTCTGCAATCACCGGAGAAGGGATGATCGCCAGAGTTGCAGAAGGTTGAGGGACCAGAGTCGGAGGAGCCACGGCAGGGGAAGCTATTGTAAGCTTCGTCTGGCGCAAGGGCTTCGAAGAAGTCCTCTTCCCCTTGCCCTTGATGATTGATTTTGCTCTGAGAAAGTAGTAAAGTCGGAAACATTACATCTCGGAAAGAAACTTGAGTAAAGAACAAAGGCGGAAAAGTTGTGACAGAAGGTTACCTCTTCACGACTAGCACCTCCTTTGTGCCAACCGCTACTGTCGGAGCTTTGCGCTTCTTGAGCGCGAGATCCGGCAGTGGAACTACTTCCACCTCCTGAGAGAACTCTGGAGGGTATCCTTCGAGTGGAGCAAGTTCCGACTCGGGGATGTCAGCAAGCTGAAAATAAGAAAACATATCAGTATTGCAATATAACTCAAAGATAGAAACACATAAAAGATGTGGTGATAAAAGCTTACCGGCACCACGGGGTTTTGTGCCGTGTGCATATCCAGAGAAACCTTTGGAATCCACCTTTCGATCCGCTCCTTGATCAGCCACTTAATTTGGGTTATGTAGCCTTGAGTGGTGTAGGCCTTGGGGCTGATGCGGAGGGAGTCGATCAGAGAAGACGTGACGGAATGCATCAGTCTATCCCCGTGGTACTAAAGTGGCTGGATCCAGCATGAGACCCAACACTGGACCAAGTCGGATCCCTTCAGACCATTGTGCTTGATAAGGTATTCGATCCGCCTCTTAGCGAGGATCAGATCGTCGGGGAGAGCCGGAGCAGCCTCGTCCCAGGAAGGCTGGGCCGTGGCAGCTCCGTCGACAAAAGCCGGCAAAGCGGTAGCTTTGCCGGGAGCCGGAATATCCCTATGGTAGAAAAAAGTGGCTGGCCATTGTTTGACTGAGTCACTGGTAGAAATTTTGGGATATGCCTGGTCTCGTCTAACAGAAAAACTAATGGTACCGGTGATGTAAGGAACACCGGCGGTAATAGAATTTCTCCGGACATGGAAATAGTACCGGAAGAGAAGCAAACTCGACCTAATGCCGAGGAAGCCCTCGCAAAGCGCAGCATATGCGCTCATTTCTAGAAGGGAATTGGGAGGAAGATTGTGGAGTTGAACTCCATAGTGGTCAATCACCTCGGAGAACAACTCCGAGGGAGGAAAGGACAAACCTCGGTCCAGATGGGTGCCGAAGTGGACGCGCTCGCCCTCGCGCGGATTGGGTACTTCCCGAGCCGCCGCCCGCCGCCGCGGCGAGAAGCCCCTCCTTCTCCACGTTCTTGAGGCCCTCCTCGTTGAGGGCGCAGGGGATCCAGACTCCCCGGGAACTCTCCTTCTCCGTTGCTGCTTCCGCCGCTGCTGCCGCCGCCGCTGCCGCCAGACCAGAGGAAGATGAATATGAAGCCATTTTTCTCCGGTGGAAAAAGTGACCTTAAGGTGGTGGCGCTAGGAGCTCTGTGGGAGGAGGACGAGGAGGCTCTATGCGCGTGGGAAGATTGGGAAGGAAGGAATGGCAAAGAACTGGTGGGGATGAGAAGAAGAAATCTAAACCCCTTATATCCACCTACCTGTGCCAAGATTCGTGCAAACGCTACAGTGTAACCGCCACGCTTCGTGGAAAGAACTAGGAAGGGCCCGCGCGATGATTGCGTCGCCTCGATCTCCACGCACGCATTGAAATGGCGCCTCGGTTCCGCGAACCGCAGACCCACCAACGGTCGTGCTGACGGAACGTCTGTCAGAGGACGTGACTTGACCATGCTTGTGTCAGGTGGCGTTAGAGACCGAGTTCCGGCTTAGTTTAAAAGCGAGCTGGAAAACCCGAGTAACCAATTGCAAGGTCCGACTTATTTTTAAGACCCGGATCGTATTTTTTGTGAAGTTTCAGGAACCCTTCAAGATTCTGCAAGCCGAAGATTAAGCTAGACGATGATAAATCCGACTTTGGATCTTGGAGGCCTCCGGGGGCTGCTGTTGGGGATATACTTTCCGGGTATCCTCACAGTTCCTCACTGACCAGGGTGGCCCACTTCAGGTTAGAGCATTGCTTCACGGGCGGCCCAGTCAGGGAGAGAAGACGGAGTCCAATCCGGCTACAGGAAGGCCCAGAAGACTTACCGACTTAGGCCATGATGTTACTTGTAGTTCAAGATGTACTCTGTAATGCACTCTTAGTCGAAATGGCGGATAGATCTCTCCTGTAAACCCTAGGCCGGATATCTATATAAGCCGGCCTAGGGAGAGCCTTTAGGGCATAACCTCAATAGTCTACAATCTCAACTCGCACAGGCGAAACCCTTGTAACCCATATCCGGCTCTGCTGTATTACTGGATTGCTAGCAGGAGTAGGATCCGTCCAAAGCCGGCGGATTCGAACCTGGGTAAACTTGTGTGCTCACCGTCCCGGAATACCGTACGTATCACCCCCCCTCTCTTCCGCACGCCTCGAGGACCCCTCATGGCGTACTTGTCATCAATCCGACGACAGGGGGTTGTTGCAAAGGTGTTGTAGCATTGCCTTCTGAACTCTGACATATCGCAACAATGGAGGTCATCTGCGATCAAACAAGCGATGATGGTGGAGTCTGTGGGTGCACAACTAGGCGCATATCGCAGGCACCCCACGCGGTGGTATGGCTGGACTCGCTTACCCTCAACCGTGTGGAGGACATAGGTAGAAAAGAACAGCGACGCTCGAGTTCAAATATCCATAGCGTTGGCTCGCACATACCGACAATGATGACGAATCGGACAGAAGGAAAAATGGAGAAGAGGGGGAGAAGGACAACGATCTCACCTCGCTTGATCTGGGCGTGGCTGCGCGGATAGGAGACAGAGAGATGGGTATGGATCGGTAGCGAGGAAGTAGAGGTATAAGAAGGGATGGCTCTATGTTTTGCGGGGCCCTAGTGCGACATGGGCTCCTAAGTATACGTAATAAGCATATTTAGAAATATTCTACATGCACTTGCAAAATATTAAAAATAAACGTCCAATCGACACATAACACATTTTTAGTCGGCAAACATAAAGAGCTAGTATTTCTTTTATTACCTCAAAGCTCGAATAAGATATAATTTTTAATGAGTCCACTCATAATAATGCTTCATTACTTCACAAAAAAGCTTCTTGTGCTTTCTTTTATTCCTTTTCGCAGCGCCAGACTTATGTCTTGGCGCCATATCATGTAAAATACATTACATGAAGCATTAAAGAAAGAATCATAATCTACTTTCTTATAAGTTTGGCTAAAAGACATGAAAAAACAATTGAAGATTCTAGGGAGATTGAATATACCAGAGAGCACAGGTGCAAATCCGAAGTAGAATTTGTGATCGAGAATTATGGCGTCTGAAGTCCGACCAAGAATTGGGTTGGGTTGGGGCGGCTGGAGATCGAAGATTGAGAAAATCGGGTTGAATCAGGAACGAGCGATGTTGTGAAAATGCGATGCCACCAAGACGTTGCCGCAGAGCTGAGGCAAGTCAAGCCGTCGAGGCGTATCCACGTATATGCGATTCCACCAGGCCCTGGCTGCAGAGCAGAGACATGTCGAGCCGTTGAGGCATATCCGTGTATCGGCGTCCCTGGATCCTGGCATGGTGTTCGTGTCGAGGAGATCAATCGCCCGGGTGAGGCCCCTCCGATAAGTAGAATATTGAATAGTATATATACTTTTCGCTTATCTTGAGGCGAATACACAGCTGTTCTGATTTACACAAGAATCGAAGAGTATATTCTCACCCGTTGTGTGTTGTTGCCGATCAGTACCATCACCAATCGGTTGCGTTCCAAAAGCCAAATTCACGTAATCAGTGTTTGTCGCTCGGGGAGGTTGAGCTATGGGCCTTTTTTCAAAGATGTGTAGGGTATGAAGTATAGATAAATATGTAATCGTGTCCCACCCCCGCTAGCATGGGCCCTCGGGCCTATCGATGGGGATTAAAAGAGGAGGGGGGGGGGGGGGGGGGGGTAGGGAGCATGCAGAGAGGTGGTGGTCACTGATGTTGGCCACGGGAGGGTGCATGTGCCTTGCATGCTCTCTGATGAAGAAGACGACAAGCGGAGGGCTCCTCTACCGAACGGGAGGCAGAGATGAAGAGGACGCAGGAGTGGGCTGCTGGAGAAGTTGCTGTTCGCGGTTGGGCCAGAAGGTGGTGGGCTGCTGCAGGTACTCCCTCCTCTTCTCATTTTATTTTTTATTTTATTTCCCTTTAATTATTTGTTAATTGTTTTGAGCAATTTCAAACTAGCAAAATTACTCAAATACTTTTGAAACTTTGCAGAGATAATTGAAAAGAGGGTTATCACTTAATAGGGATGAAGAGGGAATAGCAACAAAATAAGGAGGTGCCCACATTCATACATGATCATTTTGGGCATTCGTAAAAAATATGAAGATTTAGGTTTTGCAAATTGAATAAAAGCACTTGTAAAAATAGTGGACCTTCACATGGATTCCAAACTTTTACAAAACAAAATAGAGGAAGATAGAGGTGATAGCAAGAAAACACAAGCAAGATACAAACAAGATAGAAACTCAATGCAACAACAGATGTAACACTTTAATTATGATCCATTCAATGTGGCATGATGACCATGATGATGCAATAAAAGAAAAAGAGCAAGCAATTTCTAGTTGGGGGTTTTCCCGGGGTGCTACACATGACCAGTTTGGGTTGCGTGTGGTGCGAGGCAGAGGCGCGGGAGCATGAGGCCACGACGTGCTATCGAAGGCTGGATGCGGCTTGGGTGCGGATGGGATGGATCTAGGCCGCAAGGGACGATTCTAGGCACAGGCGAGACAACACGAGGAGGCCTTGGGTGTTGCTGAGCCAAGAAGTGCAAGACACCTCGGTGCATGGGTATACCAGACCGAAGGTGGGCTTGTCGCCGGTGCGTGAAGTCCCTATGGATTGTAAATGCACAGGGATGGGGCTACTAGTGGGGGATGGGGGATTCCTGCTTTTCCTCCTTTGGTCGGCAGAGGAAGTCGAGTTGGTGGACTAGAAGGGGTGGTTACAACATGACTCCAGGCAACATGTCATTCATCACGGTATGATGTACTATAGTGATTGGAGCATGCGGAGGAGCTCAGTGATCGATCATAGTGTCAAGCTACCATCTCGCTGCTCCCCGAACTTTGAGTACAATCAAACTCGAGGCGAAAGCCATGCACGGGCTTTGGTTAGTGCACTCTCCTTATTGATTGTGTCGTGGTGGAGTTTCGGCCAAGAGTGAAGCGAGTAGTTCGAAGATGTTCGGGAGAAAATCTACGCTCCATCGATGTGAACGATGGTAATGTGTCATTACCAAGTTGAGGCGTCACCTTCAAGACCTTGGACCTCGCGGAGGCTAGGCAGGATGGCACTATGGTGGGGGAGGCGGATACATGCCGGCCTCCTCATACGGGGGTGGTAAGTTGAGGAGGCAGCCTGGGTCTTTCGTGAAACGACGGTCCTATGGGGGCAGGGACATGGTCTAGCTCTTTTTTGGGTGGTGGCTTGGACTTGTATTGATAGAAAGCCCATAATCCGACTGGGACATTTTCGTGCACTGCGAAGGTTGAGCTAGTTAATACGTCGGGGAGGGGGCCCCTGACTTAGCGCGACGTTTGACGTCTATAGGCGGTTGCCTGGATAGCAGGGGCTGCGAGATGACTTGGTCGTACTGCGTTTTCGCTTGTTTGCGACTTTGGTGCCGAGTGGTGTAAGTCGGGGCCACAGGCCGGAACCACATGTTTGTTTATTGCGCTCGATGGACTAGCGTCGTGTGGACGTGGGCCTCCTTGCCTCTGCGGTTTTTCCCCTTATTTTGGGGGCGGGTTTCCAATATAAATTGTATCAACTAAATTCCACTCTCTCCGTTTTAAAATATAAGATATTTTAGCTTTTGTGAAACAGATATATGTAGACTAGTTTTGAACCTACACACTAAAAGTAGTCCAGATACATCTATTTCACAAAAGTTAAGACATACTCCCTCCGTGACACAAACCTAAAACATATTAGATTTTGAAACAGAGGGAGTATTATATTTTGAAACACAGGGAGGGAGTAGCTAGACGGAATGCAGAAATGCCCCGCCCGTGGTCAACATGTTGTGGTGAATGATTAGGGAGACACCGGCATGGCGTCGGGTTCTCATACAGCTGCAATTCAATCAACATATTTCGGTGTTTTCTTTTTTCTTTTACAGCATTATTACTTGGCGTACTCTGTCGGGGCTCGGTTTCCGACTCTGTCCCGACCTCGCTCAATCCAAAAGTTCAGCCCATTCGGCACAAAATAGTGTCGGATTTCTGTCCGAAGGGCCTCCAACGGCTGGAGATGCTCTTATCTCGCCTTCCTATATTACGTCTGTGCGGTCTCGTCTTTCTTTTCCGCTTCAGCTTAAAAGCCCAATTTTACCGTCTGTCAGCCGGTCTGCATGTACTAATTGGCATGTTTCTACACAATTATGATTCTCCCGATCCGGGTTGTGGCCCGTTTGCCAGTCGTCTTGGTAGTATCCTGCCACATACCTTTCCCCATACGCCTTATTTGGTACTAGAGTTTTTATGGAGATTAGTGAAGACAATCTCCATCAAACTTCAAATCCCCACTTACTTTAAAAAATATATTTGGTACTAAAGTATTGAGCGAGTTTAATTCCCGCTTATCCCTACTTAATCTAAAATTTTAGTGTATTTTTCTCAATCGCTCATTCTCCACTCGTGCCTAGTGGATCGTGGGTGGGGTTTTATGGGGATTGAGTGAAGGTAGAGTTTTCAACCAATACTCTAGGGGTTTATCCCTACTAATTCCCATAAAAACTCTAGTACCAAACAAGGTCTTGGTGAGTTTTCCTTCCCACCCCGTCCCTCACCGTGCCCTGCCCCGAACACCACCGCCCCCACCTAGGCCTTCGCCAGCCCCCTCCTCAAACCCTCCCTCCACTCCACTCTATGCGGCCGTCCCATCCGCATCCACCGTGGCAGAAGAGTCCAGGACGGGGAAGCGTGTTGGCCGACCGCCGACTAACTACACGGAATGCAGAAATGCCCTGCCCGTGTTCAGCATTGTGTGGTGAATGATTAGGGAGAGACCGGCGTGGCGTGGGGTTCTCATACAGCTGCAATTCAATCAACATATTTCGGTGTTTTTTTCTTTTTTATTTTGCAGCATTATTACTTGGCGTACTCTGTCAGACCCAGATTATATGCGGGCTCGGTTTCCGACTCCTTCCCGGTCTCGCTCAATCCAATCCAACTTTGAAATTAGTTAGAGATAATTACACGGAATGCAGAAATACAGATTAGTTAGAGATAATTATATACTCTATCCGATTCAAATTAATTGACTTGAATTTGTCTAGATTCGGATGTATCTAGACATGTTTTAGTATTAAATACATCCGAATCTAGATAAACCTAAGTCAATTAATTTGGATCGGAGGGAGTAGATCGATTCAGACGACACCAGAATCACCAATCCAACTTTGAAAAGGGTCGCTCGATCAGATTCAGATCAGTCGCTAAACACCGATGGCTCCTGGGGAAGACGAGACGGAGAGCAGCCGTGGTCCGGCGAGTCAGAAGACAGGCGAGACGGTGGCTCAATTGCCGGCGGATAAGACGACGGACGAGACGGTGGCGAAGGACGTGGACGTCGATTGCCCGACGACGACCACGTGATCCGGAACCTGAACAAGATGGGACGGATGAATCTTATGAGGCCGGAGTTTATTGAGGAAGTGAAGAAGGACCACCATGCACACCTCGCACTTTGCAATAAGCTCTACGAAGAATTGTACAAGGAACTAGAAGAAGAACGCATCGCTGCTGCTGCTGCCGCCCAATCGTCGAGCCAAGACACCAACAAATGCTGACTTTGCCCAGCAACTTATTAGTCCAATATTATCTGTCTATGGATTATTCCAAACTGTAATCTAGTACTAGTATATGTGTATCTTATATCTATCTCTATTCTGAACAACAATACCATGGTAACTTGCAACTCTTTTGATTGAGCTACAAAGTCAGCGCCCTATACGGCAGGTGGCGCTGGGCCGAGCCGAGCTCGGGCTAGGCCCGGTACAACTCGTTTGGCTTGCGTTTTTTTAAGGTGTTGTGCCTCGGTATAAAACCCCCTAGGGATCCTCTATGTAAAGTGTGGTTTTTCGTTTGAGCTGAAAGAAACGCTGTTTGTGCAGCGCGGCGATTCGTCACCGGGGAAAATCTAGTGTTGAGAGAACTAGCTAGGCTAGAACCAACATCGACCACGGCCATGAAAAAAGTCGATGATGATGCACTAGTAGAAAAATGGGCATCAATACCGGTTCCAGAGGCCCTTTTGTACCGGAAATGCAACCGGTACAAAAGATTCGGGACAAAAGCCGCCCCCCCTTTGGTACCGGTTCCTTACGAACCGGTATTAAAGGGGCCTCCACGTGGGCACCCAGCAGACCGCAGGGCTAGGAACACGAACCGGTACCAAAGGTTGGCTACCGCGGAAGAGAAAGTGCATAAATCTCTGTCGCGGCAGAGAATCCAGGGTTTAGAGTTTTAGGAGGGGTTTAGGGGTATCAGACCGTTTCATCGTACGAGGATCGTGTCGATACGCCAGAAACGCGTTTGGGTTTAGATAGTACACGAAGATCTAGGTGATGCATATCGCATAAGATCGCAAAATTAAGTAGTACATGCATGAAGATCGATCTTCATGCATAGTGGTACTCTCCGAGGCATACTATCTATTACATGTACCATAGTGGTACTCTCCGAGTCAAACTATATATTACATGTAGATCTTCATTCATAGTGGTACTCTGCGAAGTTAGGTATGACGTCCCGAAGGAAAAATCCCGCCAATTCCTCGCCAATTGCTTTGAAGCGGTGCTGGATTGAGATCTTGTCCCGCTTTCTTGCCAACTGTAAAAAATGAGATACAAATGAATACATGAGCTATGTGTGTGTGTGTATATATATATATATATATATATCAAAATCACAATCAAACAATTATGACCGAAACTCAGCATAAGTTATGGTAACAAAATAAATTTGTGAATATTATTTTCGTACCTCTCTAGTTCTTTGATTATTCATTCTCTCACTGACAATCTTGTGGATGTTTTCACAAACGTAGTATCCACATAGATTAGCCCCATTTGGTTGTTTCGCGCATTTCTGTACAAGAATATAATTCAATCAAACAATAATCTAGTATGATAAAGGTGTGTGGACCTAGGTAGTACTACTTACTTTGTTCACACGCCATATCAGCTTCTGTTTCCATCCACCGGCCGGATCTTCCTCGATGAATTTTTCCATACGCTGCCCGACAAAAGAAAATGCATAAAAGAGTTATCAATTTGTTGATATGAGGAAATTAACGAAAAAACCGATAAGAATTAAAATTACTTTTGAGCATATCAAAAACCGTCTTATATAGTATAGGCTCTTTGGTTAGTGAGTCAAAGACTTCAACTTCTCCATCGTACATTTTAATGACGATAAGAATAAAGTGGAACCTGCACACGTTTAAATATGCAGTGTCATAGATATAAGTCAAAAGTTAAAAATTTAACTTATGGTGAGCAAAATAGAATGTGTGATAAGACAGTAACACTCCTTGAAGTTGTAAGGCCAAAGTATTATCTTTTTGTCACATTGTCGCTTCAAAAACCTTAGCAAAGTCTCCGGTGTATCCTTGTTATAGATGGGATCTTCTATGGTTTTTTCATGCATTGTATCTGGGTCAATGAACCCAATGTCCGTGATTTCATCCCTTTTGCATTCGTGCTTCTTCGATCTGCATAATATAGCGCACAAAAGATTAAATTGAGAATAATTTGCAGACAATGAACGAGATGAGCTAAAGACTTCTCAAATTACATTAATAAATCACTTACAAACAATAGCAACCGATGATAGATTTGTCGAGGGCCCGGAGATTGTATAACTGAAAAAGTTCACAGAAGTCAACGCTCACAGAGTATTCTTGGAAGTAGTGCTCATCCTTAACTCGCAACACGATAGCCTCGATCCCTCTCTTTGTGGAATTAGTGTACCACACATGCAAATTACGCATACTTGTTGGTAGCGACCTGATATTCTCGACCAAATCTTTCCCTTGAACAAATTTATATGCTACTTCAGCGATGTGGTAATCGGTTGTGTTTTGTCGAGAACTTTGAACGGCCTTATCGTCAAACACCTTGAGAGGGGGGACCAATTGAATGGGTTGTTCTCTGAGCTGGTGCACTTGTTTCCTTTTTATACCCGAGACCACCGATTTATCTGTTTTTTCGCCTCCACCATATCGTCATACGACCTTTCAATAGAACGCCTATAGTCAGATGGCGGCGATGTACAGGGTCATATAGATTCTCAACGACAAGCACAACTTTCACCGGATCTAGAGTCTGCTCAAAAGGTATCTCTGGCACTTACTTAGCAAAATGTTTTTCCACCTCGGACTTAGAGGTTTCGATGCATTCCTCGATAGTTTTTTCCCAAGGTAAATTCTCAATAGGCGGCAGTGGTTTCTCCTTGCTAGGTCTCTTCCTAGGCGGCGTACCGTTTCTCTTAACGAGCGCAGTCTTACGTGGAGGATCTCGAGATGGTGGACTCGCACTGGGGTCCCTCTCAGGTAGGTGTGGACTTTGCTGCTCATGTGGACTGCTACCAGGAGGAGTCGATGGCAATTGATGCTCATGCGGAATTTGCTGCTCATGTGGACTGCTACGAGGAGTCGGTGGCCTTGGCAAAAGGACGATGTATTTCTTGGACCATAGGACGAAACCTCGCTTGACATCGGCCAATGTATTCTCCTCGTCACCTCCAGGAAAATCAAGCTCCACTGTTTCATAACCCGGAACAACATCATCCACCCCGACACGAACACAACCAGCTGGAATGGGCATATAATGGTGCGTTGCTCCATCTTCAATTGGGTAAACATAGACGACCGCCACCTTAACGGACACGTTCCTCATTGGCAAATGTAGCTCGCAATCTGTCTTCTCCGTGACATAATCCACGGGGTAGCTTCCTCCATATTCAAGATGCGAGGAACCCACACTGCTTCTTTGCTGAGATGGGGCGGCATCGACTTGAGGATCTTGTAGAAACAGCGGCTGATCAGGTGCCCTCTGATTTTTCTCAAGCACCTCCACCCTATTTATCAATTTTGCTAACTTGTCTAACTCCCGCTTCTTCTTTTCTCGAACGGCTTCTATAAGTGTCAGCGCACTCCAGCCACGCTTCCTTCATGGTGACACCTGGGAGGGCTCGTATCCGTCCAACGTGTTCAGGATTCCCTAGAGCGAGTGTCAGCTCGTCATTCTCTCTATCCGGAATGTACTCTCCCTTTCTAACTTTTTCAATTGCATCTATAAGCTCCGTCGTGATTGCTTCAATTTTTCTTCCATTTTCCCTTTGCAACGATCTTCCCTGTCTTTGGGTCCAACCCTGCCCCATGTGCGAACAACCAGAACTTGGACCGGTCGGGCCAGTCCCATGTCTGTGGAGTGATTCCTGCCTCCATTAGTTTAGCTTCAAATGCTATCCACTTCGGAATGGCAGTCTTGTAACCACCTGACCCCAAATGATGGAAATATTTCTTCTTTGAAGCATTTTTCGTATTTGTGATTGATCGGGACACAGCAGTAGACAATTTCTTATACCTCTGAAATGCAGGCCAGTGGTCTTTTATCTTCACTAGACTTTCAGTGAATACTGGATCTTTATCTTCATATCTGGCCCATAAATATTTCTTCCAGGTCTGGAATTGTGTGGCCATCTTCCTAAAAGTCCATTCCTTGACTTTCTTCTTCTGCCCTTCCGTCATGTCTTCCGGTAGGCTGAAGTGTGTCAGTAGACTGTCCCAACGAAACTGTTTTAGAGTATCGTTGACATAACTAGCTTCAGCCCCTGCATTCTTCGGCTTATGCCACTTTACAATGTTGATCGGTACATGGTCCCTAACAAGAACTCTAGGTTGATTTACAAATGTACGGCAGTGCTCCACCGGTTCACCACTATCCTTAAATGCGGTGAGGGCTAACCTACCCTCGCCCTTTAGACGTTGCGTCGGGCCTCGTTGGGTTTTAAAAGATTTGCTCGATGATCCAGAAGGCTATAAGAAAAATAATTAGTTAATAAGTGCAATACAAATAAATCAATGCATCTAGCCTTGATATATAAATATACACCTCGCCGGAGTTTGTTAAGAACACTTCGTTGTCTCTTCTTTGTTCAGACTCAAGTCCCTCACCGACATCGTTCAGAAATTGTGAGGCAAAATCATCGTCATGTCCATTAGGTTCCGGTCCATGGGCACTCTCATATATCATTTTCTGTACCATTCTTCTTGATCCTCATCTCGGATGAAGGTCTTGTCCTCCATAGCTCAATGCCACTACAAAATTAAGTGGAATTATTTGATTCATCGATCATAACAGATTGCTAGATGGATAACACCGCCGTCGAAGCCTTGCACGGGAGCAGCCTCACCAACACCGCCATTGGCTAGGGGAGCTGCATGCAAGGAGCGTCGGCGGCTAGGCGGCGTGGCGAGGCCGTGTGGCGTGGCGGCGTCGACGCCGGACACTGTCGGCCCGCGCGCGCTGGCGAGGCAGCCTAGCCGGCGTGCCGTGTGGCGTGGCGAGGCCACCTAGCCGGTGTCATTGGCTAGGCGGCGTGGCGAGGCCGCAGCGGCCATGCGAAGCGTAGGCGGCGTCGACATCGGACACCGCCGCCCACGCTGCTGCATGGCGCTTAGCCGGGCGTGGCGTGGCGGTGGTTCGGCGAGGCTACCTAGCCGGGCGCTGCCGGCTAGGCGGTGGTGTGGCATCGCGAGGTCACGAGTGGCGCGAGCGAGGCGGCGTGGGCGTGTGCGTCGCGAGCAAGGCGGCAAGGGCATTTCGTCGAACACCCTAAGGGCGGTGTCGACGAAGCCACGCAGTGCAGCACCGGAGTCGCCGGCGTGGGCGTCTGCGGTGTCGGCGAGGATGGCGGCACGGCGGAGGATGGCGGCGCGGCGGGGGAGGGAAAGAAGGGATGGAGAGGGGGAATTACCTGCGGACGGTGGCGCGGCGGCGTGGCTGTGTGGAGACGGCGTGACGGCGTGCGGCTGTGCAGAGACGGTGTGGAAAGGAGGGCTCGCGCGCGTGTGGTCTCTGGAAAGGAGGCCCCAGGGTGAGAAAATCTCCTGGGGGACCTTTGCTACCGGTTTGTGGTTGGAACCGGTAGGAAAGGTATTTTTGCTACCGGTTCCACAAACCGGTAGCAAAGGTATTTTTTTTGTTTCGTTTTCTTTTCTATTTTTTTCTGTTTCTATTTTCTTTTTTCTATTTCTTTTCTATTTTTTCTATTTCTTTTTCTTTTCTATTTTTTTCTGTTTTTATTTTGTTTTTTCTATTTCTTTTTCTTTTCTATTTCTTTTTTTCTATTTCTTTTTCTTTTCTATTTCTTTTTCTATTTCTATTTTCTTTTGTATTTCTTTTTCTTTTCTATTTTTTTGTTTCTATTTTTTTTTTCTTTTCAATTTCTTTTTCTTTTCTTTTTCTTTTTCTATTTCTTTTTCTTTTCTATTTTTTTCTGTTTCTATTTTGTTTTTTCTATTTCTTTTTATTTTCTATTTCTTTTTTTATTTCTTTTTCTTTTCTATTTCTTTTTCTATTTCTATTTTCTTTTGTATTTCTTTTTCTTTTCTATTTTTTTCTGTTTCTATTTTCTCTTTTCTATTTCTTTTTCTTTTCTATTTTTTTCTGTTTCTATTTTCTATTTCTTTTTTTTTCTTTTTTCTTTTTTTTTTCTTTTTTTCTTTTTTTTTCTTTTTTTTCTATGGCTAGAATCAGGTCATGGTTTGTGATAATGTGCCCATATTGTGCACACAAGTGCATCTTGGGATGACTTACGATGTTGCAGGAGGAAGTTTTCCTTTTTGACGCATGAAAAAGCCAATTTCCATTTTTGAGGTGCCGAAATCGGGGTGTTCTGTGAAGCAACCACCAAATTAAAGTTTGGCATTGGTACCAACCCATTTTTGAAAAATACTAGACCACCTTATATGGACAATTTCCGAACCGATGTATCTGAAACCTTTCCATCCATCCCTCATGAAAAAGACAAATTCCTGCCGAATCGGTAGGAGGTTGCCAAGATTTGAACTACAAGTACATGATATAATGCTTGTAAATTTAAAAAAAAAATCATTTATAGGTTTACAACATGCTATTTCATCAGAGATCCACTTCAAGTTCAGCGAGGCTCAGCCCCGGGCTAAGAAGCTTTAGTCCCGGCTGGTGGGTGCAACCGAGACTAAAGTTGTCGGTGGGATAAGGACACATGGGTAACCTTTAGTCCCGGCTGGTGGGTGCAACCGAGACTAAAGCTGTCGGCGGGATAAGGATGTATGGGTGGACACACTGCTCGATGAGATAAAGCATGTAGCGCACGATGCCATGTCGGAGGAACAAGACAAAGTAGAAGTGGCACCGTGCCTATAAAAGGAGCATCGATACGTCATGGCAAGCAGCTCAACAAGCCAACATAGGTAGAGAGACTTTCATCCCCATGGATAGAGGGTTGGGAAATCTCCCGTGGCGGAGCTTCTCGAAGATGTCGTTGGTGCACACGCCCTACGACATCTTCGGAAGCTCCGCCTTAGAAAAATTTCCCTGCAAGCCCGTGAAAGACTCCATCTCCTCTAACAATGTTGGGGAAAGGGTTGGGAAATCTCCCGTGGCGGAGCTTCTCGAAGATGTCGTTGGTGCACACGCCCTACGGCATCTTCGGAAGCTCTGCCTCGGAAAAATTTCCCTGCAAGCCCGTGAAAGACTCCATCTCCTCTAACAGTGTTGGGGAAAGGGTTGGGAAATCTCCCGTGGTAGAGCTTCTCGAAAATTTCCCTGCAAGCCCGTGAAAGCTACTTAACTAGTAAAACAAACCAACCATCTCCATTGTTAATATCTTATATACTGTAAGATCATTACACAAAAATAAATGGAAAAGTGGTTTCCATATTGAGATACACAAGTTATGATCCCTATCTAGTCTTCTGAGTTTTCTTCGTGTGTTCTCTTTCTTCTGATTGCGACGCAACCATGGAAAATCTTCATTATTTAACATGATGCTTGGGTCAGTTCTCACCTTGAAGGGTGGAATATCATCAAACTTATTATAATCTTCTGACATGTCTGTCTTTTCCTCTACTCCCATGATGTTTGCTTTTCCTGAAAAAACTATGTGGCGCTTTGGCTCATCGTATGATGTGTCCTCTTGCCTTTGTTTTCCTTTTTTTCGGTTTGGTAGACATGTCCTTTACATAAAAAACCTGAGCCACTTCACTGGTTAAGATGAATGGTTCGGTGTCGTACCCTAGATTCTTGAGATCCACTGTAGTCATTCCGTACCGCGGGTCTACCTGTACCCCGTCTTTCAGGTTGAACCATTTGCACCGGAACAAAGGGACCTTGAAATTAGGTCCATAGTCAAGTTCCCATATCTCCTCTAAGTATCCATAATATCTGACCTTCTTCCCATTGTCCTCTGCTGCATCAAAACGGACACCACTGTTTTGGTTGGTGCTTTTTTATCTTGGCGAACGTGTAAAATGTATTCCCATTTATTTCATACCATTGAAAAGTCGATATAGTCGAAGATGGTTAATTGGCCAATAAGTGTAGTTGTTCTTCATCAGTGAAATTCATGAGACGTGTTTGCAACCAACCGCCGAAAGTCTTCATGTGTTCTCCATCAATCCAATCTTCACGTTGCTCCGGGTATTCAGAGCGTAAAATATTATTGTGTTCCACTATGTCCGGAGCCACCAAGCTGGAATTATGTAGAACTGTGTAGTGTGGTTGAGTGAAAGAATGTCCATCCATACACATTGTTGCTTTCTTTCCTAGCGTGCCTTTTCCATGCAGTCTCCCCTCATAGCGCGATTTAGGAACACCGATCGGCATAAGGTCAGGAATAAAGTCAACACAAAACTCAATGACCCCCTCTGTTCCATAGCCCTTGGAGATGCTTCCTTCTGGCCTAGCACGGTTATGAACGTATTTCTTTAAGACTCCCATGAATCTCTCAAAGGGGAACATGTTGTGTAGAAATACAGGAGCGAGAACACCAATCTCTTCGACCAGGTGAACGAGGAGATGCGTCATAATATTGAAGAAGGATGGTGTGAACACCAACTCGAAGCTGACTAGACATTGAACCACATCCTTCTGTAAATTTTGTAGAGTTAGTGGATTGATCACCTTCTGAGAAATTGCATTGAGGAATGCACATAGCTTCATAATGGGTACTCGAACATTTTCTGGCAGAAGCCCCCTCAATGCAACCGAAAGTAATTGTGTCATAATCACGTGGCAGTCATGAGACTTTAGGTTTTGAAACTTTTTCTCTAACATGTTTCTTATTCCCTTTATATTCGACGAGAAGCCGGACGGGACCTTGATGCTACTCAGGACTTCAAAAAAGATCTCCTTCTCTTCTTTGGTAAGAGCGTAGCTGGCAGTACCTTGATACTTCTCTGGATTCAGGTTGTTTCCTTCGTGGATACATTGTTGGTCCTGCCGTGCATCCGGTGTATCTTTTGTCCTCCCATACACGCCCAAGAAGTTTAGCAGGTTCACGCAAAGATTTTTCGTCACGTGCATCACGTCGATTGCAGAGTGAACCTCTAGGATTTTCCAGTAGGGTAGCTCCCAAAATATAGACATCTTCTTCCACATGGGTATGTGTCCATCAACATCATGCGGAACAGATTGTCCGCCAGGACCCTTTCCAAAGATCACTTTTAAATCCTTGACCATATCATATATAACATCCCCAGTAGGGCGGGTAGGCTTCGTTCGGTTATCTGCCTCACCTCTGAAATGTTTTCCTCTCTTTCTTACGTGATGCTGTTTTGGAAGAAATCAACGATGCCCCAGGTACACATTCTTGTTTCCCAAATATATACTATCAGTCTCACCTAAACAGTGTGTGCATGCATTGTATCCCTTGTTTGACTGTCCTGAAATGTTACTAAGAGCAGACCAATCATTGATGGTTACAAACAACAACGCTCATAGGTTAAATTCCTTTTGTTCGTGCTCATCCCACACATGTACACCTTCTTCACGCCACAACTATAAAAGTTCTTCAATCAATGGCCTCAGGTACACATCAATGTCGTTGCCGGGTTGCCTCGGGCCTTGGATGAGCACTGACATCATAATGAACTTCCGCTTCATGCACAACCAAGGAGGAAGGTTATAGATACATAGAGTCACTGACCAGGTGCTATGAATGGAGCTCTGCTCCCTGAAAGGATTAAAGCCATATGTACTTAGACCAAATCTTAAGTTCCTTGCATCATCTGAAAATGACTTGAACTCTCTGTCGATTTTTCTCCACTGCGACCCGTCAGCGGGGTGTCTCAACATGACATCTTTCTTACGGTCCTCTTTGTGTCATCGCAACAACTTGGCATGCTCTTTGTTTTGGAACAAACGTTTCAACCGTGGTATTATAGGAGCATACCACATCACCTTCGCAGGAACCCTCTTCCTAGGGGTGGACTCGCCCTCAACATCGCCAGGGTCATCTCGCCTGATCTTATACCTCAATGCACCACATACCGGGCATGCATTTAAATTCTCGTACTCCTCGCGGTAGAGGATGCAGTCATTGATGCATGCATGTATCTTCTGCACCTCTAATCCTAGAGGGTAGACAACCTTCTTTGCTTCGTACGTACTAGAGGGCAATACGTTCTCATCTTCTTTATTATTTTCAGCAACTTTTCAAATCCCTTGTCAGAAGTACCATTCTCTTCCTTCCATTGCAGCAATTATAGTGTGGTACCTAGCTTTTTCTGGCCATCTTCGCAATTTGGGTACAACAGTTTGTTGTGATCCTCTAACATTTTCTCCAACTTCAACCTCTCCTTTTCACTTCCGCAGTTTATCTTCGCATCAAGAATGGCCCAACCCAAATCGTCATCGGGGTCATCAAAAATGGGCTCATCAAAAATGGGCTCTTCTTCATCTTCGTCTTCCCCCATTCTACTATCACCATCTTCAGTGAACATAGGATAGTTGTCACTATCCTCTTCTTCTTTGTTGTCTTCCATTATAACCCCTCTTTCTCCGTGCTTGGTCCAACAATTATAGCTGGGCATGAAACCGTTCTCAAGTAGGTGGACGTGAAGGGTCTTTGAGGTAGAGTAATCCTTCGTATTGTTACAGGAACTACATGGACAATAAATGAAACCATTCGACCGCTTGTTTGCCTCAGCCACGTTGAGAAAATAATGCATGCCAGTAATGAAGTCGGGATGGCATCGGTCATCGTACATCCATTGTCGATTCATCTGCATTATATATATAAGTATATAAAAAATCATTAATTACAAAACATCATGGATATATGAGTGACCAACTTAATTAATATTCAAGTTCATCACATAAAACTAAGTTTTTTTATAAAAAAGAAGAGGCTTACCGAGGTGGTACGGTGCTGGCTAGGGGACGACGCTGGCGATCAACGGTGGTGAGGACGGGGACGATACTAAAACCTACAAACCATACTTTAATTTGAGCTCAAATTGCATATAAAAAGAATGAAATCCCTAACTTAGGAATTTCATCGAACACTTTGCTAGCACTACAAAAATAATATGAGTTAAACTAGGAAAGAAATGAGCTAAATTAGGAACGCCGGAAGAAAGGATGATATTGCTAACCCTTGGATAGATGGGTGCCGTCAATCTTGATAAAATGGTGGAAAAAATGGAGATTTGTTGGAGTATGAGAGGTGCAAAATATTTGGAAATGTGAGAGAGGAGAAGGAGAACGGGAAATGAGATGCAAGCCGATTGGGCTTAAGAAATAGGGCAGGGACCCTATAGTACCGGTTCTTAAGACGAACCGGTTCTAAAGGTTCAGCTCTGGGCCCACCTTGCTTCAAAATTGGACTGAAACCCTTTCGTACTGGTTTGTAACACGAACCGGTACAAAAGGCCCTCAACGAACCAGTATTAATGTTCCTCGGCTGCCTGGGCAAGGGAGCCGGTACTAATGCACCCTTTAGTACCGATTTGTAAGGGAACCGGTACTAAAGGCTTAGATGGATGCCCATTTTTCTACTAGCGATGATGTGGATGACCACCCGGTCATCCGAAACCTGAACCTAATGAGCAGGCGGAACTTTATGACACCGGAGTGGATCGGGAACCTCAAGAAGATGCACTACGACCCTCTACAACAGAGTCTACGTCGCCCTAGAGAATGAACATATCAAGACCCCGACGATGACGACGGCGGCGTCGCTGCCGCTGCGGCCGAAGGAGCAAACGGCTCTAGGCACGCGTCGACTTGAGCAGCCTAAACACCGTCGGCGGTGAACCCTGTGGCATGGACGCTGTCGCCGTGTACCCTCAAGGCGTGTACCCACCACAAAAAGAAGAAGGCCACGATGTTGTTCCTATGGAAAGTCATTTCTAAAGTTAACTTCATGGGTAGGAGTCCCATCTACCGTTCCTTTCTGCTTTGAGATTGGTGCATTTATCTAATTTTTTCGAGCCCGCACATGGATGAGATCATGCGACATCATGCTGACATCACTAACCGAAACATAATTGAAATTGACTGAAACATTATTGAAACATTGAAACAGTACGTGAAAAGTACAAAAATATTTCATAAGTTTAAACAAAAGTTTCATAAGTTTTCAAACTGAAACATTCACTAGTAGAAAAAGAGACTTTCATCCACCTCAGTTTGGAGCATTAGTCCCGGTTGTGGTTGGATTCCAACGGAACAACCTTTAGTTCCGGATCAAACGGGACCTTTAGTCCCGGTTGGAGACACCAACCGGGACTAAAGGGGTTGTGGCAGGCTGCGGCCAGTGCCGACCCCTTTAGTCCCGGTTCGTATCACCAACCGGGACTAACGGGGTGACCTTTAGTGCCTGTTCGTATTACCCACCGGGACTAAAGAAAACGGGCAAAAAAAATTCTCAAATTCTGCCGCGGCAGGAAAACGGGCACAACTCCTGCCGCGGCAGGAGAACGGCTCTCCACCTCCCCCGCTTGACTGGAGATCGCCTTTCTAGTTTCATAATCATGCTAAAAAATTATAAAACGTTTCAAAAATAAAATCCTTCGAACTGTAGTTTTATTAAGTGATTTAGTTATTACGAAAATTAATAAACATAAATTTTGACGTAATTTGTAAAAAATTTAAATGGCCATAACTTTTGCATACGATGTCAGAAAAAAACGTACAGCCTATCAAAACGTGCAGAATTTTTTCTCTTTGATTCCAACTACCTTAGGCAGTTTTGGATTCTTTTAGATTATTAAAATTTGAAAAAAAGTTATTTCAAAAATTATTTTTTTTTAGTAATTTTTATGTCATATTTGAATTCCCCAAAAATTCTAGTCTAAAAAATCCTCTTTTGATCCAGATATCCAGGTGTTTAGGTATGAGAGTTGGATCCACACAATGAACATGTATCCGTACAATACCATGCTGCCTGGCAAAAGGCATATCCATCGCACACGTTTTTCTAAAAATAGATCCTAGTCCCTACAATGAGAGAAAATCTCTTCTCACATCTTTAGGAACACCAGCAATCTGGACCCAAACCCGTGGTAGAGAGAAGATGGGTTCTTCCACCACACCCCAATCATCAAACCTCAAAAAAATGAGAGTATCCGGAATCTGATATTGCCTCAAATCTTTCATACGTAACACCTCTGCCTTAGTGGGAAATTTTACCTTGTACACATTCTTTTGAAATTCCGCAACCTCCCAAGAATAATTCTCAGATCTCACCAACTTTTTTAGTTGATCGATGACTCGGGCAACAGACAGTGATCCGCCCTCGACCATAACCCTTCCAACCCTAGAGTTCTCCACCCTTGGTTTAAAGTCTCCATAGTTGGCATTTCCAAAAACATCAGCTTTTCACTTCCATATCCATGTACTATCATTGTAGACTTTGGAGCAGTCAAAAGCGGACAAGAAGCAGCAATATGTTGAGGGGACTCACAATTGTCACAAATAACCACCGTGCAATCCTCATGAAAATGACCAGGTTGCTCACACCGAAAGCATCTCAACTTTTCATTCTTCTTAGCCTTCTTATTTGGTCGGCCATGAGGAAGCACACATGTGAAACTTACTTCTTTTATTAGATCCACAAAAGATACATGTACCACAGCAAAAATGTAAGCATTATACATCCCGTGAAACTGAAACCATTTAGACCACGTAAGCAATCGCTTCTATCTTTATTTACATAATACTTGAATCAAGATTATAGATCAAGATACCATGAAAAAATTGCTATGAAAAAATTATTTGCTGAAACCAAACGATACCCACCCGACTATGGTTGATGAAATGAAGAGAAATTAGTGACGTACGGTCACATGTGTGCACATGTACATATACATATCTATGTGCATGATCTATATATAGTTACTCGGATGGTGGTGGAGAGAACGGAGCCCCGCTTAGGCTTTGTTGTACGCAGCATCATCCTTCTTGGTGGTTGCCGGTGCGTCAACAGCAGCAGCAGCTGGTGCCTCCTTATCTGTGGCGGCCGTAGGTGCGACCGCTGCGGCGCCCTGGATGGTGTAGGCCATTGCAGAGGCTATGCTCTGGGCAGCATCCTTCTTAGCCACGGCGGCCTTCTGCGGCGACTCCGCGGTGGTGGCCTGGTCCATGTACTTGCCGGCCTCGTCGATGTGGGCCTTGGACGCGGCATCAGCAATTCTGGCGGAAATTGCGCCTTTGCTGGGATCCCTAGTGGTCTGTGCAACGGTGGACGCACCCTTGAGGGCTAACTCCACTGCCGAGGCTATGCTATCGGCCGCCGCTTTCTTGGCTTTCTCAGCATCCTCCGGCGACACGGCCACCGCGGCCTCCTTGGTGGCCTTCTCAGCCGCCGCAATGTGCGCCTTGGAAGCGGCGTCGGAGCTGATGGCGTTGGCGTACTTGGCAGCGCCATCCTCGGACCCGATCGCAGGCTCGCCCTGCGGCGTGGGCGCAATGGAATCAGCACCCTGGGAGGCGTACACCATGGCAGACGCCATGTTCGCGGCGGCAGCCTTCTTGGCCACGGCGGCCTCCTCAGGCGAGCTGGCCACCGCTGCCTCCTTCGTGTTCTTGTCGGCGGCGTCAATGTTGGCCTTGGCCGCGGCGTCCGAAACCACGGCGTGGGCAGCGGCCTTCTTGGCACCCTCTGCCGTTGGCGCGGTGGCCGCCGCGCTCTTGGAGGCGTACACCATTGCGTCGTCCATGTTCTTGGCGGCGGCCTTCTTCGCCACGGTGGCCGCTTCAGGCGACTCCGCCACGGTCACCTCCTGCATGTTCTTCTCCGCCGCGTCCACGTGCGCCTTGGACGCAGCATCAGAAACATTGGTGTCAGCCACCGCCTCCGGGGCCGCCGCCTCCGGGGCCGCCGCCTCTATGTGCCCCTTGCTATCATCGTATGTACTGCTGGTCTCCTCCTTGATCGATGACGGCCGTGCTGCCACCACGGTAAGGGCTACCACCACCACCACCAAAGCGAGGAGGACGGTCCTTCCGCTCGCCATTGCCTACCTGCAGACTGATCTGCTTGCTTGGATACAATTCAATTCTTGTGGGTAACTTCTTGTGGGTCAACCGATGAAATTAAAAATGGTGGGTGGATTTATATAGGGCGCGGTCATGCACTTGCTCAGCCCCGCATATCGATCACTCTCTTCTTCCGTGCTTGCTTGGTCTTCCGTCAACATAGTTCTGTGCCTAGCTATATATGGACAGGATATATTTAGCTACTACATATGGCACCTCACACGTATGTGGTACATCCACCACACAATACCAAAAATTCCTACTCCGACATCCACACCACACATTTGATGATCACGTTACATGCTTCATATGTACTGTACATTTTTGATAAAGGTCATCATATCGCTGCCAGACGTTAAATTAATAAAGCCCACCAAGTTTACAAGATACAACCGGACAAACACACCAACTCTGCCAGAGCTGCTGGGAGCAACACAAGATACAAAATGACCATCAACATACTTCCGGTAGCACCGACAACACTTGTCAAACTGCATAAGAAAACCTAAAGGCTAAACATCTGCGACAGAGGACTAAGAACTCCGAGGACCAGCAGCTGGCTCATGCAAATGGTTGAATTGCTGGCGCATCCTCTCCATCGCCGGGTCCAGGGCTTCTCGATCTTCAGGCCGGAATAGCGGGCGCCACTGCCGCAAAGTGAGAAGAGTTTTGAACAGGCAGTCAGCAGGTTGACGCCGGAAAGCATTCTCAACTGAGAATTTTTCTCAACTGAGAATTTGCTACGGATTTGCCAAAGGGCCCACAACCGGGCGGCAACTAAGGTCCAAATCCAACTAGCCTCTTTACTAGAGGTAGAATTAAGCAAGAAGACAACATGGTTAAAAGAGGTGGGATTCCACTGAAGCCCAACAATTTCGCAAAAAGCACTCCACATAAAACCTGCCAAATGACACAAGAAGAAAATGTGAGAGGACGTTTCAATTTCTCCACAGAGGGCACACACTAGTAGAAAATAGGCCTTTGGTTCGGAGCATTAGTCCCGGGTGTGTTTGGAACCGGGACTAATGCTCCGGTCCCAACGGCTAGAAATCGCCTCAGGGCCTAGCGATATCTAGTCCTGGTTTGAACGGGGCCTTTAGTCCCGGTTGGAGGCTGGTTTCTGGTAGGCTGGGGCTAGCAAGGGTCTGCGCCAGACTAAAGATGGAACTTTAGTCCCGGTTTGTGTCTATAACCGGGACTAATGTGATTCCTATATCATCTTCCTTCCTGCTCGAGCCACACTCTATTTCCAAGCTACTTCTCCTCTCTGTTTTCTCCATTGAGCTCAAGTTCATCCCTAGTTTTCACCAGATTTGGCGGTGCCCCATCTATCCAAGGGTTCTAAAAGGTAAGCAACTTCATACTTTCATCTTTGATTGCTAGTTTAGCTCATTTTATGCTCTAGAAGTAGAGGGATGTGTGGGTTTAGTTTGGGAGTAATTTTTGCAATAATAACATTTGGTCACTATTTTACTTTGGTTTTAATGTGATGAACTTTTATTAATTTGATCACTTTTCTATTTATGATTTTGTATAATGGTTTTTGATACTTAATTATATAATGCAGATTTGGCCACACTCCTTGTCAAGCTCGAGTTCATCCCCTTTTTTCACACGATTTATCAAGATATGGAGGCGGTCCATCTATCCAAGTATTGTAAAAGGTTAGCAACCCCATCCTTTCATCTGTAATTGCTAGTTTAGCTCATTTCATGCTCTCGAAGTAGAGAGATTTGTAACCACTGCATCTTCAAATTCTGGAAGGATATAAACAAAATAACATCATCATTATGCATAGACATATATATATGTATCATAGTAAACAATAATAATCATAAATTTTCATAAAAATAGGGTTAATTTAAAAAAGCTTTATAAGAACACACACTAGCTCAATGCATCTTAGAGAAGCTCCTTGAGATCAATATATGGGAGTGCCTGTATGGCGAGCTCCTAGAAGATGTCAGAGGACGGAATCGTAAGACATCTTCGAGAATCTCCGAAGGTGGAGGAGGGTTAACACCCTGAGCATGATGTTGTCCCTGCTGGATGTACTGGTACTACATCTGTTGACCTTGAAACTGGAAAGGTGGAGTATATGGGCCGTGACCTTGCATCTGCGGATACCCATCCTGTAGCGAGTTCGGTTGCTCATGATGGAATTGAGGAGCAACTATCTCCTGATTCACCTGCGGAGGTGGTTGCGTCTTCTTCTTTTAGCTCTTCGAGACCCCAGCTAGATCCACGGAGATCAGGTGTCACGGAGATCAGAGCATGGGTTTGACGCATAGTTTAAAAAAATGGACCGGTCAGTGAACCGGTGAGGTGACTGGCTCACTGGTTGGACCACCAGTTCATTCGGTTCGCTGGCGACCAAAAACCATTTTTTTCATCAAAATTTTACAAATTTTAGAACAAAATGACCATAAAACATAATATTTCAATATGTAATCACAAAAATATGGCGTGTCCAAGTAGTATTGGGATTTACGTGTTGCTACTTATGCCTATCATAAGGTTCACGAGTTCAATTCCTCTAGTAAACATCTTTTTTCTGGTTTTTTGCTGTTTGGACCTGTGCCTCTTAAAAAACCGGTGCGTCCATCGGTTCAGATTTTTTCTGGTTAAACCACCGAACTGGTCTGGTTTTTAAAACTATGGTTTGACGGTGTTAATGGCTGTGGAGGATACCTCTCGCGTGGAGGCGGCAGCGGCGTGTAGAGAGTGGAGAGGGGTGGCAGCGATGTGAGTGCTGGGTTCAAGTAGTGGCGGCAGCTCGTGTTTGGGGAGAGCAGCGGCACGGGTGGCGGGTGCAAATAGTGGCGGCGGCGTGTGTCCTAGGAGAGCAGTGGCACGCATCTTATTCGAGGTGAAGTGCCAGCGGCGGTGCATGATTTCTTCGTTTGGGTATTTTTAGAGTGGATTTCTTTGTTTGGTTCCGGCTCAACCTGGTTATTTTGTTGGTTCTGGACTGGTTTGATCCTTTTTCTCGCATAATAAATAAATGGGCCTATTGAATCAAATCTATCTGAGCCGTTATATCGGATTATCCTACATATGTTTGAAGAGCGGTAAAAGGTACTGTATAAAATCCCTTAATAATTGTGAAGGAGGTTTTTCAACAGAGGAACTTCTGATGTTAGAAAATGGGAGAAGAAACCTTTTTGGGAACACATCTGGCTAGGAGATTCACCATTGACCTAACATTATCTATCTCTAAATAACATGGTGCGACTAAATAACGTTTTAGTTGCAAATGTTCTTTTGGTAGCTCCTTTAAATATAAAATTTAGGTGAGTTTTAACCTGAAAAAGTGGACTAGCAGTTGGTTGAAGATCCAAGGGGACGATGGACGACCAGGATGCACAACCCAATCGGATCGCTGATGTGTCCGATGGGTCATCAAGCTAGATGGGGTGGCCCGCACCACCTGGTGGTGCGACATGGGGTGGCCCGCACCAGGGGGTGGTGTGGGCCCCCTGTGGCCCATCTGCACTTCCCCTTCTGGCTTTCTTCGTCTTCTGGAAAAATAGGATTTTCCATGTATTTTCCCGGATTTTCTGATCTTCGCGAATTTTGCCTTCAAACAGCACCTTTTCCATCAGAATCCTGACTACAGCTGTCCATGCTCCAAAAGTCATCAACCATGCAAAAGCAGATGAAATAATATAAGTATCATCTCTTAATATGAAATATATCAATAAATAACAGTAAATTATGATATAGAATAGTGATGCAAAATGGACGTATCACGAGGCTGCTTTGCTTGCACACAAGCATGACACTTAGAGCCTTTGGCAAAGTGAATTTCGGAATTAAACTCATATCAGCAAGCCACGACATACAACCAAAATTAATATGACAAAGTCATGAATACCAAACATTAGTCTCATTACCGGTAGTGCAATCATGGTTCACTACATCACCACAAAAGTCTACCAATAAAAAATGGAACATGCATCTGCATTCATAGACTTTCCAACAAAGGTTTCATACTTAGACAGTATAACTTTATTGGACACAAATACCAACTTAAACCCATCTTTTAGAAGACGAGATCCACTAACGAGATTCTTCTTGATAGAAGGGACATGCTACATGTTCTTCAATTGCATGATTTTGCCCGAAGTAAACTTTAGATCTACCGTGCCAGTACCAAGAACATTAGCATGTAACCCATTCCCTATCATGACTAAGGAATCTCGAGCCTGATAAGAGGTGAACGTAGAAATTTCAGCACACACATGAACATTGGCACCCATATCAACCCACCATTATGTGGGTTGAAGTACTTAAAGAATGGTAGGTAATAAATTATCATACTCAAAATCTAAAGTTTCTACATCAGTATTGCCAATGACAATGTTGATAGATTTAGAAACCTGCTCAGCCTGACCCTTCTTGTCTTTCTTCTGTAAACAACGATGCATGAGACCAATGGCCAATCTCGCCATACACCCCGCAAGGTTCTTTCTTTTCCTTGTTCTTCCCCTTCTTCTTCTTGAAGTTGGTAGTTTGGTAGATTTTATTATTTCCCTTGGACTTGTGGGCATTTTTCTGCACCATATTGGCAGCAGAATGTCCCTCGGTTCCACTAGTGTGTTTGTCTTTTGCCCTCGCCTTCTCCTCAACATCCAGAGAGCCAATGAGGTACTCAACTAAGATCTCATGCCTCTGATGTTTCAGAGAAGTGGAAAAGTTCCTCCATGAAGGCGGAAGCTTAGCGACAATGCATCTAGCGACAAACTTCTCCGGAAGCACACACTTGAGGAGTTTGAGTTCCTTTGCCATGATCTGTAGCTCATGATCCCGTTCTACTACATATTAGTTTTCAACCATCTTGTAGTCATTAAACTGCTCCATAACATACAGTTCACCACCAGCATCGGCAGCACCAAACTTAGAGTCCAACGCATCCCACAGTTTCTTGGCATCACGAATATGCAAATATGCATCAAACAACTTGTCTCCAAGCACACTGAGTAAAGAGCCCACAAAAAGTACAGTGGTCTCCCTAAACGCTCTCTCTTCTTCGAGAGTAAGCGGACCTTTGGGAGTGCCATCTGCAACTTTTTCTATGCCCATAGCAGTAAGCCACAAGAGATTTTTCCTTTGCAATCTCTTATAATTAGCACCCGTAAACGGGCTCGATTTCAGCGAAGCGGCAAAGGAAGATGACGAAAATTGCATAAATAAATAAATAAGGTTTTTTGATTATTGGATTATTAGACAATTTCTGCATGAGATTAATTACCAAAATCAACATTATGTAAGCACTAGCAGATCTAAATACATGCAGCCAAACAACCACATCTAGTAGATCTGAAAATCTAACAAAAATAGTGCATAAAAAGAGAGGAATAGTACATACAGGTTGGCCAGGAAGGTCACCATCGCAGCAGGAACTTGGTCTTTGTCGTTGTCTCCCATGGTGTTGATGAGGTCATCGGATGATGAAGAAGAACACGAATGGAAGCGAGCAGTCGCACCAAGACGCTCCCCAAAAACCTTATCGCCCTTCTCCAAGTGCAGGATCTCAACGGACGGGGTTTCGAAGGCCTGTTCTTCCGGAGAGTTGTGCACGCAGCCACCAGGATGAGGAAGCATAGAGAGCAGCGCAGCAAAAGGAACAAGGCGAGAGAGATAGAGAAAGAACACGATGCATCTAGATCTGTGTGTCTCTCTTTCTATAGCCTGGGTGGTGAGCCGACCGAGTCGCCACGCGGTGGAAGACAATGACACGCATCGAACATGCACAAGAATGTTGCCACGCACCCAACAACTGATGCACCATGCAAAAATTTAGTCTTGCAAAAAAACAAGTTTCTAACTCGATTCACGAAACGCGACACGACGCGACGGGCGTGCGGGTGAGGCGAGGCGGACGACGGAGGAGGAGGAGTGCGCGTGAACTCCTTCTCTTCTCACTCACTTAGTGGGAGTGAAATAGTTCACCTTATAAGCTGGTCCAACTCTCTCTCAACTAACAATGTGAGACTAAACTTTGCCTGACACACCGTTCCCAAGCTACCATAGTAGATATGCTTTGAGATCTCAGGATTTATTTAGACTACATGGGCCGCAACCCATATAAATCTACCACAACGAATATACACACTAGAAGGCGTCTAGATGCATTAGTTTTACAAAAGTTTAAATATCTTATATTTTGGAAACGGATGGAGTAGTACCTAAATTTGAACACTTATTGAGTACCCAAATATAAAAATTTCCAGATGAAATCGATCAGTCGATGAGCAAAAAGAATTCCTTTTACATAGTTGTTCGACTGCTTAAACACCTGTGCTCTTTGACTCCAGTGATAAGTCTGTGCTTGGTGGATTTTCCAACCTTCATAGTTGCGTTGGTATTGCCATTCAAATACTATATTTTAATTTTCTGTACTCTAAATGTTATCGTTGTGCCATGGTTGGTAGCACTCAACAGCTAGCTAGCACCCATAACCTGAAATAACTAAGCAATAACTTGATTCTTCCTTTTGCGCACAACACAAGGGTTTAATTTTGTATGCTAACGCCCCCTATTATTCAACTACTCCTACATGAAAATGACCGCCCTTGGAAGCATGACTATTTGGAAGTGAGCTATAACTCTACAAGGTTGATGTTGGGAGCACCCGTTCGAGCTAAACTGCTAACGCTACCAATCCACACACTTTTTTTTTGCGGTCATTGACACCACGCCACAAAACCATGGAGGCGGCTCTGGTGACCGCAGCGACGGGGGCCTTGAAACCAGTCCTAAAAAAGCTGGGCGCTCTGATGGGAGACAAGTACAAGCGTCTCAAGGGGGTGCGCGGTGAGATTAGCTTCCTATCGGATGAGCTCGCCGCCATGCATGCATTTCTCCTCGTGATGTCGGAGGAGGAAAATCCTAACATGCAAGATCAGGTCTGGATGACGGCGGTGCGGGAGCTCTCCTACGACATGGAAGACTCCATCGACGACTTCATGCACAGTGATGACAACGAATCTAAGCGAGATGGCTTCGTGGAGAAGATCAAGCACTCAATGGGAAAGTTGTGGAAGATAAAGACTCATTGTCAAATTGGCAAGGAGATCCAGGACATGAAGAAACAAGTAATTGAGGTGGGTGACAGGAATAAAAGGTACAATGTGGGCATCGCTAACACCCATAAAGCAACTGTTGACCCTAGAGCTCTCGCAATCTTTGAGCATGTCTCTAAGCTGGTTGGAATTGATGAGCCTAAGGCCGAGATAATCAATTTGTTGACTGAACAAGATGGATGTGTGTCAACACAAAAGAAACTGAAGGTTGTCACCATCGTTGGATCTGGAGGAATGGGCAAGACAACTCTTGCAAACCTAGTGTATCAAGAGCTTAAAGGTCAATTCAAGTGTACGGCCTTCTTATCAGTATCACGAAATCCAGACATGAAGAATATCCTGAGAACTATTCTCGGTGAAGTTAGTGGTCAAGGTTATGCTAACACTGAAGCAGGGAGCATACAACAACTCATCATCAAGATCAATGATGCCCTGCTAAACAATAGGTATAATTTCTATTTGTCTACCTATGCCCTTGAATGTATAAGTTAGTTGCTTAGATATTTTACATAAGAAAATCAGGCTTCTTCTTCAATACGTACACCTCCTCTCCCAAATTTCAACACATTAACCTCTGAGATCGCTTCCTATCTCTTTGTAATTAAGGGTATAATTAAGGGAGGTCCAACCTTATTATCGAAATCATTATGGCCTATTGAGACCCGTTGTATAGTTTGTATGAGGTATTTGTACGAATCTATACGGTGGTGGTGGCCTCATACTCGTTTCTCACTGCTCCTGGTCGCCATGGTGGTGTCCAGCACGGGCGGCAGCGTCGCCGTGATGATCTGATCGCCGATGGCCTACGTCGGGTGCACGTCGAAGCACATGTACAGCTAGCGCTGGCAACTTGCACTGCGGCAGCAGGGTGGTGCACAACGCCCCCATCTCCATCAGCAGCCGGCGGATCGCACGCCACGCACCTCTGAATTTCTTTGTCATGGCAGCAGCAAGACCATGAGAGGAAAGAGCCACGGTGTGTCTTGAGATTTGAGAGTTGACAGGAACTACCTACTATCCCTCGCGTCGCTCTCGTCTGGGCGACCCGAGGGAGCTCCTCGTCGCGCCGCCGGGGCCCCTCCTCCCGGCGCCCCTCCCTGCCGCCGGCCGTCGCCGCGGTGGAGGCGGGCCCCTCACTGCCGAAGGTGGAGAGGGGGTGCTCTCGCAGTCCGGATCGAGGGCGCTCTCGCTGGTTTGGCGCGGCAAGCCAGGGCGGCGGCCCTGGGCTCTGACCGCGGCCTGTGGGGCGTGGTGCGGCAGGGGCCGCCCGTCCCTCGGCGATGTGGCTGCGCGGCAGCGTGGAGGTGCGCCTCGTGGTCGGCGGCGCTGCTGTGAGGGCTGGATCTGGGCCCACGATGGGCTTGGCGGGCTGTAGCTGCGGGATCTGCGGCTCCGGGGAAGGAGTCGCCGCTGCTCTTGTGAGGACGCCGGGGTGGCAGCCGCGGGTCGGTGGGTGCGCTGTGGAGCGGCCCGGTCTCCGGTGGTGGCCGTCCGGGGTCGAGTATGGCGTTTGGGGCGGAGGGACGGAATCGAGTACTGCCGGGGGTCATCCTTGTCGGTCCGCTGGGAGGGGTTCCCTGGGCCGGCGCAAGCTTGCCGGGTAGGCATCTTGCTCTCCCTCCGACCCTCGGGTGGGTCGAAGGTGCGGTTGTGATTTCGGCCTGGCTACATTTACACGGTACGACTATGGTAGCTGATGTTTCCTCTAGCGCTTTGGGGGCTCTGCTAGGGTCGCATCTGGTCGTAGCTGTTACCGGTGGGCTTCTCCCAATGCCAGGGGAAGATGGTATGTTGGGGTCTGGTCCTATCCCGAGATCCGGGGGTGGTGGCTCCGGGTCTGGGTGAAAGCTTTGCAGGACCTCGGTCCCTGCCGACGATGATATCGTGTTCTTGCGCCATTCACCTTCTTGGAGGCGTCGCCGCAAGCCCCCCTCCTTTGGCTCCTCAAGTTCTGCTAGGTTGCTGCCTCGTCGTCGAGTCTCCCGTGGGCTGCTGTCTTGGTGCGGTTGAGGTTTGTTGGTGTGGAGCTGGTCGTGATCACTCCGGGGCAATAGAAGACAAGGCTCCCTCATCTTCGATCTAGCTGGTGCTATTGGCGTTTTTTGTGTGTCTTTTGTTGTGTGTTGTGGTGGGCTTCGTTAATTCAAAGCCGAGCTCACTTCGAGCCTTCCGTCTAAAAAAGATTTGAGAGTTGACACTACCTAGTTGACTTGTCCATGCGCGCATCAGGGCATGTGATCGAGTAAATCACATGAAGTATGATTCATCATGTATATACACCCATGTATGTTCAACATGAGACTTACCATAATGTGGCATACAGACTTACGGAGTATGTATGACGTATTTTAATGACCCAATAAATCCAAGTGATTTAATTCCTACCTAAAATTATGTATGTTTCACAAAGACGAAATTACCTTTGCTGAGTTTCGAAGAGGATGTATTAAAGAAAACCTCAAATCAGAATAGTAACTTCTAGTCCATAAAGTATAAGTTTATTCTTTTGCGTATATTTTATAGCATGTTAGATAATGTAAGGTTGAGATGATCATATCGATGTCCAAACCAAGTGCTAGAATGGAGAGAGTTTTTTTAGGGAGTAGATATAACAACCTACACTTAAAGCTGTTATGATTTATATCTTCTTTTCTGTATTGTATGATAATACTCTTTGGGAGCATGACATACTTTGCACAAAAAGTAGAGCAGGCCCATAACACATACTCCATCCATACTTTATGTATATACAAACAACAATTTTTCTCGCTATAATAACGACTTGGCACAGTTTTCTTCCTAATTTATTTTGACCTCCTTTAAGGTTTTAAAACATAATTTCCTTGTTTCACACTATGGTTTCAATAATATGGATGGTGGTTTGAGCAATTTGGGATCCGCGATAATTTCATTTTGACACAAGGGTTTTTTTCTTTTTTTTTCGAACCATGCAGGAGAACTGCATGTATATATTTAGAAGAAAAACCCACAGAGTGGGAAACAGTACATAAGTCTTAAAACAACTAGAACGACCAAAACAAACAGATCAAAACTCTCCACACCACAATGGGAAGAGCTACACCATAAAAAAGTACATCAAACTAGGAAACAAAAATTAAGGCAAAAGAAATTGACCATGGCTTGCAAGAGCCCACATTCTTGCATCCGATTTGATCTGCTCGATGAAGGTGTCCATAGGCTTGAATATTCCATCGAAAACCCTTCTGTTCCTTTCCCTCCAAATGCTCCAAGCGACCAACATGACAAGAGAATTGAGCCTTCTTTTGGAACCGGCATGCAGACTTGAGCTTGCTTGGTACCACCAACCACGGAGAGATTGTCCCGTCCTTGGCATAACTTGGGAAAGGCCAGCCCATGTAAGGACCGAGCACCATACAATTACAAGAGTTGTGATTTACATCAATTTCTCTCTATATATAATATATACATACGTTAGATATATGTAACTAAGGTATGTATATACCCTAATTCCAAGAAAATCAACAGGTATTACATATGGTGCTCTAGCTAATTTTACCTATATATATATCCTCGGTTCATCCATGTTCTCTCCTTCTCGTATCTTCTCTCTTGTCAGGCTCACACATCACTATGAATCTCTCTTGAGACAAACTCTAATGAGATGGTATCCTCATCTATAATTGTTGATCCCACTTGGAGGTGAATTCGGAACTGGTTACGAGCAAATTGGAGAACTTAGAGTTTAAGGGTTTAAGTGAGCACGAACTAGTCTAAAGGGAAATAAAGTCAAATAAATAAGATTCGAGGGATATCAACATTTTTTATTAAGTATATTTACTTCATCTTCATTTTATATCAACGAATCTTCATGTTTGTCCCTGGATTCTTGCTTTCTAACGATGAACCTATAACTACCACATTGGTCGATGTCCCTTCTACAACATTGACGTACTATGATTAGAACATTGAAGTATCTTTTTGCGTTAACTCCTCCCGTTTAAAATAAAATTGTGCTATCGCCCCGCCCAAATTGTACCAAACTATCATGAACATGTAACATATTCAAATACTTTTGCCTGATGTTTTATTCATCCTTTTTATGTTTTCAATATTATTGATTTCAATTTATTTAAAGAATTAGTGTGAAATCCCATATGCAGGTACTTTATTGTCATCGATGATATATGGGATGTGGATACATGGAATGTCATTAAGCGAGCCTTTCCCATGACAAATTCTAGTAGTAGAATAATGACCACTACTCGTGTGAACAGTGTTGCCCATTCAAGTTGTTCATCATTCAGTGGCCATATTTATAATATAATGCCTCTTAATATAGTGCACTCCAGGCAGTTATTTGACAGAAGGATATTCGCCTATGGAGAAAATTGCCCTTCACACCTTGAAGAGGTTTCTCATAAAATCATGGAAAAATGTGATGGGTTACCTCTCGCTATCATTTCTATATCTGGATTGTTGGCTAACATGGAAAGAACAGAGGATCGATGGAATCAAGTGAAAGATTCAATTGGTCATGCACTTGAAAGAAATCCTAGTGTTGAAGGTATGATGAAGATATTATCACTTAGTTACTTGGATTTGCCTTGTCATCTTAAAAGTTGTCTCTTATATATAAGTATGTTTCCGGAAGATTCTGTTATTGACATGAGTTGTCTGATATGGGGATGGATTGGTGAAGGATTCATTCACAAAGAAGATAGATACACGATCCATGAGATAGGAGAGAGGTGTTTTAATGAGCTTCTCAATAGGAGTTTGATTCAAGCCGTGGAGACAAATAGATATGGTAAAGTGGAGTCTTGCCGGGTTCATGACACAATTCTTGACTTCATCATACACAAGTCGATACAAGAGAACTTTGTTACTTTACTCGATTTTCCCATTCTAACAACTCATACACAAAGCAAAGTCATTCGTCGACTCTGTCTACAGGGTTCCAAGCAAGGAATTTCAACTATACCAACACCAGGTCTCATGTTGTCCCATGTCCGGTCACTTAATGTTTTTGGAGATTCCGTGGAAATCCCTTCTTTGCAGCAGTTCAAACATATGCGTGTTCTGAACTTTGAGAACTGCCACCAATTGGAAAGACATCACTTTAAAAATATAGCGAGGTTGTTCCAGCTGAGATGCTTGAACCTCAAAAATACAGCAATAAGAATGCTCCCAGAACAAATCGGTCGCTTGCGGTACTTAGAGATGCTAGAACTCAGACACACTTTTCTGAGGGAATTACCTGCATCTATTGTTAACCTAGGAAAATTGTCACATCTACTTGTTGATGATGCTGTTAAATTTCCTAATGGGATAGTGAAGATGCAAGCACTGGAGAAATTGGAAAAAGTCATTGCCTCTAGACAGCCACTTGACTTCAAGTGGGGCCTTGGCCATCTAAAGAATTTGAGGAATCTGGTCCTTGGTTTCGAACTTGATTGTACCAATGTTGTTCATGGAGATTCCAATAAAGCTATTGCCTCTTCCCTGTGTAAGCTAGGCATGCAGAACCTTCGCTCTCTTACTGTTTATTATGGGAGCAGCCTCTTACAGGAACCTTTGTGTCTGATTACCATCGAGAGACTTATTACCTGGCGTTCAGCCGTCCCGCACGTGCCGAAATGGGTGAGCTCCCTCAGAAACCTCCAAGAACTACGCCTTGAAGTGGAGGGAGTCAAGAAGAATGATCTATGCATTCTTGGTGCCCTACCCACTCTGCTCATTTTGCATCTAAATGAAGGAATAGATTCCAAAGAAAGGCTCAGAATCAATGGTGAAGTTGGGTTCCGATTATTGAAGATCTTTAATTATGATGTAAGATATTGCTCGGTTGATCTGATTTTTGGGGCAGGATCCATGCCCAAGCTAGAACAACTGAACATTAGTTATCGTCGGGTAATTGAAGCTGAGTCTTTGGACTTTGGAATCAAGAACCTCCGCTGCCTCACTATTATCCGATGTAGATCATATGGATTCGAGTATAAGGACGTAAAGACTGCCATGGAGAGAGCAGCCAGCACACATCCCAACCACCCTTCTCTATTCTTTAGAAGTTTGCTGGAAGATGAGTATGTAGGTAATATGTAGGATGAAATTGTTTGAACCAGCTAAACTGGAACCGGCGACGATGTTTTGAATCATCAGTATTATATAGATACACTC
Organism: Avena insularis; assembly: GCA_023614405.1. NCBI lineage: Eukaryota > Viridiplantae > Streptophyta > Magnoliopsida > Poales > Poaceae > Avena > Avena insularis. The sequence goes on from CM042694.1 coordinate 105,288,745, forward strand.
TCATGTATGGCTGGTATGGTCCCTCGGAAACATAGAATTGACGTGCTTCCACTTGCTTATCAATAGGCAATTCCCAGACCTGTTGGCACTTTGCATGATCTCTCTCATATGTTGTGCTTCCGACTCTAGTTTGTTCTGGTATCATGGCAGATGACTCAATAACTTGATCCGACGTTTGCACATCAACTGGATCGAGAGTGGGGTTATTAGGGGTTATTATGTACGGTAGGTTGCTCCATAATCTCTGTCTCTGCGGGCTGACTAGAATTTTCAGCCGTAGAGTTGGAGGTAAAACCAATCGGCTTAAAATATTTATTAATTGGCGGTGTCTTTCTCTTCCTGATATGCTACTCTACAAAAATAAAATAAACAATAACCCAGTATAATTAGCAGAGTACGTAGCCTTTAGTAATTAAAGTAGCAAGAATAATGGCCAATGGGGCAATGGGCAACGGCAATAACTACATATGGAGAAAATTGAGCGCGTGGCATTTAGCCACCTAGACTCGCCACCTAGGCTGCTAATAAAATGTAAATAGACTAGCCACCTAGACTCGAACCAGTATTGTCAATCCTCAGATCTCGGTCTCAATGACATTCTCCCTCAGCACCATGGAACGAGAACATGCCCCATGATATTAACAGCCAAGAGAGCTTCGAAGCACTCCCTCTGAGCCCAAACGGTCAGAATAAAACATGGCTCTGCACGACTGAATCCCTCCAATCCAGCAATCTCTAGGTAGTATTCGCCCATGGGAGTTTGCCGACGGAGCCTTCCGGAACACGCCCCTTCCGCCAGATCGATGGGGACAAGCGACGACAGATCATCATCTTGGCGACATAAGGAATCCTAGGACCGCCGCCATTATTCGCAAGCCTAGCAGGCCTCCACGCCGCTAGTCACCTCCATGCCGGAGACAAGAAAGGAAAGAAGTAGTCCAAGCGCAAGGCTGCCAGTACCGGCGATCCAAGGAACCGCCAGATCCCTCCGCCCCGGCCATGGCTGGACCCATCTGGCTAGATCGGCCTCTCCCAGATCTTGGCCCGACGAGCCAGCGCACCGCCAAGCTCGCTGGAGATGAGTTGAGGGCACACGGCCGCCTCCTCCGTGCCGCCCCGCCGGAGGGCCTTAGGCCCTGGCTCGAACAGCGCGCCGCCCTGCGTCTCGGCCGGTGATCCGCCAACTCCCGACGAAAAATAGCAGAGGCACCTCTCCATCCATGTCGCCGTCTTCGACACGAAGGGGACGGCTACCACCGCAGAGGAGGGCAGCGGGGACGGCCAGGGGGCGGGTGGGAGCGTCGCCTAGGGTTTGGTGGGGGTGGGCGCCGCCAGAGACGCTTGGGAGGGAGCGCCTCGAGCACCGCCTAGGGCATGGTATCTCCTTGCCTACCTCAAAAGGGAAGCGCAACTCGAGAGGTTCAATCTAAAATGGAGGGAGTATTTCACTTCCCCGGCCTCTGCACCAACTAGGAATGCACACAACCATTAAGCATGAGTACCAGGATTTTTAAACTTGATTAAGCACCAAACCTAGTCTTCAAGATAAATTGCATGAGTACCAGGAGAGCCTGGTCCTCAAGTATAAATAGGAACCTTAATTCGCTTTCGTGAGGATTTGAACTCAGGTGTTGGGTTTGTACATCCACTCCCCCAACCAGTTGAACTAGGCTCACTCCCCAGGAACATTATTTGTTATAGCTTCTATTCCCTCCGGTTCAAAATATAAGATGTTTTAGCTTTGTGAAAGGAGTGTCTCAATACCCTTTTTAAGGTGTAGGTTCACTCCAAACCTAGGTTAACCTAGACACTAAAATGGATCTAGATACACTTTTTTCACAAAGCTAAAATATTTTATATTTTGAAAACGGATGGAGTATTTTGAAAACGGAGGGAGTATTTTGATTCTTTCTACACAAGTGAAAAGTGGAAGTCAGCTCATTAACACAACTTGCCCGCCTGTTTGGTTGATGAATGCTAAATGCCACTTGGTCACTCCAATCATTCTATTTGGATGCTAAATTTTCTTGGTGACATTACAGTTCAAATTAACAATCAGTTTATTCATGCAGAGGATATATTGCACCAGAAATGATAACCAAAGGACACATATCTCTGAAGTCAGACATATATGCTTTGGGTATTATTATCATCAAACTATTGATTGGGCGTAACATCATCGATTTTGATAATGTGAGTAGGATGCAACTTATGTATTAACTAGATGCAACATAATTTTTTTATTGTAAGAATTTTGCAGTGGCACAAGTCGATAGATCTGGACAGGCCAGGAGTGATGAGTTGCATTGAAATAGCTCGAAATTGTATTGAAGCCGAGGAAGACCACAGACCTACTATAGGTAATATAATTCTTCAGTTGGACGAGATAGATAGCATGATTCAAGAGCTGACATATGACACAACCGGGTCCTCCACATCCCAGGTATATATTATTAATTCAAAATATTCTTCCTAAGTAATTTGGTCGAACAACTTAAGGTGGTAATGAATTACAAAGATACATAGGCTAAGCTCACTTGGAATTAGTATTACACTAGCATGGTCCACGCCGTCCGCTAATCTCTTAACTTGGTACATACAACAGATAAGCCGTTTGTTGTTCCCTATGACAGAGCTTCTTGATGTGTATCCTAGAAAGCTGAGCTTCCCTTTCAAGCCAAATGAACAACAACAGGAGGTGCACTGTCAAGTGAGCCTAATCAACAACATAGATGGTGAAGTGGGTTTCTTTGTTCTACCACCAAATCTTGGAGATAAGATCATGATCAGGTCCTTCAATGGCATTTTAATACCAATGTCCACTAGTGTTTTAACAATTACAATGTTGATGAGCAAGAAATATGATGATCCACCTTTGGAATATTGATGTTCACCATGAGGTCTACTAATAACGTCAAAGAAATAATGAAAACATCTGTGGACAAAGAGGGAGAGTTGAACATCTCAATAGGTGATTTAGAAGATCAAGTACAAACTTTGGGGGGTGAGATACATCGGGCCGCATTGACGATTGCGATCATCAACATCACTTCTGAGCATACTACAAAGGCTCCTACGGTGAGCCCTCTTTAATTTGTTTGTTTTGGGGGGTGAAGCAAACCGAATTCCTTATATTGGTAGCTAGATTATACTCTGTTCATGAAATGTGTTGAAATTTTTATGTACTTTCTTTTATGCATCAGGTCATGGTCACTAAATTTTCTGGAAGTGGTGGCATCAAATATGTAGAAGTGCATCCAACAAAGCCATGGTGAGTAGTAAATCCTCACTACTTGGAGGTGGTTTTTTGACCGGGCCACTTTATTGAGCGATGAGCGCAACCATCTTTATTATCAATTTTATGTCGTATGCGCAAAATAAGAAAAATCTTAGGTGGCAATAGAGATTGCATAAAGCACACAAGCATCGCTAATCATGTACTTAGACTCTTACGCAAACTGTCAGAGCAATCCCGAATGATCGTTTCCAAGTGGTTGCACTAGAGTCTATAGAATCAGTGACTCTATGCTAGTTCAACATTGGATTCAGTGGGTTCCCATATAAATTACTTTATGTTAGTTCAACATTTAATTCGGAACAATTTTTTTCCAAAAAAGATCAAAACTCAAATTTTAAAATCTTCCCTAAAAGTTGGTTGCGTGAGTTACACGCATGTCAAAGGATTTCGAAATTTGAGGTTTTATCATTTTTGTTTATTTTTTAGACTTTTTTTTGCACGGGAGGAGGGTGGTATGTAGGCATGAGAAGAAAAAATTGTATGTTTACCTTTAGTCCGGGTTGGTATCTCCAACCGGGACTAAAGGTCCCTTTTGAACCGGGACTGATGCTGACCCTACCACGTGCGGCGTCCTAGCTGTTCGAACAAGGACTAATGCTAGGACTGATGCTTCGGATAGCTCCGAACGGAAGCCCTGTTTTCTACTAGAGAATGAACTTGGAAGAGCTTTAGGCCCATATCTCTTGCCATGCTTAAATATTGAATTATTGATGGATCTCTCCACATGTCCAAAACAGGATTTTGATGTCGGGGAGGTGGGATCTTTGCATTTGGGACTGGCGGACAAACCAGAAAAGGCTTATTAAGCAAGAAGATGTTATGTTATTGAAATTTATTGCCCGAAAGAACTGGCTCTTAGTATTAGTGTTTACAAATCCAGGAACACACTCACTCCATGTGTACACGTGTCACACATTGAACCAAGTATACAAAATGGTAGAATTTTCACTCCGTGGTCGTTATGAAATTGAGGTTCACCCAACTCGTCCATTGGTGCTATTGTACGGTTCCAAATATTGTGACCATTCAATGAAGATTTTGTACTGGGAACAAAACTGGTCTTGCACTCAAAAATTTGGCATAGTGAATTCGGTTGTCACCCAAGTCACATTTAAACCCACGGACGCCAACATTTTCGCTACACTTCATGCTGACAAGGGAGTAAAGGTTTGTCTTAATTCTTGTAGATACTTCATTAATTAGCACCCTCGTTCGGTGTGCTGTATATTTCATTAATTAATTAGCACATTATAAATCCAATGCTCATAAATTGTGCTTAGATTATTTTTGATTGAAATATATAGATATGGAAGATTGATTGCTCAGAGCTTATCACCACACTGGAAGGATCAGAATGGATCGATAGGCCTGATAAAGTTTTCTACTACGGTAGTCCAGATCGGTATGCAGTTCTAATGGGTCAGTGAAGTCCCCAAGTAAGTCATCGCACACTAAATGAGAGAATATTTGATCAGCCAGCAGTATAAGAATTCATGTTGTCGTGCCTATGTGCATATGCATCTAGGAAAATAATACCGCGCTATAGAAAATAGCGTTGGCCTAAAAACTACACTATTAGCATGTTATATCGCGTTATAGAATGCTATAAGAAAGACATTGTATACTGATTAGTTTAGCGAGATATGGCTCAGAAAGGCTATAGCATGCTATTAGCGACGCTATATCGTGCTTCTTTTACCATGATTATGCATACATTATGGACATGTTTGGTAGCCTGCAACATCCTAAGGCAGACTCATTTCCAACGAAATCAGGTTGTTTCGATGTCCACATGATTTCCTGGAGTGCATGAGCACATACATTAAAGCATCTTAGAGCCAGCCCCAGGGACAATGCTCGAATTGAGCATTTTTATCGGGTAGACACGAACATTGAAGCTCCCCAGTGAGCACATCCTTGCACGTATTAGCTTCTATCTCCTCTCTTAAACATGTTCATCTAAACTACTTGCACTTAGCAAGAATAGACTCTAATTGAAAACAAGCTATACATGAAAAAGATGCACATCGATGATGGGGTTCTGTTCTGACCATCAACACCAAGTTTCGTGAGATGTATCTTCTCAGATTTGAGGTCAAAGTTGGATCTTTTTCAGGTGAAATGAACCGTTCGAAATTTCCTTGGAGGAGTAGCTTGATCTCGCAGTTCCCCACAACCCTTGTGTAGGCCCGCACAAGAAGAACAATGCTAATGATAATTTAGGTGTGCTTGTTAACGTGACAGCCAAACAAGTAAGTGCAACCCTAGCACTGTCCAAAGGAGACGAAAATCGCATGCTCCCTACCAAACGCACGCTACAAGCATATGGGAAATCAACTATTAGCATGTCAAGGGATTGATGATTTTTACTTCTTCATGTAGATCATATAGGGTATGTTTGGTAGTTCACCGACTTTTCTCGTCTCCCTGAGGGAAGCCCCTAGGGGGAATGGCCACGGAAAAACAACCTAAAGTCCATTTTCTCTCTCTCATTTAGTTGCCCAAAAAGCTTTGGCTTTCTGGGGTGGACATCAATCTCATTTTGTTTAGTTGGCTGCACAAAACACTCATAAGGTGGGTGATGCAAATGAAATGTGTTTGGTTGCCAACATGGCATTGCATACATTTACCAAGTACCACATATGGTGAGATTACCACACGAAGCGTACCACCAGGAACAAAAAAATCATAACACGAACATCACAAGAACCGCATCTCTAACACCACAAAAGCACATCGCGAACATTAGTAGCATAACGCGAAAATCACGAGCACAACCTCAAGAACATCACAAGAAAATCAGTAATATCAATAGAACAACATGAGTAACAACAGAATCATAATAAGAATACAACAAACACATCACAAGCACACCATCAAGTGCATCACAAGCATAACATGAACATGTGCATGCATGATCCTTGGCAAAAGGGGATCACAGTTAATCATTATATCACCATGGTGTCATCCTACCACAACTACTAGTTTACCATCACATGAGGGGTTATTATATACCACCTCATGACAAGATTCGTTCAGCAGAAGTTTTTAGGATAGACATACAACATCACTAGAATTAAGAAGACAACCATTACAGATTTCTTTGATATTCTTCAGATTATATTTGTTAGCCTCACTAGCTTTGAGCATACTAAATATCATGTACTCTAGCTTCTTCTATTCCTCCTTCAAACTCTGCACTTCCTCATCCCACTTCTTCCCCTTGACCTTCATCATCTCTGCTTGGTGTTTCTATACCTGCTTCAGCATATCCACTTTATTTTTCATCTCTTTTGTCTGCATGCAATTCATATCCTTGTTTTTATCAACTGATTCTTCCCCAGCCTAGTCGTGGTGACCCTAATTCTGGATAAGTTCTCCTCCACCACCCTTTTCTCAGATTCATCCATGAATTTCCTAACATCAGCTGATTACTATTCTCAATATTGCTCTTCTCATCAGCCAACTCCTTCACCAACTTCGCATTCTGAATTGTCTTGTTGATTCTTGCACTGTTTCTATCTTGGTACATGCCCTAGACTCATCCCAAGGAATGTTTTGCTAGTTCTGACCATTCCTTATCCAACCAAGCCACTAATCCACATTTCGAGACTTTCTAAAAAGAAGAAATAATTTCTCAAATCTAGTGGATGAGCTAGTAGCGAACAAATCAAAGGATAAAGAACTTACATTCTTCACCTGGCATGTATAGAATATGCGGCCAATGCTGGTTACTTCAAATGCAACACGTTTGTAAGGATCAAGCATATGGATGCGACACAGATGCCGATAATCCATTGCCCTGCCATAGACTTTGGGGCACGTCCATGAGGTCCTAACAATGATGACACGGCAACGAAATCGAGTTTCACCAAGGCTAAACCGCAAATTCACTAACCGGCAACGAAATCAGTGTTTGGATGCACTGAATTGGATCTTGGTGGTGAATTGAATGAGAATACTAAAACCGAGATGGAAATGAAATGTCCTCAATTTGAATTCCATTGTTTGGATGTGCTCGAAATTTGCTGTTGGAATCAACGGTTAGTAGCCAATTCCAGTTGTTGTTTGGATGTATAAACCATGGAATTGGATATTTTATTTAGTTTGGAAAATAATAAACTTGTGTACATGTATGAAAAACAACATGTATATGCATATATATTATTTTCCACACATCTTAGCATTAAAATAACATATATAAGACACGAGATCACACAAGGAACACTCATGACACAAGATAGTTTGAAAATACCAACAACGATTACAAGATGGATATAAATTTGGTCTCTAACAAATAGCACCGGTGGGTAGTTTATGTCTTACACATGACAAGTGGATATTTGTGCAAGACCAAAAATAATTTAAGTAGGAGGGCACGGAGGAATCCCCACATGGGAAGGCCAGAGAGAGCCTACCATTTACCTCCATAGTTGAGGGCGGCCGGCGCCCCTCCCCTCCCGCCATCGCTGGCAGGTGTAGCAGTAGGGTTTTTGAAACCTAGCAGATTGGGCCAGGGGGAGCCTAGGCTAGAGAGGGGCCAGGAGCAGAGGAGGGCGGTGGGAGTTAGGGGAAGCGGAGTAGATGCTCGCCGGGGGTAGGGAAGACTGCGGGAGAAGGTCACCTGAGCTGCCGCATGGTCGCTCGGTGGTGGTTTCCGTGACAGGCGAGGGAATGAGTCGAGTGTGGCACGGGTATCGATTCCACAGCGATACGGAGGCTAGGGGCTCCCTATTCGCTGATGCGGGGGACAGGCGGGCGGGGATGCCCCTTGGAATTGGGCCTCCTCCAGCCTGCAATTCTGATACAACCAAACATTGGAATTACATGTCCAATTTGGGAATACCAAATCTGAGGCCCAATTCGGTGCATCCAAACGGAGTGTTAAAGGAATTGGGGGAAATTGAACTTACCCCTAGATATAACTAGGCCGAGCTCTCGTGGTCATTCTATCTAGGCATGGTGAGTTTAGGATTCGACCCTGATAGGTTTGCGAGGAGATTTGCCACCGGCGAGACGATGGTGGACAAGAATGTCATGGGGGAGATTGAGAGAATGGATAGTCAAAGGTGAGGGAAATACATCGTACGGCGCCGAGGGAAAGCGGCATTTATCGCTCCTTCCTGACACATGCAATGGAAGGACCCTTTTGCTTTCTCCCGGGGTTGGATCCATGAAAACTGTAGATTCAACAATTTCTAGCGGACCACAACGTGAAGGTGGCCCAGGCATCCAATCGGCTCGTTTTCTTCTCCCTAAGGCCTGACTGGACTTAGTGCAACCTAACAAATGTGCCCATAAAGGATCTACACAAAGGAAATCCTATGCCAACCGTATAGAAAATGTCATCGGTGACGTGTTAAAAAGACAATTAGTGGTGTTTACTCCACAAGCCAATGGCACATGTTACTGGTGTCATGCGGGCCAGTCACCACCAGTAATATGCATACTAGTGGAATCTGGGCGGCACATCACTAGTACTACTGGTACTAGTATCGTATCACATGGTTCACGACACTACTTGTTTTTAGAATTGAAAAGAGCTGCTCCTTTTTTATATCTAGCGCCAATATGATATATCTGATCAACAATATCTAAGAATAGGAACAATAGTATGCTATTCTTAAATTAAACTAGCAAGATAGACGAATAGCAAAATTATCGATTTCATGTACCTAACATGCTACCATAGCATGACTACGAACTCCTAGAAGCAGGGGTGATCATTGTAGTTCATCTTGATATTTCCATGATTAGCTCGTGAAGATACATCCAGACCGTCCCTCCATATGGAAACCCATAGTCTATCTCTATGCCATGTTCTCTCCAGTGAGTGCAACCAAAAAAATATTCGGTCGGACTCGTTTGTGACAACAACATTAAAGACATGACCCTTCATGATTATGGCGGACATAAGTATGGTCTCCTCGTTTGTTCCAACCTTATGCTTTTGTAGAACTTCATGCCTCGCTCGATAGGGGATGGACTGAGAAAAAAATTAACAAATGATAGCCTTCACACCACTAGTGTTGTAAGTACCGGTGGCGTATGGGTATATGGCACACCACTATTCATGTTCTCCCGGTCAGGTTCATGGGTCCCATATACTAGTGCCGCCCCCTATTTTTTTGAGAGGTGTGGAATCCCCTTTTTGATATACGCCACCGGTAGGGTATTATTGGTGGCTCGCCGTATTTTCAGCACGTCGATGTTATTCAGCTAAGTACCCGTGGTGTATAAAATAAACGGCGCGCCACAGACACGATATTGTCTACTAGTGCACACACACTCTGTGCTATTAAAAAAATTATTTTGATTCTTTGTGCTATTCAAAGGAAGAAGATTTGGGTTGCTCCGATCCTATCGCCACACTAGAAGGATTGGAAGGGATCTGCAGGATCGAGAATGTTTTCACCTACGGTGCTGATCAGCATTTAATTGTTGTTATTAGTGGCCTAACTGCAGAAGTACGTCATCAAACACTAAATGAGAGAACATATATGCAACCAGCTTGTGTATGAATGATTTTTATTACTGTATTTGTTTTGTGTTTGGATCAGATATGGGATCTGCAGAATGAAAAGCGTGTCCACACACTCTCAGCTATTGACGGTGGTACTCGTCCGGATGACAAAATAGTAGCTGTGGCTTGCCACCGAACACATCCAATATTAGTTACTGCTTCCGATCAAGGGTATATTCGTGTATGGGACTCCACTACCTACAGGTATGTCCTAACTCGAAAAACTGGTAGATTAGCTACTGTAGTTCTCATGGTTGGATATGTTATTCTTCATGGTACTCTGTACGACTTCTTTAGTAATCCACAACATAAAATGTCTTTTGGTTCTGCTTATAGTTGCACCAAAATAAGTGTAGACATTTTTATTTTGGTTTACAAACAAAATATGTCATGTAGATGTTTCTTTTATACCTAATTTACTTCGTTGCAATCTGGCACCACTAAATTAATTAGTGTAGATGTTATATTTTTATCTTTAAGGACCATCAAAATCAATGATATTGTTTTTCAAAAATGAGGATGACTCTTGGTCTGTGCATTAGTTGCTGCACACAAAGATGTAATATGATTAGTAACAATGTCACAAACAATCGAGCATCGGTGCCAAAGAAATTGGCTCACAAAGTAATATAGGACACAAATACATGAGGCCAATCACAATAAATCCAAATCGTGACAACCAAAATTAGTAGTGTAGATTTTATTCTTTATATCCGGAATCTCGGTCAATGTTAGCAGTTGCATCTTTTTCTAGAGTAATGTGGTGATTCTATAAGAATTTTTATCCCTCTAAAGGATGTGGTGATTATGAATATCACATTGATCGTAGTGTATATCAGTATATGTGGTGTTTGCTTTTAATGATATAATTAAAATGGAGTACTGCATTAAGTATGTGTTCTTCTAGAAAAGGCATCTAACTGTGAGCTTTATGCCTTTCCAGGCTTAATAAGGAATATACGAATTTGGATCAGACTCCTAGAGATATTGCATTTGTCGGCTCAAGAAGGTGATCATCTTTCTCATGTGCATTACAAAATTCTTTTTGTTACCCTATGACCCCGACAAAAAGACCTCATCGTAAATCACATTTTGTTTTATTTGAATATATTAATTCTTGTCCATCACAAATTACTAACCAAAACATCCTGTATGTAGGCTGATGATTACATATAAGAGTGGAATAGAAATGATCGATATTGATCTCAGTCTTATACGAGTAGGAGCTACACCTACGCACAAATTTTCCAGGCTGTTGTCGATTCTCGGATATATAACTAAGTTTATTCTCCCCACTTTGGTCAGCATCCGAGCAAAAAACAAAAACAGCTTAATTTTATTAACCTCGGTTGTTATTTGTATTGGTACTATCATAGTGATGTATCATCGTGGCGAATTAATTTCAGTTGGATGATTATTTTTACAGTGTTATTTATCTAAATTTACCTAGAGTGCAGAACTTAAATGTAATGTTGTATTCGTACGGCTGTTTGTATTACAACTATGTCAATAAGGCTCCGTTTGGCAAATTTCAGTTAGAATATTTTTATAGTGTTATTTCTATTAGAACTATGTGAGTAAGGCCCTGCTATTTCTATTAGAACTACGTCTTTGCATGTCACATTTTAAAATTTTGTTGTTTCTGTTATATACCTCCCGATTTCCGTCTCCCGCGGGCACGTCAGTATACGTGTATGGTGAGTATACGTCTAAGAGGGCCATATGGGCTTCGGGTGGGTTCGTACGGTCCTTGAAGCGAATTAGTATCGAGTTTTTGTTGTCACAATTTGAAAAGGAGGGGAGGACACTGAAGAAAAAGTGTTGAACTAGTTATATAGATGGAACAAAATTAATGAGTTCAAGTAACTAATGTGCTACCATAGCATGACTACGAACTCAGTAAAAATGGGGGTGATTATTGCAGTCTATCATGATCCTTCCATGATTAGCTTCGTGAAGATACATCCAGACTGTCCCTCCAACTCGAAACCCATACGCTAAAGCAAGTTCTCTCCAACGGGTGCAACCGAAACATGTTTAGTCGACTTTGTTTGTGACAAGATATTAAAGACACGGGCCTTCATGATCAGGCCAGCAATAAATATGGTCTCCTCATCAATTCCATCTTTGAATTTTTGTGAAACTTCATGCCTTCCCTGGCCAGGGCATGTAATGAGAAAAAGCATATCCAACCATGGTTAGCCAGTTTTTGCAAAAATGAACAACTCAAAAACAACACATGTTGGATTAGAACATACTTTCTTAGATATGAAGTCTTGTGGAAGAACATGGAGGAAGGCCCTGGATCTCCCACTTAGGCACGTAAACTCGGGTTACCGAACCACCTGGGAGCACACACTTAGTAAATTGTCGCCACACTTACCACACCCAAAATTCATTTGCTACATAGAAGATTCAGGTGGCATATTGAACATAGCACATTATAGTTAAAGTCTAGAACACATTAAGTTGTACACTAAACATGAAACCATATAAAATCTAGCATGATCAGTTTCATGTCAAACATCCTAAACTCTAGGCACTCCAATCAAACTCAGAGGAGTGATAAGACGCCGGCTCTAGCAGGTTCTAGTTATCATCATACACGGGATTGCCCTTGTTGAACCCATAGAGTTTGTCGTCTTATCTGTGCCACTAGGGCACTGGAGGATCTCGCACCGTTGGCCCTGGAGGTTCCGGCCTGTTGGCCCTATTGCTGGCGCGCACTAGGTATCCCACTATGTCGGTTTTGATGTATAGGAGTTTGTACGTCATCATCCCGGGATCCTAGTTGAAGTGTCCCACCAAGGGGTCTTACTCACGGTTTGTGCTCTAGCTGCCTCTCAGCTAGGCAGTAGTTCCTCTCCTAGAACTCCATGGCTAATCTCCTATCCATTCAGGCGGTGGTCCATCTCCTCAACCTTCATGGATATTCTCATATCGAGGGGGGAGCTTAGATCCATGTGACAGCTCGGTCCTTGTGTAAGTTGTGGTGCACCACAACCCGTACTGTTGGCTTGCAATCTAGCCATAGGCATGCGCCACCACCTTCGTGTGCCTCCACGTGCCTAGATAATACTTGATGTCGTCAACAGTGATCTCCACCCCCATGCCGGGATTTGCACCCCCATGATGGCTTCAACATGGTACTAGCTAACTGAAGGGAATATGCCCGAGAGGCAATAATAAAGTGGTTATTATCTTATTCCTTATTTATGATAAATATTTATTTTGCATGCTATAATTATATTAATTTGGAAACATTAATACATGTGTGTTTAATAAACAAAAGAAAAGTTCCTAGTTATGCCTCTCTTATAAACTAGCTCGTCGATTAACAAGATGATCAAGGTTTCCTGATCATGGACATTGGATATTGTTAATAATAAGGTCACAATATTAGTGGAATGTTGTGATGAACATTCATCTAAAGTATAGCATTACGATCAAAGTCATTGTGTTTATATTGCTATAACATCATACAAAGTAATCCTAGTCCTTAGACCATGAGATCATGTCAATCACTAACACTAGAAGAGTATCTTGATAACATAAAAGGGCACACCATGAAAGTATGATTATAAAGGTCGGTTCAGTGCTACGAAAGTGTTATGTAGAGGCTCATGGATCAAGGGTGGGATTTGTCCATCCCGATGACAGATAGATATACTCTGGGCCCTCTCGGTGATATCACATTTGTTAGCACGCAAGCAAGTGATGAGATCACTAGAATGTTATATCACGGGAATGAGAAAAGAGTATATGTCGGTAACGAGATCAAACTAGGTATGGAGATACCGATGATCGAATCTCGTACATGTAATATATCGCGAGACAAAGGGATTTAGTTACTAGCGTTAAAGATTCTCACGATCACAGAAGTCATCGTTGAATGTGTAGGAGTCAGTATGGATCTCCAGGTCCCGCTTCTGATTATTGATCTGAGAGGGGTCTCGATTATGTCTGCATTATTCACGAACCATAGGGTGACACACTTAAGGGATACGAACACCATTTGGAGCAAATATGTTTCAGATAAAGATTTAAGAAAGCGCTGGGATTATTTCAATAGATACCGAAAATGTTTTGGGTGAAATTGCTGAAATTGGTTCTGCATGTAATATTGAATTGTTGCAGGGGTTTTATGTGAATATTTTTTAATTAAATTAATTAACAAAATTCTGAATAAAATTAATAAAAGAGTTTTATTAAATGAGAGAGCATTAAATTTGTAGAAATTTAATGCATTTATAGTGGAGACTTTAATAGAGAATGTGAAGGGGCATATTTATGTGGAGGGAGTTACCACCACATGAATGAGGAAGGTGAAGGGACACCCTCCATGGGCGCCGACCATGGGAGGGGTACCCTCCCCTCCTCCTATAAAAGGCTCCCCTCTCACACCTTCACACTCACACCTCCTCGTGAAGGATCTCTCTCCCCCTCTAGTATTTCCCCCCATGGTCTCAGATTAGCGAGATACATGTTCTCGGTGGCTTTATCTGAATGGAGTTGCCGCTTCCGCTACTTTGCTGGAGCAAGGAACGGAGGTTGTCGGGGTACCGAACATGTGTGCGATCACGGATGCACCGCTGCTTTGCGGTGTTGGACTTGGTGGTGCTGGACTTGCTGGAGCTGGATCTAATGGACATGCTGGAGCTGGACCTACTGGACCTACTGGACTTCATCACGATCTTTTGATCGGTAAGTGTACGACTACATCATCCACGAGTTTCATCTTGTTAACAAAGGTTTGTTGTCTTCGAGGGTATGTTCTCTATGGATGTATATCCACCAGTTGCTTGTATCTAATAGATAGATCTTGGCATATAATAGTTCCCATCGTAGGAAATTTTTTGTTTTCTATGCTGAGAACCCTTCAGTGGTATCAGAGCCTGATCTATGCGTAGGTGTTTTGCACGGGTAGTACACATATGTTTATATATGGGCGATGATGATCATGTTATTGCTTCTGTCATGTATTTTAGATATTGGTGGCATAGTGGGATGAAGTGGCCCGAACCAAGTTTACATGTCATCGCACATGAGACCGGTTCCATGACTGACATGCAACTAGTTTTGCATAAGTGGCTGGCGGGTGTCTGTCTCTCATACTATAGTAAATATCTGATTTACAGCGAGTTGCTAATAACTTAGTTATCATCGTTGTGGTTCCATGTTCGTAGGTAAGACCAGTTCTATCTTCAAAAGCCCTAAGCCACGTAAAAACTTGCAATTGATAAATTAGAGGCTTCTGGTTTAGCTCGTTGCTGGGCTAGTGTCATGATATGGAAATGTTATAAGTTGATGTATAGTTGATACCCTTACAACACACCTAACGTGTAAGTTCCATAGACCTTGGCCTTACACAGAAAGGAATGATAGAGATCATACCACGATGCATATGATGATGATCAAATGCATGGACCATATCATCCCACTTTACACATATGATGTCCGCATCTTATATTGCTAGTTTTGGCGCTTTTAGTAGCATTATAAGATGATCCCTCATTTAGATATCAAGATAAAAATACGTTCTTCCTTAAGTATGCACCGTTTATGTTTCGCCGCTTTAAGACATCACGTGATGATCGGGTGTACTTGAATCCACGATCATATTTCGGGTGTAAGATAGTTTTGCACACGTGAGTACTAAGGTTCTTACTTGGCGAGCCTAACATGTATAGACATGGCCTCGGAACACGGACCGAAAGGTTAAGCATGAGTCATATAGAGTATATGATGCCCATATTGATACTCGCCTTTGAAGCTACACCAACTCACCTGATGATCGGACTTGGTAATAGAGTTCCTCATATAGAAAAAATGCAAGGTACTATGTGAAGCTATCGAGAAGCTCTCTTCTCTTACCTCGCTTCATGTGGATAGTGGATATTGGATATTGTTCAGTCAATTGGTTGGATTCAGTTTCGTCCCCTCCCATCCTCCTAAGGACCCTGAAGGTGGTTGGAGAGTTCAAACAACTGCCCAGCTGGTCCGGAAGTCTCAAAAATTTGGTGAAGGTTTACTTGGGACAGACTAAGACGAAGGATGGTACAAACATGGAAACACTCGGTGCACTTTCGAACCTCATGTTGTTTCGTCTTCATTGTGTGCAGAAAGTCAAGGATCTAGTCTTCAAAGCAAAATAATTCCAGAAGCTCAAGAAACTTGATATGGATGGTCCTCCTGATTTCGGGGGGTTATGGTTCCAGGACTGCACCTCCCCACACGTTATGGGGGGTTATGGTTGTGGAGGCCATAGAATTCAGAAGTTGCAGATTGCGATGGGGGATCACTGGTATCAAGCATCTCCCGAGTCTCAAGGAGATTTCACTTGGTGAATGGAGTGGAGTGGCCAGGCTCGGTGTGCTGCAAGGGGAACTGGACGAACACCAAAACCATCCCTTCTTCCACTACTAGGAAAAACGTTATCAGTGGCGTACTAAAAAAAATTCTATGACGCATCTAGTGGTCGCCACTAAATTGTCGCCACTAAAATTATATTTCTGTGGCGCATATGCATATGCGCCATAGAATTTGGGCCATAGAATTCTGTCCCAGATTTTGTGGCGCATATGGTTATATGCGCCACATAATTCTATGATACATTCTGTGGCATATATAGCCATATGCACCATAGAATCCTTTTTTGGAATTTTAAAATTTTCAGAATCTGGTACAAATACATGTATATTACAGGAAATACACAAGAATTAACAGAAATTCACAGAAAAGCTGCTCACAGCAGTACAAATATTCCAGTTCACATATAATACATCAACAAGCCCGAATGTTCACAAGTGTTCATCAATCACATCACTTAGAACCGAATAAGTGTACAAGTACATTTCACAAGTGTTCATCTCACTCACATAACTTACAACCGCGTGATGTTGTCACCACCTACCTTAGGACAGAATGTAGTACACCGTAACCACGATGCCGCTCAACGGTCGACCGTAACAAGCTATGGAAGGACATATTTTAATACACTACTAAGGTAGCCTCCTGGTTCAGTCTAAGGGTTGGGGGAGAACAAGATGTCCCACCGGCTGTCAAGGATGCTAAGGGCGACCATGATGACGGTGCTGAGGCGCAGCACTAGCCTGTCACTACGGGTTCTCGTGGCCTCCGATGCAATGAACCTGATGGATGGCGACCCAAGGCAGACCTTAGCGAAGAATATGGATCTCTGGCCCCCTCCGCCACCATCGCGTCCTAGAGGCCGGCATGCTCTCGCCAGTGTGCAGATCCTGAAGTGAACGAAGATAAAAGATTCAGGATGTTGATTTGTACGACTGTCCATAAATTAATTGGTAAATATATATAAACCATTCAGATTTGCAAGTGCTATTAGCTTTGAAGAATCAAAACTAAATGTAAACCACACCATAGACAAAAATAATGGATATCGGGAAGAATGGAGCTACACTAAATGATGAGAAACCATGCAGGGAAGCCGTGAGTTTCTACCGATTTCTGCATCTGCAATGAATGTTGCGCAAACTAAACTCGTAAACTAGTGCCATGTGCGTAAATCAGTTTGCATATGTAACTTAAGAAGAATACATGTCCAATCCGCTCGCAATACAGTAGCAAAAAAAGAGATACACAAAGGGAAATTCTACCCACGTGCATGCACAAACAGTTCGTGAACTGAATTAGCCTACAGGCATGCCTCGCGGGAATTGCTTGGTTGAAACTTAACTCCCAGAACACAACGCATCTATGTGATTTAGGCCTGCTAACATATCCCATTATTTAGTTCTTGCGCTCCTGGGATTTATCTACTACTCCATATGTTCCAAATTAATTGGTTCAAACAGTTAAAGTTCATATGCAGGAAAATCATATACGCTTTGAACGAGAAAAATATGGCACTGTCTCTGAATAATAAGCATAAAACAATCAAAATAAATTAGCACATCTACATATCTACCGCATATGCACACTAAGAGAAACGTTCTTTTTAGCGAGAATACAAGGAGGAGGAGAGACAGCTCACATGGTAGCAGCAGATAGATCAGAGTCGTCGTTAGCAGCAACATGTCAAGAGTCGTGGTAGGTGGTAGGAGCTCGCGACGTGGCCGGCAGCAGCAGCTCCTCGCAGGCGACCGGCATCTTGTCGTCCGCGTCTCGGCAGTGTCTAGGCTAGCTCGCTGCAGCATGGCCGCTACAGGGACGAGCACTGGCATAGTGGCCGCCCCACACGGATGTGCTCCCGTGTGCCCCTGGTGTGTGGGGTGCTCCCCGGTCACCAAGAGAAGGGGCACCAGGGCACAGCGCCCCTGCCAGCGCCGGGGTGGTCCGGTCATGGGGGCGGGCGGTTGGATCGGAAATCCAGCGCGTGGGCTAGGGTTAATCGTGGTGGCCCGTGAGGGATGCAGATCGACGATTGCAGGGCGTGGAGTCGGTGGAGGAGGAGCAGCATGTGTCGGGGCGGTGGTCTGCAGCGCGAGGCCACCCCGGAGCCGGCTGGAATAAACCGGGGACGGTGGAGGCCACCCCGACGCCGGCTGGAAGGCGTGCGAGAGGACGAGGGGCTGCAGGTAGATGTTTTTTTTCCGAGGCAGGGAAGGGTGGGACTCGGGCTGAACTAACGGAGAAAATTTCGCCTCACAGTCACAGCACAGGTTTTGGGCCAAAATTCCGTCCCCGCGCTCGGCCCGAAATCTCTGTTTGGCGTTTGGCGTTTGGCTGGCTCAATTAACTTAGACCAATTCAGCGACATGCAACCCAATGCATACGTGACCTATCCGTGTACCAGCCACTTGAGATGTCTAGCTAGTTTTTTTTTTTTTTGCGGAAAAAGATCCGGATCTATTTCATAAGTTCATAAGAAGTACAAAGTATCCTAAACATAATAAAAATTACATCGAGGTCTTTGGACCACCTAACGAATACTACTCACGCCCAGAAGCGAGCCGACGTCATTGCCGCTCCATTACCGGAGCCGGCATGCCATTGTTGATGACAGTCGGGAAGTCTTCGTGCACGTGTCCCTAAGGACCAGCGCCCCAGAGATGAGATGTCTAGCTAGTTGAGATGTCGTTCGGTTCTAATAGGCTCTAGATCCCCATCACAGTTATTTTGATGTGCGTGGCACGACACACTGTGTGTCCTCAAACGAACTCCTTCAGAATTTGGATCAAGCTAGGGCTCGAACGAGCATGCCGGACACGAGCCCACAAGAAACATGACTTCAACTAACAGGGCACGGTCCCGGATAACCAAGAAAGAGCTGCAATAATTATAATAAATGGTGGAGTTACAACTTACAAATTGGACATCAACAAAAATAGAGAATGACAAATTAGCCCTAAAATTTAGAACATAAGACGTCGGAGATAAAATGGAAAACGCATTCGGGTGAGTATGAGCAAAATGGTGTGGGAGGAAGGAGGGGGACGAGCTACTTGTGGGTGGGAAGAAGGGAAAGGGTGGTGGTAGGTAGGAGGGGATGCCACCTTTTTTAATCTGTTTCGCATATTCTGTGGCGCATATGGCAAATGCTTTACAGAATGTAAAAATTCTATGACACATCAGAAAGTGAGAATTCCATGGCACATAAGCTGTATGTGCCACAAAAATTTGGAATTCTATGGCTCATGTAGCCATATGCGCCACAGAATTCTGGCATACCCATGTACTGGGGTCAGACCCACATTGGGTCCACAGGAATTCTATGACGCATATGGTACCATATGCGCCATAGAATTCTCACTTTCTGTGGCGCATATAGCTATATGCGTCACAGAATTGCAAGAATTTTGTGGAGCATTTGCTATATGCTTTACATAATTAATTTTAGTATAGTATTTTTTCTATATGCGCCACAGAATTGCAAGAATTATGTGGAGCATTTGCTATATGCTCCACATAATTAATTTTAGTGGAGTATTTTTTCTATATGCGCCACAGAATTAAAATCTACCTATAATTGTTTTCCTAGTAGTGTTCCTGAGACTGCGGTAGGAGAGGGTTCGCGGTCGCACGTGGTGATCCCAATGACGAGCGCCAGGTGAGCTTACTCCTTTTTCGTTCAACTAGCTACTACTAGCTATCAAGTGAGATGATAAATGTTAACTTATACAATTATTCTCTTAATTATTCATCTCCCTCTCCTCACAGCGAAGATGAAGAATAAAATCCCGCTAGAGCGATTAGATCCTTAGTAGCAACGACACTTACCAGCTATACACTTACCACTCATGCTGACCTGATTCCCATCGGCTGGTTCCTGGTGCTGGCACCATTCTGGTATAGCTCAAAGCTCAATATCAGCTTGTTTGATTCAATCTGATTTCTGTAAAGTCTGCTGCATCTTGTTAAGAGTGGTTTCTATTTGTTACATTTTGTACAGACTGTTAATCTCTCACTGTTCCAAACTATCTCTCCTATACTCTCTTTTTTATGCATGCAAATCAATACTGAAACAAAATTACCTCAATAGTGTGGTAATTTAGAGACCTAGAGCAAGCAATGACCAACATGTGAATTGGGACACACTAATCCTTCCTTATTTCATCTGACAGGCTGAAACTAGTGTCTGTATGGGGCAGCATTCTTCAATTAAATGCCAGAAATGTTGACATCTCGGAGGACCCGGGAGCAACTCTGACAGACGAGATTTTGTGCAGGATGCCTCTCAAGCTGAGACATGCTAGCATTCCGGCATTTCTATTCAGGATGCCTCTCAAGCTGAGGGAAGCTAGCATCCAAGACAGTGCCATCGGTCATATCGTGGAAGCATCAATAGTGCAGAGGCGATGGGTCGAGGCACATTATCGGCCGTGCCTCAACAAGAGAATGGTCGCTAAACCATTGAGCAGGCCATCACATAATTTTCTTGCTCCTTGGTTTAATAGTAGCGGTCTCTTTCATATTTTCCTTTTTGCTCCTACCGTATTTTGTAACCTAAGATTGAAAGAGGACCACTAGTAGAAAAAGGGCCTCTAGTCTTGGTTGGAAACAGGCACTAGTCCCGATAATCCAACCGAGACTAGAAATCCGGCGAACTGTAGGGCAACCGATGGAGAATCTTTTGCCGCAACGCGTCATCGGGGCAGCTCTGCCCTCTCCCTCCTACCTCCTCACCTCCCAAGTGCCCTGCCCTGCGTGCGTGCGCGGCCATGGCGACAGAACTCGTCTCTGTTTTTTGTCGGATCCACCATGGTGGTGGTGAGCCTCATCGATGCGGCAGCGATGCTGGAACATGTCGGCCAGCATATAGGCTGCTCTTGACAGCCTCCTCCGGGTGAAGGCCAATTACGATGCACTTGAGGGCTTCTAAAAATCTTAGGTTTTACAACAACAACATTGCCTAGAGACTACTTCTTCAGGAAATCTTGTTGCAAGCAATTACTCATTATACATAAGTTGGTCTTTTCACAAATCAACAAGACAGAAAACAACCAATTCTACATATGCCCGAATGGTACACCTATGTCATTCCCCACTACTAGGAAATAGCCTATAGATAGTGACGAAGGTTTAACTCATCAATGCCCATTGTTATGGACTTGGGTTTTGGAGAAGGAGGGAGCGCTAGAGACATCTATCAGCTAGCAAACAAGCACACAGGAGACACAGGATTTATCCAGGTTCAGGCCTCGTAGAGGTCCCTACTCCTGCTTGTCTGCTCGTGGAATTATTGAGGGAGTGGAAAGTTACAACGGTGCGCAGATGCAATCTGGCGAGGGTTTGTGGAAGCTAGGGTTGCGTATGTCCTCCTCGCCGCCCCCTCCTAGCCCTTATATAGATAGGCTAGGTCTCGGGTAGCAGGTCGAGTCGGTTACAAGTTAGGATTTTCCCTTTCAAACTTTCTATCTTTAGCTTTTTCTTGATCTTCAAGCAATCGAGAGTCCGCAGGTTACTCGAGTCCTTCTATCTGGGCCTTGGCGACACCGTGGGCCTATACGTATTTGGACCGTATATACCAAGCTCGAGTACCTGTAGGGTATACCCATGTCAGTAGCCCCCGAGTGTCCAGTGGAATCGCAGATTCGACTGGGGACTTTTTTGAAGTCTTCGAGTGCCTGAATGAGTACATTTTCGACTGCTTTTATTTATGTCATAGGGATTGTTGATATACGTGCCTGATATAACCGAAGTATCGGTATCAGTTAACCACCTTAGGGTGAAACAACGCAATCTACTCAAATTCGAGTCCCCGGACTCGAATCCGGAAAAGTGCTGGTGTAATTCGACTCAGGCCGCGGAGGTCTTACAGGAGTCGAATTCCAGTTATATGGGTGTGAGCACTCGACGCGTCCGTCAAGGCATGTTCATCATGCCTGTAGGCACGGATACATTTCTGGTAGTGCGCAGTTAAATGCGTTGCCAGGCCTTATTCAGGTCTTACCTTCACGCCGTAAGCGCGGCATCCGAATTTTATCATCGCGGAGACGATTCGGGCGTCCCAGGAGACGTAGTCTCTTTGTAGGGAAAATTTGTGAGGCGGTGTCGCCAAAGGTTGCGAGTGCGGATGTTATCAACACACAGTTTTTGTGTAAATAATCATAGGGTGCGCGACCAGCGCTCCCTATGGGAGTAGCCCCCGAGTGCCTGGTTGAGTCGAAGACTCAGACAGAGACTAAAGAACTTTTGCGACTGTTGTCGTCTTTTTGCTAATTTGTTTCAGTCGATGACTCAGGCAGGGACTAAATATTTTCACGACTGCTGTCGTCTTTTGCGTGCTTGTTTCAGTCGAATTTGTTTCCGGCGCTCCCTATGGGAGTAACCCATGTCCATAATCGAACTGTGTTTCGAGTGGTTGGGTTTGCTTTTGTGATTGTCTTCGTGCCTGCAACAAGAAAAGAAAAAGTCGTAGGGTGCGCGGCCAGCGCTCCCTATGGGAGTAGCCCCCGAGTGCTTGGTGGAGTCGAAGACTCCAGCAAGGACTAAAAATAGTCGAAGTTTTCCACTGCGTAGCATTGGTGACGTCAGTGTTGACGTTTGTATGACCTCAGTTGCACTTTTTCGTCCTCGCTGCGGTGGTAATTTTTCATCTGCACTTTTTCGTCCTCGCTGCCATTGCCATTGTTGCTGTTCTTCTGCTTTCCTGCGCTCGTCTCCTCCACAGCGCTGGACCACCTCCGTTCGTTTCCAAGTTACTTTCTGCGCTCTCATCGCCGCCGCGCAATGGGAAAGAAGAAAGGAGGTGCTGCCGCTGATTCCGCGGCCACCGTTGCCGCGACGAAGAAGAAGGGTGGCTCCGCTGCTGCGGGCACCAGCGCCGCTGCCGGCGGGAAGAAGAAGGTCGCGGGCACCCGCGTGACAAATGGTGCATGGCGCCCTTCCATCATCAAGGCATCGGATCTCCGTCTTCTTTGCCAGGATGGAGTTATTTCTGCGGCAGTCGCCGATGCGCGCGTCCCCAGCGGTGAGACCATTCATGTGCCTCCCGCTGGTTTTCGAATGATGTTTCTTGCATTCGTCATTCGCGGCCTTTCTTTGCCTCTCCACCCCTTTCTTAGGGGTCTCCTTTGTTTCTACGGGCTCCAGCTCCATCAGCTGTCCCCAAACTCGATTGTCCACATCACCTGTTTCATTAGCTTGATGGTTAAGATTAGATCAGTCACTCCCAAGTCCTTCATCTCAAAGCAGTGAGATAGGAACTCTTTGACCTCCTCAATAACAGCGAGGTTGGTCCCGAATATCAATATGTCATCCACATAGAGACACATAATAACTTCCTCGCCCTCACCATGGCGATAGTACACACACTTATCAGCTTCGTTTACAACAAAGCCTTCAGCGGTTAAAGTTCTTTCAAACTTCTCATGCCACTTCTTAGGAGCTTTCTTAAGACCATATAAAGAATTCACTAACTTACACACCTTTCCTTCTTGACCATCTACTACAAATCCATCAGGCTGCTCCATATAAATTTCCTCATCTAGCTCTCCATTTAGAAAAGCCGTCTTAATGTCCATTTGATGAACGAGAAGACCATGTGAGGTAGCCAAGGATAGTAGTACTTGAATAGTGGTCAATCTGGCTACAGGTGAGTATGTATCGAAGAAGTCTTCACCTTCTTTCTGGGTATAACACTTGGCCACTAGACGTGCCTTGTACTTTTCAATAGTACCATCAGGTCTAAGCTTTTTCTTAAACACCCACTTACATCCTACAGGTTTGCACCCACAAGGACGATTAGTGACCTCCCAAGTTCCATTAGCTAAGATGGAATCCATCTCACTACGAACAGCTTCTTTCCAGTAGTCAGCATCTTGGGATGCATAGACTTTTGAAATAGAGGTGGAAGTATCATCCACAAGGTACACAATGAAATCATCACCAAATGACGTTGTCGTCCTTTGTCTCTTGCTCCTTTTAGGAGCTTCATTGTCGTCCTCCATAGGATCATCATAGTGTTCTATCAGCATAGTGGGTTCAGGAATTATAACAAATTTCTGACTAGATGAACTAGTCATCTCCTGATTTGATGAGCTAGACATATCTTTCATGGGAAAGATGTCCTCAAAGAAAGTCGCATCATTCGACTCCATAATCATACCAACATGCATGTCGGATACTTCAGATTTTACTATCAAAAATTTATAGCCAATGCTATGAAAAGCATATCCTAGAAAAACACAATCCACGGTTTTTGGTCCAAGCTTTCGCTTCTTGGGTATTGGAATATTGACTTTCGCCAAACATCCCCAACTTCGTAAGTAAGAGAGTTTAACCCTTTTCTTCTCCCATTCCTCAAATGGAGTCATGGATTTATCCTTTTTGGGAACACGGTTTAGGACATGACACGCAGTCATTAGCGCCTCCCCCCACCATTCCTTGGAAAGACCCGATGTATCTAACATGGCGTTAACCAAATCAGTTAGAGTGCGGTTCTTTCTTTCGGCCACCCCATTTGACTGAGGTGAGTAGGGAGGCGTCCTCTCATGGATAATACCATGTTTCGTACATAATATATCAAATTCATTTGAAAAATACTCTCCACCATGATCCGACCTTAACCGCTTGATTTTAAGATCAAGTTGGTTTTCTGCTTCTGCTTTATAGTTTTTGAAGTAACTCAAAGCTTCATCCTTAGATTTCAGAAGATAAACATAGCACTATCTAGTGGAGTCATCAATCAACGTCATAAAGTATCTTTTTCCACCTCGTGTCAACACACCATTCATCTCACAAAGATCTAAATGTATAAATTCTAGAGGTGCTAAGTTTCTCGGTTCCGCAGCCGTATGAGACTTGCGGTGTTGCTTTGCTTGCACACAAACTTGGCACTTAGAACCATTGACGGTGGTAAATTTTGGAATTAAACTTATATTGGCTAGCCGCGTCATCCAACCAAAGTTAATATGATAAAGTCGTGAATGCCAAATATTGGACTCATTATCATTGCAAACATGATTAATAACTTTAGTACATGAGTCTGACAAAGATAAACGGAATAGACCTCCGCACTCATAACCCTTTTTAACAAATTGTATATACTTAGAAATTACAACTTTATTGGACTCAAACACCAACTTAAAACCATCTCGACATAGAAGCGATCCGCTGTCGAGATTCTTATTGATAGAGGGAACGTGATGCACATTCTTCAATTGTACAGTCTTCCCCAAAGTAAACTTCAGATTTACCGTACCAACACCATGAACAGAAGCACGTGAGCCGTTTCCCATCAGCACGGAGGAAGTCCTTGTGACCTGATAAGAAGAGAACATGGATATATCAGAATATACATGTGTATTAGCACCCGTGTTAATCCACCAATCAGGAGAATGACATACTGAAAGGATAGTAGGTAAAATACCGTACCCAGCGTCCTTCATCTCAGTATCGCTAATAACAATATTAGCGGTCTTGCCGCTGTTCACATGTTGCCGCTTGTCAAAGCGATTAGGGCAGCTAGAAGCCCAATGATCAGGATCACCACAAACGTGGCAAGAGCCTTCCTTATTATCATTCTTCCTCTTAAAGTTGGTGGAGTGGCCTTATTCTTGCCATCAAACTTCCCTTTGCCAACAAATTTGTTCTTCTTCTTGAACTTGTGGGATTGGAAGTTTTTCTTCTGTACTAAATTGGCACTAGAAGCTCCCTCAAAACCTCGAGCACGTGTGTCCTTTGCTCTTGCCTTTTCTTCCACATGAAGAGACCCAATGAGATCCGTAATGGAAAACTCTTGTCTCTTATGTTTTAGAGAGGTAGCAAAACTCCTCCACATGGGAGGAAGCTTGGCAATAATGCCTCCGGCCACAAACTTGTCCGGTAAGGTACACTTGAACTTCTCGAGTTCTTTGGCAAGTGATTGTATCTTATAAGCTTGCTCAACAACGGAGCGCTCATCAACCATCTTGTAGTCATAGAATTTCTCCATGACATACAACTCAGTGCCAGCGTCCGAGACCCCAAACTTGGCCTCAAGCGCATCCCACGCGTCTTTGCCATTATCAAATGACATATATGGGTCAACAATATTGTCCCCAAGAATACTGAACAGAGCCGCCATAAACATGGTATCGACTTTCTTAAAGACCGCTTCCTCCTCAGCAGAAGATCTCCTTCAGGTTTGCCAAGAGTGGCGCTATAGCAATTTAGGTTTTTAAACCACATATTTTCTTTCGTGCGCCATCTCTTATAGTGCATACCATCAAACGAAGGAGGCCTAGTAGCCACGGCTACACCAGTGGAATTCAGTTGCCTATAATCAGGTTTTTGGATTGTCGACTATATAAGCAATAATCCATATGATTTAATCCGAATAATAAACTGATAAAACATGATCATACAGACAGTACCAAAACTAGTCATGCAGATCAACAAAGTAGATAAACATATTACATCTAAATAAGATAAACCTATCACATCTACACCGAACGCTAGAATAAGTAACTCTAGCAGAATCTGAAATAAGAAGTTCAGTGCTACATACGGTAGAGCAGCGGTGACAGCAGCGTCGTCGCTCATGTTGAGGTTGTCGAATAGGTCGGTGACGTCCGGGAAGAAGTCGTCGTCCGGGAACTCGTCGTCGGAAGACGTTGTGGAAGCCAGTAGTCGCGCAGAAGCGCTCCCCAAAAACCTGATCGCCCCTCACTCGTATAGGTTCACAAGAGGCGGGGTTCCGGAGGCCTACTGTCCCGATCTGCGATGCACGCCGCAAGCCGGGATGGGGAAGACGAAGGCGGCGGCGCAATAGACTAGAAGGAGACGCGTGTGGTAAGCGGTGCCGATTAGGTTTAGTGCAGGCGTTTATATAGTGCAAGTCAGGGAGACCGTGGGACTCAGCCCACGTCCGAGTCGGTAACAGCTCATGTCCCATAAAGATTGGAAACGGCTGACTCATTAACGCGTCCGTTAATGACTCATAATTAATCCACGATTAATTTTCCCAAATAGCAAAAATAAAGCTTGGCTCGGCGAGATTTCCGCAACCAGCGGCGCGCGCGCGGGTCGTGACGAGGCGAGGCGAGACGAGGCGGGCGGCGTCGGAGGAGGAGTACGCGAGAGCTGCTCTTCTTCTCACATCTTAGTGAGTGGTGGAACAACCTAGTATATAAGGAGGTGTAACTCTCACTCAACTAGAAATGTGGGAATAAACTTTGGCACCACTAGCATAACCATATGTTGCCATGCATAAATGGGCCAAAGAGAATTTCAGAATTTGTCTAATGGCCAACAGCTCAAAACTCATCAAATTCCAACAATCCCCCAGGATCTAAAAAAAACATAGGATAAATATTACTACTCCCTCTGTTTGAAAATATAAGAGTGGAGTGCTCTTGTGCTTTCCGTCTGTTTTTTGGCACGCTTTCCAAAGCAGCCTGACGGCTGAGATTAAGGGAACTGACATCAGATCCCGACCCGAATGATCCAAACCCAAACCAGGTGTGATTAGCACCCTTAATCTCAGCCGTCAGGCTGCTTTGGAAAGCGTGCCAAAAAAAGGACGAAAAGCACAGGAGCACTCCTCAATATAAGATAATACATTCGTTTGACAAATGCTAAAACATCTTATATTTTGAAAGAGATGGAGTATATTCTAAACAAAGTAAGAAAACCATAAGAACTGTCTGATTCTTCAACATACACCATCAACAGATTAAAATGGAATACAAATAAGCAAGTAGCTAATTATCTATTTCAAGTATGAATTACTGGAAATGCTAAGTTAAAAATCATACCATCGTAAAACCACAGCAGTACATTCCTTGGGTGGATTATTATTTGCAAAACTAGACAAAATTTGACAGTTCTATACTCTATTTCTCAGGTAACAAACAGGAGCAATAACAGATTGTTATATAGTCCGTAGAAGCAAACGCATCCTCATCATGATAAGCTGCCAAGAGTTTGATAGTGATCAGAAAGCGCAGCAGCTCAGGTACATATTATAAGCTTGTTTTTGCACGCAAGTAATTACATAGGTTTTCCCCCGATTTCGATTAGAGAAATCAAACACTACAGTGTCTCCACGGATAATTGCAACAACGGCATCATGAGGCTCGGCGACGGCCGTGTGCTCTGCCTACGGAAACCATGAAGGGCTCTATCGTGCTCTGCCTACGGAAACCATGAAGGGCTCTATCGTGCTCTTCCTCGATCGACCTGGTATCCCTCCGCCGGCCACGACCAATCACGCCTCCCTATCGACGACCCGCGCGCCTCCATGGATTCCATTCTGCAATGGCATCCAAGTCGGTCCCTAAGCGATGTTGCTCTGCTCCGGCCACGCACACAAGCTCTCCATTGTACTAGCATGCAGCCTCTTCTTCAACCGACATGACCGCCATGCTCCGTACCCGATGTCATGGCTGCCTGCGTTTCGAGATTGTGCTCCGCTGCCCTCCTTCGGGTGTGATTCCTCCGTGCACCACTCATGCCTCGGCTGTTAGACCCTGTTTTATCTCTATCGTCAGCGCCTCTGTATGCCCACTGCGTGCCTCGTGCTCGTTCCTCCATCGTGGTGACCATCAAGGGCTCAAGCGTCATAGACCGACTTCTCTCTCTCTCTCTCTCTCTCTCTCTCTCTCTCTCTCTCTCTCTCTCTCTCTCTATCCCTGTCTACCTGAGCTGGCTTGGATAGTCCACGTGGCACATCAGCGGGTCGTAGATGGCTATCGAGAAGGCCCCGCTGGTGTAGAGGAAACGGAGCACTGAGACCTATCGAATGCCGTGCTCCATGAGGAAGAGGGACCAGCCGTCGGTGACGTACATCTCCCCAGGCGAATGAACTTCTATGCTGACTTCCCACCTCTCGTGGCCACCCGAGTGGCACAGCAGCACCTCCAGGGCGAGCTCGTCAACCATGCCATGCGTTAAGGGCCGCGGAAGCCCCACCCGTGTGAACCAATCGGGTTTCCCGAAGAGGACGACGAAGTCGATGACCCGCTGGGTCAATCCTTGATCTCGATCACGACCGGCGGGGGAGGTGGAGAGGGGAGCAGTGCGGGCTCTGGGACGACTCTGACCCCCTCAACATGCCCCCGTGTCGGTCAGGCCCGATCCCACGAGGCCGCCCTGGCTGCAAGGCAATGACATCTCCCCCTCCGCGGTCATGATGGCCCAAACGGAAGGGAAAGCACCGACGAATATCAGGTGACTTCCGCGCCTCCCGCGGCCGCTGTCGCGAGGCCGCCCACCTCCGCGCTTCACAAGCGGAGCCTCCGCCTCGTCCATCACGGGCGACTTGCCCTTCTCGCCTGTAGAAAGTCTCTCAAGTGCCATGGGAGAAAGGGGGTTTTCGGCGCGCTGAAGCGAAGAGGACAGATCAGGGAGTCGGAAAGGATGGTTTCGATAACGAGGCGCTACGCCCGAACCCATATTTAACAAGCCAAAGGGTGGAATCATTACGACAGACGCGTGGCACGGGTCGCAGGCGCCCGCAGCGAACCATCACGTCGTGGGGAGTGGTTCCCGAGGCATGCGAATCCATTCTCCCCCAACGGTCCCTAAGGTCCGATGATTTGAATGCATGGTGAAGATACATCTAGGAGCCAAGCACCGCGTAACCACCCTAGGGTGGGGCCTGCCGACCTATTGGGGCCCTTTCCCCTTCGCGCCTATGGAAGGACACGCGCATAGCAAGCACCAGGGGACTACTATCGCAGTCCTAGTACCCGGGGTACCCCGATCCTGCGGATGATGGGCCCTCGTAGGGGGTCTCATCCCTTTCTTGTGGTGCCTAGATAGGGTGTATCTGCGCCCTCGACTACGCTCCGCACGAAGTCCGACCCTCCCGGGTTTCCGAGGAGGTCTCGAGACGGTCAGGGCAGGGGGCGCACCTACAACCCTACCATGGTACGGAAGAAGACAAGAGCCTACATGGAAGACCGGGTCACCTCAGTAAAGAAAGGAAGGACCATCCACCGACTGGTGTAAGGATGCCGAGGATGTCAGTGGAGCCAAGACAGCTATCCCTTGCCATTTTGGTGCTAAGGGGACAAGGGCGACCCCGGGAAGTGGAGGATGGCGTTAGGTAGACCGGCTTTATGAAGGACCGGCATGCGACCAAGACAAGGAGGACCGAGTCCACCGAAAGTAGTCTAGTAGACCGGGTCCTAGAGGGGCGGTAGTGTGGTGACCCTTTCCGCCCAATGTTTTGGGGAAGGGGCCCATCCGCTCTTAAAAGGAGGCATTCCTTACCTTGGAAGTTGTCGATTCCCAGGACTTGTAACCCTAGACACTGGTTCTCCATTGTACCCTCGCGAAGCACTGCGAGCAATACAACCAAGCAGGAGTGGGGGCTTTACCTGTTCACAAGGGTCTCGAACCTAGGTAAAAAAACCAGTGTCAACCTTTCTATCATGCGCGTGTGCCGTCGTCTTCGCCATCGCGGAGAAGATCGGAACGCGTGATTCAACCCCCACCCGAACACAGAGCTCGTTGGACCCCTGTTCCTTCGCGGGACGCATCTGCGACAGCATCGAAGGCACTATAGTGTGACGGTAGCGAGCATAGCTCCACAGTGGGTGCGGGCAGCGTGGCCGATGCCACGGTCGTCGTTGATGCGGGCAAGGCTGCACCCATCGGCGAGAGCATCTCTTGATTTTTTTTGACGGTCACCTGGGGGCACAAAAGTCCCCACATGAATTTTCTTTTTATCGTGTATAGAAAGAGTGTCCCAATTACATGGTCAGCAGGGATTTAGCAAGAGGAGGAGGGGGAGAACAGAGGGCCAGTGCCCTCATACGACCATGCCCCTAGTTTCGATGTTGCCTAAGAAGAGCAACCAGGACTGGGGATCATCGGAGCAGCTAGCCGGCAGCCTAACTGCCCAGAGCCTAGCATCGTCACAACAATTCTTGAGAACAAGGGGAAGACATGGGCGCTGCTCCCTGAACACAACAGCGTTCCTGTGGTTCCACATGTTCCAGCAGCAGAGGAGGAGGAAGGTCGATGCAGTCTGCGGCGGGACAAGGGCGGGAGCAGGGTAGGAGTGGAGCTCCCGAACATCAGCATCCCGAGGGAACCGTCCATCTACCACAGCCCAGAAGCGACGAGCAAGGACGCAGCCGAAGAAGATGTGGCTGGCAGTTTCCCCAGGGCTCGAGCAGATGGGACAGGTCGCCTTGTTTGGCGCAAGGATCTTCTTCTTGAGCAGGTCACTGCGGTCACGCGAGAGCAGCCACGCAAAGAACTGCACCCGGGAGGGGGCATTAATTATTTCTCCATGCAAACTCGTAAAAAGGGGCCAGGACCCTTCTTGCATCCAGCGCGCCACCTTTCTTCCTGCATCTGCTCAGAGATGAACTTAGCGCTGCGATCGAAGCGAAACGCTCTCAACTAGTTCTACTGCTTGGACTCAGCGAGAGCCTGGATTTTCCTAAATCGATCAAATGCCTCTTCCTTCGTTTTCAGCAGCTCCAGCCACATGTAACGACTGTAATCATCAACAACTAGGAGAAAACACTGATTTCCTCCTGCAGTTGCTGGCTTGATCGGGCCACAAAGATCAGTGTGTACCAAATCGAGCGGGTGCTCTGATTGGTGCCTGGTGGCCTGCAATAAAGAAGGTCGGTGCTTCTTGCCGATCGGGCAGGCTTCGCTGATTTCATCGACAAGATTCACCTGGGGCATTCCGTGCACCATCCCACGCTTCGACATGAGGTTGACCGCAAGGAAGTGGAGATGGCCCAGCCTTGCGAGCCCGCCGGATCGTCCACTTTTGCAAGCAGACAGGTAGGAACGACGAGTTTCAGGATGTATAGCATGTTCGCTGCACGCTTCACCTGCACGAGAAGATGCCGTTGTTGATCATAGATGCGCAGGGATCCACCCTAGGTCACGGACTTGCATCCATTTTCATCGAGCTGCTGATCGAGATGACGTCGGTGCGCAGCTTTGGGATGAAGAACACGGAGGAGAGCACCCTCTGATTGCCGTCATTACAGCGGAACTACACGTTCCCTCTTCCTCCGATCTGGACCAGTGATCCATCCGCAAAGCAGACAGATCCTTTCACCGATTCGTCGACAGTGATGAAGTCGTCTCTGGTGCCCGTCAAATGGCAGCTAGCTGGTGCCTGTGTCCAGGTACCACACGCCGGCGTCCGTAGGCACGGGCACCACCTTCTCCTTGTTAAGAAACATGGCTTGCGTGTCTGATGTGTCGATCATCCACTGGCGTATCCACTAGACCCTCAATTGATGCGAGCAGGAGTGCAGGTGCCTCATCCTGCTCCTCGGTGATGTTTGCAAACTCGCCCTTCCACTCGAGACCACTCGATGGTCTTTGCGGCACTCCTTCGCCCAGTTCCCATCGTTGCTACAATAGAGACAGTTTTCGGTGCGTCTTGCAGGCGGAGGATGCCGGCGATGGTGGAGGTGGCGGAGGCGGTGGAGGTGTTCCGACCATGACTGATGACACTTCCTCTGATACCAAATGTCGTTGCGACCTCTCTCTCTCTCTCTCTCTCTCTCTCTCTCTCTCTCTCTCTCTCTCTCTCTCTCGCTATTCTGGCGAAAATGAAAGAGGCAGTGTTTTTGGTGCTATGTGCGACAATGCCTCTTTTCTGTTACTTGCTTTTATTCACGGTTTACAACTGAATCAACAAGAAAGAAGGACCGTGAAGAGATTTATGCAGCTGCCATCCCAACCCCTCTCACACACGTCCCTGACTAAGCACATGATGACCACCTAAACTCGTGCCATCCCACGATATGATCGGCGTGGCTACTGACTAAATCTAATGTAAAACTACTGACTAAACACGTACAAACACACGTGATAAACCTGATTATTTGCTAAGTGAAACAAAACAGGAAATCTAAGAACAGACAATTGGCAACAACAGCCTGGTCACTGAAAGTGCAGATTCAGAGTTTCTTCAGGTGCCTCCCTCTCTCTCTCTACCACTTCTAATGGCAGTCATTCTCACCCACACAGAGTTCATCTCTAGGATTCACGCTGCTGGTCGGGTGCCTTATTTAATAGAGTGCACGTGGAGAACCTGTGAAAACCATGTTATAATGGAAACAAATCGAGATATTTTTTTCTACATATGTGGTTAAAGTTAATAAATTTTGATTTTAAATAAATCTAGGATGCGAGGTAATTGTGAATAGAGGGAGTACGTACGTATATAGAACATCACCTTCTAACATATGTTAGATTTTCTCAGAATGTTTGAGAGCTCCTAAGCGTGTTTTCCATAAAAGTTTTCATTGTAACATGGTTCTCACTTGGTACTTTCTCGGGTTCGCTGGTCCATGTCCA
This sequence comes from Avena insularis, assembly GCA_023614405.1. Taxonomy (NCBI): domain Eukaryota; kingdom Viridiplantae; phylum Streptophyta; class Magnoliopsida; order Poales; family Poaceae; genus Avena; species Avena insularis. The sequence goes on from CM042694.1 coordinate 105,322,257, forward strand.
TGCATTTATAGTTCTGATCCATAATATGTGTCGGTGATTTAGTACAAAATTTTTACTACATCTCGGACACTTATTTTGGATCGAGTACATGTGGACACAAGTATGGTGTGCATACTCAATACACTCCATATAAAATCGAATATCAACTGAAAATGGGCCAAATTTTGCAAATTTGATGAAAACCATGGCGTACGCAAGTCACAAATTTCAATTAATGAACTCAAATTAGATAGCATGCTGATCTTTATATAAAACAAATGACCACAAAAGTCTACAGGCTATAAAAAAAACCATGCACCTTACAAATGGCGAGACATGATTTATGAATGTGCAAGTTGGCACTCTAGGTCTAACTTATACTGAATGACAAAAAAGACTAGTTTTTTGACATTATTATAAGTCTACAAAACATCATCTTTCTTCATTTATTGCATGTTAAGATGTAGAAACGCGCTACATGGAATTTGTGACTATACATAATACATTTACCTTTGCCTTGCTTACTTTGTCTGTGATACATACGCTTCATCGGTCGTTGTAATTTCTTCATTCTGTAATATATTTTGCCAGATTAAGGCTGTGTTTCAAAAAATATTTATATATATACAGCAATTATGTGAATGGCTCACTCTTCCTGCAGCTTGGCCTACGCTCAGAAACTGTGGAACGAGAAGGGGCTGCAATGTATGGTCCTTGTCAGCTTCGCCTTGCAGGTTAACATCCTCTTCTACGGCGCCATGCGGAGGCGCCTCCCCTTCAATCCCCTACTGTGGCTGTCATACCAAATGGCAGACTTGGTCGCCGTCTTTGTCCTCGCCCACCTCAGCCTCCAAACAAACGATCCCCATCACCAGCTAGTGCTCCTATGGGCACCGGTCCTGCTACTCCACCTAGGCGGGCAGGACAATGCTACCGCCTTTTCCATGGAAGACAATGAGCTGTGGAAGCGCCACCTTCTGGGCCTCATCACCTAGGTTGTTGTAGCTGTCTACGTCGTGGCCAAGTCATGGCGTGACAAGCAGGTCGTGGCTCCTGTGGTGTTATTGTTTCTCTCGGGCACCGTCAAGTATGCCGAGAGGACATGGGCGCTCAAGATGGCCACACGGGAGGCGATCAAGGAAAAACACATGGGTGATGTGTACGAGGCGTTGAAGAAATGCCAAGATATCCTGAAGGGAACCTAGTGTCGCTGTGGGAGATCGGCAAGTACATCGAAGCAGGGATTGTTGGCCGAAATAAATGGTGGCTCCAAGAAGACTACGCTGACCTCGTGCAAGCAGCTGTTGATAGCCTACCCAGTTGCATGAGTGTGCTGACTGACATCCCCGTGGCGCCATGGGTGTTGCCTTCTATGTTTAAGATGACAGAGGAGATATCCAAGCGCGATAAGGTAGAATCAGGGCATGATGCTGGAAGGAAGAAGGACTTGTTGTTCTCATCCAGGGCATACAAGATGGTTGAGATCCAGCTCTCGCTCATCTATGATCGCCTATACACCAAGGCCGGCATACGGTACAACCAACCGATGATCCTGAGCATCGGCCTTCGGCTCCTCACATTGGGCACAACTTGGATGGCATTGCTGCTCTTTGTGATGGCGAGGAAGAAGAGCGTTTACAGCCGTGTGGACATCCTTGTCACCTACATCTTACTGGCTGGGGCCATGATGCTAGAGGTGTGGTCCATGCTAATAGTCACTCTATCTTCATACTGCTTCCTCCGTGAAAAATTCGGAACGAACATGTTCACAAGAGCAATATTCTATCCGTTAAGGATTGGGCAGGCAATCATTTAAACAGTGGTCAAACAGCTGGTTGCATTACAACCTAATTGCTGGATGCATCATAGAAAAAAAAGCTTGCAAACTTAGAAGGGTGATGCGCCGCCAGCACTACTACTCCTACTGGATCTCATAGGAGACCAAGGAGCTTATCTGCAAGGAGCTGGACAACGAGGTCCGGATCCAGCAGTTTAGCCAGGTCCGAGGCCAAGGAATCCTGTCCCTGAGAGGGCACCATGAAGGGTACGAGCTGTACGACAGCATCGACAAGGTCGACTTCCCCAGGAGCGTGCTCACGTGGCACCTCATCACCGACATATGCTTCTTTCTCACAAGGGGCGGGGCCAATGCCGATGCCGGCCGTGCCAAACCTTACATGAGACTCAGTCAGGAGGTCTCCAACTACTTGATGGATCTCCTCATGCGCCGGCATGTGATGACCAGCAGCGAAGGGTACGTCGCACACCTCAGGGCCAAGGAGGAGGTCAAGCTCATGCTCGCGCATCATGGTGACAAGGTGAGGAGCAAGGATGACATCGAGGCCATCAAGAAGATGCTGGAGGCCGGCTTGAGGCATGTCGTCGACACTCCCTCCCACTCCGACGAGGTGGATGGATACGTCGTGGATATTGCGCCAGAAATTACAGACGCCATGAGGCCGGGGGTTCTACCCCAAGCGTGGAGCCTTGCGCAGATACTGCTACGCGACCCTGACGGCTCAGAGCAAGGTGGTGCTCCCTGGAAGCTGATCGCGTCGGTGTGGATGGAGATGTTGTTCCACCTCGCCCCCCGGTGCCAGGCCGGGTTCCACGCCGAAAAACTCAGCACCGGCGGGGAGTTCATCACCCATGTCAGGTTCCTGCTCCACAATCGAGGGCTCGGCTGGAACTGTCCATGGGCGCCACACCAGGCAGTATCACTTATATGTGTGTGTGTGTGTGTGTGACTTTTTTGTGTTAATCTCCATGTACCTAAACCTATGTCTGTCACGTTTACTGTTGAGTTTCTGAAATAAGTCGATGCCAGACGGACGCTGCGTTCGTGCTGCGGCAAAATAGATTAGTAGTTACCTTTTCCTGTAATTGTGTGTGTAAACGTCGGCCATGATCTATTCCGTGGGATGGCGCGGGTAAAAAAGATCAAGGCTGGCTGATTAGAATCTCGATGAATAAATGAGAAAAAGGAGAAAAGACCCAACTTAAGCGCGTCGCCAAAAAATATGTGTGTTCCTCTATATGTGTGTTCTTTGTCAGTTTCGTCGGCAATGGGCACGACGTCGAGGCGACTCCCAGCGGAGGTCGGTGGGACATCAGGAGACCCCCAACGCTACACATCCATTTGCAGCCCAGGTCCGATCCTTCTTATCCTTCTTGGTCATGCCACATCAACGGTTCCACGGTCCGCAGTCCTGCTCCTGGACAAGAGATAGAGAAAGATGGGATTAAGGAGACGATGGAGAGCCAAAGGGAAATGGAGTGCTGCAGCAACACGAGCAACATCCTGTTCAGCAATAATGTTGAACTTATGGACTCAACATGTTACGGAGGAGCTATGGACTGAAATGTATTTAGTGTATTGGTTGAGTTTTCTATCCTTGTTTAAAAACCGTCCGATATGGTGATTTCTGCAACTACCTTCTGCGCCACGTCTTGTGTCCATAAGAATTTTTTGTAAAATCTGTCCGTACATGTAGCTTTATTGCCTGTTCACCTCATGTTGAGTATTTTCGTGCTCCTCCCGGCAACAAGACGGCCCACGGTGGCGGTTCGAGCGACGGGTGGCGTTCCTTCCGCTGGCCGCTAGCCATTACGCCTGGTCGAGCAGCTCATGGACGGCGGCGACCACCATAATCAGGAGAGGCATCGAGGTTGGGACTCCTCTGTGCTACCTCGCTCCCATCTCCAGCACCGGTGGTCCTGAAGGCTTCCTACTCCGCCTTCTCGCCCACAAACTTGGCGAAGAAGACCGTGACATCGTGTGTGGGAGCGGCGCGGCGGTGTCCGATCTCCTCCTTCTGCGCACAAGCAGCGGCGCGGGGAGGTGAGTAGGGAGGAAGGGGTGGATGGCTGCGGGACAACCAGCGGTGCAAGAGAGAAGAAGGACGAGCACGAAGGGGAGGGGTTCACGATGGGGGCTGTACCGTAGGACGATCGGGACTCGTCGTGGCGCGGCGCAAAACCAGTAGGACAGCAAGACGACGAGCTCGTCCCGAAAGATGGGAATGCGCAGGCGACATCTCCTTCAGGAGTGGAGTGGTCATTAGGGGAGAAGGATGAGAATTAGCCCTAGCGTTTCAACACGGGAGTAGCCTTTTGTCCATACTTTTCACCTCGCGCCGGGGGAGATCGATGCCCCTGCCCAATCCACCCACAACTACTAGAGGCCTATTGAAAAGATTATAGGGGAGGCTGATATGTGGGCCTGAACCATTTTATGTGGGGAAGAGAACGTAGCTGGATAGAGAGATGCGTGCCTGTGGGTACGAAGAGCGAGTACACCCAACAAATTTGCACTTTACTGATGATGAGGGTAAAAATGACTTAACACGAATAAACGAACTAGATGCATTCTTGGGAGCTAATCGGACGGCTAAATATGCCTAATCGCTATGGTAAGAGCTGGGACTTAGCCCATATTATACTTTTAGATCCTAGGAAGAAAAGGCCCAATAGTCAAGCGCAATTGTGATCTAGTCTACTCTACCATCTCGGCCACCATCAGCCAAGGGTTTCCCATAGTCATCCCGCCTCGGGCCACCCACCGACCGCCGGAAGTCCAAGGATGGTGAGCAGAGACGAGCATCGCAGGGAGGGAAGTAATCTTCAGATCTTGTGTCGGAGGCCCAGTGGAGCGACCATGCCTGCCACCGCCTTGGTATTTTCGCTCGTCAGAAGTTAGCCACCTTAATTGACTTTGAATCATACCTCAACAACTACCTGCTAGCTTCAATTGTAGCTAGCTGGAGAAGTTAGGGATATATTTTACTTCAGGTTCCAAATCATTCTCAACTTCTGTTGAATCAATTTACTTTGACTTATTTAATCTGCACATCTCATTCACTCATTTGCCGGTGAGCTACAATTCAATTCGACATCAAGGGTAGGGGAGACTTAATATAAAACATATATGAGTGCTTTATTCACAAGTAATCGTCCTAACACGAATAAGTCTTTGCCTCATAGGTAAATAGTCATAATTGGGAACTACTCCCTCTGTTTAGAAATATAAGTCATTTTAGCTTTGTCAAATGAATAAATCTAGACGCTTTTTAGTGTATAGGTTCACTTTAAACCTCTACGAACCTATACACTAAAAGACATCTAGATATATTCGATTCACCAAGTTAAAACATCTTATATTTCTGAACGAAGGGAGTATCTGATATTATCAAGTAATTTCCGCTTGGAATAATTTAGGAATTCAAAGCATGGATCTAGCAGTCATTCCCGTATTCTTGTTTATGTTGTTGGGCCATGTCCCTCCATATGAAGATGTGTTGGCAGCCCAACATGAGCCCGTGAAAGTCTAACACATTTCAACCGTTGATTGATGTTCGTATCTAACGGCGGAGGTGCTCCATGGGAGAGGAGTAGAAAAGAAAAACCTAGCCATTCTTGGTGGCCGTGTGTGTGAGAACAAGTGAGCAAGTGAGAGAAGCAAGCCAACGTGGCTGCTGCTGAGTGAGGGTGAGAGAATACCACAACCTAGTTAGAAGAGAGGAAGAACGAGAGGTGATTTCTGTCTAGATTTCTGAGATATGACTGGTATATCTTCAAGCTGGTGTTTGGAGGCTCAAACGTGCTTGGATTGGCTCCAAACTTGGTAAGGTCGTTCCTTGGTTTCAGTAATTCGATCTGGTTAGCTGGTTTGAGATTTGGATCAGTGTAGCATCAGATTTAGAAGTGGTTTATTCAGTTCGGACTGCTGCAGTTTCAGCACAGAGAAGTTTTGGTAGACGAACAGTTTGGGCAGGCAAATGGTATCCGATTGACCTGAAATTTGGTGTGTATGTTCGATACTCTTATGAAAGTTTGTCTACCAAATTTGGTGCTGATTGGATCTGCGGTTTAAGAGCAGTTTGCTGATTACCGAAGAGGATAGAATATGAGATACTCTGTTTTGCCGTAATTTTTCTTTCAAGTGGTTGTTATTGTTATTGCCGGTGGGCAACATGCTGAGTGTGTTGTACATTTTTAGATATTTAGAGAAGACTCTGTATCCAGGTTACTCATAGTGAAGCTCGCATGGACCGGTTGGTCTGCATCCGTGGTTTTTTCTTTCTCACCTTGAGGAGATTTTTTCACGTAAATCCTTGTGTCATATGTCATGTGCTTATTGTTTTATTTCCGCTGCATACATGTTGATTGAAGCTATCCTCGAAGGCTCACCGCAAGCAGGTGGTGGGTCGTGGGTCTATCCTCTCCCCCTCGCCCCAACATACGTTTTGCCATCTCATATTATTTTATTTTTTTGCTTGGCTGAACTAACGGGACGATCAGGGATGCCTAGCTTACGGATCCAAACAGCTTAAGGAGTTGTACCGACAGAACCTAGAGATGCTCAACAAAGTCAAGGAACAAGAGCGCACGATCAAGTAAGGGCTTCGATTTATGGTTTTATTGGCTCAAACTAACCGGACTCCTAATTCTAATGCTTTTTTCCTCCTTTCTGTTGACGAAGTACGTGTGTTGGGATCTACAAGGTGGGTAGCAAATGTCTGAAATGGTCCTACAGGCTCTTGCTTCCTGTTGCCTTGGCGGATACTGTCATGAAAGTGACCCATTAATCTGAGGGTAAACGATGACTTATGTTTATCAGTCGCATGTACTAATATTGATAGAAGCACTTCGTGGCATTTGGGTCGCTCTGGCTGGCGTGTGTTATGTAATTTAGAGTGCCACTTCATGGTACTCCCTTTGTCTCACATATCTATCTATTATATATTAAAAGCAATATAAAGGTGTTTTTCGAGACACCAGGTTAACTCACATCATCCAAATTTATTTAGATAGTTGGATATATAATGTGGGGCTAGGATCTAATAAAAGATTGTTAATTGTGTAACCATATAGGATCGTCTGTCACGTCTCATATCTACACGTCTACACATTATCTACTTTTGAGACATGGTCCCTTTTTTCTTCCTTTGCAACATGGACTCCCGTAATTAACTAAATCGTTCTCCTTAGAAACAGTTCATGGGTCCATCTAGAAATAAAACGTACACGCCAGCCGAGCCCGCTTGAAAAGTTAAAAGAGCAGAGTCCATTTAAAAATAAAAGAGTAGAGTCCAGAGTATTGGACATGGACACGCCTCTCTATTTGATTTTCGTCCAGGCTGAGTATTAATCGTGAAGTCGGACGTGCAAACATATCCAGTTCTAGGTGCTCCGGTAAATAAAATTAAATGCTACGTGCATCTCAAGTATTCAAGGTATGCACGCGGAAGGGTGATTTGTTTGGATCAATGTACATATGAAGGCATAATACATATGTTCAGAAACTGCACTGGCGCGTGACAAAGGATAAAAAGTTTTGAAAACATTTTCCTGATATATTCTGCTCAATTCGCATGCACTTTTTATTAGTACTGGCGAGGCACCCTGATGGTAGGATCGCATGTGCATACCAACTTTAGCCAAAAAAAATTGAGCAAACATAACTCGCTTATACTGTACATAATTAGTACCTTTGTATTCATATTGAAAAGAACTTTCTAATAATGCTATTTTTAATACATTAGAAGTAATTCTTGGTCAAATAAAAAAGACGGGAAATGATGACGTCTTTTTCATTGAAATGTAGTACTCCCTCCATCTCAAAATAGATGTCACAGATTTATCAAAATTTAGATAAATCTAAACACTATTAAGTATATTGACTCATCCAAATTTTAACAAATCCGCGACATCTATTTTGAGATGGAAGGAGTATATATATTTCCTTACTATAGTTTTTTAGTAGGTTTCACAACGGAAATCCCTTTTGGTCACGGGTGCATTTGCTTCTATTATGAGAAAACATATTTCGGAATTTCAAAAATTTCTAAAAATATGTCTACATGTACATTCGAACATTTTATGTTTGTTCATCAGTTTTCGGGATGAAAAAATATTTTATGTGTCATGTATGAAAAGACAAAAAATGTCACGTAAATAAGACTATTCATAGAACAACTTTTTGTCTTTTTTGCACGGGACACATAGAATGTTCTTTTATTCCGAAAACTTGTGAACGTACATAAAATGTTCGAATGTATATGTAGAGATTTTTTTTCAATTTTTTTGACATTTCATAATGATGCAAATGCACCCGTGAGCCGAATAGCCACCTCCGTTTCACAAAGCTATTTTGAAAAATATCTCCCTCAATTTACATGAACTTCTATTGTTCTCTGTCTTTACTGGTAAACGAAAAATAATCTCTGTTACTGAACCAGAAAACCGAACTTATATTACAGTAACATTTAACTTATTTAAAAGACTCCATGTTGGAAAAATATAAATATTATATACTTTTATTTTCCTAAAGACATATTTAAATATTATGTTATAGTTTTACCACTGTTTTCTATAGATATCACAAGTATTTAACTTCCAGATTTGTGTGTTGAAAAACAGTTCAAAACAACATGTATTGACTAACAATAACAAAAATACCGATTTTGAATAACAATAACGAAGGTTTTTGACTGAACTTAAAGCTACAAGGTTCAAAAAAAAAAGATAAGTGTAGTAACAAACTTCCAAACCCGCAATAGTGGACAAATCTCCTGAATTTTAAAAGAGGTGGATTTGCACAGCACAATGTGTGGGATCTTGATATCGCCCAATGCACTCTAGAAACGGAATCACCCCTAAAGTTCAGAAGTGATGCTCTATCACTGAATTATAGAGGAAAAAAGCACGAAGAGATGAGTAAAGAGTATAACTGGTCCTATATGAAAAACTGCGACAAAGAGCCTATGAAAATGATGGAGTCAGAGAACCTTATTTCACACAATACCATCTCAGCCACTTGGACATATGTGGTAAGAAGAAAATATGAATCCAAGAAATTAGAATCTAGAGGTTTGGTCGTCATTCATGGAAGATGAGGGAAGCGAAGGTGGAACAATAGTCGACTATATACACAACCGCTTTGATTTATGAGAGACGAGTTTTAAGGCCACGCACAAAGATAATTTCAAAAGATATATATTTGATTATCTAATTTTCTTAAATTCAGACTCTATCCAGCATCCTCGACACTTTCATTTTTCTTTTTCTTAGCGGAAGATCTAATATTAATTATCTACTCATCTACCATAGTCTATAAATCTACTGATCTATAAATTTTGAACTACAAATGTTTAAATAGTAAAATATATGGCTATTAAGTTAATGTCGCCTATTTTTATTGTATTTAGAAAAAATATATCTTCAAGTCTGCCTAAAGAAGAGTGATCATTAGATGACCATACAACATACAATATTACAAATTGTACTGTATTTTACAAGAATAACATTTGCGAGGTGGCTCTCGATATGTACTATTTTCTTTCACAAAATGAGAATATCCAGACAAATATGAATTTGTTTCTCTTCACTTTGAATGTATTAGAAATGATGCCCTCGCAATTGCGAGGGCCGCCGTGCTAGTTGGTTGTAATAACATCTTATGTCATGTGACCAAGTAAGTAGTTACCATGTGATACTTTGAGGAGCACAATCTTAAATTTCTAATGGATTTACTTACTTATCAGTACCACATTAGATAACGCTGACAGTGGCTTGTTAAAGTTGCGGTCAACTGTATTCCTTTCCTTCTTTTCTTGTTGTATGGGTTTCTTCTTTTCAAGACTATTTTTCGATTACACACAGGAGATCTGCGCGTTCTGTATTAAGCTCGAAAGAGAGGGACAAAAGTCCGTTTACAAGAGAATCCACCACCAAACCCTATGACAGGCCATAGAGTTTACACAAGCAAAAGCTTATGTGATATCTCTAGACACCCCATCTCTACTTCTACAAGACTGTTAAACGCATTTTGTTTCAGGCTGTTGTTTCCTCTTCCATTGGCCGCTACTCTTCTAAAACTGACCCATTAATCAGGGTAGATGATGCCCTTTTACCTTGAACGCCAAGCCCGTCGTGAAAATGATAAAGCAGGAGGTGCTGACCACTGCTTTCGGTGGCACCGTGCCCTTTGGTGTCGGTGGCGTCGTTGTCCCCGGCCTGTCCATGGTCGGCGCGTCCTCTACCAGCTCCGTCATGTCCACCCCTTGCGGCCATCCCATGACGCCAGGCCCGCGCACACCTTCGCTCGGAGGCCACACTAGGAACGTCGCCTCGCTCTTCCGGTTCGTCCATCCCCGCACAGCGTCGTCGGAGGTGGGAGTGCCCTCCATCGACCTCAACCGCACTCCAACGACCGTGGACACAACCCCGGAGGCATCCAAGAAGAAGCGATCCATCTCCACCACGGACATTCCGGCGCCAATCAACCTGTTAGGCAGAATATCTGACACGCCGCGACCGACGACGCCACTGTATGGTCGCGACATTTCTTTGGCTTTGCCAACACTCTGTTCCTTTCTCTTTATCTAGGCCAACGATGGCGAGGACGCCATGCACGACATGATCAACGAAGGTGGCGATGGCTATGGCGACGGCTATGGTGACGGCTATGGCGAGGACGCAGAGACCCAGCAGGGGACGCAACAAGATGCCTACAACATTGAGGATGAGTCATTGTTCGGAAATGATGGTGCTTCCATGGGCGTGGGGGTCATTGCCGTGTCGCTGGCCGCTTCAATTGTGCCGTCGCTCGTGGACAGCAAGAACTTGAGCCAACAAACCGCGAGCTACACCACCGACGAGGACAAGATCCTATGTAAGACATGGATGGAGGTTTCGCAAGATCCACTGTGCGGCGTCGAGCAGAAGGGTTTTGCTTACTGGAAATAGGTGGGCAAGTTCTTCTATGAGCATAGGAAATTCGGCAAGGACGCATTTTACAGCAATCGAAATGATCTATCTCTCTCCAAAAGATGGGGCACCATCTATGCCGAGTGTAGCAAGTTCCAAGGCTCTTATGAGATGGTGATGAAAAGGAAAATTAGCGGCATGTTGCCGGTTGACATGGTAAAACCTCTTCCTATCCTTGTCGATGTATTACATATGCATTGAACAATTGTTGGCATCCATATATGTAGGTCATGAAAGCGATGGAGCACTTCAAGAAGGTGAATGATAACAAGGCCTTCATGTTGGCTCATTGTTTACGTTGATCAAAGACTGCAAAAAATGGGAGACTAGCTAGGCCCTTTGGAAATAACTTGACAACAAGAAGAAGGGCAAGATCAATGCTTCTACGGGCTGCGTCATCGACCTAGACGACGGTGGCAATGACGAAGGCTTCGCCAACCCTGTAGGCACCCGTTCCCGCCGACCTGGAGGCCACAAGGCTATGAAGGCTGGCATCGCCCGCCATGCTGGTTCCTTCGCATTCCAGGAGACATTGACGAAGATCCTGGAGAAGGAGGAAGAGGCCATCACCGAGAGGGAAGAAAGGCGGCGCAAAGAAAAAGAGGCCACCGCCAGGACCTTTGTCGAGCTCCATACGAGGTCTATCGAGGTGGAGGAGGCCAATGCCAAGGCCAGACTAATGGATATCGAGGTGAAGGCAAAGACGATGGAGGCCGAAGCAAAGGCCAAGGAGTCCGAGGCCAGGTCTAGGGTGGCGGAGGAAGAGGCCGAGGCCAGGTCTAGGGTGGCCGAGGCAGAGGCCAAGGCCAAGAAGGCCGAGGCCAGGTCTAGGGTGGCCGAGGCAGAGGCCAAGGCCAAGAAGGCTGAGGCCAGGTCTAGGGTGGCGGAGACAGAGGCCAAGGCCAGGGAAGCCGAAGCCAAGATCATGGCCGAGGAGAATGCCATCATGCTTACCGACCTGGATACCATCGCCGACCCCGATCGCAGGGCTTGGGTCGCTCGCAGGCAGCAGGTCATCCAGGCTCGCGATGCTTGAACAGCAATGGCGACGACGGCGGCGGCTGCCTTTTGGGAAGAGAAGCCGCTATTCTTTTGGACATTGTGTATGATATTGCCTCGTTTTGCACATTTCAGAACCTCTGGTCACTAGTTGGCGATGCCCAAAGGGAGATGGCATGTGACTGCCAATTTATCCGATAGTCAGTTTCTCTGCTATTGCCTGTGAATTCGAGTGTTTGACCATTAGCAAAGCCTTGGTTAGTGTTGACGGCCAGAAACGCCTGGCGCGGGTATTTAGATCGCGCCGCTAGACGCAGCTGGCCGGACAGCGACCCCAAAACAACCGCGGCCTGACCCAAACGGAAAGAAACGGACCGTTTAGGTCAGGCCGGTGAAGATGCCCTAAGTTGGGTGACGGACAGGCAGATAGCCGTGTCTGCATGCATCATGGCCGAGGGTGTCTTTTTTCAAGAAAAAGTAGAGGACGGACCAAAATAAAGTCCTCCACTAACTAAGCTTTCATGGAAGAGGTCTTTGGGAAATAGTGAAATGAATCGGAAGATAAATTAGTGATGATATATTCTGAAATCAACGTATCAGAGTCAGGTAGGGTAAGGCGCATGTGGAAAAAGAAGAGCAAGCGCATGTGGAAAAAGCAAGAAACGACAGCAATCAGCTGGCGTGTAAAGCATTTTGGGGGTGGAACTTAACCAAGAAGGATCCATGATGCTCTTCTTCCTGCTCCACTCCACTTCAGTCCACCTTCATACTGCTCCCTCCAGCTACCAACGCCGGCGTCCGTCCACAACGACACCGCAGGCAGGCAGGTACGATCGATCTCCCTTGCAGTGTGCTTCCATCTCGTGCTCGTCATCTCCCTCCTGTAACGCTTGGGCTTAGTGGCTTACTCCGATTAGTCCAACCTCTTTATTTTCTGGCTATATATTTTGTAGATTGACGGACCTCTCTCGCCTGAGTCCACACGCTTTCTTGTTCGCCTCACACAAGCACATATATAGCGGTCGGCGGGGGATGGGGAAAGTATGGCGGCCACGGCGACCGGCGGAGGCTCCACTGGAAGTGGTCGGAGTGAAAGATGCCCAAGCGGCTAAGGTGGGGAAGATGCGGCGACCACGTCCACAGCGACCGCCGAAAGCGCCAGTGAAAGCAGCAGTGGGAGTGGAAGACGCCAAACGGGTTGCTAGCGTCGGTGTCGCGGCGGCCAGGGGCAGGGAGAAGGGGCCACTACTTGAGGATGGGACTGCAGCGTGCCTCATGGTGGACTCTCTTGATGGGGCTCCGGTTATCGTCTTGACACCACACAAAGCGACGGGAGTGAAGGACGCCCAAGGGGTTGCGGTGGGAGAAATGTGGCGGCCACGGAAACCGGTGAAGGCGACATTGGAAGCTGTAGGAGTGAAAGAAGCAAAAGGGGTTGATGTGATCGGCCTCGACGGGGCGTCGGGGCTAGGGGCTCCGATGGTCACGCCGGTCAGGGGCGCGGAGAAGGGGCCATCAGAGGATGGCGTTGCGATGTGCCGGATAGACGCTCTCAATGGGGCTCCGGTTATCACCACGACGCGACAGAAAGCAGTGGGACTGAACGGCGCCAGAGGGGTTATTGTGGGGAAAATGTGGCAGCCGCGACAACCCACGAAGGCGCCACTGAAAGCGGTGGGAGTGAAAGACGCCCAAGGGGTTACTGTGATCACCGTTGATAGCGAGGTCGAGGCATCGGTGCTAGGGGCTCCAATGGTCGCGGCGGCCAGGGGCAGGAAGCAGAGGCCACATGAGGATGCTGGGACTGCAGCGTGCATCATGGACTCTCTCAATGAGGCTCCGGTTATCGCCACAGCACGACAGAAAGCCGTGGGAGCGAAAAAGGCTGAAGGGGTTGCGGTGGGGAAAATGTGGCGGCCACGTCGACCAACAAAGGCTCCACTACAAGTGGTGGGAGTGAAGGACGCCGAAGGGGTTGGGGTGATCGCTATTGACGGGAAAGTCGAGGCATCTGTACTAGGGGCTCTAGTCGTCACGACAGAAGAGCGTGGTGAGAAGGGGCCATTGGAGGAAGGGATTGCAGTATGCCATGGTGACGCTCTTGATGGGCCTCCAGTTATCTCCACAGCACCACACGAAGAAACCAGAGTGAAGAGCACCCAAGGGGTTGCGGTGGGGAAAAGTCGGCGTCCACGACGATCGGCAAAGAAACCACTACAAGTGTTGGGAGTGAAGGACGCAGAAGGGGTTGCGGTGATCACGTTCATTGAGGAGGTCGAGCCATTGGTGCTTGGGGTTCCGGTGGTCACGACAGTCGGGGGTAGGGAGAAGGGATCACTGGAGGATGGGATTGAGGTTTGCCGAGTGGATGCTCTCAGTGGGGCTTCGGATATCGCCACCGATGAGAAGGAAGAGGTTTCTGTGCAAGGGGATCCGGTGGTCGCGGCAGCCGGGGGCGGGGAGAAGGGGTCACTAGAGGATGGGATTGTGGTGTGCCGAGACCGAGTGGAGGCTCTCGATGGGGATCCCATTATCTCCAATGATGAGAAGGAAGAGGTCGAAGTGCAAGGGAATCCGGTATTCCCGGTTGTTGACAGAAGGTCGATGCCCCGGTGTTGGAGGCAATGCAAACAATCACCATGAAAGGTAATGGTAAGGAGGAGAAGGATAAGGAGGGGATCAAGTGGCTGAAGCACTACTCCACGGCGCAGAGCATACTCATCATTGGAGACGGGGACTTCTCCTTCTCGCTGGCGCTCGCCACCGTGTTCGGCTCAGGAGGGAACATCGTCGCCACATCCCTAGACTCTTACGGTTCGATATACTTTCTCTTTCTCTTGCTTCTTGTGATATGACCAAATGTGCGCGTTCTGTTCAAACTATTAGTAGTAGTAATTTGGATGACGATACTACATATTTTTTGACATGGAACCATTCTAGCGTAGGGTACATACTAAAATACCATGTGTTAATTTGAGAATTAGTAGAGAACTCAGTATCGATCTTCTTCTAGTTTAAGAAGGATTCGGTACATTTTATTCGGTTAGCATCAAAAGCTACCTTAAATTAGCTTCGCATTCTATTATATAAATGAACTATGCAATATTACTTTAAAATGAGGTGGTAGTCATTTTATCCGAGCTTACTAGATTGTTAGTAATTTAGTAGTACATATGATACGTTGGAACATATTGATTTTGTTAACAATTTTGCCTTATCTCGCTGAATCTAATTAAGATTTATGAAGAAATATTTCAATTTGTGTGTTGTACTGTTCTTACTGCCAGAAATTTGTTGTCATACTGTCTCTCACTGCTAGAAACTGTGTTACGAAAGGAACACGTGTACTCATGTGACACCCTGGCCCAAAATTTAAAGGGGTTGATAGACTATCCATTATAACAAGAGTGCTACCAAGAGTAACTACTGCTAGCCCGGGAGTGGCTGAGTTGTGTTACAATTGGTGCATTGAGAATCATTTTTGCCATTTCTAGTTTTTTTCATCGTTTTGCATTGTTAGGAACTGAACATTGTGAACTGAAAAACTTCAGTGCAAGTTATATTGAGCCTTGTTGGCACTCTGTTTTATCATTTTACACTGAGATCCCCTTTTTTTCCTCTTGAAAACTGTTTATGGTAACGTTTGCAGCCAAATCACAAACACACCATTAGTTTTTTAAAGGTCTCTGTGTCAAGGGAGGCTCAACTGAGAACATCAGTACAGTGAAAACATATCAGGGCATCACGCTAACTCACAAAAAGATTTCTTGATTTCATTCCAAGTAACAGCCACTTTTTTGTTAGATTCTTCTGTGAAGTTGTTGTATTTATATAGTTTTGTCTCTTCTGATTTCTTATTTGTTTCACCCCTAATTCGGAAGCACATAGGGATAATGTTGGTATTGTGATTTTTGTGACCATTTCTAGATCAACTTATCTGTTTTCTCCAAGTTCTTTTTCTGAATCCTCTTGTACAGGGGCTCTAACGCTCAAGTATGGCAAAGCTGAATCTAATGTAAGAGAGCTGGAGAGATTGGGGGCCACAGTTTTTCATGGCGTTGATGCAGAAACGATGAAGCTTCACTCATATCTGGAGATGAGGCGATTCGATCGCATTGTCTTTAATTTTCCTCATGCTGGGTTCAAAGGAAGAGAGGATCAGCTGCATGTCATCAGGTATGTGTACTAATGGTTGGTTAATCCTTGGATTAGAAAATCACTCTCATTTTTCATGCGGACTGATTGCATGATAATTGGTCTTCCCGAGTTTTCTGTGGTTTAAGTTTGATTTTTATCTGTAGGCCTGAATCTGAGTTTTCTGTGGATTAAGTCCGTGTCCTCTTAGGTGATTTTAGGACATCAGGTTTCTTAGTCATTAACTTGTTTATTCTGACATGTAGCTCGCATAAGAAGCTGGTGCATGGGTTTTTGGCAAATGCGCGGCAACTACTTCGGCCCTATGGTGAAATCCACATTAGCCACAAGAAAGGATTTCCTTACGACGGATGGGGTATCAAGAAACTAGCCTACGAGTCTTGTCTTATCATGGTCCGGAAAGTTGATTTTTCTAAGGAAGATTACCCTGGTTATAACCAAAAGAGAGGAGATGGCCCGACGTGCGATGAATCCTTTCCGCTAGGTCCTTGCTGCACTTTCATGTTCTGCGCCGGAGATGTAGAAAAGCTAAAGAAAGCTCATGGAAACAGGGTTGGTTTGATCTCCCCATGCCTTGGTGATAACAAATTCTATCCCGGCATATCGGCAACTGGCATGATGTGGCCATTTGATCTGCATCATCCAGCATGGCCTCAGCCACATTTTCCTCCAGTTCACATGCCAATAGCATTTGATCCTTGCCCCATTGGAGTTGCTGGAATGGAAGGTCCATTCGACTGTTATGGAACTTCCTTTCATCACCAGGACATGGTCCAGCCAACACATCAGGAGCAGCCTTGGTACCTAGAGGGACCTCCAATTGAGACACCATGGACACCGCAAGAACACCAGAACCTGCAAAGGGAGTACGAAATTCACAAACAACTGACACGGTCCCTTGAAGATCGCTACATGGAATCTGTGGAGAGGCAGGCGACGTTGGAAATGTTGATTTGAAGTCTATGGAAGACACTGAATTGAGGACCCTTCTGGGGGTCGTGTGTCTCTCCTACAAGGGATTCACTAGAGCAGAGAAACTCTGACCTATGGCGACACAGGTACGGGGATACGGCAATTTCTATAAAAAAAACAGCAATACGATGACTGTATATAAAATTTAATAAATGTCATGTAATAAAAAACGTTTGGCTGTTGTAAAAACTTGAATCAATGTTCTCATAAAAAATCTTCCACATCCTTCTACCGCTAACAATATGCTTTCAGACCACTTTTTTCCTTTTCAAAAAGTTATATATGCGCTTTCGGACAAGAATATATGCTAATCCATCTTGCGATGTAGACTTATTTAGTCCATTGTCTACTTATTGAGTCGTAGCTCGTTAACGGGGTTTCCTTTTTTGTAGATCGATGTCAATAGAAGACGCTGTGTAGATAGTTCACATCACAAGCCAACAAAAAAAATGTCTGAAACAGGAGATAAAAGCCAACTTCTGTACGTATTGTACAACATCTTTTTCTTTCTCTTTTGAACAGGGGAACCAGATGGTGAAACTTTTGTAAAAAATCCTGGTCTGGAATTCTTGACTGCAGCAATCTGGTCTCAAGACCGCAAAAATATCTAACAGTCACATCATTCAAGCATCCAATCTGCTAGTACTGATGTGGTTAGCACTGTAGATAACTAACAGATGATCTGCAAAATAAAAGTTTGCCAGTCATACATATATACCAGGCGTAGGTATGTGCTAAGATGTAAATAACAACATCCGACTAATGCATGAAAAGAGCTTATATATGAACTGTTTAGTCCAACTGTAATAGTGGCGCCAAGCTTGCTTTATGCATTTCTGGCTTGCCAAAGACATAACATGAATGTTGTGCAAATCGTTAAAAGCCACCACGTGCAACTGCTGACTAAGTACAAGATATATTGCAGGAGAAATCACAGGTTATCTTGGTATCTTAGCGAGACAAGACAGGCAACATCAACCTCAAAAAAGGATATCAATTCAGAAACAGAGTAAGTGGTGGAGGGACTAAAAAAACTTAGAAACCAGCCAGACTAGGAGCAACGGATAGCCTCGTTTTTTTTGTTTCAAATCCACCTGAATTCTCACTATAAAAATGGTCTCAAAGCAGAGTACAAATGCCAGAAATGTTCTAGCTTCCACTGTCAGTAGTGTTATCCTGAGCAGAGCAGCATGCGCAAAACCGACGACTAAAAAGCCATGCATTCCATTTTAGCGAATCCAAAGAAATACTGTAGCATAGAGATCGTAAATGTTGATAGCAAGTTGTTCCGCGCTCCCTTCGTCGGTACCAGCATAAGGCCGGTTGCTAACTTTACTGAATATGGTTCTCAAAATGTTCATAATGTTTGGACTTTGCGACTCAGATAAGAAAGCTTGACAGTGTAATCCTCTTCCTCTTCTATGCTCTTGGTACACTTGATTTGCAAGTTGCTTTGCCCATTCCTCCAGCCCCACAAGACGTGTAAGCAAAAGGAAGAGGATTCAATCTACATCGTAGTTTCTATGCAATACACTCCACTTTGCAAGAAAATCCCCCATCAACCCAAAACTCCTTCTCTATTTTTCATTAATTTTATGAATACACATAGACCTCTTTCCTGCAACTCCTTCCATGTCAATTGCTCGTGGTCTTGCGCTAATATAATTGGGAGAGCGAAGAATCACCCTATTCTTTTTGAGATTCGAGTAGTAAAGAGAGAGATCAACTATACATCCACATGTACTCTATCCATTCCAAGTTTAAAATTTAAACTAAAACCACGTCAAATATTTTGAAACCGAGGGAGTGTTTTTATCTCATAATTTCCATGTTTGTTTCACCCAAGTCACAATAAAAATGATCAATTTTGCGTAACAAATGGTCGTTTTCTTCAAAAGAAAGAACATAGTAGAACATGTACACTAATTTGTGCTGACCAATACAGAAGAAAAGATAGCTGCCAAAAAGCCATGTCTGTTGTACGAAATATATATATATATATAGGACATATTCATACTACACCCGGGTGTAGTTACACCCACGCGTGTTTCACACTATATAGGCAGTATCTATCATACCGAAAGGTATGTGCGAGTAGTATGAAGTATATAAGAATATTTAGGCAGTATATATACTATTTTTTGGTAGTATGTAATTTTTATTCACATACTCCTTTTGTACGTATAAATATGACGGTATTTTATACATATATAGTGCAAACTATGGGTGTACTTGCAATTTTTTCACCTAACTTGCTTGTAAATATCTTAGATATATAGTATATGAACATACTCAAATAAATAAAATATTACAAATACTTCCGTAAGACAGTATATGAGACGTGGGTATAGTTACACCCGGAAGTAAGAAGTATTTTCTCTCTCTCTCTATATATATGCCAATGCAATGCAAAAATAAACAGAACACCTAGTGAGCGATTTTGAAGGAGTGGCAAAAGATATTATGTAGCACATGACGCAATAAATCTCCAGAGATTGTTGCATTGGGTGCAGTGTGCTTTTCCCAGTTATAGATTTTTTTTTTCAAGAAAGTGGGTTAACCCCTCCACCATCTAGCACGTTATATAGATTTTAATTTTTACCAAAGTGGCTTAACCTCCACCATTGACCCCATCTACTTTCTAGGCCCGTTAAAGCTCCAAGAAGAAGCCCATCAAGAGTCACGAGTCTATTTTTTATGCCAGTTTCTGCAGAAAAGAAAATCACAAAATAAAAAATCAAAAAATCGCAAAACAGTTGGAGATGGGAGGTATCGATCCCCCTGCCTCTTCAGATGCAGTCTGAGCGCTCTACCATTTGAGCTACATCCCCATTGATATCCAGTGCATTAATTAGACCAATTAATACTAGTAATTAAGAGTTAATACTAAGTAAGCCAATCAAGAATTCAACAACTAATTACAGTAAACGAGGGCAAGAAAAAAACAGACTCCAAAGAAGTGATTACACTGCTATACGAATATACGTTTGCCAACGCGATGTCGCCAAAAAGAAAGAAAAAAAATACTCATCAACGGAATGTGTCTGAGTGCGAAAATCCAAAGGGGTCGACGCCGTCTCCAGTTGATCAGTTGGAGATCATACTAAGGTTTGAAGTACCCTGAGCCACCAGGGCTAATGTTGGAGGAGACGAGCAGCCACACCAGGGCTCTATCTGTAGCACCAGAGCCAAAAAAGAACATCAAATCAACTCCTGGCCACCATAAACATACCCACAAAGCAAATGGGTTCAGGGGGAAAACATTACTCACCCTCTGAGCTACAAGACACTGTCCCCGCATAGTCGACGACGGTTTTTCCAGTCACGACACCGTCACCATCCTTCAGTTCCTCAACCTGCTCAGTGCCATCTCAGCCGACGACACAATACCTTGGAACTCCTCACTCACGAGCAGTGCGGCCAGCAGGTCCATGAAGGTCACCCTCTTGTTGCCGCCGCTCAAGTCGCCCTTCCCGGACGTAGTCGAACACGTCCTCGTCTGAGATGTAACCTGCGGCGCACTCGGTTTTCACCCCTTCATCTTCTTCATCCTCGACGTATGCTTTGTATGTGAGCCGGAGGAGGACAACGGAAGGTACGGTTTTTTTATGTGAGCTTAGGTCAACCTGAAAAGAACTTTTTTTTTGCGGGGGAAAGGATAATAAATTAAGCTGGAGAAGGATTACAATCATGAGCGAGTGCTTCGGCAATCTCCTGGGGGAAATTCCTCAGCCACACCGCGGTTCTACCCTGAGTTCTACCAAGCTTAGCAAGTTCATGACTAGCCACATTAGCATCGCGGCTAATCTTAACTATCTTAACGTTCCTTTTCTTTAACAGATCACGAATAACACTAATTCTAAAAGCATAAGCTGACGTGTTTGGAGAGCTCTCCTTAATCATATCGAGAGCTTCGGCACAGTCTGTTTCAACTGTAAAGTTCAACGGGGTCCAGTGAAGGGCAAGCCGTAGTCCTTCCTCCATCGCCAAGATCTCCGTCTCTATAGCATCATTGCATCGCTGCAGCTCGCGGCACGCTGCAAAAATGATCTCGCCTTTGTCGTCACGCAGGATTATTCCTGTCCCAGCATTCCTCTCCGTAAAGGCCCCATCTGTGTTTAGTTTGGCCTCGTTGCTCACCGGCAAGCTCCACTTCTTCCTCACATTTTCCCTTCCGTCCATCTGCACGCACTTCTTTTTGAATCCCAGCTCCGGATTGATTGCCATTTTCCCTTTCACCATATCTGCATCAGAAATTGTTTAATGATCACAAGGGAGTTTAGGTAGCTTACCAGGAATCTGCGAGATCCCTCGATGGTCGGACATGGCTTGTTGGGTGTCATCTCGTTATGCGCATGCCATATCCGCCACAACGTCATTAGTGTTGTCACCCTTTGATTCTCAGGTATGGAGTGCAGGAGCTGAAGCAGCCACTCGTTGCCGGACGGCCGTAGAAGATTATCTTTTGGCATCTCCCAAACCTCGGCCATGGCTTGCCATAGACTGTGCGCGTGTGGGCAACGCATAAACACATGGAAGGTGTCTTCGTCTTCACGTCCGCAAAGCTGACAGAGGCCAGACGAAGCCATGCCTCGTCTAAACATATTCAGTTGTGTTGCCAAAGCATTCTTACAGGCCTTCCATGCAAGCAGTCTCACCTTAGGTGGTACGGGGCAACTCCAAATTAACTTGTAGGCCGGCCTGGCACCATCTGGTCGTCCACTTGTAGCTCCACAGTCCTGTGCTTGCATCCGATTATGTAGAGACATCCTGTACGCACTCTTAACCGAAAATATACCTCTTTTGTCTGGGAACCATGCTAAGAAGTCATTTTCATTCCTGCTCGATGTCTGGATCTTTAGTATCTCTGAAACATCCTCAGGATTGAAGGACTGTTGTAGGCGTTGCACATTCCAGGAGCCATCGGCCATTAAGAAATCCGCCACCCAGCGGTAGCGGCATCAGCCTTGGACTGATCTTGTGTGGTGGTTGGCCTCCCTCGGGATCCAGGGGTAACGCCAGGCACGGATGGAGGCACCATTGCCGACGCGCCATATTACTCCCTGTTTAAGTAGTTGGAGGCCGTGCTCAATAGCGTGCCAGGTGGACGATCCGTTGCCTGAAAAAACAGTATCAGTCAAAACTCCATTAGGATAATATTTGGCCTTTAGTAATTGTGCACACAGTGTGTTTGCGTACTGTATAAGGCGCCATGCTTGTTTCGCCAATAGAGCTTGATTGAAAAGACGCATATCTCTAAAGCCCACACCGCCATAAGCTTTGGGTCGTAGCATAATGTCCCAGGCGGTCCAGTGTGTCTTCCATTTTCCATTTTCCGCTCCCCACCAATATCTTCTGATCATCCTTGTTAGCTCATCGCATAACCCCAAGGGTAGCTTAAATACACTCATGACATAGAGGGGAATAGCCTGAGCAATTGCCTTTATGAGGACCTCTTTAGCAGCTTGAGATTTGTGGCTATCATCCCATTCAACCAAGCATTGGGCTAGTTTAGCCTGAAGGCTTTCAAATTTATCCCGACACATCCTCCCATCCGGTGTAGGTAGGCCTAGATACTTTGTTTCAAAAGATTCGTGTACCACATGAAGGGCAGTTTTCACCTCCACACGTCTGGCCAGAGGACAGGTTTTGCCGAACATGATGGAGCACTTTTCCGGGTTAATAAGCTGTCCCGTACACATTAATTAGTTGTTGAATTAATGACAGGGAGACCCATCACACTTTAATAAAAGATGTCCAGAAGAGATATGTGCATATTTTGATTCAGCAAGCTCTCCAACCCTACCTCGCCAGTACCAATAGTGATGTTGATCAGACCGACCGAACCCTTCACTTGAATACACAACTTTTGTTTGCCAAGGTTTGTAACCAGCATATGGAAGTCCTTATCAGTACCAATGCGACTCCGGTGAACTAAAGCGTCATCGGCGGCCACGCCATAGAGACCGTCATGCCTGGTCCATGTGTCCCGTGTACGGCGGCCATGGCGACCAGGCTCGTCTCCGGTTTTGGGCGGATCCACGATTGTGGCGCTGGGCCTCCTTGACGCGGAAGAAGGCCGAGGGACCACGCTGCTCCATGCGCGGGCGCCGGCGCCGCCTTTCTTCTCCTTCTCATGCGCAGGTGCCATTTTGTTCCAAATACTACTACTAACTGAATTAGGTTGGCAGATTGCCCCTTTAGCTTCAATCATGCATCTGTGACTGAAGATGCTTTCATATTCAGCCAAATTTTATTGTCTACTAGCAACATTATTTATTATAGGTTGTTCTTTGATTCCTTCAACACCAATGAAAACCTGTCTAAATGGTACTGGTCTGTCCAATCACCCACTTGCCCCTTTCTTCTACTTGGATGTTCTCCTCTTGAAGCAATACTAGCTTACATCCCCTAGCGAGATCATCCGCAAGATCTCCGCCGAGGCCGAGCTGTCGAGGGCAGCAGGGCTCCTCCGGGACTGTCTGGGCCAAGTGGACAGGTGGAGGTGTAACGAGTAATTAGTTAGAGTGTAAGTGCTGCCTCTAAGGCAGCGTGGAGTTGCGCTGGTGGCGCATGTGCCACAACGCGTTGTAATCCTTGGCCTCTTGGCATTTTCTTCTATGAAAAAGATACGTCTCCCAGGACGTGTCCTTGAAATACTAGCTTACATCCCCACACTTCTGCATATGCCTATGTATTGACTCATTCCCATCCCATTCTAATATATATAATTTGATCATCATTTCTCAGATAGACAAATGTTTTCCATGTATTATAATGCTCCATGACGTGGATATTAGCAGAACAATTCAAGTGAGCCATCACTTGTGCCGCCCAACCCACCCACCCAACAGGCATTGCATGAATTAGGCCGCTAATTAGTAAATGTAAAAGAGACTAGCAAGCTACTCTCTGTTTGGTCTTTTAAATTAGTATACATCTTGGTTCTTCTTGGTGCCCCGGACTCTTCACGCATGTCTAATGCTTCCTTACGATGTTAGTACAGCTTATTGTTTGGATATACTCCCTCCGACCCATATTAGTTGACTTGGATTTATCTAGATTCGGATGTATCTAGCACTAAAATATGTCTAGATACATCCGAATCTAGACAAACGCAAGTCAAGTAATATGGGTCGGAGGGAGTACTAATAAGCTGCTAAATAAGTTGCTAACTTTGTTTAAACATGTAGGGAACGAGATGTTTCCGGAACCAACAATTTGGTCGTGCTTCTCCCACATCGGGTTCGTTGCGCGAGACCACACCACTGCATACCGGTGGTACTTCTCTTGGTGTTTCCATTGGTGATTCTACCGTAGGTCGCCTTCTCGAGCCGGAATTCTTTTTGTGTATTCTGCAGGAATTTTAGATGACCATGATACTCTATATATCCTCTTGGTGCTTTGCTGCGAATTTTGTGTGTATCCTCTTGGATGTTCTCCTCTTGAAGCAATACTAGCTTACATCCCCTAGCGAGATCATCCGCAAGATCTCCGCCGAGGCCGAGCTGTGGAGGGCAGCAGGGCTCCTCCGGGACTGTCTGGGCCAAGTGGACAGGTGGAGGTGTAACGAGTAATTAGTTAGAGTGTGAGTGCTGCCTCTAAGGCAGCGTGGAGTTGCGCTCGTGGCTCATGTGCCACAACGCGTTGTAATCCTTGGCCTCTTGGCATTTTCTTCTATGAAAAAGATACGACTCCCAGGACGTGTCCTTGAAATACTAGCTTACATCCCCACACTTCTGCATATGCCTATGTATTGACTCATTCCCGTCCCTTTCCAATATATATATTTTGATCATCATTTCTCAGATAGACAAATGTTTTCCATGTATTATAATGCTCCATGACGTGGATATTAGCAGAATAATTCAAGTGAGCCATCACTTGTGCCGCCCAACCCACCCACCCAACAGGCATTGCATGAATTAGGCCACTAATTAGTAAATGTAAAAGAGACTAGCAAGCTACTCTCTGTTTGGTCTTTTAAATTAGTATACATCTTGGTTCTTCTTGGTGCCCCGGACTCTTCACGCATGTCCAATGCTTCCTTACGATGTTAGTACAGCTTATTGTTTGGATATACTCCCTCCGACCCATATTAGTTGACTTGGATTTATCTAGATTCGGATGTATCTAGCACTAAAATATGTCTAGATACATCCGAATCTAGACAAACGCAAGTCAAGTAATATGGGTCGGAGGGAGTACTAATAAGATGTTAAATAAGTTGCTAACTTTGTTTAAACATGTAGGAAACGAGATGTTTCCGGAACCAACACTTTGGTCGTGCTTCTCCCACGTCGGGTTCGTTGCGCGAGACCACACCACTGCATACCGGTGGTACTTCTCTTGGTGCTTCCATTGGTGATTCTACCGTAGGTCGCCTTCTCGAGCCGGAATTTTTTTTGTGTGTTCTGCAGGAATTTTAGATGACCATGATACTCTATATATCCTCTTGGTGCTTTGCTGCGAATTTTGTGTGTATCCTCTTGGATGTTCTCCTCTTGAAGCAATACTAGCTTACATCCCCTAGCGAGATCATCCGCAAGATCTCCGCCGAGGCCGAGCTGTGGAGGGCAGCAGGGCTCCTCCGGGACTGTCTGGGCCAAGTGGACAGGTGGAGGTGTAACGAGTAATTAGTTAGAGTGTGAGTGTTGCCTCTAAGGCAGCGTGGAGTTGCGCTAGTGGCGCATGTGCCACAACGCGTTGTAATCCTTGGCCTCTTGGCATTTTCTTCTATGAAAAAGATACGTCTTCCAGGACGTGTCCTTGAAATACTAGCTTACATCCCCACACTTCTGCATATGCCTATGTATTGACTCATTCTCGTCCCTTTCCAATATATATAATTTGATCATCATTTCTCAGATAGACAAATGTTTTCCATGTATTATAATGCTCCATGACGTGGATATTAGCAGAATAATTCAAGTGAGCCATCACTTGTGCCGCCCAACCCACCCACCCAATAGGCATTGCATGAATTAGGCCACTAATTAGTAAATGTAAAAGAGACTAGCAAGCTGCTCTCTGTTTGGTCTTTTAAATTAGTATACATCTTGGTTCTTCTTGGTGCCCCGGACTCTTCACGCATGTCCAATGCTTCCTTACGATGTTAGTACAACTTATTGTTTGGATATACTTCCTCCGACCCATATTAGTTGACTTGGATTTATCTAGATTCGGATGTATCTAGCACTAAAATATGTCTAGATACATCCGAATCTAGACAAACGCAAGTCAAGTAATATGGGTCGGAGGGAGTACTAATAAGCTGCTAAATAAGTTGCTAACTTTGTTTAAACATGTAGGGAACGAGATGTTTCCGGAACCAACAATTTGGTCGTGCTTCTCCCACATCGGGTTCGTTGCGCGAGACCACACCACTGCATACCGGTGGTACTTCTCTTGGTGCTTCCATTGGTGATTCTACCGTAGGTCGCCTTCTCGAGCCAGAATTTTTTTTGTGTATTCTGCAGGAATTTTAGATGACCATGATACTCTATATATCCTCTTGGTGCTTTGCTGCGAATTTTGTGTGTATCCTCTTGGATGTTCTCCTCTTGAAGCAATACTAGCTTACATCCCCTAGCGAGATCATCTGCAAGATCTCAGCCGAGGCCGAGCTGTGGAGGGCAGCAGGGCTCCTCCGGGACTGTCTGGGCCAAGTGGACAGGTGGAGGTGTAACGAGTAATTAGTTAGAGTGTGAGTGCTGCCTCTAAGGCAGCGTGGAGTTGCGCTGGTGGCGCATGTGCCACAACGCGTTGTAATCCTTGGCCTCTTGGCATTTTCTTCTATAAAAAAGATACGTCTCCCAGGACGTGTCCTTGAAATACTAGCTTACATCCCCACACTTCTGCATATGCCTATGTATTGACTCATTCCCGTCCCATTCTAATATATATAATTTAATCATCATTTCTCAGATAGACAAATGTTTTCGATGTATTATAATGCTCCATGACGTGGATATTAGCAGAACAATTCAAGTGAGCCATCACTTGTGCCGCCCAACCCACCCACCCAACAGGCATTGCATGAATTAGGCCGCTATTTAGTAAATGTAAAAGAGACTAGCAAGCTACTCTCTGTTTGGTCTTTTAAATTAGTATACATCTTGGTTCTTCTTGGTGCCCCGGACTCTTCACGCATGTCTAATGCTTCCTTACGATGTTAGTACAGCTTATTGTTTGGATATACTCCCTCCGACCCATATTAGTTGACTTGGATTTATCTAGATTTTGATGTATCTAGCACTAAAATATGTCTAGATACATCCGAATCTAGACAAACGCAAGTCAAGTAATATGGGTCGGAGGGAGTACTAATAAGCTGCTAAATAAGTTGCTAACTTTGTTTAAACATGTAGGGAACGAGATGTTTCCGGAACCAACAATTTGGTCGTGCTTCTCCCACATCGGGTTCGTTGCGCGAGACCACACCACTGCATACCGGTGGTACTTCTCTTGGTGTTTC
This sequence comes from Avena insularis, assembly GCA_023614405.1. Classification (NCBI taxonomy): domain Eukaryota; kingdom Viridiplantae; phylum Streptophyta; class Magnoliopsida; order Poales; family Poaceae; genus Avena; species Avena insularis. The sequence continues at coordinate 105,349,609 of CM042694.1, forward strand.
CATTGGTGATTCTACCGTAGGTCGCCTTCTCGAGCCGGAATTCTTTTTGTGTATTCTGCAGGAATTTTAGATGACCATGATACTCTATATATCCTCTTGGTGCTTTGCTGCGAATTTTGTGTGTATCCTCTTGGATGTTCTCCTCTTGAAGCAATACTAGCTTACATCCCCTAGCGAGATCATCCGCAAGATCTCCGCCGAGGCCGAGCTGTGGAGGGCAGCAGGGCTCCTCCGGGACTGTCTGGGCCAAGTGGACAGGTGGAGGTGTAACGAGTAATTAGTTAGAGTGTGAGTGCTTCCTCTAAGGCAGCGTGGAGTTGCGCTCGTGGCGCATGTGCCACAACGCGTTGTAATCCTTGGCCTCTTGGCATTTTCTTCTATGAAAAAGATACGACTCCCAGGACGTGTCCTTGAAATACTAGCTTACATCCCCACACTTCTGCATATGCCTATGTATTGACTCATTCCTGTCCCTTTCCAATATATATATTTTGATCATCATTTCTCAGATAGACAAATGTTTTCCATGTATTATAATGCTCCATGACGTGGATATTAGCAGAATAATTCAAGTGAGCCATCACTTGTGCCGCCCAACCCACCCACCCAACAGGCATTGCATGAATTAGGCCACTAATTAGTAAATGTAAAAGAGACTAGCAAGCTACTCTCTGTTTGGTCTTTTAAATTAGTATACATCTTGGTTCTTCTTGGTGCCCCGGACTCTTCACGCATGTCCAATGCTTCCTTACGATGTTAGTACAGCTTATTGTTTGGATATACTCGCTCCGACCCATATTAGTTGACTAGGATTTATCTAGATTCGGATGTATCTAGCACTAAAATATGTCTAGATACATCCGAATCTAGACAAACGCAAGTCAAGTAATATGGGTCGGAGGGAGTACTAATAAGATGTTAAATAAGTTGCTAACTTTGTTTAAACATGTAGGAAACGAGATGTTTCCGGAACCAACACTTTGGTCGTGCTTCTCCCAGGTCGGGTTCGTTGCGCGAGACCACACCACTGCATACCGGTGGTACTTCTCTTGGTGCTTCCATTGGTGATTCTACCGTAGGTCGCCTTCTCGAGCCGGAATTTTTTTTTGTGTGTTCTGCAGGAATTTTAGATGACCATGATACTCTATATATCCTCTTGGTGCTTTGCTGCGAATTTTGTGTGTATCCTCTTGGATGTTCTCCTCTTGAAGCAATACTAGCTTACATCCCCTAGCGAGATCATCCGCAAGATCTCCGCCGAGGCCGAGCTGTGGAGGGCAGCAGGGCTCCTCCGGGACTGTCTGGGCCAAGTGGACAGGTGGAGGTGTAACGAGTAATTAGTTAGAGTGTGAGTGCTGCCTCTAAGGCAGCGTGGAGTTGCGCTAGTGGCGCATGTGCCACAACGCGTTGTAATCCTTGGCCTCTTGGCATTTTCTTCTATGAAAAAGATACGTCTTCCAGGACGTGTCCTTGAAATACTAGCTTACATCCCCACACTTCTGCATATGCCTATGTATTGACTCATTCCCGTCCCTTTCCAATATATATAATTTGATCATCATTTCTCAGATAGACAAATGTTTTCCATGTATTATAATGCTCCATGACGTGGATATTAGCAGAATAATTCAAGTGAGCCATCACTTGTGCCGCCCAACCCACCCACCCAATAGGCATTGCATGAATTAGGCCACTAATTAGTAAATGTAAAAGAGACTAGCAAGCTACTCTCTGTTTGGTCTTTTAAATTAGTATACATCTTGGTTCTTCTTGGTGCCCCGGACTCTTCACGCATGTCCAATGCTTCCTTACGATGTTAGTACAACTTATTGTTTGGATATACTTCCTCCGACCCATATTAGTTGACTTGGATTTATCTAGATTCGATGTATCTAGCACTAAAATATGTCTAGATACATCCGAATCTAGACAAACGCAAGTCAAGTAATATGGGTCGGAGGGAGTACTAATAAGCTGCTAAATAAGTTGCTAACTTTGTTTAAACATGTAGGGAACGAGATGTTTCCGGAACCAACAATTTGGTCGTGCTTCTCCCACATCGGGTTCGTTGAGCGAGACCACACCACTGCATACCGGTGGTACTTCTCTTGGTGCTTCCATTGGTGATTCTACCGTAGGTCGCCTTCTCGAGCCGGAATTTTTTTTGTGTATTCTGCAGGAATTTTAGATAACCATGATACTCTATATATCCTCTTGGTGCTTTGCTGCGAATTTTGTGTGTATCCTCTTGGATGTTCTCCTCTTGAAGCAATACTAGCTTACATCCCCTAGCGAGATCATCTGCAAGATCTCAGCCGAGGCCGAGCTGTGGAGGGCAGCAGGGCTCCTCCGGGACTGCAGGCCAAGTGGACAGGTGGAGGTGTAACGAGTAATTAGTTAGAGTGTGAGTGCTGCCTCTAAGGCAGCGTGGAGTTGCGCTGGTGGCGCATGTGCCACAACGCGTTGTAATCCTTGGCCTCTTGGCATTTTCTACTATGAAAAAGATACGTCTCCCAGGACGTGTCCTTGAAATACTAGCTTACATCCCCACACTTCTGCATATGCCTATGTATTGACTCATTCCCGTCCCATTCTAATATATATAATTTAATCATCATTTCTCAGATAGACAAATGTTTTCGATGTATTATAATGCTCCATGACGTGGATATTAGCAGAACAATTCAAGTGAGCCATCACTTGTGCCGCCCAACCCACCCACCCAACAGGCATTGCATGAATTAGGCAGCTAATTAGTAAATGTAAAAGAGACTAGCAAGCTACTCTCTGTTTGGTCTTTTAAATTAGTATACATCTTGGTTCTTCTTGGTGCCCCGGACTCTTCACGCATGTCCAATGCTTCCTTACGATGTTAGTAAAACTTATTGTTTGGATATACTCCCTCCAACCCATATTAGTTGACTTGGATTTATCTAGATTCGGATGTATCTAGCACTAATATATGTCTAAATACATCCGAATCTAGACAAACGCAAGTCAAGTAATATGGGTCGGAGGGAGTACTAATAAGCTGCTAAATAAGTTGCTAACTTTGTTTAAACATGTAGGGAACGAGATGTTTCCGGAACCAATACTTTGGTCGTGCTTCTCCCACATCGGGTTTGTTGCACGAAACCACACCACTGCATACCGGTGGTACTTCTCTTGGTGCTTCCATCGGTGATTCTATCGTAGGTCGCCTTCTCGAGCCGGAATTCTTTTTGTGTATTCTGCAGGAATTTTAGATGACCATGATACTCTATATATCCTCTTGGATGTTCTCCTCTTGAAGCAATACTAGCTTACATCCCCTAGCGAGATCATCCGCAAGATCTCCGTCGAGGCCGAGCTGTGGAGGGCAGCAGGTCTCCTCCGGGACTGTCTGGGCCAAGTGGACAGGTGGAGGTGTAACGAGTAATTAGTTAGAGTGTGAGTGCTGCCTCTAAGGCAGCGTGGAGTTGCGCTGGTGGCACATGTGCCACAACGCGTTGTAATTCTTGGCCTCTTGGCATTTTCTTCTATGAAAAAGATACGTCTCCCAGGACGTGTCCTTGAAATACTAGCTTACATCCCCACACTTCTGCATATGCCTATGTATTGACTCATTCCCATCCCTTTCAAATATATATAATTTGATCATCATTTCTCAGATAGACAAATGTTTTCCATATATTATAATGCTCCATGACGTGGATATTAGCAGAATAATTCAAGTGAGCCATCACTTGTGCCGTCCAACCCACCCACCCAACATGCATTGCATGAATTAGGCCGCTAATTAGTAAATGTAAAAGAGACTAGCAAGCTACTCTCTGTTTGGTCTTTTAAATTAGTATACATCTTGGTTCTTCTTGGTGCCCCGGACTCTTCACGCATGTCCACTAGTGCATAGCCCCCGCTCTAACACCGGTTTGGAGGGCCCTCTAATAGCGGTTGTAGAACCGCTGTTGAGGGTTCGGTGTTAGAGCCCCCCCCCCTTTAACACCGGTTCTTATACTAACCGGTGTTAAAGAATGGCCGTAGGGCTGCCCAGGCTCGAGGCCCCCTTTAACACCGGTTAACACAAACCGGTGTTAAAGGTTCTATCTGTGGCAGGAAAAGGAGATAAATCTCTGCGCGGCGAAGCGGCCTAAATCTACGCCGGCGAGTTCTGCCCTGCCCGTTCTGGGCGTATTTCTGATGCGGCGGGGGAGGGGAGGGAGAATCGATCGGGGCGGTATACATACATCGTCATCGGTACATACGAGTACATGAATAATTAAGCAACTATTATTATACACAACATCGTCATTGTGTGGTATTCTCCGTAAACGTTGAAGCATCAAGTACAAGACAAACACGTTCAAGCATATATACAACGTTCATTTTGGTGGATATCTAAAGAGTTCTCCACCAGGCATGACGACCTCATCAAGTATGAACCCGCCAATTCCTCTTGAATGGCTCAGTGTCTGTCAAATGGTAGGAGTTGGTCCCGTATCCGTTCGATCTGAATATATATGAAGAATGGGGTCAATATATATAAGAATAAAACTCAACACAATTGATGGTAATAAAATAATGTTGTGTACTTTGTTTACTTACTCTAAGTTGTTCTAGTGCGGCTTGGCCCGTCGCACATATCGTGTTGAATGAACTGCAAACATAGTACCCACATAAGTTATTATCGTGTCCCACGATCGCGCACTTTACGAGAATAGAGAGTTCAATCAAAATAATAATCAATAAAGCATGATATAATGGAATTGGAAGCAGAATCAAAGAGATACGCAGACCTAGCTAGCTAGTATTACTTACATTTTGGTCTACAAATTTTAGTTCTTCTGACCATTCACCCACCCTGCCGTGAACCTTTCAAACCACCGCAAAAAAAATAGATAAAGTAGTAATTAATTACTTGTTGTCACGAAAGTTGCCGATCTAGTGCGATAATATGATTGAAATTACCTCTGAAGCATCTCTCTAAAGTCTGCTCATCGCTCTTTTTCTTTTCGTAACGAGTCCATGACAAGGACTTTTCCTGAGTCAGGTTGAATGACTAGCAGAATAACGTGGAACCTACGCACACATAACTCATCATCAGTTATACTTAACATCGAGTAAGCCGAAACAGAATGTGTACAAGAGAGGGTAACAATACTCACGAGAAGTTGTAAGGCAATAGTATTTCCCTTTTGGTTTGTTGTCTGAGTAAAGACCTTAGCAATAAATCTTCTGTTTGCCCGGGTTTGGTTCTTACCACTTCTTCATGAACTCTATTTGGGTCAACGAACCCAATGTCAAAAGGTCCTCCTTTCATGCATTCCATAACCTTTTTCCTGCATAATAGTATATACATATATGGTGAGCCTATATATATACATGCAATTAATGAAGTGAATGAGATGAGATAGAAAATACAGAAATAGTACTTACACACAATAAAGACTGATGGCACCTTTGTCGAGTTCCTTCTGATTGAATAGAAAATGCAAGTCTTGAATGTTGAAGGCGATCTAAATCGTCTCCTTTAAGAAAATCTGATCTCTTATATGTGCCGTGATCCATTCTTCCTTTCTCGTCTTGCAGAAATCAAGGTACCACTTGTGCAATCTTCGCATCTTTGTTGGTAGATTCTTGAGCTCCTCTTTCTTGACGAGATTCTTCCCATACTTCCATGGCTGTATGGGGTTGGCATCGCATTTGGGCAAGTTGTCTCCCATGATGTTCAAGTATGCAATGTAAGTCATTCCCATCTCATTGGCCTTTCTTTGTAGCTCTGCCTCGTAATCATTTATGGGAGGAGCGTCCCGTGTGTCGAACACTTGGAGCGGGGCACATGATTGGTTTTCCTGCTCTCCGAGCATGGGAACTGTTTTCTGGGGTGTCGCACGACTGCTACTTTCAGTCTCCCTACGACGCCTTGCATCCGCCTTCAAAATCTGGCGCTCGTAGTCCGGCACAAGTGGGGTTTCAGGTTTCAAAAGATTTTTGTAAAACTTCTCCACCACCGCCGGATATATTTTCTCCTTTGGCTCGGCCCGTCTAGGTGCAAAGAATTTCTTGACCTCTTCTTCCGAGATCCTATTGGTCTCCTCATTGCTGCGATTCCACGGTAAAACCGGCAATGGCTTGGCGGAAGGCTGCGGGACGTAGTTTTTTGAACTCTTTCTGCCAGTGCTAGTGATGTTCTTGGTGGCAGTGCTCTTCCGCTTACGTTGAGGAGATGGCTGAAGCGCCGGAGATGGCTGACGGGCAGGAGATGGCTGGCCGGAGATGGCTGAAGCGCCGGAGATGGCTGCCACAGAGATGGTCAAGCGGCTCGGGGCTGACGCTGAGGCGGCGAAGTGTGGCCTCAATTTGGAAGCACGATGTGTTCCTTCTTCCAAAGAATGGTTGTTTTCACTGCAAATTTGAGTTGAGTTTCCCTTCACCGTAGCATGGTCAAGTGTGCTTCCTCATATTCCTTCACAACCTAATCCACCCGACAATAGCATAGCCATCCGAATCGGTCGGCGGTGGTAAGTTCCACTAGCTACGGAGGTAAGGCATAGCCGACACCACCTTAATGGATAAGCCCATTAATCTCACATGCAGCTCAGCGTTTTCGCTCTCCGTGATCTGATCCACGGGGTATCGGGGACCCGCCATTTCAAGCGTGGGCTGCACGTTCTCCGTGGAAGCCGCTGCTTTTCCACGATGCAGGCGCGGCGGCTTCCAATCAGGCTCTTCGTGCGCTGAGATGGGCGGTAGCTTGATGGCTCTGTTGTGCATTCACTTGCGCCTTCAGCGCCATAAGTGCATGTTCTATCTGTGTCATCCGCTCTGACGCTCTTTTCTTTTACGCGCGCCATTCATAAGAGTCGCTCCACTCGGCAAACCCATCCTTCCACGTCATACCCCCTGTGCCTCGTGCATGTCCAGGGTGTTCTTTTTTACCGATGGCGCGTGTGAGCTGGTCATTCTCTCTGTCGGGATGGAAGGTCCTGGCGGCTGTTTCCTCGTATGTCGTGATGAGTTCGTGTGGGTTTGGCAAGGAGGCGGGTTGGGAAGATACACAATCCTGTTTCGGGTCCAACCTTGCCCGATTCCGTAGAACCAAGTCTTTGCACGTAGGTCCCACCCATGTGTCTGGGGTGTGATCCCTCTGTCGCGCAGGGCCTTCTCAGCTTCCTCCCACTTAGGCCTCTGAGATATGTAGCCACCTGACCCTGTCCTCTGGTGATATTCCTTCTTCTGGGCATTTAGCGTATTGGTTTCTGACCTCTTTGTAGCTATAGCACTTTCCTTGTATGCCACAAATTCGTGCCAGTGAGGTCTTATCTTCGCATAATATGCGTCTTTGAAATCTGGAGTCTCGCGAGTTTTGACAAATTTGTTCAATTTTGTCTTCCAGTTGCGGAAAGTGTCATCCATCTTCTTTAGAGTCCACTCTTTGACCTTTTCCTTTATAACCGGTTTGTTTTCATCCTCCTCTAGCGGAAGGGTGAAATTTACCAACAGCGAATTCCAAAGCGTTTCTTTGGATCTTTCATCGACAAAGGTACCGTCGCCATTCTTTGGCTTATTCCAATATTCAATTATGATTGGGATTTGGTCCCTAACAACAACTCGACTGGCGTACAAATTTATCTGCGGCGTTCTTGGGCTCCATCGGCTGCCATCAACACGAATCGCCGATCGTGAACTTTGCACGATCTTTCAACCGATGGCTCGCGCCTCGCTTGCTCTTTTTCGTAGAAGAAGATGGTTGCTGGTTGGTCGATCGAGAGGGCTAAAAGAAGAAAGAAGCATTAATTAATACATGTAGAAGAAGATTGTTGGTGGAAGTCAGCAGAGGCTTAATCAATGCATATACCTCGCCGGACTTTGTCATCACTAAATTGCGTTCACCGGAGTCTTCATCTTCTCCATGACTACTTGAGTTGTGATCATGTCCCTCCAAGTGTAGATATTGTGAGGTGTCCTCATCGATAATGTTCTCCATTATTTCTTCTTCTTCAAGGTTTCTACTAAGTGGATTCATAGTTTCTAAAACAATAATATTATCTAGAGTAAGAGAGTAAACATTCAAGTGGACTTGGATTCATACGCGACAACTTCGGATCTGATTTAGTGATTAAGATAAAGTACAATAATATAAGATAAAGTACATTATTAATACATCACCGGAGAATAGCTCGGGTGCATTATAGGACAAAGTATAAGATAAAGTACATTATTAATACATCACCGGAGAATAGCTCGGGTGCATTATAGGATAAAGTATAATATAAAGTACATTATTAATACATCACAGGAGAATAGCTTGAGTGCATTATAGGATAAAGTATAAGATAAAGTACATTATTAAGATAAACTAGCGAACGCGGCTGCCGCGTTCTGTGCTGCGGGAGCTCTGCAGCCACAGAAGAGGAACCATCACCGGAGAATAGCTCGGGTGAGATCCGTGAACCTGCCAGATATTGGAGAACCTAGTCTCCAAAAGATACATGTATCGCCGTACATGCTCGTCCTCCTCCCTGATACGACGACGTACCACCTCCTCGGGGGCTTGCTCCCTCTGCACCGCTCCTGGACCTCGTGAATGCCACCAAAGAAGCTCCGGGTCGACGATGATACCCGGATTCCTCACCAAGGTACGAGTCCCGACAGGTAGCACCTCCCAGTGCCAACCCGGCGGAGCCCAGACTCGGACATCCCCGACGGAGTCCAGTAGGCTCGGACGAGATGGACGCGGCATAACTAAATAATAGCAATAAACAATCATAAAACATAAACAGTAATTAAATCACTAAGTATATATTGCCCTAATAACAATAACCCTAAACCTATCACTAACTAAACTAAACCTCATTAACTAAGTATTCTAACTAAACCTAATCCCTAATAAACCCCAATCCCTAATAAAACCCTAAGCCCTAATAATAAACTAACTAAAATCCCTAACTAAATCACTACTAAAATCCCTAACTAAATCACTACTAAAATCCCTAACTAAAATCCCTAACTAAATCACTACTAAATCCCTAATTAACTAACAAAATCACACTAATTAAATAACAAAATCACACTAATTAACTAACAAAATCACACTAAAATCTCTAACTAAATCACTACTAATCCCTCGCCTCCCTTCTCCTCTTCCGCTTCCTCGTCATCGCCGGCAAGAAGAAGAACATAATAATAAGGGTCCCGCCGAGCCCGAGGGCCATCCCCTTCTTCGGCCATCTCCACCTCCTCGACAAGCCCTTCCACGCCACTGCGCCTCACAGCATTGCGCCACGGTCCCGTCTTCACGCTGCAGCCGTCGTTGTGTAAAAAATCTCGCATTCCGCATGTTACGCCTCGACCGCAGCTTACAAAATAATCTTTTGTAAACAAAATCGAATTAAAGCAGATCGCTTATATTCGATTGCCGCTGCATCTCCTCGCATTCTGCCGCCGTGCTTTCGCCGACGCACATTGCGCCTCCCACACGTCCCTCGAGCCCATCCGCCCATGCCTCGGCAGCGGTGTAGCGGACCGCCTCGGCTTGGCATTGGTACGGAGAGGGCGGAGGCTCTCAGCCCTCCCCCATCCGCAGTATATGCATACTCTCCTGAATCCAACCGATCGAAGCTGATGGGGATCGAGAGGGACAGGAGGCTCACCTTGCGGAGGTCGGCTGGGAAGGAGCGGCGGAGTCGAGCTCGGCCTAGGATTGATCTGGCTGGCGGCGCGGCGTATTCCGGCAAGACGGGGGCGGCGGATGACTGCGGGTGGCGGCGCGGACGAGTAGGGCTCGGGGGAAGAATCGATATGGCTAGGGAAGAAGGAAGGGGTGGTGGCGCGCGCGTTATAACCCCCCCCCCCTTTAACACTGGTTCATGGCTGGAACCGGTGTTAAAGAGATTGTTATTCACTTCTTTAACAGTTCCAGCCACGAACCGGTGTTAAAGGGGGTGTCTGGCGAAACGAAATAGGCGCTTCTTTAACATCGGTTCGTGGCTGGAACCGGTGTTAAAGAGCATTTAGTTCATGCATTAAAGGGGTGGGGGCATTTATAATTCAAAAAATAGGATATGAATTTAGAAAATTCATATCTTATTCATTTCAACTCAGAAAAATATGAATAATATATCATAATTTTCAGAAAAATAATATCTATCCATTCATGTAAAAACATTTTATATTTACTTTAGATGAAAATTTTCAAAATGATTAAAACACTTACATATAAATTTTGATTATTCAATTCAAACAAAATAAATTGTCAAATCCTAAAACTTTGAACATAAGAAATATTAAGCATCTAAAAGGAATCTAACCCTATTTTATTAGAGCAAATCATATTTTATTTTGTATTAACATTTTGAATTTATTGGATATTTAAATGCATCTTTTGTATACACTTGAATCGACAAAGCCTCGCTCAACTTGCATTGGATTTTTGATAAAATAGCATATTGTGAACCTAAAATGATTTTTGTAAAAATCATGAGCATCGTATCATGTACACATAGTTCATATTCGACCCACTTCCTACCGATTCGGCAGAATTTGTCTTTTCACCGAGGTGATGAAAGGTTTCAGATCCCCTGTTGGTACATTGTCCATATAAGGTGGTATAGTATTTTGTAAAATGTGGTGGTGGTTTTTGAATTAGCCATTTGGTGGTTGCTTCACAAAACCGTCTGCTTTTATGCTCGGAAAATGCCTTTTGGTGCGATAAAAGGAAAACTTCATCTTACAACATTGTTTGCCATGCCATGATGCACATGTATGCAATATGGCCATATTATCACAAACTATGCCTTGATTCTAGCCATAACATTGGTCATTTGACCGAAAGCCAAGAAACCTCGAATGAGATAGGTCATTTTGTGAAGGAGATAGAACTGGAATTAAAATACAGAATGCAACTAATAGTAAGTTACATAAAGCACTGAAAATTAAGATACATAAAAGAACTGAAAATTAAGATACATGGCGGATTAAGTAACAATCGGCTGAACTTGTTTCGAATGTTGGAGTGATTCAGTCATGCTCCGCTACACCTGTAATACTCGCCTTTATCAAAGTCGTACTTTCTGCCGTGCCATCGCTGTCGTTATTGGGTCGCGTAATTGAACCTTGAAGGCTGAGTACGTGGGCTGGACTTGAGGGTAGCGAGATGGGGTTAGAGTCGTGGCGGTGTCATAGGCCATGACGCTCTAGAGAGTCCGACCGCGCCACCATAGCCGACGGCCGGCCTCGTTGAAGTTCGGAGGAGGTGGGACGTCCTCCTCGTTCCTGGCGAGCGCCCTCTCACGCCGATCCACGAAGAAGGCTTCCCAAGTAGGGAAATAGTCGGGATGCCATCTGGGATTCCTCCGCTGCTCCGGCGTGAGCTCGAAGTAGTAGTGGTTCGTGATGGCCATCCGGCGCGCCACACCTAGAGGGACAGGAGGAACCGGCACGCCTCCGTCAGCATCCAGCCGCAGGGACACAGAGTGGCGGGGGGTAGTTCGAGGCGCAAAGCGCCTCCGCCTCCCTGGGGGTTAGTGCTAGGGTGGAAGCCATGGGAAAGAGTGATGAGGTTGTAGATATGAGTCTAGAGATGTGCAATGACAATGGAGGCCAACCCTACATATATATATAGTGAAGAACTGGCGGGAAGAACTGGAGGGAAGAACTGGCGGGAAGAACTGGCGGGAAAAAATGGCGGGAAAAATGGTCTTCCTCCGGTGAAACCCTAGACCGGGGGCCTCGGATCGTCTACCCTTGTAGCTTTCTCCGTACGAGGGTAGCCCCTTTAGGGTTTAGGGTTTAGGGTTTAGGCTTGGTCGTTGCCATAGCACATCTAGACTTATATCTGCCGCCTCTCTCCACTCTATCCCATGGCTTTCACCATACCTCTAACCCCAGGGAGGCGGAGATGGAGTCTTTCATGGGCTAGCAGGAAAATATTTTCCAAGGCGGAACTTCCGAAGATGCCATAGGGCGTGTGCACCAAGGGCATCTTCGAGAAATTCCGCCACGGGAGATTTCCAAACCCTTTCCTCCATCCATGGGGATGAAACTCTCCATCCATGTTGGCTTGGTCGTTGCCATAGCACATCTACACTCATATCTGCCGCCTCTCTCCACTCTATCCCATGGCTTCCACCATACCTCTAACCCCAGGGAGGCGGAGATGTAGTCTTTCACGGGCTAGCAGGAAAATATTTTCCGAGGCGGAACTTCCGAAGATGCCATAGGGCGTGTGCACCAAGGGCATCTTCGAGAAGTTCCGCCACGGGAGATTTCCCAACCCTTTCCTCCATCCATGGGGATGAAACTCTCCATCCATGTTGGCTTGTTGAGTTGCTTGCCATGGCGTATCGATGCTCCTTTTATAGGCACGGCGCCGCTTCTACTTTGTCTTCTTCCTCCGACAGGGCATCGTGCGCTACATCGAGCAGTGTAGTCCACCCACGCGTCCTTATCCTACCGACAGCTTTAGTCCCGGTTTGAGCCCCCACCCGGTACTAAAGGTTACCCACGCGTCCTTATCCCACCGACAGTTTTGTTAGATGACACAAAAACCACCTTTAGTCCCGGTTGCACCCACCAACCGGTACTAAAGGTTAGCCACCCCCCAGATAAGGCCCTCCCAGATAAGCCTCCCCCAGATAAGGCCCCCCCATCATCTTGGCAGGAACCCTCTTCCTGAGTCTTAAAGAAAAATGGCGGGAAGAAAAATGGCGGGAAAAAATGGTGGGAAGAAAAATGGAGGGAAGAAATAGAAGGAAGAAAATGGCTCATTTAATACATATCTTAATGTAAGAAATATGACATTGATTTCCATGTTGAGATACATATATGTGCCAAAATGGCTCAATTAATACATATAGTCAATCTTATGATCGTCGGCCGTAACCATGGAGTATCAACACCGCTAACGGGATGGTTGGGTCTTCACTCTGAAGGGCGGAATTTCATCAAACTTATTATAATCTTCTGACATGTCTGTCTTGTCCTCCACTCCCATGATGTTTCTTTTCCCTAAAAGAACTATGTGACGCTTTGGCTCATCGTGTGATGTATCTGTTTGCTTATTTTTTCTTTTTTCGGTTTGGTAGACATGTCCTTCACATAGAAAACCTGAGCCACATCATTGGCTAAGACGAATGGTTCGTCTAAGTTCTTGTCTACCTTCATAAGATTGTTGAGATCCACCGTTGTCATTCCGCATTTCTTGTCTACCTCAACCCCTCCCGTTAGCTTGACCCATTTGCATCGAAAAAGGGACCTTAAAATTAGGGCCATAGTCAAGTTCCCATATCTCCTCTATGAACCCATAATCGTGGTCTTTTGCCCATTGTCTTTTTGCTGCATCGGCGGACACCACTATTTTGGTTGGTGCTCTTTTTATCTTGGCCTATCGTGTAAAATGTATTCCCATTTATCTCGCACTTGGAAAGTACATACAGTCGAAGATGGTGTCCTGGCCAACAAGTACAGCTGATCCCCAACAGTGGTGTTATTCGTGAGAAGTCTTTGCAGCCATCCGCCAAAACTCGCCATGTGTTCACTTATAATCCATTCATCAGACTGCCTCGGGTGTTTGAGGCGTATTAAATTCTTGTGTTCATTGATATACGGGGCAACCAAGATAGATCTTTGTAAAACCGTGTAGTGTGCTTGATTGAGAGAATGCCCGTCCCTACATATCATTGCTTTACATCCTAGGGTGCCTTTTCCACGCAGTCTCCCCTCATGTCGTAATTCTAGAACACCAATCGCCTTAAGGTCAGGAATAAAATCAACACAGAACTCAATGACCTCCTCTGTTACATAGCCCTTGGAGATGCTTCCTTCTGGTCTAGCACGGTTATGAACATATTTCTTTAAGACTCCCATGTACCTCTCAAAGGAGAACATATTGTATAGAAATACAGGACCGAGAATGGCAATCTCTTCTACTAGGTGAACCAGGAGATGCGTCATAATATTGAAGAAGGATGGTGGGAACACCAACTCAAAGCTGACAAGACATTGGGCCACATCATGCAGAACCACGGTAGGCTTTCTGGATCGATTACCTTCTGAGGTATTGCATTGAGGAATGCACATAGCTTCACAATGGGTACTCGAACATTTTCAGGTAGAAGCCCCCTCAATGCAATCGGAAGCAATTGTGTCATAATCACGTGGCAGTCATGAGACTTCAGATTTTGGAATTTTTTCTCTGCCATATTTATTATTCCCTTTATATTCGACGAGAATCCAGACGGGACCTTGATACTACAAAGGCATTCAAAAAATATTTCCTTCTCTGCTTTGGTAAGAGCGTAGCTGACAGGAGTTAAGTGGCATCGTTTACCCTTCTTGTTCTCAGGATGCATAGGCTCTTCAGGGTCTTTCAGACGTTGCTGGTCCTATCGTGCTTCCGGTGTATCTTTTGTCTTCCCATACACTCCTAGGAAGCCTAGCAGGTTCACGCAAACATTCTTCATCACGTGCATCACGTCGATTGAAGAGTGGACCTCTAAGACTTTCCAATAGGGTAGGTCCCAAAATATAGATTGCTTCTTCCACATGGGCGCGTGTCCGGCATCGTCATTCGGAACAGATAGACTGCCAGGACCTTTTCCAAAGATTACTTCTAGGTCCTTGACCATACCAAATACCTCCTCACCGGTACGGAGGACAGGCTTCCTCGGGGGTTCTGCCAGACGTTTGAAATGCTTGCCTTTCTTTCTTACTGGATGCAGGTTCGGAAGAAATGGACGATACCCTAGGTACACAACCTTCTTACATTTATCCAAATATACACTTTCAGTCTCATCTAAACAGTGTGTGCATGCATTGTATCCCTTGTTTGTCTGCCCTGAAATGTTACTAAGAGCAGGCCAATCATTGATGGTTACGAAAAGCAATGCTCGTAGGTCAAATGGCTCCCCTTTGTGCTCATCCCACATACGTACACCTGGTTTGGCCCACAGCTGTAAAAGTTCTTCAACTAATGGCCTTAGGTACACATCAATGTCGTTGTCGGGTTGCCTCGGGCCTTGGATGAGCACTGGCATCATAATGAACTTCCTCTTCATACACAACCAAGGAGGAAGGTTATAGATACATAGAGTCACAGGCCAGGTGCTGTGACTGCAGCTCTGCTCACCAAAAGGATTCATGCCATCTGTACTTAGACCAAACCTTAAGTTCCTTGCGTCACGTGCGAAGTCCGGGTACTCTCGCTCGACTTTTCTCCACTGTGACCCATCAGCGGGGTGTCTCAACATCGCGTCTTTCTTACGGTCTTCCATGTGCCATCGCAACAACTTGGCATGCTCTTTATTTCTGAAGAGACGTTTTAACCGTGGTATTATAGGAGCATACCACATAACCTTGGCAGGAACCTTCTTCCTAGGGCCTCGCCCTCAACATCGCCAGGATCGTCTCGTCTGATCTTATACATGCAGCAAAGGCATACCGCATGCATCCAAATTCTCGTACTTCTCACCGCGTAGAGGATGCATCATTAATGCAGGCATGTATCTTCTGCATGTCTAATCCTAGAGGGCAGACAACCTTCTTTGCTTGGTTTGTACTGTCGGGCAACTCATTATTTCTTGGGAGAAGATTCTTCATTTTACCAACAATTTTGAAAATGCGTCCTCACACCGTTCTCTGCCTTCCATTGCAGCAAATCCAGTGTGGTACCTAGCTTTTTGTGGCCATCTTCGCAAGTTGGGTACAACAATGTTTTATGATCCTTTAACATCTGCTCCAGCTTCTCCTTCTCCTTTTCAGTTTCACATTCTTCCTTTGCATCAGTAATGGCCCGACCAAGATCGTCATCAGCGGGACCATCTGCTGCCTCTTGATCTTCATTATCTACCCCCGTTGCAGTATCATCATATTCAGGATACATATTATGATAGTTGTCATCATCCTCTTCTTCTTTGTTGTCTTCCATCACAACCCCTTTTTCTCCGTGCTTGGTCCAACAATTATAGCCGGGCATGAAACCGGATTGAAGCAGGTGGGCGTGAATGGTTCTGGTATTTGAGTAGTCTTTCTTGTTCTGACAGTAAACACATGGACAGCACATAAAACCATTGTGACCACGGTTTGCATTAGCCACAATGATGAAATTTTGGAGGCCCGTAATGTACTCGGAAGTGCGGCGGTCACCGTACATCCATTGCCGGTTCATCTGCATTAATATATAGTATATATCAAAAAATAATAGGGAGATGACCAATTATATATATAGTACATCAATGACACATGAAAGGATAGTTGCCGACCTCGACCGAGAAGGAAAGAGCAACGAGAAAACTTATTTTGAGCTCTCGGGCATTTCACCGAACACCTCTTGTGCATACGAAAAAAACACAAACTAGCACACTTCACACCCTCTTGCTAGGCTCCAAAATGAGATAGTGAAAAAATGGAAGAGTGGGGTGTGGGCTGCGGTGTCTTATATAGCCCCCCCTTTAACACCGGTTCAAGCCACGAACCGGTGTTAACGGGGGGGCTGCGTGGGCCACTGGTGCAGGGGCCTTTAACACCGGTTCGTGCCACGAACCGGTGTTAAAGGGGGGCTCCTTTTTGCTGCACGGGCCACGCTGGTACAGAAAGCCTATTTCCAGGATCAACCAAAGGCCTCGTTTCCACTAGTGGGGACAACCTATCATATAGTAAGAAGAACACATAAGTGCAGCCCTGCAATCAAAAAATCCGCACATCTGTGAGAGTGCGAATTAGAAGTTGTACACAGCTGCTTAATTATTTAGAGAGTGGCTCATTTGGCTACCTGTTTCTCGCTATTTCTGGTACAGGCCCCCCCTTTAACACCGGTTCGTAGAAGAACCGGTGTTAAAGCCCATTTCCAGGCTCAACCAAAGGCCTCGTTTCCACTAGTGGTCCAATGCTTCCTTACGATGTTAGTACAGCTTATTGTTTGGATATACTCCCTCCGACCCATATTAGTTGACTTGGATTTATCTAGATTCGGATGTATCTAGCACTAAAATATGTCTAGATACATCCGAATCTAGACAAACGCAAGTCAAGTAATATGGGTCGGAGGGAGTACTAATAAGCTGCTAAATTTGAAGATGCACAAAATTATACAGTGGTTGTTCTTTTTTAGTATGGTGACACTGATTCTTTTTCCTTGCCATCCATCTCTTCACTCATAGTCTTATCGAAAGGAAACCCCCAATTTTCACATATGTGCTCCAACCTGCTGGTACGTCTACACAATTGTTGTCTTTTTCGAAGTCGGAGGAGGGCGAACGATAGCTAATCTGGGAGGAAAAGAGCAAAGGTCTACGTCATCTTCGACACTAACTAATTATCTTCTACACAATAATCGATCAGCATTTGACACCAGAGGGGCGGAGACAAATAATTTTCCTGACATGGTTAATATGTTTGAATGCAGTTGGTCCATCGCATGCACTCTGACGTGGTTAATATTTGAATACAGATGAGCCAAGGAATACAGCAACCACCCACCAACCATGGTATGAAGAACAAGGCCGCTAAGTGCAAAGACTAGACACTCTGGTTAGTCTTTTTTATTATGGCTACATCTTGGTTTTTCTCTGCCCCTTCGTTTATTTATAGATGCATCCCCTCCTGTAGCTGGTCGACTAAATCTCTTCTTGCCTCTCTCTTCACTTGTAAGCGACCAAGCAGCATGTCTGCAAGGTCACTCATTCTGGCCGCACTTGGTGTTGACGACAGCTGCGTCACCGACATGTATGATGTCCTTCTGCCGCTGCCGCTCAAGCTGTTGGAATTCCCATTGTCCAAGAGCAAAGAGCCATATGTATCGCCTCTACTACCACAATGCACTCAGAACATGGTCACATGGGGCACATCTTTGAATCACCTTCATCCAAAGTACACTGGTACGTGTTCTGATCTTGGCTATGCAATGACTCAATCAATTTCCTTGTTGCCATGGAACCCGGGAGAGAGAACAGCGGTATCGAGAGATTTTGGCCCTAGCAGAGGTATTCCTTGGATTGCATGTATTGAGCACTTGAATGCAGCTTTGTTAGGCAGTTACGACCATCATCAGAAGCTGGGGTATTCAAATACTCGGACATATTTCCATTGGCTTATTCAATTGTTTTGTTCGAGTGGGAATACAATAGGCCAGTGTTTCTGTCAGGACTGTTGCATGGAACAGGTCAGGTACCTGTTCGACAAGGATTTTCTGTTGGGATATTTCGGTATTTTTGGAAAGAACTATCAACCACAATATCATGAAGCGTCCCAGTCATTTTACTACAGTGGACTTGTGTTTGAAGGTGCTACCCATCTTGGTGCTAAATATTTTCCATGGGAAATTGCATGGCTCTTAGTGTTATCACCTTATGCTCATTCTCGGTTTGAACTGTTGCTGTTTCACAATGGTTCTGTACCTGCACAGGAGAAAAATGCATGGTTCCGTTCTTGGCTTAAACTGTTGCTGTTTTACAATGATTGTTCACTCAAAGCTTTGTTTGGCTGCTGCACTAATAAACCTTGTTTCATGACCAAGTTTATGGAGCTCACTGCTGGAGATGAATTACAGAGGTATTGTTCAGATACGAGAGTCCTAACTGATGTTGTTTACAAAATATGGATTCATCATCAAGTTCCACGAGGTAATACTCAGTATTCTAAAAAAATGGATTCACTATCACAGTCTGGATTGGGGTCTTGTACTATGGGGAATATTCTCTTCTGTCATGGTGCATTGGTACAATGGAATAATCCCAGAACAATTAGTCTTGTATCAATACAGTTTTGGTTCCAGTACTGCAGCACTAGACATGAATCTCTACACGGTTCTAAAAAATTTCAGTGGACAGTTGCTTGGTTTCTCAGTTTTCAATTCTCGCTATCAAGTCTGCAGAATCGACAATATTGCGTCATTCTTTTAGTGGTCTGCTCTGTCCTGCCATTTGTGAAGAAAAATGGTTCAGGTTCCTGGCAGTGGGGTCGTCTGGTACTGGATCAGCCTGCGTATGCATATGCAGTGGGATTGTTAATATCAAGGTCTGGCCACACTTCAAACTGGGAGTTCTTCCTTCTGTGCACTACATCGACCACACTTACTGCTTCGACAAAAGCTGTGGCCACGATCTCTTCTGTGACCAATTGCACATTGGCGACGACCTTGTTCGTGCCATCTGCTACCTCAATCGCGTCAAGGTCTGCTTCAACTACGACACCCACCGTGACCTTGGCGAAGTCAAAAACCATCAAGTACCGTGGGATCCAGGCGGTTCAACATGGCATCGGCTTGGGGTCAAGCCGAATTTTAAGGAGGGGGGAATGTTAGCGATCAACCCATCACATGGGCTGGGCCATGGGCTGCTGGGCTTGGACCGCACAGAAGAGATCGAGTACAAATACTCAGGGAAGGCTATGTACAACGCGGCTTGGATCAGGACGGCTTCGGCCTCCTCGCTTCTGTCTCCTCTCTTCTAGAGTCGTGTTCCTCTGCTCCTTGTAATGGCTGAACCTCTGAATCCATGGCATGTAGTTCCATCGATGAGCAATTGATCTATATACACTAGTGTGGTGTTAACACACAAGTTCATATTAATTAAGAACCAGTATAAACATTTTTATCCAAAAATAAGAACCAATTCTACACTGTATTTGATCTTATTCGAGAGGGTATATTTGTATCATAGAAATGGATGACGATCAAGTACGTGAACTGGAAGCCCTTGAGGACATATTGAGTGATCCAAATGCAGAACCAATCAAGCTTACCTATGGTCTATTGAAGTTCATTACAGATAATTTTTCTCACGAAATTGGCCGTGGCGGGTTTGGAGTTGTATACCAGGTATGATCAGTTCTTGATTACCTTGCAAATGGTCAATTTCCGGATTATTTCCTTGTGCTCAGAAATCCTAACAGTATGAGTACAACAGGGAGATTTGCGACATGGGATGGTCGCCGTGAAGAGATCCAATGGGCATAATGTTACTGATAAGCAATTCATGGATGAGATCAAGTGTTTAAAAAGCACAAATCACAAGAATATAGTAAGATTTCTTGGTTATTGTGCAGATACACAAGAGGAAGTGATGCCATTGGATGGAACATTTATTATGGCAGGGGAACGGAATAGGCTATTCTGCTTCGAGTATGTTTCTAACGGAAATATTCGTCAATATCTTGAAAAAGGTAACAAGAGCTTACAACTTCATTTTTGTATCCACATTAATTTTGGAGGCCAATAGCCTCATGAAATAGTATATTGGCTCCATCAAGCCAGATACCGGGGGTAGTTGGAGATTGTGGTTGAAGTGGAGGCAGGATGCATGATAGGATAGGATGTGCACAAAAGAGTAGAAAATTTGGTGGCGTGCAGAACGGGACCGTACCTATTCGAGTTATTTTGAAGCACTGTCCCGTGATACAAGTTAGAAGCTCCTCCTTGCCCTGGGTACTGTTCATGCACGCATGAGTAACCTTCCTCTTTTCCCCTATTTTTCAATTCATTGGCATTAAATTCAGAAAAAAAAATTGAATCGCAATTTTATGACGGTAATTTACTCAACAATATCTCTTCAACGATATGTAGTTCTTTCACAGTAATTTTTTCAACTGTGCATAGTAATTTTCCGATAGTAACTCTTCAATGGTAACTACCTTCTTCTGCAGTAGCTCCGAGGTTCTCCTACAATCACTTTGGAAAAAAATAATTTACTATCTGTTTCCTCTTTTATTCAAGAAAATTATTACTACCTTCTTCTACTGACCGCCTCCAGTAATTTTTTGGCAGTATTTTTCAGCAGTGATTCTTCAACAATTATTTTTTGAATGTAGCTCTCCAACGGTAATTTTAGTGCATGAACAATAATTTTTCAGAAGCAATTCTTCAATGATGACTGTCTTCTTCAACACTAGCTTCAGGGTTCTCTTACAGGGAATTAGAAAATAAAAACTCCATTATTCGTGGCCTCTTCCACAATAACTTAAAAAATACTCGTCATCTGTTTTATTCAGGAAAAATATTACTACCTTATTCTATTGATCGCCTCACGATCGCCGGGCGTACTCCACTTTGTCTTTTTTGTTCGATAAAATACTATTACATTCTATTAATCGCCTCGCGTTTTCCCTACCGGAATACTTTTTCGAAATGGGGAGCGGAGCCCCGGCCTCTGTATCAAGCGATGCACATAGCCTTTATTCATTATTAGAACCACATTGTGTGGCAAAGGCCATTATAAAGATCATACAAACCGGAGCAGCCAAAACAAAACACCGAGCAAAAATGATAACCATATAGTCAGCTCCCCGACGAGATCTAGCAAACACCTAGCTGCCTCTTTCGACCCCGCCCCACGGTCGCTCTCACTGTTGCCACTCGCCAAGAGAAGCTGGAGTGACTGGGCACGGCGGCTCGAACTCAAGCAAAGGGAGGCCTAGAACCGCACAACCTATCCACGGAACGCCACCCACGCACACGCTTCGGATGTCGCCGCCATCACTATCTTCCACCAAACCGTCTTCAGCATGTAGATCAATACGCAGACTCTCACCATACCAGCCACCGACACTATCACGGTGCCAAGTAGCACCACCTCCCTGCACACTAGCCACTCCACCTCTCATGCCTCTTCCATCCAGCGTTGCTCCACAAGCGATGCTCCCAAAAGAGAACGCGACACCGCAGTGCCACCATCGCTCGATCTGGAAGCCAGATCCTAGGGTTTTCCCCGGAGTAGCACGAATGGGTCGACAATAGTCCAACGATGATGCCTTCCTCAAGGTAACGACGTAACACGCTGCCATCGCCCGCCAAGACTGAAGTCAGCTCGATTTTCACCGGCGACTATGACTCCCCGTCTTGTCGCTCGGACTAGACGACGGACCGAGATTCGCCCCTCTAGCCACAAACCATGGCCGGCCACTTCCGGCGAAGGAAATGACCACCACCGCTAAACCCAGGGTCGCTGCCCCGGGCCTCCTCGTGATGCGGAGCCGAAGCCAGGTCCTCCTCCACAGTTTTGCCGCCAGTCCGACGAAGATGACGAATCTGGCTAGACCACACCAGATCCGCAGCTCCGCCGCCTCCAGCCGAGGATGGCCACGACCAGGGGTAGGGGCCTACCGCCATTCGTCCGCCCCCACGGCCGAAGAGCTTCAAGACGAGCCGCCACACGCCATTGATCCCCCGGCAAAGGATGCCACCGTCGCCAGCAGCCCAGGCTTTGCCCTGGCGTTATCGCCATCGGTGCAGCAGGGATGGGGAGGCGAGGGAGGGGGCGAGCGCGGGGAAAGGCCGCATCCCGGTGCGGCGGCGGCGGCACCGCACGGGGATGGGAGAGAGACTGGGGTTAGGGGATGCACCTTATGTTGACTCCACCCCTACCGGAGTACTACGGCCTTCTTCCACAATAACTTTGGAAAAATACTTCATTATCCAACGTCTCTTCTATTCAAGAAAAAATCACTTCCTTTTATTGATCTCCTAATGATCACCCTATGCGTGTACTCGATTATTCTTGTACTTATAATGGAGAAAAATACTCCCTTCTTCTAAAGTGGCATTAGAAAAAAAATACTCCAATATTCTACGCCGATTTTAACCGGGGAATATTATACTCTCTCCGTTCACAAATACTTCGCGTTCTGGGTTTCGTCAAAGTCAAATTTAGTAAAGTTTGACCAAATATTTAGAGAAAAATATCAACATTTATAATATAAAACTATATAGTATTGGAATCTTCATAAAGTATATTTTCATATTATATGTATTTACAATGATGGATATAAATATATTTTACAATATTTTTGGTAAAACTTGACGAAGTATGACTTTGACTAAACCCAAAACGCGAAGTAAATAAAAACAGAGGGAGTACCCCCTTCGATCTATATTAATTGTCGCTAGATTGGATATATCTAGCACTAAAACATGTCTAGATACATCCATTTCAGCGACAATTAATATGGATCGGAGGGAGTAGTACCTTTTGTACAGTACCTTGGAAAAAATGTACATACTCCACAGTCCATCGCCTCTTTTGCCAGGGAAAAATACTATTGCCCTGTCCTTGACCAGAGGGTGTTTGTTTGGGGTGGATCCAAATACACCTCGTCTAAATTCTATAACCATCTATTTGGACAGCTCCGACAGGATACAGTTCTTCAAAATCTTTGGAAATCTAGAGCCCTCCCCAAACTTAAGGTGTTCGCTCGGTTGTTGATGCATGCATGATCGCCTAAATACTAGGGATCTAATGATTCGCAAACAGTGGCATGTGGACTATGGTCCTTGCTGTGTTCTATGTGACTCGCAAATCCTGGAAGACAGAGATCATTTATTCTTTACTTGCACGTTTGCCAAAAAGTGTTGGGATGAGCTGCATATCTCGTGGGGAACATCTAATCGATCGAGCACAAAATTTCAGCATACAAAAACTCTTTTCGCTGGACCTTGTTTCATGGAAGTGGTTATGTGTGCGGCCTGGAATATTTGGAAGGAGAAAAATGGATTTATTTTCCAGAATCAAACTCCCTCTTTTGGTCGTTGGAGAGTAAAATTTCAGAGCGATCTGATGCTGCATCAATTTAAGGTTAAGGCAAACTTGGTTCAACCACTAGTTGACTGGGTAGCATCCCTCTTCTTCTAATTCATGGATTCCTTTTATTTCTTCCCCCATGATGTAAAACTTTTGTAAATTTATTTGTTGTGTGTATATATATAAAATCACACCGTAGGGGATTCCCTTATGGTGAAGTTGTCAAAAAAAAAATACTATTGCCTTCTTCTACGGTAAATTTGTAAAAACACACATGCTCCATCATCCGCTGCTTTTCTGAGTTGGGGAAAATATTACCATCTTCTTTTGTACCAACACTGGAAATAAAAATATTCTGCCGTTTGTCACCTCTTTTATATGGCAAAAATAGTACTGCCTTCTCTACAGTATCTCCGAGAAAAAAAACTTGGGTCCATCGCCTCTTTCATCTAGTGTGCATTATCCTGGCACCGGGCATTGCAGCTACGGTGTAGCGGTCATATTATACTCTTTTCTACCTTATTACTCATTGAACTTTTTCCATACTACGCTCTTTTCGTCGCCTCGTGATCACTACGACTTTTATGTTACTTCAACTGTGCTCCCACAGCAACACCTCTGCATTACATAACCAATCCAGATATTGTAGTACTGCTACATTTGATATTTTAACCAACAATTTAACAGCCAATGGTGCAGCGTGCTCCCGCGCATACCCTACTAGTAACTGATTAATTGATACATGCATAAACCATCACCAAGTTTTTTTTGACAAGTATAAAAAACTTGGTAAAGGCCAAAAAAGAAAACTAAGCAAACCCTTTGCCGAGTGTTAAACTCCGAAAAGGGGACTTGGCAAAGTTCTCTCGGCAAAGCATCTTTACTGAGTCTTTTAGGGCATCCACTATGTTGACAACAAGGCTATCCATAAGCAAAAAGTAGTCAATAAGGAGTTCCACATACATAGTGGAAGCTATCAATAAGATATCCACAAGCTCAAAACCTTAAAGGTAACCTATAAGCTTGTGGGTTGTCCATAAGCAATAGAATGCTATTTTAATTTGTTCTCTCTCTTGCATGTGTGCAACTTTAACCGACACGTGGGTCCAGCTTATAGACAAGTTCAACTAGATACATTGTGGTGCAATCAATTAGCTTGTGGTGTGGTACGTGGGTCCTAGCTTATAGACAAGTTCTTCCACATACATAGGTGATGCCCTTATCCATGGAACTCAACAAAGCCTTTTTTCCTAGTGTCGTACCCGGCAAATATTTTAAGTAAAAAATTATAACGGGTGGAGCGTCGGAACCCAGTGGGTTTGTGACTATAACACTCATCAAAGGTGACTATAACACAGGTGCCAAGTCCTTTTGTCGAGGAGGTGGGAGAGGAAGTGCGTGCAGTGAGCACAAGTCCTTTTGTCGAGGAGGTGGGAGAGGAAGTGCATGCGATGAGCACGACAACGAATCCCCACGTCATCGGCGACGCCTTTGCGAGTTTCCATGACCATCACTCCTAGATGAGATCTTTTTGAAGATTGTCATGCACATCGGTATCTCGAATGGAATGATAGGAGGCAATAATGCACGCATTCTCTTGTCTCCTTCGCACATGCATGAGTTGTCCCATCAAGTCATAGAAGGAGTAGTCTAAATCTTGTCCACGCTCATTCTCAGTGATCATGTTATGCATGATCACACAAGCGTTCATGATATATACATAAGAATATGTTGATCCCAAAACCTAGTTGTTCACAAATAGTTCATCAAATCTACACAAATAGTTCAACAAATAGTGCACAAATCAATACACAGATAATAGAGTCGCATACAACAACAATAAGATGAAACTAGTTGTTTCGTTGGCCATTCCATGACCACCACTCCTCGATGAGATATTTTTTAAGATTGTCACGCAAATCGATATCTCGAATGGAATGATAAAGAGGAAAGAAAGTATGCCACCCTCTCTTGTCTCCTTCGCACATGCACGAGTTGTCCCATCAAGTCATAGAATGAGTAGTCTAAATCTTGTCCACGCTCATTCTCAGTGATCATGTTATGCATGACCACACAAGCATTCATGATATACAGAAGAATCTATTAATCCCAAAATCTAGCCAGTCCTCTCACAATAGCAAATTTCGCTTGCAAAATAAAAAATGCCCTCTCCATATATTTCCTAACTATTGCTTGTGCATTATGAAAATCGAGTTTTTTTGTTACCTTGAGATTTGAAAAGTGGCTTAAAAATGTACACCACCTAGGATAGATGTCGTCGGCAAGACAGTAGCCGTAGTTTTATGTGTGGCCCTTTGCTTCAAACTTCATCGTTGGACCTTCACCCAATGTTATCCGTGCCATGAGTGGTGACCGTTGAAGGTCAATACATTGATGTCATTGCAAGATTCTGACATCCCAAAGAAATCATGTCAAATCCAAGTCTCATGATTGACGACGGCTTCAAGTATAAATTTTTTCATGAACTTACTAAAACTTTTATAATGAATCCTCTTTTATGCCCTGTGAACTGTTCACGCCATGCCACAGGACCGTTCTTCCAACTCGAATGCATGCAATCAACTAATCCAACCATACCTGGAAAACCACAACGCTTCTTGTAATCCGAAAGCCTCACTGTCTTGAGCATTGGGGTCTATCAAGTACTCCTCACCAAACACTCAGACCATTGCAACTGCAAAGTGCTTGACACAGTTGATGTCTTGACTCTCACGCATTGCCAAGTTGTCATCCACAAGATCCGACAGAATACAATATGCCATCATGCGCAACGCGACTGTGACCTTTTGGATGGTGCTATGACAAAGATCTCTAGTGCAATTACTCCTTTGCTCGAAGAACGATCATACCTTTTCACACACTCCGCGATGTGCTCAGACAGTTTGATTGACATCCTAAAACGGTGTCGAAAATAGCGCTCGGGGTAAATGGGATTCTGCACTAAGTAATTCCGTATCAACTTGTTTTGACCTTCAATCCTCTCCCTCCTCAACTTATCCTGAACAAACACAGAACAACTGTGCTGTTGGGATTTCTCCCATGGATCGATCACATCAAATTAGACGAACAATGACACTCGAAAAATCATATGGACAAGACATGTACCCGTATTTTCTCTATTTTTTCTCAATCTCAAGGTGTTACAATCTCATTACAACCTTGTGCATGTATATATACACTCAAGCACCTACTAGGACCAACACCTAGCCGTACACAAACTCCTAGGCTGACAGGGACTGGTACTAGCAACTAACACACAAACTGCTAACTGGACTCAGTTTGCTACTAACCTACAAGAACTCACGTATTGCAAACTTGCCTAGTGCAAATCAACTACAACTTTAACTACTACTACCCCATAGGCACTAACTTGGAAACTAACTATCTTACCGACTCAATGTGTAAACTAACTCAAACTTACCAAGTTGGATTATTTCCAACAAGTGCTTCGGCCGCTTGTTGGAGTGAAAAGACAAAATGAACGTTTGTTGCGCCCTGCTATCTGAGGCTCTTTCGGAAGCTACATTAACATCATCTACAATTTCTTCTAGTAGCCAGCGAGCCTCAATTGTTTTTGGCCCCCTTCCTGGATTTGTGTGCACATTGTCAAGATATTCAGTATCAAATAGGATTGGTCTATGATCTGATTTCTCCATACCACAGTTAACCACAACCACATTTGTGAACTGATTATTCCATGCTTCATTAGGGACAACACGGTTTAGATGTTCCCTAATCATTCATCCACTGCAGGTAAAAGGATCTATTATCCATCCATCGTTGAGCCCACGGTCTTATACCTTCCTTTTCGTGCGTCTATAGTATCTCATTGAAGTAACTCCAAGAAAGATATGCTCGCCATCAAACAATGCATCAATAAAGTTCAATGTTACGCTCTGAGGAAGCACATTTAAATCATTCCGCCAAAACAAAATCAGATCCCTTCTCTTCCTGTCACTCTCAGACAAAAGCATACGATCAAAGCCCATTCTGATCCTCACTCTATCTGCCTTAGTTCTTCCCAGATGCGATTCAGACAGAAAAAACATATCTGGTTGGTATTGTCTCTAGACATCCAGAAGCTCTCAAACTTGTTGCGCACTATTTAGCCCTCGAGTCCGCTGATCCCATGTTTTTCTCGTTCCGCCACACCATTCACTGCCACATTCCTCTGTCACTTTTTATCTTTTACCTCTCGTGTCACACTTGCCAAGTCCTCTGTTGATTGGTCACTATTTATATTTTCTATCAAGTTTATTTATCAACCACGTTTCCCATAGATGGTGGTGATACCCCTCTCCAATAAGCATGTTAATGTTTCCATCTGCACCAACAAGCCCCTTACAAGGTCCTCTCAGCTCATTTTATCAACTTTCGGAGATGGTTCTTTCAGTGAACTTATTAGTTTGTACGAGTTATTAGTTACTTATTAAATTTCTTGTCTCTATAATTGTCCAGTTGGTGCTAGGTAAAATTTTGATGTGCATGTCGCATACATATATATTACTTGAAGACAAATCATAAAGAAAATTGGTAATTTACCTTAAAGTAGCTTGACAAATTGTCATTGGCAAGTGTAATGGCTTAAAAAGGCATTGAATAAGAATATAAATAGTCTTTCATACTGTTACGATCTCACACGGTCAAATCTGGCAGTCATTTTTACATATGAATCTTTGGCTTTACAACAAAATAATACACAATAGTTTTCCCACAAAAGAAATTCCATTAGAAAGCTACAACCTAGCTATCCAAAATAGGCACTTACATCTTTCAAATGTCTTACTTCAAAGTCCAAAATATTTTATTGTAAAACTTCAAATGTTTGAGATAAGAACACTCACAATTTCGAACTTCCAAAATTTTAAATCTGTGTAACTTATTTTACTTCTTTCAGATTCTATGCCTTTTTTCAAGGTACACATGACACGAGAGAAAGTAATTATAAGGTGCTAGGTATCTTTTTGGGGGTGTAGTGATCGATAGGATAGGAGTAGACTTGAGGAAATGAAAACTTTATTTATATCATGCCTACTTATGGTCTCGTGCATAGCCTCCTTTGGTTACATTATTAATTTGCCGTGCAAAATTAACATGGGCATGAACGAATAAAATATTACAAAGTATGACCGGTATTTCACTTTCTTTTGCAGGGAAATCTCGTGGTGATGACTGGCCTACACAGTACCAAATGATTGTAGGAATTTGTATGGGATTGCGATATCTCCATGACAAAAAAATTAATCATTTGGACCTGAAACAGGAAAACATTATGCTAGATGCTCACATGGAGGCTAAAATTACAGATTTTGGCCTATCCAGATTCTTGGATCAAGGACAATCTAGAATTATTACTCAAAACATACGTGGAACATTGTGAGCTAATCCTTCCTCTTGACATCTTTGTTAGTTAAGTATGATTTGTGAAATGGACTTCAAATTAACAATAAATTCAATGCATGTAGGCGCTATATTGCACCAGAAGTCATAGACAAATGTGAATTATCATTCCAATCTGACATGTACTCCTTGGGCATTATTATCATCGAAGTCTTAACTGGGACTAGCATGATAAATCTTGAGAATGTAAGCACATTTTTACTTGACCTTCTAGTCTACTTTGTTGAATCATGTCAACTGTACTCATCCATAAATATATATGATGCATTGACCAGTGCTAGTTTGCTACATCTATAACCCCTCTTTCAGAATATAGATGTTGTTTGACTTTGCACAATCTCTATAATGCAACTTTTTAACTACTTATATTGATTTACATGTAATTAAATAAAATGAAATGTATATTATCATATTGTCACACAAATCTAATGATATTTTTATCGTTCAACCAACATGAGGATTTTCCTAAATTAGTGGTCAAAGGTAAACAAGTTTTAGATGCAAGTAATCACCCTTCACCTTTGGAGATAAAACAAAAAATACACACCCAAACCTCCTGTAACATATAGTGGCGACGCCCGCAACAGCTCCAGCGAAGAAGGCAAGAAGCTTCTTGATCGTCGCTCTCCCGCGAGATCTCTCAAAATCGCCCCTTGGGGGTCGCCCCTCCAACGTGCCACTGCTAATTCCGGACATCTGACCAGTAGTTTGCCATGTGAATAGAATCAATCATGGTGTACAAAATATCTACAAATTAAATAAACATATGTTCCTTATTTGACTAGGCATTAGCCTGATTGTAGGATCAGATACAATAAATAGGACATACGTTAAATACAGTCTTTTTTATAATTTTCTGTTCTTATTGCCTACCCTACTATAAACTGAAAATACGCAGTGGGATGAATCATTAGAGTTATTGGACTGCCCACGAGCACGGATGTGCGCCGAAATAGCTCGAAACTGCACTCATGCAGAAAGAGATAATAGACCGACCATATATGAAGTAATCCATCGTATGGACGAGATGGAGAACATGGCGCCAAAGTCTTCCACCACAAAGCAGGTATGTTTCAATAATCTAATGCCAGGGTTCTCTTAACATCAGTTCAACATTTCGTATGCATCAATCATCGAGTGCTTCAGAGTTCAAACTCAACTTAATGGATGCAGCTGCTCAATACCACTGTGTTCCCTGGGGCAGAGCTGCTCGATGTCTACCCCCTGGAGCTCAGGTTCCTCTTCAAGCGAGGAGAGGATGAGATGTCATGTAGCCTAATCATCACCAACAATACAAATGTGTTGGTCTTATGTATACTTACACCGAAAGACTTTCACCATGGTCTTGAAAGTTACAGGTACTTTCTGACTCCAATGTCCAGTTCAGTTGCCACAGTACGTTTGAAAGCACAAGAGGAGATTCCATCCGACAAGATCGAGTGGGAAATATTGATGTTCATCACAGGCCACTGCGATAGAGAAGTATTCCTTGAACATATGTCAACGTTTCCAATGGAGGAATATGCGACACCTGAGGATGCAATCAAGGGAGTCCCAGAGTTGTTAGGAGGCGAGCTGCACCGGGCGGCCTTGACAGCTTCCGTCATTGTTGGATCCGAGCATCAGGTAGAGGTGCATAAGCATCATCATGGCCAAGAAGAAGAAACTACATATATAAATAAATGGATGGATGTGCATCCCACAGAGCTATGGTGAGTAGATTTTATATATATACTACATAAATATTTTTCTTCATTAACTAGTGTCACACAGGGATTTGCCTGTGATAGCATGCTAAGAGACCTTAGGTATGCCAAGATCGGCATTAGTACATATAAAATTGTTTTCACTCGACCTCTGTTTTGTTTTCTCTTGCTCCTGAACAGGGTATTGTGTACTGGTAGTGATACAATTTACATTTGGGACTGGCAGACCAACGAGAAAGTAGGAGAATTTAATTATCCTCCTAGACCGTGGAATGCCATGTTGGTGGCTAAATTTATTGCTCGAGAAAAATGGGTTGTACTTGGGAACTGGGATGGATCCATCCTTGTCCATACATGTCCAACAATGGATAAAGTTAAGAAATTCAAAGCTGATGGTGGTAGTTTCTATTCATTGTCGGTTCACCCAACTCGTCCATTCCTCCTATCATTAAGTTTTCCCCTCACACTCAAGCTTTGGGACTGGAGCCGCGATTGGTCCTGCACCAAAGTATTTGCCGCCAGGTCGCCTCTGACGCAAGTTATGTTTAATCCCAAGGATACCACAACGTTCGCTACTTGTGGCGAGGATGGTTTGGTCGAGGTTTGTCTTGGTCATAATCTCTCGCTTCTACACTTGCTCGCATGTATGATACTATACTGAAGAAATCTATCTTATTTGTTCTCATTGTCCTTGGATTATAAATACATTTTTTTGCCTCCATGTGCTTGAAAAATGTAGATGTGGACAATTGGTCGTCACATGCCCATCGCCACGACACATAGTCGGGATGGCTGCGCGGGTGGCCAGGTTTTCACCTATACGGGTAGAGGAGACTGCATCGCTTCAATTGACAGCGACTCTAAGAACATAAGCGTAATGGCCACAAACTTAATTTAACTTTACAGTATAATATAAGTGCATACACACATGCACGTAAACAGTACAATAATATGATATTTGTTTCCCCCTTTGTTGTGTCAATCCAGATATGGGATTTGCGGAAAGAAAAACATGTTTACACACTCCATAATGCAGAAGATAAGTACGTTTTCGTTGTTTGCCATCCAACACGTCCAATATTAGTTAGTGTCTCACGGTCCAAGCATCGTATTGAAGTGTGGGACTCCACTACCTACAGGTATATGTATATACATATCTCTCTTCATATATATTGTGATTTAAATTCCGGCCAACAAGGTTACAACCTTCTTTAGCAATCGGCCGACCCTGGAAATGCTTCTACTCGCATAAATATTATGCCACAAAAAAATGTATGCATAAAAGATTTTTAAAAGGTCAAACGATATAAAATTTGACTAAGTATGTAGGAAAGAATAATACCATCTAAAATACAAAATCAGTACCACTAGATTCATCATGTTGTATATTTTCATATGATATATATTTATTAGTTGTGCTGCCAAATATACTAATATTTTTTTGCTAGTTTCTCTACCACTTATTTGAATTGCGCAAATGATATTACTGATATTTTTGTTCTAGTTTCTCAATCACTTACCAGAATTGGTACTGAAAATCTGTTACTTTTTTATAGCAACTTTTGCAAATTGTGCATGATTTAAATTTAAATTTGAAAAGACTAAAATTTATCTAAAACTGCTATTACTGATATTGTTACCACTGTTTCTAAACCTCTGGTCAGAATTATGGAAACGATAACACTCTGAAAATATATTAAAAATCCACTACTCTTTTGTATGGAAAGTTTTCTCAAGTTCCAAAATTACTTTAATATTAATTCAACAAATACCGAAATACGGATCTAACAAAAAGCAGTGAATGATGTTTTGAAAATATTTTTTCAAGCTTTTCTAAAAAGGATGCACATGGTATAAAGTTGGAAAGCTATGGAGCAGGCGCAACATTTTGTTATAGATAGTTTTGCAAATTTCTTATGTTTAAGAGCACAATGCAAATTACCTTATGATGTTTTGTTTTTCAAAATGTTTAAGGTCATGTTTTTTTTCAAAATGGTTGAAGTTCATGTGCAGCAAACATTTTTTACCATGGCCATCAAATGACAAATCGAAATGGTGTAAACGATACTTTATTGGAAATATATGGTTGAGACATAACACAAGGTTTTATATATGATATGGTATTATACCAGGAGACCGAACTAACCATGGGATTCTGGGTTTACAGGCTTAAGAAGGCCTATGATAATTTGGCAAAGGATCCTATGTATGTAGGATTTGCAGGCTCAAGCAGGTATATATTTTTCCTGTTGCATTATTACCTTGTTATCAATAATCCTTATTTCAAATACTCATAAATTTTGATGCACATTTAAATGGGCATTAAGTTGTATAAAACTAACTTCACTTCAATTTTCATACAATATGCATTATCCTTATCCAATTTTATTGTCCAAAAAAATTGTATCCTACGAGTCCAGGAATTTTGCTGTAGATGTATTGGATCTCTCTTGAATGTTGGTTTTGTATTATGAAAAACATTCCTAATCAGGTTGATTTAGATATGAAGAATTACAGAAGGGACATTATATTAGAAAATTATAGAGAAGGATCCAAGTGACAACATATATAGTTGACCTTTTAGGTCTGGCTCTATTATGTTTCTTGTGCTATTTTTTGCATGCCTCATACTTTTAACCTACAATGTTCTCACTTTGAAGGCTCGTGGTCGGATATGGAGAGGGGATATCAATACTTGATATTGATCTAGAATAAGGGCTCGAGCTCAAAAATTCATGCCTAAAGCTAGTGTTATTGGCTGTTTACATATATACCTCCTACGATTACGTCTTAGCAATGTAGTTCAAATATTCAATATATAAACTCACTTGAATAGGCATGCATACCGTGGAACTTCTGGCAAAAAGTTAATGCAGTAACTGCTCCCCACCAGATTTCACTAAAGCTAACATTTTGTGCCATGCACATTGTCGTGGTAGTGGCACCGCAGATGCCATTGATAGGCTAAAGATAGGGCCAATGTGTGCTAGGAGAATCTAGGGAGGGAGAACGTGGTGATTCCACGTACAGATGTTGTTGTATTTCCTCTATCAATGAAGTTTACAAGCGCTCCTCGAGCTATTGGTGAGAAGGAGACTATGTCTCTTACTACCCACAACCTAGCTCTAGAGTTCTACCTTAGACAGAGAAAATGATCGATCCCTCTCTATGGAGGCGCGGTGCTCCTTATATAGGGGAGCCCGGGTTACAATGTTAGGGCACACGTGGCAGCATATTCCCCGAATATGCTCCTCGACTAAAGCTAGATGCTTCTTTATTCTCTTTAACGGCTCGTCCGGGCTTTGGACGTAACCCACGCGTAGTCCTTGCCTTTAAGCGTCACTAGACACGGGCTACGCTATCCGACACTGCCCGCGTCACCTTGGTCGGCCCTGCCCCGCTGGTCCTTCCCTCTCCTTTGCTTCGCTCATGATACAGCTAGCAAAGGCCATCTTTTGACCAGCGGGAGATTCCTTCCTTCTCTTGGAAGCCAAGTTGTAATCCGGTTAGCACACGTCTAATCCGGCTACGAGGGTACCTGCATATTAGACAGATAAACATGGCCTACATACATTTTATGCCGGCAGGGTTAAGGCTAGGGAGATGCCCCACCAGCCGGATTATTCCGTGGGTCGGCCTGCCTTGAGGTGACCCGGCCAGCACTTGCTTTGACTGTGCCGTACTTCGGCTAACTCGGCCTTTATACCCCGGCGTGACCCTACCCAGGGGTATCCCCGCAACATTAGTCCCCGAAGCTGGTGCGGTCTTAGCAACTTTTGTTGGTAAGGCCACGGCAGGTTCCCCTATCCGGACCTTTGCCTCCTTGGCCGAGTTACTCCGTAATCTAGACTTTTTTCTCTTGCGTTCTCTTGGCTCATTCCGAGTTATCTCTCGTTGGCAAGGTCTTGGCTCACATATCCTAGTTACCTTTCCTTCTCTCATACGCTTCCCCACGTCCTACGTGGAGGGTAATCATCACTTTGCCTCATTTTAAGGGTCACGCCCATTTACTGCGCCGGTTACTATTGTAATGTCAGGAATAACTGCTACGCACGTCCCTTCGTAGCAGCACCTTGGTAACCGTAACACCACGTCGCGTCACGGGATCTTTTCCTCCTTGTGGTCCTTGCTGTGGCGGGCGTCTGATTGGCTGGTTTGGTCGCGTACATGCCCGCTGCATGTGGCAGGGCCACCGCAATGGATCCCACTACGTGCCCACACGCGCGGTTAAATAGGGGGTTGGGGGCAATCTTGGGGAGGTTCCCCACACATCGCGCGCTCCCCTGCCTCCTTTCTTCTTCGCTGCAACTCCACCGTGGCACTGCTTCTTCGCTAGTGCAGCGCCGCCGCAACTGCGTCTAGATGCTCCCTGTGACCGCGTCCCCACTTCTGTTCAAGATCTGTGCCACGAGGCCCTACGATTCTAGGTTCCCCGCGACCGTCTACCTCTACTCCGACCTTGTCCTCGAAGACCTCGACCTCACCATGACTGAGGAAGAGGCCGCCGTGGTCGTGCAGCAAGAGGAAGATGAGTCCCGCGAGTGCGGTGGCTGGGACGACGCTTTGTGAAGACGGTTTGGATTGGCTACATGCCACGCGCCGCATCCCCGCCGGTGTTGCCTGCCGCCTTGCCCTCGATGAGATTTCCCCCTCTCCAAATCCAGGGGAGTATGTTGTTTTTCTTTCCCATTTCCAGCGTGGCTTCGGCCTTCCTATTTCCGATTTCTTCCATGACTTTATTTGCACTTATCAATTGCAACCGCACCATCTCCCCGCCAACGCCATTACCTCTCTCTCCTCTTTTGCCTCCGGCATAGAGGGATACCTCGGCCTCTGTCCCTCCATGGAGATGTGGATTAAGTTCTTCGGTCTCCGGAAGAATGTCGTTCCGGATAAAGAGCTTACTCTGGCTGAGAAGCATCTGACCCAATGCGGCGGGGCCTCCATATCTCCCTGCAAGAGGTCCGCCATTCCCCGGGTTACCGAGCTTGAGTCTTGCAAAGGCTGGGCATGGACTTTCTTCTACGTCCGGAACACTACGAACGAGGACCTGATCCGGATCCTTCCCTTCAAGCTCGGAGCCCTGTACACCTCTCTTTGGGAGAGTATTCTGAAGCGACCCACGGCTCTGGTGAATTTGGTTGACCGCCGGATCAAGGAGATTCTCAAGGAGAAGCTGTGGGGGGAGGATATTATGATCACCTTTGTCCGCAGCCGGGTCTCCCCCATGCAGAAACGTGCCTACAAGATCTGCTACTTGAGCGGCCCCCTTGATCCCCACTGGACATCCTCTTTCGAGCTCGATAACTTGGTAGTTTATTGCTGGGTTAAGGCCATCTTCAATGTGGAGAAGGAATTCTCCTAGGCTTGGGAGTGGGGGCTTGCGCCCTACACCCGGGACAACCCTCCTCCAGAGGTAAACTTCTCTCTTTATTGTTTTTTCGGGTCTTCTTTATATGCCGGACAACTCTTTTAACTTGACCCTTGCTACTTTGTTCTCAGCGATTCCTTCAGCAATGACTAGAGGATGGCCAGGAGCTGGCGAGCAAGTGGGTGCCGGATCGTGCCAAGCTGGACGAGGTGGAACCTGGTTCGTAGACTTTCCTGCCTATTCCGGATACCTTCAAACGTTCCTCTGGTAAGGCCTCTTCTTTAAGGGATTGGTCGGATGACGATGACTCGGATGTTGAGGTTCTGGAGGTACTTGACCCAGTACCCAGTATTACGCATATCTGGTTATGTTCGAATCTTCAGCTAACTCGGCCGTTCCGGTCCACGAGGTTCCCCCCATCGCCACGGGTGGTCCGGTCCCTGCTCCCTCCCAAAAGCACGCGGCAACCTCGGCCGCAGCTTCGGAGGCACCGCCGCTCAAGAAGAGGCAGAAGAAGTCCAGGGTGAAAGCCTTGACCAAGCCAGCGGCCAAGAACACGGTCCGAAGGGTGCCCAAACCTCGGGCACCTCCAACCTCGGATGAGTAAGTCTCTCTGTGTTTGCTCTTGGGTCTTTCCCTTTTTGTCTTTGCCTCTTATTTGTTCTTTCTTTCTTCTCGTAACTTGCTGCACTTTTATTTTCCAGAGCTCTTAGGGTTATTCCCTAGAGTGGCTCCGACATTGCCTCTCTGATCTAGAGCAGTCCCTCTCCCACCCGCAACGATGATGTTCGCTCGCTTAGTCCTATTCAAGAGGACTTAGCGGTTGCGCCTGACTAGAGCCCACCTCGCCATGAGGAAGGCAACGTCGGCGTGGGGGGTAGTGGGGCAGCCCAGGATACGGCTATGCCGGATCATCCTAGCTCCTCCTCTTCGGCTCCACTGCCTAGTTTTGAGGTGCCAGTTTCATCGGCACCGCCCCAACCAAGTTCCTCTTCAGCCCCAATCTTTTCTGCACCAGCAGCACCAACAGCACGAGCACCAGTACCAACATCACCAGCACCAGCACCAACAGCGCCAGTACCAGTATCAGAACCAGCAGCATCAGCACCAACAGCACTAGCAACACCAACTGCACCAGCACCAGCTGATACGTCCATTTTGCATCACTATTCTATGTCATAATTCACTGTTATTCATTGATATATTTCGTATTGATAGGTGATACTTATGTTATTTCATATGTTTTTGCATGGTTGATGACTTTTGGAGCATGGACCGTTGCAGCCAGGATTCTGATGGAAAAGGTTCTGTTTGGAGGCAAAATTCACGAAGATCAGAAAATCCGGGAAAATATACGGAAAATCCCTTTTTTCCAGAAGACGAAGGAAGCCAGAAGGGGGGCTGGAGATGGGCCACATGGGGCCCACACCACCCCCTAGCGCGGGCAGCCCTAGGCCGCGCCAGCAGGTGGTGTGGCTGCCCTGGCCCACTCCAGGCTCTCCCATCTGGCGTATATTATCCTCCCGAAACCCTAAGACTCGAGGAGCGACCACAGAAAGATTCCGCCGCCTTTGCGGGGCGGAAAACACCGAGAAGGAAAGATCTCTCCGGCAGACAGATTTCTGCCGGGGGAATTCCTTCCCGGAGAGGGGAGATCGTCGCCATCAACACCACCATCAAGCTGGACTTCATCGGGATCATCATCATCATCACCACCACCATCATCACCATCAGCACCCTCACCACCATCTCCATATTGTTGTAACAATTGTGTTGAATCTTGCATAGTTTATAGGGGAAACTTTCCCGGTGTTGATTACTCTTTGTAGTTGATGCTATTGAGTGAACCATTGAATTATTGTTTATGTTCAGATTGTTATACATCATTATTCCATCTCTGATCATGATCCATATGATGTCTTGTGAGTAGTTTGTTTTGTTCTTGAGGACATGGAAGAAGTCATGTTGTTAGTAGTGGAGTTGTGTTGAGAAAGATTCAATGGTGTGATATTTAAGTTGTGGTGTACTTCTTCTAGTGGTGTCATGTGAACGTCAACTACATGATACTTCACCTATATGGGCCTAGGGGAATGCATTGTGTATTTGGCTACTAATCGTAGGGGTTGCCGGAGTGACAGAAACCTGAACCCCTGTTAGGAAACCATCGCACAAGGGACGTAAGGGTCTTAGAGTTTAAAGCTGTGGTTAGGTTTCTACCTTAATTACTTTCTTGTACTTACGGATGTTTGCAAGGGGTATAATCACAAGTATGCATTAGTCCTTGGAAGGTCAGTACATTAGCACAGGTTCACCCACACAAAACTTAGCAAGCCAAAGAAGATTAATCAACTATATGAAACGAAAGCACTTGACAGTCTTCCCATGTGTCCTCGAGAACGTTTGGTCATCTTAAGTAATACAACCGGCTTGTCCTTTGTTGCATAAAGGATTGGGCCACTTGCTGCATTTATTCCTACTGTCTTTTATTTACTCGTACTTTGTTTACTTGCTTTGTCGAAAAACCCTAAAAATCTGTTTGCTAAGTATTTGCAGAGAATTCCTGATCCATACCACTAGCTAGCACCTTCTGCTCGTCGTTGGGTTCGACACTCTTACTTATCAAAAATACTGCAATACACCCCCTATACTTGTGGGTCATCACCAGCATCAACAGCACCAGCACCAACCTCGGCTCCAAAGCCAGCAGGAGCAACAGCCTCCACCAAGCCTCCAAAAAGCAAAAGTCCCTCTACTGCATCCGAATCTACGGTGTCCGTTGCGGACATCTTCCGGACTCTCAGGCTCCATTCGGACTAGCAGCCTCGGGTCCTCTCTAGTGCTCTGCATCATCCAGCCAGCTCAAGAAAGCTACCGGGCCAGCCAAGGGCATCACTTCCGGGTCTCCCGCTGCCGGATCAGAGGGCAGTAGGCAACTGGTCCTGCATACCAGTCCCGCTGTTGCTCAATCCGCGAGGCGAGAGGCCCATACTAAAGGCTTGGTGACGAGTCACTCTCCCAGTGGCGAAAGCTACAGCCCACTGCTCCTAGAGTATGTGAACAACTGGAACAACACAGAATTTATTGATCCTAAGGATGATTTTCTGGAGAAGTTCGGCTCAGCGGTGTTCAGCGCTCAGATGAACTCCGCCACCAAGGCCATTTGTTTGGCTGGCCACATGATGGAGGTAATATTTTTCTTCTGCTATGGTACTTTATAGGCATGCTTATAGATATATCCCCTAGTCCCCGAGCCTCCGATGGACTAACTTGTTACTCGGTCGGATGCTCCTAGAGAATTTAGTTCACGTCCTTAGCGAATTCAAATAGTGATAAAGTTAGAGCTGGGTTAAGTTCCACTTGGCCCGGATCCTGTAGATTTCGAATATCTACACACCTAGAGCCGGGTTAAGTTCCACTTGGCTCGGATCTTGTAGACTTCGAATATCCACACACCTAGAGCCGGGTTAAGTTCCACTTGGCCGGGATTTTGTAGACTTTGAATATCCACACACCTAGAGCCGGGTTAAGTTCCACTTGGCCTGGATCTTGTAGACTTCGAATATCCACACACCTAGAGCCGAGTTAAGTTCCATTTGGCCCGGATCTTGCAGACTTCGAATATCCACACACCTAGAGCCGGGTTAAGTTCCACTTGGCCCGGATTTTTTAGACTTCGAATATCCACACACTTAGAGCCGGGTTAAGTTCCACTTGACCCGGATCTTGTAGACTTCGAATATCCACACACCTAGAGCCGGGTTAAGTTCCACTTGGCCCGGATTTTGTAGACTTCGAATATCCACACACCTAGAGCCGGGTTAAGTTACACTTGGCCCGGATCTTGTAGACTTCGAATATCCACACACCAAGAGCCGGTTATGTTCCACTTGGCCCGGATCTTGCAGACTTCGAATATCCACACACCTAGAGCCGGGTTAAGTTCCACTTGGCCCGGATATTGTAGACTTCGAATATCCACACACCTAGAGCCGGGTTAAGTTCCACTTGGCCCGGATCTTGCAAACTTCGAATATCCACACACCTAGAGCTGGGTTAAGTTCCACTTGGCCCGGATTTTTTAGACTTTGAATATCCACACACCTAGAGCCGGGTTAAGTTCCACTTGGCTCGGATCTTGTAGACTTCGAATATCCACACACCTAGAGCCGGGTTAAGTTCCACTTGGCCCGGATTTTGTAGACTTCGAATATCCACATACCTAGAGCCGGGTTTAGTTACACTTGGCCCGGATCTTGTAGACATCAAATATCCACACACCTAGAGCCAGTTAAGTTCCACTTGGCCCGGATCTTGCAGACTTCGAATATCCACACACCTAGAGCCGGGTTAAGTTCCACTTGTCCCGGATTTTTTAGACTTCGAATATCCACACACCTAGCGCCGGATTAAGTTCCACTTGGCCCGGATCTTGTAGACTTCGAATATACACACAACTAGAGCCGAGTTAAGATCCACTTGGCCCAGATTTTGTAGACTTCGAATATCCACACACCTAGAGTCGGGTTAAGTTACACTTGGCCCGGATCTTATAGAATATCCACACACCTAGAGCCGGGTTAAGTTCCACTTGGCCCGGATCTTGTGGGTTTCGAATATCCACACACCTACGGCGTGGTTAAGTTCCACTTGGCCCGGATCTTGTAGACTTCGAATATCCACACACCTAGAGCCGGGTTAAGTTCCACTTGGCCCGGATCTTGTAGACTTTGAATATCCACACACCTAGATCCGGGTTAAGTTCCACTGGGCCCGGATCTTGTAGGTTTCAAATATCTACAAACCTAGAGCCGGGTTAAGTTCCACTTGGCCCGGATCTTGTAGACTTGGAATATCCACACACCTAGAGCCGGGTTAAGTTCCACTTGGCCCGGATCTTGTAGACTTCGAATATCCACACACCTAGAGCCGGGTTAAGTTCCACTTGGCCCGGATCTTGTAGGTTTCGAATATCCACACACCTACGGCCGGGTTAAGTTTCACTTGGCCCGGATCTTGTAGACTTCGAATATCCACACACCTAGAACCGAGTTAAGTTCCACTTGGCCCGGATCTTGTAGACTTCCAATATACACACACCTAGAGCCGGGTAAAGTTCCACTTGGACCGGATCTTGTAGGTTTTGAATATCCACACACCTAGAGCCGGGTTAAGTTCCACTTGGCCCGGACCTTGTAGACTTTGAATATTCACACACCTAGAGCCAGGTTAAGTTCTACTTGGCCCGGATCTTGTAGACTTCGAATATCCACACACCTAGAGCTGGGTTAAGTTTCACTTGGCCCGGATCTTATAGACTTCAAATTATACTTACTCTCCCTTTGAATTAATATTGTCTTGTTTCTTTAGATCACCACTAACCGCCGAACTGCTGAGTTCCAGCACCTGCTGGACTCCTACAAAGATATTCGCGCGCGTTATGGCAAGCTCTTAGATGATCACCAGAGGAAGGGTAACTTTCTTTACTCGATACTTTTCACTTGCATTTATTCGAGTTATCCATGATTCGTATTTACTTGTTATCCAAACTATACAGCTGAGGTTGAGGCTGAGAACATTATCAAGCAGAAAAATCTCGGTGAAATCCAACGTATTTTGTCTTATTCATACGATCTTTCTGCGCTCTTTCTTTGACTCGGTAGATATTTATACTTCGGCTCCGCAAAATTAACCCACTATTGCAGTTGCCCTTGAAGACAGCGTATCTATTCCTGATCTGATGACACATTTTGTCGAACAAGCATGCAAGCACCAAGCCGAACAGAAGAAGAAGGATGACGAGATAGCTCGGCTGCGCCTCCAGAACTCGGAGATTACTCGGCTGAACGCCGAATTCTAGAGGCTTAAGGACCTCCACAAATCCGAACTAGATAAGACTAACCAGGAGTTTGTCGAGGAAAAAGAGCGTCTAACCATGCAAATTTCCAAGGACTAGGACTTACTGCAGGAAGCCGACGTAAAACTTATGTCAGTGACCTCGAAATATGAGAAACTCCAGGCCCACAGTGCCAATGTCCATGCCGAGCTTAAGCGTATCCTCTTCTAGATTTCCCGTAAGTTTCTTTCCCTTGCCCGATTTTCATTTCTCCGGATTTAGTGCTTTTTCCCATTGTTTCCTCTGTTCTGTTCTTAGGCAAGTTTCCAGAAGGTGATACTCTTGCTGCTGCTGCTGTAGCCCAATCTCGCGAGCAACGTGGTATTCCCATAGGTCCTGCTGCCGGGTTAATCCCTTACGAGACAGAGGATCTGCTGGTGAGCCTCGTCGCTCGCACGGAGCTGGTTAAGAACTATGGTGTCGATATCATGCCGACGGCAATGCGGATGTTCAACTCTCTCTGGCCCACTGAGCCCACTCCCAAAGGAAATGTTGCTTTTATAGCCAAGCTGATGGAGTGTGAGACTCAGTTGAACCTGTGGCAAGAATCCGCTGCACGAGCCGGGGCGGACATCGCACTGCATTTCGTCCTGTCATGGTATGAAGGAATAGACTTGGGGCTGCTCACTCGCATGTGCACCGGATCAAAGTGGTCCAAAAATCCGGAGTGCGTTGCGCGTCGCAAAGCCTGTGCTAACAAGATTATCCAGTACTCCTTCTGCCATGCTTGGAATGAGGGGCCGAGCTACCTCGATGTATTTGACGATGAAGCTGCTTCTGATGGCGAGGAAGACGAAGGAAGCGAGGGCGAGGCCTCCGAACTTGGCGATGAAGCTGAGGATCCGGAAGATGGTGAGGGAGAGGCCAACCCCGAGGATGAGGCCGAGGCTAACGCCCCGCCCACGAATTCCGAAGTACCTCCACCGTCGGCCGATGATTCGGCTTCTGCCCCTGCTCCTTGAAAACACTTAACCATATTTGTCAGATCCCCGGAATGCCCAGTGAAGATGTATTTAAGTATCTTGGTTTGGTTTTGCTACAATGTGTGACGTTTGCTACTAAGTTTTTAATGTCGGATTATCGTGGGAAAAGTTCCCGAGTTTTCTTTTCTTGTTCTCCCAATTTTTGACTCGACTCGCATCTACATTGATTCGGTTTTTCGACTTACGAGCCCGAGGTTCAAAAAATTCGGTTTTCCATAGTCTAACTGCAGAAAGATCTTATAGCACTTTTTCGCTTCACACAATAAGGTACAGTATAATATTGGCTAGACAGAAATGAACTGGATGTCACCTCTTATAACTAATAAACAGATGATAAATCAAACATTAAAAAAGCAAAGAGTCCTTACCGAACAAGACAAAGCTAAGCTTCCTAGCATCAACTAGTGTCACTGATAGTTCTCCCACAAAGTCCTTATTCCCACCTTGAGTTAATTCAGTCACAACGCCTTGCATTATACCGCTTGCAACAATCTGAATTATGTCACCCGTGACATCTCCTGCAACAGGTCCCATAGCTCCCCCTTTTTCAAAATCAAGGACGGTCGTTTTGGGCCAGATAAAGAGACATGGCAGGTCTTCCGTTAGAAGTTTCACGAGAAATCTAGTGGAGTAGCAGAAATCACAAGTAACTTGTTAGGTCCTGAAACATGATCATACAGGCAATGTAATGTGACTTCAATTAAAATTTGTTGACCACTGAGTTCGGACACCATGACTACAGACATATTGAGTAATCTGGTATTCATATTCATAAAGAGGATAAATTGATATGTGAGTGTGTTGGGAATCTGGGTGCACAGCTATCACCTAGCAGTACAAAAACAGTACTCCATCCGATCCAAAATAAGTGTTGCTGATTTAGTACAACTTTGTATTAAATCAATGACACTTATTATGGATCGGGGGGAGTAACTA
This sequence comes from Avena insularis, assembly GCA_023614405.1. Lineage (NCBI taxonomy): Eukaryota > Viridiplantae > Streptophyta > Magnoliopsida > Poales > Poaceae > Avena > Avena insularis. The sequence goes on from CM042694.1 coordinate 105,393,405, forward strand.
AAAAGTAAATAGATGCGTTAATAGGCATTTCTTAACGTAGCACCACCAGTACGTAACCATGATTCTTCATATATATATTAGATGATAGGGCTTACATTGACAGAACAGGAATTGCTGGTGGAGGCAAGCACCATTTACATGCAAAGAATTTTGAGCACATTGTTAGCAAAGTATCATAATACTAGCAGTTCATGTCATCAAAGGGACACAGAGAAGTATATAAAAATCTCACAGGTCACCGAACACAGAGAAGAATATAAACAAGTTCTTCAAGTCACGAGTTCAGAGCCTCGAGCCACAGCTGGGAAAGAGCCCTCCCGTGCCTATGACCTACGGCCGAGCCCATAACAAATTTGAAGGGATAAGCATCTCGCTAAAAATTCTTTAAAACCCAGCCGGACTAGGAGCAGCAGCAACGCTCTTGTTTATTTCATCTCAAATGGTAGGGCAGGAATTTCCCACCACAATTTTTACTGAGAAATGGTCTAATAGGCAGAGTACAGAAGTCAGAAAGTTCCAGATTCCACTGTCAGTACGGTGTTATAACCTAAATCGGAAGGTGAAACTTTGCAAGAGAGACGACCTGAACATAGCACGGACGAAATTAAGATAGATCATGTATAATGTTGGGAATTTGCGTGGGTCTTGCTGGGTGCAAGATAAAGAAAGCACTAGTAGTACCTGAGTATGGGTGAGTCGTAGATGGTAAGCACCCAGCCACATGTTAATACTCGTCGTCGTCATCGATGTTCTGCTGAAAGAGTACAGTAGGGTGGTTGGGATGTGTGCTGTGTACACTCTTCATACCTGTTGGGTCATGTCCCTCCACATGGAGGTGTGTTGGCAGCCCAACATCAGACCGTGAAGTTCAACACGTTTCAACCGTTGATCGATGTTCGTATCCAACGACTGAGGTGCTCCTTGTGAAAGGAGTAGAAAAAAAACCCTAGCCACCCTTGGTGGTTGTGTGTGTGAGAGTGTGAGCTGAGCAAGTGCGAGAGGGTGAGAGAACATACAAGAACACCACAACCTAGTGAGAAGAGAGGAAGAAGGAGAGGTGATTTCTGTCCAGATTTCTGAGATCTGACCGGTCTGTCTTCAACTGGTGTTTGGAGGTTCAAACGTGCTTGGATTGACTCCAAACTTGGTGAGCTCATTCCTTGTTTTGAGTACTTCGTTCTGGTTAGCTGGTTTGAGAATTGGGTCAGTGTAGCTTCAGATTTGAAAGCGGTTTATTCAGTCCGGACTGCTGCAGTTTCATCACAGAGCAGTTTTAGTAGACGAACAGTTTGGGCAGGAAAATGGTGTCCGATTAACCTGAAATTTGATGTGTATGTTGGGTACTCGTATGTCATCTTGTCTACCAAGTGTGGTGCTGATTGGATCTACGGTTTCAGAGCAGTTTGCTGATTACCGAAGGGGACAGAAACTGAGATACTATGCTTTGCTGTAATCTTTCTCTCAAGTGGTTGTTGTTGTTCTTGCCGGTTGGCAACATGCTGAGTGTTGTACATCTCTAGATGTTCTAGAGAAGACTCTGTGCCCAGGTTGCTCATAGTGAAGCTCGCGTGGACCGGTTGGTCCACACCCGTGGTTTTTTCCTCCTCACTTTGAGGAGGTTTTTCCACGTAAATCCTTGTGCCACCTATGCATGTGCTCATTGTTTTATTTCCGTTGCATATCTGTTGATTGAAACTATCCTCGGAGTTCACCGCAGGCAGGAGCGGGGAGGTTGTGCATCCTCTTCCCTCCATCAACAAGTGGTATCAGAGCTGAGGTTCATTTTTGTATTCAGTTTCAGAGCAACGTTTGTTTTGGGATGATTGCATTTTCTTGTGGTGAAAGATGGAAGTGAATACCAACAGAATGATTTTTATTTGATTGGTACAAATTATCAATATTGGAGGTGCAAGATGAAGGACTTGTTATATGTGAAGGATTACCGGATGCCGGCATTCTCCACTGAGATGCCCAGTGATATGAAAGATCAGTAGGAGGTACTTTATCTCCAAGATTGTGGGTTCATCCGACAATGGGTGGATGACAATGTTTTGAACCATATCATTTAAGAGACACATGCACATACGTTATGGCAGAAATTGGAGAAGTTGTATGCCCGCAAAGAAGGTGCCAACAAGATGTTCTTGATCAAGAAATTAATGTGTTTGAGGTACAAATAGGGCACTCCAATTGCAGACTATGTAAATGAGTTTCAGGGCATTATAAATCAGCTATCTTCAATGGGAATTACATTTGAAGATGAAGTACGAGCCTTGCTTCTACTTGGCTCATTACCGGACACTTGGGAGACCTTTAAGGTCACCGTGTGCAATTCAGCACCTAATGGAATTGTCACTTGGGACCTTGTGAAGACCAAGCTACTAAATGAATAGTCTAGAAAAATTGCTGATAACGACGGTTCTTCCTCACATTCTAAAATGTTAGTGACCGAGTCATGGGGGAAAAGTAAGAGTAAAGGTCCGAGTAAGGGAACAGAAAGAAGTAGAATCAAATCAAGAGGCAAAGACAAGTATGTTGGTGTTATATGCCATCACTGCCGTGAGAAGGGCCACATCAAGTGGCATTGTGAACAATAGAAGAAAGACAAAAAAGAAAAAGAAGAAAGTTCAGAAATAGACCGACAATGACAGTGACAATGAGGGAGGCCGAATTGCTACGGTAGAGGAGATCATGTTTCTCATGAATGAAGAACATGATGGCAGTAGTGTTTCCACCATTGAGGAGAGCATCACTTTAGTTTCTGATAATACCATCAGCCTTGCAGATGGTGATGAGATGACTTGGATTCCGGACAGCGGTGCTACCATACATGCTACATCTCGTGGAGAGCTCTTCACCAACTACACAGCAGGTGATTTTGGTATTGTGATGATGGGAAATAATGATAGAGCAAAAATCATTGAAAGAGGAGATGTGCACCTAGAGACTGAAAATGGTACGACACTAGTCCTCAAGTCGATGAGGCATGTTGAGGCCCTTCGGCTCAACATTATCTTAGTTGGATTGCTTGATAGAGATGGGTACTTGAGTAGATTTGGAAATGAACAGTATAAGCTCAACAAAGGAAATCTGATTGTTGCAAAAGGTAACATGGTTTCAGTTTTGTATCATGTTCATGCTAAGCTTTCTTTAGCTTGTGTCAATGCATTGCAGAAAGAGGATGCTTGTGCCCTATGGCACAAGAGGCTTGGGCACATGAGTGAGAAGGGGATGACGGTGCTAGTGAATAAAAATATGTTGAAAGGTGTGAAGGGTGTTCATATCAAGAAATGTTCAGATTGTCTAGCGGGGAAGCAACACAGAGTTGCGTTTAAGAGTCGACCTCCTCACAAGAAGTCGGAGGTGTTAGACTTGATACATTCCGATGTGTGCAAGATGTCGGTGAGGTCATTGGGTGGATCAAAGTATTTTTTTCACATTTATTGATGACTTTTCCAGGAAGGTTTGGGTCTATGTTTTGAAAAACAAACATCAAGTACTAAATATGTTAAAGCAATTCCAAGTCTCGGTTGAGAGAGAAACTGAGAAGAATATCAAGTGCATTCGCACTGATAATGGGGGAGAGTATATTGGACAATTTGATGCCTATTGCAAGGAGCAGGGAATTAGGCACTAATTTACTCCTCCGAAGACACCACAGCTAAATGGTTTTGCTGAGAGGATGAACAGGACAATTGTTGAGAGAGTTAGATGCTTGCTATCGAGTGCAAAGTTGCCTAAACATTAGTGGGTGAGGCTTTGTTGACTGCAGTTTATCTTATTAATATCTCACCAAGTTATCCGTTGCAGGGAGATGTTCCAAACAAGGTCTTTTATGACAAGGGCGTCTCGTATGAGCACCTGAAGGTTTTTGGGTGCAAGACCTTTGTTCATATCCCTCAAGATGAAAGGTCAAAGCTTGATTCAAAGACACGACAGTGTATATTTCTTGGCTATGGACGTGATCAGTTCGGCTATAAGTTGTATGATCCAATAGCAAGAAAGGTTGTGAGAAGCCGTGATGTTGTGTTTGTTGAAGACAAAACAATTGAGGATATTGTGAAGACAAAGGTGCAGGCTCCGGTGCAAGTTCTGGTGCATGTTCCTCCTCGAAATCAGCAGCAAGACAGATCCTGCAGATTCAGTTGAAGAAGAAGCTAAAGATGATGATGCAGAACATGTGCAAGGTGATGCACATAGTGGTACAGGTGTGGATGCTCCCCAGCAGCAAGAGTATGATGCTGAAGAAGATGATCATGATCAGCAAGCACCTGACTCAGATAGTCCACCAGCTGCTCCACACAGACGGTCTAGCCGAGGCCGTGTTCCTTCCACCAGGTATGATTCATACCAATATGTGGTCTTATTGTTTGATGGTTCAGAACCTGTATGCTTTCAAGATGCAATGAAATATGAGAACAAGGAGTGGAATAAGGCTATGCAAGAAGAGATAGATTCCTTGCATAAGAATCATACTTATGAGCTGGTGAAGTTGTCCAAGGGCAAGAAAGTTCTAAAGAACAAGTGGGTCTACAGAATCAAGGAAGAAGAGCACACATCACATCCAAGGTACAAGGCCAGGCTAGTTGTAAAAGGATTCATCCAGAGAAAAGGTATTGACTTTGATGAAATATTTTCTCCAATGGTGAAGATGACATGAATCCGAATGATCCTTGGCATGGTAGCAAATCTCAACTTGGAGGTTGAGCAAATGGATGTGAAGACAGCTTTCCTTCATGGAGAGTTGGAGGAAGAAATATACATGGAGCAGCCTGAGGGGTTTCTTGTTAAAGGCAAAGAAGACTATGTGTGCAAGTTGTAAAAAAGTCTCTATGGCCCGAAACAACCACCGAGACAATGGTACATGAAGTTTGAATCTGTCATGGCGGAGCAAGGCTACAAGAGGTGTAGCTCAGACCATTGTGTATTTATCCAGAGGTTCTCAGATGATGATTTTATCATGTTGTTGCTCTATGTGGATGATATCTTGATTGTTGGCAAGAACGTATCAAGAATTGCTAGGCTAAAGAAAGAGTTGAGCAAAAGTTTTGCCATAAAATACTTAGGTCCAGCAAAGTGTATTCTCGGCATGAGAATTGAGAGAGACAGAAAATCCAACAAGTTGTACTTGTCTCAAGAGAAATATATTGAGAAGGTACTTCAGAAGTTCAAGATGGACAAGGCAAAGGAAGTGAGATGTCCACTCGCAGCTCATTTCAAGTTGAGTAAAAAGCAATGCCCCACCAATGAAGAGATGGAAAAAGAAATGAAAAAAAGTTCCTTATGCTTCAGCGGTTGAGAGTATGATGAATGCTACGGTGTGCACACGGCCTGACATTGCTCAAACGGTTAGTACTGTGAGCAGACTTATGTTCAATCCAGGAAAACCACATTGGGAAGCCGTGAAGTGGATTTTGAGGTATCTCCGGAGCAACACTAATATGAAGCTTTGATTTGGTGGTAGTGAGCCAAGCTTTGCATATTCAGATTCAAACTTGGCTGGAGATGTCGACAGAAGGAAGTCTACTTCAGGTTATTTGATTACCCATTCAGGGGAGCAGTGGCATGGCAAAGCAGGTTGCAAAGTGTGTGGCATTGAACACAACTAATGCCAAGTTCATTGCAGTAACTGAGGCGAGCAATGAGCTATTGTGGCTGAAACGATTGGCTTGTGAGCTTGGTTTTGAGCAAGACAAGTATGTGTTGTTTTGTGACAACCAAAGTGCCATTCACCTGAGTAAGAATGCAAGTTTTCATCCGAGGTCGAAGCATATTGATGTTCGCTATCATTGGATTCGAGATGTGCTGAATTCTAAGCAAATGTAAATTGAGAAGGTGCACACAGATGACAATGAGGCTGATATGTTGACCAAGGTGGTGACAAGAGGAAAGCTTGAGGTATGCCCTCGGCTCGCCGGCATGACTGTCGGTTGGCAGTGAGACCCTCCATAATGTCAGGAGGGGGAGTTTGTTGGGCCATGTCCCTCCACATGGAGGTGTGTTGGTATCCCAACATCAGCCCGTGAAGTCCAACATGTTTCAACTGTTTATCGATGTTCATATCCAATGGCTGAGGTGCTCCTTGGGAGAGGAGTAGAAAAGAAAAAACCCTAGCCACCCTTGGTGGTTGTGTGTGAGAGACACTTCGTGTGTGAGAGTGTGAGCCGAGCAAGTGTGAGAGAATGAGAGAACACACAAGAACACCACAACCTATTGAGAAGAGAAGAAGAAGGAGATGTGATTTATGTCCAGATTTCTGAGATCTGACCGGTCTGTCTTCAAACTGGTGTTTGGAGGCTCAAACGTGCTTGTATTGACTCCAAACTTGGTGAGCTCGTTCCTTGATTTGAGTATTTCGATCTGGTTAGCTGGTTTGAGATTTGGGTCAGTGTAGCTTCAGATTTGGAACCGGTTTATTCAGTTCGGACTGCTGCAGTTTCAGCACAGAGCAGTTTTGATAGACGAACAGTTTGGGCAGGCAAACGGTGTCCGATTGACCTGAAATTTGGTGTGTATGTTGGGTACTCGTCTGTCAGCTTGTCTACCAAGTTTGGTGCTGATTGGATTTGTGGTTTAAGAGCAGTTTGCTGATTACCAAAGAGGACAGAAACTGAGATACTATGATTTGTTGTAATCTTTCTCTCAAGTGGTTGTTGTTGTTGTTGCCGGTTGGCAACATGCTAAATGTGTTATACATCTCTAGATGTTCTAGAGAAGACTTTGTACCCAGGTTGCTCATAGTGAAGCTCGCGTGGACCGGTTGGTACACACCCGTGGTTTTTTCCTCCTCACTTTGAGGAGGTTTTTCCACTTAAATCCTTGTGTCACCTGTGCATATGCTCATTGTTTTATTTCTGCTGCATATCTGTTGATTAAAACTATCCTCGGAGTTCACCGCAGGCAGGAGCGGGGAGGTTGTGCATCCTCTTCCCTCCCCCAACAATACCGGCCTTAAAACTGCTACAGTCAACAAACGAGTCTGGGCAGATTCTTTATCCCGAAATTAAAACCATCAGCTAGTGCCTCATTTCTACACGATTGTAGCATAACAACAAGTATTTCTAGGTTGGGCATGGAACCTGCTGCGAACTTCAGATATATTCCTTCTTGGTCTGTACAATATCGGAACTTCGTCAAGTATGGGAACCCAACTTCACCACTGACTGTCAGCATTATACCTTTAGAACCATGGTATCTCGCTTCTAGTTCCAGCTTGAGCAGAGCGGGTAAGCTTCCAAGAATGCAGAGATCACTCTGTGTCATTCCCTTCACTTCAATGCGTAACTCTTGAAGGTTGACAAGTGAGCGCATCCATTCTGGAACATGCCGGACCAGCGAATCAATTAATATGAGCTTCTGGAGGCTAAGCGCAACAGGGCACGAAGTCCCCAATGGTAAGAATGTGCCCCCGTTTCTTATTTTCAGATAACAAAGCTTGCCCAGCAAGACAAAGTCACAAAAAGAAGAAGCAGGAAGTCTCCGTGCATGTTCATTGACATCAATGAACAACTTCCTCAGTTTCCTTAGCTGTCCAAGTTGTTGCATGTAGTTAAGACTTTGCAATGAAAAGTCGACCCATTTCAACACCTCAAGTGCTTGCAACTTCCCAATTCCATCAGGAAACCTAACTTTGCGATCAGTCAATAGATGCACCAATTTCCCTAGATTTACAATACTTGCTGGCAGTTCCCATATTAAGGTGTCTCTTAGATCTAACATCTCTAAGCACCGTAGACACCCGATATCTCCTGGGAGCTCAGATATTCTTGTTCCTCTTAGGTTCAGGTACCTTAGATGAAGCAACCTCCCTATATTTTTAATATGGTGTTCGATGTTTCCATTGTAAGGGGAACCCCAACATCCAAAATCTACAATACGCAAATGCCTGAACTCATCCAACCGAGAGATTCCCCCTGACTTCCCAAAAACATTGAGTGATCGGGCATGGGACAATACACTCCCACCCTAAAAAGAATTCTAAACAAGTAATCTATACCGTGCAGCCATAGCAACACCATTGACCATATAAAATAGACAATATTGCATTGAAAGAACAAATGTTTGATAAGCTAGAAAACATGTGAATAAGAGAAAACTAACAATTTTTTTGTTTCGCTTTTTTTCCATGTCATCGATTATCCTAGGTGCAAATTTTAGATAGGTACGTTTCCTAACAATGATGTATGCCATATCCTCTTAAAACGAATTGAGATTAAGTGCAACTAGCAATGCTAAAGGGTTTTTCATCTAGTAACGCGGCATAAGCCAAAAGGTACTGGCCGGATAACCCGCGCGCACGGTCCGGGTCAATAGAGCTTTGAATAGAGCGATATAGTATGAATTATATATCGACTTTTTTTTTTTGAGGGTATTATATATCGACTTGGTAGAAGCGAGACGTACTACTAAAATAACAAGTACTACTAGTATATATCAAGCACACAGACTTGGAGCATTGATGACCGTGAATGGCAGGTCATCTTCAAGCTTAATTAATTAAGAGGTTTAGGGAGCAGCGACCTTATCTTACTTAACCTAGAGTAGCTAGCAACGTACGTGGTGGATAAGACTTGGGTTTACATTTTAAATTAGGAAGAATGGCTCGAAACTAGCTAGTTGGGCAGGTACTACTAGAAGGCAACGATCGATGTGGGGGCATCCATTCTTCCCACACTTGTCTTCCACACACCCAGAATCCGGAAAGCGAGCACTCCGAAGACTGGAATCATGGAGGGCGTGATCGTGAGTGCTGCGACGGGGGCCTGGAAACCCGTCCTGGGAAAGCTGGCCACCTTGGTGGGCGATGAGTACAAGCGTTTCAAGGGTGTGCGTACCGAAATCAAATCTCTGGCTCATGAACTTGCGGCCATGGATGCTTTTCTCTTGAAGATGTCCGAGGAGGAGAATCCTCATGTGCAGGATAAGGCATGGATGGCGGAGGTGCGGGAGCTGTCCTATGACATGGAGGACTCCATTGATGACTTTATGAAACGTGCGGGTGACAAAGACAATGAGCCAGATGGCTTCATTGACAAAATCAAAAGTTCGCTGGGGAAGATGAAGGCTCGTCGTCGGATTGGCAACGAGATCGAAGACTTGAAGAACCAGATCACCCAGGTGGGTGAGAGAAATTCAAGGTACAAGGCCCGTGAAACCTACTCCAAGACCATCAATTCAACAGTTGACCCTAGAGCTCTTGCTATCTTTGAGCATGCGGCAAACCTCGTCGGAATTGATGAACCAAAGAGAGAGGTAATAAAATTGTTGGCACAAAAGGATGGGGCTGCGTCGAAACAAGATCAAGTGATAATGGTCTCCATAGTTGGATCCGGAGGAATGGGAAAGAAAACTCTTGCAAACCAAGTGTATCAAGAGCTCGGAGAAAGTTTTGAGTGCCAAGCTTTCTTATCAGTATCAAGAAATCCATACATGAAGAATATTCTCAGAACTATCCTCAGTAAAGTAAGCAACCAACGTTACGGTGATACAGAGGAAGGAAGCGTGCAACAACTGATTATGAAAATCAGGGATTTCCTCCTAGGAAAAAGGCACGTACTACCTCTATTCCTTCTATTATTTTCAGTTGTCCCCTTTTAATGTATTAAATAAATTATGTAGATATGTCAAATGGGTATATAATACTATTAATATTATTGAAGGCATACTTACATATAGATTTATGTTTATAATTTTTTGCATATGTAAAGGTCAAATGTTCATGCCCAAAACATTAAACCATAGGTCCTCACTTTATGATTTATGATATGTTTTCCTTTTTTTATTTTTGTTATCTCTAAAAAACAAAAATAAAGGAAAAATATATCAGATGGACGTCTTTGGAGTGGTTCGGCGATTTCTTTTCCATCGGATCACGATACTTAGTGTTTACCATATCCGAATAAGCACCAGTGTTTAAGTAAAGCTGTTTAGATAGTTAGTAAGATGCTAAGTAAGAAGTAAAGTAACCTCCTCACGCCATCAAAGTAAGAAGCAAAGCTGAGAGTTAGTAAGATACTAAGTAAGAAGCAAAACTGTTTTGAGAGTTAGTAAGACGATTTTTTTTCCTTGAACACCAATGCTTATTTAAAAATTGAGGACCTATGTTTTGAGAGTTAGTAAGAATATAGGCCGTGTGCATCAACCAATGCAGAGACCGGGGTTTTAACCCTTTTAAAAAAAACCAATGCTTATTTACAAAGAATGTGCTTAATTACACACCTCTCTTATCCAAATAAGCACTAGTGTTTAGGCAAAACTGATTTATTTTTATAAGTACCTTGGATTGTATATGGCCTAATCCTCACTTAGTATTTCATACTCGCAATAATGCCCACGTCCTCATATATACTACTGTGGCTCACTATTCATTTGAAACTCTCCTCAGGATAAAACGTAAACTCTAATGTTATATTGATTTCATATTGTAGGTGTTGACACGTTTCCTATATAATTTCCAAATATAATTAATTAACCCAAACAGAGGGTAATTTAAAATAGAGTATATTTGTGATTTAGTCCGTTTTCAGGAAAAATCAACCGTTATTTGGATCCAGAGCTAGATTCATAATTCTCTGCTATGTATCACCTAAGATACACCTCTCCAAGACTAGCCAAGATATTTATCATCATATTTGGAAATATGTTTCCATACGTTGTTTGAATTGTTGTATCCTTGAACCATTCTTAATGATTTATAGGCCGTGCTTTCTATTTCAACTGCCGGTTGAATGTGTGTTCTCCATGATGTGGCAAACTGACTTGGATGAACACTTGTGTTAACTTATTTTATGTGATTTTACCAGTTGTGTTAACTTATACTCTCTCCGTCCTAAAAAGCCTGTTGCAAGTCTAAATTCGGACATTCGAATTTAGACCAATCTGCAATATCGTTTTTAGGACGGAGGGAGTATTTATCCTTTTATACTATCAATGGTCAGATTTTACTTAGTTCGGTTTTCTATCTTTGTGTACATTCTTTTATTATAGTCACACTCATATCATTCATAAATTCATATGCAGGTACCTTATTGTTGTTGATGATGTATGGGAATTTGATACATGGGCTGTTATTGAGCGTGTATTCCCTACTAGTTCTGGTAGTAGAATAATCAAAACTACACGTATGAAGGACATCGCTCATTCCTGCTGTTCATCATTTATTGGACATATTTACAATATAAATCCTCTTTGTATGGAGCATGCGAGACTGTTATTTCACGGAAGACTATTCAACTCTGAAATGTATTGCCCTTCAAATCTGAAAGAAGTTTCTCACAAAATATTGATAAAATGTCAAGGCTTACCTTTGGCGATCATTGCAATATCTGGTCTGCTGGCTAACACTGAAAGAATAGAGCATCTTTGGAATAAAGTGGAAAATTCAATTGGTCGTGCACTTGAAAGAAATCACAGCGTGGAGGGAATGATGAATATTTTGTCACTTAGTTACTTTGATCTCCCTCCGCATCTAAAAACTTGCCGACTATATCTCTGTGTTTTTCCAGAAGACTGTCATATTGGGAGGAAGAGCCTAATAAGACAATGGATTGCTGAAGGATTCATTCATAAAGATGGTAGATATATGGGTAGAAGAGTTGGGAGAGAGGTATTTTAATGAGCTCGTCAATAGGAGTTTGATCCAACCCGTGGAGAAGGATAAGTATGGTAAGGTGAAGTCTTTCCTACTTCATGACACAATTCTTGATTTCATCACATCCAAGTCCATTGAAGAAAACTTCGTTACTTTAGTTGGTGTACCGGATCAAACTAGCAGGACACACGGCAAAGTTCGGCGTCTCTCTCTCCAAGCTGGCAAGCAAGAAACAACTATCCTATTGACAGGCTTGGAATTGTCTCATGTCCGGATAATTTTGGTTTACCGTTATTCAGGGGAATTACCTTCCGTAGATAAGTCGAAGCATTTGCGTGTTCTGGAATTTCAAGGTTGCCGCCAGTTAGCGAACCGTCATCTTACAAATGTAGGGAAGTTGTTTCAGCTAAGGTATCTGAACGTAAGTTATACAAGATTAAGCGAGCTACCAGAACAAATCGGATATCTACGAAGCTTAGAGATGTTGGACATAAGAGGAACCAGTGTAAACAAACTACCTGCATCTATTGTTAATCTTAGAAGATTGGTCTATTTCCTTAGTAGCACTGGTGTGATATTTCCTGATGGAATTTCCAAGATGGAAGCATTGGAGATCTTGAAACGGGTTAGTGTCTTCAAGCAATCAGTTAACGTTCTGCAAGAAGTTGGCAAGCTAAAGAATCTGCGAAAGTTAGCCCTTGATTTTACTGGTGGAGAAACAGGATTCGGAGAGTGCAAGAGAGCTATTGCATCTTCTATTCATGAGCTCTGCACACGTAACACTGGACTTTTGACTATTTCAAAAAATGAATGCATATTCTTAGCAGAAGCAAGTGGTCGTGTCATACCTGATAAACTTATGGGTAAGGTGATGCAAATTCCAAATTGGGCTGGCTTTCTTGTCAACCTCCAGGACTTGCACCTTGAAGTAATGAATGTCGGGCAGGAAGATCTCTGCATCCTTGGAGGCTTGCCAGCCCTGCTCACTATGAGGGAGTTATATTATCAACAAGTAACATTTGGAGCAGGATCCATGCCCAAGCTAGAAAAACTCGAGATTGAATTCAACGCAGCTGAATCGGACTCTCTCAGTGGTGATGCTTTTGATTTCGGAATAGAAAACCTCCGCTGCATCCTTACTCTCACATGTAGAGTTCGTGGCTGCCTCGATAGCGTTGTTGTAGCTGCAAAGGCTGCCTTGGAGAGAACAGCCAGGATACATCCCAACAACCCTACTCTACTGATTGCATAGACACATGGTGCTGCCATCTGAGGTACCTTAACTCAATCTCAACATTATAGTATAGTATGTCACTCTCTCGAATATATGATCATGTATGCTATCTTTTCTAGCTTGAGGCACAACTTCGTACGCTGCCAGGTGTTAGCTTCAATAATCAACCACTTTGTTCCTGTTATAGAGATCAGTTCATGAATCATTTCTTGTTCTCTCACTGATGGGAGGTTGAATTGTCTTCCTCCTTATGCCTTGTTTAGTCATTCATGTTTTTAGTTTCTAGAGACTGTTATGATGTCCTTTGGTCTGTAATAAGGTATAACCATCGTTGTTGAGTAGTGGTACTGTGGTGATGGCTTTTTGCCCCGTAGTGGGTGTTCGGAGACGACCACTCAGCAGCGGGTTTCCCATCTCCTCTTTATTTTATTTGTGACGTACTTCCGTTATGCTACCCTGGATGGAAAAAAACTCAGTTTCTTTTGATAGGTGTGTTGAACTTACTGCTGAGACACCAAATGTTTTTCATTTGTCTGTAAAGGACATGATTCTTGTTCTTTTGGGTACGTAATTACCAATTCTATCTTTACCTAAACTTTCTTTTTTACTATTTTTACTAAACCTCAAGTTAATTGTTGTATCGGAGTATATGAACAGGTGCACTGACAGAATCATGCCAGCAGTTACTTAAACTTGCTACTGTAGTGTCACCATGTAGACGTTTTGTGTTGGATTAGTTGCATTTGCTGCCAGAGTGATTCATACACTTTTGTCTTGATGCATTGGTGTCAGTTCTTGTGAACACCTGGTCCTGTACAACTTAGGATAATTTTGTTCGTTATTTAGTCTTCCTTAACTTAGTCGTGCATTCTTTGTTATCTCCTTCAGCAAAGTTCTGTGGCTAGCTGAAAGTTCCCCTGATAAAATGATAAGTGATGCTGCTATTCCTTAATCTATAAAGTCATGGCTTCGCTCGAAAAAGGAAAAGAAAATTCATTTCGCAAGCTATAAACAGGGAGGAAAATTTCTGCCACTGTTATTCTAGATTCCAAGACAAAACACATCATAAGCCATCTCATTTTTCGATGGCTTGGATGTTGTTATATCTGCTTCGGTTCATTGCAGTTTACTATACACTTATCTACGATGATTTGCGGTATCTCACTCTGTAATGTCTAGTACCAGATGGTTATTACGCTGCGATGTCTGACATTAGGATGGAGAAACACTCTTTTAGTGAATCGACTGCATGAGGATCATCCTAACGGTCTTGGATATCAAAGTTACTGCACCATGACCTCCAAAACATTTGCAACAAAGTTTCACCATCTGATTCATTTATGCTACCACCGTTCTCTGGTTTTGCTACAATAGCGTAAAACTTTTGTTACGAGGACTCCGACGAGGTTTTTCCTGGCGAGAATCTCCGGCAAATTCGGATTTGCGACATTAGGACTGTTTTTTGCTACACGGCCGCTGGCGAGGATCTCCAGCGAGATGCAGTCTATTTTTCTATTTTATAGGCCGAATCGTTTGTTGGTACATGTAGCAAAAGCGGGACACATTGTAGCAAACTCGATTCGTTTGTAGCAAAATCTGGATTAGACCCTGTTTTGGGGACACGTGTCGGCCTAGGGACCTGGGAGATCGGGGGAAATTATCCCGGAGGATGCCTAGCCTTGAGAGGATCCGATGGCGGACAAGCTGACCACGAGATAGAATGAGTTTGTGGTTTGCCACAAAATAGAATTTGCATTATGGACAAGTAATTCAGGACGGAAGGTTATCTCCTTCTGCAAGTGTGCTTTCCTTGCTTATAGTACTCTCTCCGTCTAGAAATAAGTGACTTGCTTATCTAGACATGTTTTAGTCCTTAGATACATTTAAATGTACATAAAGTCAAGTCAGTTATTTCTGGACGAAGGGAATAATTTTTACCTTATGAAGTGGTAGCCTTTCCACCATTGCACGTTACAGATTGTTTTTTTTTTTTCAAAATTAGCTTAGCCTCATCATCTAGCCCGTTTAGAGATTTTTACAATGTGGATTGGCCGCACCTTCCAGGCCCATTAAAGATTCAGAAAGCAGCCCATCTACCGTCACGGCAGTCTTTTATTTTTTCCGTGCCATTTTCTGCACAAAAGAAAATCCCGAAATGAGATGCAAAAAATGGAGATGGGAGGTATCGATCCCCCTGCCTCTTCAGATGCAGTCTGAGCGCTCTACCATTTGAGCTACATCCCCATTGATATAAATCGCATTTTTTAAACAAATTAACATTTGTAATGAAGGGTTGATACCAAGTAATAATCCATTCAAGAACTGGACGGTTGCCTTCTTCCATACAAAAAAAAATAGGATATACATATCACCAACGAATTACAGTCAGCAAGGGCAAGAAAAAAACAGCCTCCAAAAAGATGATTACGCTGCTATACGGAATATACATTTCCCAACACGGCCGCCAAAAAGAAAGAAAAATCCTCATCTGTCGATTGTCGAGTGGGAAAACACGTTGGACGCCCTCTCTAGTCGATGAGATGGTGATCGTGCTAAGGGTTGAAGTAGCCTGAGCCACCAATGTTGGAGGAGACGAGCAGCATCACGCTGGTTATGGCAGCAAGCCACACCAGGGCCCTATCTGTAGCACCAAAGGCAAATAAGAAATTATCACAAATCATCTCCTGATCAGCATGAACATACCCACAGAGCAAACAGGCAAAGTTCTCATGGGATCCAGGGAAAAAGATTGCTCACCTTCTGAGCTACTGGGCACGGTCCCCTCATCGACGACGATGGTTTTACCAACCTCGACACTATCACCGACCTTAGCTTGCTCGACCTGCTCACTGAAGCCCGAGATTCGGGTCTCGGCTGACGACACGATGCCCTGGAACTCCTCGCTCACAAGCAGCGCGGCCAGCAGGTCCATGAAGGTCTCCCGCTCGTTGCCACTGAAGTCACCCTGCTGCTTGGCACCGCTGTCGATCCGGACGTAGTCGAGCACGTCCTCGTCTGAGATGTAGCCTGCAGCGTACTCGGTTTTCACCCCTTCGTCTTCTTCGTCCTCGACATACGCTTTGTATGTGAGCCGGAGGAGGACTTCGCCGGATGACCGCTTCCCAAAGAAGCCCCACCCTCCGTATAACGTCACGATCTTGTCAGTAGGTACTGTATCTTTGAGTGAGCTTAGATCAACCTGGAAACAGAACATAAGAACGGAAACTCAACTCACTAATAAAAGCTTACCAGAAGAGAGTTGAGCATATCGAACATTTGAACCAGCAAACAAATAAATAGGCAGATTATGCAAAGAAATAGTGTAGTAAACCCCCACAAGGTTCTATGCTCCAATATATGTATTTTGAAAGAGGAAAAAAAGAGAAATGTAGATGGTCAAACCTTACCTCTCCTGTACCGATAGTGATGTCAGTCAGACCAACTGAATCCTTCACTTGAATACACAACTTTTGTTTGCGAGGGTTTGTAACTAGCATATGGAAGTCCTGTTTCATGTGAAGTGTCTAGTTATAAGCATGGTATCTCATACAAGTAGATTTCATTAAAATGCGAGTTTGAAATAAGAACTGTGTTACAGAACTTTACTTGATTCCAGATTGGTTCTTCTGGTAGGCCAGTCACAGTTGTTTGGCTGTTTTTCTTGCTCTTTATGACTTGATCACCCAGGATCATGGCAACGTATGGATCCGTCTTCCCTGCAAGTTAAATAAATTGTCTAAAAGATCCATCAACAAGAAACAGAGGTTCTTCAGAAAAACTAAACTGCATTTTCTTCCCTTTTAGCCTATGTAAGTGCGACTGAATCAAAGGATTTAAATTAATGTAATGGCTGCTGAATTTTCAGAGCAGCATACCCACAGAAGCACCACTCAGACTGTGAAAAGCTTTCCATCACGATACTACTGTTTCAACACAGACACGAGCACACTGTCTAAACCAAGAAAAATCCAAGTGCGCTATAGACTGGACCAGAGATAACTGTTTCACTCTTCAATGGGTGGGGGGTGGGGAGTTCTTTTTGGACCCAACTTTAATGTTTGCCAATGCCTATCATACTCTAACTGAAGAAATTAGTTAGAGGACTTTCTTGTTTCAAACAACAAGGTACTCCCTCCGTCCAAAAATAACTTGACTTGGGTTTGTCTAGATTCGAATGTATCTAGACGCATTTTAGTGTATAGATACATTCAAATCTAGACAAACACAAGTCAGTTATTTCTGGACGGAGGGAGTACAATATTTGGTCGACAGAAACGAACTGTATCTCATATCTAAACTAATAGGTGGATGCTAAATCAGACATTAAAGAAAAGCAAAGAGTCATTACCGAACAAGACGAAGCTAAGCTTCCTAGCATCAACTAGTGTCACCGATAGCTCTCCAACAAAGTCCTTGTTCCCATCTTGAGTTAATTCAGTCGCAACACCTTGCATTATACCACTTGCAACATTCTGAATTATGTCACTCGTGACATCTCCTGCAACAGGTCCCATAGCTCTCCCCTTCTCAAAATCAAGGACGATCTTTTTGGGACGGACAAAGAGACGTGGCAGATCTTCAGTTAGAAGTTTCGTGAGAAATCTAGTAGCAGAAATTAGAAGTAACTTGTTAGGTCACTAGATAATGGTGCAAGACCTTTCTATCAAACAGTAGCATAAAAATGATATTTTTCTCTGATAAAGAACTGAGCCTGGAGGCATTAAGTCTGGGCTAATCTATAGAATTTTCCTGAAACATGATACAGGCAACGTAATGTGGCTTCAATTAAATATGTTCACCACTGAATTCGAACACCCTTATCTTCTGGAAATTTGAACCATGGCTACTAAAAGATTCAATAGTCTGTTATTCATATTCATAAGGAGAACAAATTATACTCCCTCCATTCCATAATTCTTGTCGTGATTGTAGTTCAAATTTAAACTAAAACCACGAAAAGAATTATGGAACAGAGAGAGTAGTAACCAACTAAGAAAAAAGTAACTAGAAAGTGAAAAATGCACCAGTAGGCATTTTCCATGTAGCAACACCAGTATGTATCAGTTATTCTGCATAGATATTTGAGATGGCAGGGCTTACATTGATAGAACGGGAATTGCTGGTGGAGGCGAGACCACGTACATGCAAAGATTTTTTAGCAAATTGTTAGCAAATAAACAAAGTAATTGCTGGTCATGTCATCAAAGGGACACAGAAAAGTATATAAAAGGCTAGCAAGTCACAACCACCCAACAGAATATGAACAACAGCTTATGAATAGGAGACAGGACACAATATAGCTGGCAGTAGAACTGTGGCATGTTGACAGTGTCTGCACAATATAGCTGGCAATAGAACTGTGGCACGTTGGCAGTAAATCAGTTATTCTGCATTCAAATTACTGGTGTTGCAATTACTTATGCTCTAATTTTCTTTCAACCATCTCAATGCAACTGGACATGAACACAGACCTATGTGCAGATGAGAGGTATCTGTAAGACATATCTTCAGTTCAGTATCGTGTCTAGGTATTTGTAAGACAGATCTTCGGTTCACTATTGTGTCTAGCATGTCCTACACTGCAACCTTAAGAAGTAACTGAACAATCCAAAATTATAAAATTCTACTGCTTTTGTTGCATTCAGCAAGTCAAATTTATTAAGAGGGGCCAACCATACTCTGTCATTCAGTTTCAGTAGCCCAAGCTAATCGGCCTCAAAATCATGAAATTATGTGCAAGTTACAAATAGGAAGAGTAAGGTTGCACGAGTAGTTGCATACCCATCAGATTAAATAGCCGGAACAGCGACAGCTCAAACTTTATCTTGGGAAGGGACACGAATGCCCAAGACGCAGCTCCCACCCATGGCTCCGTCGGTATAAGCCTCAGTTTAACCCACAACTCCCCATCGATATCAAAATCTCGAACCCAGACGGGCACAACGATTGGTACAGCGCTGAACTTTAAGGAGAGGGCCAACGCCATGCGTGCATCACCGGCATAACGAATGCCAATTTGGTACCTGAAATACACAATGAATGAGTTGCTCCTGAGTTGCCCTGGTTCCATATCAAAATCATGAACACACTTGAAGACCCGTCCACATTGTAGTAATATCAATCAAGTTCATGAGGTACCCTGGTTCCATATCTTTGAAGCTATCTAACAGTTTGTGTGGGTGCTGGACTAGAACAACCCCACCTTGTTGACATTCACTTGTTTTTTTTCTCTTGCACAGATAGTAATAATTTCTCGATGAACTAAAACTATGGTTCACTACTATACCGCCCAAATTTCCCCATTCTGCACCAAATGCTACTGCCAATTACACACATATTGAGAAGATAGTTACAAACAACAATGTCGACATGAACTTATCATGGGTTGATAATCTGATTCCACTGTACAAATTGGTCCACTGATAGTTAATTTCCTAAATCAACTAGAGATGATTGAATTCCAAGATGATGGCTAAGAAGAGGGCAGACAGACTCACTGCAGGTCGTTGGCTCGTCTGGACGTCCGGCGCTCGACATTCCTCACCGACAAGGGCTCCTCGCCGAGGTAGAACTGCCTGATCTCGACGCGGTTGACGTAGTCGGGCTTCTGGAGGTTGTCGATGACGGGCTGGAGGAGGCCGACGATCCAGTTCTCGATGCCGGGGCGGTAGACCTTCCAGAGCTTGCCGAGGACCATGTTGACCCACTCGACGGACTCCTTGCGCTGCAGGTCCTTCTCCTCGAGGAAGAGGGAGAAGCCGGAGGTAGGCACCTGCGGCCAGGTGCCGTTGACCCTGACCTCCCGCTCGGCGGCGCGGCGGCGGCGGAGGGTGAGCAGCTTGTCGAAGGCGGCGCCGACGAAGAAGAAGAGCGCGAAGAGGCCGAGGACGGAGCGGCTGATGGCGGGGAGGGGAGGGGGTGCGGGGAGAGGGTGTATTACGCCCAGCTGGGTGCGGAGCTTGGAGACCAGCGGGTCCTCCGTCGGCCCGGCGGCGGAGAAGGCGGAGGAGGGGCGCGAGGGGGAGGCGGAGGAGGGGGTGGAGGGGGAGGGTGGTGGTGGGTTCGAGGGGTAAGGGAGGTTGGTGTTGGAGGAGAGCGGCGGGACTGGGGTGCTGGTCCGGGGCGGAAAGGCGGCGGCTTTGGGGACGGGGAGGCATCGTCGGCGACTGCGGTGGAGGAGGGGAAGGGAGGTGGGGGTAGGGCTATAGATGGATGCGATATGAGGAGGCGGCGGGGTGCCGGCGGAGGGGGGCAGCATCGGGGTGCACCGACATCCGGCGGGGGAGGCGTGGGGCTCGCCGGAGAAGATATGGAGGCAGCTAGTGCTAGTGGTGGATGCTGCCTCTGCCTGAAGCGCAGTGAGAAGAGAAGAGAAGTGGTGGACCACCACTCTGCTGCCGCTCAAGACTTCTTTCTTTTTCTTTCTGTTTTCTTCCGGAACGGCACTAGCGGGTCGGGCCGAGCTTGCCTGACCTGGGCCAACAAATTGGGTCAGACACGAGCCTGGTCATCGGGCCGGCCCGCAGCATGGCGCGGCCCACTAGGAGTTTTGTGTGTTTGGCATGACACGGCCCACCAGGCTCATAAGTCCAACTGACAATGCTCTGTTGGCACGTGGGCCTACGTATGAGGCCCATTTATTTCATGTGTTGGTCCGTTAAGGCATGTTTAGACAAAAATAGAAAATATCAGGAAAAATCAAAAAAAGATAAAAAAAACCTAAATGGGCATACTCCAAGGCAAGGCCCAAACACGGATCATTTAGCCACATGTCATGTTGGGTTAGGGTTTGATATTTCGGACCGGTTTGCACAGAGGTTTAATCCGGTACGACCCAAAATTAGCCTTTTGATATCAAGCTCCCGCATAGAAAGTAGGATAACTCGGTAGGTTTGGCATGGCCTTGGCTTTCGCTTGTCGTCCTTTTTAGGCTTAGTACATAGGTCGACCAATTATGGTCATGTCTAATCTAAGGAGCTAAATAATGGAAAAATTAGCATGCTTCTTAGAGCTTTGGGCCTCTAACGGTCTCTTTTTATGTTCCATGCTTGTTTTATATCTACTTTCTTAAGTTTTGTTCACACTTTGAGGTATTTTTATATATTTTTTGAAACTAACTTATTAACAAGATGATATAGTGTCAGTTGCCTGTTTTCTGTTATTTTTGGTTTCAGAAAATCTAGTAAAGAAATATTCTCGGAATTGGACGGAACAAAAGTCAAAGTCAATATTTTACCCGAAGCAATACAGAGACCAAAGGTGAGACGAAGTAGCGCACCAGGGCAGCCACACCTAGTGGCCGCGCGACCAGGGCGCGCCACCAGGGGTGTGGCCCCCTAGTGCTCCACCAACCTTGCCCCTTCGCCTACAAAAGCCTCTCGGGACAAAAACCCTAAGTATTAGATCAGAATTCCACGAAAAGTTTTGCAGCACCGCTGTAACATCCCAGCATTAGAGTTTATAAATAAGCTGAGTTCAGGTGTGTGCATTGCATTCATGCATAGAAAATCCGGAAAATTTTCGCGCAAAACTAATAGTGCGTGGAGGGATCGAGATCTCTCTTGTTCTGATAAAAGCATCTGAGCAAGTGCGACAGATTTCGGCATGATCTCTACTATATATTGGTGTTTAAGACAGAGCAATTCAAAGTTCAATATTTGAAAGGTAAATTTGAAATCTAAAAGAGTTTGAAATAGAATTATAACTGGTACTTGAGTTACAATTATAAATACATATTTGAGATCTTGTTTACAATAATCATACAAATAATCATAAGTATTTAAGTAAAAAGAGGAGGAATTAAATTATTCCATAATATAATATTATAATATAATTAGAATAAATTAAACAAGGAAATACTTCTTATTTCTTTCCTTTAGTCAATTGCAACTATACAAATACAATTGGATACAAAAATTAATAGAAGAATTCAAATAAAAAAGTTTATCTCTTATTCTTTTCTTAGTCCATAATAATAATTCTTATACAAGTAAATAAGTAAGGAAATGTTACAAAAACAATTGTCACACAATTAAAAGAACTTTATTAAATAAACACTTATTACAATGTCTGTAGAGAAGGCAAAAGAAAATATTACAAAGGTAATTAAATAAAACCCTAGACTAATATCTAGCTATTCTTAAACTAGGTTCTTGGTCATCAGTGCTTCTGTACCTGTAACATAAAGGAAAGAAAGAAACCAAAGAAAGTGATTTTTGTTAGTTTACTCTCGGTTGTGAACACTAAAGTGTACTGTTCATGGAACATCATTGAGTATTAAAAAGGGCAAGTTTCACCAAGTTGTAGTAAATTGTTCTTATCAGTCTAATTTGCCTCAATACAACCTCATTGGCTAATGGGCAAGTTCATCAGAACAGTAAAAGGCAATAGGTAAAAAACCAAGAAATATCTGGATGCACTTGATCTGATCCACATCCAGAATAGTGCAAGCAGCACACACACATAACTGCATGGATGTGCTGTCAACACAGCAAAGGGGGCATAAATAGGGAGTCCAGCCGTGGCATAGTAGCTAGAGGAAAGCTCACACAAAGCCTTATCTATCAGACCACCATAAGAACTCAAGAACACCAATGATTCATTCCCAGATCTACATCAATAACACCATAGCCACCATGACTCCATAGCAGAAATAGGCTAGTCTAGCAGATCAAGCTCATCAGAGAAATACAAGCTAGGATCACTGGGAGGAAAGGTACCAACAGCAAAAAGATCAAGTACAATGACAAAGATAGCTGGCTGATTAAGCACATCAATAGCAAGTTCTAGTAATTCACCCAGCATCAGGTTATTCTCTATTTCCATGATCAACCATAGTATTTGTGCTTACTTTATTTCACCATAAGAAACAAGGGGATCAAATAGGATGTTGCAGATCAATATCTATTCAATTACCCTGCAACTAGAACATATCTAGGAGGATAGGTGGATTGTTTCTCTCAGAACTGCAAAGATTGCTATGCAAAATCATCACGGAGAATTTAAAAGTCATCAAGTAATATCTATTCTTTAATGAAATCATGCCTCAGCCTATGCATCATTGGCTGGGTCATAGTAGTAGGTCATGCTTATTAGGTCCACTACTATGCACTCACCTCAAGGGGGCACCACAGCATTAGATCCAATGATAGCAGAAACCACTAAGTTATTACCACAGCAGCAAGATCATCTATGAAGGAACCATTGGAGCGATCACTTGGGCACACATTAAAACCACCAATAGGTATCCATATATGATCATGCAAGGGCATGATCAGTCATGAGTAGTTAGGCAACAAGTAAAAACACGTGGTTTTTTGCTGGCTCAATGCACGGCGCCTAAAAAAATGCTTGATGGCGGTGTTGATGTAGAGCTCGTTGGGAACCCCAAGAGGAAGGTATGATGAGCACAGCAGCAAGTTTCCCTCAGTTATGAAACCAAGGTTTAATCGAACCAGTAGGAGCAAGAAAACACCCCAAAGGTGTTACTAGCTGAGCTTTGGTAGGGCGCACTACCGGTGCTAGTAGCAACGTGGAGACCTGCACAAAACAACCACGGAACTTTGTCCCCAACTTGCGATGAGGTTGTCAATCTCACCGTGTTTTGCTAAAAACAAAGGATTAAACGTATCGAATGGAAAGAAGTAAAAGTTTGCAGAAAGTAAACACAAAGAAGTAAAAAATTGTAGATTGAATATAAAAGACAAGGACTGGGATCCATAGTTCACTAGAGGTGGCTCTCCTTAAGATAGATAACATGCTGGGTAAACAAATTACAGCGGGGCAATTGACAAATATCGAGAAAGCAATACATGCATATACTAATCATCTTGACTCCTTTGAGACTTGATTGGCCATTACAACATTATACATAGACCACCATCCAACTGCATCTATGACTAATAATCCACCTTCAGGTTATCATCTGAACCCCCTCTAGCATTAAGTTGCAAGCAACAGATTATTGCTTTACGAACTGCGTGTAAAGTAAACAATACGATTGTTCTATGAACAAAGGATTGTTGTTTTCTCCCTAGTAGCAACAACACATCTAGTACCTTAGAGATTTCTGTCACTTCCCCAGATTACCAGAGGCATGAACCCACTATCGAGCATAAATACTAACTCTTGGAGTTGCTAGCATCTACTTGGCCAAGATAGCTACTAACAACGGAAAGCATGCAAGATCATAAATAACAAAGACATGATAGAATCAATAATCAATCTGAAATAACATCTCAATATCCATCGGATCCCCGCAAACACAACATGCAGAATTACAAATAGATGATCTTGATCATGAACGGAGCTCACAAGATCTAGACATGAAAGCACAAAGGAGGAGAACCAGCCATCTAGCTACTACATGGATCCATAGTCCAAGGATGAACTACTCACGCATCACACCGGAGGCTTGCATGGTGATGAAGAAGGCCTCCAGGGTGAATTCCCCTCTCCGGCAGGGTGTCGGGAAGAGCTTCAGATCCCTCCCGATCTAGGGATGGAGATGACGGCGGCTACAGACTCTTTTGTGGATTTTTGATCGGGTACTTAGGGTTTTCGTCCCGAGGGCAATATATAGGCGGAAGGAGAGGCCGAGGGGGTGCCGGGAGTGGCCACACCACCCCCTGGTGCGGGCCAGGCCTGGCCGCACGGCCAAGTGGTGTGGTGGCCCCCTGGCCCCTCTCCGTCTCGTATTCTGGCACTTGATGACATCCGGAAAAATAGGCACTTTGGCCTTTGTCCCGTCCAATTCCGAGAATATTCATTTTCTGACTTTTCTGGAACCAAAACAGAGAAAACAGGTGCACTTTGTGTCTCTTGTTAATAGGTTAGTCCAAGAAATCATATGAAAAGTACTCCAAAGTTGGAACAAAACACAAGAAAGTGGATAAAACCAAGCATGGAACATCAAAAATTATAGATACATTTGCAATGTATCAACATCCCCAAGCTTAACTCCTGCTCGTCCTCGAGTAGGTAAGTGATAAAAAGAAAAAATAATTTTTGAGGTGACATGCACCATCAAAGACTTGATCAAAGTATTTGTAAAACATTCAAAGCTGGGATCATAGTACTTCAATCATAACATGAAAGACAAAGTTCTAGCAATAAGACAAAGAAACTATGATGCAACATGAAAAGGCACAAACAAAAGATTCATGAATAACAATGCTTTGCAAGACGTTTGTTTGTTTCACATAAAGAAAACATAGCATAATAGTATTCAGCTTGTCCCTCATAGAGTAGCAAATATAAATGCATAGGACACCTTCAAAGTTCATAAGAGTGACTAGATACAATAGTTTAAAACAAGCAATAACAAGATATGCATCAATCAACTAGTCTTGGGACAATGCACATAGAACTAAGAATGGCCACTATGCTCTCAAAGTAGGTGCATAAAGATAGAAGATGGAGACTCAATATAATGGTGGATGAAAGGCCTTTGTAAAAAGGAAGTAGGGATTCAAGTCTCATAAAGATCTTCCAAAAATTATGGTACTTATAGCTTTCAGCTCTCATTGCCCCTATCATAAGCATCTTGAAGTGATTAAGGTTAAAGTGAACAAACTATGGTGTACATGCTTGACGAAGTATAAGTTAGAAATCTCATGTCCCTTGTATATGAGGGTCGCTCCTCATGCTACTCAAGTTTAGTCACCGGTAAGTTCTTGTCATCGTAAGTACATGTGTATCATAGAGAACCTCCAACGGGGTACCCCTTGCCCGATGATACGGAAGAATCCCCCTATCAAAATGACAAGGCAAGCAGGCAACAAGCATCTCAGCATTCTTCTTATTTACCATGGGAATATGGTGCTTTTTTCTCTCTTTCCTCTTTTCATAGTATTTTTTTCTCTTTTTTTTCTCAATATAGGACTCCTTTTTTTTATAAGAAGAATGCTTCATAGACAGCTCATTATGGTTACGCTGCAGGTTTCCACCATGTCAGCATGGATTAGACCAACGGCCCAGGCGTTTCTCTAACACATATACATAACTCCATGGACTTACAAGCTCCCCTTTCATTTCACACCGACGACATCCATATACAAAAGAGCATGATATCAACCAGGTACAAGTACCAAGTGCAATGTTGAAAGCGTTCCCCATGAAAGCATGGTTCTGCTAATCCCTGACAAATAAGTGCAAGCATATACAACATAGAAGGCACAATGGTTCAAGTTTATTAAGGGCAAGAAAAGTAAAGTGTGCCATCAAGTTCGTGAGAGCTTTAATCACTAGTTTTCTCATAACAAGTTTAATTTGGAAGGTAAACAAAAGCATGAATATACTTGGAATAGCATAAGCTAGTAGGTAGGTATGGTGGACTCTTTGGAATAACTTGGTTTAGGGAGTTGGATGCATGAGTGGAACTCATACTTTGTTGTGGAGGCTAGCAAAAGACTGGGAGCGACAAACTGAGAGAGCAATAATGGCCATAATCATGCAGAGCGACAAAACATCATTGATCAAAGCATAAAGTGATACTACAAGTTGAAAACTAAAGGATCATAAAGGCTATGGTGACTTGAGATAGTCATAACATGGTGTGAGCATGTGCCAAGTCAACCCAAATAAAGCATCAAAGGAGAATACCACTATACTATGCTTTAATATGCTAAAACAACGCATGATTCATCCAAGGCACATTAAGCAATCTCAATTGTTTATAACAAGTCATGCTACATCAAAGAATACTAAGCATAAAGCCAAAAAAATATCAAGCATGGCATGACAAAGCATAGGCCACAATAAAAAACGAGCGCTTTTTACCACATAAGCATGAACTTTCCTACTCTTTTCCAAACCAAACTAAACTATTTGCAAACCAATGTACGAAAGAGGGGGTCCAACCAATTTATTCAGAAAACTAAGCAAACGAAAAACCAAAACGAAAACGAAAAAGAAGACGCTCCAAGAACAACACAACTGTGCATGAAACAATAAAAATGAAGCGTTTGGAAGAAACCTGGAATTTTTATTGATGAAGAAAGGGATGCCTTGGGCATCCCTAAGCTTTGACGCTTGTACTTCTTGGATATCTCTTGGGGTGACACGTGTGGCATCCCCAAGCTTGAGCTTTAGTCCATCCTTCATCTCATTACTCATTCCTTCCATACACCTGAAATTTTCCTTGGGGCTCAATGCATGGCGCCCAGAAAAATGCTTGATGGCGGTGTTGATGTAGAGCTCGTTGGGAACCCCAAGAGGAAGGTATGATGAGCACAACAGCAGGTTTCCCTCAGTTATGAAACCAAGGTTTAATCGAACCAGTAGGAGCAATCAAACACCCTAAAGGTGTTACTAGCTGAGCTTTGGTATGCGACTACGGTGCTAGTAGTAGCAACGCGGAGACCTGCACAACACAACCACAAAACTTTGTCCCCAACTTGCGATGAGGTTGTCAATCTCACCATGTTTTGCTGAAAACAAAGGATTAAACGTATCGAATGGAAAGAAGTAAAAGTTTGCAGAAAGTAAACAAAAAGAAGTAAAATATTGTAGATTGAATATAAAAGACAAGGACTGGGATCCATAGTTCACTAGAGGTGGCTCTCCTTAAGATAGATAACATGCTGGGTGAACAAATTACAGCGGGGCAATTGACAAACATCGAGAAAGCAATACATGCATATACTAATCATCTTGACTCCTTTGAGACTTGATTGGGCATTACAACATTATACATAGACCGCCATCCAACTGCATCTATGACTAATAATCCACCTTCAGGTTATCATCCGAACCCCCTCCAGTATTAAGTTGCAACCAACAGATTATTGCTTTACGAACTGCGTGTAAAGTAAACAATACTTTCTGACTTCGGCTCCTCTCCGTCTCGTATTCTGGCTCCATGTCCCCCTCAGTGAAATATTGACTTCGGCTTTTGTCCCGTCCAATTCCGAGAATATTCATTTTCTGACTTTTCTGGAACCAAAAACAGCAGAAAACAGACAGTTGGCAATGTGGCTCTTGTTAATAGGTTAGTCCAAGAAATCATATGAAAAGTACTCTAAAGTTGGAACAAAACACAAGAAAGTGGATAAAATCAAGCATGGAACATTAAAAATTATAGATACATTTGCAATGTATCACTTTTACTTTAAGAAAGATCTCAGACCAGCATCATAGACCAAAGAGAATCTAGTCTTAACTAGATATCAATAAATCACAGCTGCTAGCTTACAGGGCACATTCCCAGAAGGGTAGCACCTCTGTACCTATCAGATTCATTTTTTGCTTGAGCACAAGCTCAAGTATGCCATCTGAAATACACATAATCATCTTCCTAAAAGATTTTAGGAATCATTTATTCACTTTAATTAGAAAGAATAACAAGGGTCAACACTGTCTAACACCAGGCTACAATATTGAGAACCTCAGCAATCAAGGGAATTAAATCATCTTCCTATAAGCATATAGGAATCATTCTTATACAAGATCAATTCAATAATCATGACAGAGAATAGAATAAATATTATTCACCATGGTTCTACACAGTATCAAGATATATTCCTGAGCGAAGCCATAGATTACTGGGTACTTCACAGAAAAGTACCAAGTCAATTAACCAAGTAACATCAGTTTAGAATAGAGGCATCCCAACTCAAACCGTAGTACTGAATTTACCACCAATACCAATAATAACCCGGGTATGTGCACAATCCTAACCATGCATTTACAGGGTGTTCTCTGATAAAGAACATGGTAACAGAATATGATCAAACAGAGTTTAGCAATGCACATCAGTAAGGTCATCTGCAAGAGTATTGCCGAGGAAACTGACCAAGAGGCTAAGTTAAACACCACTACAGGGGATGAACCATAGAATTAGGGATAAACCCTAAATAGCAAAATCCATCGCAAGTAACCGCATGGCATGAAGTAGAGATAAGATAGATCACAGAGAGGAGATGAGAGCACTTACTCGAGTTCCTTGTAAGACTATTAGAGAAGAAGCAGAGAGGAAGCTAGCGGCAGAGAGGTGGCGGCACGGGGAGCACCCCGAGGGGCGCTGCAACTTGCACCTGCACACAGCAGTGGCGACCATGGAGGAGCGGTGCCACGAGCACCACAGTGCCATCGAGGACAGCGTCAGAGCACGGCGGACCAAACCCTAGCCATGAGGTGGGGGTCACCGCGGCCAGCGGAGAGCACCAGCACCAGATCGAGCCGGTCAGTGTCGTGTGGCGTCGTTGTCCACACCGTCTTACACCACAGCGGAGGTCGCGGTGGTCTGGGGCCGCTGGAATCGTAGCGGCCAGGGCATCGCCAGGGATAAGGTCAAGAGGGAGAGAGAGGAAAGTGACGGGGCCGATTGACCAGGTTGGTTTAACCCAACCCACAGGTTGGTTTAACCCAACCCAGTGGGCGGATCGGTAAGCCAGGCCCATGTTTAATAAGAAGGTTTGTTTAAAATTTCTAATTACAAATATATCCTTGAACTTATTTTAACTCTAGGAAAATAAATAAAAAATCCTAAAAATATATATAATATATGAAAATGCTCACAAAAATAATATCTACCTAAGAAAAATATAACTTAACTTATTTAAGTTTAATAGAATGCAAATAAATAATAACACTATTAACTTCTATATGAAACTTCATAAAATAAGGAAAAATTCCTAAAAATCAATAAAAATCATTTCTGTGTACTAAAATCATTATACTATCTTATAAAAATTATTAACTTTAATTATTACAAATAAAACTTAAAGCAGAGATTCTAAGATATTTAATCCTTTGTGGAATTTTATAAAAATAAGAATAATACTTAAAAATAAATAAAAAACATTTTTAAGAACTAGAATACATATAGTTTACTAGAATAATACTAAATATAATATTCCATAAGTTTTTAAGGTTTTAAAATAATAAATATTGATCTATTCTATAGAATAACATTTTATAAATTCTTTAGCAACATTTCTTAAATAAGAAATAATCACAATTTGGTACTAAACCTAAACTTTCTTATATGCAAGTACTTGTTCTAAAGTCATAACTTAGATACACTTTAAGTATAAGATAATAATTTGAAGGAGAATTCTTTATAAAACCTTAAATCCAAGTAAACCAATAATTTTAACTAAGTTTTAAACATCATATATTTATGATAAAAGTAATGCTCTTCACTTCTCAACCACACCATACTTAACATGATTTTTTTTAAACCCTAACACATTAGTGTTATTAGCCAAAAATTGCTTTATCTAATAAGACAAGTCAAACTCATAATAACCAAGCACATTTAAACTCATCATTCACTAAAATTGGAAGTGAATGATCTCACAGTCTCGAACATGCTTATTATAAAGCTTAAAACTTTTAAATACTTTAAACACATCACACCTAGGTCTATTTATGTTTTACAATTAACTTTAATTCATAAAGTTATATAGATAATGTATAAAGTTTAATTATGTTTTAATTATGTGTTCTGATGCAATCTAAGAATGACGGCTCTATGTGTGGTGCCTAGAGTCTCAAAATATATAGGTATCTTCACGAAAGTTGTATTGTTTGACCTAATAGAGCCAACGCCACGTGGTACGGGTGGACCGTGCGGGCGTGCTTTTCCCATACTACAGGTCGTTAAGCTTGTAGAATGATTCAACCCCAGTTGACTTGGCTGAGTAGGCAATGTCATTATCTTCAATAAATGCCCCTGATTTTCCTTAAAAGTTTTATTTCTTGGACAACACAATTTAAAACAAAGGATTGCACATCTTTGCAATAATTAGTCATTAGTAGCAAGGCTACAAGGATCCTTGGTCAATTGTTTGACTAAAACTGTGATTTAAACGTGGAGAGAGATTGCTATTTTCACAGCCATCAACTTGCCCAAAGCTCAAACCTTGATCGTCCTCGAACAAAAAAAAAACAAAACCATAAAGAACTCAGTGTTTAAACTGAAATAATGAGAACATGAAATCACTTACGGTTGGTAGTCATTTGCATCTAGCACCTCTTCCATTTGAAAATCTCATCAAAGTTAGAGAAGTGCCAAGAGTACTATATAAGCTTTGTTAACTCAAAACAATCAAAATAAAGTTTGATATAAGTATAAACAACTAGAAGTGTAATAGTCATTCCAATTCCTCTAGTGAACTCTCGGCTTGCCAAGGAACACTAGGATGTTTCATAATAGCAAAATTAAGTATGACATATCATGTCCTAGGTAGTATAACAGTGAAGTATCTTATTGATGCCCACATGAACAAATCAAGACTATCCAAACACTACTATTCCATTCATTGTCTTTCAAGAAAATTCATAAAGTAGTAACGAGACCATACCAAAGACTGTTTTGTGTGAATCTTTATTTATTTCAAAGGTAGTTTTCAACAAGGATCATTGAATGATCTTTTAGCAACATTTCGCACATCCTTCGGGAGTACCAATACGTTTGCCCAACGGAAATAGGTGCTACCCATGTCGTTAACTCAATATTCAAAATCAGGGGTTGTACCATTGATCATTCATTGACTAGTGGAGTTGTTGGCATCCAAAGATGTGCATTAATAACATGTAAATAAGCTTTAAATAGTATCACTTTTTGTCGACCCACAATGTTTCAGCTTTGGCATGAATCACAATTACCACTATAATTCATTTCAATCAAACAACTCCTTTCAAGAGTGCCATCAAGTCTATCAAAATATCTATGGGGTTAAGTATCTTCAAAGGCGAACTCTTAACACAATCACTCGACAAACAAGTCATAAATTGGAGAAATTTTCTTGTTGTACTTCGCTTTCTTCTTCTTTGTAGCCACAACTGCCTTTTCTTTCTTTTTCTTTGCAGCCACAGCCATCTCTTTCTTTTTATTTGTAGCCTCAGCTGCCTTCTCCTTCTTCTTTGCAACAACATTGCTTCTATTGGCCTTGGGTAGTGGCAAGGTATATCTACTACTAGCAATGAAGCTAGACTTAGGCAGAGGAGGTGGTACCACCTAGGATTGTTGTGTAGGTGCAACCTAGTAGTAAGAAGGGAAGAAGAACTATCTTATGAAGGATTCCTGCAATAATTAAGTGAGAAGGAAGCTAGAATTTATTTGCACTAGCACTTACAGTTTCTAGCAGTTTATCTAGCATGGATGTTTGACTACACTATGTACCCAGATCATCACTTGCAGCTACAAAACATCAACACATATTAGCAGCACAATTGCATCATATAGAGCAATGCAAAAGATAGAAACAACATATGTACCTGGCTTGAAGAAAATCTTCTAACTGCAGCTTTGTTTTTGGTGGCATGACGCCTTCTTCTTCTACTACTGATTCAGCTTCTAGAACTACATCAGGCAATGGAATTTGACCTCTACCAAGATTAAGGCATTTTCTTTTGTTGTGTTATATATATGAACTAACGCTAAAGTGTTGTATTGCTACATGCCTTGTCAATCTCCCATACTTTTCCTCGGGTGCTCTTCTTGTTTTGGTTGGAGTCCTACCAACTGCTTTTGTGTACACATATGGCAGAATTGCACACCCATCTGTGATTTCCCATTTTGTCACATCTCTACATGGCTTGATCACCTCTGCATTTTCTAGCTTGAATGATTCAATGCTGTAGAAATCGTAAACAACAGATTCTGCACTTGTTTTCACTACAAGGATTCGGGTCTATTGCAACAACAAGATTCATGGCAATAAGTGCCGAATTGTGGCAATAGATACCTATTGCAACGACATGACTTTCATTGCCAAGCATTGCGACAAGACGCATGGTAATAGGTTATTGCCTCGAAAACCAAATTGTGGCAAGAAAACATGCTATTGCAACAATGATGTGAAAAGTTGCCACATTTTTTCTCATAGCATCACATGCTTAATGCCACAATTTTGTTTGTGGGAATAGTTTAATGCAACAACCATTAAAACTATTGCAATTGATCGTTTGTGGCGATAGGCATTCGTGGCGATAGCCTATTCCAACAACACTTGTTTTATGGCGCATATCCTTACGTGGCAATAGCCAATTGTTGCAATAGACCCGATCCCTATAGCAACGTCTCTTGTTTTCGTGGGTACATCTCTTTTGCCACAAACCCTGTGTTTGTGGTATTAATTTATGGCAACAAATCTCCGAAGGGTAACAAAAATTGCAACATACTAGTTTTTGTGGTAATAGATAGTTACCGCAACAGACAAAATGTTCGTGGCAAGAAGCTATTGCATCAATGCAAACAGGAAAAAAGCTGGCATTCAATTACATGATTCGAACCACAGGTATATGATGTAGGTTTATAAAATACCATAGCAAATATCCACAAATAATTCAGCACCCATTTAACATACTAAATGTGCTATCCTAATTAAGTGGAAAGATTAAACTATCTGTTGTCTGTAGTCTAGTCGAGTTAATTATTGGAATCCTGCAACCAAAAAATGAAGAAATAGTTTAGCTCAAGTTAATCAGTCCAACATAATATACACCATAAATTATTTCAGCACCATTGTAATATTCATTGGCAAACTACGATAGTGCAAGCTATCATAAGATTACATTTGCAAGAAGAATATAGATTTGTATAGTTATCATATGCCATATCACTAATATCGAGATGATGTACCATAACAAGCAATAGTTTATTCATGGTCAAGAAAACATATAACCATGTTTACGGGTTTATGCTTGGCTGCATGTTCATTTAATTTCTTTCAAAGTTAAGAGAAGATGCATAAATCATGATTGAGATTTGCATCGATGATCCTATTTGTTTGCAGAATATAATCTTAATGAGTCAAATTTCACCAGACGCTTGAAACTTTTTTTTGCCAATTTTGGAAGAGGAACCGATATACAGCAAGTTATGAACATTTGTTTTAAATTCTATCATGGTTGAATAAGTAGGCATTTTGAAATTTATTTTTACCACTGAATTATTTATATTTTCTGGAACACTATTTGTGGCCTAAATATATTTGGAAATCTTTATTAAATAGGCATGGAAATTTTTTCTGGTAGGTATACTTTTATCAGGTAACCAAGCCAATAATTTCATATAGGTCCCACTGGAAATGGCACCAAGGCCTGTTCACATGCTACAGTGACGTGTTCAAGACTTTAAGTGATGAAACAGGTTTATTATCCTATTATCCCACGTTTTTTGTAGACCTTACTCGGCTCCTTTTACTACTAACCCTTTTCATATTTCTGTATTGGAAGTGTGCATTCAGCTACACGTCAGTGTTTACAAGTGTGGTATGCCCATCTCATTTCTCATTGTAGCACCACTGAATTGTTGTTCGACTACAGTGTAAGGTGTTAATATCACCACATGTTTTAAAAGATAGACTTGACCCAAACATATTTGTTTTATCTGGTTGAAACCAAAGAATTATTTTATTACCTGTATGTTTGCTGCTTTTATCCTTTCTACATGTCATTACATAGTTGTCAATACAGATTGTCCAATATTATACCTCAATACTTGTATTTAATTAATGGGATGTGTTATTTTATCAATAGATATTACCAAGTATTCTCAATCTATATGTCATATCTTGCCATGACAGATACAATGACAGAGTTCATTGTTTCCCGGGTACATACCTACACATGAACCCGAGTAATGGTATTGTTTTGACGTTACATGTTGACACTATTGTGATAGTTTCTATAAATGTTTGAATGTTAAGGTTATTTTCCATGTAGAGGATTTTCCCAGTGAATTTCACATACAGGAACAAAGAACAATCAACCATCTAGTATATGGTATCAGGATAGAATACCATCTGAATCATGGTCTGATGCAAATAGACAGAAAAAGGTAAAAGTAAATAAGACATGCTCAATATAATCAAATAAAGGTCAACATGAACACAAGCCAATGTTGTGACTTACCATTGCTCGAAACCGTCTATTGTTATTTGTTGTAGCTTCTATCGTATTTGGAGAAATTATATTGTGCCTTGAACCTAGAGCACCAGTAGAAGTAGAAGTCTTTAAAACAGTACTTTGCAGGTTTGGACTGCTATTTTCTTTGCTAGTCGTTTTTTTGGGCGTCTGCAAATAGAGGTGCGCTTTTACAAACACAAGTTAGCAAAATTAATCTTACAAGTTCGCAAGCATATGACTATAATCACCTGATTAGCGCGCTCCAAGTATCCTCTCTTGTGTGCTTTCATGTTCAGCTTGTAATTGATCTTATAATTTGGTGACCCGATCGGTGAGCACAGAGTTTACCTTTTGGGTCTCTACTTGGGCACGGGCTTGATCTTCAATCTAGGACCTAATCCTCTCAGAACCACTTGGTGGTTTGGCCATGTATCCATACCCACGAGACTGTGATGACTTGCATTTCAGAGTGCCTTTGTATGCAGTCTAGAAAATATTATACCCTTCTTAGATGCTTTTATACCCTTGAGAACACCTCGCCCCTTCTTATTTTAATCCATTGGCACAACGCTTCTTAGATGCTTTTATACCCTTGAGAACACCTCGTCCCTTCTTCTTCTCTCCATGAGTTTCTACAAACCAAATCATACAAGAAATATTGTATTACTTGGTATTTGATTGTAAGAAACTAGGACACAAACAGAAACCAAAATTCGTACCATTCTGTAGTTGTTCACGGCTGCGTCGAGCATGGGACGGTCATTCATCCAGTGTGCACATGTATCATAAACAGGTATGCACAACAAAAGTGCTATCTATTGCAGCTGTTAGATAAATATAACAAGAAGTAAGCACAATTTCCAATATGATTCATCCAGCTAAGTAAAATAGACACATGGAAACTTTGT
Source organism: Avena insularis (assembly GCA_023614405.1). NCBI lineage: Eukaryota > Viridiplantae > Streptophyta > Magnoliopsida > Poales > Poaceae > Avena > Avena insularis. The sequence goes on from CM042694.1 coordinate 105,428,995, forward strand.
AAAGATAGCAACATCATTTTAACGGTGCACAGTAGCCACACAAATCAGAACTAGTACCAAAAAATAGATCTCAGAAACAGGGAACAAGACATTAATCACAACAAATGTTTATGCCCACAGCAAGATCTAACAGAACCAATCTGCCACAAAGAATTATGGTACAACACTACTTAGACAACTTACAACTAAGAATCTTACCTGTAAGCTCCTACTATTTGAGCAAGCAGAACACACAGTTCTACTAGAATGCAATTAGACGACCAAGTTTTTTATGGCGTAACACATTTTATGGCGACCAACCCCCTTCATAACATTATAACACTGGTGCCGTATGCCGTGGCGACGTTATAGACACAACCTTATGGCGAATGATCGCAAATAAGAGTGCATAATCTTAAAGTCTAATGGCATCACTTAGGTTCACAGAACAAATTTAATAGCAGTCTACTCTTAAAACTGAACACTAACAGAAAGTTGCAGCAATATAAATAGTAGCAGACAGCTAGGCAATACAGGTATGTGAGAAATTCAGAAAACAGAAGAGAGAAGAAACAGAGCTGAACAGAGACGGGCATGGGGAAGAGCTGCCCTGCAGCTCGCGGATCTGGATTTCGAGCACAAGCGGAAGCTGAAGATGAAGGGGGCTGACGGGCGGAGGGGAAGGATGCCGCAGGAGGAGGGGATTATGGTGGGTGCGGAGGGGAGGTGGTGCAGAGGCTGGAGCTTCTCCCGCTGGGTGGTTGCACGACACGAGAGGGCAAGGTCGAGGTACGCTGCTAATTTCTCCCGCCATGGCTGCCTCAACGCCTCTTTCTCTGTCTTTCTCTCAATCAATCGCTCTCTCTCTCTCTCTGGTTCTTGGCAGATTTCCCTCCCAAACCCTTTTTCCTTTCCGCCATGGCTGCTGATTCCCAATCATGTTTCATTTGTCATGGACTCTGTGAACAAAAGGATACTATTTCTTTTCTAAAATCAAATCAGTTTATAACAAAATTACCACCAAGTATCTAACAGACTTGTGCTAACTGAACCTAAATTCAGAACACATACTTGCTAACTTGGAACCTAAATTCAGAGAACACTACTTCTCACGCTGAGGGAGGGATCACCGATCCGTGGCCAAGTATTGAAGGTATGTACATGCCGCCATCACAGGGCACGACGGTGACCCGCTCTCTAGAAGAGATGGCAGTCGTGGTCGCGGCCGCCGTGGCCGAGGCAGTGGACAGCAACAATGGCAGCATGTCTACCGTCTCCAAGCTCCCGCCACCACTGCAGCCTTGCCGGTCGCCAGCGAGGGGGCATGTTGCATCCCGAGGGTTGTGATAGTAGGAAGGCGGCGCGGGAATGCAGGAGGCGAGAGCGAGGAGTGAGGAGTGCGGGACGGATTCACAGGCCGGCCGGCCGGAGGAAGACGGGGACTTACCTCGCGTGAGAGCAGGGGAAAGGGGAGCAAATACTAGTGTGGGAGATGGCGAAGAGCGCGACGACGACCACACTGCCAGCTCTTCTAGGAGATTATCTCTTCGCCTCACGTGTTCTGCAGTATCGACGGCACCGTCATGAAGCCGTGAGGTCGGAGGAACAGAGAGCGCAGATCCAATCTCACGGAGAGAAATAATCCGCAGTACTTATGAGCGGTTTTTAGCGGGACATTAGGAAATTATGGCGCAATACACGACTAAAATTTGGTGAGAAGTTAAAAAAAATTGCAGCTTAGCGGGAAGTAAAAAAATACCTCCACAAAGTAGAGTACACGCTTAATTATTTGTTTAGACAATAATTATTTTAAGTGATCGTTTATGTGAATAAATTTTAGAAAAAAATATTTCAAACCAATATGGAATATATATGCTTCTAAAAATAATATTGCTAAAATTTGTTCGTAAAAGGTTATTTCCCTCACCGGCGAGATAAATGTCCGCGTCGTTGCCAATCGGACATAACGATTGTGATGGCGGAGGGCAGTACGCAGTCCACACAAGAACAATTGTCGATCCGATGAGGGTCTCATGGAGGTGGTGCACTATACTCATTGGCAGATACCGCATGGGACCCTCACTTCAGAACTACTATGCTATACACTTGTCGGTCGATCTATGTTGGTTTGGAACTCACGGTTCGATCTTGAGATGGGTATTAGGGTAAAATATTGTAATTTCCCGAGAGCCATGGCCTAGGTGGCTCACGTGAAGGTCCGCTGTCGACTGCAAGGAATATCGGTGCAATATTTTGTTCTTTATTGCAATGGTAGTGGGTTGTTGTATGATCCTCTATATATTGCCACAAATATATAACTTGTCGTAATAAACAAAAATTATTGCAACGAGGTAAAATTGAGGCAAAAATATACGCTATTAGGACAATTACGTAATTTGTTGCAATAGTTAGACAACTTTTGCAACAAATATTTGTACCTATCGCAATGAGGCACAAGTGGCACAATATCTTTCAGAATATTACCACGAATAACTATTTTGTTGCGAGACCTAGTTTCCATTGCAACAAAATAACTAATTGTTACAGCGGAATTTGGATGTCGCAATATTGGAGCCATATTGCAATGCATATGTAGGTTGTTGCAATATAGATCCCCTATTGCAACAAAAAAAATTATTTATCGCGACAAAACTCATTTGTGGAAATATGTACGTCCTATTACCACAATCAGGGAATTCGTGGCAATATTGCATTTTATTGCAACAAAATGTGGTCGTAGCAATAAATATTGTTGCAATAGACCGGATTTCCTGTAGTGTTTGTTCTGCCTGAGACAAGAAATGCCATGTTGGCAAGGTATGTGATACGTCCATTTTGCATCACTATTCTATATCATAATTTACTGTTATTCATTGATATATTTCATATTAAGAGATGATACTTATATTATTTCATCTGTTTTTGCATGGTTGATGACTTTTGGAGCATGGACTGCTGCAGTCAGGATTCTGATGGAAAATATGCTGTTTGGAGGCAAAATTCATGAAGATCAGAAAATCCAGAAAATACATGGAAAATCCTATTTTTCCAGAAGACGAAGAAAGCGGGAAGGGTAAGTGGAGATGGGCCACAGGGGCCCCACCACCTGAGCCACCCAGACGCGCCGCAGTGGTGTGGCATACAGTCCACTCCAGCCTCTCCCCTCTAGCGTATATTATCCTCCCGAAACCCTAAGACTCGGAGAGCGACCACAAAAAGATTACGCCGCCTCTCCGGGGCGGAAAACACCGAGAGAGAAAGATCTCTCCGGTAGACAGAATTCTGCCGGGGGAATTTCTTCCCGGAGAGGGGAGATCGTCTCCATCAACACCACCATCAAGCTAGACTTCATCGGGATCATCACCACCATCATCATCACCAGCACCATCACCACCACTTCATACCGCGGTAACAGTTGGGTTGAATCTTGCACAGTTCTTAGGGGAAACTTTCCTGTTGTTGATGCTATTGAGTGAACCATTAAATTATCGTTTATGTTCAGATTGTTACATATCATTATTTCATCTCTGATTATGGTCCAAATGATGTCTTGTGAGTAGTTCGTTTTGTTCTTGAGGACATGGGAGAAGTCATGTTGTTAGTAGTGGAATTGTGTTGAGAAAGATTCAATAGTTTAATATTTAAGTTGTGGTGTACTTCTTCTAGTGGTGTCATGTGAACGTCGACTACATGATACTTCACATTTATGGGCCTAGGGGAATGCATTGTGTATTTGGCTACTAATCGTAGGGATTGCCGGAGTGACAGAAACCTGAACCCCCGTTAGAAAACCTTTGCACAAGGGATGTCAGGGTCTTAGAGTTTAAAGCTGTGGTTAGGTTTCTACTTTAATTACTTTCTTGTACTTGCGGATGCTTGCAAGGGGTATAATCATAAGTATGTATTAGTCCTAGGAAGGTCGGTACATTAGCACATGTTCACCCACACAACACTTAGCAAACTAAAAAAGATTAATCAACTATATGAAGCGAAAGCACTTGACAATATTTCCATGTGTCATCGAGAACGTTTGGTCATCTTAAGTAATACAACCGGCTTGTCCTTTGTTAAAGAAATGATTGGGCCACTTGCTGTATTTATTCTTATTGTATTTTATTTACTCGTACTTTATTTACCTGCATTATCAAAAAACCCTAAAAATCCGTTTGCTAAGTATTTACAGAGAATTCCTGCTCCTAGCCACTCGCCAGCACCTTCTGCTCCTCGTTGGGTTCGACACTCTTACTTATCGAAAATACTGCGATACACCCCATATACTTGTGGGTCATCAGTATGCCAGTGAGCTGCCACTTCCTGCAACTACACTCTTTCTTGAGTATATCAATTTTATACTTTCCAACAACATACATGCCCTTGTCAGTTGGTAATGCAGTATAGTTGTTGGACAAGTCCACAAGTTTCACTACTTTCTTCCTAATCTTAGGGCAAACAGTTCCACCCATCTCATCTACTTCTTCATTCTTACTGTAATATCTAATCATGACCTGATTTTTCACCTTTTCAAACATGCTAGTACAGGCATCTTTCTTGCATCCAGAATGTATCTACAAAATGATTATCCCAAGTCACAATTAACAAGTATAAGTGAATGTTTATTGCCACTCAAAATAAGCAAGAATAGGTGAATAATTATTGCAAGTTAGAGATACTTACTTGTTGAAAACTTCACTTGTGTTGTTAAGTAGCAGATCACACTTTGGCAATTCACTAAAATGAGCCCTACACCATGCACTAGGCTCAATTGCCTCTAGATACTCATATGCTTCTATGTTCAGGTCCTTCATCTTATCCATATTCTTCTTCCAGTTTGTCATATTATAAGATCTTGTAATTGCCCAGAGCTTGTTCTTCAACACATGTCCCTTGAACTGCTTGTTGAAATTCTGATACAGGTGCCTCACACAAAACCTATGTTGTGAATTTGTAAATTCAGCTAAGCATTATAATGGATAAGATCTAGGTTATTGCGGAAGAAAGAGAGATAATGAAAATTCAGCTAAGTCAAAGTCCGGCTATGACAGAAGAAAGAGAGATAATGGATAAGATCCCCTATGCTTCAGCCATAGGCTCTATAATGTATGTCATGCTATGTACAAGACCGGTTGTGGCACATGCTATTAGTTTGACTAGTAGGTACCAATCTGATCTAGGTTCGGGACACTGGATAGCGGTCAAGAATATCCTTAAGTACTGAAGAAGAACTAAGGATATGTTTCTTGTATACGGAGGTGAAGAAGAGCTGGTCACTGAGTGTTATGTCGATGCTAGCTTTGACACCGATCCGGATGACTCTAAGTCTCAATCCGGATGCGTATTTTTCTTGAATGGAGCAGCAGTTATTTGGAGGAGTTCTAAACAACCTGTGGTGACTGGATCAACAAAGGAGGCGGAATATGTTGCTACTTCATAAAATATTCTTTCATCCCAAAAACTTATGAACCAACATAAAATGCTTGAATGTATATGTAGAACTTTGTTTTTGAATTTTTTGACATTTCGAAATATGTTTTCTCACAATAGGTGCATTTGCACCTGCGAGCCGAAGTGAATATCCGATAAAGTTTCAAGAACAAAAGCTAAATAGGTACACGACATCAAGAGATGCATAAAGCCTTTATTTATACTGATGCAACAAAGGTGTGCTAAATAGCGTACATCTAAATGCCCCGGAGCCACCACGCAACACCTACAAACCTGACAATAGATGAAAATCATTCTAACATGGCCTGATGCCCTAGAAACACGAAAAAACGCCAAACCAACTAGATACCGGGAGCATCATAGAGAAACCCTATGGCGAAACTGAAGAACTGGTTCGGTCTAGCTAACTGTCAGCTAACTCCTCATGCACACGCTTCTCAAGCCATCACTGTCTAAAGCCTGCATAGTCTTTGCCAGTGTTAGCTTTGCGACAATCAAATAACGAAGAATGATAAAGAAATCGCAGCAAAGGGGACACATATTTAACGTGGAAAAACCCCTCCAACAAAGAGAGGAAAAAACCATGGGCGCCAGCCAGCGAAACTTCACTATATCGGGGAGTGTTTACAAAACGCCGGGGATTTTCACAGATACAACTTATCCTAGCCGGTGGCTTACAAGAGGTTTATATAGCGGTTGTAACCTAGGTCGTCAACGATCCGCACCACATCGCTCGGCCTAAGCCTCCGCATCGGCCCAAGCCTCCGATGACAGGCCTCGCTCCGCTCCATCAGAAGTTAGCCTCCTTAATAGAATTTGGATCATACTTGAACAGCTAGGCTTGTTGCTGATGCCACCATGGCACCACCACCGTGCACGCGTCCGTCACCACGCATCCACCGCCAAGACCCCGTTGCATGATGTAGAAAGCTGTTGGATACGTAATCTTTTGCAGGAGGTTCCATCGACAGGTGCACGGTTGTGTTCAACCGTGACAATGATTGTGGAGTGTATTTGTCTGTCAATCCTGTTCAGTACCGACGTACTAAACATATATAGAGGTCAACATCCACTTCGTGCGGGACAAGGTTCGAGTCGGTAAGGTCAGGGTTCTTCATATTCCCACCGCTTCCCAATATGCTGATATTTTCACCAAGGGGCTACCGATGGACGGCCGCATTTTCTGAATTTCATGCGAGTCTCACCGTCCAAGAGCCTCCCGCGTTGTTAGAGTGAAGAGTCATCCATGGACTGAATCCACGGAAGACGAGTTGAGTGCATACACTACGGCAGAGCGGCCCTTTGTCGTGTGGGCAATATAACACGACAAAGACCTTCTGGAACGCGGCAAAGGCTTTGCCGTGTGTATGCACACGGCAAATGCCACACGGCAACGTTTGCCACGGAAAAGGCCCTTTGCCGTGTGTTTTCTAAATAAAATACAGCAAAGCCTTTGCCGTGTGTCTTACGCGCAGACATGGCAAAGTAAAGTGAGATGACGGTTCCCCTTGGAGATGACGGTGTCTATTCTTTGCCGTGTCTCATTCATAAATCTAACATGGCAAATAGAAAATGGCTTTTCCGTGCGATGAAAAGGAAACTTTCTCCTTCAATATTGTTCTCTATCCCATGATGCACATGCATGCACAATATGGACACATTATTGTTGGGTTCGCAGCATAAAAAACAAAAAAAAATCTACGATGGAAACTATACGCCAAGATCTATCTACTAGATACAAGCAATGGGTGGATATATATCCATAGAGAACTTACCCTCAAAGACAACAAAGCTTTGTTAACGAGTTGGAACTCGTGGATAATGTAGTCATACACTTGCCGATCTCAAGGTCGTGATAAAGTCCAGCAGGTCCGGCTCCAGCACGTCCTTCAGATCCAGCTCCAGCAAGTCCAACACCACCAAGTCCAGCACCGCAAAACAGCGGTGCATCCGTGATCGCACACACGTCCGGTACCCTGACAACATCCGTCCCTCGCTCCAGCAAAGCAGCAAAAGCAGTAACTCCTTTCCAGATAAAGCCACCGGGAACATGTATCTCGCTAATCCGAGACCATGAAGAATAACTAGAGGGGGAGAGAGATCCTTCACGAGGAGGTGTGAGGAAGGAGTGAGAGGAGGGACTTTTATAGGAGGAGGGGAGGGTGTCCCTTCACCTCCCCCATTCATGTGGTGGTAACCCCCTCCACATTAAAATGCCCCTTCACAATCTCTTTTAAAGTCTCCACTTTAAATGCATTAAATTTCTCCAAATTTAATGCTCTCTCATTTAATAAAACTCTGTTATTAATTTTATTCAGATTTTTGTTAATTACTTTAATTAACAAACATTCACATAAAACCCCCTGCAATATTTCAATATTACATGCAGAACCAATTTCAGCAATTTCACCCGAAATAGTTTCGGTGTCTATTGAAATAATTCCAGCGCTTTCTTAAATCTTTATCTGAAACATATTTTCTTCAAATGGTGTCGGTATCCCTTAAGTGTGTCACCCTATGGTTCGTGAATAATGCAGACAGGATTGAGACCCGTCTCCGATCAATAATCAGCAGCGGGACCTGGAGATCCGTACTGACCCCCACACATTCAACGATGACTTATGTGATCGTGAGAACCTTTAACGCTAGTAACTAAATCCCTTTGTCTCACGATATATTACATGTCCGGGATTCAATCATCGGTATCTTCATACCTAGTTTGATCTCGTTGCCGACATGCACTCTTTTCTCGTTCTTGTGATATAACATTCTAGTGATCACATCACTTGCTTGCAAGCTATTTCAATGTGATATCACCGAGAGGGCCCAGAGTATATCTATCCGTCATCGGGATGGACAAATCCCACTCTTGATCCATGAGCCTCAACATAACACCTTCGTAGCACTGAACTCACCTTTATAGTCACCCTGTTACGGTGTGACGTTTGATATTATCAAGATACTCTTTCGGTGTTAGCAATTAACATGATCTCATGGTCTAAGGACTAAGATTACTTCGTATGATGTTATAGCAATATAAACATAATGACTCTGATCGTAATGCTATATTTTGGATGAATGTTTATCATATCATTCCACCAATGTTGTGACCTTGTTATTAACAACATCCAATGTCCATGATCAGAAAACCTTGATCATCTTGTTAATCAACAAGCTAGTTTATATGAGTGGCGGTACGAGGAACTTTGTATTTTGTTTATTAAACACACATGTATTAACGTTTCCAATTAATACAATTATAGCATAAAAAATAAACATTTATCATAAACATGTAATAAGATAATAATCACTTTATTATTGCCTCTCAGGCATATTCCCTTCAATTATCACAAACTATGTCGTGATTCTGCCCATAACATTGATCATTTGAACCAAAAGCCAAGAAACCTCGAATGAGATAGGTCATTTTGAGACATAATCAATATACCAACTTTGATATTTTTCCTTCCAACTATATCACAAAATATGACACCACGCGAAGGTCTCGCATTTTTTTGATTTAGTTATGGTCATTTGAAACTATCGTCAAACCCTAATCGAACAGCGGGCATGACGATTTTTAGCTCGGAGCTGAGCCTCGCTAAACTTGCATTGGATCTCTGAAGAAACATCATATTATGAACCTGAAAATGATTTTTGTAAAAAATCATGAGCATCATATCATGTACCTGCAGTTCATATCTGACCCACTTCCTACCGATTCAGCAAAAAATTGTCTTTTTCACCAGGGGTGGACGGAGAGGTTTTAAAATCCCCGGTTGGGACATTGTTCATGTAAGATGGTCTAGTATTTTTGAAAAATGGGGTGGTAGCATTTTTGAATGGAACATTTGGTGTTGCTTCACAAAATGCCCCGATTTTTGTGCTCCAAAAATAGAAAATGGCTTTTCCGTGCGACAAAAAAGGAAAACTTCCTCCTGCAATATTGTTCGCCATCCTATGATGCACATGCATGTATAATATGGACACATTATCACAAACTATATCGTGATTCTGCCCATAACATTGATCATTTGAACCAAAAGCCAAGAAATCTCGAATGAGATAGGTCATTTTGTGAAGGTTTTTTTGAGACATAATCAATATACCAAGTTTGATATTTTTCCTTCCAACTATATTAGAAAATATGACACCACGCAAAGGTCTCGCATTTTTTTGATTTAGTTATGGTTATTTGAAACTATCGTCAAACCCTAATCGAACAGCGGGCATGACGATTCTTAGCTCGGGGCTGAGCCTCGCTAAACTTGCATTGGATCCCTGAAAAAACATCATATTTTGAACCTACAAATGATTTTTATAAAAAATCATGAGCATCAGATCATGTACCTGCAGTTCATATATTACCCACTTCCTACCGATTCAGCAGAAATTTGTCTTTTTCACCAGGGGTGGACGAAAATGTTTTAAAATCTCCGGTTGGAAGATTGTTCATGTAAGGTGGTCTAGTATTTTTGAAAAATGGGTGGTAGCATTTTTGAATTGAACATTTGGTGTTGCTTCACAAAACGTCCCGATTTTTGCGCTCCGAAAATAGAAAATGCCTTTTCCGTGCAACAAAAAGGAAAACTTCCTCCTACAACATTGTTCTCCATCCCATGATGCACATGAATACATAATATGGGCACATTATCATAAACTATATTGCGATTCTGGCCATAACATTTGTCATTTGAACCGAAAGCCAGGAATCCTCGAATGAGATAGTTCATTTTGTGAAGGTTTTTTGAGACATAATCAATATACCAAGTTTGATATTTTTCCTCCCAACTATGTCACATAATATGAATCCACGCGAAGGTTTCACATTGTTTCGCTCATTTTTGTATTTTTATGCCTTTTTTAAACTATGGTCAAAATGGCGAGTATGGAGATTCATATTCAACATAAATATCTAATATTTGAGTGTAGATAGATAGATCTTATTTTTATGCAAATTTTGATATATTATTTCTATTTTTCTGAACTAGAATGATTTTTTTATGATTTTCCTAAAAGTAATGTGATAAAAGAGAAAAAAGAAAAAAAATAGAACTTTGTCGTGTATATATCGGAATACACACGGCAAAGGGTTGGCGAGGGCACACGACAAAGAGGCCACCGTCTGCTGCCGTTAGCTCATTTCCGTCAAGTGGACATGTGGGGTCAAGGGTCCCACCTCGTTGCCGTGATGACACCTATGCCGTGTGCCGCTGTCAACTTTGCCGAGTGTTTTTTCTTTGCCGTGTTTCTTTGTAGGTCTTTGCCGTGTATATTTTTTTGCCGTGTTCTTTTTCAGGAATTTGTCGTGTTCGCGTACTTTGCCGTGTGCTTTCTAAGTTGTACACGGCAAAGACAAAATTTGGCGTGTTCCAGTCTATTTGGCAAATCCTTGTCTACACGGCAACGACAATTTTTCCCGTAGTGATATCCATGCAGCCCATGGTCGATGAGCTTTATTAGGTACGAGGAGAGATCGAATCAAAAGGTTCATACGTTTTGGTAGTATCCGCCATCATCCCATCTTGCTAGCGCTAGGGTTTTGGGCGAACCAAATTAAAACAAGTCAGCATGCACGTAGGCGATGGGTTCCGTTCGACCACGTACGCGTGCTCCTTCCTTCGTTCGGATCCACACGTACCAAAACAACCATCATGTCTCTTTTTTCGGAACCTTTTCATATAAAGGCACACAACCGACTCTAACCCTACATATTAAACGAGCTTATAAACCCTAAAGCCCCAGACTCAAAAAAAAAAAAAGCACACGCCGCACACAACCCAGCTACCGTCATGGGTCAATCTGTCTCTGCCGATTCTTCCTCCACCAGCCGCCGCCTATCCCAGCCACCACCGCCGCCGGCTCCTCCGGCAAGCGCCCACATGGCCACAGAAAAGGACCACGACACAACCGATCTCATGCGCGTCTTCCGCAGCTTCGACGCCGACGGCGACGGCCGCGTCTCAGCCGCCGAGATCCAGAAGATACGTGGATGCACGGCCGCGGAGGCGGCTGAGATGGTCGCCGCGGTGGACAGCGACGGGGACGGGTTCATCAGCTTCGAGGAGTTCGGGGCATTGATGGAAGGGGAGGGCGGCGGCGAGGTGTCGGACGCGTTCATGCGCATGGCCTTCGCCGAGTACGACGAGAACGGGGACGGGTTCATCACCCCCGAAGAGCTTCTCAGAGCGCTCAGCCGGGTGCTCTGCGAGGATGATCTCACTGTTGAGAAGTGCTCCGAGATGGTCGCTGGGGTCGACATGGACGGCGACGGCCTCATCTCCTTCGACGAGTTCAAGGCCATGATGGCGCCCAAGAGTTCCTGATCGTAGTCTTGTCTATGCGTCTTCTGGATGGTTAGTCGATGCAATTTTCGGGATACAGTTCTAGCGAGATTTGTTTCGTGTTTTTTTAGTGCTTGGAAGGGGGGTTTCACGTGGATCTTCTTGAAAAATCTGTAACAATGATACAGTGCTAGCAATTACTGCAAAATTTTTGGATGCAATTTACGTCCAAAAAATCTGGCCACGTGTGTTACTAGGGAGTTCGTGATGCTGCTCATGCAATTCCCTATTTATCTAGCACCTCTGGAGGTATAGTTGCTCTAAACACTACGGATTGCATTCGTTGTTTCTCTTTTGGAATCATCGTGGTTTTCCGTTTCCAAGCAACTACGTACGCTGAAATTTTGTTAACCAAGGTAATTTTGTTACTAATTTAGATACAGCGAGAAGTACTAATTCAGATACATGTTGGTTTGATCAAGACAATCTCAGTATAAATTGATTATATTGTAGTAGATGTCAGATTAGAGTTCATCTGTTATGACATTTAATTTTAGATTATTAGCAGCGATGTATTCTGAAGAGATATACTTTATCAGCACTGGAATTGAGTTCAGGGTTATAGAGGCATTTATATATTCATAATATAGGAATATTTTAATGAATCCTATAAAAAGCCACAGCCAAGCCACCAGCATCGAGCCCCTCTCCTGTGGGCCTGTAAAGTCACCGGAATTTCATACCGTAAAAGCGTTCATCAGGTGCCATAGTCGGTACAAGTACCGACAGCTCGGACACGTGCGAGTCGAGACCCTCACTCGTGCCTGCACCCAACCCTAGCGCCACTGCCGCCAAGCTCAATTCCCGCGAGCAATCCACGCCGCCTCGCTTCGCAATCGCTAGTATGTCTTCGGGTTGTGCTAGGTTTGGGGTCGGGGGAGGGAGATGCGGAGACGGGGGAGGCGGCAACATCCTCCACCCCGTATCGCCAACGACGCGCAGGCCAAGTTCATGCGCTCCGAGGGTGCGAAGAAACGTGCTGCCCTCAAGTGGGTGAACCGCGACGTGTCCCCGCCGCCGTCTCTCCGTGCCGACGTGGTGGCTAGCAGCGAGGGACGCTTGGTGCCGCGAGTAGATCGCCGCCAGGTACGCGCACGCCGGGGAGGGATCCTCATGCAGCCCCGCTCCTCCCTCGTCCGACGGGTTCAGCTCGCCGTCCCCTCCTACTACCGTCGTTGGGATGGCAGACTACGCCCACGACAGTGACGAGGACCACATCGCCCTGGAGCTCATGGTGCGCGAGCCTGAGCTCGTTGTCGCCATGGATCTAGAGATCGAGCGGGCCGAGCGACGCCGGGCCATGGCGTTATCGAAGCGCGCAAGGCCATGGAGAGGGAGGTTGCGCACGCCAGTAGAAACACGGCCGCCATCGTCAAGATCGAGCTCAGTGACCTCATCGACGAATGATGTCCTCGCCGTCACAATGCCGCCGCGCCCTGCAACCCCCGCACCAAATCAACTTGGTCATCCACCTCAGTAGGTTAAGCTCCTTGGCCGTCACGGGCGTCGAGGCCGAACCTGCCATGGCCCTCCCTGACACATATCTGGCTCGAAGGACCTAGATCTGGGATTGCAGTTCACCTGGCCAAGCTCCATCCGGTTGTCGTTGCCGCCAACTGGCGGTGCCACCACAACGCACACCACCCGCGCCGTGGAAGGATGCCCCGTCGCCACGCCGGACCGCAGCCACTGAGGAGCATCTCCTGGAACCGTGTCGGCCCATGCGAGAACGCCTTCGAGAGGGGAAATCCGGGGGCCATCGCCGCCTGGGCCTAGCCCGGCGATGCACGTCGGCCCACGCGAGAATGCCTTCAGAGGGGAAATCTAGGGGCCACCGCCGCCTAGATCTAGCCTGGCGACGCATGCCGGCCCTCACGCGAGAACGCCTTCGAGAGGGGAAATCTGGGGCCGTTGTCGCCTGGGCCTAGCCCGGCGATGCCCGTTAACGCTCGCGCGAATGCCTTCGAGAGAAATCCGTGCGGCGGCGACGCCGCCGCCAGCGAACGCCGAGGGGAAATCCGGGGGCCACCGCCGCCTGGGCCTAGCCCGGCGATGCACGTCGGCCCACATGAGAATGCCTTCAGAGGGGAAATCTGGGGGCCACCGCCGCCTAGACCTAGCCTGGCGATGCACGCCGGCCCACGCGAGAACGCCTTCAAGAGGAGAAATCTGGGGCCGCTGTCGCCTGGGCCTAGCCCGGCGACGCCCGTCGGCCTGCGCGAGAATGCCTTCGAGAGGGGAAATCCGGCGGCCCCGGTGACGCCTGCCGGCCAGCGAACGCATGAGAGGGAAATCCGGAGGCCGCCCGCTGGGCCTGGCCGTGACACGCCGGCGACAGTGGGGAAGGAAGGTGGGAGAGAGAGCTCTAGTAGAGGAGAGACGAGGGCGCGACCCAGAGGCCTGCGCGGGGGGTGACGAGATCGCGAGAGGTCAACCAAATACAATAGGCTGATTATAATATATATACTTAATCCCCTATTAGTTAATTAGATTACTATTAATTAATCGGTTTAATAAAATGGATATCGATTGGGATGTAGCTCAAATGGTAGAGCACTTATCAATGCTTTGTAAGAGGAAGCGGGATCGATACCTCCGATCTCCAATCCTATTTTTTTTAATTTCTTCAGAAAAATGAGATATCTATATATAATAATAAAGGACGGATTGTTTCTTCCGGTCCAACATTTTTTTGGACCTTTTTATCCTCCCACAAAATCACGTAATACGGACCACTGCCACGATCGTTTTGCATTGTACCCTGAAAACTACCGGTTCGTTTATTTTTCTTCTCCCCTCCCCAAACGAGCGAAACCTCCTCCTCCCGAACAGACACCGTCACCACCCCTTCGATCTGCCTTCGATCTGCTACCGCCGGAGCCGCAATCCTCCTCCGGCAAGGGAAACAGAATGGTCGCGACGAGGCATGGGACTTGCCGGTGCAGCGGCCGCGAGCTTCCAGGAATGCATGAGGGCGTCGGGGATCGATTCGAGGATGAGGAGACGGCGGCTGGAGCTCACGGGCGGCTCCATGGTTGGGGTAGAGAAGAACGCCGGCGTTGGACGGTAGACCGGAGAAGGAGGTAGGCGTCGGGTCGAGCGACGGCTTAGCGAGGATGAGTAGCCCGCGGTGTCATGGGTGGCGCTCGTGTGATCTGCATTGGAAAAGAGAGTAGCGGCAGGGATCGAAGGGGTCTCGTATCAGCTCGAGGTAGCAGGAAGAGGGTGGCGCTCTCCACTGCCTGCCGCGTTAAAACCAGAGCATGATAGTTCACTAAAACAATCAAAGTAATACATAAAGTGTTTTGAAAGGATTTTTTCTTGGACCATGAAAAACGATTTTGAGTATGGGGAGATCAGACCTATGATCTTAACCTCAAGGAAGAGGCAATGTCAGTTTGAATTTGTAATTTTATTTTGATTCTGACGGTCAATTTATGCTTATTCTTCTGCTTGTTGCAGAATAAACAATGGATCCCAGAAGTTTCCTGGAGATAGCCTAAAGAATGTGTACAAGTCATTTGTCAGTGAATAGAATTGTCTCCATCGAGGACCCATTTGTTAGGATAACTGGGTTCACTATACTAAGGCGATTGTAGCTCTTCTCCTCAAGGTACGTTTGGTTTGAGGTACTTCATTTTTATTGTAGCCGATAGCTTTGTCAGCTCAATATGAACGAGGGCATTGAGGCTATGAAAATGTCAAACGTGCTGGCTGGGGTGTGATGACCAGTCACCGGAGGTACACTTCTGAGTCTCTGAATTATGTTCCTGTACTTATTGGAAATATTCAGTTTCCATTTTTTTTGGCTGCAGTGGTGGAACTGAGGGTACATTTATTTCTGACTTGGCGGTTTATTTATCTACGGTATGTTTCCACATTTCCTTGGAAGGAACTCATCAGCGCATATCAAGTTTCATGGTGAAGTTAATGCAACAATCTTTCTTATGAAAACAGGGCCAAATCAAGGCCAAAGCACATTGTAGATCAGAACGTCTTGCAAAGTACAACTAGGCAAGAAGCTTACAGCCATCTTCTCGTTTACAAACCTTTGATAATTTTGTAAATGTTTGTTGTACAAATCTTGCTACCCACTTGTGGGCAAACTCTTGTGTATCGTGCTCTTCTTGGATCTGGGTGCACTTATTTCAGCAGATAAATCTGCGCCTATTTTTTTAATTGGTGCAGCTACTTTGGATCGAGGAAGAGACTCAAACTCCATGCGCCACTAGAGGATTGCAATGGCGGTGTACTAACCATATATTGCGTCACGGATACGCCTGAAATTTACTTGTTTGCGGTGAGTAAATTTTCTTTTCTTCCGATGCAACGCACGAGTATATTTCTAGTAAAGAAAAAGGAAACTCTGGCTGCACCCGGCTGCTTCTTGGTTCTTGAATCGGCCTGCAAGGTGGAGGCGGACCCACGCTTGGAAATAAACTATACATGGGCCGGATGGTGGAGGCTAAGCCTGTTTAATTGGGGAAAAAAGTCTTTAATCTGCAAAAGATAAATGTTGATATGCAGAAAAATGATCGCAACATATGCTTATGTGACAAAATAATTAATTATGCATAGGCAAAATGCCAAAAATCTTACGTTCTCGTTCGACAAAACCACCAGGTACAAATGGAGAGGGGGCATTAGAAGAGAGGACCTGCGTCAGTAGAAATCCCCGCCGCCACGCTGCTACATATATGCCACACCGTCGCTACTTTCTTATTTGGCACCATAGGCCCGGGTAAACCTATACTGGTCTACGAAACTACCGCCATGACGCTGCAGCAAGCACGGCGTCTTCACCGCCATCCCATTTAGAAGCACTTGCTGAGGCGCCTTGAGGGATGGAAGGGGAAGCTACGGGAGAGGACTTGGAAACAATGTTTTAAATAGCCGGCTAGGCTATAGGCTATAGCCGCCGCTTCCGGAAACAGCTATAGCCCGGCTATTTAAGGGATTTCACACCTTCTAGCCAGCTATTGCATTTAGCCGCACCATGCAAAAAACATTATAACAGGGCTATTTAAAACTTTGCTTGGAAACCGATATTCACAGATGTCCTTTGATGTACGCTTCAAAGAAGGTTTCTTCCTGCAAATGCACAAAGATATATCAGTAAAATGTGTAAAGGTAGATTGGCAAACTTTCGAAATCAAAGAAAAGGGAGATAGCATGCTTACTTGCTGAGTGTCGCCTTGGCTTGGGCGGCTCCGGTTTCACTACTCGTACGAGCAACTTTCTTCTTCTCTCCCTCCAAGACAGCAGTTGGTTTCTTAGTGGTCAAAGCCTTCGTTTTCTTCTTGTCGGTGGGCATAACACCGACAGCGAGAGCTTTCCGTTTACATGGCTCTGGTTCGTCCTTAGTCTACTAGGAGGCTTCATCATCATCATACATGACTTGGACCGAAATGTCCTTGCCCTTGCCTTCATAAACCCGAGCGGCCAATCCGTCCTCGGATAGATATTCAATTTACAAGGAAGTAGATGTCAGGGTTATGTCCTTGATGGTAAAAAATCTTCCCCTAGTGTACATATCAAGGGTTATCTCGAAACCCTTGGTCTTATCCTTAGCTTGATCATGTCCTTGAGCTGGATCTTGAGGGCATCCTTGGACAGATTGTATTGATTGTTCCTTTTGTTAAAGTATGATCTAAATTCTACTAAGGAGGCTAATTTCTGACGGAGCGGAGCGAGAGCTTTCCGTTTACGTGGCTCTGGTTCTACCGTTATATATATACCTACTGTAAGCCGCCGGCTGGGATAAGTTCTATCTGTGAAAATCCCCGACGTTGTGTAAACACTCACCAATCTAGTGAAGTTTCGCTGGTTGGCGTCCATGGTTTTTTCCTCTGTCACATCCCAAATTTTAGATTTGGCACTGCATATATACATGCCATTGCATCATGAGCATCATGGAAAATTTTCAGTTTCAAAAGCCTTTTGCAAAAACACCATTCTAGTGCTTGTTCTTTCCCTATAGGAGTTTAGTAGGACTTTTGCCTTGCATCTGTTAGAATCACCACTTTTGGACATTCCAGATGCATGAATGCGTAGAGTTCGTCTTTACTAACCCGTAGGTTTTTGTCTCACTCAATTCGGAGTCCTGGATCAAAAGTTATGGCCAACTTTCAGTAGTTGCAGAAAAATTCAGACTGTTTGTCAGTTAGTTCAGGTTCAACTTCAGTTCAGAGAAGAAGAAAAAAAGATTTCGGCCGCCAGCCGGGCAGCCGCCCGAGGCCCACCCGGGGCCCAACCGCCGCCAGCTGCTGCGGGCGAATAACGCCGGCCCGCCAGCGGCCCATCACCGCCGCCTCGCCTTCTTCTTTCTTTTTTTCTTTTTCCTTTTTCTTTTCTTCCTTTGTTTTTTCCTCTGACCGTCGGGCCCCGCCCGTCAGCCGCGTCCACCAGTTTGTGCTCGACCAGGAGCTGCCGTCGCCGTGTTCGTTGCAGAGACCAATGACTCGTCCGATTTCTTCGGGAATTCGGAGTTGTTTCTCACGCCTCTCTGCCCTCCCTTATAGAGCTCGCTATCGCCGCCTTTTTCCCCTTCCTAGACCTAGCTATCGTGCCCCGCCGCCACCGGAATCCCTCGCCGAAGTTGGAGCCGCCGCCGCCGTCGGAGTTCGCCGTCGGCCGCGCCGACCCCGCCCCCGCAACCGCCACCCCCGGCCGCACACCCGCCGCCTCCTCGCCGACCCGCCGCCGCCGCCGAGCCGCCACGATCGCCATCGCCGCCAGTAAGCCCGCCGTCACAGGCGCTCCCGACTGCGGATCGGCGCGAAGACGCCCAGTCGGCCATTGACATGTGACCGCACTGACCGGTCAACCGCCGGTCGACTAGGACCCGCCCGTCAGCGGAATAAAACCTGGGATATTATTGCAGAATAAAATTCTACACAATTTTGCGAATCCAACGATACCTTACTTGCAATTTTTGGCCAAGTAGATCTTTTCCTATGAATTTTCGAAGTTATAGCAAGTTTCTGTCTTTTTTTTACAAAAACTAGTAAATTCAGGAAAAGATCTACTTAGCCAAAAATTGCAAGTAAGATATCGTTGGATTCACAAAATTGTGTAGAATTTTATTCTGCAATAATATCCCAGGTTTACTGTATGTATTTTCCTGAGATTATGAAAAGGCTTAAAGTAGTATTTAATTCGCAGAAAAAGATCTGTAAATCTTTTTAACGTAATTTCTTTTGGTCTAGGCTCTATTTGGAGTCACCTATCCAGTAGTATTTTTTGTCAAATTTGAATTGCACTGTTTACAGCTTTGGTTCAATGTTTTGACTGAAGACCTATTAACTAGTCCTCTTTTATGCATAAATTATTTTCTTTGCATTAAAGGTTTTCTCATGCATCATTCAGTAGTAGCATTGATCAGAGAACATAACCAAGCTACTGAAGCTTTGTTAAAGTATCATGCATGCATTGTGTTGCATCTGTTGATCTCTATGTGTGGTTTGTTTATTGTTTGAATTGCTTTCGTGTAGATTGTGAGGATTGTAACCCGTGTGACTGTCCGGACTGTGCTTTTGACTCCGGCAACTACCAAGGCAGGTGGAGCTTCATAAATGTCCTACTTACTTTCTATATGCATTATAGCTTGTTTTGTTTTACAAGTTTTATCTATTGTTATGCTATATCCTATTATGTCATAGCCTATCTTGTTAGACGAGCCGTCGTGAGTAGCTGTGCTTATGTAGACGAGGGTGGGATACACCATGGCAAAGCTTGTTTTGAAAGAACGTGTTTGGAAAGTGAAAACAACTTAACTAATGAACTATCTGGGTGGATTGGTAATTGCTTGGTTCAGATAATTTTGTTACTAATTGTGGTTTTCCGATTCCAAGCCAATACACTGAAATTTTGTTAACCAAGGTAATTTTGTTACTAATTTAGATACAGCCAGAAGTGGTAATTCAGATACATGTTGGTTTGATAAAGGCAATCTCAGTATAAATTATCTATATTATAGTAGATGTCAGATTAGAGTTCATATGTTATGGTATTTAATTTTACATTATTAGCAGCGGTGTATTCTGAATAGATATACTTTATCAGCACAGAGTTATAGAGGCATTTATATATTCAAAACATATAGTAAATATTTTAATGAACCATCTAAAAGGCCACAGCTGCAGCCACCAGCATCGAGCCCCTCTCCATTGTGCTCTCAACCCAAGCATTGCCCTGCATATGACCCCAAGACTCTAGCCTAAAGAGCTTGGCCTACTGTGCCTGGATTTGGGTGGCAGCGGATCTGACACCCACGCGGGCATGTCGCCCCACATCTCCATCAACCCTACTTCCTCTACATTGAGTGAGATAGAAACATACTGGTTTGTTGCACATTAGGTGTTAAAGGAAATCCTTTTGCGCTATTGTGTTCATTCCGTTTTCACGTAATGTTGTCGATAAATGGCCACATCAATTTGGTGCACAAGCACTAGTAGAATTAGTCCCAGTTTAGTACATCCTCTAGTCCTAGTTGCCTTACCGACTGGGACTACGAAATCGGGACTAGAGGCCCCCCTTAGTCCTAGTTGTATTACGAACCGGGACTAAAGGCACTCTACGTGGTCGCGTTCGAGAGCGGGGGATGGAGGACCTTAATCTCAGTTGATTCCAAGATTCCGGTCTAGGTCCATTGAGATTTCTTCCAAAAGACACATTTGGAGAAGTGGATTCCATCACTGTGGAAATTTTGTCCCTTTTATGTGTAACGATAGCGTATAGAGCCGGATACTCCTCTCTCAAGGTAGCGTGGCCAATATACTTATCCTCCCAAAAGCCACTTATCCTTGTTATTAAAAGCACAAACCAGAAAAAGTGTTTTTTCGTTGCTATGAGGCCGGCCCAAAAATGAGAGTCATCAGGTTTGCATAACACTTGTGACACTGCTTTTGAGACAACGTACTTTATCCACATGATGGTTTGCCAAACACGTTCTTCTGTAAGTAGCTTAAAAAGTCATTTATCTAGAACCGCGGTATTTTTAACCTATATATCATGTATACCAAGGCCACCTTGTTCCTTTGGTCGGCAAATGACATTCTATCTAACCAGTCGTTTTTTTCACTATCCCCTTGCCAAAAGTATCTTGACCGGAAGTAATCCAATCTATGCAAGACTCCTTTTGGTAACTAGAAGAATGAGATATACAGTACCATATTGGTAAGTACTGAATTTATGAGTACTAGTCTTCCCCAAAGATATGGTAATTTACCTTTCCACTACTTCCTAAAGTGAGAGAAGAGGAGTGACATACACACGCGTTCCTCTTCCTCTGCCACCTGCCTCGCCTTGTCACAATGCGCGTGCGCCGCGGTTTGCGCAATTGTGCCTCGGTGTCGATCTTATCTTTTTGTTACTCGGGAAAATTACGATGCGAGTTATTTTTCTATCAGCTGTTTCCGGTCTTACCGGGTCATGGGTTGTTACTAACTCGAACATGGGTTATGGCCCACGTCCTACCCGACCGACGGGACAGCAGGTCTCCAGAACACCGCCTCTCGTGAACCTATATGAGTGAGGGACGATCAGGTTTTTGGTGAGCGGCCGCTCCTTCCTCGACGACGACTTCTTCCCGATGAAGGGTTTGAAGCATAGAAAACAAAAAATCCTACGATGGGAACTATACGCCAACATCTATCTACTAGATACAAGCAGTGGATCGATATACATCCATGGAAAACTTACCCTCGAAGACAGCAAAGTTTTAACGAGTAGGAACTCATGGATGATATAGTCGTACGCTTACCGATCTCAAGATTATGTGAAAGTCCTAGCGCCGCAAACCAGCAGCGCATCTGTACTTGCACACACGTTCAGGCCACCGAACAACCTCTGCCTCCTCGCTCTAGCGATGCAGTGGAAGCAACAACTCCTTCCAGACGAAATGCCATCGAAAACATGTATCTCGCTAATCCAAGACCATGGGGGAATAATTCTAAAGGGGGAGAGAGATCCTTCACAAGGAGGTGTGAGAAAGAAGGGTGAGAGGGGTTGCCTTTTATAGGAGGAGGGGGATACCCTCCCATGGCCGACGCCCCATGGAGGTGACCCCTCACCTCCCCCATTCATGTGGTGGTAACCCCCTCCACATAAAAGTGTTCCTTAACATTTCTCTTTAAAGTCTTTACTTTAAATGCATTAAATTTCTCCTAATTTAATGCTCTCTCATTTAATAAAACTCTTATTTATTTTATTCAGAATTAACAAACATTCACATAAAACCCCCTGCAACATTTCAATATTAGGTGCAGAACCAATTTCAGCAATTTCACCCCAAACAGTTTTGGTGTCTATTGAAATAATTCCAGCGCTTTGCAATTCATTCGTTTGAAACATATTTGCTCAAAATGGTGTTGGTGTCCCTTAAGTGTGTCACCCTATGGTTCGTGAATAATGCAGACATGATCGAGACCCCTCTGAGATCAATAATCAGAAGCGGGACCTAGAGATCCATACTGACTCCTACACATTCTACGATGACTTCTGTGATCGTGAGAACCTTTAATGCTAAGTAACTAAATCCCTTTGTCTCGTGATATATTACATGTTCGAGATTCGATCATCGGTATCTTCATACCTAGTTTGATCTCGTTACCGACATGTACTCTTTTCTTGTTCCCGTGATATAACATTCTAGTGATCTTATCACTTGCTTGCGAGCTAACCAATGTGATATCACCGAGAGGGTCCAAAGTATATCTATCCGTCATCGGGATAGAAAAATCCCACTCTTGATCCATGAGCTTCTACATAACACTTTCGTAGCACTGAAGCCACCTTTATAATCACCCTTTCACGGTGTGACGTTTGATGTTATCAAGATACTCTTTCGGTGTTAGTGATTAACATGATCATATGGTCTAAGGACTAGGATTACTTTGTTAGATGTTATAGCAATATAAACACAATGACTTTGATTGTAATGCTATACTTCGGATGAATGTTCATCACATCATTCCACTAATGTTGTGACCTCGTTATTAACAACATCCAATGTCCATGATCAGGAAACCTTGATCATCTTGTTAATCAATGAGCTAGTTTATAAGAGAGGCATATCTAGGAACTTTCCTTTTGTTTATTAAACACACATGTATTAACGTTTCCAAATTAATACAATTATAACATGCAAAATAAACATATATCATATATTTGGAATATGTATAATAACAACTTTATTATTGCCTCTCAGGACATATTCTCTTCACCCGGACATCGGCAGCCTCTACAATGATGACATGTCTGACGACGCTGGTGTCAACGCGAACCTCAACGCCAACCTGAATCCGAACGTGAATCCTCCAGCAACAACATACGCAATATGTTCCTTCCTATTTCAATCTTTGGTACCGTTTCTTATACTAGCTTCTGGGATAGATGTGATCTGTTTATCTGTGTTAGATGTGATCTATTCACCATACTGCTAGTGTGCATTTTTTCAAAAAAGGGAGTATAACCCTAGCCTCTGTATCCTGGGATGCACACAGCTTTTATAAAAAACCGAGAAGTATCATAGTATCATTACAAAACAAGAGTCAGATAAGGTTGGCACATGCATCAACCATCTGAAAAAGATAACAATCTCACAAGAGAGTAAAAGCAACAGCTAGACATTCATCAATCTAGTAGAATGATGCCACGAAGCCTATCTGAAGAAATCCGAAGTAACCGCCATAGGACGGTTGCACCGAGAAACCATGTGGGTTGACGCTTATGCTCTGGGAGAAGGAAAGCCCAGAGCTGAATCCAATACGCCACCATATGGATAACCTGCAAGAAGGAAGGAACTCCCGTTTTGTTAAAAATACAGTTATTTTGACACTTCCAAATAGACCAACAAATGGCCGAAATGCCAATCCGTATTCTGCCATTATTCGCCTTACGGGCCGGTATAATACGCGCCGGTAAACGGGCCGTACGGGCTTCTACGGTTCTTTTTTTTTACGGAGCAACGATGAAAATTTCGGAAGGACAATCGTGCCCCTGTCTATGAACCGTTCGCGCGTATCCCAGCCGTCCATGTGTTTTTCTAAACTTTTGGTTTTCAAGAGGGTGTGTGCTGAAGCAGAAAGAAACGTTCTCTTTAATGTATAGGTGCTTGACAAAGGCGCGTTGGCATCAGTCTGGTATAGACCTTCTTCAATGTATCAGTACTAGATGGTCCTTGTCCTTGACTACAAAGTGTTTGCAATTGGTAGATGGGGTTGTTTCGTTGATGGCTTTATTTATTTACAAGGTACGAGAGGCTGTACCTTTTAACACTTTTTGGTAGGCAGACCTTTTAAACTTGTTAGTTGGTGGACAGCTCTGCTCGTTATATTAATTTAATATAAATGCAACCATTTAATGAATGATGTTATTAACAGTAAATGTTTTAGTTGAACTGCAGACAACCCCAATAATTATTGATTGAATACTCCCTCCGTGTTCACAGGGTAGATTGTATTCTGGGTTTAGTCAAAGTCAAACTTTTTGATGTTTGATTAAATGTTTAGCAAAAAATACAAGTATCCTATAATGTTGGTCAAAGTTAACAAAGTTTGACTCTGAAAAATCCTAAAACGCGAAGTAATAAAAAACGGAGGGAGTATATGGAACCTTCTTCCAATGAATTACAACACGTGTATCTGGGCATCCATATAATATAATATCGTATATCGACATATTTTACTAGGCTTTTTTCTCCGGTACGACCCCTCCCCCAAATTAATTAAGGGTAATATGGTCAATAGCCTTGAGTTATGTAACTAACGAACAAAATTAAGTTAGCGAGTCTAGCCCATATCCAAACCCTGTATGGGGATTATGTATAATTAATTACGAAGAAGTATCGAGCAATTTTAGCTGGTGTTATATTTAAGTTTTGCAAAGGGGGGTTGTGGAGCAAACCTCTTCTACTATTGAAAGGTGTTGGTGACGATGGAACATGGTCTCTCTTCTCCTCCACCCACTGTACCAAAAACTAGCCTTACATGTAAAATTTGAATTTTTCATAGTCTTATTAACTAACAAACTAAGGAAAAAACCAACCATGTTTGCTCAGCATCGGCACTGTCTTGTTTATTAACCCCCTGACTAGACGCTTCCTCGTTTCTTTTATAGTCGGTGTTGTATTACTCATCATACAGCCCGTCACTTCCTCCTAGAAAACCAACACCGAGAAAAAGGAGGCCATAACTACAGAAAGGAGCAGGCTTCCACTGCCAGAGGGTTGGATGAAGGTAAATGTTTATGGTGCTTTTCGCCAGGAGTCCAACTGTGGAGGAGGTTGTGCGATTCTACGCGGTCACCATGGTAGATTCGTTGTTGGGTCATACCATTTTTCCCCTATGGTCACGCATCCGGAGCAAGCTGAACTATTGGCTTGTACTCCCTCCGTTTCAAAATATAAAATATTTTAGTGATTGTGAGAAGAATATATCTAGACCTCATTTAGTGTGTACGTTTACTTCAAACCTACATACCAATTAAAAAACATCTAGATACACTAGTTTCATAGAAGCTAAAATATCATATACGGAGGGAGTCCTTGGGAAGGAGATCGATGGGGTAGAGAAGGTGATATTGGAGATGGATTGTCAGGGTGTTGCGACAAAGCAGAGGAATGGGGAGTTGGACAGATCAAGTCATGGTCTCCTGGTGGAAGATGTCAATGCATTGCTGTGAGTTCTTTGGGACCACGATGTTGGTCACGTCAAGAGACAAAAATGTGGTGTTGCACGCGCTTTGCAAAGGACGGCTGCTATAATAAATTGTATTAAACATAAGGATACACTGAAGGTTGGAAAATTGTTTCAGTCCTCGTCCTCTGCTCTTCTGAGTATCTTTTCGGATGCATATTGGGCTGGATGTCTTGATGCCAGACGATTCACGATGGGTTTGCCATCTTTGTTGGTCTTAACCTTGTCTCATGGAGTGCTAGGAAACAAGTTATAGTATCACGTTCAAGTACAGAAGATGAATATAACCTCTTGCAAATGCTACTGCATAATTGATTTTGGTAGAATCTCTTCTTGGAGAAATTGGTGCTAAAATGAAGGAACTGCCATGTCTATAGTGTGACAATTTGGAAGCTACATACTTATCTGCACAAAACATATAGAGATTGATTATCACTTTGTCGAGAGCAAGTTGCCAACAAAAGCTTGGCTACTCGGTTTATCTCTAGCAAGGATAAGGTTGCTGGTGGTTTTACAAAACCATTTCCTGTTCAAGGACTTCATGAGTTTCGGTATAATCTAAAATTTTTGTACAAGTTTGGATTAAGGGGGATGTTAGACCATATGTATTGTACGGTATAGGATGTGTTTGTTTGGGTTGCGGCTGTTAAAAAATCAGCTGTGGAAAATCAGTTGTAGGAAGCAGTTGTTGAAAGTAGAGATTAGGTATTTGGTCAAAGTGCTTGTGATAACTGTTGGTGGTAATTTTAGTTCTAAAATGTCTGAAATGTCCCCGAGTGCAGAAGATGTTGCACAAGTATTGATTTGAAATGAATTAGTTGTCCTTGACCGTCTTTTTTACTTAAATTAAATAGCATGAATTAGTTGGTTTTCTTTTTTTTTCTTTTGTCTACTATATTTACAAAAGATCGTTCGAAAATCAAATTATCTGGTGTATGTAGCAAATTTTGCAGTACATTTCCCAAAGACTAGATTTACAAGTGTTATCCTGTTTTTTTGGCTTTTGGCATGGAAAAAGAAAAGAACTACTGGCTTGGTTTTAATAGAGGAAGCAGGCGATCCCCTTCCCCTTCCATTGCCTGCGTCGGCACCTCTCCCCCATCTTCCCTGCCGCCAGTGCACCTTCATCTTTTAGTACCCGTCGTCGAGCACCCAACCCGCTATATGACCACGTCCGTCGTCGAGGCCCTCGCACCGCCACCCCCACCTCCATTCGTGACCACCCCATGCTCAGGCTCCGACGCCCCTAGACCTCCCCACAACCCAGGTCGGAGAACATGCGTCGGGGCTGGAGCTGGGCTTGGGTGTGTCGGAGACGGTGACGCGGATGCTAGAGAACGTAGTACGGAGAGGTGGCGGCGGCTGGAGCTTCGGTATCCGTCTGGCGACGGGGAAGAGGTCGACTCATCCTAGGTCGGGCCCCCGATGATTGGGAGGCGTGGAGCTCCAGAACGGAGCGAGTGAGGTTGAGCGGTGGAGGAGAGCTTTGATGGGGGGACGGCAACCGACGGCAGGGGAGGGAGATGTCCATGGCGATGGGGGAGAAAGGGGAAGTCATGTTGTTTCCTTGGACGCGGTGGTAGGTAGGTTGTAATTACGCCGAAAGAGGGAGAGCAAACCTGTCCGATGTAACTCGAGAAGCGCTAGAAGCGGCTCTCGTCCCTCTTTCCGGTGGCCGTGGTCGATAGAAGGATTTCGGGGGCGTTTCTCGCCAGCGCGGTGGAAAAATAGGCCGTTTGTTTTATATGCCGATTTTGGATCCAAAAGCTGAAGCGGAAGCTGTAACAAATACAACCATAGACATGGTGTAGTACACCACCTATACCGTATCTCTTCATGCACGTCACGGTAGGGGCACTTTTAACCTCTATATAAACATGTAACACGAGCCTGAGACGACATCGTTTCCACCTAGATTAATATGCCTCATGTTTATTCTATGAACCTGGTGATTTCTGAGTGTGTGTGGATGTGTAATAAAATCACAGCATTTCATTTTTTTTTTGGAATAGAGCATATATTAATATCAGGAGATACCAATTACACCAGCCTCTGCAACAACGTATTACCCTATTGGCATTACAGATGCACACCGCCAAAAAAATAAAAAAAATTATATAAAAGAAAAGTCCCACTACAGTGATTAGTTTCTTAAAATCACGGACCAAACACTACCAAAACAAGACAAGAAATCCAACAACTCCAAAAGCGATGCCTACAAGAAGGGAACAATGCTCAAGCGCCGTCATCACCCTGATCAAAGACCATAGGTTTTCCCCTAAAGAAAGTCTGCACTCACAAAACAATGCCTTCAACTTCAACAAGAAAGTCCACACCGGCGACGAGCGCATCTGTCTCGGCTTGTTCGAGACCGCGCACGAGGTGGCGCGCATACAATATGGTGGCGGTTCGGGCGCCTCGATGAACTTCCACGACATGTGGGCGCCGCCGCCACGCATCATCATCTAGGAGGAGCGCTCCCGGCAACACGCCCTGGAGCGATGCCTTCTCATCGCCGATCGGGACGAGCGCGTCCGACTCGAGTGGGTGCAGCGGTTCCCGGAGGACGTCGCCGCCGAAAGGCAGTACTACACAAAAACGGAGGCAGGCGGAGAAAGCCGCAAACAAGGAGGAATGCCTCCGGCGGAGGGATGACAAGGCGGCTAGTCGAGCCTTCGTCGAGGCACAGATGGCCAGTCCGACGACCATCGCCAAAGACGACCCCTGTTGGAATGATTATTGGACATCGACTCCGGTGTCACCGGAGCCACAACATCGGACTCCTCCGATTTCGAGTTCAATTTGTATTTGAGTTGCTGTATTTTAGCGCACATGTAGGTTAAAGACCAAGACGGGTCCTCAAGATAAATTGTATGAGTACCATTATAGCCTAGTCTTCAAGTATAAATAGAAATCTAAATTCACATCCGTAAAGATTTGAACCTAAGTGTTAGGTTTGTATATCACTCCCCCACCAACCAGTTGAGCTAGGCTCAGTTTCAATGTGGCTATATATATATGGAGAGACCACCACACACGATGCCATGCTAGTAGCCACTAGCAAAAGTGAGTTGGCTAGTACGGCATGGCGGGAGCAGCGGTGGCATTCTTGTTCGTCTCCCTGATCGGCGTGGGTGCTCTGTACTTGTCAGCCACCTGTCTCCGCGTCCTCGCCCACCTCACCCTGTGTCTGCGCCAGCCCATCGACCTGCGCCGCCGCTACGGCTCGTGGGCAGTCATCACTGGACCGACGACGGGCCTGGGGCGATCCATGTCCATGGAGCTCGCACGCCGGGGCATCAGCCTCGTCCTCCTCGACCTCGACGCGGCCAACCTGGATGAGGTCTCGAGGACCCTCCGCAACAAAGCCCATCCCGACGTCCTTATCAGGACCGTGGTGTTCGACCTCTCCCTCGTCGGCACCGTAGCTGGGGACGAGGCGATGCGGCGGTTGAAGGACGCCGTGGAGGGGCTGGACGTGGGCATCGTGGTGAACAACGCCGCCGTGGCGAGACCCGGTGCGCTGTACGTGCACGAGGCAGACGTGGAGAAGCTAACGAGGATGATGCAGGTGAACGTGATGGCGCTGTCGGAGGTGACGATGGCGCTGGTGCCGGGGATGCTGGAGCGAGGGAGGGGCGCCATTGTTAACGTCGGCTCGGGCTCAACGGTGGCCGTTCCCTCCCCGCTCTACACTGTCTACAGCTCCACAAAACGGTACGTACGTGGCAGCTGCACCACGTTGTTCATTTACCCTTTTCAATTCAAAGCAGGCGCACGTACAGGACACTCTCCAATCTCCAACCTACTGCTGCTGCATAGAAACATGTCCAGTCCTACATGTGTTCGAGCAACGTCTACATGCTCATATCCACCTACACATGAAGATATCCATGTGAAAACAAGTCATGCCCATGGACTGATTGTTAGCCATTTCCAGTCCTTCATGTCGTAATAATATGTTCCATGTAGAATAAAAATTAATCATATACATATATAACACATAAAATAAGCTCGACGGTTTACTTTTAGAACAGCAACTACAAAATAAATAAGAAATTTATAATTTATAATTAACTATGCGATAGATCTGCCAATGCTCATATGTCATCAAGAGTAAGAATGAGTTACTGAATTATCTAACTATTAGTAAGTTAGACAATGTACAAAATTAGGTGAATAAGGGAATAAGATTTTATAAGTATATATATGAGATGTATAAGTAATGGATCATATGCCATACAGAATAAGAACTCTTTATGTAATTGTGTAGCCGATGCATACATGATTATATACATATCCATCACATGGCTAATTTGTTTATGCGCCCATGAGCAAAAAATCATACCCATACCCTATCCTACTCATATACCTCGGGTATCGATGGGTACATATACCATGTGTAAAATTGACTTATGAACCTAATATACACAATGAATTTTAATTCACGACTCAGATCAACTTTGATATACGATTTGAAAGATTAAAAAAACATAAGTCCATTTGTCAAATGGATTGGACCATACTTATAATTCGAACCAATACATACAACTTTTCCTAAATATACCACCGATACAAAAAAAAGGAAATATGAATGTTACCCTCCGAACATTAATTCAATGCACTGATCTAATATCATGTATACATAATACATATATGGTCCCTAATATGGTGAAAAGGGAATTACTAATAACCATTCATTAACAAAATAAAAATAAAAATAAATTTTAAAATCAATATTCTGGGTACTAAATATCATATCTATATAGCCATAATATTTGTCGCATGATGTGAATGACAAACTTAGGATGAAAACATACACCATGCTAGTTACTGAAAAAGGAGATGAGGAAAGTGCCATTTCCTTACCAAATAAAAAATGAGAAAGCATGAGTCTCTAAGCCCTTTCTCATTTCGAATTTCATCTTAGTATCGGTAATGCCCTGCCCAAAAGTATTTCATCACAATCATATGCTCCCACACGAGCACGTCACTAATAGGATTTTGGATATATTTTTGGTACTTCTCTCTTAACACTTTTTTACTCATATGGAAATCAAAGCATCTTCTCGGAAATCTTGTGTTTCTTATTTGCTATAGATCTAATATGCCACAACATTCGGCGGCAGGGGTAGGACACGCCGGCTGGAGCCTCGTCCAAGCTGGCTTCTATCTAGGTTTTGGGAAAGCCACCCTGTCCAACAGAGATGAGATTTGGGCCAAATAGAACCTATAAAGTTATTTTTATAAGAGTATATATTAATATCACAAAGATACCAATTATATTCAGCCTCTGTAGCAACACAGTGCCCTAATAGCAATACGGATGGACATTGCCAAAAAATAAAAAAGAAGTTCAAAGAAAAGTCCCGCTATAGCGGTCTATTCCTTATAACAGCTGACCAAACACTACCAGCACCAGAAATCCAACTTCTCCAAAAGTGACGCATCCAAGAAGGAAATATTGCACAAGCGGGGTCGTTGCCCGGTCATAGATCATAGGCTTTCACCCTGGAGATACCTCTGCGCTCTCAAAACAATCCGTTGCTGACATTACGGCTACGGGCCGCCAGCCAGCTGGGCAGCAGTGGGCGGGCGGCTAGCGTGGGGCTGCAGTGGGCGGAGCTGGCTAGATCGGCACTCTGGCGACTAGATAGAGACGGTAGCCAACCAAATTAGGACAGCGGTGAGCAGGATAAAAGATTTTAGGCATAATTCTACAGACTATGAGTGGATTTTGGGTGAAATCGTGAGAAAGAGGAAGAGCAGCATGTGGTCTCTGTGTATCCTTGCAGCAGCACACAGTGGAAAGAGAATCGGCGAACGAAAGCACGGGAAAGGTAATCAGTGGCCGGAAGCAGCGGAGAACGAACCCTAGCCTAACCTCTGAGATTGACTATTGGGGCCTTTTAGAATCGCGACAAGCAAATAACGAAGAATGAAACGGAAATCGCAGCAAGGGGGCAGGGATTTAACGTAGAAAAACCTCTCCAACAAAGAGACGGGAGAGGAAAAACAACGGATGCCAGCCAGCGAAACTTCACTATAAGGGAGAGTGGTTACACAACGTCGGGGATTTCACATATACAACTTGTCCCAGATGGTGGCTTACAAGAGGTATATATAACGGTGGAAACCTATGTCATCAACAATCGGCTCAAGCCTCTGGCGACGGGCCTCGCTTCATCAGAAGTTAACCTCCTTAATTGAAATTGGATCATACTTCAACAAACTCCACCTTGAGACAAATTTCTTCTCGTAGTATCAACAACAATCATCTCACTAAACAAAGAAAGAAAACACTTTCGGCGCCAACAACCATTTGGGCTAAACAATTATACTAACTAAGAGTGAGCATAGCTCAAACTTAGCAATAGGAAGATGCTTTGTCATCATATCAACAGGATTATCATCTGTGCTTATTTGGCATACCTTTAGTGTACCTTATGCAACAACATCACGAACATAATGGTACTTGCTATCAATGTGTTTTGTTCTCTCATGGAACATTTGATCCTTATTAAGGTATATGACACTTTGACTGTCACATAATAGGTTAATATGCAAGAATCATCTTGACAAAACTCAGCAATAGACTCTTTGCAAGCTTCAGCAATAGCCATATATTCTGCTTTGATTGTAGATAGAAAAACGATAGGTCACATCGTTGCCTTCTAACTCACAGCACATCCACCCAACGTGAACAAATAACCTATGAGGGACCTCCTCTTATCCAAGTCGATAGCAAAATCTGAATCCACATAGCCTACGAGTCCCTCACCCAGTCTTGCCAAACTTCAAGCAAGAATTCGATGTGCCACAGAGGTACCTGAAAATCCACTGAATAACTTTCCAATGTTCTTTACCAGGATTAGACATATAATGAATCACCAAACTCATAGCATATGACAAAATTAGGGCGAGAACAAACCATGGTATACATCAAGAAACCAACAACACTAGAATAATTAACTCGTGACATGTAATCAATATCTTCATTACAACTAGGACATTGCAATGCTAAAAATTTAAAGTGAGGAGCAATAGGAGTACTAACAGACTTTGCATCATGCATATTAAAACGTTGAAGAACTTTCTCAACGTAACTCATCTGACTAAGAAATAGAAATCTAGATTTTCTGTCCCGTTTAATATCCATACATACGATTTTCTTAGCAGCACCAAGATCTTTCATCTCAAATTCACTACTTAGGTGTACCTTCAAAGTAGTGATTTCTTTCATGCTCTTGACAGAAATTAACATATCATCAATATATAACAGCAAGTATATAGGTGATCCAATAAAAAATTATATAAAGACAGCTATCAAACTGAGACCTCTTAAAATCTTGTGAGATCTTAAATAAATCAAACCGTTTGTACCACTATCTTGGAGATTGCTTCAAACCATAAAGAGATATCTTAAATTTGCACTCAAAATATTATTTTCCAGGAACCATGAACCCTTCAGGTTGGTCTATGTAAATCTCCTCCTCCAGTTCACCATGCAGACTTTCTGCATCTAGCTGCTCAAGATCAATATCATGCATAGCGACAATACCAAAGCAATCACAAATAGAACTATGCTTTACAACCAGAGAGAAAACATTATTATAGTCAATACATGAAATCATGCTGAAACCTTTTGCTACTAACCTTGCCTTAAACCTTGGAGGCTTATTAGGAGACAAACATTCCTTTCTTTTGTATATCCACTTACAACAGACGATATTCTTTTGTTTAGGCAAGCGCATAACTTCCCATGTGCCATTCGTTTCAAGCGATTGCATCTTTTTTTGCATAGCAGAAACCCACTTCTCGTGGTCAACAGATGCAACAACTTCATTGTATGTAGTAGGTTCAGAATCATGCTCCACCTGTTCAGCATAACTCAAAGCATAGTGAATAAGATTACACTCTGCAATTAAACTAGGAGGTGGAAATATATTATGCCTCGGTCTATTAGCAGCAGTAGACTCATGTGGTTGCTACAAAAAAGTAGATGAGTGATGAACAACATGATCATCAATGTTTTTCTCATGAGTATCATCAACGACATCATCATTATGAATAGTTTTCTGCAGGTGCTCCACTTGCACATTAACTCTCTCATCTTCACTGAAAACAGGAGTAGGATCTGAAGGAAAATTGTCATGATACATTGAAAACAACATTCTTACTCAACAAAACCCGTTTTGTTTCAGGATTCCATAATTTATATGCTTTCACTCCTAAACCATAACCAAGAAATATGCACTTAATAGCTCTAGTCTCAAGCTTTCCATTATCAAAGTGAGCATATACAGTGCAGCCAACAATTCCCAACTGTGAATAATCAGCCGGTGAACCTGACCATATCTCAATGGGAGTTTTCTTCTTGAGTGGAATAGAAGAGGACATATTGATGAGGTAGCACGCTGTATTAGCTGCTTCAGCCTAGAAACGCCTGTCCATACCTACATTCGACAGTATACAGTGAGTCCTCGAGTTGATGGCTCTATTCATGCGCTCAGCCACGCCATCATGCTAAGAAGTACAAGGGATGGTGTGGTGCCTGATCATGCCATCGTTACTGCAAAACTCAAACTCATTAGAACAGAATTTCATAAAATTATTAGTATATAGTACTTTTACCTTCCTTTCAATTTGTTTTTCAACTATAACTTTCCACTTCTTAAAAGCATCAAAAACATAATATTTGTATTTCAAAAAATATGGCCACACTTTTCTTAAATAGTCATCAATAATAGTAAGAATGCAATTAGCACCACCAATAGAAGTCTTACGAAAAGATCCCCATACACCAGCATGTGCATAATCTAAAATGGCTTTGATGGTATGAACGAACGTATTGAATTAAATCTTTTATGCTTACCAGAAATGTAGTGCTCAAGTTCTCTCTTATACAATGGACAAATATAAGACACGAACTATACATCTCTAATGGGGTGCACGGTGTTTGTTGGAGCTAGAGTAAGATGCTTAACTACCAGTGGTGTGTGGTGGAATATCGTGCTTGTTATCAACACTGATGAAAAATTTATAAGCAATATGTTTATACATTCCGTTGTTTCCCGTGCAACGCAGCGTTGCACTCTGCTAGTATATATTATAATTGTGGTTTTGTATCGGATATAAACCAAAGACGACTAACTATCAAATCCAAACAAAATAGTACGTCTTTATTTCTGATGGAGTAATTAATAAGTATCAAATTCATGAAAACATATTTGGTGTAACTTTGGTGCGAATAATAATAAGCTCAAGATGCAGCTACGTGGAGCATTTGTCGAGGTGCCTCCATGTGGAATACAAGAGCAGAGGGATGTACGTGCAGTGCCAGGTTCCGTTCTACGTGCACACCGGCATGCTTTCGCCGGCAGTGAAGCAGACGATGAGATTTCCGGCGTTCGTGGCCACCGCCGATGCGTACGCCCGTGATGCGGCACGGTGGATCGGACACGGAGGCGCGCTCTGTGTACCGGACGCGTCGCAGCAGCTGCAGTGGTTCCTCGCCGGCTTCGTTCCGGACGTCGTCCACGACTGGTACCGTCTCCGCCGACACCTCCAGCACAGGGCCATCCTATGGAGCCTCGCGGCAGGTTGATCTAAATTTTTTTCAGATGCATGATTCATGGTTGCCGGCCGTGCGTACGTCGGGGTTCTTACTGTCTACATTCTAAATTATAAAATGTTCGACCTGGAAAGACGTTGCCATAGTACTTTTTTTTTGGAATAGCCGTAGTACATATTTGAATGGACCTCGTACGTACGATATTTGAGATCTAATAACGGAATCTTGTTGTAATCGTGTTGTACACATATGTGATTGCTCAATAAAAAGGGACCCAACCGTGTGTGGGCTAACCACGGCAAACAATTGTCTCTGACTTGGTATCACAGCCAACACTCTAGGGTTCCTCTACCGCCACGTCCGCGCAAACCTCCAGCGCCGCCGGCCCTCTCGCCATGCCCAGATCAACCAGCTCCACCACCGTCCATCTTGACCGGACCAACTTCCTTCTCTGGAAGATCCAGGTCATTCCAAACCTCTCTGGTTCAGGCTATCTCGGCTACATCGACGAAAGTCTCCTGGTGCCGCCCAAGACCATCACCATCGGCACCGACACGGAAGCTGTCACCACCGTGAACCCCAGCTACACCGCGTGGCGGCTAGTCGAACAACGCATCTTGGGCGTGCTTCTCGGGACCATGAACAAAGACGTACTCGCTCAGATGATCAGGCGAACGACCTCTGCCTCTGTATGGAGCTGCCTCTGCTCCATGATCTCCGCCAAGGGACGGGCGAGCGTCCGCGCCTACCATGGCAAGCTAGCGATGACGAAGCGAAACGACATGAGGGTGGCCGGCTACTACCACCTGATGAAGGGCTTCGCCGATGCTCTGGTGACCGTTGGCTCATCCTTTCCTGATGACGAGCTGATCGACTACATCCTCGCCGGCTTGGGCACGGAGTTCACTGTCCTCCAGGCGTCACTCAATGTCTACTCCAACGCAAAATCCACCGACGTCATCAACCTTCCCGATTTCTACTTGTCGGTGATTGGTGGGTTTAGGCATGTACCTCACATTGCCCTAAACCCACGATTCATGTCCATGCCTACCTCTACGATCAAGGACCTGAAGGCCTGCATCTAGAACCTCTCAACCGACCTTATCTGTGCAGTTGTAAGACGACTCTCTGGAGATCACGAAGACTAGCCATGCATCCAGAGGAGATCGGAGATTAGGATTACGTGCAAGACAAGCTGAAGACCTGGCGTGACTAAGGAAGACTCTGCCACCCTCAACACCTATAAGTACTCGAAGACATTCACACGAGAAGGACATGTCATATCGCCTGAGTCTTTGCCATTAGCCTTAGTCGGTCTAGATTCATCTCTCGTCGGATAGCATTATAAACCCACCGAGACCTCTTGTAGACACATTGTATGATCTCTCGGTCACCTTATGAATAAAGTCTGAGAGAATCCTCCCAAACCTACTAATCCGAGCC
The DNA here is from genome assembly GCA_023614405.1 of Avena insularis. Classification (NCBI taxonomy): domain Eukaryota; kingdom Viridiplantae; phylum Streptophyta; class Magnoliopsida; order Poales; family Poaceae; genus Avena; species Avena insularis. The sequence goes on from CM042694.1 coordinate 105,465,474, forward strand.
TTTTGCAGAACAAATAAACTCTCTTGTGTTTCTCTCGAATGTGAAACTGTGGAGGAATCGTGATAACTATCCTCTATTAGTTGGCGCGCTAGGCAGGGGAGCCCACGTCATGTAGACCGGTTCTACCACGATGACACCCGAGAACCCGGACCTCCGGATCTACGAGGTCTCCGACAACCCGAACCACTTTGGGCACGTTAAGACAGGACATGAAGCTCATGGATCTCTACTGGAGGCATCTTCAAGATCCAGGAGAAAGGCGGCAAGATTTTTCCCACCCGACGCCTGGTGAATGGAGTACGGATCAGGCGACCTAGACCGTGCGGGCGGCCACATGGACCTTAGGGAGTCTCGGGCGCCGGCCACATGGACCTTAGGGAGTCTCGGGCGCCTGCCATGGATTGCAACTACGACAAATGCAACTACGGAAAAAGGATGGAGCACGTCGACTTCCTAGGATTCGCGAGCTGCCACGACGCCACCATCATGATCTCAGGGCTTGACGCACCTCACTGGTGTCCCGACCGACCACCTAGGATGGCGGGACGGGGTCATGTCTCGCCTCTCTGCTCGGAAGAAGGATGCCTAAGATGATGGAACCCCAAGACCCCTGATCGGGGGACAAGAACCAAACTAGCCCCCGAGGTCACCCGATCGTGGGATATGAACATTGCACACGGCTGAGACCTAGAGGAGTAATAAGGCAGACCATGAAGGACATTGTTTCTCTACCACTAGGGCGGGTCACACGGGGAACCCAGCCGACCTTACTAGGCGATCGCAGTCGCGCAACCATAGGACAACATTTAATTTTCAGCCGAGCAGCTCTGTTGTATGCTAGGCAGACGCTGACGGCGCATCAAACCAAGGACAATTGGTGCGGCTACCATAGGACAAGCTCTCGTAGAAACAACTAGTACCGCATGGTGCAACGCTGGATGGAATTCAAAGCGTAGCAGGAGACCGCAGCCTTGCGGATGCTGTCATGCATCAACCTGGTCGGGGAGAAAGATGAGGGGACAGGCCCGACATCTATGTTTGCCCCCCGACACCCTCCTCCCTATGATCTTAACCATCTCTGGACCAGATCGACAACAAGCCAAGTTGATGGAAGCATTACTCGGCCCCCCACGCCTGGGGCAGGAGACATACCAGGGACCCATAGTCTTTTGCCGGTTCCCTAGGCGTTCACCCCTTCTCCTCTATCATAGTTTCTCCGTACATTGCCAACTTACGAATTTGGGGAAGCATGGCGGATCCGACCATGACCGTGAGCACTTTTTATTCTATACTTCTAGATTACCTGCAAATTCCCATGGAACAATTCAGGCTAAAGTGGGGGACCAGTAACCTAGACGAAGACACTGAAGAAGTAACCCTCTCGGCCACACTCGGCGAGACAGGGACACTTTGCAATGCGGTTTTGTACATTCGAGGTCATGGACCGGCTAACACAGCAGCTAGTCGTGTTAGGACGTAGGTAGCTAACTCCATTCAGGTCATACCTGGATCTGGCGGATGGAACACCGGTCCTCGTCGAACGACAGGTCGAATCATAGTATAGGAAGACCTGCCTCACCCAGGCGCTAAACCTATAGACCTAGAAGCAACCGCACCATGGTCCATCTAGGGACTTGTTGTGAGGGGCAACACTCTCAGAAGATCGCTCCTCACCAAGTTCTATGCGGTGGCTAGGACGCTCGTATAATACATCCTACGGGAACTAGCGGTTATAGAATAGCAAGGAGACACATATATCCCCTCCAGGGAGGATCACGAGTTCTGGCAAATGTAGAGGGAAGTAGTGGCCCGAGGAAAACGATTCATGCCATATGTCGCGATGTTAGAATATCTTGCAGAGCTCGAACCTGGCAGAAGGATCAGACCCCGATAGCAGGAGACCCGCGGAATCAGCGCCCACCCGGGGGCTCGGCGGCTCATAGAAGTCCACCAACAACGGACCTCCAGAGAAGACGACCTGCCCCCAAAGCCATCGAAATGTCACAAAAGTAACCAACGACGTCACAAAAGTAACCAACGACACCCGCTGTACCTGGTCGGGACGGAGTAGCACCCACGCACCAAACTACACTGTCGACCAAGCTTGGTAGGACCTTGCCGTGTGGGAGCAATATTTATATTGAGGACATCCCTCTACCGTATTGGTTCAAGGAATCACAGTTACGAAAGATCCGGATGATGAAGATGCTTCAGAAGATGAAAATCTTCATCACCTTTCTCTAGGACGATAACTCGAACAGCTCAGGCTCCGGTACTAGCACCAGTTCTAATGGTACCTCGGGGTCCAGCGCAGGACCAATAAAATAGCACACCTATGGCCACTCTAGATAAGAAAAACCTGAGCCAACTCTTCCTCATAGTCCACACCTACCTCAAGCACACAACGATGAGACCTTGGGGGCTCGGGCGCAAACGTCTAAACCCAACGCGAGAAGGCATCTGATACTGTAACGAATTAGTCCAGGTATTACACGCCAAATTCTACTAGGCTGCCCGAACAAGTCCTCCACACTTTATAGAACACCGGGGGTTACACGTAGGGGTGTTTCATACTTTTAATAAATGTATTCATGGCATTTAACCCTTTTGTTTCACGATTTACCCTATGTACTCTAATCATGGTGGTAGGAACAATCGAGGAGGATTGGTGTCTACGCACTTCTATTCTTGTAGACAGTTGTTGGGCCTCCAAGTGCGGAGGTTTGTAGAACAACAACAAGTTTTCCCTTAAGTGGATCACCCAAGGTTTATCGAACTTAGGGAGGAAGTGGTCAAAGGTATCCCCTCTCAAGCAACCCTGCAATCAAGATACAAGAAGTCTCTTGTGTCCCCAACACACCCAATACACTTGTCAGGTGTATAGGTGCACTAGTTCGGTGAAGAGATAGTGAAATACAAGTGGTATAGATAATTATAAATGGTAACGGTGATAGAAAATAACTTGATGGTGTGGAAGAGACTAAAGGAAAACTGAAATAAAGATGGAAGCAAGCAAACATGTAACAGATCTAATTGCAAACGGTGTTTCAGTGCTTAGAAACAAGGCCTAGGGATCATACTTTCACTAGTGAACACTCTCATATAAATATCTTCTCTTTATGATACTACTCTTAACTACTCTCTGGTTGGACACTCTAATCGATGGTAGGGCTATAACAGCACTCCTCAAAGTAAGTCTTTCCCATCTAGAAAACCCCACACTGTCACCTTGAGCACTAGATGGTTCCAACGAACACCACAATTTCATAAAGACATCCAACTCCAAATATACCTCATAACAAGTATTTGTAATCTCTAGCCTAAGTGCCACCATTCTGTGCATGCTGTCACTTTCACACACATAGGGAGAGCAGGGATCTATTAAAGCACTTGAGTAGCAAGGTAGATCTATAGATTACAAGCTCATGATCACAATATGATCATGCATAGAGAGAGATGAACACATAGCTACCCGTAGAATCCTTAGCCCCGAGAGAGAACTACTCCCTCCTTATCATGGGAATCAACAATGGTGATGGAGATGGTGGTGGAGATCGATGGAGATGGCTCCGGGGGCACTTCCCCGTCCCAGCAGGGTGCCGGAACAGAGACTTTCTGTCCCCCGAATCTCCCCTTCGGTGGTGGCGGCGCTGCGGAACTTTTCATGGCTAGAGGCTTGATTATTTAGGGTTTTTGCATCGAGAGGAATCTTATAGGCGAAGAGGCAAGGTCGGTGGCCAGCCAGGGGGCCCACACCATGCCCTGGCGCAGCCTGGGCTAGCCCGCGCCAAGGGGTGGTGTGGCCACCCTGTGGCCCCTCTCCGACTCTCCTTCTAGCTCCATGAGTCTTCCGGGGAAATAATAACTTTGGTTTTTGTCCCGTCCAATTCCGAGAATATTCATTTTCTGACGTCCTTGAACCAAAAACAGCAGAAAACAGGCAGCTGACACTATGGCTCTTGTTAATAGGTTAGTCCAAGAAATCATATGAAAAGTACTCCAAAGTTGGAACAATAACACAAGAAAGTGGATAAAACCAAGCATGGAACATCAAAAATTATAGATACATTTGCAATGTATCAACATCCCCAAGCTTAACTCCTGCTCGTCCTCGAGTAGGTTAGTGATAAAAATAAAGAATAATTTGACATGCACCATCATAAACTTGATCAAAGTATTTGTAAAACATTGATAGCTGGGATCATAGTACTTCAATCATAACATGAAAGACAAAGTTCTAACAATAAGCAAAGAAACTATGATGCAACATGAAAAGGAAGAAACAAAAGATTCATGAATAACAATGCTTTGCAAGACGTTTGTTTGTTTCACATAAAGAAAACATAGCATAATAGTATTCAGCTTGTCCCTCGATAGAGTAGCAAATATAAATGCATAGGACACCTTCGAAGTTCATAAGAGTGACTAGATACAAATAGTTTAAAACAAGCAATAACAAGTTATGCATCAATCAACTAGTCTTGGGACAATGCACATAGAACTAAGAACGGCCACTATGCTCTCAAAATAGGGCATAAAGATAGAAGGTGGAGACTCAATATAATGGTGGAAGAAAGGCCTTTGTAAAAGGAAGTAGGGATTCAAGTCTCATAAAGAGCTTCCAAAAATTATGGTACTTATAGCTTTAAACTCTCATTGCCCCTGTCATAAGCATCTTTAAGGTGATTAAGGTTAAAGTGACACAACTAAGAGGATATACTTGACAAGTTATAAACCGAAATCTCATGCCCCTTACTTAAGAAGACCGATCCTCATGCTACTCAACTTCAGTCACGAGTAAGCTCTTGTCATTGTAAGTACATGTGTATCATTAAGAACCGCCAACGGGCAACCAGACAATGAGCATCTCAGCGATCTTTTTATTTGCTATTTGCATAGGTTTTTATTGAGGATGCTTCATAGAATGCTCATTATGGTGATGCTGCAAGTTTCCACCATGATTAGGCATGGCTTAGGCTAGAGGCCCAGGCGTTTCTCTAACACACATACAAACTCCACGATCTTACAAGTTCCACTTTTATTTCACACCGCCGGGATCCGTAAGCAAAAGAACATGATATCAACGGGGTACAAAGTACAAGTGCAATGTTGAAAGCGTTCCCCATGAAACATGGTTATGCTAATTTCAACTTATAAAACGCAAGCATATGCGCAACAAAGGAGGACCCAATGGTTCAAGTTTATTAGATGCAAAAAAGTAAAGTGTGCCATCAAGTTCGTGAGAGCTTTAATCACTAGTTTTCTCATAACAAGTTTAATTTGGAAGGTAAAAAAAGCATGAATATACTTGGAATAGCATAAGCTAATAGGTAAGTATGGTGTACTCTTCGGAATAACTTGGTTTAGGGAGTTTGGATGCATGAGTGGAACTCATACTTGGTTGCGGAGGCTAGCAAAAGACTGAGAGCGACAAACTAAGAGAGCAATAATGGCCATAATCATGCAGAGCGACAAAACATCATTGATCAAATCATAAAGTGATACTACAAGTTGAAAACTAAAGGATCATAAAGGCTATGGTGACTTGAGATAGTCATAACATGGTGTGAGCATGCGCCAAGTCAACCCAAATAAAGCATCAAAGGAGAATACCACAATACTATGCTTTAATATGCTAAAACAACGCATGATTCTTCAAAGGCACATTAAGCAATCTCAATTGTTTATAACAAGTCATGCTACAACAAAGAATACTAAGCATAAATCCAAAACAATATCAAGCATGGCATGACAAAGCATAGGCCACAGTCAAAAACAAGCTCTCTTTACCACATAAGCATGAACTTTCCTACTCTTTTCCAAACCAAACCAAACTATTTGCAAACCAATGTATGAAAGAGGGGGTCCAACAAATTTATTCAGAAAACTAAGCAAACCAAGCAAATGAAAAACCAAAACGAAAACAAAGAATAAGACGCTCCAAGAACAACACAACTGTGCATGAAACAATAAAAATGAAGTGTTTGGAAGAAACCTGAGATTTTTATTGATGGAGAAGGGGATGCCCAGGGGATGCCTTGGGCAACCCCAAGATTTGACGCTTGTACTTCTTGGATATTTCTTGGGGTGACACGCATGGCATCCCCAAGCTTGAGCTTTAGTCCATCATTCATCTCATTCCTTCCATACACCTAAAATTTTTGCTTCATACAAAACTTCACACAATCTCATTAGCAACATTAGTGCACTCAAGATAAATAAGTCTTAAGGTTCAGTTCTAAAATAAAATAAACTTCCATTAGAACACTACATACTGTAGCACTTCCCTCAAAAATCTCAATTCCCCAAAAGAACTCAAAAAGGAACCAACAAGAAGCAAATGCAGAAAATGGCAGAAATCTGTCAAAACAGACCAGCAGGTAAAGACGAATTTTTTCGAAGACCTTCTATTGCTCAAATTAAAAAGTATTGAACTAACGAAAGTTAGATAACAACCTGGGTCAGAAGCAAAAAAAATCACGCCTCAAAAACACGTTCACAGATTTTACACGAATTTTTACGGTGAAGCACAGAAATCTGTTTCAGGACAGCAACTTTCCCAATCATTACTTCTCTCTCATTAGAGGTTACTCTTGGCACAAAAAGCAAATAAAAAGGATAAGGAGAAGTTATTACAGAAGTAATAACTTCCAAGACTCATCTAAAACTTTTGGGTTATCTCCCAATAAGTATTTTTCTTTAACGCCTTTAAGTTAGGCATGCTAGTTTGAGAAGATGCTCACATAGGAAATATAAATTGAAGTAAAAGAGAGCATCGAGAAGCAAATTCAAATCACATTTAAGTCTAACCCACTTCCTATGCATAGTAATCTTGTAAATAAACAAGTCATGAAAGCACAAAGCAACAAGCATAGTAAAGCAAAACAAGTGCAACTTCAAGACTTTCAACATAAAGAGGGGAAACTTAATATTATTGAGGTGCATAAAACCGTGTTTCCCTCTCTCATAATAACTTTGAGTAGCATCATGAATAAAATTAACAATATAACTATCACATAAAACATTCTTATCATGAGCCACATGCATAAAAGAATTAATACTCCCCACATAAACATAGTCATTCTTATTAATTATGGTGGGAGGAAATTCAACAAAATAGCTATCATTATTATTCTCATCACCATAATCATCAAATATAGGAGGCATATTGTAATCATAATTAATTTTCTCTTCAATAGTAGGTGGATTGAGAATACCATATTCATCATTGTAATCATCATATATTGGAGGTTTGGTATTATCATAAGCAATAGAATAGCTATCTTCCAAAGCTGGGGAACTAAAAATATCATTTTCATCAAAACCAGCTTCCCCAAGCTTAGACTTTTCCATAGCATTAGCAATAATGGTGTCCAAAGAATTCATACTAACAACATTGCTATTAGCATGCAAATAAAGTTCCATAGGTTTTTTAATTTTCTCTTCAAACACTTCATGTCCTAACTCAAGATAAATACTATAAAGCTCCCTAATTTTGTTGTTGTTTTCCATTAAGCCTAACTAGTGAAAACAAGAAACAAAAAGACAAAATTGCAGAATATAAAGAAAATAACTTCGAGCACTCACACCGGAGGATGTGAGTACCTTTTACCTTACCTCCCCGGCAACGACGCCAGAAAATAGCTTGATGTCTACGCACTTCTATTCTTGTAGACAGTTGTTGGGCCTCCAAGTGCAGAGGTTTGTAAAACAACATCAAGTTTTCCCTTAAGTGGATCACCCAAGGTTTATCGAACTCGGGGAGGAAGTGGTCAAAGGTATCCCCTCTCAAGCAACCTGCAATCAAGATACAAGAAGTCTCTTGTGTCCCCAACACACCCAATACACTTATCAGGTGTATAGGTGCACTAGTTCGGCAAAGAGATAGTGAAATACAAGTGGTATAGATAATTATAAGTTGTAACGGTGATAGAAAATAACTTGATGGTGTGGAAGAGACTAAAGGCAAACTGAAGTAAAGATGGAAGCAAGCAAACATGTAACAGATCTAATTGCAAACGGTGTTTCAGTGCTTAGAAACAAGGCCTAGGGATCATACTTTCACTAGTAAACACTCTCATATAAATATCTTCTCTTTATGATACTACTCTTAACTACTCTCCGGTTGGACACTCTAATCGATGGTAGGGCTATAACAGCACTCCTCAAAGTAAGTCTTTTCCATCTAGAAAACCCCACACTGTCACCTTGAGCACTAGATGGTTCCAACGAACACCACAATTTTATAAAGACATCCAAATCCAAATATAACTCATAACAAGTATTTGTAATCTCTAGCCTAAGTGCCACCATGGTGTGCACGCTGTCACTTTCACACACATAGGGAGAGCAGAGATCTATTAAAGCACGTGAGTAGCAAGGTAGATCTATAGATTACAAGCTCATGATCACAATATGATCATGCATAGAGAGAGAAAGATGAACACATAGCTACCGATAGAATCCTTAGCCTCGAGAGAGAACTACTCCCTCCTCATCATGGGAATCAACAATGGTGATGGAGATGGTGGTGGAGATCGATGGAGATGGCTCCAGGGGCACTTCCCCGTCCTAGCAGGGTGCCGGAACAGAGACTTTCTGTCCCCCGAATCTCCCCTTCGGTGGTGGCAGCGCTGCGGAACTTTTCGTGGTTGGAGGCTTGATTATTTAGGGTTGTTGCATCGGGAGGCATCTTATAGGCGAAGAGGCAAGGTCGGTGGCCAGCCAGGGGGCCCACACCATGCCCTGGCATGGCCTGGGCTGGCCCGCGCCAAGGGGTGGTGTGGCCACCCTGTGGCCCCTCTCCGACTCTCCTTCTGGCTCCGTGAGTCTTCTGGGAAAATAATAACTTTGGCTTTTGTCCTGTCCAATTCTGAGAATATTCATTTTCTGATTTCCTGGAACCAAAAACAGCAGAAAACAGGTAGCTGGCACTGTGGCTCTTGTTAATAGGTTAGTCCAAGAAATCATATGAAAAGTACTCCAAAGTTGGAACAATAACACAAGAAAGTGGATAAAACCAAGCATGGAACATCAAAAATTATAGATACATTTGCAATGTATCAAGGATCACAAGGCACACTCTTACCCTATAACAGACAATGCCGAGCAGGCTTCAACCTAAATTATTGGACACGTGGCTACTAAACCACATGACCTGATCCCCTAAACTAAAACTTGCGTGCTCTCCGCTCTATTCAGACCAAAAACCCGCTCAAAGAACTCAAGGTCCTCCCTTCACCCAGGCTAGGCTTGGGAACTCCTAGTTACGTTCGACTAGAGAGGGCGGGTATGTGGATACCGCGAGTGGCAACGGTGCCGTCGAGGGATCAATGCTCACTTTGATAGCCTAAAATTACGCTGTAGGCCTCGGAAATGGATAGCTCGTGGTCGAATTACTCGCCCCACTAGAGATGCCCTATGTAGCCACTAATTGTTCATTGGTTGGGTGGGTAATGTTGAGGGCACCAATTAATCACATGCATATGTGAATGAATGTCTGCAATGGTACTGGGACAAAAGGTCATGCTTTCAACTTTGAAGGGTGGGGCATTTCAATTATAAAGAGAGAACAGTGGCCCAGTGGTTGTCTTTGTACTTAACATAATGCTTCTTGACAGGGTGTCCTTTTGTGAACCTCCCGCCAAAAGTTCTCAAAATAGATGTCACAGATTCGACAAAATTTGGATGTATGGACCAGTCCACCACATATATTTTGAGACGGAGGAACCATCAGTCATTCATGATGTCATAATTTGGCTAGCAAAATATGACTAGGAACTAGGCCTGGTTCGGTCCAGGACGGCACGGGATGAGCTGCTATATATATATCTATATATATATATAGCTCCGCTATTCTACAACCCCTTGTAGAATAACTATTCTATTACCCTTTCTGAACTTCCGTGGAACCCTCTCTGAACTTTCACGCGACTAGATAGTGAACTTCCTAGCCCGGCGATGCCCGTTGGCCTGCGCGAGAATGCCTTCGAGAGGGGAAATCCGGCGGCCCCGGCGACGCCTGCCGGCCCGCGCGAGAACGCCTTCGAGAGGGGAAATCCGGGGGCCACCGCCGCCTGGGCCTAGCCCGGCGATGCACGTCGGCCCACATGAGAATGCCTTCAGAGGGGAAATCTGGGGGCCACCGCCGCCTAGACCTAGCCTGGCGATGCACGCCGGCCCACGCAAGAACGCCTTCAAGAGGGGTAATCTGGGGCCGCTGTCGCCTGGGCCTAGCCCGGCGACGCCCGTCGGCCTGCGCGAGAATGCCTTCGAGAGGGGAAATCCGGCGGCCCCGGTGACGCCTGCCGGCCCGCGCGAGAACGCCTTCGAGAGGGGAAATCCGGGAGGCCGCCGCCGCCCATGGCTGCCACACACACGCCATGGCGGGGAAGGAAGGTGGGAGAGAGAGCTCTAGTAGAGGAGACGAGGCGCCACCCAGGCCTGCGCGGGGGGTGACGAGATCGCGAGAGGTCAACCAAATACAATAGGCTGATTATAATATATATACTTAATCCCCTATTAGTTAATTAGATTACTATTAATTAATCGGTTTAATAAAATGGATATCGATTGGGATGTAGCTCAAATGGTAGAGCACTTATCAATGCTTTGTAAGAGGAAGCGGGATCGATAACTCCCATCTCCAATCCTATTTTTTTTAATTTCTTCAGAAAAATGAGATATCTATATAATAATAAAGGACGGATTGTTTCTTCCGGTCCAACATTTTTTTGGACCTTTTTATCCTCCCACAAAATCACGTAATACGGACCACTGCCACGATCGTTTTGCATTGTACCCTGAAAACTACCGGTTCGTTTATTTTTCTTCTCCCCTCCCCAAACGAGCGAAACCTCCTCCTCCCGAACAGACACCGACACCACCCCTTCGATCTGCCTTCGATCTGCTACCGCCGGAGCCGCAATCCTCCTCCGGCAAGGGAAACAGAATGGTCGCGACGAGGCATGGGACTTGCCGGTGCAGCGGCCGCGAGCTTCCAGGGATGCATGAGGGCGTCGGGGATCGATTCGAGGATGAGGAGACGGCGGCTGGAGCTCACGGGCGGCTCCATGGTTGGGGTAGAGAAGAACGCCGGCGTTGGACGGTAGACCGGAGAAGGAGGTAGGCGTCGGGTCGAGCGACGGCTTAGCGAGGATGAGTAGCCCGCGGTGTCATGGGTGGCGCTCGTGTGATCTGCATTGGAAAAGAGAGTAGCGGCAGGGATCGAAGGGGTCTCGTATCAGCTCGAGGTAGCAGGAAGAGGGTGGCGCTCTCCACTGCCTGCCGCGTTAAAACCAGAGCATGATAGTTCACTAAAACAATCAAAGTAATACATAAAGTGTTTTGAAAGGATTTTTTCTTGGACCATGAAAAACGATTTTGAGTATGGGGAGATCAGACCTATGATCTTAACCTCAAGGAAGAGGCAATGTCAGTTTGAATTTGTAATTTTATTTTGATTCTGACGGTCAATTTATGCTTATTCTTCTGCTTGTTGCAGAATAAACAATGGATCCCAGAAGTTTCCTGGAGATAGCCTAAAGAATGTGTACAAGTCATTTATCAGTGAATAGAATTGTCTCCATCGAGGACCCATTTGTTAGGATAACTGGGTTCACTATACTAAGGCGATTGTAGCTCTTCTCCTCAAGGTACGTTTGGTTTGAGGTACTTCATTTTTATTGTAGCCGATAGCTTTGTCAGCTCAATATGAACGAGGGCATTGAGGCTACGAAAATGTCAAACGTGCTGGCTGGGGTGTGATGACCAGTCACCGGAGGTACACTTCTGAGTCTCTGAATTATGTTCCTGTACTTATTGGAAATATTCAGTTTCCATTTTTTTTGGCTGCAGTGGTGGAACTGAGGGTACATTTATTTCTGACTTGGCGGTTTATTTATCTACGGTATGTTTCCACATTTCCTTGGAAGGAACTCATCAGCGCATATCAAGTTTCATGGTGAAGTTAATGCAACAATCTTTCTTATGAAAACAGGGCCAAATCAAGGCCAAAGCACATTGTAGATCAGAACGTCTTGCAAAGTACAACTAGGCAAGAAGCTTACAGCCATCTTCTCGTTTACAAACCTTTGATAATTTTGTAAATGTTTGTTGTACAAATCTTGCTACCCACTTGTGGGCAAACTCTTGTGTATCGTGCTCTTCTTGGATCTGGGTGCACTTATTTCAGCAGATAAATCTGCGCCTATTTTTTTAATTGGTGCAGCTACTTTGGATCGAGGAAGAGACTCAAACTCCATGCGCCACTAGAGGATTGCAATGGCGGTGTACTAACCATATATTGCGTCACGGATACGCCTGAAATTTACTTGTTTGCGGTGAGTAAATTTTCTTTTCTTCCGATGCAACGCACGAGTATATTTCTAGTAAAGAAAAAGGAAACTCTGGCTGCACCCGGCTGCTTCTTGGTTCTTGAATCGGCCTGCAAGGTGGAGGCGGACCCACGCTTGGAAATAAACTATACATGGGCCGGATGGTGGAGACTAAGCCTGTTTAATTGGGGAAAAAAGTCTTTAATCTGCAAAAGATAAATGTTGATATGCAGAAAAATGATCGCAACATATGCTTATGTGACAAAATAATTAATTATGCATAGGCAAAATGCCAAAAATCTTACGTTCTCGTTCGACAAAACCACCAGGTACAAATGGAGAGGGGGCATTAGAAGAGAGGACCTGCGTCAGTAGAAATCCCCGCCGCCACGCTGCTACATATATGCCACACCGTCGCTACTTTCTTATTTGGCACCATAGGCCCGGGTAAACCTATACTGGTCTACGAAACTACCGCCATGACGCTGCAGCAAGCACGGCGTCTTCACCGCCATCCCATTTAGAAGCACTTGCTGAGGCGCCTTGAGGGATGGAAGGGGAAGCTACGGGAGAGGACTTGGAAACAATGTTTTAAATAGCCGGCTAGGCTATAGGCTATAGCCGCCGCTTCCGGAAACAGCTATAGCCCGGCTATTTAAGGGATTTCACACCTTCTAGCCAGCTATTGCATTTAGCCGCACCATGCAAAAAAGATTATAACAGGGCTATTTAAAATTTTGCTTGGAAACCGATATTCACAGATGTCCTTTGATGTACGCTTCAAAGAAAGTTTCTTCCTGCAAATGCACAAAGATATATCAGTAAAATGTGTAAAGGTAGATTGGCAAACTTTCGAAATCAAAGAAAAGGGAGATAGCATGCTTACTTGCTGAGTGTCGCCTTGGCTTGGGCGGCTCCGGTTTCACTACTCGTACGAGCAACTTTCTTCTTCTCTCCCTCCAAGACAGCAGTTGGTTTCTTAGTGGTCAAAGCCTTCGTTTTCTTCTTGTCGGTGGCCGCAACACCGACAGCGAGAGCTTTCCGTTTACATGGCTCTGGTTCGTCCTTAGTCTACTAGGAGGCTTCATCATCATCATACATGACTTGGACCGAAATGTCCTTGCCCTTGCCTTCATAAACCCGAGCGGCCAATCCGTCCTCGGATAGATATTCAATTTACAAGGAAGTAGATGTCAGGGTTATGTCCTTGATGGTAAAAAATCTTCCCCTAGTGTACATATCAAGGGTTATCTCGAAACCCTTGGTCTTATCCTTAGCTTGATCATGTCCTTGAGCTGGATCTTGAGGGCATCCTTGGACAGATTGTCTTGATTGTTCCTTTTGTTAAAGTATGATCTAAATTCTACTAAGGAGGCTAATTTCTGATGGAGCGGAGCGAGAGCTTTCCGTTTACGTGGCTCTGGTTCTACCGTTATATATATACCTACTGTAAGCCGCCGGCTGGGATAAGTTCTATCTGTGAAAATCCCCGACATTGTGTAAACACTCACCAATCTAGTGAAGTTTCGCTGGTTGGCGTCCATGGTTTTTTCCTCTGTCACATCCCAAATTTTAGATTTGGCACTGCATATATACATGCCATTGCATCATGAGCATCATGGAAAATTTTCAGTTTCAAAAGCCTTTTGCAAAAACACCATTCTAGTGCTTGTTCTTTCCCTATAGGAGTTTAGTAGAACTTTTGCCTTGCATCTGTTAGAATCACCATTTTTGGACATTCCAGATGCATGAATGCGTAGAGTTCGTCTTTACGAACCCGTAGGTTTTTGTCTCACTCAATTCGGAGTCCTGGATCAAAAGTTATGGCCAACTTTCAGTAAAAATTCAGACTGTTTGTCAGTTAGTTCGGTTCAGCTTCAGTTCAGAGAAGAAGAAAAAAAGATTTCGGCCGCCAGCCGGGCAGCCGCCCGAGGCCCACCCGGGGCCCAACCGCCGCCAGCTGCTGCGGGCGAATAACGCCCTCGCCTTCTTCTTTCTTTTTCTTTTCCTTTTCTTTTCTTCCTTTGTTTTTCCTCGACCGTCGGGCCCGCCGTCGGCCACCGCGTCCACCAGTTTGTGCTCGACCAGGAGCTGCCGTCGCCGTGTTCGTTGCAGAGACCAATGACTTGTCCGATTTCTTCGGGAATTCGGAGTTGTTTCTCACGCCTCTCTGCCCTCCCTTATAGAGCTCGCTATCGCCGCCTTTTTCCCCTTCCTGGACCTAGCTATCGTGCCCCGCCGCCACCGGAATCCCTCGCCGAAGTTGGAGCCGCCGGAGTTCGCTGCCACGCCGACCCGCCCAGAATCGCCACCCCGGCCGCACACCCGCCACTCGGAGCGCCGACCGCCGCCGCCAGTAAGCCCGCCACACAGAGCGCGATCGACTAGGACTGCCGCCAGTCGGAATAAAACCTGGGATATTATTGCAGAATAAAATTCTACACAATTTTGCGAATCCAACGATACCTTACTTGCAATTTTTGGCCAAGTAGATCTTTTCCTATGAATTTTCGAAGTTATAGCAAGTTTCTGTCTTTTTTTTACAAAAACTAGTAAATTCAGGAAAAGATCTACTTAGCCAAAAATTGCAAGTAAGATATCGTTGGATTCACAAAATTGTGTAGAATTTTATTCTGCAATAATATCCCAGGTTTACTGTATGTATTTTCCTAAGATTATAAAAAGGCTTAAAGTAGTATTTAATTCGCAGAAAAAGATCTGTAAATCTTTTTAACGTAATTTCTTTTGGTCTAGGATCTATTTGGAGTCACCTATCCAGTAGTATTTTTTGTCAAATTTGAATTGCACTGTTTACAGCTTTGGTTCAATGTTTTGACTGAAGACCTATTAACTAGTCCTCTTTTATGCATAAATTGTTTTCTTTGCATTAAAGGTTTTCTCATGCATCATTCAGTAGTAGCATTGATCAGAGAACATAACCAAGCTACTGAAGCTTTGTTAAAGTATCATGCATGCATTGTGTTGCATCTGTTGATCTCTATGTGTGGTTTGTTTATTGTTTGAATTGCTTTCGTGTAGATTGTGAGGATTGTAACCCGTGTGACTGTCCGGACTATGCTTTTGACTCCGGCAACTACCAAGGCAGGTGGAGCTTCATAAATATCCTACTTACTTTCTATATGCATTATAGCTTGTTTTGTTTTACAAGTTTTATCTATTGTTATGCTATATCCTATTATGTCATAGCCTATCTTGTTAGACGAGCCGTCGTGAGTAGCTGTGCTTATGTAGACGAGGGTGGGATACACCATGGCAAAGCTTGTTTTGAAAGAACGTGTTTGGAAAGTGAAAACAACTTAACTAATGAACTATCTGGGTGGATTGGTAATTGCTTGGTTCGTGAATGCCGGGCCCATGTCTATGGTTTACCTTGAGTAGCTCACTTGTGGATGGCCACCCAGGTTTCAGAGAAATGATTAGTGTCTTGATTTGGTAGCTTACGTGTACAGCCATATGCCAGTGAGTTATGGGTGGCTGGATGGACTTAGTATGTCGTGGTGACCCGAGCTCTTCGTATCCAGAGATGTAGTGAATGTGATAGGTTGGTACGGTGCGTGGATGGGCTTAGGGAACTACTTCCTGAATTGTCTCTTCTTGGACTTCTCCCTATCATGAGTCAATATGCGTGTCATGGTACGAGCAGGTCGACCAGGTCATATGGATAAAGTATGCAACCCCTGCAGGGTGTAAAACTAAGTGCTTAGCCGTGTCCCCGGTAATGGACGTTTGAGTTGCTGAATTGTGGGTGCTATGACATGTTCTCATTCATTCTAACTTATAATTGCTAAAACTTGTGGTTGAAACTTAATTGGGTTGATTGATGAAGTTTAAATGCTTTACAAATTATTTACAAATGGTAGGATAAAGTATTTTGCTGCTGCAACTAAGCCTGAACCCCACAAGCCAGATATGCACATAGCTGCTAGCCTTGTTGTTTCTCTCATTGTTCCACTTTCCAGTGCATTCCAAGTGCTGACCCTTCGGGGCTGTTACGTTTCATGTTGCAGGTTACTCTTCCAGTTACTCTGAGTAGTAGTGTTGGTTGCGACCCTCCACTCAACATTTTGTTCGCCTGTGGCATCTAATGGAGACTGGAGCTATTTTATTTATGCTACCTATTTGCTACTAGTTTATTTGTGCGAGCGTTATGCTTTGCAAACTTTGTAATAAACGCAATATTCTGGATCATACTGCTGTAATAATGATGCATTGTTAATTCTTTGATGTCTATCGATACTATGTATGCCAATGAACCGATCCAGGGATTGGCGTGATACATAGAGGTGCAATCCTTGCGGGTTGTACCGTTTCATCCTCTCTTTGTTGGAGAGGTTTTTCCACGTTAAATATGTGTCGCCTTTATTGTGATTTCTTTATCGTTCTTTGTTATTTGCTTGTCGCAAAGGTAACAAGTGGTATTAGAGCCCCAAGTTCTAATCTAGGATGTGCGGCATGTCATCATTGAAGTTTGATCTACCGCAGCTAGACTACACCACAAGATTCTTCTTGTGGCAGGTGAAGATGCGGGCGATTCTCGTCCAAACTTCAGATCTAGATGAAGTGCTAGATGGATTTGATGGAAATGATGCTAAGGGTTGGTCCGAAGAATAGAAGAGGAAGGACCGTAAGGCTTTGTCTTTGATTCAACTTCATCTATCCAATAATTTCTTGTAGGAAGTGTTAGCGCAGAAATCTGCTGCTGCCCTTTGGGCAAAACTGGAATGGATCTGCATGTCAAAATATTAACCAGTAAGATGCATGTGAAGATAAAGTTGTTCTCGCATAGGCTGCAAGAAGGTGGACCGGTAATGAATCACTTATCCATTTTTAGAGAGATCGGTTCTGATTTGCAATCTATGGAGGTAAAATATGATGATGAGGATCTAGGTCTCTTATTCTTATGCTCGCTGCCTAGTTCTTATGCACACTTCCATGATACAATATTGTTGAGCCGTGATACACTAACCCTAGATGAAGTACAAGAGGCCCTCAAACAGAGGGAAAAGATGAAAACTATGGTACCATTGTGGTTTTCCGATTCCAAGCCAATACACTGAAATTTTGTTAACCAAGGTAATTTTGTTACTAATTTAGATACAGCCAGAAGTGGTAATTCAGATACATGTTGGTTTGATAAAGGCAATCTCAGTATAAATTATCTATATTATAGTAGATGTCAGATTAGAGTTCATATGTTATGATATTTAATTTTACATTATTAGCAGCGGTGTATTCTGAATAGATATACTTTATCAGCACAGAGTTATAGAGGCATTTATATATTCAAAACATATAGTAAATATTTTAATGAACCATCTAAAAGGCCACAGCTGAAGCCACCAGCATCGAGCCCCTCTCCATTGTGCTCTCAACCCAAGCATTGCCCTGCATATGACCCCAAGACTCTAGCCTAAAGAGCTTGGCCTACTGTGCCTGGATTTGGGTGGCAGCGGATCTGACACCCACGCGGGCATGTCGCCCCACATCTCCATCAACCCTACTTCCTCTACATTGAGTGAGATAGAAACATACTGGTTTGTTGCACATTAGGTGTTAAAGGAAATCCTTTTGCGCTATTGTGTTCATTCCGTTTTCACGTAATGTTGTCGATAAATGGCCACATCAATTTGGTGCACAAGCACTAGTAGAATTAGTCCCAGTTTAGTACATCCTCTAGTCCTAGTTGCCTTACCGACTGGGACTACGAAATCGGGACTAGAGGCCCCCCCCTTAGTCCCAGTTGTATTACGAACCGGGACTAAAGGCACTCTATGTGGTCGCGTTCGAGAGCGGGGGGGTGGAGGACCTTAATCTCAGTTGATTCCAAGATTCCGGTCTAGGTCCATTGAGATTTCTTCCAAAAGACACATTTGGAGAAGTGGATTCCATCACTGTGGAAATTTTGTCCCTTTTATGTGTAACGATAGCGTATAGAGCCGGATACTCCTCTCTCAAGGTAGCGTGGCCAATATACTTATCCTCCCAAAAGCCACTTATCCTTGTTATTAAAAGCACAAACAAGAAAAAGTGTTTTTTCGTTGCTATGAGGCCGGCCCAAAAATGAGAGTCATCAGGTTTGCATAACACTTGTGACACTGCTTTTGAGACAACGTACTTTATCCACATGATGGTTTGCCAAACACGTTCTTCTGTAAGTAGCTTAAAAAGTCATTTATCTAGAACCGCGGTATTTTTAACCTATATATCATGTATACCAAGGCCACCTTGTTCCTTTGGTCGGCAAATGACATTCTATCTAACCAGTCGTTTTTTTCACTATCCCCTTGCCAAAAGTATCTTGACCGGAAGTAATCCAATCTATGCAAGACTCCTTTTGGTAACTAGAAGAATGAGATATACAGTACCATATTGGTAAGTACTGAATTTATGAGTACTAGTCTTCCCCAAAGATATGGTAATTTACCTTTCCACTACTTCCTAAAGTGAGAGAAGAGGAGTGACATACACACGCGTTCCTCTTCCTCTGCCACCTGCCTCGCCTTGTCACAATGCGCGTGCGCCGCGGTTTGCGCAATTGTGCCTCGGTGTCGATCTTATCTTTTTGTTACTCGGGAAAATTACGATGCGAGTTATTTTTCTATCAGCTGTTTCCGGTCTTACCGGGTCATGGGTTGTTACTAACTCGAACATGGGTTATGGCCCACGTCCTACCCGACCGACGGGACAGCAGGTCTCCAGAACACCGCCTCTCGTGAACCTATATGAGTGAGGGACGATCAGGTTTTTGGTGAGCGGCCGCTCCTTCCTCGACGACGACTTCTTCCCGATGAAGGGTTTGAAGCATAGAAAACAAAAAATCCTACGATGGGAACTATACGCCAACATCTATCTACTAGATACAAGCAGTGGATCGATATACATCCATGGAAAACTTACCCTCGAAGACAGCAAAGTTTTAACGAGTAGGAACTCATGGATGATATAGTCGTACGCTTACCGATCTCAAGATTATGTGAAAGTCCTAGCGCCGCAAACCAGCAGCGCATCTGTACTTGCACACACGTTCAGGCCACCGAACAACCTCTGCCTCCTCGCTCTAGCGATGCAGTGGAAGCAACAACTCCTTCCGCATTTAAATGCCATCGGAAACATGTATCTCGCTAATCCAAGACCATGGGGGAATAATTCTAAAGGGGGAGAGAGATCCTTCACAAGGAGGTGTGAGAAAGAAGGGTGAGAGGGGTTGCCTTTTATAGGAGGAGGGGGATACCCTCCCATGGCCGACGCCCCATGGAGGTGACCCCTCACCTCCCCCATTCATGTGGTGGTAACCCCCTCCACATAAAAGTGTTCCTTAACATTTCTCTTTAAAGTCTTTACTTTAAATGCATTAAATTTCTCCTAATTTAATGCTCTCTCATTTAATAAAACTCTTATTTATTTTATTCAGAATTAACAAACATTCACATAAAACCCCCTGCAACATTTCAATATTAGGTGCAGAACCAATTTCAGCAATTTCACCCCAAACAGTTTTGGTGTCTATTGAAATAATTCCAGCGCTTTGCAATTCATTCGTTTGAAACATATTTGCTCAAAATGGTGTTGGTGTCCCTTAAGTGTGTCACCCTATGGTTCGTGAATAATGCAGACATGATCGAGACCCCTCTGAGATCAATAATCAGAAGCGGGACCTAGAGATCCATACTGACTCCTACACATTCTACGATGACTTCTGTGATCGTGAGAACCTTTAATGCTAAGTAACTAAATCCCTTTGTCTCGTGATATATTACATGTTCGAGATTCGATCATCGGTATCTCCATACCTAGTTTGATCTCGTTACCGACATGTACTCTTTTCTTGTTCCCGTGATATAACATTCTAGTGATCTTATCACTTGCTTGCGAGCTAACCAATGTGATATCACCGAGAGGGTCCAGAGTATATCTATCCGTCATCGGGATAGAAAAATCCCACTCTTGATCCATGAGCTTCTACATAACACTTCCGTAGCACTGAAGCCACCTTTATAATCACCCTTTCACGGTGTGACGTTTGATGTTATCAAGATACTCTTTCGGTGTTAGTGATTAACATGATCATATGGTCTAAGGACTAGGATTACTTTGTTAGATGTTATAGCAATATAAACACAATGACTTTGATTGTAATGCTATACTTCGGATGAATGTTCATCACATCATTCCACTAATGTTGTGACCTCGTTATTAACAACATCCAATGTCCATGATCAGGAAACCTTGATCATCTTGTTAATCAATGAGCTAGTTTATAAGAGAGGCATATCTAGGAACTTTCCTTTTGTTTATTAAACACACATGTATTAACGTTTCCAAATTAATACAATTATAACATGCAAAATAAACATATATCATATATTTGGAATATGTATAATAACAACTTTATTATTGCCTCTCAGGACATATTCTCTTCACCCGGACATCGGCAGCCTCTACAATGATGACATGTCTGACGACGCTGGTGTCAACGCGAACCTCAACGCCAACCTGAATCCGAACGTGAATCCTCCAGCAACAACATACGCAATATGTTCCTTCCTATTTCAATCTTTGGTACCGTTTCTTATACTAGCTTCTGGGATAGATGTGATCTGTTTATCTGTGTTAGATGTGATCTATTCACCATACTGCTAGTGTGCATTTTTTCAAAAAAGGGAGTATAACCCTAGCCTCTGTATCCTGGGATGCACACAGCTTTTATAAAAAACCGAGAAGTATCATAGTATCATTACAAAACAAGAGTCAGATAAGGTTGGCACATGCATCAACCATCTGAAAAAGATAACAATCTCACAAGAGAGTAAAAGCAACAGCTAGACATTCATCAATCTAGTAGAATGATGCCACGAAGCCTGTCTGAAGAAATCCGAAGTAACCGCCATAGGACGGTTGCACCGAGAAACCATGTGGGTTGACGCTTATGCTCTGGGAGAAGGAAAGCCCAGAGCTGAATCCAATACGCCACCATATGGATAACCTGCAAGAAGGAAGGAACTCCCGTTTTGTTAAAAATACAGTTATTTTGACACTTCCAAATAGACCAACAAATGGCCGAAATGCCAATCCGTATTCTGCCATTATTCGCCTTACGGGCCGGTATAATACGCGCCGGTAAACGGGCCGTACGGGCTTCTACGGTTCTTTTTTTTTACACAGCAACGATGAAAATTTCGGAAGGACAATCATGCCCCTGTCTATGAACCGTTCGCGCGTATTCCAGCCGTCCATGTGTTTTTCTAAACTTTTGGTTTTCAAGAGGGTGTGTGCTGAAGCAGAAACGTTCTCTTTAATGTATAGGTGCTTGACAAAGGCGCGTTGGCATCAGTCTGGTATAGACCTTCTTCAATGTATCAGTACTAGATGGTCCTTGTCCTTGACTACAAAGTGTTTGCAATTGGTAGATGGGGTTGTTTCGTTGATGGCTTTATTTATTTACAAGGTACGAGAGGCTGTACCTTTTAACACTTTTTGGTAGGCAGACCTTTTAAACTTGTTAGTTGGTGGACAGCTCTGCTCGTTATATTAATTTAATATAAATGCAACCATTTAATGAATGATGTTATTAACAGTAAATGTTTTAGTTGAACTGCAGACAACCCCAATAATTATTGATTGAATACTCCCTCCGTGTTCACAGGGTAGATTATATTCTGGGTTTAGTCAAAGTCAAACTTTTTAATGTTTGACTAAATGTTTAGCAAAAAATACAAGTATCCTATAATGTTGGTCAAAGTTAACAAAGTTTGACTCTGAAAAATCCTAAAACGCGAAGTAATAAAAAACGGAGGGAGTATATGGAACCTTCTTCCAATGAATTACAACACGTGTATCTGGGCATCCATATAATATAATATCGTATATCGACATATTTTACTAGGCTTTTTTCTCCGGTACGACCCCTCCCCCAAATTAATTAAGGGTAATATGGTCAATAGCCTTGAGTTATGTAACTAACGAACAAAATTAAGTTAGCGAGTCTAGCCCATATCCAAACCCTGTATGGGGATTATGTATAATTAATTACGAAGAAGTATCGAGCAATTTTAGCTGGTGTTATATTTAAGTTTTGCAAAGGGGGGTTGTGGAGCAAACCTCTTCTACTATTGAAAGGTGTTGGTGACGATGGAACATGGTCTCTCTTCTCCTCCACCCACTGTACCAAAAACTAGCCTTACATGTAAAATTTGAATTTTTCATAGTCTTATTAACTAACAAACTAAGGAAAAAACCAACCATGTTTGCTCAGCATCGGCACTGTCTTGTTTATTAACCCCCTGACTAGACGCTTCCTCGTTTCTTTTATAGTCGGTGTTGTATTACTCATCATACAGCCCGTCACTTCCTCCTAGAAAACCAACACCGAGAAAAAGGAGGCCATAACTACAGAAAGGAGCAGGCTTCCACTGCCAGAGGGTTGGATGAAGGTAAATGTTTATGGTGCTTTTCGCCAGGAGTCCAACTGTGGAGGAGGTTGTGCGATTCTACGCGGTCACCATGGTAGATTCGTTGTTGGGTCATACCATTTGTCCCCTAAGGTCACGCATCCGGAGCAAGCTGACCTATTGGCTTGGACGCCCTCCGTTTTAAAATATAAAATATTTTAGTGATTGTGAGAAGAATATATCTAGACCTCATTTAGTGTGTACGTTTACTTCAAACCTACATACCAATTAAAAAACATCTAGATACACTAGTTTCATAGAAGCTAAAATATCATATACGGAGGGAGTCCTTGGGAAGGAGATCGATGGGGTAGAGAAGGTGATATTGGAGATGGATTGTCAGGGTGTTGCGACAAAGCAGAGGAATGGGGAGTTGGACAGATCAAGTCATGGTCTCCTGGTGGAAGATGTCAATGCATTGCTGTGAGTTCTTTGGGACCACGATGTTGGTCACGTCAAGAGACAAAAATGTGGTGTTGCACGCGCTTTGCAAAGGACGGCTGCTATAATAAATTGTATTAAACATAAGGATACACTGAAGGTTGGAAAATTGTTTCAGTCCTCGTCCTCTGCTCTTCTGAGTATCTTTTCGGATGCATATTGGGCTGGATGTCTTGATGCCAGACGATTCACGATGGGTTTGCCATCTTTGTTGGTCTTAACCTTGTCTCATGGAGTGCTAGGAAACAAGTTATAGTATCACGTTCAAGTACAGAAGATGAATATAACCTCTTGCAAATGCTACTGCATAATTGATTTTGGTAGAATCTCTTCTTGGAGAAATTGGTGCTAAAATGAAGGAACTGCCATGTCTATAGTGTGACAATTTGGAAGCTACATACTTATCTGCACAAAACATATAGAGATTGATTATCACTTTGTCGAGAGCAAGTTGCCAACAAAAGCTTGGCTACTCGGTTTATCTCTAGCAAGGATAAGGTTGCTGGTGGTTTTACAAAACCATTTCCTGTTCAAGGACTTCATGAGTTTCGGTATAATCTAAATTTTTTGTACAAGTTTAGATTAAGGGGGATGTTAGACCATATGTATTGTACGGTATAGGATGTGTTTGTTTGGGTTGCGGCTGTTAAAAAATAGCTGTGGAAAATCAGTTGTAGGAAACAGTTGTTGAAAGTAGAGATTAGGTATTTGGTCAAAGTGTTTGTGATAACTGTTGTTGGTAATTTTAGTTCTAAAATGTCTGAAATGTCCCCGAGTGCAGAAGATGTTGCACAAGTATTGATTTGAAATGAATTAGTTGTCCTTGACCGTCTTTTTTACTTAAATTAAATAGCATGAATTAGTTGGTTTTCTTTTTTTTTCTTTTGTCTACTATATTTACAAAAGATCGTTCGAAAATCAAATTATCTGGTGTATGTAGCAAATTTTGCAGTACATTTCCGAAAGACTAGATTTACAAGTGTTATCCTGTTTTTTTGGCTTTTGGCATGGAAAAAGAAAAGAACTACTGGCTTGGTTTTAATAGAGGAAGCAGGCGATCCCCTTCCCCTTCCATTGCCTGCGTCGGCACCTCTCCCCCATCTTCCCTGCCGCCAGTGCACCTTCATCTTTTAGTACCCGTCGTCGAGCACCCAACCCGCTATATGACCACGTCCGTCGTCGAGGCCCTCGCACCGCCACCCCCACCTCCATTCGTGACCACCCCATGCTCAGGCTCCGACGCCCCTAGACCTCCCCACAACCCAGGTCGGAGAACATGCGTCGGGGCTGGAGCTGGGCTTGGGTGTGTCGGAGACGGTGACGCGGATGCTAGAGAACGTAGTACGGAGAGGTGGCGGCTGGAGCTTCGGTATCCGTCTGGCGACGGGGAAGAGGTCGACTCATCCTAGGTCGGGCCCCCGATGATTGGGAGGCGTGGAGCTCCAGAACGGAGCGAGTGAGGTTGAGCGGTGGAGGAGAGCTTTGATGGGGGGACGGCAACCGACGGCAGGGGAGGGAGATGTCCATGGCGATGGGGGAGAAAGGGGAAGTCATGTTGTTTCCTTGGACGCGGTGGTAGGTAGGTTGTAATTACGCCGAAAGAGGGAGAGCAAACCTGTCCGATGTAACTCGAGAAGCGCTAGAAGCGGCTCTCGTCCCTCTTTCCGGTGGCCGTGGTCGATAGAAGGATTTCGGGGGCGTTTCTCGCCAGCGCGGTGGAAAAATAGGCCGTTTGTTTTATATGCCGATTTTGGATCCAAAAGCTGAAGCGGAAGCTGTAACAAATACAACCATAGACATGGTGTAGTACACCACCTATACCGTATCTCTTCATGCACGTCACGGTAGGGGCACTTTTAACCTCTATATAAACATGTAACACGAGCCTGAGACGACATCGTTTCCACCTAGATTAATATGCCTCATGTTTATTCTATGAACCTGGTGATTTCTGAGTGTGTGTGGATGTGTAATAAAATCACAGCATTTCATTTTTTTTTTGGAATAGAGCATATATTAATATCAGGAGATACCAATTACACCAGCCTCTGCAACAACGTATTACCCTATTGGCATTACAGATGCACACCGCCAAAAAAATAAAAAAAATTATATAAAAGAAAAGTCCCACTACAGTGATTAGTTTCTTAAAATCACGGACCAAACACTACCAAAACAAGACAAGAAATCCAACAACTCCAAAAGCGATGCCTACAAGAAGGGAACAGTGCTCAAGCGCCGTCATCACCCTGATCAAAGACCATAGGTTTTCCCCTAAAGAAAGTCTGCACTCACAAAACAATGCCTTCAACTTCAACAAGAAAGTCCACACCGGCGACGAGCGCATCTGTCTTGGCATGTTCGAGACCGCGCACGAGGTGGCGCGCATACAACATGGCGGCGGTTCGGGCGCCTCGATGAACTTCCACGACATGTGGGCGCCTCCGCCACGCATCATCATCTAGGAGGAGCGCTCCCGGCAACACGCCCTGGAGCGATGCCTTCTCATCGCCGATCGGGACGAGCGCGTCCGACTCGAGTGGGTGCAGCGGTTCCCGGAGGACGTCGCCGCCGAAAGGCAGTACTACACAAAAACGGAGGCAGGCGGAGAAAGCCGCAAACAAGGAGGAATGCCTCCGGCGGAGGGATGACAAGGCGGCTAGTCGAGCCTTCGTCGAGGCACAGATGGCCAGTCCGACGACCATCGCCAAAGACGACCCCTGTTGGAATGATTATTGGACATCGACTCCGTTGTCACCAGAGCCACAACATCGGACTCCTCCGATTTCGAGTTCAATTTGTATTTGAGTTGCTGTATTTTAGCGCACATGTAGGTTAAAGACCAAGACTGGTCCTCAAGATAAATTGTATGAGTACCATTATAGCCTAGTTTTCAAGTATAAATAGAAATCTAAATTCACATTCGTAAAGATTTGAACCTAAGTGTTAGGTTTGTATATCGCTCCCCCACCAACCAGTTGAGCTAGGCTCAGTTTCAATGTGGCTATATATATATGGAGAGACCACCACACACGATGCCATGCTAGTAGCCACTAGCAAAAGTGAGTTGGCTAGTACGGCATGGCGGGAGCAGCGGTGGCATTCTTGTTCGTCTCCCTGATCGGCGTGGGTGCTCTGTACTTGTCAGCCACCTGTCTCCGCGTCCTCGCCCACCTCGCCCTGTGTCTGCGCCGGCCCATCGACCTGCGCCGCCGCTACGGCTCGTGGGCAGTCATCACTGGACCGACGACGGGCCTGGGGCGATCCATGTCCATGGAGCTCGCACGCCGGGGCATCAGCCTCGTCCTCCTCGACCTCGACGCGGCCAACCTGGATGAGGTCTCGAGGACCCTCCGCAACAAAGCCCATCCCGACGTCCTTATCAGGACCGTGGTGTTCGACCTCTCCCTCGTCGGCACCGTAGCTGGGGACGAGGCGATGCGGCGGTTGAAGGACGCCGTGGAGGGGCTGGACGTGGGCATCGTGGTGAACAACGCCGCCGTGGCGAGACCCGGTGCGCTGTACGTGCACGAGGCAGACGTGGAGAAGCTAACGAGGATGATGCAGGTGAACGTGATGGCGCTGTCGGAGGTGACGATGGCGCTGGTGCCGGGGATGCTGGAGCGAGGGAGGGGCGCCATTGTTAACGTCGGCTCGGGCTCAACGGTGGCCGTTCCCTCCTTCCCGCTCTACACTGTCTACAGCTCCACAAAACGGTACGTACGTGGCAGCTGCACCACGTTGTTCATTTACCCTTTTCAATTCAAAGCAGGCGCACGTACAGGACACTCTCCAATCTCCAACCTACTGCTGCTGCATAGAAACATGTCCAGTCCTACATGTGTTCGAGCAACGTCTACATGCTCATATCCACCTACACATGAAGATATCCATGTGAAAACAAGTCATGCCCATGGACTGATTGTTAGCCATTTCCAGTCCTTCATGTCGTAATAATATGTTCCATGTAGAATAAAAATTAATCATATACATATATAACACATAAAATAAGCTCGACGGTTTACTTTTAGAACAGCAACTACAAAATAAATAAGAAATTTATAATTTATAATTAACTATGCGATAGATCTGCCAATGCTCATATGTCATCAAGAGTAAGAATGAGTTACTGAATTATCTAACTATTAGTAAGTTAGACAATGTACAAAATTAGGTGAATAAGGGAATAAGATTTTATAAGTATATATATGAGATGTATAAGTAATGGATCATATGCCATACAGAATAAGAACTCTTTATGTAATTGTGTAGCCGATGCATACATGATTATATACATATCCATCACATGGCTAATTTGTTTATGCGCCCATGAGCAAAAAATCATACCCATACCCTATCCTACTCATATACCTCGGGTATCGATGGGTACATATACCATGTGTAAAATTGACTTATGAACCTAATATACACAATGAATTTTAATTCACGACTCAGATCAACTTTGATATACGATTTGAAAGATTAAAAAAACATAAGTCCATTTGTCAAATGGATTGGACCATACTTATAATTCGAACCAATACATACAACTTTTCCTAAATATACCACCGATACAAAAAAAAGGAAATATGAATGTTACCCTCCGAACATTAATTCAATGCACTGATCTAATATCATGTATACATAATACATATATGGTCCCTAATATGGTGAAAAGGGAATTACTAATAACCATTCATTAACAAAATAAAAATAAAAATAAATTTTAAAATCAATATTCTGGGTACTAAATATCATATCTATATAGCCATAATATTTGTCGCATGATGTGAATGACAAACTTAGGATGAAAACATACACCATGCTAGTTACTGAAAAAGGAGATGAGGAAAGTGCCATTTCCTTACCAAATAAAAAATGAGAAAGCATGAGTCTCTAAGCCCTTTCTCATTTCGAATTTCATCTTAGTATCGGTAATGCCCTGCCCAAAAGTATTTCATCACAATCATATGCTCCCACACGAGCACGTCACTAATAGGATTTTGGATATATTTTTGGTACTTCTCTCTTAACACTTTTTTACTCATATGGAAATCAAAGCATCTTCTCGGAAATCTTGTGTTTCTTATTTGCTATAGATCTAATATGCCACAACATTCGGCGGCAGGGGTAGGACACGCCGGCTGGAGCCTCGTCCAAGCTGGCTTCTATCTAGGTTTTGGGAAAGCCACCCTGTCCAACAGAGATGAGATTTGGGCCAAATAGAACCTATAAAGTTATTTTTATAAGAGTATATATTAATATCACAAAGATACCAATTATATTCAGCCTCTGTAGCAACACAGTGCCCTAATAGCAATACGGATGGACATTGCCAAAAAATAAAAAAGAAGTTCAAAAAAGAAAAGTCCCGCTATAGCGGTCTATTCCTTATAACAGCTGACCAAACACTACCAACGCAGCACCAGAAATCCAACTTCTCCAAAAGTGACGCATCCAAGAAGGAAATATTGCACAAGCGGGGTCGTTGCCCGGTCATAGATCATAGGCTTTCACCCTGGAGATACCTCTGCGCTCTCAAAACAATCCGTTGCTGACATTACGGCTACGGGGCCGGCCAGCCAGCGCGGGGCAGCAGTGGGCGGGCGGCTAGCGCGGGGCTGCAGTGGGCGGAGCTGGCTAGATCGGCACTCTGGCGACTAGATAGAGACGGTAGCCAACCAAATTAGGACAGCGGTGAGCAGGATAAAAGATTTTAGGCATAATTCTACAGACTATGGGTGGATTTTGGGTGAAATCGTGAGAAAGAGGAAGAGCAGCGTGTGGTCTCTGTGTATCCTTGCAGCAGCACACATCAGTGGAAAGAGAATCGGCGAACGAAAGCACGGGAAAGGTAATCAGTGGCCGGAAGCAGCGGAGAACGAACCCTAGCCTAACCTCTGAGATTGACTATTGGGGCCTTTTAGAATCGCGACAAGCAAATAACGAAGAATGAAACGGAAATCGCAGCAAGGGGGCAGGGATTTAACGTAGAAAAACCTCTCCAACAAAGAGACGGGAGAGGAAAAACAACGGATGCCAGCCAGCGAAACTTCACTATAAGGGAGAGTGGTTACACAACGTCGGGGATTTCACATATACAACTTGTCCCAGATGGTGGCTTACAAGAGGTATATATAACGGTGGAAACCTATGTCATCAACAATCGGCTCAAGCCTCTGGCGACGGGCCTCGCTCCGCTTCATCAGAAGTTAACCTCCTTAATTGAAATTGGATCATACTTCAACAAACTCCACCTTGAGACAAATTTCTTCTCGTAGTATCAACAACAATCATCTCACTAAACAAAGAAAGAAAACACTTTCGGCGCCAACAACCATTTGGGCTAAACAATTATACTAACTAAGAGTGAGCATAGCTCAAACTTAGCAATAGGAAGATGCTTTGTCATCATATCAACAGGATTATCATCTGTGCTTATTTGGCATACCTTTAGTGTACCTTATGCAACAACATCACGAACATAATGGTACTTGCTATCAATGTGTTTTGTTCTCTCATGGAACATTTGATCCTTAGTAAGGTATATGACACTTTGACTGTCACATAATAGGTTAATATGCAAGAATCATCTTGACAAAACTCAGCAATAGACTCTTTGCAAGATTCAGCAATAGCCATATATTCTGCTTTGATTGTAGATAGAAAAACGACAGGTCACATCGTTGCCTTCTAACTCACAGCACATCCACCCAACGTGAACAAATAACCTATGAGGGACCTCCTCTTATCCAAGTCGATAGCAAAATCTGAATCCACATAGCCTACGAGTCCCTCACCCAGTCTTGCCAAACTTCAAGCAAGAATTCGATGTGCCACAGAGGTACCTGAAAATCCACTGAATAACTTTCCAATGTTCTTTACCAGGATTAGACATATAATGAATCACCAAACTGATAGCATATGACAAAATTAGGGCGAGAACAAACCATGGTATACATCAAGAAACCAACAACACTAGAATAATTAACTCGTGACATGTAATCAATATCTTCATTACAACTAGGACATTGCAATGCTAAAAATTTAAAGTGAGGAGCAATAGGAGTACTAACAGACTTTGCATCATGCATATTAAAACGTTGAAGAACTTTCTCAACGTAACTCATCTGACTAAGAAATAGAAATCTAGATTTTCTGTCCCGTTTAATATCCATACATACGATTTTCTTAGCAGCACCAAGATCTTTCATCTCAAATTCACTACTTAGATGTACCTTCAAAGTAGTGATTTCTTTCATGCTCTTGACAGAAATTAACATATCATCAATATATAACAGCAAGTATATAGGTGATCCAATAAAAAATTATATAAAGACAGCTATCAAACTGAGACCTCTTAAAATCTTGTGAGATCTTAAATGAATCAAACCGTTTGTACCACTATCTTGGAGATTGCTTCAAACCATAAAGAGATATCTTAAATTTGCACTCAAAATACTATTTTCCAGGAACCATGAACCCTTCAGGTTGGTCTATGTAAATCTCCTCCTCCAGTTCACCATGCAGACTTTCTACATCTAGCTGCTCAAGATCAATATCATGCATAGCGACAATACCAAAGCAATCACAAATAGAACTATGCTTTACAACCAGAGAGAAAACATTATTATAGTCAATACATGAAATCATGCTGAAACCTTTTGCTACTAACCTTGCCTTAAACCTTGGAGGCTTATTAGGAGACAAACATTCCTTTCTTTTGTATATCCACTTACAACGGACGATGTTCTTTTGTTTAGGCAAGCGCATAACTTCCCATGTGCCATTCGTTTCAAGCGATTGCATCTTTTTTTGCATAGCAGAAACCCACTTCTCGTGGTCAACAGATGCAACAACTTCATTGTATGTAGTAGGTTTAGAATCATGCTCCACCTGTTCGGCATAACTCAAAGCATAGTGAATAAGATTACACTCTGCAATTAAACTAGGAGGTGGAAATATATTATGCCTCGGTCTATTAGCAGCAGTAGACTCATGTGGTTGCTACAAAAAAGTAGATGAGTGATGAACAACATGATCATCAATGTTTTTCTCATGAGTATCATCAACGACATCATCATTATGAATAGTTTTCTGCAGGTGCTCCACTTGCACATTAACTCTCTCATCTTCACTGAAAACAGGAGTAGGATCTGAAGGAAAATTGTCATGATACATTGAAAACAACATTCTTACTCAACAAAACCCGTTTTGTTTCAGGATTCCATAATTTATATGCTTTCACTCCTGAACCATAACCAAGAAATATGCACTTAATAGCTCTAGTCTCAAGCTTTCCATTATCAAAGTGAGCATATACAGTGCAGCCAACAATTCCCAACTGTGAATAATCAGCAGGCGAACCTGACCATATCTCAATGGGAGTTTTCTTCTTGAGTGGAATAGAAGAGGACATATTGATGAGGTAGCACGCTGTATTAGCTGCTTCAGCCTAGAAACGCCTGTCCATACCTACATTCGACAATATACAGTGAGTCCTCGAGTTGATGGCTCTATTCATGCGCTCAGCCACGCCATCATGCTAAGGAGTACAAGGGATGGTGTGGTGCCTGATCATGCCATCGTTACTGCAAAACTCAAACTCATTAGAACAGAATTTCATAACATTATTAGTATATAGTACTTTTACCTTCCTTTCAATTTGTTTTTCAACTATAACTTTCCACTTCTTAAAAGCATCAAAAACATAATATTTGTATTTCAAAAAATATGGCCACACTTTTCTTAAATAG
Source organism: Avena insularis (assembly GCA_023614405.1). Taxonomy (NCBI): domain Eukaryota; kingdom Viridiplantae; phylum Streptophyta; class Magnoliopsida; order Poales; family Poaceae; genus Avena; species Avena insularis. The sequence continues at coordinate 105,497,475 of CM042694.1, forward strand.
TCATCAATAATAGTAAGAATGCAATTAGCACCACCAATAGAAGTCTTACGAAAAGATCCCCATACACCAGCATGTGCATAATCTAAAATGGCTTTGATGGTATGAACGAACGTATTGAATTAAATCTTTTATGCTTACCAGAAATGTAGTGCTCAAGTTCTCTCTTATACAATGGACAAATATAAGACACGAACTATACATCTCTAATGGGGTGCACGGTGTTTGTTGGAGCTAGAGTAAGATGCTTAACTACCAGTGGTGTGTGGTGGAATATCGTGCTTGTTATCAACACTGATGAAAAATTTATAAGCAATATGTTTATACATTCCGTTGTTTCCCGTGCAACGCAGCGTTGCACTCTGCTAGTATATATTATAATTGTGGTTTTGTATCGGATATAAACCAAAGACGACTCACTATCAAATCCAAACAAAATAGTACGTCTTTATTTCTGATGGAGTAATTAATAAGTATCAAATTCATGAAAACATATTTGGTGTAACTTTGGTGCGAATAATAATAAGCTCAAGATGCAGCTACGTGGAGCATTTGTCGAGGTGCCTCCATGTGGAATACAAGAGCAGAGGGATCGACGTGCAGTGCCAGGTTCCGTTCTACGTGCACACCGGCATGCTTTCGCCGGCAGTGAAGCAGACGATGAGATTTCCGGCGTTCGTGGCCACCGCCGATGCGTACGCCCGTGATGCGGCACGGTGGATCGGACACGGAGGCGCGCTCTGTGTACCGGACGCGTCGCAGCAGCTGCAGTGGTTCCTCGCCGGCTTCGTTCCGGACGTCGTCCACGACTGGTACCGTCTCCGCCGACACCTCCAGCACAGGGCCATCCTATGGAGCCTCGCGGCAGGTTGATCTAAATTTTTTTCAGATGCATGATTCATGGTTGCCGGCCGTGCGTACGTCGGGGTTCTTACTGTCTACATTCTAAATTATAAAATGTTCGACCTGGAAAGACGTTGCCATAGTACTTTTTTTTTGGAATAGCCGTAGTACATATTTGAATGGACCTCGTACGTACGATATTTGAGATCTAATAACGGAATCTTGTTGTAATCGTGTTGTACACATATGTGATTGCTCAATAAAAAGGGACCCAACCGTGTGTGGGCTAACCACGGCAAACAATTGTCTCTGACTTGGTATCACAGCCAACACTCTAGGGTTCCTCTACCGCCACGTCCGCGCAAACCTCCAGCGCCGCCGGCCCTCTCGCCATGCCCAGATCAACCAGCTCCACCACCGTCCATCTTGACCGGACCAACTTCCTTCTCTGGAAGATCCAGGTCATTCCAAACCTCTCTGGTTCAGGCTATCTCGGCTACATCGACGAAAGTCTCCTGGTGCCGCCCAAGACCATCACCATCGGCACCGGCACGGAAGCTGTCACCACCGTGAACCCCAGCTACACCGCGTGGCGGCTAGTCGAACAACGCATCTTGGGCGTGCTTCTCGGGACCATGAACAAAGACGTACTCGCTCAGATGATCAGGCGAACGACCTCTGCCTCTGTATGGAGCTGCCTCTGCTCCATGATCTCCGCCAAGGGACGGGCGAGCGTCCGCGCCTACCATGGCAAGCTAGCGATGACGAAGCGAAACGACATGAGGGTGGCCGGCTACTACCACCTGATGAAGGGCTTCGCCGATGCTCTGGTGACCGTTGGCTCATCCTTTCCTGATGACGAGCTGATCGACTATATCCTCGCCGGCTTGGGCACGGAGTTCACTGTCCTCCAGGCGTCACTCAATGTCTACTCCAACGCAAAATCCACCGACGTCATCAACCTTCCTGATTTCTACTTGTCGGTGATTGGTGGGTTTAGGCATGTACCTCACATTGCCCTAAACCCACGATTCATGTCCATGCCTACCTCTACGATCAAGGACCTGAAGGCCTGCATCTAGAACCTCTCAACCGACCTATAAGTACTCGAAGACATTCACACGAGAAGGACATGTCATATCGCCTGAGTCTTTGCCATTAGCCTTAGTCGGTCTAGATTCATCTCTCGTCGGATACCATTATAAACCCACCGAGACCTCTTGTAGACACATTGTATGATCTCTCAGTCACCTTATGAATAAAGTCTGAGAGAATCCTCCCAAACCTACTAATCCGAGCCTTTTGCAGAAACAAATAAACTCTCTTGTGTTTCTCTCGAATGTGAAACTGTGGAGGAATCGTGATAACTATCCTCTATTAGTTGGCGCGCTAGGCAGGGGAGCCCACGTCATGTAGACCGGTTCTACCACGATGACACCCGAGAACCCGGACCTCCGGATCTACGAGGTCTCCGACAACCCGAACCACTTTGGGCACGTTAAGACAGGACATGAAGCTCATGGATCTCTACTGGAGGCATCTTCAAGATCCAGGAGAAAGGCGGCAAGATTTTTCCCACCCGACGCCTGGTGAATGGAGTACGGATCAGGCGACCTAGACCGTGCGGGTGGCCACATGGACCTTAGGGAGTCTCGGGCGCCGGCCACATGGACCTTAGGGAGTCTCGGGCGCCTGCCATGGATTGCAACTACGGCAAACGCAACTACGGAAAAAGGATGGAGCACGTCGACTTCCTAGGATTCGCGAGCTGCCGCGACGCCACCATCACGATCTCAGGGCTTGACGCACCTCACTGGTGTCCCGACCGACCACCTAGGATGGCGGGACGGGGTCATGTCTCGCCTCTCTGCTCGGAAGAAGGATGCCTAAGATGATGGAACCCCAAGACCCCTGATCGGGGGACAGGAACCAAACTAGCCCCCGAGGTCACCCGATCGTGGGATATGAACATTGCACACGGCTGAGACCTAGAGGAGTAATAAGGAAGACCATGAAGGACATTGTTTCTCTGCCACTAGGGCGGGTCACACGGGGAACCCAGCCGACCTTACTAGGCGATCGCAGGCGCGCAACCATAGGACAACATTTAATTTTCAGCCGAGCAGCTCTGTCGTACGCTAGGCAGACGCTGACGGCGCATCAAACCAAGGACAACTGGTGCGGCTACCATAGGACAAGCTCTCGTAGAAACAACTAGTACCGCATGGTGCAACGCTGGATGGAATTCAAAGCGTAGCAGGAGACCGCAGCCTTGCGGATGCTGTCATGCATCAACCTGGTCGGGGAGAAAGATGAGGGGACAGGCCCGACATCTACGTTTGCCCCCCGACACCCTCCTCCCTATGATCTTAACCATCTCTGGACCAGATCGACAACAAGCCAAGTTGATGGAAGCATTACTCGGCCCCCCACGCCCGGGGCAGGAGACATACCAGGGACCCATAGTCTTTTGCCGGTTCCCTAGGCGTTCACCCCTTCTCCTCTATCATAGTTTCTCCGTACATTGCCAACTTACGAATTTGGGGAAGCATGGCGGATCCGACCATGACCGTGAGCACTTTTTATTCTAGACTTCTAGATTACCTGCAAATTCCCATGGAACAATTCAGGCTAAAGTGGGGGACCAGTAACCTAGACGAAGACACTGAAGAAGTAACCCTCTCGGCCACACTCGGCGAGACAGGGACACTTTGCAATGCGGTTTTGTACATTCGAGGTCATGGACCGTCTAACACAGCAGCTAGTCGTGTTAGGACGTAGGTAGCTAACTCCATTCAGGTCATACCAGATCTGGCGGATGGAACACGGTCCTCGTCGAGCGACAATTGAATCATAGTATAGGAAGACCTGCCTCACCCAGGCGCTAAACCTATAGACCTAGAAGCAACCGCACCATGGTCCATCTAGGGACTTGTTGTGAGGGGCAACACTCTCAGAAGATCGCTCCTCACCAAGTTCTATGCGGTGGCTAGGACGCTCGTATAATACATCCTACGGGAACTAGCGGTTATAGAATAGCAAGGAGACACATATATCCCCTCCAGGGAGGATCACGAGTTCTGGCAAATGTAGAGGGAAGTAGTGGCCCGAGGAAAACGATTCATGCCATATGTCGCGATGTTAGAATATCTTGCAGAGCTCGAACCTGGCAGAAGGATCAGACCCCGATAGCAGGAGACCATGAATCAGCGCCCACCCGGGGGCTCGGCGGCTCATAGAAGTCCACCAACAACGGACCTCCAGAGAAGACGACCTGCCCCCAAAGCCATCGAAATGTCACAAAAGTAACCAACGACGTCACAAAAGTAACCAACGACACCCGCTATACCTGGTCGGGACGGAGTAGCACCCACGCACCAAACTACACTGTCGACCAAGCTTGGTAGGACCTTGCCGTGTGGGAGCAATATTTATATTGAGGACATCCCTCTACCGTATTGGTTCAAGGAATCACAGTTACGAAAGATCCGGATGATGAAGATGCTTCAGAAGATGAAAATCTTCATCACCTTTCTCTAGGACGATAACTCGAACAGCTCAGGCTCCGGTACTAGCACCAGTTCTAATGGTACCTCGGGGTCCAGCGCAGGACCAATAAAATAGCACACTATGGCCACTCTAGATAAGAAAAACCTGAGCCAACTCTTCCTCATAGTCCACACCTACCTCAAGCACACAACGATGAGACCTTGGGGGCTCGGGCGCAAACATCTAAACCCAACGCGAGAAGGCATCTAATACTGTAACGAATTAGTCCAGGTATTACACGCCTAATTCTACTAGGCTGCCCGAACAAGTCCTCCACACTTTATAGAACACCGGGGGTTACACGTAGGAGTGTTTCATACTTTTAATAAATGTATTCATGGCATTTAACCCTTTTGTTTCACGATTTACCCTATGTACTCTAATCATGGTGGTAGGAACAATCGAGGAGGATTGGTGTCTACGCACTTCTATTCTTGTAGACAGTTGTTGGGCCTCCAAGTGCAGAGGTTTGTAGAACAACAGCAAGTTTTTCCTTAAGTGGATCACCCAAGGTTTATCGAACTTAGGGAGGAAGTGGTCAAAGGTATCCCCTCTCAAGCAACCCTGCAATCAAGATACAAGAAGTCTCTTGTGTCCCCAACACACCCAATACACTTGTCAGGTGTATAGGTGCACTAGTTCTGTGAAGAGATAGTGAAATACAAGTGGTATAGATAATTATAAATGGTAACGGTGATAGAAAATAACTTGATGGTGTGGAAGAGACTAAAGGCAAACTGAAATAAAGATGGAAGCAAGCAAACATGTAACAGATCTAATTGCAAACGGTGTTTCAGTGCTTAGAAACAAGGCCTAGGGATCATACTTTCACTAGTGAACACTCTCATATAAATATCTTCTCTTTATGATACTACTCTTAACTACTCTCTGGTTGGACACTCTAATCGATGGTAGGGCTATAACAGCACTCCTCAAAGTAAGTCTTTTCCATCTAGAAAACCCCACACTGTCACCTTGAGCACTAGATAGTTCCAACGAACACCACAATTTCATAAAGACATCCAACTCCAAATATACCTCATAACAAGTATTTGTAATCTCTAGCCTAAGTGCCACCATGGTGTGCATGCTGTCACTTTCACACACATGGGGAGAGCAGGGATCTATTAAAGCACTTGAGTAGCAAGGTAGATCTATAGATTACAAGCTCATGATCACAATATGATCATGCATAGAGAGAGATGAACACATAGCTACCCGTAGAATCCTTAGCCCCGAGAGAGAACTACTCCCTCCTTATCATGGGAATCAACAATAGTGATGGAGATGGTGGTGGAGATCGATGGAGATGGCTCCGGGGGCACTTCCCCGTCCCAGCAGGGTGCCAGAACAGAGACTTCCTGTCCCCCGAATCTCCCCTTTGGTGGTGGCGGCGCTGCGGAACTTTTCATGGCTGGAGGCTTGATTATTTAGGGGTTTTGCATCGAGAGGAATCTTTTAGGCGAAGAGGCAAGGTCGGTGGCCAGCCAGGGGGCCCACACCATGCCCTGGCGTAGCCTGGGCTAGCCCGCGCCAAGGGGTGGTGTGGCCACCCTGTGGCCCCTCTCCGACTCTCCTTCTAGCTCCATGAGTCTTCCGGGGAAATAATAACTTTGGCTTTTGTCCCGTCCAATTCCGAGAATATTCATTTTCTGACGTCCTTGAACCAAAAACAGCAGAAAACAGGCAGCTGACACTATGGCTCTTGTTAATAGGTTAGTCTAAGAAATCATATGAAAAGTACTCCAAAGTTGGAACAATAACACAAGAAAGTGGACAAAACCAAGCATGGAACATCAAAAATTATAGATACATTTGCAATGTATCAACATCCCCAAGCTTAACTCCTGCTCGTCCTCGAGTAGGTAAGTGATAAAAAGAAAGAATAATTTGACATGCACCATCATAAACTTGATCAAAGTATTTGTAAAACATTGATAGCTGGGATCATAGTACTTCAATCATAACATGAAAGACAAAGTTCTAACAATAAGCAAATAAACTATGATGCAACATGAAAAGGAAGAAACAAAAGATTCATGAATAACAATGCTTTGCAAGACGTTTGTTTGTTTCACATAAAGAAAACATAGCATAATAGTATTCATCTTGTCCCTCGATAGAGTAGCAAATATAAATGCATAGGACACCTTCGAAGTTCATAAGAGTGACTAGATACAAATAGTTTAAAACAAGCAATAACAAGTTATGCATCAATCAACTAGTCTTGGGACAATGCACATAGAACTAAGAACGGCCACTATGCTCTCAAAATAGGGCATAAAGATAGAAGGTGGAGACTCAATATAATGGTGGAAGAAAGGCCTTTGTAAAAGGAAGTAGGGATTCAAGTCTCATAAAGAGCTTCCAAAAATTATGTACTTATAGCTTTAAACTCTCATTGCCCCTGTCATAAGCATCTTTAAGGTGATTAAGGTTAAAGTGACACAACTAAGAGGATATACTTGACAAGTTATAAACCGAAATCTCATGCCCCTTACTTACGAAGACCGATCCTCATGCTACTCAACTTCAGTCACGAGTAAGCTCTTTTCATTGTAAGTACATGTGTATCATTAAGAACCGCCAACGGGCAACCAGACAATGAGCATCTCAGCGATCTTTTTATTTGCTATTTTCATAGGTTTTTATTGAGGATGCTTCATAGAATGCTCATTATGGTGATGCTGCAAGTTTCCACCATGATTAGGCATGGCTTAGGCTAGAGGCCCAGGCGTTTCTCTAACACACATACAAACTCCACGATCTTACAAGTTCCACTTTTATTTCACACCGCCGGGATCCGTAAGCAAAAGAACATGATATCAACGGGGTACAAAGTACAAGTGCAATGTTGAAAGCGTTCCCCATGAAACATGGTTATGCTAATTTCAACTTATAAAACGCAAGCATATGCGCAACAAAGGAGGACCCAATGGTTCAAGTTTATTAGATGCAAAAAAGTAAAGTGTGCCATCAAGTTCGTGAGAGCTTTAATCACTAGTTTTCTCATAACAAGTTTAATTTGGAAGGTAAAAAAAGCATGAATATACTTGGAATAGCATAAGCTAATAGGTAGGTATGGTGGACTCTTCGGAATAACTTGGTTTAAGGAGTTTGGATGCATGAGTGGAACTCATACTTGGTTGCGGAGGCTAGCAAAAGACTGAGAGCGACAAACTAAGAGATCAATAATGGCCATAATCATGCAGAGCGACAAAACATCATTGATCAAATCATAAAGTGATACTACAAGTTGAAAACTAAAGGATCATAAAGGCTATGGTGACTTGAGATAGTCATAACATGGTGTGAGCATGCGCCAAGTCAACCCAAATAAAGCATCAAAGGAGAATACCACAATACTATGCTTTAATATGCTAAAACAACGCATGATTCTTCAAAGGCACATTAAGCAATCTCAATTGTTTATAACAAGTCATGCTACAGCAAAGAATACTAAGCATAAAGCCAAAACAATATCAAGCATGGCATGACAAAGCATAGGCCACAGTCAAAAATAAGCTCTCTTTACCAAATAAGCATGAACTTTCCTACTCTTTTCCAAACCAAACCAAACTATTTGCAAACCAATGTATGAAAGAGGGGGTCCAACAAATTTATTCAGAAAACTAAGCAAACCAAGCAAATGAAAAACCAAAACGAAAACAAAGAAGAAGACACTCCAAGAACAACACAACTGTGCATGAAACAATAAAAATGAAGTGTTTGGAAGAAACCTGAGATTTTTATTGATGGAGAAGGGGATGCCCAGGGGATGCCTTGGGCAACCCCAAAATTTGACGCTTGTACTTCTTGGATATTTCTTGGGGTGACACGCATGGCATCCCCAAGCTTGAGCTTTAGTCCATCATTCATCTCATTCCTTCCATACACCTAAAATTTTTCCTTCATACAAAACTTCACACAATCTCATTAGCAACATTAGTGTACTCAAGATAAATAAGTCTTAAGGTTCAGTTCTAAAATAAAATAAACTTCCATTAGTACACTAGATACTGTAGCACTTCCCTCAAAAATCTCAATTCCCCAAAAGAACTCAAAAAGGAACCAACAAGAAGCAAATGCAGAAAATGGCAGAAATCTGTCAAAACAGACCAGCAGGTAAAGACGAATTTTTTCGAAGACCTTCTATTGCTCAAATTAAAAAGTATTGAACTAACGAAAGTTAGATAACAACCTGGGTCAGAAGCAAAAAAAATCACGCCTCAAAAACACGTTCACAAATTTTACACGAATTTTTACGGTGAAGCACAGAAATCTGTTTCAGGACAGCAACTTTCCCAATCATTACTTCTCTCTCATTAGAGGTTACTCTTGGCACAAAAAGCAAATAAAAAGGATAAGGAGCGGTTATTACAGAAGTAATAACTTCCAAGACTCATCTAAAACTTTTGGGTTATCTCCCAATAAGTATTTTTCTTTAACGCCTTTAAGTTAGGCATGCTAGTTTGAGAAGATGCTCACATAGGAAATATAAATTGAAGTAAAAGAGAGCATCAAGAAGCAAATTCAAATCACATTTAAGTCTAACCCACTTCCTATGCATAGTAATCTTGTAAATAAACAAGTCATGAAAGCACAAAGCAACAAGCATAGTAAAGCAAAACAAGTGCAACTTCAAGACTTTCAACATAAAGAGGGGAAACTTAATATTATTGAGGTGCATAAAACCGTGTTTCCCTCTCTCATAATAACTTTCAGTAGCATCATGAATAAAATTAACAATATAACTATCACATAAAAAATTCTTATCATGAGCCACATGCATAAAAGAATTAATACTCCCCACATAAACATAGTCATTCTTATTAATTATGGTGGAGCAAATTCAACAAAATAGCTATCATTATTATTCTCATCACCATAATCATCAAATATAGGAGGCATATTGTAATCATAATTAATTTTCTCCTCAATAGTAGGTGGATTGAGAATACCATATTCATCATTGTAATCATCATATATTGGAGGTTTGGTGTTATCATAAGCAATAGAATAGCTATCTTCCAAAGCTGGGGAACTAAAAATATCATTTTCATCAAAACCAGCTTCCCCAAGCTTAGACTTTTCCATAGCATTAGCAATAATGGTGTCCAAAGAATTCATACTAACAACATTGCTATTAGCATGCAAATAAAGTTCCATAGGTTTTTTAATTTTCTCTTCAAACACTTCATGTCCTAACTCAAGATAAATACTATAAAGCTCCCTAATTTTGTTGTTGTTTTCCATCAAGCCTAACTAGTGAAAACAAGAAACAAAAAGACAAAATTACAGAATATAAAGAAAATAACTTCGAGCACTCACACCGGAGGATGTGAGTACCTTTTACCTTACCTCCCAACAGCAGCCTTTAAAATAGCTTGATGTCTACGCACTTCTATTCTTGTAGACAGTTGTTGGGCCTCCAAGTGCAGAGGTTTGTAGAACAATAGCAAGTTTTCCCTTAAGTGGATCACCCAAGGTTTATCGAACTCGGGGAGGAAGTGGTCAAAGGTATCCCCTCTCAAGCAACCCTGCAATCAAGATACAAGAAGTCTCTTGTGTCCCCAACACACCCAATACACTTATCAGGTGTATAGGTGCACTAGTTCGGCAAAGAGATAATGAAATACAAGTGGTATAGATAATTATAAGTTGTAACGGTGATAGAAAATAACTTGATGGTGTGGAAGAGACTAAAGGCAAACTGAAATAAAGATGGAAGCAAGCAAACATGTAACAGATCTAATTGCAAACGGTGTTTCAGTGCTTAGAAACAAGGCCTAGGGATCATACTTTCACTAGTGAACTCTCTCATATAAATATCTTCTCTTTATGATACTACTCTTAACTACTCTCCGGTTGGACACTCTAATCGATGGTAGGGCTATAACAGCACTCCTCAAAGTAAGTCTTTCCCATCTAGAAAACCCCACACTGTCACCTTGAGCACTAGATGGTTCCAACGAACACCACAATTTCATAAAGACATCCCAATCCAAATATAACTCATAACAAGTATTTGTAATCTCTAGCCTAAGTGCCACCATGGTGTGCACGCTGTCACTTTCACACACATAGGGAGAGCAGAGATCTATTAAAGCACGTGAGTAGCAAGGTAGATCTATAGATTACAAGCTCATGATCACAATATGATCATGCATAGAGAGAGAGATGAACACATAGCTACCGATAGAATCCTTAGCCTCGAGAGAGAACTACTCCCTCCTCATCATGGGAATCAACAATGGTGATGGAGATGGTGGTGGAGATCGATGGAGATGGCTCTAGGGGCACTTCCCCGTCCCGGCAGGGTGCCGGAACAGAGACTTTCTGTCCCCCGAATCTCCCCTTCGGTGGTGGCAGCGCTGCGGAACTTTTCGTGGCTGGAGGCTTGATTATTTAGGGTTTTTGCATCGGGAGGCATCTTATAGGCGAAGAGGCAAGGTCGATGGACAGCCAGGGGGCCCACACCATGCCCTGGCGTGGCCTGGGATGGCCCGCGCCAAGGGGTGGTGTGGCCACCCTGTGGCCCCTCTCCGACTCTCCTTCTGGCTCCGTGAGTCTTCTGGGAAAATAATAACTTTGGCTTTTGTCCTGTCCAATTCTGAGAATATTCATTTTCTGATTTCCTGGAACCAAAAACAGCAGAAAACAGGTAGCTGGCACTGTGGCTCTTGTTAATAGGTTAGTCCAAGAAATCATATGAAAAGTACTCCAAAGTTGGAACAATAACACAAGAAAGTGGATAAAACCAAGCATGGAACATCAAAAATTATAGATACATTTGCAATGTATCAAGGATCACAAGGCACACTCTTACCCTATAACAGACAATGCCGAGCAGGCTTCAACCTAAATTATTGGACACGTGGCTACTAAACCACATGACCTGATCCCCTAAACTAAAACTTGCGTGCTCTCCGCTCTATTCAGACCAAAAACCCGCTCAAAGAACTCAAGGTCCTCCCTTCAGCCAGGCTAGGCTTGGGAACTCCTAGTTACGTTCGACTAGAGAGGGCGGGTATGTGGATACCGCGAGTGGCAACGGTGTCGTCGAGGGATCAATGCTCACTTTGATAGCCTAAAATTACGCTGTAGGCCTCGGAAATGGATAGCCCGTGGTCGAATTACTCGCCCCACTAGAGATGCCCTATGTAGCCACTAATTGTTCATTGGTTGGGTGGGTAATGTTGAGGGCACCAATTAATCACATGCATATGTGAATGAATGTCTGCAATGGTACTGGGACAAAAGGTCATGATTTCAACTTTGAAGGGTGGGGCATTTCAATTATAAAGAGAGAACAGTGGCCCAGTGGTTGTCTTTGTACTTAACATAATGCTTCTTGACAGGGTGTCCTTTTGTGAACCTCCCACCAAAAGTTCTCAAAATAGATGTCGCAGATTCGTCAAAATTTGGATGTATGGACCAGTCCACCACATATTTTTTGAGACGGAGGAACCATCAGTCATTCATGATGTCATAATTTGGCTAGCAAAATATGACTAGGAACTAGGCCTGGTTCGGTCCAGGACGGCACGGGATGAGCTGCTATATATATATCTATATATATAGCTCCGCTATTCTACAACCCCTTGTAGAATAACTATTCTATTACCCTTTCTGAACTTCCGTGGAACCCTCTCTGAACTTTTACGCGACTAGATAGTGAACTTCCTGACGGACTACCAGATTCACGTGGGAAGAGAGATGGGGGTCGGAGGGGGTGAAGGGTCTTTTCTGAACTTCCGCGGTGGAGGATCTGAACTTCTCTGTAGCAGCAAGTGAACTTCCTGCCGGAGCACCAGATAAACGTGGGAAGAGAGGGGGAGGGTGGGGGGTTGGGTGGATTTCTGAACTTCCGCGCAGGAAGATGTGAACTTCTCTGTAGGAGAAAGTGAACTTCCTAGCGGAGCACCAGATTCATGTGGGAAGAGAAGGGGAGGGCGGGGTTGGGGGGATTTCTGAACTTCCACGTGGGAAGATGTGAACTTCGATGTAGTAGCAAGTGAACTTCCTAGTGCTGACTCGTGTATTAACGAGCTCGTTGGGGAACCCCAAGAGGAAGGTATGATGAGCACAGCAGTAAGTTTTCCCTCAGTTATTAAACCAAGGTTATCAATCCAGTAGGAGCAAGGAAACACCTCCAAGGTGTTGCTAAATTTGGACTTTGGCGAGGCACTACGGCGCCCGCAACGTGGAAACCTGCACAACACAACCACAGAACGTTGCTCCCAACTTATAATGAGGTTGTCAATCTCATTGGTTTTGCTGAAAACAAAGGATTAAACGTATTGTGTGGAAGAAAGTAATAGTTTGCAGAAAGTAAATAGAAAACAGTAAACAATTGTAGATTGATGGTAAAAAAAAGGACCGGGGTCCATAGTTCACTAGTGGTGGCTCTCCTTAAGATAGATGACATGTTGGGTGAACAAATTACAGCGGGGCAATTGACAAACACCGAGAAAGCAATACATGCATATACTAATCATCTTGACTCCTTTGAGATTCGATTGGGCATTACAACATTATACATAGACTGTAATCCAACTGCATCTATGACTAATAATCCACCTTCAGGTTATCATCCGAGCCCCCTCCAGTATTAAGTTCCAAGCAACAAATAATTGCATTACGCATTACGTGTAAAGTAAACAATACGATTGTTCTATGAACAAAAGATTGTTGTTTTCTCCCTAGTAGCAACATCACATCTAGTACCTTAGAGATTTCTGTCACTTCCCCAGATTACTAGAGGCATGAACCCACTATCGAGCATAAATACTAACTCCTGGAGTTGCTAGCATCTACTTGGCCAAGATAGCTACTAACAACGGAAAGCATGCAAGATCACAAATAACAAAGACATGATAGAATCAATAATCAATCTAAAATAGCATCTCAATATCCATCGATCCCATAAACACAACATGTAGAATTACAAATAGATGATCTTGATCATGAGCAGACTCACAGATCTAAACATGATAACACAAAGGAAAGACCAACCATCAGCTACTACTACATGGAAGTGGAGATGAAGCCACGCAGCTTGCATGGTCATGAAGAAGGCCTCGGTGAATTCCCTCTCTGATCCCTCGATCTAGGGATGGAGATGGCAGTGGCTGAGACTCTTAGTGGAATTTTGATTGGGTACTTAGGTTTTCATCGGAGGCATCTTATAGGCGAAAGGGGAGGCCGAGAGGGTGCCCTAGGCCAGACCACCTCGGCGCGGGCCAGGCTTGGCGTGGCCGTGGTGTGTGCGCTGGACCCTCTCGTCTCGTGCTGCTCCATGTCCCCCTCGGTGAAAAACTAACTCTGGCTTTTGTCCCATCCAATTCCGAGAATATTCATTTTCTGACTTTCCTAGAACCAAAAACAGCGGAAAACAAGAAGCTGGCACTGTGGCTCTTGTTAATAGGTTAGTCCAAGAAAGTGTATAAAAAGTACTCCAAAGTGTGGAAAAAACATAAGAAAGTAGATAAAACCAGCGCTCCCTATGGGAGTAGCCCCCGAGTGCATGGTTTAGTCGAAGACTCAGGGAAGGACTGAAGATCTTTCACGACTGTTGTCGTCTTTTGTTTATTTGTTTCAGTCGAATTTGTTTCCAGCGCTCCCTATGGGAGTAACTGATATAGTGCAAATGTATCTATAATTTTTGATGTTCCATGCTTGGTTTTATCTACTTTCTTATGTTTTTCCACACTTTGGAGTACTTTTCATATGATTTCTTGGACTAACCTATTAACAAGACCCACAGTGCCAGCTGCCTGTTTCTGCTGTTTTTGGTTCTAAGAAAGTCAGAAAATGAATATTCTCGGAATTGGACGGGACAAAAGCCAAAGTCATTATTTTACCGAGGGACACCTGGAGCCAAAATACGAGACGGAGAGGGGTTGGGGCCCGGCCACACCACTGCCACGCTGCCAGGTTCGGCCCATGCCAGGTGGTCTGCCGCCTGTGCACCCCCTCGGCCTCTCCTTCCGCCAATATATTGTATCTGATACGGAAACCCTAAGGGCCCGATCAAAATTCCACGAAAGAGTCTGTAGCCGCCGTCATCTCCATCCCTAGATCGGGAGGGATCTAAAGCTCTTCCCGGCACCCTGCCGGAGAGGGGAATTCACCCTGGAGGCCTTCTTCATCATCATGCAAGCCTCCGGTGTGATGCGTGAGTAGTTCATCTCTGGACTATGGGTCCATGTAGTAGCTATATGGCCGGTTCTCCTACTTTGTGTTATCATGTTTAGATCTTGTGAGATCCGTTCATGATCAAGATCATCTATTTGTAATCACACATGTTGTGTTTGCGGGGATCCGATGGTTATTGAGACGCTATTTCAGATTGATTATTGATTCTATCATGTCTTTGTTATTTGTGATCTTGCGTGCTTTCCATTGTTAGTAGCTATCTTGGCCAAGTAGATGCTAGCAACTCCAAGAGTTAGTATTTATGCTCAATAGTGGGTTCATGCCTCTGGTAATCTGGGGAAGTGACAGAAATATCTAAGGTACTAGATGTGTTGTTGCTACTAGGGAGAAAACAACAATCCTTTGTTCATAGAACAATCGTATTGTTTACATTACACACAATTCGTAATGCAATTATCCGTTGCTTGCAACTTAATACTGGAGGGGGTTCGGATGATAACCTGAAGGTGGATTATTAGTCATAGATGTAGTTGGATGGCGGTGTATGTATAATGTTTTAATGCCCAATCGAATCTCAAAGGAGTCAAGATGATTAGTATATGCGTGTATGTTTTCTCGATGTTTGTCAATTGCCCCACTGTAATTTGTTCACCCATCATGTTATCTATCTTAAGGAGAGCCACCTCTAGTGAACTATGGACCCCGGTCCTTTCTTTTACTTTCAATCTACAATCAACTGTTTACTGCTTTGTGTTTACTTTCTGCAAACTATTACTTTCTTCCATTCGATATGTTTAATCCTTTGTTTTCAGCAAAACCGGTGAGATTGACAACCTCATCGCAAGTTGGGGGCAGAGTTATGTGGTTGTGTTGTGCAGGTCTCGACGTTGCTACTAGCACCGGTAGTGCGCCCTGCCAAGGCTCAGCTAGCAACACCTTTGGCGTGTTTCCTTGCTCCTACTGGTTCAATTAAACCTTGGTTTCATACTGAGGGAAAACTTGCTTTTTCGCCCAGTCGACTGATGAATCTAATGAGCGCCGCAATTCACCCAGCCAGCTGCTGGACTCCTCTTACGTTTTTCGGCTTCTCCATGGCCAGTATGGCTTTTATTTTCTTCGGGTTTGCCTCAATCCCTTTTGCGTAGATGAGATACCCGAGTAGTTGCCTAGATGGTACGCCGAAGGTGCATTTGTCCGAATTGAGCTTGATCCGGTAGCGGTCGAGGTTGGAGAAGGTTACGCGTAAATCGATGATTAGCGAGGCTTCCTCTTTGGTTTTGATTACGATGTCGTCAACATAGACTTGTATGTTGCGACTAAGTTGATTCTTGAGGCAAGCCTGCATCCACCGCTGATAGTTGGCTCCTGCGTATTTTAGCCCGAATGGCATTGTGTTGTAGCAGAACACACCAAAAGGCGTTGTAAACGCCATTTTCTCTTGATCTTCCTCTTTCATTCGAATCTGATTATAGCCTGAGTAGGCGTCGAGGAAGCAGAGACGCTCATATCCCGCGGTGGAGTCGATGATCTAGTCGATTCGCGGCAGCGGGAAGTGATCTTTTGGGCAGTGCTTATTCAGGGAGGTGAAATCCACGCACATCCGTAGGATATCCGTGTCCTTTTTGGGTACCAGCACCGTGTTGGCGAGCCAGGTACATTCCTTGATCTCGCGTATGAATTTGGTGTCGAGGAGTCTGTTGATCTCCATTCCGACCGCTTTTTCTCTTGGTTCAGACAGTCGCCGAATTGTTTGTTTGACTGGCCTTGCGCCTGGGTTGACATTGAGTGCGTTCTCGGCGAATTCCCTGGGGAACCCTGGCATGTCCGCTGGACACCAGACGAAGATTTCCCAGTGCTCACGGAGGAATTCGACGAGCGCGAGTTTCTACACGGTACTCAAGTTGTTGGCGATGAGGGCCGACTTGGCCGGGTCTGATGGGTGGACCAGAACCTTTAGCCGGGTTATGTCTGAACTGCAAGGGGACCTTAGCCCGGTCAGATACGGGGCTAAAGGGGGGGTGGTATAAATACCCCACCCTACCCCGGGTCATGCCACGACCCGGAGAGCCAGATCACTTCTTTCCAGGGGAGCTCACCGCCCGCGCTCGTTCGTACCACCGCCCGCGCCCGTCTGTGCCTTCCATGCCGCCGCGGCTCGCGCCCGTCCGTGTCGCCATGTGTGTCGCCCTTGCTCGCGCCCGTCCGTGCCGCCATCCGTGTCACCGCCACTGCTTGCCTTCACCAGTCGCCACCGTCTGCCTCTCGCGATGTCCGTGCCACTGCCCGCCACTGCTCTCCGCACCACGCCGTCATTGCGCCTCGCCGTTCAGGTGATCGCCGTGCCACAATCCCGTATTTAGGGTTAATTAGTATTTAGGGTTAATTAGTTGTTAATTTTGGTTATATGTTGTTAATTTTGGTTAATTAGTATTTAGGGTTAATTAGTATTATAGGTTAGTATTTAGATTAGTATTAGGTTAGTATTTAGTATTAGGTTAGTATTTAGTATTAGTATTAGTTAGTATTAGTATTAGGTTAGTATTTAGTATTAGGTTAGTATTAGTATTAGGTTAGTATTAGTATTTAGGTTATTATTAGTATTTAGTATTAGTTAGTATTTAGTATTAATATTAGTTAGTATTAGTATTAGGTTAGTATTTAGTTAGTATTAGTATTAGGTTAGTATTTAGTATTAGTATTAGTATTAGTATTAGTATTAGTTAGTATTAGTATTAGGTTAATTGTATAGGTTAGTATTTATCTAGGGTTAGTTACAATACTTAGTTAATTAGGTTTAGTTTAGTTAGTGTTAGGTTTAGGGTTAGTGTTATTAGGGCTATACTTAGTGATTTAATTATTGTTTATGTTTTATGATTGTTTATTGCTATTATTTAGTTATGCGCGTCCACCTCGTCCGAGCCTACTGGACTCTGTCGGGGATGTCTGAGTCTGGGCTCCGCTGGGTTGCCACTAGGAGGTTGAAAGGGCATGTATGCCCCATGTGTGGTTTTGGTAATTAATGACAATCCATATGGACTAATGTGCAAATTGAGTTTCACTTGTAGGTTTGTCCATTGGCATCGCTTGGACCATGTGTTGGTTTCAAGGATGAAAAAGAAGAAGCATCGTCCAAGGGCTTTGTGCCTATTGGAATCAAGTAGAAGAAGAAGAAGAAGAAGATCAAGTTTGTCTTGAAGAAGAAGAATAAGATGGAGTTCCTCATGGCTATCTTCAAGACATCATCAAGAATTGAAGTGCAAGCTCAAGATGCGTCATCTCTAGAAGATCTCATGCTTGAAGCTTGCCATCCTCGGCAATCATGGAATGATGAAGACAAGTTCGAAGAAGAGGCTTCCCCATGGAGTATGGGGGAGCATGTCTCAAGACTTCATCAAGCAAGAGCAAGCAAGAGCAATCAAGAAAGGTGTTCCATCTTGAAGGTGACAAGATCATCAACATCAAGCTCAAGTGGGATGCTCAAGGCAAAGGTATGATCTTGATAGGGTTTCCTTTTTACCGATCTCTTGTAGTGTTCTTGTAGTGTTGGGAGACCGGGTTTAGGATAGATAGCCGTACTATCAAGAGGGGCTCTCGAGTGGGTGACTCGTTCGTATCTTTCAGAGAGAGCTCAAACCTTTGCATACATAGCATCATATTTCTTGGTTGTTGTTTGCTTCTTGTCCATGTGAGGATCTAGAGCTTGTGGTTATCTTCATAACATGCTCTAGTTCATCAAAAACGGATTTCCCATGCATATCTCATTGTGTTTTTGATCTTGCGGGTTTTCCGGCTCCACACCTTGGGAGGTATCTCACATATATATTCATGGTATTTTCTCCCTTGGTGATTCTTGCATCTTTTTGAGGGATTTGAGAGAGGAGATCTAGATCTACAAGCCCCACCAAGCCAAATCCCTTCTTTGTGAAGGAATCCTTGGGATCTAGATCTTGGAGAGTTTTGTGTTCTCCTCTTGTGTTCTTCCTCCCTTATTCCCCCAATAGCTTTTGTAGCTTTGGTGGAATTTGAGAGTGAAGGACTTGCCTCTTGCATTTGGTGCATAGGTTTTAGTTCTCCTCGGAGATTCGGCAAGTTCAAGCCCTTGGGCTTGTTTCTCTTGGGTTCTTGGAACCCTAGACGGTTGTGTGGTTGGATAGTTGACCTTTTGTGGTCTTGTAGCCTTTTGTGGCCTTGTTGCCTTTTGTGTCTTTGTAGCCTTTGTGGCTTTGTTCTTGGGGCTCCAATTGAGTTGTGGAGGTTCCGCAAGCTTGTTGGCCTTTTGTGGCATTGTGGAGCCTTTGTGGCGTTTCTTGGGAGCCCTCCAATTGAGTTGTGGAGATTGCCCCAAGCCTTGTACGGGTTCGGTGACCGCCCTCAAGTGTCCCATAGTGGAACGTGAGTAGGCCTTTGTGGCGAGCTCACGGGATAATAGGGTGAGCCTTTTGTGGCGTCGGTGAGTTGCGTGGCTTCGCATCCTTGGTGAGGCCTTGTGTGGCGTTGGGTGAGCATCGAGCCACCACACCTCGAGGTGAGCCATTTGTATGCTCAAGTACATTGCGCCTCAAGACCTCTCCAACGGAGACGTAGCTTGTTTGGAAGTGAACTTCGGGAAACAAATCATCGTCTCCGCGTCCATCGGTTATCTCTCAACCGAGCCCTTTACCTATGCAATTTACATTGTGATAGACTTCGTGCTTGAAGTACTATATCTTGTTATCACCTTGTTGCTTGTCTTGCTTAGCATAGGTTGTTAGTGCACTTAGTGAAACTAGTGGATATAGGTTTTGGCTTGATAAATTAAACGTTAAGTTTTATTCCGCATTTATTTGAGCCTAGACCGTAATAATTTTAAAACGCCTATTCACCCCCCTCTAGGCGACGTCCATTTCCCTTTCAGAGGTGCTACCTGTCGGGACTCGTACCTTGGTGAGGAATCCGGGTATCATCGTCGACCCGGAGCTTCTTTGGTGGCATCCACGAGGTCCAGGAGCGGTGTAGAGGGAGCCAGCCCCCGAGGAGGTGGTACGTCGTCGTATCAGGGAGGAGGACGAGCATGTACGACGATACATGTATCTTTTGGAGACTAGGTTCTCCAATATCTGGCAGGTTCACGAATCTCACCCGAGCTATTCTCCGGTGATGGTTCCTCTTCTGTGGCTGCAGAGCTCCTGAGTACGTAACGGCAATGCTCGCTAGTTTGATATGAGCGATATGTATTAATAATGTACTTTATATTATGAGCGAGATATGAGCGAGATGTATTAATAATGTACTTTATCTTATATTATTGTACTTTATCTTAATCACTAAGTATTGTATCCGAGTTGTCGCAATTGTAATATTCTTTTACTTAATGCAATATTCTTTTTCTATATTAGTTAAGCTATGGACGGTAGACATAATAAAGAGGAGCTTCTCAACATGATAGATGAGGGTACTGGGGGTCTTATTACGATGGCTCCGAATATCTTAATTTGTCTAGAGGAGACGATGGTGGAGAAGATAGTGGAGACGATGATGCTGACCATGGTGGAGACGATGGTGCTGACCATGGTGGAGACCATGGTGAAGACACCATAATAATGACAAACTCCGTCGAGGTGTATAAAGCATATATCGATCGTTCACTAGTATAGATGCACTAATTGATTCGTATATATGTACTGACGAATGTTTCTTCTCTTAGACCTCCGCTTCCGGCCAATCTTCTACAAGGACAAGAGGCCCGACACACAAGTTGCCCGCTGATGTCCGTTTCAGCATTGACTTAGTCTCTCCGCAGGGTCAACCGCTGGAGCCCAAAGAATCTACGAATGCATTTACAAGTCAATGCGGAGTGATTTTTAGAGACACCGTCCCGATCACCACGCGAAATTGGAACAAGCCAGGAAAGAAAAAGATCCAACTGGGGCTAGTTTTGTAGATGACAGAGCGAGAGATACGATGTGGAATTCTCTCATGACACATTTCACCCTACCAGTCTTGGAGACTGATGAGCTCACACAGCAAATGACGAGGAAAGTCAAGCACTTTGCTCTTAAGAAGATGGCCAAACTATTCAAGGAATGGAAAAAAAGATTGTACCCCAAATATGTCTTGAAGAAAAAACTCCTCCATTCACTAGCCCACTAGAGTTGTAGCAGGATAACTGGACCGCATTTGTGGAATACAAGACCTCGGAACCAGCTAAGGCAATGTCAGCAAAGAATAAGTTAAATGCAGCCAAAAAGAAATATCACCATCATATGGGCATAGGTGGCTACAAGAGTGCCATGCCTAAGTGGGATAAAGATGAGGTTGACGTGGAGGCTAAAGGGGTCACTCCAGCTACATCTTGTTGGCCCAGGAGGTCAAGAAATTGGGTACTCGGGCATGGGGCATCATTAGACCCAGAAACAGGCGAGATTGTTACAGCCGAAGAAATTTCTTCACCCAAGAAAGAACTTATTAAAGTGATAAAAGAGGTTGAAGAGGGAACGTTTGTTCCCGACAGAGAGAACGATGAGCTGACAAAGGCTCTCGGGAATCTTGAAAAGGCTAGACGAACAAGAGGGTTCGGACCTTCTTATCCATGGGTTATCGGGTTTCCCGAGCACCTTGACACATACAGAAGCCGATCGAGAAAAACAAAGCGGCAAAAGGAGGAGGATACGGAGCGGTTCGCGAGGTTTGAAGCCATGCTGCAGGAGCATCGCCGGGAGCTTAATGAACTTAAAGGACTCCGTCAGCAAGATCCTGCACCGGACAGTACGGTCGGCCCATCGCAACGGAAAAGCAGCGTGGCTTCCACGGAGGGCCACGGTAATGATGCAACTATGGATGTGTACCCCGTGGATGCAATTAAAGAGAAGACTAGTTGTGAGCTGCATGTTGAACTGAAGAATATATCCATGAAGGTGGCGGTCGGCTTTGCTTTACCTTCTGCACCGGGAGCGACCTACCATTGCAATCTGATTCCAGCTGGCTATGCTCGTGTCGGTGTGGATGAAATTCAACCTATGTGTCAGTCACTACAGCTTGGTATCCCTGGAGGTGAAGGGGAGACGACACTGGGAGAAGTCACGAGTGGCTTCATTCTTTGGAAAAAAGAATACATCAAGTTTCCAGTCTCGACACCAAGGCCACCTTCTCCACCGAGAAACAATCCATCACCTCCAAGGCAACCGTCTCCTCCCAGTAAAAGTCCACCTCCAAGTGCACCATCTCCTCCCAGTAAAAGTCCACCACCTCCAAGTCTAATCCATGACTCCAACACGAGTCCATCTCAATATACGCAGCCACCTCCACCCACTAAGGGCCAAAAGCGGAAGAATATCACCGTTCCGTCGAGCGATAACCGACGCCCAAAGCGACAGTTGTCGCCCCTCCCAAGAGTACCGCCGGTTCCTCCCAAGAGGGCTTACGACCTGACCGATGAGGAGACCGATGTGGTCGTACGGGCCGAAGTGGATGCTCATTTTAAAAAGAAACAACCTGAGCCAGAGGTCCAAATAAAACCAGAAACCAAGGAGCACTTTAAGAAATTACTGACGCAGCCATCCCAAGCTCAGTTAAATGCGCCAGATGACTATACACGATGTCTTCAGAAGACACTGAAATAGAAGAGATCAAGCGGTAGAGGAAGCATCACAATAGAGGTTCCCCAGCAGGAGGAACAAGCAAAACAATCGAGTGGTAGCAGAAGCATCAGAACGGACGTCCCCCAGCTGGGAAAACAAGCAAAACAATCAAGTGGTAGCCGAAGAATCAAAAGAGATGTTCCCCAGCTAGGGAAACAAGCAAACCAATCGCTCCCCCACTCCAGGTGAACATACCCGAACCTCAACTATATGAGGTAGAACCTATGGATCCGGAAACGGCTAAGATATTGGCCGAGCAATGTAATATGTCTATTCATGAAATTCTTCATGGCGATATGCCCAAGGCTGAGGTAGCACCCAAATTTGTTCACGGGGAGCCTCTAGTCAGTTCTGAGAGGCTTCGGGATATGCCAACACAAATGGGACGATTCCATGAATGGTACATGAAAGCATCAAAACAACAACAAAATTGGCTCTTACTGAAAGTTCGAAAATCGCATTACTTCACTAAAGACGAGGTCCCTATTAAATTTACAGAATTATTTCAGTTATTCAATCTAAAGGAACTCGACAAAACTATCCTCAGTTCGTATTGTCTGTAAGTGATTGATTACTTTATTTATGTAATTAGGTCTCTATCTCAGCTTGTTCAATTTATTGTCGGTAAGTATACTCACTATATTTTTTGTACGCTATATATAATGATGCAGAGTGAAGATGCTCAATTGTAAAAGAAAGGCTATCAATGGATTTGGGTTCATTGACCCACATCGAGTTCATGGAGCTATACTAAAGGATAAACCACTAGAGACCGAGCACAATTTGTTGCGGTTTCTCATGAAACAACATTTCTGTAATGAAATACTATTTCCTTACCACGACGGCAAGTGAGTTTTTGTACACATTAAATTTTGTTTACTCGATGTTCAGTGTAAATGATGAGTTACTGACGTATGTAAACCTTGCGTAGGTATCACTGGATTCTTCTAAGCATTTCACTTGACTTGGGAAGAGTTCATATCATGGACTCACTAAACAAAGACATTGAAAACTACCGCAGCATTATCGATGCGCTCCAGAGGTAATTTCAACCATTATCGCACTATATCGGTTTCTTTCGTTCATTTTCTGGGATATCAAGTAGTTATTAACCCATACATTAATTTTTTTTGTCGGGTAGGGTTAGGACACAATTCAAGAACCATGTCCGCGGTCAATGGCGTGAGGAGCTATTTTTTAAATCACTCTCGGTAAGTAGTACGAGCTAAGTCCACGCATCTATTTAATTCTAGTTTATATGCATTTATCATGCTAGAGTTAATATTTGATTGAATTCTATTCTTGTAAAGTGCGCGAGGCAGCCACAAGGGACTAATCTATGTGGATTCTACGTGTGTGAGTTTATTAGCATCAGTATTGAGAAGCCCTCGGAAAATATTCGAGTAAGTAAACAATATATTCACCCTTTATTTTTATTTCAAAAAGTTGTGTTGAGTCTAATTCATATGATCTCCTTTTTATATAGTTAGACACGATGCGGGACAAGCTCCTACCAGAGGACCGCCTAATAGCAATCCAAAAGGAATTTGCTGGATTTTTTGTCGACGAGGTCATAGACCCACGCGGAGAATACTCTATACGTAGACCCTAAAGTATCCATGTAATGATCTCCATGTAATCAAATAGACATGCTCTGGACCCCGTTGGGACTCCATGTATGCTTGTAAGAGAAATTATATTATATATTGCATCAATGTGTACAAGTACTGTGTAGTAGCGTTCTGTATGTATACGGAAACGTGTTTCTAATAAAAACACAGAATGAAAAATAATTGAACACAAAACACAAAATGAAAAAAAAAACATAAAACCTTAAAACCCCATCCCCTGCCGTGGCAGCCAAATGGCCCAAAATGCTACCGCGGCAGGGAACCTTTAGTCCTGGTTCGTAACACGATCCGGGACTAAATGTTCTGCCGCCCAGCGCGCCTCGCAGGGCCACGTGATTGGACCTCTAGCCCCGGTTTGTAACAAAACCGGGGCCTAAAGCTTGGACCTTTAGTCCCGCTTTGGCAGTCCCAGTTCGCAATCCGGGACTAAAGGCCCATACGAACTGGGGCTAATTGCATGGTTTCTACTAGTGTATCGTACACCATGGTATGATATTTTCATCGTACTATGGTTGTTATTTTGTATGATCTGCTACTAGTCATGTTGTATATTAGAGTATCACTTGACCATAGTTGTATTCATGTTTTATATTCTTGAATTAATTGTGAAGAAATAGCCTCGTAACATAACATTTACAAATGACAGAAGCTACACGGCAAATAGGCCTACACGATGGAATCAATGGGCCAAGTTATCTCTCCGAAGTATACCTTGATTTTGAATCCTTGGGCACCTCGATGTACAATATTTTCACTTGGTTACTTCTTCAAAACCGTGTTTAGACGGTGGATAGACTTAAAAAAAGCGGATGTCCAAATTATGGACTTTGTAAGCTTTGGAACCAAATGTAAGAATCGGGGCCTCCAACTTCCTTTTCAAACATGGGTTCGCAACTAAAGGTTGGAATAATTTGAAAATGTTGAGGCGGATAGATTGGCAAGTGAAAGTGGGACAAGTCAGACAATCACTAGAAGCCATAGCTTCGCTTGCATTGTTGGTTTTATGCGAAATTCGGAAGCAAAGAAATGCTGGAAAATGCCGCAACCATTCGATAAGCTCATGTTAAAAATCAAAATAAGAGGCGTCCATGTGGTGCCTTAGTTATCCGACCTTATCCGATACTAGTGTAGAGACCAACAAATAAAATCATGTCTTATCGGATATCTTACGACTGGTAAAGGTCGGATATGCTAAGGCGACGCCAAGAACGACTGGCACACTACGTGTTTTTTTACGTGTTGGACTACATATCTATAGCAAAGGTGCTGTCGTACAGTACTATGCGCATGGGATGAGATGTTGACCACACATAGAGCTTGCAAACCACACCTATTGTCTACCAAATGCCAAAAAAAACTCGTTTTTCTACAACCGGGGTGTGCAGAACGCGGAACATGTATGTAACAATTAGTCAGTTCGGGTCGTTCTCGGATTGTGGGTTATCTACAACCGACTCAGACATGCACGATTTGGACACGGTCGGCCCATGTTTTCATGTTTTTCGTTAGGGTTTTTTCCTAGCTACTTTAAATTCAGATTTTGGCAAATTTACATAGAAATGATCAAAAACTAAAACTACGGCCCACACGGCGCTGGGACGGGCCCTTGCCAGGAGAGTACGGCGTCGGTGGTGGGAGGTGCTAGTCTAGCCAGGCGGGCGCGGCGTTGGCGGCCCGTGGCGGCCGGATGTGCTGCTCTCGCCAAGAGGACGCGGTGGAGGCGGCGGCCCTCCGTCGACACCCCACAACTCAAATATGGAGTTGTGGATCGTCAGTTGCGTGTCACCGCCTCCTTAGATTGGTCGCGGCAGGCACACAAGTTCGCTTCTCCAGTGTATCTGTGTGATGCAAGGAAGAGACGCATGTGGACGTCGTCAAGATATTGTAGCTGGAGGTGCTCTGGCACGAAAACGTGGTTGAGGATGTACCACCTGTAAGGCTATGCGTGGAGGTTTTTCTACAACCAGGGTGTGCAGAACGCGGACCACGTACATAAGAGTTAGTCAGTTCAGATCCCTCTTGGATTGTGGGTTCTCTACAACCGACTCAAACATGCACGATTTGGACACGTCCCATGTTGTACCGTTTTTCCTACCTACTTCCCGGTTTAAAGGACACATATTGAAAATCATGCAATCCCCAAATCTCTCACCTCCTTTGCACATAAGCATTTAATTTCAGAGGAAGAGCCAATCAGATGATCAGTAAGAGCTAAATTAGCTCCAATCAGAGAAAGCCTATGGCTCAGAGATTTGCTATATGTGCCTTTTAAACCAGGATAGAGGGAGTACTTTATAGTATATGCGCGGCTTTCACCTTGATACATATTGTTAGGCAACTTCTCTGCTGTTGTGCCATCGTAGTCTACTACATCCCGAGGAGCGCTGTATACCAGCGAACATGAGAGCATGACTACGTAACCACTCTACTCTGTGATCATGTGCGGGAGATGACGAATAACTTTCTTATGAAGACCTCCACGCGACTGCTCATGACCTTGATCATGGCTCGGCTGCCCGGCGCGGCTAAGTTTCACAGTTTATGTCATCGAGTCTCCGCTAAAACCACGGCTGCTCCATCTATGAACGATTATTACGTGACTTCTGTACCTGCCTATACAACTTAAACATGTTTTGCGGGTACAATTTTTTTCCTTTTTATGTTCATCATTAATACACGAAAGCCCAGATTTCTCCGAAAATCCACTTTGGCTCCTAGGTGTAGATGCACCCACTGCCAAAAAAGACATGTTTCAAAATGTTATTTCTAAAAGAAATCCGGTTGTATATGTTCACATTCTACCTTCATACACCAAGTTTCATGAAAAAAATACATTTTACATGAATTGTGTAAAAAAGACAATTTTTGGTGTTACAAAATAGTTTTTTACAAGACATTATTTTCTCTTTTTTGTATAGATCTCAAAAAATGTCTTCTCACTACAAAACTCCGTGTGAGGACATATCATGTTCGGATGCACACCCGGGATTTTGTTTCAGAATTTTTCAAAATTTCGAAATTCATATAAATAGCATTTTTTTCATAATAGGTGTATTTAGACCTGGGAGCCAAATTGCATGTCCAGACTTCTCGTCTTAGAATCCCAGCCGTATGTCTAGCCCACCTCTAAGAAATTTATCGTGTTACATGTACTTTATTATTCCATTGTTGGATTCGTGTACTACCGACCGACTCATGAAAGTCGTCACCATGCAACCAACTAAGTTCAAACTTGAATTGGGGTTCATGGCGAACCCAATTGATAAAAAATGGGAGCTCGATCAGATAGAGTCTCAATATATTCTGGAGCGCGTACGGTTATCATAGGGAAATTAGATTCCCAACCAGTATCCATAAGCAGGATCAAGAAGACTGCAGGTGCACTGTCGCCCAACCATACATACGTCTCTCAAATCAAGATTGTCAATTACAGCACTGAATAAGAAAGTACACTAATGTTACCTGATAAATTACCCATAGCCGATCTATCTGACTAGGCCTTTCAGGGGTGCTTATAAGGATAGGGTGTACATGCGTGCGTTCATGGGGTAAGTATCTAACCTAGGTTTCGCAAAAATAATGTATTTTACAAAAATGTGTTCAACCATATTCCTTTGCATATACTTAAAGGCATCTCCAGCGAGACGATCCATTTCGGACACAAAATGTTTCAGGATCGGTCCGTTTGAGCTGACCAACGAATACGTTTTGAGAACTTTTTTGGCTTGGTTCGTTTGGGTATGGGGGTGCTCCAACCGGGCTAGACCCATTTTGGCCGGACATGGCATTTTTTTGCAATTTTATCTCCACCAAAAAACCATCCCCAACGATCACACATCCAATTTAGGAAATTTCAAACATATTTTGGCAAATTCACATAGAAATGATCAAAAAACTAAAACTACGGCCCACGGCGACACGACGTGCCCTTGCTAGGCGGGCGCGGCGTTGGCGTCCCATGGCGGCCGGATGTGCTGCTCTCGCCAAGAGGGCGGAGACGGCGGCCCTCTGTCGACACCCCACTACTCAAATATGGAGTTGTGGATCATCAGTTGCATGTCGGTCTCCTCCTTAGATCGGTCGCAGCAGACACGCAAGTTCTCTTTGCCGGGGTATCAGCGCGACGCAAGGAGGAGACGCATGTGGATGTTGTCAAGATGTTGCAGCCAGAGATGTTGTGGCGGGAAAACGTGGTTGTGGACGTCCCAGCCGTAAGGCTTATTATCGGTGGTCCGCTTAACTGGCCCTCGAGGTGGTAGCGTCCGCGGATGCTCTGCCCGACGCTCATCTCGAATGCGTTGGTTGATCATCCAATGTTTGAGTAGCACTCATGGCGGGAGCTCCTCCTCCTTGGAGTAGGTGTGGTTGGGGCCATGGAGAGGCGCCTCTGGCTCACGTCCGGGCGGGTTGCGTGCGTGAGTGATTGCAAACCACACCTCTTGAGCTAAGATTGTGCGGAGTGGTTGGAAACCGCTTGAAGCGGCGGGAAAGCTCGCGCGGTGGTGGTAGGAAACCGCTGAAATCGGCAGGACATCTCGCGTGGAGCGGCGGGAAAGCGCATGCGGGGTCAGCAGCGATGAACGAGGTGAAAAGAACGAGAATGAAAATAAAATTACCATTTGTATGGCTGCCAGATGGGCCAGGCTGTGGTCATAGCCGGACAAGGCGGTCTCCTGAGTTGTCCGTGGCCTGTCCGGGCCAACCCATTGCTAGACCAAATTTGAGGACAAAATGGGTCGTTCACGAACACCGTGGTCGAATGGGCCGCCCCGCTGGAGTTGGCTAATTGTCCGTCCGGACAGAAATGGACATTGTGGTCAAATGAGTCGCCCGCTTGAGATGCCCTAAGTAGCCCCTAATTGTTCACTGGTTGGGTGGGTAATGTTGAGGGCACCAATTAATCACATGCACATGTGAACGAATGCCTGCAATCGTACTGTGACAAAAGGTCATGATGTCAACTTTGAAGGTCGAGGCATGTTTCAATCATATAGGGAGAACAGTGGCCCAGTGGCTGTCTTTGTACTTAACATAATGCTTCTTGCCAGGATGTCCTTTTGTGAACCTCCCACCAAAAGTTTTAAAAATATAGATGTCGCAGATCCGTCAAAATTTGGATATTGTATCGACAAGTCTGCCACATCTATTTGAGACAGAGGAACCATCAGACATTCACGATGTCATAATTTGGCTAGCAAAAGATGACTATATATATAAGCCGAGGAGTAGAATGAGTAGGGTTCATTGCATGCACGCCTTTCTCTCTACTCACGTTCCCGTGTTGTTATATACTGGTGTTGCTGCTGCTGCTATATATGGCAAGCATGGGCACGGACGACGCATCATCCTTCCCTCGATGGGGTACCTGCTCTCTCCAGGGTCTCAACATTGAATCCCTCCATCGAGCTTGGCTGGACAAAGACGCTCTCCCCAGCGGCGGCGGCAGCAGCAGCAGCATTAGAATCCCTCCGCATTTCTGGGGCGCGGGTCCGGTGGCCGAGCTTGGGTTCCCCGTGTATGCAGGCTACTCGGAGGCGAGGGCCTTGATCGGTGAGGGAGCCACGGCGGACATGAGAAGGCTGTCACGCGAGGCCCAAGACTTGGTGGCGGAGATGTTTGCTAGCATCGGCAAGGACGACGAGCTTTCGGGAGCGCGGCCCAGCAGGGTGGTGCAGCTCCGACTATCACCGGAGCTCACGCTGTGGAAAAGCACTCAACACGGAATCGGCAACGTGCTTCCCCCTAAGGGCAAGGGGCTGAGGCAAGCCTCGCCGCAGGTGCTCGCCCAGCTAGGCGCCACCGACTGGCCTGAGGCCATGACGACCAGTAATGCCCTGTTTGGCGCCGGCATGGCGGGCATGCTCATTGGTGCCGCAGATGTGCGCACCATGTTCTCCAACTATGTGACCGACATGGCCCTCTACTACGAGTATGGGTACAACCATGTGTTCCCCGCGCTGGATGCGCTGGTGAAGGATGGGCTCGCCGACGCCCACGCGCTGGACACCCCATACGGCCGGGAGCGCCGTGAGGCCGTTGCCCTTGGTATCCCGTATATCCAGCACAAGATCGCCATGGAGGTAGCACACAAGAAACGTCTCAAGGACCGTTCAGCGCAGATGAATCGCCGTGCCGCCCAGGTCATTTACATGCTGGACAGCAGCGTGCTCGGCATGGGAGCCGAGGCCGGGGCCAGGGGCTTCGACGTCGGAGCCATCATGAGTGACCTCGTCTTGAGCGTTAACAGCCATGACGTCATCGACGTCGGCTCCGACCTGGTCAACTCCGAAATCATGAACTCCTTCCTCAACGTGGCCGACATCGCCGCGTCTGGCGTAGTAAGCGAGCCGGCACTCCGGGCCATCTATGATGCATACGCCGCCACGGGTGCACGGACGTTCACCCAGAGGTGGCATGAGCCCTCGGCCCGGTTGGTTACCAGTGGATACACATGGCAAATCACCAACCACCGGCACATGTTCTTGCGCCGGGCCCTCCTAGGATGGCCTAAGGCCCGCAGGTCGCCGGCGTCTCCCCAGCTCGAGGCCGACTTTGACGAGGTCTTTGACGCGGATTTCCGCACCACGGGTTTCAGCCGGCCCCTCCACCCTGACTATGCCTGCGACGGCAATGAAACCTGCAACCATGTGCGTCGGTTCCTCCACCACCAGGACCAAGACCTGCTCGGCGCCCTCTGGTGCTCCGTCGTCACCGGCCCAATGGAGTATGTCCGACAGGGACAGGTGGACGAGCAGCGCGAGGAGCACCTCGCTGAATCCTTGGCCTTGCAAATGGCTCAACTCTTCTCCAAGGGCCTCGTCGTCGAAATGGCATGGCTCCTCGCCCATGCGAGCCACCACGCCTGGCAGGTGAACTACTTGTACGAGGCCGCCATGTTTGGAAGCATCCTCGACGGGGGCGCCTTGATAGGCAAGCTCGACCGGGCAGAAGAGAAAGAGAATGGGGAGGACGAGGAGGAGGCAATATGGATTGAGGAGGAAAGGTAGGCCATCCATGTAATACTACTTTGAGATCGATGTGTTCAGTTTTTTTCTTTATAAAAGCCAAGAAATACTACATTGAGCTTGTAAATCATTGTAGCTGCACCTCCCATATATACACACACACACACACACACATATATATATATATATATATATATATATATATATATATATATATATAGGTAAAATAAATCGGGACATCATGGTTGCTAGACATCATACGTGATACGCGTATTTTTTATCATAACCTATACATAGCTGAAGTATGTATATATATATATGAATAAAGGACTACTCACCGATCTCAGGATGTCACTGTTAAACAGCTCAACTTTTGTTTTTTAAAAGGGGGAAAGTGAACCATACAAGTGATGATATGTTGAGCAATGACAGCATACATATCATAATATCCTTATGATATTATGTGGTCAACTCGGCTGTGGGGAGCGGATGTGCTGAACTTGGCAATAGCTGGATGTACTGAATTTGGATTTGGCTAGCTCGACGGCTGTGGAGAGCGAATGCGCTGAGGCTAGCTGGATGTGCTGAATTTGGGTACATGTAGATCCCATTTGGCTAGTAGTGTTCCCCGCCCCGGCTACATGAATTTAGATCCGATTTGGCTAAAGTTGTTTATTAAATACAAGTGGTAATACAGTGTTAGATGTTGGAATTTGGTGAGAATTCAGTTGTTGGTCCATTAGACAAATTCTGAAATTCTCTTTAACTCATCTGTGCATGGCGGTATATGGCTGTGCTAGTGGTGCTAAAATTTAGTCTCATATTGCTAGTTGAGTGAGAGTTACACCTCCTTATATATTTGGCTGTTCTACCAATCAATAAGATGTGAGAAGAAAAGCAGCTCTCACGCACTCCTCCTCCGACGCCGCCCGTCTCGCCGAGCCGAGCTTTATTTTTGTTGTTCAGGAAAAATTAATTACGGGTCATTAACGGACACGTTAATTAGTCAGCCATTTCCAAACTCTCTGGAATGTGGGCTATTACCGACTCGAACGTGGGCTAAGCCCCACGATATCCCTGACCTGCACTGTATAAGTGTCTGTGCTAAACCTAATCGACACTACCTATCACACGCGTCTCCTAGTTTATTGCGCCACCGCCTTCGTCTTCTCCATCCCGGCTTGCTGCATGCACCGTAGATCGGGACAGTAGGGCTCCGGAACCCCGCCTCTTATGAACATGTATGGGTGAGGGGCGATCAGGTTTTTAGGGAGCTCTTCCGCGCGACTACTGACGCCATCACGGACGACTCCTTCCCTGACGAGGACTTCTTCCTGGATATCAGCAGCCTCTACATCGACGACATGGTTGACGATGCTGGTATCAACGCCAATCTGAACGCGAATAATCCGCCTGCAGCATCTGCTTTAGTTTGTCCTACAGTTTCTTGTACTAGCTTTTCGAGTAGATGTGATATGTTTATCCTTGTTAGATATGATCTGTTTATCTACTCTATCAGTTTGCGTGATCTATTTAATTTCTATCTGTATGATCATACTTTGTCAATTATTCATTCGAATTAAATTATATGGATTATTTCTTATATTTTTAACAATCCAAAAAACCTGATTATAGGCAATTAAATCCCACTGGTGTAGCCACGGCTACTATCCCGCCTTCTTTTGATGGTATGCACTATAAGAGATGGCGCGCGAGAGCAATTCTATGGTTTAAAAACCTAAATTTCTATAGCGCCACTCTTGGCAAACCTGAAGTAGATCTTTCTGCTGAGCAGGAAGCGACCTTTAAAAAAGACGATACCATGTTTCTGACGGCTCTGTTCAGTATTCTTGGGGACAAAATTATTGACCCATACATGTCATTTGATAATGGCAAAGACGGGTGGGATGCGCTCGAGGCCAAGTTTGGGGTCTCGGACACTGGCACTGAGTTGTATGCCATGGAGCAATTCTATGACTACAAGATGGTTGATGAGCGCTCTGTCATTGAGCAAGCTTATATGGATTATTTCTTATATTTTTAATATCCAAAAAACCTGATTATAGGAAACTTGGATCATGGTAGTTTAGATTGATATTATGCCTATTGGGGAGTTCATTACTATGCCTATTGAAGATCACATGTTTGGTTCCTAGAAGTTCAGTGTAGTAATTTTGTAATAATAGTTTGAAAGTAAGACAAGATTTTATTCTATATTTCATTTATTTTACTGTAGTTCACTACTCTATTTGTGGAAGTTCATTGGGATACAAATTGCATTGAATTATTACAAAAAGTTTTATGAATGTCTATTCTTGTGATTCAAAAATTAAAGTAGTGTGATAGAACAAGTAATGTTTCTCTTGAAATGAGTTCATCCTTGAATCCATATCTTTTTTTACAGGGAGAGCGCATAGAAGAACGACAACCACATACTGTGACCATGTGGTCCACTGGTGGTGGTAGCGAGGTCCACACTGATGGTAACTATGCTTCTATAGACCCGGCAGACATGGAAGATGACATACTGTGCTGGTCAGAAACGCCGAAACAAAAACATTCTCTTCTTAGGTGTGATCAGCAGATAATTATGACTAAACCTGTGATGCGACTCCCAAAACGGATATCTCTAGGTGGAAAAACACAGAAGTCCACTATAGAAGGTGCTATAGTTGATTATGATTTAGGTAACAAGCAGACCGCAGAAAAGCAGGACAGCGAGAAGTTTAGTACTTACATTGATGCAAAACCTATAAGGATGGTTTCACCATTAAAAGAGGAAGACGAAGAATAAATAGAGTGCTGGTCTGGTCCACCGAAGAAACCGCGCCACCTATAAGTAACACTGAACCAATCATTGCTACAGAACATGTCTATCATGTATCAGAAAGATGAGGCCACGCACATCGAGATAAAGAGTACATACCTATAAACTTGACAGCTAGAGACAATCGACAGTGTGCAAGGATGATGAGTAAGAAAAGGATCAATGATGAAGTAGGAGATGCTCAAAAAACAAGTAGTCCACTAGTGTTGAAGGTGAAGTTCACTCTGGTATACATCCTCCACGAAAGAATCCTCCAGAGAAGACAGTAAATACTAAAGCTCATACTAGCAACGAAGGGAGGACAGAGAGACAAGATGGGAACAGAGCAAGGGGCAACACTGCTTCGAATCATATCCCTCCTCGAGATCCAATGTGTCATGTACCGATTGTCACTCTCACTCCTCCTGGCCCGATAAATACAGAACAGTAGCAGGCACCTGCAGACCAGCAATCGTACACACACGTAAGTTGTTCTACTTTAAGAAATGCAAACTGCAAGAAACTTATCTGAAAGTTGAAGCATATGACTAAAAATATTTTGTATTAAAAAATTGCTGGCACCCGAGCTTCCAAGAAATTTTATACCAGCAATTGGTCAAGAATTAGCCACATACAGTGAAGCTTACGAATTTTACAACACGTATGCCAAGCACATAGGATTTGGCATTAAGAAAGGACAGTGCAATAATACAATGAGGTTTTTGCAATGTGTGCGAGAGGGGAAGCATCATATCACACTTAATGAGAACGATCGCCAACGGAACAGACTGAGCAAAAGAGTTGGGTGCAAGGCATTCATGAGGTTCAAGGAAAGAGCTGATGGTACTTGCACCGTGAAATACATCAAACTTGAGCACAACCACCCTCTGTTGTTGAGCCCATTGATGAACGTATTCATGCACTCGCACAAGTGGGTGGACTCTACTTTGAAGGATTATATAAAATATTTGCATTATAGCAATGTTAAACACGTCAATATCATGGTATTGATATCTAGGATTCATAGAGGGCGAGGCAACCTGCCATTGAACAATAAGGACGTTCTGGACATGTACGTATTTTTTTGGCGCCGAATAAAATAAATAAATCAGTATTTTTTTTTGCAAAAAAAACATACTCATACTGGTTGCAAAGGCGGAAGAGCATTAGTGCTTCGGCGGCTAGTACTACAGCATATACAAGGAAGAACGCGCAGCAGGTAAGAAGAAAGCCAGGGCATAACCTTCTAAGTTAGCTTACGACCTGACTGATGAGAAACTCAGAAGGGTCATGGATGAAGATGTCAAACGTCAGCTTGCACCGAAATGGCACCCACCAAAGCAGTACATAGCACAGAAAATGGTGCAACACTATGTGAACCTGCTTGAGCGACCAACGCTAGATGATCTGATATCAGACTAAGACTGCTCTATTATCAAGTCACATAAGAAGAATGTGGAGTGGTCGAGAAGTACTAGTAGAAGCGGGAAAACAATTCCCCAGCTTAGAGAAAAATGCCCCCGCTGAAAATATTTTTCGATCCAGATTCGGAGGTTGCACGACTAGTCGCACAAACGGCTAGCGATCTTGGTATGACTGTTGGTCAATACTTAGGCATGGAAGCCGCACCCATGGGTGAAATAGCATACAAATACGAGTACGGTAATCCTCTCGTCAGACCTGAGGAGGTCCCGCTTCTACAAACACAAATGCAAAACTTGCATGAGTGGTATATGCGAGCTTCCGAGGAAGGCATGATCATGCTCACAGTGGCAGTTAAAGAGGAGCATTACTTTCGTGGAAACTAGGAGATACACATTGACTTCACGGAATTATTTCAGTTATTCAATCAAGACGTCCTCCACAAATCTCTCATCAATTGATATTGTCGGCAAGTGATATATTTATGTAATTAAGTCTCTAGCTTAGCTCGTTGATTGCATGTATAATTATCATCACTATATTCTTTTGTACGATATTATGCAGAATGAAGATTCTCGGATGCAAAAGAGGACAAATCTATGACCTTGGGTTCATTGATCCAAATAACATTCATGAATATATGGTAAAACATAAGCCCAAGAAAATAGAGGATTACTTGCTACAGTTTCTAATGAAACAACAAAAAAATGGAAATACTATTTTGTTACAACTTCCAATGACTGTTACTGTGTTCTACACATTCAATTTCGTTTACTCGATTTTAAGTGTATCTAATGAGTTATGTGTGCGCAGGTTCTACTTTATTCTGCTAGTCATTCTACTTGACAAAGGAAAAGTACTAGTCACGGACTCAAAACGTAAAATCCCTGAGATATGGGCGGACCTGATTGAAATGCTCCAGAGATAACTTCAATCATTATTGTAGTATATCGGATCTTTTGTTCATTTTCTTTTACTCATTTTCTTTGCCGTGCAGGGTTTGGAAACGGTTCACCAAGGCTGGGTGAATGGAAAGAGGAGCTTACATTTCGACAACTCGAAGTAAGTAGTACTATAGCTAGGTCCGCACATCTCTTTGATTCTTGTTTAGCATGCTTGATTACCATACTTGATTATTATTTTGATTGAACTCTATTCTTGTGAAGTGTTTGCGGCAGGAAGCCGGGAATAATTCATGTGGATACTATGTTTGCGAGTACATTTGCCAGACGATCTGTGAGCTGGGCAGAATTCCCAACAACCTGCAGTACGTAAACAATGTTCACAATCTTATTTTATTACCATCAGTTGTGTTAAGTTTCATTCATATATATTGATGATCCCTCCTTTAAATTAGATCAAACGGATGTGGTACGGTCTCCTACCAAAGATCGCGTATGAGCAATTTAAGAGGAATTGGCCGGATTCTTGAATAAGAAGGTCATAGATCTAACCGGAGAATACCATTAGGAATTTATATTTGGACATTAGGAATCATAAGAGAAATTATATTGTATATATGCATGAAAATGTACTGTATATAATATGTTCGACGAAGCACGAAGAAAGATGTCATTCTATCTCTATATTCATGATGACGTTCTATAATGGTTCCTTTGTTTCTGTAGTCTATATATATCATCTCTCGGCATGTCACTTACGCCAAACCTCTCCCTCCTGCTACGGCAGAAAACCACCTCAAAACTCTGAAGCGGCAGAACCTGCTGCCGCGGCAAGAGTTTTGTGGTGTTTTTCTGCCGCGACAGAGCTCCTTTAGTCTCGGTTCGTACTACGAACCGGGACTAAAGGTCCTCCACCCTGCGCTCTTCGCGGTGGCCACATGGAACGAATCGGGACTAAAGGGGGGCTCTAGTCCCAATTGCTTAGTCCCGGTTGCGCAACCGGGACTAACGGCCCTTACGAATCAGGACTAAAGCCATGTTTCCACTAGTGAATCAACGGAGAGTTGGGATTTGCTACAAGATGATTTGCGAAGTTACCAATCTCTGGAGAAAGGAGCAAGGCAAGAGGCCACAAGATCTTGAAAGATGGATTGTATAAAACCTGGATCATGTTATATCGTGTATGAGAGGACCTCGGTCCAAGACATGTTATGCACTATCTATAAACGCCCGTGCAACTGCCACCACAGACACACACAACGAAATCAATCTAGGGTTTTACCACCTGTCTTCTTTCGCGGGAAACGTAGTATGCTCTATCTTTAGAGCACCGGCAAACTATTGAGCAGGCCTGCGGAACCACTCGATTGTGCAATCATGTACGGGAGAGCGCGAATAAGGTTTTTGGGAAGCACTCAACGCGGCTGCTCGCTTATTCATCACGCGTCGTCTTTCGTCCAAGTCATATGGTGTTGTAAACCGGCGTCTCCGTCATCGTCTTATTCAACCAGTCTACACCAATGTTATCATCAACAACGTCACGAGAACAAGAACATCTACTTTATCTACAACCGATCAGTGCGTACACCATGGTACGATATTTTGATCATACTATGGTTGTTATTTTGTATGATCTGCTACTATTCATGTTGTATGTTAGAGTATCACTTGACCATAGTTGTATTCATGTTTTATATTCTTGAACTAATTGTGAAGAAATAGCCTCATAACACAACATTTACAAATGACAGAAGCTACACTATAAATAGGCGTACACGATGGAATCAATGGGCCAAGTTATCTCTCTGAAGTGTACCTTGATTTTGAATCCTTGGGCACCTCGGTGTACAATATTTTCGCTATGGTTACTTCTTCAAAACCGTGTTTGGACGGTGGATAGACTTAAAAAAAACGGATGTCCAAATTATGGAGTTTGCAAGCTTTGCTACCAAATGCAAGAATCGGCCACCAACCTCTTTTTCAAACATGGGTTCGCAACTAAAGGTTGGAACAATTTGAAAGTGTTGAGGCGGATAGATTGGCAAGTCAAAGAAGCCATGGCTTCACTTGCATTGTTGGTTTTATGCGAAATTCGGAAGCAAAGAAATGCTGGACTATGCCGCAACTATTCGATAATGTTGAAATAAATTGCCTAGCCCTTTTCATCCGTTCGGACTGTTGGTTACGTTGGTTAGTACATGCAAGTTCAATATCGTATCAGAACAGGAGGTCCTAGGATCAAATCCTATCCAACGCAAAAATGAAAAACAAATATTGCGTCTCCTCAAAACAAACGTCACAATAGGCCAAAGGGTAAAGACGTAGGGTGAGTGTTGAAATAAATTGTCTAGCCCTTTCCATTAGTTCGGATTTTTGTTTGTGTTGGTTCGTGCATGCAATTCAATAGATAAGCTCATGTTAAAAATCAAAATAAGAGGCGTCCATGTGGTGGCTTAGTTATCCGACCTTGACCTTATCCGATACTAGTGTAGAGACCAACAAATAAAATCATGTCTTAACGGATATCTTACAACTGGTAAAGGTCGGATATGCTAAGACGACGCGAAGAACAACTGACACGCTACATGCTTTTTTTACGTGTTGGACTACTTATCTATAGCAAATAGGCGACACTAACACACATCAGTTAGCTAAGGTGCTGTCGTACAGTACTATGCGCATGGGATGAGATGTTAACGACACATAGAGCTTGCAAACCACACCTATTGTCTACCAAATGCCAAAAAAGAAACTCGTTTTTCTACAACCGGGGTGTGCAGAACGCGGTTAGTTAGTTCAGGTCGCTCTCGGATTGTGGGTTATCTACAACCGACTCAGACATGCACGATTTGGACACGGGCGGCCCATGTTTTTCCGTTAGGGTTTTTTCCTAGCTACTTTACATTTAGATTTTGGCAAATTTTCATAGAAATGTTCAAAAACTAAAACTACGGGCCACACGACGACGGGACGGGCCCTTGCCAGGATAGCACGGCGTCGGCGGCAGGAGGTGCTAGTCTCGCCAGGCGGGCACTAGTCTCGCCAGGCGGGCACGGCGTTGGCGGCCCGTGGCGGCCGGATGTGCTGCTGGCGAAGGCGGCGGCCCTCCGTCGACACCCCACAACTCAAATATGGAGTTGTGGATCTCAGTTGTGTGTCATCGCCTCCTTAGATCGGTCGCAGCAGGCACGCAAGTTCGCTTCTCCAGTGTATTTGTGTGACGCAAGGAAGAGACCCATGTGGATGTCGTCAAGATATTGCAGCTGGAGGTGATCTGGCAGGAAAACATGGTTGAGGACGTACCACCTGTAAGGCTATGTGTGGAGATTTTTTACAACCGGGTGTGCATGGACCACGTACGTAAGAGTTAGTCAGTTTGGATCCCTCTTAGATTGTGGGTTCTATACAACCGACTCAAACATGCACGATTTGGACACGTCCCATGTTGTACCTTTTTCCTACCTACTTCCCGGTTTAAAGAACACATATTGAAAATCATGCAATCCTCAAATCTTCCACCTTCTTTGCACATAAGCATTTAATTTCAGAGGAAGAGCCAATCAGAGGATTAGTAAGAGCTAAATTAGCTCCAATCAGAGAAAGCCTATGGCTGAGAGATTTGCTATATGTGCCCATTAAACTAGGATAGAGGGAGTACTTTATAGTATAAGCGTATGAGCGGCTTCCACCTTGATACATATTGTTAGGCAACACTAGTAGAAAAGGGGCCTTGAGTTCGGGCCATCAGTCCCGGCCGTGGCTGGGGCCAGGACTAATGGTCCGAACCAACGGCCGAAATCCCCCGAGGCAATTGGTCCCGGTCCGTTAGAGACCATTAGTCTCTGTTTGGGTCTGGAGCCTGCTGCACGCTGCAGGCATCCCTATTAGTCCCGGTTTATATCACAAACCTGGACAAATGGTCTGCCCCTATATATATGGACAACCCTCCTCCATTTTTCATGGAGTAAGGTGTGCATAGTTTGCATTAGGTTTTTTCTCTTCATGTGCACTAGAGGTGCTCGATGAAATGCCTGTGAGAGCAATGACACTTGAGTTCACAGAAGACAAACATTTTCGCGTTTTTCCGAGCCACACTTAAGGTTTCTCCTCTTTGTTTTGAAGTGTCCTAAAAGGTTAGCAACTATTTTCTCGTTTAGACCGCGCGGAACTAATTTTAGCATCTTGATTACATTTGATATGTAATAATGGTTGAATGATGTAGATGAGCCATCCATTGATGTACGGTGACCGACGCTCTGACGCTTATAGAGAAGGCGTGTGTTCTTTTCGCCTTGTGGCTGAGGCGAACAAGCGGCGGGATGGTTTTATGTGTTGTCCATGTGTTGACTATCGGAATGAGTAGGCTCACACTTCCTCAAGAGTCATTCAGAGCCACCTGCTTCGGTCCGGTTTTATATCCGGCTATAATGTTTGGACCAAGCACGGAGAAAGAGGGGTTATGATGGAAGACGACGATGAAGAAGAGAACAATGATGACAACTACCGATCTATGTTTCCTGAATACGCTGATACCACAATGGAAGGCAATAAAGAAGAAGGAGGTGAAGAACGGGAACCAGATGAGCCCGATGATGATCTTGGTTGGGTCATTTCTTATGCAAAGCGTGACTGCGACACAGAAAAGGAGAGGTTGCAGTTCGAGCAGATGTTACATGACCACAACAAATTATTATACCCAGCTTGTGAAGATGGCCAGAAGAAGCTGGGTAGCACACTTGAATTGCTAAAGTGGATGGCAGAGACCAGTGGGACTGACTCGGGATTTAAAAAGTTGCTGGTAATAATGAAAAAGCTGCTTCCAAGAAAAAACGAATTGCCCTCCAATACGTATGAAGCAAAGAAGCTTGTCTATCCTCTAGGATTAGACATGCAGAAGATACATGCATGCCCCAATGACTGCATCCTCTACCGCGGTGAGAAGTACGAGAATATGGATAAATGCCTGGTATGCACTGCATTGCGGTATAAGATCAGAAAAGATGACCATGGTGATGTTGAGGGCGAGCCACCCAGGAAGAGAGTTCCTTCCAAGGTGATGTGGTATGCTCCTATAATACCACGGTTGAAACGTTTGTTCAGAAACAAAGAGCATGCCAAGTTGTTGCGATGGCACATGGAAGACCGTAAGAAAGACGGGATGTTGAGGCACCCTGCTGATGGTCGGCAGTGGAGAAAAATCGAGGGAGACTTCCCGGACTTTGCTGGTGACGCAAGGAACTTATGGTTTGGTGTAAGTATCGATTGCATGAATCCTTTTGGGGAGCGGAGTTGAATTTACAACACTTGGCCTGTAGCTCTATGTATCTACAATCTTCCGCTTTGGTTGTGCATGAAGCGGAAGTTTATTATGATGCCAGTGCTCATCTAAGGCCCGAAGCAACCCGGTAATGAAATTGATGTGTACCTAAGGTCATTAGTTGATGAACATTTACAGTTGTGGGCCAAACCAGGTGTACGTGTGTGGGATGAGCACAAACAGCAGGAATTTGACCTACAAGCGTTGTTGTTCGTCACCATATATGATTGGCCTGATCTTAGTAACATTTTAGGAAAGACGAATAAAGGATACAATACATGCACGCACTATTT
The DNA here is from genome assembly GCA_023614405.1 of Avena insularis. Taxonomy (NCBI): domain Eukaryota; kingdom Viridiplantae; phylum Streptophyta; class Magnoliopsida; order Poales; family Poaceae; genus Avena; species Avena insularis. The sequence continues at coordinate 105,538,977 of CM042694.1, forward strand.
AGATGATACTGATAGTATATATCTGATTGTAGGAAGAATGTGTACCCGTACAATCGTCATTTTCTGACTTTCCTGGAACCAAAAACAGCAGAAAACAGGCAGCTGGCACTATGGCTCTTGTTAATAGGTTAGTCCAAGAAATCATATGAAAATTACTCCAAAGTGTAGGCAAAACACAAGAAAGTGGATAAAACCAAGCATGAAACATCAAAAATTATAGATACATTTGCAATGTATCAATGAGTTCCAAAGTTGAGACATTATGACGGATATAACAAGAAAAGGCTAAGGATATGACTGCTATAGTAGCAGCAAAGGAGGGCATTTGTGTTAAGTAGTTTGTTATCAAACTAGGTGTGGTTCAGAGTGGGCTAATACTATGAAGATATATTATATGACACTAATATCAACATATTTTAACCTGAACGAACTAAAGGTCTCACCAAAGGACCAAATTTATACAATGTCATCTTATTTGAAAATGAGTGATGCGTAGAGACACAAAGACATACAAATACACACGGACCTGAAACTGTCAGATCCGGATATTATGTTAACCACTAGCAATCGCGTATATGCAACACCAGAAAGCCATAGGTGTTCAATACACAAAGTTTTTTTAAACTACATTATTGACTCTAGTGTAATTGGGAGACTGAAGGGAATATGCCCGAGAGGCAATAATAAAGTGATTATTATCTTATTCCATGTTTATGATAAATGTTTATTTTGCATGCTATAATTGCATTAATTGGAAACGTTAATGTGTGTTTAATAAACAAAATACAAAGTTCGTAGTAATGCCTCTCATACAAACTAGCTCGTTGATTAACAAGATGATCAAGGTTTCCTGATCATGGACATTGGATATTGTTAATAACGAGGTCACAATATTGGTGGAATGATGCGATGAACATTCATCCGAAGTATAGCATTACGATCAAAGTCATTATGTTTATATTGCTATAACATCATATGAAGTAATCTTAGTCCTTAGACCATGAGATCATGTTAATCACTAACACTAGAAGAGTATCCTGATAACATCAAACCTCACACCGTAATAGGGTGACTATAAAGGTGGGTCCAGTGCTACGAAGGTGTTATGTTGAGGCTCATGGATCAAGAGTGGGATTTTTCCATCCCGATGACAGATAGATATACTCTGGGCCCTCTCGGTGATATCACATTGAAATAGCTTGCAAGGAAGTGATGTGATCACCAGAATGTTATATTACGGGAACGAGAAAAGAGTGCATGTCGGTAACGAGATCAACCTAGGTATTTGGATGCCGATGATCGAACCTTGGACATGTAATATATCACGAGGCAAAGGGATTTAGTTACGATGTTAAAGGTTCACACGATCACAAGAGTCATCGTTGAATATGTGGGAGTCAGTACGGATATCTAGATCCCGCTGTTGATTATTGATCGGAGAGGGGTCTCGATCATGTCTGTATTATTCACGAACCGTAGGGTGACACACTTAAGGGATACTGACACCATTTGGAGCAAATATGTTTCAGATAAAGATTTAAGAAAGCGCTGGAATCATTTCGATGGAAACCGGAACTGTTTTGGGTGAAATTGCAGAAACTGGTTCTGCATGTGATATTGAAATGTTGCAGGGTGGTTTTATGTGAATGTTTGTTAATTAATGTAATTGACAAAATTCTGAATAAAATAAATAAAATAATTTTATTTAATGAGAGCTTGCATTAAATTTCTACCAAATTTAATGCATGTGAGTAGAAGTGTGAGTGGAGGCATATTTATGTGAGTGGAGCATCCACCACATGAATGATGGAAGAGGTGTGGGCACCACCATGGCTGCCACGCCATGGCCCTTGGTTGCCCCCTCTTCCCTATAAAAGGCCCCCCTCTCCTCCTCACAACACACACCTCCTGGTGAAGGATCTCTCTCCCCCTCTAGTTATTCCCCATGGTCTCGGATTAGCGAGATACATGTTCCCGGTGGCTTTATCTGGAAAAGAGTTGCTGCTTCCGCTACTTTGCTGGAGCGAGGGACAGAGGTTGTCGGGGTACCGGACGTGTGTGCGATCACGGATGCACCGCTGCTTTGCGGTGCTGGACTTGATGGTGCTAGACTTGCTGGAGCTAGATCTGATGGACGTGCTAGAGCCAGACTTGCTGGACTTCATCACGGTCTTGAGATCGGCAAGTGTACGACTACATCATCCACGAGTTCCATCTCGTTAACAAAGCTTTGTTGTCTTCAAGGGTAAGTTCTCTATGGATGTATATCCACCCGTTGCTTGTATCTAGTAGATAGATCTTGGCGATAGTTCCCATTGTTTTCTATGTTGTGAACCCAACACATCATAGCATGGTCCCTTAAATAGAGTTCTCCTTGTGGCTTGGTCCATAATGAAAAAGAAATATGGGTGAAACTCCAGAAACACATCATTATAGAGTGTAAGCTTATGAACAGAAAGTACATTTTTTGAAGAACTAGGAACATGAAGAATGTTTTAAGTTGTAAAGAATTATGGGGAGTGCACAATGTAGAATGACCAATATGAGATATTTGCATACCGTTACAGTCAGCTGTGTAGACATGATCACGTCCCATGTACTTCTCATGGATAGACAACTTGCTTAATTCCCTAGCAACATGATTTGTGGCGCTGGTGTCAGGATACCAGTTTGTGTCTACTCCATAAGATGCTATGTTTGCACTCTTCTCACCATCATCATCACTGCGGTCACAGTCTTTCTGAAACCTCCACCAGCAGTCATTGGCAGGGTGCCCATGGATCTTGCAAATCTGGCATGTGACGTTGACATAAGGAGTAGGTGCGCGCCCTCGGCGACACCCATCATCACGACCACCATCATCCCAGCGCCGTCCTCCATCATCATCATGTCGACGAGGGCAATCATCATAGCGACGATCACGACTACCACCACCATCACGACAGTCATCATAGCGGTCACGGCGACCCCGATCATCCTCATACCGATCACGGCGGCCATAGTCATCTTGTCGCTTGTCATCCTGGCGAGCACCACATGGTGGATGGTGGTCCTGGCCACGCCGAGCCAAGTGGGCCAGCGATGTGAAGCCCTCACCACCACTATCATGCTTGTGAAGCTGATCAAAGGCCTTCAACTGACTGAATAAATCTGGGAGAGTAGTTTTGGGATTGGCATTGACAGCGGTCTTCAAAATATTGTAGGAATCTCCCAAACAATGCAGAATTGACCAAATAAGTTCATCATAATGAAGAGGTTTTCCAGCTGCTGCAAGTACAGATGCTATGGTTTTGATCTTATCAAAATATTTTTCAGCAGACAAGTCACCTTTATTAGTATCACTGATTGCAGGAGGAAGTTGTTGAGTCCTAGAACAAGACTGATCCGTCGTGAGAGAATCAAGAGACTTACATACTTCGGCTGAGGTTTCAAGACCAATGACATGTGACAAAATCTCAGGTGACAAAACTATTAGCAATAATCTTGCCCTAGTGAGTTTGAGTCTAATTAGATTTGCTAATTAGATTGTTTCCAGTCTAGTACTAGTCGGATGAGATTCATGAACTAGCTAGCTAGTTGTAGCTTGCCGTGTTTGAGTAGTACTAGGACTATGTGTGTCTGTGTGGTGTTAGTAGTACGTATTAGTCTAGGTAAGTATTTCCTAGTCTAGTCTGCTCGTGTTAGAGTAGGATTAGGACGTTGGTCTCAGGTTGGCCGTGTATATATATACACGGTGGTGTATTGCGAGAAGTTGTACCGAGAGATATTGAGAAAAATAAAAATAAGAAGGACAGGATACGAGCCCTTGGCCATAAGATTTTTTTTCGAGTGTGTGTGTTTGTCTAATCTGATGTGATCGATCAGTGGAAATTCCAACATTTGGTATCAGAGCGAGGTCAAGAATTTGAAGCCGTGCTTGCCCCGGGGAGGCGACCCGTACTAGCTCCTTGGGGCGGGCGAGCGTCGTTAGGCGGGCGACCAGATGGAGACGGCGAGCATGCCGTCATCGGTGAGGCGGAGGGCGATCGTCATTCGGCAGAGCAACAAGGAGGAGTCGGCGAGTGGGTCATGGTCAGCAAGGTGGAGGGCATCGTCGACAGGAGCGCGTCAAGTTCTTCGGGGAGGTGGATGGTTGTTGATGGGAGCGGTGGTGCCGAGGAGCGGCGCCGGAAGGCTCATCAAGATCGTCATCTGGGGAGTGCGACTCAAGGAGTCAAGTGTGTGCACGTTTGCACGTGTTGTCAGTGTTGTGTCGGTGTGTCCTGGTTGTGTCCAAGTGCTCGTCCCTGTAAAGATCCGTTGCAGCTGGAGCGCGTCACAGTTGAGGTGTGCACGGTGTTCCGTGAAGTTGTGTCCATGTTCTCGTGGAGCGTCTTGACTGCGGTCAACATGGGTTCGGTGCGATGCCGAAGGCGGACGGTGCTAGGAGAAAGTACCGTAAAGCGAGGAGGTGTGCGAGCAGTAGAAGGAGAAACTACTGAAGCAAGTACAAGAGGTGTGCTAGGAGAACGGGGACGGGTTCATCACGCCCGAGGAGCTGCTCAGGGAGCTCAGCCGGGTGCTCTGCGAGGATGATCTCACCGTCGAGAAGTGCTCCGAGATGGTCGCTGGGTTCGACATGGACGGCGACGGCCTCATCTCCTTCGACGAGTTCGAGGCCATGATGGCGCCCAAGAGTTCCTAATCAGTCCGTTTTTCTTCATGCGTCTTCTGGACGGTTCTGATGGTGGGGATTAGGTTCGAGGTTTTAGTGCTTATTAGAATTGGTGTTTTGATGGTGAATTTCTTGAGAAAGAATTATATGGTGCAACGAATTAATGCAAAAAGGAAAATTTGGATGAAATTCCGTCTCTTTGAGAACAGGCTTGATGTCTCGTTTAGGGCCTGATGAAGTACATTGGCGTCCTCCTAGCTTGGCGATAGCTGTCTGCCTGCATCCTCTTTGTCTGCCTGCATCCTCTTTGTTACTAGGGAGTTCGATCGTGATGCTGCTCATGCAATTCCCTATTTATCTAGCACCTCTGGAATTATAGTTGCTCTAAAAACTATCGATTGCACTCTTTGTTTCTGTTTTGGAATCATTGTGGTTTTCCGATTCCAAGCCACTGCACTGAAACTTTGTTAACCAATTAAGGTAACTTTGTTATTAGTTTAGATACAGCGAGAAGTAGTAATTCAGATACATGTTGGCTTGATGAAGGCAATCTCAGTATAAACTATCTATTTTGTAGTGGAAGTCAGATTACAGTTCATTTGTTATTAGCTTCTGAAGAAATATACTTCAGTGGCAGTGAAATTTTGTTCAGAGTTATACATATATATAAATATTTTAATGAACCGTCTAAAAGGCCACAGCCGAAGTCACCAGCATCGAGCCCCTCTCTTTTGTGCTCTCAGCCCAAGCATTGCCTTTACCATCGGTTGTGTCGACGGCGTCCAACGTACCACATGATGCCCAAGACTCTTGCCAATTGAGCCTGAATTCGGGTGGACGCAGACCTGACATCCGTGAGGGACTTTCGCGCCACATCTCCGTCAAACCTACTTCCTCTACGACTGCAATGATGGTCCAGCCAAACTTACAACATCACCTGTGCCATGCTCAGGAACAAAAAGCTAGGTTGAACTAACGTCTCTAAACAGCAGACCGATCAATGTGGAATAAGATATGGGTCAGAAGAAACCAGACTCACGAAGCTCCTGGTATTCCCGTTAGTCTTAGTCCTACTTGGAAAATTAATGATAATTCTGTTGTGTAACATACATCAAAAACAACTTTGGGCAGAATAAGTATAATAGGTATCCACCGAGCACAACATACATCTATATGTGCTGCAGCACCACAATATACTCTATCGCTATGCGTTACAAATACATAGTACGTATCTTATTCTCTTATGCAAATAATATATTCTGCTCATTCACTCATATGAAATTTAAAGTTGTTCCTGAAATATTGGTACAGTATAATTTGAAAATGATGTTCCTGATCACTAAATTTGTCCCCAAAATAAATATTCATATAATCAACATATTTTATAGATATCATGTGAAAATATGTTTCATGATATATCAAAGGGTATGAATTTCATATTGTAAATATTAATATTTTATTCTAAAAACTTGGTCAAACTTTATGTAGTTTGACTTTTGTAAAAATATAAGCCTTAAACTTTGGACGAAGGTAGTATAGTTAAAAAGAATGGCCGATATTTTATTCACGGATGGAGGAAACAGTAAGAATATTCACACAAAAAGATAAGTTGTGGTTTTCTTAAAGCTTCACCTAGTACTATAACACCTATAGTATTACAGAGGCATACACTCCTGAACAACTGCTAAGAGCATCTCTAACGAGCCCTGTAAAAGCGGTCAAACCCGTAAAAAAGTGGCGGTTACGGTTTCAATCAAAATCGAGCACTCTAGTGAAGCCTGTAAACCGGGGTGAACCCATAAACTGTTTGCAGGGCCCGAAGAATGCATTCCCTCAACCCTCCTATACTTGGTCTGAGAGGCAAAACTGAGCCAATATTACAGGCACGTCTAACCGGTCAACGCCGGAAAGTTCGCCGGACCGCCGTTAGAAATTCGCCGGACCGCTGGAAAATAGTCAAATCGATGGGCTAAGCGCGGGAGGCGTGGCCACCACCGCGGCCGGACGTCGGCGGCATGGCCAAACCACGGCCAGGGGCGGCGAGGCGAGCTCGTGCGGCCAGGCATGGTGGGCAGGCGCACCGAGGTGAGGCAGCGAGGCGAGGCGGGCGCGCGAGGCGCCGAGCTCGCGCGACCAGGCTAGGCGGGCGGCGCGGGGTCCTTGCTGGCGCACGGCGGCCATGTCTCGGCGGCCTAGAGGCGAGGGGCCGGGAGGGGCGTCCCTGGGGGGGCAGGGACGAATGCGGGGGATGGAGTTGCACGGGAGGAAGAAGGAAGAGGAAAAAAGAAGAAGAAATGGGTGGGCTAGTGGCGGGTCCCACTCAATACAGGTCCAATTTACAGGGTTCATTCTTTTTGGCTACTTTTTTGAGTGTAAAATAGGTTTTCCGTGGCCTGTATCCGCGTTTTACGGTCCGCGAGTTTACATGTATCGTTAGAGATGCTCTAACACATGGAAGTTGGAAGCATACAGTTTGTTTTAAATCCAATTTAAAGTACTGTATTTATTTTGCAAATGTGAGGGCACCCTCCTTATTGTGTCTAAGTTTTCACGAGATGAAGGTATGTTTTCATAGATATGTAATTACGTGCACAAGAGAAATAAAATAGGATGGAATAATAATAAGGCACATCATTAGAACTTAAGATCATGTAAAAAAAAGCATGATTTTACAAAATTTTCAAAGTTCTTAATAGACAATAAAATATTTAGCTGATCATTTTAACTAAAAGTACATAAAACATTGCTTGACAGAAAAATACAACAATCGAATTCACCTATACTGATAGGGATACAAATAAGAAGTTAAAGAAAAATTTCATAATTCACGACTATGGCGTCCATACCAAACCGTAGTGAAAGAAAATATTCTTTAGCTTATCCAACATATAAATAGGAGATACTGAAAACAGCAACGGATGTTTATAAAGAAAATATTCTTTAGCTTATCATGGTTTCATTATTGCTGTATATATGTAGTACCATTAAATTTATAAAAAAAGTTCTGCCGTGACAGAAAAATAGCCCGAAATCCTGTCGCGGCACAAAACCCTGCCGCGGCAGAAAAATAGCCCGAAAATCCTGCCGCGGCAAAGAGACCAACGATCCCGGTTCGTGTCAAGAACCGGGACCAATGATCCACCCCCGTCCGTCTCTGGTGCTGCCACGTGGGGACCCACTGGTTCCGGTTTTTCCCACGAACCGAGACCAATGATCCACCCCCCTCATAGCTCGCCCGCCCACGTGGAGACCCATTGGTCCCGGTTCGTGCGCGAACCGGGACTAGCATTAGTCCCGAGTGATTGGTCCTGGTTCTGGAACCGGGACCAATAGCCCTTATGAACCGGGACTAGAGGCCATTTTTCCACCAGTGTGAATATCATCACACAAGACACAAGTACTTAATTGGCAATGTGCTTCATCCGTAATGATAATATTTTTCTAACTTTAGACAAGTATATTGATAATAAAAATAATTCACACTCTTCTGTATGAAGGATTATGCTACATTGAATAATGGTATGTAAAGTGCACGCGCGAATGGGCGAGTCTTGATCTGACATGACATGATTTTATGGATATTATTATGCTTCCAATAATTAAGGTTGTAAAAATGTTATTGGCATCTGTTATATCTTATTTCTTGGTGATAGTCATGCTAATAGAATTTTACATAAACCCAATTAGGATGTTGCCCTCGCATATTAACTTGCTATCTAACGACATGAATATATCCATGAAACTATAAATTTATATTTCAAACGAACACTATCAAAATAATAAAGACGAACCCCTCGCACCACTATGCTAGTTTTGAAAGACAACAAAATATGGCATTGTAAGTGGGCCGCGAAGAGGCGCCGAGTTTGGTGCAGAGAATATACGCTGTCTTCTTGGGACAAAGAAAGTCCAACACCGGGTGGGCGTGGTTTGGTGCAGAGAAACTGCATACATGCATGCATGCCACTTGAACAATTGCATACAATTTTATACGTACTATGAATTGCATGCATTTGTGCACACTAATAAGGTGCCAACATAATGTCCGTATAGTAGCCAAATGAAATGAAAAATAATAATACCCAGCTTCATAGCATACATACAAAATAAGATGCCAACATAGATATATAAGAGAAGCCGTACGATAAAGGGTGTCTGCTGCCTCTCGACGTCGTCCTCTCTTTGTATTTGTCTGGGTTGGATCTCTAGCTACTACGTCGTGCCGTGCGTATATATATGGATCCAATCCAACCCCGACTGCCGCCTATGGAATCTGAGGAAAAGCGCGTCTCATTGTTTGGTGATTTATTTTCCGGTTATGTAATTGGTGATTCTTACGAAATAGCAAAGAATCTTTTGATGTTAATTTGGGAATCTCATCTCATAATTAGCGATTTATATGGCTGTGTACATAATAAAAGAACAACCATGAACCTTCCTACTCTTGTCTTGTGCACACAGGTCAACCAGAACCACCACAGGATCTTTTCCATCCGATGTTCTCTCTTTTTTTTTTTGAGAAAAAGCGCTGCGAATCTATTAAACACTCAGAGCATCTGATACAAGAGTTTTAGGCCGGAGGAGAAACCAGCCAAACCCTACTAACTTTATTGTCGCAGCCTTCTTTTGCAAGTAGATGTGCAGCACCATTCGCACATCTTGGCACCGCACAAATCAAAACTTCGTCAAACTCTTTCAGGAGAGCTTTTATTTCTTCCACGAGCGGTCCATATGTTGACCTGTCTCGATCGTCCTTCCTCAATTTTGCCACAGCTTCCAAACAATCCGTTTCCAGACGAACCCTTTGGACCCGACATTCCTTAGCAAGAAGCAAGCCTTGACGACTAGCGAGAAGCTCGACGCTTTCCGCATCAGCATCGTGGATGAAAAAATGGCAAGCACCTGAAAGGAACCTTCCATGGTGGTCTCTAATAACCACCCCACCCCCTCCGCTGTTGTCTGTCTGGCGAAAGGCTCCATCTGTATTGACTTTGCTACATTGATGGTCTGACGGGAGCCGATGCTCATTGCCACGCCCTCCCATCTTTGGATCACTAGCGTAGGCGCTGCCCCATTCTTCCACCGCAACACAGGTTTTCAGTGCCACTTCCTTCGGAGCTTGCAGAATTTCTGTCTCTCTTGTGTCGTTTCTCGCTTGCCATAGATTGTATAGCATCGTGAACATCTAGGCAGCCCGATCAGCTGTACCATTTCCAATCCAATCAAGCAACCATCCTTTCAACTCCGCATGACATGTTAGCCTCTTGGGTGGACCTTCCCAGTTCCCACACTCCTCCCGTTTGTTCTGCAAGAAAGGACCATGCTGAAACTGAATGAGGACAAGTCCAAAACCGGTGTACCAAACTTTTCGATCTGCCACACGCTAGACAGAAAACGTTGTCTTTGATCTTCCTATGACTTAGTTCGTTACCCACAGCTAACCCATTCTCAATCAGCCTCCACACATGAACTTTTTGAAGGAAATATGCCCTGAGAGGCAATAATAAAGTTGTTATTATATATTCCTTATACATGATAGATGTTTATTTTACATGCTAGAAATGTATTGATTCGGAAACATCAATACATGTGTGTTTAATAAACAAAAAGTGTTCCTAGTCATGCCTCTCTTATAGACTAACTTGTTGATTAACAGGATGATCAAGGTTTCCTGATCATGGACATTGGATGTTGTTAATAACAAGGTCACACCATTGGTGGAATGATGTGATGAACATTCATCCGAAGTATAGCATTACGATCAAGTCATTATGTTTATATTGCTATAACACCATACGAAGTAATCTTTATCCTTAGACCATGAGATCATGTTAATTGCTGACACCGGAAGAGTATCTTGATAACATCAAACATCACACCGTAACAGGGTGACTATAAAGATGGGTTCAGTACTACGAAGGTGTTATGTTGAGGCTCATGGATCAAGAGTGGAATTTGTCAATCCATATGACGGATAGATATACTCTGGGCCCTCTTGGTGATATCACATTAGGATAGCTTGCAAGCAAGTGATGTGATCACTAGAATGTTATATCACGGGAACGAGAAAAGAGTGCATGTCGGTAACGAGATCAAACTAGGTATGGAGATACCGATGATCGAATCTCGGACATGTAATATATCGAGAGACAAAGGGATTTAGTTAAAAGTGTTAAAGATTCTCACGATCACAGGAGTCATCGTTGAATGTGTAGGAGTCAGTACGGATCTCCAGGTCCCGCTGCTGATTATTGATCGGAGAAGGGTCTCGATCATGTCTGCATTATTCGCGAACCGTAGGGTGGCACACTTAAGAGTTACCGGACACCATTTTGGAGCACATATGTTTCAGACAAAAGAATTGCAAAGCGCAGGAATTGTTTCAATAGAAACCGGAAATTGTTTCGGATTAAATTGCAGAAGGTGGTTCTGCATGTGATATTGAAATATTGCAAGGGGCTATATGTGAATGTTTGTTAATTAAAGTAATTAACAAAATTCTAAATAAATTTAATAAAAAGAGTTTTATTAAATGAGAGAGCATTAAATTTGGAGAAATTTAATGCATTTAAAGTGGAGACTTTAAAAGGGAATGTGAAGAGGCATTTTAATGTGGGGGGTTACCACATGAATGGGGAGGTGAGGGTCACCCCCATGCGCCGGCCATGGAGAGAGGGGCACCTCCTCCTATAAAAGGCCACCCATTCCCTCCTTCATCCTCACACCTCCTTGTGAAGGATCTCTCTCCCTCTAGAATTATTCCCCATGGTCTCGGATTAGCGAGATACATGTTCCCGTGGCATTTCGCCCGAAGGAGTTGTTGCTTCCACCGGATCGCTGGAGCGAGGAGGTGGAGGTTGTCCGTGGCTTGAATGTGTGTGATGCGCTGCTGAGTTGCGGCGCTCGGACTTCCTCACGATCTTGAGATCGGCAAGTGTACGACTACATCAACCACGAGTTCCTACTCGCTAACAAAGCTCGTTGTCTACGAGGGTAAGTTCTCGTTGGATGTATGTCCACCCGTTGCTTTGTACCTAGTAGATAGATCTTGGCGTGTAGTTCACACCGTAGGAAATTTTTTGTTTTCTATGTTGCGGACCCAACAGTGGTATCAGAGCCTGATCTATGCGTAGGTGCTTAGCACGGGTAGTACACATATGGTTGATATATGGGCGATGATGATCATGTTATTGCATCTTCTATGTATTTTAGATATTGGTGGCATAGTGGGATGAAGCGGCCCGGACCAGCCTTACATGTCATCGTACATGAGACCGGTTCCACGACTGACATGCAACTTGTTTTGCATAAGTGGCTGGCGGGTGTCTGCCTCTCCTACTATAGTCAATATCAGATTTACAACGAGTTGCTAATAACTTAGTTATCCTCGTTTTGGTCCATGTTCGTAGGTGAGAACGGTTCTATCTCCGAAAGCCCTAAGCCACGTAAAACTTGCAATTGATAAATTAGAGGCGTCTAGTTTAGATCGTTGCTGGGCTAGTGTATTGATATGGTATTGTTGTAAGTAGATGTATGGTAGATACTCTTACAACACAGTCAACGTGTAAGTTCCATAGACTTTGGCCTTACACACAAAGGAATGATAGAGATCATACCATGATGCAAGTGATAGAGATCAAATGCATGGACCATATCATCTCACTTTACACATTAGATGTTAGCATCTTATACTGCTAGTTTGGCGCGTTTGGTAGCATTATAAGATGATCCCTCATTTAGATATCAAGATAAAAATGTGTTCTTCCTTGAGTATGCACCGTTCTATGGATCGTGTTTCGAGACATCACGTGATGATCGGGTGTACTCAATCTACGCTTTCATAGGAACGGTGTAAGACAGCTTTACACACGCCAATACTAAGGTTCTTACTTGAGCCTAGCATGTACAGACATGGCCTCGGAACACGGACCGAAAGGTTAAGCATGAGTCATATGGTTGATATGATGCCCATATAGATGCTCGCCTTTGAAGCTATATCAACTCACGTGATGATCGGACTTGATATAGTGGATTTGGTTCATGTAATCACCAAAAGGACACGAGGGATGTCGTTTTTGAGTGGGAGTTCATTAGTAATTTGGATTAGTTGAACTCAATCTATCATAAACTTAGTCTAAATAAACTTTACAAATTATGTTGTAGATGGCACCACCTGCTTTTAATTTCAATGTGTTCATGGAGAAAGAGAAACTTGCTGCGAATGGTAGCAACTTCACCAACTGGGCTATGAATTTGAGGATTCTCCTCAATGCTGCACAAAAGCAATATGTGCTAGATGCGCCGCTAGGCCCCCCACCAGCTCCTGAAGCCCCTGATGAGGAAAAGAATGTCTATGTGACTCGTCAGGAGGACCACAACTTAGTTCATTGCGGCATACTGTATGGGCTAGAGCCAGAACTTCGAAAGCGTTTTGAAAATGGTAATGCCTTTGATACCATGGGAGAATTGAAAATGATTTTCGATACCCATGCTGCCGTAGAGAGTTATAATGCTACAGAAAAGTTCTTTAGCTGCATGATGGAGGAAAACAGCTCCGTTAGTGAGCACGTACTCAAAGTGTCTGGGTACACCGATAAGCTTGTGTCCTTGGGAATAACAATTCCCATTGACTTAGGCATACATCGTGTTCTCCAATCTCTGCCACCTAGCTACAAGAGCTTCGTGATGAACTATAATGCAGGGCATGGAGAAGTCTCTTCCCGAGCTTCTGTCAATGCTTAAGACTGCAGAAGTGAAGATTAGGAAAGAACATCAAGTGTTGATGATCAATAGGACCACCGGTTTCAAGAAGGATAAGAAAGGCAAGCACAAGGGAAAGAAGGGTGGCAAGTGCTGCCACACGAAAAGAAACCCGGTGACCCTAAGTCCGACAATCGAAAGTGCTACTATTGCAAGGGATCGCCATTGAAGAATCGCCCAAGTATTTACGGACAAGAAGTCCAAAGAAGGCAAACAAAGGTATATGTGATATACATGTTATTGATGTGTACTTGACTAGTACTCGCAGAGCACCTGGTATTTGATACCGGATCGGTTGCTAATATATGTAACTCGTTCAGGGCTACAACAAGCGACAACTAGCAAGGGATGAGGTCAGGATGCGGGTCGGCAATGGATCAAGAGTTGATGTGATCGCCGTCGGGACGCTACCTCTCCATTTGCCATCGGGATTAGTTATAAACCTAAATAATTGTTATTTGGTGCCTGCACTGTGCATGAACATTGTATCTAGATCGTGTTTGATGCAAAGTGGTCATTTCTTTAAATCTGAAAACAATGGTTGTTCGATTTCTAAGAATGATATCTTTTATGGTCATGCACCTATGTTGAATGGTTTATTTCTATTGGATCTCGATAGTAATATTACGCACATTCATAATGTTAATGCTAAAAAGATTAAACTTGATGATGATATGTCTACATATATGTGGCAATCGCCGTCAGGTCATATTGGCGTTAAACGCATGAAGAAACTCCATTCTGATGGACTTTTGGAATCACTTGATTTTGAATCATTTGATACATGTGAGCCATGCCTTATGGGCAAGATGACTAGAACGCTGTTTTCCGGTTCAATGGAACGGGCGACAGATCTATAGGAAATCATACATACTGATGTGTGTGGACCAATGAGTGTGTCGGCGCAAGGTGGATATCGTTATTTTGTTACTTTCACGGATGATTTGAGTAGATATGGGTATATCTATTTGATGAAACACAAGTCTGAAACTTTTGAAAAGTTCAAGGAATTTCAGAATGAAGTGGAAAATCATCGTAATAGAAAGATCAAATTTCTACGGTCTGACCGTGGAGGAGAGTATCTAAGTTACGAGTTTAGCACACACAAGAGTGTGGAATAGTTTCACAACTCACGCCTGCCGGAACACCACAACGTAATGGTGTGTTTGGCGTCAGAATCGCATCTTTATTGGATATGGTTCGATCTATGATGTCTCCGATCGACTTACCTCGTTATTTTGGGGTTATGCACTAGAAACAATGCATTCACTTTAAATCGGCACCATCTAAATCCGCTGAAACGACACCGTATGAATTATGGTTTGGAAACAAACCTAAGCTGTCATTTCTAAGGTTTGGGGATGCGATGTTTATGTGAAGAAACTTCAACCGATAAACTCGAACCCAAAGCGGAAAATGCGCCTTCATAGGATACCCTAAGGAAACAATTGGGTATACCTTCTATCACAGATCCGAGGGCAAGGTTTTTGTTGTTAAGAATGGATCCTTTCTTGAGAAGGAGTTTCTCGAAAGGTGTGAGTAGTCAAGGTAGAACTCAAGAGGTTATTGAACCTTCTCTTCATGGAATGGCGAGTGGCGCAGCACCGAAGTTGTTTCGAGTTGACTTCACCGATGAAGAGAGAGCTAATGATAATGATCATGAAACTCAAAGAGGACACTACCAAACCTCGCAGGTCAAGCAGACACGTGCCCCGAATCGCACATTGCAATCCTTGTGAATTCATGGTTGATGAAATGGATGACCCTGCGACGTATGAAGAAGCGATGATGAGCCCGGATTCCAACAAATGGCTAGAAGCCATGAAATCCGAGATGGAATCCATGTACGAGAACCAAGTTTGGAACTTGGTGGACTTACCTCACGACCGAAAGGTCGTGGAGAATAAATGGATTTTCAAAAGGAAAACTGATGTTGATGGTAATGTGACCATCTATAAGGCTCGATTGTCGCAAAGGGGTTTCGACAAATTCAAGGAGTTGACTACGATGAGACATTCTCTCCCGTAGCGATGCTTAAGTCAGTTAGGATTATGTTAGCAATTGTTGCATATTTCGTTATGAAATATGGCAGATGGATGTCAAAACTGCGTTCCTCAATGGTAAGATTGAAGAAGAGTTGTATATGATACAACCTAATGGTTTTATCGATCCTAAGGATGCTAATAAGATGTGCAAACTTCAGCGATCCATTTATGGACTGAAGCAAGCATCACGAAGTTGGAATCTCCGCTTTGATGAGGTGATCAAAGAGTTTGGATTTGTCCAAACTTATGGAGAGGCTTGTATTTACAAGAAAGTGAGTGGGAGCAATGTGGCATTTCTGATATTATATGTGGATGACATATTATTGATTGGAAATGATATAGATCTTTTAAACAGTGTTAAAAGTTATCTAAACAGCAAATTTTCGATGAAAGACCTTGGTGAAGCATCATATATATTAGGCATTACAATCTATAGAGATAGATCAAGGCGCCTAATTGGGCTATCGCAGAGTACATACCTTGATAAGATATTAAAGAAGTTTAATATGGACGAAAGTAAGAAGGGGTTCTTACCTATGTTGCAAGGCAAGACATTGAGTAAGACTCAAAGTCCGGCTACGGCGGAAGAAAGAGAGATGATGGATAAGATCCCCTATGCCTCGGCCATAGGCTCTATTATGTATGTCATGCTATGTACAAGACCGAATGTGGCACATGCTATTAGTTTGACTAGTAGGTACCAATCTGATCCAGGTTCGGAACACTGGATAGCGGTAAAGAACATCCTCAAGTACTTAAGAAGAACTAAGGACATGTTTCTTATATACGGAGGTGAAGAAGAGCTAGTCGCTAAGTGTTATGTCGATGCTAGCTTTGACACCGATCCGGATGACTCTAAGTCTCAATTCGGATACGTATTTCTCTTGAACGGAGCAGCAGTTAGTTGGAGGAGTTCCAAACAACCTGTGGTGGCTGGATCAACAACGGAGGCGGAATATGTTGCTGCTTCAGAAGCGGCACAGGAAACAGTTTGGATGAAAGAGTTCATTACGTAACTGGGTGTGGTTCCCAGTGTGTTGGACCCGATGGTGATCTATTGTGACAACAATGGAGCCATAGCCAACGCAAAGGAACCAAGGTCTCACAAGAATTCCAAGCATATTAAGCGTCGGTTTCACTCTATCCGCGAGCATGTCAAGGATGGAGATATAAAGATTTGTAAAGTACACACGGACCTAAATGTAGCAGATCCGTTGACTAAAGTTTTCCCTAGGGCAAAACATGATCAACACCAGAACTCTATGGGTGTTAGATTTATCACTATGTAAACTAGATTATTGTCTCTAGTGCAAGTGGGAGACTGAAGGAAATATGCCCTGAGAGGCAATAATAAAGTTGTTATTATATATTCCTTATACATGATAGATGTTTATTTTACATGCTAGAAATGTATTGATTCGGAAACATCAATACATGTGTGTTTAATAAACAAAAAGGGTTCCTAGTCATGCCTCTCTTATAGACTAGCTTGTTGATTAACATGATGATCAAGGTTTCCTGATCATGGACATTGGATGTTGTTAATAACAAGGTCACACCGTTGGTGGAATGATGTGATGAACATTCATCCGAAGTATAGCATTATGATCAAGTCATTATGTTTATATTGCTATAACATCATACGAAGTAATCTTTATCCTTAGACCATGAGATCATGTTAATTGCTAACACCGGAAGAGTATCTTGATAATATCAAACGTCACACCGTAACAGGGTGACTATAAAGATGGGTTCAGTACTACGAAGGTGTTATGTTGAGGCTCATGGATCAAGAGTGGAATTTATCAATCCAGATGACGGATAGATATACTCTGGGCCCTCTCGGTGATATCACATTAGGATAGCTTGCAAGCAAGTGATGTGATCACTAGAATGTTATATCACGGGAACGAGAAAAGAGTGCATGTCGGTAACGAGATCAAACTAGGTATGGAGATACCGATGATCGAACCTCGGACATGTAATATATCGAGAGACAAAGGGATTTAGTTACAAGCGTTAAATGTTCTCACGATCACAGGAGTCATCGTTGAATGTGTAGGAGTCAGTACGGATCTCCAGGTCCCGCTGCTGATTATTGATCGGAGAAGGGTCTCGATCATGTCTGCATTATTCGCGAACCGTAGGGTGGCACACTTAAGAGTTACCGGACACCATTTTGGAGCACATATGTTTGAAGACAGATTTAAAGAATTGCAAAGCGCAGGAATTGTTTCAATAGAAATCGGAAATTGTTTCGGGTGAAATTGCAGAAGGTGGTTCTGCATGTGATATTGAAATATTGCAAGGGGCTATATGTGAATGTTTGTTAATTAAAGTAATTAACAAAATTCTGAAGAAATTTAATAAAAAGAGTTTTATTAAATGAGAGAGCATTAAATTTGGAGAAATTTAATGCATTTAAAGTGGAGACTTTAAAAGGGAATGTGAAGAGGCATTTTAATGTGGGGGGTTACCACCACATGAATGGGGGAGGTGAGGGGTCACCCCCCCATGCGCTGGCCATGGAGAGAGGGGGCACCCCCCTCCTCCTATAAAAGGCCACCCATTCCCTCCTTCATCCTCACATCTCCTTGTGAAGGATCTCTCTCCCCCTCTAGAATTATTCCCTCATGGTCTCGGATTAGCGAGATACATGTTTCCGGTGGCATTTCGTCTGGAAGGAGTTGCTGCTTCCGCTGGATCGCTGGAGCGAGGAGGTGGAGGTTGTCTGGTGGCTTGAACGTGTGTGCGCTGCTGAGTTGCGGCGCTCGGACTTCCTCACGATCTTGAGATCGGCAAGTGTACGACTACATCAACCACGAGTTCCTACTCGTTAATAAAGCTCGTTGTCTATGAGGGTAAGTTCTCGTTGGATGTATGTCCACCCGTTGCTTTGTACCTAGTAGATAGATCTTGGCGTGTAGTTCACACCGTAGGAAATTTTTTGTTTTCTATGCTGCGGACCCAACACTTTTATCTTGCATGGGACTTGGGCCTCCCAAAGCGCTAGCCACCCTTTGTGATCAGCACAAGTATTCGAGGATTCAACTGTTCCCCCTTTCGTCCTCTTACACTTAACAGTGAGATGATAAG
Source organism: Avena insularis (assembly GCA_023614405.1). Lineage (NCBI taxonomy): Eukaryota > Viridiplantae > Streptophyta > Magnoliopsida > Poales > Poaceae > Avena > Avena insularis. Next base: position 105,557,532 of record CM042694.1, read on the forward strand.
CAGATTTCACCGTAAACAGGTCGTTCTTGGTGTAGTTCCAAGCTTGGAAATCCTCTACCCCAGACCGGCCAATCGGTGTGCGCAGAATGTCTGCAACATCAATCTCGTAGAAGAAATCATTCATATTTTCAACATCCCATGCACCCCCCTCTAGTACAATGAAGTCATTAACATGCTCTAGGCATTCGTCATGCCTACATCCCAATGGATGTTGGGCACCAGCACGTGGGATCCAATTATCACCCATTACTTTGATGGAAGATCCATCTCCAACACGCCACACTAGCCTAGCTTTGAGAATCTCTCTGCCATGAATGATCCCCCTCCACGTAAAAGATGACCTATTCGGACATCCTGCTATCAGAAAATCCCCATCCTTGTAATATCTGGCTTTTAGTACCTTGGCACAAAGCGAATCAGGTTTAGTGATGAGCCTCCACCATTTCTTAGCCAAGAACGCCTGGTTAAAACATTCATAATCTTGGAAACCTAGGCCCCCTCTATCCTTGCTTTTGCACATCCTCTCCCAGCTAATCCAGTGAATTTTTCGCTGACCGTCCTTGTATCCCCGCTAGAAGTCTAAAGTGATTGAGCTCAACTTCTTACATGATTTCTTTGTTAGGCGGAAGCAGCACATCGCATAAGACAGAACAGCTTGGAGGACCGACTTGACAAGAACACATTTCCCTCCTTGGACATACCTTCTCCTTTTAAACCTTTTACCTTTACCCAGGTTCTCTCTCGAAGGTGCTTAAAACATACCTCTTTGGATCGACCGACGACTGTGGTCGTTGGTCTCCACTCCATCAACGGGCATATCCCTGTTGATCTTGCTTGACACCAGCGCTCATCGCCAGTGGCGCACATTCTTCCACGCCGCCATACTCAAGTACGCCCATTTAATAAACCAGGGGGTGTCCATTTTGTAATATGCAGATGATACTAATTTGCTGGTTCAAGAAATGTGGAAAAATTGATTCATGTGAAACTAATATTATACATGTTTGAAGCCATGTCAGGGTTGAAGATTAACTTTAGTAAGAGTGATCTAATGATGGTTTTGGAGGATAGTGAAAAAGGGATAATGTATGCTGATATGTTTGGTTATCAACTTGGTAGCTGGCCTATCAAGTACCTTGGTATCTCTGTTTGTGGCACTAGGCTTCATGTTGCAGATTTACAACATTTGGCTGACAAGATGAGGAAAAAACTAGATGTTTGGGTGGGTAACTCATCCTCAATTGCAGGGTTTGGAACCAGTTCAAGAGTGCGGTTACGGGTGACTTTAGTGAGAAGCTGACGTTTAAGCCAGTCTCGGTAAGTAGTACGCGCATCTCTTTACTTCTAGTTTCAATACAATTATGATACTAGATTATTATTTTGATTGAATTATATTCTCGTAAAGTGCGCGAGGCAGCCACTGAAGACGAATCTATGTGGATTCTACGTTTGCGAGTTTATTCGCACGTTTACCAGTGAGCTGAATGATTATAGAGTCGACGTAAGCAATACATTCACAACATTATTTTATTACCGTCACTTTTTGTTATCATGATTGATATTCATATTGATCTCCTTTTCTTATATAGTTTGAGAAAATGCGGGATCAACTCCTACCAGAGCAACGCGTAGTAGCAATTGCTAAAGAACTGGCAAGATTCTTGATGAACGAGATGATAGATGACGCCGGAGAATTTAGTGTGAATAGGCGCCGATGATCCCCGACCGTGTAATTGAATAGACGGGCTCTAGTCCCGATAATTATGATCTCCATGTGTAACTATCATGTATATATTTATATGCTCGATCTTAAGAGAAGTTATCTTATGTATGCACAAACATGTACGGTATGTGGTAGCGTAGAAAACTATTTGAAATGAAGAAAAAAATATACAAATTGAATTCTCTGACGCGGCAGAAAAAGTGCCTAAAATTCTGCCGCGGCAGAGAACCATTTTCCCGGTTCGTAATACGAACCGGGACTAATGGGGGGCACCCCACGCCCGCAGAGACGGCCACGTGGATGCCATTGGTCCCGGCTGGTAAGCAGGCCGGTACTAGTGGGTGGGTCTTTAGTCCCGCCTCTCTAGTCCCGGTACCACAATCGGGACTAAAGGCTCTTACGGGCTCGGACTAAAGGCCCGTTCTCCACTAGTGTTAGGTCGTTCGTTTAGGAAAGTTTTGTGAATGGGAAGGAAAACATATTAGACATGCATGATTCCCGCATACCCAACATATGGACATGCATGATCCGGCTAGGCCTTCCTTCCAGAATCCTTTAACTGGGCCGTCCGACAGGACATAGGCATTGCCACAATCTATGGGCCACCCTGATTAGCCGGATTAAGGACATGTTATAGTTAGCCCATTATGCATATCCCATTAGAAATGAACTCCACCGTCATAAACGGTAGGTGGACAGACGCAGCGGCAAGAGCACATCAGGGCACCATTGTAGTCGGAGGGTGGTAGTAGCACAACCACCTAGAGACATCCTCAAACACACCAGGCGAGCAGGCCCACAAAGTCACCACGCCATGCTGCTACACATAGGACACCACCTTCCATCTCCACACCAGGCGGGCTGCCCGTCCTCGCCCCAAGATAGGTGGGGTGGAGGATGCAGATCAAAGTTCTGGGCATTGGCTAGTGAAGATTCCAACGAGGAGGAGCTCTCAGACCATGTGGAAATGGCGGAGGAAGCCTCCCCTGCTACCCTGGGGAAGGTGGTGTAGGGGTTGTTGGCTGCCAACTGAGACGTCACGCGTGGCACAGGAGAAGCTGCTCCAGGGCATCGAGGCATTGGACGAGGCCCTCCATGAAGGCCTGATCGGTGGTCCACCACTTCCTCTAGCTGGCTTGCTAGATCCTTGAGCAGGAGGCTGATGTCAGTGTCCTTGAGATCGTCCCCCATCATATATGGCTCCGATACCATATGGAACAAGCTCTAATTACACTAGGCCCATTTAGAAGTAATACTCCCTCCGACCCATATTAGTTGACTTGAATTTATCTAGATTCGGATGTATCTAGACTAATATGGGCCGGAGGGAGTACATTGAATTCTGATGCTCAAACAAGATACATATGGACTCTGAAACTGAATTTAAATACGACTCTGCACCTAATCCAAACCTGAACCTAAAGAACGGTTTTACAATAATAAGAAAATCCTAGCCACTTTGGGCTATACCAGGAGGCCATACGGTCCAGGCTAGGGGCCCTCCTACGATATGTGGCTCCCCACATAACACGCTGCTTAGCAGATCCGACACCACAACACCGCGATGTACCCTTGGGGAAGCTCGAGCGGAGCAGGGGGTCATCAGGTGGGCCGTTCTGCCGCCTTGTCCCATCACCACAACACCAGCTTCGACTCTAGGGAGGAGCACCGCTGCCGCATATGCTCCGACGGCGCGCGGAAACCGCTACATCTTCCGCTAAGTGACGGTGCCTCACAAGCTCCACCGCCGAGAAGTGGAGGAGTTCAACTGCTGGCGTTGGTCAGGGAGGGGAGCTTGTCCGGGTGCTTGCTCGTCTGCCGCTGCCAAAGAGAGAGGAGAAGGAGGGGATCGAGGGCTTCGTCATCGGTGAGGAGGACTACGTCAACGAGGCCTCCTTCGACCGCATAGCCGTCGTGATCATGCAGCGGAGCGCAGCCGAGGAGGAGGACCATCGTAGACGACAGTTGCGGGACACGGATCTCAACGACCTCTTCCTCAAGTAGGGGCTCGCCGGCGAGCGCGAGCACCGCTAGAAGCAGCTAGAGTGGGAGCTCAAGCGCGCGCTACAGGCGGAGAAATTTGTCGACCTCGTCGACGACGACAGCGAGTGAATCCCATCATCGGTATCGTCGCCATCGCACCCTGAGGCCCCGGTAAGCCTAAATTTTGTGTACAGGGTTAGGGTTAGGGCGGCGACGGTGGCAGATCCCCCTCATAATAAATTTCCCGTGTTTTGTATGTATGATCGCGATGAACTACAAACAAATTATGTGAAATTTCCCGCAAACGTTTAAAATTCGTATTCTTAAGGTTTCGATTTGGTTTCTGTTATGAGACGAGTTGTCTAAAAAAGAACAAAAACTCACCCCTTATCCGCATTTTTAAGGTTTGGCAGATAAGGGTATAACCCTACAGCTGAGTACTAAAAACCTCACGTTCCCATAGAATGGCTTTTAACTTAAGTTTTATTGGTAGTAAATAAACTTGTTTAACAAGGTAAATGTTTTTTACTTAAAGAATAACTTAGTAATAAATAAATATTTTAAAACTAGTTATATCTAGCCGGTTAGCCTCCACACAAATCTGGCTGTTGATCGGGAGCATGAAGCAGGGGACCCACCTGTCAGCGGACACCAAAGCCCGGAGGTCGCCCGGCATCTAGAATTGGCGCGAAGCGAGGGTGCATTTCCCGCGCCTTGTACCCAAACCTCCCGCCATGTTTTCCAACTCTCTCATCCTCATATTCCCGCGTTCTCACTCCTCACACCAGCCAGGCTTCGCCAGACACCAAAGCAGCCGCCGCCGCCGCCGCCGCCGTCGCGAGATCAAATCCGGCCAGGTCTAGCAGAGCAGACGGAGAGAGAACCAGCCATGATGTTCTCAAGCCAGATCGACGCCTTCTCCCCCTCGCAGTTCACCCCGTCGCAGAACGCCGCCGCCGACTCCACCACCCCCTCCAAGGTCCCTCCCTTCCCTCTCCCTCTCCCTCTCCCTCTCCCCCTCCCTCTCCGCGCCGGTTTGGTTTTCTGACACCAGATCTCTGCTGTCTCTGTCCCGCAGTTCCGGGGCGCGTCGGGCACGACGCCGCTGACCGTGAAGCAGATCGCGGACGCGCAGCTGGCCGGCGCCGGCGAGAAGGGCGCTCCCTTCTCCGTCGACGGCGTCGAGACCGCCAACGTACGGTCCTACCCGCCACGCTCCTCCTCTTCTCGGCTCTCTCTATTCGGCGAGATTGGGTTCTGATATGTGGGTTGGGTTTGGGGGTTTGCAGATCAGGCTCGTGGGGACGGTGAGCGGCAAGGCGGAGCGGGCGACGGACGTGTCCTTCACGCTCGACGACGGCACCGGCCGGATCGACTTCATCAGATGGTGAGTGCGTTCCTATGTGGGGAAATCTCTGTCCTTTGTGTTCTGAATGTGTCATAGGGGGTTCAGTTTTAGACCTCTGTGCTTCGGCAGTCATTGCTAGATGCTCCATACTAGTAGTTCTCTCAAATCTGCACTGGAATTGTTTCTGGTTGTCATCACAGTACATGCAAACAAGTAGTGAGAAATCTGCAATTACTTTACATCTATACCATCTGACCAGTTACCTGCTTGGGAGACAGTAGAGTGATATATTACTGTAACAAATTTCCTGGTCAGTACTCAGAACAATTGCCACAAAATATACAAACTCTGCTTTTGCTGGACCAAGCCTGGATCCACAAGGGATTTTGTAGTTTGTAATGCTGGCTAAGAATCAATATAAATTATTGGAATTTTGCTAGTTAATATCTTAACTGCTTTGGGAGCATAAATATCTTAACTGCTGTCATTAGGCACATTACAGTACCATCCTATTAATATCTTAAATACTCTGTCCTCCTTCATGCTTGATCACGGCACCGTTTACTTGATTTCATCAGATGTGAGATAATTTTGGGGAAAATTTCCAACCTTTATGTAGTACAATTTTTGGCTGGCATTTATGCTTCAGGTTTCACTGCTGAATGTTGGATATAAGATTTGTTATATCCTTGAGGTTCAGTCTTCACTAGAAATACTGTGTGCTACTATGAACATACAAGTATGTGAAAATAGAAAAACCTGCATTTGTTTTAGCATCTTTGACTAATTAATACTACTGTATACAACGGCTAAGGATAATATATATTGGGATTTTGCAAGTTCATTGTTCTGCCATTAGGCCCATTACAAAGCCATCCTATTATTATGACAAGTGCATTGTAGATAATCATACTTGTTAGTTTCTGCCATAAACAATAAGTTACAACTTGCCTTTTTCGAGATTGATAGATTAGTAGGTTCCCCTTTTTTAGGGGCACAAGATGCATGTTTTTGGTATTCATGGGTTCAGGTTCTGCGATACCATCCTACTATTCAGACAAGAACATCATGATTTTTCATGTACTTCACACTATCTGCTGTCAGCAATAGATTTAAGTCTTACATCTTTGTCAATTTTGATATCTTTTACAGGGTGAATGATGCTGCAGATTCTGCTGAAACTGCTGCTATTCAGTACGTATCGCTCGTAACCTTCATAATTTATGCTTGTCATGCCTACACTATCTTCATTTGTTGAGGAAAATCACTGCTGTCCTCTCTGAAGGATGACCACCCTTTTCTTGTGCTTGTTAATTCAGGAATGGTATGTATGTCTCTGTAATCGGTACCCTCAAGGGACTTCAGGACAAGAAACGTGCCACTGCGTTCTGTGTCAGGTATTTCTTTTGCAAAATATTATCTTCTGCTGATGTAATTGAACATGCAAATTTATATACTTTGTGTTCATTTCAGACCTGTAACTGATTACAATGAGGTCACACTGCATTTCATCCAGTGTGTACGGATGCATATCGAGAACACAAAATCAAAGGTATGCTGGAGTAATAATGTCCCAATTCAACTATGTGTACTATAACAGTCTTTTGATCCTTGGTTACAATGCTTGGTTATGATGATGGTTAATTAATTGTAGGTTGGCAGTCCTGCACACACCAGTTCTTCTCTAGGAACCCCATTCTCCAATAGCATGAGCGAACTAAGCACTCCGACCTCCTTGAAATCGAACCCAGTAAGCTGCAATTGCAACGTTTGAATGGATCAAACATTAGACCTCTACCCTTGTCATCATTTATTTCATTCTTGCAGGTGCTAGCAACCAATGGAACAAACGTATCTGGGACTGATTTGTACGCGCAGGTGCTGAGTGTTTTCAATGAACCAGCAAGCATGTAAGTTGCACATCAACTTTGCCTCCCTTGCCTTGTAAGAAGATAACAAATACTTATTGTCCCTAGTCAATTTTCTCAGACTGAAGTTCATATGCCTGGCCATACTAAATCTGTATTTTCTGCTTAGCATATATGTTACTGAAATCTAATGGTCTGCTACATGCCCTGAGTTTACATGTTAAACAGAAAACTTTGGTTGCGACTCATCACAAGTAGAGAGTTTATTTCATGTAAGGCTACTAGTATTTTATTTAAATCTTTTATTTCTTACCGCTTGATTAATTGACAGTGCGAGTGATCACGGTGTGCACATGGATGATATTGCCAAGCGTCTCAGACTGCCGGCAAGCAAGATCAAGTAAGCTAGCTTCTCTCTCTCACACACACACACTCAACACACACATTGTATTGTTATATGATCTAATTTTCATCTCTGCTATGTAGGGAAGCTATTGATTTCCATGTTGATGGTGGGCACATTTACTCGACCATCGATGACTTCCACTACAAGTCAAGCATTTATTGACTGACTGTGCAACAAGCATCCTCGCCTGCTAGCATCCATCCCTAGCTGTTTAGGTAGCCCTGAAGGAAGCATCTTCTACCTGAAGTTTGAGAGAAATATGACTTGCTGTTAGCCTAACTGTAATGAAGATGCTGTGGGGCATACAACTTTTAAGTTCCTGTTAAGCAGAAGTGTATGGGCTCATCTAGTGAAACTATGATTTACCATCTCGTGCTATTTTGGGTAATATCTGATGTGGTTGTCTTGCACCATCAGGTGAGATGTACTCCCTCTGTTTCAAAATATAAGATGTTTTAGCTTTGTAAAAGGAGTGTATCTAGACTACTTGTAGTGTCTAGGTTCACTCTAAATTTAGATGAACCTAGACACTAAAAAAGGTCTAGATACACTTTATTCATAAAGCTAAAACGTCTTATATTTTGAAACGGAGGGAGTATGACTGAAGTATGATAATTGCTTCATTCTGTATAGTGATGAATTTGATGGTCTTTTTGATCCTTATGAAAACATCGTGCTGTGGGGCATACTACTTTAAATCGCCTCTTGTGCTGTTTTGGTGATACTACATATCAATTGACATCAGAAAGACATGTTAGAAATGCGATAACTTTGTTGCTTTAGATACGCAAACAAGCTTTTGCAATTTCTCTTGGAAAATTTCCTTGCTACTGTAAACACAGTTTTGAACTTCACTGTAATCTAAGAAATGCATTTTTCACATGGTTGCATTGCCTGGAATATTGAGAGAAGATCACTGCTATCACCACACTACTGATTGCTCGTCGAAAAGAAAGACAGCCTTAACTCAGTCTGATCTTGAAAGTGGAGGTCAGTCTTGGGCGATAACAACAGGTCCAAGGCCAAGATTTAAGCCTAAGAACATTGATGCAGCCACAACGCCAAGTCCCCAAGATCGTCCCCAAGTCAACCAAGAAGATGGACCATGAGCAGCCAACTCCAGAACGAGAGTCTCCGCCGTCATCGCCCCAGAGAGTCCGCCCGAATCTAGCCGGAGTGTCCGGCGCGACTCGGCCGGAGTGTCCGGCCTGCCCTAGCCCCAACCCGGCGTGGACATTCAGAAGGCCAGTTCGGACACTACCCGGAGTGTCCGGCTACCCCGGACTGTCCGGTCACTCCGACCCGGACTGTCCGGCCCAAGTGATGGGCCTGCGAGCCAATAGCTGGGCCCTTGGCCCCTGTACCCCTCTATTTCGCACCAAACCCTAGTTTTATGCCCAAACTACCCCTGAACTTGTGGCTGGCCTATAAATAGAGCCCCCACCCCCTCATGTATCCCTTAGGCATAGATGATAGACTAAAGACAACCCCCTTTGTGGAATCTCTAGTTTTGCCTCATCCCCTTCTACTAAAGGGGATTGACTATCGTCACCACCTCGTCGGAGTTTGCATCGCGCCTCCCTCGTTGTACAAGGCCTTGGCATCGGTGTCCCTTTGCCAAGACGTCAAGACCCTCTCCAAGGTGTTCTTCCCTCTCAGCTTGGGATTGACGGGAGCACGTTGACCGATCTTTCCTTGCGAGGATTCTATCGGACCGGTGGCCACCGGTGAGAGCAATCGGCCTTGTATCGTGTGTGTTTTGCGTGTGTTCATCGTGTTCTTCGCGAGGTGTGCGTCCGCTTCCGCTACCTTCTCCCTTTCCCCTCGCTTTCCCATCGATTTGACCACGAGATCCGTGAAGATCGGGCCACCCTAGAGGTTTGCCCTTATCATCTGGTATCAACAGCTTTTGGTTGCCACGGATTTCTCCTCGATTTGGTCTTTTCCCCCATAAATTCGAAAATCTCCAAAAAATAGCCCCAATTTCGTGTTTTGGACCGATCTGTGATTTAAGTGCCTTTTGGTAGGTTTTGATCCGTGGATTACTTGCTAAACTTGTTGATCTACCTTCCCCTGCGTTCCTATGGCTTAATTCCTTGTTTTCTCCCATCAATTTGAGGTTTTGGTTCGAGTTTTTCCGCCAAAACTCGTCCCATTCGTGTTATGAAACTTCTAGATCGACCGGACCGGACTGTCCGGCCAAAACTGACAGGAATATCCGCCCCACCAGAGTTTTCGGCCCGGCCGGACTGTCCGGCCTACGCGCACCGGACTGTCCGCCCCCTGCTGACAGAAAAATCTGCTTCACGGTTTTGAGCATAACTTTTGCATACGAACTCGGATTTTGGTGTTCTTTAGCTCGTTTTGAAGAGGAGAAAGAGCTCTACATCATCATCTCCATGGTTCATGCTATCTACTCCATCCAAATTCCGTGGGCAAGGCGGAATCCACCAATAAAGGGTGAAGATCGGCGACGAAAGGTATAAAAATTCCACGACTTCTCCCCACTTGCTTTCCTTTGTGAGCTACACTATCTTTGCGTTCAACAAACACCTATTGAGACTAGTTCCTCTTATGATTGCTTGGGCTATGCACATTTGATACCTTGTAGAATTTCGAGCAAAAGTTGTGAGCGCGCTATCTCATATAGTTATCTTGTATAGTTGTTGGCACAAGGAAGGGGCAAGTGAAAAATAAAAGAAAAAGATAAAAAAAATAGAAAAAGAGAAAAAGAAGAAAAAGAAAGAAAGAAACAAGTGCCTCATAGAATAGGAAGCGCAAGCTCGATGAACATCAAATAGGTGGTACTTATGGTGCATATCTTGTAGCCCACCAATTTATTGCATTCGAACTAGCGTCTCTCCTTGCACTTGTGCGACACGAGCTTATAGTCTTCGCTAGGTGATCATTTGGTTCTTAACTCACTTTCTCCGTCGTACAAGTCCCATTTATCCCACCATGTGTGTTTCCTTGTACATATTCCTCTTGTGGATTGACTTGTTTTGCTTTGTGATCATTGTGGTTCTTTACTTGCCATTACAATATCTTGATTTCGGATTGTTCTTGGACACGCCACCTTCCATACCTATCCACCATAAGCTTTGTGTGTGTTTTTTTAGTGGTTAGTTGGTTTTGGTGTTCCGCGTGAACTTCACTTTGCTTGGTTTTGATTGCTCTCAAGTGTTGCCACTTGCACGATACTATCTTCCAAGGTAAAGCAAGGTTTGACGTTGCATCTCTAACCCCTTACCACTTCCATATACACCACTTGGTCTTGTGAATCATGTCTAGGGACTCCGGAACCGAGGATGATATCTATGAAGAATCCATGATGAGCCACCACGACTACGACTCCACAAGTATAGAGGACATGATAGAGCACTACACCGACAATGGATCCGCATGCTTTGAGGACCCGGAGCATTGCACCTATGATGGCTCCACATGCATGGAAGACATGGAGCACGTCATCAACTATGGCTCCTCATGCATGGAGCACTACACCGACAATGGCTCCACATGCTTGGGTGACATGGAGTACTACATCAACAACGACTCCCCAAGCATGGATGACTTCGAGTGCTACAACGACGACGCCTCACCAAGCATGGAGGACATGGCGAGCTTCATCCACTTCGAGGGCTCTTCTATGAGCCATGAAGAATACCTCCACCGCTTGGAGATGGAGGACTACTACGCCAAGCTAGCGGAGACGCCTCATCAAGAAACCATGACCTTCAAGGCCAAGCGTGCCACACCAAAGGGCACCACCTACTTCGATGATCCACCTCCAAGGCGTCAAGCGCCACCACCTACATGGCATCATGCACCACCATCTCCAAGGCGACGAGCGCCATCACCTCCAAGCCACCAAGCACCACCATCTCCAAGGCACCAAGCACCACAACCTCGAAGGCGTCAAGTGCATCTACCTCCTAGGCATCAAGTGCCACCAACTACAAAAGAGCGCCCAACATCACCTTCCAAAAGAGGCGCCAAGAAGCAAGAATCTTCATCAACATACATCCTCTCGTGATCATCGCCAACATCAAGAGGATACAAGACGTCGTTCAAGGCATCTTCGCCATGAAGACGAACAATACATGTTGAGCACCATCCATAATGCTCAACCAAGCTCAAGAATGCACCACCATCACAAGAAGAGTGCCAAGGACAAGGATCATCGTCGCGAGCGTCATGTGGATGATCAAGTGCGCCATCTACATCAACCTTTGGCAAGGCACGCCAATGACCTCCGTCGACACCATCATAAGGCACCTTCAACTACTCGTGCCACCACCAAAATGGCACCAAGATCAAGCTCTCCTCCATGCCATCAAGCTTCAACGCCAAGACTTGATGTCCTAGATGACGCATGCAACCTCATGGATGAGGAGGACGAAGACCTCTACTTCGCCAAGTTGGACGAGTACGTAAAGAGGACTACACAAGCCAAGGTGCAAGATGGCGACGACAAGGTCAAGAATGGTGAGCATGGGATTTTCCCTTCACCAAAGGAGGCGCATGGAGATGAGAGAACCGATCCTACCCCTACATGCTTGATTGATGATGTGGTACCAATCCCATGTGAGTATGAGAGCCACTTAGCCCACTTGAGTGAAACAAGAGTGAGATGAGTGACTCCACCATATGTGAGATTGAGTGCTTCCATTTGGAGGGCATGAGTGATACACCGAGTGAGTTGAGAGTGGTAGTTGATAGGTCATGTGAGACCACTTTGATTTCTAACGACTTACCCTCTACCTCTAGTGTGTTTCCCCATGTTGTGCTAGGTTCCATGGATCAAGAAGCGCCAAGCTTGGAGATGATGATGCCTCCTACCAAGAAGATGTACATGGTGGATGAAGATGATGCCATCCCCATATTGGATGAAGAAGTCACCCACATGGAGGCCAATTCTACCACAACACCCACTTCATATGAGAGGTATGAACAAGGTAAGAATACGGGTGTTGATGATGCCATGATCCCACTAGTGGACATGATGACTTGTGATGATTGGCATGCTATGGATGATGTTTGTGATATCACATATGCTTCATTGATATTTCCATGTGATACTTTGCCTTTGCATAATGTTGAGCATGTGAAATTATTTGATTGTGATGATGTTGCCATAGACATGCCATGCTCTAAACGTTACGTCGATGATATCATTGTTTGCACTTTGTTGAACAATTGCTCTTTCCAATGTTTTGCTTGCAATGATAATTATAATGCTACCCCTCGGACCATGCTTTGTCATGAGTGTTTTACAATCTCTCCCGTTGCTTGCAATAAGTTGAATAATTGCTCTTTCACTTGTTTTGCTTGCAACAATAATTCTCATATGGTTTATATTGAGATGGCCCCCATAGCTTTCTCAAATGTTGGAGATTTTGGTGATTGCCATGATAAGCATGTTCCCCACTTGCATACTCACCATGCATATTTTTCATACTTGATTGCCACTAATGGTGATGTGCACAAGAAGATATACGTCATGATGGATGATGTGTTTCTCTACCATGCACACACATTCTTCCTTTTATCTACGATGTGTGTAGGTACCCGCACAAGAATGTTAACCTCGGTTGAGCACGAGTTGACAAAAAGAGCTCTAGAGAGCATCCCCCAAGTGAGTTCAAGATCGAACCCAGCTCTGATACCTTTTGCATGCTTTGCATCTTTCATGTTGACAAATTGCTCTTTCCTATGGTTTGATTGCAAGCATGTTGATGGTATTCTTTCACCTTGTGACAATCATGTCTCGTTGCTTTTGGATATTGATACTTTGTGTGTTGCCACAAAAATGTTGAACAATTTCTCTTTCTGATGTTTTGTGTGCAACCGTAATGCCATTATGAGCATGTATTGTCATGAGAGCTTCCAAGTCTCTCGTATTGTTGTTGCAACAAACATAAGGACCACTTGCTCTTTCATATGGTTTGTTTGCAAACATGATGTTTTTTGCTTCCTCTTGCGATACTCATACCCCCATGATTTTGGCTTTTGATGATATGTGTATGGCATCCAACATATTGAACAATTGTTCTTTCCAATGGTTGGTTTGCACACATAATGTTGTTGCTTTGGATATTCTTCCTCATGTGTTTTTGCCGAATTCTCCTAGCTGTGCATCAAAGATGTTGATCAAGATTTTAGTCAATTGCTTTGAGTGCCACACTAAGATGTTATATGGAGTTTTTGAGTTCCCACATTTGGATGATGTTCAAACGACATCCATGCACTTTGACCTTGCATACGCATTTCGTTTGCGATACTTGAGTTGTGCTAATAGTGTTGTGAACAAGAATGGACATGCCACAAATGACATGCTCCTCTATCACACACAAACATATGTTGCTTGGTCTTTGTTGTGTGAAGGTACAATTGCATACGTGTCAAGCTCTATGGACAAAGAGTTGACAAGACGAATCGAAGAGAGTTACCTAGGGCTATCCTTCAATGATCTATCTCTATATCATAAGGTGACTTCCTTCTACTTGAGGACTCATGCTATAATCTTCATGAATTGGCTACTCTTTGAGTGTTGCTTCGCTTTTGTTGTGAGCTTTATAGGCTTCATGGAAGGTGAAGGAACAGTGAAGAGTTGCCACATCAAGCTTCTCAAGGACTACTATATGGTGAACCCCAGGATCAAGAAGGTCTCTCGACATCATCTTCTTAGGATGAGCATGAAGAGTCGAGGACGACTCTTTTTGAAGGGGGGGGAGCTGATGCAGCCCGTCCTGCGGACGCTACTACATCCACAACGCCAAGTCCCCAAGATCGTCCCCAAGTCAACCAAGAAGATGGACCATGAGCAGCCAACTCCAGAACGAGAGTCTCCGCCGTCATCGCCCCGGAGAGTCCGCCCGAATCTAGCCGGAGTGTCCGGCGCGACTCGGCCGGAGTGTCCGGCCTGCCCTAGCCCCAACCTGGCGTGGACATTCAGAAGGCCAGTTCGGACACTACCCGGAGTGTCCGGCTACCCCAGACTGTCCGTTCACTCCGACCCGGACCGTCCGGCCCAAGTGATGGGCCTGCGAGCCAACAGCTGGGCCCTTGGCCCCTGTACCCCTCTATTTCGCACCAAACCCTAGTTTTATGCCCAAACTACCCCTGAACTTGTGGCTGGCCTATAAATAGAGCCTCCACCCCCTCATGTATCCCTTAGGCATAGATGATAGACTAAAGACAACCCCCTTTGTGGAATCTCTAGTTTTGCCTCATCCCCTTCTACCAAAGAGGATCGACTATCGTCACCACCTCGTCGAAGTTTGCATCGCGCCTCCCTCGTTGTACAAGGCCTTGGCATCGGTGTCTCTTTGCCAAGACGTCAAGACCCTCTCCAAGGTGTTCTTCCCTCTCCGCTTGGGATTGACGGGAGCACGTTGACCGATCTTTTCTTGCGAGGATTCTATCGTACCGGTGGCCACCAGTGAGAGCAATCGGCCTTGTATCGTGTGTGTTTTGCGTGTGTTCATCGTGTTCTTCGCGAGGTGTGCGTCCGCTTTCGCTACCTTCTCCCTTTCCCCTCGCTTTCCCATCGATTTGACCACGAGATCCGTGAAGATCGGGCCACCCTAGAGGTTTGCCCTCATCAAACATCTTGCTCAAGTAATGCATCAGGTCCATTTGTGAGGCCGGTAGCCTTTGTGGTTGCGATGATAGCGTCAGCGAGGTCAGATATGAAGGATGAGGTGCATCCAGGAGCTGGAATCTTGCCCCAATTTGTCGATGCCGTTTCTACAGCCAACTCCCTGTACGCCGTTTTGATTTCTTCCAATGTTTCAGTTATTATCGTAAGCGATATTTTCGTAGTAAAGCTCCTGTTTTAAAAAAAAATGTTATTATCGTAAGTGGTATCAGGATGCAGTCAAAAAGGTGGCATGGAGAAAAAATACAACTCAACAACAACCTTGTATTGTAAACAACATGTGATGTGAGGAAACTACTGAAGGGCTGGAATTGTACAAATGCTTAACTCCAGAGTTACCTTGCTGTGACCAAGTTCAAGGATGACTTGAGCACTTCATCAGTATATGGCTTAAGACATTGAAATGGCCCCACTCGACTTGCCACTTGTGCAGAAAGATCATCGCTTACTTACTGGGTACCTTTGATCCATAATAAGTGTTGCTTATTTTATACTAAGCTTATTATGGATCGGAGGAAGTACGTAATAAGATGGCACAACATATACAGATTCAGAGGTCAATTATGGCGGAACCAAAACTTTCTAAAAAATTAACTCTACAAACTTATATAGTATGTATTTTAATACAACATTCTACAAAAACGGTTTCCCCCAATGAATTTAATAAAACTTATAATCATCTAAAAAGGCAACTAAACCTATATATATCTAGTACTCTAGACAAAGGAGAGCACAGGAGCAATCTATGAATCCTGACGCCGCACAACCTCAATTCGATCGAGTAGCTAGTCTCTTTGTCGTTGGATTCTCACGGTCGACCGATCAGTGGCCGGCCGGCCGGTACCAACTTCTTCCTCTCATCGATCCTACGCTATCTGGCCTAGCTAGCTCCTCGACACGTTTGGCCTCCTTCACTTGCCTAGTAGATTCTAGCTTTCCCAGAATTCCTCTCCTTAATCGACACAAGCTTACATAAATCTGCAATAATCTAACGCGCCATCATGTCACATCGTACGTGCAACAATTCATCAATCTTAGCCAGCTTAATCGACACAAACTTACATAATTGGCGCACAAGGTAAGGATTGCGCGTTTCAGATCTTGGATTGAGATGGTAACTCTTATATATAACCATGGCGTAGGAGCTTCGCTTTCCCAGATAATCAATCCGATCCAGATCCCTGTAATTCATCGTAAATCAGTTGAGTGACCATTCTCTGAACTATCCAAGCTCGTCCGCTGCCCCCATATCGTCCCATGGATGTCTATAAAGTTGGAGAGTGCGCGCGAGGAAAATAAGCGTCTCCACCCCGACTTCATCAACTAGACCTTCCCGTGACATTGGCCGGATTTGCATCACCTCGCCGAGTAGTGTCAGATATATTCGGATCACTCGAAGCGCAAAGATGTAAGGACTGGATCGTGGCATCTATCACACACAACTAACCTCACTAGCTCTTCAATTGGCGCCGTAAAGTCAAGATACCATCTATGTGTTTTTCCATCTGTGATTGTTCATCATAACCTGTCTAGGTAGAGAAATTTAATTATGCACAGTACTATTTTACTAACAAATATTAGGACAAAATTATTGAAAGAATCATTTTTCCTGCGGAAAAAAGATTATTAAGTGGAATACATATGAACACAATTATATCAATACATGATTTATACCAATTTTTCATACATATAATTTCTATTTACTAAAGTATAATTCTAACTAGTATATTATACATCACTTAGTTCGCACAATCAACCAAAAAAATATCACCAAATATTGATTGTTATTTGTTATATACTCCCAACATCTACAGTCTAAAATATACCGCAATGCGATAAATTCAAAATGTATTAGTATAAATGGTTGCACTAGTTTTTATTTTTAATATATTGCCACTTAAAGATTTTAACCCTTTTAAAAGTTAGTACAATAAAAATGAACAAGATCACATGCCTTAGCGAGTGATATGTGACATTTTCTTATGTATAATATCTTCTCTCTCCTTCTTTCACTTTCCGTGGATGTCTTAGGTACATTTTAATTGATTGATCTCTAAAGTATCGATCTAAATGATATCTGTTTAGTGGTCTCTAGTATATGTTAGATACATAAAAATAAATTTTGATAATATATTAGGTGTTTACGAGGTGCTTTTCATAATCATTGGGATAGTGTTTTACTGTTTTTTCTACTTGTGGTCGAATGTGTCTTGCAGGTTCCAAAGGATTCAATTAATTGACAAGGTGTGTGCTTGTTACTGAAGCTGGAACCAATAGGAGCTTCAAAACTGATGATATCAAAACAAGCGTCTCACCGTGGACACTGAGTGTCATCTATCAAGTATGTAGCTTACCTAGGCACACATGACGTCAAGGAACATAAGACGTGTTACAAATATGCCCTAGAGTAAATCAAGTAACATAGGTTACACATGATGTCAAGGAACATAAGACATGTTACAAATATCTTCTTAATTAATAGAAAGTGCCATATCAAAAAGAGTTAATTATCGTAAAAGCAACGTGGATCTCAAGTACAAAGGAAAGGGTAAAGAGGGTGATGGTGGGCTGTTTTGAAGAGCGGAAGAAACGGAAAGACCCGGCATGTTTTAGCTCAGAAGAACAAAGCATGTTTTTAATCCTTTATGCGCAAAAGGTAAATGAAACCAACACCAAAAAAGCAAGCGAAAAAGAAAAGTAACAATTCTACAAGGCATGCACCTGGTGAGTGATGACCAACATGAGTAATGGAGTAGGAATGAGCTTATGTAGTCCATCTAATACGTCTTATATTGCAGAACGGAGGTAGTGTACATATGTGTGAAACCCCTAGGATCAGGGCTAGACAAATCACAGACCTTAGTCTGACATAAGCCTAACCTAGAGCTCGAGGATATCCAGTGAAGAATCAAGTAACACAATAGTGACCCTACGACATAAAAATTATTACAACAAACTCATAACTAAGCAGAGAACCAAATTATTACAAAAAGAGATCACTGACCACAAACATCAAACAACGAAAGGAAAATTATGTTATTAAGTATAGCAGACTTAACAAATGGCCTAAGAGGTCTAAAGCATAACGATGATGTCCCGACCCATAGACTCCAGGATGCCGGCCGGTAACCCCAAGCTACTCGTCGGTGTCGATGTCATACAGAACTCATCTTTAGGGAACACTTACTTTGCTATAAAAGTATCAACAAATCAAGGGTGAGTACAATGTACCTCTCAAGACTTATGGCTGGTGGGGTTATTTTGCATAAAGCTTTTATCTATAAACAAGAGGGAGTAGAAGCTCGTCTAATCATAATATTTTAAAAGGGGATAAGAGAGTGACATCTCCAAAGTATTGATCATCATCTTTTGATATCCACCAAATAATCCTCAGAACCTCTCAACTAGGATCACCCCCTCGTACCCATGAGGAAGCACATCCTTAACAAACCTTAGTTGCCAAGTTTTACGATTAGGTTAATATTCTCTATGATCATAGAATCTGGTCACCAAGCGTTCATAACCGTGAACACAACTTTTCGAAAAGATTTAACTCTGTAGGGGTGTACAACTTTACTCACACGTACTAACCGACTCTTAATGCCACTAGATTAGCCCTCTTCCTTGGAAGGTCGGCAGAGGGTGGTTAGACATGACCTTTACCTTACTTTCGTCGGGACCATGAGTCACGCTCTAAGGATGGTTCCGCCGTAACGGGTAAAATCCCGAAGCCGGTCCCTAGAGATGTGAGGCGAGGGTGGTTTACCAGGGGATCAATCCACCCCAAGTAACCCCGGCCATGCTTACCTACCTGTTATGATGCACCTCCTTCACTGCCTTCGAGAAGACCATAATATATATGTTGAATGGAATGCCCGAACTATGTGACTCATAGAATCTACTAGGAAAGTTCGTTAGTTGAGGAGGTCCCCATAAACCCTAGTGTGGATGTACGCTCGTCTTGGTTCCAAAGGTAGGAACTGGGGTCCTAGTGGTGGCGAGCATGGGACTATAAAAACCACATCCCACTGTTGCCTCCCATACAAGCCTTAGCATGTTTAACCTCATATCACCTTCATAGCTTGTTCTACTGTCATACTAGATTCTTTGCATTTGATACATCATCTGCATGAACCAACACTGACAGCTAAGCATGGCTAAGCAGGACACAGATATAAGCTCTAGCGGTGCACACAAGCCAAACCTAGTTATGCTAGGAGTAGTGGATCATGTAATATAAGCTCAAAGGGAGTAATGCAACAGATAGGATACTGTATCTATCGATAAAAGACCACCGTAGAATCATACGTATCATGGCAAGAATTGAAATACTTTGAAAGCATGGGATTATATAATGGTGGGGCTATGCTTGCCTTGGCCCGTTCATAAAAATAACATATCTTCATAAACCTTGTACTTGACTTCATTACAGTTGGTCAAGTATTGATCTTCGATCTCCGATGGTGTTGATCGCTGTCTTTGATCTCGGAAAATATCGCATTCTACCCGGAAGAAGCAAAACACCGGAAAGAGAGGAAACAATCAACACATGACATCGATGCAATGATCAAGCAAGTATCATGATATGACAAGTTAAACAATATTGAAATGAAACTCTAAGGCATGTTTGACCATTTTAAATAGGGTCCGAGAGGTCTAAACCCTAAAATAGGGAAACCTCGAAATAACCTATAGGGATTCATTTTGTTCTTCCAATGAACTTGTTAGTTGAAGTTGCTAAACAATGCATGAATTTGATACTAAAAGTTAGATCTCATTTTTCTGAGCATTTTGATATATTATACATTTTTTCTGACTTATAGATTAAAAGTTATTTAATTTACAAGATTAATACATTTCCTGAAAATAAAACAAAACTAGAAACTACTTTTTACACCGGGGCTACTGCTAGCCGCAGAGGCTGACAAAAGGGGCCTGGGCCACCTTAGACTCCACGTTTGTAGGATGGGACCCACCAAGGTTGACTGGGCTGACTAGAGCGTTGCTGACGTCACAATGACGTTAGCATGACATCAACACGATGGTGAGCCGCGGATGGTTAACAGGGACGACGTAAGAGAGCGAGCATGACAACATGGGCTAGCACGTCCGACGCGCGAGGCTGCGGGGAGCCAAAAGGTGGCGGCACCACTGCCTGAAGGTGGCCAGAGCGACACCATCATCCATGTCCTGCGGCGGCACACAGGGAACCACGGGGAACTACGACGACCCGAGGCTACGGAGCGAGAGGAAGAGGGTGGAGAGGACGGAGAGGTTCGCCTGCTCACCAGAAACGTGTGGATGGTGTCGGCAAGTCCCGATGAGCTCTGTATCGACGGGGAGCGGCGATGGCCAGAGTTGGGGAATATGAGGCCAATCTCTCGATTTACAACGCCTGGCTTAGATTCCATTTGCGGGAAGGCTCCAGACGGCGAGGCGGTGACACGAGCTTGCTTGGCGGGGCTCGGGACAACGCGGAGTGGTGGGGCTCGTCGGCAGCTGAGAGGCTAGGGTTTAGGGCTCTGCGTGGTCGAGCGCTAGAGAGCGAGAGGGGCCGAGAGAAGAGGATAGGGACAGAGGCGAGATGTGCGGTTCTCTGGCATAGTCATCCGATCCCGGGGCGGCGACGGAGACGTGGAGGACGACGAACCCGGCGTTGGCACACAGCTGCCTCTTCGCTCGTCCTTCTGGCTCAAGGAAGAAGAAAAGGAAAAGAGGCGAAGTGGTATGGGCCTAGGGCTGGGCTGGTTTGGGCCAGGAGCAGACTGCGGAAAAGTTTGAGGAGGGACTGGGCCGGCCTGGTTGCTGCTGGCTCTACCTTTTTGTTTGGTAGAACCTTTTTTCATTTTATTTCTCACTTTTATCTTTTATAAAACCATTTAAAAAATATCAGAAGGTTTTGTAACCATTTAAAATACTTTGGTGCCCTTATAACTAACCGTGTATGCCCTTGAAACTGTACATGTCCAATGTTGGAACAGACGCGGGGTTTGGAAGCTAGTACTACCTGAATTGCATGCACAGATCTAGAACCGCAAAAAGCGTTTTTGTAGCATACCATGTCCTTTCCGTTGGCTGGCCTACAAGTGGGCCCATGCATCTTGCCTTTGATCGACCATCCTAGCTGTGTACTCGTGCATGTCCGTAGATGTTGAGCTTTATACCATAAAACATTAACACTACTTGTCGGTCTGGTAAGTACAGTAGTAGTTTAATCGGGAACAAGAATTACGACGACACAGTGATAAAAGTATCGGTCGATGTCTCTGTACGTACGCACTGTCAAAACGTACGTGCGTAAGATGGTCAAACCAAACCATCAAACGTGACATCCAAACCCTCTCTCGCCATCGATGGCCTTCGGGCCTTGAGGTGTGGTGGACGATGATTTCTCTCTTCAGCGGGAGCCTTACGTTTGTTTATTAGTTTTTTACAATGTCTTCTTATGATGTTGAGGCGGTGGATAAAATCTTTCCAGCTTTAGTGCTGACGAAGGAGTAAGAGACGGTTTTCCTGAGGTCGTGAGCGACCACAATGTGCACCAGCGAAGGCAAGAACAGCTTCGACCTCGGGGCGACCAGAGCACATACCAGGGAGTTGAAGTTTTCCGGTGTAAACTGGAGGAAGGCGTCGCCGGGGGTCTCGAACGGACGCGGCAGGTCCTTCGGGTCCAGTTGGAGCATCCATGGAGGTGGCGGAGCAAGGAAGCCCTACTTTGCCAGCGTCGGCCCGTCAGCTTCCGCGAAGAGCCCGACCAGAGCAGCCGCAACACGCCCAGAGTCCACGACGGGAGGGTTTTGGTGGCTACTCCTAGGTTCAGAGAGGTGGCCGTCGACCACCAGAGTGGAGGCCGCCGGTGGGAGGGGCGTGTCGCCCACGGGCTCGCGAGAGCCTTCACTCATGGCATGAGATGGAAAAGCTGAATGTTCTGTACAATGTCTTCTTAGAATGTTGAGGTGGTGGATAAGATCTTTCCAACTTTAGTTCCGCTCCGGTTTTGCATCTAGCGTCCACGGAGGATGCGTAGAGTCGTGTGTCCGCCGAATTTTTTGAAATCCATTCGTTCTTCGTGTTTGTTGCAGTGATTTCAGGTCAGTCTCTTTCGATTTACGATTGACCTCATTAGCAATGATTGCTGCTCTGGTGTGCTGGTTATTTGTAATCTTAGCTCGACGACTTCCGTATGTTGTTATAACAATAATCTCTACTACGACAAGCTTTGTTCGGCTCCGGTGATAGAGGAGCGATAGAGATAGTGATTGTAGTCGTCTTTAGGTGGTCCAGTGAATTATTTATAATTTTTATTATTTTAAACCTTTTATACTGTTCTTGATGATATTTAATAGGTGGGTGGAATTTCGAAAGAAAAACATACGTACTTGGGAAGATGCGAGACATATCAACGGACATAGATTAATTTGGAGGGTACGTGTTATTTTGTTTTGGTAGCTAGCTAGTCCAATCACAATCGCAGTGATCTGGAAAGGAATCGATAATTGTGATGTCGCTAGCTCCGTGTGTCCATCGTCACCTAACACATGCATAAGCGCCCGATGACCAATGAGACCAGCATCAACACATCGATCATGCATGATACTGATGATCAAGCTATAGCTACCTCATCTCATCTAGCTGGGCGGCCGGGTCCTGGGCTAGCTACCTTACAAAAACAAAAAAAGGGAAATCTCGATCCTTGCTGGTTATTGGACGATCTGGATCAACCATGTTCGTACATTGCTTCCCCTGTGTGTGAATGGAATATTACATTGATACTCTCCCAATTTCTATACACATGGACACTTCATATATATTTCGCTCTCTCTCTTTCTTTTAACCGGGAGATGCCCCGAAGGGCCTAGATATTGACTTTCATTAAAAGGGCGTCGTTGCAAATTACAACAGGGTCCCTAACCAAGTAATGAATCGCAACGTGAACCTTGTACTTTGCGAAAAGGACCCTACAACAAAATGGGGAAACACAATCGAGTCCTTTGCCACCACCGTAGAACTAAGAAAAACATAGGCGACCTTATCTTACAGCGCCGGGGACAACACCACTTGGTCTGGATGAGAAGCGTAGCATCGTTGCCTCGCATCCTCCACATGGCATTCTCATGGAGGTTGAGCAAGCACCAACACCACCAGCTGGCAACAAGAAGCTACCATTCGGCCATCTGAGTCGGTGGTCAATCAAGGACCACCGATATTGGATATCATCTTGCAGTATCTCAAACCCCCACCATCGCCTAGAACCATCCTCAGCATCAGATCATGCCCACCCCTCTCCGCCACCATGTCGAGCAGGAAAAGGAGCACAAGCCATACCTCTTAATCGACCCCGAGAAGCACCACGAACCACGAGTTTATTCGTGCACATCCCTTCTGATTTGCTTCCTCACCACATCCTCCACAATAGATGCTCGCAGTGAAGATGAAAAATGGGGGCCGATGTCGCCTTATTGTGAGATATGTCTTGGAGCATCCGCAATCGCCTGAGACCACTCCATCCACTAGATAAGCTCAGCAACGAGGAAATGAACAAGAGCGCGACAGATCTGGCCATGAATAGCCGGCGACCTACTCCCATATGCCACGGAGGGACAAGCCAACCTAGAACTAATACTGTATAGGGGAAGAGGCCAACCATCTCTCCCCAACATCTCCGGCTGGCGACGGCGACATAGTGGAGGGGGGAGCAGTCGTGGCCCGACAGTGGACTCTCCTAGCACGAGTGGAGAGAGAGAAGAGAACATTTTGTTCTTAATTTTTACTATCAATTTGACCAACAAAATAAGACTTATCAATGGAACTTTTTTTGCGTGGGGATCCAGTATAGTATATTTTGTGTGCCATATACGTCACGGTTTGTTGATAACGTAACGGTAAAAGTTAGAATCAAAATACAAAGTGGGCATGTATACATAGAAATGTGTAGGGAGGGAGTATTCATTTAGCATATTAATTAAACTTAGCCCATTCACTCAACCCAATTCGTGCATACAATATGTATGTTAACTTTATCTTTGAAATATAATCAAAACCAAAGCCAACCAACACATGGGTCCGGCAAGGAGACAGAGTAAACAGGATGTAAGATGGAATTTTCTTGTGCAGAGCTGTCTATGGTTGGTACGGTGCTACATCCATACACAGCGTCAGCTGCTGCCAAGCTGTTGGGTTTCCTGGGTGCTTGCTGCCTGCACTACACACAACTATAAAATACAGATATAGATATGTTTATTGTTACTCCTGTTCTTAGAGTAAAAAAGAGGCAGCAAGATATATATACATACATGCTAGCAGTGAGACGGTGCATAAGTGGAGTAACTAATAGGTACTCTCTCCATCCAAATTAATGTTCACACATTTGTCTAGATTCGGATATATCTAGTCATGTTTTATGCTAGATCATCCGAATCTATCCAAATCTGAAAACATTAATTTGGATTGGAAGGAGTATATAATTTGATTTGGAATTTAGGCGGTGTCCTTTATTTGTGGTGCCACATGCATGTGTGGACGCATGGCAACAAAAATGTTGGACACTTTGGTCGTAGAGGGCTGTAACGTCAAAGTTGCCAGCATCGTGTAATGCACGCATCAAAGTCGGGACATATGCATATGCATAGGAACAATATATAGGGGTAGAAAAGCCAGGAAAAGTGGGTGTGTCGCATGCATGCACAAGCTTCCATCCGCCAGGTGTATCGTACTACTGGTCGGATGTGATTCAGATCCCAAACACGCATGCATGCTGTACCTTACCTAGCTAACTACCTATGCTACACCTATTATCTACTCCTTCTAATCGGATACTAGAATTTTTTACCGTAGGATTTCGAAAGGAAAGTCCGCTATGTGTGTCCGCTATGCTTTGATATGCATAACTTATATTGTTGTTATTAATTCACCAAAGGATGCTAACCAATAATTGTTGTCCTCGAACAAGTGTATGCGATGTGGATAAATTGACAAATGTTGGAATATGTGACACACATTTGACCACCAAAACATCAGTAAGACAACAATAACAATGATTCATTGACATGATCTACGTGGACACATTCTATACTCTGGATTCCCATATATTTTTATACCCAACATATACTAGAAATGACTATTAAGATATTTTTAGACATTGCTTTAGTGCTTTACATATATGTAACAAGACAAATATATACGTGAGAGAGAGAGAGACTATACTTCATGCAAGTGTAACAATTAGTTCTCAAATGCATGTGATTTTGTGTTTTTTTTATTTTTCTTACCTTCAAAATATTCTCTTATTGGTATTTAATGGTATTTATAATAAAAAGGATAAATCCAACGCGATCATTGTAAAATACAATATACATTTACCACATCAAAATATACTTTTTAAATACAGATGTTAAGAGTGTTTAAGCAACATTCATAATTAAGATTTAAGCAACATTCATAATTATCGCTAACTCAAAAATATGCATGGTGTTTTTATAATTATTTTAAATTATTGTAAAAAGGTAGAAAAATCCCTACAACGATGCGACCGAAGAGTGATGTCGTCCATAGTTTTGGAAATAGTTACATAAGAGGATTGATCAATGTTTCTAAATACCATACTGTTTCTTGCGTCCCAAATTTTGCAAAGAATGACGAGAGCGATAGACGGCCAGACAGAGCAGTGAAGCCCACTAGGAATCAGAGTAGTCCAGAAGTTAGAGAAGTCCTGGAAGGCCAACTGAGGGAAGGCGAATACTGGTGGTGGGAAATGCGTTGTCTCCCTAACAGAGATAGCCCACTTTCATATTCCCTTCTGTCGGTGCTCTAATTGCCACTCCGAGTTCGACGTGTTTAGTCTGGTAATGCGTGATGAATTTTCGGCCAAATCCAGCGGAAATACGGGTGGGGGGGGGGCACTGGGAGAAAATCCTTTGTAGGTGGCCAAACACATATTTGTGAATATAACTCATCTATAGTGTTTCCCATAATTTTTGCATTCTAGCTGCGGGCAGAACTCAAATATGTGGTGCTATAAAATGTATCGAAGACAAGAATTAGTTGGTTAATCTTAGTGACTTGTGTCTACAGTGCGTTGCCACCGTGGTAGGTGGGAACCTAGCTAGACATATATCTATTTCTTGGTAACATGGGTATGATTACTCGGATACTTATGATTCGCTACCCTATATTGGATAAAAGGCTTACGGCTCGTGAAGGTTTCAGATGACAGTCCAAAAAAGCAACTGTCAAAGGCTTTGACTGTATTAGAAAAGAGACTATGAACCGACATTGAGTCGGTATTGTAATTATGTGTGTATGAAACCTATCCGCATACAGCTTTGAGAACCAGCCTATTATATATAGGACGGTAGAAGCCCAAGCGAGGGTACCGAAATCTAAAAGACAACTTGTAATAGCGTGATTTTCCTAATATTCAGGCAACTTTGACTTTATTGTTTTCCTAACATCCGACAAAATCCCCAGCGTTCTCTTTTCCGTAAAATCCTAAGTCCATCATCATGAACATTGCTGAGGTTACCCCTCGTCACTTGGAGTCACTGAATTATGTATGGTGGGCGGAGGCCTGCTGAGATGAGGTGGTGGATGGTGCAAGATCCTAGCTAGCTAAGATAGGAAGCTACTAGGATGTATAGAGAATGAGATACTTGTTATATGTTGATCCAAATTCTATAAAGTAAAGGCCAACTTCCGACGGAGCGGAGCGAGACCCGTCGCCAGAGGCTTGGGCCGATACAGATCGTTGATGACCTAGGTTACCACCACTATATATACCTCTTGTAAGCCGACAACTGGGATAAGTTGCATCTATGAAATCCCCGACGTTGTGTAAACACTCCCCGTTATAGTGAAGTTTTGCTGGCTGGCGCTCGTGGTTTTTTCCCTTCTCTTTGCTAGAGAGGGTTTTCCACGTTAAATCTGTGTCCCCCTTGCTGTGATTTCGTTTTCGTTCTTCATTATTTGATTGTCGCAAAGCTAACAAGTGGTATCAGAGCCCCAGGTTCTAATCTACGGTTTGCGACATGTCGTCATTGAAGTTCGATCTACTGCAGCTGGACTACTCCACAAGATTCTGCTTGTGGCAGGTGAAGATGCGGGCAATTCTCGCCCAAACTTTAGATCTAGATGAAGCGCTGGAAGGATTCGGGAAAGATGATGCTAATAGTTGGTCTGACGAAGAGAAGCGGAAGGACCGTAAGGATTTGTCTATGATTTAACTTCATCTGTCCAATAATATTTTGCAAGAAGTTTTGGCAGAGAAATCTGCTGCTGCTCTTTGTCTGAAACTGGAATCGATCTGCATGTCAAAGGATCTAACCAGTAAGATGCATGTGAAGATGAAGTTGTTCTCGCATAGATTGCAGTAAGATGGATCGGTAATGAATCACTTATCTCTTTTTAGAGAGATTATTTCTGATTTGCAATCTATGGAAGTAAAATATGATGATGAGGATTTAGCTCTATTACTCTTATGCTCGCTGCCTAGTTCTTATACACACTTTCGTGATACAATATTGTTGAGCCGTGATAAAATAACCCTTGATGAAGTACAAGAGGCCCTCAAATAGAGGAAAAAGATGAAAACTATGGTGCATGCAGATGGGGCGTCATCCAAGGCTGAAGCTCTGCAGGTTCGTGGCAGGACCGAGCAGAGATCTAACAACTATGACAACCGAGATAAGAGCAAAGACGGGAGAAGTCGTTCGAAGTCCAAGGGAAAGGACAAGTTCTACAGGTATTGTAAGAAATCTAATCATGTTATTTATGATTGTTGAAAGCTGCAGAACAAGGAGAAAAGGAACGATACTTACCAACCGAAAGATAAGGATCAAGGTACTGGTAAGGCTGCTGTTGTTTCTGATGATAGTTCTGATGGTGAATGTTTAGCCGTTTTTGCTACTTGTGCTTCTCGTGATGATGGATGGATACTTGATACTGCATGTTCGTTTCATATTTGCTGTAACAAAGATTGGTTCAGTTCATATGAGTCTGTGCAGACTAGAGATTTTGTACGTGTGGGGAATGACAACCCTTGCCATATTGTCGGAGTTGGATCTGTTAAGATCAGGACACATGATGGCGTGACACGTACGTTGAATGAGGTAAAGCACATACACAAGCATGGCCAGAAATCTGATCTCCCTGACTACTATGGACGTGGATGGATACAAGTACGCCGGTGGGCGTAGGTTGTTGAAGGTATCAAAAGGTTCTCTTATTCACATGATATGTGATATGAATTCTTCTAAGTTATATGTTCTTAGAGGTAGCACTTTCCCTGGTATTGCTGCTGTTGTTATTTCTAATGATTCTGATGATTGTGGTAAAACAAATCTGTGGCATATGCATCTTGGGCATATGAGCGAACATGGCATGGCAGAGTTGGTTAAGAGAGAACTGATTGATGGTTGTAACTTGGGTAAGTTTGAGTTCTGTGAGCATTGAGTTTTTGGTAAGCATAAAAGAGTTAAATTCAATGCTTCTGTTCACACCACCAAAGACATTTTAGATTATGTGCATGCTGATGTATGGGAGCCTTCCCGTAAGACATCTATTGGTGGTGCTAATTACATGCTTACTATTATTAACGACTACTCAAGAAAAGTGTGGCCATATTTTCTGAAACATAAATCTGATGTTTTTGATGCTTTTAAGAAGTGGAAAGTTATGGTAGAAAAACAAACTGAAAAGAAGGTAAAGGTACTACGTACTGACAATGGTATGGAATTCTGTTCTAATGAGTTTGAGGAGTTTTGCAGTAATGATGGTATGATTAGACACCACACCATCCCTTACGCTCCTCAGCAGAATGGCATGGCTGAGCGCATGAACAGAACCATCATCTCGAGGGCTCGCTGTATGTTGTCCAATGCAGGTATGCATAGACATTTCAGGGCTGATGCAGCCAACACATCATGCTACCTCATCAACAGGTCACCTTCTATTCCACTTGAGAAGAAAACTCCTATTGAGGTATGGTCAGGTTCGCCTACTGATTATTCACAGTTGAGAGTTTTTGGTTGCACTGCATATGCTCACGTTAATAATGGAAAGTTAGAGCCTAGAGCTGTTAAGTGCATGTTCCTTGGTTATGGTTCAGGAGTTAAGGCATATAAACTATGGAATCCTGAAACTAAAAAGATTTTGTTGAGTAGGAATGTTGTTTTCAATTAATCCATTATGTATCATGACAGCTTGCCATCAGATCCCACTCCTATTGCTATTAGAGAGGACGGAGTTAGTGTGCAGGTGGAGCACCTGCAGAAAACTGTTGATAATAATGTTGTTGTTGATGATACTCATGAGGAAAATATTGATGATGATGTTGTTCAGCACTCACCTACTGTTTTGCAGCATCCACAGGAATCTATTGCTGCTGATAGACCGAGGCGTAACATAGTTCCACCTTGTCGTTTAATTGAAGAGTGTAATCTTGCTCGCTGAATAGGTGGAGCATGATACTGAACCTGCTACATACAATGAGGCTGTTGCATCCATTGAGCGTGAGAAGTGGGTTTCTGCTATGCAAGAAGAGATGCAATCGCTTGATAAGAATGGCACATGGGAAGTTGTGCGATTGCCTAAACAGAAGAAGGCCGTCCGCTGTAAGTGGGTATATACAAGAGAAAGGAAGGTTTGTCTCCTAATGAGCCTCCAAGGTTTAAGGCAAGGTTAGTAGCAAAAGGTTTCAGCCAGATTTCAGGTATTGATTATAATGATGTTTTCTCTCCGATTGTGAAGCATAGTTCTATTCGTGCTTTCTTTGTTATTGTTGCTATGCATGATCTTGAGCTTGAGCAGCTAGATGTAAAGACTGCTTTTCTGCATGGTGAAGTGGAGGAGATTTACATGGACCAACCTGAAGGGTTCATAGTTCCTGGAAAAGAGGATTTTGTGTGCAAATTGAAGAGGTCGCTTTATGGTTTTAAGCAATCTCCAAGACAGTGGTACAAAAGGTTTGATTCATTTATGATCTCACAAAGTTTTAAGAGACCTTAGTTTGATAGCTGTGTTTATATAAAGTTTGTTAATGGATCACCTATTTACTTGCTGTTATATATTGATGATATGTTAATTGTTGCCAAGAGCATGGAAGAAATCACTACTTTGAAGGCATACTTAAGTAGTGAATTTGAGATGAAAGATCCTGGTGCTTCTAAGAAAATCCTAGGTATGGAAATTAAACGGGACAGAAGATCTAGGTTGTTGTTTCTTAGTCAGCAAAGTTACGTTGAGAAATTTCTTCAATATTTTAATATGCATGATGCAAAGTCAGTTAGTACTCCTGTTGCTCCTCACTTTAAATTGTCAGCATTGCAATGTCCTAGTTCTGATGAAGATATTGAGTACATGTCTCGAGTTCCTTATTCTAGTGCTGTTGGTTCCTTGATGTAGGCCATGGTTTGTTCTTGGCCTAATTTATCATATGCTATGAGTTTGCTGAGTCATTATATGGCTAATCCTGATAAAGAACATTGTAAAGTTGTTCAGTGTATTTTCAGGTACATCCGTGGCACATCCAATGCTTGCTTGAAGTTTGGCAAGACTGATGAGGGACTCGCAGGCTATGTGGATTTAGATTTTGCTGCCGACTTGGATAAGAGGAGGCCCCTCACAGTTTATGTGTTCACGGTAGGTGGATGTGCCGTGAGTTGAAAGGCAACGCTGCAACCAGTTGTTGCTTTATCTACAACCGAAGCAGAATATATGGCTGTTGCTGAAGCTTGCAAAGAGTTAGTTTGGTTAAAAGGTTTGTATGCTGAGCTTTGTCAGGATGATTCTTGCATTAACCTGTTCTGTGACAGTCAAAGTGCTATTTATCTTACTAAGGATTAGATGTTCCATGAGAGAACAAAGCACATTGATATCAAGTACCATTATGGTCGTGACATTATTGCACAAGGTACACTAAAGGTATGCAAGATAAGCACTCATGATAATCCTGCTGATATGATGACAAAGCCTGTTCCTGTTGTTAAGTTTGAACTATGCTCAAGCTTAGTTGGTATAACTACTTAGCCCAAGTGGCCGTTGGCGCCGAAAGTGTTTTCTTTGTTTGTTCAGAAAGATGATTACTGTTGATGCTACAAGAAGGAATTTGTCTCAATGTGGAGTTTGTTATATGTTGATCCAAGTGATCTGGTCGCTACGTAAGAACACAAGTATGCGAACCTTTTTCGAGACTGCAAGTATATAGGAACCTTAACCGGCAAGGACTATACATACATACATACATACATACATGCGTGACTGGTCCCTGAAAAGATTTCTGTAGGCAAGATGTCGGATCGAATCGATGGATGGAGTACGTTGCCAGCGCACACCTATGTAGACATAGATGAGAGAAAGGACAGCACAGCTAGGCTGGCAGGTGAGTGAGTGAGTGAGTGAGTGCACGTGTGGGTACGTACTACAACGTGTGATCACAAGTTAGTATATATCGGAGCGGCCGTGTGCTGGTGGTGGTGAAATTCCCTCTGCTGGTTTGGTTTTTAACCCCCCACACGCGCACGTCAGGCCAGCAGCTATAGCTCTATTTATACAGACCCAATTTCACCTCCTCCTCCTCCTCCTCATCTCTCTACTCTTTCCAAAGATCGCTCGCTCGCTCGCAGATGGCGGCCATGCTCTCCACAGGCTTTCTTGAACTGTCAACTCGCGCGCTGCCTCCTCTGGCCTTTGCTTATCCTTCCCAAATCTCTCTTGATTATTTCGGTTCGATCTGAGATCCTTTGCCTTGCCTTGCCCTGTTGATGGTTCAAGAAAGTCCTTGGAAAACATGCCCCGCATCTCCCCTCCCTGCTCCCTCCTTCCTTCCCACATATACAATTCCGTGGATATGATCCTCCATCGATCTGCTGCAGGTACCATCTGCTGCTAGTACGTCGGATCTATCATCGATCCGATGCATACGGAATTCTGGTACGTACGTAATACTCTAACCGCCAATTTTCTCTCTTTGATTTCACTTCGATCATGTGTGATGACCGAGGATTGATTCAGGACTAATTATGGTCAGACGTTACTATCGCAGATTATAGTGTTCAGTCTTTTTTTTTTCTTCTTCTTTGCTGATGATGGACACAGGCCCCTTTATCATATGCATGAGCGCGCTCCAGATCTGCACATCTACCTGCTAGCTGAATTATTCTGCGTGATCTCCTCTTTTGGAGGTCTCTGTTGGAGATTTGCTTAACTATATTACTACAATTCTACTACTTTGACAAGTAATTAATACCTTCTTTACATATGTTTCTCTGGTGTGTGGATGAATATATATGGTTCCTGTTCAGATCTAGATCTCTATGCTTTCCTTTTTTACCGAAATAAGTTCCATTTTCCATGTCTACTCATTTTGATCATCTGAGGAATTTCTCCTTTTTACAGAGAGGTGCGTCGATACATTCTTGTCAACATTAGAGCCGACCACGCCTGTGCCAACATTACTTCATTAATTATGTTTTGCCATGACATGGATGGTGACACAATTCCTCTTATCGAGAATTATTACTTTTTGTTACAATTTGGGCATGTCTGTCTTCCCTCTCTTTTTAATTTCCCCTGAACAATCAATAAAACAATAATATATATCAAGAAAGTATGCATATGTGTCACTTTTACCAACCCTTTTTTTTAGTAACTGTGGTCCATTAATAATGGAACCCATCCCTTTTCTCTAAAGTTTTCTGGGTGTGGGAGCATCTCCACTAGTTGGACGTTCTCAGGCCGAAATCCGGAGCTAAAAATCGCCGGATGGATGTAACTTCCGGCCTGGTAATGGCCTAATGGCGATTTGACCACAGTTCGGCTCAAATTCACACTAACATAATTTTGAACATATAGTTCAGCGCGAGACGACGACGACGAGCTTGGCCACGAGACAGCGAACTTGGCGACAAGTTTGCCCACGAGACGGCAAACTTGGCGACGTCGACGAGCTTGGCGACGATAAGACCGTGCCGAGCTTCGCGCGCCATCGGTCAGCCGGCCAAGACCACGCTGAGCTCCTCCGGCCAGGCCCGCGTGTGGGGATAGGAGACAGAGAGAAGGTGGGGATGTGGGAGGAGAGAGAACGCTTTCCGCACTGATGTGTGGGCCACACAGCGAGATTTGCTACATCCGGCGTTCCCAAACCAAACCCAGTGAATCAACTGGGAACGCTAGAAGAAAAAAGGCCCAAATCTGGACAAAATCGGCGCCCTGGGAACTCGAGTGTGGCGAATTTCGTCCACCCGAATGGAAAAGTAGCCAAAAAGTGGTCTCGTGGAAACGCTAGTGGAGATATGCTTACCCTAACTATCAACAAGCAAACCATCATATCATTATAGATGTACCCAAATATACTGGCAGATTTACCCACATGTAAAACAAAGTGAGAGGTTTCTTACAACATTTCGCGGATGATGCAGAACATAGGTTGGGGTCGAAGGATATGCCAACACATGCCCACCTTCACTGTGGTCGAGGGAGATGCTAGCAAGACCACTGTCGCCGTGCTGGAGGGAGATGCTGGCAGGACCACCGTCGCCATGGTGGAGCGAGTAGCCCGGAGGATCGCCCTCTACGTGCTCGAGGGTGAAGCAAGTGCCCACTGACGCCGTGCTCATCGGCGAAGCCGGCAACACCATCCTCTTCGTGCTCAACTCAGAAGATTCAACTGACATAGCTGTATATTTGGTGGTAGACGAGGTCGAAGGGGGACTGGTGGTGGATTCGAATTTGTGGGCGGAACACTGCCGTCTCTGAATAGCGAGCGGAGTATGTGGGCCGTGACCTAATTTCTCCCGTCGTAAATTCACGGCCGCGCGAGCTCCCACCATCTCGCTATACCTGCACGAGTTCGGCCGCCGCGTTCCTAATATGCACGCGGTGAGGCTGGTTGTGGGAAAACATCCGATTGAGGGTTGCCCCCGGACGTGAGTATGAGGTGCTTTGAGGTTGGGACTGATGCCGGCCCAAAAGAAGATCCGGGCAACCAATCAGCCCGTTTACGTCGTCCACGGGTCTGTTTGAAGGGACCGCGGTATGCCGAAGTGTATGTGGGAAAAGATAGGTCGGTAGGTGGTGCCCATGCCTGTGGGTTTATCTCGGGGCAAAAGATTGGTTGCGTGCGTGTGCGGGCGTGGAGCAGTGGAATGGCAGCAGATGGTCGAGCGCATGAGCCAGCTTTAATTTGTTGACGTCTCGATCGTCCATGGCTGCTGTTGGTGATGGTGGGTGGGTACCGACCTGACCCGTCCCGTCCAACCAGCTATAGTTTCCCTACCTCCTCCTCTAGCTGGCTAGCTTATCTGACACTGTACTGTTCTACTGTACTCCTATACATAGTAGTAGTGTTGGGAAAGCAAGGAATGACACCAGAATATAGTACTATACTACTTGTCGCAGCTAGCTTACTGGCTCCATACATACTACATACTAGTACATGATACATGTATTATACTATTGATGTATATACATTATTCTTTATACATGCACTCAGCCAGCCCAGAATGAACCAGCGATGACTACTGTATATACGATACGACCATAGCGACAAAGCTGCAGTGTGTAGTAGTACTGTACTACATATGTAGATGGACACTAGTTCACTGACGGATCGCATCATTGCCTTGCTTGTTGCTATATCTGGGAAGCGTGATGGAATAATTGCGACAGTGATGTTGCCTCATTCGGAAACCCGACCACCGCACTCACTCCATATATATCTTGTCATGGCAGGCAGCAGGAGCTCACAGCAAAAGGTGGTTCCATCCACATCTCTCTCTCTCTCTGTGTCTGTGCAGAGGCAGTGCAGCTGGAGGGAGGGATGGACGCGTAGGAAGTGACACAAGCTAAGCTCTGCTGCGTCAGAATGTTTTGCTCTGCTTCTCTGCTCTGCTCTGCTGCGGCAGAAGCAGAATGTTTTGCTTTGCTTCCGCTGTCGGCCGATCGATCAGAGGCACTCAGAATGGTATTCCCTCCGTTCAGAAATATACTTTTGTGATTTGAATGTATCTAAAATGTAAAGATATCGTAGTGAATCTATACACTAAAAAGTGTCTATAAACATTCATTTCACAAATCTAAAATGTCTTATATTTCCGAACAGAGGGAGTAGATGGTAACATGCGCAAAGAGAATTCTCTTACTACCTTCGATTCAAATTATTCTTCTCATATTTGTCTAGATTCGGATATATCTAACATCTAAAATATGACTGGATACAACTGAATCTAGACAAATCTAAGAAATAATTTAGATCGGAGGGAGTAGTTGTTTTCTAGAAAACAGGCAACCACTCAATAAAACGTTTCTCAACAATATAACAGGGTAGAACAACACAGACCAAGCCCAAACGGGAAAAACAAGAAGAAAGAGAAGAAAATAAAGCCGACAACGGCGGAGCTACGAGAACGAGGGTAACTCGCCGCCGCTACGCTATCCGGAGAAGTACCACCACACGTATAACATTTCAAAGCGTCGCGTAGCAGCACCTACAAGAAGGAGAGTGACGACAAAGAACTGCTGCCCGGGGAGTTTCCCCCTTGTATGCCACAAGTCCTAGGGGTTTCTATGCTAGCTCTAACACTATAGTTGCGCGCGTATGCAGGATTAGATTCAGATGCTCATCTTCTGACGATGGTGATAAGCGATCTACCCTTGCGTGCATGCATGGGGCTGCAAGCTAAAACAGCTTGCTAAAAAAGGCTTAAATTATGGAACAATGTAGTATTATATTGTTCCATGCATGCATTAGGTTTGTTCAAAGTCTCAACTTAAAAAGTTTGATCAGTTATATATACATAAGAATATATTGCAATATCATATTATTTTTTTTTGAATTGCAAAACTTTGTAATAAAAAGGCTGTGTGCATCACTTGATGCAGAGGCAAGGGTTTCCCCCATTTCGAAGAAAAAAATGTTATTATAATCGTACTTTATCGTTTCAAAAAAATTAAAACAACACTAGACATATAATTATATTTAATATTATAGTATATATTTGGTGCCAACTAGTAGAACACAAGAGACTCATTTGACCACCCGAAGATCAGTAAAGGAGCATGCCAGTAATTTAGTGGCGTGGGCACCTTATACACCCTAGAATTGTGTGGTTCCTTATGCCGGAACCGTAGGCAAGATATCATTTTGACATAAGTGTTAAGGATCTCTACTTATGACATATACAAATTATACATAATAGATGCACACAAAGACACACATGTAGAGAGAAATATATATTATATACTTCACACAAGTGGCACAGATTAATCCGACGACGTGTGTGATTTTTTTCCCTTTTCTGTTTTGCTTGCCATTTGAATAAGTTGCTTAATAAAGATCTTCAAAAGTCCATGTATCCTAGATAAACAGAAGAAGCATAACCATTGTTATAAAATGAAATTTATATTTAACACACGTTGCAATGTATTTCTAAATTATAGACATCTGGCTGCCTAACAAAAAACCACACTCAATTTTTAGGGACATTACTGGTTAGTTAAGTGTGCTTTTTTATTGAAAACAATTATGAATAAGTATAAAATTTTAGTATAAAATTTACTTGTGCAGTCATATATAAAAAATGTTTGCGGAGACTGCAATAAGCAAAAAGATTACAATGGATGCCAAAACTGTGCGTAATAAAACATGTAGAATAATGTATGCATGATGTACCAATAGCAAGTAGACAGGAACACCAAAACAAAAGTGTCTCACAATAAGTAACTTGGAGTCCAGCGTTCACTTCATCGTCGTAGTGACCACCAAGCACGACAAAACCGATAACCTTGAGATGGCAGAGGCTCGAGCAAGGAGTACAAGGTGGGGGTGAAATAGACATATAGCTATAATATGCAATTTTGTATTGCTTTAATTATACTTATTTTTGTTTACGTGAAGTGCCAATTATCTTATCTACCGTAATGTATGCATGATACGCAAGGTATACCGAGTTGGTGTTGGCGTAGGCAGTAAAACAGAAAAATAAACCCCAAATAAGATCAAGACCGAAATTGAATAGACTGAGACCGATAAAAAATTGGGTAGCAAATATTATAGAACGAATTTTGTTCAACTAATTAGGTCGCTAGTTACCAGTAACCGAATGGACTGAGCTGACCAACCATTACGTCAGAGTGACCTAGTCACAAGGTCCTGGTTGGTTGCCCATCACTGAAGATTCATCTTACTCGACCGATCAAAATTTTGATTCGTTGAGTGTTTATTCGTGCCAATTTATATGAATGTATGAAGTGTATTCAATTCCTAAATTGCAAATGAAATGTGTTCAAACCCATTTGTTACCGTGTGACGGTCAAACACGATATCTTGTCGTGACAGAAGACCTAGGTGAGGTGCACCTAGGAAGGAGATCAGTGTAAACCGAATATTAGGTAGATATGAACTACCTTGATAGTTTCGGAGCCCCGTTATCAAGTGTATATATATTGTGTCTATGCCCATTGATGATTACAGAGAGGATCGGTCATAGACCGAGCTAGACAAGTATTACAACACGTTGCCGTGTAGGACTCTAGGCTATCGCTGACACCCTCCCTTAATCTCAAATTGGACAAGTTGAGATTATGTTTAAACTCTAAGCTTCTCGTAGGCAGCGGTTTTGTGAACCCATCAACAACTTGATCTTTGGAGGAAATGAACCAACTCTAAGCTTCTCGTAGGCAGCTCTCTAACAAAGTGAAAATCAATCTTGGTGTTCTTCGCTCTTGCATGAAAGACTAGATTGGATGATATGTATGTTGCTCCCAGATTATCACACCATCAACATGGTACATGAGTAAATTTAACTCCAAGTTCTTCAAGCAAGGACTAAATCCATATTACCTCAGCCGTGGCATTAGCTATTGACTTTTATTCTACTTATGTGCTAGACCTGGAAACCATAGCTTGCTTCT
Source organism: Avena insularis (assembly GCA_023614405.1). Classification (NCBI taxonomy): domain Eukaryota; kingdom Viridiplantae; phylum Streptophyta; class Magnoliopsida; order Poales; family Poaceae; genus Avena; species Avena insularis. Next base: position 105,595,425 of record CM042694.1, read on the forward strand.
TAGCACTTCATGAAGTCAGATTTCGTCCAAAGAACACAACAAAGCCTCCAATATAACTGTGATCATCTACACAACCATCTGAATCTGCATCTGAAAAAGTGGATCCATCTAGGAGACCGAAGAGATGAGAGCCATGGATCAGCGACAAGATTTGGGCACGCCACCTAGAGTAATTCCTGCGCGTGAGTTTGTCCAATGTCGGAAAACCGAGGTTGATCACCTGGGCACTTGATGAGGAAGCCATGGAGAGCATTGTCGCAGTAGAGCTTCGGTTTAGGTGGCTGTAGGGATGGTTTTAGAGTTTGGAGGCGATCCGTTTTGTCGGTGGAAGACCCAACCTGATACCATGTAAAATGAGGATACAATCATGTAGATATGAACTAATCGGATAGTTTTCGAGCCCCGTTATCGGGTATATATATATTGGGTAGATACTCGTCGATGATTACAGAGAGGACTGATCGTAGACTGTGCTAGACAATATTACAAAATGTTACCGTGTAGGACTGTAGGCTATCCCTGACACCCTCCCTTAATCACAAATTGGAGAAGTTGAGATTATGTTTAAACTCTTGTCGAGGCGTACAACTTTTCTTTTGGAGTCATCTTGATCTAGGCTATAGTGCGACTTAAAGAGCCATGATAAGGGTTGGCTAATCCAACCTGCCTCCTGAGATGCAACCTAAAGCTAAATATGGGCCCGTAAATGCGTCAAGACCACTTCATGTGGAAAACTGATCAATAAGGCAAACAAGCTTGCCTTTTGGAGCATCAGCATCCGAGATAGTATGCAACTTCCACAGCTAGCGCATTAACATGACAAAAGTGTCATCGGATTGATGACAAGTACGCCATGAGGGGGTCCTCGAGGCGTGCGGAAGAGAGGGGTGTGAGACGTTCGGTGTTCCGGTATGGTGAACACACAAGTTTACCGAGGTTTGAATCCGTCGGCTTTGGACGGATCCTACTCCTGCTAGCAATCCAGTAATATGGCAGAGCCGAAGTATGGGTTACAAGGGTTTGCCTGTGCGAGTTGAGATTGTAGACTATTGAGGTGTTGTCCTAAAGGCTCTCCCTAGGACGGCTTATATAGATATCCGGCCTAGGGTTTACAGGAGAGATCTGTCCAGCTACGACTAAGAGTTGGTTACAGAGTACATCTTGAACTACAAGTAACACTATGGGCCTAAGTCGGTAAGTCTTCTGGGCCTTCCCGTAGCCCGACTAGACTCCGTCTCTTCTCCCTGACTGGGCCGCCCGTGAAGCAAAGCTCTAACCCGAAGTGCGCCATCCTGGTCAGTGAGGAACTATGAGGATACCCGGAAAGCATATCCCCAACAGCAGCTGAAATGGATCGTATGGGCACCTAGAGGGGGGGGGGGTGAATAGGTGCTACACCAATTTTTAATTCTTTTTCAATTTTAGGCTTAGCACAAAGGTAAATTCTCTAGATAAACTAATGTGTGGAATTTCCCTATATGCAAACCTATCTACTAGCGAGTAAGGAGCGAGTGGAAGAGGAACCAGTGAATCGAAGAGAAGCACGCAGAGACACAGGATTTGTTTGACCATAGTTCCTTCCTTGTTAAGGGAAGTACGTCTGCGTTGGAGGGGTGGGCGGTACTAAGACCACCACGCCACAAAAGGCCTCACCCTGTTCTCTGATGGATCTCGCCACAATAGGCCTAATCCACCTTCCACTATAGGTACCCTTCCAGGCGGGCACCGGCGCCTTTACACAACTAGCGGGGCAACAACTCCACAACAACTTGGAGGCTCCCGAAGTGACAACAAGCTGCCACAAGAACAAAGTTGTCAAACACAATAACACGATCTAGGTATTAACAAGAATACTAGATCAGGGATTTCTCCAAGTGAATGGAGAGGAGTTGGAGCGCTTGATTCTTGATGTTGATGATGAACTTCTCCTCCTTCAATTCCACCAAAGATCAAGACCTTAGGGTGGTTGAAGTGGGAGATTGAGATTTAGAGCTCTTGCACAGGGTCTGGTCCAATTCGAAATGAATCAAGAAGTCTGGACGTTGGGAAAGAAGGGGTACTTATACCCCCTTCCAAAAACCAGCCGTTTCACACTTTGGGGGCCGGATTATCCGGCCCAAGTGAGGACCAGATTATCCGGTCCGGGGAAACTCTGCCCCAGACTCGGAATATCCGGAAGAAAATCCGCCCCCTCTCTGAGCGTCACGCCGAGCTTGCCCTTGATCAACTTCTAGGGCCCGGATTATCCGGCCCAAAGCGAAGGCCGGATTATCCGGCCTGGGGAAGAAAAACCGCCCTAGTTTGGATTTTCTGGAAGAAAATCCGACCGGATACCGAGCGACGCGCCTTGGCTCCTTTTGCTCGAAAACTGGGGGCCGGATTATCCGGCCCTTGCGAAACCCGGATTATCCGGCCTGGGGAGGAAAAGCCGCCGCAGTTCGGATTTTCCGGGAGAAAATCCGACTGGACACAGAGTGACGCGCCTTGGCTTCCTTGAGAGATGAGGTAGGCCGGATAATAAGGCCCTTGGAGGGGCGGATTATCCGGAGGGGCGGATTATCCGGCCCCCCTCAAAACTTCCTGCACACTTAGCACACATGAAAAGTCTCCATAGTATTGTTATCTAACACGCAAAACATAGGGAAACATGAAATGTTCTTTCAGTCTCCCCCTTTTTGGTGTTAGATGACAATACCAGGATTTGCAGGAGAAAGACACAAGACACACAGAGATAACTGTGAAAGGGACTCCCCCTCAATGTGTGCATAATAGAGTTTTGCATTGGAGTGCAAATGCACACAAATAGGTGAATCTATTCCATAGACAGACGGGCAAGAATACATACCACCGAAGTAGAGAATAGGCATCCTTGACATAAATCACAATTATTATTGGATAACCATTATGAGCGCGTGCCTTCCGTGATAAACCTCCAGCAACAGGATATGAATAGATATAACCATGAGCATAATCCATGATATGAAGTCCATAGGTATCATCCAGAACCCACATAAAGTCTCAACCACAAAACATAAACCACGAATATAAAAGTTCAACGCTAAATGGGCATAAGCAAGAAATAACGAATAAAAAGTGCAAGAGCTTATGCCCGACCCATGCAAATCCACGGACATCCTAATAGAACTACTTCTCCCCCTTTGGCATCGAGACACCAAAAAGGGAGAAGAGCGATGCTAGCGCCCCATGGGATCACTCATCATAGTCCTCGTCCTTGTCCTCGTCCTCATGCTCTTCCTCATCCTCATCTTCAAGCTCCTCAGTGTCACCTTCCTCATCATCAGCATCAGCAGCAGGCGCAGAGGGCTGGGGGAGAAGTGTTGCTCGTTATGAGCCCTTCCCCCCGAGCCCTGCCCTTTAAGATGAAATCCGCCAGGGCCGGATTATCCGGCCAACACTTGGGCCGGATTATCCGTCCTAAAATCTAGGACTCTATTATACACAGAACCAGGCCCGCGCATCCCCTAACAACACCCCCACAAGGTGTACAAGGGACTTGTGTGCTAGAATAGATGGCTTAGGGGTAGGGAAAGGCTTAGGATTAAGAGAGCCAAACTGAGATGGTACTAGACACTCAAAATTGCAAAATCCAAATCAGATAAAAGCCAAGATTGAGTGTGATTCCCATAAGAACAGGAGAGAGCAAATAACATCCAAAAAGATCCAATTCTCCTCAGGGGAGAGGGCGGTGGCCGAAGCCACCTTGTTGGAGTGTATGGTGTGACACCGCGAAGATATATCTTGGGTTCACGACCAATACTCATCAATAAGCTCACATATCACAACATGATATTAAGAGAAATGATATACTTGCTATTGGCATTATGGGGGGAGGGTTAGCCCAATAAGTTAGGACCACACTCCCCCTATATCCATTCCCACACCTAGACCAAACAAGGATTGAGACGTACGAGTGAGTGCATGGGTAATCAAGACAAACTCCCGGAATCAATGATATTTAGCTCATTCCTCAAATAGCAGAATCTTGCTTCATCAAGTGGCTTTGTAAAGATATCCGCCAGTTGGTTCTTCGTGCTCACAAAAGATAGATCAATATCGCCTCGAGCAACATGGTCACGAATAAAATGATTCTGAATCTCAATATGCTTCGTCCTTGTGTCTGAATCGGATTATGCAATTTTGATAGCACTTTCATTATCACATAAAAGAGACACTTTGTCACAATTGACACCGTATTCCTTTAAAGTTTGCCTCATCCACAATAATTGAGTACAAGCGCTGGCCGTAGCAACATATTCAGCTTCGGTGGTGGAGAGAGATATACAATTCTGCTTTTTGGAGGACCAACATACAAGAGATCTTCCCAAGAATTGACAAGCTCCAGAAGTTGACTTCCGATCATCCTTATCACCAGCCCAATCAGAGTCAGTATAACCACATAAAGAGAAATTGGAGCCCTTGGGATACCAGAGACCAAAGTTGGGGGAATGAACTAAATATCGAAAGATCCTCTTGACTGCCACTAAGTGGCTTTCTTTAGGAGCTGCTTGATACCTTGCACACACTCCCACACTCAACACAATATCGGGTATAGATGCGCAGAGGTAAAGAAGAGAGCCGATCATGGACCGGTATACCTTTTGGTCCACATCTTTACCATGAGGGTTGAGTTCGAGATGACACTTTGTTTGCATCGGAGTAGCGACACCATTTAGATCCATCATCTTGAATCTCTTGAGCATGTCTTGGAGGTACTTTGCTTGATTAATAAAGGTTCCTTCTCTTAGTTGCTTGATCTCGAATCCAAGAAAGAACCGTAATTCCCCCATCATAGACATCTCAAACCTGTCAGTCATAAGCTTTGAAAATTCATCGTTAAAAGCTTTGTTAGTAGAACCAAAAATGATATCGTCTACATATAGTTGGCATACGAAGAGCTCCCCCTTAACCTTCTTAGTAAAAAGAGTGGGGTCGATTTTCCCAACTTCGAAGCCACGATCTAACAAAAGCTCTTTAAGGTGCTCATACCACGCACGTGGGGCTTTTTTAAGGCCATAGAGTGCCTTACCGAGTTTGTAGACATGGTTCGGGAAGTTAGGATCCTCAAACCCCGGGGGTTACTTTACGTATACCAACTCATGTAGAGGACCGTTAAGGAAGGCACTCTTGACGTCCATTTGCTGCAACTTAAAATTGTTATGAGCAGCATAAGCAAGTAGGATACGGATGGACTCAAGGCGAGCCACAGGAGCATAAGTCTCGCCGAAGTCGATGCCCTCAACTTGTGAGTAACCTTGTGCCACAAGTCTTGCCTTGTTCCTCACAACAATGCCATTTTCATCCTGCTTGTTCTTGAAAATCCACTTGGTGCCGATAACATTGCGGCACTCTTTGGGTTTCTCTACTAGTTTCTAGACTTTGTTGCGCTCAAAATTATTCAATTCTTCATGCATAGCAATAACCCAGTCTGGGTCTTCAAGAGCTTCAAAGACCTTCTTAGGTTCCACCATGGAGATATGAGATTGATGCTCACCAAAACTGGCCAATTCTCTTCTAGTAGACACCCTTCGTCGAAGATCACCAACAACCTTGTCGAGAGTGTGACCCCTCAACTCAAGGTTACGATCAGCCCGAGCCTTGCAACGAAGTTCAATAAGTTTGTTGTCTCTTGGTGGAGGAGATTCATCACTTGAGTCTTCATTGGAGGCATTTTCTCCGCCTTGATCAGTAGTTGGAACATTAGTAGCAGGTGGTGGAGATGCATGCCCTTGAGGTGAGTCCGTAGCCATAACAGGAGGCTGCAGAACTGGAGAGTCAGGGCCGGATAATCCGGCCGATGAAGTGGCCGGATAATCCGGCCTGGGAGGACTTGCAGCAGCATCATCAGGAAGCCTGGGACTTGCTTGACCTGGCGAGGAGCCAGATAATCCGGGGTCAGCCGGAAAATCCGGCCTGGAGCTTGTGTTGATATCTTCACCACCAGGAGCTGCATGGACGGCTGGAGTAGGGTGGCCGGATAATCCGGCATTCACCAGAAAATCCGGCCTGGAGCTTTCTGAAGCTTCTTGACCTTCAACAGTTGATGGAGATGGTGTAGAAGTTGCCCCTGTGGTTGGAGCATGTTGCGTATGTGTAGATGAGGGCTCTATATGAGTAGAGCATTGTCCTTCCCGGTCTGCCACAAGGGGTTCCTCAATGGGGCGGAAAAATCCCACGCCCATTCTTCTTATGGCATCTTGGGGTATTTCAACATCTGCATCACAAACACCAACTTGCTCCGCACGAGAACCGTCATTTTCCTCGAACACCACACTACAAGATTCTACAACAGTTCCGGAGAGCTTATTGTAGACTCTATAAGTGTGGGATTCGGCACCATAACCAACAAAAATACCTTCTAGAGCCTTAGATTCAAACTTAGATAAACGAACTCCTTTAATAAGAAAGAAACACTTACACCCGAATACCCAAAAGTATGAGATGTTTGGCTTGTTACCGGTAAGTATTTCATACGGAGTCTTGTCCAAAATCTTGCGGAGGTATAACCGGTTGGATGAATGACAAGCAGTAGAGATTGCTTCAGCCCAAAAGTTATATGGAGATTTGAATTCGGCCAACATTGATCTTGCCATATCCATTAGAGTCCGATTCTTCCTCTCGGCTACACCATTTTGTTGAGGGGTGTACGCAGCGGAATATTGATGTCTTATCCCCTCTTCACTTAGGAACTCATTTAAGGTGTAGTTCTTGAACTCCGAGCCATTATCACTCCTTATAGCCAGAATGGGGACGTTGTGTTGACGTTGAACCTCGTTGGCGAAGTCGATGACAGTTTGTTGAGTTTCACTCTTCAACTTGAAGAAATAAACCCAAGTGTATCTGGAGTAATCATCAACAATCACTAGACAATACCTTTTCCCACCGAGGCTTGCATGAGATGGAGGTCCGAAGAGGTCCACATGAAGGAGCTCCAAGATCCTTTTTGAAGAGATAATGGTTTTCCTTCGATGAGGTGAATCATGCATTTTCCCTTCAACACACGCCCTGCAAACACGATCTTTGGCAAAAGAGACATTTTCTTTTAGTCCAAGAATGTGGCCACCCTTGTGAAGACTTTGCAAAGTTCTCATATTGACGTGGGCTAGTCGGCGATGCCATAGCCAACCCGCGTCAGCCTTTCCGAAAAGACACATCGGACCTGTAGTGGTTTTCCCCGAAAAGTCTACCACGTACAGGTCGTTTTCGACATATCCCAGGAAAGCGACTATTAGAGACTTGCTCCACAAGAGTACCACCAAATCAGCATCAATGTAAACTGCAAAGCCCATCTTACCAAGGGCACGAACAGAAAGTAAGTTATACCCGAGGGTCTCAACAAGCATGACGTCCACGAGAGAGATATCGTGAGCCAACACAACTTTGCCGAGACCCAATACCTTAGATTTTGACTTGTCACCATAGGAGACGGTAATGTGATCAAGGTTTGGCCGCATCTCCATGATGATCTCCTTGCTTCCGGTCATGTGACTCGTACAACCGCTATCGAGTACCCATTTAGAACCACCGGAAGCATAGCCCTGCAAGCAAATTACTTCTTGGTTTTAGGTACCCATTTTTCAATGGGTCCTCTCATGTTAGTAACAAGGGTCTTGGGAACCCAAATAGACCAAGGAATGTATCAATCATAAGGCCCTACATAACTAGCATAAACATCACCATAAGAATCACAATATAATTCGAAGTTAGGATTGTTGATCCCTGCGAAACCATCATAATTAGTCTTGTCATTGGTAATGTTGCTAGTCTTCGATTGAGCAGTCTTGTTCTTCTTCTTCTTCTTCTTCTTCTTGTTTTTCTTGTTCTTTATCTTGGGTATGTAACCAAGACCTTCTTTACTGCTGTTTGTCCTTTGCCTACTCAGTATCTCATCAATAACCCCTTTACCTTTGTGTTGAGAACTCCTTGCAAGATCTTCTTTTCCAAAGGATGAATATGAGGTACTTGGTACATTATACCGTTTCAATTGAGTTTGGAGCTGGTCGTGAGACTCATTTAGAGTAGAATGATCACTCTTCAATGCCTTGTGAGCACTTTCAAGATCATCAAACTTCTCCAAAAGTCTAGCATGAACAGCCCCAAAATCAATCTTTTCTTTCTTTAGTTTCTTTACCTTGGCAAGGGCATGGTCACGTTCTTTTATGAGCCGAGCTACAGTTTCTTCTTGTGACTCCTCTAGGGATTCGAGTCTTTCTTCCAAAGAAACTCAAGTTTCCTCTTCCTCTTCCAAGGCATTCTTCAAAGAGGCTATCTCCAAAGCATCTTCTCTTTCAATTTTGCCCTTTTCTTCAAGGAGATCTTCGGCTCGAGCAAGTTGACTCATAAGAGTATCAAAATGGAGTTTGTGCTCACCTTGTAGGTTAGTGAAAAAAGTATCCAAGGCAATAACTTCTTCTTTCATTTCAAGACTGTCATGATCATCCATATCCAAAATTATGTTAGTCTTAGAAAATGAGGAGTTAGAAGTCGATACCTCGGATCCTCTTGCCATTAGGCAAGTGGCGTTGCTGTTGATGGCGTTCTCGTTCAGCGAGTCGAAGAGAGAGGAGGGAGTCGATGTGGTGGCTATAGCAGCCACTTCGCGGGAACTATCATCATCCTCTTCATCTTCACTTGCGGAAGAGTATTCCTCTTGAGCTACAAGGACCATCTTGGGTTGCTTCTTGAAAGGACCATTCTTCTTAGCAAATGGCTTCTTCTTAGGAACTTTGGATTTCTTTTTGAGAATAAGCCTCCCACCATTGTCTTCTCTATTTTCATAAGGAAACTCGGCTACAAAGTGCAGTCTATCTCCACAGTTGAAGCAAGTTCTCAATCTTGGGCCACTTTCCCTTCTTCTATTTAACCCGTTCTTGCGCTCAAGTTCAGACTTGGCTTTGACAGGGTCCTTCCGAAAGTTCCTTGCATAGAATGCCATGTACTCACCATGAGCAAGTTTGACCTCATCGGGGAAGTCCATGGATATCCTCTCAAATGCTCCTTCATCATCCTCTTGCTCAACAACATTGGCTTTGAGAGCCACATTGACACCCTTTTGCATTCCAATGGCCCGAGCACGGGCATCTTCAGCATTCTTTTCCGCCACTTTGAATGACGCCATTTCTTGCATGACTTCATTGGATGTCATTTGATGATAGTTGTGTCTACCTTGCAAGCTCTTCAAATCCGTCGGTTTGAAAGGCATTAAGGCACTCACATACTTCCTTTTTATCCATGCATCATCAATGTGAGTGGCCCCATGCTTCCGAAATGTTGTTGCGATGCCCTTGAGTCTCCTATACATGTCCTCATGGTTTTCACCATCCAACATGTAGAATCCCTCAGCTTCGTTACTAAGGGCATCATACCGGTTTCTTCTCATGCTTTCATTTCCAACAAAAGGTCCAGAGAGCATCCCACGCCTCTTTAGCCGTGTTGAGATGTTCAATGTGCGGCATGTCCTTGGGACCCACACCCAGCTGTATCATGTGGAGAGCAGTGGCATTCAACTGGCTATCCACAACTTCCCTTCTTGTTAGATTGGTTTGATCTCCAACATGAAGATCTTCTTCAATGATCCTCCACAATTCAATGGAGGAGCTGCAAACATGAGATTTCATTAGAAATTGCCATTGATTAAAAGAAGATGTAGTGAGCTTGGGTGGATCACCCCTATTGTTTATATGAGGATGAGGGATAGGTGGGTCGGGGGAATATACGTGGCGAACCTCACTATATTCCTCCTTGCCACTTCCCTTTTTGGAGGTGGAACCATTTAGTTTTTCACCTTCCACATCATCATCCTTAGATCCGGTGTTACCCTTTTCCTTAGATGATGGTGAGGGAGCCTCAGAGGAGGATGGAGATGGGGATATGGATGATGTAAGGCGAGCAATCATTTGATTCATCTCCTCCATCTTGGCCTCAAAGGATTTCAACAAGGTTGTTTCCAACGACTTGAGATCATCCATTGTGACCTTATCCACATCCTCATTTCCATCATCCCTGGTACCCATACTACTCTTAGGCGGTTAAGCCCGGATTAAGAGCCGGGGCTCTGATACCAATTGAAATGGATCGTATGGGCACCTAGAGGGGGGGGGGGGTGAATAGGTGCTACACCAATTTTTAATTCTTTTTCAATTTTAGGCTTAGCACAAAGGTAAATTCTCTAGATAAACTAATGTGTGGAATTTCCCTATATGCAAACCTATCTACTAGCGAGTAAGGAGCGAGTGGAAGAGGAACGGGTGAATCAAAGAGAAGCACGTGGAGACACATGATTTGTTTGACCACAGTTCCTTCCTTGTTAAGGGAAGTACGTCCCTGTTGGAGGAGTGGGCGGTACTAAGACCACCACGCCACAAAAGGCCTCACCCTGTTCTCTGATGGATCTCGCCACAACAGGCCTAATCCACCTTCCACTATAGGTACCCTTCCAGGCGGGCACCAGCGCCTTCACACAACTAGCGGGGCAACAACTCCACAACAACTTGGAGGCTCCCGAAGTGATAACAAGCTGCCACAAGAACAAAGTTGTCAAACACAATAACACGATCTAGGTATTAACAAGAATACTAGATCAGGGATTTCTCCAAGTGAATGGAGAGGAGTTGGAGCGCTTGATTCTTGATGTTGATGATGAACTTCTCCTCCTTCAATTCCACCAAAAATCAAGACCTTAGGGTGGTTGAAGTGGGAGATTGAGATTTAGAGCTCCTGCACAGGGTCTGGTCCAATTCGAAATGAATCAAGAAGTCTGGACGTTGGGGAAGAAGGGGTACTTATACCCCCTTCCAAAAACCAGCCGTTGCACACTTTGGGGGCCGGATTATCCAGCCTATGTGAGGACCGGATTATCCGGTCTGGGGAAACTCCGCCCCAGACTCAGAATATCCGGAAGAAAATCCGCCCCCTCTCTGAGCGTCGCGCCGAGCTTGCCCTTGATCAACTTCTGGGGGCCGGATTATCCGGCCCAAAGCGAAGGTCGGATTATCCGGCCTAGGGAAGAAAAACCGCCCTAGTTCAGATTTTCCGGAAGAAAATCCGACCGGATACCGAGCGACACGCCTTGGCTCCTTTTGCTCGAAAACTGGGGGCCGGATTATCGGGCCCTTGTGAAACCCGGATTATCCGGCCTGGGGAGGAAAAGCCGCCCCAGTTCGGATTTTCCGGGAGAAAATCCGACTGGACACAGAGTGACGCGCCTTGGCTTCCTGGAGAGATGAGGTAGGACGGATAATCCGGCCCTTGGAGGGGCGGATTATCCAGCCCCCCTCAAAACTTCCTGCACACTTAGCACACATGAAAAGTCTCCATAGTATTGTTATCTAACACACAAAACATAGGGAAACATGAAATGTTCTTTCAGCAGCCCCTGGAGGCCTCCAAGATCCAAAGCCGGATTCATCATCGTCTAGCTTGATCTTCGGCTTGCAGAATCTTGAAGGGTTCCTGAAACTTCACAACAAAAAATACGATCCGGGTCTTAAAAATAAGTCGGTCCTATCAACATGTTACTCGGATTTTCCAGCTTGATTTTCAAACTGAGCCGGAACTTGGTCTCTGACGTCACTTGACACTGGTCATGGTCAAGTCATGTCTTCTGACAAACATCATGTCAGCACGACCATTGGTGGGTCCGTCGTTCGTGGAACCGAGGAGCCGTTTCAATGCGTACGTGGAGATCGAGGCGACATAATCATCGCGTGGGTCCTTACCAGTTCCTTCCACGACGCATGGCGGTTACACAGTGCGATTTGCATGAATCTTGGCGCAGGTAGGTGGATATAAGGGGTGAGGATTTCCTTCTCTCCTCTTCACCTATTCCCTTTGCCGTTCCTTCTCCTCCACATATCCCCAGCACACATAGCTCTCCCACCTCCTAGATTCTAGCGCCGCCCATCCAAGGTCATCGACACACCGGAGAAATGGCTTCTTCCTCATCATCCAGCTTAGCAGTGACGGCGGCGGCAGAGAAGGAGAGTAACCGAGGAGTCTGGATCCCGTGCCTCCTCAACGACGAGAAACTCCGCGGCATGGAGAATGAAGGTCTCCTCCGCGCCGGCGACTGGCAGAGCGGTTCCGGCGAAACCATCCCCCATCCGCGCGCCGACGAGCGGGTCCACTTGGGAACCCACCTCGACAGAGGTTTGTCCTTTCCTCCCTCGAAATTCTTTTCCGAGGTAATTGATCACTACGGTGTACAGCTCCACCATCTTCCCTCGAACTCCATCTTAGAGATGAGTTCATATGCATCTCTGTGCGAGGGGTATCTCGGCATTAGGCCGAGTCTCACTCTGTTTCGTTTCTACTTCCTTGTTCGTAGAAACTCTATCACTGCCGGTAATCCCTACATTACCGGTACTATTAGCCTTTCTGTTAGACGTGAGCGTAGTTATCCTCGCATTTCTGCCAGTGAGTCGGTCAAACAATGGCCGACCACTTTCTTCTATCATAAGGATATTCCTGCTCCTGGCAAAGCTACCACTTTGCCAGCTTTCATCGACGGAGCTGCCACGGCCCAACCGTCTTAGGACGAGGCTCCTCCGGCTCTCAGTGACGATCTGATCCCCGCCAAGAGGCGGATCGAATACCTAATGAAGCACAAAGGCCTGAAAGGGTCCGACTTAGTCCAGTGCTGGGTGTCATGCTGGATCCAGCCTCTCCAGTACCATGACGACCGACTGATGCAGTCCATCACGAAGTCAAAAAAAGACTCCCTCCGCATCAGCCCCAATGCCTTGAAGCCTCGGGACTACGTAAGCCAGATTAAATGGCTGATTAAGGAGCGGATTGAGAGAAAGATCTCGGATGTGTCTCTGGACATGCACACATCGGAAGACCCTGTAGTTCCGGTAAGCTTCAACAATAAACCCTTTTATGTGTTTCACCTTTTAAGTTACTTTGCAATACTGAAATATTTTCTTCTTTTTAGCTTTACGAACTCCCCGAGTCGGAGCTAGCTCCCCTCGAAGGATAACCTCCGGAGTTTTCTCAGGAGGCGGAACTAGTCCCACTGTCGGACATTGTGCCCAAGAAGTGCAAGGCTTTGACAGTGGCAGTTGGAACAAAGGAGGTGCCAGTCATGAAGAGGTAAACTTCAACACAACTTCCAATTTTGTTTCCGAGATGTAATGCTTTCCATTCTTATTACATTCTCAGAGCTAAGCAGCTCATCAAGGGTAAGAGGAAGGGAACTTCTTCGAAGCCCTTGCGGCAGATGAAGCTGAACATAACTTCTCCTGCCGTGCCTCCTCCGACTCCAGCTCCTCAATCCTCTGCAACGCCGGTGATCACACCAATGCCGGTTGTCGCAGAAGATCCGACTCCTTCAACAGAGCCAGCGACCCTTGAGTCGTAGACTGGCGCCACCATGGGTGGCTCAGATTTAGATAAGGGTGAACCCTCTTTGGGTAATGATCCCTCGGCAGAGACCTTCGCCGAAAACCTCCTGAACAATCCGGGACTTGCCAAATTTGGCTTGTCTCGGAAATCTGCGGAGGAGATCCAACGGCTTGCCTGGCAATGCCTGGAGAAGAGAAATCTCTCTGCCGAAGAAGAAGCACAAGAGGCGGAAGACATCAAGTACTCTGACCTTTTTGAACAAGTTCGCCTTCATGACGAGGGACTTAGAGCTGGTGTACTTCCACCACCTCCGGTTATTCCACTCACCCTTGCCGAGAAGGTTACCACCGAGGTGAACATGTGTCTGAGCAAGCTCACACATGAACATCATGTAAGTTGGAATTTCAACCCATGATTTTCTTTATTGCATTTCATATCATATCCTCTAGCCCCCAAGCATGAAGTAGGATATACAATCCGAGTTTATGCTTCCTTAGGATGCCAAAGAATGAACTAGTGTAGCCCCGAAGGCTCGTGCTGATATTAGTAACAATATTAGCCCGAGTCTTCAGTAGACTTCTGACTCTGGGTATTCTGACTTACAGAAAGTTAATTCATATAACCAGGAATTGTTGAAGAACATCTGCAACAAGCGGAGAGAGATCAAAGCTCTCCGACTTGAAAATGCTGAGCTTAAGATTTCCAAGGATGAGGCCGAAGGTAAACATGCCGAGACTCAAACCCTGTCTTGATTTTCATAGTCGAATATTTTTTACTAAACTGTTGTTCTTTTGTCTTACAACACTGGTGAAACAGTCCTGTGCTATGATCGAAGAGGCCAAGAATTTGAAGACCTTGGTGGTGGAAAACAAGGATCTCCGCCAAGAGCTAGACCAGCTTAAGGCGGATCATGAGAAGAGCATAGCTCAAGTTCTAGAATCCTCCTCCATGGCCACCGTGGAGCATGATCGCAAGATTGCACTCCACGAGAAGAAAATCTCGGATCTCAACAACGAGCTTTGCAGAGAGAGGGACCTTTCCACGGCACTCCGGGCTGAACTCCGGAGTCTTTGTTAAGAGAAGACCAAGGTTGACGATGTCATCCTTGGTAAGTTTCCAACTTTCTGACTTGCTTTTATTCTTCGACTTTTTCAATGTCGGATTTTTCTTAACTGTTTTGTATTATATACACAGGTCCTCTGAACTTGACGGACTCCTCTTCTGCCAAACCCCGCACCCACTGGCTTACCCAAGTCGGTGATTTGCTCCATGACTTCCGCCAATCAATCGAGGACATTGGCGAAGCTCTCAAGGTTCCGTACATGCATATCATGTCCGACTTTTAGGTGCGGGATAAGGCCAAGGAGATGCCGCAGCTTGTCCAGGACTGGAACATGTCCTACGCGCGATCGGCTGCGCAGAACGCTCTCACCATGGTCATGAGCCACCATGGAAACATGGAGATATGGCAAGTGACCAGAGGCTACTACAAGGTGGATGAAGACGGCCAAGAGCAGGATATCAAGGCCATCATGGACTCCTGCGCCGGATATGGGTGCCACGTAGCTGACTTAACTAGCTACGATACTCCCTTCTTCACCCGTGTGGCTACACCGCCTCCGCCTCCGGAAGAAGCTGCTGAAGTGTCCGACGACGAACATACCGTATCAGATCTGAACGTCTCGGATCGTTATCAAACCGAGGCCGATGCATCCAGCGAGCCGGCAGCACCTACCTCTTCTCCTGCACCATAGATTACCAAAAACAAATGTATTATTCTGATAAACAATATGGGTCTGTAAATATGCAGTACTATAATTTTGCTAGTGCTAAGCTTTTGATCTATTCAGCACTTTTGGCTTTAAATTTTTATGTGCCTGAAATGTTTACATAATCACTTATAATTTTTCGTCTATACTTATCATTTATCTAGCTTTCCGCATCGCCCCGTTCGTGAGCCGGCTAAACCTATGGAAACTTTGCCGAGCAATGGAGCTCAATTGCTAAACCAGTTTAAACTCGGAAACAAAGCCGGCTTCCAGTACTAACAATTCACTACTCGTGTCAACACCCGGATTTTTAATCCCAGATTCCCGTTATGCCATACCTCGCAATCCCAGGATTACCATTTTTGCGAGACATAACGGATTGGATATCACAGTACATCATCCATTACAAACCATACATAAGGTCTTACACAAATAAGGATCTCAAGATCCAGTCTTAATACAACAAGCAGCGGAAATAAAAGATAAGCGTAGCGGTGGGGTCCATCTTCAGGGGCACATGCAATGCTGACGAAGGCGGATAATCCTAGTTATCATAGCCGTCCTGCTGGCCATCATCTTGATAGTCTCCTTCATACTCTGGCCATGAGAATAGCCAGGGACAAAAGCCATGAGTACTCTTTAAGTACTCGCAAACTACCACTAAGAGGTATTATAGTTCTAAGTTAAAGTGCTAACTCTATGTTTAACTATAAAGTTAAGTTTGAAACCTAAGCTAAGTTCTGAAGCAAAGAAAGATAAAGTAAAGTTCTAGAATCACTTAAGTTGGGAAGCTAATGTCATAAACACAACCCTGTTGTGGTCAAATCAAGATTCATCATTCATATCAAGTTATTTGGAAAACATCTGACAACGAAACAGTATGGCCATTCCAACTGTCCATAACCGTGGACGCGGCTATTCGAATAGTTTGACACTCTGCAGAGGTGGTACACTTTCACCACAAGATTCCATACATCTATCAGGGATAACCCTGAATCATCATACTTAGTATGCAGATAATCAAACATAACCTTCCCTTTACACACCCTAGTATAAGCACCTCTCATATGAGCATGGCCTCCCAACCATGACCATCAGTCATCTTGGGCACTGCATAGGTGGACAACATTGAGAGGTAGCCTCAGCTCAGACCTCTCCCGCGAGGGAACTAATACTAATGCATATAAATTTCCAGCTAAGCCTTACCCAATTCAGGTAGTGTGGTTGTACGGTAAATTTGGAATGGTATCGCATCCGAATCCAACCATCATTTTTATAAAAGGGTTAAGGCTCATGCCTCAACATTTTTATCATCATAAACCATTTGTGTTTCTCAACACAGGTCAAAACATCTCAATAGAATGACTCATCATTCCAAGGTTTTCATAATTCATTTTCACCAAATGTTCCCATCTAAAGTGACTCAAGTTTTTGATCTACTCTAAACTACTAAGTTAAGAGTGTTCACTAAGGTGGAAAAGATGGGTTCAATCTCATGCCATGGAATGACATCTAAAGCTTAGCTAAAATAGGTCAAGTTTTATACTTTTTATGCTACCTTCAAAACAAGTAATGGACTTTGTGTAAACTAAAGAAAGCTTGTAAGGTAATACTTGGGATAGTAATAGTCAAAGGGGGTGATCAAAGCATGCCTAAAGCATCTTGGATCAAGTTAACCAGCTTAATTCTAGGTTTGCTACAATATCCTGCCTTGGTTGGTGCAGTGGTTGAAGTTTTCTTCTTCTTCTTCTTGGTAGCACTCCTCCTCGAAAGCTTGGTCGGTACTATCGTCTATAAAGACATACGGAGTACACAATCACCAAACAAAACTTAACTAGGCTAAATAGCATTCTAAGACACACATTTGATGATCTATTATCATCACAAGCATCACAAGTTTAATTCAATAGTTTCATCCTTTTTATTTTAGAAAAGTAATTCTACTCATTGAAAAATTAACTAAAATTTAATATTCACCACTTAAAATATGGGATCATGTTGACACCTGTCATCACCACATACTATAACATGTGGGAATGAGATTTAAAGGTTGGGTCAATATTACTTTGGTTTAAGTTATTTATTTAATGATTTAAAGTGACTAGAAATGCCTATATAGCACTATTTTGGTACTAGTCCAAATTCACTGCATGTAAACTTTCTATTATTACATATTTAGATAGATATGATGAAATGTGATTTTTGAGAGTTGGAATCAACTCAAAAGCTAAATTGGTTGATTTTATAAAAATGTTGCAAGGTGCAAAAGCTTCTGTTTTATTATTTCTATTAGGAGAGATCTATAACTCTAATTGAATTAAATCCAATGGGCCTGGATAGATCATCTTAATACCTTTCAGAAAAAATTGATTTCATGCAAAATGGATTTGTAAAACTCTCTGAATTAATTTTTAAACTAGAGGACAGAAACTAGATTTAACTTAAAAGAAAATCCAAATTTGAATTGAATGGTCAGGCTAGCGAGAACTAACATTGGCCGTCCTGGTGGTGCTCACCATGGCTCGGACAGGGGGGTTCCGCTGGTCAGTGGCTCTTAACACACGAAACGGTACACGCGCTGTGGACCGTAGGATTAGAAGTGGGATCTACGGGCCGAGGTCGTCGTTTACGCAATGTGTCGCCGGCGATGAGTTTGCCCTAGTGGCTCGGTGGGGGTCTATCGGAGACGTACCAGGGCTCCAACGAGGTAGGTGAGGCGGGCAAACAAGCTGGAAGACGACAGCGAGGCGAGGCGCGGTTACGGCGGAGCTTGGGGTGCCCTAAATCGTAGGCGCCCTTCTCCTGCTGCTGCGGCGGCTCCGGCTCCAATTCCGGCGAGGCAGAGCTTGATTGGCTCTGGCGAGAGAGGGGAAAGGATCAGCGATAGGTGGGGAGTGAGTGGGTGTGGAGAAAAGAGGCTGGGGAGGCCGGCTTATATAGGCCCGACGGTGAGACCGAAGGGTGTGGGCAGGCGACTCCGGTGAGGGCGGCACAAGGGGCTAGTGGCGTGGCTCGAGGTAGGGGGTGTTGGCCTGTCTCCTGGCAGTGCTCTGAGGCTTAAAGGCGTGGCAAGGCGGGCTCTGTGCTGGTCGGGAGCGTCACGCGCTCTGGGCGGCAGAGGTGGTGGGTTCGACGGCGAGCGGTGGCTGGGGTGCGTTGGGCGGCCAACGGGGGTGTCTGGGGTGTTCCCTAGGTCATGGCGGAGTGGTAGGCGGGGGCTGCGGCCGCGGGGTGGTCTGTGCACGCGAGGACAATGCGCGCTCTGCGGGCGGCGTCGGCATGGTCGACCAGCTCCGGACGCGGCAGTTCCTGGCCGTTCTGCTCTCTATCTCTGGGCTGGGGCTGGTTGGACGGTGGCGGTGGACCACTGGCGAGCGTGTAGACATTGCGAGAGAGGGGGAAGCGGTCTGCTGCTGCGAGGGCCAAGTTGGCCGGCAAGGCGCTCTCGGCATGGCATTGCAGTGCAGCTAGGAGGCAAGGGAGGTGTTGGTGTTGGTCTGGTTAGGCTTGAGGGAGACAAGGGTGATCAAAGCACTTCAATTTGCTAGACAAGATCGACCCCAAAACAGTAATAGTTAGGCCACTTTGATCTTGCCCACAAGGTGTTTGACAGAATGGCCGAAAGAGAAAAACTTTTGAATTTTGAGTTCAAAATTTTTGGGTGTTCTCCACTTGTGCTAGGTAGTCTCTGGTTGCAAGGGTTTTGAAAGTGGAGCTCAAAAGGATGGTTTTTGAAATAGGGGTGATCTATGCATATGCATTGAATTCAATTTTGACATGCCATTTAAAATAAGCAAAAGAATGTTTTTAGTAGGTCAAAAGGTGGGCCTTGGTACCTCATTATGTGTACTAGCAAGGGGTGCAAAGATCATGAATTGTTTCTGTTAATAAATGAGTGCTAGGAACACTCAAAGTAGTGTAGTGGATTAAAATGGCCAAAATGACCATTCCTCCTTTTTAATTCTTTTTGATTTGATTTTCTTTGGAAAAAGTTTGGGAATGATGTAGATGATGTTTAAATCCCCTAAGAAACTTTTTACAACCAAGGAAACACAGAACCATGGCAATTCAAATAAATTCCTAATTTAAATGCACATACACATGAATGCTTTTATTTTTAATTTGGAAAAGTTTTTGTTAACCCTCAATTTGATGATTTAGATCTTGATAAGCTTTGGATTAAAGTTTTGGGATGTTACAAACCTTCCCCCCTTAAACAAAATCTCATCCCGAGATTTACAAAGAAAGCTAGGAACTAAAGAGATCTGGGAACTCTGTCCTGATGTAATCTTCTCGCTCCCAAGTGGCTTCCTCCTCGGTATGGTTGTTCCACTGAATCTTGAGAAACTTGATACTCCTGGTCCTGGTGGTTCTGTAGACTTCTTCTAAGATACGGATGGGTACTTCTCTATAGGTCAAGTCATTGTTGATTTCCACAGCTCTGTGATCGATGTTCTTGAAAACTTCAGTCTTCTCGGGCACTTCCAGACATTTGCGAAGTAACGAGATATGGAACACATTGTGGATGGCTGACATCTCTTCAGGTAGTTCCAGTTGATACGATACTTCTCCTCGATGGTTCAGAATCTTGAGAGGTCCGATATATCTGGGGGCTAACTTTCCCTTCAGACTAAAGCGTTGAGTTCCTTTCAATGGTGAAACCTTGAGATATACAAAATCTCCGACATTGAAAGTCAGGTTTCTCCTTCTCTTGTCAGCATAACTCTTCTGTCTAGATTGAGCGGTCTTGAGGTGCTCACGAACTTTCTCTTCTGCTTCTCGGAGAATGTCGGGTCCAAAGATCTGGCTCTCTCCTACTTGTGACCAATTTAAAGGGGTACAGCACTTTCTTTCGTATAGGAGTTTAAATGGTGCCATCTGCAAACTAGCTTGATAACTGTTATTATATGATAATTCTATGAAAGGTAGGCAGTCTTCCCATTTTGATCCATATTCCAACACACAAGCTCTAAGCATATCCTCTAGGATCTGGTTGACTCTCTCAGTCTGTCCATCGGTTTGAGGGTGATACGCTGTGCTGAAGTTCAACTTGGTTCCTAATCCTTCTTGGACTTTCTGCCAAAATCTTGAGGTAAACTGGGTTCCTCGATCTGATACGATGGTCTTGGGGCTTCCATGCAGACTAACAATCCTAGCAATATACAGCTCTGCTAGCTTTGCACTCTGGTAGGTAGTATTAACAGGTATAAAGTGGGCTACCTTGGACAATCTATCAACTATGACCCAGATTGAGTCATTTCCCCCTACTAGAAGTAGGTAAACCGGTGATAAGTCCATTCCGACAGAATCCCATTTCCATTCCGGAATCTGCAATGGTTGCAACAGTCCTGCAGGTCTCTGATGCTCTGCTTTGACTCTTTGATAGATGTCACATTTGGCGATGTAGCTTCCGATTTCTCTCTTCATCTTGTGCCACCAAAATTGCTCTTTTAAGTCCTGATACATCTTTGTTCCTCCGGGGTGGATAGAATAAAGAGTATCATGAGCTTCCTTAATGATAACTTCCTTTAGCTCCGAATCTGCTGGCACACAGATACGTCCTTTGTACCATAGTACTCCTTCTTCGTCTTCAGTGAATCCTGGTACCTTTCCTGTACCAATACGACATTTGATTCCGTCGATACTTTAATTCCCTTTCTGAGATTCCTTGATTTGGCTAATCAAAGTGGGTTGAAGTTCAATGCTAGCTAAGAATCCTTTGCTAACTAATTTAGTCCTGAATTGGTCCAACTCTTCATACAAACTTGGTTGCTTCTCCTTGATCATGGTGTTTAGCCTACACGGCAATCTGCTAAGAGCATCCGCTACCACATTGGCTTTGCCGGGGTGATAATGAATGTCAAGGTCATAATCCTTGATTAACTCTATCCATCTTCTTTGCCTCATATTCAACTCCTTCTGAGTGAAGATATATTTTAAGCTCTTGTGATCTGAGTAAATCTCACAGCGATTACCCATCAGATAATGACGCCATGTCTTCAATGCTAGAACCACGGCTGCTAGCTCGAGATCATGGGTCAGATAGTTCTTCTCATGCCGCTTCAGTTGTCGAGACAGATATGCGATGACTTTGCCTTCTTTCATCAATACACATCCTAGACCAATCTTGGATGTGTCACAATACACATCAAACGGCTTCTTGATGTCTGGCATGACCAAAATTGGGGCTGATATCAATCTCTTCTTCAGCTCCTGGAAACTGGCTTCACATTTGTCTGTCCATTCAAACTTCTTGTCCTTCTTCAATAATTGGGTCATGGGTCGGGCGATGCTCGAGAATCCTTCTACGAACTTGTGGTAATACCCCGCTAATCCGAGAAATGCACGGACTTGGGTTTGAGTGGTTGGGGCTTCCCATTCTTCGACATCTTTGATCTTGGCAGGATCAACAGAGACTCCTCCGACAGACACAATATGTCCTAGGAATCCTACTTCTTTCAGCCAAAACTCACACTTGCTGAACTTGGCATATAACTGATGCTCTCTCAGGGTTTCTAGGATAATTCTCGGATGTTGCTCATGCTCTTCTTCTGACTTGTAGTAGATAAGAATGTCGTCGATAAACACAACTACAAACTTATCTAGGAAATTCATAAAGATCTTATTCATGAGATTCATGAAATAAGCAGGGGCATTGGTTAATCCAAAAGACATAACCATATACTCGTATAAACCATAGTGAGTAGTAAAGGCGGTCTTCGGAATATCCGTTGTACGAATCTTAAGTTGGTGATAACCAGTCCTAAGATCAATCTTTGAGAATACCTGGGCTCTAGTCAACTGATCAAATAGATCCTCTATCTTTGGCAAGGGGTACTTGTTCTTGATGGTGACATCATTCAACTTTCTGTAATCTGTGCACAGATGGTTGCCTCCATCTTTGTTGTCGACGAATAACACTGGTGATCTCCATGGCAATGCGCTTGGTTGAATCAAGCCTTTCTCTAACATGGCATCCAACTGCTTCTTCAGTTCTACTAACTATGAGGGGTCATGCTATAGGGTCTCTGGGCTATAGGTCCGGTTCCGGGGATTAGTTCGATAATGAACTCAATATCCCTATCCGGGGGCATACCTGGCAGTTCATCTGGGAATACGTCGGGGTATTCACAGACTACTCTGACTTGGTCTATGGTAGGCAGGGCTACACTCTTGTTACACTTGAATTGACGGGGTAAGGTTTTAGAGATATGCTCTACTGTGACTCCAGAACTACTGGTCATGGTGATGGCTCTCTTAGCACAGTCTATCAATCCTTTATGCCTTGACATCCAGTCCATACCTAGTACTACTTCCAATCCTTTGGTTCCAAGTACAATTAGGTTGGCATAAAAATCTATCCCATGTATTCTGATAGGTACAGCTTTGCAAATTTTTCTAGCTTTGGTTGTTGAACCGGGGATTTGAACTATCATGACATGCTTCAGGTTGGTGGGGTGAATCTTACTAGTGCATGCAGATTCTTTGGTGACAAATGAATGCGATGCTCCCGAATCAAACAATACTCTTGCTAAAACTGAGTTGACAGAAAACATACCCAACACTACATCTGGCGCTTCCTGGGCTTCTTCTGCGTTCATGTGGAAGAGACGGCCATTGCGGTTGTGTGGGTTTCCTAGGGCAAATCATCTTCCTGGTTGAACACAACGCTGCTGCTGAGCTGGGGCATTCACATTGGTATTGGCTGCAGTCTTCTTAGGACACTCATTGGAGTAGTGACCCTTCACTCCACACTCAAAACAAGTGATCTGGGACTTGTCCTTGACTGTGACAGGCACAACATTGCTGCCAGTTCTGGGTGCAGTGTTGTTGTTGTTGTTGTTGTTGTTGTTATGGTTCTTGGGAGGTGCATGGTTGAAATTGTTGGCATTACCGGAGTTGTGATTGTTTCCTCCGGACTTCACATTGCCTCCGCTACGGTTGGGGTAGCTTGGGCGAGACGTTGGGGGTCGATTGTTCCTTGGTGCATATCACGGTGAAGGGTTGGGACGATACTTCTGGTGACTGTTGGATCCAGACTGCTGCATCATATTACGCTTGCGGTTGTCGTTTGCTTGGTTAATCTTCCCTTCCATTTGAATGACAGAGTTGACTAGCTCTTCGAGATCCTAGAAACGGATGTTGACGAGGACAGTCTGCATCTCATCATGCAGTCCGTTCAAGAATCTCTCCTTCTTCTTGGCCTCCGTGTTGATCTCATTAGGTGCATATCTGGCAAGTGACAGGAATCTGTCACGGTACTCCACCACAGTCATTCGTCCTTGCTTCAATTCACGGAACTCATCTCTCATTCTGTTGACTAGACCTTGCGGCACGTGGGTGCAGCTGAACTTGACTTTGAATGCTTCCCAGGTCATCACTTGACCATGGTTCATATTGCGGATGCTATTCCAGCAAGCTCTTGCATCTCCTTCCAGATAGTGGGTGGCAAAGAGAACTTTCTCATTTTCATCAACTCTTGCAACTTCTAAGTTGTTTTCCATGGTCTGTAACCAGTCATCAGCATCTAATGGGTTTTCAGATTGGTTGAAGATTGGGGGATTGGTGTTCTGAATTTTTTTGAGTTTGGATCCTTGGTGATCCTGATTTCCATGTCCTTGGTTGTTGAGGGCCATCTGGGGGATCTTTTGCAGTGTTGCTAAGTTGGCTTGGCATTCTGCCCTACTTGCTTCACGGTCTGTGATGAGATTCTGCAAGATCTGCAGCATTGGGTCTTGCGATGAGCTGCTCCCTCCTTGGTTTCCGTGAGTCATTTGAAGATTGAGAAGGATATAGGGGTAAGAGGGAAATTCTAAGGTTCATGGTCTTGGGTTTTCAAAGCTAAAACTGTGAGTTAGACTCAGGTTTTTCAACTAACTTCATTTTCATTCATGCAAGCAAGCACACGATACAACACACACCACAACAATCAAAGGGAAAACAGATGGTTTGAAGAACCATTCTGTAAGCTACGATACAGTGAGACTGATACATCTCATGCTACGATAGTTCTCTAGTGCATCTACTCATCGTCGATGAAGTCGGAGTCCTCATCATCAGTGTAGAAGTCCACGGCATCCTCCTCTAGAAAGTCATCATCGTTGCTGAGGTAAGAGTCCATGTCTCCCTGGGTGTCTTCACCCTCATCTTCTTCTTCCTTGGCGACAAGCTGAGCTTCCTGCTCCTTGACGGTCTTCTCGAGGTCGGCCACCTTCTTGCAAAGACGGGCGATGGTGCTATCCTTCTTGGCACGCTGGCGGCGAAGAGACTGGCGGTCCTGGACGAGCAGTGTGAAAGTCTGGGCCATCTGGTCGGCAATGGCACGGTTCTGGTTGGCTAACTCTCTGGCATTGTCCAGTTCCTGCTATTTGTCATGCAGCAAGAAGTCAAGGTTCTCCACTGGACACCTCAACTCTGGGTGACTTGGCATCTCCACTGGCATTCCCATGAAGTCACGTCTTAAATAGTGGGCAAAACGAGTTCCTTGGATCTTGTTAACGCTGAGGGCACAGAGACGTGCGAGAGCTTCATGCATTGCCCTAGCTAATCAATCTAGCCAGTTGTTCTCTCTCACGGAGAACTAAATTCTCCCAGAAGTTGGTGCTTCGATGCTTCCTCTAAGATCCGCGGTGACTAGCCACTGTAGATCTCCTCCTGGGGGTCCTGGAAGTTGAGCTCCAAGAAACTCTGGGTGCGGGCGTCCTAGTAACTCTGACAGTGAATCCAGATCCCTCTCGAAGATCAGCTGACCTCCGTTTCCCAACTGGTAAAACTTGCTGAACTGAGTCTCCATCTACAAGAATTAAGGATGAGGAAGTTAGTGAAGTGATCAGGTGTGTCAAATTTTAAGTAGTAGTGTAAGAATTTTGAGGAACATGAATATTTGAGAAAGAAAGAATTCACAAGGGTAAGAGAGGAGATATTTTTTCATAAATACTCACTTTGGTTTTGAAACTAAGTTTTTGTTTGAACGTCCATTCTAACTAGGGTCTCCTATGGTCAGGATGGATCTGATACCAACTTGTCAACACACGGATTTTTAATCCCAGATGCCCGTTATGCCATACCTCGCAATCCCAGGATTACCATTTTTGCGAGACATAACGGATTGGATATCACAGTACATCATCCATTACAAACCATACATAAGGTCTTACACAAATAAGGATCTCATGATCCAGTCTTAATACAACAAGCAACGGAAATAAAAGATAAGCGTAGCAGTGGGGTCCATCTTGAGGGCACATGCAATCTTGTGAAAGGCAGATAGTCCTAGTTATCATAGCCGTCCTGCTGGCCATCATCTTGATAGTCTCCTTCATAGTCTAGCCATGATAATAGCCAGGGACAAAAGCCATGAGTACTCTTTAAGTACTCGCAAACTACCACTAAGAGGCCCGACGGTGAGACCGAAGGGTGTGGGCAGGTGACTCCGGCGAGGACGGCACAGGGGGCTAGCGGCGTGGCTCAAGGTAGGGGGCGGTGGCCTGTCTCTTGGCGGTTCTCTGAGGCTTCAAGGCGCGGCAAGGCGGGCTCTGTGCTGGTCGGGAGCATCACGCGCTCTGGGCGGCAGAGGTGGCAGGTTCGACGGCGAGCGATGGCTGGGGTGCGTTGGGCGGCCAGCGGGGGTGTCTGGGGTGTTCCCTAGGTCATGGCAGAGCAGTAGGCGCGGGCTACGGCCGAGGGGTGGTCTGTGCACGTGGGGATGCGGCGCTCATGGGCGGCGTCGGCATGGTCGACCAGCTCGGGCGCCAAGTTCTCGCCATTCGCTCTCTGTCTCTGGGCTGGGGCTGGTTGGACGGTGGCGGTGGACCACTGGCGAGCGTGTAGACATGGCGAGAGAGGGAGAAGCGGTCTGCTGCTGCGAGGGCCAAGTTGGCTGGCAAGGTGCTCTCGGCATGGCATTGAAGTGCAGCTAGGAGGTAGGGGAGGTGTTGGTGTTGGTCTGGTTAGGCTTGAGGGAGACAAGGGTGATCAAAGCACTTCAACTTTCTAAACAAGATCAATCCCAAAACAGTAATAGTTAGGCCACTTTGATCTTGCCCACAAGGTGTTTGACAGAATGGCCGAAAGAGAAAAACTTTTGAATTTTGAGTTCAAAATTTTTGGGTGTTCTCCACTAGTGGTAGGTAGTCTCTGGTTGCAAGGGTTTTGAAAGTGGAGCTCAAAAGGATGGTTTTTGAAATATGGGTGATCTATGCATATGCATTGAATTCAATTTTCACATGCCATTTAAAATAAGCAAAATAATGTTTTTAGCAGGTTAAAAGGTGGGCCTTGGTACCTCATTATGTGTACTAGCAAGGGGTGCAAAGATCATGAATTGTTTCTGTTAAGAAATGAGTGCTAGGAACACTCAAAGTAGTGTAGTGGATTAAAATGACCAAAATGACCATTCCTCCTTTTTAATTCTTTTTGATTTGATTTTCTTTGGAAAAAGTTTGGGAATGATGTAGATGATGTTTAAATCCCCTAAGAAACTTTTTACAACCAAGGAAACACAGAACCATGGCAATTCAAATCAATTCGTAATTTAAATGCACATACACATGAATGCTTTTATTTTTAATTTGGAAAAGTTTTTCGTAACCCTCAATTTGATGATTTAGATCTTGATAAGCTTTGGATTAAAGTTTTGGGATGTTACAAAAAATACCCGCATCCGGCAATCAGACAAAGAACCCAAGCGTAGACTAGAAACTTTAGAGTTATACCCGAAGGTAGCATTTTTATAATCGGAAATCTAAACCAAAACAAACATGAGCATAAAGTACTTTCAAGTATTCTGGGATTTTCGACTATGACATGATCATTCAGAAATAAGATGGTAGAAACTTCTGAGAAAAACTTGAGGCAACCAAAACTTTTATTTCTCACAGAACATGTACATATGTATGATTACAAAGAAGGATAAACTAAGAATGAAAGGGACATAGCTGAGCAATATTCCACGGTCTGTCTAACTCATCTGGATTTGTACTACCTCCAACTCTCTTTCTTTTCTTAGTAGTAGGTCTTTCTTTGACTGGCCTCATGTCAGTGCAGGAGAAGAGGTAGGCGCTTTGGAGAAACCATAACCCCTCTTCTGCCGTATAATCTCAACCCGAAGTGGGCCACCCGTGAAGCAAAGCATAGTTGATACATTGCAAATGTATCTATAATTTTTGATGTTCCATGCTTGGTTTTATCCACTTTCTTGTGTTTTGTTCCAACTTTGGAGTACTTTTCATATGATTTCTTGGACTAACCTATTAACAAGAGCCACAGTGCCAGCTGGCTGTTTTCTGCTGTTTTTGGTTCCAGGAAAGTCAGAAAATGAATATTCTCGGAATTGGACGGGACAAAAGCCAAAGTGCCTATTTTTCCGGAAGGGATCAAGTGCCAGAATACGAGAGGGAGAAGGGCCAGGGGCCGGCCACACCACCTGGCCGCGTGGCCAGGCCTGACCCGTGCTAGGGGGTGGTGTGGTGGCTCCCGAAACCCCCTCGGCCTCTCCTTCCGCCTATATATTGCCCTCGGGATGAAAACCCTAAGTACCTGATCAAAAATCCACGAAAGAGTCTGTAGCCACCGTCGTCTCCATCCCTAGATCGGGAGGGATCTGAAGCTCTCCCCGGCACCCTGCCGGAGAGGGGAATTCACCCTGGAGGCCTTCTTCATCACCATGCAAGCCTCCGGAGTGATGCGTGAGTAGTTCATCCTTGGACTACGGATCCATGTAGTAGCTAGATGGCTGGTTTCTCCTCCTTTGTGCTTTCATGTTTAGATTTTGTGAGCTCCGTTCATGATCAAGATCATCTATTTGTAATCCATACATGTTGTGTTTGCGGGGATCCGATGGATATTGAGATGCTATTTCAGATTGATTATTGATTCTATCATGTCTTTGTTATTTGAGATCTTGCATGCTTTCTGTTGTTAGTAGCTATCTTGGCCAAGTAAATGCTAGCAACTCTAAGAGTTAGTATTTATGCTCGATAGTGGGTTCATGCCTCTGGTAATCTGGGGAAGTGACAGAAACCTCTAAGGTACTAGATGTGCTGTTGCTACTAAGGAGAAAACAACAATCCTTTGTTCATAGAAAAATCGTATTTTTTACTTTACACGCAGTTCGTAAAGCAATAATCTGTTGCTTGCAACTTAATACTGGAGGGGGTTCAGATGATAACCTGAAGGTGGATTATTAGTCATAGATGCAGTTGGATGGCGGTCTATGTATTATGTCGTAATGCCCAATCAAGTCTCAAAGGAGTCAAGATGATTAGTATATGCATGTATTGCTTTCTCGGTGTTTGTCAATTGCGCCGCTGTAATTTGTTCACCCAGCATGTTATCTATCTTAAGGAGAGCCACCTCTAGTGAACTATGGATCCCGGTCCTTTTCTTTACATACAATCTACAATCTTTTACTGCTTTGTGTTTACTTTCTGCAAACTTTTACTTCTTTCCATTCGATACGTTTATTCCTTTGTTTTCCGCAAAACACGGTGAGACTGACAACCTCATCGCAAGTTGGGGACAAAGTTCTGTGGTTGTGTTGTGCAGGTCTCCACGTTGCTACTAGCACCGGTAGTGCGCCCTGCCAAAGCTCAGCTAGTAACACCTTTGGGGTCTTTCCTTGCTCCTACTGGTTCGATTAAACCTTGGTTTCATAACTGAGGGAAAACTTACTGCTGTGCTCATCATACCTTCCTCTTGGGGTTCCGAACAAGCTCTACGTCGAAAGTCGAGCGCATCAATAGTCAGATCCAGATTTTTATTCGAGTTAAGATCAAACTAGGCTATTTAGATGTAAATTCAACTCTTATCCTATATGGAAATTGAAGTGGAGTCCCTTTTTTATATAGAAAAACCAGCCGCCTTATATACATGTGAAAGATGATGACCGAATGAATTTATTAATCTATTACACATTTCATGTTCATCTATTTTGATCTCTACTATCGTATCTATGCTTCTCGTTCTTTGTTTGTTTTCCTATGACGCCAAACTTCCATGTGCTTATGACGCAGTTGCTTTCGGTTGCATTGAGGGGGCTTTTTCCTGAAAATATTAGGGTACCCATTGTGAAGTTATGTGCGTTCCTCAATGCAATTTCTCAGAAGGTAATCAATCTAGATAGTCTACCAAGGTTACAAAAAGATGTGGTCCAATGTCTTGTCAGCTTCAAGTTGGTGGTCCCACCATCATTCTTCAATATTATGACGATGCACTGATATGTTGCAAACGTATCCATAATTTTTGATGTTTCATGCTTGGTTTTATCTATTTTCTTATGTTTTGTCCATACTTTGGAGTATTTTTAATATGATTTCTTGGACTAACCTATTAACAAGAGCCACAATGCCAGCTGCCTGTTTTCTGCTGTTTTTGGTTCCATGAAAGTCAGAAAATGAATATTCTCGGAATTGGAAGGGACAAAAGCCAAAGTCAGTTTTTCACTGAGGGACACTAGGAGCCAGAATACGAGACGGAGAGGGGCTGGGGCCCAACCACACCACCTGGCCGCGCGGGCTGGGCCTGGCCGCGCCAGGGGGTGGTCTGGCCGCCCCAGACACCCCCTCGGTCTCCCTCTTCGCCTATAAGGTGCCTTCTGACCTAAAAACTCAGGGGGTTCGACGTTTTTCCAGAAGGAGTTACGCTCCTCCGCCACCACCAGATTCCACGAAACAACACCAGAAACTCCGTTCTGGCACCCTGCCGGGACGGGGAATTGGAGGAGATCATCGCCATCATCATCACCATCGCTTCTCCATCGACCATCCATGTTTCCCCCATCTACGAGTGAGTAAATCCCCCGCTGTAGGCTATGGGGATAGTAGGGATTGGATGGGATCGTTCATGTAATGGCATCAGATTGTTAGGGCATGGTGCCTAGTATCTACTATTAGTACTTTTTGACTTTGTTGCAACTTATTATGCTTAATGCTTGTCACTAGGGCCCGAGTGCCATGATTTCAGATCTGAACTTGTTATTGATCATTATGATAGTATTGTTTTTGGTCTTACCTGCAAGTTGTATACACATATTGTTGTCCGGAACCAAAGGCCCCGAAGTGACATCAATCGGGATAACAGGAGGGAATGGCTTTGATGTGAGGATCACATGTGTTCACGGAGTGTTAATGCTTTGCTTCGGTGCTTTATTAAAAGGAGTACCTTAATTGCCAGTAGTTCCCTTGAGGCCCCGCTGCAAACAGGCTGGCAGGACAAAAGATGTTGTGCAAGTTCTTATTGCGAGCACGCATGACTATATATGGAACACATGCCTAGGATTATCTAGTACTTGGGTGCTTTATCTTATTTATATGGAATTGCCCTATGTTCTGATTGCTATGTGAATTGTCTTGTCCATGCAATGCCCGTCCATACATCCCTATGCCTACCGCACTCGAATCCTACTGTTTACTGCTATTGTTACTAGTGTCTTTACTTTACTACTGCTGTTACTTTACTATTCCTACTACAAAACTATTGCTACTGATAAACTTCTGTGAGCAAGATTGTTTCCAGGTGCAGCTGAATCGACAACTCAGTTGTTAAGGCTTATAAATATTCTTTGGCTCCCCTTGTGTCGAATCAATAAATTGGGTTTCACTTCCCTCGAAAATACTGCGATACACCCCCTATACTTGTGGGTCATCAAGACTATTTTTATAAAATTCACTTGGAATCACTATTGTTCAAGCATAATCGTAACCAATCTCTTTACTTTGTTATTTTTGTTTTGCTTAGTTTATTTCCACTTTGCTTGCTTGTTTCTTTATAAAAAATACAAAAAAATAGTTCCTACTCTAGTTGTTATTTTCGTTGGTCTGTTATTATCTTGCTTTATCATGCTTTCTATCAAAGGTTGTTTTCTTTGAAACTGAATCTTATTGGCAAGGTGGGTTCACGGAAGATCAAAAATATTATTATAAGGAACACGTCTTGTCACAAAAAAGGGAAATACTTATGGGAACAAATTGATAAATTGTATACCATTGCTAGAAACATGTGCTCTACTTATAATGTTACTTGTTGATTTGATAAATATTGTTGCTGTAAGAGGTATAAACAGCTCCCTTTTCAATATGAGTATAATGATAATGTTACCATATCTTTTTATGTTAAAGGAAATTATGACTTTTATGATGTGGAACAAATTGAGGAATTTATTGCTTGGAAGGGTACATTTGAACTTGCTAGTTTGCTTGAAAATATTGATGATTCACCTTATAAATATGAGGTTTATGATATACTTAAATTTTGCTTTGATAATTACAAGGAAGAAAATGGCTATATTCTTGAATATATTAATAGATGCTTTTCACAAATGGAAGAGACTATTGCCTTGCAGGATCTTATGGAAGAAGAAATTGATGAACCTGAAAGCTCATTAGATGAAAAAGAGGAGGAGAGTGATGAACAAAAGGAGGAAGAATGGATTAGCTACCCATGCCTACCTTCTAATGAGAGTAACTCTTTATCCATTACATTATTTGATTGTCCCTCATGCTTACCAAAGGAGGATGAATGTTATGCTCATGTTATCCGTGATAATCCTTTATTTGTGCCTAACTTCGAGATGCATGGTATTAAAGAGTTTTTCTTATAAAATGTTTATGATAAAGCTCTAGACGATGGTCCTATATTGAATGATCAACCATCTTGTTATAGAATTGTTAAAAGTGGGATTGAAGGTTTTAATCCCACTATTTTTGAGATTGATAAAAATTATGTTTTTGTAGAACATGAAAAGCATGCTTTATGTGATAGTTATATTGTTGAATTTATTCATGAGGCTACTGAAAATTATTATGAGAGAGGAAAATATGGTTGTAGAAGTTTTCATGGTATTGACACACCTCTCTATGTGCTGAAAGTTTTGAAGTTACTCTTGTTTTATCTTCCTATGCCTGTCACTTTATTCTTTGCGAATTTATTTGCATACAAGTATCCTATGCATAGGAAGTGGGTTAGACTTAAATGTGTTTTGAATTTTCTTCTTGATGCTCTCTTTTACTTCAATTCATATTTCTTATCTGAGCATCCTCTCAAACTATCATGCCTAACTTAAAGGCGTTAAAGAAAAGTACTTATTGGGAGATAACCCAAAAGATTTAGATGAGTCTTGGAAGTTATTACTTCAGTAATAATCGCTCCTTATCATTTTTATTTGCATTTTGTGCCAAGAGTAACCTCTAATGAGAGAGAAGTAATGGTTGGGAAAGTTGCTGTCCCGAAACAGATTTCTGTGCTTCACCGTAAATATTCGTGTAAAATCCATGTACGTCCTTTTGAGGCGTCAATTTTTGTGCTTCTGCCCCAGGTTGTTATCTAACTTTCGTTCGTTCAACACTTTTCGATTTGAGCAACAGAAGGTCTTCGAAAAAATCGTCTTTACCTGCTGGTCTGTTTTGACAGATTTCTGCCTTTATTTGCATTTGCTTCTTGTTAGTTCCTTTTTGAGTTATTTTGGGGAATTGAGATTTTTTAGGGAAGTGCTACAGTAGCTTGTATTTTAATGGAAGTTTTATTGGTGTTGTAACTGAACCTAAAGACTTATTATCTTGAGTGCACTAATGTTGCTAATAAAGATTGTGTGAAGTTTTGTATGAAGTAAAAATTTCAGGTGTATGGAAGGAATGAGTAATGAGATGAAGGATGGACTAAAGCTCAAGCTTGGGGATGCCACGCGTGTCACCCCAAGAAATATCCAAGAATTACAAGCGTTAAAGCTTGGAGATGCCCAAGGCATCCCCCCTCTTCATCAATAAAAATCCCAGGTTTCTTCCAAACACTTCATTTTTATTGTTTCGTGCAAAGTTGTGTTGTTCTTGGAGCGTTTTCTTTTTCGTTTTCATTTTGGTTTTTCGTTTGCTTTGTTTTCTTAGTTTGCTGAATAAATTGTTTGGACCCCCTCTTTCATACATTGGTTTTCAAATAGTTTGGTTTGGTTTGGAAAAGAGTAGGAAAGTTCATGCTTAAGTGGTAAAGAGAGCCTGTTTTTGACTGTGGCCTATGCTTTGTCATGCCATGCTTGATATTGTTTTGGCTTTATGCTTAGTATTCTTTGCTGTAGCATGACTTGTTATAAACAATCGAGATTGCTTAATGTGCCTTGGAAGGATCATGCGTTGTTTTAGCATATTAAAGCATAGTATTGTGGTATTCTCCTTTGATGCTTTATTTGGGTTGACTTGGCTCATGCTAACACCATGTTATGACTATCCCAAGTCACCATAAGCCTTTATGATCCTTTAGTTTTAAACTTGTAGTATCACTTTATGCTTTGATCAATGATGTTTTGTCGTTCTGCATGATAATGGCCATCATTGCTCTCTTAGTTTGTCGCTCCCAGTCTTTTGCTAGCCTCCACAACCAAGTATGA
The DNA here is from genome assembly GCA_023614405.1 of Avena insularis. Classification (NCBI taxonomy): domain Eukaryota; kingdom Viridiplantae; phylum Streptophyta; class Magnoliopsida; order Poales; family Poaceae; genus Avena; species Avena insularis. The sequence goes on from CM042694.1 coordinate 105,628,929, forward strand.
GTTCCACTCATGCATCCAACTCCTTAAACCAAGTTATTCCAAAGAGTCCACCATACCTACCTACTAGCATATGCTATTCCAAGTATATTCATATTTTTGTCTACCTTCCAAATTAAACTTGTTATGAGAAAACTAGTGATTAAAGCTCTCACGAACTTGATGGCACACTTTACTTTTTTGCATTTAATAAACTTGAACCATTGGGTCCTTCTTTGTTGCGTATATGCTTGCGCTTTATAAGTTGAAATTAGCAGAACCATGTATCATGGGGAACGCTTTCAACATTGCACTTGTACTTTGTACCCCGTTGATATCATGTTCTTTTGCTTATGGATCCCGGCAGTGTGAAATAAAAGTGGAACTTGTAAGATCATGGAGTTTGTATGTGTGTTAGAGAAACGCCTGGGCTGCTAGCCTAAGCCATGCCTAATCATGGTGGAAACTTGCAGCATCACCATAATGACCACTCTATGAAGCATCCTCAATAAAAACCTATGCAAATAGCAAATAAAAAGATCGCTGAGATGCTCATTGTCTCCTTGCCTTGTCATTTTAATTATGGGATAGCTCCTGTATCATGTGCAAGGGGTACCCCATTGGCGGTTCCTTATGATACAAATGTACTTACAATGACAAGAGCTTACTCGTGACTAAAGTTGAGTAGCATGAGGTTCAGTCTTTGTAAGTAAGGGGCATGAGATTTCGGTTTATAACTTGTCAAGCATATCCTCTTAGTTGTGTCACTTTAACCTTAATCACCTTCAAGATGCTTATGATAGGGGCAATGAGAGCTGAAAGCTATAAGTTCCATACTTTTTGGAAGCTCTTTATGAGACTTGAATCCCTACTTCCTTCTATGAAGGCCTTTCTTTTACTTTTATGTTGAGTCTCCACCTTCTATCTTTATGCACCTACTTTGAGAGCATAGTGGCCATTCTTAGTTCTATGTGCATTGTCCCAAGACTAGTTGATTGATGCATAATTTTATATTGCTTGTTTTAAACTATTTGTATCTAGTCACTCTTATGAACTTTGAAGGTGTCCTATGCATTTATGTTTTGCTACTCTATGAGGGACAAGCTGAATGCCACTATGCTATGTTTTCTTTATGTGAAACAAACAAACGTCTTGCAAAGCATTGTTATTCATGAATCTTTTGTTTGTGCCTTTTAATGTTGCAACATAGTTTCTTTGCCTTATTGCTAGAACTTTGGCTTTTATGTTATGATTGAAGTACTATGATCCCAACTTCGAATGTTTTACAAATACTTTGATCAAGTTTATGATGGTGCATGTCACCTCAAAAATTATTCTTTCTTTATCACTTACCTACTCGAGGACGAGCAGGAGTTAAGCTTGGGGATGTTGATACGTTGCAAACGTATCCATAATTTTTGATGTTCCATGCTTGGTTTTATCTACTTTCTTATGTTTTGTCCACACTTTGGAGTATTTTTAGATGATTTCTTGGACTAACCTATTAACAAGAGCCACAGTGCCAGCTGCCTGTTTTCTGCTATTTTTGGTTCCAGAAAAGTCAGAAAATGAATATTCTCGGAATTGGACGGGACAAAAGCAAAGTCAGTTTTTCACCGAGGGACACCAGGAGTCAGAATACGAGACGGAGAGGGGATGGGCCCAGCCACACACCACCGGCCAGGGGGTGGTCTGGCCGCCCCAGACACCCCCTCGGTCTCCCTCTTCGCCTATAAGGTGCCTTCTGACCTAAAAACTCAAGGGGTTCGACGTTTTTCCAGAAGGAGTTCCGCTCCGCCGCCACCACCAGATTCCACGAGACAGCACCAGAAACTCCGTTCTGGCACCTTGTCGGGATGGAGAATTGAAGGAGATCATCGCCATCATCATCACCATCGCTTCTCCATCGACCATCCATGTTTCCCCCATCTATGAGTGAGTAAATCCCCCGCTGTAGGCTATGGGGATGGTAGGGATTGGATGAGATCGTTCATGTAATGGCATCAGATTGTTAGGGCATGGTGCCTAGTATCTACTATTAGTACTTTTTGACTTTGTTGCGACTTGTTATGCTTAATGCTTGTCACTAGGGCCTGAGTGCCATGATTTCAGATCTGAACATGTTATTGATTTATTATGATAGTATTGTTTTTGGTCTTATCTGCAAGTTGTATACACATATTGTTGTCCGGAACCAAAGGCCCCGAAGTGACAACAATCGGGATAACCGGAGGAAATGGCTTTGATGTGAGGATCACATGTGTTCACGGAGTGTTAATGCTTTGTCCGGTGCTCTATTAGAAGGAGTACCTTAATTGCCAGTAGTTCCCTTGAGGCCCCGCTGCAAACGGGCTGGCAGGACAAAAGATGTTGTGCAAGTTCTCATTGCGAGCACGTATGACTATATATGGAACACATGCCTAGGATTATCTAGTACTTGGGTGCTTCATCTTATTTATCTGCAATTGCCCTATGTTCTGATTGCTATGTGAATTGTCTTGTCCATGCAACGCTAGTCCATCGATCCTTATGCCTACCGCACTTGAATCCTATTATTTACTGCTATTGTTACTACTGTCTTTACTTTACTACTGTTGTTACTTTACTATTCCTACTACAAAACTATTGCTACTGATTAACTGCTGTGAGTAATATTGTTTTCAGGTGCAGCTGAATTGATAACTCAGTTGTTAAGGCTTATAAATATTCTTTGGCTCCCCTTGTATCGAATCAATAAATTGGGTTTCACTTCCCTCAAAAATATTGTGATACACCCCCTATACTTGTGGGTCATCATGCACCTCCTAGTTTACCTAGTCGAAGAGATTAACATTCTCAGTCCTGTATTTCTACACAATATGTTCCCCTTCATGGGAGTCTTCAAGAAATATGGTCATAACCGTGCTAGGCCAGAAGCAAGCATCTCTAAGGGATATGGAACAGAGGAGTGAAAGAACATTTCATGGTTCCCTGTGTTTTGTGTGTTAGATAACAATACCGTGGAGTTTTCTCATGTGCGCTGAGTGTTGCAGGAAAGAGCTTTTGAGGTTTGGGGCCCGGATTATCCGCTCCTATCAAGGGCCGGATAATCCGGCCTGACCATCCTGGCCAAGGGAGCTTCGGCGCGTGCCTCTGTCTGGGGGCGAATTATCCCCCAGACAAAGGTCCTAGTAGATCCGTCAGTTTAGGAGCACTTTAGGAAATTTCCGAAGCATCCATCCCAAGTTCAGATAAATGCGCGAGATAACTATACGTGCTGTCTTGTGAAGTCAGTGAAACGGAAGAGAACAATTGGTAGAGGAAGCATTAAAAAAGACGTTCCCCAGCTCGGATAATAAGAAAAACAATCGATCCCCTCGCTCAAGGTGTTATCCGAGCATCAAGTATATGGGGGAGAACCTTTGGATATGCAAACAACTATTGCATTGGCAGAGCAATGAAATATGTCTCTTGATGACGTTCTTGGCAATGCATATTTCACCACGATTGCTGTAGGACAGCAATATGTCTACGAGGAGCCTATGGTCAGTTATGAGATGCTCCGGATCTTCCAACAAAAATGCGACAATTGCATGCATGGTACATTGAAGCCGCATAAAAAGGGCGAGAATGGATCATAGTGAAAGTTAGAGAGGAGCATTACTTCATTAAAGACGAGGTCCACGTTGAACTTTCATAAATTTTCTAGTTATTCAATCAAAGGGTTCTTGACAAAACTATTCTCAGTTGCTATTGTCTGTAAGTGATTAATTTATTTATATAATTAAGTCTCTAGCTCAGCTTGTTTAATTCATTGCCGGTAATTATGCTCATTATATTCTTTTGTACGCTATGATGCCGAATGAAGATTCTAAAATGTAAAAAAAAGGAGAATCCATGGATTTGGGTTCATTGACCCAAATCAGGTTAATGAACCCATGCTAAAGACGAAGCCCATGGACACAGAGCACAACTTGCTCCATTTTCTGAAAAAGCAGCATTTCTGTAAGGAAATACTATTTCCTTACCACTTCGGGGGAGAGTGTTTCTATCTTGTACACACTAACTTTTGGTTACTCGATATTCAATGTAAATGATGAGTTACTGACGTATATAAACCTTGCGTATCTTCCATTGGATTCTTCTAAGCATTTCCGTTGATTTGGGAATAGTTAAAATCATGAACTCATTACAGAAGGACATGTAAGAGTACCGCATCATAATCGATATACTCCAGACGTAATTTCAATCATTATCGCACTAAATTGGTCTCTTTTGTTCATTTTGATATATCAAATAATTATTAACTCATTCATTCATTTTCTTTATCAGACAGTGTTTGGACACGGTTCTAGAAGGTTCTCTTTGTGTGCGTGTGTTGAGGCAGTCCAGGCATGCAGCTGGACGGACACGTACGAAGTGACACAAGCTAGGCTCTGCTCTGTCCGCGCTCTGCTGCGTCAGAATGTTTTTGCTTTTCTGATCAGAGGTGGCTGGCAGGCTGTGAATTCCATGCGCCGCAGGAATGATCGATCGTAGCGTACGATGAGGGTAAAGCACGTTAGCGCTATTTCAAATTTGTCAGAAATAACATCTTTCTAAAAGTTTGACGCTGATACATACCCGTCTAAAAAATAACTTTTAAAATAACATCCTTCTTCGTGAAGCCGTGACCCAAGAAGCCATTCTCTGTATGTTGGTACAGAGAATTTTACCTGTATGGCACTCTCCAAGATATGCAAGGATCGATTGGCTCCGTCTCTCGGTGTGTGCTTGCACCACAAGCACACCAGAGAGAAATCTGAAGTCACGTGCCTCTCATTAAGCTACACGTTTGCATTGTGACTCCAGTCTTGAGAGTTCAGACAAATATGATGTAAATTACTTAAATCCGTACATGTAACACAATTTGACAATGAGAAAGTCTGGCAAATAACATTTAAATTCAATGGAGAACTCCCGGTGGACATCTTATACACTCTAGAGTTTTGCATTTCCTAATACCTAATCATGTGTGCTAGAAACTACGAGAATTCAATTTATCATTTACGTCGTTAGGGGCTCTACTAACATTATATAAAAAACACACACACACACGCACGCACGCATGCAAAGAGAGAGATTATACTTCATCCAATTTCCACAAATTAATCGGTTGACACATGTGATCTTGTCCTCTTTTCTGTTACTCACTTTAAAAATGATTATAGATCTCGAGGAGGCCCCATATAAAATATAAATTTAAAAAGCACAACCATTGTCATAAATACAATTTATATTTGTCACACTATAATGTACTTCTAACTTATAGACTTTGGGCAGTTTAACAAAAAGCACAATCAATATTTAGTGATAATATTGTGTAGTTAATTGCGCTTGTTTATCAAAAATATGAACAAATATTGAATTTTAGTATAAAATCTACTGGTTCAATTAGATCCAAAAGTCATACTAGAGACTCTATAGAGCAACATGGTCACAGATCCTACAAAAGTGATGTTCAAAATGATTCGTTATCAGTTTTATTATATGCAGTCAAAAAAGATGGGGAGTCCAATGCCACAAAAATGTATAAAGGGAACATAGTAGCAACGCCAAAACATGTGTCCATCCAAAACCGATGTGGAGTCCGATGCCACAAAAATGTAGAAATGGAACATACGTAGCAACACCAAAATATGTGTCGGTCCAAAACCGTCTTAGAGTTGTCAGTGTTAATGTTGACGTTGTAGCGGCGTCCCGGTGCTAGAACCAGGAACCACCGTGAAGATGGATGGGAGGGTGGCGATGCTGTCACAAAGAAATAATGGAGGTAGACATCGGTGTGGTAAAATGAGTCAACATTGTGGCGAAGCGATCTATATATGCTTCTTAAAACACATATTTGTAGTCCCATTAGTGACGAGATGGAACGAGATGGGAAAAAAGCTATTATAGAGTTTCACCGATTGGCGGTTGCTATATACTCCCTCCGTTTTAAAATATAAGTGAAAGGAGCGTATCAAGACCCCTTTAGTGTGTAGGTTTACTCCAAATATAAATAAATCTACACACTAAAAAGAATCTAGACACACTATTGGTCTAGTTGGTTGCTTCTCATGTTTCACCCATGGTTTCAGATTTCCGATCGATCTTTAGTGTTGCCTTAATTATACATGTTTTATTTACACGAAGTGTGAGCCAGCTTATTTGCCGACCTACATGCACATCGATCATGTTAGGTGTAGCAAAATGGTTTGTCTCATGTTTGCATGCATGATCTCCGAACAATCTTCAGTGTTGCCCTAATTATACCCTGTTTTGTTTACACGAAGTGTGAGTCAGCGCTTATTTGCAGCCCTGCATGGGCATCGCAAAAGGTGTAGCAACTTGTGTGTCTACGTGTGTGCATGCTGTACATACGTAAAGCTACCTAGCAACTTGTGTGCTTTGCATTTCTAAATATCCAAGGAGAATGATCCACTAACTATTACGCGCATGCATGCTGGGTCACTTACTCAATTGTTCACCTGACTACTCCCTCTACAGAAAAGTACCTGAGATGATTAATCCAGTGGCATAGCTGACTAATTACTATAAAAAGTACCTTCTAGAATTGTATATATTGTTGACATGACAGTGATCGAGCATGCAATGAATTGTTAATCAGGTAGGTGCATGTGAGATATGGAGGTGGGGTGTGGATGGAGAGACGTGAATGATGGTGAGCACTCATCTTTTTAGGTGCAGGGTGCCTTTCTTTCACTCAATCTGCAGTGAAGGTGCAGGTGGTTTGCCGGGCTTGGAAAAGGGATTTCGAAAAGATCTGTACCAAAAGCGAAAGGGGGAATGTTGTGTGGCCCGGGAAGCAAGATCCATCAGCAGACAACATGCATGATAATGATATTCATGTCAGTGATGATCATGCATGATGAATTGATGATGCATGCTCAATGTTATTACTACTATTATTTTGCTTCATCATCTTGATTGATTCCCCATGCGACGCCAGGGGCGACAGTCGCGTTGCCGCTAGAGCCCCCCGCGGCTTGATCCAATCGACGCCACGGTCGTCGGCCTCGCCGCGGTGGCGGCGGGCCTAGCTGCCGAAGGCGGCTCGGAGGGCTGTGCGTCGGAGGCGGAAGCTGGAGCTACGGAGGCAGCGGCGGAGGACGAAGTACTGCGACCTGGGCGGCGTCCTTGGTCGGGGTGGAGGCGGCGGTCCCCCGTGGTGGCGATCTAGTGGAGGAGGCGCTGGTGTTGGGATTCCATTGGAAGACCTAGATTGGCCCTCTAACTCTAATTGTCGGTGAGATCCATGCGAGGCCATGGACCTTTTGGCCATGGTGGGCGCAAGCCGAAGAGGCAAAGTGTGGTCGCGGGGCGCACTGAGAGATGGGTTCAATCTCAACCTAAGATCTGGTCTGGTACTTGTCTCTGGCGCTGCCTTCGCTTCTCCTTCGTTGTTCTGATCGCTTTGTGGGGGCCCGCTGGTGTGCTTGAATAATGGAGGCAGTCCTGGAGTTCCTCCCGCTTGAAGAAGAAGATCAGAATGATGCTTGCCCTTGTTGATCTGGCTGGAGGTCGAGTTTCGGAAGGCTCCGCCGGCGAACTCCCATGGGCGCATCAGGCCTGGAGATTTCTAGATATGAAGATATTCGATCGTGCGTACCTAAGTTTTTCTGGCCGTTTAGTTTCAGCGGGAGCGCTGCGAAGCTCTACTGTTTGTTTCCACCAAGTGCCATTCAATGAGCCATGGTGAAGTCAGATGCGGAGAATGTCAGGAAATCGGAAACATGAGGGCAACAATGGTGATTTGAGTCTTTGTTACGAGGACGAACTAGCTGCGTGATCCGTGACTCGCTGCAGCGACTATTTGTGGGGGGAGACAACACGGGAGGAGTTATCAGTCTTACCTTGTAGGATGAAAATCCAAGGTCTGGCCTTAACTAGTTGTGCTTGGCAATGACCTTGTTGAAGGCATTGTTTTGCGAGTGAGAACTTTCTCGAGGGTGAAAACCTATGATCTTTGATCGCGCAACGACGGCGCTTGTGCATTGTTTTCGTTCTTGAAGGCATTGATTTGGAGTGGAGGACTACTGGTGTTGTTCTGGTGGTGTCAGTGTTGTTGCTATGAGGAATAGTTCTCTGTACCGGGAGTTTTCTGTTTTGTAGTTCTTTTTTCTTTTTTCTGGCTGTGTGCATCCGTAAGGCCGCCAGGACATGCGTTGTTGCAGAGACCGGATGTAATTGGTATCTTCACGATATTAATATATACTCTTTTTCAAAAAAAAAAATCTTGCTTGATTCCCCTAATTTATTCTTCTTAGTGCATGGGCCTGTGTGAGTGAGCAGTACCCTCTTCTACAGCCTAACCGTAAAGCAAGGCAAAGCAAAGGAAAGCTACTTTATTCATTTGGCATGCATGCATGCAGGTGGAAGCTTTTCAGTCTTGGTTTCTTCCATGTCTACTTGCAGCTTGCTGCTATAGATCTCCATTCTCAAGTGCCGTGCTTAATAATTACAGCACCAATTATTTTTCACGCCAGGTAACTTATAAGAAGATTCTAGACGATTAATTATATATTTCACCTGATGCATGGTATGTGTTAAATACAGTAGTTTGATAAGCTAGCTATGTTTGTTTCTATTAAGGAGAGGAATCTTGGGACTGCTAGTATAGGCAAAGGAAGGGTTCCAAACGTGCCAAGATCTATCTACATATAGCTAGCTCGCTCCTCGATCTGAGGATAAGCTAGCTACTTATAGCTTAGCCTAATGGTGATGTGTCGATTAGCATTGTTAAGCCCTTAATATATATATATATATCGATCAGAGGAAGGACGATGAGTTGGTACTAGCTTGATTGGAGACGAAGGGCCCATGGGTTGTACCACACATGCCGTCCATGGATCCACCGCACACCGATTGATCGACTGCCCGACGCGATGGATCCAAAGATGAAGTGCTTAGCTACTCGAATTGAGGGATTGTTGCGACGTCAGGCTCCATCCGTTGCTCATATGGCTTTCCTAGTTTTTTCAGAGTACATATGTGATCAGTTTTGGAGACCACTATGCTTCACGTGAATCATTTAGAGATACAACTTTTCCGTTGAGGGATTCAATACTCAAACTTTTTTGTAGAGAGAGATAATTAGATAGACTAGCTAAATGCTCGTGCGTTGATACGATATATAAATACAGGTGTGTTGCGACGATATATATGAATATATAAAAATGTTATGCCAGAAAATGTGATAAAATTAAAAAAAACCACCACAATTGTGCTTAATTAGGGTTTCACTGTGCATGTTTCGTGTCGAGAAACCACCGGTCCTGAGTAACAGTGTGACAAAAAACACTTACCGTGTTGCTTGGGCCGGCTAGCTCGTTTGGGCGTGTTCGTGCATGTCACGGTGGATGCGATTAATGACACCCGGCCCCCAACGGACCGGACAAGTCCTTTGTAATTATTTTCTTTTGGTCTTTCTATTCTTTTTTTGTTCAAACAAAAATTAAATAGTCATGCTTGTATTTAGACATTATATACAGATGAACATAAACATTCAAAATTTTAGAACAAACTAAACATCGGTTAGGCTTACTCATAAAACAATTTTGCAAACACATCTAGCTAGCAGCAAACAACATCAAATGGCTTTGCTCCAAACTTGTTTGCAAACAGGTCTAGACAGAAAACCTAGGTAGTACTCCATCCAGGCTCTGACACCATATGCAGCTGGGCGCTCTCAGCTGGTAGAGAAAATGTGTTGCGTCGAACTCGAAGACCGGCTGCCGCGCGCGAGTAGAAGGTGCAGGCGCCCGCGTACAGGTAGTTGTAGGCTCCGCGTACCGGAAGTCGTCCAAGCAACGCTACTCCATCATGCATGCACATATGCACTTGAGCTAGCAAACTAGTGTAGCTCGCATGCAATGGCACGCGATTATCTCAGACCTAGGTACCTAGGTACTCCAGTGGCACACTGTTTTGATTGACCAAAGGGCGGCGTGCTGCTTCGGTCGAGTCCAAGTATATATTGCGGTATGTCCTAGGACCATGAGTCCCTGTCGGCATGGCATCCAGTAGACGGACGAATTTGGGACATGGCCCACAAGGACGGTGGACGAAGGAACGCGATTAATTTTTTTAGCAATGAAAATCGATGACGGACAGCGGACTCTACGAAATTTAGTACCAACTAGCTAAAATAATAATAGAGGTTGAAAACGTATTTTTGGCAAATGGAAACGTATTACGACCAACCTACCACAAGATATAGTGGCTAGGCGGTTTGCGTGTGGTTGCATTATGACTTATGAACGCACCGGGGATCAATTCTTAGGTTTGGTGTCACACGTTTCTTGTTGGCCTACAAAACTGATACACTACAATCCCCACTAGTGGAAAACGGGGCTCTAGTCCCGGACCGTAACGTTATCTGTTCATCAATCCTTTCTTTTATCTTTTCAACACTGGGGTCTTTGGAATTGATCAACACATTATGTCTCATTGAAGGTAGGGCCTTTTCCCCTCCATCATCAAGTATTGTTGTGTATGGGTTCACATCTAAAACAATATGATACATAGTTCGATCAGCAGAAGCTAGTTCATAAACTACATCCATAGAACATCTGGCAGCAATATCTGAATATGGTGTATCCATAGGAAATATTTCAAACCGACGTTTATCTAAATACTTTTCCCAAACCCGCTAAAGTTCATGGGAGTGCTCAATTTGTGTGTACATCCCATTCTTGTTTAACCACACTAATTTTGGCCTCTTCTTGAACCCCAAGCAATTCTAGCACGAAGCATGTCAATCAGCTACGAAACATACACGATGTCCTTGTAACACAAGAAATATTACATCATGCACGGACACGTTCCACTCCATTCCAAAATCTAGTTTCGCAGTGTATCGCTGGACTTTTATAATGATCTCATATAGGTCCCCTGAATTGACTAACTCTAGTTCATATATTTTGGGATAAATAGGAACTTTCAGTTCATTCTATAACTTTTTTAGTAAATCAACTACTGCTAAGAAAAAGGCACAAATAAAAAAAATCACTTATTGCTCCTCTCGACGATGGTAGATTTTGTCCTAGAACTCTCGCCACTCTTCGAGAAAATGGTGTGATGCTCCCCATCAACCCGAAGACTCTGTTGGCTAGCTCTTTTCGTCACTAAGATGCTCGAAGGCACCTGGATACAAGATTTCTGGCTCACCTCATGCCTTCCCTTGGTAGAACTCCTATTCACTGCTTCAATTCTCCGGCACAAAGCCCCGGAATCCGAGGCCGATGGAGCCGGCTTTGGTTTCGCGTGGGACACCGAATCAAGCGCCGACCTAGCTAGCTTAGCTCCCCCATTCATCTTGCTGTACATTGCTAGGACCCGGGACAGAAGGAGAAAGAGGAAATCCAAAGTCGCCGCTGCCGGAATTAGGTGCTCCAACAACAGGCGGTCAACATAGACACACAGTCACTAATATAACGGGATTATCCTAGCAGACGGGACCCATCCGCCTCCGTAACGGGGCAAGTCATAGTAAAGTTTGGTTTGGCTAAAACTCATTCAAAAAGGCCGCTCTTGTTAAGTGGCACACCAACTTTACAAAACTAATGTATTACAGTAACTCGGCCAGAAATTTCTTATATCATTCATGAAGTCTGTTACATTCTTCTATACAAAAGAATCGTTCGCTACCTAACAGGTACACTTGATCTATGGCTTACTGTCACCTCGTCTTCCACACATAATTTTGTTGCCTATGGTGACTGGGCTGGACGCCCAGATCGATTTATGAGGTACACTTAACTTTGCAGTTTACCTAAAAAATGGACACAAAAACTGGATATATGAGGTACATGGGGTTGATATGCGGGGAATTGAAAAAAAAAATTGCGGGTTTAACCACTTTTACGGTATCTGCTCGGTGCGTTTTTCGACCAAAACTACAAATGACAGTTAATTTTACGGGTTTGACCATTTTTGCGGTAACTGCTAGAGATGCTCTTACTTGTGATAGTCGTAGCCATACATGATAGAGGTAGTGTTGACGTATACACTGAGCAGAGATTTCAGCAGTGAGATATCGTTGCCTTGTGTATGTGGAAACGTGAGGGCGTTCCGTCGAGAATAATTGCCGCAGTGGTGTTGCCTCTTCCGGAAACCGCCGCACTGTGCCTTCTGGCGGCAGCACGCACACTCACTCCTGTCTCACTGTAATCATGGAGGAAAAGCAAGAAAACGTATGTCAGGTTGCGCGCAGGGAGGATTTCCTTGGCTGTTTTCTTGCTACCTCTTTCTCAGATTTTACCTGTCGCAGTACATCTACTTCTGATGGTGAGCAATCTATCCCTGCATGCACGCAATAATCGTGTGGCGATGATGCTTGCTAACTCTCTCCCACGGATAACCTTTTTTTTGTGTTGACCTCATTGATGTCTCATGATGCATGCTCGTGCTTCCCATATTACTTTGTGCCATTAGTTTTGGGTAAAGTCACAACTTACACAAGTTCAACCAGTTACATTGAACAATAATGTTCTGCCATATCAAGTTAATAATATTAGAACCTTAATAAATTCATAATTATGTATATATTTGTAGGTTTTGATACTTTAGTTCATATCTTAGCCAAACATTAATGACTGAGTTTGATTTCGAATAAAAATATGCGGGATAATATGAATCCACACATTGTGTAGGAGTGGTATTGTGGTAATTGGGGTGGCCGGGTGGGTACGTTGGGCCCATGGCTCCCCCAATGGCGATCTTTTTTATGAAATCCACCATACGATAATATGGATTTGATTCTTAAATTTAACGAAATTTACGTACGTGCCCCCCTCCAAGCTATGTAAGGATCAATTGCGCCCTACATCTTTATGTAACATTCCTGGCTACGTCTATGAGTGTGTGATCGCACTATGGACACACTAGAGATCAACTCTAAGGTTTGAATCCGTGTCCCGTTAAGCTACACATTTGCATTGATAGACGATGATCCCGTCTGTAGCGAGACACTTGCAGGGATATCATCAAATTTGAAGATCTGAATGAGCACAATCATATTGTATATTAATAGAGTCAGCTAGGACATGTAACACCTGTTGACCACGAGAAAAATCTGAAAAAAAAATCAACATGTCAACGATTAAGTGGTAAGCTCAAGAATTATGTATTTTGTATCCTTATCATCAGCTAGAAACCACAATCAAGGCATCATTTAGACCGACACATTAGGGATCTCGACCCATATTATATCAAACTATACACAATATACACACACACCAACCTCCCCGAGCCACCCCACACACAAAGATTATACTCATATACAAGTTCCACAAATTAATTCGATCAGGCTTGTGATTTTTTCCTTTCTTTACATGCCTTTAACCTAATTTCCTTAAAGGTCTTAAAAAGGCCATGTATATAAAATAAATTAAAAAAGACAACCATGATTATAAATAAAAAAAAAATAATATATCACCTCACAATGTACTTCTAAATTTTAGATGTTGGGGATGTATAAGAAGAATCACAATCAATACTAAAAAAAAGAATCACAATCGAAAACATTTATTATTGTGTAGTTATTTTTTAGTTTATTATTATAAACATTTATGAATTAAGTATAAAATTTAGTATAAAATTTAATTTTCTAGTTAGATCTAAAAGTCCGAGAATCCATAAAGCGCCATGAGCATAAACCATACCAAAATGGGGCTTAAAAATAACATATCTCACTATAGAATTATAATAATCTCACGTATATTGATTTTGGGGAGTACAAGGAGTATATATAGGGCTGAGAGTCACAATCGACTCAGCCAAACCCTAACCAACTCGGCAGCCTAACCAACTTGTATTACAAGACAAACTCATAATCTAACATCCCCCCTGCAGTCTTATCGTGGGGTTCAACAATGTTTGAGACTGAAACGAATATCTGTGAATGACGCGGTAGAAAGAAGTTTGGTGAAAATATCAGCAATTTGTGCCGTTGTAGGTACATGAAGAACGCGAACTTGGCCCAAAGCAACCTTCTCTCGAACAAAGTGGATGTCGATTTCGATATGCTTGGTACGACGATGCTGCACTGGATTGCTGGACATGTAGATAGCTAAAACATTATCACAATAAATAATGGTGGCCTGATGAATTGGGCGGTGCAACTCCGAGAGCAGCTGTCGTAGCCAGACCATTTCAGCGATGTGCGCGACCGCCCGGTACTCAGCCTCTGCAGAAGACCGTGACACTGTAACCTGTCGTTTTGAAGACCATGAAACCAAATTTTTACCAAGAAAAACACAGTATCCGGACGTGGACCTGCGAGTATCTGGGCAACCAGCCCAGTCGGCATCGGAATATGCTGTCAAAGTAGTAGGAGAAGAAGAATTTAGGTAAAGACCGTGATCAAGTGTGCCTTTAAGATATCTAAGAATACGTTTGACATGGTTGTGGTGTGGAACACGTGGGTCGTGCATGTAAAGACAAGCTTGCTGAACGGCATAGGAGAGCTCATGACGTGTGAGAGTAAGGTATTGGAGAGCACCAGTGACACTACGATAGAGAGTAGGGTCAGAGAAAGGCTCACCATCATCAGAAAGTTTGAAAGATATGTTAACAGGAGTGCGAGAGGGCTGGCAATCTTGCATCCCTGCCCGCAAGAGAAGTTCAAGAATATATTGGCGTTGAGAGAGAAAAAGACCATGGGCATGACGAGTGGCAGAAATACCAAGAAAATTATGTAAGAGACCTAGACCAGTCATGGAAAACTCGGTGTTAAGAAGTGAAATAATATTGTTAAGAAAATGTTGGGAAGAAGCAGTGAGAACAATATCATCAACATAGAGTAGTAAATAAGAGGTTTGTGAATTTTGATGGTAGACAAAGAGAGAAGAATTAGAAAGAGAAGGAACAAAACCGATTGTTTGAATGAAGGTGGAAAAACGTTGAAACCATGCTCGGGGGGCTTGTTTGAGACCATAAAGGGATTTTTGAAGAAGACAAACATGATTACGAAGACTAGGATTTTCGAACCAAGAGGTTGTTGACAATAAACTGTTTCATTGAGGCTACCATGGAGAAACGCATTTTTAACGTCGAGTTGATGAATAGGCCAAGAAGAAGAAATAGCTAGGATAAGAACAGTGCGGATAGTGCTCGGTTTAACAACAGAAGAGAAAGTTTCATCGTAGTCAATGCCGTGTTGTTGAGAGTATCCCCGACAAACCCAACGAGCTTTATAGCGTGCAAGAGTTCCATCAGAGTGAAATTTTTGGAGAAAGACCCATTTACCCAAAACAACATTCGCACCATGAGGACGTGGAACAAGTTTCCATGTGTCATTTTGCAAGAGAGCATGAAACTCATCTTGCATGGAGGCAGACCAATGAGGATCTAGAAGAGCGGCTTTGTAGGTATGGGCAATAGGTGAAACTTGGGGTTCGGCAATGAGACTAAGACATTCTTTTGGTTGGAGGCGAAAACCAGATTTAGCGCGAGTACGCATGACATGGTCATTATTGGGAGCGGTAGTATGAATAGCACGTGAGGGTAGACGGGTAGAAGAGGTGCCCGACGCAGCGGAACGATCAGGCACACGAGAGGATTCCTCGGCAGAGAACGCTGCCGCGGCAGGCAGAGGGCTTGGCAGGGTCATCTGTGATTTCATGTTCCGCGGCAGGGATTTGGGAGGGTGCTGCCGCGATCTGGGGGGAGGGGTTGGCGATGCTGGGGTTGTAAAATAGGGGATTTAGGGTGCGAGAGGAGGTGGTGTGGGTTGGTGTGGGTTGAGTTTGAGGTGTAGATGATCGAGCGGCAAAGGGGAAGATTGTTTCATCGAAAGTGTGATGTCGAGAGATATGGATGTGATCGGTGGTGAGACCTAGACAGCGATACCCTTTGTGCTCATCGGAATAACCGAGAAAAACGCAGGGGATGGATCTAGGGGCTAGTTTATTAGGAGTGGTGGCGTAGATATTAGGAAAACAGAGACAGCCAATTTTTTTTAACTCAGCATAATTAGGGTGGCTTAGAAATAGAGAGTAGAAGGGTGTTGTTTTTGGCTTGGCAGTGGAGGGTCGGATGTTTAGTAGAAAGGTTGCTGTGCGAAGAGCTTCAGCCCAGATTTTTGGTGGCATAGACGATTGGATGAGAAGAGTGCGAACTATATCGTTTAGGGTACGGAGAGAGCGTTCGGCCTTGCCGTTTTGGGGAGAGGTGTAAGGGAAAGAAAAACGTAGAAGGATGCCGTGTTGGAGGAAAAGATTCCTATTTTTGAAGTTGTTGAACTCACGTCCATTATCACATTGAATAAAACGAATGGGTAGAAAGAAGTGTATTGAGACATATCGTTGAAAATTTAGAAAAATTGTGTGAACATCCGATTTTTGCGTGAGGGCAAAAGTCCAAATAAAGTGGGTAAAATCATCTAGAATAACAAGATAATATTGGAAACCAGAAATACTAATAGGAGGGGAAGTCCAAATACCACAATGTAAAAGCTCGAAAGGAAAACTACTATAGGAACTAGAGGAACTAAAGGGGAGGCGCACATGTTTGCCTTGTTGACACGACTCACACACTAAGGGGTCATGATGATCTTTATTACATGGAAGAGAAAATTCACTAAGCAAATTTGAAATGGTGACGACGTTGGGGTGGCCTAGACGCTGGTGCCAAAGGTGGACGGAGGCCATCATGGAAGAGGGTGGTCTTGCGGCAGGAGCTCCATTGATGGTATAGAGATCACCAGAGCTATTGAAGCGAGCGATCTCCTCCTTGGTTTGAAGGTCCTTCACAGACAGGCCGGAGGGGTCAAATTCAATGGAAACAAGATTATCAGAAGTGAATTTGCAAACAGAGATTAGGTTTTTGATGAGAGCAGGAGCAACAAGGACATCTCGAAGTAAAAGTGGTTTAGTGGATGTGTTTAATTCGGTATTACCAGTGCTGTAGATTGGAATAGTGGAGCCATTGCCAAGGGTGATGGAAGAAAAGGGTGAGGAAGTACAATTTGACAGCAAAATATTCGAATTAGAAATGTGGCTAGAAGCACCAGAGTCGAAGATCTAGTCCATACCTGAGGTTCCCTGAGTAGCAAAATTGTTCATGGCCTGCAAAAAGGCAGCTTGGTCCCAATGAGGGGTCGGTGAAGGCAGCAGGGGCAGAGCCGTCGATGGAGGTGGCGGAGCATGCAGCATGTGTGAAGCGAGGTTGGTGCAGATTGCAGCTGGGGCGGTAGGTGATAGAGACCGTTGCCATCGATGTAGTAGGGCGCAGGAGATGGGGCGCCGTAGGTGTAGGCTGCTGGGGCAGCGTGGTATGCTTGCGTCGGAGGACATGGACTCCCGAGTGCAGGAGATCCCGTGTGGGGGCGCATTCCCGGCATCTAGGAGCCGGAATAGGCAGGAGACGCGTCGATTAGGGACGGGGCAGTCCAGGGCATTGGCCAGGCCTGGACAAGCCCGATCCAGGGATCAGGAGGAGGACGCCATGTCGGAGGTGCAGCAGGCGGGGCATAGGAGGACGCCAGGTCGGAGGTGCAGCAGCCTGGGCAGCGTTTGGAGATGCTGTCGCTACAGCCGGAGGACAAGGCGGTAGCGGCGGCGGAGGCCGGTAGATAGGGTTTTTGCCGCCGTAGTTCGGACTGGGGTGCCATCCGGGAGAGGACTGCATTGTAGGCGTTGGTGGAGCTGCTGGTGGCGGAGGCGTTGGCCGTGGAGCGGCGACGAAGGCTTGAGGGCACGACTCCTTATTTGCCATGGTGCGATCAGCCCATTGGAGCATGGACCGGACCTTGGCGAAGGAGGGGGCCGGCCGCATCATGGGGATGAACGATGCCTGTTTTTCGAAGCGCTTGCCAAGGCCGACGAGAAGGACGTTGATGAGTTGCTTGTCGTCGA
Organism: Avena insularis; assembly: GCA_023614405.1. Taxonomy (NCBI): domain Eukaryota; kingdom Viridiplantae; phylum Streptophyta; class Magnoliopsida; order Poales; family Poaceae; genus Avena; species Avena insularis. The sequence continues at coordinate 105,646,784 of CM042694.1, forward strand.
TGGGATCCCCGAGCTCGTGGAGTTCATCGGCGATGGACTTGAGGCGCTGGCAGTAGACGCCGACTTGGGAATCACCTTGGACGGTGTTACGAAGCTCCGTGTGGAGAGTGTTGACGCGACCGTCGAGGTTGTCCTGGAAGAGTTGGCGTAGAGCCACCTAGAGGGTGGCGGCGTTGGTGGCGTCGCGGAAGACGAGGTTGAGGATCTCGGTAGACACCCGCTGGTAGATCCACTAGATGATGGCGAGGTCGTCCTTGACCCAACGCGGATTCGAGGGCCGAGGAACGGAGTCGGCGGCGACGTGGTCCAGAAGATTGCAGCGGCCGAGGTGAACTTCCAAGAGGTGGCGCCAATGGTAGTAGTTGTGCTTAGGTAAATCTAGGGTAATGGGGATGAACGGGCTGACATCTGAGATCGTGTCGGCGTAGTTGATGGTGGTGGAGGTAGTTGGGGCTAGAGGGGTAGTAGTGGAGGTGTTGGAAGAAGATGCCGCGAGAGAGGCGGCTTGGACGGCGACGATGGTAGCCCGTCGCTCGAAGTAGCCGGGCAGCGTGGGAGGCGCAGCCACGGCCTAGGAACGGAACTAATCTGATACCATATAAAATTATAAAAATTATAATAAGTCTCACGTATATTGATTTTAGGGAGTACAAGGAGTATATATAGGGCTGGGAGTCACAACCGACTCAGCCAAACCCTAACCGACTCGGCAGCCTAACCAACTTGTATTACAAGACAAACTCATAATCTAACACTCACCATTCTAGGATACATCAAGTAGAAAGCACTCAAATTCTATGCATTCACGATTTACTAAGAGCTCGTATAAATGGCCATGGACACAAATGCGTCTAGCTACAATAGCTCTAAAGTGCTACATTTCACGTCGATGGTGTAGCGACTGCCAAGCACGGGGCAACCAAGTATCACCCGCAGCTTAGGCGAAAGGAGGGTGATGTCATTACCATTAGATGTTGGAGGACCGAGCGCCGTTGTGACGAGCTCATGCAACAAAAAGACGAATCGTGAAAAGTTTGTGTTTCCATCAATGTGCTGGAAAAACTTTAGAGCCATCATCGAACGGGAAAAGCTTACTGGTTGCGGCAGGATGAAATGGTCAGAATATAGTTCTAGACTTTCAGTTATTCCTGGGTTCCATATATTGTCGGGATTCACGGTTTAGTGAGTTTTCTCTCATATTTGCACGCATGGTTTCAGAACGATATTCCCTGTTTGCACGTATGGATCCACCTGTTTTTTTTACGTGAAGTTTCAATCAGATTGTCTGCCGTTCTGTGTGCACCTCACGTAAACTTGTGTGTGTGGGCGCGCATCACACATGCTGTACATACACAAAGCTACCTAGCAAGTAGCAACTTGTGTGCTAGCTTTACATTTCTAAACATCTAAAACGAATGATCTACAAATTATTACACGCATGCACGGTGGGTCACTTACTCAATCTTACACCTGATGATTACATGAGATGATTAGTGATATGAATGTATGAGTAGAATAGCTAATTTATTACTGCAAAAAGAAGGAAAGCAAGTAGGGAAGGAAAGAAGAAGCAATGAGGTATGTTCTAGTTTTGACATGACAATGATCGAGCAAGCAATGAATTGCTAATGAGGTAGGTGCATGTGAGATTTGGATTGGATACGGAGACTGCCGGTAGGGATCATAGATGCTAGACGTGAATGATGGAGAGCACTCATTTTGGGCTCCTTTCTTTCACTCAATCTGCAGTGAAGGTGCATGTGGTTTCAAAGGGATTTCGAAAAGATTTGCAGCAAAAGCGAAAGGAGCCTGGGAAGCACGACGATCAATATATAGACGACGATGCATGATAATGATTTTCATGTCAGCGATGATCATGCATGATGTATATTGATGATGCATGCTCAACTAATGCTATCGGTTCTTCGATCGCTTCATCATCTTGATTGATTCCACTGATTTATTTTCTTGCTGCATGGGACTGTGAGAGTGAGCAGTGTGACCTCTTCTACAGCCCAACCGTAAAGCAAGGGAAAGCAAAGGGGGACAGCTTTAGTTAACCTGTCATGCATGCATGCATGCATGCATGCAGGTGGAAGCTTTTCTGTCGTTGTTTCTTCCCTGTCTACTTGCAGCTATTGTGCTTGTGTTGATCTCGAGTGCATAGTTCATTCTCAAGTGCTTAATAATTACAACATTGATTATTTTCACACGTGGTAACTTGTACTACCTCGACTTTGATGTGTCTAGATTTGCATGTATCTACAAACTAAAACACATCTACATCAAACTGCCCCTACAGTTTTCCGGAAAACCGCCGTAGTACGTGCTGCCATCACTGCATGAACGACATAATTGCTCGTTACATCACGCCACTCTCTTTTCTACTCCTCAGAGACAATGTGTCCAACGGCTTGGGGAGCACGCGCAGCCTCCCCCCTCCTGTGCCAACAAGGTCGCCTCCGTGGAGCTGGCTCCCCCCCCGCCTCCGGCCTGGCCTCAGGGCACTGGATCTAGGTTCTGGTGCCTCGCGGGGGAGAGTTCCAACGAGGAAGACTGCCCTAGTGTGCAGTGGGGGAGCTCGATCTCCTCCACCCGACTCCGGCGAAGGCCACGCTCGGCGACTTCCTGGCCCCAGCGTGGGTTGAGGAGGGGCTCCCGGTGCTGGTGCGTCCCTCTCCTGGTCAGAAGCGGGCGGCGTTTTCTCCTGGTGGTCGTGGTTCGCGCTTCGGGCTCCATCCTCCCAGCGGTGCCGGACGGGGTGGAAGTGTTCCACCGGTCCGGAGCTCTGATGTGCCTGTCGTGTGGCCGGCGCCGGTCATGCTGGTGGTTCCGTGTTCCTCCTCTCCTTTGGAGAAGGTTGCGTCCCCTCTGGTCACGGCGGTGGCGGGAAGCGTGTCCGCCTCGTCTCCGGCGTCTTGGCCGGTCCCAGATCGAGATCCGGTGCCTGCAGCCTCGTGGGCCAGCCCAAGCGTTGGGAGCTCGGTGGTTCTGGCTGGCCCTCTCAGCCCGAACCCACCCAGTTAATCGGCACAAGTGGTGGGTGTCTCGGCTGTGGGCCTTGCGTCGACAGGGTGACCTGTGGGCCTGGCTAAGTTGGCCGTTGTAGCCCATCTATGGCGTGTCCTCGTGTGAGTCGGTCTAGTGGGACTGTCTCAGCTTACCGCTCAGTATTTAACTAGCGCTGGGTCCAAGTGGGAATCCTAGCTCCTCATTTCTCCCCCTCCTCCTCTGATGTGCGGCGGTGGTTCGCCTCCAGATCCAGATCCGCCTTCCTCCACCACAACCGCCATTCTGCCTCTTCTCCTTCCCTCTCCCAGTCGCCCATGGAGCCTGAGTGACGAGACTTAATCTCGGCAATGCCCATAGTTATAGACTTAGGATTTCGAGGAAAAGAAAACGCTGGGGATTTTCTCGGATGTCAGACAAACAAGGGATTCGAAGTAATCTGATTATTTATGGATAATGAGGTTACATATTGCTTGGGTTATTTTCGGTACTTCTCCGCTGGCTCCTCCTAGCCTATATAATAGGATGGGTCCCGAGGCCGTATACTGATAGGCTACTATTTATGATTACAACACCAATACAATGACGAGACTTCCGTCGAATGCTAACTGGCCTTCTTCTTTAGTCTTCATGGGCCATGATCAGTTCTATAGCCAGGGTAACCAAAAATGAGCACCCAAGTAATCATACCCATGTCAGTAGCCCCCGAGACTACATACGAATCGTAGATTCAGGTTGAGTCTGAGAGATATCTTTAGTATTTACGACCGAAGTTTTACGGAATATATATATATTTTTATTTTTAATCTTGTAGGGATTTGGTGCAACAAGCCTGATGCATCTGATGGATCGGGAATCAGTTAATTGCTCCTGGGCAAAAACAGTGTAGACCTACACCCTTGGAAAACCAAATTTTGTTGGGAGGTTTGCTTGTGGTTGCATTATGACTTATGAACGCACCCGGGATCAATAATAGGTTTTGTGTCACATGTTTCTTGTTTTTTATTTTTTGCAGGGTGTCACAGGTTTCTTGTTGACAATCTACAAAACCGATAAACGACAATCACATCAATAACGGGAAGTGTGTGGTGACATCACCATTATTCAGATTCATCGTTCGGTTCCGGTCTTCGGTGAGTACACACACGACGCCAATTAATGGATTCCATTAGAACATGTGAGCCACATTTGGTGAGAGAAAATCATTGAAGAATCATGCTAGTGATGTAGTAACAAGCCTCTAATCATACACTGGAGTGCACTAGAAAGATATCTTTTAGGCCATCGTTTTAGGTTCTAGCAAGATGATTGAATACATATATAAAATAATAGGGGAGACAGAGACTATAATTCATGCAATTGTCACAAAATAATTTCCACACACATATAATAAATGTATTCTTGTCTCTCTCCTTTGAAAATATTCGCTTAAATATCTTTAGCTGGCAATATATTGAAAATAAAAATGTCTACTGTTACAAAAGGAAGTAAATGTTTATCACTACTTTTAAATGATAGATGCCTGGACTTTATAACCAAAAAGCATAATCACTATCTAGTGACACTATTGTGTGATCAATTGAGATATCTAAGTTATATAAAATATACAGGTACATGAAAAACAACTATACAAAAATATAAAATTTTATTTAAAAAATGGAGTAACATTATGATGTTGCTATATTCGCTGTCCAACTATTATGCTTTATGAGATATAAAGAAATATTCATATAGTACTATTACTTTTTCTCTAACTTATTAATTAACACTTACAACTATGTATTATATTCGGTGTCGTTCATTTTTCGGGATGGAGTCGTGGGTATAAGAATAAGGAATATATTGATCATCTGCAAAAACAAATCCACAAAGAAGAACATTGTCTTCTTTGACATACTAATCTCTATCCTATTTTTTGTAATGGTGTCTAGCTAGGCATAGTTGGTCTTTAAACTAGAGAGACATTAATTGCATAAAATATCAAGGATGTACGCATGACTTTGTTCACTCTCCCATCCATTCTCCCATTTTGTCCTCGTGCATACCTACTTATATGACCACAATGCGTGTTCTATCCATATAACTAGGACCAGTTGTTTGTTTTATCCCTATAACTAGGACCACCACCATAAAAATAAATTTTGATGTGCTGATAATGGGTTGGAGTAATGCATGATAGTTGATTCCATAGTTTGGTGATATGGCCTGTGACATGGGTATACCCTACAGGTACTCGAGCTTGGTATATACGGTACAAATACGTACAGGCCCACGGTGTCGCCAAGGCCCAGATGGAAGGACTCGAGTAACCTACGGACTCTCGATTGCTTGAAGATCAAGAAGAAGCTAAAGATAGAAAGTTTGAAGGGGAAAATCCTAACTTGTAGCCGACTCGACCTACTACCCGAGACCTAGCCTATCTATATAAAGGCTAGGAGGGGGCGGCGAGGAGGACACACACGACCCTAGTTTCTACAACCCTCGCCAGATTGCATCTGCGCACCATTGTAACTTTCGACTCCTTCGATAATTCCACGAGCAGACAAGCAGGAGTAGGGACCTCTACGAGGCCTGAACCTAGGTAAAACCTTTGTCCCCTGTGTGCTTGTTTGCTAGCCGATAGATGTCTCCAGCGCTCCCTCCTTCTCCAAAACCCAAGTCCATAACAATGGGCATTGATGAGTTAAACCCTTGTCAATTGGCGCCGTCTGTGGGAACTGGGAGTGCCGATGTTGCGACTTCTTCGGCCCCATCAACTGCGATCTACAACTCCGCAACAACGGAGGTTCGCCAGCTCTTTGGCGCGTTCGACTTCACCGTCCACACGCCGGCCACCCGCGGATCCTTCGAATCCGTGGGCGACGGAATCAGTCTGGCGATTGAGAGCTTCCGCTTCCAAGTTGGTCAAGTGGGCACGCTTCGCATGCCCGATCAGCCGACGGCACCGGAAATTGCCCCAGCATCGTGGTTTCCTCCATCGATCGGCACCCTCAGCGAGCTCAACGCCCCGGCAGCAGTCGAAAATACGGTCAGCGACAGCAGTCGCGACTTCGATCTGAGCGATCTGGCTACTGAAGATGGAACCTATGGTTCCGGATCTGAAAGTTGTGGAAGCAACAGCTTCCCCAACCACTTTATGTGCGCCGTCATCAACGCAGGCGACACATCTGCCAATCGCGACAACGGTGGCAACACCGGCACCGACCCACCTCACGCTGGCAACGGCGGCAATGGAGGCAACGGCGGTAACGGTGGCAATCGCGCCCCCGTCAACAACGGGGGAGCAGTCGAGCCTCCTAGCATAATCAATGAGCAAACCGGCAAACACGTCGTAATCAAGCTCAACGAGCAAGAGTGGGATCGCTGCCGCGAGGCCTTACGAGGAACACCTCTACCCTTTGGGTCCCTGCAGGAACTGCTGATGGGCTATCACTGGCTCCTAAAAGAAGAATTCAAACGCCAGCTGCAGACAGTCGCGCAACTCAAGGCGCGTAAAAAGGCAGCAGACGAATCGAGCCTTCGTCGCGCTGGGCTCTCCTCCTACGGAGGATCCTCCTCAAGAGGCAATGAGCATCTCGCCAAGAAGAGGCAGTCGCGGATGGCTCACCTTACCGAACAAGAACGCATAGAAGCCGCGAAAGTCCTCGACTTTGGCTCTATGACAGTCGACACGAGAGGCAACGTGGTCCCCAGGACACCGCAGGCTGCGGTAACGGCAGCCACCATGTACCTCCTCAATAACCAGCCGCCAGCTGGAGATCCCCATACTGCCATGCACCGATCTACGATCGCGGGTTTGGGATTAATCGAGGCTGCCCTCGACAAGGAACCAGTACCATACCCAAAAAAGGGCAAAGCGCTAGCAAAGCGCCACTCCTCGCCCTCATCCAGCAACGACAGTCACGACCTGTCTCGGCGCCGCCTCTCACGACGACATGACGGCGACTACGATGCGCGCGACGACCCCACGCAGCGCAAGATCGACAAATCAAGGGCACGACATGCTCGGTCGACTGACAAGGAAGAAGAAGATGGGGAGCTCTATGGCGCCAGATGCTTTAGCAGATCCATTAGGCAGAAGCGAATGCCTAAAGGGTTTAAACTCCCATCGGAGAACCCGAAATTTGATGGTCTACAGGACCCCAAGATTTGGCTGGAGGACCACATCTCCTCCGTCCGGCTCCACGGAGGCAGCGAAGCACTGCCATGCAATGCCTGCAGCTACAGCTGCAGGGCGCCGCCCGGGCATGGCTCAATAACCTCCCACACGGATCCATTCACAGTTGGGACGAGATGGTGTATAGCTTCGTGCGCAACTTTAAGGGCACGTACAAACGGCCCGCATCAATCGAAGAGCTGAGATGCTGCCAGCAGAGATCTGGCAAATCGCTACGCTCCTACATCCAAAGGTGGTCCATCATCAAGAAATCCGCGGAAAACATCTCAAAAGACCGCGCGATTGACGCATTCAACGGTGGCGTTCGCCGCCTAGATCTCAGGGAGGAGCTGGGCCGCTCAAAGCCCTAGACCATCAACCACCTGATGAAGATCGCGAATCAGTGGGCTGATGGAGAAGATTCAGTAAAGAATCGCGCTCACTCCAACGAGGAGGCAGAACTCGAACACAAACGCGACTGCCGAGGCCAGCACCGCATGCGCATCTACGATGACCGCGACGATGTCAACATGGTCGCGGCCGGCTACGCCGATAGACGCGACGATAACCGCAACAACGGATACCGTAGCGGTGGATACCATGACTCCGGGAAAACCACGCAAGTATGGCAACGCCGCACTCGCGACGAGGCACCCGCGACCTCCATCGAGGACAAACTGTTCGGGCCATGCACGATATACTTCTACATCGACAAGCATGATGGCAAGAGAAAGTCCAGCCACCTCCTTAAAGACTGCCGCGAGTTCCTCAAGCTGCACAAGGGATTGGTTCGGATGAACCGTAATGCAGTCGAAAGAGGCTAGGGAGCCGCTCCAGGCGCCGTGGCACATGGCGCACCACCACCACCACCTGGGCCACCCCCGAACGGAGCCGCACCGGACCATCACCACAGGGGCGAACTGTACCCACGGGCTATGTGTACCATGATGATCCAAAAGGGGCGCCCCTCCAACAGGGTGCAGAAGGCCATCACTCGCCAAGTCAACTTAGCCACGCACTCGCCACCATCCACCACTGAGTACCTCAGTGGCAGCGAGTCGTGCATCACCTTCGACAAACGCGACCACCCGCCTCAAATACCTCGTCCAGGCCATTGCCCCCTCGTACTCGAGGCGCAAATTGGAGGCTTCGACATGAGTCGCGTCTTCATGGACGGTGGAAGCGGCATCAACCTCATATTCTCGAGTACCTTGCGAGCAATGAGGATCCCTCTAACTTGCCTGGAGGCATCGGACACAACGTTCCACGGCATCGTCCCAGGGAAAGGAGTATACCCCCTGGGCAAAAGCAACCTTGACGTCATCTTCGGCACGCCGAAGAACTACCGGCGCGAGGGCATCGACTTTGAGGTCGTCGACTGGCCCTCACAATACCACTCCATCCTCGGGCGTGTCGCGTTCACTAGGTTCATGGAAGTACCCCACTACGCCTACCTGCAGATGAAAATGCCAGGTCCTAATGGCGTCATCACGATCAACAGGAGCTTTGAACGATCTGACAGTTGCGACAGGGAGTTCAACAGAATCTCCCAGTCATTCGGCATGCAGGAAGAGCTCGTGAGATTGAAGGAGACGACAGATAACAGTCTGCCTCCCCTGAGCAGGCCAAGCTCACCTGATCTCTCCTTCGACTCATCTGTGCACACAAAGAAGGTGCAAGTCCATCCATCGGATCCGGCCAAAACGGCCCTCATCTCCAACAACTTGAGTCCCGCATAGGAACTCGCGCTCGTTGAATTCCTCCGAGAGCACTGGGAAATTTTTGCCTGGTGTCCTGCGGACATGCCAGGAGTTCCCAGGGAATTCGCCGAGCACACACTCAACATCAACCCCGATGCAAGGCCAGTCAAACAAACAATCAGGTGACTGTCTGAGCCACGGGCGTAGGCAGTCGGAATGGAGATCAAAGACTCCTCGAGGCCAAGTTCATACACGAGATCAAGGAAAGCACTTGGCTCGCCAATACGGTGCTGGTACCAAAAAAGGACACGGATATCCTACGGATGTGCGTGGACTTCACGTCTCTAAACAAGCACTGCCCAAAAGATCACTTCCCGTTGCCACGGATCGACCAGATCATTGACTCCACCACAGGATGTGAGCGTCTCTGCTTCCTCGACGCCTACTCAGGCTATAATCAAATTCGAATGAAGGAGGAAGATCAAGAGAAAACAACATTTACAACGCCCTTCGGCGTGTTCTGCTATAACACAATGCCCTTCGGGCTAAAAAACGCGGGAGCCACCTACCAGCGGTGCATGCAGACTTGTCTCAAGGAACAACTGGGTCGCAATATCCACGTCTATGTCGACGACATAGTAATCAAGACCAAGGAGGAAGCCTCTCTTATCGATGATTTGCGCGAAACCTTCGCCAACCTTGATCGCTACCGGATCAAACTCAATCCGGACAAATGCGCCTTCAGCGTACCATCTGGGGAGCTACTCGGGTACCTCATCTCCGCGAGAGGAATCGAGGTGAACCCAAAGAAGATAAAAGCCATACTGGCCATGGAGAAGCCGAAGAACATAAGAGGCGTCCAGCAACTGGCTGGACGAATTGCGGCTCTCAGTCGATTTATCAGTCGGATGGGTGAAAAGGCACTGCCCTTCTACCAGCTCCTCCGCAAAGCTGAAAAATTCGAGTGGACCAACGAAGCGCAAGAAGCATTCGAAGATCTTAAGCGCCTGTTATCCACCTCGCCAGTGTTGGTGACTCCGCGAGAAAGGGAACCACTGTTGCTGTACATCTCCGCCACCAACCAGGTGGTCAGCATAGTGCTCGTCGTCGAGCGAGATGAGGACAACAAGGTCCATGGCGTACAACGCCCGGTATACTACCTCAGCGAGGTCCTCACGCCAACAAAACAGCGGTACCCGAACTACCAGAAGCTGGCATATGGCGTCTTTATGACCGCCCGGCGACTGCGCCAATACTTCCAGGAACACCCAATCGTGGTAGTCAACGACGCCCCGTTGGGACATATCCTCACTAACCCTGATGCCACGGGGCGAGTCGCGCTTTGGGGAATAGAGCTGTCTCCACGAGACATCACATACGAAAAACGCGACGCAATCAAGTCGCAAGTTCTCCCTGACTTCCTCGTACACTGGATGGAAAACCAGCTCCCGGACAAGCTAGATATGTCCTACCTCTAGACAATGCACTTCGACGGATCCAAGCGGAAAGACGGAGCAGGCGCAGGTGTCATACTGACATCACCTCAAGGGGACAAGCTGAAGTATATCCTACGAATGCAGTTCACAGCCTCAAACAACGAGGCTGAATACGAGGCCCTGTTGCACAGGATGAGGATGGCAAAAGCCTGCGGCTCTAAGAGGCTCGTCATATATGGCGACTCAAAATTGGTCGTCGACCAAACAATGCATGAGTGCGACGCAGTGAACAACAACATGATCGCATACCACGACCTCTACGATACACTCGAAGGAGACTTCGATGGTTGCGAGCTGCGACATGTTGGCCATGAAAGCAACGAAGAGGCGGATGCACTCGCCAACATAGGCTCTACCTGCGCCCCCATACCACCTGGGGTGTTTCTCGAGTGCATATGCGAACGCTCCATCAAGCCAAAGGCCGCAGAGAAGAAAAGAAGCATAGCAACGGACTCGGGGGCTACGCCACCCAATGAGCTAATGGCACTCGATGACTTGGAGCTGGACACAGGACTCGAGGGACCAATGAGCGTCATGATGATCGATCAATCCTGGACGCAGCCATACATTACGTACCTCATCAGTAAGAGACTACCGGAAGACCCGACAGATGCACGGCACATCGCGCGGTGCTCCAAGGCATTCGCTGTTATCAACGGCGAACTGTATAAACGCAACATCACAGGAGTGCTACAACGATGCGTCTCCCTGGCCGATGGAAGAGCAGTTCTACTCGACATTCATGAAGGGACCTGTGGGCACCACGCCGGTAGTCGCGCCCTCGTTGCCAAAGCTCTACGAGCTGGATTTTACTGGCCCACGGCCATGCGCGACGCCAAGGACATAGTCCAAAAGTGCAACGCTTGTCAGCGATTCGCGGACAAGGCACACGCACCAGGCACATAGCTGCGGCCTATTCTATTGGCCTGGGCCTTCGCACAGTGGGGGCTCGACATGGTTGGCAAGCTTCTAAGATCCTCGCAAGGAGGTTACGTCTACCTATTGGTCGCAGTCGACAAATTGACCAAGTGGATTGAGGCCATGCTGGTGACTAAGCAATTAGGGCACATCGCTGTCAAGTTCTTCGAGTCCATCGTCTACCGCTTTGGCGTGCCGCACAGCATCATCACCGATAACGGGACAAACATCACATCCAAGGAGTTCCAAGAATTCTGCGAGAACCTGGGGATCAACATCAGCTACGCCTCAGTAGCACATCCACAGACTAACGGTCAGGTGGAAAAAGCAAACGGGCTCGTCTGCAACGGCATCAAGGAGCGACTCCTACGACCACTCGAACAAGCCGGTGGTTGCTGGCCAGATGAACTGCAATCCGTACTCTAGAGCCTACGTACAACTCCAAACAGCGCCACGGGCTACACGCCATTCTTTATGGTGCACGGGGCAGAGGCAGTGCTACCCGCTGAAGTACGATACAAGGCCCCACGCGTGGTCGCTTACAACGAGCAAGAGTCATCCCTTGCACTCGAAGACTCCGTCGACCTCCTTGACGAAGCAAGAGAAATCGCCGTAGAAAGATCCATGATCTACCAGCAGAACCTGCGCAACTACCACAGTAGAAGGCTTCGCCCCAGATCCTTCGTCGAAGGTGACTTGGTCCTGCGACTGAAGCAGCAGGGGCATCTCAAGCTCGAATCCCCCTGGGAAGGACCATACATGATTACAGAAGTAATCCCAGGTGGCGCCTATCGCCTTCAAGATTTAGAGACAGGAGTCGCGTACTCCAACCCTTGGAACGTCGCACAACTGCGATGCTTCTACCCCTAGTAGTTTTTTACTTTTACATCGCAAATAAGGCTGCTCAACCAAGGCTACTTAGCCACACATTGTACCTCGTACTGTTCTTCGAATAAATAAAAGCTAAGTGCGCCAAAACTCTATGTTCTCCTTTGCTTTGTCAATTTTCATACTCGGGGGCTGCGCCACCCTTTACACATATGTTCTTCGAACCAAAACGCGATATCCTGAGTAGCTGGCACATCAATCGAACCCCTTAACACAAACTCAACCCAGCTGCAACGCACCTGACAGGTTGACAAGGGACCGAGATACAAGATGGCCAGGCTAACAAAAAGAACTCGCATAGTGCAACGCACCTCATGCTAATAAAGCTGTTTATACACATTCGGAAATAAATTATCTACAACGTCTATATGAACTTTACAACACAAGTACACTTATGTGCAGGATACAAATTTGGCTACTACTGCAACAGAAGAACGTTGGTTTGTTCCTCGAAGAAGTCGACAATCTCCTCTGCTGGACGGTTCACCACCTTATAATGCGTTACCATATTCCAGGCAGATCCTGCTGGCGGTGCTGGCGGCCCAGAGGCAACAGCGGAAACATCCACGTCAGGCCTATGCAGTCGCACCATTGAGAGGGCAGCCTTGGCACTAGCCACCAACTGCTGCCTCACGCACTCGTGAACCGCGGACAGATCTTGAAATTTGGCAAGGAGAGCCAACAGGCTTGATGGAGCATCATCCAACGGGAACATCGCCCGTTAAATGTTCTTCAAGCACGACTGCGACTTCTTCAGGAAGAGCAGCACTCACGATGCGCGATCCTGCAGGGTCGCGAACGCAGTCGCACGATCACGATCTACCCAGAAGTATCCACTCTCTTGAAGTTGCTCCTGGGTGAGACCATGAAAGCGAATGGCAATTCTATCCTTCTCCTCCTACGGATGGCGCGCGCTAACAACTACACGAAGCAGCATCAAATAGCATGAGTACAACGTACCGCTGCGAGTAACTACAAAGGAAAAGATGAGAATGAGCAAACTAACACTTAAACTAGTCGCCCAGCTGCGTCACCTCGCCAAGCAGATATTGCTCGCGGGCGGCGGCTTTTTGCGTCTTCGACTTCCATACGTCTGCGCTACCACGGATCAAGGGAAACTCACGCTCTAGATGCTTCACGCGAATACAAAGTCGCGAAGGCAAGGATAGCTCCTCTACCCTAGAGCGCGGTGGTGCCACTGCATCACCAAGAGATGGCAAGTCCTAGGTCCCCCCCACGGGATCACTCGATGTACCCTACCACAAGTCAAGACAGAGGCAAATAAGGCGACCAAATTAACACAAAGGAAAAAGGAGCAGATGCATTCAAGATCAGCACAAGTATCCACAGACACACTCGCCAGTAGGCATGTTCTCAAACAGAAAGGACAACTAATCAACCACTACAAAGCTAACTATGAAGCAGCTACCTTCTTCGACTTTGACGGCTTCGGAGGCTTCATCAAGTCCGTGGCAGTATCAGACGCCACTGACTTTCGGCCGGCTCCTGAGGCCGAAGATTTCACCGCCTTCTTGGCACGATGGAGCTCTTCTGAATACTTCACAACAGTATTTTATCAATTGATGCCCGTATTTGCTACAGGCAGTCGCGAAGGGAGCGAAGACTACCTGCTGACCATCTGCGCCAACAGGCATCGCCTTCGACACCGCGGAAGGATCGATCTCAGATCCATGGGCCTGCACCATGGCGAGTGACATGGATGCGCCAGCCGCGCAGAGGGAATTCTTGTATGAAGAAGGCACGCCACCGGCGAGTGACTCCACCAGCTTGTCCATGTTCTCGATCAACTTCGCCTTCGGCATCAACTCCTCCCGGAGGCGACTGAGGGTGACCTTGGCCTTGGACATTGTATCTTGGATGATGGTGCTACGGTCCTCGACTGCAGACACCGCGCCTGCCAGCGCGTCATCGCGACGAAGGGCCTGCGGGTCAAAGCTCAAATCGCCAGCATGTGTACAAAAACCAACACATGGATCAAAATTTTAGCGCCACCAGCAAAAACTCTAGATGCAGAGAAGGACAACAATCAATATCAACAAGCAAAGGTACCTGAGAGGGCCTTGGCGACTAAGAACAGTTGCTCTTCGAACAACTTTTCCCTGGTCGCAAAGGAGGCACGCAGATCCTCTTGGCGCTTTTGTGCCTCATTACGAGCTGCAATTGCCTCGTCGCGCCCCTTCACAGCTGCGACCAGTGTTTTCTCCAAGGTGGCGACGTTGCGCAGTAAAGCATTATGTTCAGCTACACGGCAATCAAAAGTTGACTATCAGTCGACTATACCAAAAAAGGAGAGGACAAAAAAGAATAAGTGTAGAGCACTCACTCTCGACCACGCGGTGACGCATCTCCAGCATTGCATGCTGGTGGCCCATCGCCAGCACCTGCTCTGTCACTTGCGTGGCTTCCTTCACAAGGAGCTGTCGCACAAACAAGGAAGCAGCGAAGGAAACAAAGAACGTCGACTGCCATACTAAAAAGAGAGAAATATATACTTACATGGTCCTCCAATGACTCCGAAGAGGTTTGCTGTACCGTCATCCGAGCAACCATTCGATGCTCCCCTACGTGAGGAGAGCTCGACGAATTGTGCTCGGAGTGGGCTGCCACCGGAGGGGAAGGATCACGCTCGACCTCTTTCTTGGCCCTTGAGGTCGCGACTCCCGATTCCTTCAAAAACTCGACGTTGCCAGAAGATGACGACACCTTTTGACTACAAGACAAAATCTACATTGAGAAAAGGGCATATTCCAGGGCAAAGCCAACACGAAGAAAATAGAGAAGAACAAATGCACTCGAAAACTTACCAGTCAAACTTGTCAAAATCAATAGTGGCCTCCACCGACTCCGACGAAGACTCCTTAGGCAATCGCATCTTCTTGCGAGAAGATGGTTCCACAGCTCTCACAGGAACGGCGGGAATTGGCGACTCCACGCCAACAGCCGTGCCTTCGGGAGGCGAAGGAGACGACGCGTCAGAATCCTCGCCGCGCGAATGCTTGCGAGTATTCGGACTTTCGGACTCGGGGGCTTCCTCTCCCACATCAGAAGGGACAGTTGACTTAGACTCGTCCTCTTCCAAAGCTTCACGAGGAATAATCCCCTCAGGGAGAGGGGGCATACAAGGCGACACCGCCCAATCCTGCATGCAGATCGCGAAGATCAACAAAAAAGGAAAAGTAAGCAACAGAAAAGCAATCAAGAAAATAAGCTACTGCGTAGCACAACTGTACTTCAGGAGAGGGATTCGAAGCATCAAAAGGAGGAACAACTGGCTCATTCAGAAGCACATCCTTGAAGGTGTACTTCGTGACCAGTCGAACCCTCTTATCCACCTCACTCGCGGACATGCCATCGACAGACACGCGAGTGGCATCATCAGCGCCACCCCACTGAAACATGGGATGGACTCTGGCTTGAAGAGGTTGGACGCGGCAGCGCAGCCAGGTTCGGATAAGGGCGCAGCCTCCCTCTTCTGCGCCTATGTGACTCTCGAGGTCGCAGACGCATTGATACATCATGTCTGTCTCCACGAGTTCGCCAGGCATAACTACGTTCTTCCGAGAATGTATCTTCTTGTAGGGAGTCGTGGGATCGAAGGGTGCGAGTCCAAAGTGCTCATCTTTGGCCTTCTGATCGTGGACATAGAACCATTTGTCCCTCCATCCCTGGACGGACTTGGTGAGCTTGATGTCGAAGTAGGTGGCGGATGGGTCGACGTGGATTCCGCAACCACCTACGTCGTAAACTAAAGAGTCAGATGCGGACTGACGCTTCAATTTAAAGATGCGCTTCAAAAGACCAAAGTGTGGCTCGATTCCGAGCCAGCACTCGCAAACATTAATGAAGCAAGTGATGTGGAGGATTGAATTTGGGGACAGCTGATGGAGCTGGAGCCCGTAGAAACAAAGAAGACCCCTAAGAAAGGGGTGAAGAGGCAAGGAAAGACCGCGAATGACGAATGCAAGAAACATCACTCGAAAACCAGCGGGAAGTGCAGCAATGGTCTCACCGCTGGGGACGCGCGCAGCGGTGACTGCTGCAGAGATAACTCCGTCTTGGCGAAGAAGACGGAGACCGATGCCTTGATGATAGAAGGGCGCCATGCACCATTTGTCACGCGGGTGCCCGCGACCTTCTTCTTCCCACCGGCGGCGGCGCTGGTGCCCGCAGCAGCGAAGCCACCCTTCTTCTTTGCTGCGGCAACGGTGCCCGCGGAATCAGCAACAACACCTCCTTTCTTCTTCCCCATCGAACGGCGGCGATGTGAGCGTAGAAAATATCTCAAAAACGAGCGGAGGTGGTCCAGCGTCGTGGAGGAAAAGGGCGTAGGAAAAAGCAGAAGAGCAGCAGCAATGGAGATGGCAGCAAGGAAGAAAGAGCGCAGATGGGAATTTACCGCCGTAGCGTCGCTACTTAACCCCTGGAAGATACAATCCTACAGCTCAGAAAAACCCTACTGGACGCGTGGAGCACATCGTGTTGGACACGTGGAGAAGTGGAAGCGCGAATCGTCCCTCCACTACTCCCATTACGCACGGAAATCGAGGAGGCATAGTTAAAATAAAGATTATGCACGCCTAGTCAAATCAAAGTCAGGAAGTGGGACCCACTGCTCGTCACGTCCCGTCAAACTCGCTCACGAGGACAACGGAGGTCATACAAGCGTCAGCACTGATGTCATCAAAGCTACGCAGTGGAAAATTCGACTACTTTAGTCCTTGCTGGAGTCTTCGTCTCCACCAAGCACTCGGGGGCTACTCCCATAGGGAGCGCTAGTCGCGCACCCTACGGTTTTCTTTTCTTTTTGCAGGAACAAGGACAATCAAAAACAACAACCCAGCCACTCGAAGTACGCTTCGACTATGGACATGGGTTACTCCCATAGGGAGCGCCGGAAACAAATTCGACTGAAACAAGCAAGCAAAAGACAACAACAGTCGCAAAAATTATTTAGTCCCTGCCTGAGTCTTCGACTCAACCAGGCACTCGGGGGCTACTCCCATAGGGAGCGCTGGTCGCGCACCCTATGATTATTTATGCAGAAAATTGTGTGTTGATAACATCCGCACTCGAAGTTTATGGCGACACCGCCTCATAATTTCCCTACAAAGAGACTATGTCTCCTGGGTCACCCGAATCGTCTCCGCGATGATAAAATTCGGATGCCACGCTTATAGCGTGAAGGTAAGACCTGAATAAGGCCTGGCAACGCATTTAGATACGCACTACCAGAAATATATCCGTGCCTATAGGCACAATGAACATGCCTTGACGGACGCGTCGAGTGCTCACACCCATATAACTGGAATTCGACTCCTGTAAGACCTCCGCGGCTTGAGTCGAATTACACCAACACTTTTCCGGGTTCGAGTCCGGGGACTCGAGTTCGAGTAGATTGCGTTGTTTCACCCTAAGGTGGTTAACTGATACCGATACTTCGGTTATATCAGGCACGTACATTAACAATCCCTATGACACAAATAAAAGCAGTCGAAATGTACTCATTCAGGCACTCAAAGACTTCAAAAAAGTCCCTAGTCGAATCTGCGATTCCACTGGACACTCGGGGGCTACTGACATGGGTATACCCTACAGGTACTCGAGCTTGGTATATACGGTACAAATACGTACAGGACCACGGTGTCGCCAAGCCTAGATGGAAGGACTCGAGTAACCTACGGACTCTCGATTGCTTGAAGATCAAGAAGAAGCTAAAGATAGAAAGTTTGAAGGGGAAAACCCTAACTTGTAACCGACTCGACCTGCTACCCGAGACCTAGCCTATCTATATAAAGGCTAGGAGGGGGCGGCGAGGAGGACACACACGATCCTAGTTTCCACAACCCTTGCCAGATTGCATCTGCGCACCATTGTAACTTTCGACTCCTTCAATAATTCCACGAGCAGACAAGCAGGAGTAGGGACCTCTACGAGGCCTGAACCTGGGTAAAACCTTTGTCCCCCGTGTGCTTGTTTGCTAGCCGATAGAAGTCTCTAGCACTCCCTCCTTCTCCAAAACCCAAGTCCATAACAATGGGCATTGATGAGTTAAACCCTCGTCAGGCTGGGATTGGAACAAATTTCTGTCTCATGGACAAAAATTCAACGTTACAGAAAGTTTTAGGGCCCCTAGAATAAATAACAAATATTAATGAAAGGCCCGAAACGGCCTAGGTGATTTTCCATTATTATCATTGGTGCAACTACAAGATATAGTAGACACCAAACAGAGAGGAAAGTATGACTTGGTCCTCCAAATATATAGAAATAGCCCCAATCATATGTCAAGAAACGAGATTAGATATTTCACCGCCACCGGGGACAAAACCACGTGGAGTAGTGAGTGCAGAGAATGCCACCATCATTGACGACCCTGATTCGCTCCTTGATTATCTCTGCCACTGTTATAGTGAAGGTCTCATTGCTCCATTGGGGAATCTTTGATGCCAGCGCTAGCGGAAACACGAGTAATGGGTTCTCCTCATGAGTGTTTATCCACACCCAGCGCAAGCGGAAGTCATCCACCTTCTTAGACCAGTTTCTGGTAACGATCTCGCGCTCCGTGCCCAAGGAGACACATGTTGTTAAAATGGCGGAATATCCGCATCGATGGTTTGATTCTGAGGAGGAAAATGTGTTGGCACAGGAGGTAGATGGAGAGCTAGCTTGGCTTGGAGAACCATGGCGGAGAAGTTGACAAGGGAAAACCACAATGCCCCATGATCTACTTTTTAAGCACCTCTGGGAAGTTAACAAGGAGCATCCTTCAAGCCAACAGTTGTTGGATCCAACGTCTCCGGATGCCCACTCCGTTTGGTCTTCACAACAGCAATAGGCCGCCCATGCGCAACCGCTAGGTGCGGGCGAGCAAGCCCATCATCTTTCAAGGCCCCTGGTTCTTCGGCCACTAGTAACCCAGGAACCACGTACCACTGGCTACTGGCCCTGGGAGGAGAAAAGCCATTGCTATACAATCGGCTCCCTCAGTGAGGTTTCATGGCACCCCGCGGGTCCCCCTCGCCAGGCAACACCTCCGCAAGACCCCTCGGCGAGGCCACCCTCATCGAGGATCGTGAGAATCGTCCCTGCATCATAGTGCTTAAGTCCTGGGCTCCAGACGGTACCTTGCACAGCATCAAGACGAAGTCAAAAAAGAGACAGCAGCCAGGACAATGCAAGGAAGGGAGCTGACCGTTCTACGGTCATTGAAAATTGCCCTAGAGCCCCAAATTAACGGCCATAAAACGCCAAAACGACGAGTTTTTGGTCATATCTCTCAAACTTGCATCGGGTCTCACGGTCGTTGTAAATAACCTTAAAACCCCAAAACTATGGGCAATAGCTTATGAAAACGGCCATAAGTCGCAAAAAGGACGAGTTTTTGGTCATATCTCTTAAACTTGTATTGGGTCCTTGGAGCCATGAAAATCACCATGGAACTCCAAAACTATGGGCAATAGCTTATGAAAACATCCATAAAACATAAATAACGAGTTTTTGTCATAACTCTCTAACATATACCAGGTCTTACGTTCATTTTAAATCTCTCTAGAACACAAAATTGATAACAGCTATCAAACGCGAAAACGACGAGTTTTTGGTGATAACTCTCAAACATGTATTGGGTCTTACGGTCGTGTACATCACCATAGATCCCCAAAACTATGGGCAATAACTCGTGAAAATGGAAATAGAATGCAAAACCGACGTGTTTTTCATTATATTTCTCAAACATTTATTGGTTCTTATGGTCATTGTAAATCGCCCTGGAACTCCAAAACTATGGGGAATAACCCATATAAACGGGCATAAAATGCTAAAACGATGAGTTTTTGGTCATATCTCTCAAACTTGTATCTGGTCTTATGGTCGTTGTAAATCGCCTTGGAATACAAAAACTGTGAGCAATAGCTCATGAAAACGGCAATAAAATACGAAAACGACGAGTTTTTTTGTCATAACTCTCAAACATGTATCGGGTTATACAGTCGTAGTAAATCGCCCTAGAACCCCAAAACTAAGGGCAATAGCTCATGAAAACGGGCATAAACCACTAAAACGACAAGTTTTTGGTCTTCACTCTCAAATATGTATTAGGGCTTATGATCACTGTAAATCGATCTGGAACCTCAAAACTGTGGGCAATAGCTCATGAAAACAGTCATAAAACACAAAAATGACGAGCTTTTGGTCATATCTCTCAAACTTGTATTGGGTCTCATGGTCATTGTAAATCGCCATAAACCCCAAACTGTGGGCAATAGCTTATAAAAACAGTCATAAAACGCAAAAAGATGAGTTTTGTGTCATATCTCTCAAACATGTATCGGTTCTTACGATCCATGAACATCGCCCTGAAACCCCAAAACTATGGGTAATAACTCATGAAAACGGCCATAAAATATGAAAACAACGAGTTTTTGTCATAACTCTCAAACATATACTAGGGTCATATAGTCATTCTAAATCTCTCTAAAACCCCAAAAACCGTGGGCAATAGCTCATGACAACGACCATAAAATATGAAAACTAGGAGCTTTTGGTCATATCGATAAAAAATTATCGGGTCTTACGGTCATTGTAAATCGCCCTGAAACGCCAAAACTATGGGCATCAGCCCATTGAAAACATGCATAAAACGCTAAAACGACAAGTTTTTGGTCATATCTCTCAAACTTGTATTTGGTCGTACGGTCGTTGTAAATCGCCCTGGAGCCTAGAAACTATGAGCAATAGCTCATCAAAATGACCATGAAATATGAAAACGACGAGTTTTTGTCATAACTCTAAAACAAGTATAGGGTCTTACAGTCGTTGTAAATCTCCATAGAACCCCAAAACTAGGGGCAATTGCTCATGAAAACGACCCTAAATGCGAAAACGATGAGTTTTTGGTCTTAACTCTCAAACATGTATCAGGGCTTACGGTCATTGTGAATCGCTTTTGAACCCTAAAACTGTGGGCAATAGCTCATTAAAACAGCCATAAAACAGGAAAATGACGAGTTTTGGGTCATATCTCTAACACATTTACCCAGACATACGGCCATTTAGAATCGCCCTAAAGCCCCAAATATGTGGGCTATAGCTCATGAAAACAGCCGAAAAACACGAACACTTATGGGATTTTGGTCATGTCAATGAAAAATTTATCGGGTCTTACGGTCATTATAAATCGCCCTGGAACGCCAAAACTATGGGCAACAACCCATTGAAAACAGGCATAAAATGCTAAAACGACAAGTTTTTTGTCATATCTCTCAAACTTGTATCTGATCTTATGGTCATTGTAAATCGCTCTGGAGCCTCAAAACTGTGAGCAATATCTCATGAAAACGACCATAAATGCGAAAATGACGACTTTGTGGTCTTAACTCTCAAACACGTATCAGGGCTTACGGTCATTGTAAATCACCATGGAGCCCCAGATCTCTGGGCATAGCTCATGAAAACATCCATAAAACGCAAAAACGCCAAGTTTTGGGTCATAGCTCTCAAACTTGTATCAATTCTCACGGTTGTTGTAAATCGTCCTGAAACCCCAAAATTGTGGGCAATACCTCATGAAAACAACCATCAAACCCCAAAAGGATGAGTTTTTGGTCATATCTCTCAAACATGTATCGGCGCTTACGAGCCAAGAAAATCGCCCTAGAACACCAAAACTATGGGCAATAGATCATGAAAACGGCAATAAAATGCGAAAGCTACGAGTTTTTGTCAGAACTCTTAAACATATACCGGGTATTACGGTGGTTGTAAATATCTCTAGATCCCCAAAACTGTGGGCAATAGCTCATGACAATAGCCATAAAACACGAAAACAACGAGTTTTGGGTCATATCTCTCAAATTTGTATCGGTTCTCACGGTTGTTGTAAATCATCCTGAAACCCCAAAATTGTGTGTAATACCTCATGGAAACGACCATAAAACCCGAAAAGTACGAGTTTTTGGTCATATCTCTTAAACATGTATCAGTTCTCACGGTCATTGTAAATCGCACCGAAACTCCAAAATTGTGGGCAATATCTCATAAAAATGGCCATAAAACCCAAAAAGGCCAAGTTTTTGGTGAAATCTCTCAAGCATGTATCGGATCTTACGAGCCATGAAAATCGCCCTGGAACCCCAAAATTGTGGGCAATAGCTCATGATAACGGCCATAAAATGCGAAAACAACGAGTTTTTGGTGATAAATCTCAAACATGTATCAAGTCTTACGGTCGTTGTAAATCGCTGTAGAATCCCAAAACCGTGGGCAGTAGCTCATGAAAACGGCCATAAAACGCGAAAACGACGAGTTTTTGGTCATATGTCTCAAACAATTATCGGGTCTTATGGTCATTGTAAATTGCCCTAAAACCCATAAATTATGGACAATAGCTCATGAAAACGGACATAAAACGTGAAAAACGACGTGGTTTTGGTCATATCTCTCTCAAACATATATCGGATCTAACGGTTATTGTAAATCTCCCTGGAACTCCAGAAATATGGATAATAGCTCATGAAAATGGCCATAAAGAGCGAAAACAACGATCTTTTGGTCATATCTCTCAAACATGTATCAGGTCTTACGATAATTCTAAATCACCCTAGAACCCTAATACAATCGGCTCCCTCGGTGAGGTTTCATGGCACCCCGCGGGTCCCCCTCGCCAGGGAACGCCTCCCCAAGACCCCTCGGCGAGGCCACCCTCATCGAGGATCGTGAGAATCGTCCCTGCATCGTAGTGCTTAAGTCCTGGGCTCCTGACGGTACCTTGCACAGGATGAAGACGAAGTCAAAAAAGAGACAGCAGCCAGGACAACGCAAGGAAGGGAGATGACCCTTCTACGGTCATTGAAAATTGCCCTAGAGCCCCAAATTAACGGCCATAAAACGCCAAAACGACAAGTTTTTGGTCATATCTGTCAAACTTGCATCGGGTCTCACGGTCGTTGTAAATAACCTTAAAACCCCAAAACTATGGGCAATAGCTTATGAAAACGGCCATAAATCACAAAAAGGACGAGTTTTTGGTCATATCTCTTAAACTTGTATTGGGTCCTAGGAGCCATGAAAGTCGCCACGGAACTCCAAAACTATGGGCAATAGCTTATGAAAACATCCATAAAACATGAATAACGAGTTTTTGTCATAACTCTCTAACATATACCAGGTCTTACGTTCATTTTAAATCTCTCTAGAACACAAAAATTGACAACAGCTATCAAACGCGAAAACGACGAGTTTTTGGTGATAACTCTCAAACATGTATTGGGTCTTACGGTCGTGTACATCACCATAGATCCCCAAAACTATGGGCAATAAGTCGTGAAAATGGAAATAGAATGCAAAACCGACGTGTTTTTCATTATATCTCTCAAACATTTATCGGTCCTTATGGTCGTTGTAAATTGCCTTGGAACTCCAAAACTATGGGGAGTAACCCATGTAAACGGGCATAAAATGCTAAAACGACGAGTTTTTGGTCATATCTCTCAAACTTGTATCTGGTCTTATGCTCGTTGTAAATCGCCTTGGAACACCAAAACTGTGAGCAATAGCTCATGAAAACGGCAATAAAATACGAAAACGACAAGTTTTTTGTCATAACTCTCAAACATGTATCGGGTCATACAGTCGTAGTAAATCGCCCTAGAACCCCAAAACTAAGGGCAATAGCTCATAAAAACGGGCATAAACTGCTAAAACGACAAGTTTTTGGTCTTCACTCTCAAATATGTATCAGGGCTTATGATCACTGTAAATCGCTCTGGAACCTCAAAACTGTGGGCAATAGCTCATGAAAACAGTCATAAAACACGAAAATGACTAGCTTTGGGTCATATCTCTCAAACTTGTATTGGGTCTCACGGTCATTGTAAATCGCCATAAAACCCCAAATTGTGGGCAATAGCTTATAAAAACAGTCATAAAACGCAAAAAGATGAGTTTTGTGTCAGATCTCTCAAACATGTATCGGGTCTTACGATCCATGAACATCGCCCTGAAACCCCAAAACTATGGGTAATAGCTCATGAAAACGGCCATAAAATATGAAAACAACGAGTTTTTGTCATAACTCTCAAACATATACTAGGGTCATACAGTCATTCTAAATCTCTCTAGAACCCCAAAAACCGTGGGCAATAGCTCATGACAACGGCCATAAAATATGAAAACTAGGAGTTTTTGGTCATATCGATAAAAGATTATCGGGTCTTACGGTTGTTGTAAATCGCCCTGAAACGCCAAAACTATGGGCATCAGCCCATTGAAAACATGCATAAAACGCTAAAACGACAAGTTTTTGGTCATATCTCTCAAACTTGTATCTGGTCGTATGATCGTTGTAAATCGTCCTGGAGCCTAGAAACTGTGAGCAATATCTCATCAAAATGACCATGAAATTTGAAAACGACGAGTTTTTGTCATAACTCTAAAACAAGTATAGGGTCTTACAGTCGTTGTAAATCTCCATAGAACCCCAAAACTAGGGGCAATTGCTCATGAAAACGGCCCTAAATGCGAAAATGATGAGTTTTTGGTCTTAACTCTCAAACATGTATCAGAGCTTACGGTCATTGTGAATCGCTTTGGAACCCTAAAACTGTGGGCAATAGCTCATTAAAACAGCCATAAAACAGGAAAATGACGAGTTTTGGGTCATATCTCTCACACATTTACCCAGACATACGGCCATTTAGAATCGCCCTAAAGCCCCAAATATGTGGGCTATAGCTCATGAAAACAGCCGTAAAACACGAACACTTATGGGATTTTGGTCATGTCAATGAAAAATTTATCGGGTCTTACGGTCGTTATAAATCGCCCTAGAACGCCAAAAGTATGGGCAACAACCCATTGAAAACAGGCATAAAATGCTAAAACGACAAGTTTTTTGTCATATCTCTCAAACTTGTATCTGATCTTATGGACATTGTAAATCGCTCTGGAGCCTCAAAACTGTGAGCAATATCTCATGAAAACGACCATAAATGCGAAAATGACGACTTTGTGGTCTTAACTCTCAAACATGTATCAGGGCTTACGGTCATTGTAAATCGCCATGGAGGCCCAGATCTCTAGGCATAGCTCATGAAAACATCCATAAAACGCGAAAACGCCAAGTTTTGGGTCATATCTCTCAAACTTGTATCAATTCTCACGGTTGTTGTAAATCGTCCTGAAACCCCAAAATTGTGGGCAATACCTCATGAAAACGACCATCAAACCCCAAAAGGATGAGTTTTTGGTCATATCTCTCAAACATGTATCGGCGCTTACGAGCCATGGAAATCGCCCTAGAACACCAAAACTATGGGCAATAGATCATGAAAACGGCAATAAAATGCGAAAGCTATGAGTTTTTGTCAGAACTCTTAAACATATACTGGGTCTTACGGTGGTTGTAAATATCTCTAGATCCCCAAAACTGTGGGCAATAGCTCATGACAACAGCCATAAAATACGAAAACGACGAGTTTTGGGTCATATCTCTCAAATTTGTATTGGTTCTCACGGTTGTTGTAAATCATCCTGAAACCCCAAAATTGTGGGTAATACCTCATGAAAACGACCATAAAACACAAAAAGTACGATTTTTTGGTCATATCTCTTAAACATGTATCAGTTCTCACGGTCATTGTAAATCGCACTGAAACTCCAAAATTGTGGGCAATATCTCATAAAAATGGCCATAAAACCCAAAAAGGCCGAGTTTTTGGTGAAATCTCTCAAACATATATCGGATCTTACGAGCCGTGAAAATCGCCCTGGAACCCCAAAATTGTGGGCAATAGCTCATGATAACGGCCATAAAACGCGAAAACAACGAGTTTTTGGTGATAAATCTCAAACATGTATCAAGTCTTACGGTCGCTGTAAATCGCTGTAGAATTCCAAAACTGTGGGCACTAGCTCATGAAAACGGCCATAAAACGCGAAAACGACAACTTTTTGGTCATATGTCTCAAACAATTATCGGGTCTTATGGTCATTGTAAATTGCCCTAAAACCCATAAATTATGGACAATAGCTCATGAAAATGGACATAAAACGTGAAAAACGACGTGGTTTTGGTCATATCTCTCTCAAACATATATCGGATCTTACGGTTATTGTAAATCACCCTGGAACTCCAGAACTATGGAGAATAGCTCATGAAAATGGCCATAAAGAGCGAAAACAATGATCTTTTGGTCATATCTCTCAAACATGTATCAGGTCTTACGATAATTCTAAATCACCCTAGAACCCTAATACTGTGGGAAATAGCTCAAGAAAATGGCCATAAAACACAAAAATGACGAGTTTTACGTCATATCGATCAAACATTTAGCGGGTCTGACAGGTCATTGTAAATCGCTTGGAAACTCCAAAGGGCAACAACACATGAAAACAGGCATAAAAAGTGAAAACTATATTTTTTTGGTCATATCTCTCAAACTTGTATCACGTGTTACGGTTGTTGTAAATTACACTGGAACCCCAAAACTATGAGAAATAGCTCATGAAAACAGCCATAATATACGAAAATAACAATTGTTGTTAGAAATCTCAAACGTATCGGGTCTTACGGTCATTGTAAATCTCCCTGAAACCCCAAAACAAAGGGAATAGCTTATGAAAACGTCCCTAAATGCGAAAACGAAGGGTTTCTGTCTTAACTCTCAAACATGTATTAGGTCTTCCGGTCATTTTAAATCGCCCTGGACCCCCAAAACTATGGGCAATAGCTCATTTAAACGTTCATAAAAACGAAAGCGGCGAGTTTTTTATCATATCTCTCAAACATTTATAGGGACTTACGGTCCCTGAAAATCACCCTGGAGCCCCAAATCTGTAGGAAATAGCTCATTAACACAGCCATAAAACGCAAAAACAACTATTTTTTTGGCATATCTCACAAACTTGTATCGGGTCTGATGTTGTTATAAATCGCCTCATAAAAATGTATCGGGTTTTTGGTGATAACTCTCAAACTTGTATCGGGTCTCATGGTCGTTGTAAATAGCCCCAAAACCCCAAAACTATGGGCAATAACTTATGAAAACAGCCATAAATTGCAAAAAGGACGACTTTTTGGTAATATGTCTCAAACTTGTATTGGGTCTTACGAGCCATGAAAATCACCGAGAATCCCAAAACTATGGGCAATGGCTCATGAAAACCGCCATAAAACGCTAAAACTACGAGTTTTTGTCATATCATATACCGGGTCTTATGGTCGTTGTAACTCTCTCTAGAACCCCAAAACCATGGGCAATAGCTCATGACAACGGCCATAAAACGCGAAAACGACGAGTTTTTGGTGATAACTCTCAAACATGTATCTAGTGTTACAGTCGTTGTAAATCGCCCTAGAACTCCAAAACTATGGGAAATAGCTCATGAAATTGACCATCAAGCACGAAAATGACGAGTTTTTGGTCATATCTCTCAAACATTTACCGGGTCTTAAGCTCATTGTAAATTGCCCTGGAACCCCAAAAATGTGAACAATAGCTCATGAAAACAACCATAAAACATGATAGCGACGAGTTTTTGGTCTTAACCCTCAAACATCTATCAGGGCTGACGATCCTTGTAAATCGCTCTGGAACCCCAAAACCGTGGGTAATGGTTCACTAAAACGGCTATAAAACACGAAAATGACGAGTTTTGGGTCATATACCTCAAACATTTACCGAAACTTACGGTCGTTGTGAATCGCCCTAGAGCCCCAAATCTGTGGGCAATAGTTTATGAAAACAACCACAAAACGCAAAAACGACGAGTTTTTGGTCATATCTCTCAAACTTGTATCGGGTTTAACAGTTGTAATAATAGCCTTGAACCTCAAAACTATGGGCAATAGCTTATGAAAACAGCCATAAATCGCAAAAAGGACGAGATTTTGGTCATATGACTCAAAGTTGGATTGGGTCTTACGAGCCATGAAAATCGCCTGGAACCCAAAAACTATGGGCAATAGCTCATGAAAACGGCCATAAAACGCTAAAACTACGAGTTTCTATCATAACATATACCAGGTCTTATGGTTGTTGAAAATCTCTATAGAACCCCAAAACTATGGGTAATAGCTCATGACAACGGTCATAAAACATGAAAACGACGACTTTTTTGTGATAACTCTCAAACATGTATCTAGTCTTATAGTCATTGTAAATCATCCTAGAACCCCAAAACTATGGGAAATAGTTCATGAAAACGACCATAAAGCACGAAAACGACGAGCTTTTGGTCATATCTCTCAAACATTTATCGGGTCTTAGTGTCATTGTAAATTGCCCTAGAACACCAAAAATGTGAACAATAGCTCATGAAAACGGCCATATACACGAAAGCGACGAGTTTTTGGTCTTAACCCTCAAACATGTATAAGGGCTTACGATCATTGTAAATCGCTCTAGAACCCCAAAACTGTGGGAAATAGTTCATTAAAACGGCCATAAAACACGAAAATGATGAGTTTTGTGTCATATCTCTCAAACATTTACCAAGGGTTATCGTTGTTGCGAATCGACCTAGATCCCCAAATCTGTGGGCAATAGCTTATGAAAACGGCCATAAAACGCGTAAACGACGAGTTTTTGGTCATATCTCTCAAACTTTAATCGGATTCCGCGGTCGTTGTAAATAGCCCTAAAACCCCAAAACTATGGGCAATAGCTGAAAACGTCCAGAAATCACAAAAAGGACGATGTTTTGGTCATATGTCTCCAAGTTATATTGGGTCTTACGAGCCATGAAAATCGCCTAGAACCCCAAAACTATGGGCAATAGCTCATGAAAACGACCATAAAGCGCTAAAACAACGAGTTTCTCTCATAACATATACCGGATCTTATGGTCGTTGTAAATCTCTTTAGAACCCCAAAACTGTGGGCAATAACTCATGACAACAGCCATAAAATGCGAAAACGATGAGTTTTTGGTGATAACTCTCAAACATGTATTGAGTCTTACGGTCATTGCAAATCATCCTAGAACCCCAAAACTGTGGGAAATAGCTCATGAAAACGACCATAAAACACAAAAACGACGAGTTTTTGATTATATCTGACAAACATTTATTGGGGATACGGTCGTTGTAAATTGCCCTGGAACCCCAAATATTTGAACAATAGCTCATGGAAACGATCATAAAACACGAAAGCGACGAGTTTTTGGTCTTACCCCTCAAACATGTATTTGGGCTTACGATTGTTGTAAATCGCTCTGGAACCCCAAAACTGTGGGCAATAGTTCATTAAAATGGCCATAAAACACGAAAAGTACGAGTTTTGGGTCATATCTCTCAAACACTTACCAAGACATACGGTCGTTGCGAATCGCCATAGAGCCCCAAATCTATGGGCAATAGCTTAGGAAAACCGCCATAAAACACGAAAACAACGAGTTTTTGGTCACATCTCTCAATCTTGTATCGGGTCTCACGGTCGTTGTAAATAGCCCTAAAACCCCAAAACTATGGGCAATATCTTATGAAAACGGCCATAAATCGCAAAAGGACGATATTTTAGTCATATGTCTCAAACTTGTATTGGGTCTTAGGAGCCATGAAAATCACTTGTAACCCCCAAACTATGGTTAATAGCTCATGAAAATGGCCATAAAACGTTAAACCTACGAGTTTTTCTCATAACATATACAGGGTCTTATGGTCATTGTAAATCTCTCTAGAACCCCAAAACTATGGGCAATAGCCCATGACAACAGCCATAAAACGTGAAAACGACGAGTTTTGGGTGATAACTCTCAAACATGTATCGATTCTTATAGTCGTTGTAAATCGCCCTAGAACCCTAAAACTGTGGGAAATAGCTCATGAAAACGAACATAAAGCGCAAAAACGACGAGTTTTTGGTCATATCTCTCAAACGAACATTTATTGTGGCAATCGTTGTAAATTGCCCTGGAACCCCAAAAATGTTAACAATAGCTCATGAAAATAGCCATAAAACACAAAAGAGACAAGTTTTTGGTCTTACCCCTCAAACATATATTAGGGCTGACAATCATCATAAATCGCTCTGGAACCCCAAAAGTGTGGGTAATAGTTCATTAAAACGGCCATAAAACACGAAAATGACGAGTTTTGGGTCATATCTCTCAGACATTTACCGAGACTTACGGTCATTGCGAATCGCCCTAGACGCCCAAATCTGTGGGTAATAGCTTATGAAAACGACCATAAAACGCGAAAACAACGAGTTTTTGGTCATATCTCTCAAACTTGTATCGGGTCCCACAGTCATTGTAAATAGCCCTAAAACCCCAAAACTATGGGTAATATCTTATGAAAATGGCCATAAATCCCAAAAGGAAGAGATTTTGGTCATATATCTTAAACTTGTACTGGGTCTGACGAGCCATGAACATCGCCTGGAACCCAAAAACTATGGGCAATAGCTCATGAAAGCGGCCATAAAACGCTAAAACTATGAGTTTCTATCATAACTCTAAAATATGTATTGTTTCTTACAGTCATTGTAAATCGCCCTAGAATCCCAAAACTATGGGCAATAGATCATGAAAACAGAAATAAACGCGAAAGCGTCAAGTTTTTGTCATAACTCTCAAACATATACCGGGTCTTACGGTCATTGCAAATATCTCTAGAACCCCAAAACTATAGGCAATAGCTCATGACAATAGCCATAAAACACGAAAACGACAAGTTTTTGGTGATAAATCTCAAACATGTATTGATTCTTATGGTCGTTGTTAATCGCCCTAGAACCTGAAAATTGTGGGCAATAGCTCATGAAATGGCCATTAAACACGAAAACAATGAGTTTTTAGTCATATCTCTCAAATATTTATCGGGTCTTACGGTCATTGTAAATTTCCCTAGAACCCCGAAACTGTGGATAATAGGTCACGAGAACGGCCATAAAACATGAAAAATGACCAGTTTTGGTCAGATATATCACACATGTATCGGGTCTGACGGTCGTTGTAAATCGCCCTGAAACCCCAAAATTGTGGGCTATAGCTCATGAAAACAGCGATAAAATGCGAAAGCGACAAGCTTTTATCATAACTCTAAAACATATACAAGGACTTACAGTCGTTGTAAATCTCTCTAGAACCAAAAATTGTAGGCAATAGCTTATGACAATGGACATAAAATTTGAAATGAGAAGTTTTTGGTCATATCTGTCAAACATTTATTGGGACCTATAGTCATAAATCGCCATAAATCCCCCAAACCGTGGACAATAGCTCATGAAAACAAACATACAAATTGAAAATGATGAGTTTTTTTCATATATCTCACACATGTATCAGGTCTTACGATCATAGTAAATCTCCCTAGAATCCAAAAAATGTGGGCAATAACTCATGAAAACGGCCATAAAACAGGAAAAACGATGAGTTTTACATCATACTGATAAATCATTTATCGGGTCTTATGGTCCTTGTAAATCTCCCCGGAACTCCTAAACTATGGGCAACATCATATGCAAACGGGCATAAAATGCAAAAACAATGAGATTTTGGTCATATCTCTCAAACATGCATCTTGTTTTATGAGCCATGCAAATCCCCCTGGAATCCCAAAACTATGGGCAATAGCTCTTGAAAACAGCCAAAAAATGTGAAAACGACGAGTTTTTGTCATAACTCTCAAACATATATCGGGTCTATGGTCGTTGTTCATCTCCCTAGAGCATG
Organism: Avena insularis; assembly: GCA_023614405.1. Taxonomy (NCBI): domain Eukaryota; kingdom Viridiplantae; phylum Streptophyta; class Magnoliopsida; order Poales; family Poaceae; genus Avena; species Avena insularis. The sequence goes on from CM042694.1 coordinate 105,678,646, forward strand.
GAAACTGTGAGCAATAGCTCATCAAAACAGCCATAAAATATGAAAACGAAGAGTTTTTGTCCTAACTCTCAAACATGTACTGGGTCTTACAGTTGTTGTAAATCGCCCTAGAACCCCAAAACTATGGGCAATAGATCATGAAAACGGAAATAAACACGAAAGCGACAAGGTTTTGTCATAACTCTCAAACATATACCGGGTCTTACGGTCAGTGCGAATATCTCTAGAACCCCAAATGTGGGAAATAGCTCATGACAATGGCCATAGAACATGAAAACGACGAGTTTTTGGTGATAACTCTCAAACATGTATCGAGTCTTACGGTCGTTGTAAATCACCCTAGAACCCCATAACTGTGGGAAATAGCTCATGAAATGGCCATAAAACGCGAAAACGATGAGTTTTTGGTCATATCTGTCAAACATTTATCGGGTCTTACGATCATTATATATTTCAATAGAACCCCGAAACAGTGGGCAATAGATCATGAAAACGGCCATAAAACGTGAAAACAACGAGTTTTTGTCATACCTCTCTAACATATATTGGGTCTTACGATCGTTATAAATCTCCATGGAACCCCAAAACTATGGGCAATAGCTCATGACAATAGCCATAAAATGCGAAAAGGACGAGTTTTTGGTGATATCTCTCTAACATGTATTGGGTCTCATGGTCATTGTAAATTTCCCTTAAACCCTAAAACTTTGGAGAATAGTTCATAAAAACAGCCATAAAGATTGAAAACATCGATTTTGTGGTCATACCTCTCAAACATATATCGAGTCTTACGGACATGGAACCCCAAAACTATGGGCAATAGGTTATGGAAACGACCATAAAACATGAAAACTACGAGGTTTTGGTCATATCAAAAATTTATCAGGTCCTACGGTTGTTTTAAATTGCCTTGGAGCACCAAAATTACGGGCAATAGCCCATTGAAAAGAGGCATAAACCACTAAAACGACAAGTTTTTGGTCCTATCTCTCAAACTTGTATCTAGTCTTACGGTCATTGTAAATCGCCCTGGAGCATGCAAACTGTGAGCAATAGCTCATGACAATGACCATAAAATAGGAAAATGACGAGTTTTGTCATAACTGTGAAACATGTATTGGGTCTTACAGTCATTGTAAATCTCTCTAAAACCCCAAAACTAAGGGCAATAGCTCATGAAAACATCCCTAAATGCGAAAACGATGAGTTTTTGGTCTTAACTGTCAAACATGTATCAGGGCTTACGTTCATTCTCAATCGCTCTGGAACCCCAAAACTCTGGGAAAAAGCTCATTAAAACTGCCATAAAACAAGAAAACATTGAGTTTTTGGTCATATCTCTCAAACTTGCATCGGGTCTCAAGGTCGTTGTATATCGCCCTGAAACCCCAAAATTGTTTGCAGTAGTTGATGAAAACGGCCATAAGGCACGGAAAGGACGAGTTTTTGGTCATATCTCTTAAACATGTATCGGGTCTTATGAGCCATGAAAATCACACAGGAACCCCAAAACTATGGCAATAGCTCATGAAAACAACCATAAAACGCGAAAGCGATGAGTTTTTGTCATAACTCTCAAACATATGCGAAGTCTTATGGTCATTGTAAATCTCTCTAGAACCCCAAAAATATGGGCAATAGCTGATGACAATGGCCATAAAATGCGAAAACGATGAGTTTTTGGTGATAACTGTCAAACATGTGTTGAGTCTTATGGTCGTTGTAAATCGCCCTAGAACCCCCAAAACTGTGGGCAATAGCTCATGAAAACGGCCATAAAACACGAAAACAATGAGTTTTTGGTCTTATATCTCAAACATTTATCAGGTCGTATGGTCATTGTAAATTTCCCTGGAACCATAAACAGTGGACAATAGCTTATGAAAACAGCCATAAAACATGAAAAACGACGGGTTTTTGGTCATATCTCTGAAATATTTATCGGGTCTGACGGTTGTTGTAAATCGCCGTAGAACCCCAAAACAATGGACAATAGCTCATGAAAACAGCCATAAAGAGCAAAAATGTAGAGCTTTTGGTCATATCTCTTAAACATGTATCGGGTTTTACAGTCATTGTCAATCACCGTGAACCCCAAAACTGTGGGCAATAGCTCATGAAAACGGCGATTAAACACGGAAACAACGAGTTTTTTTCATATCGATCAAACATTTATTAGATCTTACGGTCGTTGCAAATCTCCCTACAACTAAAAAACTATGGGCAATAGTACATGAAATCGGGCATAAAATGCAAAAACTACAATTTTTTGGTCATATCTCTCAAACTTGTATCTTGTCTTACGATCGTTGTAATTTATCCTAGAACCCCAAAACTATGAGCAATAGCTCATGAAAACAACTATAAAAAATAAAATGTTGTCATAAATCTCAAACGTACCGGGTTTTACGGTCGTTGTAAATTGCCTAGAACCCGAAACCTAAGGGGAATAGCTTATGAAAACAACCCTAAATATGAAAACGAAGAGTTTTTGGTCTTAACTCGCTAACATGTATCAAGTCTTATGGTCATTGTAAATAACCCTAGAACCCAAAATTATGGGCAATACCTCATGAAAACGGTCATAAAACACGAAAGCGACGAGTTTTTGGTCATATCTCTCAAACATTTACTAGGACTTATGGTCATTGCAAATCACCCTAGAGCCCCAAATCTGTGGGCAATAGCTCATTAAAATCGCCATAAAGTGCGAAACCACGAGTTTTTGGTCATATATCTCAAACTTGTATCGGGTGTCACGTTGTTGTAAATCGCCTTGGAATCCCAAAATTGTGGGCAATAGCTCATGAAAATGGCCATAAAGCACGAAAAGGACAAGTTTTTGGTCCAATCTATCAAACATGTATCGGGTTTTACAGTCATTGTAAATCTCCCTGGAACGGCGTAACTGTGGGCAATAGCTCAAGAAAACAACCATAAAGCATGAAAATGACGAGGTTTTGGTCATATCTCTCAAACATGTATCGGGTCTTTCGATCATTGTAAATCGCCCTGAAACTACAAATCTATGGGCAATAGCTTATGAAAACGGCCATAAAGCACATAAAGGATGAGTTTTTGGTCATATCTCTCAAACATGTATTGGGTCTTACGAGCCAAGAAAATTGCCCTGAAACGTGAAAACTACGGGAAATAGCTTATGAAAATAGCCATAAAACACGAAAACGATGAGTTTTTATCATAACTCTCAAACATATACTGGGTCATACACTCGTTGTAAATTGCCTTGGAACCCCAAAACGGTGGGTAATAGCTCATGACAATGGCCATAAAACATAAAAATAATGAGTTTTTGGTGATAACTGTCAAACATGTGTCGGGTCTTACGATCATTATAAATCGCCCTAGAACCCCAAAACTATGAGCAATAGCTCATGAAAACGGCCATAGGACGCGAAAACTACGAGTTTTTGGTCATAACTCTCAAACATTTATCGGGTCTTACGATCATTGTAAATTTCCCTGAAACCCCTAAACTATGGACAATAGCTCACGAGAATGGCCATAAAACGCGATAAACGATGAGTTTTTGGTCATATCTCTCAAACATTTATCGAGTCTTACGGTCGTTGTAAATTGCCCTAGATCCCCAAAACTATGGACAATAGCTCATGAAAATGGCTATAAAATGCGAAAACGACGAGTTTTTAGTCATATATATTTCTCTCAAACATATATAGGATCTTACAATTGTTGTAAATCGCCCTAGAAATCCAAAACTATGGACAATATCTCATCAAAACAGCCATAAAGAACGAAAACGACAATCTTTTGGTCATATATCTCTAACATGTATCGGATCGTACAGTCATTTTAAATCACCCTGAAACACCAAAACGGTGTGCAATAGCTCATGAAAACGGCCATAAAACACGAAAATGACGAGTTTTACATCATACCGATCAAACATTTATCGGGTCTGATAGGTCATTGTAAATCGCCCTGAAACTCCAAAACTATGAGAAATAGGTCATGAGAACTGCCATAAAATACGAAAACGAAGTTTTTTTGTCATAACTCTCAAACGTATCGGGTCTTACGGTTGTTGTAAATCTCTCTAAAACCCCAAAATTATGGGGAATAGCTCATGACAACAGCCATAAATCTCAAAAATGACAAATTTTTGGTGATAACTCTCAAATCTGTATCGGATCTTAGGGTCATTGGAAATTGCCCTACACTACTAGGGAAAATCCTACCCGAGTCACATATGAAAAGCCATTAGAGGCGCATATGTGATGCGCCTTGAGCCCCCCGCTGCTAGTATTTCATACCCGAGTCGCATTTCGCATTGGCCTTGTATAAGCTGCATATGCGAGACGCATATTGCTATAAATATATAGGAGGCCCATATTGATATGCACCTCACATATGTAGCTTATACAAGGAATATGTGTAATGCAACTCCAGTATGTCTGCGAGATGCGCTTTGCCTATATTTGACATATGCGCCTCCAATAAGTTTATATATGCGCCTCAAATAGCAATTTTGAATTTTAAATTTTATAGAACTACAATACTGTCCATAATACACAATACACACGTCTTATACAGTCTAGAATACAGTATAAACAACACATAATTTCCAGAAAGTTGCAATTGGCCAAAACATAGTATAAACAACACTAATACAAGTACATCACACATCAACTTGAATTAATCCGTGACATACGAGAGTTCACACATGAACCAACTAGAGTACATCACATACAAAACCAAGTTCACATCTCCCAGGGGACCGACCGAGTACATGTTCACAATCACATTACAACTACATGCACGACGGATCTCTCTAGGTGAAGTAGAGCACCTCTCTATGTTCACAATCTACCATGAAGAGCAAGGTGGTGATCACGATGAAGTTCCTCCACTTATTCCTCCCGTGCTTCCTCCACTTATCTTCCGCCACCTCTCTATTGTAGCCTTTGTAGCTATTGCTCGAGAATTCATTCACTTGCTTCTAGAAGTATTTCCACTCCTCGTACACACCTGGAACCCTACCGACGTACACGACATAGCACTTCGTCGCCATCTCTTGTACACAAGATAGATGATATTAGCTATGTTAGTGGAAAGCAATAGAAGTTCACAAGATAAGACCATGCATATATATATATGGGTGCCATGTTATACGAGTATCGCCATGCTATACGAAACACGAACTTATTTGTCCCCTCTCGACTTTCGGGATACATAGTTTATTATTTCATTGTATCGCCAAAGAAGAAAGGAAAGAAATCATTCCACGATTCATATAACAATGTCGCCAATGCTATACGAATAGCGAAGTAATGTCTTTCCTTACGACTTTCGGCTACAATGAGATATTTGAAACTACATAATTCACCATTTCATTTAGTTCATGCTATCTAATCTATTCGTATCGCCAAAGACAAAAGAAGAGAAATACTTCCACGATTCATATAGCATGGGCATGATATGTCCAGTGCTAAAGCAAGGAAAGGATTCAGTCTCCACGGCAACAACTCATTCGAGTGTGGTTTTTTGAAAGGATTCATTATCGTGGACCCATAATCCTTTCCTTCTCTTACCACTGAACATATTATGTCTTATGTATATGGATCAAGAAAAAAATTGTCCTCTTTCGACTTTAGGTCTACGAGATGAAATGACATTAACTAACACAATGTCGCCATGCTATATATATAAGAATCACGAACTTATTTGTCCCCCTCTCGACTCTGGGCTCCATAGTTTATCATTTCATTGCATCACTAAAGATGAAAGGAAATAAATCATTCCATGATTCATATAACAATGTCGCCAATGCTATACGAATAGTGAAGTAAAGTCTTTCCTTTTGAATTTGGGGCTACAATGAAATATTTAAAACAACATAATTCACCATTTCATTTAATTCATGCTATCTAATCTATTCGTATCACCAAATAAAAAATAAGAGAAATACTTTCATGATTCATATAGCATGGGTATAATATGTCTAGTGGTAAACCAAAGAAAGGATTCGGTCTCCACAGCAACGACACATTTCGAGTTTGGTGTGTCGAAAGGAGTCGTTTCTGTGGACCTAGAATCCTTTCCTTGGCTTACCACTAAACATATTATGTCTTATGTATATGAATCTTGAAAACGTTTATCCTCTTTCGACTTTGGGGCTACAAGATGAAACAATATTAAATAACACAATGTCACCATGCTATATATATGAGTCACGAACTTATTTGTCCCCTCTCTCGACTTTGGGGCTACATAGTTTACCATTTCATTGTATCGCCAAAGACGAAAGGAAAGAAATCATTCCACGATTCATATAACAATGTCGCTAATGCTATACGAATATTAAGTAATGTCTTTCCTTTCCAATTTGGGGATACAATGAGATATTTGAAACTACATAATTCACCATTTCATTTAATTCACACTATCTAATCTATTCATATCGCCAAAGACAAAAGAAGAGAAATACTTCCATGATTCATATAGCATGGCCATGATATGTCTAGTGGTAAAGCAAGGAAAGGATTTGGTCTCCACGACAATGACTCATTTCGAGTTTGGTGTGTCGAAAGGAGTCATTGTTGTGGACCTAGAATCCTTTCCTTGGCTTACTCTTGAACATATTTTGTCTTATGTATACGAATCTCAAAATATTTGTCCTCTTTCGACTTTGGGGCTACGAGATGAAATAGTATTAACTTTGGTGACATTATTACAAGTCTACTTGCCTCATACTTAGGTTGGGCACTGAAATAACAATGTCACTGATTGATCAGGTGCCGCAAGTAGAGGAAGCTCAAATTACAAGTCTACTTGCACACCAGATCCAACATCGGTATAGTCACACATATATATAGTGCCACAACACGTTTTAATCATCAGCATTTCTAAGAAAGACGAAAAGAAAACCAAGAAGTAGGGAAAAAATAACAAATGAGAAGCAACATATGACCAAGCACTAAAATAGTTCATCATTAACACAAAAAACTAGCTAGCGTCGCTCGCAATCAAGTTCAACGGTTTACGAAACATACTCTAGAGGTTGCTAGGCAAGTTAGCATATGAATAAACATTACTACACAAGGTTGGAACTAACAACCAGCTAGGCAAACATCAAGAGTGCTTCGGTTGATGAGTCGGCTCGGGGATATTCATGAAGCCTCGTTTAGCTCCTTTCGCTAACATCATGAACATCCTGCCATCACCGTCCTTTGCTAAGTGTTCATCTATCTCCTTGTTGTGCGGTGGAGTGCCGCCGTAGAAGTGGCCCCGGGATTTTATGACTTGTTGGTGCACAATTGTCGAAATGTCCTCCTGGATATCGAAGAAATCCATCCTGAGGTTACGATACTATATATGTTGAAGATCTTCAGCCCACCTTCGGAGGTCACATGGCAGCGCGCTGTTATGCTGGTCCCGTACGAATGCCTTCATGTGGTGTAGGGCGTAGAAGGCATCCTTCAAGCTATCAGGGGCATGTTTGACGCAGGGGAACTCCGTTGTGTGGCCAAACACGTGCATGCCATGCCTCTTAACTGTCCTACTAGGGATGGTGCCTCCCACTGCGATGTAGGCGTTAGAATCATTGTCAAGAATTCTATTGATAGTGGGGTAGTCTTTCCTCTTTGCACTACCCGAGTAGAGATACAAGGTGTTTGAGCGTTGCACATCCAATGATATGATCACGCAGCCTTGGTGACCACTCTCTGACTATGGATGGTAGGGAATGAGAATCACATATCCTTGCCCAGGTTTGTTTGCAGGAAGTAGGAGAGGTAGTCGGTCGCCATTAGGACACCCTCATGTGTTCTCAAGACGGTGTCATGCATGAAGTAGGTATCCACTATCACGATGCCCAAGGTCCCGTCTCTAATGATCTGCATATCCATATTGAGCGAGAACTGTCGGACAAGGGTATCATGCAATCGGAATCCTTGCAACATGTCGAAGAGCTTGGTATGCCACACGTAGAAAATATCCTAGGGGGCTACTGTGATGAAGCCCGTCATCAAACCTTAGCCTTGTAAACCAGGTACGACTGATCGCCCTCTCAAATGCGGCACGCCTCATCAAACAGACAACCTGCTTCCTAGGATTTTCTGTAGGGTCGTCCTGAGCCTGGATAACAGCCTTTGGATTCTGGCTTGCACCCTTAGGCTCCCTTTTGCGACCCTTCTTGCCCTTTACAGCGTCATCGGCCGCCGCTACCTACTCGACCGCACTATGGAGGGTGCTAGGGCTAATCATAGGTCGAGATGGCATTTGAGGCTCGGTGAAGGCGGCGGGTGGCGGTGTCTCCTGACTAGATGGTAAGAGACATACTTGGCAAGTGGGTTTCGCTGAGGGTCCAGGTGCTAGTTGGGGCTCGACAATTGTCTAAAGCTGGCCTCCCTGTTGCTCATGGTCATCATCACTAAACCTTGTGTTCAAGAACTGGTCACCAAAGTTTTCATCAACTTCATCATCATCGGCAGGATTCTGTGACATCTCGATGTTTTCATGATGTGTTGGATGTGCTGCCTCTGGGGTGGTGCCCCGACCCTCCGTCCCCAAATGGATCTAGCTCTTCGGCCATACGAACATGTAGCCAAAGCCCTTATTGAGGACTTCCAGCTCGTCACTATCCCATCCATGAGGTTGAGAGGTAGGTTCCAAGCCCTCGTAGCCCAGAAGTACCATACTGTATTTGACCCTAAGCATGCGCGATAATGATGAGTTTTTGATCTTATCTCTCAAACTTGTATCAGTTCTCACGGTCATTGTAACTCGCACTGAAACTCCAAAATTGTGGGCAATATCTCATAAAAACAGCCATAAAACCCAAAAAGGATGAGCTTTTGGTGATATCTCTCAAACATGTATTGGATCTTACGAGCCATGAAAATTGCCTTGGAACCCCAAAACTATGGGCAATAGCTGATGATAACGGCCATAAAACGCGAAAACAACGAGTTTTTGGTGATATCTCTCAAACATATATCGGATCTTACGGTTATTGTAAATCGCCCTGGAACTCCATAACTATGGACAATAGATCATGAAAATGTCCATAAAGAGTGAAAACAATGATCTTTTGGTCATATCTCTCAAACATGTATCGGGTCTTACGATAATTCTAAGTCACCCTGGAACCCCAATACTGTGGGAAATAGCTCAAGAAAACAGCCATAAAACACGAAAACGATGAGTTTTATGTCATACCGATCAAACATTTATCGGGTCTGACAGGTCATTGTAAATCACTTGGAACTCCAAAACTATGGGCATTAGGTACATAAAAACGGGCATAAAAAGTGAAAACTATGATTTTTTGGTCATATCTCTCAAACTTGTATCAGGTCTTACGGTTGTTGTAACTTACCCTGGAAACCCAAAACTATGAGCAATATCTCATGAAAACCACCATAATATACGAAAATAACAATTTTTTGTCATAACTCTCAAATGTATCGGGTCTTACGGTCATTGTAAATCGCCCTGGAACCCCAAAACCAAGGGAATAGCTTATGAAAAATGTCCCTAAATGCGAACATGAAGGGTTTTTGGTCTTAACTCTCAAACATGTATTAGGTCTTACGGTCATTTTAAATCGTCCTGGACCCCCAAAACTATGGGCAATAGCTCATTTAAACGTTCATGAAAATGAAAGCAGCGAGGTTTTTGTCATATCTCTCAAACATTTATCGAGACTTATAGTCGCTGCAAATCACCCGGGAGCCCCAAATCTATAGGCAATAGCTCCTTAAAACAGCAATAAAACGCGAAAACAACTATTTTTTGGTCATATCTCACAAACTTGTATCAGGTCTCACGTTGTTATAAATCGCCTCAAAACCCCAAAATTATGCGTAATAGCTCATGAAAATGGCCATAAAGCGTGAAAAGGACAAGTTTTTGGTCACATCTCTCAAACATGTATCGGGTTTTACAGTCATTGTAAATCACCCTAGAACCCGAAAACTGTGAGCAATAGCTCACGAAAATGGCCATAAAACGTGAAAGGACGAGTTTTTGGTCATACCTCTCAAACATGTATCGGGTCTTATGAGCCATGCAAATCGCCTTGAAACCCCAAAACTGTGGGCAATAGCTGATGAAAACGGCCAAAAAATGCAAAAACGATGAGTTTTTGTCATAACTCATAAATATATATCGGGTCATGTGATCATTGTAAATCTCCCTGGAACCCCAAAACTGTGGGAAATAACTCATGACAATGGCCATAAAATGCGAAAACGACGAGTTTTTGGTGATAAATCTCAAACATGTATCGAGTCTTATGGTCATTGTAAATCGCCCTAGAACCTCAAAATTGTGGGAACACTAGTAGAAAAAGGGCCTTTGGTTTGGGCCATTAGTCCCGGCCGTGGCTGGGGCCGGGACTAATGGTCCGAACTAGACGGCCCGAGGAGGCCGAGGCACTATGTCCTGGTCTGTAAGGAACCATTAGTCCCGGTTTGAGATACAAACCGGGACAAATGAGTCTGGGCCGGCGCGCGTGCTCCTAGCAGAACCTTTAGTCCCGGTTTGTATCTCAAACCGGGACTAATGGCCTGGCCCTATATATATGCACCCAGCCCTCCACTCTCTCCTGTTTTTTTTCCTATGTGAGAGGTGGGTATAACTTTGTGCTAACTTTTTTTCTTCATATGCACTAGAGGTGTTCGATGAAATGCCTATTAGAGCGATGCCACTTGAGTTCACACAAGACAAAATATGATATGAGGTGCCAGAGCGACACTTAAGGTTTCTCCTCTTTGTTTTGAAGTGTCCTAAAAGGTTAGCAACTATTTTCTTGTTTTGACTGTGCGGTACTAATTTAAGCATCGTGATTGCGTTTGATATATATGTATGGTTGTATGATGCAGATGAGCCACCCATGGATGTACGGTGACCGACGCCTCGACGCTTACAGAGAAGGCGTGCGTTCTTTTCGCCTTGTGGCCGAGGTGAACAAGCGGCGGGATGGTTTTATGTGTTGTCCATGTGTTGAATGTCGGAATGAGTAGGCTCACACTTCCTCAAGAGTCATTCAGAGCCACACTTGGTCGGTTTCATGTACGGCTATAATGTTTGGACCAAGCACGGAGAAAGAGGGGTTATGATGGAAGACGGCGATGAAGAAGAGAACGATGATGACAACTACCGATCTATGTTCCCTGAATATGATGATACCATAGTTGAAGATAATGAAAAAGAAGGGGGTGAAGAACGGGAACCAGATGAGCCCGTTGATGATTTTGGTCGGGTCATTAGTGATGCAAGGCGAGACTGCGACACAGAAAAGGAGAGGTTGCAGTTCGACCAGATGTTACAGGACCACAACACATTGCTGTATCCAACTTGTAAAGATGGCCAGAAGAAGCTAGGTAGCACTGGAATTGTTGAAGTGGAAGGCGAGACCGATATGGTGACTCGATTTGAAAAGTTGCTGGTAATAATGAAGAAGCTGCTTCCAAGAAATAACCAATTGCCCTCCAGTACGTACGAAGCAAAGAAACTTGTCTCCCCTCTAGGATTAGACGTGCAGAAGATACATGCATGCCCTAATGACTGCATCCTCTACCGCGGTGAGAAGTACGAGAATATGAATAAATGCCTGGTATGCACTGCATTGCGGTATAAGATCGAAAGATGACCGGTGATGTTGAGGCGAGCAACCCGGAAGAGGGTTCTGCCAAGGTGATGTGGTATGCTCCTATAATACCACGGTTGAAACGTTGTTCATAAATAAAGAGCATGCCAAGTTGTTGCGATGGCACATGGAAGACCGTAAGAAAGACGGGATGTTGAGGCACCCTGGCGATGGTCGGCGGTGGAGAAAAATCGAGAGACTTCCGGACTTTCTTTGGTGGCGCAAGGAACTTATGGTTTGGTCTAAGTACCGATGGCATGAATCCTTTTGGGGAGCAGAACTGCAGTCACAACACCTGGCCCGTGACTCTATGTATCTACAACCTTCCTCCTTGGTTGTGCATGAAGCGGAAGTTCATTATGATGCCAAGCTCATCCAAGGCCCGAAGCAACCCGGCAACGACATTGATGTGTACCTAAGGCCATTAGTTGATGAACTTCTACAGTAGTGGGCCAAACCAGGTGTACGTGTGTGGGATGAGAACAAACAGCAGGAATTTGACCTACAAGCGTTGCTGTTCGTAACCATCAATGATTGGCCTGCTCTTAGTAACATTTCAGGACAGACGAACAAAGGATACAATGCATGCACGCACTGTTTAGATGAGACTGAAAGTATATATCTGGATAAATGTAGAAAGAATGTGTACCCGTACAATCATCGTTTTCTTCCGCCCAGTCATCCCTTAAATAAGAAAGGCAAGCATTTCAATGGCAAGGCAGAAACCGGACGGCTTTGTCCCCGTAGTGGTGCTGATGTATTTGGTATGGTCAAGGATTTGGATGTAATCTTTGGAAAGGGTCCTGGAGGACAACCTGTTCCGAAAGACCCCATTACCGGACACGCACCCATGTGGAAGAAGAAATCTATATTTTGGGAGCTACCCTATTGGAAAGTGCATGAGGTCCGCTCTGCAATCGATGTGATGCACCTGACGAAGAATCTTTGCGTGAATATTCTAGGCTTCCTAGGCTTGTATGGGAAGTCAAAAGATACACTGGCAGCACGGGAGGACCAGCAACATCATAAAGGACGAGATGGTAAGCATCCAGGGCAGTTTGAAGGGCTTGCCAGCTACGCTCTTACCTAAGAAGAGAAGGAAATCTTTTTTGAAGTCCTTTTCAGTATCAAGGTCCCGTCTGGCTTCTCGTCGAATATAAAGGGAATAGTAAATATGAGAGAGAAAAAAATTCAAAACCAAAAGTCTCATGACTGCCATGTGCTTATGACGCAATTGGTTCCGTTTGCATTAAGGGGAATTCTACCAGAAAATGTTCGACTAGCCATTGTGAAGGTATGTGCATTCCTCAATGCAATTTCTCAGAACGTAATCGATCGAGAAAGTCTATCAGGGTTACAGATTGATGTGGTCCAATGTCTGGTCAGTTTCGAGTTGTTGTTCCTGCCATCCTTCTTCAATATTATGACGCACCTCCTAGTTCACCTAGTCGAAGAGATTAGAATTCTCGGTCCTGTGTTTCTACACAATATGTTCCCCTTCGAGAGGTTCATGGGAGTCTTAAAGAAATATGTTCATAACCCTGCTAGGCCAGAAGGAAGCATGTCCAAGGGCTATGGAACAGAGGAGGTCATTGAGTTTTGTGTTGACTTTCTTCCCGACCTTAAGCCGATTGGTGTTCCTGAATCTCGGTATGAGGGGAGGATGACTGGAAAAGGCACACTAGGAAGGAAATCAATGGTATGTAGGGACGAGCATTCTTTCACTCAAGCACACTACATAGTTCTACACAATTCCACCGTGGTGGCTTCGTATATCGAGAAACACAAGAATATTCTAGGCTCCGAAAACACGGGGAAGCCTGAAACCTTGATTAAAGGGGAACACGAGAAGAATTTTGGCAATTGGTTGCAGACACATCTCATGAATAACACCACTGTTGGAGATGAGTTGTACTCGTTAGCCAGGTTACTATCTTCGACTATATGTACTTTCCAAAGGTACGAGATAAATGGGAATACATTTTACACGATCGCCCAAGATAAAAAGAGCACCAACCAAAACAGTGGTGTCCGCTTTGATGTAGTAGATGACAATGGGCAGATTGACACATATTATGGGTACATAGAGGAGATATGGGAACTTGACTATGGACCTACTTTTAAGGTCCCTTTGTTTTGGTGCAAATGGGTCAAGCTGACAGGAGGCGGGGTACATGTAGACGAAAAGTACGGCATGACAACAGTGGATCTCAACAATCTTGCGTACATGGATGAACCATTCGTCCTAATAACGATGTGGCTCAGGTTTTCTATGTGAAGGACATGTCTACCAAACCGAGAAAAAGGAAAGATAAGCAAAAGAGTACAGAATACGATGAGCCAAAGCGCCACATAGTTCTTTCAGGGAAAAGAAACATCGTGGGAGTGGATGATAAGACAGACATGTCAGAAGATTACAATAAGTTTAATGAAATTCTGCCCTTCAAAGTAAAACCTGACCCAAGCATCCTGTTAAATGATGAAGATTCTCCATGGCTACGGTGCAGAAGAAAACCACAACACTAGATGTTGGTGATGTGTAATAATGTATTAAACCTTTTATTTGAGACATAAATCTATGTAATTAAACCTTTTATTTGAGACATAAATCTATGTAATGTATTAAACCTTTTATTTGAGACATAAAGGTCCCCTTTCATGTAATACATCTTGCTCAATCAAACTAGACGTTCTGAGCCACGGTAGGTGATCACACAAAGAGAAGGAACCATCACAAGAGAAGGAACCCACAAACACTAAGGATACATAGCACAACTGAAAATTAAGAAACATGCCTAATGGTTGGAGTGATTCAGTCATGCTCCTGCCTAGCCCTGTAATACGCGCCACTGTAGTCGTCATAGTCACCGGCGCCGTCGTCGCTGTCGTCGTCGGGGTCGTCGTAGTCGAACCTTAAAGGTTGGGCACGCGTGGGCTGGATATGAGGGTACCGCAGGCGGGGGTTATTTCCGGTCGTGTTGTAGGCCATGACACTCTAGAGAGTCCGGCCGCGCCACCATAGCCGACGGCCGGCCTCGTTGAAGTTCGAAGGAGGTGGGCCGTCCTCCTCGTGCCTGGCGAGCGCCCTCTCACGCCGATTGCCAAGTCGGGAAATAGTCGGGATGCCAGTTGGGATTCCTCCGCTGCTCTGGCGTGAGCTCGAGGTAGTAGTGGTTCGTGATGTCCATACAACGCTCCACACCTAGAGGGACAGAAGGGACCGGCAGGCCTCCGGCGCTCAGCATCCAGCCGGTGGGGACCCGGTAGCCCGGTGGGCAGGGGTAGTTCGAGGCGCAAAGCGCCTCCGCCTCCCGGGTGGTTAGAGATACGATGGAAGCCATGGGAAGAGAATGATGAGTCTAGATGTGATATGTAAATGGAGGCCAAGCGTACATATATATACTAAAAAATGGCAGGAAGACAGAGGTAGGAACCGGTGGAAAGCGCGGGAACACAGTGGCACGAGAAACTTTCATCCCAGGTGGGGGCTCAAACCGGGACAAAAGATGGGGGGCCTTATCTGGGGGAGGCTTATCTAGGAGGGCCTTATCTGGGGGGTGGCTAACCTTTAGTACCGGCTGGTGGGTGCAACCGGGACTAAAGGTGGTTTTTGTGTCATCTAACAAAACTGTCGGTGGGATAAGGATGTGTGGGTATCCTTTAGTACCGGGTGGGGGCTCAAACCGGGACTAAAGCTGTCGGTAGGATAAGGACGCGTGGGTGGACGCACTGCTCGATGAGATAAAGCTTGTAGCGCACGACGCCTTGTCGAAGGACGAAGACAAAGTAGAAGCGGCGCCGTGCCTATAAAAGGAGCATCAATACGCCATGGCAAGCAACTCAACAAGCCAACATGGATGGAGAGTTTTATCCCCATGGATGGAGGAAAGGGTTGGGAAATCTCCCGTGGCGGAACTTCTCGAAGATGCCCTTGGTGCACACGCCCTATGGCATCTTGAGTTCCTCGAAAATATTTTCCTGCTAGCCCGTGAAAGACTCCATCTCTACCTCCCTGGGGTTAGAGGTATGGTGGAAGCCATGGGATAGAGTGGAGAGAGGCGGCAGATATGAGTCTAGATGTGCTATGGCAACGACCAAGCCAACATGGATGGAGAGTTTCATCCCCATGGATGGAGGAAATCTCCCGTGGCGGAACTTCTCGAAGATGCCCTTGGTGCACACGCCCTATGGCATCTTCGGAGGAGGGAACCCTAAACCCTAAGTCAGAGGAGGGAACCCTAAACCCTAAACTAAAAACCATAAACCCTAAACGCTAAACTAAAAACCCGAAACCCTAAACCCTAAACCAAAAACCCTAAACCCTAAACCAAAAACCCTAAACCCTAAACCAAAAACCCTAAACCCTAAGCCAAAAACCCTAAACCCTAAACCCTAAACCGTCGGAATTACATGAAAATGGCAAAATGGTTAATAGTTCGACTAGTTAGAATAATTATTTTATAAAATAGAAAATTGATTTGAATCACTTATTTAAAAACATGCAAAATATAATAGTTAATGCATTTTTAAATTGGAAATGGCAAAATGGTTATTAGTTTCACTAGTTAGAATATTTATTTTATAAAACAGAAAATAGATTTGGATTACTTATTCAAATTCAAGAACTTTTCATGTTGAAAATTTTCTCAAATTCATAAGTATGCAAAAACTGTATAATTCAAATGTTTAAAAAATCTAATAGTTACAAACTGTAATATTTGAAAAAACAGGTGCCAACTTAGGCCCAGCGCGCGCAAATTTGGGCCTTTAGTCCCGGCCCAGAACACCATCCGGGACTAAAGGCTCTGCAGGCGAAAAGGCATCCAAAGCCTTTAGTCCCGGTGCGTGGCTAGAACCGGGACTAAAGACCCCCCTTTAGTCCCGGATCCAGCCACGCACCGGGACTAAAGGGTTGGGCGTATTTAAGGCGCCGCCTTTTTCCCCGGTTGAATCCATCGACCGGAGCGAGGAGTAGCACTACGCCGCGAGGCTGCCGAAATACCTCGTCGCCTTTCCGCCTGTCCGCGTACCCCGCGCGCCGTGTTGCCGCGTCGCGTCGTTGCCTCTCGAGACGCGCGCTCATCTGCCGAGCTGCTGGGAGGTAATCCCCCCCACCACGCGCTCTGCCTCCTCTCCGTCGCCGGCCCCAGCGAGCCCCGCGCGCTGCCTCCATCCCCCCAGCGAGGCCGGGCGGCGCCGCGCGACCGGCGAGCCCGGCGAGCCCCAGCGAGCCTGCTCTGCCTCCTCTCTTGTATTTTTTATTTGTATATTAATTAATTAAGAATTATTACTATTAATAGATAGAATTATTACTAGTATTTCTAGTGCATGTTTTTTGTATTACTAGTATCTTTTTTGTAATAGATAGATAGAATTATTACTTGTATTACTAGTATGTTTTTTGTAATAGATAGATAGAATTATTACTAGTATTTTTTGTATCTTTTTTATATTTCTAGTGTATGTTTTTTTATTAATTTCTAGTATAGTATATATTAATTTCTAGTGTATGTTTTTTTATTTCTTGTATCTTTTTTAGATTGTAATATTTATTACTAGTATATAAATATAGTATATATATATGTTTGTGTATATATATTTATTACTAGTAATAATATATATAGTAGTATATTATATAGTATGTAGTATTATAGTGTCGATTGAGACAGACAAGCATTAGTGCTAAATAAAGATAAGCTAAAGAAATAACTACCCTAAGTCCGGTAGTGCTCGTGGGCCCCTGGACTTAGGGTTAGGGTGGTGGTGCTCGCGGGCCACCGGACTTAGGGTTAGGGTGGTAGTGCTCGTGGGCCCCCGGACTTAGGGTTAATGTGGTAGTGCTTGCGGCCCCCCGGACTTAGGGTTAGGGTGGTAGTGCTCGCGGGCCCCGGACTTAGGGTTAGGGTGGTAGTGCTCGCAGGCACCCGAACTTAGGGTTAGGGTGGTAGTGCTCGCGGGACCTCAGACTTAGGGTTAGGGTGGTAGTGCTCGCGGGCCCCCAGACATAGGGTTAGGGTGGTAGTGCTCGCGGGCACCTGGACTTAGGGTTATGGTGGTGGTGCTCGCGGGCCCCCGGACTTACGTTTATTGTGGTAGTGCTCGCGGGCCCCCGGACTTAGGGTTAGGGTGGTGGTGCTCGCGGGCCCCCGGACTTAGGTTTAATGTGGTAGTGCTAGCGGGCCCCCCGACTTAGGGTTAGGGTGGTGGTGCTCGCGGGCCACCGGACTTAGGGTTAGGGTGGTAGTGCTCGCGGGCCACCGGACTTAGGGTTAGAGTGGTGGTGCACGCGGGCCCCCGAAGATAGGGTTAGGGTGGTGGTGCTCACGGGGCCCCGGACTTAGGGTTAGGGTTAGGGCATCACTAGAATTTTGCTATTGTTTAGTATTATTGTAGCAAATTGCGTGTTCATATTATTGTTTAGTATTATATTATGCAGCAATATTGAATGAAAAATGTTATTATGTGCATTTTGTAGAAAACTATGGATCTAATCCAGAGAGACCTAGCACAGGAAGAAATTCTCGAGGATATGATCAATGACACCCCCCATGTTGATCCACCCGAATCTCCGTCGATTTATCTGAACCCCTTTGGTGAGGGAGAGGAGGTTGACCGAAATGATCAAGGAGAAGCCGACGGCTCCGGTGGTGGAGAAGCCGACGGCGAGGTATATATATGAAGTCTGGTGATCAGTAGATGCATTAACTGAGTTGTATATATATATATAAATTGACGAATGTTTCTTCTCTTAGGCCTCCACATCGAGCAAAAAATATTCCAAACGAGGCCCGACCAAAAAGTTGGACGCATCTACGCGTTATACAATTACGCAGGTATCACCACGGGGTGAACCAGTGGAACCCGAAAAGGCTAAAACTGTATTTAAACAATAATGCGGAGTTATGGTTAGGGATCGCATCTCAATCACCGTTCGAGAGTGGAATAAGACCAAAGGGGCTAAAGAGGGTGAGTATGTCTCCGACAGGTGCAAAGAGGGTCTTTGGAATGACCTCATGACACATTTCACCCTACCAGAATGTGAGGATGATGCCGACACAGCTGCATTGAGGAAGAAAGTCAAGCAGTGGACTCTTACGAAGATGGCCGAACTATTCAAGAATTTGGAGAAAGCATTATGGCAAAAGTATCAGAAGACGAAGAAGGCTCCTAAATTTGAATGCTATCTAACGAAGCAGCATGCTAACTGGGATGCATTTGCGAAGTACAAGGAGTCACAACCTGCTATGGAAATGTCGGCAAAAAACAAGAAAAATGCCGCGATGAAGAAATATCACCATCACCTGGGGCCAGGGCAACGCGGATGCCATGCCAAAGTGGGATGCTAAAGAGAATGAACTGCTTGCTAAAGGGATCACTCCAAAACCAATACGCGAAGAATGGGATCTGAGGGCAAGGAATTGGTTCCTTGGGCATGGGAGTGAGTATGACGAAAGTACAGGGGACCTTATTTGCAGTGACGGGATTAGGATACCCCGGGATACATGGCAGAAAGTGGTGAAGGAGATTAAAGCGGGGACAACAAAGTTCCGTCCCGATAGAGAGAAAGACTTGCTGACAAAGGTCCTCGGGAATGACGAACGCGGAGGACGTGTACGAGGCCTTGGCCCTAGTTATACGTGGGAGATGGGGTTTCCCAAAGACAGAGATACTTATAGGAGCCGAGAGAGAGCAAAGAAGCGACAGCAGGAGGAGGAGGGAGACAAGTTCACCGAGTTGATAGGAACACTTTGAATGCATCAGCAACAGATTGACGAACTTCAAGGAGCAGCGCGCCTGGAAGATCCTGTACTCGATATTACCGCCATCCCATCTCAGCGGAAAAGCAGCGTGGCTGAATCGGAGGTCCCTTCTGACGATGCACGTATGGTATATGGCGGTCCCGGCTACCCCGTGGCTGGAATCAAGGAGCAGGCATCTTGTGAGCTCCATCAGAAGGTGAAGAACCTATCCATCAAGGTGGCGGTCGGATGTGCTTTACCTTGTCCACCTGGCACACGCTGGCATGGCCGTGAGATTCCAGCTGGCTATGCTAAAGTTGGTGTGGATGAAATCGCAATGGGGTGGGACTCAATGGAGCTTGACATCCCTGGACCTGAAGGTGAGAGGACACTCGAAGAAGTACTGGGTGGTATCATTCTATGGGACAAGAACAACATCAAGCTTCCAGGCTGGACGCCAAAGTCAACACCGCCTCCGAGTGGTCGCATGTCACCTTCACCTCCATCACCTCCAAGAATCCCACCCCATGACTACGACCACCACAGCCCGAGTCCATCTCGATCTCCGTCGCAGCCTCCGATTAGTACTAAACGACGCAGGAGCCCAAAACGACAAATGTTGCCCCTCCCAAGAGTACCTCATAAGAATCTTTCTATCAGACCTTACGATCGTACTGACGAGGAAACCGACATGATCGTAAAGGCAGAATGTGTTGCGCAGCTTCAAAAGAAGAAACCCGAGCCTGCCCCGGTATACACCGAGAAGAAAAAAGCGTATGCACTTTCTTTTCTGAACACAAAATCGCAATATGACTTGCACCATAAGCCATATGACTATCGACGCACACTTTAGAACGAAGTGAAGAAGAGCAAATCAAGTAGAAGTTCAAGAGGGAGCAAATCATCAAGTCAAAGTGCAACCGGGAAAAGAAAGGACGTCCCCCAGCTCGGGGAACAGGCCAAAAATCTACCCCACCCCTCAAGGTGGTATCCTATGACACTCCCCAGTAGGATATGGAAGAAGCTAAGAAGCTTGCGGCCGCTATGAATGTGACTGTTGAGGAATTGCTAGGTTCCCAGGATGACAAGTTACCCAAGGCTCAGGTAGTCCCTACATATGTCCTAGGGAAGCCTCTGGTTAGCTTTGAGCAGTTCCAACAACTACCAACACAAATGCGGAGTTTACATAAATGGTACTTGAAAGCCGTAAAGGAGGAGAGAATAATGATCGGGGCGAAAGTCCCACATGACTACTACTTCCGAGAAGAAGAGGTCCATGTTGAGTTTCCAGAACTCTTCCAGTTATACACTTTCGACGCCCTCGACAAAAGTCTCATGAGTTGCTATTGTCTGTAAGTTGTTAAATTCATTCTCTATATATAAGCTGTTCATTTTTTCAGTTGTTCAGTTCATTGCATGTAATTATCATAATTATATCCTTTTGTACTCTATTATTATGCAGAATGAAGATCATGGAATGTAAAAGAAGGTCAATCTTCAGTGTTGGGTTCATTGACCCAGATAAAATACATTGTCGGATGCTAAAGGAAAAACCCGAGGACACACAGGAAAACCTTCTAAGGTTTCTAATGGAGCAAAATTTTTGTGACCACATACTGTTTCCTTACAATTTCGCATGAGTGTCTTACTCTATTGTACACATTTTATTTTGCTTACTCGATGTTAAGTGTAATTGATGAGTTACTGATCTATATATAAACGTGTACAGTTTCCACTGGATTCTCATGGACATTCAACTTGATAAGGAAAGAGTTGAAGTCATGGACCCATTAAAGAGACCCCTGGAACAGTTTAGTGACATGCAGGACATGCTCCAGAGGTAATTTTCTGGCCACAGGTCTTTCGTTGATTTCCTGAGATATCACGTAATAAATAACTCATTCATTTTCTTTACCGGGTAGGGTTTGGAACCAGTTCAAGAGTGCGGTTACGGGTGACTTTACTGAGAAGCTAACTTTTAAGCCGGTCTCGGTAAGTAGTAGGCACATGTCTTTACTTATAGTTTCAATACAATGATGATGCTGGATTATTATTTTGATTGAATTCTATTCTCGTAAAGTGCGCAAGGCAGCCACAGGGGACGAATCTATGTGGATTCTATGTTTGCGAGTTTTTTCGTACGTTTACCAGTGAGCTGAATGGTTATAGAGTCGATGTAAGCAATACATTCATAACATTATTTTTATTACCGTCACTTTTTGTTATCATGATTGATATTCATATTGATCTCCTTTTCTTATATAGTTCGAGAAAATGCGGGATCAACTCCTACCACAGCAACACATAGTAGCAATTGCTGAAGAACTGGCAGGATTCTTGATGAACGAGATGATAGATGAAGCCGGAGAATTTAGTGTGAATAGGCGTCGATGATCCCCGACCGTGTAATTGAATAGACGGGCTCTAGTCTCGATAATTGTGATCTCCATGTGTAACTATCATGTATATATTTGTATGCTCGATCTTAAGAGAAGTTATCTTATGTATGCATGAACATGTATGGTATGTGGTAGCGTAGAAAACTATTTTGAAATGAAAAAAAAGAATACAAATTAAATTCTCTGCCGCGGCAGAGAAAGTGCCTAAAATGCTGCCGCGGCAGAGAACCATTTGTCCCGGTTCGTAATACGAACCGGGACTAATGGGGGGCACCCAACGCCCGTAGAGACAGCCACGTGGATGACCATTGGTCCCGGCTGGTAAGAGGGCCGGGACTAATGGGTGGGCCTTTAGTCCCGCCCCTCCAGTCCCGGTTACCATGACCGGGACTAAAGCCCCTTACGGGCCGGGACTGGAGGCCCGTTTTCCACTAGTGGAAATAGCTCATAAAAATGACCATAGAGCACGAAAATGACGAGTTTTTGGTCATATCTCTCAAACATTTATCGGGTCTTACGGTCGTTGTAAATCACCCTGGAACTCCAAAAAACTATGGGCAACAGCACATGAAAACGGGCATAAAACACAAAAACGATGAATTTTTGGTCATATCTCTAAAAGATATATTGGGTCTTATGAGCCATGCAAATCCCCATGGAACCCCAAAATTGTTGGCAATAGATCATGAAAATAGCCATAAAACGTGAAAATGACATGTTTTTTTCATAACTTTCAAACATATATCGGGTCTTACGGTTGTTCTAAATCGAACTGGTACCCCAAAACTGCGGGCAATAGCTCATGAAAACGTCTATAAAACACAAAAACAACAAGTTTTTTGTCATACCGACCAAACATTTATCTGGTCTTATGGTCATTGTTATTCTCCCTAGCTAGAACTCTAAAACTATGGGCAGCAGCACATGAAAACGGGGATAAAATGTAAAAACTACAATATTTGGTCATATCTCTCAAACTTTTATTTGGTCTTACGATCATTATAAATAACCCTTTTTTTGAAGCATCATTGTAAATAACCCTAGAACTCCAAAACTGTGCGCAACAGATCATGAAAACAGACAAAAAAGGACGAGTTTATGTCATAAATCTCAAATGTATCGTGCCTTACGGTCATTATAAATCGCCCTGAAACCCCAAAAGTAAGGGAAATAGCTTATGAAAATGGCCCTAAAGGCGAAAACGAAGTGTTTGGTCTTAACTCTCAAACATGGATCAGGTCTTATGGTCAATGTAAATCACCCTGCAACCCAAAACTGTGGGTTATAGCTCATGAAAATGTCCATAAAACACGAAAGCAACGAGTTTTTGGTCTTAACCCTCAAACATGTATCAGGGCTTACGGCCATTGTAAATCGCTCTGAAACCCCAAAACTATGGGCAACAGTTCATTAAAACAGCCATAAAACACGAAAATGATGAGTTTTGGGTCATATCTCTCAAACATTTACCGAGACCGACCTAGAGCCCCAAATCTGAGGGCAATAGCTTATGAAAACGACCATCAAACGCGAAAACAACAAGTTTTTGTTCATATCTCTCAAACTTGTATCGGGTCTCACGGTTATTGTAAATAGCACAAAACCCCAAAACTATGGGCAATAGCTTATGAAAACAGCCATAAATCGCAAAAAGGACGAGTTTTTGGTATTATGTCTCAAACTTGTATTGGGTCTTAGGAGCCTTGAAAATCGCGTAGAATGCCAAAACTATGGGCAATAGCTCATGAAAACGCCATAAAATGCTAAAACCACGAGTTTTTGTCATATCATATACCAGGTCTTATGGTCATTGTAAATCTCACTAGAACCCCAAAACCGTGGGCAATAGCTCATGACAATGGCCATAAAACGCAAAAGCGACGAGTTTTTGGTGATAACTCTCAAATATGTATCTAGTCTTATGGTCGTTGTGATTCGTCCTAGAACCCCAAAACTGTGGGCAATATCTCATGAAAATGACCATAAATGACGAAAACGACGAGTTTTTGGCTATATCTCTCAAACATTTATTGGGTCTTACGGTTGTTTTAAATTGCCCTGGAACCCCAAAAATGTGCACCATAGCTCATGAAAACGGCCATAAAGCATGAAAGCGACGGGTTTTTGGATTTAACCCTCAATAATGTATCAAGGCTTACGATCATTGTAAATCTCTCTAAAACCCCAAAACTGTGGCCATAAAACACGAAAATGACGAGTTTTGGGTCATATCTCTCAAACATTTACCAAGACTTACGGTTGTTGTGAATCGCCCTAGAGCCCCAAATCTGTGGGCAATAGCTTATGAAAACGGCCATAAAAAGCGAAAATGGCAAGTTTATGGTCATATCTCTCAAACTTGTATCGGGTCTCACGGTCCTTGTGAATAGCCCTAAAACCCCAAAATTATGGGCAATAGCTTATGAAAACGGCCAAAAATCACAAAAAGGACGAGAATTTGGTCATATGTCTCAAACTTGTATTAGGTCTGTATGAGCCATTAAAATCGACTAGAACCCCAAAACTATGGCGAATAGCTCATGAAAACGGTCATAAAACGCTAAAACTACGAGTTTTTGTCATAACATATATCGAGTCTTATGGTCGTTGTAAATCTCTCTAGAATTCCAAAACCATGGGCAATACATCATGGAAACAGCCATAAAATGCAAAAACGATGAGTTTTTGGTGATAACACTCAAACGTGTATCAGATCTCACGGTTGTTGTAAATAGCCCTAAAACCCCAAAACCCCAAAACTATGGTCAATAGCTTATGAAAACAGCCATAAATCACAAAAAGGACGAGATCTTGGTCATATGTCTCAAACTTGTATTAGGTCTTTCGAGCCATGAAAATCACCTGGAACCCAAAAACTATGGGCAAAAGCTCATGAAAACAGCCATAAAACGCTAAAACAACGAGTTTCTGTCATAACATATACTGGGTCTTATGGTTCTTGTAAATCTCTATAGAACCCCAAAACTGTGGGCAATAGCTCATGACAACTGTCATAAAACGTGAAAACGACGAGTTTTTTTGTGATAACTCTCAAACATGTATCTAGTCTTACGGTCATTGTAAATCGCCCTAGAACCCCAAAACTATGGGAAATAGTTCATGAAAATGACCATAAAGCACGAAAAATGACGAGCTTTTGGTCATATCTCTCAGACATTTATCGGGTCATAGTGTCGTTGTAAATTGCCCTAGAACACCAGAAATATGAACAATAGCTCATGAAAATGGCCACAAAACATGAAAGCGATGAACTTTTAGTCTTAACCCTCAAACATGTATAAGGGCTGATGGCTCGTGATTGATGAGCTCATTGGGGAACCCCAAGAGGAAGGTATGTTGAGCACAGAAGTAAGTTTCCCTCAGTTATGAAACCAAAGTTATCGAACTAGTAGGAGCAAGGAAACACCTAAAAGGTGTTGCTAACTGAGCCTTGGTAGGGCGCACTACCGGTGCTAGTAGCAACGTGGAGACCTACACAACACAACCACAGAACTCTATCCCTAACTTGCGATGAGGTTGTCAATCTCACCGGTTTTTCTGAAAACAAAGGATTAAACGTATCGAATGGAATGAAGTAATAGTTTGTAGAAAGTAAACACAAAGCAGTAAACAGTTTGTAGATTGTATGTAAAAGAAAGGACCGGTGTCCATAGTTCACTAGAGGTGGCTCTCCTTAAGATAGATAACATGCTGGGTGAACAAATTACAGCGGGGCAATTGACAAACATCAAGAAAGCATACAAGAATATACTAATCATCTTGACTCCTTTGAGACTTGATTGGGCATTACAACATTATACATAGACCGCCATCCAACTGCATCTATGACTAATAATCCACCTTCAAGTTATCATCCAAACCCCCTCCAGTATTAAGTTGCAAGCAACAGATTATTGCTTTACGAATTGCGTGTAAAGTAAACAATACGATTGTTCTATGAACAAAGGATTGTTGTTTTGTCCCTAGTTGCAATAGAACATCTAGTACCTTAGAGATTTTTGTCAGTTCCCTAGATTACCAGAGGCATGAACCCACTATCGAGCATAAATACTAACTCTTGGAGTTCCTAGCATCTACTTGGCCAAGATAGCTACTAACAACGGAAATCATGCAAGATCACAAATAACAAAGACATGATAGAATCCATAATCAATCTAAAATAGCATCTCAATATCCATCGGATCCCTGCAAACACAACATGCAGAATTACAAATAGATGATCTTGATCATGAACGGAGCTCACAAGATCTAGACATGAAAGCACAAAGGAGGAGAACCATCCATCTAACTACTACATGGACCCGTATTCCAGAGATGAACTACTCACGCATCACACCGGAGGCTTGCATGATGATGAAGAAGGCCTCCGGGGTGAATTCCCGTCTCCGGCAGGGTGCCGGGAAGAGCTTCAGATCCCTCCCGATCTAGGGATGGAGATGAAGGTGGCTACAGACTCTTTCATGGATTTTTTGATCATGTACTTAGGGTTTTGGTCCCGAAGGCAATATATAGGCGGAAGGAGAGGCCGAGGGGGTGCTAGGGTTGGCCAGACCACCCTTGAGCAGGCCAGGCCTGGCCGTGCGGCCAGGTGGTGTGTCCGGGCCCTAGCCCTTCTCCGTCTCGTATTCTGCCTCCAAATGTCTTCTGGTAAAAAAGCAACTTTGGCTTTTGTCCCGTCCAATTCCGAGAATATTCATTTTCTAACTTTTCTGGAACCAAAAACAACAGAAAACAGGCAGCTGGCACTATGGCTCTTGTTAATAGGTTAGTCCAAGAAATCATATGAAAAGTACTCCAAAGTGTGGACAAAACACAAGAAAGCAGATAAAACCAAGCATGGAACATAAAAAATTATAGATACATTTGCAATGTATCAACATCCCCAAGCTTAACTCCTGCTCGTCCTCGAGTAGGTAAGTGATAAAAAGAAAGAATAATTTTTGAGGTGACATGCACCATCATAAACTTGATCAAAGTATTTGTAAAACATTCAAAGTTGGGATCATAGTACTTCAATCATAACATGAAAGACAAATTTCTAGCAATAAGACAAAGAAACTATGATGCAACATGAAAAGGTACAAACAAAAGATTCATGAATAACAATGCTTTGCAAGACGTTTGTTTGTTTCACATAAAGAAAACATAGCATAGTGGCATTCAGCTTGTCCCTCATAGAGTAGCAAACATAAATGCATAGGACACCTTCAAAGTTCATAAGAGTGACTAGATACAAATAGTTTAAAACAAGCAATATCAAGGTATGCATCAATCAAATAGTCTTGGGACAATGCACATAGAACTAAGAATGACCACTATGCTCTCAAAGTAGGTGCATAAATGTAGAAGGTGGAGACTCAATATAATGGTGGAAGAAAGGTCTTCATAAAAGTAAGTAGGGTTTCAAGTCTCATAAAGATCTTCCAAAAATTATGGTACTTATATTTTTCAGCTCTCATTGCCCCTATCATAAGCATCTTGAAGTGATTAAGGTTAAAGTGAACAAGCTATGGTGTACATGATTGACGAAGTATAAGTTAGGAATCTCATGTCCCTTGAATACGAGGGCCGCTCCTCATGCTACCCAAGTTTAGTCACCGGTAAGTTCTTGTCATCGTAAGTATATGTGTATCATAGAGAACCGCCAACGGGGTACCCCTTGCCCGATGATACGGAAGAATCCCCATATCAAAATGTCAAGGAAAGCAGACAACGTGCATCTCAGCAATCTTCTTATTTACCATGGGAATATGGTGCTTTTTTTTCTCTCTTTCCTCTTTTCATAATCTCTTTTTTTCTTTTTCTCTTTTTTCTCAATATAGGACTCTTTTTTTATAAGAAGAATGCTTCATCGACAGCTCATTATGGTTACGCTGCAGGTTTCCACCATGTCAGCATGGATTAGACCAGCGGCCTAGGCGTTTCTCTAACACATATACATTCCATGGACTCACAAGATCCCCTTTCATTTCACACCGACGACATCCATAGACAAAAGAGCATGATATCAAGTTGTTACAAAGTACCCGTGCAATGTTGAAAGCGTTCCCCATGACAACATGGTTCTGCTAATCCCCAACAAATAAGTGCAAGCATATACAACATAGACGACAAAATGGTTCAAGTTTATTAAGGGCAAGAAAAGTAAAGTGTGCCATCAAGTTCGTGAGAGCTTTAATCACTAGTTTTCTCATAACAAGTTTAATTTGGAAGATAAACAAAAACATGAATATACTTGGAATAGCATATGCTAATAGGTAGGTATGGTGGACTCTTTGGAATAACTTGGTTTAGGGAGATGGATGCATGAGTGGAACTCATACTTGGTTGTGGAGGCTAGCAAAAGACTAGGAGCGACAAACTAAGAGAGCAATAATGGCTATAATCATGCAGAGCGACAAAACATCATTGATAAAAGCATAAAGTGATACTACAAGTTGAAAACTAAAGGATCATAAAGGCTATGGTGACTCGAGATAGTCATAACATGGTGTGAGCATGCGCCAAGTCAACCCAAATAAAGCATCAAAGGAGAATACCATAATACTATGCTTTAATATGGTAGAACAACGCATGATTCATCCAAGGCACATTAAACAATCTCAATTGTTTATAACAAGTGATGCTACAGCAAAGAATACTAAGCATAAAGTTAAAACAATACCAAGCATGGCATGACAAAGCATAGGCCACAGTCGAAAACAAGCTCTCTTTATCACTTAAGCATGAACTTTCCTACTCTTTTCCAAACCAAACCAAACTATTTGAAAACCAAACCAAAGCATAGGCCACAGTAAAAAACAACACAACTGTGCATGAAACAATAAAAATGAAGCGTTTGGAAGAAACCTTGGATTTTTATTGATGAAGTAGGGGATGCCTTGGGCATCCCCAAGCTTTGACGCTTGTACTTCTTGGATATTTCTTGGGGTGACACGCGTGGCATC
This sequence comes from Avena insularis, assembly GCA_023614405.1. Classification (NCBI taxonomy): domain Eukaryota; kingdom Viridiplantae; phylum Streptophyta; class Magnoliopsida; order Poales; family Poaceae; genus Avena; species Avena insularis. The sequence goes on from CM042694.1 coordinate 105,707,387, forward strand.
CCCAAGCTTGAGATTTAGTCCATTCTTCATCTCATTACTCATTCCTTCCATACACCTTAAATTTTTCCTTCATACAAAACTTCACACAATCTTTATTAGCAACATTAGTGCACTCAAGATCATAGGTCTTTAGGTTCAGTTCTAACATCAATAAAACTTCCATTAAAACAATATCTACTATATCACTTCCCTCAAACATCTCAATTCCCCAAAAGAAACTCAAAAAGGAACCAACAAGAAGCAAATAAAGAAAATGGCAGAAATCTATCAAAATAGACCAGCAGGTAAAGACGAATTTTTTCGAAGACCTTCTGTTGCTCAAATCAAAACGTGTTGAACTAATGAAAGTTACATAACAACCTGGGTCAGAATCACAAAAATTCATGACTCAAAAAGACATATAGAGATTTTACACGATTTTTTACGGTAAAGCATAGAAATCTGTTTCGGGACAGCAACTTTCCCAATCATTACTTTTCTCTCATTAGAGGTTACTCTTGGCACAAAAAGCAAATAAAAAGGATAAGGAGCGGTTCCAAGACTCATCTAAAACTTTTGGGTTATCTCCCAATAAGTACTTCTCTTTAACGTCTTTAAGTTAGGCATAAGAAGCAAGAAAAAGAATCAAGTGTTCTCAAATGAAGAAGCATTAAAACCAAAAAAAATTCATAGGAGAGGCAAAAGAAATCTTCTCTCTCTTCTTAGGGAAGTGCTCTATACCTTTCTTGGGTGGTAGTTTATATTTAATGGTGCCTTCTTTCATATCAATAATGGCACCAATAGTTCTAAGAAAAGGTCTTCCCAAAGTAATAGGACAAGAAGAATTGCATTCAACATCCAAAACATAGAAATCAACAGGGACATAGGCATTGTTAACCATAATAAGAACATCATTAATACTCCCCATGAGTTTCTTTTTAGCGTTATCATCAAGTGGGACATTCAAATAACAATCTTCAAGTGGAGGCAAATCAAGCATATCATAACTCCTTCTAGGCATAATAGAAACACTACTATCAAGATCATATAAAGCTTTGAAATCAAATTCATTCACTTTCATAGTAATGATGGGTTCCCAACCATCTTATTGTTTTATAGGAATAGAAGCTTCATGTTTCATCTTTTCTTCTTCAATCTTTATGAGAGCATCAGTAATGTGTTTTGTAAAGGCCATGTTCATAGCACTAACATTAGGACTTTTAGAATGATTTTGTAGGAACTTAATAATTTCAGAGATATTGCAACCATCAAGATTAAAATCAAATTTATCATCTAAAGTAGTAGAACTATTACTAGCCTTAACACTAGTGATAGTGATAGTAGAAACACTAATGTTTCTAGCAATTTCATCTTCTCTTTCCCACTTAGCATGTAATTCAGCTAATAATCTAACATTTTCATCAATTCTTACTTGTATAGCATTAGTAGCTGCAAAGGGATTATCATTAGTTTCAGGTTTAGCAGCCATTTTATTAATCAATGAAGATTGAGCTTCAGACAAATATGATATATTCCTTTCAGCATTAGAAAGTTTCAATCATAAACTAGGAATTTCCCTATTTAGACTCTCATGTTGATGGCTAATGTTTTTCAAAATGGTAGATTGTTCCTCCATAGTCTTAGTGAATAGTTGATTTTGCTCATATTGCATTTGCATGAAATTCTTAGTGGCTCTTTCAACTTCTAAAATTCTTCCTTCAGTAGGTAACCCAGGTTTTCCATTATAACCATAAGTATTACTAGGAGGGTAAGGCCTATAATTGCTATTACCATAAGCATTGTTGCCAAAATTGTTATTTCTTATGAAGTTCACATCAACTTGCTCTTCTTGAGTAACCAAAGAAGCTAAGGGAACATTATTTGGATCAATATGGGCTTTCCCATTAACAAGCACAGACATAATACCATCAATCTTATCACTAAAGGAGGAGGTTTCCTCAACAGAATTTACCTTCTTACCTTGTGGAGCTCTCTAAGTATGCCATTTAGAATAATTAGCCATCATATTATCCAAAAGTTTTGTTGCAACACCCAAAGTAATGGTCATAAAAGTACCTCCAGTAGCAGAATCCAATAGGTTCCTTGAAGAATAGTTCAATCCTGCATAAAAAGTTTGGATGATCATCCAAGCAGTCAGTCCATGAGTGGGACAATTCTTTACCAAAGATTTCATTCTTTCCCAAGCTTGAGCAACATGTTTATTATCAGATTGTTTAAACTTCATTATTTCACTTCTCATAGATATAATCTTAGCAGGAGGATAGTATTTTCCAATGAAAGCATCTTTGCATTTAGTCCAAGAATCAATACAATTCCTAGTTAAGGAATTCAACCATTCTTTAGCTTTTCCTCTCAAGGAGAAAGGAAAGAATTTCAGCTTAATAATATCACCATCTATATCCCTATGCTTTTGCATCTCACAAAGTTCAACAACGTTATTTAGATGGGCAACAACATCTTCATTACCAATACCAGAAAATTGTTCTCTCATAACAAGATTGAGTAAAGCAGGTTTTAACTCAAAGAAAGTAGCTTCAGGCATAGGTGGAGCAATAGGTGTGCTCATAAAATCATTGTTGTTGGTGCTAGTGCAGTCACACATCTTAGTGTCTTCAAGAGTAGTTATTTTTTATGTTTTCAAATAAGAAAGCAAACTAGCAAAACTATTTGTTTTGTGTTTTTATAAAGAAACAAGCAAACAAAGCAAAAAAACTAAGCAAAACAAAAATAACAAAGTAAAGAGATTGGTTATGAGGGACTCCCCTTGTGAAGATGTCCTTGAGTCCCCAGCAACGGTGCCAGAAAAATACTTTGATGGCTTGTGATTGATGAGCTCGTTGGGGAAGGTATGATGAGCACAGAAGTAAGTTTCCCTCAATTATGAAACCAAGGTTATCGAACCAATAGGAGCAAGGAAACACCCCAAAGGTGTTGCTAGCTGAGCCTTGGCAGGGCACACTACCGGTGCTAGTAGCAACGTGGAGACCTGCACAACACAACCACAGAACATTGTCCCCAACTTGCGATGAGGTTGTCAATCTCACTGGTTTTGCTAAAAATAAAAGGATTAAACATATCGAATGGAAGGAAGTAATAGTTTGCAAAAAGTAAACACAAAGCAGTAAACAGTTTGTAGATTCTATGTAAAAGAAAGGACCGGGGTCCATAGTTCACTAGAGGTGGCTCTCCTTAAGATAGATAACATGCTGGGTGAACAAATTACAGCGGGGCAATTGACAAACATCGAGAAAGCATACAAGCATATACTAATCATCTTGACTCCTTTGAGACTTGATTAGGCATTACAACATTATACATAGACCGACATCCAAATGCATCTGAACCCCCTCCAGTATTAAGTTGCAAGCAACAGATTATTGCTTTACGAATTGCGTGTAAAGTAAACAATACGATTGTTCTATGAACAAAGGATTGTTGTTTTCTCCCTAGTAGCAACAACACATCTAGTACCTTAGAGATTTCTGTCACTTCCCCAGATTACTAGAGGCATGAACCCACTATCGAGCATAAATAGTAACTCTTGGAGTTGCTACCATCTACTTGGCCAAGATAGCTACTAACAACGGAAAGCATGCAAGATCACAAATAACAAAGACATGGTAGAATCAATAATCAATCTGAAATAGCATCTCAATATCCATCGGATCCCTGCAAACACAACATGCAGAATTACAAATAGATGATCTTGATCATGAACGGAGCTCACAAGATCTCGACATGAAAGCACAAAGGAGGAGGACCAGCCATCTAGCTACTACATGGACCCGTAGTCCAGAGATGAACTACTCACGCATCACACCGGAGGCTTGCATGATGAAGAAGAAGGCCTCCAGGGTGAATTCCCCTCTCCGGCGGGGTGCCGGGAAGAGCTTCAGATCCCTCCCTATCTAGGGGTGGAGATGACGGTGGCTACAGACTCTTTCGTGGATTTTTTGATCGGGTACTTAGGGTTTTTGTCCCGAAGGAAATATATAGGCGGAAGGAGAAGTCGAGGGGGTGCTGGGGTCGGCAAGACTGTGGGCAATAGCTCATGAAAATGGCCATAAAACACGAAAGCAACGAGTTTTTGGTCTTAACCCTCAAACATGTATCAGGGCTTACGGCCATTGTAAATGGCTCTGAAACCCCAAAACCGTGGGCAATAGTTCAATTAAACGGCCATAAAACACGAAAATGATGAGTTTTGGGTCATATCTCTCAAACATTTACTGAGACCGACCTAGAGCCCCAAGTCTGAGGGCAATAGCTTATGAAAACGACCATCAAACGCGAAAACAACAAGTTTTTGTTCATATCTCTCAAACTTGTATCGGGTCTCACGGTTATTGTAAATAGCCCCAAAACCCCAAAACTATGGGCAATAGCTTATGAAAACAGCCATAAATCGCAAAAAGGACGAGTTTTTGGTATTATGTCTCAAACTTGTATTGGGTCTTAGGAGCCTTGAAAATCGCGTAGAATGCCAAAACTATGGGTAATAGATCATGAAAACGCCATAAAATGCTAAAACCACGAGTTTTTGTCATATCATATACCAGGTCTTATGGTCATTGTAAATCTCACTAGAACCCCAAAACCATGGGCAATAGCTCATGACAATGGCCATAAAACGCAAAAACGACGAGTTTTTGGTGATAACTCTCAAACATATATCTAGTCTTATGGTCGTTGTAAATCGCCCTAGAACCCCAAAACTGTGGGGAATAGCTCATGAAAATGACCATAAATGACGAAAACGACGAGTTTTTGGTCATATCTCTCAAACATTTATTGGGTCTTACGGTCGTTTTAAATTGCCCTAGAACCCCAAAAATGTGCACCATAGCTCATGAAAACGGCCATAAAGCACGAAAGCGACAGGTTTTTGGATTTAACCCTCAATAATGTATCTAGGCTTACGATCATTGTAAATCTCTCTAAAACCCCAAAACTGTGGGCAATAGTTCATTAAAATAGCCATAAAACACGAAAATGACGAGTTTTGGGTCATATCTCTCAAACATTTACCAAGACTTACGGTTGTTGTGAATCGCCCTAGAGCCCCAAATCTGTGGGCAATAGCTTATGAAAACGGCCATAAAAAGCGAAAATGGCAAGTTTATGGTCATATCTCTCAAACTTGTATCGGGTCTCACAGTCCTTGTGAATAGCCCTAAAACCCCAAAATTATGGGCAATAGCTTATGAAAATGGCCAAAAATCACAAAAAGGACGAGAATTTGGTCATATGTCTCAAACTTGTATTAGGTCTGTACGAGCCATGAAAATCGACTAGAACCCCAAAACTATGGGGAATAGCTCATGAAAACGGTCATAAAACACTAAAACTACGAGTTTTTGTCATAACATATATCGAGTCTTATGGTCGTTGTAAATCTCTCTAGAATTCCAAAACCATGGGCAATACATCATGGAAACAACCATAAAATGCGAAAACGATGAGTTTTTGGTGATAACACTCAAATGTGTATCAGATCTCACGGTTGTTGTAAATAGCCCCAAAACCCCAAAACCCCAAAACTATGGTCAATAGCTTATGAAAACAGCCATAAATCACAAAAAGGACGAGATCTTGGTCATATGTCTCAAACTTGTATTAGGTCTTTCGAGCCATGAAAATCACCTGGAACCCAAAAAATATGGGCAAAAGCTCATGAAAACAGCCATAAAATGCTAAAACAACGAGTTTCTGTCATAACATATACTGGGTCTTATGGTTCTTGTAAATCTCTATAGAACCCCAAAAGTGTGGGCAATAGCTCATGACAACGGTCATAAAACGTGAAAACGACGAGTTTTTTTGTGATAACTCTCAAACATGTATCTAGTCTTACGATCATTGTAAATCGTCCTGGAACCCCAAAACTGTGGGAAATAGTTCATGAAAATGACCATAAAGCATGAAAATGACAAGCTTTTGGTCAGATCTCTCAAACATTTATCGGGTCTTAGTGTCGTTGTAAATTGCCCTAGAACACCAGAAATATGAACAATAGCTCATGAAAATGGCCATAAAACATGAAAGCGATGAACTTTTAGTCTTAACCCTCAAACATGTATAAGGGCTGATGGCTCATGATTGATGAGCTCGTTGGGGAACCCCAAGAGGAAGGTATGATGAGCACAGAAGTAAGTTTCCCTCAGTTATGAAACCACGGTTATTGAACCAGTAGGAGCAAGGAAACACCTAAAAGGTGTTGCTAGCTGAGCCTTGGCAGGGCGCACTACCCGTGCTAGTAGCAACGTGGAGACCTGCACAACACAACCACAGAACTCTATCCCTAACTTGCGATGAGGTTGCCAATCTCACCGGTTTTTCTGAAAACAAAGGATTAAACGTATCGAATGGAATGAAGTAATAGTTTGTAGAAAGTAAACACAAAGCAGTAAACAGTTTGTAGATTGTATGTAAAAGAAAGGACCGGTGTCCATAGTTCCCTAGAGGTGGCTCTCCTTAAGATAGATAACATGCTGGGTGAACAAATTACAGCGGGGCAATTGACAAACATCGAGAAAGCATACAAGAATATACTAATCATCTTGACTCCTTTGAGACTTGATTGGGCATTACAACATTATACATAGACCGCCATCCAACTTCATCTATGACTAATAATCCACCTTCAAGTTATCATCCAAACCCCCTCCAGTATTAAGTTGCAAGCAACAGATTATTGCTTTACGAATTGCATGTAAAGTAAACAATATGATTGTTTTATGAACAAAGGATTGTTGTTTTGTCCCTAGTTGCAACAGAACATCTAGTACCTTAGAGATTTTTGTCAGTTCCCCAGATTACCAGAGGCATGAACCCACTATCGAGCATAAATACTAACTCTTGGAGTTCCTAGCATCTACTTGGCCAAGATAGCTACTAACAATGGAAATCATGCAAGATCACAAATAACAAAGACATGATAGAATCCATAATCAATCTGAAATAGCATCTCAATATCCATCGGATCCCTGCAAACACAACATGCAAAATTACAAATAGATGATCTTGATCATGAACGGATCTCATAAGATCTTGACATGAAAGCACAAACAAGAACCAGCCATCTAACTACTACATGGACCCGTAGTCCAGAGATGAACTACTCACGCATCACACCGGAGGCTTGCATGATGATGAAGAAGGCCTCCGGGGTGAATTCCTGTCTCCGGCAGGGTGCCGGGAAGAGCTTCAGATCCCTCCCGATCTAGGGATGGAGATGACGGCGGCTACAGACTCTTTCATGGATTTTTTGATCGTGTACTTAGGGTTTTGGTCCTGAAGGCAATATATAGGCGGAAGGAGAGGCCGAGGGGGTCTTTGGGGTCAAGACCACCTGGCGCAGCCGGCCACGCCAGGTGGTGTGGCTGGGCCCCAGCCCTTCTCCGTCTCGTATTCTGGCTCCAGATGTCTTCTGGTAAAATAGCAACTTTGGCTTTTGTCCCGTCCAATTCCGAGAATATTCATTTTCTGACTTTCTTGGAACCAAAAACAGCATCAAACAAGCAACTGGCATTGTGGCTCTTGTTAATAGGTTAGTCCAAGAAATCATATGAAAAGTACTCAAAAGTGTGGACAAAACACAAGAAAGTAGATAAAACCAAGCATGGAACATAAAAAATTATAGATACATTTGCAATGTATCAAGGGCTTACGATCATTGTAAATCACTCTGGAACCCCAAAACTGTTGGCAACAGTTCATTAAAACGGCCATAAAACACGAAAATGACGAGTTTTTGGTCATATCTGTCAAACATTTACCAAGACTTACGGTTGTTGCGAATCGCCCTAGACACTACTAGGAAACAGCCTATAGGTAGACAAGTTAATCTGTGGCGCATATGTAAATCCATGCGTGACAGAGACTTGATACATTGCAAACGTATCCATAATTTTTTGATGTTCCATGCTTGGTTTTATCTACTTTCTTATGTTTTGTCCACACTTTGGAGTACTTTTCATATGATTTCTGGACTAACCTATTAACAAGAGACACAGTGCCAGCTGCCTATTTTCTGCTGTTTTTGGTTCCAGGAAAGTTAGAAAATGAATATTCTCGGAATTGGACAAGACAAAAGCCAAAAATCCTATTTCACCAGAAGACTCCTGGAGCCAGAATAGGAGACGGAGTGGGGCTGGGCCACCCCAGACACCCCTTCGGTCTCCCTCTTTGCCTATAAAATGCCTTCTGACCTAAAAACTCAGGGGGGTTGGACGTTTTCCCAGAAGGATTTCCGCTCCGACGCCACCACCAGATTCCACGAAAGAGCACCAGAAACTCCGTTCTGGCACCCTGCCGGGATGGGGAATTGGAGGAGATCATCGCCATCATCATCACCATCGCTTCTCCATCGACCATCCATGTTTCCCCCATCTATGAGTGAGTAATCCCCCGCTGTAGGCTATGGGGATGGTAGGGATTGGATGAGATCGTTCATGTAATGGCATCAGATTGTTAGGGCATGGTGCCTAGTATCTTCTATTAGTGCTTTATGACTTTGTTGCGACTTGTTATGCTTAATGCTTGTCACTAGGGCCTGAGTGCCATGATTTCAGATGTGAACATGTTATTGATTCATTATGATAGTATTGTTTATGGTCTTACCTGCAAGTTGTATACGCACATTGTTGTCCGAAAGCAATGGCCCCGAAGTGACAGAAATCGGGATAACCGGACGGAATGGCTTTGATGTGAGGATCACATGTGTTCACGGAGTGTGAATGCTTTTCTACAGTGCTCTATTAAAAGGATCACCTTAATTGCCAGTAGTTCCGTTGAGGCCCCGCTGCAAACAGGCTAGCAGGACAAAAGATATTGTGCAAATTCTTATTGCGAGCACGTATGACTATATATGGGACACATGCCTAGGATTATCTAGTACCTGGTTGCTTTATCTTATTTATCTGCAATTGCCCTATGTTCTGATTGCTATGTGAATTGTCTTGTCCATGCAACACCCGTCCATCCATCCCTATGCCTACCGCACTCGAATCCTACTATTTACTGCTATTGCTACTGCTGTCTTTACTTTACTACTGCTGTTACTTTACTATTCCTACAGCAAAACTATTGCTACTGATAAACTGCTGTGAGCAAGATTGTTTCTAGGTGTAGCTGAATTGATAACTCAGTTGTTAAGGCTTATAAATATTCTTTGGCTCCCCTTGTGTCGAATCAATAAATTGGGTTTCACTTCCCTCGAAAATACTGCGATACACCCCCTATACTTGTGGGTCATCAGCTGCTAACTTCGGTCTTGCAGGACCCTCATGTTCAAGAACTACTCCTCAAGGAGACGAGCAACGACAAAGCTGCAGCCAGAGAGAAAGCCAAGCTGGCGCAAATGGAGGTAGACGGGATGACTCCATTGTATCCTGGGTGTCGCCCCGAGGATACCGTTTTAGTGTAATTGATACGTCCATTTTGCATCAGTATTCTATGTCTTAATTTACTATTATTCATTGATATATTTCGTATTGAGAGGTGATACTTATGTTATTTCATCTATTTTTGCTGGTTGATGACTTTTGGAGCATGGACCACTGCAGTCAGGATTCTGATGGAAAAGGTGCTGTTTGGAGGCAAAATTCGCGAAGATCAGAAAATCCGGGAAAATATACGGAAAATCCTATTTTTCCAGAAGACTAAGGATTCCAGAAGATGGAGTGGAGATGGGCCACAGGGGGCCCACACCACCCCATGGCACGGGCAGGCCTTGGCCGCGCCTGGAGGTGGTGTGGCCACCCTGGCCCACTCGAGCCTCTCCCCTCTGGCGTATATCATCCTCCCAAAACCCTAAGACTTGGGGAGTGACCACAGAAAGATTTCGCCGCCTCTGCGGAGAGGAAAACACCGAGAGAGAAAGATCTCTCCGGCAGACAGATTTCTGCCAAGGGAATTCCTTCCCGAAGAGGGGAGATCGTCGCCATCAACACCACCATCAAGCTGGACTTCATCGAGATGATCATCATCATCACCACCATCATCATCATCAGCACCCTCATCACCATCTCCATATTGCTGTAACAATTGAGTTGAATCTTGCATTAGTTAATAGGGGAAACTTTCTCGGTGTTGATTACTCTTTGTAGTTGATGTTATTGAGTGAACCGTTGAATTATTGTCTATGTTCAGATTGTTATACATCATTATTCCATCTCTGATCATGATCCATATGATGTCTTGTGAGTAGTTCGTTTTGTTCTTGAGGACATGGGAGAAGTCTTGTTGTTAGTAGTGGAGTTGTGTTGAGAAAGATTCAATAGATTGTTATTTAAGTTGTGGTGTACTTCTTCTAGTGGTGTCATGTGAACGTCGACTACATGACACTTCACCTATATGGGCCTAGGGGAATGCATTGTGTATTTGGCTACTAATCGTAGGGGTTGCCGGAGTGACAGAAACCTGAACCCCCGTTAGGAAACCATTTCACAAGAGACGTAAGGGTCTTAGAGTTTAAAGCTGTGGTTAGGTTTCTACCTTAATTACTTTCTTGTACTTATGGATGTTTGCAAGGGGTATAATCACAAGTATGTATTAGTCTTGGATGGGGCGGTACATTAGCACAGGTTCACCCACACAACACTTAGCAAGCTAGATAAGATTAATCAACTATATGAAGCGAAAGCACTTGACAGTCTTCCCACGTGTCCTCGAGAACGTTTGTTCATCTTAAGTAATACAACCGGCTTGTCCTTTGCTGCATAAACGATTGGGCCACTTGCTGCATTTATTCCTACTGTCTTTTATTTACTCGTACTTTGTTTACTTGCTTTATTGAAAACCCCTAAAAATCCGTTTGCTAAGTATTTGCAGAGAATTCCTGATCCATACCACTAGCAAACACCTTATGCTCCTTGTTGAGTTTGACACTCTTACTTATCGAAAATACTGCGATACACCCCCTATACTTGTGGGTTATCAGTAACGCTCAAGGCTCTGGAGATGAAGGCCGAACACAAATGGACCGATGTGAGCTTCAACGCGAACATGGAATACTGGCACGACAAACTTCCTAAGGGGAACACATTGCCAACAAGTATCGAGGAGGCCAAGAAAATCGTGTGCCCTCTCGACCTACCACACATTAAATACCACACATGCATCAATGATTGCGCACTTTATCGGGCAATGCAGCGGATAGAACCACATGTCCGGTGTGTGGCCAAGGACGGTACAAGAGAGGGAATAAGAAAGTTCCTCGAAAAGTGGTATGGTACTTTCCTATCACCCCCCGTCTGCAGCGATATTTCGTAGATCCTAAGGAAGCAAAGCTCATGCAATGGCACGCGGAAAGGGAGAAACCCGAAGATGATCCAGAGAAGGGCAAGATCCTAACACACCCTTCATACGCTAGCCAGTGAAATGCATTAGACATCGAGTTCGAGGAGTTCAGGGGCGATGCAAGGAACGTCAGGTTTGGTATGAGCACCGATGGACTCAATCCTTTTGGAAACCAGAGTAGCACGCATAGCACCTGGCCCGTGTTTGTATGGCCGTACAACCTCCCCCAGTGGCTATGCACGAAGCAAAGGTATGTACACATGAGCATTCTTATTTAGGGGCCGAAACAACCAGGTATCGATATGCATCTGTATCTCGGGCTATTGAGAGAGGGGTTAGCCAGCTTGTGGGAGATACCGGCCCATACGTGGGACGCCTACACTAAAGAATATTTCCATCTGAGAGACGCGTTGCTCACGATCATGCAGGACTATCCTGGTTACGCATATGTATCGGCCCAGGTGAACCACGGACACAATGCATGCGCCAAGTGCATGGATCAGACACCGCATCTCCAGCTACCAAGGGATCCAAGGCCTTCGAAAACCGTGTTCCAAGGTACTCGAAAGTGGCTCCGCATGGATCACCCGTGGAGAAAACATGGTGACTTGTTCAATGGTAAGGACGAGCTCGAAAGAGCCCCACGTCCAAGGAGCGGCGAAGAAATCGAGGAGCTTTTGAATAATTGGGTAGACTGCCCTACGCCTAGAAAAAAAGACAGAGGACAAAGTCGCTGCTGGGTGTATGGAAAGCAAGGTCTATTTTATGGGACCTGCCGTATTGGAAGGTCGTTCACACTCCCCATAGCCTCGATGTAATGCACATCACGAAGGAAGTTACCGAGAATCTGCTTGGCACTCTATTGAACATGCCGGAGAGGACCAAGGATGGGCCGAAAGCAAGAAAGGACCTTAAATTGCTTGGCATCAAGAAAGATCTTCAGTGCCCTGATAGTGATGATGATGATGATGATGATCATACGGAAGGGACTCAAGGTCGCCGCAAAAGAGTTAAGAAGAATGAGGTGGTGCTTCGCGCTTCCTGGTTCACTCTGAGTCTGGAGGAGCTTGAGCAGTTTTTCAGGTGCCTCTTAGGAGTGAAAGTTCCTCATGGTTACTCGGGGAAGATAAGCAGATATCTGGATGTGGCGAAGAAGAGGTTCAGCGGTATGAAGTATCACGACTATCACGTGCTGATGACGTAGATACTCCCCATTGCGATCCGTGGGATAATGGACGAGCATGTCCGTGAGATGTTGTTTGCCAACTGTTACTTTTTCGACGTCATATCTAGGAAGTCGATCGGTGTGAATCAGCTCGATAGGCTACAGGAAGAGATCGTGATGATACTATGCGAGATTGATATTTACTTCCCGCCCGCATTCTTTGACATCATGGTGCATCTGCTTGTACATGTCGTGGACGACATCATCCAGCTCGGGCCGACATTCCTGCACAACATGATACCGTTTGAAAGGCTAAATTGTGTCATCAAAGGATTCGTTCGCAACAGGTCCCGTCCAGATGGAAGCACAACCAAGGGCTTTCTGATCTACGAGTGCATCTCCTTCTGCCAAAATTATCTAACCACCGAGAACGAGGATGTTGTTATACCCACAAAGAAGCACCTCGGTAGGCTCGGTGGATATGGTCACCGAGAGGGCTGCTGCTCACTGCATGTCGGCATTGATGGTCGACGCACTGATTTTGAAAGGGCACACTGAATCGCGCTACAACACATTGAAGTGGTTGGCCCTTGGGTCGAAGAGCACAGAAGCTTAATCGAGCAGGAGTACGTCGACCAGGGTCGGCCGAGGAAGAAGGGAGACGTAACTAGAGAGCACAACTCTAGCTTCACGGGTTGGTTCAAGAAAAGGCAACTGTACAATCCCCCACAGACGCCTTCTACGGAAGATCAAAAACTCATATTCTCCTTGTCGCAGGGCCCAGGGCACAACCTAAGGACCTATCAGTCATACGACATAAACGGTTATAGATTCTACACCCACGAAAAGGACGGGAATAGCGAATATCAAAACTCAGGAGTAAATATGCTATCAATTGCCGATGACGAGACTACTGTCATGGAAAGATTCTACGGAAGGATCGAGGAGATATGGGAACTCGACTACTATGGAGAGATCGTACCGATGTTCCGTGTTAGATGGGCCAAGAACGTGGAAAAAGAAGGCCGGCATTTCACCACAATGGTTAAACTAGATGCCAAATCGACGAAGAACGCCTCCGCAAAAAATGAGCCTTGGGTACTTGCTAGCCAAGTTGATCAATGCTTTTTTATTACCGACCCGTCAAAGCCCAACCGTGTTGTAGTTAGGAGGGGCAAGAGGAGCATCATTGGAATGGAAGGAACCGCCAACGAGCAAAACTTTGACAAAAACAGCGACCAGAAGATCGAAGAGGAATTCGACAAGTACTTCGACATGCCTACTACTACTAAAGTAAGAAGGAAGACCACACTACCTACTAAAGGTTGTCCATTCACAAGAAGAAATCTCAAAGTGCACGGGCTAAAGTATTCAACTGCGACGAAAAAGGGGAAGAAGATTGTGAAGAGACACTAGCAATTATGTGACTTTTTGGTGTATTAATTCTTGTGGGTATAATGTGATATTAGTGTGGGTATTAGTTAGAGACTAAAACATATAATGTGATATTCGTGTGGGTATACAAATTCACATTTGTGTGTGACAAGCACACACACATATATATATATGATTCGGGAGGTTTTTTTTGAATAAATATGCATATATGTATATGTTCTTGCTTTTTAAAAAAAAATGCATATGTGAATAAATATGCATATATGTATATGTTCTTGCTTTTTTTTGAATAAATATGCATATGTGTGTAATTAGAAATATTTTTAAAAAATAATAAAAAAGTGTGAGATAGCCAGGATTCGAACCTGGTTGCCCTAGGTGAGACCTAGCGATCAAGACCACTAGGACAAGTATGTGATCTTATCATGGTACGACGCCGCATTATTTTGGACTATGTCCAAAAGTTCTGTGGCGCATATCCACAGAATGCGCCACAAAAGTTCGCATACGGTGGGAATGCGCCACAGAACTTTCATACTTAGCCAAATAGATGATTCGGCCTGATCTCCCCCTAATCCCCCTTTCTCTCTCTCGATCCAATTCTCTCTATCGTCCCCAGCAACCGCGCGTGGAACCCTAGCCCCCGCCGCCGGAGCCCGTGGAGGAGGAGAGAATCCCCCGCCGCCAGAGCCCGTGGAGGAGGAACCCACCGTATGCAGCGTCTACCTTGATGTCCGCAGTGTCCACCGCGCTGTCCGCAGGAGGAGGCAGCACCGCGCCACCAAGATTCAGGAAGGAGGAGGCCCCGCTCGCAGCGGGAAGCACCGCGCCGCCAAGCTTCAGGAAGGAGGAGGAGGCCCCGCCCGTAGCAGGAGGAGAAGGGCATGGTCAGCGCTCTCCACCGCAGCCACAAGCCACCTCGCCGTCCACCATCTTCTTGCCGTCCACCTTGCAAGCCACCCTAGGTAATCGCCGCATCCTTCCCCTAGGTTACCTAGCGCTCGTCATTCTTTGTCTTTCTACAAGTGACTAGGGTGTTACAACATTGGTACACCATTGTCTTCATATTTGACAAATATATTATATTAGCCATGGTTTCTAGCTAAATGTTTATGCTTTGCTATGATATAAGTTTGCTACTTAGATGCTTTGTGTATTGCCACGAGGTGGGGATCGAGATTTCAGTCTACGAAAAAGATAAACCTTTTAGGAATTGGTAACATGAAAACTATAGCTTTCGACCTGTCCATCAATATCGTTTATTTGTATTCTATTTGGATTTAGAATTTAGAAAGACTCACTTATAAGCAGTAAGCATAATATCAGAAATGTGTATCTTGCCGATTAATCATTTCTTATATATTTTGAGCGCTTCCATTCAAAACCTTATGGAAATTTGGAACATACCACTTGTCCATGAAATTCAGGTAGAAATCAAAATTTGCTATTCAAAGGAAAGGAGTAGCACGAGTTCTAGTACAGAGGAGCCGGTTTAGGAACTGTGGGTTTAACAAATTATTAAACTGCTCTTGTCTTCTACGTGACTACATCATGTATACCGTACATGTAACGCTAGCTAGGTTTGACGGTTAGTGGTCACTGCATGGTGTTAGTGGCCCTTGTGTGGGCTCATCCTGTTGTGCATATTCAAATCTGAACAAATGAATGAGAAAAGTGGTCTTGAGGGCTAAAGAAACAATGTAGCATGCTTTATCTCTCAGCACATTGGTCTCTCGGCACATTTTATGGAGAATATGATTAATATAGCCTGGCTTGCCATTTTGGTTATGCCAATTGTTAAAAAGTTATGCCTCCTTTGTTTGTTTGTGGGATGTTTTTGAGTTACAGTCAGTCAGTTCGTGCCAGTAAAATGTGTTCAGGTGCATTCATGTAAACCAGGTTTTGCTTGACAGTAAAATATTCAATACTGCACTGTACATACTGAACTTAGTGTACTGAATAACTAACACAACACCGTACTAGGCATGCTAAATTCAGTGTATAACTATGTACTGAACCGTCACAATGAGATTAAAGATATGTGTGTAAATCAGGTTCTGAATTTGATGATTGAATTATCAAGGGCCTGGGTTACTTGTAGTTCTAGAGGTCAAGTACACTAGGACTGCAACTAAGTATGCAAGTGGGTAACCTTTAGGGTACCCTCTACCCTCACAAAAAAAATAAACTAAATTTTCATAGATCATAATTTTTTGAGAAAAATAGTTTATTTGTTTGAACTAGACTAAAATAGATGGTACCCTAAAGGTTTTAAACATGCATCTCTAACTGCAACTACCGGGGTCCCCTTTTCAACATACCAAGCTTTCTAGTTTACTCTAACATATTTTGTTGATCCTTTTAGACTTTTAGTCAGGTACCTTCTTCATTTCTGTTACACTATATATTTCATTCAAATGTTATTTTTTACTGTTCCATATATTGTGTGAATCTGGTCTATGTTATTTAGCATTTTAAGAAATGTCTTGGATACTTTGCAGACTGCTTTTATTTCCATTGAGCATGCAGTTTCCAAATGTTCTACTTTTGTCTCTTGCATATTCAGTAGAAGCACATGTCTGATATATATACTGCTTATATATTATTTGTTGTACCTTTTTAAGTTTTTTAAGTTCTTCTTACACATGTATTTGTTATACTGTTGCGTGAATGATGGATGGGGCTGCATGGATGATGATACTGGGGTCAATGCATTCGGCTATCTATATAGGGATGGGGTGTTTTGTCTTGCAGGGATTTCATTTGAGTTGCCCATTTCTCCCGTAGTGTCGATTCACTTCCGTTTCGGTTGAGAAATGGGCACTCCTAGGTCAAAAAAATAACAAAGGTTATGCCGAATTTTTCGGCCAAGATTTGAGCTAACTTTTTGCCTATTTTTAATAGAGTAGTGCAAACATGTCGGGCAACAACGAGACCGGCCCTTCTAAGCACATGATCAACATCGAAGAACAAGCTAGACATTCCAACCAGTCATTCTGGCGGGGGTCCCAACAGGAGGAGAAGGAGGAGGCGATGAGGATGACACCACCACTTGAGGAGGAGGTGATCATCGCCAGAGCAGCTGGGGCCAATGAGGGAGGAGATCCTGATTACGATGGGGATGAAGACGACTACGATGGAACTAGTGAAGGCGGCGGCGAAGAGGATGACACCACCGATGGCGGTGCCCGCACCAATGGCGGCGAGCGCACGGATGGCGGTAGCGGCAACCCGGCCACTTCTCACAAGAAGAAGAAGGAAAAGAAGGATCGTAAGGTGCCGGTGCTCGCCACCGTCTGCGATGAGTTCACCAAGGTCACAGAAAGTGGCCAACCCATTGCGCCAGAGGCGATTGCTAAAGGGTATGGCCTGCAACCCGGGTGCATCATCCGGGAAAGCATGTCAATCAACACGAAGTACATCAGACATGCTGACAATGCAGATTTGGTCGATAACCTCCTTAAGAAGCTTCACAAGCGATACAGATTCCTAGAGCGGTTTAGAAACCTCGAGAGAACGAACCCGGTGAACAAACTAGCCCTCACGAAGATGAGCAACGCCTTGAGTAGCTGGAAAACCCGGGTGAATACTAGCATTGAAAAAGGTGAAGGATGGGAGGTTATTAGTAAGAAAAATCCGATGCTCGACGAAGAGGAGTTTAAGATATTCAAGGCGGATATAGCTACCGCTGACGCTATAAAATTGGGAAGGAGTATGTGGGAACAGAACGTAGGAAGCGGTGGTTACAGTGGGAAACAGGCCATTTGGGACAAGGAGGAAGACGAGCTTGAACGCCTTAGTAAAGACAACCCTTGGCTTAAAATCATGGACTTGCAGCTTAGGCAATTTGTTCGGGGCCGCTACTACCTGGACAAGGAAACAGGGGAGTTCATCACCGATGATCCGGAGGTGAAGGACTTCGAGAAGAATCTGGTAAGGAATTTATCGCTGATCTCAAGTCTATTGCGTTATAATTAAAATAATGAAGCCAAGAATCTAAATGGGTTCAGCTTTCCTTGTCTCTACAGGAGGAGGAACTGAACGCTACTGCCACAGAGTCGTCCCAGGATTCGACGGAGCCGTGGGACACGGTTTTCAACAGGGCGACCAATGCTTACAAGAAGAGGGACAAGGGGTTGCCACCGTCCTTAGCTGACCGTGTGTCTGGCTTCGGTATGAGCATGAAGTTCAAGGAGTACTACAAAGAGGACGCCAAGAAAAGAAGGGAGAGGAAGAACCAGTTGGCGGCTAAGATAAAGCTGCTATTGAAGAGCTAAAGATGAAGGTGCAATCACTGGAGGAGAAGACGGTGGACGAGAAAACGGTGGACAAGTTAGTGGAAGAGAAGCTCCGCTCGATGACCCCCCCTGAGTTTTTCGAGGGGCTTATTGCTTGGAATGCGGGAGGTCGACAGGGGCCGATACATCTGCCCAGCTTAAGCGGCAGCAACTCGGGCATCAATGTTACGTGTCGACGGACCTGGTGACCCGGCCGGCCGTCAACATCGGGACGCAGCCGCTCGTTTTGGTCACACCAATGCCCCCTCCCGCCAAAGATACCAATAAGGCGTAGCCGATGACTGTGGTGCTTCGTGAGGCACCCGAGCGAGAGATTGCAGATGATGATAGGCCGGCCACCGGCATCGGTCGTTTCTCTACATTAGCCGAGCTCCACGCCATCACCAAGGTAACTAATTAGTTAGTGCACGTCATCTCCTTTATGCCTTTGATGCATGACTGCTGCCATCTCATTACGCCCAACAACATGTTTTGCCTCAGGACACTTCTTGTGTACTCCTGCTTAAAGATGTCGGTAGTGAGTTGAAGGATGTTGCCAAGGGCATTCTCATACAACCAGAGAGCCGCACGATGTACAAAAATCCAATGGATGATGACGTGATGAAGGTCAGGTTGGCTCGGGTGTTGCTAGGGTGCGATGACATGGACCCCCCTTTCAACCTCAAAGAGCTGACAAACAAATGACCCTTGGAGAATGCTACAACTGGCCCTTGACATGGCCGAAGACCCTGATTCGTCTTGCGGGGGGGGGGGGGGGAGGTGCACCGGTGCCACCACCTCGGAAGCCAGCAGCCGCCGTCATCGCCACCACCAACCGTCACTAGCAACTCTTGGCAGCGTGTGTACCGCCACATAGCAAATACGTTGTGCCGCAACCACCATCGCCCCTGCTACCACCACCACATGATGGAAACCATGAAGATGATGATGAATTTGTCAATGTTGATGACTTCATCAACACCGGCACCGAAAAAGGATTGTATATTCCTTCTATGGATGAAGATCCCTTCAGTGCTCGCGACCATCAAGCTGGTCGGCCCAATACATGCACGCAGCGCCTGGTCTTCCATGGTCTTTCTCAAGAGACGCCTCCAGCCGTCGATCCACCACAAGAGAAACCGGGATTGGTTTTCAGCCCCAACACACTCCGAAAGGCGGCTGATGAGCAGATGGCAGTGGCTGACACTGTTGTGAAGAAGAAGCACTACATGAAGAGAGGTAATAATAATAATAAGAAGGGTGCGAGCCAACCTCTTCCGAAGAGGATTCGGGGTCAGGACGCTGTCGTCGTACCGTCCACACAATATGGCTTGCCCCGAGTTCATGTAGCTGGTGATCCGATATTGATTCCGGATATGCTCCACATGGCGGTTGGAGCCATGTTAACTTTGCACGAGGGTGTCAAGACACTAGAGGGCCTCCTTCTTAAAGACGAAGATCCAAATTACCCAGTTTTCACGGCCAAGGTGTGATGGCTCTGAGTATGGTGCCCAGAAAAATGCTGGAGCGGTGTTGATGTAGAGCTCGTTGGGAACCCCAAGAGGATGGTATGATGAGCACAGCAGCAAGTTTCCCTCAGTTGTGAAACCAAGGTTTAATCGAACCAGTAGGAGCAAGGAAACACCAAAAAGGTGTTGCTAGTTGATCCTTCGCAGGGCACACTACCGGTGCTAGTAGCAACGTGGAGACCTGCACAGCACAACTACAGAAGTTTGTCCCCAACTTGCGATGAGGTTGTCAATCTCACCATGTTTTGCTGAAAACAAAGGATTAAACGAATCGAATGGAAAGAAGTAAAAGTTTGCAGAAAGTAAACACAAAACAGTAAATAGTTTGTAGATTGAATGTAAAGAAAAAGGACCGGGATCCATAGTTCACTAGAGGTGGCTCTCCTTAGATAGATAACATGCTGGGTGAACAAATTACAGCGGGGCAATTGACAAACATCGAGAAAGAAATACATGCATATACTAATCATCTTGACTCCTTTGAGACTTGATTAGGCATTACAACATTATACATAGACCGCCATCCAACTGCATGTATGACTAATAATCCACCTTCAGGTTATCATCCGAACCCCCTCCAGTATTAAGTTACAAGCAACAGATTATTGCTTTACGAACTGCGTGTAAAGTAAACAATTCGATTGTGCTATGAACAAACGATTGTTGTTTTCTCCCTAGTAGCAAAAGCACATGTAGTACCTTAGAGATTTCTGTCACTTCCCCAGATTACCAGAGGCATGAACCCACTATCGAGCATAAATACTAACTCTTGGAGTTGTTAGCATCTACTTGGCCAAGATAGGTACTAACAACGAAAAGCATGCAAGATCACAAATAACAAAGACATGATAGAATCAATAATCAATCTGAAATAGCATCTCAATATCCATCGGATCCCCGCAAACACAACATGTAGAATTACAAATAGATGATCTTGATCATGAACGGAGCTCACAAGATCTAGACCTGAAAGCACAAAGGAGCAGAACCAACCATCTAGCTACTACATGGATCCGTAGTCCAAGGATGAACTACTCACGCATCACACCGGAGGCTTGCATGGTGATGAAGAAGGCCTCCAGGGTGAATTCCCCTCTTCGTCAGGGTGCCGGGAAGAGCTTTAGATCCCTCCTGATCTAGGGATGGAGATGACGGCGGCTACATACTTTTTCATGGATTTTTGATCGGGCCCTTAGGGTTTTCGTCCCGAGGGCATCTTATAGGCAGAAGGAGAGGACGAGGGGGTGCCTTGGTTGGCCACACCACCCCTGGCGCGGGCTAGTCCTGGCCGCGCGGCCAGGTGGTGTGGCCAACCTCTGGCTCCTCTCCGTCTCGTATTCTGGCACTTGATGACATCCGGAAAAATAGGCACTTTGGCTTTTTCCCGTCCAATTCGTAGAATATTCATTTTCTAACTTTCCTGGGACCAAACACAGCAGAAAACAGGCAGCTGGCACTGTGGCTCTTGTTAATAGGTTAGTCCAAGAAATCATATGAAAAGTACTCCAAAGTTGGAAGAAAACACAAGAAAGTGGATAAAACCAAGCATGGAACATCAAAAATTATAGATACATTTGCAATGTATCAACATCCCCAAGCTTAAATCCTGCTCGTCCTCGAGTAGGTAAGTGATAAAAAGAAAGAAAAATTTTTGAGGAGACATGCACCATCAAAGACTTGATCAAAGTATTTGTAAAACATTCAAAGCTGGGATCATAGTGTTGGGTCCGCAGCATAGAAAACAAAAAATTTCCTACGGTGTGAACTACACGCTAAGATATATCTACTAGTTACAAAGCAACGGGTGGACATACATCCAACGAGAACTTACCCTCGTAGACAACAAGCTTTCTTAACGAGTAGGAACTCGTGGTTGATGTAGTCGTACACTTCCCGATCTCAAGATCGTGAGGAAGTCCGAGCGCCGCAACTCAGTAGCGCATCCACACTCACACACACGTTCAAGCCATCAGACAACCTCCACCTCCTCGCTCCAGCGATCCAGCGGAAGCAGCAACTCCTTCCAGACGAAATGCCAACGGGAACATGTATCTCGCTAATCCGAGACCATGGGGGAATAATTCTAGAGGAGGAGAGAGATCCTTCACAAGGAGGTGTGAGGATGAAGGAGGGAATGGGTGGCCTTTTATAGGAGGAGGGGGGTGCCCCCTCTCTCCATGGCCGGCACATGGGGGGGTGACCCCTCACCTCCCCCATTCATGTGGTGGTAACCCCTCCACATTAAAATGCCTCTTCACATTCCCTTTTAAAGTCTCCACTTTAAATGCATTACATTTCTCCAAATTTAATGCTCTCTCATTTAATAAAACTCTTTTTATTAAATTTATTCAGAATTTTGTTAATTACTTTAATTAACAAACATTCACATATAGCCCCTTGCAATATTTCAATATCACATGCAGAACCACCTTCTGCAATTTCACCCGAAACAATTTCCGGTTTCTATTGAAACAATTCCCGCGCTTTGCAATTATTTCGTCTCAAACATATGTGCTCCAAAATGGTGTCTAGTAACTCTTAAGTGTGCCACCCTACGGTTCGCGAATAATGCAGACATGATCGAGACCCTTCTCCGATCAATAATCAGCAGCGGGACCTGGAGATCCGTACTGACTCCTACACATTCAACGATGACTTGTGTGATCGTGAGAACCTTTAATGCTTGTAATTAAATCCCTTTATCTCTCGATATATTACATGTCCGAGATTCGATCATCGGTATCTCCATACCTAGTTTGATCTTGTTCCGACATGCACTCTTTTCTCGTTCCCGTGATATAACATTCTAGTGATCACATCACTTGCTTGCAAGCTATCCTAATGTGATATCACCGAGAGGGCCCAGAGTATATCTATCCGTCATCTGGATTGACAAATTCCACTCTTGATCCATGAGCCTCAACATAACACCTTCGTAGTACTGAACCCATCTTTATAGTCACCCTGTTACGGTGTGACGTTTGATGTTATCAAGATACTCTTCCGGTGTTAGCAATTAACATGATCTCATGGTCTAAGGATAAAGATTACTTCGTATGATGTTATAGCAATATAAACATAATGACTTGATTGTAATGCTATACTTCGGATGAATGTTCATCACATCATTCAACCAATGGTGTGACCTTGTTATTAACAACATACAATGTCCATGATCAGGAAACCTTGTCCATGACTAGGAACCCTTTTTGTTTATTAAACACACATGTATTGATGTTTCCGATCAATACAGTTCTAGCATGTAAAATAAACATCTATCATATAGAAGGAATATATAATAACAACTTTATTATTGCCTCTCAGGGCATATTTCCTTCAGTCTCCCACTTGCACTAGAGTCAATAATCTAGTTCACATAGTGATAAATCTAACACCCATGGAGTTCTGGTGTTGATCATGTTTTGCCCTAGGGAGAACTTTAGTCAACGGATCTGCTACATATAGGTCCGTGTGTACTTTACAAATCTTTATATCTCCATCCTTGACATGCTCGCGGATGGAGTGAAACCGGCGCTTAATATGCTTGGAATTCTTGTGAGACCTTGGTTCCTTTGCGTTGGCTATGGCTCCATTGTTGTCACAATATATCACCATCGGGTCCAACGCACCTGGAACCACACCCAGTTCCGTGACGAACTCTTTCATCCAAACCGCCTCCTGCGCCGCTTTTGAAGCAGCAACATATTCCGCCTCCGTTGTTGATCCAGCCACCACAGGTTGTTTGGAACTCCTCCAACTAACTACTGCTCTGTTCAAGAGAAATACGTATCCGGATTGAGACTTAGAGTCATCCGGATCAGTGTCAAAGCTAGCATCAACATAACACTTAGCGACTAGCTCTTCTTCACCTCCGTATATAAGAAACATATCCTTAGTTCTTCTCAAGTACTTGAGGATGTTCTTTACCGCCATCTACTATTCCGAACCTGGATCAGATTGGTACCTACTAGTCAAACTAATAGCATGTGCCACATCCGATCTTGCACATAGCATGGCATACATAATAGAGCCTATGGCCGAGGTATAGGGGATCTTATCCATCATCTCTCTTTCTTCCGCCGTAGCCGGACTTTGAGTCTTACTCAATGTCTTGCCTTGCAACATAGGTAAGAACCCCTTCTTACTTTTGTCCATATTAAACTTCTTTAATATCTTATCAAGGTATGTACTCGGCGATAGCCCAATTAGGCGCCTTGATCTATCTCTATAGATTTTAATGCCTAATATATTTGACGCTTCACCAAGGTCTTTCATCGAAAATTTGCTGTTTAGATAACTTTTAACACTGTTTAAAAGATCTATATCATTTCCAATCAATAATATGTCATCCACATATAATATCAAAAATGCCACATTGATCCCACTCACTTACTTGTAAATACAAGCCTCTCCATAAGTTTGGATAAATCCAAACTCTTTGATCACCTCATCAAAGCGTAGATTCCAACTCCGGGATGCTTGCTTCAGTCCATAGATGGATCGCTGAAGTTTGCATACCTTATTAGCATCCTTAGGATCGACAAAACCCTTAGGTTGTATTATATACAACTCTTCTTCAATCTTACCATTGAGGAACGCAGTTTTTACATCCATGTGCCATATTTCATAATCGAAATATGCAGCAATTGCTAACATAATCCTAACCGATTTAAGCATCGCTACGGGAGAGTATGTCTCATCGTAGTCAACTCCTTGAATTTGTCGAAACCCCTTTGCGACAAGTCGAGCATTATAGATGGTCACATTACCATCAAGATCGCTTTTTCTTTGAAAATCCATTTATTCTCAACAGCCTTTCGTCGTGAGGTAAGTCCACCAAGTTCCAAACTTGGTTCTCGTACATGGATTCCATCTCGATTTCATGGCTTCTAGCCATTTGTTGGAATCAGGCTCATCATCGCTTCTTCATACGTCAGGTCATCCATTTCATCAACCATGAAATTCACAATAGGATTGTCAGACAGTTCAGAGCTGGACGTGTCCGCTGACCTGCGAGGTTCGTAGTGTCCTCTTCGAGTTTCATGATCACTAGCATTAGCTCTCTCTTCATCGGTGAAGTCAACTCAAACAACTTCCGTCTTTGTGCCACTCGCCATTCCATGAAGAGAAGGTTCAATAACCTCTTCGAGTTCTACCTTCCGACTACTCACACCTTTCGCGAGAAACTCCTTCTCAAGAAAGGATCCATTCTTGGCAACAAAAACCTTGCCCTCGGATCTGTGATAGAAGGTATACCCAATTGTTTCCTTAGGGTATCCTATGAAGATGCATTTTTCTGCTTTGGGTTCGAGTTTATCCGGTTGAAGTTTCTTCACATAAACATCGCATCCCCAAACCTTAAGAAATGACAGCTTAGGTTTATTTCCAAACCATAATTCATACGGTGTCGTTTCAACGAATTTAGATGGTTCCCGATTTAAAGTGAATGCAGCTATTTCCAGTGCATAACCCCAAAATGACAGAGGTAAGTCAGTTAGAGACATCATAGATCGAACCATATCCAATAAGGTACGATTACGACGTTCCGACACACCATTACGTTGTGGTGTTCCGGCAGGCGTGAGTTGTGAAACTAT
Source organism: Avena insularis (assembly GCA_023614405.1). Lineage (NCBI taxonomy): Eukaryota > Viridiplantae > Streptophyta > Magnoliopsida > Poales > Poaceae > Avena > Avena insularis. The sequence continues at coordinate 105,732,651 of CM042694.1, forward strand.
TCCACACTCTTTCATGTGTATGCGAAACTCGTAACTTAGATACTCTCCTCCACGGTCAGACCGCAGAAATTTGATCTTTATATTATGATGATTTTCCACATCATTCTGAAATTCCTTGAACTTTTCAAAAGTTTCAGACTTGTGTTTCATCAAATAGATATACCTGTATCTACTCAAATCATCCGTGAAAGTAACAAAATAACGATATCCACCTCGCGCCGACACACTCATTGGTCCACACACATCAGTATGTATGATCTCCAATAGATCTGTCGCCCGTTCCATTGAACCGGAAAACGGTGTTCTAGTCATCTTGCCCATAAGGCATGGCTCACATGTATCAAATGATTCAAAATCAAGTGATTCCAAAAGTCCATCAGAATGGAGTTTCTTCATGCGTTTAACGCCAATATGACCTAGACGGCAATGCCACATATATGTAGACATATCATCATCAAGTTTAATCTTTTTAGCATTAACATTTTGAATGTGCATAATATTACTATCGAGATCTAATAGAAATAAACCATTCAACATAGGTGCATGACCATAAAAGATATCATTCTTATAAATCGAACAATCATTGTTTTCAAATTTAAAGAAATGACTACTTTGCATCAAACACGATCTAGATACAATGTTCATGCTCAGTGCAGGCACCAAATAACAATTATTTAGGTTTATAACTAATCCCGATGGCAAATGGAGAGGTAGCGTCCCGACGGCGATCACATCAACTTTTGATCCATTGCCGACCCGCATCCTGACCTCATCCCTTGCTAGTTGTCGCTTGTTCCGTAGCCCCTGAACCGAGTTACATATATTAGCAACCGATCCGGTATCAAATACCCAAGTGCTACTGCGAGTACTAGTCAAGTACACATCAATAACATGTATATCACATATACCTTTGTTTGCCTTGCTGGACTTCTTGTCCGCCAAATACTTGGGGCGCTTATGCCCAATGGCCATCCTTGCAATAGTAGCACTCGGTGTCGACTTAGGGCCAGCCCGGTTTTTTCAGCGTGGCAATGACTTGCCACCCTTCTTTCCCTTGTGCTTGCCTTTCTTGTCCTTCTTGAAACCGGTGGTTCTATTGATCATCAACACTTGATGTTCTTTCCTCCACTTCTGCAGTCTTAAGCATTGACAGAAGCTCGGGAAGAGACTTCTTCATGCCCTGCATATTATAGTTCATCACGAAGCTCTTGTAGCTAGGTGGCAGAGATTGGAGAACACGATGTATGCCTAAGTCAATGGGAATCGTTATTCCCAAGGACACAAGCTTATCGGCGCATCTGCACATTTTGAGTACGTGCTCACTAACGGAGCTGTTTTCCTCCATCATGCAGCTAAAGAACTTTTCTGTAGCATTATAACTCTCTACGGCAGCATGTGTATCGAAAATCATTTTCAATTCTCCCATGGTATCAAAGGCATTGCCATTTTCGAAACGCTTTGGAAGTTCTGGCTCTAGCCCATATAGTATGCAGCAATGAACTAAGTTGTGGTCCTCCTGACGAGTCACATAGACATTCTTTTCCTCATCAGGGACATCAGGAGCTGGTGGGGGGCCTAGCGGCGCCTCTAGCACGTATTGCTTTTGTGCAGCAGTGAGGAGAATCCTCAAATTCATAGCCCAGTTGGTGAAGTTGCTACCATTCGCAGCAAATTTCTCTTTCTCCATGAACACATTGAAATTAAAAGCAGGTGGTGCCATCTACAATAGAATTTGTAAAGTTTATTTAGACTAAGTTTATGATAGATTGAGTTCAACTAATCCAAATTACTAATGAACTCCCACTCAAAAACGACATCCCTCGTGTCCTTTTGGTGATTACATGAACCAAATCCACTATATCAAGTCTGATCATCACGTGAGTTGATATAGCTTCAAAGGCGAGCATCTATATGGGCATCATATCAACCATATGACTCATGCTTAACCTTTCGGTCCGTGTTTCGAGGCCATGTCTGTACATGCTAGGCTCGCCAAGTAAGAACCTTAGTATTCGCGTGTGTAAAACTGTCTTACACCCGTTCCTATGAAAGCGTAGATTCGAGTACACCCGATCATCACGTGATGTCTCGAAACACGATCCATAGAACGGTGCATACTCAAGGAAGAACACATTTTTATCTTGATATCTAAAAGAGGGATCATCTTCTAATGCTATCAAACACGCCAAACTAGCAGTATAAGATGCTAACATCTAATGTGTAAAGTGAGATGATATGGTCCATGCATTTGATCTCTATCACTTGCATCGTGGTATGATCTCTATCATTCCTTTTTGTGTAAGGCCAAGGTCTATGGAACTTACGTTGGTATGTTGTAAGAGTATCTACCATACATCTACTTACAAAAATACCATATCAATACACTAGTACAGAAACGATCTAAACTAGACGCCTCTAATTTATCAATTGCAAGTTTTACGTGGCTTAGGGCTTTCGGAGATAGAACCGTTCTTACCTACGAACATGAACCACAACGAGGATAACTCAGTTATTAGCAACTCGTTGTAAATCAGATATTGACTATAGTAGGAGAGATGACACCCAGCCACTTATGCAAAACAAGTTGCATGTCAGTGGAACCGGTCTCATGTAATGACATGTAAGGTTGGTCCGGGTCGCTTCATCCCACTATGCCACCAATATCCAACATACATAGAAGATGCAATAACATGATCATCATCGCCCACATATCAACCATATGTGTACTACCGTGCTAAGCACCTACGCATAGATCAGGCTCTGATACCACTGTTGGGTCCGCAGCATAGAAAACAAAAAATTTCCTACGGTGTGAACTACACGCCAAGATCTATCTACTAGGTACAAAGCAACGGGTGGACATACATCCAACAAGAACTTACCCTCGTAGACAACGAGCTTTGTTAACGAGTAGGAACTCATGGTTGATGTAGTCGTACACTTGCCGATCTCAAGATCGTGAGGAAGTCCGAGCACCGCAACTCATCCGCACGCATCACTTTCCGTTCAACGGACAACCTCCACCTCCTCGCTCCAGCGATCCAGCGGAAGCAGCAACTCCTTCCAGACGAAATGCCACCGGAAACATGTATCTCGCTAATCCGAGACCATGGGGGAATAATTCTAGAGGGGGAGAGAGATCCTTCACAAGGAGGTGTGAGGATGAAGGAGGGAATGGGTGGCCTTTTATAGGAGGAGGGGGGGTGCCCCCTCTCTCCATGGCCGGCGCATGGGGGGGGGGTGACCCCTCACCTCCCCCATTCATGTGGTGGTAACCCCTCCACATTAAAATGCCTCTTCACATTCCCTTTTAAAGTCTCCACTTTAAATGCATTAAATTTCTCCACATTTAATGCTCTCTCATTTAATAAAACTCTTTTTATTACATTTATTCAGAATTTTGTTAATTAGTTTAACTAACAAACAGTCACATATAGCCCCTTGCAATATTTCAATATCACATGCAGAACCACCTTCTGCAATTTCACCCGAAACAATTTCCTGTTTCTATTGAAACAATTCCTGCACTTTGCAATTCTTTCCTTTGAAACATATGTGCTCCAAAATGGTGTCTGGTAACTCTTAAGTATGCCACCCTATGGTTCGCGAATAATGCAGACATGATCGAGACCCTTCTCTGATCAATAATCAGCAGCGGGACCTGGAGATCCGTACTGACTCCTACACATTCAACGATGACTTCTGTGATCATGAGAACCTTTAACGCTTGTAATTAAATCCCTTTGTATCTCGATATATTACATGTCCGAGATTCAATCATCGGTATCTCCATACCTAGTTTGATCTCGTTACCGACATGCACTCTTTTCTCGTTCCCGTGATATAACATTCTAGTGATCACATCACTTGCTTGCAAGCTATCCTAATGTGATATCACCGAGAGGGCCCAGAGTATATCTATCCGTCATCTGGATTGACAAATTCCACTCTTGATCCATGAGCCTCAACATAACACCTTCGTAGTACTGAACCCATCTTTATAGTCACCCTGTTACGGTGTGACGTTTGATGTTATCAAGATACTCTTCCGGTGTTAGCAATTAACATGATCTCATGGTCTAAGGATAAATATTACTTCGTATGATGTTATAGCAATATAAACATAATGACTTGATCGTAATGCTATACTTCGGATGAATGTTCATCACATCATTCCACCAATGGTGTGACTTTGTTATTAACAACATCCAATGTCTATGATCAGGAAACCTTGATCATCTTGTTAATCAACAAGCTAGTCTATAAGAGAGGCATGACTTGGAACCCTTTTTGTTTATTAAACACACATGTATTAATGTTTCCGATCAATACAATTCTAGCATGTAAAATAAACATCTATCATATATAAGGAATATATAATAACAACTTTGTTATTGCCTCTCAGGGCATATTTCCTTCACATAGTACTTCAATCATAACATGAAAGACAAAGTTCTAGCAATAAGATAAAGAAACTATGATGCAACATGAAAAGGCACAAACAAAAGATTCATGAATAACAATGCTTTGCAAGACGTTTGTTTGTTTCACATAAAGAAAACATAGCATAATAGTATTCAGCTTGTCCCTCAATAGAGTAGCAAATATAAATGCATAGGACACCTTCGAAGTTCATAAGAGTGACTAGATACAATAGTTTAAAACAAGCAATAACAAGTTATGCATCAATAAACTAGTCTTGGGACAATGCACATAGAACTAAGAATGGCCACTATGCTCTCAACGTAGGTGCATAAAGATAGAAGGTGGAGACTCAATAAAATGGTGGAAGAAAGGCCTTTTGTAAAAGGAAGTAGGGATTCAAGTCTCATAAAGAGCTTCCAAAAATTATGGTACTCATATCTTTCAGCTCTCATTGCCCCTATCATAAGCATCTTTAAGGTGATTAAGGTTAAAGTGACACAACTAAGAGGATATGCTTGAAAAGTTATAAACCGAAATCTCATGCCCCTTAATTACAAAGACCGATCCTCATGCTACTCAACTTCAGTCACGAGAAAGGTCTTGTCATTGTAAGTACATGTGTATCACAAAGAACCGCCAACAGGGAAGCCCTTCCACATGATACAGGAGCTTTCCCATAATCAAAATGACAAGGCAAGCAGACAATGAGCATCTCAGTGATCTTTTTATTTGCTATTTGCATAGGTTTTTATTGAGGATGCTTCATAGAGTGCTCATTATGGTGATGCTGCAAGTCTCCACCATGATTAGGCATGGCTTAGGCTAGCGGCCCAGGCGTTTCTCTAACACGCACACAAACTCCATGATCTTACAAGTTCCACTTTTATTTCACACCGCCGGGATCCATAAGCAAAAGACCATGATATCAACGGGGTACAAAGTACAAGTGCAATGTTGAAAGCGTTCCCCATGAAACATGGTTCTGCTAATTTCAACCTATAAAGCGCAAGCGTATACGCAACAAAGAAGGACCCAATGGTTCAAGTTTATTAGATGCAAAAAGTAAAGTGTGCCATAAAGTTCGTGAGATCTTTAATCACTAGTTTTCTCATAACAAGTTTAATTTGGAAATTAATAAAACATGAATATACTTTTAATAGCATAAGCTAGTAGGTAGGCATGGTGGACACTTTGGAATAACTTGGTTTAGGGAGTTGGATGCATGAGTGGAACTCATACTTGGTGGTGGAGGCTAGCAAAAGTCTGGGAGCGACAAACTAATAGAGCAATAATGGCCATAATCATGCAGAGCGACAAAACATCATTGATCAAAGCATAAAGTGATACTACGAGTTGAAAAATAAAGGATAATAAAGGCTATGGTGACTTGTTGATAGTCATAACATCGTGTGAGCATGCGCCAAGTTAACCCAAATAAAGCATCAAAGGAGAATACCACTATACTATGCTTTAATGTGCTAAAACAACGCATGATTCATCCAAGGCACATTAAGCAATCTCAATTGTTTATGACAAGTCATGCTACAGCAAATATTACTAAGCATAAAGCCAAAACAATATCAAGCATGGCATGACAAAGCATAGACCACAGTTAAAAACGAGCTCTTTTTACCACATAAGCATGAACTTTCCTACTCTTTTCCAAACCAAACGAAACTATTTGCAAACCAATGTATGAAAGAGGGGGTCCAACCAATTTATTCAGAAAACTAAGAAAACCAAAGGAAACAAAAAACCAAAACTAAAACGAAAAAGAAGACACTTCACGAACAACACAACTGTGCATGAAGCAATAAAAATGAAGCGTTTGGAAGAAACCTGGGATTCTTATTGATGAAGAAGGGGATGCCTTGGGCATCCCCAAGCTTTGACGCTTGTACTTCTTGGATATTTTTTGGGGTGACATGCGTGGCATCCCCAAGCTTGAGCTTTAGTCCATCCTTCATCTCATTACTCATTCCTTCCATACACCTGAAATGTTTCCTTCATACAAAACTTCACACAATCTTTATTTGCAACATTAGTGTACTCAAGATAAATAAGTCTTAAGGTTCTGTTCTAACACCAAATAAACTTACATGAGAACACTAAATACTGTAGCACTTCCCTAAAAAATCTCAATTCCCCAAAAGAACTCAAAAAGAAACCAACAAGAAGCAAATGCAGAAAATGGCAGAAATCTGTCAAAACAGACCAGCAGGTAAAGACGAATTTTTTCGAAGACCTTATGTCGCTCAAATCAAAAAGTGTTGAACTAACAAAAGTTAGATAACAACCTGGGGCAGAAGCACAAAAATTCAAGCCTCAAAAAGACGTTCAGAGATTTTACACGAATTTTTATGGTGAAGCACAGAAATCTGTTTCAGGACAGCAACTTTCCCAATCATTACTTCTCTCTCATTAGAGGTTACTCTTGGCACAGAAAACAAATAAAAAGGATAAGGAGAGGTTATTAGAGAGGTAATAATTTCTAAGACTCATCTAAAAATTTTGGGTTATCTCCCAATAAGTACTTTTCTTTAACGCCTTTAAGTTAGGCATAAGAAGCAAAGAAAGAATCAAGTGTTCTCAAATGAAGAAGCATTAAGACCAAATTTTGTTTTCATAGGAGAAGCAAAAGAAATCTTGTCTCTATTCTTAGGGAAGTGTTATATACCTTTCTTGAGTGGGAGTTGATATTTAATGGTGCCTTCTTTCATATCAATAATGGCACCAACAGTTCTAAGAAAAGGTTTTCCCAAAGTAATAGGACAAGAAACATTGCATTCAACATCCAAAACATAGAAATCAACGGGGACATAGGCATTGTTAACCATAATAAGAACATCATTAAGACTCCCCATGAGTTTCTTTTTAGCATTATCATCAAGTGGGACATTCAAATAACAATCTTCAAGATGAGGCAAATCAAGCATATCATAAATCCTTCTAGGCATAATAGAAACACTACTATCAAGAGCACATAAAGCTTTGAAATCAAAGTCATTCACTTTCATATCAATGATGGGTCCCCAACCATCTTATTGTTTTATAGGAATAGAATCTTTATGTTTCATCTTTTCTTCTTTAATCTTTATGAGAGCATCAGTAATGTGTTTTGTAAAATCCTTGTTCATAGCACTAGCATTAGGATTTTTAGCAAGCTTTTGTAGGAACTTAATAACTTCAGAGATATTGCAACCATCAAGATCAAAATCAAATTTATCATCTAAAGTAGTAGAACTATTACCAGCCTCAACACTAGTGGTGGTAATAGTAGAAACACTAATGTTTCTAGCAATTTCATCTTCTCTTTCCTAGTTAGCATGTAATTCTGCTAATAGTCTAACATTTTCATCAATTCTTACTTGTATAGCATTAGTAGTTGCAAAAGGATTATCATTAGTTTCAGGTTTAGCAGCCGTTTTATTCAAAGAAGATTGAGCTTTAGCCAAAGATGCTATATTTCTTTTAGATTTAGAGAGTTTTTCTTCAATAGTTTTATTGAAAGCCGTTTGTTTCCTAATAAAGTCTTTAAGCATAACTTCAAGTTCGGAGGGAGCACTCCTATTATTGTTGTAAGAATTTCCATAAGCATTACCATTGTTGGGAGGATATGGCTTATAATTGTTGTTATCCAAATTACTCCTATAAGCATTATTGCCAAAGTTGTTATTTCTTATGAAGTTCACATCAACTTGCTCTTCTTGAGCAACCAAAGAGGCTAAAGGAACATTATTTGGATCAATATGGGCTTTCCCATTAACAAGCATAGACCTAATAATATCAATCTTATCACTCAAGGAGGATGTTTCCTCAACAGAATTTACCTTCCTACCTCGTGGAGCTCTCTCAGTATGCCATTCAGAATAATTAACCATCATATTGTCCAGAAGTTTTGTTGCAGCACCCAAAGTGATGGTCATAAAGGTACCTCCAGCAGCAGAATCCAATAAGTTCCTTGAAGAATAGTTCAATCCTGCATAAAAAGTTTGGATGATCATCCAAGCAGTCAGTCCATAAGTGGGACAATTCTTAACCAAAGATTTCATTCTTTCCCAAGCTTGAGCAACATGCTCATTATCAGATTGTTTAAACTTCATTATTTCACTTCTCATAGATATAATCTTAGCAGGAGGATAGTATTTCCAATGAAAGCATCTTTGTAGTTAGTCCAAGAATCAAGACTATTCTTAGTTAAGGAATTCAACCATTCTTTAGCTTTTCCTCTCAAAGAGAAAGGAAACAATTTCAGCTTAATAATATCACCATCTATATCCCTATGCTTTTGCATCTCACAAAGTTCAACAAAGTTATTTAGATGGGCAGCAGCATCTTCATTACCAATACCAGAAAATTGTTCTCTCATAACAAGATTGCGTAAAGCAGGTTTTATCTCAAAGAAAGTATCTTCAGGCACAGGTGGAGCAATAGGTGTGCTCATAAAATCATTATTGTTGGTGCTAGTGAAGTCACACAACTTAGTGTTTTCAAGAGTAGTCATTTTTTGTGTTTTCAAATAAGAAAGCAAACTAGTAAAACTTATTTTTTGTGTTTTTTATAAAGAAACAAGCAAACAAAGCAAAAAACAAACTAAGCAAAACAAAAATAACAAAGTAAAGAGATTGGTTATGAGGGACTCCCCTTGTGAAGATGTCCTTGACTCCCTGGCGACGGCGCCAGAAAAATGCTTGATGGCTCTAAGTATGGCGGCCAGAAAAATGCTGGAGCGGTGTTGATGTAGAGCTCGTTGGGAACCCCAAGAGGAAGGTATGATGAGTACAATAGCAAGTTTCCCTCAGTTATGAAACCAAGGTTTAATCGAACCAGTAGGAGCAAGGAAACACCCCAAATGTGTTGGTAGCTGAGCCTTGGCAGGGCGCACTACCGGTGCTAGTAGCAACGTGGAGACCTGCACAGCACAACCACAGAACTCTGTCCCCAACTTGTGATGAGGTTGTCAATCTCACCGTGTTTTGCTGAAAACAAAGGATTAAACGAATCGAATGGAAAGAAGTAAAAGTTTGCAGAAAGTAAACACAAAACAGTAAATAGTTCGTAGATTGAATGTAAAGAAAAAGGACCGAGATCCATAGTTCACCAGAGGTGGCTCTCCTTAGATAGATAACATGCTGGGTGAACAAATTACAACAGGGCAATTAACAAACATCGAGAAAGCAATACATGCATATACTAATCATCTTGACTCCTTTGAGACTTGATTGGGCATTACAACATTATACATAGATCGCCATCCAACTGCATCTATGACTAATAATCCACCTTCAGGTTACCATCCGAACCCCCTCTAGTATTAAGTTGTAAGCAACAGATTATTGCTTTACGAACTGCATGTAATGTAAATAATACGATTGTTCTATGAACAAAGGATTGTTATTTTCTCCCTAGTAGCAACATCACATCTAGTACCTTAGAGATTTCTGTCACTTCCCCAGATTACTAGAGGCATGAACCCACTATCGAGCATAAATAGTAACTCTTGGAGTTGCTAGCATCTACTTGGCCAAGATAGCTACTAACAACGGAAAGCATGCAAGATCACAAATAACAAAGACATGATAGAATCAATAATCAATCTGAAATAGCATCTCAATATCCATCGGATCCCCGCAAACAGAACATGTAGAATTACAAATAGATGATCTTGATCATGAACGGAGTTCACAAGATCTAGACATGAAAGCACAAAGGAGGAGAACCATCCATCTAGCTACTACATGGATCCGTAGTCCAAGGATGAACTACTCACGCATCACACCGGAGGCTTGCATGGTGATGAAGAAGGCCTCTAGGGTGAATTCCCCTCTCCGACAGGGTGCCGGGAAGAGGTTCTGATCCCTCCCGATCTAGGGATGGAGATGACGGCGGCTACAGACTTTTTCGTGGATTTTTGATCGGGTCCTTAAGGTTTTCGTCCCGAGGGCATCTTATAGGCGGAAGGAGAGGCCGAGGGGGTGCCTGGACTGGCCACACCACCCCCTGGCGCGGGCCAGGCCTAGCCGCGTGGCCAGGTGGTGTGGCCACCCTCTGGCTCCTCTCCATCTCGTATTCTGGCACTTGATGACATCCGGAAAAATAGGCCCTTTGGCTTTTGTCCCGTCCAATTCCGAGAATATTCATTTTCTGACTTTCCTGGAACCAAAAACAGCAGAAACAGTAGCACTGTGGCTCTTGTTAATAGGTTAGTCCAAGAAATCATATGAAAAGTACTCCAAAGTTGGAACAAAATACAAGAAAGTGGATAAAACCAAGCATGGAACATAAAAAATTATAGATACATTTGCAATGTATCAAGGTGCCATTGGACGTGGGCTTCGTCGATGAACCCCCCACGGATATATTCTTCATAGCGTTCGAGGACATATTCAAGCTGTTTCTAACGAAACAGATGGACTATATCTTGGTCCGCCTATACGCGCTCAATCTGGCGATCAAGATAAAGAGAGAGTACCCCGGAAATGGCGATAGTGGATCCCTACTACATGCGGGACAACCAATTGGTAGAAGGATCAGAGACATAGACCAAGGAGACGGCATACCTCGATAAGTTCATGGTGGACAATAAGAGGAAGGACACACTTCTTTTTCCTTTCTTTCCCGAGTAAGTACACACACTCGCTCATCGCCACCGTAACTTATGCATTTCTTATAGATTTCTTCCTTTGCTCTTTTTCCAACATTCCGTTCCAATTGTGTTGCGTACAGACAAATACTGCACACTCGTCGTCCTTCCCCCGAAGTATTCGCTAGCCATGTATTTCGACTCGGGGAGTTTGACGAAGAAGAAAGACTACACTAGAATAAGGGGTGTTCTCAATGAGGCTCTCGAGGGCTACGCCAAGAAGGGACGCACCTTCGTAGATAAGGGGGAATGTATCAAGGATGGCAAAGACGTGTTCAAGCATGTGCTCGAGTTCCCCTGCGTCAAGTAGTCGACTACTAGTGCCAAGGAGGCCTTCTACGTCCTCCATCACCTTAAAGGCTATGTTCGGGATTGCCAGAACCTAACGCTGCCATCTAGTCTCCGAGGATGGGTCGAAAATTTGGCGTGAATCGATGATCATGATCTTAGAGAAGACTTCCATCACATTCAGATGAAGTTGTCGCAAATAATCATTGAAGATGTTAACACAAGGGGGGTGCCCTACAACAAGACAGAGGGTTGAGTTAGAGGGAGATCGAAGAACGCCTCCGTAAGCAGGGTGATACAAGGACGTGGATGATGAAAGAGGTCTATCTACCATTCCCGAAGCTGAGCGAGAATAAGAAGTCTTCATGATCGATGTGTGCCTCTAGCATGATCCAGTGTGTGTATATTCTTGATGGACGCGTGCTGCATTAGTGTGTGTGTCATAAACTTTACTATCTTGTGGTCGAAATGGTCATTGTTGTTAGACTTAAACTACCTTGTGGTCGTGTTGTTGTTGAACTTATTGCTTCTATGATGATCTATCTTTTAGGTTTATGGATCCTTTGTTTTATATTCTATGAACATATATATATGTATGGATGTGAACCCTTTATTAATTCTTTTCGTTGTATTTTTACTAATATGCCTTGTCGTCTATAGAGATGGCGATGAGGTGGTATGTGGTGTACATGGGTAGGGTTCCAGGAGTCTACGAGGAGTGGGAGGATTGTCACAAAGAAGTGAAAAAGTTCAGCGGCAACATCTACAAAGGATTCACGACTAGAGAGGAGGCGGTAGCCAAGTGGAGGAACCACCTGTGGAAGAAGAACCGGATGAAGATATTGGTCGGCCTCATGCTCTTGCTCACCATTATCACAGCTGTATTCTATTTGATCCTAGTGTAGGCGGCGGTGGCCACTTCATATTTGTAATGTGAGATGATATGAACTTTGTATTCGGCACTTGTGTAAAAATTCGGCACTTGACACTATATATGTATCTTGATCGGGCTCTAAGTGTTTGTATTATATATATGTCGGTTTTCATGCTTCTACTACTTGTGCAATGTGCTTTATACTCATCTAGATAAATACTGTATAAATCCTGTATAAATACCTGATTATACAGCAGGACCGTATTTTACTTCGAATATGTGTTAGACGATTAGTGGCGCATATAATTATATAGTCAGTGGCGCATATATGTAAATGTGCCACTGAAGTTCTTCATGTGGCGCATATGAAGAAATGCGCTAGAGAAGTCTGAGACTTCTGTGGCGCATATCCATATGTGCCCTGGGAAGTAGTTATCAGTGGCGAGGTAACAATGGCGACTAGGATATGCACCACATAAGTCTCATTTCCATGCGCCACAGATAAGCTATTTCCTAGTAGTGAGAGCCCCAAATCTGTGGACAATAGCTTATGAAAACAGCCATAAAATGCGAAAACGACGAGTTTTTGGTCATATCTCTCAAACTTCAACTAGGTCTCGCGGTCGTTATAAATAGCCCTAAAACCCCAAAAGTATGGGCAATAGTTTATGAAAATGGCCATAAATCACAAAAAGGACGATATTTTGGTCATATGTCTCAAACTTATATTGGATCTTACGAGCCAAGAAAATTGCATAGAACCCCAAAACTATGGGCAATAGCTCATGAAAACGTCCATAAAGCGCTAAAACAACGAATTTCTCTCATAACATATAAAAGGTCTTATGGTCGTCGTAAATCTCTCTAGAACCCCCAAACCATGGGCAATAGCTCATGGCAATGGCCATAAAATGCGAAAACGGCGAATTTTTGGTGATAGCTCTCAAACGTGTACCGAGTCCTACGGTCATTGTAAATCGCCGTAGAACCGAAAACTGTGGGAAATAGCTGATGAAAACGACCATAAAGCGCGAAAACGGCGAGTTTTTTTCATATCTCAAAAACATTTATCGGGTGTTACGGTCGTTGTAAAATGCCCTGGAACTCCAAAAATGTGAATAATAGCTCATAAAAACGGCCATAAAACACGAAAGCGACTAGTTTTTGGTCTTAACCGTCAAACATGTATCATGGCTTACGGTCATTGTAAAGTGCTATAGAACGCCAAAACGGTGGGCCATGGTTCATTAAAACAGCCATAAAACACGAAAATGATGAGTTTTGGGTCATATCTCTGAAACATTTACCCAGACTTACAATTCTAGAGCCCCAAATCTGTGGACAATAGCTTATGAAAACGCGCATAAAACGCGAAAACGACGAGTTTTTGGTCATATCTTTGAAACTTGTATCGGGTTTCATGGTCGTTATAAATAGTCCTAAAACCGCAAAACTATGGGACAAGCTTATGAAAACAGCCATAAATCACAAAAAAGATGAGATTTTGGTCGTATGTCTCAAACTTGTATTGGGTCTTACGAGCCATGAAAATCGCCTGGAACCCAAAAACTATGGGCAATAGCTCATGAAAACGGCCATAAAATGCTAAAACAATGAGTTTCTGTCATAACATATACCGGGTCATATGGTTGTTGTAAATCTCTATAGAACCCCAAAACTGTGGGCAATAGCTCATGACAACGGCCCTAAAACGTGAAAACGATGAGTTTTTGGTGATAACTCTCCAACATGTACCTAGTCTTACGGTCATTGTAAATCGCCCTAGAACCCCAAAACTGTGGGAAATAGTTCATGAAAACAACCATAAAGCACGAAAACGACGAGCTTTTTATCATATCTCTCAAACATTTATCGGGTCTTAGTGTCGTTGTAAATTGCCCTGGAAACACAAAAATTTTGAACAATAGCTCATGAAAACGGCCATAAAAAACGAAAGCGACGAGTTTTTGGTCTTAACCCTCAAACATGTATAAGCGCTTACAATCATTGTAAATCTCTCAAGAACCCCAAAACTATAGGCAATAGTTCATTAAAATGGCCATAAAACACGAAAATAAAAAGTTTTGTGTCATATCTCTCAAACTTGTATCGGGTTTCATGGTCGTTATAAATAGTCCTAAAACCACAAAACTATGGGACTAGCTTATGAAAACAGCCATAAATAATAAAAATGATGAGATTTTGGTTGTATGTCTCAAACTTGTATTGGGCCTTACGAGCCATGAAAATCGCTTGGAACCCAAAAATTATGGGTAATAGCTCATGAAAATGGCCATAAAATGCTAAAATAATGAGTTTCTGTCATAACATATACCGGGTCATATGGTTGTTGTAAATCTCTATAGAACCCCAAAACTGTGGGCTATAGCTCATGACAATGGCCATAAAACGTGAAAATGACGAGTTTTGGTGATAACTCTCAAACATGTATCTAGTCTTACGGTCATTGTAAATCGCCCTAGAAGCCCAAAATTGTGGGAAATATTTCATGAAAACGACCATAAAGCACGAAAACAACGAGCTTTTTGTCATATCTCTCAAACATTTATCGGGTCTTAGTGTCATTGTAAACTGCCCTAGAACCACAAAAATTGGAACAATAGCTCATGAAAACGGCCATAAAACACGAAAGCGACGAGTTTTTGGTCTTAACCTCAAACATGTATAAGGGCTTACGATCATTGTAAATCTCTCTAGAACCCCAAAACTATGGGCAATAGTTATTTAAAATGGCCATAAAACACGGAAATGACAAGTTTTGTGTCACATATCTCAAACATTTACCAAGGCTTACGGTCGTTGCGAAACGACCTAGAGCCCCAAACCTGTGGGCAATAGCTTATGAAAACGGCCATAAAACACGAAAATGACGACTTTTTGGTCATATCTCTCAAACTTGAATCGGGTCTCGTGGTTGTTGTAAATAGCCCTAAAACCCCAAAACTATGGGCAATAGCTTATGAAAACGGCATAAATCACAAAAGGACGATATTTTGGTCATATTGTCTCAAACTTATATTGGGCCTTACGAGCCCGAAAATCGCCTAGAACCCCAAAACTATGGTAAATAGCTCAGGAAAACGGCCATAAAGCGCTAAAATAACGAGTTTCTCTCATAACATATACCGGGTCTTATGGTCATTGTAAATCTCTTTAGAACCCCCAAATCATGGGCAATAACTCATGACAACGGCCATAAAACGCGAAAACGGCGAGTTTTTGGTGATAGCTCTCAAACATGTATCGAGTCCTACGGTCGTTGTAAATCACCGTAGAACCAAAAAACTGTGGGAAACATCTCATGAAAACAACCATAAAGCGCGAAAACAGCGACTTTTTTGTCATATCACAAAAACATTTATCGGGTCTTACGGTCGTTGTAAATTGCCCTAGAACCCCAAAAATGTGAACAATAGCTCATAAAAACGGCCATAAAACACGAAAGCTTCTAGTTTTTGGTATTAACCCTCAAACATGTATCATGGCTTACGGTCATTGTAAAGTGCTCTAGAACGCCAAAACGGTGGGCAATGGTTCATTAAAACGGCCATAAAACACGAAAATGACGAGTTTTGGGTCATATCCCTGAAACGTTTAACCAGACTTCCAATTGTTGTGAATCGCCCTAGAACCCCAAATCTGTGGGCAATAGCTTATGAAAACGCGCATAAAATGCGAAAACGACGAGTTTTTGGTCATATTTCTCAAACTTGTATCGGGTTTCATGGTCGTTCTAAATAGTCCTAAAACCGCAAAACTATAGGACTAGCTTATGAAAACAACCATAAATCACAAAAAGGAGGAGATTTTGGTCGTATGTCTCAAACTTGTATTGGGTCTTACGAGCCATGAAAATCGCCTGGAACCCAAAAACTATGGGCAATAGCTCCTGAAAACGGCCATAAAATGCTAAAACAATGAGTTTCTGTCATAACATATACCTGGTCATATGGTTGTTGCAAATCTCTATAGAACCCCAAAACTGTGGGGAATAGCTCATGGCAACGGCCATAAGACGTGAAAACGACGAGTTTATCGTGATAACTCTCAAACATGTATCTAGTCTTACGGTCATTGTAAATCTCCCTAGAACCCCAAAACTGTGGGAAATAGTTCATGAAAATGACCATAAAGCACGAAAACGACGAGCTTTTTATCATATCTCTCAAACATTTATCGGGTCTTAGTGTCGTTGTAAATTGCCCTGGAAACATAAAAATTTGAACAATAGCTCATGAAAACAGCCATAAAACACGAAAGCGACGAGTTTTTGGTCTTAACACTCAAACATGTATAAGGGCTTACAATCATTGTAAATCTCTCTAGAACCCCAAAACTATAGGCAATAGTTCATTAAAATGGCCATAAAACACGAAAATGACAGGTTTTGTGTCATATCTCTCACACATTGACCAAGGCTTACGGTCGTTGCGAAACGACCTAGAGCCCCAAATATGTGGGCAATAGCTTATAAAAACGGCCATAAAACACGAAAATAACGAGTTTTTGGTCATATTTCTAAAACTTGAATCGGGTCTCGCGGTTGTTGTAAATAGCCCTAAAACCCCAAAACTATGGGCAATAGCTTATGAAAACGGCCAGAAATCACAAAAGGACGATATTTTGGTCGTATGTCTCAAACTTATATTGGGTCTTACGAGCCATGAAAATCGCCTAGAACCCCAAAACTATGGGCAATAGCTCAGGAAAACGGCCATAAAGCGCTAAAATAACGAGTTTCTCTCATAACATATACTAGGTCCTATGGTCATTGTAAATCTCTTTAGAACCCCCAAGCCATAGACAATAACTCATGACAACAGCCATAAAACGCGAAAACGGCGAGTTTATGGTGATAGCTCTCAAAGATGTATAAGGGCTTACAATCATTGTAAATCTCTCTAGAACCCCAAAAGTATAGGCAATAGTTCATTAAAATGGCCATAAAACACGAAAATGACAAGTTTTGGGTCATATCTCTGAAACGTTTACCCAGACTTCCAATTGTTGTGAATTGCCCTAGAGCCCCAAATCTGTGGGCAATAGCTTATGAAAACGCCCATAAAATGCGAAAACGACGAGTTTTTGGTCATATCTCTCAAACTTGAATCGGGTCTCGCAGTTGTTGTAAATAGCCCTAAAACCCCAAAACTATGGGCAATAGCTTATGAAAACGGCCAGAAATCACAGAAAGGACGATATTTTGGTCATATGTCTCAAACTTATATTGGGTCTTACGAGCCATGAAAATCTCCTAGAACCCCAAAACTATGGGCAATAGCTCAGGAAAACAGCCTTAAAGCGCTAAAATAACGAGTTTCTCTCATAACATATACCGGCTCTTATGGTCATTGTAAATATCTTTAGAACCCCCAAATCATGGCCAATAACTCATGACAACGGCCATAAACACGAAAACGGCGAGTTTTTGGTGATAGCTCTCAAACATGTATCGAGTCCTACGGTCGTTGTAAATCGCCGTAGAACCCAAAAACTGTGGGAAACATCTCATGAAAACGACCATAAAGCGCGAAAACAGCGAGTTTTTTTGTCATATCTCAAAAACATTTATCGGGTCTTACGGTGGTTGTAAATTGCCCTGGAACCCCAAAAATCTGAACAATAGCTCATAAAAACGGCCCTAAAACACGAAAGCGACTAGTTTTTGGTCTTAACCCTCAAACATGTATCATGGCTTACGGTCATTGTAAAGTGCTCTGGAACCCCAAAACGGTCGGCAATGGTTCATTAAAACGGCCATAAAACACGAAAATGACGAGTTTTGGGCCATATCTCTCAAACGTTTACCCAGACTTACAATTATTGTGAATCGCCCCAGATCCCCAAATCTGTGGGCAATAGCTTATGAAAACGCCCATAAACCGCGAAAACGACGAGTTTTTGGTCATATCTCTCAAACTTGTATCGGGTTTCATGGTCGTTATAAATAGTCGTAAAACCGCAAAACTATGGGAATAGCTTATGAAAACAGCCGTAAATCGCAGAAAGGACGAGATTTTGGTCATATGTCTCAAACTTTTATTGGGTCTTACGAGCCATGAAAATCGCCTGGAACCCAAAAACTTACGGTCGTTGCGAAACGACCTAGAGCCCCAAATCTGTGGGCAATAGCTTATGAAAATGGCCATAAAACACGAAAAGGACGATATTTTGGTCATATGTCTCAAACATATATTGGGTCTTACGAGCCATGAAAATCGCCTAGAACCCCAAAACTATGGGTAATAGCTCAGGAAAACGGCCATAAAGCGCTTAAATAACGAGTTTCTCTCATAACATATACCGGCTCTTATGGTCGTTGTAGATCTCTTTAGAACCCCAAAACCATGGGCAATTACTCATGACAACGGCCGTAAAACGCGAAAATGACAAGTTTTTGGTGATAGCTCTCAAACATGTATCGAGTCCTACGGTCGTTGTAAATCGCCATAGAACCCCAAAACTATGGAAATAGCTCATGAAAACGACCATAAAGCGAGAAAACGGCAAGTTTTTTGTCATATCTCAAAAATATTTATCGGGTCTTACTATCGTTGTAAATTGCACTAGAACCCCAAAAATGTGAAAATAGCCCTAAAACACAAATCTGTGGGCAATAGCTTATGAAAATGCCCATAAACGCGAAAACGACGAGTTTTTGGTCATATCTCTCAAACTTGTATCAGGTTTAATGGTCGTTATAAATAGTCCTAAAACCGCAAAACTATGGGAATAGCTTATGAAAACAGCCATAAATCGCAAAAAGGACGAGATTTTGGTCATATGTCTCAAACTTGTATTGGGTCTTACGAGCCATGAAAATCGCGTGGAACCCCAAAACTATGCGAAGTAGCTCATGAAAACGGCCATAAAATGCTAAAACAACGAGTTTCTGTCATAACATATACCGGGTCATATGGTTGTTGTAAATCTCCATAGAACCCCAAAACTACAGGCAACAGCTCATGACAACGGCCATAAAACGTGAAAACGACGAGTTTTTGGTGATAACTCTCAAACATGTATCTAGTCTTACGGTCATTGTAAATCGCCCTAGAATCCTAAAACTGTGGGAAATAGTTCATGAAAACGACCATAAAGCACGAAAACGACGAGCTTTTAGTCATATCTCTCAAACATTTATCGGGTCTTAGTGTCGTTGTAAATTGCCCTAGAACCACAAAAATTTGAACAATAGCTCATGAAAACGGCCATAAAACTTGAAAGCGACTAGTTTTTGGTCTTAACCCTCAAACATGTTTAAGGGCTTACGATCATTGTAAATCGCTCTAGAACCCCAAAACTATGGACAATGGTTCATTAAAATGGCCATAAAACACGAAAATGACGAGTTTTGTGGCGCTTACGTTCGTTGCGAAACGACCTAGAGCCCCAAATCTATGGGCAATAGCTTATGAAAACGGCCATATAACACGAAAATGACGAGTCTTTGGTCATATCTCTCAAACTTGAATCGGGTCTCGCGGTTGTTGTAAATAGCCCTAAAACCCCAAAAGTATGGGCAATTGCTTATGAAAACGGCCAGAAATCACAAAAAGGATGATATTTTGGTCATATGTCTCAAACTTATATTGGGTCTTATGAGCCATGAAATCGCCTAGAACCCCAAAGCTATGGGCAATAGCTCAGGAAAATGGCCATAAAGCGCTAAAATAACGCGTTTCTCTCATAATATATACCGGGTCTTATGGTCATTGTAAATCTCTTTAGAACCCCCAAACCGTGGGCAATAACTTATGACAATGGCCATAAAACGCGAAAACGACAAGTTTTGGTGATAGCTCTCAAACATGTATCGAGTCCCACGGTCGTTGTAAATCGCCATAGAACCCAAAAACTGTGGGAAATAGCTCATGAAAACGACCATAAAGCGAGAAAATGGCGAGTTTTTTTGTCATATCTCAAAAACATTTATCGAGTCTTACGGTCGTTGTAAATTGCCCTGGAACCCCAAAAATCTGAACAATACCTCATGAAAACGGCCATAAAACACGGAAGCGGCGAGTTTTTGGTTTTAAACCTCAAACATGTATCATGGCTTACGGTCATTGTAATGTGCTCTGGAACCCCAAAACGGTGGGCAATGGTGCATTAAAATGGCCATAAAACACAAAAGCTACGAGTTTTTGGTCATATCTCTCCAATGGTTACCCGGACTTGCAATTGTTGTGAATCGCCCTAGAGCCCCAAATATGTGGACAATAGTTTATGAAAATGCCCATAAAACGCGAAAACGACGAGTTTTTGGTCATATCTCTCAAACTTTTATCGGGTTTCATGGTCGTTATAAATAGTCCTAAAACCGCAAAACTATGGGAATAGCTTATGAAAACAGCCATAAATCTCAAAAAGGACAAGATTTTGGTCATATGTCTCAAACTTGTAATGGGTCTTACGAGCCATGAAAATCGCCTGGAACCCAAAAACTATGGGAAATAGCTCATGAAAACAGCCATAAAATGCTAAAATAACGAGTTTCTGTCATAACATATACCGGGTCATATGGTTGTTGTAAATCTCTATAGAACCCCAAAACTGTGGGCAATAGCTCATGACAACGGCCATAAAACGTGAAAACGACGAGTTTTTGGTGATAACTCTTAAACATGTATCTAGTCTTACGGTCATTGTAAATCGCCCTAGAACCCCAAAACCGTGGGAAATAGTTCATGAAAACGACCATAAAGCACGAAAATGATGAGCTTTTAGTCATATCTCTCAAACATTTATCAGGTCGTTGTAAATTTCCCTGGAACCACAAAAATTTGAACAATAGCTCATGAAAACGGCCATAAAACACGAAAGCGACGAGTATTTGGTCTTCACCCTGAAACATGTATAAGGGCATACGATCATTGTAAATCGCTCTAGAAACCCAAAACTATGGGCAATGGTTCATTAAAATGGCCATAAAACACGAAAATGACGAGTTTTCTGTCATATCTCACCAACATTTACAAAGGCTTACGGTCGTTGCGAAATGACCTAGAGCCCCAAATCTGTGGGCAATAGCTTATGAAAACGGCCATAAAACATGAAAATGACGAGTCTTTGGTCATATCTCTCAAACTTGAATCGGGTCTCGCGGTTGTTGTAAATAGCCCTAAAACCCCAAAACTATGCGCAATAGCTTATGAAAACGGCCAGAAATCACAAAAAGGACGATATTTTGGTCATATGTCTCAAACTTATATTGGGTCTTACGAGCCATGAATATCGCCTAGAACCCCAAAACTATGGGCAATAGCTTAGGAAAGCAGCCATAAAGCGCTAAAATAACGAGTTTCTCTCATACCATATACCGGCTCTTATGGTCGTTGTAAATCTCTTTAGAACCCCTAAACCATGGGCAATAACTCATGACAACGGCCATAAAACGCAAAAACGACAAGTTTTTGGTGATAGCTCTCAAACATGTATCGAGTCCTACGGTCGTTGTAAATCGCCGTAGAACCCAAAAACTATGGGAAATAGCTCATGAAAACGACCATAAAGCGAGAAAACGGCGAGTTTATTGTCATGTCTCAAAAACATTTATCGGGTCTTACCGTCGTTGTAAATTACCCTAGAACCCCAAAAATTTGAACAATAGCTCATGAAAACGGCCATAAAACACGAAAGTGACGATTTTTTGGTCTTAACCCTCAAACAAGTATCATGGCTTACGGTCATTGTCAAGTGCTCTAGAACTACAAAACGGTGGGCAATGGTTCATTAAAACGGCCATAAAACACGAAAATGACGAGTTTTGGGTCATATCTCTCAAACGTTTACCCAGACTTACAATCTTTATGAATCGCCCTAGATCCCCAAATCTGTGGGCAATAGCTTATGAAAACGCCCATAAAACGCGAAAATGATGAGTTTTTGGTCATATCTCGTAAACTTGTATCGGGTTTCATGGTCGTTATAAATAGTCGTAAAACCGCAAAACTATGGGAATAGCTTATGAAAACAGCCATAAATCGCAAAAAGGACAAGATTTTGGTCATATGTCTCAAACTTGTATTGGGTCTTACGAGCCATGAAAATCGCCTGGAACCCAAAAACTATGGGAAATAGCTCATGAAAACAGCCATAAAATACTAGAACAACAAGTTTCTGTCATAACATGTATCGTGTCTCGCGGTTGTTGTAAATAGCCCTAAAACCCCAAAACTATGGGCAATAGCTTATGAAAACGGCCAGAAATCACAAAAGGACGATATTTTGATCATATGTCTCAAACTTATATTGGGTCTTACGAGCCATGGAAATTGCCTAGAACCCCAAAACTATGGGCAATAGCTTAGGAAAACGGCCATCAAGCGCTAAAATAACGAGTTTCTCTCATAACATATACCGAGTCTTATGGTCATTGTAAATCTCTTTAGAACCCCTAAACCATGGGAAATAACTCATGACAACGGCCATAAAACACGAAAACGGCGAGTTTTTGGTGATAGCTCTCAAACATGTATCGAGTCCTACGGTCGTTGTAAATCGCCATCGAACCCAAAAACTGTGGGAAATATCTCATGAAAACGACCATAAAGCGCGAAAACAACCGGTTTTTTGTCATATCACAAAAACATTTATCAGGTCTTACGGTCGTTGTAAAATTCCCTGGAACCCCAAAAATGTGAACAATAGCTCATAAAAACGGCCATAAAACACGAAAACGACTAGTTTTTGGTCTTAACCCTCAAACATGTATCATGGCTTACGGTCATTGTAAAGTGCTCTAGAACACCAAAACGGTGGGCAATGGTTCATTAAAACGGCGATAAAACACGAAAATGACGAGTTTTGGGTCATATTTCTAAAATGTTTACCCAGACTTACAATTGTTGTGAATCGCCCTAGAGCCCCAAATATGTGGGCAATAGCTTATGAAAACGCCCATAAAACGCGAAAACGACGAGTTTTTGGTCATATCTCAAAAACTTGTATCGGGTTTCATGGTCGTTATAAATAGTCCTAAAACCGCAAAACTATGGGACTAGCTTATGAAAACAGCCATAAATCACAAAAAGGATAAGATTTTGGTCGTATGTCTCAAACATGTATTGGGTCTTACGAGCCATGAAAATCGCCTGGAACCCAAAAACTATGGGTAATAGCTCATGAAAACGGCCATAAAATGCTAAAACAATGAGTTTCTGTCATAACATATACCGGGTCATATGGTTGTTGTAAATCTCTATAGAACCCCAAAACTGTGGGCTATAGCTCATGACAACGGCCATAAAACGTGAAAACGACGAGTTTTGGTGATAACTCTCAAACATGTATCTAGTTTACGGTCATTGTAAATCGCCCTAGAACCCCAAAATTGTGGGAAATATTTCATGAAAATGACCATAAAGCACGAAAATGACGAGCTTTTTGTCATATCTCTCAAACATTTATCGGGTCTTAGTGTCGTTGTAAATTGCCCTGGAACCACAAAAATTGGAACAATAGCTCATGAAAACGGCCATAAAACACGAAAGCGACGAGTTTTTGGTCTTAACCCTCAAACATGTATAAGGGCTTATGATCATTGTAAATCTCTCTAGAACCCCAAAACTATGGGCAATAGTTCATTAAAATGGCCATAAAACACGAAAATGACAAGTTTTGTGTCATCTATCTCAAACATTTACCAAGGCTTACGGTAGCCCCAAATTTGTGGGCAATAGCTTATGAAAACAGCCATAAAACACGAAAATGATGACTTTTTCGTCATATCTCTCAAACTTGAATCGGGTCTCGTGGTTGTTGTAAATAGCCCTAAAACCCCAAAACTATGGGCAATAGCTTATGAAAACGGCCAGAAATCACAAAAGGACGATATTTTGGTCATATGTCTCAAACTTATATTGGGTCTTACGAGCCATGAAAATCGCCTAGAACCCCAAAACTATGGGCAATATCTCAGGAAAACGGCCATAAAACGCTAAAATAAGAAGTTTCTCTCATAACATATACCGGGTCTTAAGGCCTTTGTAAATCTCTTTAGAACCCCCAAATCATGGGCAATAACTCATGACAACGGCCATAAAACGCGAAAACGGCGAGTTTTTGGTGATAGCTCTCAAACATGTATCGAGTCCTACGGTCGTTGTAAATCGCCGTAGAACCCAAAAACTGTGGGAAACATCTCATGAAAACGACCATAAAGCGTGAAAACAACGAGTTTTTTGTCATATCTCAAAAACATTTATCGGGTCTTACGGTCGTTGTAAATTGCCCTGGAACCCCAAAAATCTGAACAATAGCTCATAAAAACGGCCATAAAACACGAAAGCGACTAGTTTTTGCTCTTAACCCTCAAACATGTATCATGGCTTACGGTCATTGTAAAGTGCTCTAGAACACCAAAACGGTAGGCAATGGTTCATTAAAATGGCCATAAAACACGAAAATGACGAGTTTTGGGTCATATCTCTAAAACGTTTACCCAGACTTACAATTGTTGTGAATCGCCCTAGAGCCCCAAATCTGTGGGCAATAGCTTATGAAAACACCCATAAAACGCGAAAACGACGAGTTTTTGGTCATATCTCTCAAACTTGTATCAGGTTTCATGGTCGTTATAAATAGTCCTAAAACCGCAAAACTATGGGACTAGCTTATGAAAACAGCCATAAATCACAAAAAGGATGAGATTTTCGTCGTATGTCTCAAACATGTATTGGGTCTTACGAGCCATGAAAATCGCCTGGAACCCAAAAACTATGGGTAATAGCTCATGAAAACGGCCATAAAATGCTAAAACAATGAGTTTCTGTCATAACATATACCGGGTCATATGGTTGTTGTAAATCTCTATAGAACCCCAAAACTGTGGGGTATAGCTCATGACAACGGCCATAAAACGTGAAAACGACGAGTTT
This sequence comes from Avena insularis, assembly GCA_023614405.1. Taxonomy (NCBI): domain Eukaryota; kingdom Viridiplantae; phylum Streptophyta; class Magnoliopsida; order Poales; family Poaceae; genus Avena; species Avena insularis. The sequence goes on from CM042694.1 coordinate 105,757,783, forward strand.
TGGTGATAACTCTCAAACATGTATCTAGTCTTACGGTCATTGTAAATCGCCCTAGAACCCCAAAATCGTGGGAAATATTTCATGAAAATGACCATAAAGCACGAAAATGACGAGCTTTTTGTCATATCTCTCAAACATTTATCGGGTCTTAGTGTCATTGTAAATTGCCCTGGAACCACAAAAATTATAACAATAGCTCATGAAAACGGCCATAAAACATGAAAGCGATGAGTTTTTGGTCTTAACCCTCAAACATGTATAAGGGCTTATGATCATTGTAAATCTCTCTAGAACCCCAAAACTATGGGCAATAGTTCATTAAAATGGCCATAAAACACGAAAATGACAAGTTTTGTGTCATCTATCTCAAACATTTACCAAGGCTTACGGTAGCCCCAAATTTGTGGGCAATAGCTTATGAAAACAGCCATAAAACACGAAAATGACGACTTTTTCGTCATATCTCTCAAACTTGAATTGGGTCTCGTGGTTGTTGTAAATAGCCCTAAAACCCCAAAACTATGGGCAATAGCTTATGAAAACGGCCAGAAATCATAAAAGGACGATATTTTGGTCATATGTCTCAAACTTATATTGGGTCTTACGAGCCATGAAAATCGCCTAGAACCCCAAAACTATGGGCAATATCTCAGGAAAACGGCCATAAAACGCTAAAATAAGAAGTTTCTCTCATAACATATACCGGGTCTTATGGCCTTTGTAAATCTCTTTAGAACCCCCAAATCATGGGCAATAACTCATGACAACGGCCATAAAACGTGAAAACGGCGAGTTTTTGGTGATAGCTCTCAAACATGTATCGAGTCCTACGGTCGTTGTAAATCGCCATAGAACCCAAAAACTGTGGGAAACATCTCATGAAAACGACCATAAAGCGCGAAAACAACGAGTTTTTTGTCATATCTCAAAAACATTTATCAGGTCTTACGGTCGTTGTAAATTGCCCTGGAACCCCAAAAATGTGAACAATAGCTCATAAAAACGGCCATAAAACACGAAAGCGACTAGTTTTTGCTCTTAACCCTCAAACATGTATCATGGCTTACGGTCATTGTAAAGTGCTCTAGAACACCAAAACGGTGGGCAATGGTTCATTAAAACGGCCATAAAACACGAAAATGATGAGTTTTGGGTCATATCTCTAAAACGTTTACCCAGACTTACAATTGTTGTGAATCGCCCTAGAGCCCCAAATCTGTGGGCAATAGCTTATGAAAACGCCCATAAAACGCGAAAACGACAAGTTTTTGGTCATATCTCTCAAACTTGTATCGGGTTTCATGGTCGTTATAAATAGTCCTAAAACTGCAAAACTATGGGACTAGCATATGAAAACAGCCATAAATCACAAAAAGGATGAGATTTTGGTCGTATGTCTCAAACTTGTATTGGGTCTTACGAGCCATGAAAATCGCGTGGAACCCAAAAACTATGGGTAATAGCTCATGAAAACGGACATAAAATGCTAAAACAATGAGTTTCTTTCATAACATATACCGGGTCATATGGTTGTTGTAAATCTCTATAGAACCCCAAAACTGTGGGCTATAGCTCATGACAACGGCCATAAAACGTGAAAACGACGAGTTTTGGTGATAACTCTCAAACATGTATCTAGTCTTACGGCCATTGTAAATCGCCCTAGAACCCCAAAACTGTGGGAAATAGTTAATGAAAACGACCATAAAGCACGAAAATGACGAGATTTTTATCATATCTCTCAAACATTTATCGTGTCTTAGTGTCGTTGTAAATTGCCCTGGAACCACAAAAATTTGAACAATAGCTCATGAAAACGGCCATAAAACACGAAAGCGACGAGTTTTTGGTCTTAACCCTCAAACATGTATAAGGGGTTACAATGATTGTAAATCTCTCTAGAACCCCAAAACTATAGGCAATAGTTCATTAAAGTGGCCAGAAAACACGAAAATAACAAGTTTTGTGTCATATCTCTCAAACATTTACCAAGGCTTACGGTCGTTGCGAAACTACCTAGAGCCCCAAATATGTGGGCAATAGCTTATGAAAACAACCATAAAACACGAAAATGACGAGTTTTTGGTCATATTTCTGAAACTTGAATCGTGTCTCGCGGTGTTGTAAATAGCCCTAAAACCCCAAATCTATGGGCAATAGCTTATGAAAACGGCCAGAAATCACAAAAGGACGATATTTTGATCATATGTCTCAAACTTATATTGGGTCTGACGAGCCATGGAAATCGCCTAGAACCCCAAAACTACGGGCAATAGCTCAGGAAAACAGCCATAAAGCGCTTAAATAACGAGTTTCTCTCATAACATATACCGGTTCTTATGGTCGTTGTAAATCTCTTTAGAAACCCTAAACTGTGGGCAATTACTCATGACAACGGCCATAAAACACGAAAACGACAAGTTTTTGGTGATAGCTCTCAAACATGTATCGAGTCCTACGGTCGTTGTAAATCGCCGTAGAACCCAAAAACTGTGGGAAATAGCTCATGAAAACGACCATAAAGCGCGAAAACGGCGAGTTTTTTGTCATATCTCAAAAACATTTATCGGGTCTTATGGTCGTTGTAAATTGCCCTGGAACCCCAAAAATGTGAACAATATCTCATGAAAACGGCCATAAAACACGAAAGCGGCGAGTTTTTGGTCTTAACCCTCGAACATGTATCATGGCTTACGGTCATTGTAAAGTGCTCTAGAACCCCAAAACGATGGGCAATGGATCATTAAAACGGCCATTAATCATGAAAATGACGAGTTTTGGGTCATATCTCTCAAACGTTTACCTAGACTTACAATTGTTGTGAATCACCCTAGAGCCCCAATTATGTGGGAAATAGCTTATGAAAACGCCCATAAACGCGAAAACGACGAGTGTTTGGTCATATCTCTCAAACTTGTATCAGGTTTCATGGTCGTTATAATTAGTCCTAAAACCACAAAACTGTGGGAATAGCTTATGAAAACAGCCATAAATCGCAAAAAGGACGAGATTTTGGTCATATGTCTCAAACTTGCATTGGGTCTTACGAGCCATGAAAATCACGTGGAACCTAAAAACTAAGGGAACTAGCTCATGAAAATGATCATAAAATGCTAAAACAACGAGTTCCTATCATAACATATACCGGGTCATATGGTTGTTGTAAATCTCTATAGAACCCCAAAACTGTGGGCAACAGCTCATGACAAGGGCCATAAAACGTGAAAACGACGAGTTTTTGGTGATACCTCTCAAACATGTATCTAGTCTTACGATCATTGTAAATCGCCCTAGAACCCCAAAACTGTGGGAAATAGTTCATGAAAACGACCATAAAGCACGAAAACAACGAGCTTTTAGTCATATCTCTCAAACATTTATCGGGTCTTAGTGTCATTCTAAATTGCCCTGGAACCACAAAAAATGAACAATAGCTCATGAAAACGGCCATAAAAGATGAAAGCGATGAGTTTCTGGTCATATCTCTCAAACTTGAATCGGGTCTCACGGTTGTTTTAAATAGCCCTAAAAGCCCAAAACTATAGGCAATAGCTTATGAAAACGGCTAGAAATCACAAAAAGGACGATATTTTGGTCATATGTCTCAAACTTATATTGGGTCTTACGAGCCATGAAAATCGCCAAGAACCCCAAAACTATGGGCAATAGCTCAGGAAAACGGCCATAAAGCGCTAAAATAACGAGTTTCTCTCATAACATATACCGGGTCTTATGGTCATTGTAAATATCTTTAGAACCCCTAAACCATGGGCAATAACTCATGACAACGGCCATAAAACGTGAAAACGACAAGTTTTCGGTGATAGCTCTGAAACATGTATCGAGTCCTACGGTCGTTGTAAATCGCCGTAGAACCCAAAAACTATGGGAAATAGCTCATGAAAACAAACATAAAGCGAGAAAACGGCGAGTTTATTGTCATATCTCAAAAACATTTATCGGGTCTTACGATCGTTGTAAATTGCACTGGAACCCCAAAAACGTGAACAATAGCTCATGAAAAGAGCCATAAAACACGAAAGCGACGAATTTTTGGTCTTAACCCTCAAACATCTATAAGGGCTTACGATCATTGTAAATCGCTCTAGAACCCCAAAACTATAGGCAATAGTTCATTAAAATGGCCATAAAACACGAAAATGACGAGTTTTTTGTCATATCTCACCAACATTTACAAAGGCTTACGGTCGTTGCGAAACGACCAAGAGCCCCGAATCTGTGGGCAATAGCTTATGAAAACGGCCATAAAACATGAAAATGACGAGTCTTTGGTCATATCTCTCAAACTTGAATCGGGTCTCGCGGTTGTTGTAAATAGCCCTAAAACCCCAAAACTATGGGCAATAGCTTATGAAAACGGCCAGAAATCATAAAAGGACGATATTTTGGTCATATGTCTCAAACTTATATTGGGTCTTACGAGCCATGAAAATCGCCTAGAACCCCAAAACTATGGGCAATATCTCAGGAAAACGGCCATAAAACGCTAAAATAAGAAGTTTCTCTCATAACATATACCGGGTCTTATGGTCATTGTAAATCTCTTTAGAACCCCCAAACCGTGGGCAATAACTCATGACAACGGCCATAAAACGCGAAAACGACAAGTTTTTGGTGATAGCTTTGAAACATGTATCGAGTCCTAGGGTCGTTGTAAATCGCCATAGAACCAAAAAACTATGGGAAATAGCTCATGAAAACGACCATAAAGCGCGAAAACTGCGAGTTTTTTGTCATATCTCAAAAACATTTATCGGGTGTTACGGTCGTTGTAAATTGCCCTAGAACCCCAAAAATGTGAACAATAGCTCATGAAAACGGCCATAAAATACGAAAGTGACGAGTTTTTGGTCTTAACCTTCAAACATGTATCATGGCTTACGGTCATTGTAAAGTGCTCCGGAACTACAAAACGATGGGCAATGGTTCATTAAAATGGCCATAAAACACGAAAATGACGAGTTATGGGTCATATCTCTTAAACGTTTACCCATACTTACAATTGTTGTGAATCACCCTAGAGCCCCAAATCTGTGGGCAATAGCTTATGAAAACGCCCATAAAACGCGAAAACGATGAGTTTTTGGTCATATCTCTCAAACTTGTATCGGGTTTCATGGTCGTTATAAATAGTCCTAAAACCGCAAAACTATGGGAATAGCTTATGAAAACATCCATAAATCGCAAAAAGGACGAGATTTTGGTCATATGTCTCAAACTTGTATTGGGTCTTACGAGCCATGAAAATCGCTTGGAACCCAAAAACTATGGGAAATAGCTCCTGAAAACAGCCATAAAATACTAAAACAACGAGTTTCTGTCATAACATATACCGGGTCATATGGTTGTTGTAAATCTCTTTAGAACCCTGAAACTATGGGCAATAGCTCATTACAACGGCCATAAAACGTGAAAACGACGAGTTTTTGGTGATAACACTCAAACATGTATCTAGTCTTACGGTCATTGTAAATCGCCCTAGAACCCCAAAACTGTGGGAAATAGTTCATGAAAACAACCATAAAGCACGAAAATGACGAGCTTTTAGTCATATCTCTCAAAAATTTATCGGGTCTTAGTGTCGTTGTAAATTACCCTAGAACCACAAAAATTTGAACAATAGCCCATGAAAACGGCCGTAAAACACAAAAGCGACGAGTTTTTGGTCTTAACCCTCAAACATGTATAAGGGCTTACGATCATTGTAAATCGCTCTAGAACCCCAAAACTATGGGCAATAGTTCATTAAAATGGCCATAAAACACGAGAATGACGAGGTTTGTGTCATATCTCTCAAACATTTACCAAGGCTTACGGTCATTGCGAAATGACCTAGAGCCCCAAATCTATGGGCAATAGCTTATGAAAACAGCCATAAAACACGAAAATGACGAGTTTTTGGTCATATCTCTCAAACTTGAATCGGGTCTCGCGGTTGATGTAAATAGCCCTAAAACCCCAAAACTACAAAAAGGATGATATTTTCGTCATGTCTCAAACTTATATTGGGTCTTACGAGCCATCAAAATCGCCTAGAACCCCAAAACTATGGGCAATAGCTCAGGAAAATGGCCATAAAGTGCTAAAATAACGAGTTTCTCTCATAACATATACTGGGTCTTATGGTCGTTGTAAATCTCTTTAGAACCCCCAAACCGTGGGCAATAACTTATGACAACAGCCATAAAACGCGAAAACAACAAGTTTTCGGTGATAGCTCTCAAACATGTATCGAGTCCCACGGTCGTTGTAAATCGCCCTAGAACCCAAAAACTATGGGAAATAGCTCATGAAAACGACCATAAAGCGAGAAAACGGCGAGTTTTTTGTCATATCTCAAAAACATTTATCGGGTCTTATGGTCGTTGTAAATTGCCCTGGAACCCCAAAAATGTGAACAATACATCATGAAAATGGCCATAAAACATGGAAGCGATGAGTTTTTGGTCTTAAGCCTCAAACATGTATCATGGCTTACTGTCATTGTAAAGTTCTCTGGAACCCCAAAACGGTGGGCAATGGTGCATTAAAATGGACATAAAACACGAAAGTGATGAGTTTTTGCTCATATCTCTCAAACGTTTACCCGGACTTGCAATTGTTGTGAATCGCCCTAGAGCCCCAAATCTGTGGACAATAGCTTATGAAAGCGCCCATAAAACGCGAAAACGACGAGTTTTTGGTCATATCTCTCAAACTTGTATCGGGTTTCATGGTCGTTATAAATAGTCCTAAAACCGCAAAACTATGGGAATAGCTTATGAAAACATCCATAAATCGCAAAAAGGACAAGATTTTGGTCATATGTCTCAACCTTGTATTGGGTCTTACGAGCCATGAAAATCGCCTGGAACCCAAAAACTATGGGAAATAGCTCATGAAAACGCCTTAAAATGCTAAAATAACGAGTTTCTTTCATAACATATACCGGGTCATATGGTTGTTGTAAATCTCTATAGAACACCAAATCTGTGGGCAATAGGTCATGACAACGGCCATAAAACGTGAAAACGACGAGTTTTTGGTGATACCTCTCAAACATGTATCTAGTCTTACGGTCATTGTAAATCGCCCTAGAACCCCAAAACTGTGGGAAATAGTTCATGAAAACGACCATAAAGCACGAAAGCGACGAGCTTTTAGTCATATCTCTCAAACATTTATCGGGTCTTAGTGTCGTTGTAAATTGCCCTCGAACCACAAAAATTTGAACAATAGCTCATGAAAATGGCCATAAAACATGAAAGCGACGAGTTTTTGGTCTTAACCCTCAAACATGTATAAGGGCTTACGATCATTGTAAATCGCTCTAGAACCCCAAAACTATGGGCAATAGTTCATTAAAATGGCCATAAAACACGAAAATGACGAGTTTTCTGTCATATCTCACAAACATTTACCAAGGCTTACGGTCATTGCGAAACGACCTGGAGCCCCAAATCTGTGGGCAATAGCTTATGAAAACGGCCATAAAACACGAAAATGACGAGTCTTTGGTCATGTCTCTCAAACTTGGATCAGGTCTCGTGGTTGTTGTAAATAGCCCTAAAACCCCAAAACTATGGGCAATAGCTTATGAAAACGACGAGTTTTTGGTCTTAACCCTCAAACATGTATAAGGGCTTATGATCATTGTAAATCGCTCTAGAACACAAAAACTATTGGCAATAGTTCATTAAAATGGCCATAAAACACAAAAATGATGAGTTTTGGGTCATATCTCTCAAACATTTACCAAGTCTTACGGTTGTTGGGGATATACTTTCCGGGTATCCTCACAGTTCCTCACTGACCAGGGTAGCCCACTTTGGGTTAGAGCTTTGCTTCACGGTAGGCCAGTCGAGAAAGATGGAGTCCAATCCGGCTACGGGAAGGCCCAGGAGACTTACCGACTTAGGCCCATAATGTTACATGTAGTTCAAGATGTACTCTATAACTGACTCTTAGTCGCAACCAGATAGATCTCTCCTGTAAACCCTAGGTCGGATATATATATAAGCCGTCCTAGAGAGAGCCTTCAGGGCACACCTCAATAGTCTACAATCTCAACTCGCACAGGCAAAATCCTTGTAACCCATATTCCGGCTCTGCCGTATTACTGTATTACTGGATTGCTAGCAGGAGTAGGATCCGTCCAAAGCCAGCAGTTTCGAACCTGGGTAAACTTGCGTGCTCACATCCCGGAACACCGTACGTCTCACACCCCTCTCTTCTGCACGCCTCGAGGACCCCCTCATGGCATACTTGTCCTCAATCCGACGGCAGTTGGCACCCACCATGGGGCAAGTGAGCTTTGGATCTGTGTTCCGAGCGGAATCTACAAGAATCAGAATCGGCGAGACTATCACCATCGGTCGCATCCTCTACGCCAGCGATGTCCCTCTCATTGTTCTTGACGAGACTTGGATTCTGGCTAAGGAGGCTGTGACTGCATACACAATCATGTCTTTTGGCGAGATCGATGTTTACATCGGTTTCACTGAACGTGCCCAACCCACCCCAGCGGTGATGATAGAGGCAGAAGAATCTTCTAGGCCCCCTTTGTCCGTGGAGGCGGCAGAGTTCTGGATCTCAGAAAACCCTAATCCCACCCAGCCCGCACCAGTTGCGGAGATAGTGGAGAAATCTGAGCCTGAAGAAGACCTGGCGGTCCAAGTCGAATCTGGAGTGGATCTCCCTGGAGAAGCCGGATCCCACATCGACACACCCGTGGAAGTCGAAATTCAGGAGGAGCATAACAACGACATCGATTCCGGCCGGCGACGCCGGATGTACTCCTTTCCTGAGGTATACACTCAGATGCATGATACTGCAAGGCGAAAGCGCGGATGCAATCCTCAAGACCATCAAGAGTTTCGACATGGCTAATCGCGAAGGCCGCAGGTACCTTAGGAAGCACGCGTCGCACTTTGTCGGATACGTGGGATCCGGATCCGGCTCTGCCGATGCTGGAGAAAACACCAACTCTGTGCTGGAGGCAATTGGAACAAACGCCAACGTACCCACATCCTCGGATGAATCGATGACGTCAGCAGATTTCCGAAAGTTCTCCGCGGAATATGAAGAGGAGTATAACTCCAAAGCTGTAGAGGAAGGAGAAGCCATGGATGAACGATCCGGGGAACACTCTCCCAAAGCACAGGATGACATGGACGTCGGAGATAATCCCGAGGTCCAGATGTCCGAAAGTACCGATCAGAGCTTGACTCCGGGAAACGGACCCAAAGCCGTCTTTGCTACCGGCGCTGCAAAGAAGCCAAAGAAGAAGAACAAGAAGAATAAGACCCTGGCAAAAGACCCTCTGACAGAGGAGGTGATTGCCGAGGAATACAAAGAAGACTCAGATGGAGCACTTATCCCAGAAGATCCGAAAAAAAGAAGAATCGGTGGATGGACACGTGATTACCGAAGGTGCGCGTAAATTCATGGATGCTGCATTAACCACACCTATCCCTACAGCTGCAGAACTTACGACTGAAGAGTTGGACGAAAGGGCCCAAACCCTAGAAGCGTGTTGTCAACAACTCCTAGATGAAGCCAAAAACATCAAGGAGGAGAAGAAACGCATGGCAACTCAGGACTACATGTCTCGGTTGCATCAGAAGACCCGAAAACGTTACACGGGTGACGGTAAGTTTCCGGAAGTGAACAGGGTCCTCTTTGAAGGAGATCCAGGGATGGCTCGTCTCGATAGCAAAGGAGACCTGGTGTACCCAATGCCGGTACAGAACACTATCGCAACACGAGACATCCTATCCAACAACCCAGGCCCAGAACCGGTTCAATTAGGCATCAAGCTACTCACCAAGGGTCTGGAGCAACAGATGGCTGCGAAATCCGGAAGTGGAAAACTGGTCTCGAAATCCGACCAATGTCACACGGACTCAGCCTGGCATGATATAAGGCCCAGCTTGTTCCGGAACAACGTCACTGTTCCGACCGACGGGAAGATAACCACTCCAGAACCGGATCGTCAGGACAGCATCACAGAACCGCACGTGACTGGAGCAACGTCGCTCGGTGGCCAAGCAAGAGGCCATTGCTGCATCAGATCCGGTGAAATCCTCCTCGATGAGAGTCTAATGATCGAAGGGGAGAAGATAAAGAGAAACGTCGGGAGGAGGATCGTCAGAAAATTCCACCTCCTAGACATGCAAGCCGTCCGGCTGAGCCTCACCATGGTGGGAACGACGAACGAAGGAACGATGGAAACAATGCTGGGACAAGCCGGCCGGGAATCGTCGTAGTCAAGATCCTTCCCGGAACCGGAATAATGACGCTCCGGACGGAGGCCGGCGATCAGCCGGAAACAATTCAGCTGCCCCACCCTCTCCACCAAGCAGTCATCACAACGGCTCCCAAGGAGGACTACGAGGCGGAGGAGGTGGTGGCAGAAGCTGAAGTCCGACTCCAAGGCACCGCAGCCACAACCAGCATTCAGGACAATCTCTATCCCCGAATGATGCCCGGCACAAGATCAATTCCAACATAGAGGCGCGGCGCTACAAAAATGATAATATCTATGTGGGCCCAAAGTGCTTCGGACCACGCATCAGAGCTACAAGATTCCGCGAAGGATTTGCTATCTCAAGGCATATCCAAGCCTACGACAGCATTGCTCGGCCAGATACGAGGCTTCAGGATTTTTTCCAAGCTTGCTGCATCGCCAAAGATGGAAACAGCCTGGTCGCAACCCGATATCTCCCACTTATGTTGCGGAAGACGGCGCGATCATGGCTCAATGAACTTTCGGAGAACACCATCCATAACTGGTATGACATGGAAAGTACGTTCTTTCGGAATTTCGAAGGCACATATCGAAGGCCCTATACGGTTGGAGACCTACAGCGTTGCACCCAGAAAGCCAGAGAAACTTGCTGAGATTACCTCGGACGATGGATCAACACCAAGAACACCTATGAAGGAGTAAACGATCAATCCGTGCTTGAAGCTTTCATCGTAGGACTCCCAATTGGTCTACTACGTCACCGCTTGAAGTGTGACAAGGTCACTAACTTGGGAGAGATGATAGAAACAGTAAGCAAGTATGCAAATGCTGACGACGATGCAGAGGGATTACCCTATGTCCTAGCTGTGCCTCAGTCGGCAAGAATACCAAAGCAATAAGCTCAGAAGTGCAAAAATACCTCGGAAGAGAAACCCAGCACAGAAACAATGGTGGTTACTACTGTTTTTGGGTTTGGAGGACGAGGAGGACGCGGCGAAGGCCGCGGGCATGGCCGCGGGACTTCATGGGTCCAAGGTAGAGGAGAACAGCAACCAGGCAAAACCTACTCTTGGGCCGACATTGCCAATAACCCATGTGTGCATCACCTAGACACCAATGGGGGCTTGTCTCACACCAACGCTGAATGTCGTTTCAATGATGACATCAAAAGAGATGATACCGCGGGCTACAAAGCTAAGCAGAAGAAGGGAAAGAAAAATCCCGAAAAGGACAAAGAGACCAAGGAAGATTACGACATGGAGGAAGTTGATGCTTCAAATCCCAGGCCGGAAGGGAAGAAAACTTTTCCCACCAAGAAGGACACTTATGTCACTTTCCTCGGATCTCAACCAGTAATGGTCAAGAAAGCAGTTCTCCACGAGCTCAATGCAACAGTTCCGGCTGTCTCCCAATATCTAGACTGGTCGGAAGTGGCACTCACATTTGTCCGCGTTGATCATCCGCCTAAGCTACACAGGCGAGGAAAATATGCCTTAATTGTCAATCCACTTATTGACGGTTATGGTTTCTCCAAGTCCCTAATGGGCAGTGGTAGCAGCATCAATATCCTTTATGTCGAAACGCTACGCCAGATGAAGATCTCGGAAACCCAGCTGAACCATAGCTCTGTGATCTTTCACAGAGTTGTCCCAGGAAGACAGGCTAATTCCCTAGGAGAGATTACTTTGGATGTTACTTTTGGAACTCCAAAGAATTATCGGACGGAGGAACTTTCCTTCGAAGTGGTCCCGTTCAAGAGCGCGTACCATGCTATATTCGGACGTCCGGCTTACTGGGCTTTTATGGCTCGTCCGTGTTACATTTAAAATATGATGAAAATTCCAGGTCCCAACAGCGTGATCACCATCAGGGGAGACCCGAAGAAAGCGTGAGAGTGCGAGGATCGAAATGCCGCCTTTGCTGAAGCTGTGTTGCACTCCCAGAGTACCAGGAGATCAAGAAGAGCATAGATCCGTCCGAGATGCCCGCTATGAAGAAGGAGGTGACAAAGCCAAATCTGGAGTTCAAGGCATCAGAAGAGACGAAGAAAGCACCGTTGAAGGATGATGACCCCTCCAAGGTGACCCAGATAGGCGTAGGCCTAGGTAGCGCATAGGAAAGCGTGCTCATCAAGTTCCTCCAAGCAAATCAAGATATCTTCGCATGGGAGCCATCTGACGTGACCGGAGTACCTAGGGAACTTGCCGAGCACTCGCTAAATGTAAACCTGAACACTAAACCCGTCAAATAGAACACAAAAACTATTGGCAATAGTTCATTAAAATGGCCATAAAACACAAAAATGATGAGTTTTGGGTCATATCTCTCAAACATTTACCAAGTCTTACGGTTGTTGGGGATATACTTTCCGGGTATCCTCACAGTTCCTCACTGACCAGGGTAGCCCACTTTGGGTTAGAGCTTTGCTTCACGGTAGGCCCAGTCAGGGAGAAAGATGGAGTCCAATCCGGCTACGGGAAGGCCCAGGAGACTTACCGACTTAGGCCCATAATGTTACATGTAGTTCAAGATGTACTCTATAACTGACTCTTAGTCGCAACCAGATAGATCTCTCCTGTAAACCCTAGGTCGGATATATATATAAGCCATCCTAGAGAGAGCCTTCAGGGCACACCTCAATAGTCTACAATCTCAACTCGCACAGGCAAAATCCTTGTAACCCATATTCCGGCTCTGCCGTATTACTGTATTACTGGATTGCTAGCAGGAGTAGGATCCGTCCAAAGCCAGCAGTTTCGAACCTGGGTAAACTTGCGTGCTCACATCCCGGAACACCGTACGTCTCACACCCCTCTCTTCTGCACGCCTCGAGGACCCCCTCATGGCATACTTGTCCTCAATCCGACGGCAGTTGGCACCCACCATGGGGCAAGTGAGCTTTGGATCTGTGTTCCGAGCGGAATCTACAAGAATCAGAATCGGCGAGACTATCACCATCGGTCGCATCCTCTACGCCAGCGATGTCCCTCTCATTGTTCTTGACGAGACTTGGATTCTGGCTAAGGAGGCTGTGACTGCATACACAATCATGTCTTTTGGCGAGATCGATGTTTACATCGGTTTCACTGAACGTGCCCAACCCACCCTAGCGGTGATGATAGAGGCAGAAGAATCTTCTAGGCCCCCTTTGTCCGTGGAGGCGGCAGAGTTCTGGATCTCAGAAAACCCTAATCCCACCCAGCCCGCACCAGTTGCGGAGATAGTGGAGAAATCTGAGCCTGAAGAAGACCTGGCGGTCCAAGTCGAATCTGGAGTGGATCTCCCTGGAGAAGCCGGATCCCACATCGACACACCCGTGGAAGTCGAAATTCAGGAGGAGCATAACAACGACACTGATTCCGGCTCCGATGACGCCGGGACAGACACTCCTTTCCTGAGGTATACACTCAGATGCATGATACTGCAAGGCGAAAGCGCGGATGCAATCCTCAAGACCATCAAGAGTTTCGACATGGCTAATCGCGAAGGCCGCAGGTACCTTAGGAAGCACGCGTCGCACTTTGTGGGATCCGGATCCGGCTCTGCCGATGCTGGAGAAAACACCAACTCTGTGCTGGAGGCAATTGGAACAAACGCCAACGTACCCACATCCTCGGATGAATCGATGACGTCAGCAGATTTCCGAAAGTTCTCCGCGGAATATGAAGAGGAGTATAACTCCAAAGCTGTAGAGGAAGGAGAAGCCATGGATGAACGATCCGGGGAACACTCTCCCAAAGCACAGGATGACATGGACGTCGGAGATAATCCCGAGGTCCAGATGTCCGAAAGTACCGATCAGAGCTTGACTCCGGGAAACGGACCCAAAGCCGTCTTTGCTACCGGCGCTGCAAAGAAGCCAAAGAAGAAGAACAAGAAGAATAAGACCCTGGCAAAAGACCCTCTGACAGAGGAGGTGATTGCCGAGGAATACAAAGAAGACTCAGATGGAGCACTTATCCCAGAAGATCCGAAAAAAAGAAGAATCGGTGGATGGACACGTGATTACCGAAGGTGCGCATAAATTCATGGATGCTGCATTAACCACACCTATCCCTACAGTTGCAGAACTTACGACTGAAGAGTTGGACGAAAGGGCCCAAACCCTAGAAGCGTGTTGTCAACAACTCCTAGATGAAGCCAAAAACATCAAGGAGGAGAAGAAACGCATGGCAACTCAGGACTACATGTCTCGGTTGCATCAGAAGACCCGAAAACGTTACACGGGTGACGGTAAGTTTCCGGAAGTGAACAGGGTCCTCTTTGAAGGAGATCCAGGGATGGCTCGTCTCGATAGCAAAGGAGACCTGGTGTACCCAATGCCGGTACAGAACACTATCGCAACACGAGACATCCTATCCAACAACCCAGGCCCAGAACCGGTTCAATTAGGCATCAAGCTACTCACCAAGGGTCTGGAGCAACAGATGGCTGCGAAATCCGGAAGTGGAAAACTGGTCTCGAAATCCGACCAATGTCACACGGACTCAGCCTGGCATGATATAAGGCCCAGCTTGTTCCGGAACAACGTCACTGTTCCGACCGACGGGAAGATAACCACTCCAGAACCGGATCGTCAGGACAGCATCACAGAACCGCACGTGACTGGAGCAACGTCGCTCCAGTGGCCAAGCAAGAGGCCATTGCTGCACTGTATCCGAGAAATCCTCCTCGATGAGAGTCTAATGATCGAAGGGGAGAAGATAAAGAGAAACGTCGGGAGGAGGATCGTCAGAAAATGCCACCTCCTAGACATGCAAGCCGTCCGGCTGAGCCTCACCATGGTGGGAACGACGAACGAAGGAACGATGGAAACAATGCTGGGACAAGCCGGCCGGGAATCGTCGTAGTCAAGATCCTTCCCGGAACCGGAATAATGACGCTCCGGACGGAGGCCGGCGATCAGCCGGAAACAATTCAGCTGCCCCACCCTCTCCACCAAGCAGTCATCACAACGGCTCCCAAGGAGGACTACGAGGCGGAGGAGGTGGTGGCAGAAGCTGAAGTCCGACTCCAAGGCACCACAGCCACAACCAGCATTCAGGACAATCTCTATCCCCGAATGATGCCCGGCACAAGATCAATTCCAACATAGAGGCGCGGCGCTACAAAAATGATAATATCTATGTGGGCCCAAAGTGCTTCGGACCATGCATCAGAGCTACAAGATTCCGCGAAGGATTTGCTATCTCAAGGCATATCCAAGCCTCGGCGACATTGCTCGGCGGATCGAGGCTTGAGGATTTTTCCAAGCTTGCTGCATCGCCAAAGATGGAAACAGCCTGGTCGCAACCCGATATCTCCCACTTATGTTGCGGAAGACGGCGCGATCATGGCTCAATGAACTTTCGGAGAACACCATCCATAACTGGTATGACATGGAAAGTACGTTCTTTCGGAATTTCGAAGGCACATATCGAAGGCCCTATACGGTTGGAGACCTACAGCGTTGCACCCAGAAAGCCAGAGAAACTTGCTGAGATTACCTCGGACGATGGATCAACACCAAGAACACCTATGAAGGAGTAAACGATCAATCCGTGCTTGAAGCTTTCATCGTAGGACTCCCAATTGGTCTACTACGTCACCGCTTGAAGTGTGACAAGGTCACTAACTTGGGAGAGATGATAGAAACAGTGAGCAAGTATGCAAATGCTGACGACGATGCAGAGGGATTACCCTATGTCCTAGCTGTGCCTCAGTCGGCAAGAATACCAAAGCAATAAGCTCAGAAGTGCAAAAATACCTCGGAAGAGAAACCCAGCACAGAAACAATGGTGGTTACTACTGTTTTTGGGTTTGGAGGACGAGGAGGACGCGGCGAAGGCCGCGGGCATGGCCGCGGGACTTCATGGGTCCAAGGTAGAGGAGAACAGCAACCAGGCAAAACCTACTCTTGGGCCGACATTGCCAATAACCCATGTGTGCATCACCTAGACACCAATGGGGGCTTGTCTCACACCAACGCTGAATGTCGTTTCAATGATGACATCAAAAGAGATGATACCGCGGGCTACAAAGCTAAGCAGAAGAAGGGAAAGAAAAATCCCGAAAAGGACAAAGAGACCAAGGAAGATTACGACATGGAGGAAGTTGATGCTTCAAATCCCAGGCCGGAAGGGAAGAAAACTTTTCCCACCAAGAAGGACACTTATGTCACTTTCCTCGGATCTCAACCAGTAATGGTCAAGAAAGCAGTTCTCCACGAGCTCAATGCAACAGTTCCGGCTGTCTCCCAATATCTAGACTGGTCGGAAGTGGCACTCACATTTGTCCGCGTTGATCATCCGCCTAAGCTACACAGGCGAGGAAAATATGCCTTAATTGTCAATCCACTTATTGACGGTTATGGTTTCTCCAAGTCCCTAATGGGCAGTGGTAGCAGCATCAATATCCTTTATGTCGAAACGCTACGCCAGATGAAGATCTCGGAAACCCAGCTGAACCATAGCTCTGTGATCTTTCACAGAGTTGTCCCAGGAAGACAGGCTAATTCCCTAGGAGAGATTACTTTGGATGTTACTTTTGGAACTCCAAAGAATTATCGGACGGAGGAACTTTCCTTCGAAGTGGTCCCGTTCAAGAGCGCGTACCATGCTATATTCGGACGTCCGGCTTACTGGGCTTTTATGGCTCGTCCGTGTTACATTTAAAATATGATGAAAATTCCAGGTCCCAACAGCGTGATCACCATCAGGGGAGACCCGAAGAAAGCGTGAGAGTGCGAGGATCGAAATGCCGCCTTTGCTGAAGCTGTGTTGCACTCCCAGAGTACCAGGAGATCAAGAAGAGCATAGATCCGTCCGAGATGCCCGCTATGAAGAAGGAGGTGACAAAGCCAAATCTGGAGTTCAAGGCATCAGAAGAGACGAAGAAAGCACCGTTGAAGGATGATGACCCCTCCAAGGTGACCCAGATAGGCGTAGGCCTAGGTAGCGCATAGGAAAGCGTGCTCATCAAGTTCCTCCAAGCAAATCAAGATATCTTCGCATGGGAGCCATCTGACGTGACCGGAGTACCTAGGGAACTTGCCGAGCACTCGCTAAATGTAAACCTGAACACTAAACCCGTCAAATAGTCCCTACGACAGTTTGGCAATGAAAAGCGGAAGGGAATAGCTAAGGAACTAGCACGGCTCGAGTTAGCCGGATTCATAGAAGAGGTCATCCACAGTGAGTGGTCGGCCAATCCTGTAATGGTCCCCAAAAAGGACACCACTGATTTAAGGATGTGTGTTGATTATACTGCCTTGAAAAAGGCTTGTCCAAAAGATCAGTTCGCTCTACCTAGAATTGATCAAGTTATCGATTCTACGGCAGGCTCAGAACTCCTCTGTTTTCTCGACGCATATTCCAGTTATCACCAAATCCGGATGAAGGAATCTGACGAAGTCAAAATTTCATTCATACCCCCCTTCAGAACCTTCTATTTTGTTACGATGCCCTTTGGGCTGAAGAACGCAGGAGCTACGTACCAGCGCACGATGCAGCGTTGCCTCCATGACCAACTCGGTCGCAATGTACATGCATACGTGGATGATTTCGTGGTAATGTCCAAAAAGAAGGAAACGCTGATTTCCGACTTGGAGGAAACATTTGCCAATCTACGAAAATACAACATCATGCTTAACCCGAAGAAATGCTTCTTTGGAATACCAGCCGGAAAATTGTTAGGTTTCATCGTGTCTCAAAGAGGCATAGAGGTGAACCGAGACAAAATCAAGGCTATACTCAATATTTCCAGGCCAACTCGCTTGAAGGACGTACAAAGGTTAACTAGTTGCATCGCTGCGGTCAGTTGATTTGTAAGCCGACATGGTGAAAGAGCCGCACCATTATACAAACTCCTGAAAAAGACCAAGGATTTTGTTTGGACTAATGAAGCTGAAGCTGCACTACAAGATCTGAAGAAAGTACTCTCCTCTGCTCCTATTCTTGCAACGCCAGAACCTAAGGAACCGATGTTGCTATATCTTGTCGTGACAAATACGGTCGTTAGTATCGTCATGGTGGTGGAGAGACCAGAGGAAAATCAGGAACACCTGGTGCAGCGTCCGACTTACTTTGTCAGCGAGGTCCTGATAGAATCAAAACAGCGGTATCCGCACTATCAAAAGTTGGCTTATGGTGTTTTTCTAGCATCACGTAAGTTACGACACTACTTTCAGGAGCATACAATTACCGTGGTGAGCACAGCTCCCATGAGAGATATAATCAACAACAGTGGCGCCACAGGATGTGTCGCCAAATGGGGCATAGAGCTTTCAGCTTTTCATATTGAGTATAAACCTCAGAAAGCAATCAAATCCCAGATCCTTGCTGACTTTGTTGCTGATTGGACAGAGACGAAGGAGAACATGATCCTCCTTGAGTTGGAATATTGGACCCTCTTTTTCAATGGGTCTAAGGCTCGTGGGAGCTCAGGGGATGGCGTGGTGCTCAAATCACCCCAAGGAGATAAACTTTTACACGTGTTGCAGATCCACTTCATAGCGACAAACAATATTGCCGAGTATGAAGCACTGCTGCATGGAATCCAGATTGCTAAGAATATTGGCATTCGACGTTTGATGTGTTACGGAGATTCGGATCTTGTTGCTCAACAAGTGTCAGATATTTGTAATGCAAATAAATACATGGTAGCATATAAAGCTATCGTGGATGATCTATCTAAATCATTCGAAGGGTTTGAAGTTCAACACATCCCTCGAGCAGAAAATGAGGAAGCAGACGCACTATCACGGATAGGTTCTGCGCGGAAAGGGGTCCCGGATGGCGCTTTTTTAGAGCACCTCAAAGTTCTCTCAATAAAAGGAGTAGATGAGGAATATCCGACCAAATCCAACTCACCTTTGATGGCAGTTCTGGCTGTAATTCCCAGCTGGACTCAACCCTACCTAGATTATCTGGTAGATGGCGAGTTACCCGAAGACGAGGTGCTAAGCCGGCAGATTATCCGACGAGCAAAAGCCTATACTATTGTTAAAGGTGAGCTCCATAAATGGAGTGTTTCTGGGGGTTTTCAGCGCTGTGTATCTCCGGAAGAAGGAGTGGAAATCTTAAGAGAAATCCACGAAGGCGAGTGTGGTCACCACGTTGCAGCCAAATCTTTAGTGGCAAAAGCTTTTACACACGGATTTTTCTGGCTTACAGCTCAAGCAGATGTCAAACGATTAGTCAAGACGTGCAAAGGCTACCAAAATTACACCAAGCAAGCTCATATTCCGACTGATCAGCTGCGAACAATACCTATAACATGGCCTTTTGCGGTCTGGGGGCTTGATATGGTAGGACCATTTAAACGAGCTCCAAGTGGATTTACTCACCTCTTAGTGATGGTGGCTAAATTCACCAAATGGATTGAGGCTAAACCTGTCACTAGTTGTGATGGATCAACAGCCAAAAGATTTGTCGAGGATGTTATAATCCAGTATGGTTATCCGCATAGCACTATCACGGACAACGGGAGTAACTTCTCTACGGGAGAATTGGCTGAATTCTGCAACGAGCAAAATATCCGGCTTGACATTGCGTCAGTCGCACATCCACGGGCTAACGGACAAGTAAGAGCAAATGGTTTAATCCTACAAGGCCTAAAACCGAGACTCGAAGCACCACTACGACGTGCTGCGGGGGCTTGGGCAGAGGAACTACCCTCTGTAATTTGGAGTTTACGAACAACTCCAAACAGGTCAATCGGATACACACCTTTCTTCTTGGTCTGGCGCAGAAGCAGTTCTTCATAGCGATTTGATTCACACTTCTATTAGAGTGGCCGCGTATATCAAAGAGGATGCCGAGATTTCTCGACAAAATGATCTCGACTTAGTCGAAGAGGTTCACGTCGTTGCTGAAATGAGATCTACAGCCTATCAGCAGAAGTTACACAAGTATCATAGCCAGAGAGTCCGAAATAGATATTTCAATAAAGGTGATTTGGTTCTCCGGCTTGTGCAACAAAGAAAGCACAAACTTTCCCTAGTATGGGAAGGGCCCTTTTTAGTTAGTCGTGTATCCGGATGAGTTAGACAGACCGTGGAATATTGCTCAGCTACGTCCCTTTTATTCTTAGTTTATCCTTCTTTGTAAACATATATATGTACATGTTCTGAGAGAAATAAAAGTTTTGGTTGCCTCAAGTTTTTCTGAGAAATTTTTATCATCTTATTTCCAAATGATCATGTCATAGTCGAAAATCCCAGAATGCTTGAAAGTACTTTATGCTCATGTTCGTTCTGGTCTAGATTTCCGATTCTAAAATTGCTACCTTCGGGTATAACTCTAAAATTTTTAGTCTTTACTTTGGTTATTTGTCTGATTGCTGGATGCGGGCATTTTCCGAGTAGTGAATTGTTGGTACTGGAAGCCGTCTTTGTTTCCGAGTTTAAACTGGTTTAGCAATTGAGCTCCCTTGCTCGGCAAAGTTTCCAGCAGAAGGTTTAGCCGGCTCACGAAAGGGACGAGGCGGAAAGCCAGATAAACGATAAGTATAGATGAAAAAATACTAGTGCTTGTGTAAACATTTCAGGCACACAAAAAAATTCAAAGCCAAAAAGTGTTGTATAGATCAAAAGATTAGCACTAGCAAAGTTAAAGTACTGCATATTTACAGACGCATCATGTTTTTCCGGAATAATACAAAAAATTCTGATCTATGATGCAGGAGGAGATGAAGGAGCTGCCGGCTAGCTGGTTACGCCGCCTTGGTATCGTTCCGAGATGTCCGCATACGAGGTGGTGCGTTCATCATCAGAAATTTCTACGAATTCTTCTGGAGGAGGAGGCGGAGTATCCACGCGGGTGAAGAAAGAGGTCTCGTAGCTGGTCAAGTCAGCCACGTGACACCCATATCCGGTGCAGGAGTGCATCATGGCTTGAAGGTCCTGCTCCTGGCCGTCCTCATCTACTTTGTAGCACCTTGTGGTCACTTGCCATATCTCCATGTTTCCATGGTGGCTCATGACCATGGTGAGAGCGTTCTGCGCCGCAGTCCATGCGTAGGACATGTTCTAGTCCCGAACAAGTTGCGGCATCTCCTTTGCCTTGTATCGTACCTGAAAATCCGACATGTTGTGCATGTCCAGAATCTTGAGAGCTTCGCCGATGTCCTCAAGGGATTGGTGCAAGTCATGAAGCAAGTCACCAACTTGGGTAAGCCGGTGGGTGCGGGGCTCGGTGGAAGAAGAGTCCGTCAAGTTCAGAGGACCTATACACAAAACAAGTTAAGAAAAATCCGACATTCGTAGAAGTCGAAGAAAAAGACAAAGTCAGACAGATGGAACATACCGAAAATGACATCGTCAGTTTTGGTCTTCTCCTCCCGCAGACTTTGGAGTTTAGCCCGGAGCGCCTGGGAAAGGTCCCTCTCTCTTCTCAGCTCATTCATGAGGTCCGAGATTATTTTATCTTGAGCAGCGATCTTGCGATCACGCTCTTCAGTAGCCATGGAGGAGGATTCAAGGACTTTAGCTATACTCTTTTCATGATTTGCCTTGAGCTGGTCCAGCTCTTGGCGAAGCTCCTTGTTCTCCACCAAGGTCTTGAGGTTCTCGGCCTCTTCGATCATGGCGCATGATTGTTTCACCAGCACTTTAAGTCAAAAAGAACAACAGTTCGGAAAAATCCAACATTGACAATAACAAAGACAAGGTTTGAGTCTCGGAATGTTTACCTTCGGCCTCATCCATGGCAACTTTAAGGTCAGCATTTTTAAGACGGAGAGTTTTGATCTCTCTCCGCTTATCACAGACATTCTTCAGTAAATCCTGGTTATAGGAACATACTTTTTGTAAGTCAGAATACCGAAAGTCAGAAAGCTACTTAAGACACGGGCTAATATTTTTGCTAATATCAGCACGAGCCTTGGGGGCTACACTAATTCGTTGTTTGGCATCCTAATGAAGCATAAACCCGTATTATATATCCTACTTCATGCTTGGGGGCTAGAGGATATGATATAAAATAAAGGAAAACACAGGAGTTGGAATTCCGACTTACATATTGTTCGCGGGTGAGTTTATCCAAACCCGCGTTCACTTCAGCGGCCACCTTTTCGGCGAGAGTCAGAGGAATCACTGGGGCTGTTGGAAGCTCACCAGTCCTAATCCTCTTGTCATGAAGGCGCACCTGGGCGAGAAGGTCTAAGAACTTGACGTCATTTGCTTCTTGCGCTTCTTCTTCGTCGGATAAAGTACTTTTCTCCAAGCATTACACCGCCGGATTTCTTCAGCAGATTTCCGTGACAGGCCAAACTTGGCAAGTCCCAGATTGCTGATAAGGTTTTCGGCGAAGGTTTCTGCCGAGGGATCATTACCCAAAGAGGGTTCACCCTTATCTAGATCTCACTCACCCATGGTGACGTCATTTTGCGATTCAAGGATCGCGGGCTCCGTTGAAGGAGCCGGATCTTCTGCGACGATCAGGGAAGGAAAAGTCGTCGGCGTTGCAGAAGGTTGAGGGGCAGGAGTCGGAGGAGCCACGGCGGGGGAAGCTATGGTCAGCTTCGTCTGTCGCAGGGGCTTCGAAGAAGTTTCCTTCCCCTTGCCCTTGATGATCGATTTTGCTCTGAGAATGTAGTAAAGTCAGAAACATTACATCTCGGAAAGAAATTCGAGAAAGTACAAAGGCGGTGTTGTGATTGAAAGTTACCTCTTCACGATGGGCACCTCCTTTGTGCCAACAACCACTGTCGAAGCTTTACGCTTCTTGAGCGCAAGGTCCGACAATGGGACCACCTCTGTCTCCTGAGAAAACTCAGGAGGATATCCTTCGAGCGGAGCAAGTTCCGACTCGGGAAGGTCGGCAAGCTGAAAAAAAGAAAACATATCAGTATTGCAGTATAACTCGAAGATTGAAACACATAAAAAGTGTACTGATGGAAGCTTACCAGCACTACGGGGTTTTCCGTTGTATGCATATCCAGAGAAACCTCCGGGATCCTCCTCTCGATCCGCTCCCTGATTAGCCACTTGATCTGGCTTATGTAGCCCTGAGTGGTGTATGATTTGGGGCTGATGCGGAGGGAGTCTTTTTTGGATGATGTGATGGAGTACATCAGTCGATCCCCATGGTACTGAAGGGGCTGGATCCGGCATGAGACCCAGCATTGGACCAAGTCAAATCCCTGCAGTCCCTTGTGTTTGATCAAGTATTCGATCCGCCTCTTAGTGAGGATCAGATCGTCGGTGAGAGCCGGAGCAGCCTCGTCCCAAGAAGGTTGGGCCGTGGCAGCTCCATCAACAAAAGCCGGCAAAGTAGTAGCTTTGCCGGGATCCGGAATATCCCTATGATAAAAAACGTGGCTGGCCATTGTTTGACCGAGTCACTACCTAGAATTTTGGGATACGCACGCTCGCGTCTAAGTGAAAAACTAATAGTGCCGGTGATATAAGGAACACCGGCGGTAATGGAGTTTCTCCGGACATGAAAATAGTACCGGAAAAGAGTCAAACTCGGCCTAATGCCGAGAAATCCCTCACACAACGATGCGTACGCGCTCATCTCTAAGAGAGAGTTGGGAAGAAGATGATGGAGTTGAACTTCGTAATGATCAATCACCTCGGAAAAGAACTCCGAGGGAGGAAAAGACAAACCTCTATCGAGGTGGGTGCCGAAGTGCACCCGCTTGCCGTCGCGCGGGTTGGGGACGGTTTCCTCGAAGCCGCTCCGCCAGTCGCCGGTGGCAAGGAGCCCTTCCTTCTCCATGTTCTTGAGGCCCTCGTCATTGAGCACGCAGGGAATCCAGAGCCCGCGAAAGCTCTCTTTCTCCGCCACCGCTTCCGCTGTCGCCGCCACCACCGTTGCCCCCAAGCCGGAGGAGGAAGATGAAGCCATTTCTCTGACGAGCAGTTGACCTAGAAGGGGCAGTGCTGGGAGTTCTGTGAGGGAGGAACGGCGGAGCTCTGTGTGCGCAGGGAGATTGGGAGTAGAGGAAAAGGCAAAGGAGTGGTGAAAGGAGAAGGACAAAATCCTAACCCCTTATATCCACCTAACTGCGCCAAGATTTGTGCAAATGCTACAGTGTAACCGCCACGCGTCGTGGAAGGAACTAGGAAGGACCCACGCGATGATTACATCGCCTCGATCTCCACGCACGCATTGAAATGGTGCCTCGGTTCCACGAACCGCGGACCCACCAACGGTGGTGTTGACGGAATGCCTGTCAGATGACGTGACTTGACCATGACTTGTGTCAGGTGGCGTTAGGAACCAAGTTTCGGCTTAGTTTGAAATCAAGCTGGAAAATCCGAGTAACCTGTTGATAGGTCCGACTTATTTTTAAGACCCAGATCGTATTTTTTGTTGTGAAGTTTCAGGAACCCTTCAAGATTCTGCAAGCCGAAGATCAAGCTAGACGATGATGAATCCGACTTTGGATCTTGGAGGCCTCCGGGGGCTGCTATTGGGGATATACTTTCTGGGTATCCTCACAGTTCCTGACTCACCAGGGTGGCCCACTTCGGGTTAGAGCTTTGCTTCACGGGCGGCCCAATCAGGGATAAAGACGGAGTCCAATCCGGCTACGGGAAGGCCCAGAAGAGTTACCGACTTAGGCCCATAATTTTACTTGTAGTTCAAGATGTACTCTGTAACCGACTCTTAGTCGTAGCCGGATAGATCTCTCCTGTAAACCCTAGGCCGGATATCTATATAAGCCGTCCTAGGGAGAGCCATTAGGGCATACCTCAATAGTCTACAATCTCAACTCGCATAGGCGAAACTCTTGTAACCCATATTCCGGCTCTGCCGTATTACTGGATTGCTAGCAGGAGTAGGATCCGTCCAAAGCCGACGGATTCGAACCTGGGGAAACTTGTGTGCTCACCATCCCAGAACACCGTACGTCTCACACCCCTCTCTTCCGCACACCTCGAGGATGCCCTCATGGCGTACTTGTCCTCCATCCGACGACAACAGTCGTTGCGAACCGACCTAGAGCCCCAAATCTGTGGGCAATAGCTTATGAAAACGGCCATAAAACACGAAAATGATGAGTTTTTGGTCATATGTCTCAAACTTGAATCGGGTCTCGTGGTTGTTGTAAATAGCCCTAAAACTCCAAAACTATGGGCAATAGCTTATGAAAACGGGCAGAAATCGCAAAAAGGACGATATTTTGGTCATATGTCTCAAACTTATGTTGGGTCTTACGATCCATGAAAATCGCCTGGAGCCCCAAAAATATGGGCAATAGCTCAGGAAAACGTCCATAAAACGTTAAATTAACGAGTTTCTCTCATAACATATACCGGGTCTTATGGTCGTTGTAAATATCTTTAGAACCCCCAAACCGTGGGCAATAACTCATGACAATAGCCATAAAACGCGAAAACGATAAGTTTTTGGTGATAGCTCTCAAACATGTATCGAGTCCTACGGTCGTTGTAAATCGCTGTAGAACACAACAACTGTGGGAAATAGCTCATGAAAATGACCATAAAGCGCGAAAACGGCGAATTTTTTGTCATATCTCAAAAACATTTATCGGGTCCTACGGTCGTTGTAAATTTCCCTGGAACCCCAAAAATGTGAACAATAGCTCATGAAAATGGCCATAAAACACGGAAGTGACGAGTTTTTGGTCTTAACCCTCAAACATATATCATGGCTTACGGTCATTTTAAAGTGCCCTGGAACCCCAAAACCGTGGGCAATGGTTCATTAAAACGGCCATAAAACACGAAAGCGACGAGTTTTTGGTCATATCTCTCAAACATTTACCTAGGCATGCAATTGTTGTGAATCGCCCTAGAGCCCCAAATCTGTGGACAATATCTGATGAAAACACCCATAAAACGCGAGAACGACGAGTTTTTGGTCATATCTCTCAAACTTGTATCAGCTTTCATGGTCATTATAAATAGTCCTAAAACCGCAAAACTATGGGACTAGATTATGAAAACAGCCATAAATCGCAAAAAGGACGAGATTTTGGTCATATGTCTCAAACTTGTATTGGGTCTTACGAGCCATGAAAATCGCCTGGAACCCAAAAACTATGGGCAATAGTGAAGGAAATATGCCCTGAGAGGCAATAATAAAGTTGTTATTATGTATTCCTTATATATGATAGATGTTTATTTTGCATGCTAGAATTATATTGACCGGAAACATCAATACATGTGTGTTTAATTAAAAAAAGGGTTCCTAGTTATGCCTCTCTTATAGACTAGCTTTTTGATTAACAAGATGATCAAGGTTTCCTGATCATGGACATAGGATGTTGTTAATGACAAGGTCACACCATTGGTGGAATGATGTGATGAACATTCATCCGAAGTATAGCATTACGATCAAGTCATTATGTTTATATTGCTGTAACATCATACGAAGTAATATTTATCCTTAGACCATGAGATCATGTTAATTGCTAACACCTGAAGAGTATCTTGATAACATCAAACGTCACACCGTAACAGGGTGACTATAAAGATGGGTTCAGTACTACAAAGGTGTTATGTTGAGGCTCATGGATCAAAAGTGGAATTTGTTAGTCCCGGTGATGGATATATATACTCTGGTCCCTCTCGGTGATATCACATTGCGATAGCTTGCAAGCAAGTGATGTGATCACTAGAATGTTATATCACGGGAAAAAGAAAAGAGTGCATGTCGGTAATGAGATCAAACTAGGTATCGAATCTCGGACATGTAATATATCACGAGACAAAGGGATTTAGTTACTAGCGTTAAAGCTTCTCACGATCACAGAAGTCATCGTTGAATGTGTAGGAATCAGTATGGATCTCCAGGTCCCGCTTCTGATTATTGATCTAAGAGGAGTCTCAATCATGTCTGCATTATTCGCGAACTGTAGGGTGACACACATAAGAGTTACCGGACACCATTTTCGAGCACATATGTTTTACACGAAACAATTGCAAAGCGCAGGAATTGTTTCGATAGAAACCGGAAATTGTTTCGGGTGAAATTGCAGAAAGTGGTTCTGCATGTGATATAGAAATATTGCAAGGGGATATATGTGAATGTTTGTTAATTAAAGTAATTAACAAAATTCTGGATAAATTTAATAAAAGAGTTTTATTAAATGAGAGAGCATTAAACTTGGAGAATTTTAATGCATTTAAAGTGGAGACTTTAAAAGGGAATGTGAAGAGGCATTTTATGTGGAGGGGTTACCACCACATGAATGGGGGAGGTGAGGGGTCACCGACCCATGCGCCGCCCATGGAGAGACGGGGTACCCCCCTCCTCCTGTAAAAGGCCACCCATTCACTCCTTCATCCACACACCTCCTTGTGAAGGATCACTCTCCCCCTCTAGAATTATTACCCCATGGTCTCGGATTAGCGAGATACATGTTCCCGGTGGCATTTCGTCTGGAAGGAGTTGTTGCTTCCGCTGGATCGCTGGAGTGAGGAGGTGGAGGTTGTCCGGTGGCTTGAACGTGTGTGCGAGTACAGATGCGCTGCTGAGTTGCGGCGCTCGGACTTCCTCACGATCTTGAGATCGGCAAGTGTACGACTACATCAACCACGAGTTCCTACTCGTTAACGAAAATCGTTGTCTTCGAGTGTAAGTTCTCGTTGGATGTATGTCCACCCGTTGCTTTGTACCTAGTAGATAGATCTTGGCGTGTAGTTCTCATCATAGGAAATTTTTTGGTTTCTATGCTGCGGACCCAACAGTGGTATCAGAGCCTGATTTATGGGTAGGTGCTTTGCACGGGTAGTACACATATGTTTATATGTGGGCGATGATGATCATGTTATTGCATCTTCTATGTATTTTGGATATTGGTGGCATAGTGGGATGAAGCGGCCCGGACCAACCTTACATATCACCGTACATGAGATCGGTTCCACGACTGACATGCAACTTGTTTTGCATAAGTGGCTGGCGGGTGTCTGTCTCTCCTACTATAGTCAATATCTGATTACAACGAGTTGCTAATAACTTGGTTATCCTCGTTGTGGTTCATGTTCGTAGGTAAGAACGGTTGTATCTCCGAAAGCCCTAAGGCACGTAAAACTTGCAATTGATAAATTAGAGGCATCTAGTTTAGATCGTTCCTGGGCTAGTGTATTGATACGGTATTGTTGTAAGTAGATGTATGATAGATACTCTTACAACACATTCAACATGTAAGTTCCATAGACCTTGGCCTTACACACAAAGGAATGATAGAGATCATACCACGATGCAAATGATAGAGATCAAATGCATGGACCATATCATCTCACTTTACACATTAGATGTTAGCATCTTATACTGCTAGTTTGGTGTTTTTGGTAGCATTGTAAGAGGATCCCTCATTTAGATATCAAAATAAAATGTGTTCTTCCTTGAGTATACACCGTTCTATGGATCGTGTTTCGAGACATCACGTGATGATCGGGTGTACTCGACTCTACGCTTTCATACAACGGGTGTAAGACAATTTTACACACGCGAGTACTAAGGTTCTTACTTGGTGAGCCTAGCATGTACAGACATGGCCTCGGAACACGGACCGAAAGGTTAATCATGAGTCATATGGTTGATATGATGCCCATATAGATGCTCGCCTTTGAAGCTACACCAACTCACGTGATGATCGGACTTGGTGTAATGGATTTGGTTCATGTAATCACCAAAAAGGCAAGAGGGATGTCGTTTTTGAGTGGGAGTTCATTAGTAATTTGGATTAGTTGAACTCAATCTATCATAAACTTAGTCTAAATAAACTTTACAAATTCTGTTGTAGATGCCACCACCTGCTTTTAACTTCAATGTGTTCATGCAGAAATAGAAACTTGCTGCGAATGGTAGCAACTTCACCAACTGGGCTATGAAGTGATTGGGGAAGCTTCTTCTCCCGCAACTCTCAGATCCGGAGCCGTAGGCTTCATCTTCAGTTGCCAAACCGCTCAGATTGGATTCGCGGCTACTGTCGCTGACCGTCTTCTCGACTATTGTCGGGTGTTGAGCTCACGGAGGGCGCCGATCGATGGAGGGAACCATGATGCTATGGCAATCGACGGCACCGTCGTCTGGTCAGGCAGGCGAAGCGTGCCCATCTGACCAACTTGGAAGCGGAAGCTCCCGATCGCCAAGCTAATTCCATCGCCCACGGACTCGAAAAGCCGGGAGAGTGGCTGGCGTGTGGACGGTGAAGTCAAACGCGCCGAAGAGCTGGCGAATCTCCGCTGTTGCGGCGTTGTAGATCGTGGTTGATGGGGCCGAAGAAGCCACAACATCAGCACTCCCAATTCCCACAGACGGCACCAATTGACAAGGGTTTAACTCATCAATGCCCATTGTTATGGACTTGGGTTTTGGAGAAGAAGGGAGCGCTGGAGACATCTATCGGCTAGCAAACAAGCACACAGGGGACTCGAAGATTTACCCAGGTTCAGGCCTCGTAGAGGTCCCTACTCTTGCTTGTCTGCTCATGGAATTATCAAAGGAATCGAAGATTACAATGGTGCGCATATGTAATCTGGCGAGGGTTATGGAAACTAGGGTTGCGGGTGTCCTTCTCGCCACCCCCTCCTAGCCTTTATATAGATAGGCTAGGTCTCGGGTAGAAGGCGAGTCAGTTACAGGTTAGGGTTTTCCCCTTTGAAGTTTCTATCTTTAGCTTCTTCTTGTTCTTCAAGCAATCGAGAGTCCGTAGGCTACTCGAGTCCTCTCTCGGGCCTTGGCGACACCGTGGGCTTCCACTGTATTCAGGCCGTATATACGAAACTTGAGTACTTGTAGGGTATACCCATGTCAGTAGTCCCCGAGTGTCCAGTGGAATCACAGATTCGACTATGGACTTATGAAGCCTTTTGAGTGCATGAATCAGTATATTTTCGACTTCTTTGTTTGTGTCATAGGGATTGTTGATGTGCGTGCCTGATTTAACCGATGTATCGATATCAGTTAACTACCTTAGGGTAAAACAATGCAATCTACTCGAACTCGAGTCCCCGTCTCGAATCCAGAAAAGTGCTGGTGTAATTCGACTCAACCCGCGGAGGTCTTACAGGAGTCGAATTCCAGATATATGGGTGTGAGCACTCGACGCGTCCGTCAAGGCATGTTCATCGTACCTGCCGGCACGGATATATTTCTGGTAGTGCGCAGCTTAATGCGTTGCCAGGCCTTATCCAGGTCTTACCTTCACGCTGTAAGCGTGACATCCGAATTTTATCATCGTGGAGACGATTTCAGGTGACCCAGGAGACGCACTCTCTTTGTAGGGAAAAATTATGAGGCGGTGTCGCCATAAGCTTCTAGTGTGGATGTTATCAACACACATTATTTTGTACAAATAATCATAGGGTGCGCGACCAGTGCTCCCTATGGGAGTAGCCCCTGAGTGCCTGGTTGAGTCGAAGACTCAGGCAGGGACTAAAGAACTTTTGCGACTGCTGTCGTCTTTTGTTTGCTTGTTTAAGTCAAATTTGCTTCCGGCGCTCCCTATGGGAGTAACCCATGTCCATAGTCGAACCGTGTTTCGAGTGATTGGGTTTGCATGGATTATTCATGTTCCTTTAAAAGTAGAAGAAAAAATCGTAGGGTGCGCGACCAGCGCTCCCTATGGGAGTAGCCCCCGAGTGCTGGTGGAGTCGAAGACTCGAGCAAGGACTAAAGTAGTCGAAGTCTTCTGCTGCGTAGTGTTGATGATGTCAGTGCTGACGATTTCATGACCTCAGTTGCCCGCGTGAGCGAGTTTGACGGGACATGACGAGCGATGGGTCCCACTCCCTGAATCTGATTTGACTGGGCGTGTGTAATCTTTATTTTAACCGCGCCTCCTCGATTTCCGCAAGTAATGGGAGTAGTGGGGGGACAGTTCGCGTTTTAGCTCCTCCACGTGTCTAGCACGATGATCGCCACGCGTCCAGTAGGGTTTTTCTGAGCCGTTGGATTGCATCTTCCAGGGGTTAAGTAGTGACGCTTCAATGGTAAAATTCACATCTGCTTTCGTTCATCCTTTGCCTTCGTCGCCATTGCCGCTGGTCCTCTGCTTTCTCGGCGCTCTTGTCCTCCGCGGCGCTGGACCAGCTCTGCACATTTCGCAGCTACTTCCTCCGGTCGCATCGCCGCCGCGTAATGGGGAAAAAGAAAGGAGGTGCTGCGGCCGATTCCGTGGCTACCGCTGCTGCGGTGAAGAAGAAGGGCGGCTCCGCTGCTGCAGGCACCAGCACCGCCGTTGGTGGGAAGAAGAAGGGCACGGGCACCCGCGTCACGAATGGCGCGTGGCGTCCGTCCGTCATCAAGTCCTCTAATCTTCGTCTTCTTCGCCAAGACGGAGTGTTGTCCGCCGTAGTCGCCGACACGCGCGTTCCCGGCGGCGAGGTAATCCCCTCTCCTCCTGCCGGTTTTTGAGTGATGTTCCTAGCTTTCATCATTCGCGGCCTCTCTTTGCCCCTGCATCCTTTCTTCAGGGGCCTTCTTTGTTTTTACGGGCTCCAGCTCCATCAGTTGTCCCCCAATTCCATCCTCCACGTAGCTTGCTACATCACCCTCTGCGAGTGCTGGCTCGGGATCGAGCCGCATTTCGTTCTCTTCAAGCGCCTCTTCAAATTGAAATGCCAATCGACATCTGGTTCCGTAGTCTACTGTGTAGGCGGCTGCGGAATCCATGTCGATCCATCCGCCACAAACTTCGACATCAAGCTGATGATGTCCGTCCAAGGGTGGAGGGACAAGTGGTTCTACGTTTGCGACCAGAAGGCCAACGGAGACTACTTCGGACTCGCGCCCTTCGATCCCTCAACGCCATGCAAGAGGAGGCGCTCCTGGAAGAATGTGGTTATGCTCGGCGAGTCCGCGGAGACAAATGTGTTGTTCGAGCGCGTATGCGACCTTGAGAGTCGCATAGGCAAAGAGGAAGTAGGTTGCGCCCTTATTCGCACGTGGCTGCGCCGCCGCGTCCCGCCCCTGCAGGCCAGAGTCCACCCCATGTTTCAGTGGGCTGGTGCTGACGATATCACTCGCGTGTCTGCCGATGGCATGTCCGCGAGTGAGGTAGATAAAAGGGTTCGACTGGTTACTAGGTACACCGTCAAGGACGTGCTTCCTAGTGAAGTAGTTGTTCCTCCGTTCGATGCTGCTAACCCTCCTCCGGAGGTATAGTTGTGATATGGAGTAGCTTAGTTTGTTGATTGCTTCTTTGTTGTTCCTTCTCTTTGTGCTAAATTGTTGTATGTATGCAGGATTGGGCGGTGTCACCCTGTATGCCCCCTCTTCCTAAGGGGGTTATCCCTCGTTATGCCTTGGAAGAGGACGAGTCGGAGATGACCATACCATTCGATGTAGAGGAGGAAGCCCCTGAGTCAGGTAATCCGGATACTCACAAGCGTTCGCGCAGCAAGGATTCAGATGCGTCATCTCCTTCGACTCTGGAAGGTGCAGGCGTTGGTGCGGAATTGCCAATCCCTGCCATTCCTGTGAGAGCCGTGGCACCATCTTCTCGCAAGAAGATGCGACTGCCAAAGGAGTCCTTGTCAGAGTCGGGGGAGCCAACCTTTGACTTTGATAAGTTTGATTGGTAAGTATTTAATTTGTCCTTTTTGATTCTTCACTGGATTTGCCTTGTCCTTGATGTTGGTTTTGTCTTGTAGTTAGGAGGCGTCGTCATCTTCTAGCAACGTCCAATTTTTTAAAGAATGAGGAGTCGCAACCTCAAGGGCCAGGAAAGAGGTCGAGCGTGCTCCTTCCCCTCCAATGGCCGGCCACTCCGGACACAACTCTTCCAGCTCTCCGCATGATGGGGAGCATCGGATGGTTGCTCGGATGACTGCGCACCAATCGACTTCAGAGTCATTGGATGATCATGTAAGTGTAGGGTTTCTTCTTTTGGTGTTGCAGTCGATGTTATCTATGGCTTCTGCTGATCCTTTGTTGTTGTTTTGTTTTTTCTTTTGCGATAGCTCCTTGTGAAGGAAGCCGCTCACTTGGCAGAGCAGGTGCTTGCGATGGGCCGCCAGCATGCAATGCTGGAGATGTGCCATCACGTGGTGGAAAGTAAGTGTTCTGCACTTCTCCTTCTTCTGCATCGTTTTTATGTAGTCGACTGATAGTCAATCCCCTTTTGTTTTGTAGCTGAACATAATGCCCTTCTGCGCGACGCCGCCACCATGGAGAAGACACTCGCCGCGGCTGTGAAGGGTCGTGATGAGGAAATCGTGGCGCGTGATGAGGCATAGAGGCATGAAGAGGATCTGTGTGCCTCCATCGCAGCCAGGGAGAAGTTGTTCGAAGAACAGCTTTTCTCGATTGCCAAGGCCCTCTCAGGTACCTTGCTTGGATATCGTTATCGTTCTCTGTTTGATTTTTTGCCGTTGGCGCTGATTTTCGTGTCCATGTGTGGGTTTATGTACAGATGCTGGCGATTTGAGCTTCGACCCTCAGGCCCTCCGCCATGATGATGCCTTGGCGGGTGCGCTTTCAGCAGTCGAGGACCGCAGTGCCGCCGTTCAAGATATGCTCTTCAAGGCCAAGGGTGTGCCCAGTCGCCTCCAGGAGGAGTTGATGCCCAAGGCTGAGCTAATCAAGAACATGAACGAGCTGGTGGAGTCTCTCACCGGGGGTGTTCCTGCAAGCTTCAAGAATTCGCACCGTGCGGCTGGCGCGTCGATGTCACTCGCCATGGTGCAGGCCCACGGAGTCGAGGTTGATCCTGCAGCGGTTTCGAGGGCGATGCCCGTTAGCACAGACGGCCAGCAGGTAGTGTTTGCTCCCTTCGCGACTGCCTGTGGCAAATATGGGTCGCACCTAATTAACATAGTTGCGAAGTACTCTGAGGAGCTACAGCGAGCCAAGGAGGCGGCAAAGGCTGCAGCATCAGGGGCTGGCGGAAAGTCAGTGGCATCTGATACTGCCACATACTCGATGAGGCCCCCGAAGTCGTCTAAGTCGAAGAAGCCAATCGCTCCTCAGTAGCTTTGTAATAGTTGATTAGTTTATGTCTTTTGTCAAGAACATGCCTGTGGCTAGTGTATCTACTGATACTTTTGCCAATCCTGAATGCACTCGAGTCTTTTGTCTGTGTGTCGATTTGATCTTCTTATTGCTTCTTGCTTGGCTTGTGGTAGGGTACATCAAGTGATCCTTTGAGGGAACCTCAGGATTCGCCGCCCCTTGATTATACTTTGGCACCACCGCACTCTAGCGTGGATGAGCTATCGCTGCTTTCGCGACTGCGTGATCGCGTCAAGCAGTTGGAGAGTGAATTGCCCGTGCTCCTCAGTAACGCGGATGTATGGAAGTTAAAGGCAGAGAAGGCCACCGCCCGAGAGCAGTATCTGCTGGGGGAGATGACGCAGCTGGGCGACCAGTATATGTGTTAGTTTGCTTGCTCTTATATTTTCCATGTAGTCACTCGCAATGGTGTGTTGTCCTTATGCTTCCGTTGTTACTTTGTATAGTTGTTAGCGCGTGCCATCCGCGGGATGAGAAGGATAGGATTGCTATTCGCATGCATGATCTGACCCAAGAGCAACTTCAGGAGAGTGGATACTTTTGGGTGGATCATGATCGTGGGATTGCACTGGCGACCCTGCAGGATCGTGCATCGGGAGTGCTACACTTTCTAAAGAAGTCGCAGTCATGCTTGAAGAACATTTATCGGACGATGTTTCCGCTGTATGTTGCTCCATCAAGCCTGATGGCCCTTCTTGCCAAGTTCCAAGACCTAGCTGCGGTTCGCGAGCGTGTAAGGCAACAGTTGGTGGCTGGTGCCAAGGCCGCTCTATCACTGGTGCGACTGCATAGGCCTGACGTAGACGTTGCGGCAATTGCGGCTGGGCCACCTGTGCCACCAGCAGGTTCTGCTTGGAATATGGTGCCGCACTATCAGGCACTAGATCGCGCAGGAGAGGAGATCGTCGATTTCTTCGAGGAGCAAACCAACATTATTTTGTTGCAGTAGTAGCTTAGTTTGTATCCTGCACATAAGTGTACCAATGTTGTAAAGTTCGTATATACGTTGTGTATAACTGACCGTCGATTATGTATAAAGAGCTTGTGAGCATGTGAGTGCGTTGCACTATGCGACTCCTTTTCGTTAGCCTGTCCATGTGCTTTATCTCGGTCCATTGTCAACCTGTCAGGTGCATTGCAACTGGGTTGATGTTGTGTCAAGGGTTTCGATTGATGTGCCATCTACTCAGGATATCGCGTTTTAGTTTGTAGAACAGATGTGTATAGGGTGGCGCAGCCCCCGAGTGGATAAGTTGTGGAAAAATAAAGGGGAACACAGAGTTTTCGGGCACTTAGCTTTATTTATTCGTGCGACAGTATGAAGTACAATGTGTGGCTAAGTAGCCTTGGCTGAGTGCCTTATTTGTGATGTAAAAGTAAAAACGACTAAGGGTAGAAGCGTCGCAGTTGCGCGACGTTCCAGGGGTTGGAGTATGCGACTCTTGTCTCTAAATCTTGAAGGCGATAGGGGCCACCTAGGATTACTTCTGTAATAACGTATGGTCCTTACCAGGGGGACTCGAGCTTGAGATGTCCTTGCTGCTTCAGTCGCAGGACCAGGTCACCTTCGACGAAGGGTCTGGGCCGTAGCCTCCTACTGTGGTAGTTGCATAGGTTTTGCTGGTAGATCGTTGATCTTTCCGCGAAGATTTCCCTTGCCTTGTCAAGGAGGTCAACGGAGTCTTCGAGTGCGAGGGATGACTCATGTTCGCTGTAAGCGACCACGCGTGGTGCCTTGTATCGTACCTCGGCGGGTAGCACTGCTTCAGCCCCGTTCACCATAAAGAAGGGGGTGTAGCCCGTAGCACTTTTTGGAGTTGTGCGTAGGCTCCAAAGTACTGATTGCAGTTCGTATGGCCAGCAACCCGCGGCTTGTTCGAGTGGCCGGAGAAGTCGCTTCTTGATGCCACCGCAGACGAGCCCGTTCGCCTTTTCCACCGGACCGTTGGTCTATGGATGTGCTACCGAGGCATAGCTCATGTTGATTCCCAGATTCTCGCAGAATTCTTGGAACTCCTTGGATGTGAAGTTTGTTCCATTGTCTGTGATGATGCTGTGTGGCACTTAGAAGCCGAAGACAATGGACTCGAAGAACTTGACTGCACTGTGTCCTGATTGATTGGTCACTGGCATGGCCTCTATCCACTTGGTGGACTTGTCGATTGCCACCAGGAGGTAGACGTAACTTCCTCGTGAGGACTTGGAGAGCTTACCGACCATGTCGAGTCCCCATTGCGCGAAGGGCCAGACCAATGGGATTGGCCGGAGCTCTGCGCCAGGTGCGTGCGGCTTGTCCGCGAATCGTTGACACGCGTTGCATTTCTGGATGATGTCCTTGATGTCATGCATGGCTGTAGGCCAGTAGAACCCTGCCCGCTGAGCTTTGGCCACGAGGGCACGACTGCTAGCATGGTGTCCAGAGGTTCCCTCATGGATGTCGAGGAGGACAGCTCTCCCATCAGCCGTGGAGACGCATCGCTAGTGTACTCCTATGATGCTGCGCTTGTATAATTCGCGGTTGATAACAACGAATGCCTTGGATCGCCACGCGATGTGCCGTGCATCGGTTGGGTCGTCCGGTAGCCTTTTGCCGAGGAGGTACGTGATGTACGGCTGAGTCCAGGATGATTCGATCATCATGACGCTCATTGGTCCTTTGAGTCCTGTATCCAGCTCCAGGTCGTCAAGTGCCATTGGCTCATTGGGTGGTGTAGCCCCCGAGTCCGTTGCTGCGCTTGGTTTCTTCTCTGCTGCCTTTGGCTTGATGGAGCATTCGCAAATGCGCTCGAGAAATACCCCAGGTGGTATGGGGGTGCAGGTAGAGCCTATGTTGGCGAGCGCGTCCGCTTCTTCATTGCTTTTGCGGCCTACATGTCACAGCTTGCAGCCGTCGAATTCCCCTTCGAGTGTGTCGTAGAGGTCGCGATAGGCAATCATATTGTCGTTCAGTGCGTCGCACTCATGCATTGTTTAGTTGACAACCAATTTGGAGTCGCCATAGATAATGAGCCTCTTGGCGCTGCAGGCTTTTGCCATCCTCATCCCATGTAGCAGGGCCTTGTATTCAGCTTCGTTGTTGGAGGCGGTGAACTGCATTCGCAGGATGTACTTCAGCTTGTCCCCTTGGGGTGATGTTAGTATGACACCTGCACCTGCTCCGTCCTTCCGCTTGGATCCGTCGAAGTGCATTGTCCATAGGTAGGACATATCTGGTTTTTCGGGGAGCTGGTTCTCCATCCAGTGTACGAGGAAGTCAGGAAGAACTTGCGACTTGATTGCGTCGCGCTTTTCGTATGTAATGTCTCGTGGAGACAATTCTATTCCCCAAAGCGCGACTCGTCCCGTGGCGTCGGGGTTATTAAGGATATGCCCCAATGGGGCATCGTTGACCACCACGATTGGGTGTTCCTAGAAGGAATGGCGTAGTCGCCGGGCGGTCATGAAGACGCCTTACGCCAGCTTCTGGTAGTGCGGGTACCACTGTTTTGTTGGCGTGAGGACCTCGCTGAGGTAGTATACTGGGCGCTGTACCCCGTGGACCTTGTTTTCCTCGGCTCGCTCGACGACGAGCACTGTGCTGACCACCTGGTTGGTGGCGGAGATATATAGCAATAGTGGTTCTCTTTCTCGTGGGGTCACTAGTACCGGCGAGGCGGATAGCAGGCACTTGAGGTCTTCGAATGCTTCCTACGCTTCGTTGGTCCATTCGAACTTGTCAGCTTTGCGGAGGAGTTGGTAGAAGGGCAGTGCCTTTTCACCCATCCGACAGATGAACCTACCGAGGGCCGTGATTCGCCCAGCCAGCTGCTAAACGCCCCTTATGTTTTTCCGCTACTCCATGGCCAGTATGGCTTTTATTTTCTTCGGGTTTGCCTCGATTCCTCTCGCGGAGATGAGGTACCCGAGTAGTTGCCCAGATGGGACGCCAAAGGCGCATTTGTCCGGATTGAGCTTGATCCGGTAGCGGTCGAGGTTGGCGAAGGTTTCACGCAAATCGTCGATTAGGGAGGTTTCCTCCTTGGTCTTGATTACTATGTCGTCGACATAGACTTGAATGTTGCGACCAAGTTGCTCTTTGAGGCAAGCCTGCATGCACCGCTGGTAGTTGGCTCCTGCATTTTTTAGCCTGAAGGGCATTGTGCTGTAGCAGAACACACCAAAGGGCGTTGTAAATGCTGTTTTTTCTTGTTCTTCCTCCTTCGTTCGAATCTGATTATAGCCTGAGTAGGCGTCGAGGAAGCAGAGGTGCTCGCATCCTGCGGTGGAGTCGATGATCTGGTCGATTCGCGGTAGTGGGAAGTGATCCTTTGGATAGTGCTTATTCAGAGAAGTGAAGTCCACGCACATCCGCAGGATATCTGTGTCCTTTTTTGGTACTAGCACCGTGTTGGCGAGCCAAGTGCTTTCCTGGATCTCGCGTATGAATTTGGCGTCGAGGAGTCTATTGATCTCCATTCCAACTACCTTCGCCCGTGGCTCAGATAATCGCCGGATTGATTGCTTGACTGGCCTTTCTTCTGGGTTGACATTGAGTGCGTGCTCGGTGAATTCCCTGGGAATTCCTGGCATGTCCGCAGGACACCAGGCGAAAATTTCCCAGTGCTCACGGAGGAATTCGACGAGCGCGAGTTCCTATGTGGGACTCAAGTTGTTGGCGATGAGGGCCGTTTTGGCGGGATCCGATGGGTGGACCTGCACTTTCATTGTGTGCACTGATGAGTCGAAAGATAGGTCAGGCGAGCTTGGCCAGCTTAGGAGAGTCAGACTATTGTCTGTCGACTCCTTTAATCTTGGGAGTTCTTCCTGCATGCCGAAGGACTAGGAAATTCTGTTGAATTCCCTGTCTCAACTGTCGGACCTCTCGAAGCTCCCATTGACTGTGATGATGCCATTGGGACCTGGCATTTTCATCTGCAAGTAGGCGTAGTGTGGTACTGCCATGAACCTAGCGAACGCGACACGTCCGAGGATGAAGTGGTACTGTGAGGGCCAGTCGACGACCTCAAAGTCGATGCGCTCGCGCCGAAAGTTCTTCAGCGTGCCGAAGTTGACGTCGAGGTTGATTTTTCCCACGAGATGTACACCTTTTGCTGGGACAATACCGTGGAATGTTGTGTTCGAGGCCTCTAGGCAAGTTAGGGGGATCCTCATTGCTCGGAAGGTACTCGGAAATATAAGGTTGATGCCGCTTCCGCCATCCATGAAGACGCGGCTCATGTCGAAGCCTCCGATTTGCGCCTCGAGTACGAGGGGGCAATGGCCTAGACGGGGTACTTGAGGCGGATGATCGGGATTGTCGAAGGTGATGCAGGACTCGCTTCCGATGAGGTACTGAGTGGTAGATGGTGGCGAGTGTGTGGCCAGTTGACTTGGCGAGTGATGGCCTTCTGCACCCGATTCGAGGGGCGTCCCTTTTGGATCATCATGGTACCCATCGCCCGTGGGTATGGTTCGCCTCCGTGGTGCTGGTCCGTCGCAGCTGCATTTGGGGGTGGTCCAGGTGGTGGTGGTGGAGCCTGGAGCCTCTCCGTAGCCTCTTTCGACTGCATTATGATTCATCCAAACCAATCCCTCATGTAGTTTGACGAACTCGTGGAAATCCTTGAGGAGGTGGCTAGACTTCTTCTTTCCGTCATGCTTGTCGATGTAGAAGTGCACCGTGCATGGCCTGGACAATTTGTCTTCAATGGATGTCGCGGGTGCCTCATCACGATTGCGGCGTTGCCACACTTGTGTAGTTTTCCCGGAGTCGTGTTATCCACCGCTGCGGTAACCGCTGTTGCGGTTATCATCGCGTCTGTCGGCGTAGCCAGCTGCCACCATGTTGACGTCGTCGCAATCATCGTAGATGCGAATGCGGCGTTTACTTCTGTGGTTGCGTCTGCGCTCGAGTTCCGTCTCCTCGTCGGAGTGAACGCGATTTTTCACCGAATCTTCTCCATCGGGCCACTGATTCGCGATTTCCATCAAGTGGTCGATGGTCTTGGGTTTTGAGCGGCCCAGATCTTCCCTGAGCTCTATGCGGCGGATGCCACCGTTGAATGCATCAATCGCGCGATCCTCTGAGATGTTCTCTGCGGAGTTCTTGATGATGGACCACCTTTGGATGTAGGAGCGTAGCGATTCGCCCGATCTTTGCTGGCAGCATCTCAGCTCTTCGATTGATGCAGGCCGCTTGTACGTGCCCTTGAAGTTGCGCACAAAGCTGTAAACCAGCTCATCCCAACTGTGAATGGATCCGCGTGGGAGGTTGTTGAGCCACGCTCGGGCGGCGCCTTGCAGCAGTAGCTGTAAGCATTTCATGGCCGTGCTTCGACTGCCGCCGTGGAGCCTGATGGAGGAGATGTGGTCCTCCAGCCAGATCTTCGGGTCCTATAGGCCGTCAAACTTCAGGTTCTTCGACGAGAGTTTGAACCCCTTGGGCATTCGCTTTTGCCTGATGGACCTGCTGAAGCATCTGGCGCCGCAGAGCTCCACATATTCCTCTTCTGAGTCAGTCGACCGGGAACGTCGCGCTCTTGATTTGTCGATCTTGCGATGCGTGAGTTCATCACGCGCATCATAGTCGCGGTCATGTCGCCATGAGCGGCGGCGTCGAGACAGGTCATGACTATCGTTGTTAGATGAGGGCGAGGAGTAGCGCTTTGCTAGTGTTTTGCCTTTTTCGGCTCTGGTGTTGGCTCCTTATCGAGAGCAGCCTCGATTAGTCCCAAGCCCGCGATCGTAGATCGATGCATGGCGGCTCGGGGATCTCCCGCTGGTGGCTGGTTGTTGAGGAGGTACATGGTGGCTGCTGTCATCGCGACCTGCGGTGTCTTGGGGACCACATTGCCACGTGTATCGACTGTCATAGAGCTGAAGTCGAGGACCTTTGCAGCTTCTATGCGTTCTTGCTCAGTGAGATAGGCCATCCGTGACCGCCTCTTGCTTGCGAGGTACTCGTTGCCCTTTGAGGAGGATCCTCCGTGAGAGGAGAGCCCAGCACGTCGAAGGCTCGACTCGTCCGCCGCCTTCTTACGCACTTCGAGCTGCGCGATTGTTTGCGCTTGGTGCTTAAATTCCTCCTTCAGGAGCCAATGGTAGCCCATCAGAAGTTCTTGCGAGGAACCGGGGGGTAAAGGTTTCCCCCGTAGGGGCTCACGGCAGTGAGCCCATTCAAGCTCATTGAGCCTGACCACGACACGTTTGCCGGTTTGCTCGTTGGTTATGGTTGGAGGTTCGACTGCCCCTCCATTGTTGACGGGGGTGTGATTGCCACCATTGCCACCGTTGCCGCCGTTGCCACCGTTCGGCGGGTCGGTTCCGTTGCCATGGTTGCCCGTGTTGTCGCGATTGGCGGAGGTGTCGCCCGCGTTGATGATGACGCACATGAAGTGATTAGGGAAGCTGCTGCTCCCACAACTCTCATATCCGGAGCCGTAGGCTTCATCTTCAGTTGCCAAATCGCTCAGATCGGATTCGCGACTGCTGTTGCTGACCGTGTTCTCGGCTGCTGTCGGGGTGTTGAGCTTACTGAGAGTGCCGATCGATGGAGGGAACCATGATGCTGGGGTAATCGACAGCACTGTCGGTTGGTCAGGCATGCGAAGCGTGCCCATCTGACCAACTTGGAAGCGGAAGCTCCCGATCGCCAAGCTGATTCTGTCGCCCATAGACTCGAAAGCCGGGCGAGTGGCCGGCGTGTGGACGGTGAAGTCGAACACGCCGAAGAGCTGGCGAATCTCCGCTATTGCAAAGTTGTAGATAGCGTTTGATGGGGCCGAAGAAGCCGCAACATCAGCACTCCCAATTCCCACAGACGGCGCCAATTGACAAGGGTTTAACTCATCAATGCCCATTGTTATGGACTTGGGTTTTCGAGGAGAAGGGAGCGCTGGAGACATCTATCGGCTAGCAAACCAGCACACAGGGGACTCGAAGATTTACCCAGGTTCAAGCCTCGTAGAGGTCCCTACTCCTGCTTGTCTGCTCGTGGAATTATCAAAGGAATCGAAGATTACAATGGTGCGCAGATGTAATCTGGCGAGGGTTGTGGAAACTAGGGTTGGGTGTGTCCTTCTCGCCGCCCCTCCTAGCCTTTATATAGATAGGCTAGGTCTCGGGTAGCAGGTCGAGTCGGTTACAGGTTAGGGTTTTCCCTGTTGAACTTTCTATCTTTAGCTTCTTGTTCTTCAAGCAATCGAGAGTCCGTAGGCTACTCGAGTCCTCTCTTGGGCCTTGGCGACACCGTGGGCTTCCGCAGTATTCAAGCCGTATATAACAAACTCGAGTACCTGTAAGGTATAGCCATGTCAGTGGGCAATGGTTCATTAAAACGGCCATAAAACACGAAAATGATGAGTTTTGGGTCATATCTCTTAAACGTTTATCTAGACTTACAATTGTTGTGAATCGCCCTAGAGCCCCAAATCTATGGGCAATAGCTTATGAAAACGCCCATAAAACGCGAAAACGATGAGTTTTTCGTCATATCTCTCAAACTTGTATCAGGTTTCATGGTTGTTATAAATAGTCCTTAAACCGCAAAACTATGGGATTAGCTTATGAAAACAGCCATAAACAGCCATAAAATGCTAAAACAACGAGTTTCTGTCATAACATATACCGGGTCATATGGTTGTTGTAAATCTCTATAGAACCCCAAAACTATGGGCAATAGCTCATGACAACGGCCATAAAATGTGAAAACGATGAGTTTTTGGTGATAACACTCAAACATGTATCTAGTCTTTTGGTCATTGTAAATAGCCCTAGAACCCTAGAACTATGGGAATAGTTCATGAAAACAACCATAAGGCACGAAAACGACGAGCTTTTAGTCATATCTCTCAAATATTTATCGGGTCTTAGTGTCGTTGTAAATTTCCCTGGAACCACAAAAATTTGAACAATAGCTCATGAAAACGGCCATAAAACACGAAAACGATGAGTTTTTCGTCTTAACCCTCAAACATGTATAAGGGCTTACGATCATTGTAAATCGCTCTAGAACCCCAAAACTATGGGCAATAGTTCATTAAAATGGCCATAAAACACAAAAATGACAAGTTTTCTGTCATATCTCTCAAGCATTTACCAAGGCTTACAGTCGTTGCGAAACGACCTAGAGCCTCAAATTTGTGGGTAATAGCTTATGAAAACGGCAGTAAAACACGAAAATAATAGAGTTTGGGTAATAGAGTTTTTGGTAATACCCTCAAATTTGTGGGTAATAGAGTTTTTGGTCATATCTCTCGAACTTGAATCGGGTCTCGCGGTTGTTGTAAATATCCCTAAAACCCCAAAGCTATGGGCAATAGTTGATGAAAACAGCCAGAAATCACCAAAAGGACGAGATTTTGGTCATATGTCTCAAACTTATATTGGGTCTTACGAGCCATCAAAATCGCCTAGAACCCCAAAACTATGGGCAACAGCTCAGGAAAACGGCCATAAAGCGCTCAAATAACGAGTTTCTCTCATAACATATACTGGGTCTTATGGTCGTTGTAAATCTCTTTAGAACCCCCAAACCGTGGGCAATAACTCATGACAACGGCCATAAAACACGAAAAAGACAAGTTTTTGGTGATAGCTCTCAAACAGGTATCGAGTCCTACGGTCTTTGTAAATCACCGTACAACCCAAAAACTGTGGGAAATAGCTCATGAAAATGACCATAAAGCGCGAAAACAGCGAGTTTTTTGTCATATCTCAAAAACATTTATCGGGTCCTACGGTCGTTGTAATTTACCCTGGAACCCCAAAAATGTGAACAATAGCTCATGAAAACGGCCATAAAACATGAAAGCGACGAGTTTTTGGCATTAACCCTCAAACATGTATCGTGGCTTACGGTCATTGTAAAGTGCTTTGGAACCCCAAAACGGTGGGCGATGGTTCATTAAAATGGCCATAAAACACGAAAATGACGTGTTTTGGGTCATATCTCTCAAACGCTTACCCAGACTTACAATTGTTGTGAATCGCCCTGGAGCCCCAAATCTATGGGCTATAGCTTATGAAAACGCCCATAAAACGAGAAAACGACGAGTTTTTGGTCATATCTCTCAAACTTGTATCAGGTTTCATGGTCGTTATAAATAGTCCTAAAAACCGCAAATCTATGGACTAGCTTA
This sequence comes from Avena insularis, assembly GCA_023614405.1. NCBI lineage: Eukaryota > Viridiplantae > Streptophyta > Magnoliopsida > Poales > Poaceae > Avena > Avena insularis. The sequence goes on from CM042694.1 coordinate 105,802,068, forward strand.
TGAAAATAGCCATAAATCGTAAAAAGGACGAGATTTTTGTCATATGTCTCAACCTTGTATTGGGTCTTACGAGCCATGAAAATCGCCTGGAACCCAAAAACTATGGGCAATAGCTCATGAAAACGGCCATAAAATGCTAAAACAACGAGTTTGTCATAACATATACTGGGTCATATGGTTGTTGTAAATCTCTATAGAACCCCAAAACTATGGGCAATAGGTCATGACAACGGCTATAAAATGTGAAAACGACGAGTTTTTGGTGATAACACTCAAACATGTATCTTGTCTTACGGTCATAGTAAATCGCCTTAGAACCCTAGAACTGTGGGAAATAGTTCATGAAAACGACCATAAAGCACGAAAACGACGAGCTTTTAGTCTTATCTCTCAAACATTTATCGGGTCTTAGTGTCGTTGTAAATTTCCCTGGAACCACAAAAATTTGAACAATAGCTCATGAAAACGGCCATAAAACACGAAAGCGACGAGTTTTTCGTCTTAACCCTCAAACATGTATAAGGGCTTACGATCATTGTAAATCGCTCTAGAACCCCAAAACTATGGGCAATAGTTCATTAAAATGGCCATAAAACACGAAAATGATAAGTTTTGTGTCATATCTCTCAAGCATTTACCAAGTCTTACGGTCGTTGCGAAACGACCTAGAGCCTCAAATCTGTGGGTAATATCTTATGAAAACGGCCATAAAACAAGAAAATGACTAGTTTTCGGTCATATCTCTCAAACTTGAATCGGGTCTCGCGGTTGTTGTAAATAGCCCTAAAACCCCAAAACTATGGGCAATAGCTTATGAAAACGGCCAGAAATCACAAAAAGGATGAGATTTTGGTCATATGTCTCAAAGTTATATTGGGTCATACGAGCCATGAAAATCGCCTAGAACCCCAAAACTATGGGCAATAGCTCAGGAAAACGGCCATAAAGTGCTAAAATAACGAGTTTCTCAAATAACATATACCGGGTCTTATGGTCGTTGTAAATCTCTTTAGAACCCCCAAACCGTGGGCAATAACTCATGACAACGGCCATAAAACGCGAAAACGAAAAGTTTTTGGTGATAGCTCTCAAACATGTATCGAGTCCTACGGTCTTTGTAAATCACCGTACAACCCAAAAACTGTGGGAAATAGCTCATGAAAATGATCATAAAGCGCGAAAACAACGAGTTTTTTGTCATATCTCAAAAACATTTATCGGGTCCTACGGTCGTTGTAATTTACCCTGGAACCCCAAAAATGTGAACAATAGCTCATGAAAACGGCCATAAAACATGAAAGCGACGAGTTTTTGGCATTAACCCTCAAACATGTATCGTGGCTTACGGTCATTGTAAAGTGCTCTGGAACCCCAAAACGGTGGGCGATGGTTCATTAAAATGGCCATAAAACACAAAAATGACGAGTTTTGGGTCATATCTCTCAAACGCTTACCCAGACTTACAATTGTTGTGAATCGCCCTGGAGCCCCAAATCTATGGGTTATAGCGTATGAAAACGCCCATAAAACGAGAAAACGACGAGTTTTTGGTCATATCTCTCAAACTTGTATCAGGTTTCATGGTCGTTATAAATAGTCCTAAAACCGCAAATCTATGGACTAGCTTATGAAAATAGCCATAAATCGCAAAAAGGACGAGATTTTGGTCATATGTCTCAATCTTGTATTGGGTCTTACGAGCCATGAAAATCGCCTGGAACCCAAAAACTATGGGCAATAGCTCATGAAAACGGCCATAAAATGCTAAAACAACGAGTTTCTGTCATAACATATACCGGGTCATATGGTTGTTGTAAATCTCTATAGTACCCCAAAACTATGGGCAATAGCTCATGACAACGGCTATAAAATGTGAAAACGACGAGTTTTTGGTAATAACACTCAAACATGTATCTAGTCTTACGGTCATAGTAAATCGCCCTAGAACCCCAGAACTGTGGGAAATAGTTCATGAAAACGACCATAAAGCACGAAAACGACGAGCTTTTAGTCATATCTCTCAAAAATTTATCGGGTCTTAGTGTCGTTGTAAATTGCCCTGGAACCACAAAAATTTGAACAATAGCTCATGAAAACGGCCATAAAACACGAAAACGATGAGTTTTTGGTCTTAACCCTCAAACATGTATAAGGGCTTACGATCATTGTAAATCGCTCTAGAACCCCAAAACTATGGGCAACAGTTCATTAAAATGGCCATAAAACACGAAAATGACGAGTTTTGTGTCATATCTCTTAAACATTTACCAAGGCTTATGGTCGTTGCGAAACGACCTAGAGCCTCAAATTTGTGGCTAATAGCTTATGAAAACGGCCATAAAACACGAAAATAACGAGTTTTTGGTCATATCTCTCGAACTTGAATCGGGTCTCGCGGTTGTTGTAAATATCCCTAAAACCCCAAAACTATGGGCAATAGCAGATGAAAACGGCCAGAAATCACAAAAAGGACGAGATTTTTGTCATATGTCTCAAACTTATATTGGGTCTTACGAGCCATCAAAATCGCCTAGAACCCCAAAACTATGGGCAACAGCTCAGGAAAACGGCCATAAAGCGCTAAAATAACGAGTTTCTCTCATAACATATACCGGGTCTTATGGTCGTTGTAAATCTCTTTAGAACCCCCAAACCGTGGGCAATAACTCATGACGACGGCCATAAAACACGAAAACGACAAGTTTTTGGTGATAGCTCTCAAACAGGTATCGAGTCCTACGGTCTTTGTAAATCACCGTACAACCCAAAAACTGTGGGAAATAGCTCATGAAAATGACAATATAGCGCGAAAACAGCGAGTTTTTTGTCATATCTCAAAAACATTTATCGGGTCCTACGGTCGTTGTAATTTACCCTGGAACCCCAAAAATGTGAACAATAGCTCATGAAAACGGCCATAAAACATGAAAGCGACGAGTTTTTCGCATTAACCCTCAAACATGTATCGTGGCTTACGGTCATTGTAAAGTGCTCTGGAACCCCAAAACGGTAGGCGATGGTTCATTAAAATGGCCATAAAACACGAAAATGACGTGTTTTGGGTCATATCTCTCAAACGCTTACCCAGACTTACAATTGTTGTGAATCGCCCTGGAGCCCCAAATCTATGGGCTATAGCGTATGAAAACACCCATAAAACAAGAAAACGACGAGTTTTTGGTCATATCTCTCAAACTTGTATCAGGTTTCATGGTCGTTATAAATAGTCCTAAAACCACAAATCTATGGACTAGCTTATGAAAATAGCCATAAATCGCAAAAAGGACGAGATTTTGGTCATATGTCTCAAACTTGTATTGGGTCTTACGAGCCATGAAAATCGCCTGGAACCCAAAAACTATGGGCAATAGCTCATGAAAACGGCCATAAAATGCTAAAACAATGAGTTTCTGTCATAACATATACCGGGTCATATGGTTGTTGTAAATCTCTATAGAAACCCAAAACTATGGGCAATAGCTCATGACAACGGTTATAAAATGTGAAAACGACGAGTTTTTGGTGATAACACTCAAACATGTATCTAGTCTTACGGTCATAGTAAATCGCCTTAGAACCCCAGAACTGTGGGAAATAGTTCATGAAAACGACCATAAAGCACGAAAACGACGAGCTTTTAGTCATATCTCTCAAACATTTATCGGGTCTTAGTGTCGTTGTAAATTGCCCTGGAACCACAAAAATTTGAACAATAGCTCATGAAAACAGCCATAAAACACGAAAACGATGAGTTTTTGGTCTTAACCCTCAAACATGTATAAGGGCTTACGATCATTGTAGATCGCTCTAGAACCCCAAAACTATGGGCAATAGTTCATTAAAATGGCCATAAAACACGAAAATGACGAGTTTTGTGTCATATCTCTTAAACATTTACCAAGGCTTACGGTCGTTGCAAAACGACCTAGAGCCTCAAATTTGTGGCTAATAGCTTATGAAAACGGCCATAAAACACGAAAATGACGAGTTTTTGGTCATATCTCTCGAACTTGAATCGGGTCTCGCGGTTGTTGTAAATATCCCTAAAACCCCAAAACTATGGGTAATAGAAGATGAAAACAGCCAGAAATCACAAAAAGGACGAGATTTTTGTCATATGTCTCAAACTTATATTGGGTCTTACGACCCATGAAAATCGCCTAGAACCCCAAAACTATGGGCAACAGCTCAGGAAAATGGCCATAAAGTGCTAAAATAACGAGTTTCTCTCATAACATATACCGGGTCTTATGGTTGTTGTAAATCTCTTTAGAACCCCCAAACCGTGGGCAATAACTCATGACAACGGCCATAAAACGCGAAAACGACAAGTTTTTGGTGATAACTCTCAAACAGGTATCGAGTCCTACGGTCTTTGTAAATCACCGTACAACCCAAAAACTGTGGGAAATAGCTCATGAAAATGACCATAAAGCGCGAAAACAACGAGTTTTTTGTCATATCTCAAAAACATTTATCGGGTCCTACGGTCGTTGTAATTTACCCTGGAACCCCAAAAATGTGAACAATAGCTCATGAAAACGGCCATAAAACATGAAAGCGACGAGTTTTTGGCATTAACCCTCAAACATGTGTCGTGGTTTACGGTCATTGTAAAGTGCTCTAGAACCCCAAAACCGTGGGCAGTGGTTCATTAAAACGGCCATAAAACACGAAAATGACGAGTTTTGGGTCATATCTCTCAAACGTTTACCCAGACGTACAATTATTGTGAATCGTCCTGGAGCCCCAAATCTATGGGCTATAGCTTATGAAAACGCCCATAAAACGAGAAAACAACGAGTTTTTGGTCATATCTCTCAAACTTGTATCAGGTTTCATGGTCGTTATAAATAGTCCTAAAAACCGCAAATCTATGGTCTAGCTTATGAAAATAGACATAAATCGCAAAAAGGACGAGATTTTGTTCATATGTCTCAAACTTGTATTGGGTCTTACGAGCCATGAAAATCGCCTGGAACCCAAAAACTATGGGCAATAGCTCATGAAAACGGCCATAAAATGCTAAAACAACGAGGTTCTGTCATAACATATACCGGGTCATATGGTTGCTGTAAAGCTCTATAGAACCCAAAAACTATGGGCAATAGCTCATGACAACGGCTATAAAATGTGAAAACGACGAGTTGTTGGTGATAACACTCAAACATGTATCTAGTCTTACGGTCATAGTAAATCGCCCTAGAACCCCAGAACTGTGGGAAATAGTTCATGAAAACGACCATAAAGCACGAAAACGACGAGCTTTTAGTCATATCTCTCAAACATTTATCGGGTCTTAGGGTCGTTGTAAATTGCCCTGGAACCACAAAAATGTGAACAATAGCTCATGAAAACGGCCATAAAACACGAAAACGATGAGTTTTTGGTCTTAACCCTCAAACCTGTATAAGGGCTTACGATCATTGTAAATCGCTCTAGAACCCCAAAACTATGGGCAATAGTTCATTAAAATGGCCATAAAACACGAAAATGACGAGTTTTGTGTCATATCTCTTAAATATTTACCAAGGCTTACGGTCGTTGCGAAACGACCTAGAGCCTCAAATTTGTGGCTAATAGCTTATGAAAACGGCCATAAAACACGAAAATGACGAGTTTTTGGTCATATCTCTCGAACTTGAATCGGGTCTCGCGGTTGTTGTAAATATCCCTAAAACCCCAAAACTATGGGCAATAGCAGATGAAAACGGCCAGAAATCACAAAAAGGACGAGATTTTTGTCATATGTCTCAAACTTATATTGGGTCTTACGACCCATGAAAATCGCCTAGAACCCCAAAACTATGGGCAAATGACCAGAAAACGGCCATAAAGTGCTAAAATAACGAGTTTCTCTCATAACATATACCGGGTCTTATGGTCGTTGTAAATCTCTTTAGAACCCCCAAACCGTGGGCAATAACTCATGACAACGGCCATAAAACGCGAAAACGACAAGTTTTTGGTGATAGCTCTCAAACAGGTATCGAGTCCTACGGTCTTTGTAAATCACCGTACAACCCAAAAACTGTGGGAAATAGCTCATGAAAATGACCATAAAGCGCGAAAACAACGAGTTTTTTTGTCATATCTCAAAAACATTTATCGGGTCCTATGGTCGTTGTAATTTACCCTGGAACCCCAAAAATGTGAACAATAGCTCATGAAAACTGCCATAAAACATGAAAGCGACGAGTTTTTGGCATTAACCCTCAAACATGTATCGTGGCTTACGGTCATTGTAAAGTTCTCTGGAACCCCCAAAACGGTGGGCAGTGGTTCATTAAAACGGCCATAAAACACGAAAATGACGAGTTTTGGGTCACATCTTTCAAACGTTTACCTAGACGTACAATTATTGTGAATCGTCCTGGAGCCCCAAATCTATGGGCTATAGCTTATGAAAACGCCCATAAAACGAGAAAACGACGAGTTTTTGGTCATATCTCTCAAACTTGTATCAGGTTTCATGGTCGTTATAAATAGTCCTAAAAACCGCAAATCTATGGTCTAGCTTATGAAAATAGACATAAATCGCAAAAAGGACGAGATTTTGTTCATATGTCTCAAACTTGTATTGGGTCTTACGAGCCATGAAAATCGCCTGGAACCCAAAAACTATGGGCAATAGCTCATGACAATGGCTATAAAATGTGAAAATGACGAGTTGTTGGTGATAACACTCAAACATGTATCTAGTCTTACGGTCATAGTAAATCGCCCTAGAACCCCAGAACTGTGGGAAATAGTTCATGAAAACGACCATAAAGCACGAAAACGATGAGCTTTTAGTCATATCTCTCAAACATTTATCGGGTATTGGTGTCATTGTCAATTGCCCTGGAACCACAAAAATTTGAACAATAGCTCATGAAAACGGCCATAAAACACGAAAACGATGAGTTTTTGGTCTTAACCCTCAAACATGTATAAGGGCTTACGATCATTGTAAATCACTCTGAACCCCAAAACTATGGGCAATAGTTCATTAAAATGGACATAAAACACGAAAATGACGAGTTTTGTGTCATATCTCTCAAACATTTACCAAGGCTTACGGTCGTTGCGAAACGACCTAGAGCCTCAAATTTGTGGGTAATAGCTTATGAAAACGGCCATAAAACACGAAAATGACGAGTTTTTGGTCATATCTCTCGAACTTGAATCGGGTCTCGTGGTTGTTGTAAATAGCCCTAAAACCCCAAAACTATGGGCAATAGCTTATGAAAATGGCCAGAAATCACAAAAAGGACGAGATTTTGGTCATATGTCTCAAACTTATATTGGGTCTTACGAGCCATGAAAATCGCCTAGAACCCCAAAACTATGGGCAATAGCTCAGGAAAACGGCCATTAAGGGCTAAAATAACGAGTTTCTCTAATAACATATACCGGGTCTTATGGTCGTTGTAAATTTCTTTAGAACCCTAAAACCGTGGGCAATAACTCATGACAATGGCCATAAAACGCGAAAACGACAAGTTTTTGGTGATACTCTCAAGCATGTATCGAGTCCAACGATCGTTGTAAATCGCCGTAGAACCCAAAAACTGTGGGAAATAGGTCATGAAAACGACCATAAAGCACGAAAACGGCGAGTTTTTTATCATATCTCAAAAACATTTATCGGGTTCTTACGGTCGTTGTAAATTGCCCTGGAACCCCAAAAATGAGAACAATAGCTCATGAAAACGGCCATAAAACAAGAAAGCGACGAGTTTTTGGTCTGAACCATCAAACATGTTTCATGGCTTACAGTCATTGTAAAGTGCTCTGGAACCCCAAAACGGTGGGCAATGGTTCATTAAAACTGCCATAAAACACGAAAATGACGAGTTTTGGGTCATTCTCTCCAACGTTTACCCAGACTTACAATTGTTGTGAATCGCCCTAGAGTCCCAAATCTATGGGCAATAGATTATGTAAACGGCCATATAACGTGAAAACGACGAGTTTTTCGTCATATCTCTCAAACTTGTATCAGGTTTCATGGTCGTTATAGATAGTCCTAAAACCGCAAAACTATGGCACTAGCTTATGAAAACAGCCATAAATCGCAAAAAGGACGAGATTTTGGTCATATATCACTAGTGGAAAACGGGCCTCAGGTCCCGCCCCATAAGGGCCTTTAGTCCCGGTCCTGGTAACTGGGACTGGAGGGGCGGGACTAAAGGCCCACCCATTAGTCCCGACCCTCTTACTAGCCAGGACCAATGGGCATCCACGGGGCTGTCTCTGCGGGCGCTGGGTGCCCCCCCATTAGTCCCGGTTCATATTACGAACCGGGACAAATGGTTCTCTGCCGCGGCAGAGAATTCAATTTGTATCCTTTTTTTTCATTTCAAAATAGTTTTCTATGCTACCACATACCGTACATGTTCGTGCATACATAAGATAACTTCTATTAAGATCGAGCATACAAATATATACATTATAGTTACACATGGAGATAACAATTATCGGGACTAGAGCCCGTCTATTCAATTACACGGTCGGGGATCATCCGCGCCTATTCACACTAAATTCTCCGGCGTCGTCTATCATCTCGTTCATCAAGAATCCTGCCTGTTCTTCAGCAAGTGCTACTACGCGTTGCTGTGGTAGGAGTTGATCCCGCATTTTCTCGAACTATATAAGAAAGGAGATCAATATGAATATCAATCATGATAACAAAAAGTGACGGTAATAAAAATAATGTTATGAATGTATTGCTTACATCGACTCTATAATCATTCAGCTCACTGGTAACGTACGAATGAACTCACAAACGTAGAATCCACATAGATTCGTCTTCAGTGGCTGCCTCGTGCACTTTACGAGAATAGAATTCAATCAAAATAATAATCCAGCATCATAATTGTATTAAAACTAGAAGTAAAGAGATGTGCGTACTACTTACCGAGACCGGCTTAAACTTCAGCTTCTCACTAAAGTCACCCGTAACCGGATTCTTGAACAGGTTCCAAACCCTACCCGGTAAACAAAATGAATGAGTTATTTATTACGTGATATCTCAGGAAATCAACGAAAGAGACCGATGTAGCGCGAAAATTACCTCTAGAGCATCTCCTGCATGTCCCTAAATATTTCCAGGGGTCTCTTTCATGGGTCCATGACTTCAACTCTTCCCTTACCAAGTTGAATGTCCATGAGAATCCAGTGGAAACTATACACATTTATATATACATCAGTAAGTCATCAATTACACTTAACATCGAGTAAGCAAAAGAGAATGTGTACAATAGAGTAAGACCCTCACGTGAAATTGTAAGGAAACAGTATGTGTTCACATAAATTTTGCTCCGTTAGAAACCTTAGAAGGTTTTGCTGTATGTCCTCGGGTTTATCCTTTAGCATCTAACAATGTATTTTATCTGGGTCAATGAACCCAATACTGAAGATTGACCTTCTTTTACATTCCAGGATCTTCATTCTGCATAATAATAGAGTACAAAAGGATATAATTAGGATACTTACATGCAATGAACTGAAAAACTGAAAAAATGAACAACTTATATATAGACAATGAATTCAACAACTTATAGACAATAGCAACACATGAGACTTTTATCGAGGGCGTCGAAAATGTATAACTGGAAGAGTTATGGAAACTCAACATGGACCTCTTCTTCTCGAAAGTAGTAGTCATGTGGGACTTTCACCACGATCATTATTCTCTCCTCCTTTACGGCTTTCAAGTACCATTTATGTAAACTCCGCATTTGTGTTGGCAGTTGTTGGAACTGCTCAAAGCTGACCAGAGGCTTCCCAGGGACATATGTAGGGACTACCTGAGCCTTGGGTAACTTATCGTCCTGGGAACCTAGCAATTCCTCAACAGTCACATTCATAGAGGATGCAAGCTTCGCAACTTCTTCTATATTCTGCTGGGGAATGTCATGGGATACCACCTTGAGGGGTGGGGTCGATTTTCTGGCCTGTTCCCTGAGCTGGGGGACGTCCTTTCTTTTCCCGGTTGCACTTTGACTTGATGATTTGCTCCCGCTTGCACTTCTACTTGATTTGATCTTCTTCACTTCCTGCTGAAGTGTGCGTCGATAGTCATCTGGCTTATGGTGCAAGTCATATTGCGATTTTGTGTTTAGAAAAGAAAGTGCATACGCTTTTTGCTTCTCGATGTATATCGGGGCAGGCTCGGGTTTCTTCTTTTGAAGCTGTGCAACACAATCGGCCTTTACGATCATGTCGGTTTCCTCGTCAGTACGATCGTCAGGTCTGATAGGAAGATTCTTATGAGGTATTCTTGGGAGGGGCGACATTTGTCGTTTTGGGCTCCTGCGTCATTTAGTACTAATCGGAGGCTGCGGCGGAGATCGAGATGGATTCTGGCTGTGGTGGTCGTAGTCATGGGGTGGGCTTCTTGGAGGTGATGGAGGTGAAGGTGACATGCGACCACTCGGAGGCGGTGTTGGCTTTGGCGTCCAGCCTAGAAGCTTGATGTTGTTCTTGTCCCATAGAATGATACCACCCAGTACTTCTCCGATTGTCCTCTCACCTTTAGGTCCAGGGATGTCAAGCTCCATTGAGTCCCACCCCATTGCGATTTCATCCACACCAACTTTAGCATAGCCAGCTGGAATCTCACGGCCATGCGGCGTCGCCCATGTGGACAAGGTAAAGCACATCCGACCGCCACCTTGATGGATAGGTTCTTCACCTTCTGATGGACCTCACAAGATGCCTGCTCCTTGATTCCATCCACGGGGTAGCTAGGACTGCCATCTACCATACGTGCATCGTCAGAAGGGACCTCCGATTCAGCCATGCTGCTTCTCCACTGAGATGGGACGACGGTAATATCGAGTACAGGATCTTGCAGGCGTGCTGCTCCTCGAAGTTCGTCAATCTGTTGCTGATGCATTCGAAGTGTTCCTAGCAACTCGGTGAACCTGTCTCCCTCCTCCTCCTGCCATCGCCTCTTTGCTCTCTCTCGGCTCCTATAAGTATCTCTGTCTTTGGGAAACCCCATATCCCACGTATAACTAGGGCCAAGGCCTCGTACACGTCCTCCGTGTTCGTCATTCCCGAGGACCTTTGTCAGCAAGTCTTTCTCTCTATCGAGACGGCACTTTGTTGTCCCTGCTTTAATCTCCTTCACCACCTTCTGCCATGTATACTGGGGTATCCTAATCCCTTCACTGCAAATAAGGTCCCCTGTAATTTCGTCATACTCACTCCCATGCCCAAGGAACCAATTCCTTGCCCTCAGATCCCATTCTCCACGTATTGGTTCTGGAGTGATCCCTTTAGCAAGCAGCTCATTCTCTTTAGCATCCCACTTTGGCATGGCAGCCACGTAGCCCCCTGGACCTAGGTGATGGTGATATTTCTTCATCGCGGCATTTTTCTTGTTTTTTTCCGACATTACCATAGCAGGTTGTGACTCCTTGTACTTCACAAATGCATCCCGCTTAACCTTTGCTTCGTTAGATAGCATTCAAATTTAGGAGTCTTCTTCGTCTTCTGATACTTTTGCCATAATGCTTTCTTCCAGTTCTTGAATAGTTCGGCCATCTTCGTAAGAGTCCGCTGCTTGACTTTCTTCCTCAATGTAGTTGTGTCGGCATCATCCTCACATTCTGGCTGGGTGAAATGTGTCATGAGGTCATTCGAAAGACCCTCTTTGCACCTGTCGGCGACATACTCACCCTCTTTCGCCCCTTTGGTCTAATTCCACTCTCGAACGGTGATCGGGATGCGATCCCTAACCATAACTCCGCATTGTTGTTTAAATACAGTTTTAGGCTTTTCGTGTTCCACCGGTTCACCCCGTGGTGATACCCGCGTAATTGTATAACGCGTAGATGCATCCAACTTTTTGGCCGGGCCTCGTTTGGAATATTTTTTGCTCGATGTGGAGGCCTAAGACAAGAAACATTCGTTAATTTATATATATACAACTCAGTTAATGCATCTACTGATCACTAGACTTCATATATATACCTCGCCGTCGGCTTCTCCACCATCGGAGCCGTCGGCTTCTACTTGATCATTTCGGCCGACCTCCTCTCCCTCACCGGAGGGGTTCAGGTAAATCGACAGAGATTCGGGTGGATCAACATGGGGGGTGTCATTGATCATATCCTCGAGAATTTCTTCCTGTGCTAGGTCTCTCTGGATTGGATCCATAGTTTTCTACAAAATGAACACAATAACATTTTTCATTCAATATTGCTGCATAAAATAATACTAAACAATATATGAACACGCAATTTGCTACAATAATACTAAACAATAGCAAAATTCTAGTGATGCCCTAACCCTAAGTCCGGGGGGCCGCGAGTACTACCACATTAACCCTAAGTCCGGGGGCCCGCAAGCACTACCACCCTAACCCTAAGTCCGGTGGCCCGCGAGCACCACCACCCTAACCCTATGTCCGGCTGCTCGCGAGCACTACCACCCTAACCCTAACTCCGGTGGCCCGTGAGCACCACCACCCTAACCCTAAGTCCGGCTGCCCGTGAGCACTACCACCCTAACCCTATGTCCGGGGGCCGCGAGCACTACCACATTAACGCTAAGTCCGGGGGCCCGCGAGCACCACCACCCTAACCCTACGTCCGGCTGCCCGCGAGCACTACTACCCTAACCCTAAGTCCGGGGGCCTGCGAGCACTACAACCCTAACCCTAAGTCCGGTGGCCCGCGAGCACCACCACCCTAACCCTAAGTCCGGCTGCCCGCCAGCACTACCACCCTAACCCTAAGTCCGGCTGCCCGCGAGCATTACCACCCTAACCCTAAGTTCGGTGGCCCGTGAGAACCACCACCCTAACCCTAAGTCCGGCTGCCCGCGAGCAGTACCACCCTAACCCTAAGTCCGGGGGGCACCACTAACCTACCCTACCCTAAGTCCGGTGGCCATGAGCACCACCACCCTAACCCTAAGTCCGCTACCATGAGCACTACCACTAACCCTAAGTCCGGGCCCGCCCATAAGCACTACACCTAACCCTAAGTCCGTAAAGCGAGCACCACCACCCTAACCCTAATATACACTACTAATAATACTACAATTCTAATATACACTACTAATAATAATTCCTATATACACTACTAATACTACACTACTAATATACACTACTAATATACACTACTACTAATATACACTACTAATAATAATTCCTATATTACACTACTAAAAATTCCTAATATACACTACGACTAATATACACTACTAATAATAATTCCTATATACACTACTAATACTACACTACTAATATACACTACTAATATAAACTACTACTAATATACACTACTAATAATAATTCCTATATTACACTACTAATAATATTACAATTCTAAACAAAAAAAAGAGGAGCCGCTAGCGCTGGCTTGTTCATGGCAGCTCACGTGATCGCCACCAGCCGGCCTCCCTTGCAAGACGCCGCCACGCCAATCTACTGCTCGTCGGTATTACCTGGCCTACGGGGATGACGCGTCGGAGGGAGGCGGTGGTGCGTCGCTGAGATGGCGGCGGTATGGCAACATGCGACGGCCGCGTTTGCCGTCGTCATTCGTATGATTCCTGCAGTGAGTAGTGGATATGGTGGGGGAGTGAAGGGGCGCGCGTAATAAGGAGAAGGCCTTTAGTCCCGGTCCGTGTAACGCACCGGGTTATGCGTTACACGGACCAGGACTAAAGGCCTTCTCCTTATTACCCGATCCGTGTAATGCACCGGGACTAAAGGGTTTTTGGCACCGCCCAACGCGTGCTCCCCAACGCCACACCTTTAGTCCCGGTGTGTAGCACGCCCCGAGACTAAAGGTCCTTTTTTCAAATTTTTCACCTGTAGCGCTTTGTTAAAAAAATTCAATTAGCATATTTTTTAAACATTTGAATTTTATAGTTTTTGCATACTTATGAATTTGAGAAAAATTTCAACATGAAAAGTTCTTGAATTTGAATAAGTAATCCAAATCTATTTTCTGTTTTATAAAATAATTATTCTAACTAGTGAAACTAATAACCATTTTGCCATTTTCAATTTAAAAATGCATTAACTATTATATTTTGCATATTTTTGAATAAGTGATTCAAATCAATTTTCTGTTTTATAAAATAATTATTCTAACTAGTCAAACTATTATCCATTTTGCCATTTTCATGTGATTCCGACGCTCCGGTGGTCTTCCTCCGGCGAAACCCTAGACCGGGGCCCCCGGATCGTCTACCCACTTTATTTTTCCTGCCTGCTTTCTTCCGCCTTCTCTTCCGGATCGTAGCCCCTTTAGGGTTTAGGGTTTAGGGTTTAGCGTTTAGGGTTTTTTGTTTAGGGTTTAGGGTTTAGGGTTCCCTCCCCTGACTTCCCGCCATTTCTCACTATATATATGTAGGCTTGGTCGTTGCCATAGCACATCTAGACTCATATCTGCCGCCTCTCTCCACTCTATCCCATGGCTTCCACCATACCTCTAACCCCAGGGAGGCGGAGATGGAGTCTTTCACGGGCTAGCAGGAAAATATTTTCCGAGGCGGAACTTCTAAAGATGCCATAGGGCGTGTGTACCAAGGGCATCTTCGAGAAGTTCCACCACGGGAGATTTCCCAACCCTTTCCTCCATCCATGGGGATGAAACTCTCCATCGATGTTGGCTTGGTCATTGCCATAGCACATCTAGACTCATATCTGCTGCCTCTCTCCACTCTATCCCAAGGCTTCCACCATACCTCTAACCTCAGGGAGGCGGAGATGGAGTCTTTCACGAGCTAGCAGGAAAATATTTTCTGAGGCAGAACTTCCGAAGATGCCATAGGGCGTGTGCAGCAAGGGCATCTTCGAGAAGTTCCGCCATGGGAGATTTCCCAACCCTTTCCTCCATCCATGGGGATGAAACTCTCCATCCATGTTGGCTTGTTGAGTTGCTTGCCATGGCGTATCGATGCTACTTTTATAGGCACGGCGCCACTTCTACTTTGTCTTCTTCCTCCGACAGGGCGTCGTGCGCTAAATGCTTTATCTCATCGAGCAGTGCTTCTACCCACACGTCCTTATCCTACCGACAGCTTTAGTCCCGGTTTGAGCCCCTACCCGGTACTAAAGGATACCAACGCGTCCTTATCCCACCGACAGTTTTGTTAGATGACACAAAAACCACCTTTAGTCCCGGTTGCACCCACCAGCCGGTACTAAAGGTTAGCCACCCCCCAGATAAGGCCCTCCCAGATAAGGCCCCCCATCATTTGTCCCGGTTTGAGCCCCCACCCGGGATGAAAGTTTCCCGCGCCACTATGTTCCCGCGCTTTGCACCGGTTCCCACCTCTGTCTTCCCGCCATTTTTTCAGTATATATATGTACGCTTGGCCTCCAATTACATATCACATCTAGACTCATCATTCTCTTCCCATGGCTTCCATCATATCTCTAACCACCCGGGAGGCGGAGGCGCTTTGCGCCTCGAACTACCCCTGCCACTGGCTACCGTCCCACCGGTTGGATGTGGCGCCGAGGCGTCGTGCAGTCCCTCTGTCCCTCTAGGTGTGGAGCGCCGGATGGCCATCACGAACCACTACTACCTCGAGCTCACGCCAGAGCAGCGGAGGAATCCCAACTGGCATCCCGACTATTTTCCGACTTGGGAAGCCTTCTTCATCAATCAGCGTGAGAGGGCACTCGCCAGGCACGAGGAGGACGGCCCACCTCCTTTGAACTTCAACGAGGCCAACCGTTGGCTATGGTGGCACGGCCGGACTCTCCAGAGTGGCAAGGCCTACAACAGACCGACAATAACCCCCGCTTGCGGTACCCTCAAATCCAGCCCACGCGTGCCCAACCTTCAAGGTTCAACTACGGCGACCCGGCAATGACGACAAATGGCGACGGCACCAATGACTACGGCGACTACGGTATGCGCGACATACAGGGTGGCAGGAGCATGACTGAATCACTCCAACCATTAGGCATGTTTCTTAATTTTTAGTTGTGCGATGTATCTTAATTTTCAGTTGTGCTATGTATCCTTCGTGTTTGTGGGTTCCTTCTCTTGTGATGGTTACTTCTCTTTGTGTGATCACCTCCCGTGGCTCAGAACCCGGTCGTCAACGCCTAGTTTGATTGAGCAAGATGTATTACATGAAAGGGGACCTTTATGTCTCAAATAAAAGGTTTAATACATTACGTAGATTTATCTCTCAAACAAAATGTTTAATACATTATTACACATCACCAACATCTAGTGTTGTGGTTTTCTTCTGCACCATAGCCATGGAGAATCTTCAACATTTAACAGGATGCTTGGGTCAGTTTTCACTTTGAAGGGCGGAATTTCATGAAACTTATTGTAATGTTCTAACATGTCTGTCTTGTCATCCACTCCAACGATGTTTCTTTTCCCTGAAAGAACTATGTGGTGCTTTGGCCGATCATAATCTGTACTCTTTTGCTTATCTTTCCTTTTTCTCGGTTTGGTAGACATGTCCTTCACATAGAAAACCTGAGCCACATCGTTGGCTAGGACGAATGGTTCATCCATGTACGCAAGATTGTTGAGATCCAGTGTTGTCATGCCGTACTTTTGGTCTACATGTACCCTTCCCATTTTCTACTAGTGTATCTCAAACTTGTATTGGGTCTTACGAGCCATGAAAATCGCATGGAACCCAAAAACTATGGGCAATAGCTCATGAAAACGGCCATAAAATGCTAAAACAACGAGTTTCTGTCATAACATATACTGGGTCATATGGTTGTTGTAAATCTCTGTAGAACCCCAAAACTATGGGCAATAGCTCATGACAACAGCCATAAAATGTGAAAACGATGAGTTTTTGGTGATAACACTCAAACATGTATCTAGTCTTACGGTCATAGTAAATCGCCCTAGAACCCTAGAACTGTGGGAAATAGTTCATGAAAACGACCATAAAGCACGAAAACGACAAGCTTTTACTCATATCTCTCAAACATTTATCGGGTCTTAGTGTCGTTCTAAGTTCCCTTGGAACCACAAAAATTGGAAGAATAGCTCATGAAAACGGACATAAAACACAAAAACGGTGAGTTTTTGGTCTTAACCCTCAGACATGTATAAGGGCTTACGATCATTGTAAATCGCTCTAGAACCCCAAAACTATGGGCAATAGTTCATTAAAATGGCCATAAAACACGAAAATGACGAGTTTTGCGTCATATCTCTCAAACATTTACCAAGGCTTACGGTCGTGGTGAAATGACCTAGAGCCCCAAATCTGTGGGCAATAGCTTATGAAAACGGCCATAAAACACGAAAATGACGAGTTTTTGGTCATATCTCTCAAACTTGAATCGGGTCTCGTGGTTGTTGTAAATAGCCCTAAAACCCAAAACTATGGGCAATAGTTTATCAAAAACGGCCAGAAATCACAAAAAGGACGATATTTTGGTCATATGTCTCAAACTTATATTGGGTCTTACGAGCCATGAAAATCGCCTAGAACCCCAAAACTAAGGGCAATAGCTCAGGAAAACGGCCATAAAGCACTAAATCAATGAGATCCACTCCTAACATATACCGGGTCTTATGGTCGTTGTAAATCTCTTTTTTAAATGGCCATAGAACCCAAAAACTGCGGGAAATAGCTCATGAAAATGACCATAAAGCGCGAAAACGGCGAGTTTTTTGTCATATCTCAAAAACATTTATCGCGTCCTACGGTCATTGTAAATTGCCATGGAACCCTAAAAATGTGAACAATAGCTCATGAAAACGGCCATAACACACGAAAGCGACGAGTTGTTGGTCTTAACCTCAAACATGTATCATGGCTTACGGTCATTGTAAAGTGCTCTGGAACCCCAAAACGGTGGGCAATGGTTCATTAAAACAGCCATAAAACACGAAAATGACGAGTCTTGGGTCATATCTCTCAAACGTTTACCCAGACTTACAATTGTTGTGAATCGCCCTAGAGCCCCAAATCTGTGGGCAATAGCTTATGAAAACTCCCATAAAAAGCGAAAACGACGTGTTTTTGGTCATATCTCTCAAACTTGTATCGGGTTTCATGGTTGTTATAAATAGTCCTAAAACCGCAAATCTATGGGACAAGCTTATGAAAACAGCTATAAATCACAAAAAGGACAAGATTTTGGTCATATGTCTCAAACTTGTATTGGGTCTTACGAGCCATGAAAATTGCCTGGAACCCAAAAACTATGGGCAATAGATCATGAAAACGGCCATGAAATGCTAAAACAACGAGTTTCTGTCATAACATATACCGAGTCATATGGTTGTTGTAAATCTCAATAGAACCCCAAAACTATGGGAAATAGCTCATGACAACAACCATAAAATGTGAAAACGACGAGTTTTTGGTGATAACACTCAAACATGTACCTAGTCTTACGGTCGTTGTAAAACGCCCTAGAACCCCAAAACTATGGGAAATAGTTCATGAAAACGACCATAAAGCACGGAAACTGCGAGCTTTTAGTCATCTCTCTCTAACATTTATCGGTTCTTAGTGTCGTTGTAAATTTCCCTGGAACCACAAAAATTTGAACAATAGCTCATGAAAACGGCCAAAAAACACGAAAGTGACGATATTTTGGTTTTAACCCTCAAACATGTATACGGGCTTTCGATCATTGTAAATCGCTCTAGAACCCCAAAACTATGGGCAATAGTTCCTTCAAATGGCCATAAAACACGAAAATGACAAGATTTGTGTCATATCTCTCAAACATTTACCAAGGCTTTCGGTCGTTGCGAAACGACCTAGAGCCCCAAATCCGTGGGAAATAGCTTATGAAAACGGCCATAAAACACGAAAATGACGAGTTTTTGGTCATATCTCTCAAACGTGAATCGGGTCTCGTGGTTGTTGTAAATAACCCTAAAACCCCAAAACTATGGGAAATAGCCTATGAAAATAGCCAGAAATCACGAAAAGGACGATATTTTGGTCATATCTCTCAAACTTATATTGGGTCTTACGAGCCATGAAAATCGCCTAGAACCCCAAAACTATGAGCAATAGCTCAGGAAAACGGCCATAAAGCGCTAAAATAACAAGTTTCTCTCATAACATATACAGGGTCTTATGGTCGTTGTAAATCTCTTTAGAACCCCCAAACCATGGGTAATAACTCATGACAACGGCCATAAAATGCGAAAACGACAAGTTTTTGGTGATAGCTCTCAAACATGTATCGAGTCCTACGGTCGTTGTCTATCGCCGTAGAACCCAAAAACTATGGGAAATAGCTCATGAAAACAACTATAAAGCGCGAAAACGGCTAGTTTTTTGTCATCTCTCAAAACATTTGTAAGGTCTTATGGTCGTTGTAAATTGCCCTGGAACCCCAAAAATGTGAACAATAGCTCATGAAAACGGCCATAAAAGATGAAAGCGACGAGTTTTTGGTCTTATCCCTCAAACACGTATCATGGCTTACGGTCATTGTAAAGTGCTCTGGAACCCCAAAATGGTGGGCAATGGTTCACTAAAACGGCCATAAAACACGAAAATGACGAGTTTTGGGTCATATCTCTCAAACGTTTACCCATACTTACAATTGTTGTGAATCGCCCTAGAGCCCCAAATCTGTGGGCAATAGCTTATGAAAACGCCCATAACACGCGAAAACGATGAGTTTTTGGTCATATATCTCAAACTTGTATCGGGTTTCATGGTCATTATAAATAGTCCTAAATCCGCAAAACTATGGGAATAGCTTAAAGGACGAGATATTGGTCATATGTCTCAAACTTGTATATGGCCTTACGAGCCATGAAAATCGCCTGGAACCCCAAAACTATGGGCAATAGCTCATGAAAACGGCCATAAAATGCTAAAACAATGAGTTTCTGTCATAACATATACCGGGTCATATGGTTGTTGTAAATCTCTATAGAACCCCAAAACTGTGGGATATAGTTCATGACAACAGCCATAAAACGTGAAAACGACGAGTTTTGGTGATAACTCTCAAACATGTATCTAGTCTTACGGTCATTGTAAATCGCCCTAGAACCCCAAAACTGTGGGAAAAAGTTTATGAAAACGACCATAAAGAACGAAAACGACGAGCTTTTAGTCATATCTCTCAAACATTTATCGGGTCTTAGTGTCGTTGTAAATTGCCATGGAACCACAAAAATTTGAACAATAGCTCATGAAAACGTCCATAAAACACGAAAGCGGCGAGTTTTTGGTCTTAACCCTCAAACATGTATAAGGGCTTACGATCATTGTAAATCGCTCTAGAACCCCAAAAGTATGGGCAATAGTTCATTAAAATGGCCATCAAACACGAAAATGACGAGTTTTGTGTCATATCCCTCAAACATTTACCAAGGCTTACTGTCGTTGCAAAACGACCTACAGCCCCAAATGTGTGGGCAATAGCTTATGAAAACAGCCATAAAACACGAAAATGACGAGTTTTTGGTCATATCTCTCAAAATTGAATTAGGTCTCGCGGTTGTCGTAAATAACCCTAATACCCCAAAACTATGGGCAATAGCTTATGAAAACGGCCAGAAATCACAAAAAGGACGATATTTTGGTCATATATCTCAAACTTATAATGGGTCTTACGAGCCATCAAAATCGCCTAGAACCCCAAAACTATGGGCAATAGCTCAGGAAAACGACCATAAAGCGCTAAAATAATGAGTTTCTCTCACAACATGTATCGAGTCCTATGGTCGTTGTAAATCATCGTAGAACCCAAAAATTGTGGGAAATAGCTCATGAAAATGACCATAAAGCACGAAAACGGCGAGTTTTTTGTCTTATCTCAAAAACATTTATCGGGTCTTATGGTCGTTGTAAATTGCCCTGGAACCCCAAAAATGTGAACAATAGCTCAAGAAAACGGCCATAAACCACGAAAGCGACGAGTTTTTGGTTTTAACCCTCAAACATGTATCATCGCTTACGGTCATTGTAAAGTGCTCTAGAACCCCAAAACGGTGGGCAATGCTTCATTAAAACGGCCATAAAACACGAAAATGACGAGTTTTTGGTCATACCTCTCAAACTTGTATCGGGTTTCATGGTCATTATAAATAGTCCTAAAACCGCAGAAACTATGGGACTAGCTTATGAAAACAGCCATAAATTGCAAAAAGGACGAGATTTTGGTCATGTGTCTCAAACTTGTATTGGGTCTTACGAGCCATGAAAAACGCCTGGAACCCAAAACCTATGGGCAATAGCTCATGAAAATGGCCATAAAATGCTAAAATAACGAGTTTCTGTCATAACATATACCAGGTCATATGGTTGTTGTAAATCTCTATAGAACCCCAAAACTGTGGGCAATAGCTCATGACAACGGCCATAAAATGTGAAAACGACGAGTTTTTGGTGATAACACTCAAACATGTATCTAGTCTTACGGTCATTGTAAATCGCCCTAGAACCCCAAAACTGTGGGAAAAAGTTAATGAAAACGACCATAAAGCACGAAAACGACGAGCTTTTAGTCATATCTCTCAAACATTTATTGGGTCTTAGTGTCGTTGTAAATTGCCCGGGAACCACAAAAATTTGAACAATAGCTCATGAAAACGGCCATAAAACACGAAAGCGACCAGTTTTTGGTCTTAACCCTCAAACATGTATAAGGGCTTACGATCATTGTAAATCGCTCTAGAGCCCCCAAACTATGGGCAATAGTTCATTAAAATGGCCATAAAACACGAAAATGACGACTTTTGTGTCATATGTCTCAAACATTTACCAAGGCTTACGGTCGTTGCGAAACGACCTAGAGCCCCAAATCTATGGGCAATAGCTTATGAAAACGGCCATAAAACACGAAAATGACGAGCTTTTTGTCATATCTCTCAAACTTGAATCAGGTCTCACGGTTGTTGTAAATAGCCCTAAAACTCCAAAACTATGGGCAATAGCTTATGAAAACGGCCCGAAATCACAAAAAGGACGATATTTTGGTCATATGTCTCAATCTTATATTGGGTCTTACGAGCCATGAAAATCGCCTAGAACCCCAAAACTATTGGCAATAGCTCAGGAAAACAGCCATAAAGCGCTAAAATAATGAGTCTCTCTCATAACATATACAGGGTCTTATGGTCGTTGTAAATCTCTTTAGAACCCCCAAACCATGGGTAATAACTCATGACAACGGCCATAAAATGCGAAAACGATAAGTTTTTGGTGATAGCTCTCAAACATGTATCGAGTCCTACGGTCGTTGTAAATCGCCGTAGAACCCAAAAACTATGGGAAATAGCTCATGAAAACAACCATAAAGCACAAAAACGGCTAGTTTTTTGTCATATCTCAAAACATTTTTCGGGTCTTATGGTCGTTGTAAATTGCCCTGGAACCCCAAAAATGTGAACAATAGCTCATGAAAACGGCCATAAAAGACGAAAGCGACGAGTTTTTGGTCTTATCCCTCAAACACGTATCATGGCTTACGGTCATTGTAAAGTGCTCTGGAACCCCAAAACGGTGGGCAATGGTTCATTAAAACGGCCATAAAACACGAAAATGACGAGTTTTGGGTCATATCTCTCAAACGTTTACCCATACTACAATTGTTGTGAATCGCCCTAGAGCCCCAAATCTGTGGGCAATAGCTTATGAAAACGCCCATAACACGCGAAAACGATGAGTTTTTGGTCATATCTCTCAAACTTGTATCGGGTTTCATGGTCGTTATAAATAGTCCTAAAACCGCAAAACTATGGGAATAGCTTAAAGGACGAGATATTGGTCATATGTCTCAAACTTGTATATGGTCTTACGAGCCATGAAAATCGCCTGGAACCCAAAAACTATGGGCAATAGCTCATGAAAACGGCCATAAAATGCTAAAATAATGAGTTTCTGTCATAACATATACCGGGTCATATGGTTGTTGTCAATCTCTATAGAACCCCAAAACTATGGGCAATAGGTCATGACAATGGCCATAAAACGTGAAAACGACGAGTTTTTCGTGATAACACTCAAACATGTATCTAGTCTTACGGTCATTGTAAATCTCCCTAGAATCCCAGAATTGTGGGAAATAGTTCATGAAAACAACCATAAAGAACGAAAACGACGAGCTTTTAGTCATATCTCTCAAACATTTATCGGGTCTTAGTGTCGTTGTAAATTGCCATGGAACCATAAAAATTTGAACAATAGCTCATGAAAACGGCCATAAAACACGAAAGCGACGAGTTTTTGGTCTTAACCCTCAAACATGTATAAGGGCTTACGATCATTGTAAATCGCTCTGGAACCCCAAAACTATGGGCAATAGTTCATTAAAATGGCCATAAAACACGAAAATGACGAGTTTTGTGTCATATCCCTCAAACATTTACCAAGGCTTACTGTCGTTGCAAAACGACCTAGAGCCCCAAATCTGTGAGCAATAGCTTATGAAAATGGCCATAAACACGAAAATGACGAGTTTTTGGTCATATCTCTCAAACTTGAATCGGGTCACGCTGTTGTCGTAAATAACCCTAAAACCCCAAAACTATGGGCAATAGCATATGAAAACGGCCAGAAATCACAAAAAGGACGATATTTTGGTCATATATCTCAAACTTATATTGGGTCTTACGAGCCATCAAAATTGCCTAGAACCCCAAAACTATGGGCAATAGCTCAGAAAACGACCATAAAGCGCTAAACTAATGAGTTTCTCTCATAACATGTATCGAGTCCTATGGTTGTTGTAAATCATCGTAGAACCCAAAAAATGTGGGAAATAGCTCATGAAAATGACCATAAAGCACGAAAACAGCGAGTTTTTTGTCATATCTCAAAAACATTTATCGGGTCTTACGGTCGTTGTAAATTGCCCGAGAACCCCAAAAATGTGAACAATAGCTCAAGAAAACGGCCATAAAACACGAAAGCGACGAGTTTTTGGTGTTAACCCTCAAACATGTATCATGGCTTACGGTCATTGTAAAGTGCTCTGGAACCCCAAAACATTGGGCAATGCTTCATTAAAACGGCCATAAAACACGAAAATGACGAGTTTTGGAAAATATCTATCAAATGTTTACCCAGACTTACAATTGTTGTGAATCGCCCTAGAGCCCCAAATCTAGGGGCAATAGCTTATGAAAACGCCCATAAAACGCGAAAACGACGAGTTTTTGGTCATATCTCTCAAACTTGTATCGGGTTTCATGGTCATTATAAATAGTCCTAAAACCGCAAAAACTATGGGACTAGCTTATGAAAATAGCCATAAATTGCAAAAAGGATGAGATTTTGGTCATATGTCTCAAACTTGTATTGGGTCTTACGAGCCATGAAAATCGCCTGGAACCCAAAAACTATGGGTAATAGCTCATGAAAACGGCCATAAAATGCTAAAACAGCGAGGTTCTGTCATAACATATACCAGGTCATATGGTTGCTGCAAAGCTCTATAGAACCCAAAAACTATGGGCAATAGCTCATGACAACGGCTATAAAATGTGAAAACGACGAGTTTTTGGTGATAACACTCAAACATGTATCTAGTCTTACGGTCATAGTAAATTGCCCTAGAACCCCAGAACTGTGGGAAATAGTTCATGAAAACGACCATAAAGCACGAAAGCGACGAGCTTTTAGTCATATCTCTCTAACATTTATCGGGTATTGGTGTCATTGTTAATTGCCCTAGAACCACAAAAATTTGAACAATAGCTCATGAAAACAGCCATAAAACACGAAAACGATGAGTTTTTGGTCTTAACCCTCAAACATGTATAAGGGCTTACGATCATTGTAAATCGCTCTAGAACCCCCAAACTATGGGCAATAGTTCATTAAAATGGCCATAAAACACGAAAATGACGAGTTTTGTGTCATATCTCTCAAACATTTACCAAGGCTTACGGTCGTTGCGAAACGACCTAGAGCCTCAAATTTGTGGGTAATAGCTTATGAAAATGGCCATAAAACACGAAAATGACGAGTTTTTGGTCATATCTCTCGAACTTGAATCCGGTCTCGCGGTTGTTGTAAATAGCCCTAAAACCCCAAAACTATGGGCAATAGCTTATGAAAACGGCTAGAAATCACAAAAAGGACGATATTTTGGTCATATGTCTCAAACTTATATTGGGTCTTACGAGCCATGAAAATCGCCTAGAACCCCAAAACTATGGGCAATAGCTCAAGAAAACAGCCATAAAGCGCTAAAATAACGAGTTCTCTCATAACATATACAAGGTCTTATGGTCGTTGTAAATCTCTTTAGAACCCCCAAACCATGGGTAATAACTCATGACAACGGCCATAAAATGCGAAAACGACAAGTTTTTGGTGATAGCTCTCAAACATGTATCGAGTCCTACGGTCGTTGTAAATCACCGTAGAAACCAAAAACTATGGGAAATAGCTCATGAAAACGAACATAAAGCGTTAAAACGGCTAGTTTTTTTGTCATATCTCAAAACATATATCGGGTCTTATGGCCGTTGTAAATTGCCCTGGAACCCCAAAAATGTGAACAATAGCTCATGAAAACGGCCATAAAAGATGAAAGCGACGAGTTTTTGGTCTTATCCCTCAAACACGTATCATGGCTTACGGTCATTGTAAAGTTCTCTGGAACCCCAAAACAGTGGGCAATGGTTCATTAAAACGGCCATAAAACACGAAAATGACGAGTTTTAGGTCATATCTCTTAAATGTTTACCCATACTTACAATTGTTGTGAATCGCCCTAAAGCCCCAAATCTGTGGGCAATAGCTTATGAAAACGCCCATAACACGCGAAAACGATGAGTTTTTGGTCATATCTCTCAAACTTGTTATTGGGGGGGATAACCTCGGGTAGGGTCACTCCGGGGTATAAGGGTCGAGTTAGCCGAGGGTCGGTAAGGTCAAAGCGGATACTGGCCGAGTCTCCTCAAGGCAGGCCAAATCACGGAGTAACCCGGACCAGGGGGTCATCTAACATTGTCTCATCCGACTCAAGGAGTGAGTCGGAGACACTTGTCTAGCTCATATGCAGGAATAGGTGTGGCCGGATCTACTGTGATCCGGATCCTCGTTTGGCTTCTAGGAGAAGGAAGGAATATCTTTGGTCAAAAAGAAGGCCCGGTGCATACTGGATGAGCGAATAAAGCAAGGGCAGGACCACCAGATCATGGCCGACAAGGGTGACGAATCTCACGTCGGCTGACGTAGGCGCCGCAGAGGCAACCTCGTTAAAGCAAGAGTGACACGGGGGAAAAGCATCCCTGTCGGGTTACTACTTTGGGAGGAGGCATATGCCTCCACGTATGCCCTAGGCCAGGACCAAACCACCTCTATATAAGGGGGGGTTGGGGTTCTTCTGATACATAGCAAGGAAAACGCTGGTAGATCTAGGGTTCTAGGGCTAGTTAGTAGGCAAGAGTAAGAGAGTTTCTTCTTCCTCCTCTTGTCCATACGGCTCGAGGAGCACTTGTAATCTGGGAGACTGAGCATCAATACAAGGCTTCTGTGTAGAGAATCACTCTACTATCCCTCCCTGGATTCCCCTAGCGCATATTAGTCCCCACCTTCAGCCTATCCATGGCATCTGCCGTGACACCACCTCGACAGTTGGCGCCCACCGTGGGGCTAGCGGCGCTAGCAGGGGTGAAGATCCGGACGGGAAATTTGATCGGGACCGGCGAACGCATCGTCTCCGGGCTCGTTCAGAGCTTCGGTGCGCTGGACTACGTCAGCGACAACGTTGGCTACTTCGGCACGCGCCCCCTTCCGCGCAACAGTGTCTTCGTCAAGCTCGGCGCGCATAGGGTCTATGTTGCCGTGGACGTGTCTTGTGTTCATCCGCGTCGCGTCGTAGATGCGGGGGAACCACTCCTCACCGTGGCTCATGGGTGCGACGCCGCTCCCCGGACCATGCAGATGTGATGATGACCGCGACAGGCGCGGGCGTGAGCAAGGATCCGACGCTAAACCCGGAGGTAACACCCAAGGCACCGAGGAAAGTTAGGGTCCTCCGGAGAGGCTGAGAACGTCTTTGAGGAAGCTATGGATAGCTTGGCTAACCCGGTGACAGCACTGGTAGATCCGGCTCAGGCACAGGCCGAGCTAGAGGAGACCCGGCGAAAGATACTGGAGGGCACAAAGAAAATAGCAGCGGCTCAGCAGTCGTTGAACATGACGCTGCACGAATATGCGAAAGCAAACAAGGTTGATGCAGTGAGGGTAAAAGGGAAAAATCTCATAAGCGAAATGAACAGAGAAGGTGGTGAGGGACCAGAAGGGTCGGAAAACTATCTGTCTATGGGTTTGCCGAAGTATAGTACCCCGGCGAAGAACCTCAGAGAAGCAGATGCCGCGGTGTCCGAGCTAGAGGGTCTAACGGGTGAAGCCCGCCAAAGACAGCAAGACCGGGTTAACGAGCTGGTTCGGATCGCGAACAGGCAGAATGAGGAGCTGTTGAGAGGTAACCCGGAAAGAGTTGGAGCTTCTAAGATCGTCCATTCGGTGATAGGTAACCCGGTGAAATCCGTTGGAGTCGCATCATCGCCTCATCGTGGCCCTAGAAGGGAAGAGGTAGTGACCTCGGCCAGACGGAACAAGCAGATCGTTCCGTATGACCCAACGCGTGCGGGAAAGGAAAAGGAGATGCGGAAAAACGATGATCGGCAAAGCATAAGCCAGGGTAACCATGACCAAGGCAATGCCGGTCAAGGGGATGCTGCCAACAGCAATGTCGGACAGCAAAACCCGGCAAGAGCGGGTCAACCGCAGCAGCGGAATGCACCAAGGCAAGAGCAAAGTGCCGGCCCTGGTATGCAACAGAGAGGAGCACAACGAGAGAAAGACCGATACAACGATGGAGACTCGGAGATGATGAATGCGGGATACGCAAGACCGGACTATCATGTAATAGGGTCGAGATTGGGAAACAGAGATTTGATGCCGGATGACGCAAGATTGAAACTGGATCGCCTGTATAGGTCGGAACAAATCGAATGTCAAGGTCCTCCGGGTCCAGCATGCTTTGGGCCCCGGATCATGAAGGAACCGCCAGTACCCAATTTCCAGTTACCTAGAGGCACGAAGACGTATGACGGCAGTACAAAGCCGGAGGATTGGCTGATAAACTACGCAACAGCTGTGAAAATTGCAACTGGCAACTTGAGATGGGCTGTACGATATGTACCCCAAATGTTGCAAGGTCTGGCTAGGGTGTGGCTGAACAATTTGCCACCCGGAAGCATCAATTGCTGGATAGATTTTGAAGAAATGTTTATCAACAACTTCTCAAGTACATACCAGAGACCGAATAGACCGCAGACCCTGGCAATGTGCAAGCAGAGATCTAACGAAACGGACCGTGAATTCTTGACCCGGTGGTGTACCGTGAGAAACTCATGTGAGGGAATCATAGAGTCACAGGCTATAGCATGGTTCGCACAAGGGTGTAGATATGGCAGCGAGTTGTGGATGAAATTGCAAAGGAAAATGCCAGTCACATTGGCAGAGATGATCCGGGTCGCGGATTCTTATGCTTTGGGAGATCCGACTAAACCCAGGATCGCGTCGAACGAGTCAAATGAGGAGTACTATCCGAGGGACGGATCCGGGTCATCCCGGAGGAACGATTACAGGGGAAAAAGGAGAGATGATAGACCGGACCATAGGTATTGTTCGCAACAAGTTGCGGCCATGAATCAAGATCAGCCCGGGGCAGGGAGCAACCAACGCCATAGAACGGGAGGGCAATGGACTCCTCGAAACGATGGCAAGAAAATGTGGACTCCGGAGCAGAAGAAGCAATGGCAAGAGAAGAAAGATCGTCCGAGGTATACCTACGAGTCAATTTTGGACCAGCCGTGCAAGTTTCACACGCCAAATCCGAACAGCCCGGCGGGTCACACGACGAGACAATGTGAGTGGATGTGCAAGATAGAACAAGGTGGTTTGGGGAATGCTCAAGCACCCCGGAATGATCAACCTCGGCAGGAGTTACCCCGGCAGCAATTGCTTTCCGGTGCAAACGCGCAACAACTGATGTTGCCTCCTCCTCCGCCGAGGTATGACAACAGTGAGAGAAGGGATGCAGTGCATCAGGTAGAAAACCAGCAACAACCGGATCAGAGGTATGCCGGAAATGAGGGAAGGAATGAGTATAGGGAACATCGCCAGAGCTATTGTGTGTTCACAACAGAGGAAACAGATAGGAAAAGCTTGTAGCACCGACATATGGAGGTTAACGCGGTTATGCCTGCAGTGACGAGGTATATGTCTTGGTCGGACCAGGAAATTACCTGGAGCGTCAAAGATCATCCCAAGCTTATGCCAAGTCCGGGCTCGTATGCACTGGTGTTAGATCCGACGTTCATTGGACCAAATATTAATGTGAGATTCTCCAAGGTACTGATCGACAATGGCAGTAGCATTAACATCATGTATGCGGATATGATGTGCAAGTTGGGCATCTCGGAGAACATGCTCCAGGCTACGAGAACAACTTTTCACGGTATCGTGCCTGGCACATCCTGCGAACCCATAGGCAAAGTCTGGGTCGACGTGTTATTCGGTACGAGGGATAACTGCGAACCGAAAATCTGGAGTTTGAAGTGGTAAACCTGGAGAGCGCGTATCATGCATTACTCGGGAGACCAGCACTGAGAAAATTCATGGCAAGTTGCCACATTGGTTATCTGAAGATGAAGTTGCCCGGGCCAAGTGGGGCAATTACTATCGCTGGGGACTTCCGACGTTCCATTGAGTGCACCTCAGCCGGGTCTAACCTAGCCGAGTCACTCGTAATTTCCCAAGAGAAAAGAAAAATCCAAGAGGTGGCGGCATTAGCTCAGTCCGTGCAGCAGTATATGCCGGCGTTAAGCAACCCGCATGGAAGCGTTTCATTTCAAGCCGCGAAGGACACCAAGAAGATCCCGGTGGATAACGTGTTTCCGGAGCATAGCGTGACGATTGGGGCCGGGTTAACTGACAAATAGGAAAGCGAGCTCGTCAACTTCCTCCGTGAGAATCGGGATATTTTTGCTTGGTCCACACAGGACTTGCAAGGTGTTCCGAGGGAGTTGGCCGAGCACTCTTTGAATGTAAGACCCGGAGCAAGGCCGGTGAAGCAGCCTCTCCGACGCTTCGCCGAGGATAAGAGAAAGGTCATTGGTGACGAGATAGCTCGGTTGCTAGTAGCAAGATTTATCATGGAAGTGCTATATCCGGATTGGCTCTCCAATCCGATGCTGGTAGAAAAGAAGAAGGATGATCCGAACGTGGCAGTGGTTTGGCGTATGTGTATCGATTACATGAATCTAAACAAGGCGTGTCCGAAAGACCCATTTCCACTGCCGAGGATAGATCGGGTCATCGACTCTACCGCAGGATGTGAACTGTTGTCATTTATTGACGCCTATTTTGGTTTCCACCAGATACCCCTGAACCCGGATGATCAAATAAAAACTGCCTTTATTACCCCGTACGGGGCTTATTGCTATCGCACTATGTCGTTTGGTTTACGAAACACAGGAGCAATGTACCAAAGGTGTATGCAAAAATGTTTGCACGATCAAATAGGTCAAAATGTGCAAGTTTACGTGGACGATGTGGTTATCAAGACCAAGGAAAGCGCAATGCTCCTTGACGACATAAGGCAAACATTCGCGAACTTGAGGAGATTCCGAATGAAGCTGAACCCGGAGAAATGTACCTTCGGTGTCCCGGCTGGGAAATTACTTGGATTTCTCGTCTCCAACCGAGGTATCGAGGTCAATCCAACTAAGATCCGAGCCATCGAACGAATGGAGCTGCCGAAGTGTCTCAATGACGTCCAGAAGTTCACTGGATGCCTGGCGTCGTTGAGTCGGTTTGTATGTCGGCTAGGGGAAAAGGCACTGCCACTCTACCAACTCATGAAAAAATCAGATAAATTCGTGTGGACGCCGCAGGCTGATGAAGCTTTTGCCCACTTGAAAAAGATGTTGGCCACTGCACCAGTGTTAGCTTCTCCGCTGTCGAAGGAGCCAATGTTGCTCTACATATCCGCAACCAACCGAGTTGTAAGTGAAGTGATTGTAGTGGAACGAGATGAAGAGGGTAAGTCAGTGCAGAGACCGGTGTATTACTTGAGCGAGGTATTGTCTGCCTCGAAACAGAACTACCCGCATTTTCAAAAGGTGGCATACGGAGTTTATATGGCGGCAAGGAAGCTAAAGCACTACTTTGAGGAGCATCCCATCAAAGTGATATGTGAAGCCCCCATATCCGAGATAATGGGTAACAAAGATGCGAACGGCAGAATTGCGAAATGGGCAATTGAGCTAGCACCATACGCCGCCAAGACGATGAAGAGAAGCGATCAAGTCCCAGGCTGTAGCGGACTTTTTCGTGGATTGGGCCGAGGTACAATACGAACCACCGCCACCGGATCCAAACTATTGGAGGATGCATTTTGACGGATCGAAGACCAAAACCAGATTAGGTGCCGGGGTTGTGCTTACCTCGCCAAAAAAGGATCAACTCAAGTACGTATTGCAGATCCATTTCGCGACATCGAACAATGTCGCTGAATACGAGGCTCTTGTGCATGGTCTCAAAGTGGCAAAGGAAATTGGCATACGTCGGATAATCTGCTTTGGCGACTCGGATCTAGTAATACAGCAAGTCTCCGGAGTGTGGGATGCCCTGGATCCAAACATGGCACTATACAGATTTCATGTACAGAAGATCTCGGGTTACTTTGAGGGATGTGAATTTCATCATGTCATGTACCTGGAAAACGGTTGCCGACATGTCGTCGAGCTCGCTCGACCCGACAGGCAATTCCACCGGGTGTTGCATTGGAGCACCTCAGAAAGCCATCTATCAGGCCGTCCCCAGGAACCGACTCAATTTATGTCCAGGAAAACGCGGAACCCGGAGCTGAGCCCATGGACATTGATGTGGGAGGTAGGACGCCGAACCCGGGGATTACCTCGGCAAACCCGGGGACTACCTCGCCAGACCCAAGGACTGTTCAGCATGATCCGACTGAAGTTATGCCGGTGGATCGGATGGAAATTGATGAGGAGATGTTCCCTGCACGAGCAGTACCAATTTGGGCACTGCCTATATACCAGTTCTTGAAAGATGGAACGTTACCCACTGAGGAAGTGCTATCCAGGCAAACTCATAGGAGAGCCAAAGCTTACACAATCATCAATTCCGAGCTGTACAAATGAAGTATAACCAATGTCCTCCAGCGGTGTGTTGATCCAGAAGAAGGACTTGACATCCTCCGAGATATACACCAAGGAGAATGTGGGCATCACGCCTCATCCCGAGCCTTAGTGGCAAAGGCATTCCCGCATGGATTTTACTGGCCAAGCGCTTTGGAGCAAGCAGAAGATCTGGTGAGAAAATGCCATGGTTGCCAAAGATACGCCACCAAGACACATATGCCAATGTCGGAACTCAAAACCATACCAATTACATGGCCATTTGCTGTGTGGTGCTTGGATATGGTTGGTCCGTTCAAACCAGCAAAAGGGAACATGACGCACATTCTGGTCATGGTGGACAAGTTTACAAAATGGATCGAAGTGAAGCCTATAAGAAAATGTGACGGAGCTACGGCCGTAACATTTCTCAAAGACATCATCTTGAGATACGGTTATCCACACAGCATTATAACTGACAATGGAACGAATTTCGTGGAAGGAGCATTTGCGCGCTTTTGCCGAGACAAGAAAATCCGACTCGACGTAGCCTCGGTAGCCCACCCCGCATAGAACGGACAAGTGGAAAGATCCAACGGATTAGTACTATCCGGGATCAAACCCAGGCTCGATGAGCCGCTGCATAGATCAGCGGGGTGCTGGATAGAAGAATTACCAGTGGTATTGTGGAGTTTAAGAACAACTCCGAATCGATCAACAGGCTACACGCCGTTTTTTCTGGTATATGGGGCAGAAGCTGTATTACCAGCTGACATAGAGCATGATTCGCCTATGGTCACCCAATACACAGAAGCTGAAGTGCAAGAAGCCCGGCAAAATGATGTTGATCTGCTGGAAGAAGCAAGAGAACTGGCACTGTCCAGATCTGCCATATATCAACAAAATCTCCGACGCTATCATAGCCGGAAAGTGTGCCCCCGAGTCTTCCGGGAAGGCGATCTGGTGCTCCGGTTGGTACAGCGTACCACTAGCATGCATAAATTATCCCCCCCGTGGGAAGGACCATTTATCGTGAGCAAAGCATTGCACAATGACTCTTACTATCTCATAGATGCAAAGCCACAGGAAAGGAACAAGGCGGACAGGTCCGGAGAGGAATCCAAGCGACCGTGGAATGTAGCACTACTTCGCCCCATCTACACTTAGCCAAAAAGTGTATGTACCCGAGTCATCGTCATATGTCGATATGTATGTCGGCAATGGGCTTATCAATGAAATAGCGGAGCCTCGAGCAGTAACTCGGGGACTGCCTTGATAAATGATTCTTGTTACTTTTTATGCGTTAGCTAGAATGACTCGTTTCGCTTAACCCGGATTAGTAATGTGGGAGCACCAAAAACCCAACCCTTCGACTTGCCGCTGTCCAACAAGAATTGGCTTCATGGCGAGCAAGGGAACAATTTTGGAATTGCGTAGCACATGAAAAACTACTAATGAAACGATCCTATTCCCGCTAACGTTTGTTTTTTCGAACTAACTCCGTGTTTCTTTTCACGCTATTATGTTGAATTATCTTGAGCCAAGCCTCAAAGTTTCTCAGTATTGTTAAAATGA
Source organism: Avena insularis (assembly GCA_023614405.1). Classification (NCBI taxonomy): domain Eukaryota; kingdom Viridiplantae; phylum Streptophyta; class Magnoliopsida; order Poales; family Poaceae; genus Avena; species Avena insularis. The sequence goes on from CM042694.1 coordinate 105,835,751, forward strand.
TTCTTGAGGCTCGGGTTCGTAAGTCGTAAAACCGAATCAAGGTAGACACGGATCGAGCCGGAGAATTGGATGAACAAGAAAATGAAACTCGCGGACTACGCCCAAGTTAATCCGGTATACAAGCATAGTAGCAAAATATTATGTATTCAGTATACAATTGCACCCGGCATACCGGGGATCTGATAAATTTTCGAGTTTTTTTTTCACCTAAGGAGCGGCAGGAGGAGGAAGTTCAGCGTCATCATCACTGTCTTCGATATCTGAAGCAGCATCTTCTCTGTCATCACCCGACCCATCCTCCACGTTCTCCATCTGTTCCTCCTCACCGGATTCTAGAAAGCTCGGCCCCTCAACCCAGTCATGGACTGGAGAATATTCGATGAGGCTGTAGGCGCAAGCCTGGCGTCGAGCTAACCACTCCGGATCATCGGTCCATTTGGATCCGGTGTGCCGACGGGTGAGGAGGCTTAGATCAATTTTCTCGTACCATGAAAGGATATGATGGAGAAGGGTATCTGCCGCGGCACGCCCGGCGGATTCCCTCCAGAGGTCCAGTTGAGTCTCAATCTTCATTAGCTTTTCCGCAAGAAGTGTGATCCTTTCCAGAGCGTCCTCGCTTGGCCAGAATGCGTTGAAGATCCGAACCGCAACGTCGAGGAGATCTTTTCCATAGTTCTTGATAGTTTCCACCCGGGCTGACACGCTAACCAACAGGTCCTCCAGGTCTAGGGAGACGCTCTCACCATTAGGAGCAATGGGAGTACCCCTCTCTTGGCGAAATTTGGCAACGGCAGCACTGGCAATAGCAGTACCCTCCGGAAAGTTATCTGAAAATATGAGTTAACCCGGAAAACTGCGTCGGCCAAGGAAAAGAAACTTACGTGAGATATGGTGATGGATCCAGGTCAACTCCTTGATACAACTATCGCGTCTCTAGCGAAGTTGTCCAAGCTCGGCAAGCGCCAACCCAAGCCGGACTTCGGATTCCTTGAGCAGCTCCTGGTCCTTGGAGATCTGGAGGGTGAACCGCTCACGCTCTTTGGTGAAGTTCTGGCCAACTTTCTGGAGCTCGGTTTTGTGTTGGGCCTTCATCTTCTCCATCTCGGCCTTGAGTTTGGCTATCTCGCCATCCTTGATCCGGAGGAGGGCAAGCTCATCGTCCTTCTTCTTCAGCTCGGCTTGATGCTATCCTTCTTGTTCGAGAAAATGCAGCATCATATCAGGCACAGGCACACTATCCTCAAGCGATGCTGAAATGGTGTGTTGACCCGGCAAAGCCGAGGAGTGAATGTTTGACGAGCCAAGAAAAAGAAAGAATGGAGAACACAGTGATGTTGGCCGAAAGGGGACATACCTCGGATTTCCTCCAAGTTTTTTCGCATAATCTTGTTTTCAGCCTCCACCCCAGCTGCAAAAAAAAACCGAATAAGGAGGTTAGTCCGGCAGAAACAAACGAAGCGGTGAGGTGTTAAGAGAGGAAATTACCCCTCTTTTCATGCTCCGCACCAAGCAACGGTTTTTCCATAAGGTTTTATGGGTATCAAGCAGGCGCTGAAACTCGGCGCTCCGATGGTTGGTAGTTACCTGACAAAGGCATAGGCGTGTAAAGTTAGTTCGGTGCATATTCAAAGTGTACAATATCTGGGTCAAGCGGAACTTAACCCGGCTCTAGGTGCGTGCATATTCGAAGTGTACAAGATCCGGGCCAAGCGGAACTTAACCCGGCTCTAGGTGTGTGCATATTCGAAGTGTACAAGATCCGGGCCAAGCGGAACTTAACCCGGCTCTAGGTGTGTGCATATTCGAAGTGTACAAGATCCGGGCCAAGCGGAACTTAACCCGGCTCTAGGTGTGTGCATATTCAAAGTGTACAAGATCCGGGGCAAGCAGAACTTAACCCGGCTCTAGGTGTGTGCATATTCGAAGTGTACAAGATCCGGGCCAAGCGGGACTTAACCCGGCTCTAGGTGTGTGCATATTCAAAGTATATGAGATCCGGGCCAAGCGGAACTTAACCCGGCTCTAGGTGTGTGCATATTCAAAGTTTACATGCAGCTACGTTGATCTTCTAAGGAGCATCCGGCCGAGTAACAAGTTACTCCGCCGGAGGCTCGGGGACTAATGGTTATTATCTACAGCACGTATAGAAGAAACAATGTACCTCCATCATACGCCCAGCGAGGTTAATGGCCTTGGCGGCGGTATTCATCTGAGCGGAAAATTCAGCTGGGCCAAACTTTTCCGGGAGATCATCGTTGTAGACGAACTCCGCCTTATTCCAGTTCATGACGAACTCGATGAGGCTCGGAGGGTACCGTTCGCCAGTGGGCATGTGAGGCGCCACCAAACCCTTGGCATGAGCTTCTTTCCTTTCAATCAGGGCAAGAGCTGGGCTAGTGTGAAGAACCATCTGCTGCGAATCAGCTAGCTCGGCAGGAGGATCCGTCGCTGCTGGTGATTTCTTTGGAAGCATCGACGACAAGGTTCACTGCCCAGCCTCGGCGGAGGTGGATTTGCCTTTGGCCTGCTGGGAGGAAGTGACCGCAGTGGATTTTCCCTTTTAAACCGCTGGAGTGGGTCCTCGCCGAGCTTGAGATGACTCGGACGAGGCAAATGAACTTGGCGCAGAAGCTTTGGTGGCTGGCGCTGGAGCTGCTGTTGGTTTCTTCTAACCGGACAAAGCGCTGGTTCGCTGGCTAGCCGGGTGCCGAGCTGATGCTGGTGCTGGAGTTGCGGTAGACTTAATTGTTGCTGGTTGCGGCAATGCCGGGTGCCGACGCCATTGCCTCGGCCGATCCGACCCTCCCGATCCGAGGTCACGTCCCTCTCAAGGAGGTATCATGAACCCGGAGCGCCGCAGGCCTCCTAATAGGGTTCAGCGTGACTCATCGTCACGGGGAGGGGAAGGACTGGAGCGAAGAGGAGAGGAGATGCTCGATCCGCTCTAAGGGACCTCCACATGAGCCCTGCAAGAGAAAATAATGTCAGGAGTGAAATTACCCCGAAGCAGGGAGAAGTGTGTTGCGCAGTGAAAAAAGAACTTACGCATCCGAGGTCTCGGCCTCCTTAGGTTTCCGGGCCCTCCTTGTCTCCGGCCTTCTTTTGCCTTTTGGAAGGCTGAGAAGGTTCGGAAGAAGAACTCGATGCGGTTCCGCGCTTCTTCTTTGACGCTGCCGGAACAAGCTCGCCCGTGGCAAGGGGAGGATCCTCTTGGATGTGACCACCGGGGTTAGCTGATGCCGGGTAGGCAAAAGAAAGAGGGACAGCCTCAACGGGTTCAATCACATCGATATCCGAGTCATCCTCATCGTCGGGCCAATCTCTTAGAGAAGAGAATTTACCGCTGGGTCGTCTGGTGGCATCGGGTGTGGGGAAAAACATCTCCTGGTCCGGCTCCTCCTCTTCCGGAATTTTTCGGTCCGGGGCCCACTTAAGGGTCGGATCCGGGCCATCCTCGAGGGTTTGCTGGAGAAACAGCTGAGAAAAAAGCACAAGGAGCAAAGTCAAGAATGTGATACGAGCCGACATGAAATTGATCCGAAATAAGTTTACCCCTGAAGCTTCATGGAGGGAGCCTGTCACGGCAGTAATGCTCGATTCCCCATGTCCATTCGGTGGAGAAGTCCTTATGGGTGGTGAAAAGAGCCTTGACCCGGCGGAAGATCTCCGTACTGCTCAACTCGAATGAGGAGGTTCGGTTGGGGTCTCGACTAAAGCTCATATGGCACAACTTGTGAGTGCGCCGCTGAAGGGGAGAGATTCGGTTGCGCACGAATGTGATCATGGCATCCTCGTTGCGCGTCCGAGCTTCTTCAGCTCCGCAAACCTTTTGTTCACTTGGTTGGCCAGGGCTGTAGGCTTCCTAGCAACCTCCTCCGAGAAATCCGTGTCAGGGGGACCCGGAGCGTAGGGCAGCAACCGGATCAAATCTTCCGGGCCTTCGTTCCGGACGTAGAAGAAGGTCCGGGCCCATCCTTTGCAGGAGACAAGCCCGGTGACCCGGGGAAAGATTGAATACCTCCGGGGCGAGATCGAGGCAGCTCCGAACTGAGTTAGCTGCTTGTCCTCTGACTCGACATGGATGTTGGGGACGATGTTGCGCCGAAGGCCAAAAAACCGGATCCACAGCTCCTTCGTAGGCCATAGCCCGGTGTAGCCCTCGATCGAAGAAACGAAAGCGGACAGAGAGGTGATGGCGTTCGCCGGGAGATGATGTGGTTGCAAGTGATAGGTCCGGATCCAGTCCCGGAAGATATCACTCACTAGAAGCCCAAATCCTTGTTGGAAATGGGATAAGAAAACAACAAATTCGCCCGGATTGGGTGAGGGGGCCAACTCCGAGGAGGGGAGACGAGCGGCGACGCCAAGGGAATGCGCCAGTCCGTAGAGCCAGCGATGTCGTCCTCGCACCAGAGCCGCCCACGCCGCGTCCATCGCCAAGGCGTCCTCCTCCATCTCTTGCTCAACAACGATGAGCTCTTCCGCTATCTCAAATCCGTGTCCTCGCTGGAGCTGGAGGCGGCGGGCTCTGCGGTCTAGATCGACGAGGACCCGTATAAACAGAGGCGCAGCGGTGATTGCGGTGTGGAGAAACAAAGAAAATCGCGGCAAGCCGCAACGCATAGGCGGCGCGCCGCTATAGGAAGAAGAAGAGGAACGGGCGAGGGGGCGCGGGGATGGAAAAGTTCTAAGGAGAGTGCCCCTTCCCTATTTAACCGCCCTCAGTCATCAACGAGTGGGATCGTGCTGTGCTGGAAAACTACGCAGTGTGGCCGTGTATCGCCAGTGTTGACCAGTCAGAGAGAAGCCACGCTAGGGGCCGCAGAGTAATCACTGACATCTACTGCGGCGGTTACTGCTCAGGCCCTTAAAATAAGGCAACGTAATGATTAATCGTTACATGGGTTGGCATACGAGAGAAGGAAGCAAGGCCCGGATCCGAGACACGAAGGTAACCCGGCCAGCGAGTGAAAACTTGAAATGTGCAGAGGAAAAGTAAAACCATAGGACCCGAGCCAAAGTGGTGACCCGGCCGGCAAGTGAAAACTTGGAGCGTGCGAAGGGAACGTAAATCCATATAATCTGAGACAAAAAGTTAACCCGAAAATAAACATCCGAAGGTTAGATACGAATGAACCTGATGTGGCCTTAGCGACCGAGGCCGCTGAGGCCGCACCAGCTTCGAGGACTAATGTTGGGGGGATAACCCCGGGTAGGGTCACTCCAGGGTATAAGGGTCGAGTTAGCCGAGGGTCGGTAAGGTCAAAGCGGATGCCGGCCGAGTCACCTCAAGGCAGGCCGGATCACGGAGTAACCCGGACCAGGGGGTCGTCTAACATTGTCTCATCCGACTCAAGGAGTGAGTCGGAGACACTTGTCTAGCTCATATGCAGGAACAGTGTGGCCGGATCTCGTGATCCGGATCCTCGCTTGGCTTCTAGGAGAAGGAAGGAATCTCTCCGTAAAAAGAAGGCCCGTGCGCATCGGATGAGCGAATAAAGCAAGGGCAGGACCACCGGATCGTGGCCGACAAGGGTGACGATGCTCACGTCGGCTGACGCAGGCGCCGCAGAGGCAACGTCGTTAAAGCAAGAGTGACGCGGGGGAAAAGCATCCCTGTCGGGTTACTACTTTGGGAGGAGGCATATTCTGGGAATATGCCTCCACGTATGCCCTAGGCCAGGACCGAACCACCTCTATATAAGGGGGGGTTGGGGTTACAGTAAGTTAGATTTTGGAGGTTGGGTCTCTCTACATAGCAAGGAAAACGCTAGTAGATCTAGGGTTCTAGGGCTAGTTAGTAGGCAAGAGTAAGAGAGTTTCTTCTTCCTCCTCTTGTCCATACGGCTCGAGGAGCACTTGTAATCTGGGAGACTGAGAATCAATACAAGGCTTCTGTGTAGAGAATCACTCTACTATCCCTCCCTGGATTCCCCTAGCGCATATTAGTCCCCACCTTCAGCCTATCCATGGCATCTGCCGTGACACCACCACGACACTTGTATCGGGTTTCATAGTCGTTATAAATAGTCCTAAAACCACAAAACTATGGGAATAGCTTAAAGGACGAGATATTGGTCATATGTCTCAAACTTGTATATGGTCTTACGAGCCATGAAAATCGCCTGGAACCCAAAAACTATTTGCAATAGCTCATGAAAACGGCCATAAAATGCTAAAACAATGAGTTTCTGTCATAACATATACTGGGTCATATGGTTGTTGTAAATCTCTATAGAACCCCAAAACTGTGGGCAATAGCTCATGACAACGGCCATAAAGAACGAAAACGACGAGCTTTTAGTCATATCTCTCAAACATTTATCGGGTCTTAGTGTCGTTGTAAATTGCCATGGAACCACAAAAATTTGAACAATAGCTCATGAAAACGGCCATAAAACATGAAAGTGACGAGTTTTTGGTCTTAACCCTCAAACATGTATAAGGGCTTACGATCATTGTAAATCGCTCTAGAACCCCAAAACTATGGGCAATAGTTCATTAAAATGGCCATAAAACACGAAAATGTTGAGTTTTGTGTCATATCCCTCAAACATTTACCAAGGCTTACTATCGTTGCAAAACGACCTAGATCCCCAAATCTGTGGGCAATAGCTTATGAAAATGGCCATAAAACACGAAAATGACGAGTTTTTGGTCATATCTCTCAAACTTGAATCGGGTCTCGCGGTTGTCGTAAATAACCCTAAAACCCCAAATCCATGGGCAATAGCTTATGAAAACGGCCAGAAATCACAAAAAGGACGATATTTTGGTCATATATCTCAAACTTATATTGGGTCTTACAAGCTATCAAAATCGCCTAGAACCCCAAAACTATGGGCAATAGCTCAGGAAAACGACCATAAAGCGCTAGAATAATGAGTTTCTCTCATAACATGTATCGAGTCCTACGGTCGTTGTAAATCGCCGTAGAACCCAAAAACTGTGGGAAATAGCTCATGAAAACGTCCATAAAGCGTGAAAATGGCTAGTTTTTTGCCATATCTCAAAACATTTATCGGTCTTACGGTCGTTGTAAATTGCCCTGGAACACCAAAAATGTGAACAATAGCTCATGAAAACGGCCATAAAAGACGAAAGCGACGAGGTTTTGGTCTTATCCCTCAAACACGTATCATGCCTTATGGTCATTGTAAAGTGCTCTGGAACCCCAAAACAGTGGGCAATGGTTCATTAAAACGGCCATAAAACACGAAAATGACGAGTTTTGGGTCATATCTCTCAAACGCTTACCCATACTTACAATTGTTGTGAATCGCCCTAGAGCCCCAAATCTGTGGGCAATAGCTTATGAAAACGCCCATAACACGCGAAAACGATGAGTTTTTGGTCATATCTCTCAAACTTGTATCGGGTTTCATGGTCATTATAAATAGTACTAAAACCTCAAAAACTATGGGACTAGCTTATGAAAACAGCCATAAATTGCAAAAAGGACAAGATTTTGGTCATATGTCTCAAACTTGTATTCGGTCTTACGAGCCATGAAAATCGCCTGGAACCCAAAAACTATGGGCAATAGCACATGAAAATGGCCATAAAATGCTAAAATAACGAGTTTCTGTCATAACATATACCGGGTCATATGGTTGTTGTAAATCTCTATAGAACCCCAAAACTATGGGCAATAGCTCATGACAACGGCCATAAAATGTGAAAACGACGAGTTTTTGGTGATAACACTCAAACATGTATCTAGTCTTACGGTCATTGTAAATCGCCCCAGAACCCCAAAACTATGGGGAAAAGTTCATGAAAACAACCATAAAGCACGAAAACGACGAGCTTTTAGTCATATCTCTCAAACATTATCAGGTCTTAGTGTCGTTGTAAATTGCCCGGGAACCACAAAAATTTGAACAATAGCTCATGAAAACAGCCATAAAACATGAAAGCGGCCAGTTTTTGGTCTTAACCCTCAAACATGTATAAGGGCTTACGATCATTGTAAATCGCTCTAGAACCCCCAAACTATGGGCAATAGTTCATTAAAATGGCCATAAAAAAGAAAAATGACGAGTTTTGTGTCATATGTCTCAAACATTTACCAAGGCTTACGGTCGTTGCGAAACGACCTAGAGCCCCAAATCTATGGGCAATATGAAAACGTCCATAAAACACGAAAATGACGAGTTTTTGGTCATATCTCTCAAACTTGAATCAGGTCTCGCGGTTGTTGTAAATAGCCCTAAAACCCCAAAACTATGGGCAATAGCTTATGAAAACGGCCAGAAATTACAAAAAGGACGAGATTTTGGTCATATGTCTCAAACTTATATTGGGTCTTACGAGCCATGAAAATCGCCTAGAACCCCAAAACTATGGGCAATAGCTCAGGAAAACGGCCATAAAGCGCTAAAATAACGAGTTTCTCTCATAACATATACAGGGTCTTATGGTCGTTGTAAATCTCTTTACAACCCCCAAACCATGGGTAATAACTCATGACAACGGCTATAAAATGCGAAAACGACAAGTTTTTGGTGATAGCTCTCAAACAAGTATCGAGTCATACGGTCGTTGTAAATCGCCGTAGAACCCAAAAACTATGGGAAATAGCTCATGAAAACAACTATAAAGTGCGAAAACGGCTAGTTTTTTGTCATCTCTCAAAACATTTATCGGGTCTTACGGTCGTTGTAAATTGCCCTGGAACCCCAAAAATGTGAACTGCTCATGAATACGGCCATAAGATACGAAAGCGACGAGTTTTTGGTCTTATCCCTCAAACACGTATCATGGCTTACGGTCATTGTAAAGTGCTCTGGAACCCCAAAACGGTGGGCAATGGTTCATTAAAATGGCCATAAAACACGAAAATGACGAGTTTTGGGTCATATCTCTCAAACGTTTACCCATACTTACAATTGTTGTGAATCGCCCTAGAGCCCCGAATCTATGGTCAATAGCTTATGAAAACGCCCATAACACGCGAAAATGATGAGTTTTTGGTCATATCTCTCAAACTTGTATCGGGTTTCATGGTCGTTATAAATAGTCCTAAAACCGCAAAACTATGGGAATAGCTTAAAGGACGAGATATTGGTCATATGTCTCAAACTTGTATATGGTCTTACGAGCTATCAAAATCGCCTGGAACCCAAAAACTATGGGCAATAGCTCATGAAAACGGCCATAAAATGCTAAAACAATGAGTTTCTGTCATAACATATACCGGGGCATGTGGTTGTTGTAAATCTCTATAGAACCCCAAAACTGTGGGCAATAGCTCATGACAACGGCCATAAAATGTGAAAACGACGAGTTTTTGGTGATAACACTCAAACATGTATCTAGTCTTACGGTCATTGTAAATCTCCCTAGAATCCCAAAATTGTGGGAAATAGTTCATGAAAACGACCATAAAGAACGAAAACGACGAGCTTTTAGTCATATCTCTCAAACATTTATCGGGTCTTAGTGTCGTTGTAAATTGCCATGGAACCACAAAAATTTGAACAATAGCTCATCAAAACGGCTATAAAACACGAAAGCGACGAGTTTTTGGTCTTAACCCTCAAACATGTATAAGGGCTTACGATCATTGTAAATCACTCTAGAACCCCAAAACTATGGGCAATAGTTCATTAAAATGGCCATAAAACACGACAATGATGAGTTTTGTGTCATATCTCTCAAACATTTACCAAGGCTTACTGTCGTTGCAAAACAACCTAGAGCCCCAAATCTGTGGGCAATAGCTTATGAAAACGGCCATAAAACACGAAAATGACGAGTTTTTGGTCATATCTCTCAAACTTGAATCGGGTCTCGCGGTTGTCGTAAATAACCCTAAAACCCCAAATCCATGGGCAATAGCTTATGAAAACGGCCAGAAATCACAAAAAGGACGATATTTTGGTCATATATCTCAAACTTATATTGGGTCTTACAAGCTATCAAAATCGCCTAGAACCCCAAAACTATGGGCAATAGCTCAGGAAAACGACCATAAAGCGCTAGAATAATGAGTTTCTCTCATAACATGTATCGAGTCCTACGATTGTTGTAAATCGCCGTAGAACCCAAAAACTGTGGGAAATAGCTCATGAAAACGTCCATAAAGCGTGAAAATGGCTAGTTTTTTGCCATATCTCAAAACATTTATCGGTCTTACGGTCGTTGTAAATTGCCCTGGAACACCAAAAATGTGAACAATAGCTCATGAAATCGGCCATAAAAGACGAAAGCGACGAGGTTTTGGTCTTATCCCTCAAACACGTATCATGGCTTATGGTCATTGTAAAGTGCTCTGGAACCCCAAAACAGTGGGCAATGGTTCATTAAAATGGCCATAAAACACGAAAATGACGAGTTTTGGGTCATATATCTCAAACGCTTACCCATACTTACAATTGTTGTGAATCGCCCTAGAGCCCCAAATCTGTGGGCAATAGCTTATGAAAATGCCCATAACACGCGAAAGAGATGAGTTTTTGGTCATATCTCTCAAACTTGTATCGGGTTTCATGGTCATTATAAATAGTCCTAAAACCTCAAAAACTATGGGACTAGCTTATGAAAATAGCCATAAATTGCAAAAAGGACAAGATTTTGGTCATATGTCTCAAACTTGTATTGGGTCTTACGAGCCATGAAAATCGCCTGGAACCCAAAAACTATGGGCAATAGCACATGAAAATGGCCATAAAATGCTAAAATAACGAGTTTCTGTCATAACATATACCGGGTCATATGGTTGTTGTAAATCTCTATAGAACCCCAAAACTATGGGCAATAGCTCATGACAACGGCCATAAAATGTGAAAACGACGAGTTTTTGGTGATAACACTCAAACATGTATCTAGTCTTACAGTCATTGTAAATCGCCCTAGAACCCCAAAACTATGGGGAAAAGTTCATGAAAACAACCATAAAGCACGAAAACGACGAGCTTTTAGTCATATCTCTCAAACATTATCAGGTCTTAGTGTCATTGTAAATTGCCCGGGAACCACAAAAATTTGAACAATAGCTCATGAAAACAGCCATAAAACATGAAAGCGACCAGTTTTTGGTCTTAACCCTCAAACATGTATAAGGGCTTACGATCATTGTAAATCGCTCTAGAACCCCCAAACTATGGGCAATAGTTCATTAAAATGGCCATAAAAACAAAAATGACGAGTTTTGTGTCATATGTCTCAAACATTTACCAAGGCTTACGGTCGTTGCGAAACGACCTAGAGCCCCAAATCTATGGGCAATATGAAAACGTCCATAAAACACGAAAATGACGAGTTTTTGGTCATATCTCTCAAACTTGAATCAGGTCTCGCGGTTGTTGTAAATAGCCCTAAAACCCCAAAACTATGGGCAATAGCTTATGAAAACGGCCAGAAATTACAAAAAGGACGAGATTTTGGTCATATGTCTCAAACTTATATTGGGTCTTACGAGCCATGAAAATCGCCTAGAACCCCAAAACTATGGGCAATAGCTCAGGAAAACGGCCATAAAGCGCTAAAATAACGAGTTTCTCTCATAACATATACAGGGTCTTATGGTCGTTGTAAATCTCTTTACAACCCCCAAACCATGGGTAATAACTCATGACAACGGCTATAAAATGCGAAAACGACAAGTTTTTGGTGATAGCTCTCAAACATGTATCGAGTCATACGGTCGTTGTAAATCGCCGTAGAACCCAAAAACTATGGGAAATAGCTCATGAAAACAACTATAAAGAGCGAAAACGGCTAGTTTTTTGTCATCTCTCAAAACATTTATCGGGTCTTACGGTCGTTGTAAATTGCCCTGGAACCCCAAAAATGTGAACTGCTCATGAAAACGGCCATAAAAGACGAAAGCGACGAGGTTTTGGTCTTATCCCTCAAACACGTATCATGGCTTATGGTCATTGTAAAGTGCTCTGGAACCGCAAAACAGTGGGCAATGGTTCATTAAAACGGCCATAAAACACGAAAATGACGAGTTTTGGGTCATATCTCTCAAACGCTTACCCATACTTACAATTGTTGTGAATAGCCCTAGAGCCCCAAATCTGTGGGCAATAGCTTATGAAAACGCCCATAACACGCGAAAACAATGAGATTTTGGTCATATCTCTCAAACTTGTATCGGGTTTCATGGTCATTATAAATAGTCCTAAAACCGCAAAACTATGGGAATAGCTTAAAGGACGAGATATTGGTCATATGTCTCAAACTTGTATATGGTCTTAAGAGCCATGAAAATCGCCTGGAACCCAAAAACTATGGGCAATAGCTCATGAAAACGGCCATAAAATGATAAAACAATGAGTTTCCGTCATAACATATACCGGGTCATATGGTTGTTGTAAATCCCTATAGAACCCCAAAACTATGGGCAATAGCTCATGACAACGGCCATAAAACGTGAAAACGACGAGTTTTTGGTGATAACACTCAAACATGTATCTAGTCTTATGGTCATTGTAAATCTCCCTAGAATCCCAAAATTGTGGGAAATAGTTCATGAAAACAACCATAAAGAACGAAAACGACGAGCTTTTAGTCATATCTCTCAAACATTTATCGGGTCTTAGTGTATTTGTAAATTGCCATGGAACCACAAAAATTTGAACAATAGCTCATGAAAACGGCCATAAAACACGAAAGCGACGAGTTTTTGGTCTTAACCCTCAAACATGTATAAGGGCTTACGATCATTGTAAATCGCTCTAGAACCCCAAAACTATGGGAATAGTTCATTAAAATGGCCATAAAACACGAAAATGACGAGTTTTGTGTCATATCCCTCAAACATTTACCAAGGCTTACTGTCGTTGCAAAACGACCTAGAGCCCCAAATATGTGCGCAATAGCTTATGAAAACGGCCATAAAACACGAAAATGACGAGTTTTTGGTCGTATCTCTCAAACTTGAATCGGGTCTCGTGGTTGTCATAAATAACCCTAAAACCCCAAAACTATGGGCAATAGCTTATGAAAACGGCCAGAAATCACAAAAAGGACGATATTTTGGTCATGTATCTCAAAATTATATTGGGTCTTACGAGCCATCAAAATCGCCTAGAACCCCAAAACTATGGGCAATAGCTCAGGAAAATAACCATAAAGCGCTAAAATAATGAGTTTCTCTCATAACATGTATCGAGTCCTACGGTCATTGTAAATCATCGTAGAACCCAAAAACTCTGGGATATAGCTCATGAAAATGACCATAAAGCACGAAAACAGCGAGTTTTTTGTCATATCTCAAAAACATTTATCTGGACTTATGGTCATTGTAAATTGCCCTGGAACCCCAAAAATGTGAACAATAGCTCAAGAAAACGGCCATAAAACATGAAAGCGATGAGTTTTTGGTGTTAACCCTCAAACATGTATCATGGCTTACGGTCATTGTAAAGTGCTTTGGAACCCCAAAACGGTGGGCAATGCTTCATTAAAACGGCCATAAAACACGAAAATGACGAGTTTTGGGAAATATCTATCAAACGTTTACCCAGACTTACAATTGTTGTGAATCGCCCTAGAGCCCCAAATCTGGGGGCAATAGCTTATGAAAACGCCCATAAAATGCGAAAACGACGAGTTTTTGGTCATATCTCTCAAACTTGTATCGGGTTTCATGGTCATTATAAATAGTCCTAAAACCGCAAAAACTATGGGACTAGCTTATTAAAACAGCCATAATTGCAAAAAGGATGAGATTTTGGTCATATGTCTCAAACTTGTATTAGGTCTTACGAGCCATGAAAATCGCCTAGAACCCAAAAACTATGGGCAATAGCACATGAAAATGGCCATAAAATGCTAAAATAACGAATTTCTGTCATAACATATACCGGGTCATATGGTTGTTGTAAATCTCTATAGAACCCCAAAACTATGGGCAATAGCTCATGACAACGGCCATAAAATGTGAAAACGACGAGTTTTTGGTGATAACACTCAAAAATGTATCTAGTCTTACGGTCATTGTTTATCGCCCTAGAACCCCAAAACTATGGGAAAAAGTTCACGAAAACGACCATAAAGCATGAAAACAATGAGCTTTTAGTCATATCTCTCAAACATTATCGGGTCTTAGTGTCATTGTAAATTGCCCGGGAACCACAAAAATTTGAACAATAGCTCATGAAAACGGCCATAAAACATGAAAGCGACCAGTTTTTGGTCTTAACCCTCAAACATGTATAAGGGCTTACGATCATTGTAAATCGCTCTAGAACCCCCAAACTATGGGCAATAGTTCATTAAAATGGCCATAAAACACGAAAATGACAAGTTTTGTGTCATATGTCTCAAACATTTACCATGGCTTACGGTCGTTGCGAAACGACCTAGAGCCCCAAATCTATGGGCAATAGCTTATGAAAACGTCCATAAAACATGAAAATGACGAGTTTTTGGTCATATCTCTCAAACTTGAATCAGGTCTCGCGGTTGTTATAAATAGCCCTAAAACCCCAAAACTATGGGCAATAGCTTATGAAAACGGCCAGAAATCACAAAAAGGATGATATTTTGGTCATATGTCTCAAACTTATATTGGGTCTTACGATCCATGAAAATCGCCTAGAACCCCAAAACTATGGGCAATAGCTCAGGAAAACGGCCATAAAGCGCTAAAATAACTAGTTTCTCTCATAACATATACAGGGCCTTATGGTCGTTGTAAATCTATTTAGAACCCGCAAACCATGGGTAATAACTCATGACAACAGCCATAAAATGCGAAAACGACAAGTTTTTGGTGATAGCTCTCAAACATGTACCGAGTCCTACGGTCGTTGTGAATCGCCGTAGAACCCAAAAAATATGGGAAATAGCTCATGAAAACGACCATAAAGCGTGAAAATGGCTAGTTTTTTGTCATATCTCAAAACATTTATCGGGTCTTATGGTTGTTGTAAATTGCCCTGGAACCCCAAAAATGTGAACAATAGCTCATGAAAACAGCCATAAAAGACGAAAGCGACGAGTTTTTGGTCTTATCCCTCAAACATGTAACATGGCTTGCGGTCATTGTAAAGTGCTCTGGAACCCCAAAACGGTGGGCAATGGTTCATTAAAACGGCCATAAAAAACGAAAATGACGAGTTTTGGGTCATATCTCTCAAACGTTTACCCATACTTACAATTGTTGTGAATCGCCCTAGAGCCCCAAATCTGTGGGCAATAGCTTATGAAAACGCCCATAACACGCGAAAACGATGAGTTTTTTGGTCATATCTCTCCAACTTGTATCGGGTTTCATGGTCATTATAAATAGTCCTAAAACCGCAAAACTATGGGAATAGCTTAAAGGACGAGATATTGGTCATATGTCTCAAACTTGTATATGGTCTTACGAGCCATGAAAATCGCCTGGAACCCAAAAACTATGGGCAATAGCTCATGAAAACGGCCATAAAATGCTAAAACAATGAGTTTCTATCATAACATATACCGGGTTATATGGTTATTGTAAATCTCTATAGAACCCCAAAACTATGGGCAATAGCTCATGACAACGGCCATAAAATGTGAAAACGACGAGTTTTTGGTGATAACACTCAAACATGTATCTAGTCTTATGGTCATTGTAAATCTCCCTAGAATCCCAAAATTGTGGGAAATGGTTCATGAAAACGACCAGAAAGAACGAAAACGATGAGCTTTTAGTCATATCTCTCAAACATTTATCGGGTCTTAGTGTCGTTGTAAATTGCCATGGAACCACAAAAATTTGAACAATAGCTCATCAAAACGGCCATAAAACACGAAAGCGACGAGTTTTTGGTCTTAACCCTCAAACATGTATAAGGGCTTACGATCATTGTAAATCGCTCTAGAACCCCAAAACTATGGGCAATAGTTCATTAAAATGGCCATAAAACACGAAAATGATGAGTTTTGTGTCATATCCCTCAAACATTTACCAAGGCTTACTGTCGTTGCAAAACGACCTAGAGCCCAAAATCTGTGGGCAATAGCTTATGAAAACGCCCATAACACGCGAAAACGATGAGTTTTTGGTCATATCTCTCAAACTTGTATCGGGTTTCATGGTCGTTATAAATAGTCCTAAAACCGCAAAACTATGGGAATAGCTTAAAGGACGAGATATTGGTCATATGTCTCAAACTTGTATATGGTCTTATGAGCCATGAAAATCGCCTAGAACCCAAAAACTATGGGCAATAGCTCATGAAAATGGCCATAAAATGATAAAGCAATGAGTTTCTGTCATAACATATACCGGGTCATATGGTTGTTGTAAATCTCTATAGAACCCCAAAACTGTGGGCAATAGCTCATGACAACGGCCATAAAACGTGAAAACGACGAGTTTTTGGTGATAACACTCAAACATGTATCTAGTCTTATGGTCATTGTAAATCTCCCTAGAATCCCAAAATTGTGGGAAATAGTTCATGAAAACAACCATAAAGAACGCGACGAGCTTTTAGTCATATCTCTCAAACATTTATTGGGTCTTAGTGTCGTTGTAAATTGCCATGGAACCACAAAAATTTGAACAATAGCTCATGAAAACGGCCATAAAACACGAAAGCGACGAGTTTTTGGTCTTAACCCTCAAACATGTATAAGGGCTTACGATCATTGTAAATCGCTCTAGAACCCCAAAACTATGGGCAATAGTTCATTAAAATGGCCATAAAACACGAAAATGATGAGTTTTGTGTCATATCCCTCAAACATTTACCAAGGCTTACTGTCGTTGCAAAATGACCTAGAGCTCCAAATCTGTGGGCAATAGCTGATGAAAACGGCCATAAAACACGAAAATGACGAGTTTTTCGTCATATCTCTCAAACTTGAATCGGGTCTCGCGGTTGTCTTAAATAACCCTAAAACCGCAAAACTATGGGCAATAGCTTATGAAAACGGCCAGAAATCACAAAAAGGACGATATTTTGGTCATATATCTCAAACTTATATTGGGTCTTACGAGCCATCTAAATCGCCTAGAACCACAAAACTATGGGTAATAGCTCAGGAAAATGACCATAAAGTGCTAAAATAATGAGTTTCTCTCATAACATGTATCGAGTCCTACGGTCATTCTAAATCATCGTAGAACCCAAAAACTGTGGGAAATAGCTCATGAAAATGACCATAAAGCACGAAAACGGCGTTTTTTTGTCATATCTCAAAAACATTTATCGGGTCTTACGATCGTTGTAAATTGCCCTGGAACCCCAAAAATGTGAACAATAGCTCATGAAAATGGCCATGAAACACGAAAGCGATGTGCTTTTGGTCTTAACCCTCAAACATGTATCATGGCTTACGGTCATTGTAAAGTGCTCCGGAACCCCAAAACGGTGGGCAATGGTTCATTAAAACGGCCATAGAACACGAAAATGACGAGTTTTGGGTCTTATCTCTCAAATGTTTACCCAGACTTACAATTGTTGTGAATTACCATAGAGCCCCAAAACTGTGGGCAATAGCTTATGAAAACACCCATAAAACGCGAAAACAACGAGTTTTTGGTCATATCTCTCAAACTTGTATCGGGTTTCAGGGTCGTTATAAATAGTCCTAAAACTGCAAAACTATGGGAATAGCTTATGAAAAAAGCCATAAATCGCAAAAAGGATGAGATTTTGGTCATATGTCTCTAAATTGTATTGGGTCTTACGAGCCATGAAAATCGACTGGAACCCAAAAACTATGGGCAATTGATACGTTCATTTTGCATCACTATTCTATATCATAATTTACTGTTATTCCTTGATGTATTTCATATTAAGAGATGATACTTATGTTATTTCATCTATTTTTGCATGGTTGAAAACTTTTGGAGCATGGACCGTTGCAGTGAGGATTCTGATGCAAAAGGTGTTGTTTGGAGTTCGCGAAGATCAGAAAATCCGGGAAAATATACGGAAAATCCTATTTTTCCAGAAGACGAAGGAAGCCAGAAAAGGAGTGGAGATGGGCCACAGGGGGGCCCACACCACCCCCTGGCATGGGCAAGCCTAGGACGCGCCACCAGGTGGTGTCGGTGCCCTGGCCTACCTCCAGCTCTCCCCTCTGGCATATATAATCCTCCCGAAACCCTATTACTCGGGGTGCGACCACAAAAAGATTCCCCTGCCTCTGCGCGGCGGAAAACACCAAGAAATATCTCTTCGGCAGATAGATTTCTGCCGGGGGAATTCCTTTCCAGAGAGGGGAGATCATCGCCATCAACACCACCATCAAGTTGGACTTCATCGGGATCATCATCATCAGCATCACCATCATCAACCTCTAATGAGAGAGAAGTAAGATTTCGAAAAGTTGCTGTGCCGAAACAGATTTTTTGTGCTTCACCGTAAAAATTCGTGAGAGATCTCTGTATGTCGGATTGAGTTGTAATGTTTTGTGCTTCTTCCCCAGGTTATTATTTAACTTTCGTTAGTTTTGCACTTTTTGATTTTAGCAACAGATGATTTTCGAAAAAAATGATCTTTACCTGCTAGTCTGTTTTGACAGATTTTGCACTCTTGCATCTGCTTCTTTATTCGATTTCCTTTTTGAATAATTTTTGGGTTTTGATGGATTTCAGTTGAAGTTGAACTCAAAAGGTTTTATCAATTCACTTATACTGATATTGCTAATGAGAACTGTGTGAAGTTTTGTGTGAAAGAAATTTCGAGGTAGTGGAGGTAATGGTGTAGTAAAGAAGTGAAACGTTTCATGACTCAAGCAATAAGTGTATGAAGATGAAGATATTGATGTTATTCAAGTGGTGACTCCGGAAGAATCTACTAGATACCAAATTTAGAGACCTGTAGACACCGTTTTTAAATAGGTAACAATTCTCGTAAGAAAAGTTCCGCGAAAGATCTGTCCAGTTCTATTTTTGCGGTTTTTAGTCAATAAGGAAAGCTACGAGTGAAAGAGGGACGGAAACGGTGCCAGGGTGGCTTACACCATGATACATTGCAAATGTATCTATAATTTTTGATGTTGCATGCTTGGTTTTTATCTACTTTCTTGTGTTTTGTCCACACTTTGGAGTACTTTTCATATGATTTCTTGCACTAACCTATTAACAAGAGACACAATGCCAGCTGCCTGTTTTCTGCTGTTTTTGGTTCTAGGATAGTCAGAAAATGAATATTCTCAGAATTCGACGGGACAAAATCCAAAGTGCCTATTTTTCCGGAAGACATCTGAAGCCAGAATACGAGATGGAGAAGGGCTAGGGGCCGGCCACACCACCTGGCCGCACGGCTAGGCCTGGCCCACGCCAAGGGGTGGTGTGGCCGACCCCAGCACCCCCTCGGCCTCTCCTTCCGCATATATATTGCCCTCGGGACCAAAACACTAAGGACCCGATCAAAAATCCACGAAAGAGTCTGTAGCCGTCGTCATCTCCATCCCTAGACCGGGAGGGATCTGAAGCTCTTCCCGGCAACCTACCGGAGAGGGGAATTCACCCTGGATGCCTTCTTAATCATCATGCAAGCCTCCGGTGTGATGCGTGAGTAGTTCATCTTTGGACTACCGGTCCACGTAGTAGCTATATGGTTGGTTCTCCTCCTTTGTGCTTTCATGTCTAGATCTTGTGAGCTCTGTTCATGCTCAAGATCATCTATTTGTAATTTTGCATGTTGTGTTTGCAGGGATCCGATGGATATTGAGATGCTATTTCATATTGATTATTGATTCTATCATGTCTTTGTTATTTGTGATCTTGCATGCTTTCCGTTGTTAGTAGCTATCTTGGCCAAGTAGATGCTAGCAACTCCAAGAGTTAGTATTTATGCTCGATAGTGGGTTCATGCCTCTGGTAATCTGGGGAAGTGATAGAAATCTCTAAGGTACTAGATGTGTTCTTGCTACTAGGGAGAAAACAACAATCCTTTGTTCATAGCACAATCGTATTGTTTACATTACACGCAATTCGTAAAGCAATAATATGTTGCTTGCAACTTAATACTGGAGGGGGTTTGGATGATAACCTGAAGGTGGATTATTAGTCATAGATGTAGTTGGATGGCGGTCTATGTATAATGTTGTAATGCCCATTCAAGTCTCAAAGGAGTCAAGATGATTAGTGTAATCTTTCATGCTTTCTCGATGTTTGTCAATTTCCCCGCCGTAATTTTTTCACCCAACATGTTATCTATCTTAAGGAGAGCCACCTCTAGTGAACTATGGACCCCGGTCCTTTCTTTTACATACAATCTACAAACTGTTTACTGCTTTGTGTTTACTTTCTACAAACTATTACTTCCTTCCATTCGATACGTTTAATCCTTTGTTTTCAGCAAAACCGGTGAGATTGACAACCTCATCGCACGTTGGGAACAGAGTTCTATGGTTGTGTTGTGCATGTCTCCATGTTGCTACTAGCACCGGTAGTGCGCCCTTCCAAGGCTCAGCTAGCAACACCTTTGGGGTGTTTCCTTGCTCCTACTAGATTGATAACCTTGGTTTCATAACTGAGGGAAACTTACTGCTGTGCTCATCATACCTTCCTCTTGGGGTTCCCCAACGATCTCGACATCAACACCGAGCCAGCAAGTATTTTTCTGGCACCGTTGCCGTGGAGTCACGGAGATCTTCACAAGGGGAGTCCCTCATAGCCAATCTCTTTACTTTGTTATTTTTCTTTTTCTTAGTTTTCTTTTGCTTTGTTTGCTTGTTTTGTTATCAAAAACACAAAAAAAATAGTTTTACAAGTTTGCTTTCTTTATTCAAAACACACAAAAAATTAGTTCCTATCTTAAGTTGTCATTATATCTGGCCTTGCTCCAATCACTATGTCACCCGAGGAAATGATTTTCACTTTTAAACAAGGAATTGAGGAAAGCTTTAAGGAAGTTTGGTCTAGAATCTCTGATCTACATGAAAAAACTGAGCCTAAAATGACTCAAAGCTTGTTCCTTAGCAGTTTTTACCTTGGAATTGCTCTTTGCTATAGATATGCATTAGATGCTGTTTTGGGAGAAGATTTCCTCTAGTGTAATGAGGATGATGGTGTTAATGCTATAAAGAAACTGATCCTTACTTACAACTTGCCTAGTCAAACTGATATTTCTTTCGCAAGCATATTTGCTAGATTAAACACTCTTGAGACCAGCACTGCTAGATTGAAAGATTGCTATAATATGCTTAGGGAGCATCATAATTGTGTTCCAATAAATTATGAACCATCAAAGTGGCTCCCCACAGTAAATATTGATATAAATACTGAAACTTTTCAAGCTCGCTGTGATATCATGTCTGAATTTTGCCTTATGCCCAAACATATTTATGAATCTTTGAATCTTTGGGGGCTTACTGAAGGAAAAAAAGAAATATCTCTTGCTAATAATGCTACCATATTACCTATTGGAATAGCTGAAGGAGTGTTTACAAAGATCTTTGGGAAAATGATTTCTACTGATTATCTTGTTATTGAATGTGCAGGTAAAGGAAAAATTACACTTGGAAGGTCCCTATTAGAACTCCTTGGAGCAATAATAGATGTGGGAAAGGGGACCATGCACCTTTTTTCTCCACCAAACAATCATATTTCCCCCAAGGTTAAGAATAAAAGTAAGAGAGGTAAGGGAAAGAAATTTGGTTTTAATGCTTCTTCATTTGAGAACACTTGATTCTTTCTTGCTTCTTATGCCTAACTTAAAGGCGTTAAAAAAGTACTTATTGGGAGATAACCCAAAAGTTTTAGATGAGTCTTGGAAGTTATTAGATCAGTAATAACCGCTCCTTATCCTTTTTATTTGCTTTTTGTGCTAAGAGTAACCTCTAATGAGAGAGAAGTAATGATTGGGAAAGTTGCTGTCCCAAAACAGATTTCTGTGCTTCACCGTAAAAATTTGTGTAAAATCTCTGTACGTCATTTTGAGGCATGAAGTTTTGTGCTCCTGCCCTAGGTTGTTATATAACTTTCTTTAGTTCAACACTTTTTGATTTGAGCAACAGAAGGTCTTCGAAAAAAATCGTCTTTACCTGCTAGTCTGTTTTGACAGATTTCTGCTGTTTTCTGCATTTGCTTCTTGTTGGTTCCTTTTTGAGTTCTTTTGGGGAATTGAGCTTTTTGAGGGAAGTGCTACAGTAGTTGGTGTTTCAATGGAAGTTTTATTGGTGTTAGAACTGAACCTAAATACTTATTATCTTGAGTGCACTAATGTTGCTAATAAAGATTGTGTGAAGTTTTGTACGAAGGAAAATTTGCAGGTGTATGGAAGGAATGAGTAATGAGATGAAGGACGGACTAAAGCTCAAGCTTGGGGATGCCACGAGTGTCACCCCAAGAAATATCCAAGAAGTACAAACGTCAAAGCTTGGGGATGCCCAAGGCATCCCCTTCTTCATCAATAAAAATCCCACGTTTCTTCCAAACGCTTCATTTTTATTGTTTCATGCACAGTTGTGTTGTTCTTAGAGCGTCTTCTTTTTCGTTTTTGTTTTGGTTTTTCGTTTTCTTTGTTTTCTTAGTTTTCTGAATAAATTGGTTGGAACCCCTCTTTCATACATTGGTTTTCAAATAGTTTGGTTTGGTTTGGAAAAGGGTAGGAAAGTTCATGCTTAAGTGGTAAAGAGAGCTTGTTTTTTACTGTGGCCTATGCTTTGTTATTCCATGCTTGATATTGTTTTGGCTTTATGCTTAGTATTATTTTCTATAGCATGACTTGTTACAAACAATTGAGATTTCTTAATGTGCCTTAGATGAATCATGCGTTGTTTTAGCATAGTATAGTGGTATTCTCCTTTGATGCTTTATTTGGGTTGACTTGGCGCATGCTCACACCATGTTATGACTATCTCAAGTCACCATAGCCTTTATTATCCTTTAGTTTTCAACTTGTAGTATCACTTTATGCTTTGATCAATGATATTTTGTTGCTCTGCATGATTATGGCAATTATTGCTCTCTTAATTTGTCGCTCCTAGTCTTTTGCTAGCCTCCACAACCAAGTATGAGTTCCACTCATGCATCCAACTCCCTAAACCAAGTTATTCCAAAGATTCCACCATACCTACCTATTATCTTATGCTATTCCAAGTATATTCATGCCTTTTTTATCTTCCAAATTAAACTTGTTATGTGAAAACTAGTGATTAATGCTCTCACGAACTTGATGGCACACTTTAATTTTTTGCATCTAATAAACTTGAACCATTGGGTCCTTCTTTGTTGCGTATATGCGTGCGCTTTATATGTTGAAGTTATCAGAACCATGTATCACGGGGAACGCTTTCAACATTGCACTTGTACTTTGTACCCCGTTGATATCATGTTCTTTTGCTTATGGATCCCGGCGGTGTGAAATAAAAGTGGAACTTGTAAGATCATGGAGTTTGTATGTGTGTTAGAGAAACGCCTGGGCCGCTAGCCTAAGCCATGCTTAATCATGGTGGAAACTTGCAGCATCACCATAATGAGCACTCTATGAAGCATCCTCAATAACCGATGCAAATAGCAAATAAAAAGATCGCTGAGATGCTCATTGTCTGCTTGCTTTGTCATTTTGATTATGGGAAAGTTCCTGTATCATGTGCCAGGGGTACCCCGTTGGCGGTTCTTTATGATACATATGTACTTACAATGACAAGAGCTTACTTGTGACTAAAGTTGAGTAGCATGATGTTCGGTCTTTGTAAGTAAGGGGCATGAGATTTTGGTTTATAACTTGTCAAGCATATCCTCTTAGTTGTGTCACTTTAACCTTAATCACCTTCAAGATGCTTATGATAGGAGCAATGAGAGTTGAAAGCTATTAAGTACCATAATTTTTGGAAGCTCTTTATGAGACTTTAATCCCTACTTCCTTCTATGAAGGCCTTTCTTCCACTTATATATTGAGTCTCCACCTTCTATCTTTATGCACCTACTTTGAGAGCATAGTGGCCATTCTTAGTTCTATGTGCATTGTCCCAAGACTATTTGATTGATGCATAACTTGATATTGCTTGTTCTAAACTATTTGTATCTAGTCACTCTTATGAACTTTGAAGGTGTCCTATGCATTTATATTTGCTACTCTATGAGGGACAAGCTGAATACTATTATGCTATGTTTTCTTTATGTGAAACAAACAAACGTCTTGCAAAGCATTGTTATTCATGAATCTTTTGTTTGTGCCTGTTCATGTTGCATCATAGTTTCTTTGTCTTATTGCTAGAACTTTGTCTTTCATGTTATGATTGAAGTACTATGATCCCAACTTTGAATGTTTTACAAATACTTTGATCAAGTCTTTGATGCTGCATGTCACCTCAAAAATTATTCTTTCTTTTTTTATCACTTACCTACTCGAGGACGAGCAGGAGTTAAGATTGGGGATGTTGATACATTGCAAATGTATCTATAATATTTGATGTTCCATGCTTGGTTTTTATCTACTGTCTTGTGTTTTGTCCACACTTTGGAGTACTTTTCATATGATTTCTTGGACTAACCTATTAATAAGAGCCAGAGTGCCTGCACATTTTCTGCTGTTTTTGTTCAGAAAGTCGGAAAATGAATATTCTCAGAATCGGACAGGACAAAGCCAAAGTGCCTATTTTCTCAAAGACATCCCCGGCTGTATCACGAGAGCGGAAGGAGAGGCCAAGGGGTGCTGGGGTCGCCACACCACCTGGCCCGCCAGGGGTGGTCAGGCGACCCCAGCACCCCCTCGGCCTCTCCTTCCGCCTATATATTACCCTTAGGACCCAAACCCTAAGGACGCGATCAAAATTCCACGAAAGAGTCTGTAGCCGCTGTCATCTCCACCCTAGATCAGTAGGGATCTGAAGCTCTTCTCGGCACCTTGCCGAAAAAGGGAATTCACCCTGGAGGCCTTCTTCGTCATCATGCAAGCCTCCGGTGTGATGCGTGAGTAGTTCATCTCTGGACTACGGGTCCATGTAGTAGCTAGATGGCTGGTTCTCCTCCTTTGTGCTTTCATGTCTAGATCTTGTGAGCTCCGTTCATGATCAAGATCATCTATTTGTAATTCTGCATCTTGTGTTTGCGGGGATCCGATGGATATTGAGATGCTATTTTAGATTATTATTGATTCTATCATGTCTTTGTTATTTGTGATCTTGCATGTTTTCCGTTGTTAGTAGCTATCTTGGCCAAGTAGATGCTAGCAACTCCAAGAATTAGTATTTATGCTCGATAGTGGGTTCATGCCTCTGGTAATCTGGGGAAGTGAAAGAAAACTCTAAGGTACTAGATGTGATGTTGCTACTAGGGCGAAAATAACGATCCTTTGTTCATAGAACAATCGTATCGTCTACATTACACACAATTCGTAAAGCAATAATCTGTTGCTTGCAACTTAATACTGGAGGGGGTTCGGATGATAACCTGAAGGTGGATTATTAGTTATAGATGCAGTTGGATGGCGGTCTATGTATAACGTTGTAATGCCCAATCAAGTCTCAAAGGAGTCAAGATGATTTGAATATGCTTGTATGCTTTCTCGATGTTTGTCAATTTCCCCACTATAATTTGTTCACCCAACATGTTATCTATCTTAAGGAGAGCCACCTCTAGTGAACTATGGACCCCGGTCCTTTCTTTTACATACAATCTACAAACTGTTTACTGCTTTGTGTTTTCTTTCTGCAAACTATTTCTTCCTTCCATTCGATACGTTTAATCCTTTGTTTTTAGCAAAACCGATGAGATTGACAACCTCATCGCAAGTTGGGGACAGAGTTATGTGGTTGTGTTATGCAGGTCTGCACGTTGCTACTAGCATCGGTAGTGCGCCCTGCCAAGGCTCAGCTAGCAACACCTTTGGGGTGTTTCCTTGCTCCTACTGGATTGATAACCTTGGTTTCATAACTGAGAGAAACTTACTGTTGTGCTCATCATACCTTCCTCTTGGGGTTCCCCAACGAGCTCGACATCAACACTGAGCCAGCACACCACCCTGTGGCGCGGGCCCACCAATGGCCGCGCCACCAGGTGGTGTGGCCACTCCGGACACCACCTCCGACTCGATTTCTCCCAGTACCTTGAAGGAAATATGCCCTGAGAGGAAATAATAAAGTTGTTATTATGTATTCCATATATATGATAGATGTTTATTTTCCATGCTATAATTGTATTGATCGGAAACGTCAATACATGTGTGTTTAATAAACAAAAAGGTTTCCTAGTTATGCCTCTCTTATAGACTAGCTTGTTGATTAACAAGATGATCAAGGTTTCCTGATCATGGACATTGGATATTGTTAATAACAAGGTCACAGCATTTGTGAAATGATGTGATGAACATTCATCCGAAATATAGCATTACGATCAAGTCATTATGTTTACATTTCTAAAACATCATACAAAGTAATCTTTATCCTTAGACCATGAGATCATGTTAATTTCTAACACCAGAAGAGTATCTTGATAACATCAAACATCACACCGTAACTGGGTGACTATAAAGATGGGTTCAGTGCTACGGAGGTGTTATGTTGAGGCTCATGGATCAAGAGTGGAATTTGTCAATCCCGATGACGGATAGATATACTCTGGGCCCTCTCGGTGATATCACATTGAGATAGCTTGCAAGCAAGTGATGTGATCACTAGAATGTTATATCACGGGAACAAGAAAAGAGTGCATGTCGGTAACGAGATAAAACTAGGTATTTGGATACCGATGATCGAATCTCGGCCATGTATTATATCAAGAGCCAAAGGGATTAAATTACAAACGTTAAAGGTTCTCACGATCACAGAAGTCATCGTTGAATATGCAGGAGTCAGTATGGACCTCCAGGTCCCGCTTCTGATTATTTTTTTGAGGTGAAACAGTAGGGAAAAATCCCCACTGCAATTTTATTATAGATATGGTTATGTTACAATGAAAGAAATAAATGATCTAAGGTAGATCAAAACAGAAAGTAAATCATTCTAAGATGGGTAGAGTCCATCATATCCCTGATCTAATTGCTGGTTAAGCCATGCTTTGAATTTCTCCTTGTATTTTCCTCTGATTCTGAATTGTAACCATCTCATTTCTTGATAGAAGACTGCTTTCCATCTATCAATTGAGGGTCTTTTGTCATTAAAAATCTTCTCATTTCTGCATATCCAGATACCCCAGGTCGTCATGATAATGATCTCCATTGCACATGGTAATTGTAATTTTTCTTTGATGTCGGAAATAGCTTCCAATCCAGTTAGATTTGCAGCTCTGTTTCTGTAAATATGGTCCCAGCATTTGTTTGCAAATGGACATTCCCAGAAAAGATGATTTACTGAATTTTCCAAGTAACAGATGGAAGTTACACAATTGTAGTCAGGTAGGATGAATTGCTTTCTTTTCAGAAGATTTCTTGTATTCAATCTGTCTAGAAGCAAAAGCCAGAAGAAGAACTTGTGTTTATTTTGGCAGGAGGTTGCCCATATCCAAGAGAAGTGTGGTGGTGATGGTGAATATCCAATCATGGCTGAGTAGGCCTTTTTACTTCAAATTTATCTGACCCCCAAATATAGGTCAAATTATCATGGGTATCCCCCTGAGTGGTATGCATGAATTCCTGGCATCTTTCTTCCATGACAATAAACTCAGAGTATGCTTGTTGAGAGAGTGGTATGTGAAAATTATCCTCTAAATAGTCAACATGTAAGAAGTCATGTACACTGATATTGGAATATTTAGCATAGGACAGAAGGTGAGGGAATTTATTCATCAAGCACTCATCTTGCCAAAGGTCAGACCAAAAATATGCAGACTTTCCTGAATTCAGATTGCACTTAGCCATGCCTTTAAAATTATCAATTAATTTGATATGAGATTTCCACCAGAAAGATCCTTCCATGCTTCTTCCAGGCAATTTTCCATTTTTGTAGTATGATTCCCATATGAGATGAACCCAAGGGATGTCATGGTGATTGTAGAATTTGTCCAAGTTTTTTAGAAGGAGGGCAGTATTTTGGATCTGTAGGTTTAGCACCCCTAGACCCCCCTGATTTTTAGGACGGCAGATTTTATCCCAAGATACCAGAGCCTGTCCTTTTGCTTGTACATCTTTAGTCCTCTTTCTACATAGACAATATCTCATGTATTTTATAATTTGATCTTTGATGGCAATTGGTACTTCCAAACAGCTCATGGAAAATAAAGGAAGTGAGGACAGAACAGATTTCACCAGTTGCAATTTTCCTCCATAATTCAGGAAATCAGCTATACCACATAATATTCTTTCAACTCTTTGAACAATGGGTAGGAAGTGCTCCATAGATGGTTTTGAAATGCCTAGTGTTAAACCAAGGTAGGTGAAAGGCAGGCAACCAGTTTGACAGTTGATTGTCATAGCAAAATGCATTAGCCTATCATTACTTATGTTTATTGGCATCATGCTGGATTTCAGATAGTTGACATTGAGTCCAGTGGAGCTTGCAAAAGTTTGAAGAAGTGCTTTCAAGCATAATAATTGAGCAGCATCTGCCTTAAGTACCACCAATGTATCATCAGCATATTGAATAACAGAAAAATCACTGTTGGGTGGTCCCTCTATAGGTGGTGTTAGAAGGTTCATATGCATGGCCTTATTCAGGACAGATTGAAGAAGGTCTGCAGCAAGAACAAATAGTAATGGTGAAAGGGGTCTCCTTGTCTCACACCTCTCCTACAACAGAACTTTTTACTAGGCACACCATTTAGTAGGATTTCAGAGGTTCCAGATTCAAACATCATTTCTATCCATTTGATCCATTTCCTCCCAAATCCTCTAGCTTTAAGGATATTTATGATGGCAGAGTGATCAATTGTATCAAAAGCCTTCTCAAAATCAAGTTTTAGAAATATAATTTCCTCCTTTTACTTGTGGCATTGGAATAGGTATTCAAATGCCCATCCAATGCAATCTTGAATAGACCTATTATTGAGAAAACCATATTGATTTTTATGCACCAATTCCAGAATAACAGATTGCAGTCTATTTGCAAGTAGTTTGGTAATTATTTTGAAAACACAGTTCAATAAGGAGATTGGTCTGAAATCAGCCGAGGTAGAAGGGCATGTGACTTTAGGAATGAGAGTAATGTAGGATGAGTTAATGCTCTCAAGGGAAACTTTCTCATTGAAGAAATCATGAATCAGTAATTTGATATCATTTCCAATGATTGACCAGTAGCTTTTGATAAATTCATTATTAAAACCATTAGGCCTAGGTGATTTGTCATTTGGTAAATTCGAGATAACCTCCTCAATTTCCTTGTCAAGAAAAGGTTTTTCAAGTGAATTCTTCATCTCATCAGTCATTCCATTTCCATAGAAATCTACTAGGTTGTAATGCATCTCAGTTTTGATAGGTGTACCCATTCTTGCTCTGAAATCATTCCAAAGAATATCAGCCTTGTCAAAGTGATTGAAAAATTCCTGTCCATTTTCATTCTTGATCATTGAGATATAATTGTGCCTATAACTGATGGTAGCTTTGGAGTGAAAGAACTTTGTGTTTTCATCCCCATGTTTCACCCATTTAATTTTTCCTCTTTGTTTCTAATAGGTGTTTTGGTTCTATAGAAGAGAGATAATATGAGATTTCAGGATATCTCTGAGGTGCCATTCATTGATGGTTAATGTTCTAGACTCTTCAAGTAGATCCAGAAGATCAATGGTGTCATTCACCTTAGCAATTTGGTCCTTTAGGCATGGTAATTGTTTGGCCCATATCTTGATGCTTCTCCTCACATTTTTCAACTTGGCACATATTTTCTTTGCCAAATCCTGATAATTCACTGGTACAATCATCTTAAATTCAGAATGGTGAAGCCAGTAATTTTCAAATCAAAAGATTTGTGCCTTGGGAATGTTAGTTCCAATAGAGATGACACAAGGGAGATGATCAGAAGTAGGCTTGGATAAGGGTGTAACCAAAGTGTAAGGTTATTTGGTGGTCCATGAGCTAGAAGTAAAGAACCAATCAAGTCTTTCCAGAAGTGGATCCTTTTGCATGTTACTCCAAGTGAATTTCCTTCCTTTCAGTGGTAGCTCAATAAGTCCCAGGTTGCTGATAGCATCATTGAAAAGCATAGTTTCATTAACATCCCCCCACTTTTGTTTCTATCAGTAAGTCTTCTGATAAGATTAAAATCCCCTAAGACAAGCCAGTCAACATTACCAGGCATAGTGATGTTTGAAAACCAGTCCAAAAATTCAATTTTCCTATCAGCTTGACATGGACCATATATATTTGTAAGAGTCCAGGAGTCATTGGATAGTTTTGAGGTGAAAGTGACAGATGTGGAGAATTCATTTTGAAAAGCTCTGATGCCATTAAATGATGAACTGCACCATATGATGATGATACCTCTAGAGGCACCAATTGAAGGTAGGATGTCAAAGCTGTCAAACTTGTTTGGACAAAATTTCTTTAAATAATTGGTATCAAAGTTATCTCTCTTGGTTTCTTGGAGACAAATGATATCACATACAGATTCTAAGATTTTGGTTTTTAATGCCAACCATTTTTTCTCAGAGTTAATTCCTCTGAGGTTCCAGTTCAGAATCTTCCAAATTCTGTTGTTACTCATTGATAAATAGGTTGAATGAGTAAAGTGGTGACACAAGGTTTGTAGTCACACAAACAAGATTGAAAATATCATAGGGTACTGAGTTCATAAACATGCATAGCAGCATATAGGTCTTTAACAACTCATAACAGACACCAAAGGTAAATGATCCAGCCACAAAAGGACAGAATTTTGTAGACATTGATAACATTATTTAGGTACTTTCTTCTTAGACTGCTGTCCACAAGGATCAGCAGTCCCACCTTTCTTCTTGCTTGGAAGGTTTGATTCAGAACTAGTCTTCTTTGGTCCAGGTTTACCAGGTGGCTTGATGATCAAATCATTGATCTTGCTCTTCTTCAGCAACCTTTTCTCAAGCTCCCCCTCCTTAACCTTGCAAAAAGAATCAGCAAGGTTCTTAACAACTTTATTGCTGAGACAAGGTGGTGCAGCATTGCAAGAGAGACAATTAGAATCAGAATAATTCACATGGCTTTTAAACCCCCCATTAAGTTCCACAATTCTGGGGCTCCTTCTCACCTCAGAGTCCACCATTGGTTCTTTACCCCTCCTCCTCTTTGTAGGAGCATTTGGCACCATCTTGCATGATGGGGAATCATTCAGGCAGTGAGGAGGCCTTTGTCCAACACATTCATCAGGGATAATGAAAGTGAAAGTATTTTCTTCTGCAATTGGCTCTTTAATAATATCCCAAAGGGGGGATGTAAGAAAGTGTCTTGCCCAACTAAATTTTTTAGGAGTGATGAGCATGAGGGTGATAAAGTTAAACCAACTTACAGGGATATCACATTGCAGTTTGCCTTTGTCAGGTGAGGGATTAATGTGTGGAGCAAAGAATCTGTCCCATATATCTAGGCCTTGCTTTGAGAAGGACTGTCTAGCAGAAATCATTTCAGAGGAATTGACAAATGGGATAATGGCCATTCCAACTTGTAGATGTGCCTCATTGGGGGAGAGAAGGTTTGTGTCCTCAATCATCCAGTCATCTTGTTGATTACCTTCATTAGCATGGTGGTTATCCTCCTCATCATCCTAGTAATTTTGCAGAATATTAAGCAGTCCTTCTCCCATGCCCACATCCTGGTTAGCATTAGCAATTACTTGATCTACTTCAATATCCTCAGCACCATGTACAGAAGCCTTGTCACTGTCAGATGAAATATTTGCTACAGGGATTGAACCAGTAACAGCACTGTCAGTCTCCTGAGGTGGCAAATTCAGGTTATCAATAGGCATGTCAACACCCTCAGCAAACACAGGTCCTTGGACAGCATTTCAGTTCCCCCAGCCAACATCATTTGGTTGAGGAGAAGGCTCAACCCATTGGTCCCATCCACCAATGTCCCCTTTAGGTTGTGGAGGTGGTGGTGGTGGAGGTGAGCCAAAAATGGGTCCCACCACAGGCAGGGGATGAGGGTCAGCACCATCATCAGGTAGTGGGTCCTCATCAGGTGGGCCCACTCCCAGGAGATTGCTGTTTAAAATTTCAACAGAGAAAGTACATGATTCTGTATCCACAAGGTCCCCAATGGTGAATCTAACACTTTTAGGAACATCTAAAAGGTCAGTGACTCTGAGTTTAGCAATGATCCTTCCCTTGTGCTCAGGGTCCCTTTCCCAGAGCAGCACTTTACCAATATCAGAGAAGACTGCATTCAGGTCCTCAGTATGCCAGTGATCTAGTGGAGGACCCAGGAGCATAACCCAACATTCATTGTTAAATTGAGTCCTACGCCAGTTAATTCCCTCATTGTGCCTAACAAAAGAGATTGCAACATCCTGGAAGGGGATTGGACCCGCAGCAATTAACCGGTCTCTGTTACTGACATTGGTAAATTGAACATATGTAGAGCCAAATGGGCAATCTTGAATATCACAAAAATTAACACAAGCTTCATTGAAAAAGAAATCTTGCAACACATCTTTGATATTATCAAAAGGAACTGGACCAGGGGGAAGGGGATGGATGTGCGCAATGGCATACTGTTCATGTGCCCTTGGTCGACGAGAAACCACCACCCTTTTGACCTGATTTCGGCTAGCCACCTGCATAATCTCGAAGCCATGGGGTAGGAAAGGCTGTGGGTCAAATGGAATGTTTGCCATTGCGTCGGCGGTTGTCATCGATGACGAGCAGAGCAAGCAAGTTGGGGTTTCTACAGGCGTGGGACTTGAGGAGGCAGGGGGTTCAGGCGAATTATTTTTTTGGGCAAGAGAAAAATCTTTAAGACAGTCATACACCCTGGGCCGTGAAACTTGCGGCGTGACATGGGCCTTGAACCAATGCAGGTAAGATTTGTCAGGCCAGGGACAAGAAGGGAAAGTTGGAAATTTCAAAAATGGCAATAGAGCATGCAATTTGATTGTGGTCGATTTGTTGACTATAGTTGATTTCGCACCCCCATTAACTTGACCATTAATCACAATTTCCGCAAATGACGTACCTGGTAGAACTCGTTTAATGTCACCTTTCATATGACCATTATTGCATGGTACCGTTGACATCGGCGAACCAATGCGATCAAAGACAGAAATCTTATTTTTCTTTTTGTATGAAACAAAAGTCCAATCCTTGTCTAATTCTTTGTAATATTCTTTCTCTTCGAATTTCCAATTTGGACCTCCATCACCCCAAAGGTTGATCTTCAAGCAAAAAGATTCATCTGAGAAAGAACCAGAAGTATATATTTCAAAACCCATAGCTCTTGATGCAACAGAGCACCTAAAGGTTCTATATTGGATGATCTTGACTTGAAACTTTGATGCTTGTCCCGCAAAACATGCTTGAAGAACAATGCCAATAGTATGAACATCAATCTTAAAATTTGCACGACCAAATGAGCCAACTAGGAAGAAAGGCCTTCTGCGAAATCCTCCAGAGAAATTGATGTGATGGCCAAATTTTTTGAACATATTTGTCTCAAAAAACTTCCCTTTAGAGAAATCCAATGAGGTGCAATTGTTGTGCTTGTCCGATGATCCAAGAGGCACGTCGACAATCTGAGCACCCACCACCACCCTTTTGATGACAAGGTCCAATGTCATACCAGAGGAGATTTTCTCATTTTGTAGAAGGAATCTAGCATCAACTACCACCTTGTCATGATTTAGCAACACAATCCGCTTAGCAAGAGAATAAAGGACCAAAAAACCAGGAGCCTTGTCCAATACATTAGATGGCAAGGAAGAGCTAGAAACGTGCCACATAAGTTTCAAATCTTCAATCTTGTTATCAAAATCATGAGAAGTCCCAGGAAAATCAGAAGATGGTGTTGAAATATCATTGATTCTTGCAAGATGAGAGGGGAACCTCACCAAAGAACCAATCATGAGAACCTCCCCATTTTCCATGCTTCTACCCTCAAGTGGTAAACCGTTGGCATTGAGAATGACCAGCCAGCGATTATCCGAGAGAACCAGAGATCCAACAAGGAACTTACCATCGGTGGAGCTCCCGGAATAGGTGATTTTCCAACCACCACCAGAGGAATTCAGAGAAAGAGAGCCCATAATTTGGTGTGCGACGGCGCCGGAGTGGTGCCGGTGAGTGCCGGTGGGAGGCTCCTCAGAGAGACATGCCTCGGAAATCGTGCGGGTTTTTCTCCATCATCGCTTCTAATTATTGATCTGAGAGGAGTCTCAATCATGTCTGCATTATTCGTGAACTATAGGGTGTCACACTTAAGAGTTACCGGACACCATTTTGGAGCACATATGTTTCAGACGAAAGAATTGCAAAGCGCAGGAATTGTTTTGATAGAAACCGGAAATTGTTTCGGGTGAAATTGCAGAAAGTGGTTCTGCATGTGATATTGAAATATTGCAAGGGGTTATATGTGAATGTTTGTTAATTAAAGTAATTAACAAAATTCTGAATAAATTTAATAAAAGAGTTTTATTAAATGAGAGAGCATTAAACTTAGAGAATTTTAATGCATTTAAAGTAGGGAATTTAAAGGGGAATGTGAAGAGGCATTTTAATGTGGAGGGGTTACCACCACATGAATTGGTGTGGTGAGGGGTCACCCCCCCCCCATGCGCTGGCCATGGGGAAGGGGGTACCCCCCCCCCTCCTATAAAAGGCCCCCTCTTCCTTCTTCCTCACACCTCGTTGTGAAGGATCTCTCTTCCCCTCTAGAATTATTCCCGCATGGTCTCGGATTAGCGAGATACATGTTCCCGGTGGCATTTCGTCTAGAAGGAGTTGCTGCTTCTGCTGGATCACTGGAGCGAGGAGGTGGAGGTTGTCCGGTGGCTTGAACGTGTGTGCGAGTGCGGATGCACTGCTGAGTTGCGGTGCTCGGACTTCCTCACGATCTTGAGATCGGCAAGTGTACGACTACATCAACCACGAGTTCCTACTCGTTAACAAAACTCGTTGTATTCGAGGGTAAGTTCTCGTTGGATGTATGTCCACCCGTTTCTATGTACCTAGTAGATAGATCTTGGCGTGTAGTTCTCATCGTAGGAAATTTTTTGTTTTCTATGCTGCGGACCCAACATACCTTCCTTTTGTTGTAAAACTTCGTAATATATAATCCCCCGGATCCCCTAAGGTTCGTATATCGTGTTTTCGTCGTATTTTTGTTTTGATCTCTTTTTGACAGGTAGAGTCCTAGAGTTGGAGCCACAATGTCTGCCTCTGGGTCAGACAAGGAAGACTCCTCTTCAGATATCATCAACCCCCTACATGAGAGAGTTAAAGATTCATCCCAAGCAGTTGTTGCTTGAAGATGGAGAGGTACGGATAAAGGAGGTTCAAGGCCCTAAAGGTGAAGGAAGTCTGGAAGACAGGATGGAAGCACTAGAGCAAGAAGTCTTTAGGTACAAGAAGATGGCAGAACGCGAAGTGGATATCATCCATAAGATTTGTTCCGAACTCATCGCCGAGCACCAAAAGGAGACTGCTGAGCTCAAGGATGAAGTCCTCTCACTCCGCCTAACAACCAACAAACTGCAAGCACAGCTCTACGAGGTTCAAAATAAAAACTGTGAGTACGAGGTTAGGTTTAAACGCATAACTGCTACTGCAAGTTTTAGGATGTTGGAGACCACGATGTCCTTTGTTGATAGGGAGCCCTTACCCTGGAAGTCGGACTATGACAAGAGGATACCACCACCACCGAAGGAGTAATTCGTCATCAGGTATGGCATCCCCTTGGTTTGTTCCAATCTTGGGGCAGTGTCGCGGTGTCACATCACTATCTTCTATCTTTTTACCTTTTTAGTAGAGTCATATCATGAATAGAGAAGTTATTGTGTAGGATGGTTTGCATTATGGAAGTGTCCCCTCTCTCGTTAGATATGTATCCCTTGGTGTGAGTTGCCGTTATGGAATATTAATGAGAAGTTCTATCATTTACTCTTTTGCATAACTTATATTAGTTTTCAATTCATGGTTATATGATTGATCTTGTTGTTAGTATTGGTAGCACTTTGGGATCATTGACTGAATTTAGTTGGTTTTGGAAAACCTGGCTTGGTCAGTAGCAATAGTATTTTTGAGAGTTGAATGAAAAAGATAAAAGTACTCTAAAGAAATATAATTTCATCATCTTTGATTTTCTCGTAAGTTTAATATTCTTTGGTTAAGATATTTTGTGCTTCCAAGGAAGATTGCATGTTTGATTTTTATCACTTGTATGTTTGTTTGTTTCCTTCAACTCTTATACTTGCTAGCCAAATACCTGTACTAAGAGGGAATTCTTCTCGTGCATCCAATCCTTAAACCAAACCTTTGCCATTTGTGTCCACCATGCCTACCTATTAGCATTATTGCTATTCCAAGTAAATTTCTTGTTTTTATCAACCTTCCAAATTAAACTTTTTATGTGAAAATTAGTGATTAAACCTCTCACGAACTTGATGGCACACTTTACTTTCTTGCATTTAATAAACTTGAACCATTGTGCTCATATATGTTGCGTATATGCTTGCGCTTTGTAAGTTGTGAATTAGTAGAACCATGCTCTCATGGGGAACGCTTTCAACATTGCACTAGTACTTTGTACCTAGTTGATATCATGTTCTTTTGTCTATGGATGTCGTCGGTGTGAAATGAAAGGGGAGCTTGTAAGTCCATGGAGTTATGCATGTGTGTTAGAGAAACGCCTAGGTCGCCGGTCTAATCTATGTTGTCATGGTGGAAACCTGCAGCGTAACCATAACGAGCATCTATGAAGCATTCTTCTTATAAAAAAAGAGATAGAGATTGAGAAAAAGAGAAAAAGAAAAAAAGAGATATTATGAAAAGAGGAAAGAGTGAAAAAAGCACCATATTCCCATGGTGAATAAGAAGATTGCTGAGATGCTTGTTGTCTGCTTGCCTTGTCATTTTTATATGGGGATTCTTCCGTATCATCAGCAAGGGTACCCTGCTCATGTTCTCTATGATACACATATGCTTACAATGATAAGAACTTACCGGTGACTAAACTTGAGTAGCATGAGGAGCGGCCCTAGTATTCAAGGGACATGAATTCTCAATTTACAACTTGTCAAGCATATCGCCATATTTGATCACCTTAACCTTAATCACCTAAAGATGCCTATAATAGGGGCAATGAGAGCTGAAAGCTAGTAAGTATCATAATTTTTGGGAGCTCTTTATGAAACTTGAAATCCCTGCTTCCCTCTGCGAAGGGCCTTTCTTTTACTTTTTAGTTGAGTCAGTAAACCTATTCCCTTATCTCAGCAAGTATTTTGAGTTGTTGTGTTTCATTCATTCATATGATGATTTATTCAATCATGTTTCTTTTGTTCCTTGTTTTGCACATTTCTCTTATCTTGGTGATTACTACTTTGAAAGCTATCATTGAAAATCAGTTATTTGTGAACTCCAACAAATTATCAACTATTCTTCGACCAAGAGCTAAGTTTGCCATTACCAATTATGATTTACTTTATGTATCTTTATTGTGTTTCCTTTACTTATTGCAAGTTAAGTTGTATAATAGTGAGTTGGCTTCTATTATGATCTATGTATTGATGAATGTGATGCTTCTTGTCCATATTCTTTTATCGACTCTTCACTCCATAAACCTGAGGTCATGTTTATTGAGCTCAGTTTCGCTTGGGGACAAGCGAAGTCTAAGCTTGGGGGGAGTTGATACCTCCATTTTGCATCACTATTCTATATCATAATTTACTATTATTCATTGATATATTTCATATTAAGAGATGATACTTGCGTTATTTCATCTATTTTTGCATGGTTGATGACTTTTGGAGCATGGACTGCTATAGTCAGGATTCTGATGGAAAAGGTGTTGTTTGGAGGCAAAATTCACGAAGATAAGAAAATACGGGAAAATATACGGAAAATACTATTTTTATAGAAGACGAAGGAAGCTAGAAGGAGTGGAGATGGGACACAGGGGGCCCACACCACCCCCTGGCGCGGGCAAGCCTAGGACGTGCCACCAGGTGGTGTGGCCGCCCTGGCCCACCTCTAGCTCTCCCCTCTGGCGTATATAATCCTCCCGAAATCCTAATACTCGGGGAGCGACCACAAAAATATTTCGCCGCCTCTGCGGGGCAGAAAACACCGAGAGAGAAAGATCTCTCCGGCAGACAAATTTCTACCGGGGGAATTCCTTCCCGGAGAGGGGAGATTGTCGCCATCAACACAACACTCAAGCTAGACTTCATCGGGATCATCATCATCATCACCACCACCATCAGCACCATCATCACCATCTCCATATTGTTGTAACAATAGGGTTGAATCTTGCATAGTTCTTAGGGGAAACTTTCCCGGTGTTGATTACTCTTTGTACTTGATGCTATTGAGTGGAACCATTGAATTATTGTTTATGTTCAGATTGTTATACATCATTATTCCATCTCTGATCATGATCCATATGATGTCGTGTGACTAGTTCGTTTTGTTCTTGAGGACATGGGAGAAGTCATGTTGTTAGTAGTGGAGTTGTGTTGAGAAAGATTTAATAGTTTGATATTTAAGTTGTGGTGTACTTCTTCTAGTGGAATCATGTGAACGTCGACTACATGACACTTCACCTATATGGGCCTAGGGGAATGCTGTTGGGTCTGCAGCATAGAAAACAAAAAATTTCCTACGATGAGAACTACACGCCACGATCTATCTACTAGGTACAAAGCAACAGGTGGACATAGATCCAACGAGAACTTACCCTCGAAGACAACTAGTTTTGTTAACGAGTAGGAACTCATGGTTGATGTAGTCGTACACTTGCCGATCTCAAGATCGTGAGGAAGTCCGAGCGCCGCAACTCAGCAGCGCATCCGTACTTGCACACACGTTCAAGCCACCGGACAACCTCCACCTCCTCGCTCCAGCGATCTAGCGGAAGCAGCAACTCCTTCCAGACGAAATGCCACCAGGAACATGTATCTCGCTAATCCGAGACCATGGGAGAATAATTCTAGAGGGGGAGAGAGATCCTTCACAAGGAGGTGTGAGGATGAAGGAGGGAATGGGTGGCCTTTTATAGGAGGAATGGGTGCCCCTCCTCTCCATGGCCAGCGCATAGGGGGAGGTGACCCCTCACCTCCCCCATTCATGTGGTGGTAACCCCTCTACATTAAAATGCCTCTTCACGTTCCCTTTTAAAGTCTCCACTTTAAATGCATTAAAATTCTCCAAGGTTAATGCTCTCTCATTTAATAAAATTCTTTTATTAAATTTATTCAGAATTTTGTTAATTACTTTAACTAACAAACATTCACATATAGCCCCTTGCAATATTTCAATATCACATGCAGAACCACTTTCTACAATTTCACCCGAAACAATTTCCGGTTTCTATCGAAACAATTCCTGCGCTTTGCAATTCTTTCTTCTGAAACATATGTGCTCCAAAATGGTGTCCGGTAACTCTTAAGTGTGTCACCCTATGGTTCGCGAATAATGCAGACGTGATTGAGACTCCTTTAAGATCAATAATCAGAAGCGGGACCTGGAGATCCATACTGATTCCTACACATTCAACGATGACTTCTGTGATCGTGAGAACATTTAACGCTAGTAACTAAATCCCTTTGTCTCGCGATATATTACATGTCCGAGATTTGATCATTGGTATCTCCATACCTAGTTTGATCTCGTTACCGACCTGCACTCTTTTCTTGTTCCCGTGATATAACATTCTTGTGATCACATCACTTGCTTGCAAGCTATCTCAATGTGATATCACCGAGAGGGCCCAGAGTATATCTATCCGTCATCGGGATTGACAAATTCCACTCTTGATCCATGAGCCTCAACATAACACCGTTGTAGTAATCAACCCATCTTTATAGTCACCCTGTTACAGTGTGATGTTTGATGTTATCAAGATACTCTTTAGGTGTTAGCAATTAACATGATCTCATGGTCTAAGGATAAAGATTATTTCGTATGATGTTATAGCAATATAAACATAATGACTTGATCGTAATGCTATACTTCGGATGAATGTTCATCACATCATTCCACCAATGGTGTGACCTTGTTATTAACAACATCCAATGTCCATGATCAGGAAACCTTTATCATCTTGTTAATCAACAAGCTAGTCTATAAGAGAGGCATAACTAGGAACCCTTTTTGTTTATTAAACACACATGTATTGATGTTTCCGATCAATACAATTCTAGCATGCAAAATAAACATCTATCATATATAAGGAATACATAATAACAACTTTATTATTGCCTCTCAGGGCATATTTCCTTCAGTCTCCCACTTGCACTAGAGACAATAATCTAGTTCACATAGTGATAAATCTAACACCCATGGAGTTCTGGTGTTGATCATGTTTTGCCCTAGGGAGAGCTTTAGTCAACGGATCTGCTACATTTAGGTCCGTGTGTACTTTACAAATCTTTATATCTCCATCCTTGACATGCTCGCGGATGGAGTGAAACCGGCGCTTAATATGCTTGGAATTCTTGTGAGACCTCGGTTCCTTTGTGTTGGCTATGGCTCCATTGTTGTCACAACAGATCAGCATTGGGTCAAATGCACTAGGAACCACACCTAGTTCCGTAATGAACTCTTTCATCCAAACCGCTTCCTGCGCCGCTTCTGAAGCAGCAACATAATCCGCCTCCATCGTTGATCCAGCCACCACAGGTTGTTTGGAACTCCTCCAACTAACTGCTGCTCCATTCAAGAGAAATACGTATCTGGATTGGGACTTAGAGTCATCCGAATCGGTGTCAAAGCTAGCATCGACATAACACTTAGCGACTAGCTCTTCTTCACCTCCGTATATAAGAAACATATCCCTAGTTCTTCTCAAGTACTTGAGGATGTTCTTGACCGCTATCGGTGTTAGAACTGGATCAGATTGGTACCTACTAGTCAAACTAATAGCATGTGCCACATCCGGTCTTGTACATAGCATGGGATACATAATAGATCCTATGGCCGAGGCATAGGGGATCTTATCCATCATCTCTCTTTCTTCCGCCGTAGCCGGATTTTGAGTCTGACTCAATGTCTTGCCTTGCAACATAGGTAAGAACCCCTTCTTACTTTCGTCCATATTAAACTTCTTTAATATCTTATCAAGGTATGTACTCTGCGATAGCCCAATTAGGCGCCTTGATCTATCGCTATAGATTTTAATGCCTAATATATATGACGGTTCACCAAGGTCTTTCATCGAAAATTTGTTGTTTAGATAACTTTTATCACTGTTTAAAAGATCTATATCATTTCCAATCAATAATATGTCATCCACATATAATATCAGAAATGCCACATTCCTCCCACTCACTTTCTTGTAAATACAAGCCTCTCCATAAGTTTGGACAAATCCAAACTCTTTGATCACCTCATCAAAGCGGAGATTCCAACTCCGGGATGCTTGTTTCAGTCCATAGATGGATCACTGAAGTTTGCATACCTTATTAGCATCCTTAGGATCGACAAAACCCCTAGGTTGTATCATATACAACTCTTCTTCAATATTACCATTGAGGAACGCAGTTTTGACATCCATCTGCCATATTTCATAATCGAAATATGCAGCAATTGCTAACATAATCCTAACCGACTTAAGCATCGCTACGGGAGAGAATGTCTCATCGTAGTCAACTCCATGAATTTGTCGAAACCCCTTTGTGACAAGTCGAGCCTTATAGATGGTCACATTACCATCAGCACCAGTTTTTCTTTTGAAAATCCATTTATTCTCAACGGCCTTTCCATCGTGAGGTAAGTACACCAAGGTCCAAACTTGGTTCTTGTACATGGATTCCATCTCGGATTTCATGGCTTCTAGCCATTTGTTGGAATCCGGGCTCATCATCGCTTCTTCATACGTCGCAGGGTCATCCATTTCATCAACCATGAAATTCACAATAGGATTACCGTACAGTTTAGCAATCACGCGTGTCCTGCTGACTGCGAGGTTCGGTAGTGTCCTCTTTCGGAGTTTCATGATCAATATCATTAGCTCTCTCTTCATTAGGTGAAGTCAACTCCGAAACAACTTCCGGTGCTGTGCTACTCGCCATTTCATGAAGAGAAGGTTCAATAACCTCTTCGAGTTCTACCTTCCGACTACTCACACCTTTTGTGAGAAACTCCTTCTCAAGAAAGGATCCATTCTTGGCAACAAAAACCTTGCCCTCGGATCTGTGATAGAAGGTATACCCAATCGTTTCCTTAGGGTATCCTATGAAGACGCATTTTTCCGCTTTGGGTTGGAGTTTATCCGGTTGAAGTTTCTTCACATAAACATCGACTCCCCAAACTTTAAGAAATGACAACTTAGGTTTGTGTCCAAACCATAATTCATACGGTGTCGTTTCAACGGATTTAGATGGTGCCCGATTTAAAGTGAATGCAGCTGTTTCCAATGCATAACCCTAAAATGACAGTGGCAAGTCAGTCAGAGACATCATAGATCGAACCATATCCAATATGGTACGATTACGATGTTCCGACACACCATTACGTTGTGGTGTTCCGGCAGGCGTGAGTTGTGAAACTATTCCACACTCTTTCATGTGTGTGCTAAACTCGTAACTTAGATACTCTCCTCCACGGTCAGACCATAGAAATTTGATCTTTCTATTACAATGATTTTCGACTTCATTCTGAAATTCCTTGAACTTTTCAAAAGTTTTAGACTTGTGTTTCATCAAATAGATATACTCGTATCTACTCGAATCATTCATGAAAGTAACAAAATAACGATATCCACCTCGCGCTGACACACCCATTGGTCCACACACATCAGTATGTATGATTTCCAATAAATCTGTCGCCCGTTCCATTGAACCGGAAAACGGTGTTCTAGTCATCTTGCCCATAAGGCATGGCTCACATGTATCAAATGATTCAAAATCAACTGATTCCAAAAGTCCATCAGAATGGAGTTTCTTCATGCGTTTAACGCCAATATGACCTAGATGGTAGTGCCACATATATGCAGATATATCATCATCAACTTTAATCTGTTTAGCATTAACATTATGAATGTGTGTAATATTACTATCGAGATCCATCAGAAATAAACCATTCAACATAGGTGCATGACCATAAAAGATATTATCCATATAAATCAAACAACCATTGTTTTTAGATTTAAACGAATAACCACTTTGCATCAAACATGATCTAGATACAATGTTCATGCTAAGTGCAGGCACCAAATAACAATTATTTAGGTTTATAACTAATCCCGATGGCATTTGGAGAGGCAGCGTTCCGACGGCGATCACATCAACTCTTGATCAATTGCCGACCCGCATTGTGACCTCATCCCTTTCTAGTTGTCGCTTGTTCCGCAGACCCTGAATCGAGTTACGTATATTAGCAACCAATCCCGTATCAAATACCCAGGTGCTGCTGCGAGTACTAGTCAAGTACACATCAATAACATGTATATCATATATACCTTTGTTTGCCTTGCCGGACTTCTTGTCCGCCAAATACTTAGGCGATTCTTCCAATGGCGATCCCCAGCAATAGTAGCACTCGGTTTCGGACTTAGGGCCAGCTCGGGGTTTCTTTTCAGGTGTGGAAACAGACTTGCCACCCTTCTTTCCCTTGTGCTTGCCTTTCTTGTCCTTCTTGAAACCGGTGGTCCTATTGATCATCAACACTTGATGTTCTTTCCTAATCTCCACTTCTGAAGTCTTAAGCATTGACAGAAGCTCGGGAAGAGACTTCTTCATGCCCTGCATATTATAGTTCATCACGAATCTCTTGTAGCTAGGTGGCAGATATTGGAGAACATGATGTATGCCTAAGTCAATGGGAATTGTTATTCCCAA
Source organism: Avena insularis (assembly GCA_023614405.1). NCBI lineage: Eukaryota > Viridiplantae > Streptophyta > Magnoliopsida > Poales > Poaceae > Avena > Avena insularis. The sequence goes on from CM042694.1 coordinate 105,879,479, forward strand.
GGACACAAGCTTATCGGCGTAACCAGACATTTTGAGTACATGCTCACTAACGGAGCTGTTCTCCTCCATCATGCAGCTAAAGAACTTTTCAGTAGCATTATAACTCTCTACGGCAGCATGGGTATCAAAAATCATTTTCAATTCTCCCATGGTATCAAAGGCATTGCCATTTTTGAAACGCTTTCGAAGTTTTGGCTCTAGCCCATACAGTATGCCGCAATGAACTAAGTTGTGGTCGTCCTGACGAGTCACATAGACATTCTTTTCCTCGTCAGGGGCATCAGGAGCTGGTGGGGGGCCTATCGGCGCATCTAGCACATATTGCTTTTGTGTAGCAGTGAGGAGAATCCTCAAATTCATAGCCCAGTTGGTGAAGTTGCTACCATTCGCAGCAAGTTTCTCTTTCTCCATGAACACATTGAAATTAAAAGCAGGTGGTGCCATCTACAACAGAATTTGTAAAGTTTATTTAGACTAAGTTTATGATAGATTAAGTTCAACTAATCCAAATTACTAATGAACTCCCACTCAAAAACGACATCCCTCGTGCCTTTTTGGTGATTACATGAACCAAATCCACTACACCAAGTCCGATCATCATGTGAGTCGGTGTAGCTTCAAAGGCGAGCATCTATATGGGCATCATATCAACTCTATGACTCATGCTTAACCTTTCGGTCCGTGTTCCGAGGCCATGTCTGTACATGCTAGGCTCACCAAGTAAGAACCTTAGTACTCGCGTGCGTAAAACTGTCTTACACCCATTGTATGAAAGCGTAGAGTCAAGTACACCCGATCATCACGTGATGTCTCGAAACACGATCCATAGAATGGTGCATACTCAAGGAAGAACACATTTTATCTTGATATCTAAATGAGGGATCATCTTACAATGCTACCAAAAGCGCCAAACTAGCAGTATAAGATGCTAACATCTAATGTGTAAAGTGAGATGATATGGTCCATGCATTTGATCTCTATCATTTGCATCGTGGTATGATCTCTATCATTCCTTTGTGTGTAAGGCCAAGGTCTATGGAACTTACACGTTGAATGTGTTGTAAGAGTATCTATCATACATCTAGTTACAACAATATCATATCAATACACTAGCCCAGCAACGATCTAAACTAGACGCCACTAATTTATAAATTGCAAGTTTTACATGGTTTAGGGCTTTCAGAGATAGAACCGTTCTCACCTATGAACATGAACCCACAACGAGGATAACCAAATTATTAGCAACTCGTTGTAAATCAGATATTGACTATAGTAGGAGAGACAGACACCTGCCAACCACTTATGCAAAACAAGTTGCATGTCAGTCGTGGAACTGGTCTCATGTAAGATGACATGTAAGGTTGGTCCGGGCCGCTTCATCCCACTATGCCACCAATATACAAAATACATAGAAGATGCAATAACATGATCATCATCGCCCACATATAAACATATGTGTACTACCCGTGCAAAGCACCTGCGCATAGATCAGGCTCTGATACCACTGTTGGGTCCGCAACATAGAAAACAAAAAATTTCCTACGATGAAAACTACACGCCAAGATCTATCTACAAGGTACAAAGCAACGGGTGGACATACATCCAACGAGAACTTACCCTCGAAGACAACGAGTTTTGTTAACGAGTAGGAACTCGTGGTTGATGTAGTCGTACACTTGCCGGTCTCAAGATCATGAGGAAGTCCGAGCGCCGCAACTCAGCAGCGCATCCGTACTCGCAGAAACGTTCAAGCCACCGGACAACCTCCACCTCCTCGCTCCAGCGATCCAGTGGAAGCAGCAACTCCTTCCAGACAAAATGCCACCGGGAACATGTATCTCGCTAATCCGAGACCATGGGGGAATAATTCTAGAGGGGGAGAGATATCCTTCACAAGGAGGTGTGAGGATGAAGGAGGGAATGGGTGGCCTTTCATAGGAGGAAGGGGGTGCCCCTCCTCTCCATGGCCGACGCATGGGGGGGGTGACCCCTCACCTCCCCCATTCATGTGGTGGTAACCCCTCCGCATTAAAATGGCCCTTCACATTCCCTCTTAAAGTCTCCACTTTAAATGCATTAAAATTCTCCAAGTTTAATGCTCTCTCATTTAATAAAACACTTTTATTAAATTTATTCAGAGTTTTGTTAATTACTTTAACTAACAAACATTCACATATAGCCCCTTGAAATATTTCAATATCACATGCAGAACCACTTTCTGCAATTTCACCTGAAACAATTTCCGGTTTCTATCGAAACAATTCCTGCGCTTTGCAATTCTTTCGTCTGAAACATATGTGCTCCAAAATGGTGTCCGGTAACTCTTAAGTGTGTCACCCTACGGTTCGCGAATAATGTAGACATGATTGAGACTCCTCTCAGATCAATAATCAGAAGTGGGACCTGGAGTTCCATACTGATTCCTACACATTCAACGATGACTTCTGTGATCGTGAGAACATTTAACGCTAGTAACTAAATCCCTTTGTCTCGCGATATATTACATGTCCGAGATTCGATCATTGGTATCTCCATACCTAGTTTGATCTCGTTACCGACATGCACTCTTTTCTTGTTCTCGTGATATAACATTCTTGTGATCACATCACTTGCTTGCAAGCTATCTCAATGTGATATCACCGAGAGGGCCCAGAGTATATCTATCCGTCATCGGGATTGACAAATTCCACTCTTGATCCATGAGCCTAAACATAACACCTTTGTAGTACTGAAACCATCTTTATAGTCACCCTGTTACGGTGTGACATTTGATGTTATCAAGATACTCTTCAGGTGTTAGCAATTAACATGATCTCATGGTCTAAGGATAAAGATTACTTCGGATGATGTTATAGCAATATAAACATAATGACTTGATCGTAATGCTATACTTCGGATGAAGGTTCATCACATCATTCCACCAATGGTGTGACCTTGTTATTAACAACATCCAATGTCCATGATCAGGAAACCTTGATTATCTTGTTAATCAACAAGCTAGTATATAAGAGAGGCATAACTAGGAACCCTTTTTGTTTATTAAACACACATGTATTGATGTTTCCAATCAATACAATTCTAGCATGCAAAATAAACATCTATCATATATAAGGAATACATAATAACAACTTTATTATTGCCTCTCAGGGCATATTTCCTTCAAATGCATTGTGTATTTGGCTACTAATCATAGGGGTTGCCGGAGTGACAGAAACCTGAACCCCCGTTAGGAAATCATTGCACAAGGGACGTCAGGGTCTTAGAGTTTAAAGTTGTGGTTAGGTTTCTACCTAATTACTTTCTTGTACTTACGGATGTTTTCAAGGGGTATAATCACAAGTATGTATTAGTCCTAGGAAGGTCAGTACATTAGCACAGGTTCACCCACACAACACTTAGCAAGCTAAAGAAGAATAATCAACTATATGAAGCGAAAGCACTTGACAGTCTTCCCGTGTGTCCTCGAGAACGTTTGGTCATCTTAAGTACTACAACCGGCTTGTCCTTTGCTGAACAAAGGATTGGGCCACTTGCTGTATTTTATTCTTATTGTCTTTTGTTTACTCGTACTTTATTTACTTGCATCATCAAAAACACCTAAAAATCTGTTTGCTAAGTATTTGCAGAGAATTCCTGATCCATACCACTAACCAGCACCTTCTGCTCCTCGTTGGGTTCGACACTCTTACTTATCGAAAATACTGCGATACACCCCCTATACTTGTGGGTCATCAGCAATAGCTCATGAAAGCAGCCATAAAATGCTAAAACAACGAGTTTCTGTCATAACATATACCGGGTCATATGGTTGTTGTAAATCTCTATAGAACCCCAAAACTGTGGGCAATAGCTCATGACAACGGCCATAAAACGTGAAAACGACGAGTTTTTGGTGATAACACTCAAACATGTATCTAGTCTTACGGTCATTGTAAATCGCCCTAGAACCCCAAAACTGTGGGAAATAGTTCATGAAAACGACCATAAAGCACGAAAACGACAAGCTTTTAGTCATATCTATCAAACATTTATCAGATCTTAGTGTCGTTGTAAATTGCCCTGGAACCACAAAATTTGAACAATAGCTCATGAAAACGGCCATAGAACACGAAAGCGACGAGTTTTTGGTCTTAACCATCAAACATGTATAAGGGCTTACGATCATTGTAGATCGCTCTAGAACCCCAAAACTATGGGTAATAGTTCATTAAATTGGCCGTAAAACACGAAAATGACGAGTTTTGTGTCATCTCTCTCAAACATTTACCAAGGCTTACGGTCGTTGCGAAATGACCTAGAGCCCCAAATCTGTGGGTAATAGCTTATGAAAACAGCCATAAAACACGAAAAGGACGATATTTTGGTCATATGTCTCAAACTTATATTGGGTCTTACGAGCCATGAAAATCGCCTAGAACCCCAAAACTATGGGCAATAGCTCAGGAAAACGGCCATAAAGCGCTAAAATAACGAGTTTCTCTCATAACATATACCGGTCTTATGGTCGTTGTAAATCTCTTTAGAACCCCCAAACCATGGGAAATAACTCATGACAACGGCCATAAAACGCGAAAACGACAAGTTTTTTGGGACAACTCTCAAACATGTACCGAGTCCTACGGTCGTTGTAAATCACCGTAGAACCCAAAAACTGTGGGAAACAGCTCATGAAAACGACCATAAATCGTGAAAACCGTGAGTTTTTTGTCATATCTCAAAAACATTTATCGGGTCTTACGGTCATTTTAAATTGTCTTAGAACCCCAAAAATGTGAACAATAGCTCATGAAAACGGACATAAAACACGAAAGCGACGAGTTTTTGGTCTTAACACTCAAACATGTATCATGGCTTATGCTCATTGTAAAGTGCTCTGGAACCCCAAAACGCTGGGCAATGGTTTATTAAAACAACCATAAAACACGAAAATGGCGAGTTTTGGGTCATATCTCTCAAACGTTTACTCAGACTTACAATTGTTGTGAATTGCCCTGGAGCCCCAACTCTGTGGGCAATAGCTTATGAAAACACCCATAAAACGCAAAAACGACGAGTTTTTGGTCATATCTCTCAAACTTGTATCAGGTTTCATGTCGTTATAAATAGTCCTAAAATCGCAAAACTATGGGACTAGCTTCTGGAAACTGCCATAAATCGCAAAAAGGACGAGATCTTGCTCATATGTCTCAAACTTGTAATGGGTCTTACGAGCCATGAAAATCGCCTGGAACCCAAAAACTATGGGTAATAGCTCATGAAAACAGCCATAATACGCTAAAATAATGAGTTGTCATAACATATACTGGGTATTATGGTTGTTGTAAATCTCTATAGAACCCCAAAACTATGGGTAATAGCTCATGACAACGGTCATAAAACGTGAATACGACGAGGTTTTGGTGATAACTCTCAAACATGTATCTAGTCTTACGGTCATTGTAAATTGCCCTAGAACCCCAAAGCTGTGGGAAATAGCTCATGAAAACGACCATAAAGCACGAAAACGACGAGCTTTTGGTCATATCTCTCAAACAATTATCAGGTCTTAGTGTCAATGTAAATTGCCCTGGAACACCAAAAATGTGAACAATAGCTCATGAAAATGGCCATAAAACACGAAAGCAATGAGTTTTTGGTCTTAACCCTCAAACATGTATAAGGGCTTGCGATCATTATAAATCGCTCTAGAACCCCAAAATTGTGGGCAATAGTTCATTAAAATGGCCATAAAACACGAAAATGACGAGTTTTGGGTCATATCTCTCAATAATTTACCCAGATTTATGGTCGTCGTGAAACGACCTAGAGCCCCAAATCTGTGGGCAATAGCTTATGAAAATGACCATAAAACGCGAAAACGACGAGTTTTTGGTCATATCTCTCAAACATGTATCGGGTCACGTGGTCATTGTAAATAGCCCTAAAACCCCAAAACTATGGGCAATACTTTTGAAAACGGCCAGAAATCACAAAAACGACGATATTTTGGTGATATGTCTCAAACTTATATTAGGTCTTACGAGCCATGAAAATCGCCTAGAACCCCAAAACTATGGGCAATAGCTCATGAAAACAGCCATAAAATGCTAAAACTACGCGTTTTTGTCATAACATATACCGGCTCTTATGGTCGTTATAAATCTCTATAGAACCCCAAAACTGTGGGCAATAGCTCATGACAATGGCCATAAAACGCCAAAAGGACAAGTTTTTGGTGATAACTCTCTAACATGTATCTAGTCTTGCGGTCGTTGTAAATCGCCCTAGAACCCCAAAACCGTGTGAAATATCTCATGAAAACGACCATAAATGACGAAAACGACGAGTTTTTGACCATATCTCTCAAACATTTATTGGGTCTTACGGTCGTTGTAAATTGCCCTGGAACCCAAAAAATGTGCCAGCTCATGAAAACGGCCATAAAACACGAAAGCGACGGGTTTTTGGATTTAACCCTCAAACATGTAGCAGGGGCTTACGATCATCGTAAATCGCTTTGAAACCCCAAAACTTTGGGCAATAGTTCATTAAAATGGCCATAAAACACGAAAATGACGAGTTTTGGGTCATATCTCTCAAACATTTACCAAGGCTAACGGTCGTTGCGAAACAACCTAGAGCCCCAAATATGTGGGCAATAGCTTATGAAAACGGCTATAAAACGTGAAAAGGACGAGTTTTTGGTCATATCTCTCAAACTTGAATCAGGTCTCGCGGTTGTTGTAACATTACAAGAAATGTGTTAACTGGTGACCTTCTCATAGTGACGGGAAATGAAACCGTCATAGATCTATGACGATTTGACATAAGATGGTCATAGGCTGTTTCGAGAGATCAAAATTCTATAGAATTACGATGATGTGTGTCAAAATCGTCGTAATTTCAGCACACGAAATCGTCATAACCTCCAAGATACAGCTCACAGCCTTATTTATGTCCTATTATGACCAATTTAAATCGTCATATAGTCTAAAATATGATACATTGAATTAAGTGGTTGGCCACATCAGCAACTATGTCTACGTGGCATGTATATATGTCAATTTTTGTATATGTGTATGTCCATGTGTGAATATACATCTACCTGACATGTAGACCCACCCACTAGACTAACACCATGGAACCGCTCTTTATAAAATAAATCAAAAAATGGTGTAGAGCATGGGAATCGAACCGCTGACCTCGCTCACCTCTTAACGATGTCAACCAACAGGCTACACCACCGTTGTTGTTACCCTCCCGCTCAGTTGTATTATCAACCTTGATATGTTGGCTTTGCCCAAAATAAATAGCGCAAAAAGGGGAGGACGTGAGGCTCGAACCTGAGACCTGCCGTAGGGAGCAAGCAAGTCTAACCACCAGACCACTTTCACTATTTGGTTATAAAACTGCGCTACAGGTGTAGGAAGATAGCCATATTTGGTTGGGCCTGGGCCGAGAGACTCCCCGTACCCTCCCTCCTTTTATTTTCTTTCCCTTGGCGGACTGGGCCTTGGAGCCTAGGTAGATAAGGTCCGGTCTGGGTGATCCATTTAGGTAGTTTTTTTATTTTTCTATATTTTTAATTCTTTTGTATCTTTTTCATAAGAAGTCCAAATGAATTGATTTTTGTCCCTAAATTTTTATAAAATTCATTATATCCTGTTAGTTTGTTAATTATCAATAGTTTTATTATTTTAAAATAGTGGATTTACTAATCTCACATTAGTCCATGGTAGTGATAATATCATAATTCAAAATATAATTTTGAATCTAGGGTTTTAAATTCAAATTTTGGCTTGAGCCTCGGTAAGCTTGCATTGGATCTCTGATAAAATAGGTGAACCTAAAAATGAATTTTGCAAAAAATCACGAGCATCAAATCATGTACCTGTAGTTTAAATCAGACCCACTTCCTACCGATTCGGCAGACATTTTCTTTTTCATTAGGGGTGGACGAAAAGGTTTTAAAATACCCGGTAGGGACATTGTTCATGTAAGGTGGTCTAGTATTTTTGAAAAATGGGGTGGTGATATTTTTGAATTGAACATTTGGTGTTGCTTCACAAAACGCCCCGATTTCGGCACTCGAAAATTAGAAAATGGCTTTTCCGTGTGATGGAAAGGAAAACTTCCTCCTGCAACATTGTTTGCCATTCCAAGATGCACATGAGTGCATAATATGGGCACATTATCACAAACTATGTCATGATTCTGGCCATAACATTGGTCGTTTGGCTTGAAAGCCATGAAACCTCGGACATGATAGGTCATTTTGTGAAGGTTTTTTCGAGATGCAATCAATATATCAAGGTATTTTTCCTTGCAACTATGTCACATAATATGATGCCACGTGAAGGATTCACATTGTTCGGACCATTTTTTGAATTTTTTATGTCCGTTTCAAAATTTTCCTATTTCAAACTGTGGCCAAAACGACGGGCATGAAGATAGGGACGAGCCTCGCTAAAACTTGCATTGGATCTCTAAAGAAACATCATATTACGTGCCTAAAAATGATTTTTGCAAAAAATCACGAGCATTAGATCATGTACCTGTAGTTCAAACCGGACCCACTTCCTACCGACTCGGCAGACATTTGCCTTTTTCACCAGGGGTGGACGAAAAGGTTTTAAAATCCCCGGTTGGTACATTGTTCATTTAAGGTGGTATAGCATTTTTAAAAATGGGGTGGTGGCATTTTTTAATTAAACATTTGGTGTTGCTTCATAAAACGCCCCGATTTTGACACTCAAAAAATAGAAAATGGCGTTTCCGTGCGACGAAAAGGAAAACTTCCTCCTGCAACATTGTTCGCCATCCGAAGATGCACATGAGTGCACAATATAGGCACATTATCTCAAACTATGCTCCGATTCTAGCTAAAACATTGGTCTTTTGGCCTGAAAGCCATGAAACCTTGGACATGATAGGTCATTTCTGTGAAGATTTTTTCGAGATGCAATTAATATACCAAGTTTGGTATTTTTTCTTGCAACTATGTCACATAATATGATGTCACCCGAAGGTTTTACATTGTTCGGATCATTTTTGAATTTTTTATGCCCGTTTCAAACTATGGTCAAAACGGCGGCCACGAAGGTTCTTAGCTCGGGGCCGAGCCTTGCTAAACTTGCATTGGATCTCTAAAGAAACATGATAATATGAGACTAAAAATGATTTTTGCAAAAAATCAAGAGCATTAGATCATGTACCTGTAGTTCAAACCGGACCCACTTCCTATTGATTCGACAGGAATTTGTCTTTTTCACCAGGGGTGGATGAAAAAGTTTTAAAATCCCCGGTTGGGACATTGTTCATGTAAAGTGGTCTACTATTCTTTTTAAATGGGGTGGTAGCATTTTTGAATTGAACATTTGGTGTTGCTTCACAAAATGCCCCGATTTTGGCAGTCGAAAAATAGAAAATGGCTTTTCCGTGTGACGAAAAGGAAAACTTCCTTCTACAACATTGTTAATCATCCCAAGATGCACATGCATGCGCAATATGGGCACATTATCACAAACTATGTCGTGATTTTGGTCATAACATTGGTCGTTTGGCTTGAAAGCCATGAAACCTCAAACATGATAGGTCATTTCTGTAAAGGTTTTTTCGAGACACTTGTAATATACCAAGTTTGGTATTTTTCCTTAAAACTATGTCACATAATAAGACACCACACGAAGGATTTGTATTGATCAGGCCGTTTTTGAATTTTTTATGCCAGTTTCAAACTATGGTCAAAACGGCAGACATGAAGGTTCTTAGCTAGGGGATGAGCCTCGCTAAATTTGCAGTGGATCTTTGAAAAAATAGCATATTGTGAGTCTAAGAATCATTTTTTTCAAAAAATAATGGGCATCAGATAATGTACCTATAGTTCAAATCGGACCCACTTCCTACCGATTTGGCAGGAATTTGTCTTTTTCTCCAGGGGTGGATGGAAAGGTTTGAGATACCCCAGTTGAGACATTTATCCATTTAAGGTGGCCTATTATTTTTAAAAAATGGGGTGGTAGCATTTTGAAACTTTTATTTGGTGGTTGCTTCACAAAACAACCCATTTTTGGCGCTCGAAAAATGGAAAATGGTTTTTCCATGCGACAAAAAGGAAAACTTAATCGTGCAACATTGTTAACCATCCCAATATGCACATGCGTGCATAATATGGGCACATTATCACAAACTATGCCGCGATTCTACCCATAACATTTGTCGTTTGGCCCAAAAGCCATGAAACCTCAGACATGATAGGTCATTTATGAGAAGGTTTTTTCGAGACACTTGCAATATACCTAGTTTGGTATTTTTCCGTGAATATTATGCAGGCATGCATATCCTGGAATTGCAAACAATGTTGTGCAGAGAAACCTTTTATTTTCGTTGCACGAAAAGTGATTATTTTCTTTCCAACAAGTGCAAAAAGAGGTGTTTTGTGAACTGACCAATCAAAATACAGCAAACCACCTTCCATGGATCGTTCTCAGGGGCATGATCTAGACCGTCCAGTTTCGATCCAACGCTTGTCATCTCACCAGAAGAAGCACATTGTACTCCCTAGTCTCCATCGCACCAACTACCCCAACCCTAACCTCACCAACTCTGGATCGCCTCCCCTCTCATCGATCGACCCTCTCCCTTCCTCATCTCTCTGCCGCCACTCCCACCCCCACCCCTAACCCTCCCGCTCGCCATCACCCCCATCGCTGATCTCCGCTCGCCCCCGTCGCTGATCTCCGCCATATCGACAAGTACACGCCGCCAGAAGGCTGCCCGCAACCTCACCAACTCCCCACAAGCCCGCAACCTCACCACTCTCCATATCCTCTCTCTCGATCTGGGAGAAGGTCCGCCAGTTTCTCTAGATGAGCCGCCGCCGCCCCGACGTTCCGCCTCCTCTCCCCTCCCCTGCCATGCGCCGTCTCCTCCACCACGGTCTCCCGCGTCTTGGCGCTCGCTGCAGATCCCTCGTCCTCAAGGTCGGCGACCCCCACTGGCTCGGTGACCATGGAGGGCATCCAGAGGCCGCCCCTGTCCTTAAGGTCGGCGACCCCTACTGGCACAGTGGCCATGGAGCGCTACTCCTCCCCCGATGTCTTCAAGGCCTGGATCCATCTCATTTCCGGCGCCCGTGTCCTTGCCCACCTCGCCCGCTTCATCAAGGTACTCCCTATCGCCTCTAACTACACAAGCGGCCATCGCGCCTCCCGCCTCGATGGAGGCCTCCTATAACTGCGACGGCTCCCACTCCCTTCTGATCCTTACTCGATTCATGTTTGCTCTTGTATGGTTCGTGCTAGATCTGCCCGTGCCTGCTCCCGAGCACATAATGTTACCAGTTCCTCCATAGCCTAGAGTAATTGCAACACAAGCATGTATATGGATGATGTATCATTGATATAACATTTAACATCTATAGATATTACTGCACATTTGCTCTAATTCTCACAGGCATGCTTTTAAATGGAAACTCATGTTTGTTATGCTGATAAGTGATCATCCTTTTGTGGAATATTTGACTATGTACTTGAGATGGTTAATACATGCTGTTCTATAACTTGAGATATCCTCTAGAACAGTTTGCTTTGGTCCAACATATGAATTTTTGACTATGTTACTAGCTGCCTGTATGCTTACTACTCAATTTGTACTACTAAGAATATATACACTTGACGGAGAGAGTTTTTGAGATTGATTCAACTCTCGGTTGTTGTTTTCTACTACTATATGTAGATAAGTGATCATCCTACTATCTCTTTTTGTGCATCATCGTAGATTCTTGATAAACTCCTGCTATCTTGTCATTTTTTTTGTGCATGTTCGATTCAGGTGGGCAACTATAAATATTTTTGTGTGCCTATGTTAGGGCATTTACAATGCAGATGCTTAGCTCGAGAACTAGGATTTCTTTCCCGTCTGTTACGCACAGTTCCCTGTCGATCCTGGGATGTTTCTTTGCATCGCTTTGGACAGGAGCTAATTCCTTGGCAACTTTCACGGGCAGGACTGCGGGTACCTTGGCATGTCTTTGGTCTTTACTCTGATTGGAGCAAGGAAAGCAATGATGCTTGGACAATTTTGATTGATCTATAGCTTATGAGGAGAGCCGTCAGGACCTTGACAGGATGGTGCAACACCCGTTACTGACTCAGGTAAAGATAAACAGGCATTACTTTTGATTATCCTGTTGTAATTCAGATCTTTCTTCATCAGTAGTTAATATATGTTCCTTTCTAGAAATATTGTCCCGATGCTTACTTGCATATTAGAGATTCCTAAACCACATTGTGTATTAGAGATTTCCTTGTGCTCTGCATCTCAATAGTCTTTTATTATCTTTGTACAATACATATTGTTTGCTAAGACTGATGCTTCAATTATATATATGTACCCATGGAATAAGAATATACTTGTGTAGAATATTCTAACTTGTTTGCTCCATGCATGTATACCTACAAAAATTTAGCTTTTATGGCTGTCAATGGGATGTGAAATCAGATTAGGTGCAGTTTTGTTTAATTCCCTAATACTGTCATAGGTAGAGCTTCCATATTTGGTTCTTTAAACATGCATGTACCTTGCACTGTTCTGTCCCTTTACTTGTGGTATTTGAATATACCTGAAGATTGCCTGGAATTCTAATTTCATTCATATATCACTTGTTCCCCTGTAGGTAAGGGAAATTTATGTTGATGATGAGGTGAAATTGACCCTTCATGTTCTTGTATAGGTACCATATTTTCTACCATTAATAGTTAATAGAGATTGTAAATTGCGGTTGCATGTATGATAATTTTTGTGCCACTACATTAGTTGTGCGTATCTTGTCCAAGCCATGCATCTCCTGAACTAGGATATGTTTATATTTGAGTGCCATTTATAAGCGATGTCGCTGTAATTTGTTGATTTGGAGTTGGGTACATCAGAATTCTCACTAGATGCATTAAGGTCGTTCTTCCTGATGTCTAGCTTCCTCCATGATGTGCTTCTAGATCCCAAGTTTGAATTAACATTGTATTTGTTAGCAAGCAAGTGTTTGACTTCTTCGATCTTGCTGGTATTTACTTTCTGAACTGTGCATAGTGACTTGTGATGTTTATTAGAAATAGAAACACTGCATCATATAATAATTACAATAATAATTTGTTCTATTTCAAGATATGGAGACTGGGGTATGATCTGTTTGTTGAGAAGACTTGTATAGGCAGTTCGATTGAAAAATTATGGTTCAGATTTAGCCAGCAAGACTATTCATAATTACATATTTTGAGTCCGGTTTATGCTGACGATCATGTATGTTCATTGTCGTTACACTAGACGTATGAAAGCTTGTTAATCACAAGAGTATACCACCGGTTTAACTAGCAATGTTGCTTTCTTCCCTTTTACAGGAGCTCCAGGCTGAAGGTGGAAGAAGCGAAAGGATTCATACTCAGCAAAGAGTTCAAAAGAGTTGGCTTCATACCCAACAAAGAGTTGAAAAAGTCAATTTTCTGTAGATAGTTGTATGTTCGTGAGTAATTTGGCCAATGAAATGGTTGTAGCATACTACACTGTATCGGACATATCGTTCGGTCTCCCGTAAGACAGATTTTGTAAGCAAGTGATTTTTTCGACCTCGTCCAAATCACCCAAAATTTTATACACATGATCTATTACACAAACGTAGATATAATGTCAAGTTTGCACATTTTTTTAAAGTTTTATGAGTTTATACTAAATTGGTTCAAACTCAGGTCAAAACCATGCATTGTTCAAACAACCCAAAAACCCTACACCTCCATCTTTGACATGAAATCCTACACCAAACTACCAATAATGGCATCCCTATAACACATGGAGTGTGTGTGTGTGTGTGGCGGTGTGGACCTATGTGCTTTGTGATGAACACACATAATGGCTCTATATAGTCCATTAGTCAAACCATTGTCAAACACGCCAAAAACCCTAGACCTGCAACTTCCACATGAAATGACACACCACACTGCCTACAGTGGCATCCGTACCCAACGTGCACTCTGTTTGGTGGTGTAGACCTATGTTTTTTTTGCATAAATACATGCAATGACCCTAAACATGCATTGGTCAAACCATGGTCAAGCATCTCAAGAGCCCTAAACATGCAACTTCCACATGAAATGATGCACCACTCCCAACAGTGGTGTCCCTATACCACATGGAGTGTGTGGTGGTGTGGACCTATTTGGTTTGTGCATAAACACATGGAATGACTCGGTACACTCCAGTAGTCAAACCATTGTCAAACATGCCAAAAACCCTAGACCCGCGACTTCCACATGAAATGATGCACCACACTGCCAACAGTGGCATCCCAACACAACATCGAGAGTGTGTGGTGGTGTGGACCTATGAGATTTTTGCATGAACACGTGGAATGAATCTATACACTCCATTAGTAAAACCATGGTCAAACAGGCCAAAAACCCTAGACCTTCAACTTGCACATGAAATGATGCACGGCACTACCAATAGTGGCATTCCTACACCACATGGACTGTGTGCAGTGGTGTGGGCCTATGTGGTTTTTGCATGAACAGATGCACTAACTCTAGACACTCCATTTGTCAAACCATGATCAAATATCACAAAAACCCTAGACATGCAACTTGCACATGAAATGATGCACCACAATGGCAATAATGGCATCCCTACACCACATGGAGTGTGTGGTGGTGTCGGCCTTTGTGGTTTCTGCATGAACACATGCACTGACTCTATACACTCCATTGGTCAAACAATGATCAAATATCACAAAAATCCTAGACCTGCAACTTCCACATGAAATGATGCACCACACTGCAAATGGTTCCATCCCTACACAACATTGAGTGTATGTGGTGGTGTGGACTCTATACATTCCAATGGTTAGACCATGGTCAAACATCCCAAAAGCCCTACAGATGTAACTTCCATATGAAAAGATGCACCACACTGTCAATAGCGGCATCCCTACACCACATGGAGTGTGTGGGTGTGTGGGCCTGTCACGGTTTTACATTTTTTTGAATTATAATGAAATCATACCGCGTGGTTCAATCTCATGTTATAACCTCAGACTTTACTATAAGGGGACATTCTAAACTTCACTTTTTTATGAAAATTCTTGGATAATCCTAATTTTTACATGTATTTGACCATATACAAAAAAATTGGGGTGATTCGGAGATGGTCGAAAAATCAGTTGCTTACGGACGGATCGTTCGGTCTCACATAACACTGATTTTGTAAGCAAGTGATTTTCTAGACCTTCTCCAAATCACCCCAAATTTTATACACATGATCTATTACACAAACATAGATACAATATCAAGTTTCCACATTTTTTTGAATTTTTATGAAATTATACTAAATTGGTTTAATCTCAGGTCAAAACCATGCATTGTTCAAACAACCCCAAAACCCTACACCTCCATCTTTGACATGAAATCGTGCACCACACTACCAATAATGGCATCCCCGTAACACATGGAGTGTGTGTGTGGTGGTGTGGACCTATGGGGTTTGTGATGAACACAGATAATGGCTATGTATAGCCCATTAGTCCAACCATGGTCAAACACGCCAAAAACCCTAGACCTACAACTTCCACTTGAAATGACACACCACACAACCTACAGTGGCAACCCTACCAACGTGGAGTGTGTTTGGTGGTGTGGACCTATGTTTTTTTCGTATGAACACTGGAAATGACTCTATACACTCCATTGGTGAAACCATGGTCAAACAACTCAAAAACCCTAAACATGCAACTTCCACATGAAATGACGCACCACTCCCAACAGTGGCGACGTACACCACATGGACTGTGTGGTGGAGTGGACCTATTTGGTTTGTGCATGAACACATGGAATGACTCGGTACACTCCAGTAGTCAAACCATGGTCAAACATGCAAAAAACCCTAGACCTATGACTTCCACATGAAATGATACACCACACTGCCAATAGTGGCATCCCAACACAACATAAAGAGTGTGTGGTGGTGTGGACCTATGAGATTTTTGCATGAACACGTGTAGTGACTCTATACATGCCATTAGTCAAACCAGGGTCAAACAGGCCAAAAACCCAAGACCTCCAACTTGCACATGAAATGATGCACCACACTACCAATAGTGGCATTCCTACACCATATGGACTGTGTGCGGTGGTGTGGGCCTATGTGGTTTTTGCATGAACAGATGCACTGACTCTAGACACTCCATTGGTCAAACCATGATCAAATAGCACAAAAACCATACACATGCAACTTGCACAAGAAATCATGCACCGCAATGCCAATAGTGGCACACCACATGGAGTGTGTGGTGGTATCCGCCTTCGTGGTTTCTGCATGAACACATGCACTGACTCTATACACTCCATTGATCAACCAATGATAAAATATCACAAAAAACCTAGACCTGCAACTTCCACATGAAATGATGCACCATACTGCCAACGGTGCCATCCCTACACAACATTGAGTGTATGTCGTGGTGTGGAGTCTATACATTCCAATGGTCAGGCCATGGTCAAACATCCCAAAAGCCCTACACGTGTAACTTCCACATGAAATGATGCACCACACTGTCAGCAGCGGCATCCCTACACCACATGGAGTGTGTGAGGGTGTGGACCTGTCATGGTTTTACGTTTTTTTGAATTTTAATGAGTTCATACCGCATGGTTCAATCTCAGGTTAAAACCTCAGACTTTACTATAAGGGGACATTGTAAACTTCACTTTTTATGAAAGTTCTTGGATAATCGTAATTGTTACATGTATTTCACCATGTACAAAAAATTAGGGGTGATTCGGAGACGGTTGAAAAATAAGCTGCTTACGAACGGATCGTCCGGTCTCCCCTAAGACAGATTTTGTAAGCGAGTGATTTTTTCGACCTCGTCCAAATCACCAAAAATTTTATACACATGATCTATTACACAAACATAGATATAATGTCAAGTTCGCACATTTTTTTAAAGTTTTATGAGTTTATACTAAATTGGTTCAAACTCAGGGCAAAACCATGCATTGTTCAAACAACCCCAAAACCCTACACCTCCATCTTTGACATGAAATCCTACACCAAACTGCCAATAATGGCATCCCTATAACACATGGAGTGTGTGCGTGGCGGTGTGGACCTATGTGGTTTGTGATAAACACACATAATGGCTCTGTATAGTCCATTAGTCAAACCATTGTCAAACACGCCAAAAACCCTAGACCTGTAACTTCCACATGAAATGACACACCACACTGCCTACAGTGGCATCCGTACCCAACGTGGAGTGTGTTTGGTGGTGTAGACCTATGTTTTTTTGCATAAAGACATGCAACGACCCTAAATATGCATTGGTCAAACCATGGTCAAGCATCTCAAAAACCCTAAACAAGCAACTTCCACATGAAATGATGCACCACTCCCAACAGTGGCGTCCCTATACCACATGGAGTTTGTGGTTGTGTGGACCTATTTGGTTTCTGCATAAACACATGGAATGACTCGGTACACTCCAGTAGTCAAACCATTATCAAACATGCCAAAAACCCTAGACCCACGACTTCCACATCAAATGATGCACCACACTGCCAACAATGGCATCCCAACACAACATCGAGAGTGTGTGGTGGTGTGGACCTATGAGATTTTTGCATGAACACATGGAATGAATATATACACTCCATTAGTCAAACCATGGTCAAACATGCCAAAAACCCTATACCTTCAACTTGCACATGAAATGATGCACGGCACTACCAATAGTGGCATTCCTACACCACATGGACTGTGTGCGGTGGTGTGGGCCTATGTGGTTTTTGCATGAACAGATGCACTAACTCTAGACACTCCATTGGCCAAACCATGATCAAATATCACAAAAACCCTAGACATGCAACTTGCACATGAAATGATGCACATAGCAGCAATAATGGCATCCCCTGCACCACATGGAGTGTGTGGTGGTGTCGGCCTTTGTGGTTTCTGCATGAACACATGCACTGACTCTATACACTCCATTGGTCAAACAATGATCAAATATCACAAAAATCTTAGACCTGCAACTTCCACATGAAATGATGCACGACATTGCCAATGGTTCCATCCTTACACAACATTGAGTGTATGTCGTGGTGTGGACTCTATACATTCCAATGGTTAGACCATGGTCAAACATCCCAAAAGCCCTACAGATGTGACTTCCACATGAAAAGATGCACCACACTGTCAATAGCGGCATCCCTACACCACATGGAGTGTGTGGGTGTGTGGGCCTGTCACGTTTTTACATTTTTTTGAATTTTAATGAATTCATACCGCGTGGTTCAATCTCATGTTATAACCTCAGACTTTACTATAATGGGACATTCTAAACTTAAATTTATTATGAAAATTCTTGGATAATCCCAATCGTTACATGTATTTGACCATATACAAAAAAAATTGGGGTGATTCGTAGACGGTCAAAAAATCAGTTGCTTACGGACGGATCGTTCGGTCTCACCTAACGCAAATTTTGTAAGCAAGTGATTTTCTGGACCTTGTCCAAATCACCCCAAATTTTATACACATGATCTATTACACAAACATAGATACAATATCAAGTTTCCACATTTTTTGAATATTTATGAATTTATAATAAATTGGTTTAATCTCAGGTCAAAACCATGAATTGTTCAAACAACCCCAAAACCCTACACCTCCATCTTTGACATGAAATCGTGCACCACACTACCAATAATGGCATCCCCATAACACATGGAGTGTGTGTGTGGTGGTGTGGAGCTATGTGGTTTGTGATGAACACACATAATGGCTATGTATAGTCCATTAGTCAAACCATGGTCAAACACGCCAAAAACCCTAGACCTGCAACTTCCACATGAAATGACACACCACACAACCTAAAGTGGAATCCCTACCAACGTGGAGTGTGTTTGGTGGTGTGGACCAATGGTTTTTTGCATGAACACGGGAAATGACTCTATACACTCCATTGGTGAAACCATGGTCAAACAACTCAAAAACCCTAAACATGCAACTTCCACATGAAATGATGCACCACTGCCAATAGTGGCGCCCTACACCACATGGAGTGTGTGGTGGTGTGGACCTATTTGGTTTGTGCATGAACACATGGAATGACTCGGTACACTCCAGTAGTCAAACCATGGTCAAACATTCAAAAAACTCTAGACCTACGACTTCCACATGAAATGATACACCACACTGCCAATAGTGGCATCCCAACACAACATAAAGAGTGTGTGGTGGTGTGCACCTATGAGATTTTTGCATGAACACGTGTAATGGCTCTATACACTCCATTAGTCAAACCAGGGTCAAACAGGCCAAAAACCTTAGACCTCCAACTTGCACATGAAATGATGCACCACACTACCAATAGTGGCATTCCTACACCATATGGACCGTGTGCGGTGGTGTGGGCCTATGTGGTTTTTGCATGAACAGATGCACTGACTCTAGACACTCCATTGGTCAAACCATGATCAAATAGCACAAAAACCCTAGACATGCAACTTGCACATGAAATGATTTACCACAATGCCAATAGTGGCATCCTTACACCACATGAAGTGTGTGGTGGTGTCGGCCTTTGTGGTTTCTGCAGGAACACATGCACTGACTCTATACACTCCATTGGTCAACCAATGATCAAATATCACAAAAAACCTACACCTGCAACTTCCACATGAAATGATGCACCATACTGCCAACGGTGCCATCCCTACACAACATTGAGTGTATGTCGTGGTGTGGAGTCTATACATCCAATCGTCAGGCCATGTTCAAACATCCCAAAAGCCCTACACGTGTAACTTCCACATGAAATGATGCACCACACTGTCAGCAGCGGCATCCCTACACCACATGGAGTGTGTGAGTGTGTGGACCTGTCATGGTTTTACCTTTTTTTGAATTTTAATGAATTCATACCGCATGGTTCAATCTTAGGTTAAAACCTCAGACTTTACTATAAGGGGACATTGTAAACTTCACTTTTATGAAAGTTCTTGGATAATCGTAATTGTTACATGTATTTCACCATGTACAAAAATTAGGGTGATTCGAGACGGTCAAAAATAAGTTGCTTACTGACCGATCGTTGGTCTCCCCTAAGACAGATTTTGTAACCAAGTGATTTTTTCGACCTCATCCAAATCACCCAAAATTATATACACATGATCTATTACACAAACGTAGATATAATGTCAAGTTCGCACATTTTTTAAAGTTTTATGAGTTTATACTAAATTGGTTCAAACTTAGGTCAAAACCATGCATTGTTCAAACAACCCAAAAACCCTACACCTCCATCTTTGACATGAAATCCTACACCAAACAACCAATAATGGCATCCCTATAACACTTGGAGTGTGTGTGTGGCGGTGTGAACCTATGTGGTTTGTGATAAACACACATAATGGCTCTGTATAGTCCATTAGTCAAACCATTGTCAAACACGCCAAAAACCCTAGACCTGCAACTTCCACATGAAATGACACACCACACTGCCTACAGTGGCATCCGTACCCAACGTGGAGTGTGTTTGGAGGTGTAGACCTATGTTTTTTTTGCGTAAAGACATGCAATGACCCTAAACATGCATTGGTCAAACCATGGTCAAGCATCTCAAAAACCCTAAACATGCAACTTCCACATGAAATGATGCACCACTCCCAGGTGGTGTCCCTATACCACATGGAGTGTGTGGTAGTGTGGACCTATTTGGTTTGTGCATAAACACATGGAATGACTCGGTACACTCTAGTAGTCAAACCATTGTCAAACATGCCAAAAACCCTAGACCCACGACTTCCACATGAAATCACTACAACAAATCCTAGAATCGATGACGAATTGCCTGGTGACAAAATTTAGAACCGTCACCGAAAGTAACCATAGGTGACGGATTAGTTTTGGGCGTCACGTATGTTTGATAATGCATGACAGTCACGTTTTGCGTCACGGCAAACCGTCGCCGATTATCCGCACGACGGATTTTAGAGCGTCGTAGATTAAGCTGTCACCGATTGTTCGTGGGACCAACGAGTTAGCAATTGTGTTAAAAACGATAAAAGGGCAAAGATGGGTTTTGAACCGAGGACCTAGTACAAAGTAAAACGTTTCGTTCCCGCTGGGCTACCGTTCGATTTTTGAATTGTTTGATTGGCCTACCATTGTGTAAACTCTATGTGCAGTACGTGGCATGTACAAACACGGATCGTTATAGTTAGGACTTGTGTGATCTTCCAAACAGTTTTCTTCTCTGTTCTTGCGAACGAGCGCCGTCAAGGGTATCCCTTGTCCAGGCGATCACGACATTCGCTGGCCCTTCATCTACAAGTCCCGACGACTTGCGCCTACGCGATCACGACGATCGATCACGATCCTAGCTAGAGAGGCTTCGCGGTAGGCCGGCGCACGGTGATAGGAAGCACATGTGAGTTCCTTTGAGATCTGTTATGAAATTGATTTGGATTGGTGTTTATGTTACACATTGTGATTTATTTGGACTTTGGTAAACAATTTTCACGTTGATTACCAATAATGGCATCCCTATAACACATGGAGTGTGTGCGTGGCGGTGTGGACCTATGTGGTTTGTGATAAACACACATAATGGCTCTGTATAGTCCATTAGTCAAACCATTGTCAAACACGCCAAAAACCCTAGACCTGTAACTTCCACATGAAATGACACACCACACTGCCTACAGTGGCATCCGTACCCAACGTGGAGTGTGTTTGGTGGTGTAGACCTATGTTTTTTTGCATAAAGACATGCAACGACCCTAAATATGCATTGGTCAAACCATGGTCAAGCATCTCAAAAACCCTAAACAAGCAACTTCCACATGAAATGATGCACCACTCCCAACAGTGGCGTCCCTATACCACATGGAGTTTGTGGTTGTGTGGACCTATTTGGTTTCTGCATAAACACATGGAATGACTCGGTACACTCCAGTAGTCAAACCATTATCAAACATGCCAAAAACCCTAGACCCACGACTTCCACATCAAATGATGCACCACACTGCCAACAATGGCATCCCAACACAACATCGAGAGTGTGTGGTGGTGTGGACCTATGAGATTTTTGCATGAACACATGGAATGAATATATACACTCCATTAGTCAAACCATGGTCAAACATGCCAAAAACCCTATACCTTCAACTTGCACATGAAATGATGCACGGCACTACCAATAGTGGCATTCCTACACCACATGGACTGTGTGCGGTGGTGTGGGCCTATGTGGTTTTTGCATGAACAGATGCACTAACTCTAGACACTCCATTGGCCAAACCATGATCAAATATCACAAAAACCCTAGACATGCAACTTGCACATGAAATGATGCACCGCAACGGCAATAATGGCATCCCTGCACCACATGGAGTGTGTGGTGGTGTCGGCCTTTGTGGTTTCTGCATGAACACATGCACTGACTCTATACACTCCATTGGTCAAACAATGATCAAATATCACAAAAATCTTAGACCTGCAACTTCCACATGAAATGATGCACGACATTGCCAATGGTTCCATCCTTACACAACATTGAGTGTATGTCGTGGTGTGGACTCTATACATTCCAATGGTTAGACCATGGTCAAACATCCCAAAAGCCCTACAGATGTGACTTCCACATGAAAAGATGCACCACACTGTCAATAGCGGCATCCCTACACCACATGGAGTGTGTGGGTGTGTGGGCCTGTCACGTTTTTACATTTTTTTGAATTTTAATGAATTCATACCGCGTGGTTCAATCTCATGTTATAACCTCAGACTTTACTATAATGGGACATTCTAAACTTAAATTTATTATGAAAATTCTTGGATAATCCCAATCGTTACATGTATTTGACCATATACAAAAAAAATTGGGGTGATTCGTAGACGGTCAAAAAATCAGTTGCTTACGGACGGATCGTTCGGTCTCACCTAACGCAAATTTTGTAAGCAAGTGATTTTCTGGACCTTGTCCAAATCACCCCAAATTTTATACACATGATCTATTACACAAACATAGATACAATATCAAGTTTCCACATTTTTTGAATATTTATGAATTTATAATAAATTGGTTTAATCTCAGGTCAAAACCATGAATTGTTCAAACAACCCCAAAACCCTACACCTCCATCTTTGACATGAAATCGTGCACCACACTACCAATAATGGCATCCCCATAACACATGGAGTGTGTGTGTGGTGGTGTGGAGCTATGTGGTTTGTGATGAACACACATAATGGCTATGTATAGTCCATTAGTCAAACCATGGTCAAACACGCCAAAAACCCTAGACCTGCAACTTCCACATGAAATGACACACCACACAACCTAAAGTGGAATCCCTACCAACGTGGAGTGTGTTTGGTGGTGTGGACCAATGGTTTTTTGCATGAACACGGGAAATGACTCTATACACTCCATTGGTGAAACCATGGTCAAACAACTCAAAAACCCTAAACATGCAACTTCCACATGAAATGATGCACCACTGCCAATAGTGGCGCCCTACACCACATGGAGTGTGTGGTGGTGTGGACCTATTTGGTTTGTGCATGAACACATGGAATGACTCGGTACACTCCAGTAGTCAAACCATGGTCAAACATTCAAAAAACTCTAGACCTACGACTTCCACATGAAATGATACACCACATCGCCAATAGTGGCATCCCAACACAACATAAAGAGTGTGGTGGTGTGCACCTATGAGATTTTTGCATGAACACGTGTAATGGCTCTATACACTCCATTAGTCAAACCAGGGTCAAACAGGCCAAAAACCTTAGACCTCCAACTTGCACATGAAATGATGCACCACACTACCAATAGTGGCATTCCTACACCATATGGACCGTGTGCGGTGGTGTGGGCCTATGTGGTTTTTGCATGAACAGATGCACTGACTCTAGACACTCCATTGGTCAAACCATGATCAAATAGCACAAAAACCCTAGACATGCAACTTGCACATGAAATGATTTACCACAATGCCAATAGTGGCATCCTTACACCACATGAAGTGTGTGGTGGTGTCGGCCTTTGTGGTTTCTGCAGGAACACATGCACTGACTCTATACACTCCATTGGTCAACCAATGATCAAATATCACAAAAAACCTACACCTGCAACTTCCACATGAAATGATGCACCATACTGCCAACGGTGCCATCCCTACACAACATTGAGTGTATGTCGTGGTGTGGAGTCTATACATTCCAATCGTCAGGCCATGTTCAAACATCCCAAAAGCCCTACACGTGTAACTTCCACATGAAATGATGCACCACACTGTCAGCAGCGGCATCCCTACACCACATGGAGTGTGTGAGTGTGTGGACCTGTCATGGTTTTACCTTTTTTTGAATTTTAATGAATTCATACCGCATGGTTCAATCTTAGGTTAAAACCTCAGACTTTACTATAAGGGGACATTGTAAACTTCACTTTTTATGAAAGTTCTTGGATAATCGTAATTGTTACATGTATTTCACCATGTACAAAAAATTAGGGTGATTCGGAGACGGTCAAAAAATAAGTTGCTTACGGACTGATCGTTCGGTCTCCCCTAAGACAGATTTTGTAACCAAGTGATTTTTTCGACCTCATCCAAATCACCCAAAATTATATACACATGATCTATTACACAAACGTAGATATAATGTCAAGTTCGCACATTTTTTAAAGTTTTATGAGTTTATACTAAATTGGTTCAAACTTAGGTCAAAACCATGCATTGTTCAAACAACCCAAAAACCCTACACCTCCATCTTTGACATGAAATCCTACACCAAACAACCAATAATGGCATCCCTATAACACTTGGAGTGTGTGTGGCGGTGTGAACCTATGTGGTTTGTGATAAACACACATAATGGCTCTGTATAGTCCATTAGTCAAACCATTGTCAAACACGCCAAAACCCTAGACTGCAACTTCCACATGAAATGACACACCACACTGCCTACAGTGGCATCCGTACCCAACGTGGAGTGTGTTTGGAGGTGTAGACCTATGTTTTTTTTGCGTAAAGACATGCAATGACCCTAAACATGCATTGGTCAAACCATGGTCAAGCATCTCAAAAACCCTAAACATGCAACTTCCACATGAAATGATGCACCACTCCCAACAGTGGTGTCCCTATACCACATGGAGTGTG
Organism: Avena insularis; assembly: GCA_023614405.1. Classification (NCBI taxonomy): domain Eukaryota; kingdom Viridiplantae; phylum Streptophyta; class Magnoliopsida; order Poales; family Poaceae; genus Avena; species Avena insularis. The sequence goes on from CM042694.1 coordinate 105,904,678, forward strand.
TGGTAGTGTGGACCTATTTGGTTTGTGCATAAACACATGGAATGACTCGGTACACTCTAGTAGTCAAACCATTGTCAAACATGCCAAAAACCCTAGACCCACGACTTCCACATGAAATCACTACAACAAATCCTAGAATCGATGACAATTGCTCGGTGACAAAATTTAGAACCGTCACCGAAAGTAACCATAGGTGACGGATTAGTTTTGGGCGTCACGTATGTTTGATAATGCATGACAGTCACGTTTTGCGTCACGGCAAACCGTCGCCGATTATCCGCACGACGGATTTTAGAGCGTCGTAGATTAAGCTGTCACCGATTGTTCGTGGGACCAACGAGTTAGCAATTGTGTTAAAAACGATAAAAGGGCAAAGATGGGTTTTGAACCGAGGACCTAGTACAAAGTAAAACGCTTCGCTTCCTCACTGGGCTACCGTTCGATTTTTGAATTGTTTGATTGGCCTACCATTGTGTAAACTCTATGTGCAGTACGTGGCATGTACAAACACGGATCGTTATAGTTAGGACTTGTGTGATCTTCCAAACAGTTTTCTTCTCTGTTCTTGCGAACGAGCGCCGTCAAGGGTATCCCTTGTCCAGGCGATCACGACATTCGCTGGCCCTTCATCTACAAGTCCCGACGACTTGCGCCTACGCGATCACGACGATCGATCACGATCCTAGCTAGAGAGGCTTCGCGGTAGGCCGGCGCACGGTGATAGGAAGCACATGTGAGTTCCTTTGAGATCTGTTATGAAATTGATTTGGATTGGTGTTTATGTTACACATTGTGATTTATTTGGACTTTGGTAAACAATTTTCACGTTGATTACCAATAATGGCATCCCTATAACACATGGAGTGTGTGCGTGGCGGTGTGGACCTATGTGGTTTGTGATAAACACACATAATGGCTCTGTATAGTCCATTAGTCAAACCATTGTCAAACACGCCAAAAACCCTAGACCTGTAACTTCCACATGAAATGACACACCACACTGCCTACAGTGGCATCCGTACCCAACGTGGAGTGTGTTTGGTGGTGTAGACCTATGTTTTTTTGCATAAAGACATGCAACGACCCTAAATATGCATTGGTCAAACCATGGTCAAGCATCTCAAAAACCCTAAACAAGCAACTTCCACATGAAATGATGCACCACTCCCAACAAGGCCCCTATACCACATGGAGTTTGTGGTTGTGTGGACCTATTTGGTTTCTGCATAAACACATGGAATGACTCGGTACACTCCAGTAGTCAAACCATTATCAAACATGCCAAAAACCCTAGACCCACGACTTCCACATCAAATGATGCACCACACTGCCAACAATGGCATCCCAACACAACATCGAGAGTGTGTGGTGGTGTGGACCTATGAGATTTTTGCATGAACACATGGAATGAATATATACACTCCATTAGTCAAACCATGGTCAAACATGCCAAAAACCCTATACCTTCAACTTGCACATGAAATGATGCACGGCACTACCAATAGTGGCATTCCTACACCACATGGACTGTGTGCGGTGGTGTGGGCCTATGTGGTTTTTGCATGAACAGATGCACTAACTCTAGACACTCCATTGGCCAAACCATGATCAAATATCACAAAAACCATAGACGTGCAACTTGCACATGAAATGATGCACCACAACGGCAATAATGGCATCCCTGCACCACATGGAGTGTGTGGTGGTGTCGGCCTTTGTGGTTTCTGCATGAACACATGCACTGACTCTATACACTCCATTGGCCAAACAATGATCAAATATCACAAAAATCCTAGACCTACAACTTCCACATGAAATGATGCACCACACTGCCAATGGTTCCATCGCTACACAACATTGAGTGTATGTCGTGGTGTGGACTCTATACATTCCAATGGTTAGACCACGGTCAAACATCCCGAAGGCCCTATAGATGTAACTTCCACATGAAAAGATGCACCAACTGTCAACAGCAAGATCCCTACACCACATGGAGTGTGTGGGTGTGTGGGCCTGTCACGTTTTTACATTTTTTTGAATTTTAATGAATTCATACCGCGTGGTTCAATCTCATGTTATAACCTCAGACTTTACTATAATGGGACATTCTAAACTTCACTTATTTATGAAAATTCTTGGATAATCCTAATCGTTACATGTATTTGACCATATACAAAAAAAATTGGGGTGATTCGAAGACGGTCGAAAAATCAGTTGCTTAGGGACGGATCGTTCGGTCTCACCTAACACAGATTTTGTAAGCAAGTGATTTCCTGGACCTTGTCCAAATCACCCCAAATTTTATACACATGATCTATTACACAAACATAGATACAATATCAAGTTTCCACATTTTTTTGAATTTTTATGAATTTATACTAAATTGGTTTAATCTCAGGTCAAAACCATGCATTGTTCAAACAACCCCAAAACCCTACACCTCCATCTTTGACATGAAATCATGCACCACACTACCAATAATGGCATCCCCGTAACACATGGAGTGTGTGTGTGGTGGTGTGGACCTATGTGGTTTGTGATGAACACACATAATGGCTATGTATAGTCCATTAGTCAAACCATGGTCAAACACGCCAAAAACCCTAGACCTGCAACTTCCACATGAAATGACACACCACACAACATATAGTGGCATCCCTACTAACGTGGAGTGTGTTTGGTGGTGTGGACCTATGGTTTTTTTTCATGAACACTAGAAATGAGTCTATATACTCCATTGGTGAAACCATGGTCAAACAAATCAAAAACCCTAAACATGCAACTTCCACATGAAATGATGCACCACTCCCAATAGTGGCGCCCTACACCACATGGAGTGCATGGTGGGGTGGACCTATTTTGTTTGTGCATGAACACATGGAATGACTCGGTACACTCCAGTAGTCAAACCATGGTCAAACATGCAAAAAAACCGAGACCTACGACTTCCACATGAAATGATACACCACACTGCCAATAGTGGCATCCCAACACAACATAAAGAGTGTGTGGTGGTGTGGACCTATGAGATTTTTGCATGAACACGTGTAATGACTCTATACACTCCATTAGTCAAACCAGGGTCAAACAGGCCAAAAACCCTAGACCTACAAATTGCACATGAAATGATGCACCACACTACCAATAGTGGCATTCCTACACCATATGGACTGTGTGCGGTGGTGTGGGCCTATGTAGTTTTTGCATGAACAGATGCACTGACTCTACACACTCCATTGGTCAAACCATGATCAAATAGCACAAAAAACCTAGACATGCAACTTGCACATGAAATGATGCACCACAATGCCAATAGTGGCATCCTTACACCACATGAAGTGTGTGGTGGTGTCGGCCTTTGTGGTTTCTGTAGTAACACATGCACTGACTCTATACACTCCATTGGTCAACCAATGATCAAATATCACAAAAAACCTACACCTGCAACTTCCACATGAAATGATGCACCATACTGCCAACGGTGCCATCCCTACACAACATTGAGTGTATGTCGTGGTGTGGAGTCTATACATTCCAATCGTCAGGCCATGGTCAAACATCCCAAAAGCCCTACACGTGTAACTTCCACATGAAATGATGCACCACACTGTCAGCAGCGGCAGCCCTACACCACATGGAGTGTGTGAGTGTGTGGACCTGTCATGGTTTTACGTTTTTTTGAATTTTAAAGAATTCATACTGCATGGTTCAATCTTCAGTTAAAACCTCAGACTTTACTATAAGGGGACATTGTAAACTTCAGTTTTTATGAAATTTCTTGGATAATCGTAATTGTTACATGTATTTCACCATGTACAAAAAATTAGGGGTGATTCGGAGATGGTCGAAAAATCAGTTGCTTACGGACGGATCGTTCGGTCTCTCCTAAGAAAGATTTTGTAAGCAAGTGATTTTTTTGACCTCGTTTAAATCACCCAAAATTTTATACACATGATCAATTACACAAACGTAGATATAATGTCAAGTTCGCACATTTTTTAAAAGTTTTATGAGTTTATACTAAATTGGTTCAAACTCAGGTCAAAACCATGCATTGTTCAAACAACCCAAAAACCCTACACCCCCATCTTTGACATGAAATCCTACACCAAACTACCAATAATGGCATCCCTATAACACATGGAGTGTGTGTGTGGCGGTGTGGACCTATGTGGTTTGTGATAAACACACATAATGGCTTTGTATAGTCCATTAGTCAAACCATTGTCAAACACGCCAAAAAACCCTAGAGCTACAACTTCCACATGAAATGACACATCACACTGCCTACAGTGGCATCCGTACCCAACGTGGATTGTGTTTGGTGGTGTTGACCTTGGGTTTTTTGCATAAAGACATGCAATGACCCTAAACATGCATTGGTCAAACCATGGTCAAGCATCTCAAAAGCCCTAAACATGCAACTTCCACATGAAATGATGCACCACTCCCAACAGTGGCGTCCCTATACCACATGGAGTGTGTGGTGGTGTGGACCTATTTGGTTTGTGCATAAACACATGGAATGACTTGGTACACTCTAGTAGTCAAACCATTGTCAAACATGCCAAAAACCCTAGACCCGCGACTTCCACATGAAATGATGCACCACACTGCCAACAGTGGCATCCCAACACAACATCGAGAGTGTGTGGTGGTGTGGACCTATGAGATTTTTGCATGAACACGTCGAATGAATCTATACACTCCATTAGTCAAACCATGGTCAAACAGGCCAAAAACCCTAGACCTTCAACTTCCAAATGAAATGATGCATGACACTACCAATATTGGCATTCCTACACCACATGAACTGTGTGCGGTGGTATGGTCCTATGTGGTTTTTGCATGAATATATGCACTAACTCTAGACACTCCATTGGTCAAACCATGATCAAATATCACAAAAACCCTAGACTTGCAACTTGCAAATGAAATGATGCACCACAATGGCAATAATGGCATCCCTGCACCACATGGAGTGTGTGGTGGTGTCGGCCTTTGTGGTTTCTGCATGAACACATGCACTGACTCTATACACTCCATTGGTCAAACAATGATCAAATATCACAAAAATCTTAGACCTGCAACTTCCACATGAAATGATGCACCACACTGCCAATGGTTCCATCGCTACACAACATTGAGTGTATGTCGTGGTGTGGACTCTATACATTCCAATGGTTAGACCATGGTCAAACATCCCGAAGGCCCTATAGATGTAACTTCCACATGAAAAGATGCACCAACTGTCAACAGCAAGATCCCTACACCACATGGAGTGTGTGGGTGTCTGGGCTTGTCACGTTTTTACATTTTTTTGAATTTTAATGAATTCATACCGCGTGGTTCAATCTCATGTTATAACCTCAGACTTTACTATAAGGGGACATTCTAAACTTAAATTTATTATGAAAATTCTTGGATAATCCCAATTGTTACATGTATTTCACCATATACAAAAAAATTGGGGTGATTCGTAGACGGTCAAAAAATCAGTTGCTTACGGACGGATCGTTCGGTCTCACCTAACGCAAATTTTGTAAGCAAGTGATTTTCTGGACCTTGTCCAAATCACCCCAAATTTTATACACATGATCTATTACACAAACATAGATATAATACCAAGTTTCCACATTTTTTGAATATTTATGAATTTATAATAAATTGGTTTAATCTCAGGTCAAAACCATGAATTGTTCAAACAACCCCAAAACCCTACACCTCCATCTTTGACATGAAATCGTGCACCACACTACCAATAATGGCATCCCCATAACACATGGAGTGTGTGTGTGGTGGTGTGGAGCTATGTGGTTTGTGATGAACACACATAATGTCTATGTATAGTCCATTAGTCAAACCATGGTCAAACACGCCAAAAACCCTAGACCTGCAACTTCCACATGAAATGACACACCACACAACCTAAAGTGGAATCCCTACCAACGTGGAGTGTGTTTGGTGGTGTGGACCAATGGTTTTTTGCATGAACACGGGAAATGACTCTATACACTCCATTGGTGAAACCATGGTCAAACAACTCAAAAACCCTAAACATGCAACTTCCACATGAAATGATGCACCACTGCCAATAGTGGCGCCCTACACCACATGGAGTGTGTGGTGGTGTGGACCTATTTGGTTTGTGCATGAACACATGGAATGACTCGGTACACTCCAGTAGTCAAACCATGGTCAAACATTCAAAAAACTCTAGACCTACGACTTCCACATGAAATGATACACCACACTGCCAATAGTGGCATCCCAACACAACATAAAGAGTGTGTGGTGGTGTGCACCTATGAGATTTTTGCATGAACACGTGTAATGGCTCTATACACTCCATTAGTCAAACCAGGGTCAAACAGGCCAAAAACCTTAGACCTCCAACTTGCACATGAAATGATGCACCACACTACCAATAGTGGCATTCCTACACCATATGGACCGTGTGCGGTGGTGTGGGCCTATGTGGTTTTTGCATGAACAGATGCACTGACTCTAGACACTCCATTGGTCAAACCATGATCAAATAGCACAAAAACCCTAGACATGCAACTTGCACATGAAATGATGCACCACAATGCCAATAGTGGCATCCTTACACCACATGAAGTGTGTGGTGGTGTCGGCCTTTGTGGTTTCTGCAGGAACACATGCACTGACTCTATACACTCCATTGGTCAACCAATGATCAAATATCACAAAAAACCTACACCTGCAACTTCCACATGAAATGATGCACCATACTGCCAACGGTGCCATCCCTACACAACATTGAGTGTATGTCGTGGTGTGGAGTCTATACATTCCAATCGTCAGGCCATGTTCAAACATCCCAAAAGCCCTACACGTGTAACTTCCACATGAAATGATGCACCACACTGTCAGCAGCGGCATCCCTACACCACATGGAGTGTGTGAGTGTGTGGACCTGTCATGGTTTTACGTTTTTTTGAATTTTAATGAATTCATACCGCATGGTTCAATCTTAGGTTAAAACCTCAGACTTTACTATAAGGGGACATTGTAAACTTCACTTTTTATGAAAGTTCTTGGATAATCGTAATTGTTACATGTATTTCACCATGTACAAAAAATTAGGGTGATTCGGAGACGGTCAAAAAATAAGTTGCTTACGGACTGATCGTTCGGTCTCCCCTAAGACAGATTTTGTAACCAAGTGATTTTTTCGACCTCATCCAAATCACCCAAAATTATATACACATGATCTATTACACAAACGTAGATATAATGTCAAGTTCGCACATTTTTTAAAGTTTTATGAGTTTATACTAAATTGGTTCAAACTTAGGTCAAAACCATGCATTGTTCAAACAACCCAAAAACCCTACACCTCCATCTTTGACATGAAATCCTACACCAAACAACCAATAATGGCATCCCTATAACACTTGGAGTGTGTGTGTGGCGGTGTGAACCTATGTGGTTTGTGATAAACACACATAATGGCTCTGTATAGTCCATTAGTCAAACCATTGTCAAACACGCCAAAAACCCTAGACCTGCAACTTCCACATGAAATGACACACCACACTGCCTACAGTGGCATCCGTACCCAACGTGGAGTGTGTTTGGAGGTGTAGACCTATGTTTTTTTTGCGTAAAGACATGCAATGACCCTAAACATGCATTGGTCAAACCATGGTCAAGCATCTCAAAAACCCTAAACATGCAACTTCCACATGAAATGATGCACCACTCCCAACAGTGGTGTCCCTATACCACATGGAGTGTGTGGTAGTGTGGACCTATTTGGTTTGTGCATAAACACATGGAATGACTCGGTACACTCTAGTAGTCAAACCATTGTCAAACATGCCAAAAACCCTAGACCCACGACTTCCACATGAAATCACTACAACAAATCCTAGAATCGATGACGAATTGCCTGGTGACAAAATTTAGAACCGTCACCGAAAGTAACCATAGGTGACGGATTAGTTTTGGGCGTCACGTATGTTTGATAATGCATGACAGTCACGTTTTGCGTCACGGCAAACCGTCGCCGATTATCCGCACGACGGATTTTAGAGCGTCGTAGATTAAGCTGTCACCGATTGTTCGTGGGACCAACGAGTTAGCAATTGTGTTAAAAACGATAAAAGGGCAAAGATGGGTTTTGAACCGAGGACCTAGTACAAAGTAAAACGTTTCGTTCCCGCTGGGCTACCGTTCGATTTTTGAATTGTTTGATTGGCCTACCATTGTGTAAACTCTATGTGCAGTACGTGGCATGTACAAACACGGATCGTTATAGTTAGGACTTGTGTGATCTTCCAAACAGTTTTCTTCTCTGTTCTTGCGAACGAGCGCCGTCAAGGGTATCCCTTGTCCAGGCGATCACGACATTCGCTGGCCCTTCATCTACAAGTCCCGACGACTTGCGCCTACGCGATCACGACGATCGATCACGATCCTAGCTAGAGAGGCTTCGCGGTAGGCCGGCGCACGGCGATAGGAAGCACATGTGAGTTCCTTTGAGATCTGTTATGAAATTGATTTGGATTGGTGTTTATGTTACACATTGTGATTTATTTGGACTTTGGTAAACAATTTTCACGTTGATTAGTACAAATTGAATGGCATCATGACTCGAGTGGAACACATTATATATTTTTTTGTAGGCGATGGATCGATAGTGGATTACTCATGGGCGCAAGTTCATCCCTTTTTACATACAAGGTGTCCGCGAGTTTATGGAGTTTGCGTGCGCAAACTGCAACGAAGGTGCATCAATATTGTGCCCATGCCAAAAATGCCTTAATATTACGCAGCAGACTCAGGACACTGTTGAGTATCACTTACACGTCAATGGTATGGCCGTTTCGTAAACAAAGTGGAGTTGCCATGGAGAAGATGATGGTCCTGATGAAAACTATGACCATAGTTTGTATCAAAGCGATGACGATGATGATTATGATGATGGAAATGAGAATCATAATGATCATTTTGACAAGATGTTAGATGAGCTGCATGATTCTAGTGATAGAGGCCCAAGTGACACTAATTTCTATGCGAACCTCATCGAAGAAGCTAAGAAAGAGCTTCACGAGGGATGCACCACTGAGACAAGGTTGTCATTCATTATGAAGATGCTTTACGTGAAATCATACAACTGGGTCACAAATAGATCTTTTAATCAATTTATGGCTGTCTTATGTGCTGGTTTGCCAAAAGTGAATTTTCCCAAGTCCTATGCTGAAGCTAAGAGTGTTCTTTCTAAGGTTGGGCTTGGTTATTACACAATTCATGTTTGCAAGTATGACTGTGCTCTGTTTTGGGGAGACCATGCCAAAAAAACTCATTGTCCGGAGTGTGGATTTTCAAGGTGGAAAGACCCGGAAGCAAAGAGAAAGATTCCCCACAAGGTGCTTCGATACTTTCCTATAATCCCAAGGTTACAGAGATTTTTTTTCCAAGGAAGCGTCGATGAACACCAAGTGGCACAAGGAGAAGAGGGTTGCACAACCAGGTATTTTGAGGCACCCAGCTGATGGTGAAGCATGGAAGCACTTTGACAAGCAGTTTGGATGGTTTAATTCAGATGCCCGTAACATAAGGCTTGGTATTGCGACAGATGGATTCAACCCATACGGAAACATGAGTAGTTCATACAGTATGTGGCCAGTTTTTGTCATTCCATACAACTTCCCACCGTGGATGTGCGTGGATCAATCCAACTTCATGATGTCAGTGCTAATCCCTGGAAAAAATACACCAGGAAATGATTTTCATGTATTTATGCAGCCATTGATAAAAGATATGATGAAGCTATGGAGTGGCGTGGGCATATATGATGCGTTCATAGATAAAAGATACTATTTCACTAGGCAACATCCTGGCGTTCGACTACTATGCTGGCAACAGGGAGCTGGTCGTCACAATCTACAGCAGTAGGCTCTCCCGCCGGGAGTACGCCACCAGCAGCGACGATGACAGCGACGATGATGGCAGTGGCGGTGACAGGGACACGCAGACCATGCCCGTCAAGGAGGAGGAGATGTCAGACGGCTAGTCTGCACGCGTCCGCACCGGTTCGACCCTATTAGATTTCCATATCTGCCTCTTCCTAGACTAGGAAGAGGATCTAGGATTAAACTTACCCTGATGCACTCTGTTTAAGTTTTCCTGATACACTATGCTTAAGTCTAATATGTAAGACTAAAAATGATTTTTCTACCCTGTTGCATGTGCATCAGGGTGTGACCAAGCAGATCCGCCCCTGTTCCTAGTTGCAAAACTATTTGCTGAGTTTCTGGGTGTAAAGTCTAATGAGATCACCTACCTTTTGGTAGATGTTAGAAAACTTTGCTGGCTACATATCTAATATGTGAAATAATTCTGCTCTTCTGTTTGTTTTTCGAATCAATGAGGTTTACTTGTTTAAGTGATATTGTGCTTCAGCTTTCAAGTTGGAGTTGTGGAATGTAGGAAACTAATGGTATTGTTTGCTCAGTAATCCAACTGTTGTATATGAATGAACATATTTTGTTTTCCTTTTCATATATAAACAAATGACTTATTCAAATAATTTAATATGGTTCATGGCCAAATAAATTTATAGTACAATGAATTAGAGATAATCCCGGCTTGTAAACCATATTACAAATTCCGCACGGGAGGTCTAAGTAGTGGCAAAACCTAAACCGTTGCATGTGTTAGGATTTATTTAATTACAATATGTAATTAGAGATAATCCCCGCTTGTAAACCTCCCGTTCCGTTCCCTCTGTTTTTTCCAATCAAATTTGCAATGAATGGTTTTCGTTCCCTCCACTTGTGTACCGAAAAAATTCATTCCCACCTCTTTTGTTTTCCACCCGCCCGCCCATTTTGGCGCTAACAATTTGCCGCCCCCATGATACTTTAAAAACGGCGTGCCCCCACCTCCCGCATACCCATCCCCTATTTCCGTTCCTTGTTCACCGCCCACCTAGAACCCCATCGCCACTTTCCTCGACCCTAGATCCGTCAAGCAAGGCGTTGGTTGCCGGCGGATTTCCCCTCTGCGGCGGGCGACATGTCCGGCAGTCTTCGAAGCGGCACACCACGCCGGAATGTGCTACCACCGACACCGAAGCAAAAGCGTAAACGCCCAGGTCATTTTTCTGCCACCCTAGGTCTATGCCTCTTTCTAGATCAGTCAAGCATGAGTTCTAGTAGATCAACATGTGTAGATTGTTGTTCAAGATGCTGCAGCTTATGTGCAAGATCTAGGTTTTAGATCATAGACATGGTTCAAGATTCCTAGCACGTGTTGAACGTGACACCCTATGATCCGGATCCTTCGACAATGTGCTTGTCTTGGGTATTAGTTTCATAGATCATGGTTCCAGATGCCATAAATGTGTTGAGCATGACACCCTATGATCCGATCTTATAACTATGTGTTAGATTTAGGTTTCTGTTCCTACATAATGGTTCAGGTAATAGGGCACAACTTGTTGGATAAACCTCGCTTGGCGTCTTAAGCGGCGAATCAACAACTTGATACCTAATACACTAAACCTGACACTTAACTGAACTTGTTGACAGTAGGTTTTAGACAGTTAACTGAATGACGATACGAGATTTTGAGGCAATAGAATAATGTTTTGTGAGCATGTTAATTTTATAGTATGGATCACATAATTTTTGCTTTAATGATCTTGTCTACTCGATGTTTGTACTAATGAGTATGATCATGACTTGCCTTTGCTTGATTGTTTTCAGTTACTCAAGTCAAAACAGCAAACGCATATCAAAATGTTAGGAAACAAGTGATGGAGGAGAACGTGTCTCGTATGTCTGAAGCACTAAAGTAGAATGCTATTGAACATGGCAAGCCAATGCAGGATTTCACGGCGATGACGCGTGAATTTGTGTTTGGTACTGCTAAGAAACTGGTGGCAGTGACAACACGGAAAGAGGCACAGCCGCAGGAGAAGGATATCACCGAGGACCCTAATTATGAACCTGATCCTGCCGACGAGCCCACTGATGATGATGTGTTTGTTCCGGATGAAGAGGACCATGATGTTGTTAAATCTTCCTCTGAGGTGAAGAAATGCAGCATTCTCCTGCCTTCACATGTAGGATATGTACAGATTGCTTTAATATTTATGGCTTGATCTATTAAAATGCAGGTAACGGAAGGTTCTACAAAAGAAAAGAAGCTGAAGCGCTCAAAAACCTTTGTGCCTCCAAATGTTGTAACAAGGTTAGCAGCAAATGCAGATACTCAAGATGATGGTGAAACATAGACCCCTACCCAGAAAGCAGGGGAAGGGGGTACTAATGGAAATGAATCCTCGCCCATGCTAATTCAAACCTCTAGAGGCAGCAACTCACTTGAGGAGAATGTACTTGTCCGCAGCGAACGGGAAGGTATTGACAGCACGTCTTACAATTTATTCACTGGTTTAGTTGCAAAATTTTCAATTGAAGTCTTGACTCTCGTTTTGTCACTGGTTTCAGTTGCAATTGTATACACGGGTGCTCTAAAGGAAAAGCGTAATGTAAGCAAACCTACTATGGGGCATGGGGTACACGAGTGGTCTAGAAGGAATGGAGGGGCTAAGATGCAGATCAACTTCACTCCTGGCATGAGGAGACCCACTGATCATGTGCAAGCAGCAAAACTGAGTTCAGAGTGTGGCATTCACATATGCAGCAAGATGCCATTGGCCCACTAGAAGCAGTATGGTGACAAGGAAGGTCGTCTGAAAGATACTATTCCGGAAACCATTAAGTCTATAACTGTAAGTCCGTTAACCTCTTATTCATTTTCCATATAAAATGTCTCATTGGTGGATGATTTTTTAACAATTTTGTCATTCGATGCTGATATGAATTTGTGTTCCATGTTATCTGTAGGTAAAATTTGCAATGGACAGCAGTGGTGACCTTGGCAAAGATATTTGCACCGACATTTTACAGACAGGTATTCGCCAACAACGTTGGAGGCTGAAAAAGGTCTATTGGAAAGATGTTAAAGATCTAACCCGCGAGCAAGCTTTATTGTTGAAACCAAAAGAGGTAGACGAGGAAAGCTAGGCAGAGCTTCTTGATATATGGCATGATGAGCACTACAAGGTACACGATTCCTGTTGTTTCAGCTACATCTATCGCAGACATACTACTGTACTGTGGAATACTAAATTCATGCATTTGTACATAGGCAATCTGCGAGAGTAACAAGAAGAACAGAGATGCTGTGACGAAGAAACATACCACTGGCTCAAGAAGCTTTGTTGCACATTACCATGCACTTGTGAGTATTCGAACTCTTCAGATGCAACACCTACTTCTTTTTGTGAACATGCCATACACACTTATAATTCATCGTGTCATAATTCTTGTAGAAATCTCAGAAGACCGAGGACGTCGATACCTCCCCGATTGCTTTCTTTAAAGCAAGCCACACTAACAAGGATGGTATGATGTCCCAGAAATCAGCAGAAGCTTATGTAAGTAAATTATTTTATGTGCTACGCATTTCTCATTAGTTTGTCTAATTATTTGATTTCTTCTAACTCTGGACTTGCTATTTGTTTATCCTATTGTAGACTGAGATGGTGCTTCAGAAAATGGGACCACACCTAGAAGATTGGATTCCCAAAACTGATCTGGAGATTGTTGAAGAAGTCCTGAGAGACCAGAACAATTCAAGATCAATTACTTTCCTTTCCAGCATCGGAGTTTCATCTGCTTCCAAGAGGTCTAGCGTCTCAGTTGGGCGCATCCATGATTTAGAAGAAAAGTTATCAAGTCAGGAGCAAGATTCATTGAATGCAGCTGAAAGGGTTCAACATGAGATGGAGGAACGGATGCAAGAGCAGGAAAGGAGATTTGAAGAGATGAGAAAGAAGCAGGATGATGAACTTGAAGCAGTGAAAAAGTCCAGCGAAGCGAATCGTCTGGCATTTGAGAAGAGGCAGAAGGAAATGGATGGCATGCTTAGTTACCTGTTGAGGATGTCGCAGAACTCCCAGTCCTAGTCCCCGTGACTTGGGCCAAAAATCTCTGCGCGCTAATGCGCCGGGTGGGCCGAAACATTGTTTTTTTATTCCTTTAGTCATTCGAGTTTGATACAGCAGTTTAAGTCTACCAGAACTTTCAAGTTTGCGTGTGATACAATTCATATTTATAAATTTTCTGCCATTTCAAATATTTGCTTCCATTTAATTTTGTTTCGTAATTTGTGTGGAATTTCAATTTTTAATCAAATTTGTCCGTGCAAAAAAATTGGTGACGGCGTCACATTCCTCCCGGCCCACAAGGCAGTTCCGAATGGGCCGGCCCAAAAAATGACACGTCATCATCGCGGGCCCACATGCAGACGCCACGTCCTCGTTGATGGCCCCACCTACATGCTGCCATGTCAGCATCGCTGGAACCACCTGCCAGCTGCCACATCATCTCTGCGGGCCCCACACGAAGGTGACACGTCATCACAGTGGCCCCACCTGTTAGATGCCACGTCATCATGGTGGGACCCACCTGCCAGCTGCCACGTCATCATCGTCAGACCCACCGCCACCGCCACGTCGATCATCGCACCCACGTCGCCATCATCGGACCAACCTGCCAGCTGCCACGTCATCATCGTCGGACCCACCTGCCAGCTGCCACGTCAGCATCGTCGGACCCACCTGTCAGATGCCACGTCATCGTGGTGGGACCCACCTGCCAGCTGCCACATCAGCATTGCAGGTCCCACCTGCCAGAATCCTCGTGATGCCATAAATCTTCCGTGACGGCATATTTCGTCAACGAATATGCTAAACGATGACAGATTTTCCTATTTTAGGTGACGTAGAAGGTCCATCACGGATAACCTATCTTAGGTGACGCCGTAAGGACCGTCACCGAAGCTCAATCTTGCGTGACGAAAATTTGTATTCCGTCACTATAAAAGAATCTGTGACGGAGCTTCCGTGACGACCCTGGTGACGCCACGTTTTCGTCACGAGGGAGTACTTAGTGACGGAAATGGCATTTTCGGTGACAAAAGTGATTTGTCACAAAAACTCTTTTCTCTTGTAGTGAATGATGCACCACACTGCCAATAGTGGCATCCCAACACAACATCGAGAGTGTGTGGTGGTGTGGACCTATGAGATTTTTGCATGAACACGTGGAATGAATATATACACTCCATTAGTCAAACCATGGTCAAACAGGCCAAAAACCCTATACCTTCAACTTGCACATGAAATGATGCACGACACTACCAATAGTGGCATTCCTACACCACATGGACTGTGTGCGGTGGTGTGGGCCTATGTGGTTTTTGCATGAACAGATGCACTAACTCTAGACACTCCATTGGTCAAACCATGATCAAATATCACAAAAACCCTAGACTTGCAACTTGCACATGAAATGATGCACCACAATGGCAATAATGGCATCCCTACACCAGATGGAGTGTGTGGTGGTGTCGGCCTTTGTGGTTTCTGCATGAACACATGCACTAACTCTATACACTCCATTGGTCAAACAATGATCAAATATCACAAAAATCCTAGACCTGCAACTTCCTCATGTAATGATGCACCACACTGCCAATGGTTCCATCCCTACACAACATTGAGTGTATGTCGTGGTGTGGACTCTATACATTGCAATGGTTAGACCATGGTCTAACATCCCAAAAGCCCTACGGATGTAACTTCCACATGAAAAGATGCACCACACTGTCAACAGCGGCATCCCTACACCACATGGAGTGTGTGAGGGTGTGGACCTATCATGGTTTTACATTTTTTTGAATTTTAATGAATTCATACTGCGTGGTTCAATCTTAGGTTAAAACCTCAAACTTTACTATAAGGGGACATTGTAAACTTCACTTTTTTATGAAAATTCTTGGATAATCCTAATTGTTACATGTATTTCACCATGTACAAAAAATTTGGGGTGATTCGGAGACGGTCGAAAAATGTGTGTTAATAAAGGAGGAAACTAATATATTTATCTAGAATTCATGGACTGCAGTCTTGTGGTTCTACCTGCAATATGTGGACCTTAATGGGTGAAATAATTCTAAAGGAGGAACCTCGAGGTCTGATTGTTTTGCATCGACATCAATTGTTGCTGCCAACGAATTTGCAGTATGTTGTGCAATAGATTTCTCCTTATATACGATGCCATGGTCCTAATTTGCTATTTTATTTTGCTGAAGGTGAAGAAATTCCTCAATCCGTGCTACAGATCCGCACCCACCGCACATGTCGTGGGGAGCTCGCCTCCATATCAGGGGAGGCTAGGTTGGCCGTGAGGATACCTGCACACTCGTCGCCGAGGAGGCGGAGGAGCGGAACAGGAAGATCTCTGACATGATGGGGATCCGCGTATCCTCGGCTCCGACCGCTACGCTAGACATGTTTTAAACTGCAAATCTTTAAACTACAAAAAGCTCTAGCTAATTTATACCCAACATGTTTATATTTTATGTATTTCATCAAATCACTGAATCTTAATTAATTTTAGTGCAAGTCTTACCAAGTAATTTCAATGTTTCCTATTGTAATAAAAGTAACGATAGACGTATTTTTAGTAATATTAAATATGAAAGTACACCGTCAGATGATGATGTTTCAATCTACGGCACAATGTAATCTGCTTGGTTTCTATGTTAAAATAATGCGAGGTCTAGTAGACGTCAGGCGTTTCAGCACCCTCCGGCTAACCATCGATTATTGAAAAAACATAGACAAAATTCGTTATTATAGTTTGGGAGTGCCTAAATCTCAGACGACCGATAACTTCTTATGTCTAAGTCGCTGATGTCATCCTAATATTTGTGCTAATTCTCAGTTGCAACTTATAAGATTTGTACTTATTCTCAGTTGCAACCTCATTAAACTCTCCAGTTACACCATATTTCCAACTCATGTGTAACTTTCACTTTGCACGAATCACGAGGTAGATATACACTGTTATAAAAAAACTACTTATTCCAGTCTATGGAAAATAGGGTAAAAAGAATCAATAAAGCTATGACATGTGTAGGTATGTCTTGGTTCAGCCAAGGGTCGTGTTCGCCATAGTGACAGCACCGCGGTCTATTGGTCATCGGAAACATGCCTGCAACAGACAACTGCAGCAACGAGGAACGATGCACGGCTGTCAAGCCAGCGGTGCACCAGTTTCTGAAGGTAGTCCCCTGCCCAATTAACTGCTGACTTACGGCTAGCTGTTCACAACTAACCTTCTCTTCAAAGAAAAAAGAACCAGTTCCGAATTAGCCTACGGCAGCCAGCCCACTCGGTCGCTGCTAGAGGCCCAATTATCCTAGGCAGCAGCGAGGCACATGCCTAATCCTAAGGCCGAAACTAAGGATCTTTCTTCCAAGAAAAAACCGGAAAAATACCAAGACTTAGGTAGAAAAGAGTCCATTTACGTCGTGTCTTCGCGGAAACAACAATATTTCCGGTTCAGCCCAGAATATGTGGGAGTTAGGCCAATTTCGGCCGGTTTGCCCGGGACGGGGCGGGAGTTATACTGATTTTATACGATTCTTTCCATCGGGTGCCTGCTTCAATCTGGGTTGTCGCATTTTGAGGCCAGTTCTGGCTGCCTGTCTGCATGTATAAACTAAATAGGTCCACACCACCACACACACTCTATGTTCTCTAGGGATGCCACTTTTGTAGTGTGGTGCATCATTTCATGTGAAAGTTGGATGTTTAGGGTTTTTTAGCTGTTTGACCATGGTTTCACCAATAGAGTGTAGAGAGTCATTCCACGTGGTTCATGCAAAAACCACATGGGTCTAAAACACCACATACACCCCATGTTGTGTTGGGATTCATTGTTGACAGTGTGGCGCATCATTTCATGCGGAAGTTGCATGTTTAGGGTTTTTGTGATGTTTGACCAATGGAGTGTATAGAGTCATTGCATGTGTTCACGCAAAAACCACATAGTTTGACACCACCACACACACTCCATGTTGTGTAGGGATGCCATATGTTCGCATCCTGGTGCATCATTTCATGTGGAAGTTGCATGTCTATGGTTTTTGAGCTATTTGACCATGATTTGATCAATGGAGTGAATAGAGTCATTGCATGTGTTCATGCAAAACATACATAGGTCCACACCACCACACACTCAATGTTGCGTAGGAATACCATTGTTGCTAGTGTGGTGCATCATTTCATGTGGAAGTTGCAGATCTAGGGTTTTTAGCTGTTTGATCGTGGTTTGACCAATGGATTGTACAAAGTCATTGCATGTGATAATGACAAAACCACATATGTCCACATCACGACACACTCCATGTGGTTTAGGGATCCCACTGTTAGTAGTGTGGTACATGATTTCGTGTGGAAAATGCAGGTGTATGGTGTTTGGATGTTTTGAACCATGCAATGTTTTGACCTGAGATTGAAGCATGCATTATAAATTCATAAAACATCAAAAAAAATTAAAACTTGACATTCTATCTATGTGGGGGCACATTTTGCGCCTTCTGAACCATCACATCCTTTGGACACGTCCGTTCCACTGTATATAACTGTTCAATCATCATCAGAAAAGTACATTTCGATTCATTCTCTCAATAATCAACGCGTCATGCTGCCCGCCATGTAGATCACGTTGAAGCGAGTGGATCTGGTGCGGAAGTCCTCAGGGCACTCCGATCCGGAGTCGGAGTAAAAAATCCCGAGGATGGAGGGGTCCTCGAAATCCTCAGGGTTGGAGACCCGCGTGATGGAATCCTCCCGCAATGCGGCGGTGATGGATCCGACGACCGAGGTAGGGGTCACCGAATCGGCGTCGTCATGGAGAGCCGCGTCGTCCGCGGCGGCATCAGTCCCGGCCACGTTGCTGGCGGACGAGTCGTACTCGGTGGCGAGGTGGCTGATGGAGCGAATCTGGTCCACCGAGAGCAGATCTCGGCGTGGTGGTGATCCGCCGACAATCACCATTCCCACCGGGTCGACTATGTCGGTGAAGCCGACAGACAAGTTAAAACATCTTATATTTTGAAATGGAGGGAGTACACGCGTGGCTGTTAGCTGCATGTGCATGTGGGCTGGTGCCGGCCCGAGTCTGCCAGAAACCCTTTAGTTCCGGTTGATGTCTCCAACCGGGTCAAAAGGTCCCGTTTGACCCGGGTCAAAAGCTGGTCGTGCCCCTGCGGTGGTACTAAGCATTAGTCCCCGGCCAAAACACGACCCGGGCTAATACTTCGGACAGAAGGCCATTTTCTACTAGTGGTTGCTTCCCCACTCGTCGGCAACACCGTCCTAATTCATGCATGCAGCTAGCCACCCCACTCCGAAGCAAGTGGAGGAGCATGCTGGCGTGAGCGAGGCATACGAGTCAGGCGCACCCGCGATTTGGGCCAGAAACGAGGCGAAATTAAGAACAAAAAACAGAAAACGGCCTAGATTTGGGTAGAAAAGAAGACATTTTTTTGCCATGCCTCCGTATGATGTAGGTAGACAAGGGCAGTATATTACGGGTGGTCGGTCGATTGAGTTAGGCATTGACTTGCTTTGGCAATTGATCGAGCCAAACTTAGCTATTAACCATCCGTCTTATTGGGGAAAAAGGTTTATTACGATTGTCTTCTCACGTCTATATGAAGTTCTCGGTACTTCTTGCTGGTCCTACTATATCTGAAGTACCCTAGTTAGTAAATTAAGAGAGAAATCAAGCAAGAGACCACTTTTTTAGATGTACGAAAGAAGGATACACACGGTTTTGAGGAATAAAATAGACAAGAAAAAATTGAATCCAACAACTGAGTTGATTGTTGTATAAATATTAGATTCTTTGTTAATAAAACACGCAACGGAAACCAAATTATCTGAAAACGCGTGAATACTGATATAGTATATTATAATTTTCCATCTACCTTTTATTTTACTGATGACCATGTTATAATTATTTTACTAATTTTTATTTACATCTGTTGTTGGCCAACCAAGGTAGATTTTTAGTAATTTATACTAAATATTTTTAATTATGTATAGGTCATATAGTCATAAACATTAATAACTTTTAATGAGACAACATTTGATGATATAATATAAACTAACTAGCATTTTAAAATATATTTAGCAACGTTATACACAATAGATATTAATCTATGATATTTTTTGGGGTATTATTTATTTACTTTTATTTTACAGCATCGTTCATGCATTATTAACGACACTCAATTAATTGTATTAGTTTAATCTTTCTAATTTAGGTAGGGCATCTGTTGTAATATCACCAAATGAAAACGAATAGTAGTTTTCTTCCATGGATTTGTGTACTGGTTTAATGTGAAGTACTAGACATGTTTATGGATTCATATCTATTATACTATTTCAGTGATGTGTGTGATAGCTAAGCTAGAAAACTTTCACAAATAATTTCATTAATATTTGTTTCTACCTATTATATGATTGTCAATTTTATAAGTATACAAAATCTAGAGTGTACGACGTGTTGGAAACATAGGAGGTCCTCGTAAGCCTTCCTCCTGTGCGCCCTTGATCATCCTAATTTATTATTATCTGGTCAACGTGTCACACCTCCAATTTGTGTATATTGGTCAGTTCTCAACAACTAATGAGCGTAGCCACGGTAGAAAATTTGAAGTGGACATGGCGATAGGACTAGACTGCATCGGCATTCGGGCTTCTAAAAAGATCCAGCTCATCTATGTACATACAAAGTTTGTAAACATGTGACTAGATCACGGACTGGACTACTAGTACCACTTATCCTTGTCCTCTTGTAGCAAGGTTCATGATCCTTGTCGTTCTAACTACCTCGATCAAATGGATCTGACACGAAAACGGGAATCCACGGATCCGTAACCCCAGAGGGGCCGTTGCCCCGCTCCCGACCCTACCACTACACCACAGACCAAACGTGGGGGCACGTTTTCTGCCCGGAAAAGCCCCTACCACTAGATGGGCGAGGCCCATAGCGATCCTGGGAATCTTCACTGCTGCTCACCGGTGGCCACGATCCGTCTTGTACACCTCTCGACGTGCCGGCATGTCCGTGACTGACAGCGGGAGCTAGCAGCTGAGCAAGGCCGCCTCGACGTTCATGATCCATGGCCACATCACCACCGGGATCGTGAACACGCTAGGCGGCAATTTCACCGATAATAAGATTTTTCGAGTTTTGTTTTCTTCTCTAGCTGTATCTTGAATTTGAGATGTTTTTCTTTGGATCTCCTAGGCCTATGGTAACTAGTTTGTCCAGAATTTTGTATATAATTTCTAAATAGAGCTAGCTTGTGCGATCAATGAAAAAAAGGTACCGATACAAGTCGCCTCGGTGCCTGCAGGTTGTTCCGTTGCATTGAAAGTGTGGTGTCCAGGTGATTCTGCTGCTTAATTCGGACTGTTACGATTTGATATGGGTTTGGCACTCGATTACTTAGAATCGATCTGGTATGACTCGGTACACTCTAGTAGTCAAACCATGGTCAAACATGCCAAAAACCCTAGACCCGCGACTTCCACCTGAAATGATGCACATTTTCACAGGCATTTTCAAATTATGGCTATATAGCATTATACTAATTTTTAACTTTTTTTCTATAAGCTTGGGCACTAAACATCAGCACTCGATCGTTTAATTAAGGTGCATATGCACGCGTGTGCCCATAGAATATGTTCAGAAAGTTTCACCAGCAAAACACACCACAAAGTCCATCCTCAATTCGTGTGATTCATGTCCAACCAACAAGAACGTACTCCCTCTATTTCAAATTACTTCGCCGCCACGTTTATGTAGGTGGGCTAGTACTTCCTTATTTCTTATTTAAAAAAATCCTGGGATTTTTAAAATAGATAGTTGATTTATTGCAAATGTATCTATAATTTTTGATGTTCCATACTTGGTTTTATCCAGTATTATATATACCAAATTTTTTTGATGTTCTATAATTTTGTAAATATGTATTACGTATACCAAAAATTCTAAGAATTTTTTGATGAAAATGAAAGAATACTAGGCCACCCAAGTAAGCGTACCCGCGGAGTAATTTGATACAGAAGGAGTATGAAGCAGCCAGCACGGATCAGCCCACGGGACGCGATCCGAACCGTCCAGGTCGCCTCCATCCAATGCCTCAGAAACACAGACACACCCACGCAGCCTGCTCCAACCAAGCCTCACACGTCATAGGCATGCATGCACCCAGAGCAAGCTAGCTGCTACCAAACACACCCTATATATCTTGCTCCACCAAATACAGCTGAGCTGATGGATCGAGATCAGGCTTGGCAGGAAGAGAATGGACGCCGCCGTGCTACGTACGGCATAATCTACAAAATTTTAGGAAATATTTTTTGTATCCTGGAAAAACAAATTTCTAGTTATTTTAGGAAAGCAATGTTTTGGATGAAATTTGTCTGGCTGCGAATACAAAATTCAGTAACTTTTTCATGAACAATTTATTTTGCACGTACAAGATTCGATATATATGATGTCTCATTTTGTATCTTTTACATCCTCTTAACCAAAACCACCTTATTGCTTGTATTCTTCTTAACAGCGAACCTATCATCAAGGGTAGCATTATTTGCTCGAATTGCATTTTGCTTGTTATTTACCCAGAACATGCATCGAAATGATTCAAAGTTACTTAAATGGCATGTTCAATGTATTTGAAAATATCTTGCAAATAATTTTACGTGAAAACGAATTGAAATTTTGCAGATTAATTTACTAACTCTGATCCAAGGTAATTTCTTTCTATTGAAGAAATAGAAATCCCTACAAATCAATAAGGACCAACTCAAACGCCGCGGGGGGGGGGGGGGGGGATTTGTCGGCATTCATCTACCTCGTGGCCGACGCCGGCATCACGCTCACGTCCATGTCCATCTTCTCATGGAACCACTGCTGCTCACAAGACGTCACCTGCACGAAACAATTTATTTATCTTGCCTTGCATCAACCCTATCACTATACTCCCACCGTTTCGGAAATTAAGACATTCTAGCTTTTGTGAAACGAATGTATCTAGACACCTTTTAGTGTATAGATTCACTCCAAACCTCTACGAACCTATACAGTAAAAGATGTCTACATACATTCGATTCACCAAGCTAAAACGTCTTATACTATTTCCGAACGGAGGGAGTAGTAAGATGTCAATCCATTAATACATGGATTACTATACACGGTACACCTTGTGAAATTACTTTAATACTTGGCCTTTGGCCGGTCAACATCTTTTGCCCGCGTGTGTAGTCCTGGCCAACCATGTAGGGGCCGGACATTAAGCCAAGAATTTTTGTTTGCACTGACTAATCTACTTTCTCAACGAATTTCATTTGTCATGTGAATGTTGAATTATTTCCAAAGCTAGCACCAGAATTATGTTTTCACCGACAATGAGATTATGCTCCTCTTCGTACTTGAATTTACTGCGACTTATAACTTTCATTTTGTACCGTCCAATGCGTAATTATCTTAGAGAAAAAAAAGCAATATATGTCTCTGAAGCGTCACATCCTCCATACCGTGGACTATATCGCAAGAAGATTTTAGGTTTAGAGTGCTAATATCCTAGATTGAGACACCGGGCTCAACTTCCATAGTGTCCTGGCATGGCTTTGAGTTTGTATTGTTCCTATGGATTAGTAATCACCCATAACAACAATTGTCACCTTAATGTCACATTGGAACACACTGTTTCGGTAAAACGGTTGCCAAATCCGCATACGAGCTCCATTTGAGCTAAATTTTATGGCGAACGATATCTACATAAAATATTGCATCCGAATTTCACTGGCTTCGCCAGTTTTCAACTTTATAAGATTATCAAAATCGGCTAGCAAACTGGAGTTATCTTAGAGAAGAAAAGACAATACATATCTCTGAAGCGTCACATCCTTCATATCACGGACTATATCGCAAGAAGGTTCTAGGCTTAGAGTGCTAATATCCTAGATTGAGGCACCGGGCTCAACTTCCATAGTGTCCTGGCATGGTTTTGAGTTTCTATTGTTCCTATGGATTAGTAATCACCCATAAAAACAATTGTCACCTTAATGTCACATTAGATCACATTGTTTCGGTAAAACGGTTGCCAAATCCGCATACGAGCTCCGTTTGAGCTAAATTTTATAGCGATTGATATCTACATAAAATATTGCATCTGAATTTCACTGGCTTCGTCAGTTTTGAACTTTGTAAGATTGTCAAAATCGGCTAGCAAACTGGAGTTATCTTAGAGAAAAAAAGACAATACATGTCTCTGAAGCGTCACATCCTCCATATCGCGGACTATATCGCAAGAAGATTATAGGCTTAGAGTGGTAATATCCTAGATTGAGGCACCGGGCTCAACTTTCATAGTATCCTGGCATGGTTTTGAGTTTGTATTGTTCCTATGGATTAGTAATCACCCATAACAACAATTGTCACCTTAATGTCACATTGGAACACACTGTTTCGGTAAAACAGTTGCCAAATCCGCATACGAGCTCCGTTGGAGCTAAATTTTATAGCGATCAATATCTACATAAAATATTGCATCCGAATTTCACTGGCTTCGCCAGTTTTGAACTTTGTAAGATTGTCAAAATCGGCTAGCAAACTGGAGTTATCTTAGAGAAGAAAAGGCAATACATGTCTCTGAAGCGTCACATCCTCCATATCGCGGACTATATCGCAAGAAGATTCTAGGCTTAGAGTTATAATATCCTAGATTGAGGCACCGGGCTCAACTTCCATAATGTCCTGGCATGGTTTTAAGTTTGTATAGTTCCTATGGATTAGTAATCACCCATAACAACAATTGTCACCTTAATGTCACATTGGAACACACTGTTTTGGTAAAACGGTTGCCAAATCCGCATACGAGCTCCGTTTGTGCTAAATTTTATAGCGATCGATATCTACATAAAATATTGCATCCGAATTTCATCGGCTTTCCAGTTTTGAACTTTGTAAGATTGTAAAAATCGGCTAGCAAACTGGAGTTATCTTAGAGAAGAAAAGGCAATACATGTCTCTGAAGCGTCACATCCTCCATATCGCGGACTATATCGCAAGAAGATTCTAGGCTTAGAGTGCTAATATCCTAGATTGAGGCACCGGGCTCAACTTCCATAGTGTCCTGGCATGGTTTTGAGTTTGTATTGTTCCTATGGATTAATAATCACCCATAACAACAATTGTCAACTTAATGTCACATTGGAACACACTATTTCGGTAAAACAGTTGCCAAATCCGCATACGAGCTCCGTTTGAGCTAAATTTTATGGCGATCGATATCTACATAAAATATTGCATCCGAATTTCACTGGCTTCGCCAGTTTTGAACTTTGTAAGATTGTCAAAATCGGCTAGCAAACTGGAGTTATCTTAGAGAAGAAAAGACAATACATGTCTCTGAAGCGTCACATCCTCCATATCGCGGACTATATCGCAAGAAAATTCTAGGCTTAGAGTTCTAATATCCTAGATTGAGGCACCGGGCTCAACTTCCATAGTGTCCTGGCATGGTTTTGAGTTTGTATAGTTCCTATGGATTAGTAATCACCCATAACAACAATTGTCACCTTAATGTCACATTGGAACACACTGTTTCGGTAAAACGGTTGCCAAATCCGCATATGAGCTCCGTTTGTGCTAAATTTTATAGCGATCGATATCTACATAAAATATTGCATCCGAATTTCACTGGCTTCGCCTGTTTTGAACTTTGTAAGATTGTCAAAATCGGCTAGCAAACTGGAGTTATCTTAGAGAAGAAAAGGCAATACATGTCTCTGAAGTGTCACATCCTCCATATCACGGACTATATTGCAAGAAGATTCTAGGCTTAGAGTGCTAATATCTTAGATTGAATCACCGGGCTCAACTTTCATAGTGTCCTGGTATGGTTTTGAGTTTGGATTGTTCCTATGGATTAGTAATCACCCATAACAACAATTGTCACCTTAATGTCACATTGGAACACACTGTTTCGGTAAAACAGTTGCCAAATCCGCATACGAGCTCCGTTTGAGCTAAATTTTATGGCGATCGATATCTACATAAAATATTGCGTCCGAATTTCACTGGCTTTGCCAGTTTTGATCTTTGTAAGATTGTCAAAATCGGCTAGCAAACTGGAGTTATCTTAGAGAAGAAAAGACAATACATGTCTCTGAAGCGTCACATCCTCCATATCACGGACTATATCGCAAGAAAATTCTAGGCTTAGAGTGGTAATATCCTAGATTGAGGCACCGGGCTCAACTTCCATAGTGTCCTGGCATGGTTTTGAGTTTCTATTGTTCCTATGGATTAGTAATCACCCATAAAAACAATTGTCACCTTAATGTCACATTAGAACACATTGTTTCGGTAAAACAGCTACCAAATCCGCATACGAGCTCCGTTTGAGCTAAATTTTATAGCGATTGATATCTACATAAAATATTGCATCTGAATTTCACTGGCTTCGTCAGTTTTGAACTTTGTAAGATTGTCAAAATCGGCTAGCAAACTTGAGTTATCTTAGAGAAAAAAAGACAATACATGTCTCTGAAGCGTCACATCCTCCATATCGCGGACTATATCGCAAGAAGATTATAGGCTTAGAGTGCTAATATCCTAGATTGAGGCACCGGGCTCAACTTCCATAGTGTCCTGGCATGGTTTTGAGTTTGTATTGTTCCTATGGATTAATAATCACCCATAACAACAATTGTCAACTTAATTTCACATTGGAACACACTATTTCGGTAAAACAGTTGCCAAATCCGCATACGAGCTCCGTTTGAGCTAAATTTTATGGCGATCGATATCTACATAAAGTATTGCATCCGAATTTCACTGGCTTCGCTAGTTTTGAACTTTGTAAGATTGTCAAAATCGGCTAGCAAACTGGAGTTATCTTAGAGAAGAAAAGGCAATACATGTCTCTGAAGCGTCACATCCTCCATATCGCGGACTATATCGCAAGAAGATTCTAGGCGTAGAGTTATAATATCCTAGATTGAGGCACCGGGCTCAACTTCCATAATGTCCTGGCATGGTTTTGAGTTTGTATAGTTCCTATGGATTAGTAATCACCCATAACAATAATTGTCACCTTAATGTCACATTGGAACACACTGTTTTGGTAAAACGGTTGCCAAATCCGCATACGAGCTCCGTTTGTGCTAAATTTTATAGCGATCGATATCTACATAAAATATTGCATCCGAATTTCACTGGCTTCGCCAGTTTTGAACTTTGTAAGATTGTAAAAATCGGCTAGCAAACTGGAGTTATCTTAGAGAAGAAAAGGCAATACATGTCTCTGAAGCGTCACATCCTCCATATCGCGGACTATATCGCAAGAAGATTCTAGGCTTAGAGTGCTAATATCCTAGATTGAGGCACCGGGCTCAACTTCCATAGTGTCCTGGCATGGTTTTGAGTTTGTATTGTTCATATGGATTAATAATCACCCATAACAACAATTGTCAACTTAATGTCACATTGGAACACACTATTTCGGTAAAAAAGTTGCCAAATCCGCATACGAGCTCCGTTTGAGCTAAATTTTATGGCGATCGATATCTACATAAAATATTGCGTCCGAATTTCACTGGCTTCAGATTTTGAACTTTGTAAGATATTAAAAATCGGCTAGCCAACTGGAGTTATCTTAGAGAAGAAAAGGCAATACATGTCTCTGAAGCGTCACATCCTCCATATCGCGGACTATATCGCAAGAAGATTCTAGGCTTAGAGTGCTAATATCCTAGATTGAGGCACCGGGCTCAACTTCCATAGTGTCCTGGCATGGTTTTGAGTTTGTATTGTTCCTATGGATTAATAATCACCCATAACAACAATTGTCAACTTAATGTCACATTGGAACACACTATTTCGGTAAAACAGTTGCCAAATCCGCATACGAGCTCCGTTTGAGCTAAATTTTATGGCGATCGATATCTACATAAAATATTGCGTCCGAATTTCACTGGCTTCGCCAGTTTTGAACTTTGTAAGATTGTCAAAATCGGCTAGCAAACTGGAGTTATCTTAGAGAAGAAAATACAATACATGTCTCTGAAGCGTCACATCCTCCATATCACGGACTATATCGCAAGAAGATTCTAGGCTTAGAGTTCTAATATCCTAGATTGAGGCACCAGGCTCTACTTCCATAGTGTCCTGGCATGGTTTTGAGTTTGTATAGTTCCTATGGATTAGTAATCACCCATAACAACAATTGTCACCTTAATGTCACATTGGAACACACTGTTTCGGTAAAACGGTTGCCAAATCCGCATATGATCTCTGTTTGTGCTAAATTTTATAGCGATCGATATCTACATAAAATATTGCATCCGAATTTCACTGGCTTCGCCTGTTTTGAACTTTGTAAGATTGTCAAAATCGGCTAGCAAACTGGAGTTATCTTAGAGAAGAAAAGGCAATACATGTCTCTGAAGTGTCACATCCTCCATATCACGGACTATATTGCAAGAAGATTCTAGGCTTAGAGTGCTAATATCTTAGATTGAATCACCGGGCTCAACTTTCATAGTGTCCTGGTATGGTTTTGAGTTTGGATTGTTCCTATGGATTAGTAATCACCCATAACAACAATTGTCACCTTAATGTCACATTGGAACACACTGTTTCGGTAAAACAGTTGCCAAATCCGCATACGAGCTCCGTTTGAGCTAAATTTTATGGCGATCGATATCTACATAAAATATTGCGTCCGAATTTCACTGGCTTTGCCAGTTTTGATCTTTGTAAGATTGTCAAAATCGGCTAGCAAACTGGAGTTATCTTAGAGAAGAAAAGACAATACATGTCTCTGAAGCGTCACATCCTCCATATCACGGACTATATCGCAAGAAAATTCTAGGCTTAGAGTGGTAATATCCTAGATTGAGGCACCGGGCTCAACTTCCATAGTGTCCTGGCATGGTTTTGAGTTTCTATTGTTCCTATGGATTAGTAATCACCCATAAAAACAATTGTCACCTTAATGTCACATTAGAACACATTGTTTCGGTAAAACAGTTGCCAAATCCGCATACGAGCTCCGTTTGAGCTAAATTTTATAGCGATTGATATCTACATAAAATATTGCATCTGAATTTCACTGGCTTCGTCAGTTTTGAACTTTGTAAGATTGTCAAAATCGGCTAGCAAACTTGAGTTATCTTAGAGAAAAAAAGACAATACATGTCTCTGAAGCGTCACATCCTCCTATCGCGGACTATATCGCAAGAAGATTATAGGCTTAGAGTGCTAATATCCTAGATTGAGGCACCGGGCTCAACTTCCATAGTGTCCTGGCATGGTTTTGAGTTTGTATTGTTCCTATGGATTAATAATCACCCATAACAACAATTGTCAACTTAATTTCACATTGGAACACACTATTTCGGTAAAACAGTTGCCAAATCCGCATACGAGCTCCGTTTGAGCTAAATTTTATGGCGATCGATATCTACATAAAGTATTGCATCCGAATTTCACTGGCTTCGCGAGTTTTGAACTTTGTAAGATTGTCAAAATCGGCTAGGAAACTGGAGTTATCTTAGAGAAGAAAAGGCAATACATGTCTCTGAAGCGTCACATCCTCCATATCACGGACTATATCGCAAGAAGATTCTAGGCTTAGAGTGCTAATATCTTAGATGGAATCACCGGGCTCAACTTTCATAGTGTCCTGGTATGGTTTTGAGTTTGTATTGTTCCTATGGATTAGTAATCACCCATAACAACAATTGTCACCTTAATGTCACATTGGAACACCTTTGTTTCGGTAAAAGCAGTTGCCAAATCCATATCTGAGCTCCGTTTGAGCTAAATTTTATGGCGATCGATATCTACATAAAATATTGCGTCCGAATTTCACTGGCTTTGCCAGTTTTGATCTTTGTAAGATTGTCAAAATCGGCTAGCAAACTGGAGTTATCTTAGAGAAGAAAAGACAATACATGTCTCTGAAGCGTCACATCCTCCATATCACGGACTATATCGCAAGAAAATTCTAGGCTTAGAGTGGTAATATCCTAGATTGAGGCACCGGGCTCAACTTCCATAGTGTCCTGGCATGGTTTTGAGTTTCTATTGTTCCTATGGATTAGTAATCACCCATAAAAACAATTGTCACCTTAATGTCACATTAGAACACATTGTTTCGGTAAACAGCTACCAAATCCGCATACGAGCTCCGTTTGAGCTAAATTTTATAGCGATTGATATCTACATAAAATATTGCATCTGAATTTCACTGGCTTCGTCAGTTTTGAACTTTGTAAGATTGTCAAAATCGGCTAGCAAACTTGAGTTATCTTAGAGAAAAAAAGACAATACATGTCTCTGAAGCGTCACATCCTCCATATCGCGGACTATATCGCAAGAAGATTATAGGCTTAGAGTGCTAATATCCTAGATTGAGGCACCGGGCTCAACTTCCATGGTGTCCTGGCATGGTTTTGAGTTTGTATTGTTCCTATGGATTAATAATCACCCATAACAACAATTGTCAACTTAATTTCACATTGGAACACACTATTTCGGTAAAACAGTTGCCAAATCCGCATACGAGCTCCGTTTGAGCTAAATTTTATGGCGATCGATATCTACATAAAGTATTGCATCCGAATTTCACTGGCTTCGCTAGTTTTGAACTTTGTAAGATTGTCAAAATCGGCTAGCAAACTGGAGTTATCTTAGAGAAGAAAAGGCAATACATGTCTCTGAAGCGTCACATCCTCCATATCGCGGACTATATCGCAAGAAGATTCTAGGCGTAGAGTTATAATATCCTAGATTGAGGCACCGGGCTCAACTTCCATAATGTCCTGGCATGGTTTTGAGTTTGTATAGTTCCTATGGATTAGTAATCACCCATAACAAAAATTGTCACCTTAATGTCACATTGGAACACCTTTGTTTTGGTAAAAGCGGTTGCCAAATCCATCTGAGCTTCGTTTGTGCTAAATTTTATAGCGATCGATATCTACATAAAATATTGCATCCGAATTTCACTGGCTTCGCCAGTTTTGAACTTTGTAAGATTGTAAAAATCGGCTAGCAAACTGGAGTTATCTTAGAGAAGAAAAGGCAATACATGTCTCTGAAGCGTCACATCCTCCATATCGCGGACTATATCGCAAGAAGATTCTAGGCTTAGAGTGCTAATATCCTAGATTGAGGCACCGGGCTCAACTTCCATAGTGTCCTGGCATGGTTTTGAGTTTGTATTGTTCATATGGATTAATAATCACCCATAACAACAATTGTCAACTTAATGTCACATTGGAACACACTATTTCGGTAAAACAGTTGCCAAATCCGCATACGAGCTCCGTTTGAGCTAAATTTTATGGCGATCGATATCTACATAAAATATTGCGTCCGAATTTCACTGGCTTCGCCAGTTTTGAACTTTGTAAGATTGTAAAAATCGGCTAGCAAACTGGAGTTATCTTAGAGAAGAAAAGGCAATACATGTCTCTGAAGCGTCACATCCTCCATATCGCGGACTATATCGCAAGAAGATTCTAGGCTTAGAGTGCTAATATCCTAGATTGAGGCACCGGGCTCAACTTCCATAGTGTCCTGGCATGGTTTTGAGTTTGTATTGTTCCTATGGATTAATAATCACCCATAACAACAATTGTCAACTTAATGTCACATTGGAACACACTATTTAGGTTAAAAGGTTTCCAAATCCGCAATAGATCTCCGTTTGAGCTAAATTTTATGGCGATCGATATCTACATAAAATATTGCGTCCGAATTTCACTGGCTTCGCCAGTTTTGAACTTTGTAAGATTGTCAAAATCGGCTAGCAAACTGGAGTTATCTTAGAGAAGAAAAGACAATACATGTCTCTGAAGCGTCACATCCTCCATATCGCGGACTATATCGCAAGAAAATTCTAGGCTTAGAGTTCTAATATCCTAGATTGAGGCACCGGGCTCAACTTCCATAGTGTCCTGGCATGGTTTTGAGTTTGTATAGTTCCTATGGATTAGTAATCACCCATAACAACAATTGTCACCTTAATGTCACATTGGAACACACTGTTTCGGTAAAACGGTTGCCAAATCCGCATATGATCTCTGTTTGTGCTAAATTTTATAGCGATCGATATCTACATAAAATATTGCATCCGAATTTCACTGGCTTCGCCTGTTTTGAACTTTGTAAGATTGTCAAAATCGGCTAGCAAACTGGAGTTATCTTAGAGAAGAAAAGGCAATACATGTCTCTGAAGCGTCACATCCTCCATATCACGGACTATATCGCAAGAAGATTCTAGGCTTAGAGTGCTAATATCTTAGATGGAATCACCGGGCTCAACTTTCATAGTGTCCTGGTATGGTTTTGAGTTTGTATTGTTCCTATGGATTAGTAATCACCCATAACAACAATTGTCACCTTAATGTCACATTGGAACACACTGTTTCGGTAAAACGGTTGCCAAATCCGCATACGAGCTCCGTTTGAGCTAAATTTTATGGCGATCGATATCTACATAAAATATTGCGTCCGAATTTCACTGGCTTCGCCAGTTTTGAACTTTGTAAGATTGTCAAAATCGGCTAGCAAACTGGAGTTATCTTAGAGAAAAGACAATACATGTCTCTGAAGCGTCACATCCTCCATATCACGGACTATATCGCAAGAAAATTCTAGGCTTAGAGTGGTAATATCCTAGATTGAGGCACCGGGCTCAACTTCCATAGTGTCC
Source organism: Avena insularis (assembly GCA_023614405.1). Taxonomy (NCBI): domain Eukaryota; kingdom Viridiplantae; phylum Streptophyta; class Magnoliopsida; order Poales; family Poaceae; genus Avena; species Avena insularis. The sequence continues at coordinate 105,937,387 of CM042694.1, forward strand.
TGGCATGGTTTTGAGTTTCTATTGTTCCTATGGATTAGTAATCACCCATAAAAACAATTGTCACCTTAATGTCACATTAGAACACATTGTTTCGGTAAAACAGTTGCCAAATCCGCATACGAGCTCCGTTTGAGCTAAATTTTATAGCGATTGATATCTACATAAAATATTGCATCTGAATTTCACTGGCTTCGTCAGTTTTGAACTTTGTAAGATTGTCAAAATCGGCTAGCAAACTTGAGTTATCTTAGAGAAAAAAAGACAATACATGTCTCTGAAGCATCACATCCTCCTATCGCGGACTATATCGCAAGAAGATTATAGGCTTAGAGTGCTAATATCCTAGATTGAGGCACCGGGCTCAACTTCCATAGTGTCCTGGCATGGTTTTGAGTTTGTATTGTTCCTATGGATTAATAATCACCCATAACAACAATTGTCAACTTAATTTCACATTGGAACACACTATTTCGGTAAAACAGTTGCCAAATCCGCATACGAGCTCCGTTTGAGCTAAATTTTATGGCGATCGATATCTACATAAAGTATTGCATCCGAATTTCACTGGCTTCGCTAGTTTTGAACTTTGTAAGATTGTCAAAATCGGCTAGGAAACTGGAGTTATCTTAGAGAAGAAAAGGCAATACATGTCTCTGAAGCGTCACATCCTCCATATCGCGGACTATATCGCAAGAAGATTCTAGGCGTAGAGTTATAATATCCTAGATTGAGGCACCGGGCTCAACTTCCATAATGTCCTGGCATGGTTTTGAGTTTGTATAGTTCCTATGGATTAGTAATCACCCATAACAACAATTGTCACCTTAATGTCACATTGGAACACACTGTTTTGGTAAAACGGTTGCCAAATCCGCATACGAGCTTCGTTTGTGCTAAATTTTATAGCGATCGATATCTACATAAAATATTGCATCCGAATTTCACTGGCTTCGCCAGTTTTGAACTTTGTAAGATTGTAAAAATCGGCTAGCAAACTGGAGTTATCTTAGAGAAGAAAAGGCAATACATGTCTCTGAAGCGTCACATCCTCCATATCGCGGACTATATCGCAAGAAGATTCTAGGCGTGCTAATATCCTAGATTGAGGCACCGGGCTCAACTTCCATAGTGTCCTGGCATGGTTTTGAGTTTGTATTGTTCCTATGGATTAATAATCACCCATAACATAAATTGTCAACTTAATGTCACATTGGAACACACTATTTCGGTAAAACAGTTGCCAAATCCGCATACGAGCTCCGTTTGAGCTAAATTTTATGGCGATCGATATCTACATAAAATATTGCGTCCGAATTTCACTGGCTTCGCCAGTTTTGAACTTTGTAAGATTGTCAAAATCGGCTAGCAAACTGGAGTTATCTTAGAAGAAAAAGACAATACATGTCTCTGAGCGTCACATCCTCCATATCGCGGACTATATCGCAAGAAAATTCTAGGCTTAGAGTTCTAATATCCTAGATTGAGGCACCGGGCTCAACTTCCATAGTGTCCTGGCATGGTTTTGAGTTTGTATAGTTCCTATGGATTAGTAATCACCCATAACAACAATTGTCACCTTAATGTCACATTGGAACACCTTGTTTGATAAAAGCGGTTGCCAAATCCGCATATGAGCTCGTTTGTGCTAAATTTTATAGCGATCAATATCTACATAAAATATTGCATCCGAATTTCATCGGCTTACTGTTTTGAACTTTGTAAGATTGTCAAAATCGGCTAGCAAACTGGAGTTATCTTAGAGAAGAAAAGGCAATACATGTCTCTGAAGTGTCACATCCTCCATATCACGGACTATATTGCAAGAAGATTCTAGGCTTAGAGTGCTAATATCTTAGATTGAATCACCGGGCTCAACTTTCATAGTGTCCTGGTATGGTTTTGAGTTTGGATTGTTCCTATGGATTAGTAATCACCCATAACAACAATTGTCACCTTAATGTCACATTGGAACACACTGTTTCGGTAAAAGCAGTTGCCAAATCCGCATCTGAGCTCCGTTTGAGCTAAATTTTATGGCGATCGATATCTACATAAAATATTGCGTCCGAATTTCACTGCTTTGCCAGTTTTGATCTTTGTAAGATTGTCAAAATCGGCTAGCAAACTGGAGTTATCTTAGAAGAAAAGACAATACATGTCTGAGCGTCACATCCTCCATATCGCGGACTATATCGCAAGAAAATTCTAGGCTTAGAGTGGTAATATCCTAGATTGAGGCACCGGGTTCAACTTCCATAGTGTCCTGGCATGGTTTTGAGTTTGTATTGTTCCTATGGATTAGTAATCACCCATAACAACAATTGTCCCCTTAATTTCACATTGGAACACCTTTGTTTGGTAAAACAGTTGCCAAATCCGCATCTGAGCTCCGTTGGAGCTAAATTTTATAGTGATCAATATCTACATAAAATATTGCATCCGAATTTCACTGGCTTTTGATTTTGAACTTTGTAAGATTGTCAAAATCGGCTAGCAAACTGGAGTTATGTTAGAGAAGAAAAGGCAATACATGTCTCTGAAGTGTCACATCCTCCATATCGCGGACTATATCGCAAGAAGATTCTAGGCTTAGAGTGCTAATATCCTAGATTGAGGCACCGGGCTCAACTTCCATAGTGTCCTGGCATGGTTTTGAGTTTGTATTGTTCCTATGGATTAATAATCACCCATAACAACAATTGTCAACTTAATTTCACATTGGAACACACTATTTCGGTAAAACAGTTGCCAAATCCGCATACGAGCTCCGTTTGAGCTAAATTTTATGGCGATCGATATCTACATAAAGTATTGCATCCGAATTTCACTGGCTTCGCTAGTTTTGAACTTTGTAAGATTGTCAAAATCGGCTAGCAAACTGGAGTTATCTTAGAGAAGAAAAGGCAATACATGTCTCTGAAGCGTCACATCCTCCATATCGCGGACTATATCGCAAGAAGATTCTAGGCTTAGAGTTATAATATCCTAGATTGAGGCACCGGGCTCAACTTCCATAATGTCCTGGCATGGTTTTGAGTTTGTATAGTTCCTATGGATTAGTAATCACCCATAACAACAATTGTCACCTTAATGTCACATTGGAACACACTGTTTTGGTAAAACGGTTGCCAAATCCGCATACGAGCTCCATTTGTGCTAAATTTTATAGCGATCGATATCTACATAAAACATTGCATCCGAATTTCACTGGCTTCGCCAGTTTTGAACTTTGTAAGATTGTAAAAATCGGCTAGCAAACTGGAGTTATCTTAGAGAAGAAAAGGCAATACATGTCTTTGAAGCGTCACATCCTCCATATCGCGGACTATATCGCAAGAAGATTCTAGGCTTAGAGTGCTAATATCCTAGATTGAGGCACCGGGCTCAACTTCCATAGTGTCCTGGCATGGTTTTGAGTTTGTATTGTTCCTATGGATTAATAATCACCCATAACAACAATTGTCAACTTAATGTCACATTGGAACACACTATTTCGGTAAAACAGTTGCCAAATCCGCATACGAGCTCCGTTTGAGCTAAATTTTATGGCGATCGATATCTACATAAAATATTGCATCCGAATTTCACTGGCTTCGCCAGTTTTGAACTTTGTAAGATTGTGAAAACCGGCTAGCAAACTGGAGTTATCTTAGAGAAGAAAAGACAATACATGTCTCTGAAGCGTCACATCCTCCATATCGCGGACTATATCGCAAGAAGATTCTAGGCTTAGAGTTCTAATATCCTAGATTGAGGCACCGGGCTCAACTTCCATAGTGTCCTGGCATGGTTTTGAGTTTGTATAGTTCCTATGGATTAGTAATCACCCATAACAACAATTGTCACCTTAATGTCACATTGGAACACACTGTTTCGGTAAAACGGTTGCCAAATCCGCATACGAGCTCCGTTTGTGCTAAATTTTATAGCGATCGATATCTACATAAAATATTGCATCCGAATTTCACTGGCTTCGCCTGTTTTGAACTTTGTAAGATTGTCAAAATCGGCTAGCAAACTGGAGTTATCTTAGAGAAGAAAAGGCAATACATGTCTCTGAAGCGTCACATCCTCCATATCACGGACTATATCGCAAGAAGATTCTAGGCTTAGAGTGCTAATATCTTAGATGGAATCACCGGGCTCAACTTTCATAGTGTCCTGGTATGGTTTTGAGTTTGTATTGTTCCTATGGATTAGTAATCACCCATAACAACAATTGTCACCTTAATGTCACATTGGAACACACTGTTTCGGTAAAACAGTTGCCAAATCCGCATACGAGCTCCGTTTGAGGTAAATTTTATGGCGATCGATATCTACATAAAATATTGCGTCCGAATTTCACTGGCTTTGCCAGTTTTGAACTTTGTAAGATTGTCAAAATCGGCTAGCAAACTGGAGTTATCTTAGAGAAGAAAAGACAATACATGTCTCTGAAGCGTCACATCCTCCATATCGCGGACTATATCGCAAGAAGATTCTAGGCTTAGAGTGGTAATATCCTAGATTGAGGCACCGGGCTCAACTTCCATAGTGTCCTGGCATGGTTTTGAGTTTGTATAGTTCCTATGGATTAGTAATCACCCATAACAACAATTGTCACCTTAATGTCACATTGGAACACACTGTTTGATAAAAGCAGTTGCCAAATCCATATCTGAGCTCCTTTGAGCTAAATTTTATAGTGATCAATATCTACATAAAATATTGCATCCAATTTCACTGGCTTGCCGATTTTGAACTTTGTAAGATTGTCAAAATCGGCTAGCAAACTGGAGTTATCTTAGAGAAGAAAAGGCAATACATATCTCTGAAGCGTCACATCCTCCATATCGCGGACTATATCGCAAGAAGATTCTAGGCTTAGAGTGCTAATATCCTAGATTGAGGCACCGGGCTCAACTTCCATAGTGTCCTGGCATGGTTTTGAGTTTGTATTGTTCCTATGGATTAATAATCACCCATAACAACAATTGTCAACTTAATGTCACATTGGAACACACTATTTCGGTAAAACAGTTGCCAAATCCGCATACGAGCTCCGTTTGAGCTAAATTTTATGGCGATCGATATCTACATAAAATATTGCGTCCGAATTTCACTGGCTTCGCCAGTTTTGAACTTTGTAAGATTGTCAAAATCGGCTAGCAAACTGGAGTTATCTTAGAGAAGAAAAGGCAATACATGTCTCTGAAGCGTCACATCCTCCATATCGCGGACTATATCGCAAGAAGATTCTAGGCTTAGAGTTATAATATCCTAGATTGAGGCACCGGGCTCAACTTCCATAATGTCCTGGCATGGTTTTGAGTTTGTATAGTTCCTATGGATTAGTAATCACCCATAACAACAATTGTCACCTTAATGTCACATTGGAACACACTGTTTTGGTAAAACGGTTGCCAAATCCGCATACGAGCTCCATTTGTGCTAAATTTTATAGCGATCGATATCTACATAAAATATTGCATCCGAATTTCACTGGCTTCGCCAGTTTTGAACTTTGTAAGATTGTCAAAATCGGCTAGCAAACTGGAGTTATCTTAGAGAAGAAAAGGCAATACATGTCTTTGAAGCGTCACATCCTCCATATCGCGGACTATATCGCAAGAAGATTCTAGGCTTAGAGTGCTAATATCCTAGATTGAGGCACCGGGCTCAACTTCCATAGTGTCCTGGCATGGTTTTGAGTTTGTATTGTTCCTATGGATTAATAATCACCCATAACAACAATTGTCAACCTTAATGTCACATTGGAACACTATTTCGGTAAAAGCAGTTGCCAAATCCATATCTGAGCTCCGTTTGATCTAAATTTTATGGCGATCGATATCTACATAAAATATTGCGTCCGAATTTCACTGGCTTCGCCAGTTTTGAACTTTGTAAGATTGTCAAAATCGGCTAGCAAACTGGAGTTATCTTAGAGAAGAAAAGACAATACATGTCTCTGAAGCGTCACATCCTCCATATCGCGGACTATATCGCAAGAAGATTCTAGGCTTAGAGTTCTAATATCCTAGATTGAGGCACCGGGCTCAACTTCCATAGTGTCCTGGCATGGTTTTGAGTTTGTATTGTTCCTATGGATTAGTAATCACCCATAACAACAATTGTCACCTTAATGTCACATTGGAACACACTGTTTCGGTAAAACGGTTGCCAAATCCGTATATGAGCTCCGTTTGTGCTAAATTTTATAGCGATCGATATCTACATAAAATATTGCATCCGAATTTCACTGGCTTCGCCTGTTTTGAACTTTGTAAGATTGTCAAAATCGGCTAGCAAACTGGAGTTATCTTAGAGAAGAAAAGGCAATACATGTCTCTGAAGCGTCACATCCTCCATATCACGGACTATATCGCAAGAAGATTCTAGGCTTAGAGTGCTAATATCTTAGATTGAATCACCGGGCTCAACTTTCATAGTGTCCTGGTATGGTTTTGAGTTTGGATTGTTCCTATGGATTAGTAATCACCCATAACAACAAGAGTCACCTTAATGTCACATTGGAACACCTTTGTTCGGTAAAACAGTTGCCAAATCCGCATACGAGCTCCGTTTGAGCTAAATTTTATGGCGATCGATATCTACATAAAATATTGCGTCCGAATTTCACTGGCTTTGCCAGTTTTGAACTTTGTAAGATTGTCAAAATCGGCTAGCAAACTGGAGTTATCTTAGAGAAGAAAAGACAATACATGTCTCTGAAGCGTCACATCCTCCATATCGCGGACTATATCGCAAGAAAATTCTAGGCTTAGAGTGGTAATATCCTAGATTGAGGCACCGGGCTCAACTTCCATAGTGTCCTGGCATGGTTTTGAGTTTGTATAGTTCCTATGGATTAGTAATCACCCATAACAACAATTGTCACCTTAATGTCACATTGGAACACACTGTTTCGGTAAAACAGTTGCCAAATCCGCATACGAGCTCCTTTGGAGCTAAATTTTATAGTGATCAATATCTACATAAAATATTGCATCCGAATTTCACTGGCTTTGCCAGTTTTGAACTTTGTAAGATTGTCAAAATCGGCTAGCAAACTGGAGTTATCTTAGAGAAGAAAAGGCAATACATGTCTCTGAAGCGTCACATCCTCCATATCGCGGACTATATCGCAAGAAGATTCTAGGCTTAGAGTGCTAATATCCTAGATTGAGGCACCGGGCTCAACTTCCATAGTGTCCTGGCATGGTTTTGAGTTTGTATTGTTCCTATGGATTAATAATCACCCATAACAACAATTGTCAACTTAATGTCACATTGGAACACACTATTTCGGTAAAACAGTTGCCAAATCCGCATACGAGCTCCGTTTGAGCTAAATTTTATGGCGATCGATATCTACATAAAGTATTGCGTCCGAATTGCACTGGCTTCGCCAGTTTTGAACTTTGTAAGATTGTCAAAATCGGCTAGCAAACTGGAGTTATCTTAGAGAAGAAAAGGCAATACATGTCTCTGAAGCGTCACATCCTCCATATCGCGGACTATATCGCAAGAAGATTCTAGGCTTAGAGTTATAATATCCTAGATTGAGGCACCGGGCTCAACTTCCATAGTGTCCTGGCATGGTTTTGAGTTTGTATTGTTCCTATGGATTAGTAATCACCCATAACAACAATTGTCACCTTAATGTCACATTGGAACACCTTTGTTTGATAAAACAGTTGCCAAATCCGCATACGAGCTCCGTTTGTGCTAAATTTTATAGCGATCGATATCTATATAAAATATTGCATCCGAATTTCACTGGCTTCGCCAGTTTTGAACTTTGTAAGATTTTAAAAATCGGCTAGCCAACTGGAGTTATCTTAGAGAAGAAAAGGCAATACAAGTCTCTGAAGCGTCACATCCTCCATATCGCGGACTATATCGCAAGAAGATTCTAGGCTTAGAGTGCTAATATCCTAGATTGATTCACCGGGCTCAACTTCCATAGTGTCCTGGCATGGTTTTGAGTTTGTATTGTTCCTATGGATTAGTAATCACCCATAACAACAATTGTCACATTAATGTCACATTGGAACACACTGTTTCGGTAAAACAGTTGCCAAATCCACATACGAGCTCCGTTTGAGCTAAATTTTATAGCGATCCATATCTACATAAAATATTGCATCCGAATTTCACTGGCTTCGCCAGTTTTGAACTTTGTAAGATTGTCAAAATCGGCTAGCAAACTGGAGTTATCTTAGAGAAGAAAAGGCAATACATGTCTCTGAAGCGTCACATCCTCCATATCACGGACTATATCGCAAGAAGATTCTAGGCTTAGAGTTCTAATATCCTAGATTGAGGCACCGGGCTCAACTTCCATAGTGTCCTGGCATGGTTTTGAGTTTGTATTGTTCCTATGGATTAGTAATCACCCATAACAACAATTGTCACCTTAATGTCACATTGGAACACACTGTTTCGGTAAAACAGTTGCCAAATCCACATACGAGCTCCGTTTGAGCTAAATTTTATAGCGATCCATATCTACATAAAATATTGCATCCGAATTTCACTGGCTTCGCTAGTTTTGAACTTTGTAAGATTGTCAAAATCGGCTAGCAAACTGGAGTTATCTTAGAGAAGAAAAGGCAATACATGTCTACGAGCGTCACATCCTCCATATCACGGACTATATCGCAAGAAGATTCTAGCCTTAGAGTGCTAATATCCTAGATTAAGGCACCAGGCTCAACTTCCATAGTGTCCTGGCATGGTTTTGAGTTTGTATTGTTCCTATGGATTAGTAAGCACCCATAACAACAATTGTCACCTTAATGTCACATTGGAACACCTTGTTTGATAAAAGCAGTTGCCAAATCCATATCTGAGCTCCGTTTGAGCTAAATTTTATAGCGATCGATATCTACATAAAATATTGCATCCGAATTTCACTGGCTTTGCCAGTTTTGAACTTTGTAAGATTGTCAAAATCGGCTAGCAAACTGGAGTTATCTTAGAGAAGAAAAGGCAATACATGTCTCTGAAGCGTCACATCCTCCATATCGCGGACTATATCGCAAGAAGATTCTAGGCTTAGAGTTCTAATATCCTAGATTGAGGCACCGGGCTCAACTTCCATAGTGTCCTGGCATGGTTTTGAGTTTGTATTGTTCCTATGGATTAGTAATCACCCATAACAACAATTGTCACCTTAATGTCACATTGGAACACCTTTGTTCGGTAAAACGGTTGCCAAATCCGCAAACGAGCTCCGTTTGAGCTAAATTTTATAGCGATCGATATCTGCATAAAATATTGCATCCGAATTTCACTGGCTTTGCCAGTTTTGAACTTTGTAAGATTTTCAAAATCGGCTAGCAAACTGGAGTTATCTTAGAGAAGAAAAGGCAATACATGTCTCTGAAGCGTCACATCCTCCATATCGCGGACTATATCGCAAGAAGATTCTAGGCTTAGAGTGCTAATATCCTAGATTGAGGCACGGGCTCAACTTCCATAGTGTCTGGCATGGTTTTGAGTTTGTATTGTTCCTATGGATTAGTAATCACCCATAACAACAATTGTCACCTTAATGTCACATTGGAACACACTATTTGGTAAAAGCGGTTGCCAAATCCGCTATCTGAGCTCCGTTTGAGCTAAATTTTATGGCGATCGATATCTACATAAAATATTGCATCCGAATTTCACTGGCTTCGCCAGTTTTGAACTTTGTAAGATTGTCAAAATCGGCTAGCAAACTGGAGTTATCTTAGAGAAGAAAAGGCAATACATGTCTCTGAAGCGTCACATCCTCCATATCGCGGACTATATCGCAAGAAGATTCTAGGCTTAGAGTGCTAATATCCTAGATTGAGGCACCGGGCTCAACTTCCATAGTGTCCTGGCATGGTTTTGAGTTTGTATTGTTCCTATGGATTAGTAATCACCCATAACAACAATTGTCACCTTAATGTCACATTGGAACACACTGTTTGGTAAAGCAGTTGCCAAATCCGCATATGAGCTCCGTTTGAGCTAAATTTTGTAGCGATCGATATCTACATAAAATATTGCATCCAATTTCACTGGCTTTGCCAGTTTTGAACTGTGTAAGATTGTCAAAATCGGCTAGCAAACTGGAGTTATCTTAGAAGAAAAAGGCAATACATGTCTCGAAGCGTCACATCCTCCATATCGCGGACTATATCGCAAGAAGATTCTAGGCTTAGAGTGCTAATATCCTAGATTGAGGCACAGGGCTCAACTTCCATAGTGTCCTGGCATGGTTTTGAGTTTGTATTGTTCCTATGGATTAGTAATCACCCATAACAACAATTGTCACCTTAATGTCACATTGGAACACACTGTTTCGGTAAAACAGTTGCCAAATCCGCATACGAGCTCCGTTTGAGCTAAATTTTATAGCGATCGATATCTACATAAAATATTGCATCCGAATTTCACTGGCTTCGCCAGTTTTGAACTTTGTAAGATTGTCAAAATCGGCTAGCAAACTGGAGTTATCTTAGAGAAGAAAAGGCAATACATGTCTATGAAGCGTCACATCCTCCATATCACGGACTATATCGCAAGAAGATTCTAGGCTTAGAGTGCTAATATCCTAGATTGAGGCACCGGGCTCAACTTCCATAGTGTCCTGGCATGGTTTTGAGTTTGTATTGTTCCTATGGATTAGTAATCACCCATAACAACAATTGTCACCTTAATGTCACATTGGAACACCTTTGTTTGGTAAAAGCGGTTGCCAAATCCATATCTGAGCTCCGTTTGAGCTAAATTTTATAGCGATCGATATCTGCATAAAATATTGCATCCGAATTTCACTGGCTTTGCCAGTTTTGAACTTTGTAAGGTTGTCAAAATTGGCTAGCAAACTGGATTTATCTTAGAGAAGAAAAGTCAATACATGTCTCTGAAGTGTCACATCCTCCATATCACGGACTATATCGCAAGAAGATTCTAGGCTTAGAGTGCTAATATCCTAGATTGAGGCAACGGGCTCAACTTCCATAGTCTTGGCATGGTTTTGAGTTTGTATTATTCCTATGGATTAGTAATCACCCATAACAACAATTGTCACCTTAATGTGACATTAGCACACCTTTGTTTGGTAAAGCAGTTGCCAAATCCATCTGAGCTCCGTTTGAGCTAAATTTTATAGCGATCGATATCTACATAAAATATTGCATCCAATTTCACTGGCTTTGCCATTTTGAACTTTAAGATTGTCAAAATCGGCTAGCAAACTGGATTTATCTTAGAGAAGAAAAGGCAATACATGTCTCGAGCGTCACATCCTCCATATCGCGGACTATATACAAGAAGATTCTAGGCTTAGAGTGCTAATATCCTAGATTGAGGCACGGGCTCAACTTCCATAGTGTCCTGGGATGGTTTTGAGTTTGTATTGTTCCTATGGATTAGTAATCACCCATAACAACAATTGTCACCTTAATGTCACATTGGAACACCTTTGTTTGGTAAAGCAGTTTGCCAAATCCGCATACGAGCTCCGTTTGAGCTAAATTTTATGGCGATCGATATCTACATAAAATATTGCGTCCGAATTTCGCTGGCTTCGCCAGTTTTGAACTTTGTAAGATTGTCAAAATCGTCTAGCAAACTGGAGTTATCTTAGAGAAGAAAAGACAATACATGTCTCTGAAGCGTCACATCCTCCATATCGCGGACTATATCGGAGAAGATTCTAGCCTTAGAGTGCTAATATCCTAGATTGAGGCACCGGGATCAACTTCCATAGTGTCCTGGGATGGTTTTGAGTTTGTATTGTTCCTATGGATTAGTAATCACCCATAACAACAATTGTCACCTTAATGTCACATTGGAACACATTGTTTCGGTAAAACGGTTGCCAAATCCGCATACGAGATCCGTTTGTGCTAAATTTTATACCGATCGATATCTACATAAAATATTGCATCCGAATTTCACTAGCTTGGCCAGTTTTGAACTTTGTAAGATTGTCAAAATCGTCTAGCAAACTGGATTTATCTTAGAGAAGAAAAGTCAATACATGTCTCTGAAGCGTCACATCCTCCATATCGCGGACTATATCGCAAGAAGATTCTAGGGTTAGAGTTCTAATATCCTAGATTGAGGCACCGGGATCAACTTCCATAGTGTCCTGGCATGGTTTTGAGTTTGTATTGGTCCTATGGATTAGTAATCACCCATAACAACAATTGTCACCTTAATGTCACATTGGAACACACTGTTTCGGTAAAACGGTTGCCAAATCCGCATACGAGCTCCGTTGGAGATAAATTTTATAGCGATCAATATCTACATAAAATATTGCATCCGAATTTCACTGGCTTCTGATTTTGAACTTTGTAAGATTGTCAAAATCGGCTAGCAAACTGGAGTTATCTTAGAAGAAAAAGGCAATACATGTCTCTGAGCGTCACATCCTCCATATCGCGGACTATATCACAAAAAGATTCTAGGCTTAGAGTGCTAATATCCTAGATTGAGGCACGGGCTCAACTTCCATAGTGTCTGGCATGGTTTTGAGTTTGTATTGTTCCTATGGATTAGTAATCACCCATAACAACAATTGTCACCTTAATGTCACATTGGAACACCTTTGTTTGGTAAAAGCGGTTGCCAAATCCGCATCTGAGCTCCGTTTGAGCTAAATTTTATAGCGATCGATATCTACATAAAATATTGCATCCAATTTCACTGGCCTTTGATTTTGAACTTTGTAAGATTGTCAAAATCGGCTAGCAAACTGGAGTTATCTTAGAAGAAAAGGCAATACATGTCTACGAGCGTCACATCCTCCATATCGCGGACTATATCGCAAGAAGATTCTAGGCTTAGAGTGCTAATATCCTAGATTGAGGCACGGGCTCAACTTCCATAGTGTCTGGCATGGTTTTGAGTTTGTATTGTTCCTATGGATTAGTAATCACCCATAACAACAATTGTCACCTTAATGTCACATTGGAACACACTATTTGGTAAAGCGGTTGCCAAATCCGCATCTGAGCTCCGTTTGAGCTAAATTTTATAGCGATCGATATCTACATAAAATATTGCATCCAATTTCATGGCTTTGCCAGTTTTGAACTTTTAAGATTGTCAAAATCGGCTAGCAAACTGGAGTTATCTTAGAAGAAAAGGCAATACATGTCTCTGAAGCGTCACATCCTCCATATCGTGGACTATATCGCAAGAAGATTCTAGGCTTAGAGTGCTAATATCCTAGATTGAGGCACCGGGCTCAACTTCCATAGTGTCCTGGCATGGTTTTGAGTTTGTATTGTTCCTATGGATTAGTAATCACCCATAACAACAATTGTCACCTTAATGTCACATTGGAACACCTTTGTTTGATTAAAGCAGTTTGCCAAATCCATATCTGAGCTCCGTTTGAGCTAAATTTTATAGCGATCGATATCTACATAAAATATTGCATCCAATTTCAGCTTCGCCAGTTTTGAACTTTGTAAGATTGTCAAAATCGGCTAGCAAACTGGAGTTATCTTAGAAGAAAAGGCAATACATGTCTACGAGCGTCACATCCTCCATATCGCGGACTATATACAAGAAGATTCTAGGCTTAGAGTGCTAATATCCTAGATTGAGGCACGGGCTCAACTTCCATAGTGTCTGGCATGGTTTTGAGTTTGTATTGTTCCTATGGATTAGTAATCACTCATAACAACAATTGTCACCGTAATGTCACATTGGAACACCTTGTTTGGTAAAAGCAGTTGCCAAATCCATATCTGAGCTCCGTTTGAGCTAAATTTTATAGCGATCGATATCTACATAAAATATTGCATCCAATTTCACTGGCTTGCCAGTTTTGAACTTTGTAAGATTGTCAAAATCGGCTAGCAAACTGGAGTTATCTTAGAGAAGAAAAAGCAATACATGTCTACGAGCGTCACATCCTCCATATCGCGGACTATATCGCAAGAAGATTCTAGGCTTAGAGTGCTAATATACTAGATTGAGGCACGGGCTCAACTTCCATAGTGTCCTGGCATGGTTTTGAGTTTGTATTGTTCCTATGGATTAGTAATCACCCATAACAACAATTGTCACCTTAATGTCACATTGGAACACCTTTGTTTTGGTAAAAGCGGTTGCCAAATCGCATCTGAGCTCCGTTTGAGCTAAATTTTATAGCGATCGATATCTACATAAAATATTGCATCCAATTTCACTGGCTTTGCCAGTTTTGAACTTTGTAAGATTGTCAAAATCGGCTAGCAAACTGGAGTTATCTTAGAGAAGAAAAGCAATACATGTCTCTACGAGCGTCACATCCTCCATATCGCGGACTATATCGCAAGAAGATTCTAGGCTTAGAGTGCTAATATCCTAGATTGAGGCACCGGGCTCAACTTCCATAGTGTTCTGGCATGGTTTTGAGTTTGTATTGTTCCTATGGATTAGTAATCACCCATAACAACAATTGTCACCTTAATGTCACATTGGAACACCTTTGTTTGATAAAGCGGTTGCCAAATCCATATCTGAGCTCCGTTTGAGCTAAATTTTATAGCGATCGATATCTACATAAAATATTGCATCCAATTTCACTGGCTTGATTTTGAACTTTGTAAGATTGTCAAAATCGGCTAGCAAACTGGAGTTATCTTAGAAAAGGAAAGGCAATACATGTCTACGAGCGTCACATCCTCCATATCGCGGACTATATCAGAGAAGATTCTAGGCTTAGAGTTCTAATATCCTAGATTGAGGCACCGGGCTCAACTTCCATAGTGTCCTGGCATGGTTTTGAGTTTGTATTGTTCCTATGGATTAGTAATCACCCATAACAACAATTGTCACCTTAATGTCACATTGGAACACCTGTTTGGTAAAGCGGTTGCCAAATCCGCATCTGAGCTCCGTTTGAGCTAAATTTTATAGCGATCGATATCTACATAAAATATTGCATCCAATTTCACTGGCTTGCCAGTTTTGAACTTTGTAAGATTATCAAAATCGGCTAGCAAACTGGAGTTATCTTACTGAAGAAAAGGCAATACATGTCTACGAGCGTCACATCCTCCATATCGCGGACTATATCGAAGAAGATTCTAGGCTTAGAGTGCTAATATCCTAGATTGAGGCACGGGCTCAACTTCCATAGTGTCTGGCATGGTTTTGAGTTTGTATTGTTCCTATGGATTAGTAATCACCCATAACAACAATTGTCACCTTAATGTCACATTGGAACACCTTTGTTTGGTAAAGCAGTTTGCCAAATCCATATCTGAGCTCCGTTTGAGCTAAATTTTATAGCGATCGATATCTACATAAAATATTGCATCCAATTTCACTGGCTTCACAGTTTTGAACTTTGTAAGATTGTCAAAATCGGCTAGCAAACTGGAGTTATCTTAGAGAAGAAAAAGGCAATACATGTCTACGAGCGTCACATCCTCCATATCGCGGACTATATCGCAAGAAGATTCTAGGCTTAGAGTGCTAATATCCTAGATTGAGGCACGGGCTCAACTTCCATAGTGTCTGGCATGGTTTTGAGTTTGTATTGTTCCTATGGATTAGTAATCACCCATAACAACAATTGTCACCTTAATGTCACATTGGAACACCTTTGTTTGGTAAAGCGGTTGCCAAATCCGCATCTGAGCTCCGTTTGAGCTAAATTTTATAGCGATCGATATCTACATAAAATATTGCATCCAATTTCACTTTGCCAGTTTCGAACTTTGTAAGATTGTCAAAATCGGCTAGCAAACTGGAGTTGTCTTAGAGAAGAAAAGGCAATACATGTCTCGAGCGTCACATCCTCCATATCGCGGACTATATACAAGAAGATTCTAGGCTTAGAGTGCTAATATCCTAGATTGAGGCACCGGCTCAACTTCCATAGTGTCATGGCATCGTTTTGAGTTTGTATTGTTCCTATGGATTAGTAATCACCCATTACAACAATTGTCACCTCAATGTCACATTGGAACACACTGTTTGGTAAAAGCGGTTGCCAAATCCGCATCTGAGCTCGTTTGAGCTAAATTTTATAGCGATCGATATCTACATAAAATATTGCATCCAATTTCACTGGCTTTGAGTTTTGAACTTTGTAAGATTGTCAAAATCGGCTAGCAAACTGGAGTTATCTTAGAGAAGAAAAGGCAATACATGTCTCGAGCGTCACATCCTCCATATCGCGGACTATATCATAAGAAGATTCTAGGCTTAGAGTGCTAATATCCTAGATTGAGGCACGGGCTCAACTTCCATAGTGTCTTGGCATGGTTTTGAGTTTGTATTGTTCCTATGGATTAGTAATCACCCATAACAACAATTGTCACCTTAATGTCACATTGGAACACCTTTGTTTGATAAGCAGTTGCCAAATCCGCATCTGAGCTCCGTTTGAGCTAAATTTTATAGCGATCGATATCTACATAAAATATTGCATCCAATTTCACTGGCTTGATTTTGAACTTTGTAAGATTGTCAAAATCGGCTAGCAAACTGGAGTTATCTTAGAAGAAAAAGGCAATACATGTCTCGAGCGTCACATCCTCCATATCACGGACTATATCGAAAGAAGATTCTTGGCTTAGAGTGCTAATATCCTAGATTGAGGCATCGGGCTCAACTTCCATAGTGTCCTGGCATGGTTTTGAGTTTGTATTGTTCCTATGGATTAGTAATCACCCATAACAACAATTGTCACCTTAATGTCACATTGGAACACCTTTGTTTCGGTAAAGCGGTTGCCAAATCCATATCTGAGCTCCGTTTGAGCTAAATTTTATAGCGATCGATATCTACATAAAATATTGCATCCAATTTCACTGGCTTAGCCATTGAACTTCGTAAGATTGTCAAAATCGGCTAGCAAACTGGAGTTATCTTAGAGAAGAAAAGGCAATACATGTCTCTGAAGCGTCACATCCTCCATATCGTGGACTATATCGCAAGAAGATTCTAGCCTTAGAGTGCTAATATCCTAGATTAAGGCACCGGGCTCAACTTCCATAGTGTCCTGGCATGGTTTTGAGTTTGTATTGTTCCTATGGATTAGTAATCACCCATAACAACAATTGTCACCTTAATGTCACATTGGAACACACTATTTGGTAAAGCGGTTGCCAAATCCATATCTGAGCTCCGTTTGAGCTAAATTTTATAGCGATCGATATCTACATAAAATATTGCATCCAATTTCATGGCTTTGCCAGTTTTGAACTTTGTAAGATTGTCAAAATCGGCTAGCAAACTGGAGTTATCTTAGAGAAGAAAAGGCAATACATGTCTCTGAAGCGTCACATCCTCCATATCGCGGACTATATAGCAAGAAGATTCTAGGCTTAGAGTGCTAATATCCTAGATTGAGGCACCGGGCTCAACTTCCATAGTGTCCTGGCATGGTTTTGAGTTTGTATTGTTCCTATGGATTAGTAATCACCCATAACAACAATTGTCACCTTAATGTCACATTGGAACACCTTTGTTTGATAAAGCAGTTTGCCAAATCCGCATCTGAGCTCCGTTTGAGCTAAATTTTATAGCGATCGATATCTACATAAAATATTGCATCCAATTTCACTTTGGCTTCGCAGTTTTGAACTTTGTAAGATTGTCAAAATCGGCTAGCAAACTGGAGTTATCTTAGAGAAGAAAAGGCAATACATGTCTCTCGAGCGTCACATCCTCCATATCGCGGACTATATCGCAAGAAGATTCTAGGCTTAGAGTGCTAATATCCTAGATTGAGGCAACGGGCTCAACTTCCATAGTGTCCTGGCATGGTTTTGAGTTTGTATTGTTCCTATGGATTAGTAATCACCCATAACAACAATTGTCACCTTAATGTCACATTGGAACACCTTTGTTTGGTAAAGCGGTTGCCAAATCCGCATCTGAGCTCCGTTTGAGCTAAATTTTATAGCGATCGATATCTACATAAAATATTGCATCCAATTTCATGGCTTTGCCAGTTTTGAACTTTGTAAGATTGTCAAAATCGGCTAGCAAACTGGAGTTATCTTAGAGAAGAAAAGGGAATACATGTCTACAGCGTCACATCCTCCATATCGCGGACTATATCGCAAGAAGATCTAGGCTTAGAGTGCTAATATCCTAGATTGAGGCACGGGCTCAACTTCCATAGTGTCTGGCATGATTTTGAGTTTGTATTGTTCCTATGGATTAGTAATCACCCATAACAACAATTGTCACCTTAATGTCACATTGGAACACCTTTGTTTGGTAAAAGCGGTTGCCAAATCCATATCTGAGCTCGTTTGAGCTAAATTTTATAGCGATCGATATCTACATAAAATATTGCATCCAATTTCACTGGCTTCGCTAGTTTTGAACTTTGTAAGATTGTCAAAATCGGCTAGCAAACTGGAGTTATCTTAGAGAAGAAAAGGCAATACATGTCTCTGAGCGTCACATCCTCCATATCACGGACTATATACAAGAAGATTCTAGGCTTAGAGTGCTAATATCCTAGATTGAGGCACGGGCTCAACTTCCATAGTGTCCTGGCATGGTTTTGAGTTTGTATTGTTCCTATGGATTAGTAATCACCCATAACAACAATTGACACCTTAATGTCACATTGGAACACCTTTTTTGGTAAAAGCGGTTGCCAAATCCATATCTGAGCTCCGTTTGAGCTAAATTTTATAGCGATCGATATCTACATAAAATATTGCATCCGAATTTCAGGCTTGCCAGTTTTGAACTTTGTAAGATTGTCAAAATCGGCTAGCAAACTGGAGTTATCTTAGAAGAAAAGGCAATACATGTCTCTGAGCGTCACATCCTCCATATCGCGGACTATATACAAGAAGATTCTAGGCTTAGAGTGCTAATATCCTAGATTGAGGCACGGGCTCAACTTCCATAGTGTCTGGCATGGTTTTGAGTTTGTATTGTTCCTATGGATTAGTAATCACCCATAACAACAATTGTCACCTTAATGTCACATTGGAACACACTGTTTGGTAAAAGCAGTTTGCCAAATCCGCATCTGAGCTCCGTTTGAGCTAAATTTTATAGCGATCGATATCTACTTAAAATATTGCATCCAATTTCACTGGCTTCGCCAGTTTTGAACTGTAAGATTGTCAAAATCGGCTAGCAAACTGGAGTTATCTTAGAAGAAAAGGCAATACATGTCTCTGAGCGTCACATCCTCCATATCGCGGACTATATCAAGAAGATTCTAGGCTTAGAGTGCTAATATCCTAGATTGAGGCACGGGCTCAACTTCCATAGTGTCTGGCATGGTTTTGAGTTTGTATTGTTCCTATGGATTAGTAATCACCCATAACAACAATTGTCACCTTAATGTCACATTGGAACACACTATTTGGTAAATGGTTGCCAAATCCATATCTGAGCTCGTTTGAGCTAAATTTTATAGCGATCGATATCTACATAAAATATTGCATCCAATTTCACTGGCTTTGCCAGTTTTGAACTTTGTAAGATTGCCAAAATCGGCTAGCGAACTGGAGTTATCTTAGAGAAGAAAAAGGCAATACATGTCTCTGAGCGTCACATCCTCCATATCGCGGACTATATACAAGAAGATTCTAGGCTTAGTGCTAATATCCTAGATTGAGGCACCGGGCTCAACTTCCATAGTGTCTGGCATGGTTTTGAGTTTGTATTGTTCCTATGGATTAGTAATCACCCATAACAACAATTGTCACCTTAATGTCACATTGGAACACCTTTGTTTGGTAAAAGCGGTTGCCAAATCCGCATCTGAGCTCCGTTTGAGCTAAATTTTATAGCGATCGATATCTACATAAAATATTGCATCCAATTTCACTGGCTTCGCCAGTTTTGAACTTTGTAAGACTGTCAAAATCGGCTAGCAAACTGGGGTTATCATAGAGAAGAAAAGGCAATACATGTCTCTGAAGCGTCTCATCCTCCATATCGCGGACTATATAGCAAGAACATTCTAGGCTTAGAGTGCTAATATCCTAGATTGAGGCACGGGCTCAACTTCCATAGTGTCCTGGCATGGTTTTGAGTTTGTATTGTTCCTATGGATTAGTAATCACCCATAACAACAATTGTCACCTTAATGTCACATTGGAACACCTTTTGGTAAAAGCGGTTGCCAAATCCGCATCTGAGCTCCGTTTGAGCTAAATTTTATAGCGATCGATATCTGCATAAAATATTGCATCCGAATTTCACTGGCTTTGCCAGTTTTGAACTTTGTAGGATTGTCTAAATCGGCTAGCAAACTGGATTTATCTTAGAGATGAAAAGCCAATACATGTCTACGAGCGTCACATCCTCCATATCGCGGACTATATCGAAGAAGATTCTAGGCTTAGAGTGCTAATATCCTAGATTGAGGCACGGGCTCAACTTCCATAGTGTCTGGCATGGTTTTGAGTTTGTATTGTTCCTATGGATTAGTAATCACCCATAACAACAATTGTCACCTTAATGTCACATTGGAACACACCTTTGTTTGATAAAGCGGTTGCCAAATCCGCATCTGAGCTCCGTTTGAGCTAAATTTTATAGCGATCGATATCTACATAAAATATTGCATCCAATTTCACTAGCTTCGCCAGTTTTGAACTTTGTAAGATTGTCAAAATCGGCTAGCAAACTGGAGATATCTTAGAGAAGAAAAGGCAATACATGTCTACGAGCGTCACATCCTCCATATCATGGACTATATCGCAAGAAGATTCTAGGCTTAGAGTGCTAATATCCTAGATTGAGGCACGGGCTCAACTTCCATAGTGTCCTGGCATGGTTTTGAGTTTGTATTGTTCCTATGGATTAGTAATCACCCATAACAACAATTGTCACCTTAATGTCACATTGGAACACACTTGTTTGATAAAAGCGGTTGCCAAATCCGCATCTGAGCTCCGTTTGAGCTAAATTTTATAGCGATCGATATCTACATAAAATATTGCATCCAATTTCACTGGCTTTGAGTTTTGAACTTGTAAGATTGTCAAAATCGGCTAGCAAACTGGAGTTATCTTAGAGAAGAAAAGGCAATACATGTCTACGAGCGTCACATCCTCCATATCGCGGACTATATACAAGAAGATTCTAGGCTTAGAGTGCTAATATCCTAGATTGAGGCACGGGCTCAACTTCCATAGTGTCCTGGCATGGTTTTGAGTTTGTATTGTTCCTATGGATTAGTAATCACCCATAACAACAATTGTCACCTTAATGTCACATTGGAACACCTTTGTTTGGTAAAGCGGTTGCCAAATCCGCATCTGAGCTCCGTTTGAGCTAAATTTTATAGCGATCGATATCTACATAAAATATTGCATCCGAATTTCAGCTTGCCAGTTTTGAACTTTGTAAGATTGTCAAAATCGGCTAGCAAACTGGAGTTATCTTAGAAGAAAAGGCAATACATGTCTCTGAGCGTCACATCCTCCATATCATGGACTATATACAAGAAGATTCTAGGCTTAGAGTGCTAATATCCTAGATTGAGGCACGGGCTCAACTTCCATAGTGTCCTGGCATGGTTTTGAGTTTGTATTGTTCCTATGGATTAGTAATCACCCATAACAACAATTGTCACCTTAATGTCACATTGGAACACCTTTGTTTGGTAAAGCAGTTTGCCAAATCCATCTGAGCTCCGTTTGAGCTAAATTTTATAGCGATCGATATCTACATAAAATATTGCATCCAATTTCACTGGCTTTGCCAGTTTTGAACTTTGTAAGATTGTCAAAATCGGCTAGCAAACTGGAGTTATCTTAGAGAAGAAAAAGGCAATACATGTCTCGAGCGTCACATCCTCCATATCGCGGACTATATCGCAAGAAGATTCTAGGCTTAGAGTGCTAATATCCTAGATTGAGGCACCGGCTCAACTTCCATAGTGTCTGGCATGGTTTTGAGTTTGTATTGTTCCTATGGATTAGTAATCACCCATAACAACAATTGTCACCTTAATGTCACATTGGAACACCTTTGTTTGGTAAAAGCAGTTTGCCAAATCCATATCTGAGCTCCGTTTGAGCTAAATTTTATAGCGATCGATATCTACATAAAATATTGCATCCAATTTCCTTGGCTTCAGTTTTGAACATTGTAAGATTGTCAAAATCGGCTAGCAAACTGGAGTTATCTTAGAAGAAAAGGCAATACATGTCTCTGAGCGTCACATCCTCCATATCGCGGACTATATCTCAAGAAGATTCTAGGCTTAGAGTGCTAATATCCTAGATTGAGGCACGGGCTCAACTTCCATAGTGTCTGGCATGGTTTTGAGTTTGTATTGTTCCTATGGATTAGTAATCACCCATAACAACAATTGTCACCTTAATGTCACATTGGAACACCTTTGTTTGATAAAAGCGGTTGCCAAATCCGCATCTGAGCTCCGTTTGAGCTAAATTTTATGGCGATCGATATCTACATAAAATATTGCATCCGAATTTCACTGCTTTGCCAGTTTTGAACTTTGTAAGATTGTCAAAATCGGCTAGCAAACTGGAGTTATCTTAGAGAAGAAAAGACAATACATGTCTCTGAAGCGTCACATCCTCCATATCGCGGACTATATCGCAAGAAGATTCTAGGCTTAGAGTGCTAATATCCTAGATTGAGGCACGGGCTCAACTTCCATAGTGTCTGGCATGGTTTTGAGTTTGTATTGTTCCTATGGATTAGTAATCACCCATAACAACAATTGTCACCTTAATGTCACATTGGAACACCTTGTTTGGTAAAAGCAGTTGCCAAATCCGCATACGAGCTCCGTTTGAGCTAAATTTGGTAGCGATCGATATCTACATAAAATATTGCATCCGATTTCACTGGCTTTGCCAGTTTTGAACTTTGTAAGATTGTCAAAATCGGCTAGCAAACTGGAGTTATCTTAGAGAAGAAAAGGCAATACATGTCTCTGCAGCGTCACATCCTCCATATCGCGGACTATATACAAGAAGATTCTAGCCTTAGAGTGCTAATATCCTAGATTGAGGCAACGGGCTCAACTTCCATAGTGTCCTGGCATGGTTTTGAGTTTGTATTGTTCCTATGGATTAGTAATCACCCATAACAACAATTGTCACCTTAATGTCACATTGGAACACCTTTGTTTGGTAAAAGGTTGCCAAATCCATATCTGAGCTCCGTTTGAGCTAAATTTTATAGCGATCGATATCTACATAAAATATTGCATCCAATTTCACTCGCTTTGCCAGTTTTGAACTTTTTAAGATTGTCAAAATCGGCTAGCAAACTGGAGTTATCTTAGAAGAAAAAGGCAATACATGTCTCGAGCGTCACATCCTCCATATCGCGGACTATATCAAGAAGATTCTAGGCTTAGAGTTCTAATATCCTAGATTGAGGCACCGGGCTCAACTTCCATAGTGTCCTGGCATGGTTTTGAGTTTGTATTGTTCCTATGGATTAGTAATCACCCATAACAACAATTGTCACCTTAATGTCACATTGGAACACCTTTGTTTGTAAAAGCAGGTTGCCAAATCCGCATACGAGCTCCGTTTGAGCTAAATTTGGTAGCGATCGATATCTACATAAAATATTGCATCCGAATTTCACTGGCTTCTCCAGTTTTGGAGTTTGTAAGATTGTCAAAATCGGCTAGCAAACTGGAGTTATCTTAGAGAAGAAAAGGCAATACATGTCTCTGAAGCGTCACATCCTCCATATCGCGGACTATATCGCAAGAAGATTCTAGGCTTAGAGTTCTAATATCCTAGATTGAGGCATCGGGCTCAACTTCCATAGTGTCCTGGCATGGTTTTGAGTTTGTATTGGTCCTATGGATTAGTAATCACCCATAACAACAATTGTCACCTTAATGTCACATTGGAACACATTGTTTCGGTAAAACAGTTGCCAAATCCATCTGAGCTCCGTTTGAGCTAAATTTTATGGCGATCGATATCTACATAAAATATTGCATCCGAATTTCACTAGCTTCGCTAGTTTTGAACTTTGTAAGATTGTCAAAATCGGCTAGCAAACTGGAGTTATATTAGAGAAGAAAAGGCAATACATGTCTCTGAAGCGTCACATCCTCCATATCGCAAGAAGATTCTAGGCTTAGAGTGCTAATATCCTAGATTGAGGCACCGAGCTCAACTTCCATAGTGTCCTGGCATGGTTTTGAGTTTGTATTGTTCCTATGGAATAGTAATCACCTATAACAACAATTGTCACCTTAATGTCACATTAGCACACCTTTGATAAAAGCGGTTGCCAAATCCATCTGAGCTCCGTTTGAGCTAAATTTTCTAGCGATCGATATCTACATAAAATATTGCATCTGAAATTCACTGGCTTCGCCAGTTTTGAACTTTGTAAGATTGTCAAAATCGGCTAGCAAACTGGAGTTATCTTAGAAGAAAAGGCAATACATGTCTCTGAGCGTCACATCCTCCATATCGCGGACTATATACAAGAAGATTCTAGGCTTAGAGTGCTAATATCCTAGATTGAGGCACGGGCTCAACTTCCATAGTGTCCTGGCATGGTTTTGAGTTTGTATTGTTCCTATGGATTAGTAATCACCCATAACAACAATTGTCACCTTAATGTCACATTGGAACACACTATTTGGTAAGCAGTTTGCCAAATCCGCATCTGAGCTCCGTTTGAGCTAAATTTTATAGCGATCGATATCTACATAAAATATTGCATCCGAATTTCACTGCTTGCCAGTTTTGAACTTTGTAAGATTGTCAAAATCGGCTGCAAACTGGAGTTATCTTAGAGAAGAAAAGGCAATACATGTCTAAAGCGTCACATCCTCCATATCGCGGACTATATCGCAAGAAGATTCTAGGCTTAGAGTGCTAATATCCTAGATTGAGGCACGGGCTCAACTTCCATACTGTCCTGGCATGGTTTTGAGTTTGTATTGTTCCTATGGATTAGTAATCACCCATAACAACAATTGTAAGCGTAATGTCACATTGGAACACCTTTGTTTGATAAAGCGGTTGCCAAATCCATATCTGAGCTCCGTTTGAGCTAAATTTTATAGCGATCGATATCTCAATAAAATATTGCATCCGAATTTCACTTGCCAGTTTTGAACTTTGTAAGATTGTCAAAATCGGCTAGCAAACTGGAGTTATCTTAGAGAAGAAAAGGCAATACATGTCTCTGAGCGTCACATCCTCCATATCGCGGACTATATCGCAAGAAGATTCTAGGCTTAGAGTGCTAATATCCTAGATTGAGGCACCGGGCTCAACTTCCATAGTGTCTGGCATGGTTTTGAGTTTGTATTGTTCCTATGGATTAGTAATCACCCATAACAACAATTGTCACCTTAATGTCACATTGGAACACACTTGTTTGGTAAAAGCGGTTGCCAAATCCGCATCTGAGCTCCGTTTGAGCTAAATTTTATAGCGATCGATATCTACATAAAATATTGCATCCAATTTCACGGCTTTGCCAGTTTTGAACTTTGTAAGATTGTCAAAATCGGCTAGCAAACTGGAGTTAACTTAGAGAAGAAAAGGCAATACATGTCTCTGAGCGTCACATCCTCCATATCATGGACTATATCAAGAAGATTCTAGGCTTAGAGTGCTAATATCCTAGATTGAGGCACGGGCTCAACTTCCATAGTGTCCTGGCATGGTTTTGAGTTTGTATTATTCCTATGGATTAGTAATCACCCATAACAACAATTTTCACCTTAATGTCACATTGGAACACCTTTTTTGGTAAAGCAGTTGCCAAATCCGCATCTGAGCTCCGTTTGAGCTAAATTTTATAGCGATCGATATCTACATAAAATATTGCATCCAATTTCACTGGCTTCGCCAGTTTTGAACTTTGTAAGATTGTCAAAATCTGCGAGCAAACTGGAGTTATCTTAGAAGAAAAGGCAATACATGTCTCTGAGCGTCACATCCTCCATATCATGGACTATATCGCAAGAAGATTCTAGGCTTAGAGTGCTAATATCCTAGATTGAGGCACGGGCTCAACTTCCATAGTGTCTGGCATGGTTTTGAGTTTGTATTGTTCCTATGGATTAGTAATCACCCTTAACAACAATTGTCACCTTAATGTCACATTGGAACACACTATTTGATAAAAGCGGTTGCCAAATCCGCATACGAGCTCTGTTTGAGCTAAATTTTATGGCGCTCGATATCTACATAAAATATTGCATCCACATTTCACTGGCTTCGCCAGTTTTGAACTTTGTAAGATTGTCAAAATCGGCTAGCAAACTGGAGTTATCTTAGAGAAGAAAAGGCAATACATGTCTCTGAAGCGTCACATCCTCCATATCGAGGACTATATAGCAAGAAGATTATAGGATAACAGTTCTAATATCATAGATTGAGGCACGGGCTCAACTTCCATAGTGTCCTGGCATGGTTTTGAGTTTGTATTGTTCCTATGGATTAGTAATCACCCATAACAACAATTGTCACCTTAATGTCACATTGGAACACCTTTGTTTCGGTAAAAGCAGTTTGCCAAATCCATATGAGCTCCGTTTGTGCTAAATTTTATAGCGATCGATATCTACATAAAATATTGCATCCGAATTTCACTGGCTTCGCCAGTTTTGAACTTTGTAAGATTGTCAAAATCGGCTAGCAAACTGGAGTTATCTTAGAGAAGAAAAGGCAATACATGTCTCTGAAGCGTCACATCCTCCATATCGCGGACTATATCGCAAGAAGATTCTAGGCTTAGAGTGCTAATATCCTAGATTGAGGCACCGGGCTCAACTTCCATAGTGTCCTGGCATGGTTTTGAGTTTGTATTGTTCCTATGGATTAGTAATCACCCATAACAACAATTGTCACCTTAATGTCACATTGGAACACACTGTTTCGGTAAAACGGTTGCCAAATCCGCATATGAGCTCCATTTGAGCTAAATTTTATAGCGATCGATATCTACATAAAATATTGCATCCGAATTTCACTGGCTTCGCCAGTTTTGAACTTTGTAAGATTGTCAAAATCGGCTAGCAAACTGGAGTTATCTTAGAGAAGAAAAGACAATACATGTCTCTGAAGCGTCACATCCTCCATATCGCGGACTATATAACAAGAAGATTCTAGGCTTAGAGTTCTAATATCCTAGATTGAGGCACCGGGCTCAACTTCCATAGTGTCTGGCATGGTTTTGAGTTTGTATTGTTCCTATGGATTAGTAATCACCCATAACAACAATTGTCACCTTAATGTCTCATTGGAACACCTTGTTTGATAAAAAGTTGCCAAATCCATATCTGAGCTCCGTTTGAGCTAAATTTTATAGCGATCGATATCTACATAAAATATTGCATCCAATTTCATGGCTTTGCCTGTTTTGAACTTTGTAAGATTGTCAAAATCGGCTAGCAAACTGGAGTTATCTTATAGAAGAAAAGGCAATACATGTCTCTGAAGCGTCACATCCTCCATATCGCGGACTATATCGCAAGAAGATTCTAGGCTTAGAGTGCTAATATCCTAGACTGGGGCAACGGGCTCAACTTCCATAATGTCCTGGCATGGTTTTGAGTTTGTATTGTTCCTATGGATTAGTAATCACCCATCACAACAATTGTCACCTTAATGTCACATTGGAACACACTGTTTCGGTAAAACGGTTGCCAAATCCATCTGAGCTCCGTTTGAGCTAAATTTTATAGCGATCGATATCTACATAAAATATTGCATCCAATTTCATGGCTTTGAGTTTTGAACTTTGTAAGATTGTCAAAATCGGCTAGCAAACTGGAGTTATCTTAGAAGAAAAAGGCAATACATGTCTCTGAAGCGTCACATCCTCCATATCGCGGACTATATCGCAAGAAGATTCTAGGCTTAGAGTGCTAATATCCTAGATTGAGGCACCGGGCTCAACTTCCATAGTGTCCTGGCATGGTTTTGAGTTTGTATTGTTCCTATGGATTAGTAATCACCCATAACAACAATTGTCACCTTAATGTCACATTGGAACACCTTTGTTTGGTAAAAGCGGTTGCCAAATCCGCATCTGAGCTCCGTTTGAGCAAAATTTTATGGCGATCGATATCTACATAAAATATTGCATCTTAATTTCACTGGCTTTGCCAGTTTTGAACTTTGTAAGATTGTCAAAATCGGCTAGCAAACTGGAGTTATCTTAGAGAAGAAAAGACAATACATGTCTCTGAAGCGTCACATCCTCCATATCGCGGACTATATCGCAAGAAGATTCTAGGTTTAGAGTGCTAATATCCTAAATTGAGGCACCGGGCTCAACTTCCATAGTTTCCTGGCAGAGTTTTGAGTTTGTATTGTTCCTATGGATTAGTAATCACCCATAACAACAATTGTAACCTTAATGTCACATTGGAACACACTGTTTCGGTAAAACGGTTGCCAAATCCTTATCTGAGCTCCGTTTGAGCTAAATTTTATAGCGATCGATATCTGCATAAAATATTGCATCCGAATTTCACTGGCTTTGCCAGTTTTGAACTTTGTAAGATTGTCAAAATCGGCTAGCAAACTGGATTTATCTTAGAGAAGAAAAGTCAATACATGTCTCTGAAGCGTCACATCCTCCATATCGCGGACTATATAACAAGAAGATCCTAGGCTTAGAGTCCTAATATCCTAGATTGAGGCACTGGGCTCAACTTCCATAGTGTCCTGGCATGGTTTTGAGTTTGTATTGGTCCTATGGATTAGTAATCACCCATAACAACAATTGTCACCTTAATGTCACATTGGAACACCTTTGTTTGGTAAAAGCAGGTTGCCAAATCCGCATCTGAGCTCCGTTTGAGCTAAATTTTATAGCGATCGATATCTACATAAAATATTGCATCCAATTTCACTGGCTTTGATTTTGAACTTTGTAAGATTGTCAAAATCGGCTAGCAAACTGGAGTTATCTTAGAGAAGAAAAGGCAATACATGTCTCTGAAGCGTCACATCCTCCATATCGCGGACTATATCGCAAGAAGATTCTAGGCTTAGAGTTCTAATATCCTAGATTGAGGCACCGGGCTCAACTTCCATAGTGTCCTGGCATGGTTTTGAGTTTGTATTGTTCCTATGGATTAGTAATCACCCATAACAACAATTGTCACCTTAATGTCACATTGGAACACACTGTTTCGGTAAAACGGTTGCCAAATCCGCATACGAGCTCCGTTTGAGCTAAATTTTATAGCGATCGATATCTGCATAAAATATTGCATCTGAATTTCACTTGGCCAGTTTTTAACTTTGTAAGATATTCAAAATCGGCTAGCAAACTGGAGTTATCTTAGAGAAGAAAAGGCAATACATGTCTTTGAAGCGTCACATCCTCCATATCGCGGACTATATCACAAGAAGATTCTAGGCTTAGAGTGCTAATATCCTAGATTGAGGCAACGGGCTCAACTTCCATAGTGTCCTGGCATGCTTTTGAGTTTGTATTGTTCCTATGGATTACTAATCACCCATAACAACAATTGTCACCTTAATGTCACATTGGCACACCTTTGTTTTGGTAAAACGGTCGCCAAATCCGCATACGAGCTCCATTTGAGCTAAATTTTATGGCGATCGATATCTACATAAAATATTGCATCCGAATTTCACTGGCTTCGCCAGTTTTGAACTTTGTAAGATTGTCAAAATCGGCTAGCAAACTGGAGTTATCTTAGAGAAGAAAAGGCAATAGATGTCTCTGAAGCGTCACATCCTCCATATCGCGGACTATATTGAAAGAAGATTCTAGGCTTAGAGTGCTAATATCCTAGATTGAGGCACCGGGCTCAACTTCCATAGTGTCCTGGCATGGTTTTGAGTTTGTATTGTTCCTATGGATTAGTAATCACCCATAACAACACTTGTCACCTTATTGTCACATTGGAACACCTTGTTTGATAAAAGCAGTTGCCAAATCCATCTGAGCTCCGTTTGAGCTAAATTTTATTGCGATCGATATCTACATAAAATATTCCATCCGAATTTCACTGGCTTCGCAAGTTCTGAACTTTGTAAGACTGTCAAAATCGGCTAGCAAACTGGGGTTATCATAGAGAAGAAAAGGCAATACATGTCTCTGAAGCGTCACATCCTCCATATCACGGACTATATCGCAAGAAGATTCTAGGCTTAGAGTGTTAATATCCTAGATTGAGGCACCGGGCTCAACTTCCATAGTGTCCTGGCATGGTTTTGAGTTTGTATTGTTCCTATGGTTTAGTAATCACCCATAACAACAATTGTCAGCTTAATGTCACATTGGAACACCTTTGTTTGGTAAAGCGGTTGCCAAATCCATCTGAGCTCCGTTTGAGCTAAATTTTATAGCGATCGATATCTACATAAAATATTGCATCCGAATTTCACTTGGCTTGATTTTGAACTTTGTAAGATTGTCAAAATCGGCTAGCAAACTGGAGTTATCTTAGAAGAAAAGGCAATACATGTCTCTGAGCGTCACATCCTCCATATCGCGGACTATATCGCAAGAAGATTCTAGGCTTAGAGTGCTAATATCCTAGATTGAGGCACTGGGCTCAACTTCCATAGTGTCTGGCATGGTTTTGAGTTTGTATTGTTCCTATGGATTAGTAATCACCCATAACAACAATTGTCACCTTAATGTCACATTGGAACACACTATTTGATAAAAGCAGTTTGCCAAATCCGCATCTGAGCTCCGTTTGAGCTAAATTTTATAGCGATCGATATCTACATAAAATATTGCATCCAATTTCACTGGCTTCGCCAGTTTTGAACTTTGTAAGATTGTAAAAATCGGCTAGCAAACTGGAGTTATCATAGATAAGAAAAGGCAATACATGTCTCGTTCTCGTCACATCCTCCATATCGCGGACTATATCACAAGAAGATTCTAGGCTTAGAGTGCTAATATCCTAGATTGAGGCACCGCGCTCAACTTCCATAGTGTCCTGGCATGGTTTTGAGTTTGTATTGTTCCTATGGATTAGTAATCACCCATAACAACAATTGTCACCTTAATGTCACATTGGAACACCTGTTTGGTAAAGCGGTTGCCAAATCCATCTGAGCTCGTTTGAGCTAAATTTTATAGCGATCGATATCTACATAAAATATTGCATCCAATTTCACTGGCTTCGCCAGTTTGAACTTTGTAAGCTTTTCAAAATCGGCTAGCAAACTAGAGTTATCTTAGAGAAGAAAAGGCAATACATGTCTCGAAGCGTCACATCCTCCATATCGCGGACTATATATCGCAAGAAGATTCTAGGCTTAGAGTGCTAATATCCTAGATTGAGGCACGGGCTCCACTTCCATAGTGTCCTGGCATGGTTTTGAGTTTGTATTGTTCCTATGGATTAGTAATCACCCATAACAACAATTGTCACCTTAATGTCACATTGGAACACACTGTTTGGTAAAAGCAGGTTGCCAAATCCGCATATGAGCTCCGTTTGAGCTAAATTTTATGGCGATCGATATCTACATAAAATATTGCATCCAAATTTCACTGGCTTCGCCAGTTTTGAACTTTGTAAGATTGTCAAAATCGGCTAGCAAACTGGAGTTATCTTAGAGAAGAAAAGGCAATACATGTCTACGAGCGTCACATCCTCCATATCGCGGACTATATCACAAGAAGATTCTAGGCTTAGAGTGCTAATATCCTAGATTGAGGCACCGGGCTCAACTTCCATAGTGTCCTGGCATGGTTTTGAGTTTGTATTGTTCCTATGGATTAGTAATCACCCATAACAATAATTGTCACCTTAATGTCACATTGGAACACCTTTGTTTGTAAAAGCGGTTGCCAAATCCGCATACGAGCTCCGTTGGAGATAAATTTTATAGCGATCAATATCTACATAAAATATTGCATCCGAATTTCACTAGCTTCGCTAGTTTTGAACTTTGTAAGATTGTCAAAATCGGCTAGCAAACTAGAGTTATCTTAGAGAAGAAAAGGCAATACATGTCTCTGAAGCGTCACATCCTCCATATCGCGGACTATATCGCAAGAAGATTCTAGGCTTAGAGTGCTAATATCCTAGATTGAGGCACCGGGCTCAACTTCCATAGTGTCCTGGCATGGTTTTGAGTTTGTATTGTTCCTATGGATTAGTAATCACCCATAACAACAATTGTCACCTTAATGTCACATTGGAACACACACCTTTGTTTGGTAAAAGCGGTTGCCAAATCCGCATATCTGAGCTCCGTTTGAGCTAAATTTTATAGCGATCGATATCTGCATAAAATATTGCATCCGAATTTCACTGGCTTTGCTAGTTTTGAACTTTGTAAGATTGTCAAAATCGGCTAGCAAACTGGATTTATCTTAGAGAAGAAAAGTCAATACATGTCTCTGAAGCGTCACATCCTCCATATCGCGGACTATATCCCAAGAAGATTCTAGGCTTAGAGTGCTAATATCCTAGATTGAGGCACCGGGCTCAACTTCCATAGTGTCTGGCATGGTTTTGAGTTTGTATTGTTCCTATGGATTAGTAATCACCCATAACAACAATTGTCACCTTAATGTCACATTGGAACACCTTTGTTTGTAAAACGGTTGCCAAATCTGCATACGAGCTCCGTTTGAGGTAAATTTTATAGCGATCGATATCTACATAAAATATTGCATCTGAATTTCACTGGCTTCGCCAGTTTTGAACTTTGTAAGATTGTCAAAATCGGCTAGCAAACTGGAGTTATCTTAGAGAAGAAAAGACAATACATGTCTCTGAAGCGTCACATCCTCCATATCGCAGACTATCTCGGAAGAAGATTCTACGCTTAGACTGCTAATATCCTAGATTGAGGCACCGGGCTCAACTTCCATAGTGTCCTGGCATGGTTTTGAGTTTGTATTGTTCCTATGGATTAGTAATCACCCATAACAACAATTGTCACCTTAATGTCACATTGGAACACCTGTTTGATAAAAGCAGTTGCCAAATCCGCATCTGAGCTCCGTTTGTGCTAAATTTTATAGCGATCAATATCTACATAAAATATTGCATCCAAATTTCACTGGCTTCGCCAGTTTTGAACTTTGTAAGATTGTCAAAATCGGCTAGCAAACTGGAGTTATCTTAGAGAAGAAAAGGCAATACATGTCTCTGAAGCGTCACATCCTCCATATCACGGACTATATCCCAAGAAGATTCTAGGCTTAGAGTGCTAATATCCTAGATTGAGGCACGGGCTCAACTTCCATAGTGTCTGGCATGGTTTTGAGTTTGTATTGTTCCTATGGATTAGTAATCACCCATAACAACAATTGTCACCTTAATGTCACATTGGAACACCTTGTTTGGTAAAAGCATTGCCAAATCCGCATACGAGCTCCGTTGGAGATAAATTTTATAGCGATCAATATCTACATAAAATATTGCATCCGAATTTCACTCGCTTCGCCAATTTTGAACTTTGTAAGATTTTCAAAATCGGCTAGCAAACTGGATTTATCTTAGAGAAGAAAAGGCAATACATGTCTCTGAAGCGTCACATCCTCCATATCGCGGACTATATCGCAAGAAGATTCTAGGCTTAGAGTGCTAATATCCTAGATTGAGGCACCGGGCTCAACTTCCACAGTGTCCTGACATGGTTTTGAGTTTGTATTGTTCCTATGGATTAGTAATCACCCATAACAAGAATTGTCACCTTAATGTCACATTGGAACACACTGTTTCGGTAAAACGGTTGCCAAATCCGCATACGAGCTCCGTTTGAGCTAAATTTTATAGCGATCGATATCTACATAAAATATTGCATCCGAATTTCACTGGCTTTGCCAGTTTTGAACTTTGTAAGATTGTCAAAATCGGCTAGCAAACTGGAGTTATCTTAGAGAAGAAAAGACAATACATGTCTCTGAAGCGTCACATCCTCCATATCGCGGACTATATCACAAGAAGATTCTAGGCTTAGAGTTCTAATATCCTAGATTGAGGCACCGGGCTCAACTTCCATAGTGTCCTGGCATGGTTTTGAGTTTGTATTGTTCCTATGGATTAGTAATCACCCATAACAACAATTGTCACCTTAATGTCACATTGGAACACACTTGTTTTGGTAAAGCGGTTGCCAAATCCGCATCTGAGCTCCGTTTGTGCTAAATTTTATAGCGATCGATAACTACATAAAATATTGCATCCAATTTCACTGGCTTCCATTTTGAACTTTGGAAGATTGTCAAAATCGGCTAGCAAACTAGAGTTATCTTAGAAGAAAAGGCAATACATGTCTCTGCAGCGTCACATCCTCCATATCGCGGACTATATCGCAAGAAGATTCTAGGCTTAGAGTGCTAATATCCTAGATTGAGGCACCGGGCTCAACTTCCATAGTGTCCTGGCATGGTTTTGAGTTTGTATTGTTCCTATGGATTAGTAATCACCCATAACAACAATTGTCACCTTGATGTCACATTGGAACACCTTTGTTTGATAAAAGCGGTTGCCAAATCCGCTCTGAGCTCCGTTTGTGCTAAATTTTATAGCGATCGATATCTACATAAAATATTGCATCCGAATTTCACTGGCTTCGCCAGTTTTGAACTTTGTAAGATTGTCAAAATCGGCTAGCAAACTGGAGTTATCTTAGAGAAGAAAAGGCAATACATGTCTCTGAAGCGTCACATCCTCCATATCGCGGACTATATCACAAGAAGATTCTAGGCTTAGAGTTCTAATATCCTAGATTGAGGCACCGGGCTCAACTTCCATAGTGTCCTGGCATGGTTTTGAGTTTGTATTGTTCCTATGGATTAGTAATCACCCATAACAACAATTGTCACCTTAATGTCACATTGGAACACACTGTTTCGGTAAAACGGTTGCCAAATCCGCATACGAGCTCCGTTTGTGCTAAATTTTATAGCGATCGATATCTACATAAAATATTGCATCTGAATTTCACTAGCTTCGCCAGTTTGGAACTTTGGAAGATTGTCAAAATCGGCTAGCAAACTAGAGTTATCTTAGAGAAGAAAAGGCAATACATGTCTCTGAAGCGTCACATCCTCCATATCGCGGACTATATCGCAAGAAGATTCTAGGCTTAGAGTGCTAATATCCTAGATTGAGGCACCGCGCTCAACTTCCATAGTGTCCTGGCATGGTTTTGAGTTTGTATT
The DNA here is from genome assembly GCA_023614405.1 of Avena insularis. Taxonomy (NCBI): domain Eukaryota; kingdom Viridiplantae; phylum Streptophyta; class Magnoliopsida; order Poales; family Poaceae; genus Avena; species Avena insularis. Next base: position 105,972,463 of record CM042694.1, read on the forward strand.
GTTCCTATGGATTAGTAATCACCCATAACAACAATTGTCACCTTAATGTCACATTGGAACACCTTGTTTGGTAAAAGCAGTTGCCAAATCCGCTCTGAGCTCCGTTTGAGCTAAATTTTATAGCGATCGATATCTACATAAAATATTGCATCCAATTTCACTGGCTTCGCCAGTATAGAACTTTGTAAGATAGTGAAAATCGGCTCGCAAACTGGAGTTATCTTAGAGAAGAAAAGACAATACATGTCTCTGAAGCGTCACATCCTCCATATCGCGGACTATATCCCAAGAAGATTCTAGGCTTAGAGTGCTAATATCCTAGATTGAGGCACCGGGCTCAACTTCCATAGTGTCCTGGCATGGTTTTGAGTTTGTATTGTTCCTATGGATTAGTAATCACCCATAACAACAATTGTCACCTTAATGTCACATTGGAACACCTTGTTTTGATAAAACGGTTGCCAAATCCGCATACGAGCTCCGTTTGTGCTAAATTTTATATCGATCGATATCTATATAAAATATTGCATCCGAATTTCACTGGTTTCGCCAGTTTTGAACTTTGGAAGATTGTCAAAATCGGCTAGCAAACTAGAGTTATCTTAGAGAAGAAAAGGCAATACATGTCTCTGAAGCGTCACATCCTCCATATCGCGGACTATATCGCAAGAAGATTCTAGGCTTAGAGTGCTAATATCCTAGATTGAGGCACCGGGCTCAACTTCCATAGTGTCCTGGCATGGTTTTGAGTTTGTATTGTTCCTATGGATTAGTAATCACCCATAACAACAATTGTCACCTTAATGTCACATTGGAACACACTGTTTCGGTAAAACAGTTGCCAAATCCATATCTGAGCTCCGTTTGATCTAAATTTTATGGCGATCGATATCTACATAAAATATTGCGTCCGAATTTCACTGGCTTCGCCAGTTTTGAACTTTGTAAGATTGTCAAAATCGGCTAGCAAACTGGAGTTATCTTAGAGAAGAAAAGACAATACATGTCTCTGAAGCGTCACATCCTCCATATCGCGGACTATATCACAAGAAGATTCTAGGCTTAGAGTTATAATATCCTAGATTGAGGCACCGGGCTCAACTTCCATAATGTCCTGGCATGGTTTTGAGTTTGTATAGTTCCTATGGATTAGTAATCACCCATAAGAACAATTGTCACCTTAATGTCACATTGGAACACACTGTTTCGGTAAAACAGTTGCCAAATCCGCATACGAGCTCCGTTTGTGCTAAATTTTATAGCGATCGATATCTATATAAAATATTGCATCCGAATTTCACTGGCCAGATTTTGAACTTTGAAGATTGTCAAAATCGGCTAGCAAACTGGAGTTATCTTAGAGAAGAAAAGGCAATACATGTCTCTGAAGCGTCACATCCTCCATATCGCGGACTATATCGCAAGAAGATTCTAGGCTTAGAGTGCTAATATCCTAGATTGAGGCACCGGGCTCAACTTCCATAGTGTCCTGGCATGGTTTTGAGTTTGTATTGTTCCTATGGATTAGTAATCACCCATAACAACAATTGTCACCTTAATGTCACATTGGAACACCTTTGTTTGGTAAAAGCAGTTGCCAAATCCGCATCTGAGCTCCGTTTGAGCTAAATTTTATAGTGATCGATATCTACATAAAATATTGCATCCAATTTCACTGGCTTCCAGTTTTGAACTTTGTAAGATTGTCAAAATCGGCTAGCAAACTGGAGTTATCTTAGAAGAAAAAAGGCAATACATGTCTACGAGCGTCACATCCTCCATATCATGGACTATATCCCAAGAAGATTCTAGGCTTAGAGTTCTAATATCCTAGATTGACGCACCGGGCTCAACTTCCATAGTGTCCTGGTATGGTTTTGAGTTTCTATTGTTCCTATGGATTAGTAATCACCCATAACAACAATTGTCACCTTAATGTCACATTGGAACACACTGTTTCGGTAAAACGGTTGCCAAATCCGCATACGAGCTCCGTTTGTGCTAAATTTTATATCGATCGATATCTATATAAAATATTGCATCCGAATTTCACTGGTTTCGCCAGTTTTGAACTTTGGAAGATTGTCAAAATCGGCTAGCAAACTAGAGTTATCTTAGAGAAGAAAAGGCAATACATGTCTCTGAAGCGTCACATCCTCCATATCGCGGACTATATCGCAAGAAGATTCTAGGCTTAGAGTGCTAATATCCTAGATTGAGGCACCGGGCTCAACTTCCATAGTGTCCTGGCATGGTTTTGAGTTTGTATTGTTCCTATGGATTAATAATCACCCATAACAACAATTGTCAACTTAATGTCACATTGGAACACACTGTTTCGGTAAAACGGTTGCCAAATCCGCATACGAGCTCCGTTTGAGCTAAATTATATGGCGATCGATATCTACATAAAATATTGCGTCCGAATTTCACTGGCTTCGCCAGTTTTGAACTTTGTAAGATTGTCAAAATCGGCTAGCAAACTGGAGTTATCTTAGAGAAGAAAAGACAATACATGTCTCTGAAGCGTCACATCCTCCATATCGCGGACTATATCACAAGAAGATTCTAGGCTTAGAGTTCTAATATCCTAGATTGACGCACCGGGCTCAACTTCCATAGTGTCCTGGCATGGTTTTGAGTTTCTATTGTTCCTATGGATTAGTAATCACCCATAACAACAATTGTCACCTTAATGTCACATTGGAACACACTGTTTCGGTAAAACGGTTGCCAAATCCATCTGAGCTCCGTTTGTGCTAAATTTTATAGCAATCGATATCTACATAAAATATTGCATCCAAATTTCACTAGCTTCGCCAGTTTTGAACTTTGTAATATTGTCAAAATTGGCTAGCAAACTAGAGTTATCTTAGAGAAGAAAAGACAATACATGTCTCTGAAGCGTCACATCCTCCATATCGCGGACTATAGCGCAAGACGATTCTAGGCTTAGAGTGCTAATATCCTAAATTGAGGCATCGGGCTCAACTTCCATAGTGTCATGGCATGGTTTTGAGTTTGTATTGTTCCTATGGATTAGTAATCACCCATAACAACAATTGTCACCTTAATGTCACATTGGAACACACTGTTTGGTAAAAGCGGTTTGCCAAATCCATCTGAGCTCCGTTTGTGCTAAATTTTATAGCGATCGATATCTACATAAAATATTGCATCTGAATTTCACTGGCTTCGCCAGTTTTGAACTTTGGAAGATTGTCAAAATCGGCTAGCAAACTAGAGTTATCTTAGAGAAGAAAAGGCAATACATGTCTCTGAAGCGTCACATCCTCCATATCGCGGACTATATCGCAAGAAGATTCTAGGCTTAGAGTGCTAATATCCTAGATTGAGGCACTGGGCTCAACTTCCATAGTGTCCTGGCATGGTTTTGAGTTTGTATTGTTCCTATGGATTAGTAATCACCCATAACAACAATTGTCACCTTAATGTCACATTGGAACACACTGTTTCGATAAAACAGTTGCCAAATCCGCATACGAGCTCCGTTTGAGCTAAATTTTATAGCGATCAATATCTACATAAAATATTGCATCCGAATTTCACTGGCTTCGCCAGTTTTGAACTTTGTAAGATTGTCAAAATCGGCTAGCAAACTAGAGTTATCTTAGAGAAGAAAAGGCAATACATGTCTCTGAAGCGTCACATCCTCCATATCGCGGACTATATCGCAAGAAGATTCTAGGCTTAGAGTGCTAATATCCTAGATTGAGGCACCGGGCTCAACTTCCATAGTGTCCTGGCATGGTTTTGAGTTTCTATTGTTCCTATGGATTAGTAATCACCCATAACAACAATTGTCACCTTAATGTCACATTGGAACACACTGTTTGATAAGCAGTTGCCAAATCTGCATACGAGCTCCGTTTATGCTAAATTTTATAGCGATCGATATCTACATAAAATATTGCATCCGAATTTCACTGGCTTCGCCAGTTTTGAACTTTGGAAGATTGTCAAAATCGGCTAGCAAACTAGAGTTATCTTAGAGAAGAAAAGGCAATACATGTCTCTGAAGCGTCACATCCTCCATATCGCGGACTATATCGCAAGAAGATTCTAGGCTTAGAGTGCTAATATCCTAGATTGAGGCACCGGGCTCAACTTCCATAGTGTCCTGGCATGGTTTTGAGTTTGTATTGTTCCTATGGATTAGTAATCACCCATAACAACAATTTTCACCTTAATGTCACATTGGAACACACTGTTTTGATAAAACAGTTGCCAAATCCGCATACGAGCTCCGTTTGAGCTAAATTTTATAGCGATCAATATCTACATAAAATATTGCATCCGAATTTCACTGGCTTCGCCAGTTTTGTACTTTGTAAGATTGTGAAAATCGGCTAGCAAACTGGAGTTATCTTAGAGAAGAAAAGACAATACATGTCTCTGAAGCGTCACATCCTCCATATCGCGGACTATATCACAAGAAGATTCTAGGCTTAGAGTTCTAATATCCTAGATTGAGGCACCGGGCTCAACTTCCATAGTGTCCTTGCATGGTTTTGAGTTTCTATTGTTCCTATGGATTAGTAATCACCCATAACAACTATTGTCACCTTAATGTCACATTGGAACACACAGTTTCGGTAAAACGGTTGCCAAATCCAAATACGAGCTCCGTTTGTGCTAAATTTTATAGCGATCGATATCTATATAAAATATTGCATCCGAATTTCACTGGCTTCGCCAGTTTTGAACTTTGTAAGATTGTCAAAATCGGCTAGCAAACTGGATTTATCTTAGAGAAGAAAAGGCAATACATGTCTCTGAAGCGTCACATCCTCCATATCGCGGACTATATCGCAAGAAGATTCTAGGCTTAGAGTGCTAATATCCTAGATTGAGGCACCAGGCTCAACTTCCATAGTGTCCTGGCATGGTTTTGAGTTTGTATTGTTCCTATGGATTAATAATCACCCATAACAACAATTGTCAACTTAATGTCACATTGGAACACACTATTTCGGTAAAATGGTTGCCAAATCCACATACGAGCTCCGTTTGAGCTAAATTATATGGCGATCGATATCTACATAAAATATTGCGTCCGAATTTCACTGGCTTCGCCAGTTTTGAACTTTGTAAGATTGTCAAAATCGGCTAGCAAACTGGAGTTATCTTAGAGAAGAAAAGACAATACATGTCTCTGAAGCGTCACATCCTCCATATCGCGGACTATATCACAAGAAGATTCTAGGCTTAGAGTTCTAATATCCTAGATTGACGCACCGGGCTCAACTTCCATAGTGTCCTTGCATGGTTTTGAGTTTCTATTGTTCCTATGGATTAGTAATCACCCATAACAACTATTGTCACCTTAATGTCACATTGGAACACACTGTTTCGGTAAAACGGTTGCCAAATCCGCATACGAGCTCCGTTTGTGCTAAATTTTATAGCGATCGATATCTATATAAAATATTGCATCCGAATTTCACTGGCTTCGCCAGTTTTGAACTTTGTAAGATTGTCAAAATCGGCTAGCAAACTGGATTTATCTTAGAGAAGAAAAGGCAATACATGTCTCTGAAGCGTCACATCCTCCATATCGCGGACTATATCGCAAGAAGATTCTAGGCTTAGAGTGCTAATATCCTAGATTGAGGCACCAGGCTCAACTTCCATAGTGTCCTGGCATGGTTTTGAATTTGTATTGTTCCTATGGATTAATAATCACCCATAACAACAATTGTCAACTTAATGTCACATTGGAACACACTATTTCGGTAAAACGGTTGCCAAATCCGCATACGAGCTCCGTTTGAGCTAAATTATATGGCGATCGATATCTACATAAAATATTGCGTCCGAATTTCACTAGCTTCGCCAGTTTTGAACTTTGTAAGATTGTCAAAATCGGCTAGCAAACTGGAGTTATTTTAGAGAAGAAAAGACAATACATGTCTCTGAAGCGTCACATCCTCCATATCGCGGACTATATCACAAGAAGATTCTAGGCTTAGAGTTCTAATATCCTAGATTGACGCACCGGGCTCAACTTCCATAGTGTCCTGGCATGGTTTTGAGTTTCTATTGTTCCTATGGATTAGTAATAACCCATAACAACAATTGTCACCTTAATGTCACATTGGAACACACTGTTTCGGTAAAACGGTTGCCAAATCCGCATACGAGCTCCGTTTGTGCTAAATTTTATAGCGATCGATATCTACATAAAATATTGCATCCGAATTTCACTGGCTTCGCCAGTTTTGAACTTTGTAAGATTGTCAAAACCGGCTAGCAAACTAGAGTTATCTTAGAGAAGAAAAGGCAATACATGTCTGAGCGTCACATCCTCCATATCATGGACTATATCGCAAGAAGATTCTAGGCTTAGAGTGCTAATATCCTAGGTTGAGGCACCGGGCTCAACTTCCATAGTGTCCTGGCATGGTTTTGAGTTTGTATTGTTCCTATGGATTAGTAATCACCCATAACAATAATTGTCACCTTAATGTCACATTGGAACACACTGTTTCGGTAAAACAGTTGCCAAATCCAGCATCTGAGCTCCGTTTGAGCTAAATTTTATAGCGATCAATATCTACATAAAATATTGCATCCGAATTTCACTGGCTTCGCCAGTTTTGAACTTTGTAAGATTGTCAAAATCGGCTAGCAAACTGGAGTTATCTTAGAGAAGAAAAGACAATACATGTCTCTGAAGCGTCACATCCTCCATATCGCGGACTATATCCCAAGAAGATTCTAGGCTTAGAGTTCTAATATCCTAGATTGAGGCACCGGGCTCAACTTCCATAGTGTCCTGGCATGGTTTTGAGTTTCTATTGTTCCTATGGATTAGTAATCACCCATAACAACAATTGTCACCTTAATGTCACATTGGAACACCTTTGTTTGATAAAAGCAGTTGCCAAATCCATACTGAGCTCCGTTTGAGCTAAATTTTATAGCGATCAATATCTATATAAAATATTGCATCCGAGTTTCACTGGCTTCGCCAGTTTTGAACTTTGTAAGATTCTGAAAATCGGCTAGCAAACTGGAGTTATCTTAGAGAAGAAAAGACAATACATGTCTCTGAAGCGTCACATCCTCCATATCACGGACTATATCCCAAGAAGATTCTAGGCTTAGAGTTCTAATATCCTAGATTGAGGCACCGGGCTCAACTTCCATAGTGTCCTGGCATGGTTTTGAGTTTCTATTGTTCCTATGGATTAGTAATCACCCATAACAACTATTGTCACCTTAATGTCACATTGGAACACACTGTTTCGGTAAAACGGTTGCCAAATCCATATCTGAGCTCCGTTTGTGCTAAATTTTATAGCGATCGATATCTATATAAAATATTGCATCCGAATTTCACTGGCTTCGCCAGTTTTGAACTTTGTAAGATTGTCAAAATCGGCTAGCAAACTGGATTTATCTTAGAGAAGAAAAGGCAATACATGTCTCTGAAGCGTCACATCCTCCATATATCATGGACTATATCGCAAGAAGATTCTAGGCTTAGAGTGCTAATATCCTAGATTGAGGCACCGGGCTCAACTTCCATAGTGTCCTGGCATGGTTTTGAGTTTGTATTGTTCCTATGGATTAATAATCACCCATAACAACAATTGTCAACTTAATGTCACATTGGAACACACTATTTCGGTAAAACGGTTGCCAAATCCGCATACGAGCTCCGTTTGAGCTAAATTATATGGCGATCGATATCTACATAAAATATTGCGTCCGAATTTCACTGGCTTCGCCAGTTTTGAACTTTGTAAGATTGTCAAAATCGGCTAGCAAACTGGAGTTATCTTAGAGAAGAAAAGACAATACATGTCTCTGAAGCGTCACATCCTCCATATCGCGGACTATATCACAAGAAGATTCTAGGCTTAGAGTTCTAATATCCTAGATTGACGCACCGGGCTCAACTTCCATAGTGTCCTGGTATGGTTTTGAGTTTCTATTGTTCCTATGGATTAGTAATCACCCATAACAACAATTGTCACCTTAATGTCACATTGGAACACACTGTTTGATAAAAGCAGTTGCCAAATCCATATCTGAGCTCCGTTTGAGCTAAATTTTATAGCGATCAATATCTACATAAAATATTGCATCCGAATTTCACTGGCTTCGCCAGTTTTGAACTTTGTAAGATTGTGAAAATCGGCTAGCAAACTGGAGTTATCTTAGAGAAGAAAAGACAATACATGTCTCTGAAGCGTCACATCCTCCATATCGCGGACTATATCCCAAGAAGATTCTAGGCTTAGAGTTCTAATATCCTAGATTGAGGCACCGGGCTCAACTTCCATAGTGTCCTTGCATGGTTTTGAGTTTCTATTGTTCCTATGGATTAGTAATCACCCATAACAACTATTGTCACCTTAATGTCACATTGGAACACACTGTTTCGGTAAAACGGTTGCCAAATCCGCATACGAGCTCCGTTTGTGCTAAATTTTATAGCGATCGATATCTATATAAAATATTGCATCCGAATTTCACTGGCTTCGCCAGTTTTGAACTTTGTAAGATTGTCAAAATCGGCTAGCAAACTGGATTTATCTTAGAGAAGAAAAGGCAATACATGTCTCTGAAGCGTCACATCCTCCATATCGCGGACTATATCGCAAGAAGATTCTAGGCTTAGAGTGCTAATATCCTAGATTGAGGCACCAGGCTCAACTTCCATAGTGTCCTGGCATGGTTTTGATTTTGTATTGTTCCTATGGATTAATAATCACCCATAACAACAATTGTCAACTTAATGTCACATTGGAACACACTATTTCGGTAAAGCAGTTTGCCAAATCAGACATCTGAGCTCCGTTGAGCTAAATTATATAGCGATCGATATCTACATAAAATATTGCATCCAATTTCACTGGCTTCACCAGTTTTGAACTTTGTAAGATTGTCAAAATCGGCTAGCAAACTGGAGTTATCTTAGAGAAGAAAAGACAATACATGTCTCTGAAGCGTCACATCCTCCATATCGCGGACTATATCACAAGAAGATTCTAGGCTTAGAGTTCTAATATCCTAGATTGACGCACCGGGCTCAACTTCCATAGTGTCCTGGCATGGTTTTGAGTTTCTATTGTTCCTATGGATTAGTAATCACCCATAACAACAATTGTCACCTTAATGTCACATTGGAACACACTGTTTCGGTAAAACGGTTGCCAAATCCGCATACGAGCTCCGTTTGTGCTAAATTTTATAGCGATCGATATCTACATAAAATATTGCATCCGAATTTCACTGGCTTCGCCAGTTTTGAACTTTGTAAGATTGTCAAAACCGGCTAGCAAACTAGAGTTATCTTAGAGAAGAAAAGGCAATACATGTCTCTGAAGCGTCACATCCTCCATATCGCGGACTATATCGCAAGAAGATTCTAGGCTTAGAGTGCTAATATCCTAGATTGAGGCACCGGGCTCAACTTCCATAGTGTCCTGGCATGGTTTTGAGTTTGTATTGTTCCTATGGATTAATAATCACCCATAACAACAATTGTCAACTTAATGTCACATTGGAACACACTGTTTCGGTAAAACGGTTGCCAAATCCGTATACGAGCTCCGTTTGAGCTAAATTATATGGCGATCGATATCTACATAAAATATTGCGTCCGAATTTCACTGGCTTCACCAGTTTTGAACTTTGTAAGATTGTCAAAATCGGCTAGCAAACTGGAGTTATCTTAGAGAAGAAAAGACAATACATGTCTCTGAAGCGTCACATCCTCCATATCGCGGACTATATCACAAGAAGATTCTAGGCTTAGAGTTCTAATATCCTAGATTGACGCACCGGGCTCAACTTCCATAGTGTCCTGGCATGGTTTTGAGTTTCTATTGTTCCTATGGATTAGTAATAACCCATAACAACAATTGTCACCTTAATGTCACATTGGAACACACTGTTTCGGTAAAACGGTTGCCAAATCCGCATACGAGCTCCGTTTGTGCTAAATTTTATAGCGATCGATATCTACATAAAATATTGCATCCGAATTTCACTGGCTTCGCCAGTTTTGAACTTTGTAAGATTGTCAAAACCGGCTAGCAAACTAGAGTTATCTTAGAGAAGAAAAGGCAATACATGTCTCTGAAGCGTCACATCCTCCATATCGCGGACTATATCGCAAGAAGATTCTAGGCTTAGAGTGCTAATATCCTAGGTTGAGGCACCGGGCTCAACTTCCATAGTGTCCTGGCATGGTTTTGAGTTTGTATTGTTCCTATGGATTAGTAATCACCCATAACAATAATTGTCACCTTAATGTCACATTGGAACACACTGTTTCGGTAAAATAGTTGCCAAATCCGCATACGAGCTCCGTTTGAGCTAAATTTTATAGCGATCAATATCTACATAAAATATTGCATCCGAATTTCACTGGCTTCGCCAGTTTTGAACTTTGTAAGATTGTCAAAATCGGCTAGCAAACTGGAGTTATCTTAGAGAAGAAAAGACAATACATGTCTCTGAAGCGTCACATCCTCCATATCGCGGACTATATCCCAAGAAGATTCTAGGCTTAGAGTTCTAATATCCTAGATTGAGGCACCGGGCTCAACTTCCATAGTGTCCTGGCATGGTTTTGAGTTTCTATTGTTCCTATGGATTAGTAATCACCCATAACAACAATTGTCACCTTAATGTCACATTGGAACACACTGTTTCGATAAAACAGTTGCCAAATCCGCATACGAGCTCCGTTTGAGCTAAATTTTATAGCGATCAATATCTATATAAAATATTGCATCCGAGTTTCACTGGCTTCGCCAGTTTTGAACTTTGTAAGATTCTGAAAATCGGCTAGCAAACTGGAGTTATCTTAGAGAAGAAAAGACAATACATGTCTCTGAAGCGTCACATCCTCCATATCACGGACTATATCCCAAGAAGATTCTAGGCTTAGAGTTCTAATATCCTAGATTGAGGCACCGGGCTCAACTTCCATAGTGTCCTGGCATGGTTTTGAGTTTCTATTGTTCCTATGGATTAGTAATCACCCATAACAACTATTGTCACCTTAATGTCACATTGGAACACACTGTTTCGGTAAAACGGTTGCCAAATCCGCATACGAGCTCCGTTTGTGCTAAATTTTATAGCGATCGATATCTATATAAAATATTGCATCCGAATTTCACTGGCTTCGCCAGTTTTGAACTTTGTAAGATTGTCAAAATCGGCTAGCAAACTGGATTTATCTTAGAGAAGAAAAGGCAATACATGTCTCTGAAGCGTCACATCCTCCATATCGCGGACTATATCGCAAGAAGATTCTAGGCTTAGAGTGCTAATATCCTAGATTGAGGCACCAGGCTCAACTTCCATAGTGTCCTGGCATGGTTTTGAGTTTGTATTGTTCCTATGGATTAATAATCACCCATAACAACAATTGTCAACTTAATGTCACATTGGAACACACTATTTCGGTAAAACGGTTGCCAAATCGCATCTGAGCTCCGTTTGAGCTAAATTATATGGCGATCGATATCTACATAAAATATTGCGTCCGAATTTCACTGGCTTCGCCAGTTTTGAACTTTGTAAGATTGTCAAAATCGGCTAGCAAACTGGAGTTATCTTAGAGAAGAAAAGACAATACATGTCTCTGAAGCGTCACATCCTCCATATCGCGGACTATATCACAAGAAGATTCTAGGCTTAGAGTTCTAATATCCTAGATTGACGCACCGGGCTCAACTTCCATAGTGTCCTGGCATGGTTTTGAGTTTCTATTGTTCCTATGGATTAGTAATCACCCATAACAACAATTGTCACCTTAATGTCACATTGGAACACACTGTTTCGATAAAACAGTTGCCAAATCCATATCTGAGCTCCGTTTGAGCTAAATTTTATAGCGATCAATATCTACATAAAATATTGCATCCGAATTTCACTGGCTTCGCCAGTTTTGAACTTTGTAAGATTGTGAAAATCGGCTAGCAAACTGGAGTTATCTTAGAGAAGAAAAGACAATACATGTCTCTGAAGCGTCACATCCTCCATATCGCGGACTATATCCCAAGAAGATTCTAGGCTTAGAGTTCTAATATCCTAGATTGAGGCACCGGGCTCAACTTCCATAGTGTCCTGGCATGGTTTTGAGTTTCTATTGTTCCTATGGATTAGTAATCACCCATAACAACTATTGTCACCTTAATGTCACATTGGAACACACTTTGTTTGAAAGCGGTTGCCAAATCCGCATACGAGCTCCGTTTGTGCTAAATTTTATAGCGATCGATATCTATATAAAATATTGCATCCGAATTTCAGCTTTTCGGCTTTTGAACTTTGTAAGATTGTCAAAATCGGCTAGCAAACTGGATTTATCTTAGAGAAGAAAAGGCAATACATGTCTCTGAAGCGTCACATCCTCCATATCGCGGACTATATCGCAAGAAGATTCTAGGCTTAGAGTGCTAATATCCTAGATTGAGGCACCAGGCTCAACTTCCATAGTGTCCTGGCATGGTTTTGAGTTTGTATTGTTCCTATGGATTAATAATCACCCATAACAACAATTGTCAACTTAATGTCACATTGGAACACACTATTTCGGTAAAACGGTTGCCAAATCCGCATACGAGCTCCGTTTGAGCTAAATTATATGGCGATCGATATCTACATAAAATATTGCGTCCGAATTTCACTGGCTTCGCCAGTTTTGAACTTTGTAAGATTGTCAAAATCGGCTAGCAAACTGGAGTTATCTTAGAGAAGAAAAGACAATACATGTCTCTGAAGCGTCACATCCTCCATATCGCGGACTATATCACAAGAAGATTCTAGGCTTAGAGTTCTAATATCCTAGATTGACGCACCGGGCTCAACTTCCATAGTGTCCTGGCATGGTTTTGAGTTTCTATTGTTCCTATGGATTAGTAATCACCCATAACAACAATTGTCACCTTAATGTCACATTGGAACACACTGTTTCGGTAAAACGGTTGCCAAATCCGCATACGAGCTCCGTTTGTGCTAAATTTTATAGCGATCGATATCTACATAAAATATTGCATCCGAATTTCACTGGCTTCGCCAGTTTTGAACTTTGTAAGATTGTCAAAATCGGCTAGCAAACTAGAGTTATCTTAGAGAAGAAAAGGCAATACATGTCTCTGAAGCGTCACATCCTCCATATCGCGGACTATATCGCAAGAAGATTCTAGGCTTAGAGTGCTAATATCCTAGATTGAGGCACCGGGCTCAACTTCCATAGTGTCCTGGCATGGTTTTGAGTTTGTATTGTTCCTATGGATTAATAATCACCCATAACAACAATTGTCAACTTAATGTCACATTGGAACACCTTTGTTTGATAAAGCGGTTGCCAAATCCGTATACGAGCTCCGTTTGAGCTAAATTATATGGCGATCGATATCTACATAAAATATTGCGTCCGAATTTCACTGGCTTCACCAGTTTTGAACTTTGTAAGATTGTCAAAATCGGCTAGCAAACTGGAGTTATCTTAGAGAAGAAAAGACAATACATGTCTCTGAAGCGTCACATCCTCCATATCGCGGACTATATCACAAGAAGATTCTAGGCTTAGAGTTCTAATATCCTAGATTGACGCACCGGGCTCAACTTCCATAGTGTCCTGGCATGGTTTTGAGTTTCTATTGTTCCTATGGATTAGTAATCACCCATAACAACAATTGTCACCTTAATGTCACATTGGAACACACTGTTTCGGTAAAACGGTTGCCAAATCCGCATACGAGCTCCGTTTGTGCTAAATTTTATAGCGATCGATATCTACATAAAATATTGCATCCGAATTTCACTGGCTTTGCCAGTTTTGACCTTTGTAAGATTGTCAAAACCGGCTAGCAAACTAGAGTTATCTTAGAGAAGAAAAGGTAATACATGTCTCTGAAGCGTCACATCCTCCATATCGCGGACTATATCGCAAGAAGATTCTAGGCTTAGAGTGCTAATATCCTAGATTGAGGCACCGGGCTCAACTTCCATAGTGTCCTGGCATGGTTTTGAGTTTGTATTGTTCCTATGGATTAGTAATCACCCATAACAATAATTGTCACCTTAATGTCACATTGGAACACACTGTTTCGGTAAAATAGTTGCCAAATCCGCATACGAGCTCCGTTTGAGCTAAATTTTATAGCGATCAATATCTACATAAAATATTGCATCCGAATTTCACTGGCTTCGCCAGTTTTGAACTTTGTAAGATTGTGAAAATCGGCTAGCAAACTGGAGTTATCTTAGAGAAGAAAAGACAATACATGTCTCTGAAGCGTCACATCCTCCATATCGCGGACTATATCCCAAGAAGATTCTAGGCTTAGAGTTCTAATATCCTAGATTGACGCACCGGGCTCAACTTCCATAGTGTCCTGGCATGGTTTTGAGTTTCTATTGTTCCTATGGATTAGTAATCACCCATAACAACAATTGTCACCTTAATGTCACATTGGAACACCTTTGTTTAAAAGCGGTTGCCAAATCCGCATACGAGCTCCGTTTGTGCTAAATTTTATAGCGATCGATATCTACATAAAATATTGCATCCGAATTTCACTGGCTTCGCCAGTTTTGAACTTTGTAAGATTGTCAAAATCGGCTAGCAAACTAGAGTTATCTTAGAGAAGAAAAGGCAATACATGTCTCTGAAGCGTCACATCCTCCATATCGCGGACTATATCGCAAGAAGATTCTAGGCTTAGAGTGCTAATATCCTAGATTGAGGCACCGGGCTCAACTTCCATAGTGTCCTGGCATGGTTTTGAGTTTGTATTGTTCCTATGGATTAGTAATCACCCATAACAACAATTGTCACCTTAATGTCACATTGGAACACACTGTTTCGGTAAAACAGTTGCCAAATCCGCATACGAGCTCCGTTTGAGCTAAATTTTATAGCGATCAATATCTACATAAAATATTGCATCCGAATTTCACTGGCTTCGCCAGTTTTGAACTTTGTAAGATTGTGAAAATCGGCTAGCAAACTGGAGTTATCTTAGAGAAGAAAAGACAATACATGTCTCTGAAGCGTCACATCCTCCATATCGCGGACTATATCCCAAGAAGATTCTAGGCTTAGAGTTCTAATATCCTAGATTGAGGCACCGGGCTCAACTTCCATAGTGTCCTGGCATGGTTTTGAGTTTCTATTGTTCCTATGGATTAGTAATCACCCATAACAACAATTGTCACCTTAATGTCACATTGGAACACACTGTTTCGGTAAAACGGTTGCCAAATCCGCATACGAGCTCCGTTTGTGCTAAATTTTATAGCGATCGATATCTACATAAAATATTGCATCCGAATTTCACTGGCTTCGCCAGTTTTGAACTTTGTAAGATTGTCAAAATCGGCTAGCAAACTAGAGTTATCTTAGAGAAGAAAAGGCAATACATGTCTCTGAAGCGTCACATCCTCCATATCGTGGACTATATCGCAAGAAGATTCTAGGCTTAGAGTGCTAATATCCTAGATTGAGGCACCGGGCTCAACTTCCATAGTGTCCTGGCATGGTTTTGAGTTTGTATTGTGTAACTACCTCGGTGAATTACGCTCCTAGTTACAAACCTGGATGAGCAGAAATGGTTGAAATAGTACGGTGGGGCCCAAATGCCACTCACAGGTAGACCTTTCGGCCGTCCCAACCATTTCCAAACATCGGGACAAGAACGGGCGGCGTGTCGGCGAAGGGATCAACTACATACACAAATGAGTATGTATGCAAGCCACCATACAATAGTACATCAGAGCCATTCCATCTAAAAAGAAAGGAAATATAGCAACGCCATACGGCAAGATCCAAATATCCTAGATAGATATAATATTTTAGGATATCTCCTCATACATTAGACATCAGAGTATCACGCGGAAGCGGAAGACAAAATCCGAGTACGGATAAGAAGCAAATCGGCATAAGATGCCCCATAAATAAGCACATCCCGCCCACAGATCTCACGGATCCCTGTTCCCAGAATCTCTACACCGAATGATCGTTGCCCACATCGTCCGTATCTTCCACCCAGTATCCATCTTGCGGTGTACATTCATACGAACCAATAATTTATCGTGTGAGACCCTAGAATTTTCGGCAAGTCTTTATGCCTCTAAAGGGACACAACAGGGTGGCAATTGCAGCAAAAGATAAACCCTAGCAATTCTATAGATACTCGCTAACCATCCGCCTAACCAGAGATAGACGGATGTCTGTGAATTAATAACAACAGTTATAAAAGTAATAATGGTAATCTTAACAGATCCATCCTCCTCCTCGCTTACCGACGAGGAAACGGACGGATAACCCCCCATCCGTTGGTAGTTTTATTATCCATTCCGTGAGTGTTGCACTATTTACTAGTCAGGTACCTAGTCTAGTCAAATTAACAGCGGTGCTTTAGTTATGCTTGTCTATGATCGATAAACTGTGCTCCAAGTCGTCCATAACCACGGACACGGCTTTCAGAAAGTTTTACCCTGCAGGGGTGCACAAATAGCAACACACACTCGATATGCCTCGGAAAAACCAAATCAAAACCCAACGAGGCAGTCATGACAAAGTGATCACAGGATTCAGAAATATTTCAGGGGGCCACCCCATTGAGCTACCATAGCGAAGTTAGCCGACTCGAGACGGCCTCAAGGTTTGCGCCAATGGCTGTGAACGATTTGGAACCCGAAAATGTGGTGGGCTTGTCGACACCATGAAACACTCCGCTTTCCTAAAGCGATGCAAAGGTACCTCGCACAATTTAAATAAAGCAGTAAAGCATGTCATAAGTACAGGATAGTAAATAAAACCTCAAACTAGTTTGTGGCCCTCAAGAAATAAGAATTAATCAAGCTCGCTCGGGGTTCATAAGCCTCCCGGATGTGGATAGCGCGAATATTCAAGGAACAGGAATCAAGTACTCGGGGTCCTACGGGACACAAGTGAGCCTAAAAAACCAAATATCGAATATGGCTCGCCGATGCCTCTTTCATTAGTTATCCCATTACTACTCAGGTTAAGTTGTTTAGGTACCTCGTTATCCATCAGACACTCACATACCCTACACATGCTGTTCTACGACTCGCATGGCTCAAACAACTCCTGTAGTAATGGCTCATGGGATGGGGAACAAGCTGCGGTGGGGTTTAAAAGTAAAGGCTATGCAATACTTGGGATTCAATTTAATGCAATCGCGACTCAATGATGCAAGAATAAGATAGAGGCAATAGGTACTATATGTATTCAAGCATGTGGTAGTGCTTTCCTGGCAGCTCAGTTGAAGCGAGAGAAGGATCTGGGTAGTGCTCCTGGTTCTCTTGATATATCCCCTGCTCAGCGTCTATTCGAAGAAGAACCAAACAAACAAGGGCCAACATAAATAAAGTGCGCAAGCATATGAATTAAAATGCAACAAGCAAATGATCATGCCATGATGAATGATGCACAATTTGCATGGCAATAAAGTAGCATGGCAAGGGTGAGGTGTGGAATACAAGAATAAATCATTTTATTGAGTTTTATCCTCAATTTATACTCATATTAGTTGCTGTCCACAATATATTTATATGATGCATGCTTCAAATCAAACCAAGGAATGCATAAACAGAAAGGTCTCGTCGAGCTAAACATTTTAGACATATTATTTGTTAATTTGGAGTTATAAAACAAAAGATATTAATTAATTAAGTCAAAAGGGCATTTTATTGTAATTTAAAATAAACTTGGAATTTTAAATGTTCAAAATATATTTTGGATTGCATATTTGAAATCCTCACATTTTTTTGATTTGAAAACATATATTATTTGTTTAAATTGGAATTATAAATTAAAAGTTATTTAAAATAGATTTAAATTTGAATTTGAATTAATTTTGAAAAGATTTGAATTAAACCAGAAAACAGAATTACTTTTGTTACTCAGCTCAGTTATACACACAACGATGGGTGGGACCAATCGCTGGGGCATTCACTGGCCAAAAAGCTCTGTCACCGCGAGCTGTGCTAGCCCTAGCGGTTGACAGGTGGGTCCAGCGACCACGGGTCCACATGCCCGTGACCCGAGCAGCGGAGGCGGCAGGTGGGCGATGGCTGGAGCGGGTTGCAACGTGAAAAACCAGGGGTTTCACATGTAAGCGCTTAGCGGATGAATAGTGGGCCAGGCGGACCGGGTTGAGATCAAAAGCGAGGGGCTATTTGCAAAACAGCGGCCATCGTTGTTCTTCTCAATCTGTCGGCAGACGGTGCGGCGCGCAAAGACAGGCGCCGCTGGCCGGGCTCGAACGCGTGACTGGGCGCCAAGAGGCGAGCCACCTACGGGCTTGGGCTAGGTGTTGGAAGGCCGACGAGCTAGATAGGGCTTCTGTGACGCCACTGGCGAGGAGAACGAACGCGACGCCGGCGCACAGAGGCCGTTCGTCGAATTGTCCGGCGCGTGCAGGCAACGACGGCGAGGCGGAGCGTGTCCAGGGGGTTAAGGGGCTCACCGAGAGTGTGTCGGTGGTGTTGGATCGGGTCGGCGAGCAGCAGGACGTCGGTGATGCAGAGGCCCAGGATAGCTAGGGTTTCGGCGTCGGCTCGGCGGTGATCTCCGGCTGGCGTCTCCTCCTCGGCTGGCCAGAGTACAAGCCTCTAGGCGTCTCCTCGTTCTCCCAGGCTTCTTCTCGGACGTGCTGCACGGCTGGATCGACTGGGCGTGGTGGAGGCCGACGGTGGCGGCGATGGTGTAGACGGTGGCGGTGGAGAAGAGAGAGGAGAGGCAGGGCGCCTGGGGTGGATCTGGGGGAGGCAGAGGGGAGTCGTGAGGTGGTAGATAGGGACGGGAGAGGGAGGTGGTGCCGTGGGGGAGCGGGGTAGATGGAAAAGGTGGCCTCGGCCACCTTTTTCTCCTCCCTCCCTTCACGTGCACGGTCGGCTCGGCAGGCAGGCAGGCGGTGGGGTGGCTTCAGGTGGGACGGAGGCGAGGCGAGGCGGGGCAGGCTCGGGCTGGGGGCCACAGGAGAAGAGAGGGAGAGAGGGTAGGCTCGGGTTAGGGTTATGGGGGAGCCTCGGGTGAGCTAGGCTCGGGTAGGGTTTGGGCTTAGGTGGCTGGGGTGAGGTGGCCAGGGAGAGAGGGTGGCCGGTGGGGCCAGCTAGGGGGGGAGAGAGAGAGGCCGAGAGAGAGAGAGGTAGGTTATGCTAGGGTTTGGTCATGGTGGTGGTGGTTTAGATTAGGATGAGGTAGAGGGTATGGTGATGATGGGTAGGTGAAGGATAGAGGGTAAGAGGGAGGTTGATGGATTAGGGTTTAAGAAGATTTGCATGCTCCAAACTTGATCAAGCAAGACAGGTGGTGAAAGAGTAGGGTTTGGGTTTATCCTAGATGGGGGTATGGGGAGATTAGAGGAGATGGAGAGGTAGGTTTAGGGTTAGCTTAGGGTTTAGGGAGATATGGAGTGGTTCTTTGACAATATCAACCATGCACAAAAACAAGCTCAAACAAGATAGCCAAAAGAGAGAGAAGAAGAGAAGGGGATGATGGCATAGATGGATATGGTGATGTGGTTTTAAGCAAGATCAACTAGATCAGGCCAAAAGAGAGAGATGGAGAGAGTGAGATGATCCACTCAGAAATCAAATATAAACCAAATACTAGAAAAGGTGGCACTTGCATGGCCCATGCAAAATATTTATTGCCATGTTGATTCTTGTGAAAACAATATTATTACATGGCATTATTATTATGCATTCCCAAAATTGGAATAAAAGCCAAGCAAAAGAATGAAAAAGGATGCCCCATGTGGAATAGATGGAGATGATCACATTTGATTATAATTGGGACTTGCTAGTGTGTATGGGCCACTAGATGCTTAATAGTCTCAAAAATATTCCAACATGAGCATAATTCCATGATAATCCATATGGAAGCTAGGAAAAGGGTTCCACTCACAAGGCATGCAAAGGTGGCCATGTGGCTCTCATATATCAATGATGTGAAAACAACATGATGCTAAGATGAGAGCATGTGGATAAGAATTGGATCCATCCCAACCCACATGAGCTAGAGGTAAACTCAAATAAATGCCAAACTCATATTTAGTTGGATGGTGGAATTATAAGGTGGTGAAAGAAAGGTGGTGGAGTTAATAAGAGATAGGCCCCCAACTCAACTTGGGCATTAAACAATATATCAAGAACCAAATACAATATCAAGAGGCAAATACAATTAACAATGCATATGAGAGAAGAACCAAAACAAATAGGGTTTTATATGATGCTCAAATGCAAGGTGGCATGATGACATGAGCATGACATAATGATGATGCAACAATTATATATTTGAAGTAGCCATTATATAGACTAGGCTAGTAGCATTGCAATTGTTAGACAATTGGGATGCTACAACTCTCCCCCACTAAACAAGAATCTCGCCCCGAGATTCCTAGGAAAAGGAAAACAACACAAGGAGAGGCGGGTGTTCGAACAAAGGTGACCCTCACGTTCCCAAGATGATGACGAACGGAAGGGTGCGACCACTACACTTTGCAAAACTTGCTAGACTTGTTGCGAGTCTTGCATTTCGCTTGAGAAACAACGGGTTAGAAGAATTGAAGGATTGTCGTGAGACAAGAAGGATAGAATGGACATAGCTCCGGTTTTCTCAAGAAACATGATAAAAGAATAGATCCACTTGTGTAAGAAAGGACAGGATGATGCATCATGGATATAGAAAAGCACCGTAGAGATTAAAGATTTACTGATACGGGAGAGGATGAATCTTTGTGTCGTCGGAAGAAAAAGAGCTAGATTGGAGAGGTTTCAACCACTATGACAATAGCATCGTATTTTCTCTCGGATTTGAGAACTGAAGTTCGGAAACAATATTGCCTTCAGACAATAGAGCCCCTTGATATCAATAGAAAGATTTAGTTAGACATTGTCGGATTAGATTCTTGTTGCGCCGGTAAGAACCGAAGGATCACGCAATTGACGTGCGCAGATATAACTTCTAGAGACGGAAGTGAAGCTAGATCATGGTGGAATCCCTAGAAGCAAAGAATATGGAGGATCTGGAGTTTATTGTAGAGATACTTATTGCTTTCTTTAGCCTTGAGGCTAACGCAATAGATTTGCGACTGATGGCATCAACCATAACTGGCTTTACCACAGAAAAAGAATTGACGATACAAAGAGAGATAGTTTCCTTTCATCTTGTTTGGGGATGTCGAGCACCGGTAGAAAGACTAGGACAGAAAAGAGTTTGCGTTTGTTTCCACCAGATAATTGAGGATTTTGCTCCGTGTAGAAAGGACGAGATGACCCACAAGAGATTATTGATTACTTCTTCGAGAGAGCACTCCGGAAAACAAGGACAGAAGTAAATTATCGAGGGATAGAGGCCACTTCTAACCTCCGTGGAATGAGTGAAATCACATTAATTCACCAATTCAATGTACGAGAGCGAATGATAAGAGTAGTGGTATGGTCGCGACTCCATCCCGCACTCAAATCATTACTCCGCACATGAATAGGAAAACCATGCAACCCAACTACCGAAACAGACTGAAGGTATTGATAGAAACTCATGGAACTTCGTTAGAAAACAAGGATAGATGCAGACGATTCACCGGATTCAAGATAGATAAAGATGATGATGTTGTCGTCATGCCTGAATTACCAAACCACCGGAAAGATATGAAGGAAGATTACGGAGAACAACTGCAAGATTCAACAGCTACAGAAAAGGTAGCACCAACTTGAACAGAAGGATTACAAGATCTGGAAGGTCTTCATGGCCTCCGGTGGATTGAGCATAGACGATAGAGCGAGAGGGTTTCAAGAGATTACTTAACGAGATAGAGGTGAAAAGAACTCCATGTTCTTCTTGAAAAGATTGAGAAAGATTTAGCAGTCTTGAGGATAAGCTTTAGCGGAACGACGATGATAACTTTCCAACAAGGAACAACTCCGGATTGGTTGAAGATGGAGGATGGAATTAACAATGGACTTGCTAATTCCAGGATTGAAGCAATGTATTTAGCAGAAGGACGTGGCCGAGATAGGTGACTTCAAAAAGTCAGAAATCACTTTGAGAACTTTGCACACAGGCAGTGTTCTCGAAGCTTGAGAGAAAGCGACATAGATGATCTTCCATGTCCTTCCATTGATATCGAAATAGGCAAGCATATTATCAACATATACCACCATGGATTAACAAGATATTCCCAGAATACCAAGTTCACAAGGCTAGAGAAACGAATAAATGCTCTAACACTTCCTGAGCTCAACGCTCTTTGAAAGATCAACGTTAAGAGCACGGGTTCGTGTTGAAGAAGATGCACTGGAAGAATAGATTATCTGGTCCTTCGGAAGAAAAAGAGATGTCACCTGGTTCACATTGTCGATCGGATCACCGGTTACAAAGATAAGGAGATCTTGGATAAGAACCGATGATAGAGCCTTGCTTATGGTATGAGCTATCAGAGACGAAAAAGATGTGTAGATATGGCGTTGAAAAAGATGTGCAGCATGATGAACATATGATAGACCGCCGTAGTGCTTTGAGAAACTCCGGATTGCCAAAGATGCTTGAATATGCATAGATATGATCACGGTATACTCAAAATCACAGGAGATAACCTTATCCTCCAGATGGTGACGGTTGATAGCATTTTTCCATATTCCAATCGACACTTATCATGAGTGGAATATAGCTATGCTGAGAGCCAAATTACAATCATCAGCATCGGATCGACACATGTTATGTAATTAGCCCAAGAGAATTGGAGATGAAATAAAACTCCAGGATTAAGCGCCGGTGACAAAAGAATGAGTTAGCATGGACATGCTGATAAAAGGAAGATAGATAATGTTTCACACACGACTGGAAAGGAGTGTGGAAACACAGATGTATCAAAGAAAAAATTTCCGCATTTTTCGGCATTAAAATACCAATAGATGCGCAAAAGCACTTATCAGGTAGAGATTAGCAACTGATGGTTACACAGAAAGAGGAGTTGCTAGAAGGAAGAACACCCTTAAGAAGATGGCACCGGTTAATAAGGAGTCAGATATATCGCGCCGGTTTTCAAAAGCCTGTCAGTATGGAATGTACCAACAGTTGATAACCAAAAGGCAGATAGAGACAACAAACTGGATGCAACCGATAGACAAGGATTTACACACACACACACACACACTTTCTATGGTACTACGGAAACCTAGAACACGTGAATCCTAGTTTGAATTTTAAGAAGAGGATTGAAAACGTTACACTTCCTTACCAGAAAAGGGAGGGTGGTTTGTTAAGAAGAAAAGTGGAAGTAGTCCTACTCTCGCGTTTGGTTTTTCCCTAGTATACATAACTACCAAAATATTTGCTAGACAGACAACGACCATTTGGCTGAGACCCTGAAGGTCGGGACGGCTCTGATACCAATTGTAACTACCTCGGTGAATTACGCTCCTAGTTACAAGCCTGGATGAGCAGAAATGGTTGAAATAATGCAATTGGGGCCCAAATGCCACTCACAGTAGACCTTTGGCCGTCCCAACCATTTCCAAACATCAGGACAAGAACGGGCGGCGTAATCGGCGTGAAGGGATCAACTACATACACAAATGAGTATGTATGCAAGCCACCATACAATAGTACATCGAGCCATTCCATCTAAAAGAAAGGAAATATAGCAACATACGGCAAGATCCAAATATCCTAGATAGATATAATAGTTTAGGATATCTCCTCATACATCGGACATCGAGTATCACGCAGGCGAAGACAAAATCCAGTATGGATAAGAAGCAAATCGGCATAAGATGCCCCATAAATAAGCACATCCATACGGATCTCACGGATCCCGTTCCGGAATCTCTACACCGAATGATCGTTGCCCACATCGTCTCTCTTCCACCCGGTATCCATCTTGCAGTGTACTGTTCATCTGAACCAATAATTTATCGTGTGAGACCCTAGGGTACTCAGCAAGTCTTTATGCCTCTAAAGGGACACAACTCAGGGTGACGAATTGCAGCAAAAAGATAAACCCTAGCAATTCTATAGATACTGCTAACCATCCGCCTAACCAGAGATGACGGATGTCCGTGAATTAATAACAATAGTTATAACAGTAATAATGGTAATCTTAATGATCCATCCTCCTCCTCGCCATCGACGAGAGGAAGCGGACAAAACCCCATCCGTTGGCGGTTTTATTATCCATTCCGTGAGTGTTGCACTATTTACTAGTCGGTACCTAGTCTAGTCAAATTAATGAGTGCTTTAGTTATGCTTGTCTATGATCGAGAAACTGTGCTCCAAGTCGTCCATAACATGACACGGCTTTCAGAAAGTTTTACCCTGCAGGGTGCACAAATAGCAACACACACTCGATATGCCTTGGAAAAACCAAATCAAAACCCAACGAGGCAGTCACGATAAAGCGATCATAGGATTCAGAAATATTTCAGGGGGCCACCCCATTGAGCTACCCATAACGGTTAGTGACTCGAGACGGCCTCAAGGTTTTGCGCCAATGGCTGTGAACGACTGGAACCCAAATGTGTGGCTGGGCTTGTCGACACCGCGAAAACACTCCGCTTTCCTAAAAGCGATGCGATTACTGCACAATTTAAATAAAGCGATAAAGCATGGCATAAGTACAGGATAGTAAATAAAACCTCAAACTAGTTTGTGGCCCTCAAGAAATAAGAATGAATCAAGCTCGCTCGGGGGTTCATAAGCCTCCCGGATGTGGATAGCGCGAATATTCAAGGAACAGGAATCAAGTACTCGGGGTCTTACGGGACACAAGTGAGCCTGAAAAACCAAATAGCGAATATGGCTCACCGATGCCACTTTCATTAGTTATCCCATTACTACTCAGGTTAAGTTGTTTAGGTACCTCGTTATCCATCAGACACTCACATACCCTACACATGCTGTTCTACGACTCGCATGGCTCAAACAATTCCTGTAGTAATGGCTCATGGGATGGGGAACAAGCTGCGGTGGGGTTTAAAAGTAAAGGCTATGCAATACTTGGGATTCAATTTAATGCAATCCCGACTCAATGATGCAAGAATAAGATAGAGGCAATAGGTACTATATGTATGCAAGCATGTGGTAGTGCTTGCCTGGCAGCTCAGTTGAAGTGAGAGAAGGATCTGGGTAGTGCTCCTGGTTCTCTTGATATATCCCCTGCTCAGCGTCTATTCGAAGAAGAACCAAACAAACAAGGGCCAACATAAATAAAGTGCGCAAGCATATGAATAAAAATGCGACAAGCAAACGATCATGCCATGATGAATGATGCACAATTTTCATGGCAATAAAGTAGCATGGCAAGGGTGAGGTGTGGAATACAAGAATAAATCAATTTATTGAGTTTTATCCTCAATTTATACTCATATTAGTTGCTGTCCACAATATATTGATATGATGCATGCTTCAAATCAAACCAAGGAATGCATAAACAGAAAGGTCTCGTCGAGCTAAACATTTTAGACATATTATTTGTTAAATTTGGAGTTATAAAACAAAAGATATTAATTAATTAAGTCAAAAGGGCATTTTATTGTAATTTAAAATAAACTTGGAATTTTAAATGTTCAAAATATATTTTGGATTGCATATTTGAAATCCTCACATTTTTCTGATTTGAAAACATATATTATTTGTTTAAATTGGAATTATAAATTAAAAGTTATTTAAAACAGATTTAAATTTGAATTTGAATTAATTTTGAAAAGATTTGAATTAAACCAGAAAACAGAATTACTTTTGTTACTCAGCTCAGTTATACACACAGTGTGATGTGGGACCAATCACGACTGGGCATTCACGGCCAAGAAAAGCTACATCACCTTGAATGTCTAGCCCTAGCGGTTGACAGGTGGGTCCAGCGGCCACGGGTCCACGTGCAATGACGAGAGGCTAACAGTGGGCGATGGGTGGAGCGCGGGTTGCGAACGTGAAAAACCAGGGGGTTTCCTGTAAAAGCGCTAGCGTGGATGACTAGTGGGCCAGGCGGACCGCGGGTTGAGCAGATCAAAAAGCGAGGGGGCTATTTGCAAAAAGCGTGACTCTTGTTGTTCTTCTGAATCTGCTCTCGGCAGATCGGTCTGTAACAAAAGACAGAGCGCCTTGGCCAGGCTCGGCAGCGTGACACAGAGGCGCGAAAACCGCTGCGGTGGCGCTAGGTGTTGGAAGGCTGGGCCTTGAGCTAGATAGGGCTTCTGCGGCCTTCTGGCGAGAGAACGAACGCGACGCCTGCAGGCCGTTCGTCGAATTGTCCGTGGCAGCAGCAACGCGGCAGAGCGTGTCCGGGGTTAAGGGGCTCACCGAGAGTGTGTCGGTGGTGTTGGATCGGGTCGGCGAGCAGCAGGACGTCGGTGATGCAGAGGCCCAGGATAGCTAGGGTTTCGGCGTCGGCTCGGCGGTGATCTCCGGCTCTGGTGCGTCTCCTCCTCGACGGCGGGTACAGGCGGCCTCCTAGGCGTCTCCTCGTTCTCCCAGGCTTCTTCTCGGACGTGCTGCACGGCTGGATCGACTGGGCGTGGTGGAGGCCGACGGTGGCGGCGATGGTGTAGACGGTGGCGGTGGAGAAGAGAGAGGAGAGGCAGGGCGCCTGGGGTGGATCTGGGGGAGGCAGAGGGGAGTCGTGAGGTGGTAGATAGGGACGGGAGAGGGAGGTGGTGCCGTGGGGGAGCGGGGTAGATGGAAAAGGTGGCCTCGGCCACCTTTTTCTCCTCCCTCCCTTCACGTGCACGGTCGGCTCGACCAGGGCAGGCAGGGGGTGGCTTCCAGGTGGGACCAGAGGGCGAGGCCAGGAGGCAGGGGCAGGCTCGGGCTAGGGGGCCACACGGCAGGGAGAGAAGAGAGGGAGAGAGGGTAGGCTCGGGTTAGGGTTATGGGGGAGCCTCGGGTGAGCTAGGCTCGGGTAGGGTTTGGGCTTAGGTGGCTGGGGTGAGGTGGCCAGGGAGAGAGGGTGGCCGGTGGGGCCAGCTAGGGGGGGAGAGAGAGAGGCCGAGAGAGAGAGAGGTAGGTTATGCTAGGGTTTGGTCATGGTGGTGGTGGTTTAGATTAGGATGAGGTAGAGGGTATGGTGATGATGGGTAGGTGAAGGATAGAGGGGTAAGAGAGGGAGGTTGATGGATTAGGGTTTAAGAAGATTTGCATGCTCCAAACTTGATCAAGCAAGACAGGTGGTGAAAGAGTAGGGTTTGGGTTTATCCTAGATGGGGGTAAGGGGAGATTAGAGGAGATGGAGAGGTAGGTTTAGGGTTAGCTTAGGGTTTAGGGAGATATGGAGTGGTTCTTTGACAAGATCAAGCATGCACAAAAACAAGCTCAAACAAGATAGCCAAAAGAGAGAGAAGAAGAGAAGGGGATGATGGCATAGATGGATATGGTGATGGGGTTTTAAGCAAGATCAACTAGATCAAGCCAAAAGAGAGAGATGGAGAGAGTGAGATGATCCACTCAGAAATCAAATATAAACCAAATACTAGAAAAGGTGGCACTTGCATGGCCCATGCAAAATATTTATTGCCATGTTGATTCTTGTGAAAACAATATTATTACATGGCATTATTATTATGCATTCCCAAAATTGGAACAAAAGCCAAGCAAAAGAATGAAAAAGGATGCCCCATGTGGAATAGATGGAGATGATCACATTTGATTATAATTGGGACTTGCTAGTGTGTATGGGCCACTAGATGCTTAATAGTCTCAAAAATATTCCAACATGAGCATAATTCCATGATAATCCATATGGAAGCTAGGAAAAGGGTTCCACTCACAAGGCATGCAAAGGTGGCCATGTGGCTCTCATATATCAATGATGTGAAAACAACATGATGCTAAGATGAGAGCATGTGGATAAGAATTGGATCCATCCCAACCCACATGAGCTAGAGGTAAACTCAAATAAATGCCAAGCTCATATTTAGTTGGATGGTGGAATTATAAGGTGGTGAAAGAAAGGTGGTGGAGTTAATAAGAGATAGGCCCCCAACTCAACTTGGGCATTAAACAATATATCAAGAACCAAATACAATATCAAGAGGCAAATACAATTAACAATGCATATGAGAGAAGAACCAAAACAAATAGGGTTTTATATGATGCTCAAATGCAAGGTGGCATGATGACATGAGCATGACATAATGATGATGCAACAATTATATATTTGAAGTAGCCATTATATAGACTAGGCTAGTAGCATTGCAATTGTTAGACAATTGGGATGCTACATATTGTTCCTATGGATTAGTAATCACCCATAACAATAATTGTCACCTTAAGGTCCCATTGGAACACACTGTTTCGGTAAAACAGTTGCGAAATCCGCATACGATCTCCGTTGGAGCAAAATTTTATAGCGATCAATATCTACATAAAATATTGCATCCGAAGTTCACTGGCTTCGCCAGTTTTGAACTTTGTAAGATTGTCAAAATCGGCTAGCAAACTGGAGTTATCTTAGAGATGAAAAGGCAATACATGTCTCTGAAGCGTCACATCCTCCATATCGCGGACTATATCGCAAGAACATTCTTGGCTTAGAGTTCTAATATCCTAGATTGAGGCACCGGGCTCAACTTCCATAGTGTCCTGGCATGGTTTTGAGTTTGTATAGTTCCTATGGATTAGTAATCACCCATAACAACAATTGTCACCTTAATGTCACATTGGAACACACTGTTTCGGTAAAAAAGTTGCCAAATCCGCATACGATCTCCGTTTGTGCTAAATTTTATAGCAATCGATATCTACATAAAATATTGCATCCAAATTTCACTGGCTTCACCAGTTTTGAACTTTGTAAGATTGTCAAAATCGGCTAGCAAACTGGAGTTATCTTAGAGAAGAAAAGGCAATACATGTCTCTGAAGCGTCACATCCTCCATATCGCGGACTATATCGCAAGAAGATTCTAGGCTTAGAGTGCTAATATCCTAGATTGAGGCACCGGGCTCAACTTCCATAGTGTCCTGGCATGGTTTTGAGTTTGTATAGTTCCTATGGATTAGTAATCACCCATAAAAACAATTGTCACCTTAATGTCACATTAGAACACACTGTTTCGGTAAAACGGTTGCCAAATCCGCATACGAGCTCCGTTTGAGCTAAATTTTAAGGCGATCGATATCTACATAAAATATTGCGTCCGAATTTCACTGGCTTCACCAGTTTTGAACTTTGTAAGATTGTCAAAATTGGCTAGCAAACTGGAGTTATCTTAGAGAAGAAAAGACAATACATGTCTCTGAAGCGTCACATCCTCCATATCGCGGACTATATCACAAGAAGATTCTAGGCTTAGAGTTCTAATATCCTAGATTGAGGCACCGGGCTCAACTTCCATAGTGTCCTGGCATGGTTTTGAGTTTGTATAGTTCTTATGGATTAGTAATCACCCATAACAACAATTGTCACCTTAATGTCACATTTGAACACATTGTTTCGGTAAAACGGTTGCCAAATCTGCATACGAGCTCCGTTTGGGCTAAATTTTATAGCGATCGATATCTACATAAAATATTGCATCCGAATTTCACTGGCTTCGCCAGTTTTGAACTTTGTAAGATTGTCAAAATCGGCTAGCAAACTGGAGTTATCTTAGAGAAGAAAAGGCAATACATGTCTACAGCGTCACATCCTCCATATCGCGGACTATATCGCAAGAAGATTCTAGGCTTAGAGTGCTAATATCCTAGATTGAGGCACCAGGCTCAACTTCCATAGTGTGCTGGCATGGTTTTGAGTTTGTATTGTTCCTATGGATTAGTAATCACCCATAACAATAATTGTCACCTTAATGTCACATTGGAACACACTGTTTCGGTAAAACAGTTGCCAAATCCGCATACGAGCTCCGTTGGAGCAAAAAATTTATAGCGATCAATATCTACATAAAATATTGCATCCGAATTCGCTGGCTTTGCCAGTTTTGAACTTTGTAAGATTGTCAAAATCGGCTAGCAAACTGGAGTTATCTTAGAGATGAAAAGGCAATACATGTCTCTGAAGCGTCACATCCTCCATATCGCGGACTATATCGCAAGAACATTCTAGGCTTAGAGTTCTAATATCCTAGATTGAGGCACCGGGCTCAACTTCCATAGTGTCCTGGCATGGTTTTGAGTTTGTATGGTTCCTATGGATTAGTAATCACCCATAACAACAATTGTCACCTTAATGTCACATTGGAACACACTGTTTCAGTAAAATGGTTGCCAAATCCGCATACGAGCTCCGTTTGTGCTAAATTTTATAGCGATCGATATCTACATAAAATATTGCATCCGAATTTCACTGGCTTCGCCAGTATTGAACTTTGTAAGATTGTCAAAATCAGCTAGCAAACTGGAGTTATCTTAGAGAAGAAAAGGCAATACATGTCTCTAAAGCATCACATCCTCCATATCGCGGACTATATCGCAAGAAGATTCTAGGCTTAGAGTGCTAATATCCTAGATTGAGGCACCGGGCTCAACTTCCATAGTGTCCTGGCATGGTTTTGAGTTTGTATAGTTCCTATGGATTAGTAATCACCCATAAAAACAATTGTCACCTTAATGTCACATTAGAACACACTGTTTCGGTAAAACGGTTGCCAAATCCGTATACGAGCTCCGTTTGAGCTAAGTTTTATGGTGATCGATATCTACATAAAATATTGCGTCCGAATTTCACTGGCTTCGCCAGTTTTGAACTTTGTAAGATTGTCAAAATCGGTTAGCAAACTGGAGTTATCTTAGAGAAGAAAAGGCAATAGATGTCTCTGAAGCGTCACATCCTCCATATCGCAGACTATATCGCAAGAAGATCCTAGGCATAAAGTGCTGATATCCTAGATTGAGGCACCGAGCTCAACTTCCATAGTGTCCTGGCATGGTTTTGAGTTTGTATTGTTCCTATGGATTAGTAATCACCCATAACAACAATTGTCACCTTAATGTCACATTGGAACACACTGTTTCGGTAAAACGGTTGCCAAATCCGCATACGAGCTCCGTTTGTGCTAAATTTTATAGCGATCGATATCTACATAAAATATTGCATCCGAATTTCACTGGCTTCGCCTGTTTTGAACTTTGTAAGATTGTCAAAATCGGTTAGCAAACTGGAGTTATCTTAGAGAACAAAAGGCAATACATGTCTCTGAAGCGTCACATCCTCCATATCACGGACTATATCGCAAAAAGATTCTAGGATTAGAGTGCTAATATCTTAGATTGAGTCGTCGGGCTCAACTTTCATAGTGTACTGGCATGGTTTTGAGCTTGTATTGTTCCTATGGATTAGTAATCACCCATAACAACAATTGTCACCTTAATGTCACATTAGAACACACTGTTTCGGTAAAACGGTTGCAAAATCCACATACGAGCTCCGTTTGAGCTAAATTTTATGGCGATCGATATCTACATAAAATATTGCGTCCGAATTTCACTAGCTTCGCCAGCTTTGAACTTTGTAAGATTGTCAAAATCGGCTAGCAAACTCGAGTTATCTTAGAGAAGAAAAGACAATACATGTCTCTGAAGCGTCACATCCTCCATATCGCGGACTATATCGCAAGAAGATTCTAGGCTTAGAGTGCTAATATCCTAGATTGAGGCACCGGGCTCAACTTCTATAGTGTCCTGGCATGGTTTTGAGTTTGTATTGTTCCTATGGATTAGTAATCACCCATAACAACAATTGTCACCTTAATGTCACATTAGAACACACTATTTCGGTAAAACGGTTGCCAAATCCGCATACGAGCTCCATTTGAGCTAAATTTCATGGCGATTGATATCTACATAAAATATTGCATCCGAATTTCACTGGCTTTGCCAGTTTTGAACTTTGTAAGATTGTCAAAATCGGCTAGCGAACTGGAGTTATCTTAGAGAAGAAAAAGCAATACATGTCTTTGAAGCGTCACATCCTCCATACCGCGGACTATATCGCAAGAAGATTTTAGGCTTAGAGTGCTAATATCCTAGATTGAGGCACCGGGCTCAACTTCCATAGTGTCCTGGCATGGTTTTGAGTTTGTATTGTTCCTATGGATTAGTAATCACCCATAACAACAATTATCACCTTAATGTCACATTGGAACACACTGTTTCGGTAAAACGGTTGCCAAATCAGCATACGAGCTCCGTTTCTGCTAAATTTTATAGCGATCGATATCTACATAAAATATTGCATCCGAATTTCACTGGCTTCGCCAGTAACTTTGTAAGATTGTCAAAATCGTCTAGCAAACTGGAGTTATCTTAGAGAAGAAAAGGCAATACATGTCTCTGAAGCGTCACATCCTCCATATCGCAGACTATATTGCAAGAAGATTCTAGGCTTAGAGTTCTAATATCCTAGATTGAGGCACCGAGCTCAACTTCCATAGTGTCCTGGCATGGTTTTGAGTTTGTATTGTTCCTATGGATTAGTAATCACCCATAACAACAATTGTCACCTTAATGTCACATTGGAACACACTTTGTTTGAAAAGCAGTTTGCCAAATCCGCATACGAGCTCCGTTTGTGCTAAATTTTATAGCGATCGATATCTACATAAAATATTGCATCCGAATTTCACTGGCTTCGCCAGTTTTGAACTTTGTAAGATTGTCAAAATCAGCTAGCAAACTGGAGTTATCTTAGAGAAGAAAAGGCAATACATGTCTCTAAAGCATCACATCCTCCATATCGTGGACTATATCGCAAGAAGATTCTAGGCTTAGAGTGCTAATATCCTAGATTGAGGCACCGGGCTCAACTTCCATAGTGTCCTGGCATGGTTTTGAGTTTGTATAGTTCCTATGGATTAGTAATCACCCATAAAAACAATTGTCACCTTAATGTCACATTAGAACACACTGTTTCGGTAAAACGGTTGCCAAATCCGTATACGAGCTCCGTTTGAGCTAAGTTTTATGGTGATCGATATCTACATAAAATATTGCGTCCGAATTTCACTGGCTTCGCCAGTTTTGAACTTTGTAAGATTGTCAAAATCGGTTAGCAAACTGGAGTTATCTTAGAGAAGAAAAGGCAATAGATGTCTCTGAAGCGTCACATCCTCCATATCGCAGACTATATCGCAAGAAGATCCTAGGCATAAAGTGCTGATATCCTAGATTGAGGCACCGAGCTCAACTTCCATAGTGTCCTGGCATGGTTTTGAGTTTGTATTGTTCCTATGGATTAGTAATCACCCATAACAACAATTGTCACCTTAATGTCACATTGGAACACACTGTTTCGGTAAAACGGTTGCCAAATCCGCATACGAGCTCCGTTTGTGCTAAATTTTATAGCGATCGATATCTACATAAAATATTGCATCCGAATTTCACTGGCTTCGCCTGTTTTGAACTTTGTAAGATTGTCAAAATCGGTTAGCAAACTGGAGTTATCTTAGAGAACAAAAGGCAATACATGTCTCTGAAGCGTCACATCCTCCATATCACGGACTATATCGCAAAAAGATTCTAGGATTAGAGTGCTAATATCTTAGATTGAGTCGCCAGGCTCAACTTTCATAGTGTCGCATGGTTTTGAGCTTGTATTGTTCCTATGGATTAGTAATCACCCATAACAACAATTGTCACCTTAATGTCACATTAGAACACACTGTTTCGGTAAAACGGTTGCAAAATCCACATACGAGCTCCGTTTGAGCTAAATTTTATGGCGATCGATATCTACATAAAATATTGCGTCCGAATTTCACTAGCTTCGCCAGCTTTGAACTTTGTAAGATTGTCAAAATCGGCTAGCAAACTCGAGTTATCTTAGAGAAGAAAAGACAATACATGTCTCTGAAGCGTCACATCCTCCATATCGCGGACTATATCGCAAGAAGATTCTAGGCTTAGAGTGCTAATATCCTAGATTGAGGCACCGGGCTCAACTTCTATAGTGTCCTGGCATGGTTTTGAGTTTGTATTGTTCCTATGGATTAGTAATCACCCATAACAACAATTGTCACCTTAATGTCACATTAGAACACACTATTTCGGTAAAAAGGTTGCCAAATCCGCATACGAGCTCCATTTGAGCTAAATTTCATGGCGATTGATATCTACATAAAATATTGCATCCGAATTTCACTGGCTTTGCCAGTTTTGAACTTTGTAAGATTGTCAAAATCGGCTAGCGAACTGGAGTTATCTTAGAGAAGAAAAAGCAATACATGTCTTTGAAGCGTCACATCCTCCATACCGCGGACTATATCGCAAGAAGATTTTAGGCTTAGAGTGCTAATATCCTAGATTGAGGCACCGGGCTCAACTTCCATAGTGTCCTGGCATGGTTTTGAGTTTGTATTGTTCCTATGGATTAGTAATCACCCATAACAACAATTATCACCTTAATGTCACATTGGAACACACTTGCTTGTAAAACGGTTGCCAAATCAGCATACGAGCTCCGTTTCTGCTAAATTTTATAGCGATCGATATCTACATAAAATATTGCATCCGAATTTCACTGGCTTCGCCAGTAACTTTGTAAGATTGTCAAAATCGTCTAGCAAACTGGAGTTATCTTAGAGAAGAAAAGGCAATACATGTCTCTGAAGCGTCACATCCTCCATATCGCAGACTATATTGCAAGAAGATTCTAGGCTTAGAGTTCTAATATCCTAGATTGAGGCACCGAGCTCAACTTCCATAGTGTCCTGGCATGGTTTTGAGTTTGTATTGTTCCTATGGATTAGTAATCACCCATAACAACAATTGTCACCTTAATGTCACATTGGAACACACTGTTTCGGTAAAACGGTTGCCAAATCCGCATACGAGCTCCGTTTGTGCTAAATTTTATAGCGATCGATATCTACATAAAATATTGCATCCGAATTTCACTGGCTTCGCCTGTTTTGAACTTTGTAAGATTGTCAAAATCGGTTAGCAAACTGGAGTTATCTTAGAGAAGAAAAGGCAATACATGTCTCTGAAGCGTCACATCCTCCATATCACGGACTATATCGCAAAAAGATTCTAGGATTAGAGTGCTAATATCTTAGATTGAGTCGCCGGGCTCAACTTTCATAGTGTACTGGCATGGTTTTGAGCTTGTATTGTTCCTATGGATTAGTAATCACCCATAACAACAATTGTCACCTTAATGTCACATTAGAACACACTGTTTCGGTAAAACGGTTGCAAAATCCACATACGAGCTCCGTTTGAGCTAATTTTATGGCGATCGATATCTACATAAAATATTGCGTCCGAATTTCATCAAGCCAGCTTTGAACTTGTAAGATTGTCAAAATCGGCTAGTAAACTGGAGTTATCTTAGAGAAGAAAAGACAATACATGTCTCTGAAGCGTCACATCCTCCATATCGCGGACTATATCGCAAGAAGATTCTAGGCTTAGAGTGCTAATATCCTAGATTGAGGCACCGGGCTCAACTTCTATAGTGTCCTGGCATGGTTTTGAGTTTGTATTGTTCCTATGGATTAGTAATCACCCATAACAACAATTGTCACCTTAATGTCACATTAGAACACACTATTTCGGTAAAACGGTTGCCAAATCCGCATACGAGCTCCATTTGAGCTAAATTTCATGGCGATTGATATCTACATAAAATATTGCATCCGAATTTCACTGGCTTTGCCAGTTTTGAACTTTGTAAGATTGTCAAAATCGGCTAGCGAACTGGAGTTATCTTAGAGAAGAAAAAGCAATACATGTCTTTGAAGCGTCACATCCTCCATACCGCGGACTATATCGCAAGAAGATTTTAGGCTTAGAGTGCTAATATCCTAAATTGAGGCACCGGGCTCAACTTCCATAGTGTCCTGGCATGGTTTTGAGTTTGTATTGTTCCTATGGATTAGTAATCACCCATAACAACAATTATCACCTTAATGTCACATTGGAACACACTGTTTCGGTAAAACGGTTGCCAAATCAGCATACGAGCTCCGTTTCTGCTAAATTTTATAGCGATCGATATCTACATAAAATATTGCATCCGAATTTCATCGCTTCACAGTAACTTTGTAAGATTGTCAAAATCGGCTAGCAAACTGGAGTTATCTTAGAGAAGAAAAGGCAATACATGTCTCTGAAGCGTCACATCCTCCATATCGCAGACTATATTGCAAGAAGATTCTAGGCTTAGAGTTCTAATATCCTAGATTGAGGCACCGAGCTCAACTTCCATAGTGTCCTGGCATGGTTTTGAGTTTGTATTGTTCCTATGGATTAGTAATCACCCATAACAACAATTGTCACCTTAATGTCACATTGGAACACCTTGCTTTGATAAAGCGGTTGCCAAATCCGCATACGAGCTCCGTTTGTGCTAAATTTTATAGCGATCGATATCTACATAAAATATTGCATCCGAATTTCACTGGCTTCGCCTGTTTTGAACTTTGTAAGATTGTCAAAATCGGTTAGCAAACTGGAGTTATCTTAGAGAAGAAAAGGCAATACATGTCTATGAAGCGTCACATCCTCCATATCACGGACTATATCGCAAAAAGATTCTAGGATTAGAGTGCTAATATCTTAGATTGAGTCACCGGGCTCAACTTTCATAGTGTACTGGCATGGTTTTGAGCTTGTATTGTTCCTATGGATTAGTAATCACCCATAACAACAATTGTCACCTTAATGTCACATTAGAACACACTATTTCGGTAAAAAGGTTGCAAAATCCACATACGAGCTCCGTTTGAGCTAAATTTTATGGCGATCGATATCTACATAAAATATTGCGTCCGAATTTCACTGGCTTCGCCAGTTTTGAACTTTGTAAGATTGTCAAAATCGGCTAGCAAACTGGAGTTATCTTAGAGAAGAAAAGACAATACATGTCTCAAGGCCACATCCTCCATATCACGGACTATATCGCAAGAAGATTCTAGGCTTAGAGTGCTAATATCCTAGATTGAGGCACCGGGCTCAACTTCTATAGTGTCCTGGCATGGTTTTGAGTTTGTATTGTTCCTATGGATTAGTAATCACCCATAACAACAATTGTCACCTTAATGTCACATTAGAACACACTATTTCGGTAAAACGGTTGCCAAATCCGCATACGAGCTCCATTTGAGCTAAATTTCATGGCGATCGATATCTACATAAAATATTGCATCCGAATTCACTGGCTTCGCCAGTTTTGAACTTTGTAAGATTGTCAAAATCGGCTAGCGAACTGGAGTTATCTTAGAGAAGAAAAAGCAATACATGTCTTTGAAGCGTCACATCCTCCATACCGCGGACTATATCGCAAGAAGATTTTAGGCTTAGAGTGCTAATATCCTAGATTGAGGCACCAGGCTCAACTTCCATAGTGTCCTAGCATGGTTTTGAGTTTGTATTGTTCCTATGGATTAGTAATCACCCATAACAACAATTATCACCTTAATGTCACATTGGAACACACTGTTTCGGTAAAACTGTTGCCAAATCAGCATACGAGCTCCGTTTCTGCTAAATTTTATAGCGATCGATATCTACATAAAATATTGCATCCGAATTTCACTGGCTTCGCCAGTAACTTTGTAAGATTGTCAAAATCGGCTAGCAAACTGGAGTTATCTTAGAGAAGAAAAGGCAATACATGTCTCTGAAGCGTCACATCCTCCATATCGCGGACTATATTGCAAGAAGATTCTAGGCTTAGAGTTCTAATATCCTAGATTGAGGCACCGGGCTCAACTTCCATAGTGTCCTGGCATGGTTTTGAGTTTGTATTGTTCCTATGGATTAGTAATCACCCATAACAACAATTGTCACCTTAATGTCACATTGGAACACACTGTTTCGGTAAAACGGTTGCCAAATCTGCATACGAGCTCCGTTTGTGCTAAATTTTATAGCGATCGATATCTACATAAAATATTGCATCCGAATTTCACTGGCTTCGCTAGTTTTGAACTTTGTAAGATTGTCAAAATCGGCTAGCAAACTGGAGTTATCTTAGAGAAGAAAAGGCAATACATGTCTCTGAAGCGTCACATCCTCCATGTCGTGGACTATATCGCAGGAAGATTCTAGGCTTAGAGTTCTAATATCCTAGATTGAGGCACCAGGCTCAACTTCCATAGTGTCCTGGCATGGTTTTGAGTTTGTATAGTTCCTGTGGATTAGTAATCACCCATAACAACAATTGTCACCTTAATGTCACATTGGAACACATTGTTTCGGTAAAACGGATGCCAAATCCGCATACGAGTTCCGTTGGAGCTAAATTTTATGGCGATCGATATCTACATAAAATATTGCATCCGAATTTCACTGGCTTTGCCAGTTTTCAACTTTGTAAGATTGTCAAAATCGGCTAGCAAACTGGAGTTATCTTAGAGAAGAAAAGGCAATACATGTCTCTGAAGCGTCACATCCTCCATATCGTGGACTATATTGCAAGAAGATTCTAGGCTTAGAGTTCTAATATCCTCGATTGAGGCACCGGACTCAACTTCCATAGTGTCCTGGCATGGTTTTGAGTTTGTATTGTTCCTATGGATTAGTAATCACCCATAACAACAATTGTCACCTTAATGTCACATTGGAACACACTGTTTCGGTAAAACGGTTGCCAAATCCGCATACGAGCTCCGTTTGTGCTGAATTTTATAGCGATCGATATCTACATAAAATATTGCCACCGAATTTGACTGGCTTCGCTAGTTTTGAACTTTGTAAGATTGTCAAAATTGGCTAGCAAACTGGAGTTATCTTAGAGAAGAAAAGGCAATACATGTCTCTGAAGAGTCACATCCTCCATATCGCGGACTATATCGCAAGAACATTCTAGGCTTAGAGTTCTAATATCCTAGATTGAGGCACCGGGCTCAACTTCCATAGTGTCCTGGCATGGTTTTGAGTTTGTATGGTTCCTATGGATTAGTAATCACCCATAACAACAATTGTCACCTTAATGTCACATTGGAACACACTGTTTCAGTAAAATGGTTGCCAAACCCGCATACGTGCTCCGTTTGTGCTAAATTTTATAGCGATCGATATCTACATAAAATATTGCATCCGAATTTCACTGGCTTCGCCAGTTTTGAACTTTGTAAGATTGTCAAAATCGGCTAGCAAACTGGAGTTATCTTAGAGAAGAAAAGGCAATACATGTCTCTAAAGCATCACATCCTCCATATCGCGGACTATATCGCAAGAAGATTCTAGGCTTAGAGTGCTAATATCCTAGATTGAGGCACCGGGCTCAACTTCCATAGTGTCTTGGCATGGTTTTGAGTTTGTATAGTTCCTATGGATTAGTAATCACCCATAAAAACAATTGTCACCTTAATGTCACATTAGAACACACTGTTTCGGTAAAACGGTTGCCAAATCCGCATACGAGCTCCGTTTGAGCTAAGTTTTATGGTGATCGATATCTACATAAAATATTGCGTCCGAATTTCACTGGCTTCGCCAGTTTTGAACTTTGTAAGATTGTCAAAATCGGTTAGCAAACTGGAGTTATCTTAGAGAAGAAAAGGCAATAGATGTCTCTGAAGCGTCACATCCTCCATATCGCAGACTATATCGCAAGAAGATTCTAGGCATAAAGTGCTGATATCCTAGATTGAGGCACCGAGCTCAACTTCCATAGTGTCCTGGCATGGTTTTGAGTTTGTATTGTTCCTATGGATTAGTAATCACCCATAACAACAATTGTCACCTTAATGTCACATTGGAACACACTGTTTCGGTAAAACGGTTGCCAAATCCGCATACGAGCTCCGTTTGTGCTAAATTTTATAGCGATCGATATCTACATAAAATATTGCATCCGAATTTCACTGGCTTCGCCTGTTTTGAACTTTGTAAGATTGTCAAAATCGGTTAGCAAACTGGAGTTATCTTAGAGAACAAAAGGCAATACATGTCTCTGAAGCGTCACATCCTCCATATCACGGACTATATCGCAAAAAGATTCTAGGATTAGAGTGCTAATATCTTAGATTGAGTCGCCAGGCTCAACTTTCATAGTGTACTGGCATGGTTTTGAGCTTGTATTGTTCCTATGGATTAGTAATCACCCATAACAACAATTGTCACCTTAATGTCACATTAGAACACACTGTTTCGGTAAAACGGTTGCAAAATCCACATACGAGCTCCGTTTGAGCTAAATTTTATGGCGATCGATATCTACATAAAATATTGCATCCAAATTTCACTGGCTTCGCCAGTTTTGAACTTTGTAAGATTGTCAAAATCGGCTAGCAAACTAGAGTTATCTTAGAGAAGAAAAGGCAATACATGTCTCTGAAGCGTCACATCCTCCATATCGCGGACTATATCGCAAGAAGTTTCTAGGCTTAGAGTGCTAATATCCTAGATTGAGGCACCGGGCTCAACTTCTATAGTGTCCTGGCATGGTTTTGAGTTTGTATTGTTCCTATGGATTAGTAATCACCCATAACAACAATTGTCACCTTAATGTCACATTAGAACACACTATTTCGGTAAAACGGTTGCCAAATCCGCATACGAGCTCCATTTGAGCTAAATTTCATGGCGATTGATATCTACATAAAATATTGCATCCGAATTTCACTGGCTTCGCCAGTTTTGAACTTTGTAAGATTGTCAAAATCGGCTAGCGAACTGGAGTTATCTTAGAGAAGAAAAAGCAATACATGTCTTTGAAGCGTCACATCCTCCATACCGCGGACTATATCGCAAGAAGATTTTAGGCTTAGAGTGCTAATATCCTAGATTGAGGCACCGGGCTCAACTTCCATAGTGTCCTGGCATGGTTTTGAGTTTGTATTGTTCCTATGGATTAGTAATCACCCATAACAACAATTATCACCTTAATGTCACATTGGAACACACTGTTTCGGTAAAATGGTTGCCAAATCAGCATACGAGCTCCGTTTCTGCTAAATTTTATAGCGATCGATATCTACATAAAATATTGCATCCGAATTTCACTGGCTTCGCCAGTAACTTTGTAAGATTGTCAAAATCGTCTAGCAAACTGGAGTTATCTTAGAGAAGAAAAGGCAATACATGTCTCTGAAGCGTCACATCCTCCATATCGCAGACTATATTGCAAAAAGATTCTAGGCTTAGAGTTCTAATATCCTAGATTGAGGCACCGAGCTCAACTTCCATAGTGTCCTGGCATGGTTTTGAGTTTGTATTGTTCCTATGGATTAGTAATCACCCATAACAACAATTGTCACCTTAATGTCACATTGGAACACACTGTTTCGGTAAAACGTTGCCAAATCCGATACGAGCTCGCTTGTGCTAAATTTTATAGCGATCGATATCTACATAAAATATTGCATCCGAATTTCACTGGCTTCGCCTGTTTTGAACTTTGTAAGATTGTCAAAATCGGTTAGCAAACTGGAGTTATCTTAGAGAAGAAAAGGCAATACATGTCTCTGAAGCGTCACATCCTCCATATCACGGACTATATCGCAAAAAGATTCTAGGATTAGAGTGCTAATATCTTAGATTGAGTCGCCGGGCTCAACTTTCATAGTGTACTGGCATGGTTTTGAGCTTGTATTGTTCCTATGGATTAGTAATCACCCATAACAACAATTCTCCCCTTAATGTCACATTAGAACACACTGTTTCGGTAAAACGGTTGCAAAATCCACATACGACCTCCGTTTGAGCTAAATTTTATGGCGATCGATATCTACATAAAATATTGCGTCCGAATTTCACTGGCTTCGCCAGCTTTGAACTTTGTAAGATTGTCAAAATCGGCTAGCAAACTGGAGTTATCTTAGAGAAGAAAAGACAATACATGTCTCTGAAGCGTCACATCCTCCATATCGCGGACTATATCGCAAGAAGATTCTAGGCTTAGAGTGCTAATATCCTAGATTGAGGCACCGGGCTCAACTTCTATAGTGTCCTGGCATGGTTTTGAGTTTGTATTGTTCCTATGGATTAGTAATCACCCATAACAACAATTGTCACCTTAATGTCACATTAGAACACACTATTTCGGTAAAACGGTTGCCAAATCCGCATACGAGCTCCATTTGAGCTAAATTTCATGGCGATTGATATCTACATAAAATATTGCATCCGAATTTCACTGGCTTTGCCAGTTTTGAACTTTGTAAGATTGTCAAAATCGGCTAGCGAACTGGAGTTATCTTAGAGAAGAAAAAGCAATACATGTCTTTGAAGCGTCACATCCTCCATACCGCGGACTATATCGCAAGAAGATTTTAGGCTTAGAGTGCTAATATCCTAAATTGAGGCACCAGGCTCAACTTCCATAGTGTCCTGGCATGGTTTTGAGTTTGTATTGTTCCTATGGATTAGTAATCACCCATAACAACAATTATCACCTTAATGTCACATTGGAACACACTGTTTCGGTAAAACGGTTGCCAAATCAGCATACGAGCTCCGTTTCTGCTAAATTTTATAGCGATCGATATCTACATAAAATATTGCATCCGAATTTCACTGGCTTCGCCAGTAACTTTGTAAGATTGTCAAAATCGGCTAGCAAACTGGAGTTATCTTAGAGAAGAAAAGACAATACATGTCTCTGAAGCGTCACATCCTCCATATCGTGGACTATATCGCAGGAAGATTCTAGGCTTAGAGTTCTAATATCCTAGATTGAGGCACCGGGCTCAACTTCCATAGTGTCCTGGCATGGTTTTGAGTTTGTATTGTTCCTATGGATTAGTAATCACCCATAACAACAATTGTCACCTTAATGTCACATTGGAACACACCGTTTCGGTAAAACGGTTGCCAAATCCGCATACGAGCTCCGTTTGTGCTAAATTTTATAGCGATCGATATCTACATAAAATATTGCATCCGAATTTCACTGGCTTCGCCTGTTTTGAACTTTGTAAGATTGTCAAAATCGGTTAGCAAACTGGAGTTATCTTAGAGAAGAAAAGGCAATACATGTCTATGAAGCGTCACATCCTCCATATCACGGACTATATCGCAAAAAGATTCTAGGATTAGAGTGCTAATATCTTAGATTGAGTCACCGGGCTCAACTTTCATAGTGTACTGGCATGGTTTTGAGCTTGTATTGTTCCTATGGATTAGTAATCACCCATAACAACAATTGTCACCTTAATGTCACATTAGAACACACTATTTCGGTAAAAAGGTTGCAAAATCCACATACGAGCTCCGTTTGAGCTAAATTTTATGGCGATCGATATCTACATAAAATATTGGGTCCGAATTTCACTGGCTTCGCCAGTTTTGAACTTTGTAAGATTGTCAAAATCGGTTAGCAAACTGGAGTTATCTTAGAGAAGAAAAGACAATACATGTCTCAAGGCCACATCCTCCATATCATGGACTATATCGCAAGAAGATTCTAGGCTTAGAGTGCTAATATCCTAGATTGAGGCACCGGGCTCAACTTCTATAGTGTCCTGGCATGGTTTTGAGTTTGTATTGTTCCTATGGATTAGTAATCACCCATAACAACAATTGTCACCTTAATGTCACATTAGAACACACTATTTCGGTAAAACGGTTGCCAAATCCGCATACGAGCTCCATTTGAGCTAAATTTCATGGCGATCGATATCTACATAAAATATTGCATCCGAATTTCACTGGCTTCGCCAGTTTTGAACTTTGTAAGATTGCCAAAATCGGCTAGCGAACTGGAGTTATCTTAGAGAAGAAAAAGGCAATACATGTCTTTGAAGCGTCACATCCTCCATACCGCGGACTATATCGCAAGAAGATTTTAGGCTTAGAGTGCTAATATCCTAGATTGAGGCACCAGGCTCAACTTCCATAGTGTCCTAGCATGGTTTTGAGTTTGTATTGTTCCTATGGATTAGTAATCACCCATAACAACAATTATCACCTTAATGTCACATTGGAACACACTGTTTCGGTAAAACTGTTGCCAAATCAGCATACGAGCTCCGTTTCTGCTAAATTTTATAGCGATCGATATCTACATAAAATATTGCATCCGAATTTCACAGGCTTCGCCAGTAACTTTGTAAGATTGTCAAAATCGGCTAGCAAACTGGAGTTATCTTAGAGAAGAAAAGGCAATACATGTCTCTGAAGCGTCACATCCTCCATATCGCGGACTATATTGCAAGAAGATTCTAGGCTTAGAGTTCTAATATCCTAGATTGAGGCACCGAGCTCAACTTCCATAGTGTCCTGGCATTGTTTTGAGTTTGTATTGTTCCTATGGATTAGTAATCACCCATAACAACAATTGTCACCTTAATGTCACATTGGAACACACTGTTTCGGTAAAACGGTTGCCAAATCTGCATACGAGCTCCGTTTGTGCTAAATTTTATAGCGATCGATATCTACATAAAATATTGCATCCGAATTTCACTGGCTTCGCTAGTTTTGAACTTTGTAAGATTGTCAAAATCGGCTAGCAATCTGGAGTTATCTTAGAGAAGAAAAGGCAATACATGTCTCAAGGCCACATCCTCCATGTCGTGGACTATATCGCAGGAAGATTCTAGGCTTAGAGTTCTAATATCCTAGATTGAGGCACCAGGCTCAACTTCCATAGTGTCCTGGCATGGTTTTGAGTTTGTATAGTTCCTGTGGATTAGTAATCACCCATAACAACAATTGTCACCTTAATGTCACATTGGAACACATTGTTTCGGTAAAACGGTTGCCAAATCCGCATACGAGTTCCGTTAGAGCTAAATTTTATGGCGATCGATATCTACATAAAATATTGCATCCGAATTTCACTGGCTTTGCCAGTTTTGAACTTTGTAAGATTGTC
This sequence comes from Avena insularis, assembly GCA_023614405.1. Classification (NCBI taxonomy): domain Eukaryota; kingdom Viridiplantae; phylum Streptophyta; class Magnoliopsida; order Poales; family Poaceae; genus Avena; species Avena insularis. Next base: position 106,017,200 of record CM042694.1, read on the forward strand.
AAAATCGGCTAGCAAACTGGAGTTATCTTAGAGAAGAAAAGGCAATACATGTCTCTGAAGCGTCACATCCTCCATATCGCGGACTATATTGCAAGAAGATTCTAGGCTTAGAGTTCTAATATCCTCGATTGAGGCACCGGACTCAACTTCCATAGTGTCCTGGCATGGTTTTGAGTTTGTATTGTTCCTATGGATTAGTAATCACCCATAACAACAATTGTCACCTTAATGTCACATTGGAACACACTGTTTCGGTAAAACGGTTGCCAAATCCGCATACGAGCTCCGTTTGTGCTGAATTTTATAGCGATCGAAATCTACATAAAATATTGCATCCGAATTTGACTGGCTTCGCTAGTTTTGAACTTTGTAAGATTGTCAAAATTGGCTAGCAAACTGGAGTTATCTTAGAGAAGAAAAGGCAATACATGTCTCTGAAGCGTCACATCCTCCATATCGCGGACTATATCGCAAGAAGATTCTAGGCTTAGAGTTCTAATATCCTAGATTGAGGCACCGGGCTCAACTTCCATAGTGTCCTGGCATAGTTTTGAGTTTGTATTGTTCCTATGGATCAGTAATCACCCATAACAACAATTGTCACCTTAATGTCACATTGGAACACACTGTTTCGGTAAAACGGTTACCAAATCCACATACGAGCTCCGTTTGAGCTAAATTTTATGGCGATCGATATCTACATAAAATATTGCGTCCGAAATTCACTGGCTTTGCCAGTTTTGAACTTTGTAAGATTGTCAAAATCGTAAAGCAAACTGGAGTTATCTTAGAGAAGAAAAGGCAATACATGTCTCTGAAGCGTCACATCATCCATATCGTAGACTATATCGCCAGAAGATTCTAGGCTTAGAGTGGTAATATCCTAGATTGAGGCACCGGGCTCAACTTCCATAGTGTCCTGGCATGGTTTTGAGTTTGTATTGTTCCTATGGATTAGTAATCACCTATAATAACAATTGTCACCTTAATGTCACATTGGAACACACTGTTTCGCTAAAACGGTTGCCAAATCCGCATACGAGCTTCGTTTGAGCTAAATTTTATGGCGATCGATATCTACATAAAATATTGCGTCCGAATTTCGCTCGCTTTGCCAGTTTTGAACTTTGTAAGATTGTCAAAATCGTCTAGCAAACTGGAGTTATCTTAGAGAAGAAAAGACAATACATGTCTCTGAAGCGTCACATCCTCCATATCGTGGACTATATCGCAGGAAGATTCTAGGCTTAGAGTTCTAATATCCTAGATTGAGGCACCGGGCTCAACTTCCATAGTGTCCTGGCATGGTTTTGAGTTTGTATTGTTCCTATGGATTAGTAATCACCCATAACAACAATTTTCACCTTAATGTCACATTGGAACACACTGTTTCGGTAAAACGGTTGCCAAATCCGCATACGAGCTCCGTTTGAGCTAAATTTTATGGCGATCGATATCTACATAAAATATTGCATCCGAATTTCACTGGCTTTGCCAATTTTGAACTTTGTAAGATTGTCAAAATCGGCTAGCAAACTGGAGTTATCTTAGAGAAGAAAAGACAATACATGTCTCTGAAGCGTCACATCCTCCATATCGCGGACTATATCGCAAGAACATTCTAGGCTTAGAGTGGTAATATCCTAGATTGAGGCACCAGGCTCAACTTCCATAGTGTCCTGGCATGGTTTTGAGTTTGTATTGTTCCTATGGATTAGTAATCACCCATAACAACAATTGTCACCTTAATGTCACATTGGAACACACTGTTTCGGTAAAACAGTTGCCAAACCCGCAGACGAGCTCCGTTGGAGCTAAATTTTATAGCGATCGATATCTACATAAAATATTGCATCCGAATTTCACTAGCTTTGCCAGTTTTGAACTTTGTAAGATTGTCAAAATCGGTTAGCAAACTGGAGTTATCTTAGAGAAGAAAAGGCAATACATGTCTCTAAAGCGTCACATCCTCCATATCACGGACTATATCGCAAAACGATTCTAGGCTTAGAGTGCTAATATCTTAGATTGAGTCACCGGGCTCAACTTCCATAGTGTCCTGGCATGGTTTGGAGTTTGTATTGTTCCTATGGATTAGTAATCACCCATAACAACAATTGTCACCTTAATGTCACATTAGAACACACTGTTTCGGTAAAACGGTTACCAAATCCGCATACGAGCTCCGTTTGAGCTAAATTTTATGGCGATCGATATCTACATAAAATATTGCGTCCAAATTTCAATGGATTCGCCAGTTTTGAACTTTGTAAGATTGTCAAAATCGGCTAGCAAACTGGAGTTATCTTAGAGAAGAAAAGGCAATACATGTCTCTGAAGCGTCACATCATCCATATCGCAGACTATATCGCCAGAAGATTCTAGGCTTAGAGTGCTAATATCCTAGATTGAGGCACCGGGCTCAACTTCCATAGTGTCCTGGCATGGTTTTGAGTTTCTATTGTTCCTATGGATTAGTAATCACCTATAACAACAATTGTCACCTTAATGTCACATTGGAACACACTGTTTCGCTAAAACGTTGCCAACCAAGACACGAAGCTTCGTTTGAGCTAAATTTTATGGCGATCGATATCTACATAAAATATTGCGTCCGAATTTCGTAGGCTTCACCAGTTTTGAACTTTGTAAGATTTTCAAAATCGGCTAGCAAACTGGAGTTATCTTAGAGAAGAAAAGACAATACATGTCTCTGAAGCGTCACATCCTCCATATCGCGGACTATATCGCAAGAAGATTCTAGGCTTAGACTGCTAATATCCTAGATTGAGGCACCGGGCTCAACTTCCATAGTGTCCTGGCATGGTTTTGAGTTTGTATTGTTCCTATGGATTAGTAATCACCCATAACAACAATTGTCACCTTAATGTCACATTGGAACACACTGTTTCGGTAAAACGGTTGCCAAATCCGCATACGAGCTCCGTTTGAGCTAAATTTTATGGCGATCGATATCTACATAAAATATTGCATCCGAATTTCACTGGCTTTGCCAGTTTTGAACTTTGTAAGATTGTCAAAATCGTCTAGCAAACTGGAGTTATCTTAGAGAAGAAAAGACAATACATGTCTCTGAAGCGTCACATCCTCCATATCGCGGACTATATCGCAAGAACATTCTAGGCTTAGAGTAGTAATATCCTAGATTGAGGCACCAAGGTCAACTTCCATAGTGTCCTGGCATGGTTTTGAGTTTGTATTGTTCCTATGGATTAGTAATCACCCATAACAACAATTGTCACCTTAATGTCACATTGGAACACACTGTTTCGGTAAAATAGTTGCCAAACCCGCAGACGAGCTCCGTTGGAGCTAAATTTTATAGGGATCGATATCTACATAAAATATTGCATCCGAATTTCACTGGCTTTGCCAGTTTTGAACTTTGTAAGATTGTCAAAATCGTTTAGCAAACTGGAGTTATCTTAGAGAAGAAAAGGCAATACATGTCTCTGAAGCGTCACATCCTCCATATCACGGACTATATCACAAAACGATTCTAGGCTTAGAGTGCTAATATCTTAGATTGAGTCACCGGGCTCAACTTCCATAGTTTCCTGGCATGGTTTTGAGTTTGTATTGTTCCTATGGATTAGTAATCACCCATAACAACAATTGTCACCTTAATGTCACATTAGAACACACTGTTTCGGTAAAACGGTTACCAAATCCGCATACGAGCTCCGTTTGAGCTAAATTTTATGGCGATCGATATCTACATAAAATATTGCGTCCGAATTTCACTGGCTTCGCCAGTTTTGAACTTTGTAAGATTGTCAAAATCGGCTAGCAAACCGGATTTATCTTAGAGAAGAAAAGGCAATACATGTCTCTGAAGCGTCACATCATCCATATCGCAGACTATATCGCCAGAAGATTCTAGGCTTAGAGTGCTAATATCCTAGATTGAGGCACCGGGCTCAAATTCCATAGTGTCCTGGCATGGTTTTGAGTTTGTATTGTTCCTATGGATTAGTAATCACCTATAACAACAATTGTCACCTTAATGTCACATTGGAACACACTGTTTCGCTAAAACGGTTGCCAAATCCGCATACGAGCTTCGTTTGAGCTAAATTTTATGGCGATCGATATCTACATAAAATATTGCGTCCGAATTTCGCTGGCTTCGCCAGTTTTGAACTTTGTAAGATTGTCAAAATCGGCTAGCAAACTAGAGTTATCTTAGAGAAGAAAAGACAATACATGTCTCTGAAGCATCACATCCTCCATATCGCGGACTATATCGCAAGAAGATTCTAGGCTTAGACTCCTAATATCCTAGATTGAGGCACCGGGCTCAACTTCCATAGTGTCCTGGCATGGTTTTGAGTTTGTATTGTTCCTATGGATTAGTAATCACCCATAACAACAATTGTCACCTTAATGTCACATTGGAACACACTGTTTCGGTAAAACGGTTGCCAAATCCGCATACGAGCTCCGTTTGAGCTAAATTTTATGGCGATCGATATCTATATAAAATATTGCATCCGAATTTCACTGGCTTCGCCAGTTTTGAACTTTGTAAGATTGTCAAAATCGGCTAGCAAACTGGAGTTATCTTAGAGAAGAAAAGACAATACATGTCTCTGAAGCGTCACATCCTCCATATCGCGGACTATATCGCAAGAACATTCTAGGTTTAGAGTGGTAATATCCTAGATTGAGGCACCAGGATCAACTTCCATAGTGTCCTGGCATGGTTTTGAGTTTGTATTGTTCCTATGTATTAGTAATCACCCATAACAACAATTGTCACCTTAATGTCACATTGGAACACACTGTTTCGGTAAAACAGTTGCCAAATCCGCAGATGAACTCCGTTGGAGCTAAATTTTATAGCGATCGATATCTACATAAAATATTGCATCCAAATTTCACTGGCTTTGCCAGTTTTGAACTTTGTAAGATTGTCAAAATCGTCTAGAAAACTGAGTTATCTTAGAGAAGAAAAAGCAATACATGTCTCTGAAGCGTCACATCCTCCATATCGCGGACTATATCGCAAGAAGATTCTAGGCTTAGAGTTCTAATATCCTAGATTGAGGCACCGGGCACAACTTCCATAGTGTCCTGGCATGGTTTTGAGTTTGTATAGTTCCTATGGATTAGTAATCACCCATAACAACAATTGTCACCTTAATGTCACATTGGAACACACTGTTTCGGTAAAACGGTTGCCAAATCCGCATACGAGCTCCGTTTGTGCTAAATTTTATAGCGATCGATATCTACATAAAATATTGCATCCGAATTTCATTGGCTTCGCCAGTTTTGAACTTTGTAAGATTGTCAAAATCGGCTAGCAAACTGGAGTTATCTTAGAGAAGAAAAGGCAATACATGTCTCTGAAGCGTCACATCCTCCATATCGCGGACTATATCGCAAGAAGATTCTAGGCTTAGAGTTCTAATATCCTAGATTGAGGCACCGGGCTCAACTTCCATAGTGTCCTGGCATGGTTTTGAGTTTGTATTGTTCCTATGGATTAGTAATCACCCATAACAACAATTGTCACCTTAATGTCACATTGGAACACACTGTTTCGGTAAAACGGTTGCCAAATCCGCATACGAGCTCCGTTTGAGCTAAATTTTATGGCAATCGATATCTACATAAAATATTGCGTCCGAATTTCACTGGCTTCGCCAGTTTTGAACTTTGTAAGATTGTCAAAATCGGCGAGCAAACTGGAGTTATCTTAGAGAAGAAAAGGCAATACATGTCTCTCAGCGCCACATCCTCCATATCACGGACTATATCGCAAGAAGATTCTAGGCTTAGAGTGCTAATATCCTAGATTGAGGCACCGGGCTCAACTTCCATAGTGTCCTGGCATGGTTTTGAGTTTGTATTGTTCCTATGGATTAGTAATCACCCATAACAACAATTGTCACCTTAATGTCACATTGGAACACACTGTTTCGGTAAAACGGTTACCAAATCCGCATACGAGCTCCGTTTGAGCTAAATTTTATGGCGATCGATATCTACATAAAATATTGCGTCAGAATTTCACTGGCATCACCAGTTTTGAACTTTGTAAGATTGTCAAAATCGGCTAGCAAACTGGAGTTATCTTAGAGAAGAAAAGGCAATACATGTCTCTAAAGCGTCACATCATCCATATCGCGGACTATATCGCCAGAACATTCTAGGCTTAGAGTGCTAATATCCTAGATTGAGGCACCAGGCTCAACTTCCATAGTGTCCTGGCATGGTTTTGAGTTTGTATTGTTCCTATTGATTAGTAATCACCTATAACAACAATTGTCACCTTAATGTCACATTGGAACACACTGTTTCGCTAAAACGGTTGCCAAATCCGCATACGAGCTTCATTTGAGCTAAATTTTATGGCGATCGATATCTACATAAAATATTGCGTCCGAATTTCAATGGCTTCGCCAGTTTTGAACTTTGTAAGATTGTCAAAATCGGCTAGCAAACTAGAGTTATCTTAGAGAAGAAAAGGCAATACATGTCTCTGAAGCGTCACATCCTCCATATCACGGACTATATCGCAAAACGATTCTAGGCTTAGAGTGCTAATATCTTAGATTGAGTCACCGGGCTCAACTTCCATAGTGTCCTGGCATGGTTTTTAGTTTGTATTGTTCCTATGGATTAGTAATCACCCATAACAACAATTGTCACCTTAATGTCACATTAGAACACACTGTTTCGGTAAAACGGTTACCAAATCCGCATACGAACTCCGTTTGAGCTAAATTTTATGGCGATCGATATCTACATAAAATATTGCGTCCGAATTTCACTGGCTTCGCCAGTTTTGAACTTTGTAAGATTGTCAAAATCGGCTAGCAAACTGGAGTTATCTTAGAGAAGAAAAGGCAATACATGTCTCTGAAGCGTCACATCATCCATATCGCAGACTATATCGCCAGAAGATTCTAGGCTTAGAGTGCTAATATCCTAGATTGAGGCACCGGGCTCAACTTCCATAGTGTCCTGGCATGGTTTTGAGTTTGTATTGTTCCTATGGATTAGTAATTACCTATAATAACAATTGTCACCTTAATGTCACATTGGAACACACTGTTTCGCTAAAACGGTTGCCAAATCCGCATACGAGCTTCATTTGAGCTAAATTTTATGGCAATCGATATCTACATAAAATATTGCGTCCGAATTTCAATGGCTTCGCCAGTTTTGAAATTTGTAAGATTGTCAAAATCGGCTAGCAAACTAGAGTTATCTTAGAGAAGAAAAGGCAATACATGTCTCTGAAGCGTCACATCCTCCATATCACGGACTATATCGCAAAACGATTCTAGGCTTAGAGTGCTAATATCTTAGATTGAGTCACCGGGCTCAACTTCCATAGTGTCCTGGCATGGTTTTGAGTTTGTATTGTTCCTATGGATTAGTAATCACCCATAACAACAATTGTCACCTTAATGTCACATTGGAACACACTGTTTCGCTAAAACGGTTGCCAAATCCGCATACGAGCTTCGTTTTAGCTAAAATTTATGGCGATCGATATCTACATAAAATATTGCGTCCAAATTTCGCTGGCTTCGTTGAACTTTGTAAGATTGTCAAAATCGGCTAGCAAACTGGAGTTATCTTAGAGAAGAAAAGACAATACATGTCTCTGAAGCGTCACATCCTCCATATCGCGGACTATATCGCAAGAAGATTCTAGGCTTAGACTGCTAATATCCTAGATTGAGGCACCGGGCTCAACTTCCATAGTGTCCTGGCATGGTTTTGAGTTTGTATTGTTCCTATGGATTAGTAATCACCCATAACAACAATTGTCACCTTAATGTCACATTGGAACACACTGTTTCGGTAAAACGGTTGCCAAATCCGCATACGAGCTCCGTTTGAACTAAATTTTATGGCGATCGATATCTACATAAAATATTGCATCCGAATTTCACTGGCTTCACCAGTTTTGAACTTTGTAAGATTGTCAAAATCGGCTAGCAAACTGGAGTTATCTTAAAAAAGAAAAGACAATACATGTCTCTGAAGCGTCACATCCTCCATATCGCAGACTATATCGCAAGAACATTCTAGGCTTAGAGTGGTAATATCCTAGATTGAGGCACCAGGCTCAACTTCCATAGTGTCCTGGCATGGTTTTGAGTTTGTATTGTTCCTATGGATTAGTAATCACCCATAACAACAATTGTCACCTTAATGTCACATTAGAACACACTGCTTTGTAAAACGGTTGCCAAATCCAGATTTAACTCCGTTGGAGCTAAATTTTATAGCGATCGATATCTACATAAAATATTGCATCCGAATTTCACTGGCTTTGCCAGTTTTGAACTTTGTAAGATTGTCAAAATCGTCTAGAAAACTGGAGTTATCTTAGAGAAGAAAAAGCAATATATGTCTCTGAAGCGTCACATCCTCCATATCACGGACTATATCACAAGAAGATTCTAGGCTTAGAGTTCTAATATCCTAGATTGAGGCACCGGGCTCAACTTCCATAGTGTCCTGGCATGGTTTTGAGTTTGTATTGTTCCTATGGATTAGTAATCACCCATAACAACAATTGTCACCTTAATGTCACATTGGAACACACTGCTTCGTAAACGGTTGCCAAATCCAGACACGAGCTCCGCTTGAGCTAAATTTTATATAGATCGATATATACATATAATATTGCTTCCGAATTTCACTGGCTTTGCCAGTTTTGAACTTTGTAAGATTGTCAAAATCGGCTAGCAAACTGGAGTTATCTTAGAGAAGAAAAGACAATACATGTCTCTGAAGCGTCACATCATCCATATCGCAGACTATATCGCCAGAAGATTCTAGACTTAGAGTGCTAATATCCTAGATTGAGGCACCGGGCTCAACTTCCATAGTGTCCTGGCATGGTTTTGAGTTTGTATTGTTCCTATGGATTAGTAATCACCTATAACAACAATTGTCACCTTAATGTCACATTGGAACACACTGTTTCGCTAAAACGGTTGCCAAATCCGCATACGAGCTTCATTTGAGCTAAATTTTATGGCGATCGATATCTACATAAAATATTGCATCTGAATTTTGCTGGCTTTGCCAGTTTTGAACTTTGTAAGATTGTCAAAATCGGCCAGCAAACTGGAGTTATCTTAGTGAAGAAAAGGCAATACATGTCTCTGCAGCGTCACATCCTCCATATCGCGGACTATATCGCAAGAAGATTCTAGGCTTAGAGTGCTAATATCCTAGATTGAGGCACCGGGCTCAACTTCCATAGTGTCCTGGCATGGTTTTGAGTTTGTATTGTTCCTATGGATTAGTAATCACCCATAACAACAATTGTCACCTTAATGTCACATTGGAACACACTGTTTCGGTAAAACGGTTGCCAAATCCGCATACGAGCTCCGTTTGAGCTAAATTTTATGGCGATCGATATCTACATAAAATATTGCATCCGAATTTCACTGGCTTCGCCAGTTTTGAACTTTGTAAGATTTTCAAAATCGGCTAGCAAACTGGAGTTATCTTAGAGAAGAAAAGGCAATACATGTCTCTCAGCGCCACATCCTCCATATCGCAGACTATATCGCAAGAAGATTATAGGCTTAGAGTGCTAATATCCTAGATTGAGGCACCGGCTCAACTTCCATAGTGTCCTCGCATGGTTTTGAGTTTGTATTGTTCCTATGGATTAGTAATCACCATAACAACAATTGTCACCTTAATGTCACATTGGAACACACTGCTTCGCTAAAACGGTTGCCAAATCCGCACGAGCTTCGCTTGAGCTAAATTTTATAGCGATCGATATCTACATAAAATATTGCATCCGAATTTCACAAGCTTCGCCAGTTTTGAACTTTGTAAGATTGTCAAAATCAGCTAGCAAACTGGAGTTATCTTAGAGAAGAAAAGGCAATACATCTCTCTGAAGCGTCACATCCTCCATATCGTGGACTATATCGCAAGAAGATTCTAGGCTTAGAGTGCTAATATCCTAGATTGAGGCACCATACTCAACTTCCATAGTGTCCTGACATGGTTTTGAGTTTGTATCGTTCCTATGGATTAGTAATCACCCATAATAACAATTGTCACCTTAATGTCACATTGGAACACACTGTTTCGGTAAAATGGTTTCCAAATCCGCATACGAGCTCCGTTTGAGCTAAATTTTATAGCGATCGATATCTACATAAAATATTGCATCCGAATTTCACTGGCTTCGCCAGTTTTGAACTTTGTAAGATTGTCAAAATCGGCTAGCAAACTGGAGTTATCTTAGAGAAGAAAAGACAATACATGTCACTGAAGCGTCACATCCTCGATATCGCGATCTATATCGCAAGAAGATTCTAGGCTTAGAGTGCTAATATCCTAGATTGAGGCACCGAGCTCAACTTCCATAGTGTCCTAGCATGGTTTTGAGTTTGTATTGTTCCTATGGATTAGTAATCACCCATAACAACAATTGTCACCTTAATGTCACATTGGAACACACTGTTTCGGTAAAACGGTTGCCAAATCCGCATACGAGCTCCGTTTGAGCTAAATTTTATAGCGATCGATATCTACATAAAATATTGCATCCGAATTTCACTGGCTTTGCCAGTTTTGAACTTTGTAAGATTGTCAAAATCGGCTAGCAAACTGGAGTTATCTTAGAGAAGAAAAGGCAATACATGTCTCTGAAGCGTCACATCCTCCATATCGTGGACTATATCGCAAGAAGATTCTAGGCTTAGAGTTCTAATATCCTAGATTGAGGCACCGGGCTCAACTTCCATAGTGTCCTGGCATGGTTTTGAGTTTGTATTGTTCCTATGGATTAGTAATCACCCATAACAACAATTGTCACCTTAATGTCACATTGGAACACACTGTTTCGGTAAAACATTTGCCAAATCCACATACGAGCTCCGTTGGAGCTAAATTTTATAGCGATCCATATCTACATAAAATATTGCATCCGAATTTCACTAGCTTCGCCAGTTTTGAACTTTGTAAGATTGTCAAAATCGGCTAGCAAACTGGAGTTATCTTAGAGAAGAAAAGGCAATACATGTCTCTGAAGCGTCACATCCTCCATATCGCGGACTATATCGCAAGAAGATTCTAGGCTTAGAGTTCTAATATCCTAGATTGAGGCACCGGGCTCAACTTCCATAGTGTCCTGGCATGGTTTTGAGTTTGTATTGTTCCTATGGATTAGTAATCACCCATAACAACAATTGTCACCTTAATGTCACATTGGAACACACTATTTCGGTAAAACGGTTGCCAAATCCGCATACGAGCTCCGTTTGAGCTAAATTTTATAGCGATCGATATCTACATAAAATATTGCATCCGAATTTCACTGGCTTCGCCAGTTTTGAACTTTGTAAGATTGTCAAAATCGGCTAGCAAACTGGAGTTATCTTAGAGAAGAAAAGGCAATACATGTCTCTCAGCGTCACATCCTCCATATCGCGGACTATATCGCAAGAAGATTCTAGGCTTAGAGTGCTAATATCCTAGATTGAGGCACCGGGCTCAACTTCCATAGTGTCCTGGCATGGTTTTGAGTTTGTATTGTTCCTATGGATTAGTAATCACCCATAACAACAATTGTCACCTTAATGTCACATTGGAACACACTGTTTTGGTAAAACGGTTGCCAAATCCGCATACGAGCTCCGTTTGAGCTAAATTTTATAGCGATCGATATCTACATAAAATATTGCATCCGAATTTCACTGGCTTCACCAGTTTTGAACTTTGTAAGATTGTCAAAATCGGCTAGCAAACTGGAGTTATCTTAGAGAAGAAAAGGCAATACATGTCTCTGAAGCGTCACATCCTCCATATCGCGGACTATATCGCAAGAAGATTCTAGGCTTAGAGTGCTAATATCCTAGATTGAGGCACCGGGCTCAACTTCCATAGTGTCCTCGCATGGTTTTGAGTTTGTATTGTTCCTATGGATTAGTAATCACCCATAACAACAATTGTCACCTTAATGTCACATTGGAACACACTGTTTCGGTAAAACGGTTGCCAAATCCGCATACGAGCTCCGTTTGAGCTAAATTTTATAGCGATCGATATCTACATAAAATATTGCATCCGAATTTCACTGGCTTCGCCAGTTTTGAACTTTGTAAGATTGTCAAAATCGGCTAGCAAACTGGAGTTATCTTAGAGAAGAAAAGACAATACATGTCTCTAAAGCGTCACATCCTCCATATCGCGGACTATATCGCAAGAAGATTCTAGGCTTAGAGTTCTAATATCCTAGATTGAGGCACCGGGCTCAACTTCCATAGTGTCCTGGCATGGTTTTGAGTTTGTATTGTTCCTATGGATTAGTAATCACCCATAACAACAATTGTCACCTTAATGTCACATTGGAACACACTATTTCGGTAAAATGGTTGCCAATCGCATACGAGCTCCGCTTGAGCTAAATTTTATAGTTATCGATATCTACATAAATTATTATATCAGAATTTCACTGGCTTCGCCAGTTTTGAACTTTGTAAGATTGTCAAAATCGGCTAGCAAACTGGAGTTATCTTAGAGAAGAAAAGGCAATACATGTCTCAAGGCCACATCCTCCATATCGGACTATATCGCAAGAAGATTCTAGGCTTAGAGTGCTAATATCCTAGATTGAGGCACCGCTCAACTTCCATAGTGTCCTCGCATGGTTTTGAGTTTGTATTGTTCCTATGGATTAGTAATCACCCATAACAACAATTGTCACCTTAATGTCACATTGGAACACACTGCTTCGTAAAACGGTTGCCAAATCCGCATACACGAGCTCCGCTTGAGCTAAATTTTATAGCGATCGATATCTACATATTATATTGGTTCCGAATTCACTGGCTTCGCCAGTTTTGAACTTTGTAAGATTGTCAAAATCGGCTAGCGAACTGGAGTTATCTTAGAGAAGAAAAAGCAATACATGTCTCAAGCGCCACATCCTCCATATCGCGGACTATATCGCAAGAAGATTCTAGGCTTAGAGTGCTAATATCCTAGATTGAGGCACCGGCTCAACTTCCATAGTGTCCTGCATGGTTTTGAGTTTGTATTGTTCCTATGGATTAGTAATCACCCATAACAACAATTGTCACCTTAATGTCACATTGAACACACTGCTTCGTAAAACGGTTGCCAAATCCGCATACGAGCTCCGCTTGAGCTAAATTTTATAGCGATCGATATCTACATAAAATATTGCATCCGAATTTCATCGCTTCGCCAGTTTTGAACTTTGTAAGATTGTCAAAATCGCTAGCAAACTAGAGTTATCTTAGAGAAGAAAAGGCAATACATGTCTCAAGCGCCACATCCTCCATATCGGACTATATCGCAAGAAGATTCTAGGCTTAGAGTGCTAATATCCTAGATTGAGGCACCGGCTCAACTTCCATAGTGTCCTGGCATGGTTTTGAGTTTGTATTGTTCCTATGGATTAGTAATCACCCATAACAACAATTGTCACCTTAATGTCACATTGGAACACACTGCTTCGTAAAACGGTTGCCAAATCCGCATACGAGCTCGCTTGAGCTAAATTTTATAGCGATCGATCTACATAAAATATTGCATCCGAATTTCATGGCTTCGCTTTTGAACTTTGTAAGATTGTCAAAATCGGCTAGCAAACTGGAGTTATCTTAGAGAAGAAAAGGCAATACATGTCTCAAGCGCCACATCCTCCATATCGCGGACTATATCGCAAGAAGATTCTAGGCTTAGAGTGCTAATATCCTAGATTGAGGCACCGGCTCAACTTCCATAGTGTCCTGGCATGGTTTTGAGTTTGTATTGTTCCTATGGATTAGTAATCACCCATAACAACAATTGTCACCTTAATGTCACATTGAACACACTGCTTCGGTAAAACGGTTGCCAACCAAGATACGAGCTCCGCTTGAGCTAAATTTTATAGCGATCGATATCTACATAAAATATTGCATCCGAATTTCACTAGCTTCGCCAGTTTTGAACTTTGTAAGATTGTCAAAATCGCTAGCAAACTGGAGTTATCTTAGAGAAGAAAAGGCAATACATGTCTCTCAAGCGCCACATCCTCCATATCGCGGACTATATCGCAAGAAGATTCTAGGCTTAGAGTGCTAATATCCTAGATTGAGGCACCGGCTCAACTTCCATAGTGTCCTGGCATGGTTTTGAGTTTGCATTGTTCCTATGGATTAGTAATCACCCATAACAACAATTGTCACCTTAATGTCACATTGGAACACACTGCTTCGTAAAACGGTTGCCAAATCCATACACGAGCTCCGCTTGAGCTAAATTTTATAGCGATCGATATCTACATAAAATATTGCATCCGAATTTCATCGGCTTTGCCAGTTTTGAACTTTGTAAGATTGTCAAAATCGCTAGCAAACTGGAGTTATCTTAGAGAAGAAAAGGCAATACATGTCTCAAGCGCCACATCCTCCATATCGCGGACTATATCGCAAGAAGATTCTAGCCTTAGACTGCTAATATCCTAGATTGAGGCACCGGCTCAACTTCCATAGTGTCCTCGCATGGTTTTGAGTTTGTATTGTTCCTATGGATTAGTAATCACCCATAACAACAATTGTCACCTTAATGTCACATTGAACACACACTGCTTCGTAAAACGGTTGCCAAATCCGCATACGAGCTCGCTTGAGCTAAATTTTATAGCGATCGATATCTACATAAAATATTGCATCCGAATTTCATCGGCTTCGCCAGTTTTGAACTTCGTAAGATTGTCAAAATCGGCTAGCAAACTGGAGTTATCTTAGAGAAGAAAAGGCAATACATGTCTCTGAAGCGTCACATCCTCCATATCGCGGACTATATCGCAAGAAGATTCTAGGCTTACAGTGCTAATATCCTAGATTGAGGCACCGGGCTCAACTTCCATAGTGTCCTGGCATGGTTTTGAGTTTGTATTGTTCCTATGGATTAGTAATCACCCATAACAACAATTGTCACCTTAATGTCACATTGGAACACACTGTTTCGGTAAAACGGTTGCCAAATCCGCATACGAGCTCCGTTTGAGCTAAATTTTATGGCGATCGATATCTACATAAAATATTGCATCCGAATTTCACTGGCTTCGCCAGTTTTGAACTGTATAAGATTGTCAAAATCGGCTAGCAAACTGGAGTTATCTTAGAGAAGAAAAGACAATACATGTCTCTGAAGCGTCACATCCTCCATATCGCGGACTATAGCGCAAGACGATTCTAGGCTTTGAGTGCTAATATCCTAGATTGAGGCACCGGGCTCAACTTCCATAGTGTCCTGGCATGGTTTTGAGTTTGTATTGTTCCTATGGATTAGTAATCACCCATAACAACAATTGTCACCTTAATGTCACATTGGAACACACTGTTTTCGTAAAACGGTTGCCAAATCCACATACGAGCTCCGTTTGAGCTAAATTTTATAGCGATCGATATCTACATAAAATATTGCATCCGAATTTCACTGGCTTCGCCAGTTTTGAACTTTGTAAGATTGTCAAAATCGGCTAGCAAACTGGAGTTATCTTAGAGAAGAAAAGGCAATACATGTCTCTGAAGCGTCACATCCTCCATATCGCGGACTATATCGCAAGAAGATTCTAGGCTTAGAGTGCTAATATCCTAGATTGAGGCACCGGGCTCAACTTCCATAGTGTCCTGGCATGGTTTTGAGTTTGTATTGTTCCTATGGATTAGTAATCACCCATAACAACAATTGTCACCTTAATGTCACATTGGAACACACTGCTTCGTAAAACGGTTGCCAAATCCATACGAGCTCCGTTTGAGCTAAATTTTATAGCGATCGATATCTACATAAAATATTGCATCCGAATTTCACTGGCTTCGCCAGTTTTGAACTTTGTAAGATTGTCAAAATCGGCTAGCAAACTGGAGTTATCTTAGAGAAGAAAAGGCAATACATGTCTCTGAAGCGTCACATCCTCCATATCGCGGACTATATCGCAAGAAGATTCTAGGCTTAGAGTTCTATTATCCTGGATGGAGGCACCGGGCTCAACTTCCATAGTGTCCTGGCATGGTTTTGAGTTTGTATAGTTCCTATGGATTAGTAATCACCCATAACAACAATTGTCACCTTAATGTCACATTGGAACACACTGTTTCGGTAAAACGGTTGCCAAATCCGCATACGAGCTCCGTTTGAGCTAAATTTTATAGCGATCGATATCTACATAAAATATTGCATCCGAATTTCACTGGCTTCGCCAGTTTTGAACTTTGTAAGATTGTCAAAATCGGCTAGCAAACTGGAGTTATCTTAGAGAAGAAAAGGCAATACATGTCTCTGAAGCGTCACATCCTCCATATCGCGGACTATATCGCAAGAAGATTCTAGGCTTAGAGTGCTAATATCCTAGATTGAGGCACCGGGCTCAACTTCCATAGTGTCCTGGCATGGTTTTGAGTTTGTATTGTTCCTATGGATTAGTAATCACCCATAACAACAATTGTCACCTTAATGTCACATTGGAACACACTGTTTCGGTAAAACGGTTGCCAAATCCGCATACGAGCTCCGTTTGAGCTAAATTTTATAGCGATCGATATCTACATAAAATATTGCATCCGAATTTCACTGGCTTCGCCAGTTTTGAACTTTGTAAGATTGTCAAAATCGTTAGCAAACTGGAGTTATCTTAGAGAAGAAAAGGCAATACATGTCTCTGAAGCGTCACATCCTCCATATCGCGGACTATATAGCAAGAAGATTCTAGGCTTAGAGTGCTAATATCCTAGATTGAGGCACTGAGCTCAACTTCCATAGTGTCCTGGCATGGTTTTGAGTTTGTATTGTTCCTATGGATTAGTAATCACCCATAACAACAATTGTCACCTTAATGTCACATTGGAACACACTGCTTCGTAAAACGGTTGCCAAATCCGCATATGAGCTCGCTTGAGCTAAATTTTATAGCGATCGATATCTACATAAAATATTGCATCCGATTTCACCGCTTCGCCAGTTTTGAACTTTGTAAGATTGTCAAAATCGCTAGCAAACTGGAGTTATCTTAGAGAAGAAAAGGCAATACATGTCTCTGAAGCGTCACATCCTCCATATCGCGGACTATATCGCAAGAAGATTCTAGGCTTACAGTGCTAATATCCTAGATTGAGGCACCGAGCTCAACTTCCATAGTGTCCTGGCATGGTTTTGAGTTTGTATTGTTCCTATGGATTAGTAATCACCCATAACAACAATTGTCACCTTAATGTCACATTGGAACACACTGCTTCGTAAAACGGTTGCCAAATCCATACTGAGCTCCGCTTGAGCTAAATTTTATAGCGATCGATATCTACATAAAATATTGCATCCGATTTCACTGGCTTCACAGTTTTGAACTTTGTAAGATTGTCAAAATCGCTAGCAAACTGGAGTTATCTTAGAGAAGAAAAGGCAATACATGTCTTTGAAGCGTCACATCCTCCATATCGCGGACTATATCGCAAGAAGATTCTAGGCTTAGAGTGCTAATATCCTAGATTGAGGCACCGGGCTCAACTTCCATAGTGTCCTGGCATGGTTTTGAGTTTGTATTGTTCCTATGGATTAGTAATCACCCATAACAACAATTGTCACCTTAATGTCACATTGGAACACACTATTTCGGTAAAACGGTTGCCAAATCCGCATACGAGCTCCGTTTGAGCTAAATTTTATGGCGATCGATATCTCCATAAAATATTGCGTCCGAATTTCACTGGCTTCGCCAGTTTCGAACTTTGTAAGATTGTCAAAAATCGGCTAGCAAACTGGAGTTGTCTTAGAGAAGAAAAGGCAATACATGTCTCTGAAGCGTCACATCCTCCATATCGCGGACTATATCACAAGAAGATTCTAGGCTTAGAGTGCTAATATCCTAGATTGAGGCACCGGGCTCAACTTCCATAGTGTCCTGGCATGGTTTTGAGTTTGTATTGTTCCTATGGATTAGTAATCACCCATAACAACAATTGTCACCTTAATGTCACATTGGAACACACTGTTTGGGTAAAACGGTTGCCAAATCCGCATACGAGCTCCGTTTGAGCTAAATTTGGTAGCGATCGATATCTACATAAAATATTGCATCCGAATGTCACTGGCTTCGCCTGTTTTGAACTTTGTAAGATTGTCAAAATCGGCTAGCAAACTGGAGTTATCTTAGAGAAGAAAAGGCAATACATGTCTCTGAAGCGTCACATCCTCCATATCGCGGACTATATCGCAAGAAGATTCTAGGCTTAGAGTTCTAATATCCTAGATTGAGGCACCGGGCTCAACTTCCATAGTGTCCTGGCATGGTTTTGAGTTTGTATTGTTCCTATGGATTAGTAATCACCCATAACAACAATTGTCACCTTAATGTCACATTGGAACACACTGTTTCGTTGAAACGGTTGCCAAATCCGCATACGAGCTCCGTTTGTGCTAAATTTTATAGCGATAGATATCTACATAAAATATTGCATCCGAATTTCACTGGCTTCGCCAGTTTTGAACTTTGTAAGATTGTCAAAATCGGATAGCAAACTGGAGTTATCTTAGAGAAGAAAAGGCAATACATGTCTCTGAAGCGTCACATCCTCCATATCGCGGACTATATCGCAAGAAGATTCTAGGCTTAGAGTGCTAATATCCTAGATTAAGGCACCGGGCTCAACTTCCATAGTGTCCTGGCATGGTTTTGAGTTTGTATTGTTCCTATGGATTAGTAATCACCCATAACAACAATTGTCACCTTAATGTCACATTGGAACACACTGTTTCGGTAAAACGGTTGCCAAATCCGCATACGAGCTCCGCTTGAGCTAAATTTTATGGCGATCGATATCTACATAAAATATTGCATCCGAATTTCACTAGCTTTGCCAGTTTTGAACTTTCCAAGATTGTCAAAATCGGCTTGCAAACTGGAGTTATCTTAGAGAAGAAAAGGCAATACATGTCTCAGAAGCGTCACATCCTCCATATCGCGGACTATATCGCAAGAAGATTCTAGGCTTAGAGTGCTAATATCCTAGATTGAGGCACCGGGCTCAACTTCCATAGTGTCCTGGCATGGTTTTGAGTTTGTATTGTTCCTATGGATTAGTAATCACCCATAACAACAATTGTCACCTTAATGTCACATTGGAACACACTGTTTCGGTAAAACGGTTGCCAAATCCGCATACGAGCTCCGTTGGAGATAAATTTTATAGCGATCAATATCTACATAAAATATTGCATCCGAATTTCACTAGCTTCGCCAGTTTTGAACTTTGTAAGATTGTCAAAATCGGCTAGCAAACTGGAGTTATCTTAGAGAAGAAAAGGCAATACATGTCTCTGAAGCGTCACATCCTCCATATCGCGGACTATATCGCAAGAAGATTCTAGGCTTAGAGTGCTAATATCCTAGATTGAGGCACCGGGCTCAACTTCCATAGTGTCCTGGCATGGTTTTGAGTTTGTATTGTTCCTATGGATTAGTAATCACCCATAACAACAATTGTCACCTTAATGTCACATTGGAACACACTGTTTCGGTAAAACGGTTGCCAAATCCGCATACGAGCTCCGTTTGAGCTAAATTTTATAGCGATCGATATCTACATAAAATATTGCATCCGAATTTCACTGGCTTCGCTAGTTTTGAACTTTGTAAGATTGTCAAAATCGGCTAGCAAACTGGAGTTATCTTAGAGAAGAAAAGGCAATACATGTCTCTGAAGCGTCACATCCTCCATATCACGGACTATATCGCAAGAAGATTCTAGGCTTAGAGTGCTAATATCCTAGATTGAGGCACCGGGCTCAACTTCCATAGTGTCCTGGCATGGTTTTGAGTTTGTATTGTTCCTATGGATTAGTAATCACCTATAACAACAATTGTCACCTTAATGTCACATTGGAACACACTGTTTCGCTAAAACGGTTGCCAAATCCGCATACGAGCTCCGTTTGAGCTAAATTTTATGGCGATCGATATCTACATAAAATATTGCATCCGAATTTCACTGGCTTCACCAGTTTTGAACTTTGTAAGATTGTCAAAATCGGCTAGCAAACTGGAGTTATCTTAGAGAAGAAAAGGCAATACATGTCTCTGAAGCGTCACATCCTCCATATCGCGGACTATATCGCAAGAAGATTCTAGGCTTAGAGTGCTAATATCCTAGATTGAGGCACCGGGCTCAACTTCCATAGTGTCCTGGCATGGTTTTGAGTTTGTATTGTTCCTATGGATTAGTAATCACCCATAACAACAATTGTCACCTTAATGTCACATTGGAACACACTATTTCGGTAAAACGGTTGCCAAATCCGCATACGAGCTCCGTTTGAGCTAAATTTTATAGCGATCGATATCTACATAAAATATTGCATCCGAATTTCACTGGCTTCGCCAGTTTTGAACTTTGTAAGATTGTCAAAATCGGCTAGCAAACTGGAGTTATCTTAGAGAACAAAAGGCAATACATGTCTCAAGCGTCACATCCTCCATATCGCGGACTATATCGCAAGAAGATTCTAGGCTTAGAGTGCTAATATCCTAGATTGAGGCACCAGGCTCAACTTCCATAGTGTCCTGGCATGGTTTTGAGTTTGTATTGTTCCTATGGATTAGTAATCACCCATAACAACAATTGTCACCTTAATGTCACATTGGAACACACTGTTTCGGTAAAACGGTTTCCAAATCCGCATACGAGCTCCGTTTGAGCTAAATTTTATAGCGATCAATATCTAAATAAAATATTGCATCCGTATTTCACTAGCTTCGCCAGTTTTGAACTTTGTAAGATTGTCAAAATCGGCCAGCAAACTGGAGTTAACTTATAGAAGAAAAGGCAATACATGTCTCTCAAGCGTCACATCCTCCATATCGCGGACTATATCGCAAGAAGATTCTAGGCTTAGAGTGCTAATATCCTAGATTGAGGCACCGGGCTCAACTTCCATAGTGTCCTGGCATGGTTTTGAGTTTGTATTGTTCCTATGGATTAGTAATCACCCATAACAACAATTGTCACCTTAATGTCACATTGGAACACACTGTTTCGGTAAAACGGTTGCCAAATCCGCATACGAGCTCCGTTTGAGCTAAATTTTATAGCGATCGATATCTACATAAAATATTGCATCCAATTTCACCGCTTCGCTAGTTTTGAACTTTGTAAGATTGTCAAAATCGGCAAGCAAACTGGAGTTATATTAGAGAAGAAAAGGCAATACATGTCTGAAGCGTCACATCCTCCATATCGCGGACTATATCGCAAGAAGATTCTAGGCTTAGAGTGCTAATATCCTAGATTGAGGCACCGAGCTCAACTTCCATAGTGTCCTGGCATGGTTTTGAGTTTGTATTGTTCCTATGGATTAGTAATCACCCATAACAACAATTGTCACCTTAATGTCACATTGGAACACACTGTTTCGGTAAAACGGTTGCCAAATCCGCGATACGAGCTCGTTTGAGCTAAATTTTATAGCGATCGATATCTACATAAAATATTGCATCCGAATTTCACTGGCTTCGCCAGTTTTGAACTTTGTAAGATTGTCAAAATCGGCTAGCAAACTGGAGTTATCTTAGAGAAGAAAAGGCAATACATGTCTCTGAAGCGTCACATCCTCCATATCGCGGACTATATCGCAAGAAGATTCTAGGCTTAGAGTGCTAATATCCTAGATTGAGGCACCGTGCTCAACTTCCATAGTGTCCTGGCATGGTTTTGAGTTTGTATTGTTCCTATGGATTAGTAATCACCCATAACAACAATTGTCACCTTAATGTCACATTGGAACACACTGCTTCGTAAAACGGTTGCCAAATCCATCTGAGCTCCGTTTGAGCTAAATTTTATAGCGATTGATATCTACATAAAATATTGCATCCGTATTTCACTAGCTTCGCCAGTTTTGAACTTTGTAAGATTGTCAAAATCGGCTAGCAAACTGGAGTTATCTTAGAGAAGAAAAGGCAATACATGTCTCTGAAGCGTCACATCCTCCATATCGCGGACTATATCGCAAGAAGATTCTAGGCTTAGAGTGCTAATATCCTAGATTGAGGCACCGGGCTCAACTTCCATAGTGTCCTGGCATGGTTTTGAGTTTGTATAGTTCCTATGGATTAGTAATCACCCATAACAACAATTGTCACCTTAATGTCTCATTGGAACACCTTTGTTCGGTAAAACGGTTGCCAAATCCGCATACGAGCTCCGTTTGTGCTAAATTTTATAGCGATCGATATCTACATAAAATATTGCATCCGAATTTCACTGGCTTCGCCTGTTTTGAACTTTGTAAGATTGTCAAAGTCGGCTAGTAAACTGGAGTTATCTTAGAGAAGAAAAGGCAATACATGTCTCTGAAGCATCACATCCTCCATATCGCGGACTATATCGCATGTAGATTCTAGGCTTAGAGTGCTAATATCCTAGATTGAGGCACCGGGCTCAACTTCCATAGTGTCCTGGCATGGTTTTGAGTTTGTATTGTTCCTATGGATTAGTAATCACCCATAACAACAATTGTCACCTTAATGTCACATTGGAACACACTGTTTTGGTAAAACGGTTGCCAAATCCGCATACGAGCTCCGTTTGAGCTAAATTTTATGGCGATCGATATCTACATAAAATATTGCATCCGAATTTCACTGGCTTCGCCAGTTTTGAACTTTGTAAGATTGTCAAAATCGGCTAGCAAACTGGAGTTATCTTAGAGAAGAAAAGGCAATACATGTCTCTGAAGCGTCACATCCTCCATATCGCGGACTATATCGCAAGAAGATTCTAGGCTTAGAGTGCTAATATCCTAGATTGAGGCACCGGGCTCAACTTCCATAGTGTCCTGGCATGGTTTTGAGTTTGTATTGTTCCTATGGATTAGTAATCACCCATAACAACAATTGTCACCTTAATGTCACATTGGAACACACTGTTTCGGTAAAACGGTTGCCAAATCCGCATACGAGCTCCGTTTGAGCTAAATTTTATAGCGATCGATATCTACATAAAATATTGCATCCGAATTTCACTGGCTTCACCAGTTTTGAACTTTGTAAGATTGTCAAAATCGGCTAGCAAACTAGAGTTATCTTAGAGAAGAAAAGGCAATACATGTCTCTGAAGCGTCACATCCTCCATATCGCGGACTATATCGCAAGAAGATTCAAGGCTTAGAGTGCTAATATCCTAGATTGAGGCACCGGGCTCAACTTCCATAGTGTCCTGGCATGGTTTTGAGTTTGTATTGTTCCTATGGATTAGTAATCACCCATAACAACAATTGTCACCTTAATGTCACATTGGAACACACTGTTTCGGTAAAACGGTTGCCAAATCCGCATATGAGCTCCGTTTGAGCTAAATTTTATAGCGATCGATATCTACATAAAATATTGCATCCGATTTCACTCACCAATTTTAAACTTTGTAAGATTTTCAAAATCGGCTAGCAAACTGGAGTTATCTTAGAGAAGAAAAGGCAATACATGTCTCTGAAGCGTGACATCCTCCATATCGTGGACTATATCGCAAGAAGATTCTAGGCTTAGAGTGCTAATATCCTAGATTGAGGCACCGGTCTCAACTTCCATAGTGTCCTGGCATGGTTTTGAGTTTGTATTGTTCCTATGGATTAGTAATCACCCTTAACAACAATTGTCACCTTAATGTCACATTGGAACACACTGTTGCGGTAAAACGGTTTCCAAATCCGCATACGAGCTCCGTTTGAGCTAAATTTTATAGCGATCAATATCTACATAAAATATTGCATCCGTATTTCACTGGCTTCACAGTTTTGAACTTTGTAAGATTGTCAAAATCGGCTAGCAAACTGGAGTTATCTTAGAGAAGAAAAGGCAATACATGTCTCTGAAGCGTCACATCCTCCATATCGCGGACTATATCGCAAGAAGATTCTAGGCTTAGAGTGCTAATATCCTAGATTGAGGCACCGGCCTCAACTTCCATAGTGTCCTGGCATGGTTTTGAGTTTGTATTGTTCCTATGGATTAGTAATCACCCATAACAACAATTGTCACCTTAATGTCACATTGGAACACACTGCTTCGTAAAACGGTTGCCAAATCCGATACGAGCTCCGTGTGAGCTAAATTTTATCACGATCAATATCTACATTAAATATTGCATACGAATTTCACTGGCTTCGCCAGTTTTGAACTTTGTAAGATTGTCAAAATCGCTAGCAAACTGGAGTTATCTTAGAGAAGAAAAGGCAATACATGTCTCTGAAGCGTCACATCCTCCATATCGCGGACTATATCGCAAGAAGATTCTAGGCTTAGAGTGCTAATATCCTAGATTGAGGCACCGGGCTCAACTTCCATAGTGTCCTGGCATGGTTTTGAGTTTGTATTGTTCCTATGGATTAGTAATCACCCATAACAACAATTGTCACCTTAATGTCACATTGGAACACACTGTTTCGGTAAAACGGTTGCCAAATCCGCATACGAGCTCCGTTTGAGCTAAATTTTATAGCGATCGATATCTACATAAAATATTGCATCCGAATTTCACTGGCTTCGCCAGTTTTGAACTTTGTAAGATTGTCAAAATCGGCTAGCAAACTGGAGTTATCTTAGAGAAGAAAAGGCAATACATGTCTCTGAAGCGTCACATCCTCCATATCGCGGACTATATCGCAAGAAGATTCTAGGCTTAGAGTGCTAATATCCTAGATTGAGGCACCGGGCTCAACTTCCATAGTGTCCTGGCATGGTTTTGAGTTTGTATTGTTCCTATGGATTAGTAATCACCCATAACAACAATTGTCACCTTAATGTCACATTGGAACACACTGTTTCGGTAAAACGGTTGCCAAATCCGCATACGAGCTCCGTTTGAGCTAAATTTTATAGCGATCGATATCTACATAAAATATTGCATCCGAATTTCACTGGCTTTGCTAGTTTTGAACTTTGTAAGATTGTCAAAATCGGCTAGCAAACTGGAGTTATCTTAGAGAAGAAAAGGCAATACATGTCTCTGAAGCGTCACATCCTCCATATCGCGGACTATATCGCAAGAAGATTCTAGGCTTAGAGTGCTAATATCCTAGATTGAGGCACTTGGCTCAACTTCCATAGTGTCCTGGCATGGTTTTGAGTTTGTATTGTTCCTATGGATTAGTAATCACCCATAACAACAATTGTCACCTTAATGTCACATTGGAACACACTGTTTCGGTAAAACGGTTGCCAAATCCGCATACGAGCTCCGTTTGAGCTAAATTTTATAGCGATCGATATCTACATAAAATATTGCATCCGAATTTCACTGGCTTCACCAGTTTTGAACTTTGTAAGATTGTCAAAATCGGCTAGCAAACTGGAGTTATCTTAGAGAAGAAAAGGCAATACATGTCTCTGAAGCGTCACATCCTCCATATCGCGGACTATATCGCAAGAAGATTCTAGGCTTAGAGTGCTAATATCCTAGATTGAGGCACCGGGCTCAACTTCCATAGTGTCCTGGCATGGTTTTGAGTTTGTATTGTTCCTATGGATTAGTAATCACCCATAACAACAATTGTCACCTTAATGTCACATTGGAACACACTGCTTCGTAAAACGGTTGCCAAATCCGCATCTGAGCTCCGCTTGAGATAAATTTTATAGCGATCAATATCTACATAAAATATTGCATCCGAATTTCACTAGCTTCACCAGTTTTGAACTTTGTAAGATTGTCAAAATCGGCTAGCAAACTGGAGTTATCTTAGAGAAGAAAAGGCAATACATGTCTCTGAAGCGTCACATCCTCCATATCGCGGACTATATCGCAAGAAGATTCTAGGCTTAGAGTGCTAATATCCTAGATTGAGGCACCGGGCTCAACTTCCATAGTGTCCTGGCATGGTTTTGAGTTTGTATTGTTCCTATGGATTAGTAATCACCCATAACAACAATTGTCACCTTAATGTCACATTGGAACACACTGTTTCGGTAAAACGGTTGCCAAATCCGCATACGAGCTCCGTTTGAGCTAAATTTTATAGCGATCGATATCTACATAAAATATTGCATCCGAATTTCACTAGCTTCGCCAGTTTTGAACTTTGTAAGATTGTCAAAATCGGCTAGCAAACTGGAGTTATCTTAGAGAAGAAAAGGCAATACATGTCTCTGAAGCGTCACATCCTCCATATCGCGGACTATATCGCAAGAAGATTCTAGGCTTAGAGTGCTAATATCCTAGATTGAGGCACCGGGCTCAACTTCCATAGTGTCCTGGCATGGTTTTGAGTTTGTATTGTTCCTATGGATTAGTAATCACCCATAACAACAATTGTCACCTTAATGTCACATTGGAACACACTGTTTTGGTAAAACGGTTGCCAAATCCGCATACGAGCTCCGTTTGAGCTAAATTTTATGGCGATCGATATCTACATAAAATATTGCATCCGAATTTCACTGGCTTCACCAGTTTTGAACTTTGTAAGATTGTCAAAATCGGCTAGCAAACTGGAGTTATCTTACTGAAGAAAAGGCAATACATGTCTCTGAAGCGTCACATCCTCCATATCGCGGACTATATCGCAAGAAGATTCTAGGCTTAGAGTGCTAATATCCTAGATTGAGGCACCAGGCTCAACTTCCATAGTGTCCTGGCATGGTTTTGAGTTTGTATTGTTCCTATGGATTAGTAATCACCCATAACAACAATTGTCACCTTAATGTCACATTGGAACACACTGTTTCGGTAAAAGGTTGCCAAATCCGCATACGAGCTCCATTTGAGCTAAAGTTTATAGCGATCGATTTCTACATAAAATATTGCATCCGAATTTCACTGGCTTCGCCAGTTTTGAACTTTGTAAGATTGTCAAAATCGGCTAGCAAACTGGAGTTATCTTAGAGAAGAAAAGGCAATACATGTCTCTGAAGCGTCACATCCTCCATATCGCGGACTATATCGCAAGAAGATTCTAGGCTTAGAGTGCTAATATCCTAGATTGAGGCACCGGGCTCAACTTCCATAGTGTCCTGGCATGGTTTTGAGTTTGTATTGTTCCTATGGATTAGTAATCACCCATAACAACAATTGTCACCTTAATGTCACATTGGAACACACTATTTCGGTAAAACGGTTGCCAAATCCGCATACGAGCTCCGTTTGAGCTAAATTTTATAGCGATCGATATCTACATAAAATATTGCATCCGAATTTCACTGGCTTCGCCAGTTTTGAACTTTGTAAGATTGTCAAAATCGGCTAGCAAACTGGAGTTATCTTAGAGAAGAAAAGGCAATACATGTCTCTGAAGTGTCACATCCTCCATATCACGGACTATATCGCAAGAAGATTCTAGGCTTAGAGTCCTAATATCCTAGATTGAGGCACTAGGCTCAACTTCCATAGTGTCGTGGCATGGTTTTGAGTTTGTATTGTTCCTATGGATTAGTAATCACCCATAACAACAATTGTCACCTTAATGTCACATTGGAACACACTGTTTCGGTAAAACGGTTGCCAAATCCGCATACGAGCTCCGTTTGAGCTAAATTTTATAGCGATCGATATCTACATAAAATATTGCATACGAATTTCACTGGCTTCGCCAGTTTTGAACTTTGTAAGATTGTCAAAATCGCTAGCAAACTGGAGTTATCTTAGAGAAGAAAAGGCAATACATGTCTCTGAAGCGTCACATCCTCCATATCGCGGACTATATCGCAAGAAGATTCTAGGCTTAGAGTGCTAATATCCTAGATTGAGGCACCGGGCTCAACTTCCATAGTGTCCTGGCATGGTTTTGAGTTTGTATTGTTCCTATGGATTAGTAATCACCCATAACAACAATTGTCACCTTAATGTCACATTGGAAAACACTGTTTCGGTAAAACGGTTTCCAAATCCGCATACGAGCTCCGTTCGAGCTAAATTTTATGGCGATCGATATCTACATAAAATATTGCATCCGAATTTCACTGTCTTCACAAGTTTTGAACTTTGTAAGATTGTCAAAATCGGCTAGCAAACTGGAGTTATCTTAGAGAAGAAAAGGCAATACATGTCTCTGAAGCGTCACATCCTCCATATCGCGGACTATATCGCAAGAAGATTCTAGGCTTAGAGTGCTAATATCCTAGATTGAGGCACCGGGCTCAACTTCCATAGTGTTCTGGCATGGTTTTGAGTTTGTATTGTTCCTATGGATTAGTAATCACCCATAACAACAATTGTCACCTTAATGTCACATTGGAACACACTGTTTCGGTAAAACGGTTGCCAAATCCGCATATGAGCTCCATTTGAGCTAAATTTTATAGCGATCGATAACTACATAAAATATTGCATCCGAATTTCACTGGCTTCGCCAGTTTTGATCTTTTTAAGATTGTCAAAATCGGCTAGCAAACTGGAGTTATCTTAGAGAAGAAAAGGCAATACATGTCTCTGAAGCGTCACATCCTCCATATCGTGGACTATATCGCAAGAAGATTCTAGGCTTAGAGTGCTAATATCCTAGATTGAGGCACCGGGCTCAACTTCCATAGTGTCCTGGCATGGTTTTGAGTTTGTATTGTTCCTATGGATTAGTAATCACCCATAACAACAATTGTCACCTTAATGTCACATTGGAACACACTGTTTCGGTAAAACGGTTGCCAAATCCGCATACGAGCTCCGTTTGAGCTAAATTTTATAGCGATCGATATCTACATAAAATATTGCATCCGAATTTCACTAGCTTCGCCAGTTTTGAACTTTGTAAGATTGTCAAAATCGGCTAGCAAACTAGAGTTATCTTAGAGAAGAAAAGGCAATACATGTCTCTGAAGCGTCACATCCTCCATATCGCGGACTATATCGCAAGAAGATTCTAGGCTTAGAGTGCTAATATCCTAGATTGAGGCACCGGGCTCAACTTCCATAGTGTCCTGGCATGGTTTTGAGTTTGTATTGTTCCTATGGATTAGTAATCACCCATAACAACAATTGTCACCTTAATGTCACATTGGAACACACTGTTTCGGTAAAACGGTTGCCAAATCCGCATACGAGCTCCGTTTGAGCTAAATTTTATAGCGATCGATATCTACATAAAATATTGCATCCGAATTTCACTGGCTTCGCCAGTTTTGAACTTTGTAAGATTGTCAAAATCGGCTAGCAAACTGGAGTTATCTTAGAGAAGAAAAGGCAATACATGTCTCTGAAGCGTCACATCCTCCATATCGTGGACTATATCGCAAGAAGATTCTAGGCTTAGAGTGCTAATATCCTAGATTGAGGCACCGGGCTCAACTTCCATAGTGTCCTGGCATGGTTTTGAGTTTGTATTGTTCCTATGGATTAGTAATCACCCATAACAACAATTGTCACCTTAATGTCACATTGGAACACACTGTTTCGGTAAAACGGTTTCCAAATCCGCATACGAGCTCCGTTTGAGCTAAATTTTATAGCGATCGATATCTACATAAAATATTGCATCCGTATTTCACTGGCTTCGCCAGTTTTGAACTTTGTAAGATTGTCAAAATCAGCTAGCAAACTGGAGTTATCTTAGAGAAGAAAAGGCAATACATGTCTCTGAAGCGTCACATCCTCCATATCACGGACTATATCGCAAGAAGATTCTAGGCTTAGAGTGCTAATATCCTAGATTGAGGCACCGGGCTCAACTTCCATAGTGTCCTGGCATGGTTTTGAGTTTGTATTGTTCCTATGGATTAGTAATCACCCATAACAACAATTGTCACCTTAATGTCACATTGGAACACACTGTTTCGGTAAAACGGTTGCCAAATCCGCATACGAGCTCCGTTTGAGCTAAATTTTATAGCGATCAATATCTACATAAAATATTGCATCCGAATTTCAGTGGCTTCGCCAGTTTTGAACTTTGTAAGATTGTCAAAATCGTCTAGCAAACTGGAGTTATCTTAGAGAAGAAAAGGCAATACATGTCTCTGAAGCGTCACATCCTCCATATCGCGGACTATATCGCAAGAAGATTCAAGGCTTAGAGTGCTAATATCCTAGATTGAGGCACCGGGCTCAACTTCCATAGTGTCCTGGCATGGTTTTGAGTTTGTATTGTTCCTATGGATTAGTAATCACCCATAACAACAATTGTCACCTTAATGTCACATTGGAACACACTGTTTCGGTAAAACGGTTTCCAAATCCGCATACGAGCTCCGTTTGAGCTAAATTTTATAGCGATCAATATCTAAATAAAATATTGCATCCGTATTTCACTAGCTTCGCCAGTTTTGAACTTTGTAAGATTGTCAAAATCGGCCAGCAAACTGGAGTTAACTTATAGAAGAAAAGGCAATACATGTCTCTCAAGCGTCACATCCTCCATATCGCGGACTATATCGCAAGAAGATTCTAGGCTTAGAGTGCTAATATCCTAGATTGAGGCACCGGGCTCAACTTCCATAGTGTCCTGGCATGGTTTTGAGTTTGTATTGTTCCTATGGATTAGTAATCACCCATAACAACAATTGTCACCTTAATGTCACATTGGAACACACTGTTTCGGTAAAACGGTTGCCAAATCCGCATATGAGCTCCGTTTGAGCTAAATTTTATAGCGATCGATAACTACATAAAATATTGCATCCGAATTTCACTGGCTTCGCCAGTTTTGATCTTTTTAAGATTGTCAAAATCGGCTAGCAAACTGGAGTTATCTTATAGAAGAAAAGGCAATACATGTCTCTGAAGCGTCACATCCTCCATATCGCGGACTATATCGCAAGAAGATTCTAGGCTTAGAGTGCTAATATCCTAGATTGAGGCACCGGGCTCAACTTCCATAGTGTCCTGGCATGGTTTTGAGTTTGTATTGTTCCTATGGATTAGTAATCACCCATCACAACAATTGTCACCTTAATGTCACATTGGAACACACTATTTCGGTAAAACGGTTGCCAAATCCGCATACGAGCTCCGTTTGAGCTAAATTTTATAGCGATCGATATCTACATAAAATATTGCATCCGAATTTCACTGGCTTCGCCAGTTTTGAACTTTGTAAGATTGTCAAAATCGGCTAGCAAACTGGAGTTATCTTAGAGAAGAAAAGGCAATACATGTCTCTGAAGCGTCACATCCTCCATATCACGGACTATATCGCAAGAAGATTCTAGGCTTAGAGTGCTAATATCCTAGATTGAGGCACCGGGCTCAACTTCCATAGTGTCCTGGCATGGTTTTGAGTTTGTATTGTTCCTATGGATTAGTAATCACCCATCACAACAATTGTCACCTTAATGTCACATTGGAACACACTGTTTCGGTAAAACGGTTGCCAAATCCGCATACGAGCTCCGTTTGAGCTAAATTTTATAGCGATCGATATCTACATAAAATATTGCATCCGAATTTCACTGGTTTCGCCAGTTTTGAACTTTGTAAGATTGTCAAAATCGGCTAGCAAACTAGAGTTATCTTAGAGAAGAAAAGGCAATACATGTCTCTGAAGCGTCACATCCTCCATATCGCGGACTATATCGCAAGAAGATTCTAGGCTTAGAGTGCTAATATCCTAGATTGAGGCACCGGGCTCAACTTCCATAGTGTCCTGGCATGGTTTTGAGTTTGTATTGTTCCTATGGATTAGTAATCACCCATCACAACAATTGTCACCTTAATGTCACATTAGAACACACTGTTTTGGTAAAACGGTTGCCAAATCCGCATACGAGCTCCGTTTGAGCTAAATTTTATAGCGATCGATATCTACATAAAATATTGCATCCGAATTTCACTGGTTTTGCCAGTTTTGAACTTTGTAAGATTGTCAAAATCGGCTAGCAAACTAGAGTTATCTTAGAGAAGAAAAGGCAATACATGTCTCTGAAGCGTCACATCCTCCATATCGCGGACTATATCGCAAGAAGATTCTAGGCTTAGAGTGCTAATATCCTAGATTGAGGCAACGGGCTCAACTTCCATAGTGTCCTGGCATGGTTTTGAGTTTGTATTGTTCCTATGGATTAGTAATCACCCATCACAACAATTGTCACCTTAATGTCACATTAGAACACACCGTTTCGGTAAAACGGTTGCCAAATCCGCATACGAGCTCCGTTTGAGCTAAATTTTATAGCGATCGATATCTACATAAAATATTGCATCCGAATTTCACTGGCTTCACAAGTTTTGAACTTTGTAAGATTGTCAAAATCGGCTAGCAAACTGGAGTTATCTTAGAGAAGAAAAGGCAATACATGTCTCTAAAGCGTCACATCCTCCATATCGCGGACTATATCGCAAGAAGATTCTAGGCTTAGAGTGCTAATATCCTAGATTGAGGCACCGGGCTCAACTTCCATAGTGTCCTGGCATGGTTTTGAGTTTGTATTGTTCCTATGGATTAGTAATCACCCATAACAACAATTGTCACCTTAATGTCACATTGGAACACACTATCTCGGTAAAACGGTTGCCAAATCCGCATACGAGCTCCATTTGAGCTAAATTTTATAGCGATCGATATCTACATAAAATATTGCATCCGAATTTCACTGGCTTCGCCAGTTTTGAACTTTGTAAGACTGTCAAAATCGGCTAGCAAACTAGAGTTATCTTAGAGAAGAAAAGGCAATACATGTCTCTGAAGCGTCACATCCTCCATATCACGGACTATATCGCATGAAGATTCTAGGCTTAGAGTGCTAATATCCTAGATTGAGGCACCAGGCTCAACTTCCATATTGTCCTGGCATGGTTTTGAGTTTGTATTGTTCCTATGGATTAGTAATCACCCATAACAACAATTGTCACCTTAATGTCACATTGGAACACACTGTTTCGGTAAAACGGTTGCCAAATCTGCATATGAGCTCCGTTTGATCTAAATTTTATAGCGATCGATAACTACATAAAATATTGCATCCGAATTTCACTGGCTTCGCCAGTTTTGAACTTTTTAAGATTGTCAAAATCGGCTAGCAAACTGGAGTTATCTTATAGAAGAAAAGGCAATTTATTGATATTGGGCGCGCGAAGTTGATCTTCATCCGAGGAATTTCTTGACTCGGGTATTTATTTTTATCGGGTGCATGATCAGTTTGTTAGGGCAATAGATCTCTTGTATTACTAGAGGGCCAAAGGCCAGAATATATAGTACATGTACAGGTGCAAATATACAGAAAGCCCCTAACATATGGGGAAACTACAATACACATATATACTCTAACATCCCCCCTCAAACTCATGGTGGATCCACAACACTGAGTTTGGAGAGTAAGAAATCATGCTGAGCGCGGGTTTGTGCCTTTGTAAAGAAATCTGCCAACTGCAAGTCTGAAGGCACATAATGGAGCGCAACAACCTGATCCTGCACCTGAGCACGTGTATAAAAAGCATCAACACCAATATGCTTGGTCAGCTCATGCGTGACCGGATCACGTGCAATACTGATAGCACCTGTACTGTCTGACAAAAGTGGAGTGGGTGTCGTAACAGAGACCCCAAAATCTGCAAGTAACCACCGTAACCAAGTCATCTCAGCAGTCACCGAAGCCATAGCCCACAACTCAGCCTCAACACTCGAACGGGAGACCGCTACCTGTTTCTTCGTCTTCCAAGCAACAAGCAAACCACCAAGAAACACACAGTAAGCAGAAAGTGAACGACGATCCGTAGGATCATTTGCCCACGTAGCATCCGAGTAGCACTGGAGCTGGAGAGAGCTAGAACAAGGGAAAAAAAGACGACGAGTAATCGTGCCACGAAGATAACGAAGGACACAGAGGAGATGACCGTAGTGAACAGTGGTAGGAGCTGAGACAAACTGACTCAGAATATGAACGGGATAAGAGATATCGTGACGGTGTGACAAGATAAACAAGACTCCCAACGAGATGGCGATAACGAGTGGGATCAGGAAGAGGATCACCATCCGTCGGACGAAGCTTAACATGAAGCTCCATAGGAGTCTCAACGGTGCGCTCATCCGCAAGAGCAGCCCGAGCAAGAAGATCCTTAATATACTTTTCCTGAGAGATAGAAAACCCATCATAAATGGAGGAAACCTCAATCCCAAGAAAGTAGCGAAGAGGACCAAGATCAGTCATAAGAAACTGATCACGAAGACGAGCCTTGACAAAGGCAATATACTCAGGATCATCACCAGTAATGATCATATCATCAACATAGAGAAGGAGAAGAGTGCATCCTCGAGGTGAAGTGTGAACAAAAAATGCTGGATCATGAGAACTAGGAGACAAACCAGCAGCAGTCACGACAGAGGCAAAGCGCTCAAACCAGGCACGAGGAGCCTGTTTCAGGCCATAAAGGGAACGTCGAAGACGACAAACCATCCCATCGGGAACAGAATACCCAGGAGGAGGCTGCATGTAAACCTCCTCACTCAACTTGCCATTAAGAAAAGCATTCTGAACATCAAGCTGGGACAC
This sequence comes from Avena insularis, assembly GCA_023614405.1. Classification (NCBI taxonomy): domain Eukaryota; kingdom Viridiplantae; phylum Streptophyta; class Magnoliopsida; order Poales; family Poaceae; genus Avena; species Avena insularis. The sequence goes on from CM042694.1 coordinate 106,051,644, forward strand.
AGACCAGCGTCGGACAGAAGCAACAGCAAGAAGAGTACGCACAGTGGTCATATGGGCCACATGAGCAAAGGTCTCATCATAGTCATGACCATGTTCCTGCTGAAAACCACGAGCCACAAGACGCGCTTTATAGCGCTCAAGAGATCCATCAGAGCGGGTCTTAATTTTATAGACCCACTTACACGTGATAGGACGAACACCGGAAGGAGGAGAGACAAGATCCCAGGTGCCAGTGCGCTCAAGCGCAGCGATCTCCTCATCCATGGCAAGCTGCCATTCAGGATGACACGCGGCATCCCGATAAGAAGTCGGCTCGGAGACTACAGAGAGACCATACTGACTAGGGGAGTAACGGTCTGGAGCACGACGCTGACGAACAGGCCGTGAGGAAGGAAGCTCATCCGCAGAAGATGACTCATCAGAAGAGGAGGAAGAAGGAGTCGCGGAGGAAGGATCCGAAGCCGGAGACCAAGGAGAACTAGGGGAACTAGACGGAGGAGAGGAGGTCGCCGAAGAAGAAGGAGGCGCAGCAGAAGTAGGTGGATTAGGTGGAATAGAAGGGACAGCGGAAGGTGTATCAGGAAAAAGGAGAAAAGAGAGATCATTCGTTGGGTAAGTACCAGAGGTGGGGCGAGGATAGAAAGGACGCGTCTCATCGAACGTGACATCACGAGAGATGCACATACGACGACCAACGGGGTCCCAACAGCGATAGCCCTTATGCTCATCACTATAGCCAAGAAAAACACACTCAACAGACTGAGCGGTTAGTTTGGTGCGTTCACGAGGAGGGAGAAGGACATAGCAAACACAACCAAATAAACGAAGGGTCGAGTAGTCTGGACAGGAGCCAGAGAGACGCTCGAGAGGAATGCCACCCTGAAGAGCAGCTGAAGGCTGGATATTAATGAGGTGAGTCGACGTAGCGACAGCCTCAGCCCAATGCTTGCGGAAGAGAGGAAGCAATCATCATAGCGCGGGTAGTCTCAAGAATATGACGATGCTTATGCTCGGCGACACCATTTTGAGCATGGGCGCCGGGACACGAGAACTGAGCAAGGGTGCCCTGCTCAGCAAGGATGCCACGCAGGTGCTGGAAGATATACTCTCCTGCAGAATCAGCACGAAACACACGAATAGGCGTGGAATATTGAGTACGAACCATGGCCACAAAACGCTGATAAATAGCAAGCACCTCGCTATGAGAGTGCATAAAAAATAACCACATGTACCGTGAAAAATCATCAATAAACAAAATATAGTATCGGTGGCCCCCTTTTGAAGCAAAGGGAGCAGGACCCCACACATCTGAATGAACTAAATCAAAAGGTCGTTGAGATACAGACACACTAGTAGGATAGGGAAGCTGAATCTGTTTACCTAACCTACAACCCTGACACAAATGTAACGGCGACACATCTCCTGAGACACGCCCCAGAAGATCACGACGAACTAAGGATGATAAACGGGAGCCACAAAGATGACCCAGCCGATGATGCCACTGCTGAAACGAGCCAGTGACAGAAGCAGCAACCGCAGGAGAAGTGGCAGAAGAAGTGTCAGCGGAAGGAACGCGAAGCCAGTCTAACTCCCAGAGCCCCGAAGACTCAATGCTGCGAGGGCCAGCTCCAACCAGAGCCTGTGTGCGACGGTCCTGAACAGCACAAGAATCAGCATCAAGAATGACACGACAACCAGAATCAGTGAGCTGCCTAGCAGAGAAAAGGTTCATCTTAAGGCTGGGAACATGAGAAACATCAGGAACAGAGAAGGAGGAAGTAGAGAGGGTGCCTCGACTAGAAACAGGAAGAGAGGTACCATCAGCCGTAATAACACGGACAGGAGAAATAAGAGAGCGAAGAGCAGAAAGAATAGAAGACGCAGAAGTCATATGAAAAGAAGCTCCAGAATCCAGATACCACGGGGATGACGTACCTGACTGTGTAGAAGATGATGGTCGCGCGGTGCCAGAAGAACTAGGCACAGAACCAGCAGTACCCGACGAGGAGGAGCCTGCAGCAGCGAGCAGACTACGAAGACCATGAATAATATCCTGATCAGACAGAGCACCAGCATGAGGTCCAGAAGCACCAGTAGGAGGTCCAGAGGCAACAGCAGAAGATCCTGAAGAACCAGACTGGCGACGAGCAAAATACTGCTGACGTAAGCGTGGATCCCTCGTCCAGCAACCAGATATATCGTGGCCAGGCTTGCCATAGTGGGCACAGGGAGGACGAGAACCACGAGGCTGCTGAGAGTGACTCTGACCCTGGGCCGGTGGAGCAGAGAGTAACGGCGGCGCGAGAGACCGCGACGAAGCCGGCGACACGGGGGGACCACGAGCAGCAAGAACAAAAGGAACCTCAAGAAGACCAGCACCACGAAGACGAGTCTCCTCAGCACGAAGCTCAGCCAGTACCTCAGAGAGCGGAACGTGACCACGGGCAAGCAGCTGGGCATGGCGTGGCTCAAACTCCTTGTGGAGCCGTGACAAGAACTCAAAGACGCGCTGAAACTCCAGATCCGCGCGCACAATCAGACAACAGGGACAGGTGTTACACACCGCTGTACGAAGAGAGTCAAGCTGACGCCAAATAGCAGCACTCTGAGTATAGAAATCATCAATAGTAGAATCACCCTGCTTAAGCTCATGCTCCTGACGAACCACAGACAGATAAAGAGCATCTCCAGATGGCTGATAGCGCTGATGAAGAAAAGCCCACTGAGCAGCAGCAGTGGGAAGGCCCATGAACTCAGCAGCATCGAGGCGTAACATCGAAGTGAAAACAGCAAAGACGAGCATCCTCATCAATCCACCGAGTGTAGTCAGCCAGATCCAGCGGTAGGTCGCAGAGCGATAGAATGGTCCTGGACCTGGCGCTCATAATCAGCCCGAGCAGAAGCATCAGCACTCTGGGCTGCATCCTTGACCGCCTGAGTAGCATCGGGGGCAAGGGCAACGGGCGTCGGGGCACAAGGCACTGGAGGCACAACGGGGCGCGGTGGACAGGAGACCTCACCGGAAAGCACACCCCAAAGGCGAAGACCGCGCATATGGACGCGCATGAAGGCAGCGAAATCAGGATAATTCGTGCCATCAAAAATCACCGGGCAGCGAGGAATCGCAACATAGCCCGATGAGGAAGACATTTTTTTTTCAAACCAGATCGAATCGAATCTGGGAGGCTGCGGGGCGGCGGGCCGACTGAGGCGAGGAGGCGGCGGCCGGGGCAGCGGGCGGACCGGGGGCGGATCCGGTCGGCGGCGGCGGCGGTGACGATGTGGCGGATCCGAGGTGGCGGGGGCGGCGGCGGCAGCGGCGGCGCCGCGTGCGTGTGGCGGGCGGCGGCGGAGATGGCGGGCGGCGGCCGGCGGCGAGAGAAGAGAGAGAAAAAAAGGCCTTACGGCTCTGATACCATGTTAGGGCAATAGATCTCTTGTATTACCAGAGGGCCAAAGGCCAGAATATATAGTACATGTACAGGTGCAAATATACAGAAAGCCCCCTAACATATGGGGAAACTACAATACACATATATACTCTAACTCAGTTGACGTGTGTGGCATTTATTCGAATCCGTGGGAGGATCCGAAAAAATAACTCGATGTAGTCGACATCCTTGCAAAAACATAAAGAATTATGAAGTCCTTGCATCTTGTAAAGAATATTGCTTTTCAATTTGTCATAACATTTTCTGGTGCCATCGGACCCGACACTTTTGCAGCGTAACGCGAGACCTTTTCGTTATCCTCACGCCCTTAGTCTCAGTACCTTGTCGACCTGTCAGTTGGGCTGCAACAGGGTCGGAGTTCAAGGATTGGACGCTCAGGCAGAGTCAGCTATTCAGAAAATCGCGTATGAGGTGCTCGAGTGCATGAAGTCGATAACACTTAGGTTACTCGAAGAGGCGCATCCCCCGAGTGTTTCAAGTGCGATTAAAATAAATAATTATTGACTCTTAGTAGGAGAAAGTTAGCTTTTATTGGTAGTTGTTGTAGATGATGTAGATGATGTGGCCGGAGGAGCTAGAGCCGATGAAGACAATGGGTCACCGTATACAAAGATTTATAGCGGTTTGGCTCAACCGAAGATTTTGGCAGGTCGTCGCTGCCGAAGAGTTTTAGCGGGTCGCCACAGCCGAAGATTTTGGCGGATCACCGAGGTTGGAGCTGATGTAGCGGGCGTGTAGCCGACGCGGTGTTTGAAGTCGCGCGGTGAGAGCGTCGTCGTACGAGAGGTCAGCTGCGACGTCCACATTTTTTGTTTCCGCGGATTGCCCTTCGTATATTGGTTTTTCCTCATACATGCATACACAAGTTTAAGAGGTAAAACAATTATTAGTGCATAAAATATAATAATCTGAAAAATTATAATAAACTTGATCCGCAAGGGGTTATTTTATGCCAATGCAATGAATGCGTTGGATCGCTTGATGCCCCGCTTCTTTGGATCCAACAAATAACCGGCATGTGTGATGATTTGATCCGCATGATTTGATGCCTCGAGGTCTTTTTTTTAAACATGCATGAGCGCACATATTTTCCTGGTCTCGTACGACACACGCGTGAAGCGCTCTCTTAAGTAAGAGCAAGTCTAACAGCACCCTTAATACGCCGGCGCCCTTAAAATTCCGGCTGTTACACGGGCTTGTGACCGGGTCATCGAGCTAACAGCGTCTGTAAACGGCTCGGCCTGTAAACGAAATTCACAGGGGCCTGTGAAAGGCCCGTTGGAGCCCCTATTTCTATCGGCCGGACGGGCGGAGACGGGTTAGAACCCGTGTCCCTCCGCCGCAAACCCTAGCTGCCGCCGCATTTCCGCGCGTACTCCGGCGAGCAATTCCTCCCATTTCCGCGCGAGGGAGAGATGGCGAGCAGGAGCGGGAGTTGTGGTCTCGACGGCGGCCGTGCTGGGGGGAGGAGGAGGAGGGAGTGGCCGTCGCGCACCCGGCGGCAACGATGAGGAGCAGCGCCCCATCCGCTCCATCGGGGCCAAGAAGCAGGCCTGCAGGCGCTGAACGAACTGGGGGCTGACCCCCCAGCTTCTCTGGCCCCCTACGCCGCCGGCGCGCGCACCGTGTCGGCTCCGCGGTTCGAGCTCGTGGAGGCATCTTCCTCCGCGAGCTTGTCTGTCACGTTTTCCCACCCGCGCCCACGCGACGGAGATGAGGAGGAGGAGGCGGCTATCCGCGCAGCGCTCGCTGCGTCCCTTGCCGACCTCAAGGCCAAGAAGCGGCGCGAGGAGAAGGAGCTCGCCACAGCCATCGCCGCCGTCGAGCTCTCCAAGAAGCAGGAGGAGATCGAGGAGGCGGTGGCCGCAATCCGTGGCGAGGAGGAGGAGGAGGAGGAGGCCGGACAGGCATCCGTCGATGGCATGGACATCGACGTGATCGTCCTCCACGACTAGGAGCTCGCCGACGACGGCAGGCGGCGACTTAGAGCTCGCCGCCGACTAGGAGCTCGCATTTTGGATATACCAGGACGCGGCGACGTCCTCCGCAAGCTCTCCCAACACTAATTTTTTTTAGATGTAATTTTGCAATATGTATATACTGGATGATGAACGCGCGCACGATCTTCCCGCGTTAATTTAAATTTCAGTTCATATCGCGATTTAAGGGTTGGATTTAAGGCACTGTTCTCCGCTGACGAGTTTGAAACCGTAAATCGCGAGTACAGGCACCTGTACTCGCGATTTAAGGGTTGTCGATTTGAAGGTACTATTAGTCATGCTCTAATACCGCTAGGAATTCCGATCCGAAAACACTGGCGCGAACGAGTCTGTCTCTATTTTCCGCATGACCTTTCCTTTTCTTCTCTTTCGCGGATCCAAAGTAGCACATGGCCGGACGTGGTCGCGTTTTTCTTCAATCTCGTAGAACCGATCAGCCGAGAGAAGAGGCGGTGCTGATGTCGAGTCTCGGGCATATTTGTGTACATATAGTCCGCGGTAGACTCGAAACAGTCTAAGGCGAAGTTGAAATAGTCTTCTTGATCCCGGAATCGACGCTTTCTCCAGATTCATCATTGACGCCGTTCGTCGGTCCATGATATGAAGTGGTGTTGATGTGGAATCAGATCTGAAGGAGAGACTATCGCAGAAACCAGCCAAATCCCTTAGATCCGCAGCATGGCTGCAGTTGTTTTCGACGTTTGTCAGGTTTGCGGTGTTTTTTCCAGTGGAGCTGACAGAAGATGTTGATGTTGCCGTAGGTGCTACAATTGTTTCGATAGCCTTTGTTCTCGTCAAAATTGATGGGTGGCAAAACAAAAAATAGATTCGGCAAAAGTGACATGGCAAGACACATGGACACGACCAATAACGAGATCTAGGCAACGATAGCCTTTGTTCTCATTAGAAAAACCGAGAAGAACACATGGGATGGAACGAGGAGAATGTTTATGCCATCAACCAGGACTAATGACCTGGGTGGGGGGTTTTGGATGGCTCTCCCCGCGACGCACACGTGGCGCTCTGCGGAGCATTGGTCCCGGTTCATGTCACGAACCGGGACTAAAAACCCTCCGTGGCTGTAAATAAGCTCCGTCCATCCACTTATTTTTTCTAGAATTTTGTGTGAGAGGTGGATGCTAGATTTTTTTCTTCACACTGCACACAAGGTGTTTGACAAAATATCCGAGCCACACTTAAGTTCGCGCAACACTGTATGTGGTATGCTCGTGGTATGTATAATACCACGGTTGAAATAATCCTATACTAAGAGGCTCCCTGCATTTGCGGCGCAATAATATGTTACAGTTCACAAGTTATTGTTTTTAATCTTTTCCGAGGAGACCTTAGCCTTTTCTGAAGTCAACGACCAGTGGTGGTCGTTATCGCGCCGCCGGCGCCGCCACCTTCCGTTCCCCATCCTCCGTCTCACTATCTCCGCTCCAGACCTCTCGAGAGGCAGCGGCGGCGGCGCGTGTAGAGTCCAAGCCATTCCGCGGCGCTGGCGACGAAGATGGGGGATGGCGGGAGGACGGAGACGCCCCCTCTCCTCCGCCAGGATCTTCAGCAGGATGACCTTCGCATGCCATCAACGTGCTGCTCGGCAGGCCTCAGCAGAGCCAGGTGATAAATGCCCAGGACAGGAGCCTGAATGCTCTGTCACTCCATCTCCAACTGGAAAGTTCTTATGATCTACGCCTTAGATGTTATATGCATTTTCCTTTGTTTGGTCATATGCATTTTCACTTTCTTAGATGTCAGTTTCTTTCGCAGGAACATGGTATTGGAGCGTCAGCCAAAAAGACTGTCCCCTTAGTTACTCACCAAGTTGAACTTTTACATGCATTTGATTTCATCCGGGTAAGTACTATTTGTACACTGTTCCACGTCAATTGTATTTTCAGTACTTGTCAACTGCTAGGTATTTCTACTCACTAGTGGTACATTAGTTTCTTGTTTCACATGGCTGCAGATTTGGATTATCCAACTGCGATATAGATTGTTCAAGATTGTCTTCTAATTCCTAATGTGTAAAATAAATCCATGTATTTTGGTAGGAGTTTTCTTCAATTTTGTTTGTGAAAGTTCTGAATTTGCCGGAGTCATTTCACTGATTATCGAAATTGATATATATTAATATTTTATTATATGTCTTAATATCGCTAGTGGTTTGTAGCACGTTCCTTCCTTCTGGCAGCTACTGTGAGATGGAGTTATAAAGATTTCTCGTTCTTGTAGAAAATCGTTAGCAACTTCAAAGGATTTTCACAAACTTGTACATGCACACAATGGCATCGGCCGCTTTTCTAATGTTATGTCCATGACCAATGACGGAAAGGTCAATGGCAAGCCTACTGCAGAGATCATCAGTATCCATATTGGTAGAAGAGATGATGAGACCATGATGTATTCGGGATGGAATCAATGGATCAAGAGAGAAGATAGAGAGATTGGTTCCGCTGGCATAAAGCCTCATTTACAATACTTGTTCCAGAACAAGGGCTACGTCTATGCTTCCCTTGTTGCTGTCACAAACTTAATTTTCATTTTTGGACGAACTGCGCAGAATTTATGGCTTTCCGCCAACGGCCAAAACCCTCTTGTGAGCGCACTGCATCTGTTGTGGTGTACTCCCTCTGTTTCAAAATATAAGATGTTTTAGCTTTGTGAAAGGAGTGTATCTGGACCCTTTTTAGTGTGTAGGTTCACTTCGAATCTGCACGAACCTACACACTAAAATGAGTCTACATACACTTCTTTCACAAAACTAAAACATCTTATATTTTGAAACGGAGGAAGTATGTCGCAATCTGACTTGGTTCAATCTGCTTCTTGCCATTGAGAGCTCTGTCAGTAGTAGGCCTTAGCCTTCAAACAATGGAGTCTCTATTTTCCGTTTTACTCGCCACTCTATTCCGTGTCCGTGTATCCATTTTTTATTCCACTCCACTTAGAAGGCTACTTAGCCAGGTAACGTGCGTAGGATTATGTTTTCGAACCAGAAGATTTTGTTTTATTTAGAGAATCCTGTGATTGATGTTGCTGCTTTAGTCAGGTGGTGGGGTACAATCAGCCTGGGAAGCTGATGCAGAGAGAAGGGTCGCTGTTCAGGGAACTCGTCGGCAGTCTCAATCTCAGCCTGCAAATTAAACTGGCGTAGTAGCTTACTTTATTTACGGAATATACATATTTATTTGTTCAGAAGAGGGACATGAATTAGCATACCTGATAGTAGCTTTTTTTATGTGTGATGATTGATCCAACAGAATGAAGTTTAATTCCACTAGTATGCCTGAGCAATTTACAGTACTAATTAAGCTATAACCCCTCGCTCTCGGGGTGTAGAAGGCCACAATTTTTGTCTAACCAAGTTTACCTTTTTGTTTTGTTTTGAAATCCACGGTACAAAATATATTTCATTATTGATCCACGCTATTTGTTTGTACTTAAAAAGACGCATTTCAAGTCGTAGCAAATTAATGTTGTTGATCCTATTCAACGTTACAGGAAGCAAAAGACACTTGCAGCTATCACAGATTTGAGATTGCATTGGCCGGCGGTCAGGAATTCGAGGTACTATCAACTCAGTTTTTGAACATGTGTACACACTGGTACCTTGTACTGTTTATGTTTTATATCTCTCATATCAATTATGGATTATGGATGATGGCTATCACACAAACAGAAGAGGCAGAATCTGCTGATGTGCTGTGGGCTCTGTCCACACACTACACTCCTATAGTTTATAATCATGTATATCCATAGTTCCTGATGCAACCAACCAGATGATATTGAGTAGAGAAAGTAAATAATTACCTAGAGACTTGATAGATATTACTACTAGTATATTGGGATCATCTCTCCAATCCATAGAGCATGTCTGCCCATGATATGATCGGTCAGTCCATCATATGGTCATCATTCTCATATAATGGCATGGTGCTCCTCTCCTCTCCCTGCCCTGTCCTACACCCACCCTCTTGCCAGACTCAGACAGATAGTAGAGGTCCTCAAATGCGTCTGTATCCGCACACACACAACACCTTTAAAAATAAAAAAAAGCAAAGCGCAGCAGTGGAGCCACTGATTCAATAAAAGCTCTCATTATCATTAGTGGAAAGAAAAGAGACCTTCATCTTTTATCATCCAGTCGCTATTGTCACTTGTGTCTAGATGCTAACAGGTGTTTTAATCTTTTCACCTTCCCATCATATCAAGTGAAAAAAACGTGTTTTGTTTTCTCTACTTTTCATATCATATACAAACAAGCAACACAATAAACTTCAAGAAAACAATAGCCCCCTTGGAAAAGAAAGCAATGAAATGGAAGGTTATGACATTTTGTGATGCGGGTATGCTAGGCCCCTCCTCTTTGTTCCGGGCTTGGGACCGGCTATGCAACATGAAGTGCAACATCATATTAGCACAGGCAGAGTTACACCGCCCACCCCCACCCCAACACACAAGAGCCACCTACCCACCGGCAAACACAAACACAAACACACAACACCCATAACAGTAACACCATATGAAAACACACAACATTTTTTGGAATTTTTCCTAATTAAACACTGAGGAGCAGATTAAGTAAACAACACTATTTTTGTGATTTCCTTTCAATTTTCTGGGAATGGCAACAAAGCTAACAAATACATTTTTTTTCTGATTTTTTACCTTCAAGTACAAAATGAAAAAACAAAATAAAGTCCTTTTTTGGATTTTCCTTTCTGCTTTGCTACAAAAGAAAAAAACTTTTGTGATTTATTTTTGCAGCAAAAGCGAACACATAATGTATATTTCTTAGCGACAAAAGGACTATAAAGCAAAAGCAGTAAATGTGGTAACTAAATTTTTTTGCCAGATTTCACTTTTTTTCTGCTAGGCTAACTGGATGACAAAACACAAATGTTCTACGAGTACACAAAGAAACCTTTTTTTTTTTGGTAACTAGCCAGTAACATTGATCTGGAAATCTCTCGGTATTTGTATACTTGTTCATAAGTATAATTATTGAACACCGCCAACCTACATATATGAAATAATGTGTCACAGTTTGTAGAAAATCTTGGTTGTACAGAACTAGCGGAAAGTTGTAGACATACAAATGTAGTGTATATATGTTGGGAAATATAGCTACAAAATGGTGTGGCATATCAACTATATATTGGTACGTCAGTGCACATATCGATGGGGCGGACTGATGTCGGGTTGATTTGTTAATGTTAGATGTTACACAGTATTGTACTCCCTCCGTCCCAAATAGGTTGTAGCAAATTAGTCTAAATTTGAATGTATATACATACTAAATAATATCGACATACATCTAAATTTAGATAAATTTGTGACGTCCTTTTGTCGATGGTGGGAGTAGAAATACAAGGAGGAACATATACAGATACACGTGTACACAGAGAGCTTGCGTACCTTGATGCAGGTTGGAGCAGCACGTCTATCTTAGGTAGATTCCATACGCATCAGGATCCTGAAACAAAAAAAAAGACACTTCATATTTAGCGAGTGACAGAAACTAAATGAACATGCAATGGTCGTGGAGGACATGTACTTACATCAAGATATTCTAAGAAACCTCTCGAAGAATCGCTGAGATAAAGCGTGGGATGGTTCGGATGGCTGTCGACTGCGTGCCTAACTGTTTCCTCGGCCTTCCACCAGTCCTCGTCCTTGATAAGCCTACCAGTCCTCATGTCGATAGTGACCTTTTGTAGCATAGGTAGGTTCAACAAGCTACCAAAGTCAAACTCAATGTTTCCATCCCTAGATGTCCACACATCGACCTCGAACTCGATGGATTCAAGGCTTGTCATAGATCCTGGTAGAAATGGGCCAGGCGTTGCAGTCGTCCTGTAGACCCTCAGCTTGGGGAATAAACCTACACCTGCACCGCCCATGACATGATGGCCCGGGACGAGGCGATCCATGTCTAGACAGAGATAAACAAGCCCCGGAAACCTTCCAAATATCTGCACATCTGGACTATCGACATGCAGAGATAGATGGGACAGGTTTGGAAGCCAAGATGTTTTGATGCTTGTATAGAGGCCAGGTTGACGATACGAGAGCTTAAAAACACGGAGTTGCTGTGGCGGTACGTAGCCTTCCAAGGTGATGTCACCAGTGTCCCTTGACATGATACGTCCCACGTCTATGACCTGTATTTTATGCAACTTTACTAGCGACTTGGCCCAAGCTTTTACTGACCTCACACTACCCAAGTCTAAAAACTGAATTTGGAGCCTCCTCAACTCAGTGAGCTTGCCCAGCTCTGTTGCAAAGATCGAGCAGGAATAAACATTGCCCACCCACAACTCTTCCAGGGATGTCAGTTTCCCAATCCAGTCTTGATCCACTGTTAAGCAAGCACGTTCGGCCTTCAAGCACTTGAGTTGATTCAGTAGACCAATACTGTGAGGCAGCTCCTCTATATTGGACTGAGCAAAGTTCAACACCTGTAAGAACTTTAGATAACCTATTTCTTTTGGGACCCGGATATTATTGCCTTCTATTCCAAGATACCTCAAATGAACTAACTTTCCAAGATGCTCAAGATGAGTAATACTACTGTGGTCGTTGATATTTAGGACCCTCAAAACTTCAAAGCATGGAAGTGATGGCACCTTATGACTAGAGTCAATGGAATTGAATGACCTTACTTGTATCATTGGGGCGCTAACTAGAGGAACCTCTCTGTTTCCAATAACTAGCCTACGAGCATTGGTATGTGCAGATGTGTATTGCTTGGTACTATCAAATATTGTAACAAAGTTTTCTTCCTTTGCTAACAGACAAATCATATCAAGCACAATATCATGGACACAACAACCACTTATGACGCCTTTATCCAGGTTTTCTACTGGAAGGAGCATGCTTTTGTTAAGCAGCTCATTGAAATATCTCTCGCCAATCTCAAATAATCCTAACCCTGGTTCCTCCAGGATAAAACCCTCGCCAAGCCATAGCCATATCAAACTATCCTTGTCAATAAAACGATCTTCCGGGTAAATGCTCAGATGTAATAAACAATTCCTTAGGTGGTAAGGTAGGTCATAATAGCTATATAAAAGTATCTTTCTCGTGTTGTCAACATCTTTATTATCTTCCTGCCCAAAACCTATTGAGTTGTATATCTTAGACCAAAACTCAACTGGTTTATTATCAAGCAGACTAGCGATTGTGATTATAGCCAAGGGTACACCACCGCATTTCTGTAAAATTTTATCGTATACCTTCGCTGGCAGATCAGAATTGCTTTTGCTATTACCGCCACATAATCTTCTATGAAATAAATCCTTGCATAAATCATGTGAAAGTGGTTTTAGACTGTATACTTCGCCGGTCTTTTCAGCAACATCGAGAATACGAGTAGTTGTGATTATCCTGCTTCCACAACAATCATTTGCCAAAGCACATTTGAATATTTCCCATGCTTCTGTATCCCATATATCATCAATAACAATGAAGTACCTATCGCATCAATAAAACAATAACCAGTAAAAATTAGTCAAAGTATCTGAGATATCTAGGAACAAATGGAGATGCATGCATGGACACCACTTCGATGGGATCTAACATTGGCATTACTGAATATAGAGGTAACATGAGACATACATGTATTCATTTTATCATTCAGAACTCTAATTATGAGTAAAAAAATCAAGTACTGTATGTAGGTGTCTCCAAACTTCTTCCATCAAACTGGCTAACCCTTTCTATTAATTTGTTTGAAGTGGAGATAATGTTTTGGACCGGGTGAGCAAAGAAAGAAAATGAACCAACATATGCTTGCCGTGTTTGGTCAATCAAAAAAACACAAACATGATAATATGGGTAATTACCTCTTGTTTTGGAGTAATCCTCGTAGTTTATCGACCAACTGCCTTTCATCCCACTCGGGTTGCTTTTCCATGCCTATTCCTAAGAGAATGTCGTTGAGAAGTTTCTTAACGCTTGGATTCCTTCCCACAGGAACGAAAGCACTGTAGTCAAATGGGGATTGGAATTTATCGTACAGTGCTTTGGCAAGAGTTGTCTTGCCAAGGCCTCCGAATCCAAAGATTGAGACTATCTTGAGTTGCTTGTCCACATCACCATGCCCATCACGCAACATGTTGGTTAGCTCATTCAGTGGCCCATCAATTCCCACTAGATCTTTTTTATCCTTGTACAAAGACAACATGCGAGGGTCGGCAATGATTGCACCAGTTGGATTAGCAACAACATCGCTCACCTTGTACCTATCACGGCGGTCTGCTGCCTCCTGGACACGGACCTTGATGCCTTTGATCTCGTCGGAGATCTCATGGCGAGTCTTGCTCTTGGTGAACAATTCACCCATCTTCTTCATGAGCCGCTTGAGCTTGCACGGCTTGGCATTGGGTTCAACACCCTCGACGCGCACCAGGAACTTGTCAATGATGTCCTCCATCACGTATGACAAGTTCCTGACCTCGTCAGCCCAGTTCTTGACCTGGGGGTCGAGCTGGTCACGCGGCACATCCCCAACCTTGCGGAGGGCGATGTACATGCTCGTCAACTCCCTCTTCATGTACTCGATGTCGTCCATCACGCCGGTCTGCAGCTTGTACTCCTCCATGAGGAGGTCCCCAAGCTTGAGGAGCAGGCTGCCCATGGCCCCCGTTGCATGGTCCATGGTCGCTCTCTCAGCAGCTGGTTGCTCGGTTTGTTTGTGCGCAGTAATGCTTGGTTTGTGGTCTAGGGTGTGTGGATAGCTATGTCCTTGCCTACGCGTCCTTATAGCTGTTTTGAAAATGAGGTCGAAGAAACTCCTCTTCTACTGTGCCTTTGCTGCTTTCCTTACACACATGGTAGAACGTGCACTGGCTCAGCTAATCATGTGGATCTGCTCAAGCTTTGACCGTGTTAAATGAACATGGTACAACGTGCATAACATATGTGTACTGTCCATCCAGGCTTGATCCAGGGTTAACGGCTGCTTAATCCAATAAATAAGACATATTTCTTGGCTTAATCACATCATTGGACGAGCTTGGCTGTCTCATTTGTTTGTAGAGACAATCAAGCATTTGCGTTTCTTCGAGGAACGGAGGGATTTATGTATTCTCTCCGTTTCAAAATATAGGATGTTTTAGCTTTGTGAAAATAGTGTATCTAGACCCCTTTTAGTGTCTAGGTTCACTCCAAATCTAAATGAACATAGACACTAAAAGAGGTCTAGATACACTTTATTCACAAAGCTAAAACGTCTTATATTTTGAAACGGAGGGAGTAGGATTGATTACGGTCGAAAATAATCAATGGAAAGTTCAACATGCCTATTCGCGTTGAGCATGGCTCTAAATTTCCGCCCAAATTGTCCAAGCAGTTTAGATAACATAATACCCTATGTACGTATATATAACAGCGACATTACCATTTCACTACATATATGCAAGTTACCAACAGGCTGCATATATCATGAGGTAATGACCGTCAACTGGTGTCGTATCAAGTTGCCAATAGAAACTGGTGCAAGTTGTAGTAGCGTCATATCTTTAATTTTCGTTATGTACGTTAGTCAACTTGTGTGGTACATCTGGTCACACAAGCATACATTGCAAATTTCAATATAATTTCAACTTTCAACTATAGTCTGCACATCTCAAGAAACAAAATGCAATGCTATGTAAATACTTGTAACTAGTTTATTTCTGTTGCGCTTTTTCAACCTTTTACATGGATTGTACCTATCGATATGCATATTTTGTACTCTCACACTATGTGCATATCTATTGAACAGACAGTACTGTTTGGGCAATGCGAGGTAGTTATTAAGCTGTCAAATGGCTTCCAATTAATTCACATCCCAATTTTACCCTAATCTGCTTTCCTTGTGCATTCAAGCAGATATAACATGGCTAATTAGGATGCCACACTTTATTAAGTGACACCAGCTCTGTCACCCAGCACATCCTCATTCTAGTTTAAGCCAATCTGCAAGAGGTGAGCTGTACATGCTCCAATTAACAGTGCTAGTGTATTTTAATCCTACCCTCACAGCAACCTAATTGACCGTGTAAGTCTTGGACTGTTTGACATGAGAAATAACACTTTTCTAAAGGGGAATAAGAAAAAGGCATCTCCTCGTACGCCGGGGAGAAAATAATATTGTGAGTGTGCCGGTGTACAAGTACACAACAAGAGAAGATGGAAATAGATACATATTAATCATCACGACTAATAGCCTCCGATTAAGCTGTTTAGTCGTCATCGTCTTCGGCCTTTGCTTCAGGTTCTCCATGCATGATGGTGGCGTGGTGTGTGTTGGCGACGGCAGAGTCCGTGTACTAGCGTGTACACGCGACGTGGATAGCATGGCATTTGCTCTGGCCATGCCCTCCTCGCCGTCTTGCCTCGTCAGTCTTGAGCGTCGTCGAAAGGGTTGCAGTCGATATAGCTTGCATGGTTGCGCTCCGCAGCAGAATAATCAGCTAGCTTGCGTGAAGCTGACTTATGAATCAGCTTCATATTTATGTACCGTCACATGCACATGCACGTTCGATCAGCACCAGAGCCCAAATAGCTCCCTGGCTTGCACCGCACGTACGGTCTTGGGTGTAGCTCATACTACGAGCACTGGCCGCGTTCCAAGTTGCAACGCAGCGCTCGGCCAGATCGACGGGCCACGGTGCTTCTACTTGTACTCCATCCACAACGCAGCCGCCGGCCGACGGACGACGACGGACGAACCGCACATGCCCCACCGTCCTCGGAACAGCCGGCGACCGCCAACACGCCATACCCGGGCGCTAGGAGCATCATTATTACTAGGTGCTTTTCCTCGTCAGCCCCCGTGGGCGGGGAGGGCCGCCCACGACGAATGGCGCCGGGAACATTCGCGGCTGTACGTATGGAGATTGACCAAAAGGCACGCCGCTAGCTAGCTCCGTGCATTAGTCATTTCTCTATTGGCGTTCAAATTATAATGCGCGTCACCATTTGTAGATGAAATTGTAACAGCGTTAAATTATTTAGGAATGTCAGTAGTCAAATCTAATAGGGACGCCCGCGTATAAATAAACGCGACAAACATGAGGGTCCCCGCGGGCGTTAAACAAGAGGATTCAGTTAAACGCCACGCGGCCACCGACCCTAAATGGAAAGACAAGGTTTCTTAAAAAGTACATTTGAAAAATTAAAACACCCCTCAAAATTTGAATATTTATGTGGTTCGTTCATCGATCGTGGGGTAATACTTACCAAGAATAATCTGAAGAAAAGACATCGGCAGGGACATTCAAGATGTTGTTTTTGTGACAAGTCCGAGTCTATACAACACTTTTTTATTGAATGTCCGTTTGCTATAATCATATAGCGCATTATTCATATGACCTTTAACATCATACAACCCTCAAGTTTAAACAATTTATTTGGGAATTGGCTGACGGGTATCCCAAAAAAGAAAAAAATCAGATTAGGATGGGAGTATGCGCTATTATATGGGCTATATGGAACGCCCGGAATGACGTTATTTTTAAGAGGGCTCGACAGTGGCGGAGGCAGCCCGCTCAAGTAACCTGGGCAAGGTTCGTTGAGTGTGATGCTGCTTCGTTTTTGCCCCAGCAAAACATGATACTAATCACCGTGTCACAGCATTATTTAGTGGAGAGTTGCCGGAGCAGCCCGGGCAGCTGCCCGGGGTCGCCGGGCCGTAGCTCCGGCACTGGGGCTCGATGCTCATCTTTCTTGCAGGTTATGCTTATGGCTACTCATTGGATTCGTACTTGGTCGCTGTTACAACCTGTGGACGACCGTCAAACTATGCATGCTTCGACCGTCAAACTATGCATGCTGAATGCAACATTTTGGAGATGGCTACGCAATACTTGTTCAGACGGTGTGGGTGGCAATATGATCTTAGGATTGCCTCCTGATAGAATCACTATGTACTTTTTGATTATTCGTTTTTTTTGCTTGTGTTTGTGTTCAAGACATAAATTCCATTTAATAATACAATAAAGAAGCCGTATGCATCGTTTTGATGCAGAGGCTGGGCTATCCCTCCGTTTCAGAAAAAAGCACGTGGCCGCCGACACATGATTAATTATCGAACTTCTCTCTCTCATTCACACACATCCTCCCCTCTCCCTGCCGCCGCCACCCCGGTCGCACCTCTCCTTCTCTCCCAGCACCCGCGACTCCGCTCGATCTGCCGTCGGCCACTGCAACCTCCCCCTCTCCGACGACTCCGCCCGATCTGCCGCCACTGGTCGTTGCAACCTCCCCCTCCCCGACCCGTCGGTCGCTGCAACCTCCCCCTCCCCAAGCCGCCGGTCGCTGCAACCTTACCATTCGAGCCTTGTCACCGACCTCGCGCGTCTGCCGCCACCCCGTCCGCATCCGATGACTCCGCTCAATCTGCCGCCGTCAGTCGCTGCAACATCCCCCTCCCCAAGCTGCCAGACGCTGCAACCTTTCCGTCCGAGCCTCGTCACCGACCTCGCAGTGAGCCACCTGCCACGCCTCCCCTTTTTTATAGCAATTAAAAAAATTATAGATGTATATGGTACATAATGATCTTAGAAATTTTAGATATAGATATGCTAGATAGTGTTTTAGAGATCATGTTTTAGGGATGATGCGGGCAAAGACCGTGCGCGGGATGCTCCCGCCCACGTACGACTCATGGCATTTCCTGGCCAAACCGCACTACCATGCTAGATGTAATAAGACAAAACGAAATACTTACCAAGGATAATCTGAAGAAAAGACATTGGCAGGGAGATTCAGTATGTTGTTTTTGTGACAAGTCCGAGACTATACAACATCGTTTTATTGAATGTCCGTTTGCTATAATCATACGGCGCATTATTCATATGACCTTTAACATCACACCACCCTCAAGTTTAAACAATTTATTTGGGAATTGGCTGACGGGTATCCCCAAAAAAGAAAAAAATCAGATTAGGCTGGGAGTATGCGCTATTATATAGGCTATATGAAACGTCCAGAATGACGTTGTTTGGCCCGATGCTCATCTTTCTTGCAGGTTATACTTATGGCTACTCACTGGATTCGTACTTGGTCGCTGCTACAACCTGTGGACGACCGTCAGACTATGATTGCTGGATGCAACATTTTGGAGATGGCTACGCAGGACTTGTTCAGCCGGTGTGGAGGATTGCCTCCTCATAGAATCACTTTGTACTTTTTGACTATTCATTTTTTTTCTTGCTTGTGTTTGTGTTCGAGACATAAATTCCTTTTAATAATGCAATAAAGAAGCCGTATGTATCGTTTTGATGCAGAGGCTAGGGCCTTGCCTCCGTTTCGAAAAAAAACGCACTACCAGCTAATCATAATCTCACGCCACCACACACACGACTCGGCCAAGGAACTAACTACTTCGCCCACTAATCTCTCCACTAGCTAGCTCCATGCCACACATACTCAGCACTTGTGCGGCTGCTCGGCAACGGCCACACGACTAGGCTAAATATGCATGCATGACTACTTACTAACAAATACTACTTAATCAACTAAACCATCAGTAGTCAGACTTGTATGTACGCACAAGATCTTCTCTATTGTGTGTACTTGCCGCAGCCTATGGTGCTAACATGGACCCAACACATACATGGACGAAAATCAACACTAACTAACAAGATTAGTTCCAACGTGGAAGACATTCGGCATGGTGGCAGGATGAGTTCTAGTGAACACCGTCAGTGCTTTGTGTTGATCAGGTCTGGGAATTTCTCATGGGAAAATAGTTCAGATAGACCAGCCACGAGGAACATAGATTTTGATGTGAAATCCGGAGAGAAGGTAGCAACATACATACGGCAAGGTTGTTCTTTTTGGGAAACCGACTCTCTTCTGTTCTTGGAGATGTTCCAAAGACAGACGGTGAGGTATGTTCAATTGATAATACACCATTGATTTGCATGCGGTTAAATAAGATTTCTTGGGAACCACATGATTTGCGGTGTGGGTTAACATACAATGGTTCATTGCCCCTTGGAAATCAGTATCATTCAATTGTAAAGGCCAATGCCATGTGCTTAGTATACCCCATATTAAACCAGTCTGAATTCCTTGAAGCAATGGTGGTTTGCATACTGAAGTTTGTGGGAGAAAGCACGTAAGTCTCCCAGAATTATTGGATCCACAAAGGAACTGTGAGGGTTAATATCCTCCTTGTCCATAGATACACAAAGATACAAAGAGACTCTTCACTGGTGCTCCTTGACCAAGGATCTCAAGATGTTGCCATCTGGTGATCTCTCTCAAATAGGGGAAAAGGGCGTTTATCTTAGTGGAGTACAAAAGCAGCGTGTTCACTTAGCTCGAGGGCTGTATATATCAAGATGTTGATATCTATCTATCTTCTTGATGACCCTTTCAGTTATGTTGATGAAGTGCACAAGGGCACAAAACCATTTTATGCAAGTGGCAAAGTATCCCTTGTGTTTTTACTTCAGTTTCACGCATTTTCAATTTTCTATGTTCTCAGATGTTGCAGTTCTGTCGTAGGAATGTGTTAATGGAGCTTTAGCCAGAAAGAGTGTCCTCGTAGTAACTCATCAAGTGGAGTTTTTCCATGCATTTAATTCCATCCAAGTAATGAAGTAAATATTATCTGCACAGTGTTCCACGGTTAGTATTTTAAAGAGGCTCCCTTTTGGTATTTATATGCAGTACTACTTGTTAACTGCTTGGTATTTTACGCTCAATTGGGGTGCATCAGTTTCTTCTTTCACCCGGGTGCAAAACTGGATTGTCCACCCCATGTATACGTTGTTTAGGATGGGCCTCTAGTTCCTTAAGTGTAAAAGGTTTTCCTATGTTTTCGTAGGTAGTTTGTTTGTGAGAGTTCTGAATTCGTAGGGGTTATTTCACTAGTTATCAGAACACAGATATTGATTTATTTCTGAAGATCAGTAGTGGTGTCCAACATCTTCCTTTTGACAGCTAATGTGTGACGACGGAGAGATAAACCATGTTTGTTTTTATAAAGAATCATTAGCAACTTCAAAG
The DNA here is from genome assembly GCA_023614405.1 of Avena insularis. Lineage (NCBI taxonomy): Eukaryota > Viridiplantae > Streptophyta > Magnoliopsida > Poales > Poaceae > Avena > Avena insularis. The sequence continues at coordinate 106,072,111 of CM042694.1, forward strand.
GATATTTAGAAACTTGTACATGCACACAAATATGGCCAGAAGTTTTCCACCTGGCAAGTTTGCTTGCCTTTGGTCCTGTCCTCCAGCTGGCTGCCAAGTGCTAAGTCTGCGTATACCACTGCACGACACTATTTGCTAAATTATTTAAGCCTGACTTTTTTTTAGGGACTTAACCATGGTAGTCGTGGACTCAGGCTAAACATGGAGTGTGGGCCAGCGTCAACTCCTCTCCCAGTGCTGCGTGCTCCGGCGGTGGAAAACGGATCATGGGCCTCGACAAGGCCACTGGGCCCATGGACAACGCGGCGGATGTCATCTTGATGGTGATGGTCTACCATATGCTGCACACGCCATCAGGGACGGTACATATTCTAAGCAACGATCGTTCCATGCTTGTTTCCTAACAAGAATATTATGTTGAATTAGAGAAGCCTATGATTGATGATGATGCTTCAGGTGACAGAGGTGATGTGGTGGAGTACGAGCAGCCTGGGAAGCTGATGCAGGGAGAAGGGTCGCTGGTCAGGGTACTCATCAGGGAGTAGTACTAGATATTAATCTGACAGCTTGCAACTTGTGAAGTACTATATAAAAATAAATTCATTTTTATCTATTGCCAAGAGAGACATGAATTAGTAATACATAGTAAGTATAGTAGCTAGTTCTTTTTGTGTGATGATAGATGGATCCAACATAATGAAGTTCCCATGTCGTCCCCCACGGGCGACACCGGGACGCTAACGTTAGCGCCACCAGAGCCATCCGCAGCGGCCTTCCCCTCCGCTACTACCGCCGGTGCTGGCCGCGGTGGTGGCGTGCCCGGCGCTGAAGGCGCTGGGGAGAGCAGATCGACGTGGCAACGACACGGTGGTTCAGTTGCGCGCAACGGCCTAGGTGGCACCCCTGATCGTGTGGCAGCGGAGGCTGTCCCCTGGGTATGAGGAGGCCGTTTGCTTGCGGCGGCTGAGCTGACACCCGAATCATGTAGTGGCGGTGGCTTCTCCTTAGGGCATCGGCGCAGCCGTCTGGTTGCCCGAGGGTGCGTGGGAAGGCCGCGCGATGCTTCTTGCTCGGGCCGGCGGGATGACAGGGGCGCGTGGTTCTTGCAGGCTTGTCTTCTCTTCCGTCGGAGGGGGGCGGCGGCGTGGGGGCCTGCCGTTCTATAGAATAAAGGCGGGCAATTCTAGGGTTCCTTTCACGCAAAGACGAAGATCTGCTTCTTTTCTGCCCTCGTTGATCTAGCCTCGAGAAGTGAGTTCCGAAAGGCTCCGTTGGCAAACTTTCATGGGCGTATTAGATCTGAAGATTGCTAGATCGTGAGGTATTCGATCGTGCGTACCCATGTTTTTCTAGCCGTTTGGTTTCAGCGGGAGCGTCATGAAGCTCTGTTGTCTGTTACCATCATGTGTCTTGTCTTCCACGATCCATGTTGCACTATTAAAGGTGTCACTATTGAAGTTTGGACTACTAGTGTTGTTCGGGTGGTCTTAGGGTCGTTGTTGCGAGACGTCGTTCTCCGTAGTGGGACTTTTCTTTTTTATAATTTTTTTTTTGTTGTGTGCATCTGTAAGGCCGCTAGGGAATGGGTTGTTGCAGAGGCTATGTGTAATTGATATCCCGGTGATATTAATATATGTTCCTATCAAAAAAAAATACGTGAGTCTAAAAAGTTAAGAAGGTTGAGCCCAGCCAATTATATGTAATGGAGTGCCAAATCATTCCTTCCTGATCACACCTCAACTTTCAGGCATTGCCTTTGGGTCCAGTACCGGTCCATACAACTGTGCAGTGGAGCCCATGTGTTGGCTAGTGGACCCGTTTGACCTTTGCTGGGTCGCTTTCTCGCTGTCCACACAGCCCAAAACACAGGTTGGATCTCTGTCCTTCTTAATTTTTCATTCTGTTTTTTCCTCACATAATGGTAAATCGAGGCCACAAGATAGATACTCCGTTTCAAAATATTTTAGCTTTGTAAAGTGAATATATCTAGACATCTTTAGTTTTTCGGTTCACTATGAACTATACGCTAAGAGGCATCTAGATACATTTGCTTCACAAAGCTAAAACATCTTATATTTTAAAACGGAGGGAGTATATATATGTAGCTCAGTAGCTGCAGTACTGCCGACTAACAAGTGCGCGGGTTATGCGGCTGATCAAGTGTAAGTTTATGAATGCTTGTTTTTTTCTTTTTCGAAACTTTATGCATGCCTGTTAGTGACATGTACTGATTTATTTCTGAAGATAAGCAGTGGTGTGTAACATCTTTCCTTTCGGCAGCTAATAATGTGTGACAGAGACATAAGTCATGTTGGTTCTTATAAACAATTATTGGAACCTTCAAAGATTTTTTAGAAACTTGTGCATGCACACAAAAATGGCGAGAGGTTTCCAAATGTTCTCCATGGCCAATGAGAAAAGGATCAATGGCAGGTCTACAACGAAGACTGGCGGTTTCCATATTAGTACAACGAAGACTGGTCTAAGGCCTTATTTACTCTGGTTGTTCTAGATCAAGGGCTATGTATATGCTACTTTTTTTTGTGAAATTCCACCATTCTTTTAATAATCATCAAACAGCAGTACAAAGAGATCCAAAAGTAATAAAAATTACATTTAGATCATCAGACCACCTAGCGACGACTACAGACACTAGCGTGAGCCGAAGGCACGCCGCTGTCCTCGTCCCTTCATCACCAGAGCCGGACAAAACTTGTTGTAGTAGACAAACGAGAAGTCGTCGTGCTAAGGCCACAATGGGCACAAACTTATTTTTATATCTGGACAGGTTGCCCAAAACATAGGGCTTCCTGCCAATGTACAAAACCCTCAAGTGACCACATTGCGTCTGGTTACAATGTACTCCCTCCGTTCAGAAATATAATATGTTTTAGCTTTGTGAATCAAATGTTTCTAGACATATTTTAGTGTATACGTTTATAAAGGTTTAGAGTGAACATGTACACTAAAAAGCGTCTAGATACAGCTAAAATGTCTTATATTTCTGAACGGAAGGAGTAATATGTCGCAATTGGACTTGTTCAGTCATTCTTGCTGTTGAGACTTGAGAGCTCTGTCAGCAGTAGTTCTTGGTCTTCTAGCATCAGAGTCTCTATTTCCCATCTACTCCCATTTTGTCCCGTACGGCGTGAATCCTTTTTTTCATTCCACTCCACTTTGAAGGCCGCTTACCTGGATAAGTAAGAGTGTAAGAATTTATATCTTTAAAGTGTCAAAGTTCTTGTTCGGCCAAGTTAATTTCAATGTTAAATCTGCTCTGATGGAAGTGTCTACAGACTTGAGCATTATTATCCACCTTGACATTCCAGTTAGTTTCGCTTCAGCATCAGTGCCACCATCAATGCCAGCATATGGTAATCAGAGCGTGTTGGTGTTCACAACCTGGCAAGTTTGCTTGCCTCTGTTCCTGTCCTCCTGGCTGCTAACTCTATATAGGAAAAATACTTCTTACTCTCAGATGTAACTATACCCACCTCTCATATACTACCTTACGGAAGTATTTGTAATACTTTATCTATTTGAGTATGTTCATATACTATATCTAAGATACTTACAAGCAAGTTAGGTAAAAAAATTGTAAGTGCACCCATAGTTTGAACTATATATACCGTCATATTTCTACGTATAAAAGGAGTATGTGAATAAAAATTACATACTACCAAAAAAATAGTATATATACTGCCTAAATATTTTTATATACTTCATACTACGTGTACATACCTTTCGGTATGGTAGATACTGCCTATATAGTGTGAAACATGTGTGAATATAGTTACAACCGGATGTAGTATGAATATGTCATATATATATATATATATATATATATATATATATATATATATATATATATATATATAGAGACCACTGTACTGCACTTTGTTTGCTAAATTATTAAGCCTGACTAAACCATGACAGTCGTGGACTCAGACTAAACCTGGAGCATGGGCCAGCGTCAACTTCTCTCCCTATGCCGTGCGTGGAAAACGGACCGTGGGCCTCGACAAGGCTACTGCACCCATCCGGAGGACCATCAGGATGGAGTTCAGGGACCACACCGTCGCCCACAGGATCTTGACGGTGATGGACTGCGATATGGTGCTCGCCATCAACGACGGTACATATTCTTAGGATAGATCGTTCCGAGCTTGTTTCCTAACCGGAGTATTATGTTTATTTAGAGATACCAGTGATTGATGATGCTGCTGCTTGTGAGGTGGTGGAGTACGGAGTTAATTGCTGAAAACCACCACAATTGCGCGATAAGTTCGAAAAGTCATTGGGTTACGAGAATTTTGCAAATATCCACCAAAATTGCGCTGATTCGTTGCAATGTGCGCTGACTCAGGTTTTCCGCCATGCATCGCCCCTCGCTTGACGCAGCTTGCCCGCTGCACACTGACCCGCGCCAGAACTCGCCTACCCGCGTCGCCGCATGCATGAGCTCGCATGGCCACAACGCCCCAAATCCCCTACACCACCCAGCCCTTCCCGGCCACCGCCTTCGTCCTGGTCTTTGATGGTGTTCCTCCCGAGCACCATCTCCGTCTCGGACACCAGCGCCACCCCTCCGAGCACCACATCCACCCCGACCGCTAACAACGTCTCTTCCCACCTCCACCTTCGTCCTCGACAGTTTATGCCGCCTTCCTCTGGATTGTGATGGTTTAAACCGGTGGATTTTTGCAAAATTTGTTTAAACTGTGGTTTTTTTTATCTTGTCGCGGGATTGTGATGGTTTTTTGAAATTAACTCTGGAGTACGAGGGGCCTGGGAAGCTGCCTAGAGAAGGGTCGCTGGTTATGGTAACTTATCATGGTGATGTTGAAAATTTGTTTATATTCATATGTATCTATATAATAAAACATGCCTAGATACATGCAAATCTAAACAAATCTGCGACAAATTCGAGATGAAGGGTGTACTAGATAGTAAATAGTAGCTATAGTTCTTTTTGTGCGATGATTGATGGATCCAACATAATAAAATTTCATTTCACTAGTATGCCTCCTGAGTGTGAAAAGTTGGGAAGGTTATGATTAATCGAGCGACCCCAATTATAGGTAATGGAGTGCCAAATCATTCCTTCCCGATCACACCTCAACTTTCAGGCATTGCCTTTGGGTCCATACAACTGAGCGGTAGGGGCCCATGTGTTGGTTAGTGGACCCCTTTGACCTTTGCTGGGTCGCTTTCTCGCCGTCCACACAGCCCAAAACACAGGTCCACGGATGGATGTCTTTCCCTGTGTTCATTTTTCGTTCGGCTTTTTTCCTCACATAATGATAAATCGAGACCACAAATTAGAAAGGTTTGAAGGCCTATCGTGCAACGTCCGCAGGTTATGCGGCTGATATAGTATTATATAATTAGGATGTACTGCGTCTTAAAATAGATGTCGCGGATTTCTCAAAATCGGATAAATCTAGACACTATTTGGTATGTTATTTCATCCAAATTTTAACAAACCTGCTGACATCTATTTTGAGACGGAGAAAGTAGTATTATACTATTTAATATCTATGTTATGATATATTTTAGTTCATATCACCATCATGTGGATTGCTGTTTATTTCGTAATTTTCTATGGTACTTTGAATGACACATTACAGAAAGATCTACCTAAGTACTTCTTCCGTCTAGAAATAACTGACTTGAGTTGGACTAGATTCGAATGTATCTAGACACATTCAAATCTAGGCAAATCAAAGTAATTTTCTCGTAGTTTACCGAAATGCTAGCTGTAGCAAAAGTAGTGGTTCATCGACCGATCCACCACGGGCAAAACACTGTTTCGGTAAAACGGTTGCCAAATCCGCATACGGGCTCCGTTTGAGCTAAATTTTATAGCGATCGATATCTACATAAAATATTGCATCCGAATTTCACTGGCTTCACCAGTTTTGAACTTTGTAAGATTGTCAAAATCGGCTAGCAAACTGGAGTTATCTTAGACAAGAAAAGGCAATACATGTCTCTGAAGCGTCACATCCTCCATATCGCGGACTATATCGCAAGAAGATTCAAGGCTTAGGGTGCTAATATCCTAGATTGAGGCACCGGGCTCAACTTCCTTTGTGTCCTGGCATGGTTTTGAGTTTGTATTATTCCTATGGATTAGTAATCACCCATAACAACAATTTTCACCTTAATGTCACATTGGAACACACTGTTTCGGTAAAACGGTTGCCCAATCCGCATACGAAATCCGTTTGAGCTAAATTTTATAGCGATCGATATCTACATAAATTATTGCATCCGAATTTCACTGGCTTCGCCAGTTTTGAACTTTGTAAGATTGTCAAAATCAGCTAGCAAACTGGAGTTATATTAGAGAAGAAAAGGCAATACATGTCTCTGAAGCGTCACATCCTCCATATCGTGGACTATATCGCAAGAAGATTCTAGGCTTAGAGTGCTAATATCCTAGATTGAGGCACCGGGCTCAACTTCCATAGTGTCCTGGCATGGTTTTGAGTTTGTATTGTTCCTATGGATTAGTAATCACCCATAACAACAATTGTCACCTTAATGTCACATTGGAACACACTGTTTCGGTAAAACGGTTGCCAAATCCGCATACGAGCTCCGTTTGGGCTAACTTTTATAGCGATCGATAGCTACATAAAATATTGCATCCGGATTTCACTGGCTTCACCAGTTTTGAACTTTGTAAGATTGTCAAAATCGGCTAGCAAACTGGAGTTATCTTAGAGAAGAAAAGGCAATACATGTCTCTCAAGCGTCACATCCTCCATATCGCGGACTATATCGCAAGAAGATTCAAGGCTTAGAGTGCTAATATCCTAGATTGAGGCACCGGGCTCAACTTCCATAGTGTCCTGGCATGGTTTTGAGTTTGTATTGTTCCTATGGATTAGTAATCACCCATTACAACAATTGTCACCTCAATGTCACATTGGAACACACTATTTCGGTAAAATGGTTGCCAAATCCGCATACGAGCTCCGTTTGAGCTAAATTTTATCACGATCAATATCTACATTAAATATTGCATACGAATTTCACTGGCTTCGCCAATTTTGAACTTTGTAAGATTGTCAAAATCGGCTAGCAAACTGGAGTTATCTTACTGAAGAAAAGGCAATACATGTCTCTGAAGCATCACATCCTCCATATCGCGGACTATATCGCAAGAAGATTCAAGGCTTAGAGTGCTAATATCCTAGATTGAGGCACCGGGCTCAACTTCCATAGTGTCTTTGCATGGTTTTGAGTTTGTATTGTTCCTATGGATTAGTAATCACCCATAACAACAATTGTCACCTTAATGTCACATTGGAACACACTGTTTCGGTAAAACAGTTGCCAAATCCGCATACGAAATCCGTTCTAGCTAAAAAATTTAGCGATCGATATCTACATAAAATATTGCATCCGAATTTCACTGGCTTCACAAGTGTTGAACTTTGTAAGATTGTCAAAATCGGCTAGCAAACTGGAGTTATCTTAGAGAAGAAAAGGCAATACATGTCTCTGAAGCGTCACATCCTCCATATCGCGGACTATATCGCAAGAAGATTCTAGGCTTAGAGTGCTAATATCCTAGATTGAGGCACCAGGCTCAACTTCCATAGTGTCCTGGCATGGTTTTGAGTTTGTATTGTTCCTATGGATTAGTAATCACCCATAACAACAATTGTCACCTTAATGTCACATTGGAACACACTGTTTCGGTAAAACAGTTGCCAAATCCGCATACGAGCTCCGTTTGAGCTAAATTTTATAGCGATCGATATCTACATAAAATATTGCATCCGAATTTCACTGGCTTCACCAGTTTTGAACATTGTAAGATTTACAAAATCGGCTAGCAAACTGGAGTTATCTTAGACAAGAAAAGGCAATACATGTCTCTGAAGCGTCACATCCTCCATATCGCGGACTATATCGCAAGAAGATTCAAGGCTTAGGGTGCTAATATCCTAGATTGAGGCACCGGGCTCAATTTCCATAGTGTCCTGGCATGGTTTTGAGTTTGTATTGTTCCTATGTATTAGTAATCACCCATTACAACAATTGTCACCTCAATGTCACATTGGAACACACTGTTTCGGTAAAATGGTTGCCAAATCCGCATACGAGCTCCGTTTGAGCTAAATTTTATCACGATCAATATCTACATTAAATATTGCATACGAATTTCACTGGCTTCGCCAATTTTGAACTTTGTAAGATTGTCAAAATCGGCTAGCAAACTGGAGTTATCTTACTGAAGAAAAGGCAATACATGTCTCTGAAGCATCACATCCACCATATCGCAGACTATATCGCAAGAAGATTAAAGGCTTAGAGTGCTAATATCCTAGATTGAGGCATCGGGCTCAACTTCCATAGTGTCCTAGCATAGTTTTGAGTTTGTATTGTTCCTATGGATTAGTAATCACCCATAACAACAATTGTCACCTTAATGTCACATTGGAACACACTGTTTCGGTAAAATGGTTGCCAAAGCCGCATACGAGCTCCGTGTGAGCTAAATTTTATCACGATCAATATCTACATTAAATATTGCATACGAATTTCACTGGCTTCGCCAGTTTTGAACTTTGTAAGATTGTCAAAATCGTTAGCAAACTAGAGTTATCTTAGAGAAGAAAAGGCAATACATGTCTCTGAAGCGTCACATCCTCCATATCGCGGGCTATATCGCAAGAAGATTCAAGGCTTAGAGTGCTAATATCCTAGATTGAGGCACCGGGCTCAACTTCCATAGTGTCTTGGCATGGTTTTGAGTTTGTATTGTTCCTATGGATTAGTAATCACCCATAACAACAATTGTCACCTTAATGTCACATTGGAACACACTGTTTCGGTAAAACAGTTGCCAAATCCGCATACGAAATCCGTTCGAGCTAAATTTTATGGCGATCGATATCTACATAAAATATTGCATCCGAATTTCACTGGCTTCACAAGTTTTGAACTTTGTAAGATTGTCAAAATCGGCTAGCAAACTGGAGTTATCTTAGAGAAGAAAAGGCAATACATGTCTCTGAAGCGTCACATCCTCCATATCGCGGACTATATCGCAAGAAGATTCTAGGCTTAGAGTGCTAATATCCTAGATTGAGGCACCGGGCTCAACTTCCATAGTGTCCTGGCATGGTTTTGAGTTTGTATTGTTCCTATGGATTAGTAATCACCCATAACAACAATTGTCACCTTAATGTCACATTGGAACACACTGTTTCGGTAAAACGGTTGCCAAATCCGCATACGAGCTCCGTTTGAGCTAAATTTTATAGCGATCGATATCTACATAAAATATTGCATCCGAATTTCACTGGCTTCGCCAGTTTTGAACTTTGTAAGATTGTCAAAATCGGCTAGCAAACTGGAGTTATCTTATAGAAGAAAAGGCAATACATGTCTCTGAAGCGTCACATCCTCCATATCGCGGACTATATCGCAAGAAGATTCAAGGCTTAGAGTGCTAATATCCTAGATTGAGGCACCGGGGTCAACTTCCATAGTGTCCTGGCATGGTTTTGAGTTTGTATTGTTCCTATGGATTAGTAATCACCCATAACAACAATTGTCACCTTAATGTCACATTGGAACACACTGTTTCGGTAAAACGGTTGCCAAATCCGCATACGAGCTCCGTTTGAGCTAAATTTTATCACGATCAATATCTACATTAAATATTGCATCCGAATTTCACTGGCTTCGCCAGTTTTGAACTTTGTAAGATTGTCAAAATCGGCTAGCAAACTGGAGTTATCTTAGAGAAGAAAAGGCAATACATGTCTCTGAAGCGTCACATCCTCCATATCGCGGACTATATCGCAAGAAGACTCAAGGCTTAGAGTGCTAATATCCTAGATTGAGGCACCTGGCTCAACTTCCATAGTGTCCTGGCATGGTTTTGAGTTTGTATTGTTCCTATGGATTAGTAATCACTCATAACAACAATTGTCACCTTAATGTCACATTGGAACACACTGTTTCGGTAAAACGGTTTCCAAATCCGCATATGAGCTCTGTTTGAGCTAAATTTTATAGCGATCAATATCTACATAAAATATTGAATCCGTATTTCACTAGCTTCGCCAGTTTTGAACTTTGTAAGATTGTCAAAATCGGCCAGCAAACTGGAGTTAACTTATAGAAGAAAAGGCAATACATGTCTCTCAAGCGTCACATCCTCCATATCGCGGACTATATCGCAAGAAGATTCTAGGCTTAGAGTGCTAATATCCTAGATTGAGGCACCGGGCTCCACTTCCATAGTGTCTTGGCATGGTTTTGAGTTTGTATTGTTCCTATGGATTAGTAATCACCCATAACAACAATTGTCACCTTAATGTCACATTGGAACACACTGTTTCGGTAAAACGGTTGCCAAATCCGCATATGAGCTCCGTTTGAGCTAAATTTTGTAGCGATCGATAACTACATAAAATATTGCATCCGAATTTCACTGGATTTGCCAGTTTTGAACTTTTTAAGATTGTCAAAATCGGCTAGCAAACTGGAGTTATCTTATAGAAGAAAAGGCAATACATGTCTCTGAAGCGTCACATCCTCCATATCGTGGACTATATCGCAAGAAGATTCTAGGCTTAGAGTGCTAATATCCTAGATTGAGGCAACGGGCTCAACTTCCATAGTCCTGGCATGGTTTTGAGTTTGTATTGTTCCTATGGATTAGTAATCACCCATCACAACAATTGTCACCTTAATGTCACATTGGAACACACTATTTCGGTAAAACGGTTGCCAAATCCGCATACGAGCTCCGTTTGAGCTAAATTTTATAGCGATCGATATCTACATAAAATATTGCATCCGAATTTCAGTGGCTTCGCCAGTTTTGAACTTTGTAAGATTGTCAAAATCGGCTAGCAAACTAGAGTTATCTTAGAGAAGAAAAGGCGATACATGTCTCTGAAGCGTCACATCCTCCATATCGCGGACTATATCGCAAGAAGATTCTAGGCTTAGAGTGCTAATATCCTAGATTGAGGCACCGGGCTCAACTTCCATAGTGTCCTGGCATGGTTTTGAGTTTGTATTGTTCCTATGGATTAGTAATCACCCATCACAACAATTGTCACCTTAATGTCACATTAGAACACACTGTTTCGGTAAAACGGTTGCCAAATCCGCATACGAGCTCCGTTTGAGCTAAATTTTATAGCGATCGATATCTACATAAAATATTGCATCCGAATTTCACTGGTTTCGCCAGTTTTGAACTTTTTAAGATTGTCAAAATAGGCTAGCAAACTGGAGTTATCTTATAGAAGAAAAGGCAATATATGTCTCTGAAGCGTCACATCCTCCATATCGCGGACTATATCGCAAGAAGATTCTAGGCTTAGAGTGCTAATATCCTAGATTGAGGCAACGGGCTCAACTTCCATAGTGTCCTGGCATGGTTTTGAGTTTGTATTGTTCCTATGGATTAGTAATCACCCATCACAACAATTGTCACCTTAATGTCAAATTAGAACACACCGTTTCGGTAAAACGGTTGCCAAATCCGCATACGAGCTCCGTTTGAGCTAAATTTTATAGCGATCGATATCTACATAAAATATTGCATCCGAATTTCTTTGGTTTCGCTAGTTTTGAACTTTGTAAGATTGTCAAAATCGGCTAGCAAACTAGAGTTATCTGAGAGAAGAAAAGGCAATACATGTCTCTGAAGCGTCACATCCTCCATATCGTGGACTATATCGCAAGAAGATTCTAGGCTTAGAGTGCTAATATCCTAGATTGAGGCAACGGGCTCAACTTCCATAGTGTCCTGGCATGGTTTTGAGTTTGTATTGTTCCTATGGATTGGTAATCACCCATCACAACAATTGTCACCTTAATGTTGTTGGAGATATGCCCAAGAGGCAATAATAAAGTGGTTATTATCATATCTTCATATTTATGATAAATGTTTACATACCATGCTATAATTGTATTAACAGGAAACATTAATACTTGTGTGATTTGTAAACATAAAAGAGTCCCTAGTAAAGCCTCTTGTTAAACTAGCTTGTTGGTTAATATATGATCATTGTTTCCTGATCATGAACATAGAGATGTTATTTACAACAGGGTCATATCATTAGGAGAATGATGTGATGGACATACTCCTATAGATAAGCATAGCATAAAGATCAAGTCATTTCAATAGTTCAATTGCTATATGCTTTCTGATACATAGTAACCTGATTCCTTCGACCATGAGATCATGCATATCACCTTTACTGGATGGATGCTTTGATGTCATCAAACACCACACCGTAACAGGGTGGTTATAAAGGTGGCATTGAGTGTTTGGAAAGTATTGGTTGAGACACATGGATCAAGAGTGGGATTTGTCCATCCACATGACGGATAGATATACTGGCCCTCTCGGTGAAATGTCATCCAATTAGCTTGCAAGCATGTGACTGGCTCACAAGGGATCACATATCACGGAACGAAAAAGAGTACTTATCGAACGAGGTTGAACTAGGTATGCGGAGATACCGACGATCATAACCTCGGATAAGTAAACTATCGTGAGACAAAGGGAAATTGGTATCATATGTAAGTGGTTCATTCGACGCAAAGTAATCGTAGAAATATGTGGAGCCATATGAATTTCCAGATTCCTCTATTGGTTATTGTTGAGAAGTGTCTCGATCATGTCCGCATAATTCACGAACCGTAGGGAGACACACTTAAGGATTCGACGTTGTTTGAGTAGTTATGGTATTATGAGAAAGAGACCGAATGTTGTTGAGTCTCGGATGGGATCCGGATATCACGAGGTGATCCGGAATGGTCCGGAGAATAAGATTCATATAAGGAAAGTCCCGTTTGAGTTGGGGAATGGTTCGTGTTTTCATCGGGAACATTCTAGAAGGTCCCTGAATGTCCGGCACTCTCGGAGGGAAGGGTACATGAATGTGTCATTGTAAGTTGGAATGATTGCATCATGTACTAGGTGTCTTCGCTGTCCAAAATAAAGGGTTTATTTAAATCCTAAATTGAAAAGTCAAACGGCTAGTTTGAAAGTCAAACGGCAATTTTGGGAAGTGGGAAGAGAGGAGGATTGGTGGAGGCCGAATTGGAGGAGGGTTCCTCCCTTGGCCGGCGCCCCACCAAGCCGACTTGGGGAGGGACTCTCCTCCCCTTGGCCGGCCAGCCCTCCCACCTATATAAGGAGGGGCAGGGCTCCCCTCCTAGCACACACAAGTTCCTATCTTCTACCTCCGGTTTAGAGCCGATTTGTTTTAGAGCTTCTAATTGCTTTAGCCAGAGGTTTAGAGCCTTCTAATTGGTTTAGAGCCTTCTAATTGGTGTGTCTAAATTACTAGACCACTAATAGCCTCTCTCATAAACTCCACCATACTACAAGACCGGCTTAAGGCGAAGCCCCGAGATCTCCCTCTACTTCCTGCAGACCACGCCCGTCTTGGAATTGCAAGGAGAGTGCTACAACCTCCAGCCTCGCTGGAACAAGGGAGAGGAAGGTCTTCGTCAAAATCGAACGTGTGACCGATCATGGGAGCGCTGCCGAACGTATGCGCTGGAAGGATCGCTCACGCGATCTTGAGATCGGAAAGAGTACGACTACATCACCCACGAGAATCTGCTCTCGTTAACCGCTTTGGAATCTTCGAGGGTGAGTTCCTCTATCGACTCGTTGCTACAATCTAGTAGATAGATCTTGGCTTGTTTGTTTGTATGCGATAGAAAATTTTTGTTTTCCATGCTACGAACCCCTACAAAGGGTATCGAGCCGTGTCTATATGTAGATCTGCCAGAGTAGAACACAATGGTCATTGTGGGCGTTGATGCTTTTATTGTAGATTGCTTTTTGTGTACTTTGCATCTTGCGGTATGTTGGGATGAAGCGGCCCGGGCTAACCTTACATGACATCGTTCATGAGACTTGCTCCACGCTTGACATGCAACTTGTATTTAATAAGTTGCTTTTCTGGTGCCTGTTTCTCCTAGCATAGTAAAGATCCAATTTACAACGGGTAATCAACAATGCTAGTATCAATGTTGTGGTTCTTGTTCGTAAGTTAGAACGACACTTATTGAAAGCCCCAAACCACGTAAAATATGCAAAGAAAGTAGAAGCGTCTAACTTTGTTTTGCATGGGTGTGCAGTGATGTGATATGGCCATGATTGTGATTATATTTGATGTATGCAATGTTCCTTATTGTAAGTTGGCAACCGGCAGGAGCCATATGGTTGTCTTTAATTTCTGTTAAGACCTGCGTGTCTATTCAAAATAGTTGTAATAGTTGAAGCTGGTGGACTACAACCATGAAGAAGCGTCATTGACCTTGATGCTATGCCGGTGATGATGGAGATCATGTTCGTGCTTGAAGATGGAGATCGGAAGCACAAAGAGAAAAGCCATATCATATCACATATTATGAATTGCATGTGATGTTAATCCTTTATGCATCTTGTATTGCTTAGTAGACGACGGTAGCATTATAAGATGATCCCTCATGCACATAAATTTCAAGTTCTAAAGTGTTCACCCTTAGTATGCACCGTTGCCAAAGCTTGTCGCTCAAGCACCACGTGATGATCGGGTGTCTTTGATTCCGGGTGAATACAACGTAAGCAAGCCAGATTTGCTTATGCGGTAGCTAAGGTTTGATCTTGACGAGCCTAGCATGTACAGACATGGCCTCAGGAACACGGATTACCGAAAGGTAGAGCATGAGTCATATAGTAGATATGATGAACATGTTGATTGTTCGCCATTGAAGCTATATCAACTCTCGTGATGATCGGTTTTGATGTGGTGGATTTGGTTCGTGTGATCACTAAAACAATGTGAGGGATATTGTTTTGAGTGGGAGTTCACCTAGATTAATTTAATTATTAATTAGAACTCAATTTATCATAAACTAAATCAAAGTGAATTTGCATAGTTGTTGTAGTCATTGGCATCCGTTTACCACCTTGCGCTTAGTTATAATTGAGATGATAGAACTATAGAATTCTGGTTAGTTACTTTACTTAACTGGTATCGTATTGTATTGAAGTGTTAATCTAAAGTTTAAAAGTCCTATTGCAAACTTTCAGTAAGTTCCGGTTACTCCATGAAGTTTAATAATTAGTATTAAATCAAGAGTAACACTTCCAAATGTTAGTATATAAGTATCATGTTTGTCTCCATGATTCTTGATATTCAAAGATTGTCTTAATATCAAGGTTATCTAGGATCCAAAGAGTTGTTTCAGAAACCATGATGTGTGGAAGATATTGTGATATCTGAAACAAAGTTTTGGTTACAACATGATAGAGTATAATATGGCAAGGTTCATGTTCTCATATTTTGATGAGAATTTGCAAAAGGTTGGAGACACTAGTTGTCCTAATCCTCCAAAAGGTTTTGGATAGCAACATTATACTCATAATTCATCGTTATAAGCTAAAAGTAGCTTGATCATGGACGATTCCATGATAAAGTGAATATTTGATGTAGGTAAAATGTTTACTACACCAAGAGATTACTAAAGAAAGGAATTTGGAAGAACACCAAACATTTGATGATGGTGATCTACTTCAAAGTGCAAGTCCAAAGACATTTGTATTTAATTATACACGCTTTGGATTATGTGTCATATGTATGACTCCACTATTGATGTTGATAGATTCTTTCAAACAGAAAAGGAAATACTGAAAGAGAATCTCATAAGTATATGGCAGAAAAGAAAAGACTAGAATTGTTCAGTTTAAGTATATAGATGATATACGTGTTATGGCTATATTCTTTGCTTATTAAACAATGTGGTTCTTAAGTATTTGATACTGAATTTGTTGGTGTGAATCGTCATACGAAACAACACAATTCATGAACTACAATGGCCTAAGTAACTAGCAAAAGAATATGTGATGATGTTCATCGAAAACAAATAAAGGGTTATTGTGTTGCTCGTTAAACATCAAAGCTTGCCTTCAGGATTTGTTTTATCAGGTATTATGAGAACAAAAGGGTTGTTCAAATAATTGCCGTAATCCATAAAAGATGGATGATTCGCAAATCTCATTGGAGACATCACATCCATAAAACTAGTGCTAAAAATGTCGAAAGACAAATTGATTGAAAGATCACTTAGGAAGTGACATCGCCGTTTAAATTATTGGAAAGAAAACATGAAGAAAATCCATATGGATGGAATTTTGGAGTCTATTTTATTTTGATCAAATGACGTTTGTGAAACTTTCCTAGAGATAATTAAAACTTCGTTCATAGGCGAAAAGGGAACGATGGACTAGCTTATTGGAACTTGTACATATTGTTGTACGAAATCCATTATGTGTAGTCAAGAGCGATGGATTTCAACTTCATATGCTTTCTCCGAAAATTTGAGTGAATATATGAATATTTACTTAATAAGGATGAAGTGTGAAATATTTGAAAAGTTCAAAGAATTTTAAGATGAAGTGCAAAATCATTGTAACAAGAATATAAATAGTTTATGATAAGATCATAAAGGAAGATATTTGAGTTACAAGTTTAGCATAATACCTAAGATTTAAGGAATCGTTCCGTGGATTTGCATTTCCCGAAACACCATAAGAGTATGGAGCGTTCGAGATATGCAATTGAACCTTGTTTGACATGGTAAGATCGAAGGTATAATTCATAAAACTGCTATTATATTTTAAAGATTAAAAGCTTTAGAGACTACCGTTTTCCACTAAAAGAGCTCCATCATAATCCGCTGAAATGACACCATATAAGGTTATGGTTTGGGATAAAACCCAAGTAGTCATTTCTTAAAACATTGGTATGCTATGCATAAGAAAGATGTGTGCAACCAAAGTCGGATAAACCTATCTTTGTATAAATGTTAAGTATTCCTCCATAAACACCGGAGACAAAAGTGTTTGTCGCTTAGAACGTCAAGTTTCTTTGAGAAGGAATTTTTCGTGAAAATTTAAGTGGGAGGACGATAGAACTTTGATAAGGTTAAAAGAACCTTAGCTATATGTGCAAAGTTGCGCAGCACCGAAAAGTGTTCCGGAGGCAGCAACAATGCTCATGGCTCACGTGCCTCAAAGGTTGTGGTCACGGAGATCCAAGTTCCTATTGAAACAAGTAGGTCGGATAAACAATCAAATACCAAGATTTGAGGGTTGAATCATTATTTGAGAATAATGAACCTACTACATGCAAAGAAGCGATGATGGGCCCTGACTCCGTCAAATGGCTTGAAGCCATATAATCCGTGATAGTTCCATACACGAGAAATCAAGTTTTGAACTTGAAGGACCCTCGAAAAAAAGGTGTAAGACCTTGCAGTTGTGTTTGGATCTATAAAGAAGTAGACATGGATGTTTCACATCTATGAAATAGTCGACATGTTGGGAAAGAGTTCACAACAATGTTCAAAGGTTGTATATGACAAGATTTGATCTTTCATAGCGATTTTTAGTCTAGACGGATTAATGTAGCAACCACTACATATAATTTGTTATGTGGTAGTAGAATAAACAAAACAAGTTCTTCTAATAGAATGGTTACCTAGGACGTGTGCATGACACGGTCCAAAGGGTTTTGTTAATTCAAAGGATGCTAAAAGCATATGCAAACTTCAATGGTTGAAGTAAGCATAGCGGAGTTGGAATCTTCACTATGATGAAACTGTTAAAAGAGTTTAATTTCATCGGAGACAATGAAGATGCTTGCATTTGCAAGAAATTAAGTGGGAGCGCTAAGACATGTTTCTAATACATTATGTGGAAGACATATTGTTGATTGGAAATAATGTATCTTTTATTAACACATATTAAGAATTTCATCCCGATGAAAGACTTAGGCAAAACCCAAATATTTGGCATCAATAGACGCTAATATGGTTGTGCCGAGTACATGGACGAGATATTGAATGAATTCAATATAGAAACTACAAGAAAGGTTCTTGTTGCACGTAAAGGATTGAAAGAGTTCAATGTTGATGATATATTCAAGTGTATTGGCACTTGGTAAGTGAAACAAAGATTCAAGTATAGATTGATACTTGATGTATGAAATCACAAAGAGTATTTATATCAATCATACTGTGATATGTACAAATCCAGATATGTCCTATGCTATAAATATTATGAGCATATACCAGAATGATTCATAAGATGATCATTGGACGATAGTAAGGATATTCTTATGATCTTTTGGAAGAACTAAGAGTATATTATTTGTAGAAGTGACAAATAGATGATTAGTTCATTGTAAAAGTACTACATTGATACTAGTTTTGTCACAGAGTACAAATTAAGTTTATCTCAATCTAAATTAAGGGTGGCACAATATAATGGAAAGTGAGTTCCATAATGGATTTGGATGAGTTCCAAAGTTAAGACATTGTGACAGATACTTCAACAAAAGGCTAAGTATATGACTGCTATTATAGCAAAAGAGGGCATTTGTGTCAAGTAGTTTGTTATCAAACTAGGTGTAGTTCACAGCGGGATAATACTATGAAGATATATTGTACGACAATATTATCAACATGTTTTAACCCCAAAGAACTAAAGGTCACACCGAAAGACCAAATTATACAAAGCCATCTCATTAGAGAATGAGTGATGCGTAGAGACGCAAAGATATGCAATTACACACGGACCTGGAAGTGTCAGATCCGGAGATCAGTTGACCACTAGCAATCGTGTACATACAACACCGGAAAGCCATAGGTGTTGAAAACACAAAGGTTTGAAACTAGATTATTGACTCTAGTGCAAGTGGGAGACTGTTGGAGATATGCCCAAGAGGCAATAATAAAGTGGTTATTATCATATCTTCATATTTATGATAAATGTTTACATACCATGCTATAATTGTATTAACAGGAAACATTAATACTTGTGTGATTTGTAAACATAAAAGAGTCCCTAGTAAAGCCTCTTGTTAAACTAGCTTGTTGGTTAATATATGATCATTGTTTCCTGATCATGAACATAGAGATGTTATTAACAACAGGGTCATATCATTAGGAGAATGATGTGATGGACATACTCCTATAGATAAGCATAGCATAAAGATCAAGTCATTTCAATAGTTCAATTGCTATATGCTTTCTGATACATAGTAACCTGATTCCTTCGACCATGAGATCATGCATATCACCTTTTTGGATGGATGCTTTGATGTCATCAAACACCACACCGTAACAGGGTGGTTATAAAGGTGGCATTGAGTGTTTGGAAAGTATTGGTTGAGACACATGGATCAAGAGTGGGATTTGTCCATCCACATGACGGATAGATATACTCTGGGCCCTCTCGGTGAAATGTCATCCAATTAGCTTGCAAGCATGTGACTGGCTCACAAGGGATCACATATCAGGAACGAGAAAGAGTACTTATCGATGTGAGGTTGAACTAGGTATGCGGAGATACCGACGATCATAACCTCGGATAAGTAAACTATCGTGAGACAAAGGAAATTGGTATCATATGTAAGTGGTTCATTCGATCGCAAAGTAATCGAGAAATATGTAGAGCCATATGAATTTCCAGATTCCTCTATTGGTTATTGTTGGAGAAGTGTCTCGATCATGTCCGCATAATTCACGAACCGTAGGGAGACACACTTAAGGATTCGGACGTTGTTTGAGTAGTTATTGTATTATGAGAAAGAGAGCGAATGTTGTTAGGTGTCTCGGATGGGATCCGGTATATCACGAGGTGATCCGGAATGGTCCGGAGAATAAGATTCATATAAGGAAAGTCCCGTTTCGGAGTTGGGGAATGGTTCCGGTGTTTTCATCGGGAACATTCTAGAAGGTCCCGGAATGTCCGGCACTCCGGAGGGGGGAAGGGTACATGAATGTGTCATTGTAAGTTGGAATGATTGCATCATGTACTAGGTGTCTTCGCTGTCCAAAATAAAGGATTTATTTAAATCCTAAATTGAAAAGTCAAGCAGCTAGTTTGAAAGTCAAAGCAATTTTGGGAAGTGGGAAGAGAGGAGGATTGGTGGAGGCCGAATTGGAGGAGGGTTCCTCCCTTGGCCGGCGCCCCACCAAGCCGACTTGGGGAGGGACTCTCCTCCCCTTGGCCGGCCAGCCCTCCCACCTATATAAGGAGGGGCAGGGCTCCCTCCTAGTACACACAAGTTCCTATCTTCTACCTCCGGTTTAGAGCCGTTTTGGTTTAGAGCTTCTAATTGCTTTAGCCAGCGGTTTAGAGCCTTCTAATTGGTTTAGAGCCTTCTAATTGGTGTGTCTAAATTACTAGACCACTAATAGCCTCTCTCATAAGCTCCACCATACTCGCACCGGCTTAAGGAGAAGCCCTGCGAGATCTCCCCTCTACTTCCGGTACTGCCAGTTGTCTTTTGAATTGCAAGGAGAGTGCTACAACCTCCGCTGCCTGCTGGAACAAGGGAGAGGAAGGTCTTCGTCGAGTACCGAACGTGTGACCGATTGGGGGGCGCTGGGAGCACGTGATGCTGGAAGGATCGTCTCTGATCTTGAGATCGGAAAAATGCGACTACATCACCCACGAGAATCTGCTCTCGTTAACCGCTTTGGAATCTTCGAGGGTGAGTTCCTCTATCGACTCGTTGCTACAATCTAGTAGATAGATCTTGGCTTGTTTGTTTGTATGCGATAGAAATTTTTTGTTTTCCATGCTACGAACCCCTACAAATGTCACATTAGAACACACCGTTTTGGTAAAACGGTTGCCAAATCCGCATACGAGCTCCGTTTGAGTTAAATTTTATAGCGATCGATATCCACATAAAATATTGCATCCGAATTTCACTAGTTTCACCAGTTTTGAACTTTGTAAGATTGTCAAAATCGGCTAGCAAACTAGAGTTATCTTAGAGAAGAAAAGGCAATACATGTCTCTAAAGCGTCACATCCTCCATATCGCGGACTATATCGCAAGAAGATTCTAGGATTAGAGTGCTAATATCCTAGATTGAGGCACTGGGCTCAACTTCCATAGTGTCCTGGCATGGTTTTGAGTTTGTATTGTTCCTATGGTTTAGTAATCACCCATAACAACAATTGTCAGCTTAATGTCACATTGGAACACACTATCTCGGTAAAACGGTTGCCAAATCCGCATACGAGCTCCATTTGAGCTAAATTTTATAGCGATCGATATCTACATAAAATATTGCATCCGAATTTCACTGGCTTCACCACTTTTGAACTTTGTATGACTGTCAAAATCGGCTAGCAAACTAGAGTTATCTTAGAGAAGAAAAGGCAATACATGTCTCTGAAGCGTCACATCCTCCATATCACGGACTATATCGCATGAAGATTCTAGGCTTAGAGTGCTAATATCCTAGATTGAGGCACCAGGCTCAACTTCCATAGTGTCCTGGCATGGTTTTGAGTTTGTATTGTTCCTATGGATTAGTAATCACCCATAACAACAATTGTCACCTTAATGTCACATTGAAACACACTGTTTCGGTAAAACGGTTGCCAAATCTGCATATGAGCTCCGTTTGATCTAAATTTAATAGCGATCGATAACTACATAAAATATTGCATCCGAATTTCACTGGCTTCGCCAGTTTTGAACTTTTTAAGATTGTCAAAATCGGCTAGCAAACTGGAGTTATCTTATAGAAGAAAAGGCAATTTATTGATATTGGGCGCGTGAAGTTGATCTTCATCCGAGGAATTTCTTGACTCGGGTATTTATTTTTATCGGGTGCATGATCAGTTTGTTAGGGCAATAGATCTCTTGTATTACTAGAGGGCCAAAGGCCAAAATATATAGTACATGTACAGGTGCAAATATACAGAAAGCCCCTAACATATGGGGAAACTACAATACACATATATACTCTAACACCCCCCCTCAAACTCATGGTGGATCCACAACACTGAGTTTGGAGAGTAAGAAATCATGCTTGTTGGAGATATGCCCAAGAGGCAATAATAAAGTGGTTATTATCATATCTTCATATTTATGATAAATGTTTACATACCATGCTATAATTGTATTAACCGGAAACATTAATACTTGTGTGATTTGTAAACTAAAATAAGAGTCCCTAGTAAAGCCTCTTGTTAAACTAGCTTGTTGGTTAATATATATGATCATGGTTTCCTGATCATGAACATAGAGATGTTATTAACAACAGGGTCATATCATTAGGAGAATGATGTGATGGACATACTCCTATAGATAAGCGTAGCATAAAGATCAAGTCATTTCAATAGTTCAATTGCTATATGCTTTCTGATACATAGTAACCTAATTCCTTCGACCATGAGATCATGCATATCACCTTTACTGGATGGATGCTTTGATGTCATCAAACACCACACCGTAACAGGGTGGCTATAAAGGTGGCATTGAGTGTTCGGAAAGTATTGGTTGAAACACATGGATCAAGAGTGGGATTTGTCCATCCACATGACGGATAGATATTCTCTGGGCCCTCTCGGTGAAATGTCATCCAATTAGCTTGCAAGCATGTGACTTGGTCACAAGGGATCACATATCACGGGAACGAGAAAAGAGTACTTATCGATGCGAGGATGAACTAGGTATGCGGAGATACCGCGATCATAACCTCGGATAAGTAACATATCGTGAGACAAAGGGAAATTGGTATCGTATGTAAGTGGTTCATTCGATCGCAAAGTAATCGTAGAAATATGTAGAGCCATATGAATTTCCAGATTCCTCTATTGGTTATTGTTAGAAGTGTCTCGATCATGTCCGCATAATTCACGAACCGTAGGAGACACATAAGGATTGACGTTGTTTGAGTAGTTATGGTATTATGAGAAAGAGACCGAATGTTGTTCGGAGTCTCGAATGGGATTCGGGATATCATGAGGAGATCCGGAATGGTCCGGAGAATAAGATTCATATAAGGAAAGTCCCGTTTCGGAGTTGGGAAATGGTTCCGGTGTTTTCATCAGGAACATTCTAGAAGGTCGGAATGTCCGCACTCGGAGGGAAGGGTACATGAATGTGTCATTATAAGTTGGAATGATTGCATCATGTACTAGGTGTCTTCGCTGTCCAAAATAAAGTTTATTTAAATCCTAAATTGAAAAGTCAAGCGGCTAGTTTGAAAGTCAAGCGGCAATTTTGGGAAGTGGGAAGAGAGGAGGATTGGTGGAGGCCGAATTGGAGGAGGTTCCTCCCTTGGCGGCGCCCACCAAGCCGACTTGGGAGGACTCTCCTCCCTTGGCGCCAGCCCTCCCACCTATATAAGGAGGCAGGCTCCTCCTAGAACACACAAGTTCCTATCTTCTACCTCGGTTTAGAGCCGTTTTGGTTTAGAGCTTCTAATTGCTTTAGCCAGCGGTTTAGAGCCTTCTAATTGGTTTAGAGCCTTCTAATTGGTGTGTCTAATTACTAGACCACTAATAGCCTCTCTCATAAGCTCCACCATACTCTCACCGGCTTAAGGCGAAGCCCTGCGGGATTTCCCCTCTACTTCCGGTACCACGCCGTTGTCTTCTATCGCGAGGAGAGTGCTACAACCAACCTCCGCCTTTGGAACAAAGGGAGAGGAAGGTCTTCGTGAGTCGAACGTGTGACCGACTACGGAGCGCTGCCGAACGTGGCGCTGGAAGGATCGTCTCTGCGATCTTGAGATCGGAAAAGAGTACTACATCACCCACGAGAATCGCTCTCGTTAACCGCTTTGGAATCTTCGAGGGTGAGTTCCTCTATCGACTCGTTGCTACAATCTAGTAGATAGATCTTGGCTTGTTTGTTTGTATGCGATAGAAAATTTTTGTTTTCCATGCTACGAACCCCTACAATGCTGAGCGCGGGTTTGTGCCTTTGTAAAGAAATCTGCCAACTGCAAGTCTGAAGGCACATAATGGAGCGCAACAACCTGATCCTGCACCTGAGCACGTGTATAAAAAGCATCAACACCAATATGCTTGGTCAGCTCATGCGTGACCGGATCACGTGCAATACTGATAGCACCTGTACTGTCTGACAAAAGTGGAGTGGGTGTAAATGTGAGACCCCAAAATCTGCAAGTAACCACCGTAACCAAGTCATCTCAGCGATCCACCAAGCCATAGCCCACAACTCAGCCTCAACACTCGAGCAGGAGACCGCTACACTGTTTCTTCGTCTTCCAAGCAACAAGCAAACCACCAAGAAACACGATGGCGAGAAAGTGAACGACGATCCGTAGGATCATTCGCCCACGTAGCATCCGAGTAGCACTGGAGCTAGAGAGAGCTAGAACGAGGAAAGAAAAGACGACGAGTAATCGTGCCACGAAGATAACGAAGGACAAAGAGGAGATGACCGTAGTGAACAGTGGTAGGAGCTGAGACAAACTGACTCAGAATATGAACAGGATAAGAGATATCAGGACGGGTGACAGCAAGATAAACAAGACTCCCAACGAGATGGCGATAACGAGTGGGATCAGGAAGAGGATCACCATCCGTCGGACGAAGCTTAACATGAAGCTCCATAGGAGTCTCAACGGTGCGCTCATCCGCAAGAGCAGCCCGAGCAAGAAGATCCTGAATATACTTTTCCTGAGAGATAGAGAACCCATCATAAATGGAGGAAACCTCAATCCCAAGAAAGTAGCGAAGAGGACCAAGATCAGTCATAAGAAACTGATCACGAAGACGAGCCTTGACAAAGGCAATATACTCAGGATCATCACCAGTAATGATCATATCATCAACATAGAGAAGGAGAAGAGTGCGTCCTCGAGGTGAAGTGTGAACAAAAAACGCTGGATCATGAGAACTAGGAGATAAACCAGCAGCGATCCACAGCGAGGCAAAGCGCTCAAACCAGGCACGAGGAGCCTGTTTCAGGCCATAAAGGGAATGTCGAAGACGACAAACCATCCCATCGGGAACAGAATACCCAGGAGGAGGCTGCATGTAAACCTCCTCACTCAACTTGCCATTAAGAAAAGCATTCTGAACATCAAGCTGGGACACAGACCAGCGTCGAGCGAATGTATAACAAGAAGAAGAGTACGCACAGTGGTCATATGGGCCACATGAGCAAAGGTCTCATCATAGTCATGACCATGTTCCTGCTGAAAACCACGAGCCACAAGACGCGCTTTATAGCTCTCAAGAGATCCATCAGAGCCGGTCTTAATTTTATAGACCCACTTACACGTGATAGGATGAACACCGGAAGGAGGAGAGACAAGATCCCAGGTGCCAGTGCGCTCAAGCGCAGCGATCTCCTCATCCATGGCAAGCTGCCATTCAGGATGACACGCGGCATCCCGATAAGAAGTCGGCTCGGAGACTACAGAGAGACCATCTTGACTAGGGGAGTAATGTGATGCGAGCACGGCGAACAGGCCGTGAGGAAGGAAGCTCATCCGCAGAAGATGACTCATCAGAAGAGGAGGAAGAAGGAGTCGCGGAGGAAAGATCCGAAGCCGGAGACCAAGGAGAACTAGGGGAACTAGACGGAGGAGAGGAGGTCGCCGAAGAAGAAGGAGGCGCAGCAGAAGTAGGTGGATTAGGTGGAATAGAAGGGACAGCGGAAGGTGTATCAGGAAAAAGGAGAAAAGAGAGATCATTCGTTGGGTAAGTACCAGAGGTGGGGCGAGGATAGAAAGGACGCGTCTCATCGAACGTGACATCACGAGAGATGCACATACGACGACCAACGGGGTCCCAACAGCGATAGCCCTTATGCTCATCACTATAGCCAAGAAAAACGCACTCAACGGTGGCGGTTAGTTTGGTGCGTTCACGAGGAGGAGAAGGACATAGCAAACACAACCAAATAAACGAAGGGTCGAGTAGTCTGGACAGGAGCCAGAGAGACGCTCGAGAGGAATGCCACCCTGAAGAGCAGCTGAAGGCTGGATATTAATGAGGTGAGTCGACGTAGCGACAGCCTTAGCCCAGAAATGCGGCGGAAGAGAGGAAGCAATCATCATAGCCCAGAAATATGACGATGCTTATGCTCGGCGACACCATTTTGAGCATGGGCGCCGGGACACGAGAACTGAGCAAGGGTGCCCTGCTCAGCAAGGATGCCACGCAGTCTTTGGAAGATATACTCTCTGCAGAATCAGCACGAAACACACGAATAGGCGTGGAATATTGAGTCTGAACCATGGCCACAAAAGCTGATAAATAGCAAGCACCTCGCTGAGAGTGCATAAAAATAACCACATGTACCGTGAAAATCATCAATAAACAAAATATAGTATCGGTGGCCCCTTTTGAAGCAAAGGGCAGGACCCCACATCTGAATGAACTAAATCAAAAGGTCGTTGAGATACAGACACACTAGTAGGATAGGGAAGCTGAATCATTTTACCTAACCTACAACCACGACACAAATGTAACAACGACACATCTCACGAGACACGCCCGGAAGATCCACGACGAACTAAGGATGATAAGCAGGAGCCACAAAGATGACCCACCGATGATGCCACGCTGAAACGAGCCGATGTGAAGCGACAACCGCGAGAAGTGGCGAGAAGAAGTGTCACGGAAGGAACGCGAAGCCGATCTAACTCCCGAGCCCGAAGACTCAATGCTACGAGGGCCAGCTCAACCGAGCACTGTCGTGCGATCTGAACACAAGAATCAGCATCAAGAATGACACGACAACCAGAATCAGTGAGCTGCCTAGCAGAGAAAAGGTTGATCTTAAGGCTGGGAACATGAGAAACATCAGGAATAGAGAAGGAGGAAGTAGAGAGGGTGCCTCGACTAGAAACAGGAAGAGAGGTACCATCAGCCATAATAACACAGACGGGAGAAATAAGAGAGCGAAGAGCAGAAAGAATAGAAGACACAGAAGTCATATGAAAAGAAGCTCCAGAATCTAGATACCACGGGGATGACGTACCTGACTGTGTAGAAGATGATGGTCGCGCGGTGCCAGAAGAACTAGGCACAGAACCAGCAGTACCCGACGAGGAGGAGCCTATAGCAGCGAGCAGACTACAAAGACCATGAATAATATCCTGATCAGACAGAGCACCAGCATGAGGTCCAGAAGCACCAGTAGGAGGTCCAGAGGCAACAGCAGAAGATCCTGAAGAACCAGGTGGCGGCAGAGCAAAATACTGCTGACGTAAGCGTGGATCCCTCGTCCAGCAACCAGATATATCGTGGCCAAGCTTGCCATAGTGGGCACAGGGAGGACGAGAACCACGAGGCTGCTGAGAGTGACTCGACCTGGGCGGTGGAAGCGAGGAAATGGCGCGAGACCGCGAAGCCGGCGACACGGGGGGACCACGAGTAGCAAGAACAAAAGGAACCTCAAGAAGACCAGCACCACGAAGACGAGTCTCCTCAGCACGAAGCTCAGCCAGTACCTTAGAGAGCGGAACATGACCACGGGCAAGCAGCTGGGCATGGCGTGGCTCAAACTCCTTGCGGAGCCGTGACAAGAACTCAAAGACGCGCTGAAACTCCTGATCCGCGCGCACAATCAGACAACAGGGACAGGTGTTACACACGCTGTCTGAAGAGAGTCAAGCGACGTCAAATAGCAGCACTCGAGTATAGAAATCATCAATAGTAGAATCACCCTGCTTAAGCTCATGCTCCTGACGAACCACAGACAGATAAAGAGCATCTCCAGATGGCTGATAGCGCTGATGAAGAAAAGCCCACTGAGCAGCAGCAGTGGGAAGGCCCATGAACTCAGCAGCATACTGAGGCAGAACACTGGAAGTGAAAACAGCAGCAGCACGAGCATCCTCATCAATCCACTGAGTGTAGTCAGCCAGATCCAGCCGGTAGGTCGCGATAGAATGGTCCTGGACCTGGCGCTCATAATCAAGCCCGGCGAAGCATCAGCACTGGGCTGCATCCTTGACCGCCTGAGTAGCATCGGGGCAAGGGCAGCGAGCGTCGGGCACAAGGCACTGGAGGCTGTGGCGCGGTGGACAGGAGACCTCACCGGAAACCACACCCCAAAGGCGAAGACCGCGCATATGGACGCGCATGAAGGCAGCGAAATCAGGATAATTCGCGCCATCAAAAATCACCGGGCAGCGAGGAATCGCAACATAGCCCGATGAGGAAGACATTTTTTTTTCAAACCAGATCGAATCGAATCTGGGAGGCTGCGGGCGGCCGAGGCGAGGCGCAGGAGGCGCAGCCGGGCAGGCGGACAGGCGGATCCGGTCGGCCTTGCCAGGAGGCGGCAGTGGCGGCGGATCCGGGTGGCGGCAGGCGGCGTGACAGCGGCGGCGGTGATCGGCGGCGCGGCGTAATGGCGGCGGCGGCGGGTGTCGGGCGAAGAGAGAAAAAAGAAGAGAAAAAAAGGCCTTGACTCGATACCATGTTAGGGCAATAGATCTCTTGTATTACTAGAGGGCCAAAGGCCAGAATATATAGTACATGTACATATGCAAATATACAGAAAGCCCCCTAACATATGAGGAAACTACAATACACATATATACTCTAACTCAGTTGACGTGTGTGGAATTTATTCGAATCCGTGGGAGGATCCGAAAAAATAACTCGATGTAGTCGACATCCTTGCAAAAACATAAAGAATTATGAAGTCCTTGCATCTTGTAAAGAATATTGCTTTTCAATTTGTCATAACATTTTCTGGTGCCATCGGACCCGACACTTTTGCAGCGTAACGCGAGACCTTTTCGTTATCCTCACGCCCTTAGTCTCAGTACCTTGTCGACCTGTCAGTTGGGCTGCAACAGGGTCGGAGTGATTGGACGCTCATGCAGAGTCAGCTATTCAGAAAATCGCGTATGAGGTGCTCGAGTGCATGAAGTCGATAACACTTAGGTTACTCGAAGAGGCGCATCCCCCGAGTGTTTCAAGTGCGATTAAAATAAATAATTATTGACTCTTAGTAGGAGAAAGTTAGCTTTTATTGGTAGTTGTTGTAGATGATGTAGATGATGTGGCCGGAGGAGCTAGAGCCGATGAAGACAATGGGTCACCGTATACAAAGATTTATAGCGGTTTGGCTCAACCGAAGATTTTGGCGGGTCGTCGCTGCCGAAGAGTTTTAGCGGGTCGCCACAGCCGAAGATTTTGGCGGATCACCGAGGTTGGAGCTGATGTAGCGGGCGTGTAGCCGACGCGGTGTTTGAAGTCGCGCGGTGAGAGCGTCGTTGTATGAGAGGTCAGCTGCGACGTCCACATTTTTTGTTTCCGCGGATTGCCCTTCGTATATTGGTTTTTCCTCATACATGCATACATAAGTTTAAGAGGTAAAACAATTATTAGTGCATAAAATATAATAATCTGAAAAATTATAATAAACTTGATCCGCAAGGGGTTATTTTATGCCAATGCAATGAATGCGTTGGATCGCTTGATGCCCCGCTTCTTTGGATCCAACAAATAACCGGCATGTGTGATGATTTGATCCGCATGATTTGATGCCTCGAGGTCTTTTTTTAAACATGCATGAGCGCACATATTTTCCTGGTCTCGTACGACACACGCGTGAAGCGCTCTCTTAAGTAAGAGCAAGTCTAACAGCACCCATGTCGCGGCGCCTTAAAATTCCGGCTGTTACACGGGCTTGTGACCGGGTCATCGAGCTAACAGCGTCTGTAAACGGCTCGGCCTGTAAACGAAATTCACAGGGGCCTGTGAAAGGCCCGTTGGAGCCCCTATTTCTATCGGCCGGACGGGCGGAGACGGGTTAGAACCCGTGTCCCTCCGCCGCAAACCCTAGCTGTCGCCGCATTTCCGCGCGTACTCCGGCGAGCAATTCCTCCCATTTTCACGCGAGAGAGATGGCGAGCAGGAGAGGGGAGTTGCGGACTCGGCGGCGACCGTGCTGGGGGGAGGAGGAGGTGGCCGTCGCGCACCAGCGGCAGCGACGAGGAGCGGCGCCGCATCCGCTCCGTCGGGGCCAAGAAGCGCGCCTGCAGGCGCTGGACGAACTGGGGGCTGACCCCCCAGCTTCTCTGGCCCCCTACGCCGCCGGCGCGCGCACCGTGCCGGCTCCGCGGTTCGAGCTCGTGGAGGCATCTTCCTCCGCGAGCTCGTCCGTCACGTCTTCCCGCCCGCGCCCACGCCCGCGTCGCGGAGATGAGGAGGAGGCGGCTATCCATGGCGCTCGCTGCGTCCTTGCCGACCTCAAGGCCAAGCGGCGCGAGGAGAAGGAGCTTCGCCAGCCATCGCCGCCGAGCTCCAAGCTCTCCAAGCAGGAGGAGATCGAGGCGGTGGCCGCAATCCGTGGCGAGGAGGAGGAGGAGGAGGAGGCCGGACTGGCATCCGTCGACGCCATGGACGTCGACGTGATCGTCCTCGACGACTAGGAGCTCGCCGACGACGGCAGGCGGTGACTTAGAGCTCGCCGCCGACTAGGAGCTCGCATTTTGGACATACCACGACGCGGCGGCGTCCTCCACGAGCTCTCCCAACACTAATTTTTTTAGATATAATTTTGCAATATGTATATACTGAATGATGAGCAGCGCACGATCTTCCGTTAATTTAAATTTCAGTTCATATTGCGATTTAAGGGTTGGATTTAAGGCACTGTTCTCCGCGACGAAGTTTGAAACCGTAAATCGCGAGTGCAGGCACTGTACGATTTAAGGGTTGTCGATTTGAAGGTACTATTAGTCATGCTCTAATACCGCTAGAATTCGATCCGAAAACTCTTGCGCGAACGAGTCTGTCTCTATTTTCCGCATGACCTTTCCTTTTCTTCTCTTTCGCGGATCCAAAGTAGAACATGGCCGGACGTGGTCGCGTTTTTCTTCAATCTCGTAGAACCGATCAGCCGAGAGAAGAGGCGGTGCTGATGTCGAGTCTCGGGCATATTTGTGTACATATAGTCCGCGGTAGACTCGAAACAGTCTAAGGCGAAGTTGAAATAGTCTTCTTGATCCCGGAATCGACGCTTTCTCCAGATTCATAATTGACGCCGTTCGTCGGTCCATGATATGAAGTGGTGTTGATGTGGAATCAGATCTGAAGGAGAGACTATCGCAGAAACCAGCCAAATCCCTTAGATCCGCAACATGGCTGCAGTTGTTTTCGACGTTTGTCAGGTTTGCGGTGTTTTTTCCAGTGGAGCTGACAGAAGATGTTGATGTTGCCGTAGGTGCTACAATTGTTTCGATAGCCTTTGTTCTCGTCAAAATTGATGGGTGGCAAAACAAAAATAGATTCGGCAAAAGTGACATGGCAAGACACATGGACACGACCAATAACGAGATCTAGGCAACGATAGCCTTTGTTCTCATTAGAAAAACCGAGAAGAACACATGGGATGGAACGAGGAGAATGTTTATGCCATCAACCAGGACTAATGACCTGGGTGGGGGGTTTTGGATGGCTCTCCCCGCGACGCACACGTGGCGCTCTGCGGAGCATTGGTCCTGGTTCATGTCAAGAACCAGGACTAAAAACCCTCCGTGGCTGTAAATAAGCTCCGTCCATCCACTTATTTTTTCTGGAA
Source organism: Avena insularis (assembly GCA_023614405.1). Classification (NCBI taxonomy): domain Eukaryota; kingdom Viridiplantae; phylum Streptophyta; class Magnoliopsida; order Poales; family Poaceae; genus Avena; species Avena insularis. The sequence continues at coordinate 106,103,507 of CM042694.1, forward strand.
TTTTGTGTGGGAGGTGGATGCTAGATTTTTTTCTTCACACTGCACACAAGGTGTTTGAGAAAATATCCGAGCCACACTTAAGTTCGCGCAACACTGTATGTGGTATGCTCGTGGTATGTATAATACCACGGTTGAAATAATCCTATACTAAGAGGCTCCCTGCATTTGCGGCGCAATAATATGTTACAGTTCACAAGTTATTGTTTTTAATCTTTTCCGAGGAGACCTTAGCCTTTTCTGAAGTCAACGACCAGTGGTGGTCGTTATCGCGCCGCCGGCGCCGCCACCTTCCGTTCCCCATCCTCCGTCTCACTATCTCCGCTCCAGACCTCTCGAGAGGCAGCGGCGGCGGCGCATGTAGAGTCCAAGCCATTCCGCGGCGCTGGCGACGAAGATGGGGGATGGCGGGAGGACGGAGACGCCCCCTCTCCTCCGCCGGGATCTTCAGCAGGATGACCTTCGCATGCCATCAACGTGCTGCTCGGCAGGCCTCAGCAGAGCCAGGTGATAAATGCCCAGGACAGGAGCCTGAATGCTCTGTCACTCCATCTCCAACTGGAAAGTTCTTATGATCTACGCCTTAGATGTTATATGCATTTTCCTTTGTTTGGTCATATGCATTTTCACTTTCTTAGATGTCAGTTTCTTTCGCAGGAACATGGTATTGGAGCGTCAGCCAAAAAGACTGTCCCCTTAGTTACTCACCAAGTTGAACTTTTACATGCATTTGATTTCATCCGGGTAAGTACTATTTGTACACTGTTCCACGTCAATTGTATTTTCAGTACTTGTCAACTGCTAGGTATTTCTACTCACTAGTGGTACATTAGTTTCTTGTTTCACATGGCTGCAGATTTGGATTATCCAACTGCGATATAGATTGTTCAAGATTGTCTTCTAATTCCTAATGTGTAAAATAAATCCATGTATTTTGGTAGGAGTTTTCTTCAATTTTGTTTGTGAAAGTTCTGAATTTGCCGGAGTCATTTCACTGATTATCGAAATTGATATATATTAATATTTTATTATATGTCTTAATATCGCTAGTGGTTTGTAGCACGTTCCTTCCTTCTGGCAGCTACTGTGAGATGGAGTTATAAAGATTTCTCGTTCTTGTAGAAAATCGTTAGCAACTTCAAAGGATTTTCACAAACTTGTACATGCACACAATGGCATCGGCCGCTTTTCTAATGTTATGTCCATGACCAATGACGGAAAGGTCAATGGCAAGCCTACTGCAGAGATCATCAGTATCCATATTGGTAGAAGAGATGATGAGACCATGATGTATTCGGGATGGAATCAATGGATCAAGAGAAGATAGAGATTGGTTCCGCTGGCATAAAGCCTCATTTACAATACTTGTTCCAGAACAAGGGCTACGTCTATGCTTCCCTTGTTGCTGTCACAAACTTAATTTTCATTTTTGGACGAACTGCGAGAATTTATGGCTTTCCGCCAACGGCCAAAACCCTCTTGTGGCCTTACTGCATCTGTTGTGGTGTACTCCCTCTGTTTCAAAATATAAGATGTTTTAGCTTTGTGAAAGGAGTGTATCTAGACCCTTTTTAGTGTGTAGGTTCACTTCGAATCTGCACGAACCTACACACTAAAATGAGTCTACATACACTTCTTTCACAAAACTAAAACATCTTATATTTTGAAAGCAGGAAAATATCATAATCTGACTTGGTTCAATCTGCTTCTTGCCATTGAGAGCTCTGTCAGTAGTAGGCCTTAGCCTTCAAACAATGGAGTCTCTATTTTCCGTTTTACTCGCCACTCTATTCCGTGTCCGTGTATCCATTTTTATTCCACTCCACTTAGAAGGCTACTTAGCCAGGTAACGTGCGTAGGATTATGTTTTCGAACCAGAAGATTTTGTTTTATTTAGAGAATCCTGTGATTGATGTTGCTGCTTTAGTCAGGTGGTGGGGTACAATCAGCCTGGGAAGCTGATGCAGAGAGAAGGGTCGCTGTTCAGGGAACTCGTCGGCAGTCTCAATCTCAGCCTGCAAATTAAACTGGCGTAGTAGCTTACTTTATTTACGGAATATACATATTTATTTGTTCAGAAGAGGGACATGAATTAGCATACCTGATAGTAGCTTTTTTTATGTGTGATGATTGATCCAACAGAATGAAGTTTAATTCCACTAGTATGCCTGAGCAATTTACAGTACTAATTAAGCTATAACCCCTCGCTCTCGGGGTGTAGAAGGCCACAATTTTTGTCTAACCAAGTTTACCTTTTGTTTTGTTTTGAAATCCACGGTACAAAATATATTTCATTATTGATCCACGCTATTTGTTTGTACTTAAAAAGACGCATTTCAAGTCGTAGCAAATTAATGTTGTTGATCCTATTCAACGTTACAGGAAGCAAAAGACACTTGCAGCTATCACAGATTTGAGATTGCATTGGCCGGCGGTCAGGAATTCGAGGTACTATCAACTCAGTTTTTGAACATGTGTACACACTGGTACCTTGTACTGTTTATGTTTTATATCTCTCATATCAATTATGGATTATGGATGATGGCTATCACACAAACAGAAGAGGCAGAATCTGCTGATGTGCTGTGGGCTCTGTCCACACACTACACTCCTATAGTTTATAATCATGTATATCCATAGTTCCTGATGCAACCAACCAGATGATATTGAGTAGAGAAAGTAAATAATTACCTAGAGACTTGATAGATATTACTACTAGTATATTGGGATCATCTCTCCAATCCATAGAGCATGTCTGCCCATGATATGATCGGTCAGTCCATCATATGGTCATCATTCTCATATAATGGCATGGTGCTCCTCTCCTCTCCCTGCCCTGTCCTACACCCACCCTCTTGCCAGACTCAGACAGATAGTAGAGGTCCTCAAATGCGTCTGTATCCGCACACACACAACACCTTTAAAAATAAAAAAAAGCAAAGCGCAGCAGTGGAGCCACTGATTCAATAAAATCTCTCAGTATCATTAGTGGAAAGAAAAGAGACCTTCATCTTTTATCATCCAGTCGCTATTGTCACTTGTGTCTAGATGCTAACAGGTGTTTTAATCTTTTCACCTTCCCATCATATCAAGTGAAAAAAACGTGTTTTGTTTTCTCTACTTTTCATATCATATACGAACAAGCAACACAATAAACTTCAAGAAAACAATAGCCCCCTTGGAAAAGAAAGCAATGAAATGGAAGGTTATGACATTTTGTGATGCGGGTATGCTAGGCCCCTCCTCTTTGTTCCGGGCTTGGGACCGGCTATGCAACATGAAGTGCAACATCATATTAGCACAGGCAGAGTTACACCGCCCACCCCCACCCCAACACACAAGAGCCACCTACCCACCGGCAAACACAAACACAAACACACAACACCCATAACAGTAACACCATATGAAAACACACAACATTTTTTGGAATTTTTCCTAATTAAACACTGAGGAGCAGATTAAGTAAACAACACTATTTTTGTGATTTCCTTTCAATTTTCTGGGAATGGCAACAAAGCTAACAAATACATTTTTTTCTGATTTTTTACCTTCAAGTACAAAATGAAAAAACAAAATAAAGTCCTTTTTTGGATTTTCCTTTCTGCTTTGCTACAAAAGAAAAAAACTTTTGTGATTTATTTTTGCAGCAAAAGCGAACACATAATGTATATTTCTTAGCGACAAAAGGACTATAAAGCAAAAGCAGTAAATGTGGTAACTAATTCTTTTTGCCAGATTTCACTTTTTTTTCTGCTAGGCTAACTGGATGACAAAACACAAATGTTCTACGAGTACACAAAGAAACCTTTTTTTTTTGGTAACTAGCCAGTAACATTGATCTGGAAATCTCTCGGTATTTGTATACTTGTTCATAAGTATAATTATTGAACACCGCCAACCTACATATCTGAAATAATGTGTCACAGTTTGTAGAAAATCTTGGTTGTACAGAACTAGCGGAAAGTTGTAGACATACAAATGTAGTGTATATATGTTGGGAAATATAGCTACAAAATGGTGTGGCATATCAACTATATATTGGTACGTCAGTGCACATATCGATGGGGCGGACTGATGTCGGGTTGATTTGTTAATGTTAGATGTTACACAGTATTGTACTCCCTCCGTCCCAAATAGGTTGTAGCAAATTAGTCTAAATTTGAATGTATATACATACTAAATAATATCGACATACATCTAAATTTAGATAAATTTGTGACATCCTTTTGTCGATGGTGGGAGTAGAAATACAAGGAGGAACATATACAGATACACGTGTACACAGAGAGCTTGCGTACCTTGATGCAGGTTGGAGCAGCACGTCTATCTTAGGTAGATTCCATACGCATCAGGATCCTGAAACAAAAAAAAAGACACTTCATATTTAGCGAGTGACAGAAACTAAATGAACATGCAATGGTCGTGGAGGACATGTACTTACATCAAGATATTCTAAGAAACCTCTCGAAGAATCGCTGAGATAAAGCGTGGGATGGTTCGGATGGCTGTCGACTGCGTGCCTAACTGTTTCCTCGGCCTTCCACCAGTCCTCGTCCTTGATAAGCCTACCAGTCCTCATGTCGATAGTGACCTTTTGTAGCATAGGTAGGTTCAACAAGCTACCAAAGTCAAACTCAATGTTTCCATCCCTAGATGTCCACACATCGACCTCGAACTCGATGGATTCAAGGCTTGTCATAGATCCTGGTAGAAATGGGCCAGGCGTTGCAGTCGTCCTGTAGACCCTCAGCTTGGGGAATAAACCTACACCTGCACCGCCCATGACATGATGGCCCGGGACGAGGCGATCCATGTCTAGACAGAGATAAACAAGCCCCGGAAACCTTCCAAATATCTGCACATCTGGACTATCGACATGCAGAGATAGATGGGACAGGTTTGGAAGCCAAGATGTTTTGATGCTTGTATAGAGGCCAGGTTGACGATACGAGAGCTTAAAAACACGGAGTTGCTGTGGAGGTACGTAGCCTTCCAAGGTGATGTCACCAGTGTCCCTTGACATGATACGTCCCACGTCTATGACCTGTATTTTATGCAACTTTACTAGCGACTTGGCCCAAGCTTTTACTGACCTCACACTACCCAAGTCTAAAAACTGAATTTGGAGCCTCCTCAACTCAGTGAGCTTGCCCAGCTCTGTTGCAAAGATCGAGCAGGAATAAACATTGCCCACCCACAACTCTTCCAGGGATGTCAGTTTCCCAATCCAGTCTTGATCCACTGTTAAGCAAGCATGTTCGGCCTTCAAGCACTTGAGTTGATTCAGTAGACCAATACTGTGAGGCAGCTCCTCTATATTGGACTGAGCAAAGTTCAACACCTGTAAGAACTTTAGATAACCTATTTCTTTTGGGACCCGGATATTATTGCCTTCTATTCCAAGATACCTCAAATGAACTAACTTTCCAAGATGCTCAAGATGAGTAATACTACTGTGGTCGTTGATATTTAGGACCCTCAAAACTTCAAAGCATGGAAGTGATGGCACCTTATGACTAGAGTCAATGGAATTGAATGACCTTACTTGTATCATTGGGGCGCTAACTAGAGGAACCTCTCTGTTTCCAATAACTAGCCTACGAGCATTGGTATGTGCAGATGTGTATTGCTTGGTACTATCAAATATTGTAACAAAGTTTTCTTCCTTTGCTAACAGACAAATCATATCAAGCACAATATCATGGACACAACAACCACTTATGACGCCTTTATCCAGGTTTTCTACTGGAAGGAGCATGCTTTTGTTAAGCAGCTCATTGAAATATCTCTCGCCAATCTCAAATAATCCTAACCCTGGTTCCTCCAGGATAAAACCCTCGCCAAGCCATAGCCATATCAAACTATCCTTGTCAATAAAACGATCTTCCGGGTAAATGCTCAGATGTAATAAACAATTCCTTAGGTGGTAAGGTAGGTCATAATAGCTATATAAAAGTATCTTTCTCGTGTTGTCAACATCTTTATTATCTTCCTGCCCAAAACCTATTGAGTTGTATATCTTAGACCAAAACTCAACTGGTTTATTATCAAGCAGACTAGCGATTGTGATTATAGCCAAGGGTACACCACCGCATTTCTGTAAAATTTTATCGTATACCTTCGCTGGCAGATCAGAATTGCTTTTGCTATTACCGCCACATAATCTTCTATGAAATAAATCCTTGCATAAATCATGTGAAAGTGGTTTTAGACTGTATACTTCGCCGGTCTTTTCAGCAACATCGAGAATCAGTAGTTGTGATTATCCTGCTTCCACAACAATCATTTGCCAAAGCACATTTGAATATTTCCCATGCTTCTGTATCCCATATATCATCAATAACAATGAAGTACCTATCGCATCAATAAAACAATAACCAGTAAAAATTAGTCAAAGTATCTGAGATATCTAGGAACAAATGGAGATGCATGCATGGACACCACTTCGATGGGATCTAACATTGGCATTACTGAATATAGAGGTAACATGAGACATACATGTATTCATTTTATCATTCAGAACTCTAATTATGAGTAAAAAAATCAAGTACTGTATGTAGGTGTCTCCAAACTTCTTCCATCAAACTGGCTAACCCTTTCTATTAATTTGTTTGAAGTGGAGATAATGTTTTGGACCGGGTGAGCAAAGAAAGAAAATGAACCAACATATGCTTGCCGTGTTTGGTCAATCAAAAAAACACAAACATGATAATATGGGTAATTACCTCTTGTTTTGGAGTAATCCTCGTAGTTTATCGACCAACTGCCTTTCATCCCACTCGGGTTGCTTTTCCATGCCTATTCCTAAGAGAATGTCGTTGAGAAGTTTCTTAACGCTTGGATTCCTTCCCACAGGAACGAAAGCACTGTAGTCAAATGGGGATTGGAATTTATCGTACAGTGCTTTGGCAAGAGTTGTCTTGCCAAGGCCTCCGAATCCAAAGATTGAGACTATATTGAGTTGCTTGTCCACATCACCATGCCCATCACGCAACATGTTGGTTAGCTCATTCAGTGGCCCATCAATTCCCACTAGATCTTTTTTATCCTTGTACAAAGACAACATGCGAGGGTCGGCAATGATTGCACCAGTTGGATTAGCAACAACATCGCTCACCTTGTACCTATCACGGCGGTCTGCTGCCTCCTGGACACGGACCTTGATGCCTTTGATCTCGTCGGAGATCTCATGGCGAGTCTTGCTCTTGGTGAACAATTCACCCATCTTCTTCATGAGCCGCTTGAGCTTGCACGGCTTGGCATTGGGTTCAACACCCTCGGCCGCGCAGGAACTTGTCAATGATGTCCTCCATCACGTATGACAAGTTCCTGACCTCGTCAGCCCAGTTCTTGACCTGGGGGTCGAGCTGGTCATGCGGCACATCCCCAACCTTGCGGAGGGCGATGTACATGCTCGTCAACTCCCTCTTCATGTACTCGATGTCGTCCATCACGCCGGTCTGCAGCTTGTACTCCTCCATGAGGAGGTCCCCAAGCTTGAGGAGCAGGCTGCCCATGGCCCCCGTTGCATGGTCCATGGTCGCTCTCTCAGCAGCTGGTTGCTCGGTTTGTTTGTGCGCAGTAATGCTTGGTTTGTGGTCTAGGGTGTGTGGATAGCTATGTCCTTGCCTACGCGTCCTTATAGCTGTTTTGAAAATGAGGTCGAAGAAACTCCTCTTCTACTGTGCCTTTGCTGCTTTCCTTACACACATGGTAGAACGTGCACTGGCTCAGCTAATCATGTGGATCTGCTCAAGCTTTGACCGTGTTAAATGAACATGGTACAACGTGCATAACATATGTGTACTGTCCATCCAGGCTTGATCCAGGGTTAACGGCTGCTTAATCCAATAAATAAGACATATTTCTTGGCTTAATCACATCATTGGACGAGCTTGGCTGTCTCATTTGTTTGTAGAGACAATCAAGCATTTGCGTTTCTTCGAGGAACGGAGGGATTTGTATGTACTCCCTCCGTTTCAAAATATAGGATGTTTTAGCTTTGTGAAAATAGTGTATCTAGACCCCTTTTAGTGTCTAGGTTCACTCCAAATCTAAATGAACATAGACACTAAAAGAGGTCTAGATACACTTTATTCACAAAGCTAAAACGTCTTATATTTTGAAACGGAGGGAGTAGGATTGATTACGGTCGAAAATAATCAATGGAAAGTTCAACATGCCTATTCGCGTTGAGCATGGCTCTAAATTTCCGCCCAAATTGTCCAAGCAGTTTAGATAACATAATACCCTATGTACGTATATATAACAGCGACATTACCATTTCACTACATATATGCAAGTTACCAACAGGCTGCATATATCATGAGGTAATGACCGTCAACTGGTGTCGTATCAAGTTGCCAATAGAAACTGGTGCAAGTTGTAGTAGCGTCATATCTTTAATTTTCGTTATGTACGTTAGTCAACTTGTGTGGTACATCTGGTCACACAAGCATACATTGCAAATTTCAATATAATTTCAACTTTCAACTATAGTCTGCACATCTCAAGAAACAAAATGCAATGCTATGTAAATACTTGTAACTAGTTTATTTCTGTTGCGCTTTTTCAACCTTTTACATGGATTGTACCTATCGATATGCATATTTTGTACTCTCACACTATGTGCATATCTATTGAACAGACAGTACTGTTTGGGCAATGCGAGGTAGTTATTAAGCTGTCAAATGGCTTCCAATTAATTCACATCCCAATTTTACCCTAATCTGCTTTCCTTGTGCATTCAAGCAGATATAACATGGCTAATTAGGATGCCACACTTTATTAAGTGACACCAGCTCTGTCACCCAGCACATCCTCATTCTAGTTTAAGCCAATCTGCAAGAGGTGAGCTGTACATGCTCCAATTAACAGTGCTAGTGTATTTTAATCCTACCCTCACAGCAACCTAATTGACCGTGTAAGTCTTGGACTGTTTGACATGAGAAATAACACTTTTCTAAAGGGGAATAAGAAAAAGGCATCTCCTCGTACGCCGCCGGGGAGAAAATAATATTGTGAGTGTGCCGGTGTACAAGTACACAACAAGAGAAGATGGAAATAGATACATATTAATCATCACGACTAATAGCCTCCGATTAAGCTGTTTAGTCGTCATCGTCTTCGGCCTTTGCTTCAGGTTCTCCATGCATGATGGTGGCGTGGTGTGTGTTGGCGACGGCAGAGTCCGTGTACTAGCGTGTACACGCGACGTGGATAGCATGGCATTTGCTCTGGCCATGCCCTCCTCGCCGTCTTGCCTCGTCAGTCTTGAGCGGCGTCGAAAGGGTTGCAGTCGATATAGCTTGCATGGTTGCGCTCCGCAGCAGAATAATCAGCTAGCTTGCGTGAAGCTGACTTATGAATCAGCTTCATATTTATGTACCGTCACATGCACATGCACGTTCGATCAGCACCAGAGCCCAAATAGCTCCCTGGCTTGCACCGCACGTACGGTCTTGGGTGTAGCTCATACTACGAGCACTGGCCGCGTTCCAAGTTGCAACGCAGCGCTCGGCCAGACCGACGGGCCACGGTGCTTCTACTTGTACTCCATCCACAACGCAGCCGCCGGCCGACGGACGACGACGGACGAACCGCACATGCCCCACCGTCCTCGGAACAGCCGGCGACCGCCAACACGCCATACCCGGGCGCTAGGAGCATCATTATTACTAGGTGCTTGTCCTCGTCAGCCCCCGTGGGCGGGGAGGGCCGCCCACGACGAATGGCGCCGGGAACATTCGCGGCTGTACGTATGGAGATTGACCAAAAGGCACGCCGCTAGCTAGCTCCGTGCATTAGTCATTTCTCTATTGGCGTTCAAATTATAATGCGCGTCACCATTTGTAGATGAAATGGTAACGGCGTTAAATTATTTAGGAATGTCAGTAGTCAAATCTAATAGGGACGCCCGCGTATAAATAAACGCGACAAACATGAGGGTCCCCGCGGGCGTTAAACAAGAGGATTCAGTTAAACGCCACGCGGCCACCGACCCTAAATGGAAAGACAAGGTTTCTTAAAAAGTACATTTGGAAAATTAAAACACCCCTCAAAATTTGAATATTTATGTGGTTCGTTCATCGATCGTGGGGTAATACTTACCAAGGATAATCTGAAGAAAAGACATCGGCAGGGACATTCAAGATGTTGTTTTTGTGACAAGTCCGAGTCTATACAACACTTTTTTATTGAATGTCCGTTTGCTATAATCATATAGCGCATTATTCATATGACCTTTAACATCATACAACCCTCAAGTTTAAACAATTTATTTGGGAATTGGCTGACGGGTATCCCAAAAAAGAAAAAAATCAGATTAGGATGGGAGTATGCGCTATTATATGGGCTATATGGAACGCCCGGAATGACGTTATTTTTAAGAGGGCTCGACAGTGGCGAAGGCAGCCCGCTCAAGTAACCTGGGCAAGGTTCGTTGAGTGTGATGCTGCTTCGTTTTTGCCCCAGCAAAACATGATACTAATCACCGTGTCACAGCATTATTTAGTGGAGAGTTGCCGGAGCAGCCCGGGCAGCTGCCCGGGGTCGCCGGGCCGTAGCTCCGGCACTGGGGCTCGATGCTCATCTTTCTTGCAGGTTATGCTTATGGCTACTCATTGGATTCGTACTTGGTCGCTGTTACAACCTGTGGACGACCGTCAAATTATGCATGCTGGATGCAACATTTTGAAGATGGCTACGCAATACTTGTTCAGACGGTGTGGGTGGCGATATGATCTTAGGATTGCCTCCTGATAGAATCACTATGTACTTTTTGATTATTCCTTTTTTTTTGCTTGTGTTTGTGTTCAAGACATAAATTCCATTTAATAATACAATAAAGAAGCCGTATGCATCGTTTTGATGCAGAGGCTGGGGCTATCCCTCCGTTTCAGAAAAAAGCACGCGGCCGCCGACACATGATTAATTATCGAACTTCTCTCTCTCTCATTCACACACATCCTCCCCTCTCCCTGCCGCCGCCACCCCGGTCGCACCTCTCCTTCTCTCCCAGCACCCGCGACTCCGCTCGATCTGCCGCCGGCCACTGCAACCTCCCCCTCTCCGACGACTCCGCCCGATCTGCCGCCACTGGTCGTTGCAACCTCCCCCTCCCCAAGCCGCCGGTCGCTGCAACCTTACCATCCGAGCCTTGTCACCGACCTCGCGCGTCTGCCGCCACCCCGTCCGCATCCGATGACTCCGCTCAATCTGCCGCCGTCAGTCGCTGCAACATCCCCCTCCCCAAGCTGCCAGACGCTGCAACCTTTCCGTCCGAGCCTCGTCACCGACCTCGCAGTGAGCCACCTGCCACGCCTCCCCTTTTTTATAGCAATTAAAAAAATTATAGATGTATATGGTACATAATGATCTTAGAAATTTTAGATATAGATATGCTAGATAGTGTTTTAGAGATCATGTTTTAGGGATGATGCGGGCAAAGACCGTGCGCGGGATGCTCCCGCCCACGTACGACGCATGGCATTTCCTGGCCAAACCGCACTACCATGCTAGATGTAATAAGACAAAACGAAATACTTACCAAGGATAATCTGAAGAAAAGACATTGGCAGGGAGATTCAGTATGTTGTTTTTGTGACAAGTCCGAGACTATACAACATCGTTTTATTGAATGTCCGTTTGCTATAATCATACGGCGCATTATTCATATGACCTTTAACATCACACCACCCTCAAGTTTAAACAATTTATTTGGGAATTGGCTGACGGGTATCCCCAAAAAAGAAAAAAATCAGATTAGGCTGGGAGTATGCGCTATTATATAGGCTATATGAAACGTCCAGAATGACGTTGTTTGGCCCGATGCTCATCTTTCTTGCAGGTTATACTTATGGCTACTCACTGGATTCGTACTTGGTCGCTGCTACAACCTGTGGACGACCGTCAGACTATGATTGCTGGATGCAACATTTTGGAGATGGCTACGCAGGACTTGTTCAGCCGGTGTGGAGGATTGCCTCCTCATAGAATCACTTTGTACTTTTTGACTATTCATTTTTTTTCTTGCTTGTGTTTGTGTTCGAGACATAAATTCCTTTTAATAATGCAATAAAGAATCCGTATGTATCGTTTTGATGTAGAGGCTAGGGCCTTGCCTCCGTTTCGAAAAAAAACGCACTACCAGCTAATCATAATCTCACGCCACCACACACACGACTCGGCCAAGGAACTAACTACTTCGCCCACTAATCTCTCCACTAGCTAGCTCCATGCCACACATACTCAGCACTTGTGCGGCTGCTCGGCAACGGCCACACGACTAGGCTAAATATGCATGCATGACTACTTACTAACAAATACTACTTAATCAACTAAACCATCAGTAGTCAGACTTGTATGTACGCACAAGATCTTCTCTATTGTGTGTACTTGCCGCAGCCTATGGTGCTAACATGGACCCAACACATACATGGACGAAAATCAACACTAACTAACAAGATTAGTTCCAACGTGGAAGACATTCGGCATGGTGGCAGGATGAGTTCTAGTGAACACCGTCAGTGCTTTGTGTTGATCAGGTCTGGGAATTTCTCATGGGAAAATAGTTCAGATAGACCAGCCACGAGGAACATAGATTTTGATGTGAAATCCGGAGAGAAGGTAGCAACATACATACGGCAAGGTTGTTCTTTTTGGGAAACCGACTCTCTTCTGTTCTTGGAGATGTTCCAAAGACAGACGGTGAGGTATGTTCAATTGATAATACACCATTGATTTGCATGCGGTTAAATAAGATTTCTTGGGAACCACATGATTTGCGGTGTGGGTTAACATACAATGGTTCATTGCCCCTTGGAAATCAGTATCATTCAATTGTAAAGGCCAATGCCATGTGCTTAGTATACGCCCATATTAAACCAGTCTGAATTCCTTGAAGCAATGGTGGTTTGCATACTGAAGTTTGTGGGAGAAAGCACGTAAGTCTCCCAGAATTATTGGATCCACAAAGGAACTGTGAGGGTTAATATCCTCCTTGTCCATAGATACACAAAGATACAAAGAGACTCTTCACTGGTGCTCCTTGACCAAGGATCTCAAGATGTTGCCATCTGGTGATCTCTCTCAAATAGGGGAAAAGGGCGTTTATCTTAGTGGAGTACAAAAGCAGCGTGTTCACTTAGCTCGAGGGCTGTATATATCAAGATGTTGATATCTATCTATCTTCTTGATGACCCTTTCAGTTATGTTGATGAAGTGCACAAGGGCACAAAACCATTTTATGCAAGTGGCAAAGTATCCCTTGTGTTTTTACTTCAGTTTCACGCATTTTCAATTTTCTATGTTCTCAGATGTTGCAGTTCTGTCGTAGGAATGTGTTAATGGAGCTTTAGCCAGAAAGAGTGTCCTCGTAGTAACTCATCAAGTGGAGTTTTTCCATGCATTTAATTCCATCCAAGTAATGAAGTAAATATTATCTGCACAGTGTTCCACGGTTAGTATTTTAAAGAGGCTCCCTTTTGGTATTTATATGCAGTACTACTTGTTAACTGCTTGGTATTTTACGCTCAATTGGGGTGCATCAGTTTCTTCTTTCACCCGGGTGCAAAACTGGATTGTCCACCCCATGTATACGTTGTTTAGGATGGGCCTCTAGTTCCTTAAGTGTAAAAGGTTTTCCTATGTTTCCGTAGGTAGTTTGTTTGTGAGAGATCTGAATTCGTAGGGGTTATTTCACTAGTTATCAGAACACAGATATTGATTTATTTCTGAAGATCAGTAGTGGTGTCCAACATCTTCCTTTTGACAGCTAATGTGTGACGACGGAGAGATAAACCATGTTTGTTTTTATAAAGAATCATTAGCAACTTCAAAGGATATTTAGAAACTTGTACATGCACACAAATATGGCCAGAAGTTTTCCACCTGGCAAGTTTGCTTGCCTTTGGTCCTGTCCTCCAGCTGGCTGCCAAGTGCTAAGTCTGCGTATACCACTGCACGACACTATTTGCTAAATTATTTAAGCCTGACTTTTTTTTAGGGACTTAACCATGGTAGTCGTGGACTCAGGCTAAACATGGAGTGTGGGCCAGCGTCAACTCCTCTCCCAGTGCTGCGTGCTCCGGCGGTGGAAAACGGATCATGGGCCTCGACAAGGCCACTGGGCCCATGGACAACGCGGCGGATGTCATCTTGATGGTGATGGTCTACCATATGCTGCACACGCCATCAGGGACGGTACATATTCTAAGCAACGATCGTTCCATGCTTGTTTCCTAACAAGAATATTATGTTGAATTAGAGAAGCCTATGATTGATGATGATGCTTCAGGTGACAGAGGTGATGTGGTGGAGTACGAGCAGCCTGGGAAGCTGATGCAGGGAGAAGGGTCGCTGGTCAGGGTACTCATCAGGGAGTAGTACTAGATATTAATCTGACAGCTTGCAACTTGTGAAGTACTATATAAAAATAAATTCATTTTTATCTATTGCCAAGAGAGACATGAATTAGTAATACATAGTAAGTATAGTAGCTAGTTCTTTTTGTGTGATGATAGATGGATCCAACATAATGAAGTTCCCATGTCGTCCCCCACGGGCGACACCGGGACGCTAACGTTAGCGCCACCAGAGCCATCCGCAGCGGCCTTCCCCTCCGCTACTACCGCCGGTGCTGGCCGCGGTGGTGGCGTGCCCGGCGCTGAAGGCGCTGGGAGAGCAGATCGGCGTGGCAACGACACGGTGGTTCGATTCGCAGCATAGCGGCCTAGGTGGCACCCCCGATCGTGTGGCAGCGGAGGCTGTCCCCTGGGTATGAGGAGGCCGTTTGCTTGCGGCGGCTGAGCTGACACCCGAATCATGTAGTGGCGGTGGCTTCTCCTTAGGGCATCGGCGCAGCCGTCTGGTTGCCCGAGGGTGCGTGGGAAGGCGGCGCGATGCTTCTTGCTCGGGCCGGCGGGATGACAGGGGCGCGTGGTTCTTGCAGGCTTGTCTTCTCTTCCGACGGAGGGGGGCGGCGGCGTGGGGGCCTGCCGTTCTATAGAATAAAGGCGGGCAATTCTAGGGTTCCTTTCACGCAAAGATGAAGATCTGCTTCTTTTCTGCCCTCGTTGATCTAGCCTCGAGAAGTGAGTTCCGGAAGGCTCCGTTGGCAAACTTTCATGGGCGTATTAGATCTGAAGATTGCTAGATCGTAAGGTATTCGATCGTGCATACCCATGTTTTTCTAGCCGTTTGGTTTCAGCGGGAGCGTCATGAAGCTCTGTTGTCTGTTACCATCATGTGTCTTGTCTTCCACGATCCATGTTGCACTATTAAAGGTGTCACTATTGAAGTTTGGACTACTAGTGTTGTTCGGGTGGTCTTAGGGTCGTTGTTGTGAGACGTCGTTCTCCGTAGTGGGACTTTTCTTTTTTATAATTTTTTTTTTGGTTGTGTGCATCTGTAAGGCCGCTAGGGAATGGGTTGTTGCAGAGGCTATGTGTAATTGATATCCCGATGATATTAATATATGCTCCTATCAAAAAAATACGTGAGTCTAAAAAGTTAAGAAGGTTGAGCCCAGCCAATTATATGTAATGGAGTGCCAAATCATTCCTTCCTGATCACACCTCAACTTTTGGGTCCAGTACCGGTCCATACAACTGTGCAGTGGAGCCCATGTGTTGGCTAGTGGACCCGTTTGACCTTTGCTGGGTCGCTTTCTCGCTGTCCACACAGCCCAAAACACAGGTTGGATCTCTGTCCTTCTTAATTTTTCATTCTGTTTTTTCCTCACATAATGGTAAATCGAGGCCACAAGATAGATACTCCGTTTCAAAATATTTTAGCTTTATAAAGTGAATATATCTAGACATCTTTAGTTTTTCGGTTCACTACGAACTATACGCTAAGAGGCATCTAGATACATTTGCTTCACAAAGCTAAAACATCTTATATTTTGAAACGGAGGGAGTACATATATGTAGCTCAGTAGCTGCAGTACTGCCGACTAACAAGTGCGCGGGTTATGCGGCTGATCAAGTGTAAGTTTATGAATGCTTGTCTTTTTCTTTTTCGAAACTTTATGCATGCCTGTTAGTGACATGTACTGATTTATTTCTGAAGATAAGTAGTGGTGTGTAACATATTTCCTTTCGGCAGCTAATAATGTGTGACAGAGACATAAGTCATGTTGGTTCTTATAAACAATTATTGGAACCTTCAAAGATTTTTTAGAAACTTGTGCATGCACACAAAAATGGCGAGAGGTTTCCAAATGTTCTCCATGGCCAATGAGAAAAGGATCAATGGCAGGTCTACAACGAAGACTGGCGGTTTCCATATTAGTACAACGAAGACTGGTCTAAGGCCTTATTTACTCTGGTTGTTCTAGATCAAGGGCTATGTATATGCTACTTTTTTTTTTTGTGAAATTCCACCATTCTTTTAATAATCATCAAACAGCAGTACAAAGAGATCCAAAAGTAATAAAAATTACATTTAGATCATCAGACCACCTAGCGACGACTACAGACACTAGCGTGAGCCGAAGGCACGCCGCTGTCCTCGTCCCTCCATCACCAGAGCCGGACAAAGCTTGTTGTAGTAGACAAACGAGAAGTCGTCGTGCTAAGGCCACAATGGGCACAAACTTATTTTTATATCTGGACAGGTTGCCCAAAACATAGGGCTTCCTGCCAATGTACAAAACCCTCAAGTGACCACATTGCGTCTGGTTACAATGTACTCCCTCCGTTCAGAAATATAATATATTTTAGCTTTGTGAATCAAATGTTTCTAGACATATTTTAATGTATACGTTTATAAAGGTTTAGAGTGAACCTGTACACTAAAAAGCGTCTAGATACAGCTAAAATGTCTTATATTTCTGAACGGAAGGAGTAATATGTCGCAATTGGACTTGTTCAGTCATTTCTTGCTGTTGAGACTTGAGAGCTCTGTCAGCAGTAGTTCTTGGTCTTCTAGCATCAGAGTCTCTATTTCCCATCTACTCCCATTTTGTCCCGTACGGCGTGAATCCTTTTTTTCATTCCACTCCACTTTGAAGGCCGCTTACCTGGATAAGTAAGAGTGTAAGAATTTATATCTTTAAAGTGTCAAAGTTCTTGTTCGGCCAAGTTAATTTCAATGTTAAATCTGCTCTGATGGAAGTGTCTACAGACTTGAGCATTATTATCCACCTTGACATTCCAGTTAGTTTCGCTTCAGCATCGGTGCCACCATCAATGCCAGCATATGGTAATCAGAGCGTGTTGGTGTTCACAACCTGGCAAGTTTGCTTGCCTCTGTTCCTGTCCTCCTGGCTGCTAACTCTATATAGGAAAAATACTTCTTACTTCCAAATGTAACTATACCCACCTCTCATATAGTACCTTACGGAAGTATTTGTAATACTTTATCTATTTGAGTATGTTCATATACTATATCTAAGATACTTACAAGCAAGTTAGTAAAAAAATTGTAAGTGCACCCATAGTTTGAACTATATATACCGTCATATTTCTACGTATAAAAGGAGTATATGAATAAAAATTACATACTACCAAAAAAATAGTATATATACTGCTCAAATATTTTTATATACTTCATACTACGCGTACATACCTTCCGGTATATTAGATATTGCCTATATAGTGTGAAACATGTGTGGGTATAGTTACACCCAGGTGTAGTATGAATATGTCCTATATATAGAGAGACCACTGTACTGCACTTTGTTTGCTAAATTATTAAGCCTGACTAAACCATGACAGTCGTGGACTCAGACTAAACCTGGAGCATGGGCCAGCGTCAACTTCTCTCCCTATGCCGTGCGTGGAAAACGGACCGTGGGCCTCGACAAGGCTACTGCACCCATCCGGAGGACCATCAGGATGGAGTTCAGGGACCAGACCGTCGCCCACAGGATCTTGACGGTGATGGACTGCGATATGGTGCTCGCCATCAACGACGGTACATATTCTTAGGATAGATCGTTCCGAGCTTGTTTCCTAACCGGAGTATTATGTTTATTTAGAGATACCAGTGATTGATGATGCTGCTGCTTGTGAGGTGGTGGAGTACGGAGTTAATTGCTGAAAACCACCACGATTGCGCGATAAGTTCGAAAAGCCACTGGGTCACGAGAATTTTGCAAATATCCATAAAATTGCGCTGATTTGTTGCAATGTGCACTGACTCGGGTTTTCCGCCATGCATCGCCCCTCGCTTGACACAGCTTGCCCACTGCACATTGACCCGCGCCAGAACTCGCCTACCCGCGTCGCCGCATGCATGAGCTCGCGTGGCCACAACGCCCCAAATCCCCTACACCACCCAGCCCTTCCCGGCCACCGCCTTCGTCCTGGTCTTTGATGGTGCTCCTCCCGAGCACCATCTCCGTCTCGGACACCAGCGCCACCCCTCCGAGCACCACATCCACCCCGACCGCTAACAACGTCTCTTCCCACCTCCACCTTCGTCCTCGATAGTTTATGCCGCCTTCCTCTGGATGGATCCCCGTCTATCGGCACCACCAGCTGGATCCTTGATGGTGCGGTTCCCGGCGGCGAGTCCACGACACTCCGGCTGGTGGCGAGGTCGGCCCTCCTCGACGGTGCGGTCCCCGACAGTGAGTCCACGATGCTGTGGCGCCGCGACCTTCCATGCATTTGGGCTTTTTCTTTTTCTTTTTATGAGAGGGAGGAGAAATTTACAAAAATGACCCCCAAGTTTAGATATGTGTCCCATTATCGTTGTGTTATTGCCACATCTCTGTCAGTGGGTCCCCTGCCAGTGATATTTTTAATGTGACTAAACCAGCCCATCAGCGCACACTAAGATTGTCCGGCGCAAACCAGTGGATTTTTGCAAAATTTGTTTAAACTGTGGTTTTTTTTATCTTGTCGCCGGATTGTGATGGTTTTTTGAAATTAACTCTGGAGTACGAGGGGCCTGGGAAGCTGCCTAGAGAAGGGTCGCTGGTTAAGGTAACTTATCATGGTGATGTTGAAAATTTGTTTATATTCATATGTATCTATATAATAAAACATGCCTAGATACATGCAAATCTAAACAAATCTGCGACAAATTCGAGATGAAGGGTGTACTAGATAGTAAATAGTAGCCATAGTTCTTTTTGTGCGATGATCGATGGATCCAACATAATAAAATTTCATTTCACTGGTATGCCTCCTGAGGGTGAAAAGTTGGGAAGGTTATGATTAATCGAGCGACGCCAATTATAGGTAATGGAGTGCCAAATCATTCCTTCCCGATCACACCTCAACTTTCAGGCATTGCCTTTGGGTCCATACAACTGAGCGGTAGGGGCCCATGTGTTGGTTAGTGGACCCCTTTGACCTTTGCTGGGTCGCTTTCTACTTATCCACACAGCCCAAAACACAGGTCCACGGATGGATGTCTTTCCCTGTGTTCACTTTTCGTTCGGCTTTTTTCCTCACATAATGATAAATCGAGACCACAAATTAGAAAGGTTTGAAGGCCTATCGTGCAACGTCCGCAGGTTATGCGGCTGATATAGTATTATATAATTAGGATGTACTGCGTCTTAAAATAGATGTCGCGGATTTCTTAAAATCGGATAAATCTAGACACTATTTAGTATGTTGATTCATCCAAATTTTAACAAACCTGCTGACATCTATTTTGAGACGAAGAAAGTAGTATTATACTATTTAATATCTATGTTATGATATATTTTAGTTCATATCACCATCATGTGGATTGCTGTTTATTTCGTAATTTTCTATGGTACTTTGAATGACACATTACAGAAAGATCTACCTAAGTACTTCTTCCGTCTAAAAATAACTGACTTGAGTTTGACTAGATTCGAATGTATCTAGACACATTCAAATCTAGACAAATCAAAGTAATTTTCTCGTAGTTTACCGAAATGCTAGCTGTAGCAAAAGTAGTGGTTCATCGACCGCTCCACCACGGGCAAAACACATCTGCAGCTAGGACAGATTGCAATGGCGGGCGGCCAGGGATTCAGGACGGTTGAAATCAAGGATCAGAGAGAGGTGTCATTGTCACCTCGCGCGCTTTTGCAACACATGCACACACACACTGGTACTGCGACTGTTCACGCCTTTATTTCATACCAGTGATGCATCATGGGTGATGGCAGAGACGAGCGAGAGTACCACACCAAGCGCGAGGCTGCAGAAGCTTGCAGTCATGTCCTATGCATAGTTCCCCATGCATGCAACCACCCCAGCTGAGATCCAGGGGGAGAAAGAGAGGAAATAGTTGCCTAGAGACTTGATACTAGGATATTGGGGCCAGCTCCCCCAATCCACAGCCTAGAGACTTGCATCCATGCCTGCCTGCCCATGATATGATCAGTCAGTCCATCATATGGTCATCATTCTCATATAATTGGCATGCCGCTCCCCTCCCTACTCAGTGCAGTGTGTACAGTCTTACACACAGACACGCTCCAGCCTGTGTAGAGGTCCCCAACTGCACACACATACACGTACACCACCTTTAAAGCTGAAACAAGCAAGTGTGACTCAGGAAAAGCTCCCATGATCAGCAGGAAAGAAAAGGGAGGGGCCTCTTTTCTTTTATCAATCACTCGGCCGCTGTCACCTGGGTCTAGCTGCTGCTAAACAAGGCTTTTAATCTTTTCACCTTCGCATCATACCAAGTGAGTGAAAAAAAAACCATGATCTGCTTTCTCTGCTTTTCCCGCCTAGGTTTGACCCCCGCCCACTACTCATTGCTGTCTTTCCCATCGTCCATCCATGGCACAAACGGTGTGTTTTACCTGTTACTCCCTCCGTCTAGAAATATAAGACGTTTTAGGTTTGTATATTAAATATATCTAGACGTCTTTTCATTAGTAGGAAAATCTTTATAGCAGTCATTTTTCTAGCGGTGTCCAAAATTTAATACGCGCCACCACTTGCAGACGAAATAGTAACGGCGTTGACATTTTTAGAAACACCACTAGTAAACCTAATAGTGAAACCTAATAGTGGTGTCCGCGTATAAGTAAACGCCACAAACATGAGGGTCCTCATACGCAGTCGGAACAAAGGTACTAGTGGCGTTGGATTCAGTTAAACGCCACCAACATGTACACTAGTGGTGACGTTGGATTCAGGTAAACGCCCCCACCCCGCATGCGGCCGACGACACGCACGATTAATTATCGATATTGTAATTCTTCTCCGTTCTCCTCATGGCCCAGCCCCCCCTCTCTCTCTCTCATTCATTCACCTCCTCCTTTCTGCCCCCGCTCTCTGCCGCCGCTGTCCCGCATCGGATGCCCGACTGATCTGCTCCCCGGCCGAACCTCTCCTCCTCTCTCTCAGCACTTGCGACTGCGCCCGACCATGCCCGTCCGCCGCCACCCCGACCGCATCCGATGACCCGCTCGATTTGCTGCCGCCAGTCGATGCAACATCCCGTACCCCGAGCCCCTAGTCACTGCAACCTTACCGTCTCCGATCCTCGTCACCGACCACGCGCGTCCACCACCACCGCGGCCGCATCCGACAACCGCTCGCTTTGTCGCCGCCGGTCGCTGCAACCTCCCCCTCCCCGAGCCACCGATCGCTGCACCGTCCCCTTCTCCAAGCCGCTGGTCGCTGCAACCTCCCCCTCCCTGAACCACCGGTCACTGCAACCTTACCGTCTCCGAGCCTCGTCACCGACCACGCGCGTCCGCAGCCACCCCGGCCGCATCCGACGACCACTCCATTTGCCACCGCCGGTCGCTGCAAACTCACCCTCCCGAGCCGCCGATCTCTGCATCGTCCCCCTCTCCGAGCCACTGGTCGCTGCAACCTCCCCCTCCTCGAGCAGCTGATCACTACAACCTTCTCGTCACTGACCTTGCTATGAGCCACCTACCACGTCTCCCCTTTTTAATAGAAATTTAGAAATTATAGACGTATATAATAGATAATGATCTTAGAAATTCTAGATATTGATATGCTAGATCATGTTTTAGAGATAGTGTTTAGATACTAAACTTGGGCTCAAATTTTAGATATAGGAATGTTAGATAGTGTTTTAGAGATAGTATTTAGGTACTAAACTTGGGCTCAAATTCTAGATATAGGAATGTTAGATAGTTCTTTAGGGACAGTGTTTAGGTACTAAATTTAGGCTCAAATTCTAGATATAGGAATGTTAGATAGTTCTTTAGGGATAGTGTTTAGGTACTAAATTTGGGCTCAAATTCTAGGTAATTTCAGGGATAGATGTAGCAAATTTACATGATTTTAGGGATAGAAAATCTCGATAATATTTACATATATATTCATTTCTTATATTTTGACTAACGGTCAAATGTTGTTATTTAACAACTTAATTAGTATCATGTCGGAGCCGGAGCTGAAATTCCGTGGTGTTCACCAGAAACCCATGAGGACCTCGACTTGGGCAGCTCAGATCACAGTGGATAATAGGAAGATCTAGCTAGGTACTTTCAGGTGCCCGTGGCAGGTAACTCGTGCCTACGACTGCGCGGTGGTCCAGCACTTTGGGGCAAGAGCGGTCCTCAACTTCGAGTATAAGCGTCGTGTGGCACATCTGTTAGCGCTAGATGGCATGAGGATCGCCACTGGCTAGCTAGAAAAGCTCACCCTCAACATCGACCCAAATGACGCCACCAGCCTCAAGTGACTGATGCTACATGACGACTTGGCTTCAATGTTCTAATCGGTGAAATACACCTAGAAGGTTGACCTCGTGCCCGACGACTCAACACTAGGTATGTCACATCATTTGGAGTCTCACATCATTTTTGATCATTTGGAGTTGCTAACGAGAGTTGGTAGCCATGATGCATGACTCACACTGGGTATCTCACGACTCACATTAGACGGTAAAAATCTCAAGTCTTTTGTCATCCTTAAACAAAAAGTGTGACTCGAAGCCTAGGTGGAGTCATCTCGTGGACACATTGAAGCCCATCGATGGCACACATATCTCAAAGTCCTTAACCACCCCGGTCTTATCCTGTAAAACCCTAGCCGAGCTGCTCATATAAGCTCAATAGGAGACGTCTTATACTTCGATCACACACACTATAGCTTTGCTTTGTTGCATCGCATCTGGAGACATTGTAATCAGATCCGAGAGGGGCCGAACCTGGGTAAACCACGTGTTGCCAATCTCGTCCCTAAGACTCTGATGTCTCTCTCATCATGCACCTCATCTAAGCTAGCCCACTAGCATCTACCGGCACAATATGCCAACACTTTGAGCACCAATATCCATACTTTTGCCATCCGGGGCTTGATTAATTTAACAATATACATAACACAGTCTATCTACAAGGTACTCCCTTCGTTTCAAAATATAAGATGTTTTAGCTTTATAAAATAAGTGTATCTAGGCCACTTTTAATATGTAGGTTCATATAGGTTTGGAGTGAACCTACTAAAAGATGTCTAGATTTCATAAAGTTAAAACATCTTATATTTTGAAACGAAGAGAGTATGTACAGTAGACAGTTCGTCGATCTAAATTCCAATGCTAGAACAGCTACCCACGCTGCAGAAGATACAAAAGCAGATTGAGCCATCGATCTCTTCCTTTTAGCTCTCCTAGCTATGTATACTCGATGTGAACTTTATTTGCATGCACACTTATCGATTAATTCCTTGAAAACCAGGCACTGTCCAGATCTCATGCAACCAAACTTTTTCCTCTTTGCCTTTGGGCTTTAATTAATCAGTGACTTGCACGTTGCTGAATCTCTTCTCTTTTTACCTTTTCCAGCTTTGTACGTGGCAGTAAAAAAGATGGATGAACACCTCCCTCTCCCACATTCCATGCACAAACTTTAAAGAGCATAAGATCACTTTATACACAAAGCAAACCATTCACGGAGAGCAAGATTAGATACTTCACACACACACTATCACTCTCTCCCTCTCTCTCGATCTCTCTATGTCTCACTCCGACAAAGGCACGCACACATATAATGGAGGGGCGATCGATTCAAGGTATGGTTTCCTCGCCTTTTTTCACTGCATCCATCTTTTTCTTTAGTCTTTACCTCGATCTGGCTATCTAGGCTGACTTGGATAACTTAACTAAACCTAGCTAGGAATCTTGTGTTTCATTAATTAGTTACTTAATGGTGTGTCCTCCCGAGGGTAAACTCGAGATTCGGCTGGCCGGGTGGACTCGATGTCTGTTCGGAGATGCACGACACATTCATCTCCGCCGACATCTCGAGGCTCTTGGATGGAGCATCCTCCTAAAAATAATACAAATTACCACTGATTAGCCTACAAAACCATCGTGTGGTAGTTTGTGTAGTTAGTAGTTATTTACTATATATATGGTCCCTTCATGATACAAACAGAGTCCTATGTCTAACAGTTTAAGGATTGCTTGTTATAGGAGTATGCATCTTACCTTATGGCATTGACTTCCAGTTTCAGCATTATTTGTGGCGAAACCAGGCCATCCTACCCTGCTGCAAAGCCACAAACGACACAAAAAAATTAGAACTATGCAATAGGATATCTAGTTAATAATGTAAATTAATTATTCGCAAAAAAATAATGTAAATTAATTACTGATAAAGATAAAGAAAAACCCAAAAACATGTTATTTTTTGTAAATATATGTATATGCTCATAACACCAGATACAATGGATAGGGTCCATGCATTGGGAAACATATGTGATGCTTAACTAATTTGTTGATGTGTTAACAAAATTATCTAGCTAGTGCTACTGGCTAGTCTGATTCTTGAGCAACTCCAAATAAGTCCCCAGCTTTGTCCTTTGTTTGGACCCTCTTTTTACTTTTGTTAAAAAATTATCATTTTATAGTATATGTTGTTGGGGTGACTTTCCATGCAGAACTAAAGGAGGAGATAATTTTTCAGTCTGCACCCAGTACACTTTGTCATCTTGATCTTTTCTGGGACAGGTGGGCCTGCCCCTTGGTACCTGTGTACTGCATGTGTAAGTGTCCATGCATGCACAGTTGAGAGAGAGAGAGAAAGACTTTTCATTGCATCCAGTAAACTACTCAGGGGGATCATTGCACCATCATGAGGTTTCAAATGTCCACCCTATACTCGACAAATCGAACAATGCCAAGATTTCTCTCCACTTTACCCTGAGAGCTCTTCTTGCATTTGCATGTGTGGAGAGAGAGAGAGAGAGAGAGAGAGAGAGAGAGAGAGAGAGAGAGAGAGAGAGATGCTGCCACTATGTGTGGCTAAAACAGAAATATGAGCCTTTCTTGCCATTAACATGAATCAGGCAAACATCCAAATGTTTGCAGTGCTGCTACATGTCATCCATAGCTGCATGCATGCATGTATGACTACATTACTGTCCACTCGTACAAAGGTCTTTTGTTCTTTGTGCTAACTGTATATTTACATATATTCTGCTGCTTCTCTTATTTTGCGGTGTGGTGAATACTTCTATTTATATATCCAGAGAAATTGTATATATGATGATCATACATATATAGATATTTTGACTATCGTATAATTTGGGCTCGGCAAGGAACTTATATTTACATTAATAGTCATGAGCTGATATATAAGCTAGTTAGCTAAAGTTTGCTGCAGATTAAATCAAGAAGATTTTACCTAGACGAGTTGCTCCACAAACCACCATTATAACTGCTGGTATTGTGCGAATTTGCACTGGTTCCAGTATAATCTGTACTCCGGTGAGAGCTGAGGGCCTCTGGCAAACTCTCGTCGGAGACCTCACCAGCTGATCCATTATCGAGTCCTTCCTTTTGTCCTAAGTATATGTTTGAATGTAAATGTACTGAATTCATATCAAGTATCTGATTAGTATAATTGTGGAGTTATATATACCTGATGAAATCGTGGGTTTGTCAGTGCTCTTTATCGTACGATACATCTGCAAAAGATACGATGATACACAAGTAAAAATCAATGATTGCAACAAAAACTTGTGCATATATCAGCTCATGACTATTAATGTAAATAATCAGTATGCATACGTACAAACAGGCCTTGCGTACAAAGTACTCCTATAGTCATAAATTATACAAATTAACTGCATTACAACAATCATTGGTGATGGCCTGATGGGTGTACATATTAGTACTACCAGCATGCACTTACTGCCACTTTTTTCTCAGATGTAAATACATAAGAGCTCATTCAACAGTGGATCAGTTTTGAGTTGCAGGAGGCAAGGACCAACAACTATTCACAATGTACTAGCTTGCATCCGTTACAGAGAGAGAAAAATGCATTCTTCTATACTTAGTTCATGCACGAGTAATAAAAAAGATCAGGTACAGAAACAGTGCACACATGCTCAGCTTTTTTCTCTCGGTGGCAAAAGCCTTCTGCCCCCCCGCTGGTTTGCAAAAGCTGCTCCATTACCACAGCAAATCTAGATAATTGCTGGTACAGAAACTAAATCAGCACTAGCGACTGCTGTTTCCTTAATTTCCTACTGCTGTTTCCTTAATTTCATTTTCTTTTCTGTGCTCATATGTTAACAGTAATTATATTCTTAGACATCTCCATCCATAGCTAGAAAGCCAAATAAAAAGATTAACTGATTCAAGAGAAGGTACCACTCATGATATTTTCCTAATTAATCTCATGAATTTTGAACTGCAGCATAGAACAAGGTAGCTATAGCTGAAGCAAAACTGCAAGAGCAATGTAAAAAATGTGTGTACCTACCTGCAAGTGAGATTTGACATGTGCCAAGGTGAGGTCCTTCACATCCATCAGCTCCAGCACCGACTTGGGAGTGGCTCCTGATTATTTCAACCAAAATATCCAAGAATTAATTAGAGCAAAAAAAAATCAACTCCATGGCAGCATGATAAACAAAATTAATCTGCATATGCACATACTTTCATGGCCGCCGAGCAGCTCGACGGCGTGCACGAAGCGCGCGTGCAGCGTGGTCGTCCACCGCATCCTCGGCGCCCGCACGCTGCGCCGCCCCGGCGGGAACCTCGACGATCTCGACGACGGCAAGAAGCCACCGCCGACGTTGCTCCTGTAGGTCATGGCCATGTGCTGCTGCTGGTGAAGCTGGAATGGGTGGTGGTGGTAGATGGGGACTCCCCTTATCGGCTTGAGCAAAGCATTCATCCGGTTGTGGTACTGGCTGCTGTGGTTGGAGTAGCCTGAAGTCGCCGGCGTTCTTGCCGACGGCGGGCCGTACTTGTTGGACGCCGCCGCGGCGGCAGCAGCGACGTCGGTGCTGGCTCGCCAAAACCCTAGGTTGCTGAACTGATCCATACCGCTGGTGTTGCTGCTGTTGCCACCGGCGGCGTCCGGTGGCCTCGGCCAGCTGGCCGGAGGCGAGGACGCCGAGGTGGAGGACGAACTGGCGGTGCTGATCTGCAGCGCAAGGTCTGGCTGCCGGGGAAACAACTCCATGAGAATTGCTAGAGCTAGCTAAGATTCTACTGGCAAGAGATGAAAAGGCTACTACTAGTACTAGTAGCTTGCTTGCTCCTGAAAATCGATGGAGAGAATTCTTCTAGTACTCCGATTCCCAATTGGGAAATTTGCTGGATCTCGATGGATGGAGGAATGGGTTGTGGTGGTGGATGAGCTAGCCAGAGAGAGGATCTGGTGAGGGCTGTGGGGGTGGGTGAGAGTGAGATGTGTGATGAGATGAGACCACTGTATATAGTGTGTGTGCGCGCTAGCAAATCAATGGCTCATGAACCATTGACAAGTGTATGCATGTTTACTGTGTGTGTGTAAGAGAGAGATACAGAGAGAGGGATAGATGTGCCTCTCTAGCTAATAGTACCCTTTGCTTGTGTCCTTGCCCTTTCTCTCACCCTCTGCCAATCCATCTCCATCTCTCTCTCTCTCTCTCTCATGTGCGGTGGGTACTGTACTATACGCCAACTACTGTAGAGTTGTACGTGGACATGTGTACGCTGAAAAATTAAAAGGGAGGAAATGCATGGGCGGTGGTACTGTCCTGGTGAAAGGGGTGAATAATAGACCAAGGGTATTGATGAACTTGCTCCCTCACTGTGGAGTAAAAAAATGTTTGTCCCTTGCTATCTAGTATCTGCAAATGTGGTACACGTCCAGTGCGTATCCCCACTGTCGAAAAACAATAATGTTGTTGTACAATTTGCGTCGTCCTTTAATATCTGATGATATAGCCATGATTGCATTTATACATGCATGAATGCCTGCCATTGTTTTAAATTAATTGTACTCCTATACTTGATTTGTGGTCCTTGACGCAGTGATAAGTTTCAATAAACCTTCCACTATTAAATAATAATACGAGTGTATTTGGATATCCAGAGGGATCATTAGAGGCATAGATGAACCTAAATTATTTTGTTCAAATAATTTCCATGTGTTTTTCGTGAGTGATTTTTTCTCGGAATTTTCAATAATTCGATCCCATATTTTGAAAAATTATGTAAATTTACAGGAGGGAAAGAGATACAATTATCTCACCTTTTTCCAAAGGAAAAGATTCAAAGCTCACTTGGTTGGGGTAGTACATGTACAATTTTACCATTTTACCGCTAGATTCAAATACTTGTCAGCACAACCTTCGGGTTTCTACTTATCTTGCCCGGACTACGTGTACTATTTCCGTCCAATATTTCATTGCGTAGGTCCTCTTTATTGCGGTTTAATTGAGACTTAATTCATTTGTACAAGGAGTTCAAATGTTTTGTCTGAGCTTGCAGTGTTGCTCTGGCTCAATTGTTCACTATGATTAAGTAAGGTTTAATTAAGACTTAATTCATTTGCACAATGATTGATTAGGTTTACTTGAGGTTTTGTCAAGTTTCATAAATTTTAGGGAAAAAGCCGAAACACGGTGGTTATTATAGGAATTTTCAAGAACATGCCACCAAGGGTTGCTTGTCTTTTCATCTATTATATACTAAACGCAATATAAGGATGTTTTTCGAGGCACCTGGTTGATCCACGTCACCCAAATTATATTGATCGTTAGATCTACAATTTATGGTTACGATTTAAAAATAAAAAAGTTACGTAGAAAATGGTTGGTACAAATAGCAGTCAACAATGTCACGTATGGCCACAACAAAAAAACTGCCAGAGATCTAGCTGACCGTGGATCAACAAATTGGCCCAAATTGATACGTGAAGCACTCAAAGATGATGTCAGGTTCAAAAGGAAAACAAAACAATGTCGCTTATGAGGCATGCATGCTCCAAACCGATTTGACGACGGGAGAAAAAACTGTCGGAGCTCTAACTGGCCACGAACCAAACTAACTGGTCCAAATTGATACCTGAAGCACTCACGATAAACCCAGTTTAAAAATAAAAAATAAGAGATGGACGCAGCTATAGCGTGGGTCGCTATAACTCCTTCAAGGCATGTCAAAAAGAAAAAAAAACACTTCATCAAGGATTGATCACTACGAACCCGGAGGACAGCACATACATGCAAATAATGTCTACTAATTAATAATGAGAAAATATTAGATAGACAATATCCACTAAAAAAAAACTAATTTGAGATGGATAGAAGGCTAAACTGGAGACACCACGTTAATTCACATCACTTAAGCAAGATTTAGAAGTCTAAATTGGAGACACCATGCTAATCCACATCACTTAAATTAATTAGATTTGTTACATAAATAATTGAAGGCTATGATTTAATAGAGAGTCGCAACATATAATTACATAACATGCACGATGTGTAACAAAGGAAACCCCCATCCAAGGCGTGTGGTTCATCGAGTGTTTAAACAAACAAAAAAGTCGTTTGACACAGAAAGTTCTAGGCACATAAAGAATTTCCGTGTGTCATAGTTGTTGAAGATAAAATGGCAGTGTAGTTGATCGGAACAAGAAAATGAGGCAATCTCTGATGCAAGTACTTTTTTATTATGTGGGGCCTCGCGTACGAATTATACATAAGCTTGAAGCAGAAAAAAGGTCAATTGTCATTAGCAAATCTTTCAATTTTTCCAAAATAAGTAATAGACTAATCACGTGTATTTATATCTTGAGTCGAATAGATATTATATCGTCTATTTGTAACATTTACCATTCAGATTTTTACACAAAAGCATGTTTGGAAACCCTTGCTCTGTAATTTTTACATATCTTATAGGGGTAAGAATATTTACATTATTCAAGAAATGGAAATATTATGATTGATGTAAACAATAATGCAATTTCGATAGCACTTTTCTTGAGCGAGGCACAATCAGATTTATATTTATACAATAACTTATTTATGACAATGTTAATAATAATAGCAAGGATAACCACAACAATAAAATGACAATAAAAATAAATATAGTAGTAGATTTATAATTTATATTGACACAATTTTTTTTAAGGTTTGTTGACACAACAATTTGATTGCACGTGGTCAGAATATTGCATTATCGCAGCAAGGAAAGGTTGGCCTCTTACATTTCCAGCTGTCCAGACCGACCATATCGACAAATTGAACTGAACAAAGCAAGTCGCTTGCTTTCTAAATTATGGTATTCTACCCACGAGTATAATTTATAATCCAGGATTTCACTTCCGTTCATATGCAAGAACATCTGACTTCTCAAGTGACATGATACTATAAAACAAAGCTCTGAAATGTGGAACTTAAGATGATGCGGGTCATAGAACTAGAAACTACAAGTTATTCCCTTGGTTTTATTGTTAATGTTTCTTTCAAGTAACTACATAAATTTTAGTTGGCATCATACAGATTGTTTAATTAGAAGTACTTTGAACCTTTGAAAATTTAAGCGACTAGTCAATGTAATCACACAATAAATCGAGTACTTTCAATATGATAAAATACATCATTCAAGTTGGCGTGGTCATGTTACATGACATGAAAAATACATGTGAGCAGAGCCTCTAGACCAAGTGGAGAGAAAAAGACTAACACAATACCTCTTCTTCTCAATAATTGATGTTGTACAAATTTGTATTTGAATTTCCTTAATTTCCTTTACATATATAAAAAACTTAGTGGAAATAATAAATTTTAATATAATTACAACAAATGTGACATATTTTTTATGACCACAAAATCACAGTATTCCTACCCCAAAATGTAAAATTTTAATATCCACAGGCTATAAAATTATTTTCGCCCACTATCCAAAAATAAAGATACCTCCCTCGTATTTGCGAGGGACACCATGCTAGTTAGGATTAAAAATAGTTACATGATTTGTTTCATGTGGTTCTACTGCCCACAACCACACACAATATGGCTTACCCCTCGCCTCCATCTGCTTGTGTCTGCGCATTATCAAATTTGTTTGGTTGATTAATGGCAAGATAATTAGGGGACTGGCCATTTTATTAGTTTTAGTTCTGCTAGTTGAATTAGAGTCAATGGTTACCCCAAGAAACTTAGGAAAGGGTTGGCTACTAGATTTATATTTTTCTACCAATCATAGGTATGTTGTAATATAAAAAAGGGGTAGTTGGCTTTGAAAAAGAAACCTGAATTTTGAAAATATCACAAAACAATCTTCCAAATATCCAACTTGCTGATCTCTTTCCTCGCAAAATAAGAATGTTAAGAACAGCCACACCAGTTGGCCAGTACCTACGGATTCGTGAGAAGGGAGTATAGATGTTTTATTCACAAAATTCATGGCACCTTCCAAAATCTCCAAAGACCATAGTTTTCTCCTTGGAACCTCGCAGTCTTCACACCCTGAATCTTCAGTACTAAGTAGAGAAGATGTGTGTAACACTAGAGGAGGGTGGAGTATAGGTTTTCTGGTAGAGTTTCTCGAGCATCTCCATCACCAGCATCCTTCTGAAGAGAGGCCACCACTATTGCAAGAACATCAGAGATTTGAACACACAATCAACTAGTTGGCAAAGAAATTGAACTTTTATGAAAAATCTATTCCACACGTGCCAGAGCGCCCAATCTGGGGGTTAAATAAAATCCAAATCGAGCGTCTGGATTTGCCAGATAAAGATTGAAAATATCAAAGAACTAAGCAAATTGTTAGGATTCCACTAAGCTCCCAACATGGCACGAAAACCACTCCAAATAAAATGTGCCACAACACAGGAGAAAATGATGTGAGCAAGTTATTCAGGGTGTGAACACTCCGAGGTTCCAAGCATAAAACTACGGTCTTTAGAGATTTTGGAAGGTGCCATGAATTTTGTGAAGGCTAGAGATTTCCTTCTTCATGTGAAGATCTACCACTAACGGTTGGGAATGGACTTGTTGTCCTATCTTAAGAGGGATAGGTGGGTCTTATGACCATGAACCTTGTGTCCTTAAAACTTTGTGTTTTATACCATTCTATATGATTGCCACAAATAATCCAAATATCGAGTAAACCCTTGCTTTTTATCCCCCTGGCTTAGCACATTTACCTTATGCAATCTACTTTTTTTTTGCAATTTTAACTTCATATAAATGCATGCTTACTTCTTTTTGTAGGAAAAAATTCAAACTAGACTAGATTAAAATGTCCGCTTTTGGTAAAATGGTTTAACACCTAGTAAACCCTCCCTCTTTTTGGTCTTCTATTTATGCGTAAAGAAGCTAAGATACAACCCTTGCACGCTATCATAGTAAAAAAATATTTCTAGTCCAAACCCATGTATGCATGTCCACCAAATAATTGAATGTAGAGAAACACTTAAAGAGAGGATGCATTGGAGAGTTTAGGCCTTTCACCATGGGGGTCTCTTAGCGTGACATCCTAGGAAAAATACTGATGTGGCATGTATATTAAAGAAGAGAGAGATGGTTGTTGTATCTTAGCTAAGATACTCGCCCATCCCAGTTTAAAGCGCACATATAACAAATCTCTAGGCCCTAGTTTTTCTCTAATTGGGGCTAATTTGGCTCTCACTAATCCTCTGATTGGCTCTTTCCCTGAAATTAAATTCTTATGTGCATAGGAGGTGGGGGATTTGGGATTGCATGATTTCCAATACTCCCTCCATCCCCGTTTAAAGGGAACATATAGCAAATCTCAGGGCCATAGGCTTTCTCTGATTGGGTCTAATTTGGCTCTCACTAATTCTCTAATTGGCTCTTCCTCTGAAAATAAATGCTTATGTGCCTAGTAGGTGGGAGATTTTGAGATTTCCAATATGTGCCATTTTAAATGGGACGGAGGGAGTATGTGATTTTTTAACTCCGACGGAGGGAGTACACCACTTGGATGTAATGATAGGAAAAGAGAGTTGATAGCCCAATCGAATGCATGCATGAGAGAAAAAGCATAAATTTAGATAGAATCTCAAGATACTCTTGGAGATGTATTGGAGATTTTGTCTCTTAGGTATTTATAACTCCTATGGTAACATGCTAAGATACACTCCATTGTGAAAGCCTTATCTCTCGACTATTTTATTGCTCCTATGAAAAGACCGATTTTCGAGGAGTACTATTTGATTGCATTCAATCTGTTGTGGATTAATTTCCCCATATTTCTTCATCTCGACAATCATTCCTTTGGGGAGACTCATTACTCTCACACCATAAAAAGATGCAAAGTGGGAAAGATGTGACAGAGAAAGAATATATCATTTTCTCACATTGGGTAGCTTTCTGTCGGCATCATACTTAATTTTAAGAAAGAGAAACACCAAGACTGCTGTGTGGAACCATCCGTTTGCTTAGTTTCTGGGCCAACCCTCTCCAGCTTTTTTCATGCTCTTCACACATGATTCGTTGTCTCTCACTATCTATCCACACGTGTATGTATACCTAGAAAAACATAATAAAAATGGGAATAAAATTAACCTAGTAGCTAAAGACATGGCTTTGGCTTGTCGCTATACACACAACTCGGATCAATTTTGTTCTTTGCTGCGTATATACTACCAGACCGCTAGTACGTACTTACACGACAAGGTAATAGTTTCGTATGGTACTCCTGTTTCTGCAAGATTCTAAATTACTTGCCTCAGCAGTACTCACGACATAAGTACTCACTACATACATGCCCGATCGTAACTTGCTGGCCATAACAGTGCTATTAGCTCATGCTTGATTATTTATGCTGTATTTATAGTATATCATCCTGTCAAGATCTGTACATGCTCCATTTGTACACGCGCAAATGCTGCCAATAAATTGTATGGATCAAGGTAAATTTCTAAGATCCAGTGAATCATTGATGTAATTTGTCCTTTCTTTGAGCCATGCGCCGATTGCCATTTAATTCCTAAGATCCAAGCATCGTGCATGCATGCCAAGGCTAAGTACTAGGAGGATTCGAGGGTAATTATATAGTACAACTACAACATGTCAACCCTCTTGTATGTATGCGTGCATAATGCGATGGTTAACTGTGTCTAGGTAGTGACTAAGAGTGGGAAAGCTAGCTATCTAAACAAACTAGATCAACCCTATAAATGCAAATCTCAACATGGTTCATGGACCCAATCCTATAACTTCACCCCTGGATAAAAATAAATTACCGTGAACATGTTCATAGAGGATGAGGAGAAAGCATAAAATAAATTTTGATACAAATAATATGTTTTACGTCATCCGTGACATCTATTTTAAGACGGAGGGGGTAACTTTTATAGTACCATTTTACGCCAACTTATGCAACTTGCATTTAAGAACCCCGCAATAAGTTACGTACTGATTTATCTTCAGATCACAAATGGTCATATTTTTTTCACATGCATATGTGTGAACCTGTCTGCTTGGTACCTGTTTCTAAAACATTTTTTTTGTAAACTTATAGCTGTATCTTTGTGGAGCGCTTATTATTGGATTCATATGGATCCATCATCAGAAAATGTGGATGGTCCAGCTCGATGCATTAATAATTATATCGCTCGGTATGGAGCAAGACATGCGACCAGGCTTGTGATCAGGTTCTAATTAGTACATAGTTACATACTATAATATTGGGCGTGCAAAGCATCATTTGACTTCTATTATTAATTGGATGCTAGCCAGTGATGAGCATTGATGTGTTGATGTCTCCCAAGGCCATTTGTCTTGGAAGGAAAAGGAATCTCGATCTAGTGAAACGGCAAGATTTGACTAGAGAAGAGAAGAAGAAGCTAGGGTTCTGTGCTATGGGTTTGACTGTCAGAATGATCTCATCTCAGCACATGACCATCTCGATCTGAGCATTAGTTAATTGAGAAATTCATTTTAGTTTAGCTAGCTAGGTGTCCTCTTACGTGGTACCAATCTTGGTCCCTGCACTAGCTAGCCAATTTATTAAAGAAGTTTCGAAGCTCGGTGGGTTCATACCATGTCCCGACACTGATAGTGACAAAGAAAAATGATTTATGCTCTTGGATGAAGAACATATAATGGTTGTTTAGATGTTAATATCCACCAATAATTGAAGTATCAGCATTGTCATAGTGCATTCCGAGAACTCTACCTTCCACTTATTTCCATGTGAAATAATCATACTAAGTCATAGGTATATACTTGAAGCGGATGTTCGACCAGACATCAGAAGAAGTGGAACACCCAATTGGTGTCATGCATTAGTATTGAGATGTTCCATGGTTAAGATAATCCAGACACTATGTAATTAATCTTTTAGAAGATAGATGCTTCGAATATCTTATAAGTGCTCCTTTTATTTGATTGTCATAAAAATGGTTAGTTTTATCCCCCTCTTTCAAGTTTTACGGTGTATCTTTCGAAGGTACACGGGGTGTGAAAGCATGTTACCCTATAAGAATCATCACAATCAATTTGTATATATCAAAATAGAACACAACTGTAGTAAGACACGTTGACCAAAGCTAAATTCTATTCTCATGTATGCACATTGTGAAGAAAACATATTCAATTCCAAATATGGCAGCCAATGCTTTACAAACACAAATGCTTTTTCAGATGAGTCAATCTGCACCGCTCTTCGCAGATTTTTGCACAAAGCTAGACATGACAACGACTGCTATAACATTTATGTCAAATCATTATATTCTCTTTGAGGACATGGTATTCACATATTTGCTTGCATATATATATGCACTCCTTCTATCATGCCATTCACGGAATATTTGTCCCCATTTCTTCTACCAAAATGGGATTCTTGAAGATATAGGAGTAGTAAAAAGAATAAAAAGCGAAAGAATTTGGACTAGTCCTTACATAGATTCTCTCTTTATACCAACATGCCCTAACACGTCTTAGTCTAGTGCACTTAACTCTTTATTCTTTATGCATATGACACCACATTAAAGGTATTTTTATGCTCTCTTGTCATGTCTTCTACATTTATATATCGAGTGTAGCGAGGAGACATTATCATTCAAATCTGACAAATATTCCCACATATCTGGAAAAGTTGATATTGGTGGCCAGGTCAGGTGTGTATGCTTTGTTTTTGCATGAATGGATGACCAATTGACCACCCATTATATACCATAAGTTCTTTTTTCATGCAATATATTAGTGTTCTCCAAATGTTCACGAGAATATTAGTATTGTGGTTGATTTCTCTTTTCATTTTTTAGTAGCGTTGGGTTCTTTACTTCTTTCATTCAATTTTGTTTTGAGAATTCCTTTATTTCTTTAGTACTAATAAAATTTGCCACACCATGTGGGCTGTGGCCCTGTACAGAAAAGTCCACACGAAGTTTTTTCCTATCCACAGGCCCAAGTAAAGGTTATCCAGCCCAATTACGACCAAATGGCCAAAGGGTTATTTAAATTTGACCCCAACTCCGTTGTGTCTTATACACAAGCCCTGATTCTCAAAAAAAAAAAATTCAAACCCTAATTAAAAAAATTGTCGCACTCGGCGAGCTCCACCTAAAGTCCCTGAGCTTCACTAATCATTGGCCTTTTGACCGCCATCTCCGCCTCTGCTGCCCGATGACCAGTGCCATCGCCCTAACTAAGATGGCGTTGCGCGAGAGCAACTGGTGCACCGTCGAGAAGGACACGCCGCGCCTCTGCTGCTTCCGCCACACCCAACACGTATGGTTCAGCACCTTCGAGGAAGTCACCTTCAGCTTCAAGTCGCCACCACCCCTCTGCTTGGAACATGTCGACGTTGAGTTGCGCTCGGCGGTGGCGCCGATAGGTTCCATCCTCAACACTAGCAAATGCCACGCTGGAGTAGTCAATCTGACAGTCTTCTCCACCGTCGACACATATAAGGGGGGCTCGTTCCCAACTTACCCAACCTAGAGATTCTGGATGTTGAGGAGGTCTGCGGCTGGCAGGACAACCGTGCCGATGTCGGGATCTCCATGGTGCACATGCTCTGCCGCTGCCCGACGATCCGAGAGGTCCGGCTCAAATTCACATACCTCGACAAAACCCAGCCGGACGACTACACGGTAGCGATGTCGGAGCTCCGGCCGTGCAAATCATCACTTGACGACCACGACGACGATGGTGGCAACTGTTGCATGGTCCCATACTTCCCGAGGAAGTCAATGGATTGCTAGCGGTATTTGCTTAGGAATGTGGTGGTGCGGTCGGACATGGAGCTGCTCACCTGCTTCCAGATCCAGTTGGTTAGGTTCCTGGTAAGAAATTCCGAGAACCTGGAGGAGGCAGACATCGTTGCCGGAGGGTTCGGGGAAGAGGGTCGGGTCCTTCTTGCAGGCATCCACGAAGGCCTTGAGGTCGCCCACCTTGGCCGGATCCATGGTGGCCCAAGCGAGAGAGTGCTAGGGCTAGGAGTCAGCTCCGGCGGGGTGGCCGGACTGGACCTGGATCTGGCCGTCGGGGCGCTGAATCCACGGGCGGCTCCATGGGCGAGCGGTGGGTCGGGGAGAGGGAATGGGAGAACAACGAGGGAGAGGGAAGGGGATAGCGGCAGGTCGTAGGTGAGAGGGAAGGGTTAGTTGACCTGCGAGGGAGGGTTGCCTGTGTGTCGCGTGGGTGGGTACACGCGAGGTGTGGTCAAGTAGCACCGGCGCGTGAGCATGTGTGTTCCGGGTAGTTTCGTTAACGCCGATGCGCGGGGCTAGCGACGATGTGCGCGAACCGTGGGCAACGGGGGTAGCTGGGGGTGTGGGGCTGGGGTTGTCGCGCGTTAGCACCGACGCGCTGTGCACGGGCTCCGCCGGTGGTAGTTGCTTAGCACCGGAGCGCGGCCGTGGCACCACGTCGCCGGTAGTTAGCGCCGGCAGAGGAATAATTTAGTGTGCTGGCGGTACCAAAATTTCTATAGGCCTTTTTTGTTGTTGTGTGTTTTAGAGAGTGGACAACAAAACAAAACCTTTGCCATAATGTTGTTGTGTGTTTTTATAAAGGAGTATCATGTATGGAGATGAAGAGTGTCCCCGAGTGATAGAAACGGGAACACCAACATCCTTTACCTAGGGTAAAAGGGGAGACGTATGACGTGGTGGAGTGATAGAATACGTTGTTTTCAACTATGTGTTTTAGGATATATAGCTGCCATAAATGTTAACCATTAAAGCATGCAATCATGTATAATTTTATCATCTTGTAGCATGAATCCAGGTCTAATGTTCCTATAAGAGTCACTGAAATCTAGGTCCAATAGGAAACCCTTATAAAAGTCATTTTATTAGTGGCGTGTGATGGTTCTCAAGTGCAACGTATCGCTGAAATCTTCTATGGAAAATATTACCCAAGTTTCAGTTTGACACAAGGCAAACGCAAAAATATTAATAAGACTTTATCAATTGAGATGTCACCGTCAACCACACATGTATATACCAATATTCTCAAAAAGCATGTGGTGATCATAGCAGTTGAAACAAAATATTAAACAACGTAATAAACATCAGCAGTAAATTTCTAGTTTTTACCAGAAGAGAAAACTTATAATTCAGTGGCAAACAACATAGGCGTGCGGTGATAAGAGGGACGTTACATGAATAATATTGATCATATAATGCAAATATAAATAACACGGTACTTACCTCTAACCCTGTTATGTGTATGTGTGTGTGATCCAACATTAAGGTGCTCTTTTGGAAGATTTCTATATCTTCCCCTCCTTTTTCTCTATATTCGGGCTACGCGAACAGTTGCTTGCTTATCGAAGAAGTGTGCTCACATGATTGGATATGGCTCCCAAAAAGGTCGCATAAGTAGTTAATTGAAGTTGATATTGGAGTTCTAGTCTTGGCGATTGAATTCATCGCGTTTTACTTATAGTTAAGTAACTAACCATGAGAATCTATACTTTCTTATAAAGCAAAATCGTACTAACTAGCAATTACTCCCTCCTCATATTATGATGCCTATTAGTTTTGGTCAATCTCTAACCTCACAAAGTTTATCAAACTATATAGGAAAATATATTAACATCTAAAATATCAAATGCATATAATATGAAAATATATTTCATAATGATTCTAATAACATTGAGATAATATTATAAATATTAATATTTTATTCAATACACTTGGTCAAAGTTTATGAAGTTTGACTTTAATCAAAACTAATAGGCATCATATTTTGGGAAGGAGGGAGTACAATAGTCTATCTCAATATACAAGCTATCCTCATCATCCACTATTTTAGACAATCAATTGCCCCGTGTCATCTTATTAACATGCATTTATGGTACATGCAAGCTATCCATGTCATCTCTTATTGTCTATATAATTGTCCAGTGCACCAATTTTTATTCCTCGAATATATAACAATTTATTTCAATTAAATTTAGCCTCTCGGTTATTGTGACCAATCTAGCATACTTTTTTAGAGAACTTCATAATTTACACATTTTATACTTATTTATTTACATAATCAATTTCTTAAACAGATTCCCGCTTCATATTTTACACATTTTATACTTATTTATTTAAACAACCAATTTATTAAACAGATTCCCGCTGCAGAAGCCTTGGTATTGTTCTAGTATTTCTTTAAATGCAATGATAAAATTGAATATAACACACGGAGGCAATCGTGTCACAGATTTCACCAATCTAGGTACTCCCTCAGCCACAGATTTCACCAATCTAGGTACTCCCTCAGCTAACTAACGTAAGATCTGTTAGATATTTCAGAATGAACTAGATACACTCTAAAATGAGTGAACCTACACACTTAAACATGTCCACATATATGTGTTTTAGAAGAAGAATAGTGCCTTACATTAGTGAACGGAGGGAGTATTATTCCCTCTGTCCCGACATGCTAGTTAAGTATTGATCATTACTTCTGAATCCACTGGCTGGGAGCAATCGCAACACAAAATTACTGAAGAAAAATAAAAATAAAAAACCCTATATACATAATTGTAGAGCCTAGTTGATGCATCACCTATAACCAACCAAACCAATCGAATATAAAATATGATTACCAAAAAAGGAGTAATAGTGAAAGGAAGAAATTGAAAAATAAGAAAATAGGAAATAAAATAAAAATAACAAGAAAATGTATCTGAATGAAAAAATCAAAAGAGAAAAAAAGGAAACTTAT
Organism: Avena insularis; assembly: GCA_023614405.1. Taxonomy (NCBI): domain Eukaryota; kingdom Viridiplantae; phylum Streptophyta; class Magnoliopsida; order Poales; family Poaceae; genus Avena; species Avena insularis. The sequence continues at coordinate 106,143,814 of CM042694.1, forward strand.
ATTTCTCTGAAAGCAATGACCAAACTGAATAAAGCGGACAAATAATGATTATGTGACCAAACGTGCATTTTACTCTTTATAATGTGATGTACAATTATGCCAGATGGAGAATGAATTAGCAGCAGACACCACATGACACGAGAAAAAGCAGGGGAGAACAACACAGCTGCAGAAGTAATCCCACCATCCATGCGAGCGCCGCTCTTAGGAACGAGGATTGCCGCAACAGATCATGTCGAATCCTCTTGCAACAAAGGTCTCCTCTTCTGTTTCCCCTCTAATTCAGCTGACATGGATTGCATGGCAGGTGTTACCTGGAGCGGCAGGGAGATAATTGCAAACAGAGCTACACGTGGAGACCAAATTCAGTCCAGAGCAGCTTTTCCCCTGCGAACTGGTGCGGGTTTCGGCAGGCCATCGAGCAGCGGCCGGGTGAAGGACTCGTGGTTGAAGGCCCACCTGGAACTCGACCACATGGAGACCCCGGTGTTGTTCTCCGTCTCAGCGAAGCTCGACGCGCTCGGTGACTTCCGCAAGGCGGATTTAAACCCTTGGAGAAACGAGCCATTGCTCTTCGTGACGGGATCCGGGCTGCTCCTGTCCGTATTTAGACGTGTGCCGGCAATCGGCCTCGGCAGAAAACTCTTGATCATCTTGATCGAGTCCGAGATCAGGTCGTCCGATGTCTCGGCTTCCACCTTCTGCCGCCGGCGTACGGAGATGTCTTGTCTTTCTTTAGTTGCGCCGTCGCCCTCGACACCACAAGAACCACCTGTTGCTGAAAAACAGTTTGGTGTGTCTTCCAAGTTCCGGATTCTGTCGGTCCTGACCGGCGGAGAAGAAGAGTTGAGCAATGCTTCGTCTAGGGAGCTTCCCTTGCTGTACGATGACATTTCAGTACTGTCATCTCCTCTTTGAGAACTCAGGCCATAGTAGCTCTGCAAGCTGCTCATTGCGAGCGATGAGCGCTGCTGACTAGAGTTGGACGAATCTAATGAATCCGCAATGTCCCTGTTTTGCTGATTGTTTGGAGCCCACGCTCTGGGGAAAAAAACGCAGAGAATAAGCTTCAAAGTGTACTGATTTACAACTACAGAACAAAGGCTCATGATGTCATATAGTAATTAAAAAATTCTATACATAAGGAAAATTAGGGCGACAAGCAGAGCACCAATTACTCACATTTTAAGGTTCCAGTTTACATTTAATTGAGGGAAAAGCAACAATAACTGAACTTGCAGAGAGCCCACTGCAGTATGGAACAACAAGAACGAAAAACATAACCAAAGATGATAACTTTTTTACCTTTTCGACCGTTGACTTGAGCTGTTCAACCTAACAGAGGATGGCATTGGCCTTCCTGGCAGTGGTATGAGCAGCGCCTTGTGTGCATACATCTGGCTGTCGCTCACAAGACTATTCGCCCTCTTAATGTCAGATATCTACAAACAAAAAAATTAATAATTTTTCATACAGCAATCACTAAGAAACATTCACTGAATTTATACTTGGGAGATGGGAAATTATTCCGATTAAGTAAAGTTCTTGGACGGATAAAAGGTCCAATGCCGCAATGCAGATACAGAAACGGTTCATCGCGTCGCTTAGTCTCACGAACTCCGTCGAGAAGCAAGCAGGGCATGCGATGTTTCGCATCACATTGCAGGATTACATCGCCCGTGACTATGACTGCGTAGTGCACGGAGCATCTTGAAGTGGCGAAATAGCCGTACGAAGACCAGGCAGTCGCGAGGTGCAGTACGGAATGTGTAAATTTTGCATCTTTTTGCGGCCAGAAACATACAGCCACACGGTTCATACTTCCATCCTATTTGTCAGCGGCAAGAAACATACAGCCAGACGGTTCCATGCATTCAGCGGGAAGCCAACAGATGATCGGCGTTTTGTACATGCGACTCAACAGCAGCAGCCAAACCAAATTACTACCAAAACCATGAGGGGGGAGAGTAGAATCACCTGGACGCCGTACTTGATGGCGATGCCGGCGAGCGTGTCCATTCTGGACACCCCGTGCTCGAGGAAGTCGTCCTGGCCGTCCACTGCCGAGCAGCAGGACGCCGGCGCCGGCGGCGTCCTGTCCGGCGACATCAGCAGCATCCCGCCGCCGCCCCCGTAGAACTCGTCGGACAGAGGGTGCGAGATCCCCATCCGCGATCAGCCGGTAAATCCCTCCCCGCCTGCCCTGCCCGTGGCGCCGAATCGCGGGGGGGGGGGGGGGGTGAGAAATCTGGCGGCGCGCGGTTCCGGGAGCGGACCACCGGCGGGAGGGGTTCGGGGCTCCTGGGGAAATGCGGCGGGGGTTGGTCCGGGTACGGGTGCTGGTGGGGTGGGTGGCCTTTGCTTGTCGAGGCAGGAGGAGGAGGAAGAAGAACCAAGCAAAAGCAAAGGCGCAGAGCCCCTCCTGTTTCGTCTACCTTAATCCTTGTATATCGATCGCTTTCTCGTTGCAAAGATTTGATTTTTATTGTTCTGTTCCGTTTCGAATACGCGGTTCGTGGAGGCAGCTGGGTGCCACGTGGCCACCGTCGTGTTCCACGGACCGCGCTTCCCACCAGTTCTTCACCAGAAAGAGAAGAAAGAATCATTTTTTTTCGGGGGAATAAGAATCAAAGACCAATTAATGGCCAGGTCAACAGTCTGGTGCCACCGACGCAGCCCGTGGCACTACTTGCATCGGGTATCCGTCGGTGCTGTCAATTTCATTTCGACGGCTGTTACTACTACAGGAGGCACCTCTATACTTTGCACCGGTTCTCCATCGTGACAACTTGCACTGGTTTGATAACTATGACACCTGCATAATGGTATTCGACACAGCAGTCGAAAAATTCCGATGGATGCGCGCGGTCCTGGCTTGGCGGGTCCGACGGGGTGCTTGTTGGAGATGGACGGTATGCTAGCGATGTGCACTACTCTAGAGGGTCAAGTCATAAAAGTTTCGGTGCTGCAAAACTACGAGTCGGAGGTCTGGCACACAAGGTATCGGATTCAGTTGTCGGCGGTGGCAACAGTGAACGGCAATTATTCCTTGTATGCGGATCTCAAGATGGCCATCGTCAACAAGCGTGAGCTACTGATCATGTTTCCTGACAATCTGTTCCATTTCGACATCGATGGCAAGTTCATAGTGTAACAATCACGACATGAAGATAACGAAGAACGAAAACGAAAAACACAGCAAGAGGACATAGATTTAACGTGGAAAAACCTCTCCAACAAAGAGAGGAAAAAACCACGGGCGCCAGCCAGCGAAACTTCACTATATCGAGGAGTGTTTACAAACGCCGGGGATTTCACAGATGCAACTTATCCCAACCGGCGGCTTACAAGAGGTTTATATATCGGTGGAAACCTAGGTCTTTGACGATCCGTACCGTACCAACATATAACACATAGGAGAGGTGAAAATGGAAGGAACCATATTCCGGATGATTACTTCGCAATTGCTCCAAGAGAGCATTTTCCCGCTTCCATGCCTTCAGATGCAAGTAAATGGTGCAGATCAGGAGCCACTGTTCATCCTAGGAATGTAAGATTGGCAATGCTTTATTGCTTTGCTGCGTCTGATGCGTATCTGCATTATCTATGATATTATGGTCTTTGTTTAATTTTATTGTTATTAGTGTCAACGTCGCTACCTACTCTGTTGTTAAATTTCTCACCCTCAGGTCATTATGTCCTTGAGTATGACCATATATGTATGACAAAGTATTCCGTTGAGCGATTCTATTTTTAGTCTCCTAGATAAGTTTGGCCTAATTGTCTCAATGTTTTCCTTTCCAGTATGTTGCTTCTTGCTTGTTGGTTTCTGGGGTGTGCAGCTCTGAGAAATTGGTATATGTGTAGTACTTGTGCTTCACTCTTGTACTAATACAAATGTCAGACCCGGATGATATGTTACAGCAGGAGAATAAATTAATGTAATTTTTTTTCACTCTTACACTAATACAATTGTGTGATCGTGGAAATTAAAAGTGCAAAAGCAACCATATTGATTTCTTGTTTGTGCGCTGCACTTAAGAGCATAATTTTTTGTGTTCATCTATTAGATCATCTCTAGCCGACCACTTAAAATCCGGTTAGGGCAACTCCAACCACCACTGGCAAATGGTTCCGGGCCATCCGATTCTATCCAGCTGGACAGGGGGCAAGCTCCATCGGTGCCCCGCAAACGGACCGTGTCCCGTGGACTAGTCCATTTGCCTATTCCCAGCCCAAATATGGGCGGCTTTTATGGCGGACATGTCATGCGTTCGTGCTTTCTCCACCCTTTGTTTACCGTCCCCCAAGTCAATGACCAAAATTTCATTACCAGTTAAAATCATTAATACATTTATAACTAAACTAGAACTACATAGCAACAACTCCGTTGCGGCCTTGGCCGTCGGCCCCCATAATTCTGACCTTGCTTTCTTTACTAGCCCTTCATGCATAGAGGCCGCAGAACACCACCAGATTCTGGAAAGGGTCGCACGTTCCGTCTCCCTAGCCTCTTGTGTGGCCGCTGCCGCCACTACCCTGGCCCTTGCAGTATCCGCGGCCTCCTCTTCTTACAAGGGGTTTATATATCGGTAGAAACCTAGGTCTTTGACGATCGGCCCAAGCCTCCCGGCGACGGGCCTCGCTTCACTCGTCAGAAGTTGGCCTATACTTTGTAGAATTTGGATCAACATATAACAAACTCCACCTTGAGACAAATTCCTCCTTGTAGCATCAGCAGCAACCATCTCCCTGAACAAACAAAGCAAATACTTTCGGCGCCAATAGCCACTTGGGCTAATCAGTTAAACCAACTAAGTTCGAGCAAAGCTCAAACTTAGCAACAGGAACAGGTTTAGTCATCATATCAGCAGGATTATCATGAGTGCTGATCTTGCATACCTTTAATTTACCTTGAGCAACAATGTCTCTAACAAAATGGTACTTGACATCAATGTGCTTAGTTCTCTCATGGAACATCTGATTTTTTGTAAGGTATATGGCACTTTGACTGTCACAAAACAAAGTAATGCAAGAATCATCTCCACAAAGCTTAGCAAACAAACCTTTCAACCAAACAGATTCTTTGCAAGCTTCAGCAATAGCTATGTATTCAGCTTCAGTAGTAGATTGTGCAACAACAGCCTGCAATGTAGCCTTCCAGCTAACAGCACAACCACCAACATTAAACACATAACCTGTGAGGGATCTTCTTTTATCCAAATCGGCAGCAAAATCTGAATCCACATAGCCAACGAGTCCCTCACCGGTCCTGCCAAACTTCAAACAAGCATTGGAAGTGCCAAGAAGGTACCTGAAAACCCACTGAACAGCCTTCCAATGTTCTTTACCAGGATTAGCCATGTATCTACTTATCAAACTCATAGCATATGATAAATCAGGACGAGAACAAACCATGGCATACATCAAAGAACCAACAGCACTAGAATATGGCACCTTTGACATGTACTCAAACTCTTCATCAGTAGTAGGACATTGAGAAACTGACAATTTAAAATGAGGAGCAATAGGAGTACTAACTGACTTGGCACCATCCATATTAAAACGATGAAGAACTTTCTTAATGTAACTTTGCTGACTAAGAAATAACAAACCAGATTTTCTATCTCGGGTAATCTCCATACCTAAGATCTTCTTAGCAGCACCAAGATCCTTCATCTCAAACTCACTACTTAGGTGTGCCCTCAAAGTAGTGATTTCTTTCATGCCCTTGGCAGCAATTAACATATCATCAACATATAACAGCAAGTATATAGGTGACCCATCAATAAACTTGATATAAACACAACTATCATATTTAGATCTCTCAAAACCATGTGAGATCATAAATGAATCAAACCTTTTATACCACTGTCTTGGAGATTGCTTTAAGCCATAAAGAGACTTCTTTAATTTGCACACAAAATCCTCTTTACCAGGCACTATGAACCCTTCTGGTTGGTCCATGTATATTTCCTCATCAAGCTCTCCATGCAGAAAAGCAGTCTTGACATCTAACTGCTCAAGCTCAAGATCACGCATAGCCACAATACGAAAGAAAGTACGAATAGAACTATGCTTCACAACTGGAGAGAACACATCATTATAATCAATACCTGGAATCTGGCTGAGCCCTTTTGCTACTAACCTTGCCTTGTACCTTGAAGGCTCTTTAGGAGACAAACCTTCCTTTTTCTTGAAGATCCATTTGCAGCGGACCGCCTTCTTTTGTTTAGGCAAGCGCACAACATCCCATGTGCCATTTTTCTCAAGTGATTGCATCTCTTCTTGTATAGCAGAAACCCACTTCTCGCGGTCAACGGATGCAATGGCTTCATTATATGTAGCAGGTTCAGAATCGTTCTCCACCTGTTCAGCACAACTCAAAGCATAATGTACAAGATTACACTCTTCAATTAAACGAGGACGAGGACCACGATTCGCCTCTATCATCAGCAGCAATGAACTCATGTGGCTGCTGCAAAACAGTAGGTGAGTGCTGAACAACAATATCATCAATGTTTTCCTCATGTGTATCTTCAATGATAACATCATTATCAACAGTTTTCTGCAGGTTCTCCACCTGCACATTAACTCTCTCCTCTCCAACAGCAACAGGAGAGGTATCTGATGGCAAGCTATCATGATACATAACGGACTCATTGAAAAACAACGTTTCTACTTAGCAAAATCTTTTTAGTTTCAGGATTCCATAGTTTATATGCTTTAACTCCTGAACCATAACCAAGGAATATGCACTTAACAGCCCTAGGCTCTAACTTTCTATTATCAACATGAGCATATGCAGTGCAGCCAAAAACTCTCAACTGTGAATAATCAGCAGGCGAACCTGACCATACCTCAATGGGAGTTTTCTTCTCAAGTGGAATAGAAGGTGACCTGTTGATGAGGTAACACGCTGTGTTGGCTGCTTCAGCCCAGAAACGCCTATGCATACCCGCATTAGACAACATACAACGAGCCCTCGAGATGATGGTTCTGTTCATGCGTTCTGCCACGCTATTCTGCTGAGGAGTATATGGGATGGTGTGATGCCTGATCATGCCATCGTTACTGCAAAACTCCTCAAACTCATTAGAACAGAATTCCATACCATTGTCAGTACGTAGTACCTTTACCTTCTTCTCAGTCTGTTTTTCAACCATAACTTTTCACTTCTTAAAAGCATCAAAAACATCAGATTTATGCTTCAGAAAATAAGGCCACACTGTTCTTGAGTAATCATCAATAATAGTAAGCATATAATTAGCACCACCAATAGAAGTCTTACGGGACGGACCCCATACATCAGCATGCACATAATCTAATATGCCTTTGGTGGTATGAACGGAAGCATTGAATTTAACTCTTTTATGCTTACCAAAGATGCAGTGCTCACAGAACTCAAACTTACTCAAGTTGCAACCATCAATCAACTCTCTCTTGACCAACTCTGCCATGCCTTGTTCGCTCATATGCCCAAGACGCATATGCCATAGATGTGTTTTACCACAATCATCAGAATCATTAGAAGTAACAGCAGCAGCAATACCAGGCAAAGTGCTACCTCTAAGAACATATAATTTAACAGAATTCATATCACCTATCATGTGAATAAGAGAACCTTTTGATACCTTCAGAACTCGATGCCCACCGGCATACTTGTATCCATCAACGTCCATGGTACTCAGGGAGATCAAATTTCTGGCCATGCTTGGTATGTGCTTCACCTCACTCAACGTGCGTGTCACGCCATCATGTGTCTTGATCTTAACAGATCCAACACCAACAATATGGCATGGGTTGTCATTCCCCACACGCACAAAATCTCCAGTCTGCACAGACTCATATGAACTGAACCAATCTTTGTTACAGCAAATATGAAACGAACATGCAGTATCAAGTATCCATTCATCATCATGAGAAGCACAAGTAGCAAAAACAGCTAAGCATTCACCATCAGAACTATCAGAAACAACAGCAGCCTTACCAGAACCTTCAGACCTATCTTTCGGTTGGTAAGTTCCATTTCTTTTCTCCTTATTCTGCAACTTCTAACAATCATCAATAACATGATTAGATTTCTTACAATACCTGCAGAATTTATCCTTTCCCTTGGACTTTGAACGACTTCTACCATCCTTGCTCTTATCTCTATTGCCATAGTTATTGTATCTCTGTTCGGTCCTGCCACGAACCTGCAGAGCCTCAGCCTTGGATGACGACCCATCTGACCCTACCATAGTTTTCATCTTTTCCCTCTGTTTGAGGGCGTCATGTACTTCGGCAAGGGTTAGTTCATCACGGCTCAACAATATTGTATCACGAAAATGTGTATAGGAACTAGGCAACGAGCATAAGAGTAGAAGAGCTAAATCCTCATCATCATATTTTACCTCCATAGACTGCAAGTCTGAAACAATCTCTTTAAAAACAGATATGTGATTCATTACCGATCCACCTTCTTGCAGCCTGTGCGAGAACAACTTCATCTTCACGTTCATCTTACTGGTTAGATCCTTTGACACACAGATTGTTTCCAGTTTTTCCCATAGGGCAGCAGCAGATTTCATCTCCAGTACTTCCTGCAAAATATTATTGGACAGATGAAGTTGAATCAAAGACAAAGCCTTACGGTCCTTTCGCTTCTCTTTGGCGGACCAGGTCTTAGCATCCTTTCCACCGAATCCATCCAGCGCTTCATCCAGATCAGAAGTTTGGGCGAGAATCGCCCGCATCTTCACCTGCCACAAGGAGAACCTTGTGGTGTAGTCCAGCTGTGGTAGATCGAACTTCAATGACGACATGTCGCAAACCCTAGATTAGAACCTGGGGCTCTGATACCACTTGTAACAATCATGACAAGAAGATAACGAAGAACGAAAACAAAAAACACAGCAAGGGGACACAGATTTAACGTGGAAAAACCTCTCCAACAAAGAGAGGAAAAAACCACGGGCACCAGCCAGCGAAACTTCACTATATCGAGGAGTGTTTACAAACGCCGGGGATTTCACAGATGCAACTTATCCCAACCGGCGGCTTACAAGGGGTTTATATATCGGTGGAAACCTAGGTCTTTGACAATCCGTACCGTACCAACATATAACACACTCGGCCCAAGCCTCCCGGCGACGGGCCTCGCTCCACTCGTCAGAAGTTGGCCTATACTTTGTAGAATTTGGATCAACATATAACACATAGGAGAGGTGAAAATGGAAGGAACCAGATTCCGGATGATTACTTCGCAATTGCTCCAAGAGAGCATTTTCCCGCTTCCATGCCTTCAGATGCAAGTAAATGGTGCAGATGAGGAGCCACTGTTCATCCTAGGAATGTAAGATTGGCAATGCTTTATTGCTTCGCTGCGTCTGATGCGTATCTGCATTATCTATGATATCATGGTCTTTGTTTAATTTTATTGTTATTAGTGTCAACGTCGCTACCTACTCTGTTGTTAAATTTCTCACCCTCAGGTCATTATGTCCTTGAGTATGACCATATATGTATGACAAAGTATTCCGTTGAGCGATTCTATTTTTAGTCTCCTAGATAAGTTTGGCCTAATTGTCTCAATGTTTTCCTTTCCAGTATGTTGCTTCTTGCTTGTTGGTTTCTGGGGTGTGCAGCTCTGAGAAATTGGTATCTGTGTAGTACTTGTGCTTCACTCTTGTACTAATACAAATGTCAGACCCGGATGATATGTTACAGCAGGAGAATAAATTAATGTAATTTTTTTCACTCTTACACTAATACAATTGTGTGATCGTGGAAATTAAAAGTGCAAAAGCAACCATATTGATTTCTTGTTTGTGCGCTGCACTTAAGAGCATAATTTTTTGTGTTCATCTATTAGATCATCTCTAGCCGACCACTTAAAATCCGGTTAGGGCAACTCCAACCACCACTGGCAAATGGTTCCGGGCCATCCGATTCTATCCAGCTGGACAGGGGCAAGCTCCATCGGTGCCCCGCAAACGGACCGTGTCCCGTGGACTAGTCCATTTGCCTATTCCCAGCCCAAATATGGGCGGGCTTTGCGGTGGGCGGACATGTCATGCGTTCGTGCTTTCTCCACCCTTTGTTTACCGTCCCCCAAGTCAATGACCAAAATTTCATTACCAGTTAAAATCATTAATACATTTATAACTAAACTAGAACTACATAGCAACAACTCCGTTGCGGCCTTGGCCGTCGGCCCCCATAATTCTGACCTTGCTTTCTTTACTAGCCCTTCATGCATAGAGGCCGCAGAACACCACCAGATTCTGGAAAGGGTCGCACGTTCCGTCTCCCTAGCCTCTTGTGCGGCCGCTGCCGCCACTACCCTGGCCCTTGCAGTATCCGCGGCCTCCTCTTCTTGATGTTCACTAGTCGTCGCTAAGAGTTGATCCCTCGCCTCCGCCGCCAGGCGGTACAGGGCATGCGCCTGTAGGGATGCTCGGTACACGTAAGCCTTGGCCTCCAGGTCTTACTGGGATCTTTCTACCATCCTGGGCCGTTATCAACTTGCCAGCATCTTAACAATGCAGTCGAGCTTGTTCCTCGCGTCTGGCTCCTTGCGCGCCACTTCGGATTGGTCTGTTTCATCAAGCGTTGTCACTTGGATGCCATGAGCTAGCCACCGGTATGCTCCTCCTTTAGCCCACTAGTGATGCTCGGTGTCTGGCGGTCATTGGTGCCCTCAAAGTCAAAGTCGTTGAACTTCTCCTCATCCATCCACTTCTTGATCCCATGCTCCCGATCATGGCACAGACACTCACCGCCAATAGTGCTCAGTGCGCTTCCGTTGTCATATCAAGATCATCCATACAAGGAGGCTCACGCCAGATTCATCTATCTAGACATGCTCCCATGTCTAGCGCTATACTCATCTATCCGTGTTTGGTTTAGTCCCATATAAAAAAAATAGACGTGGGGAACACAACTAATAATGTGGGGCAAATATCACCCATGAGGCTAGTCTTTTTGGTTGAGTTATGCCGATGACTTATTTGGTTGTGGGCTCCGCTGGATCTAGGCTGGTATGGCGCTATGTAGTGAGATGCTGGACCGGACCGCTGTGCACTCTGACAAGTGGTATCAGAGCCTCATAATTGATCTCCTCGTAATAGAGGACATGTCACCGAAGAGTACTCTTCATCTAGCCCTTGGTTGAATAAAAACATGCAACATATCCATGAAGGGGAGCCCGTTTGTCCTGATGTGTGACGGAGGAGAATCTTAGGTCTAGTCCCACATCAGAAATTAGATGTCGGTGAACAAGACTAGTCTTTTGGGTTGAGTTAGGCCAAGCCTTTATTTGGTCATGGGCTCCACTAGACCTGGTCTGGTATAACATTGTCCAGTTGTCAGAAGTCTATGTGAGCTTGCTTCTAGGTGTGTCACTTGCAGGTAGTTGTCCCGGCAAAAGTACTGTTGGGTTTGGCCAACAATTTGCCATACCAGGCCAGGTCCACTACTAGCTATATGTCCGCCACCGTTCATCCTAGGAATGTAAGATTGGCAATGCTTTATTGCTTTGTTGCGTCTGATGCGTATCTGCACTATCTATGATATCATGGTCTTTGTTTAATTTTATTGTTATTAGTGTCAACGTCGCTACCTACTCTGTTGCTAAATGTCTCACCGTCAGGTCATTATGTTCTTGAATGTGACCATATATGTATGAGAAAGTATTCCGTTGAGCGATTCTATTTTTAGTCTCCTAGATAAGTTTGGCCTTATTGTCTCAATTGTTTCCTTTAAAATATGTTGCTTCTGGTTTCTGGGATGTGCAGCTCTAAGAAAATTGTATCTCGGTGTAATACGAGTTCTTCACTCTTGTACTAGTACTCGATACAATCTAATCTAGATAAAATCTGAGAATATTAATTAGGATCGGATGGGGTAATTAAAATGCCATACATGGATGATTTGTTAGAGCAGCAGAATAAATTAATGTAATGTTTGCTTCACTCTTACAACAATAGAAATGTGTAATCGTGCAATTGATTTTTTTGGCAACCAAATGGATCTCTTGTTGGCCACTGCACTTATCAGCATAATTATTTTTGTTAGTCTATTTGGGCATCTCTATCCGACCAGTTAAAATTCGGTTAGTGCACCTCCAACTACCACTCGCAAACAGTTTTGGGTTGTCCGATTCTATCCAGCTGGACATGGGGCAAGGCCCATCGGTGCCCCCGCAAGCGTACTGTGTCCCGTGGACCCAGTCTGTTTGCCGCATTCCCAGCCCATATATGGGCTGGTTTTGTGGTGGTCGGACATGGCGCATAGTCCGTGCTTTGTCAACCCTTCATTTACCGCCACCATGTCAATGACCAAATTTTCATTACCGGTTAAATTATTAATACATCGACAACTATACTATAACTACATAGAAACACCTCCGTTGTGGCCCTGGCTGCCGCCCCCCTAATTTCGACATGCCTTTCTTTGCCTGTCGTTCATGCACGACGGCTACATAATACTGCCGAGTTCTATAGAGGGTCACATGTTCCCTCTCCCTAGCCTCTTATGTGGCTGCTGCCGCCACTGCCCTTGCCTTGCATTATCCGCGGCCTCCTCTGCTTGATGTGCACAGCTCATCGCTAAGGGTTGATCCCTCGCCTCCGACGCCAGGAGGTATAGTGCATGCGCCTCTAGGGCCGCTCGGAACACATAAGCCTTGGCCTCCAGGTCTTCGTTGGATCTTTCTACCATCACACGCCGATGTCGGGTTGCCAGCATCTCAATGATGTAGTCGAGATCATTCCTCGCGCCGGGCTCCTTGCGCGCCGCTCGGCCCGTTTCATAAAGCGATGTAATTCGGACATCATGAGTAGGCCACCGGTCTCCTCCTTCAGCCCGCTAGTGATGCTCGACGGTTGCAGGTCACCGGTGCCCTCGAAGTCAAAGTCATCCAGCTCCTCCTAGTCCAACTCTTTCTCGATCATGTCCAACTCCTCGAAGTCATTGTCGTGTGAAGGCAGGGTGGTGGGCAGGCCAAGTGCAAGACCTCGCAAAGCATGGCCTAGGTTGTGGGAAGACAACGAGACATGGTTGATGGCAGTGTGTTGCGTGTCGCAGGGGCGGATCTAGGGTTGATGGCAGTGTGTTGCGTGTCGCAGGGGCGGATCTAGGTTTATTTGTAAGTGAACTGGTTCGTTGATTTAACAATTGTTCCTAATCAATTTCATGGTTTAGGACCACATAAGATGAAGATATTTTTTCCATTGATCCCAGAAGTCCAAAAATCCTCAAACCGAAGAATCTCCTCAAATCAAGTATCACCATACTACAATTTATAGTTTTTGGTCATCATGTACTCCTATTTCTAGTTCTTAGTCTATCTCTTATGTACTTCCTCCGATTCAAATTAAAGTTCTCAGATTTGTCTAGATTCGGATGTGAATCGGAGGGAGTAAAACAGTTAAAAATGGATTTGATAATATTTATTTGTATTTTTCAATATTCAGAATATCGTTATCGTTAACTTCTCGGTCAGCCTGAAATTAGAGAATTTTGGTCTAGGGCTTGCTCCAATCCTAGATTTGCCGCTGGCATTTCGCACGCCAACCCAAGCAGGAAGCGGGGGCGGGAAATGGCACGACCATGCGGGAAATATCTCGAGCAGGCGTGGGATGGCGTGCGGGAGTATGAAAGACGCCGATTGTTTTACTATGCATGATTTGAGACGATGTACCAACATGAACTTAGAGAAACACATGAAAACACAGTCGGCATCTGATAAGCTAGTGATAAATTTAATTTGGCAACAGTAGGCTATAGCCATATTAAATCCTTTCTTTCGCTAAAACTTGTTAACTCCTTGCTTGTATATAGGGATAAATACTATGACGAAGTGTTAATGCACGATTGTTTTTTCTTGTTTTGAGCTCCATCTTTCAATATAAGTATTGCTTCACATAATTGGATTGAAACCTGTTAAATGATATGTTTAAGATTTATCTCGAAACCACATAAATCATAGACACGACGCTGATGATGGAGACCGATCCAACCATGGTGAGGTCGGTGAGAAACTATTCGTAATAGTCATCATTCTTACTCATATAATACATGTCGGGCTTTTTGAGGAGAATCCCATTGACATCAATTCAGTGTTTGTAGTCCAGTGCACTATTGTTGAGGTGAGATTGTACTTGTACTAAGAAAGTGTGGCACAGAAAAATGGGAACAAAATGAGACAGAGAAGGAGACTATTGGGGTTTATTTTTATTTGTAGATAAAAAGTAGATCATAACTAACTAATTATTCTTCATCAACATATAGATACATCTCGCTTATCCCATGTTACTTGATTGAGTATCAAACTAATTAACTATTAATTATTACCAACATTTAATCTTTTGATTCTTTCTATTCTTCATATGAATTTCAAATTGAGTAAGAACTATATCCGGCTAGAGAACAAGATCAACACGAACTGAAGTAAAACATCTAATAATACAATCATTACTTGTTTATATGGAACTTTAATACTTATTTAACATTCATTTTATAATCATAGGTAATGGCATACTTTTTTATTATACTTTACATAATAGGATCATAATAGTTTGCTAAAAGTAATACGAAGAAGTTTCTCATTCGTAATAGGACAAAGGCTACACATGTTTTAAGTTTGGGCTCTTAAAGCAATCAATCTTTATACCAAATGATCTAGGATAAAAAATTATAAAAATAATTAAGTGACCCCACTAATTTAATTAATCCTCTAATGAATTTTAGTGTAGGCGTATGCGTGTTCACATATATATTATAACCTTGAAATATCATGTAAAACCTATAAAGTGAAAGGCTGTCAAATATGTTGTTAAAGAATTCTAAAGTACAATTATTCATCACTGACATAAACATTCAAATATTCTAGAGATCTGAGGAGTATGTGGAGGTTTGACAATGTCCAATGTCTGTCGAATGCAATACTTGCCCACTCAAGCGACCCTCCTACAAGACCATCATGTCTGACTCGAACAAACCAACACATCGGTCGATTTTATTTAACTTGCATGATCGTTGATTTTACTTATCATACATAGTTCCCGCCCATGCAACCCGCTTATAAGTCCGTCATGTCTAACTCCGATGAACCAATGCACTGGTCCATTTTATTTATCTTGTATGATCATCTATTTTATTTATCTCGTATGATCAGGTAATGCAAAATGTAACGAATGCTAGCTAGTTACCACTTCGCCCATGGTACCATAAATAGGCCCCTATGGCTTAGATATGAGATTCAAAGTTGATGATGACTTAGAGAGATCTATACTCCTTTCCCCTTGTGTGCAACTCAAATGGAGATGTTTTGGGATCTTTGCATAGGTACTCTTTCCCCATGTGGATTCTAGTATGCATGTGCCAATTTTCATTATCAAGGTTCTAGTAGTGTCAATCTTGCTTCGTCCTCTGTTGGTTGCTATTTTTTCTTACTAGGTTTTTATTGCATCGACTGACTGGCCAAGAAGAAAGAATCGGTTTCAATTAGAGTGGGGGTTAGCTTGTCTTTCGAGTTCTAGAGGTTTGCTCTCTTGGGGGTTTATTGCTACTGGGATACTATGGGTTTGTATTGCTATTTATCTCCACGTGTGTGTGTTCTTCATCGTGTTCTTCGCATCTTCCACCTTTTTCCTCGAATCCCCCTGAGTCCCACGAATCGGGGAACATCAGGATTCTCGGTGAACGCATCAACATGTATCATGTATAATATATTAAAACATTGTCGATGTCTCTAAAGGCATGTGGAATCAAATTTTATTAGATAGTGCGTGATCTATGATGTCCCTTACCAATTTGTACTATCATTTTGGGGTCATGCATTAGAGACAACTACATTCACTTTAAATAGGGTACCATCAAAATCTCTTGAAACGACACCATATGAATTATGGTTTGGTCACAAACCTAAGATGTCATTTATAAAAGTTTGGGGCTGCGAAGCATGTGAAGAAACATCAGCCTAATAAGCTCGAATCCAAAGCAGAAAATGCATCTTCATAGGATACCCTAAAGAAACAATTGTGCACACCTTCTATCACCGACCCAAAGGCAGGATTTTCGTTGCCAAGAATGGATCCTTTCTGGAGAAAGAGTTTCTCTCGAAAGGTGTGAGTAGTTAGAAGGTAGAACTCGATTACATGAGGAAAGATAAATGGCCAGCTTTGGCTAGTTCGTCTACTTCTTTGCCAACAAGTGGAGGTTGGGAAGACAAAGCGACGAGTGCTACATCAGGCACGGAAGAGTACGTCGTGCCGTCTTCGAGAGCATTGGAGATGAGACGATTACGACCGACGCGAGCACGCATGCGATGCGTGTTGGACTACTATCCGAAGAAGGAATTTCGGACGGTTGATAATTCGGTGACGATGAACTACAAAAAGCACTGATTGTTCATCAAGGAACCGAAGGCACGGTCATGGATGACATTGATAAGAAGGACGCGGACAAAGAGGACGGTCGGGGTGAAGCCATGGAGAAGCCGACAAAAACAAAGTCGGTGGCATGGGTGCTGAGAAAGGAAGCGGCGAAAGCAATGTCGTGGATGACGCCCGCGAGAAGCAGCGTGTACATTTGGGACCCAGGTGGATGTTGAAGGGCACGTCGTGCTTAGGGGGTGATTGTTAGGAATAAGCACTCCGTGTCCGGCACCGACACAGTGTCACGTATACAAGTCGTATACATATAGGATTCCTAGCAGTACACCGAGGTATGTGTGTTAAGTCCAATCCGTATACTTGCATGTAACTGAGTACTACTAGGATTAGAGTTGGGTTAGTAGTCGAGTTGGCATACTAGAATCCTAGTATATATATATGCATGTACCACAGGTTGTACAAAAACCATGAGTTCAAAGCAATAAAAAGAGGACGCACGATACGTGCGTGTAGCGATCATATTGTTTCCGTATATGCGTGTGTGAGTTGCTATGGCCAGGAAAGTAATCTAGCTCTACCTTCATATACGTGCGTGTGTTCACCGGAGTTTCGCCGTCGCAGTCGCCGGAAAGTACCCGGCGGCTGGGTCTGGGCCAACAATGCCGACAACCATGAAGAATGTTGTTGCGAGGGTTCTAAATCGAGCTGTTGTGGATGTACATTGGATTGCTTAAAGGGTTCATTAAGGAGGGTGGTGGTGGATTTCGACACAGAGGAGCTCACCTGCTTCCAGAGGTCCGACTCGTCAAGTTTTTGGTGGAGAATGCGACACTTCTCGAGGAGGTCATCCTCAAAGGCCGAGACTCCGCCTCCGCCTCGTCAAATAGTTTCACCCCGTGCAATTGGTTCGAGGATATGACATACAGAACACCCAGAAATCGCAGAAACCTCACCTCCGAAAGGCATCTGGAGGGGGAACTCATCCACAAGGGATCCATCTTTGGCCTGCGCAGATCTGGGAGGCTAAGGCATCGATCTTCATCATCCATCGCTGCATCACCACCATCTCCATCCATTCCATCTACATCTTGTTTATATCTTGTTGTAATTCCCGTACTCGTTGTGGATTTATACAAGTACTATTCATCTATGATTGTTTTCATTACCATTGCTATGGTGTTGATTACCTCCATGTCTGAGTAGATCATTAGTTCTTGGGGAGATGGAGAAACCCTAGTTTTGAGATTGAAATAAGATAAAGTCTATTATGATATTCATCGCTGTGACCATGTGTTAGATTTTCTACATCTTGATGTTGAGAGGTTAGCCTCTTAATATTTGCCTCTCGTGGAGACTTGATGGAGGAAACTACTTGTTAGTAGATGGAGGTGTGCTAGCACTTACAGTGACTATAAAGCCGTTGGCACCCCTTACGTATCAACTTGGGAAACCGAGGAAACTCACGGAACACTATCCATGCCATAGGATATGTCCTACGGGATTACGTCCCTTAATAGCGCAGTAATTCGATTGATGTCGATTACTGACTGTTGTGGTTATGAGGATGATGTGAGCAGCAGTTGTTGCCTATTTGTCCAAATACAGAGTTCCTCCCACACATACATAGTTGAGAATGTTCATGATGATAATATTTATATTAGATCTTTACAATACTAGTGGTGTATCCGCTACTCCCTGAGCACACTTTCTCCCTACTGCAGTTCCAATCTCTCTTACATATGCGATACTTACTTTCTGTATTCAATTGTTTTATTTTAATTTATTATTGCTCTTATACCTAAAACCCAAAAACACCTTTTTACACAATACTTGCATTTTATCTTGTCACTTAGAACTTTATCTAGCATTTCTATTGTAATATTTATTTCAAGAGTTATTAGACTTCAGACTCCTGCTCTCCGTGGGATCGATATCTTTATTTCGAAACTAGCTACAAACGATCTGTGCACTGGTAGTCATCTGCCACCCCCAAGCTTTCTCCGGAAGAGGGTTGGCTACTGTACTTTTTCCTTCGTTTTGGTTTGGTTAGGCCATAGCAACATGAAAAACCAAGGTTGAGCCTAGGATTCCACGAGTTTCCATCAGGTTGGCCCGTAGAGGAGTTTCCTCCTATAGAGTCTAGCACTTCGCCAATTGTCAAAGTATGCATGTGAATAAGGTCACACCCGGGAGGTATACATTGCATATATGAACCTCCCACCACTATCTGCACTACCCGCACTATTGTTCGTGCAACCACAAACCGCTACCTCTGCATATCAATTTCCCGTGGCTGGAGGCCCTGCGGTTGCGGCGATGCTCCAGCAGCCACAACACGCTCCAAACTTTGGTCGACGCAGTGCACGGTCTCACCGACATCCGCCTTGAGTCTCTGAACATACTTCAAGAAGAATGTCAGGTTTCGCTCCGTTGCTGCTGCGTTGAGACCCTCGTCATGGCCAACCTCCACACCCTCAAAGGAACAACCATCTGTGGCTACCGCATCGAGCTTGGTGCACCACAGATTCGCTGCCTTTGGCTCACCCAATCCATGTGTTCCGATACCTCATTCTCTTTGGAGTCGCCTACTCCTCACCTAGAACGGGTCCACCTCGAAATGCACTCTGGTTATGTTTATATGAGAATAGTTTGGTAACACTCACTTCTGGATAAGTTTGCAATGCTTGCTGCATTTGTTGTGTCCTTGTTCCTTGCAAGCGCCGCACTTGATTCTATGTTCGTCAAATGATAATGGTCTTCCATTTTTAGACTTTGCCCGATAATCGTATTCTTCATATTTTGATCTATGCTTCGGTGCACCCTTGCTCGATACTTTCAAAGGATCCTGAACCTTAACAATGTTTCCTTCATGATCCTCTACGTGTTCAACCGCTAACGAGCTTAGACAAATCGAAACAACAGCTAACTCCTCCTTCTGATCGTACACAACAGCCTTAGATATCACAGCCTTCAAACTTTTCTATAACTGATCCCAAAGAGAGGGGTGTTTGCATGACGCATGCATAGATTCTGAGCGTAGCACACTAACCTGGCTATATTTCGTTCTTTCCCCATCCCTTGACCATCCTACTCTGAACAAATCACTGGTGCACCCTGCAGGAAGACCATGCCTTGCATCTTTTGTCAACCGATGAAGAACACAACACTCTGGAATTTCAGATATATGTAATTCATTCAGAACGTGGAATATATGCTTGCATGGTAGACCTTTTCTAATCATTCTTCTACAACTGCACTTTATAGATTCTTTTGGATTTTCTGGTGTATATTCCACGGTGAACTGCCTCTTTCGGTTATTATGCCATGCGACGACAAAAATTTCTGACCCAAATCCTAGCTTCTTTTCAACAGTCACTATGCCGCCAACTTTCTTAAGATCATCCTGCAACATATAGAAGTTAGCCGGGGTGAACGCGTGAGAAGCAACTACCTCTAGTTCCCTACATGTAGTTATGGGCACCGATAGAGTCTGTGAGGCCGTGCAGTCACCTCGCACCTTGTTCTCACGGATGCGGTTGATGCAATTCTCATAATGCAATATCATATCCATTAAAGTCATTTCTCCATCAAGGTACAGGTGAAGGTAGGAATTCAGACTTTCACTACGCTGGTTGCTTTTCATACCAAGCCAAAAACCATCCGCCAGATATACTGCATCCCACATGCCCCTCTTCCTATACATCCTCCTAAACCAAGTTTTGGTTTTCTCCGTCTGCCATTTCCTTACGAACGCCTGTCATCTCTGCTCAAATATGGCTTTGGACGTCGTGTAGTAGAACATAGACCGAAACTCTCCCAATGACTTGCTACTAAGATGGACCTTCATATTTTTCTCAATATGCCAAGTAAATTTTCGGCGCCAGACATCTGGAAATACCTTGCGTATTGCTCTATTCATCGCCGAGTCAGCGTCCGTGATTACACTCAGAGGCATCTTCTGACACATTGCCTTCAGAAATATTTGCAACAGCCACACATATGTTTCTTCTTTCTCATCCGAAACTATGGCACAACCAAAAACAGTAGTCCTCCGATGATTGTTCAGACCAACAAAAGGTACGAATGGCATACCATAGCGATTCATCTTGTACGTGCTGTCAAACACAAGGACATCCCCATGGTCCTCATAGTCTCGTAATGACTGGGAATCACACTAGAACATTCTTTTCAGTCGTCCTTCTTTATCTAACTCGTACTAAAAAAAGCTTGGGTCCATCTCCTTCCTGCCCCATAATGCCAATGGTCATGGCAACATCATCTTTCGCTAGTAGTTTTCTCTTATCCTTGCTGCAAAGGTTGTCCATATCCTTCCTGACGTACCCAACACCGCCGTACTATCCACTTTTGCTGATCATGGAATCCATTGTGGTGTTCTTCCTAATTCCTGCGGCACCCATAGCTAATATCTCAGCCTTCTGGTACTCTTTTATTTTTCTATGCGACCAAAGAAAAGGTACTTCATCTGGTCTTGCTAACACATGACTGTGATTGGGCTCAAAACTGTCAACATACCATACACCAAGTTTTGCATTAAGTTTCACAGTCAGGTGAGTCCCACACTTGCATCGAGACAGAGCTCTAAGCCTCCGACTGCATCCCTCACTAGTCATCAACCTCCTATCACGCTCACCTCCCCTCGAACACACATAACGTCTGTAAACCAAATGTTTCATACGCGTTTTGCTATTCTGACCTTATCCTTTCTGATGCTAAATCCATTATCTTTAGCATAGCTGTTGTAGAATACTAAAGTAGATGCTTCGCATGGAAAAGTCATCTCCTTTATCTTCATGAACATATCCATCTTATCCTCTGCCTTGCAAACATCATTGGCATTCCAGCTCCCATCATCAGCCGGGGCATGCACATGCAGAGCAAAGCAATGAAAACCTAAATAATTATCTGGCCATCAGACATTTTGTTTTTTACAAGAAATATAACCATAAAGCTTACCTCCATATTGTTCGCCTCCTTTGACTCCCCATAATCTGTTGCATCAAAAATAGCACTCTACATGTCTGACTCACCATAATAGTCGTACACATTTTGAAGACCAGCTATTTCCTGCAGAAAACAATAACAACATAATTACTCATCCTATAATGGTCATTTAGTTCGCTGCTTCATAAATAATTAGTACACTCTGTGTACCTCATTAATGTATTCCTGGAACGGAGACTCGAAATTGCTTTCCTCCTTATCTTGTCTATGTCCATCTATATAAATTGGTATCATGAATAATGTTGTAACATTAACCTTAACATAATGATTTTGCTATCCCTAATAACTGAATCTAATAAAATAATTTGCATTAATAAGATATGTGCTCACATGCTAGGAGCTATCCCCGCCGTCTGACCTTGAATCCACAAATAGTTCTTCACTTGCTGACATAGATTCATCTACCCAATCACCAAGACCTGAACTAGAATCATCTGACCCTTCTGTAAGAAACTTAAACATAGGTTCCTTCTCTACCTCAAAAATACCTGACCTAGACTCTGCCATCCTACAACAGTACATTACTTCAGTACATCAACAAAGAAAACAAACAAAAGATATCGTAATCATATTTGTACACATGTCATTAAGATTACTAGTCATGGACTTATCAAGAACGAATCAAACTACCACGCTGGTAGATGTGCCGGTAGAAGAAGCCCACCCCACCGCACTGGTCGATGCGGCGGATGAAGAAGAGCAGTGGATGAAGAACCCCATGCGCACGACGGGAGAACCTGACTGTGGCCGCAAGATGAAATCTCCCTAACACCTTGATAGGATCGGTGGGGGCGGAGCCCCTAACCCTAGCCGACCCTAACCCTAGGTTGCCCTTAACCCTAGCCTCACAGGGAACAGAGGGTATCCTCCGTGCTTTCGGAAACCCTTATGCGGCCACGAAGTCACCAGAGATGGCAGAGACGACAGCTGCACGTACCGAGTCCGTTCGTCTGCCGGTGGCCCGACATCGCCTGACCTAATACAGACGCGGGAGTAGCGAATATCAGTTTGGAAACACCGCATGCACGAGGTGGGCCAGGAAGGTAGGATCGTTACCTGGTCACGTGACCTTTTTTTTGAAACACACCGTATAGCTACCGTATCTATACATACGGCTATACGTAGGCTGGATATGGATTTCGGCGGGCCTAAGATAGAAAAAAGAAAAAAAGAAATAATATCCCCTCAACTTCACCAAGGGTGGAGCACCGCAGCAGGGGTCTTTGCCTAGTGTATGAGAACAACACATGAGACACACTTTGCCGAGTGTATTAGGCAAACCCAATGCCGAGTGTACTCGCTTACACATTTTCTCTCTTGATAAATGACGTTTTTATTACTTAAAGAGTACCCCTTCTTATCAAAATGTAGTGCATATAAGATTTTGAAATGTCAAATGATGTCAAGTTCGACCAATTTTGTACGAAAGAATAGTAACATCTATAATATATAACCGGTGCCATTAGATTCAACATCACGTATATTTATTATTGTATATATTTGGTAGTGTAGATATAGGTAATTTTTTCAATAAACTTGGTCAATGTTGATGTTGCTTGACTTTTAAAAAATCTTATATATACTATATTATGAAAAAGAGGGTGTATTAAGGATAACAACCGGCCTTCACGATCGAATCCTTGTTCGTCGCAATGGTCCCATCCACACTCATCACATGGCATCCAATCCGACATGATGCTTGATTGCTGTGTGTAGAGCCGGCGTGGTCGTCACGGAGTAGGATATCCATCCACAGCGAAGGCGAAGTCGGATCCTCCCTTCCCCTGTAACATATGTAACATATCCTGAAGGGGATCCCGTTTGGCCCGATGTTTGATGGATGTGTTTAGTTCCACATTAGAAATTAGATGTGGATGAACCCAACTTATAAGGTGGGACAAACCTCACCCATGAGGCTAGTCTTTTGAGTTGAGTTGGGTCAAAGTCTTATTTTGTCGTGGGTTCTGCTGGACCTAGTCTGCTATGGCGTTCTCTTCTTGTCAGAAGTCTACGTGATCAAGCTTTTATGTGTGCCTACATTCCCGCAGGTGGTTGTCCCAGGGAAAGTACTGTTGGATCGGGCTAACAATTCTTGGCAGAGCGCATAGCGATCCGCCCCAGCTTACCGCTTCACACGCGAGTGCCATACCAGGCCAGGTCCACTAGCTAGATGTCTTTTTTATTTTTTATTTTTACTAGTCACACACGACCGGGACATACTTAAGAGCCAAATTTTGTTGGCCACTATGGACGCAATATGCATATGTATGTCGGTGCTAGTATTATTTTGTTCTTCGACATTACCAATATTTGTTTTCTGAACAAGGAAGAT
Source organism: Avena insularis (assembly GCA_023614405.1). Classification (NCBI taxonomy): domain Eukaryota; kingdom Viridiplantae; phylum Streptophyta; class Magnoliopsida; order Poales; family Poaceae; genus Avena; species Avena insularis. The sequence goes on from CM042694.1 coordinate 106,167,550, forward strand.
AATAAATAAAATAGGTAAAAGAAGGAATAAATTGGCTGGCGACAAATTGATCTAATCCGATACTGACTCGTTGCTGATGTCTACACCCGGCCGTACGTGACCTACGTGTATATATGTAGACGAAGCTGCAACCTTAGGTCTCCAGAGTGCGGACTCTCGATCCCGATCGATTCATGGCAATGGCCGCGGCCACCGCGTGGTCGACGGACCGTCTTTCCCACCTCTCCGACGACATCCTGACCCACATCCTCTCCTTCGCTCCCTCCCGTGAGGCCGCACGCGCCACCGCCCTCTCCCGCCGATGGCGGCGGCCGCTATGGCTCGAAACCGGCGCCGTCAACATCGACTATCGGTCTTACGCGGCCGGCGGCGACCGGAGGCGCGCCCTTGACGACGCCGACCACGCGTACGCCTTCCTCTGCTCCCGCGGCCGCGTCCCCAAGAAATTGTCCGTCGTCATGCCCGATGATGCCATCCTGTGCGTCGGCGGCAGCACGGATGACGAGCACGAGGAAGAGGCCGAGACGTTTGATGAGGACGCCGAAGGCGTGGAAGATCCCCGCCTCGAATGGCTAAACAACGGTGGTCTGCCGCGCTGCACGCTGCCGTTCGCCGCCATCCGAGTCCTTGAGCTCACAGGCTATGACCTGCAGCCCTACTCGGACCAACGGCGGCAACTCGCGTTCCCGCGCCTGGAGGCGATGCGGCTCCGGCGGTGCCGCACGGAGCTTGCCACGCTCCAGAAAATCTTCGCTGTGGCACCCAAACTCGCCGACGTCCGCCTAGAGTCGCTGACCTTCGTGGACCACCACGACGTGTACTGGCTGAGCTGTGAGGCGGACACCGTTGTGGTCGTGGAGAACTGCTGAGTGCTCCTCGACAACCTCCAACTCTGCGGCTGCGGTGTCAGGCTTGACGCGCCGCGCCTCCTCCACTTCCGCTATGTTCACGATACCACATTCCACGACGACAACTCATTCACCTTCCGGTGGGAAAAGCCGCGGCTATTGGAGCAGGTCCACTTGGAGGTACACTCGGCTTCATCGGCGGCGGCGAGTCTGTGGCGCTCCATGCTCTCGGACGTTTCACATGTTAGGGTTCTGAAGCTCACAGCCTACTCGATCGCCGACCTCGACATTGAGATCGTACCGGACTTCTACAACCTCGAGAGGCTCGAGATCGAAGAGCTCTACGGGTGGTCTGTCGTGAACCACGGCGCCGCGGCTAAGGCGGTGGTTAGCCTGCTCCACAAGTGCTCATCGCTCGTCGAGCTGCGGGTCAAGTTCAGCTGGCGAAAGTACCTCCGGAAAATCAATGCCGACCCGGCGGACGAGATGGCCGCCGTTGCTGATTTCACGCGATGTAGATCAGTTGACAATGTTGACGAAGAAGCTGATTGCTGTAAGGCTTTGGAAGACGACCTTCATGGACAATTTTGCTGCGAGAGCACTACGGGTGACTTGAGGAGGGTGGTGGTGGAGTTTGACGGCATGGAGCTCACATGCTTCCAGGTCCGACTGGTTAGGTTCCTAGCGAAGAGTGCGAGGTACCTAGAGGAGTTCATCGTCGACGGGGGGAAGGGATATGACTCGAGCCGTATTGACCAGAAGGTTGCAAGATGGCGGAGACGGCACAAACCACCACCTCCACCCCTCTGGCCACCGCCTCTATCTGAATTCCCGCCACTCGAGATGCCTCCGACCCAGTCTGACGAAGAATTTTATGATGAAGATGTGTTGGAGATGAAGGAGGATACATATCATAGAAATTACTACTACTATAGTACGGATGAGGAGGAAGAGGAAGAAGATGATGGCGACATATCCCCTAGGCATTACTTGCATAGTAGAAGAAAGAACAAGAAGGGTGGCTCCCCTGAGTGTTTCAGTGTGACCTCTAGGGCTAAGGGGATGATGTCGGGATGGAATAGACCAGGACCCATTGGTCGTCATCGTCGACATCGTTGTTGGGATTGGGAAGAAGAAGAGGAAGGAGATGCCTCTGAAGGGACGCCGTTGGAGACCATGTCTCTACAGCCATCCGAGTCGACGCAAGGTACTCCCTGTGAGGCATGGTCGGCGCCGTTGATGTCTGAGTTCCCATTGTTTCGGCCTACTGCTCCCCCGGCTCCAAAAAGGCCGCCTATGTGGTGTGACCCTCCTTCTGTAGAACAGAGGACATCGTCGCCATCCGAGTCCACGCCTCTTGACGTTGCCACTCCTTCTGCCCCGCGGTGTTCCACGAATGAAAATTTTCCTCCTGCTGAGTGGCGAGTTGTACAACTCACTGACATTGGCGTCGATGTAGTCGCCCCAGGACGGCGTGGGCGACACTTGCCGCCACGACAATGCTATCCACCGAAAGCCTTCCTTCGCCATTTCACCAAATTTGCAGGCCGCCCTTCTAGGACGACGTGGCGCCGGTGATATCCATGTTGTCCTTGGTGTAACCGTATGCAGCCTCATACTAGTGGAAACAATGGACACTGTCCACGGCAAAGGAAGTGCACCACATTTTCTCAAGGGTTGTGTTGTGGATGTATTGATGAATTTGTAACTGTAGTATGTTTTCAAAATTACAAGTTTTTTTCTTATTATATTTCACATCATAATGTGAAATGAAATCATGCAAATAGGAGAGTGGATTTTCTACCATGTAGGGGAGAGACCATACATGCATCCACCTTTCACTTTATACATCACTAGGACAAATGCCCGTGCATTGCACCGAGATACATCACTTTGACCGAAAGGTTGTGAGATGGCAGAAACGTCACAAACCACCACCTTCATCCATCTAGCCACCGCCTCATCTGACGAAGAATTTTATGATGAAGATGTGTTCCAAATGAAGCAAGACACATATCATAGAAATTACTACTACTAGTTACATTCCCGTGCGCTGCTACGCCTCCACCAATCGACATTGTTGGTCGGAGAAACTAAGTTCTCATAAGTAAACTTGTGGTGTGTTGTAGAAACCAGCCTGGTTCAGTGTGTCCACTAGGCGCTTAACGGTCAAATACGCCACTACCTCCTCTGCTTGTTGCTTCATATACACTTATGTCAATGGCATAAAAATCACCTGATCAAACTAAATCTTGCCCAAATAATTTGTATTTTCTTTGTCCCAAAATAATTGACTTGTATTCGCATGTATCTAGACATATATTAGTATATAGATACATGTGAATCAAGATATAGCCAAGTCACTTATTTTAAGATGGAGGATACTCGGTATATTTTTAAAGTCTTTGCTTTCCCTTAAGTGAGTTTTAAATTTTCTAATTGTTTATAATATAAATCTTTTAAGAGCTAAATACACCTATAGTCCCACAAGTTGTAAAGCGTGAAGTCCTAGTCCAAGGACTTGAATCCATGGAGCAAAGAGGTCCACGGCGAATCCCAAGATGGCACGTGGCGTTGTAATTTTTGCACAAAGACCCATGTATATGTTTCTCTAGCATTAGGAACCTTGGCGCTGTCTTACATGCAGGTCCCACCTATTAGTGGTTAAAGAAATAATCAAAATTAAGGACAAGGAAAGGGATTCGAACTCACGTCTTACACATAATGTAGAGACAAGCAGGCCACTAAAACAAGTACTCCTTTCTGTGAGTATCTAGGATGTTTCTTTATCATACAAATATTTGCATGCATGCACAGAATAGAAGTCCTCAGTTCTAGGTGCACAGCCGGAGGGCGACGTGGAAATGAACACGTTCTTGGAGCGCACCAACTTTGGGACGCCATCAACAACGGGTCACTGGAGCGCTAGAAGGACCGTATGGTGATCGAGTGAGTGCTGCGGTGTGTCCTTCTAGAGATGATCTCCACCCTCGCCATCACGAAGACAATGAAGGAGCCATGGGATACAGTGAAGATGTTGGGGCCCGGGGTATCCTGCGTGCGCCTACACCTCTTACCTCCACACCACCACCCATTATACACCATACTCGTAGTACCACCGGTAGACTTCCCCCACCTATTGATAAACTTAACCTCTCGACCACCGTCTCTTCACCCATTGCCCACAATTACCTAACCGCTCTTCGTTATCTACCCTGGAGGCAAGCCATGCAGGAAGAGTATGATGCCCTCATGCATAACCAAGCCTGGTCTCTCGCTCGACACAAACCCAAATCGTCAGTGACAAATGGATCTTTCACCACAAATTCAACTCCAATGGATCTCTTGCTCGAGACAAAGCTCGTTGGGTTGTTCATGGTTTCACCCAACAACCTGGTATTGACTTTGATGAGACCTTCAGCCCTGTTGTAAAACCATCCACCATATGAGTAGTCCTCTCTCTTGCCTTGTCTAACTACTGGCCCATCCATCAACTTGATGTTAAAAAAACCTTTCTTCATGCTAACCTCTCTGAGGAAGCCTACAGCTAGCCACCCTCGTGGTTTGTCGATCCCTCCCATGCTACTCACGTCTGCCGTCTTCTAAAATCTCTCTACGGTCTCAAACAGGCACCTCGTGCCTCGTGCTTGTTCAACTGGGTTCACCGAGTCTTAATCTGATGCCTCTCTCTTCACTCTCCACCGTGGCTTCGACGTTGCATACCTACTCTTTATGTCGATGACATCGTTCTTACAGCCTCCACCCAACTCTTCTGCAATCCATCATTCATACTTTCAGCCGCAAATTTTCCCAGAAGGATCTTGGTCCTCTTCATAATTTTCTTGGTATCTCTGTTACCCGCCATCCACATAGTCTTCATCATTCTCAATGGCAATATATCCTTGAGGTTCTTAACCGTGTAGGAATGAGTGACTGCCATCCTTCCTCCTCCCCTGTTGATACCAAAGCCAAACTTCCTGCCTCCACCGGACCCTCTGTAGCAGACCCCTTTCTTTATCGCAGCCTAGCCGGAGCTCTCCAATATATTACTCTCACACGACCGACATCTCCTACACTATTCAGCAAGTCTGTCTCCACATGCACGATCCCTGCGAGCCCCACCTTCTCATTGTCAAAAGAATCCTCCGCTATCTCAAAGGGACTCTCAATCATGGTCTCACTCTTCACTCCACCAACTCTCACTCTCTCATTGCCTACTCGGATGCTGATTGGGCAGGATGCCCAGATATTTATTGGTCTACGTTAGGGTATTGTGTGTTCTTGGGTGACAACTTGGTATCTTGGTCATCCTGCCGGCAGCCGTTCCAGTGCAGAGGCAGAATACCCTGTCGTGGCCACGGCCGTCGCTGAGACATGATGGCTTCGTCGCAATCTTCTCTAGGAGCTACGGTGTCCCATTGACAGTGCCACCATTGTCTATTGTGACAATGTGAGCGCCGTTTACATCTCTGTCAACCCAGTTCAGCATCGTCGTACGAAGCACGTTGAACTTGACATTCACTTTGTGCATGAGAAGATCGCTCCCAGTGCTCTATGGGTTCTACATGTTCCCTCTAGTTCTCAATTTGCTGATATTTTCACCAAAGGACCGCCATCTGCATTGTTTCATGAGTTTCGGTCTAGTCTTCACATCGATGAAGCAGCGAGTTCAGACTGCAGGGGTGTGTTACGAAGAGATCCCCCACCCCACCACGTGTAACAATATTTAGTTAATATTATTTCTTGTGTAAAAGATCCTGTAATCTTGACTTGGAGTCCAAGTCCTCGTGTATATAAATAGAGGAAGAGGGGGATAAGGCATGCCATCAAGCAGACCATTGTTTCACGAGGAACACATCAGCCGACGTCAGAATATTTCGTTCCCTGCAAGCAACAAATACAAAACAACGAACACATGAGCAAAAATGTAGAGTATATTCCTCTAGAAACGGAGCATCATATCAAATCACAAAAACCCCCGGAATGTCTGACAGAGTCCACAACTCTTAATCAAGGGGCGAAGTGTGGACTACTGAAGGAAGTCATTCAGACTATGAGGGTGATTCCTCAGATGGGACGGCGGCCTGAGCACGGTTCAGAAAATCAAAACTGGTTCATGTGATTTTGGGCTGCGTGTCCGTGGCGCTAGCGATTTGTCCCATCTCTCACAAACCGAGGGCTTGTGGAGTTTTCCAGCGGACGGCGTGGGTAGTACAGATGCCTAAAGCCGTGGACACTCGGTCGTGCGATGCAAAGCAGGGGAGGGAAGAGCGGTGGCGCTGTATCTCAAAGGAATCACCACAAGCTTCAAGGGAATTTACATCGGAAATTTACGGTGAGGCCGATATATCTAAGAACTTCGACGTCGACTTCAGATCCGAGAAGATCAAGATGGTGCGGCGTCTTCTGGTAGGCAAAATAATCACTCTATAATTCAACACACGCCCACAATGAACATCCCCAGATCCAGTGACGAGGGAATCCTTGTCACGCACTAGGGAGAATTGGATTTGGGGGAAAATGTTTGTAGGCCATCTGTCCTTAGCGCTTCTCCCGATATTCGAAAGGACAACACAATAAGAGCCACTGCATAGTGGCTCCAAAAATCATTTATCCAATCGGTACGAGGGAGAGAGAGCAGAAGCGAGACGCAACTTATAGAGCGATAGATAAAAAATACAGTATATAGGGCATGAATTATATGTAAGAAGAAAAATTCAAAAACCACATACCCAAAAATTACCGGCCCGCTGCGCTAGTGGATTTGAAAAATAAAAATAAAATTATGTTCATAAACCAAAAATTGCTCACAAAATAACATGCAATGATATTCTTTTCCATGCACGAAAAAGTCAATCACAAAAAATGCATCAAGTACCATATGGAACAATAAACATAACTTTTTTCCTTCAAAAAACATATCATTCGAAAGTAGAAAAATACACGCGCAAAAGACAGCACACAAAAATGGCCAAGACAGCCTGCAAAAACATAACAACAACACAAAAAGACCATACTCTGCCAGACAACCAAGGCCCAAACTACACAACACAACATAGCTGGATAACGAGTAGTAATAAACACACGGCCTGCACCAGCCCCGCACACATCTTGGCGCACTCGCTCACACGCGCTACCGAGCGCTAACGACGATCTCTGTCATATTGTGCCAAGTTTAGAGCTGTCCAAAGTTAGGCCTTGGAAGCCGGGCATGCATGCAGCGGATAAAGCCATTGGCTCCACCCACCTCACCGGCCGGACGTCCCTCCCTCCATCCATCCCAAACAGAGGCGCGCACAAATCAATCAGATCCTCCATCGATCCATTCTTTAGCTTCTCTTTCTCCGGCCACGAATCCACCGATGAAGGCGAATGGCAGCACGAGCCGGTCGTCGTCCCTGACCTGCAATTTGCAGGTGCCCGTCGGTCGCGTCGCTGCCGAGGACGGCCCGACGCAGCCGCAAACGGCCACCTGCTGCACGGCGCTGCACCGTGGTCCGGGTTCCACGCATACGCGGTTCGCGCCGATCAGGACACCCGGCTCCGCGGCCATGCGGGACGACGACGCAATCGAGGAGGAGGAGGAGGAGGCCGAGGACGGCGAGGGGCATCAGCATCAGCAACAGCAGCAGCAGCAGCAGCAGCAACCGGCGAAGAAGATGAGCAAGACGCCGACGAGGAAGGCGGCGGAGGCGACCAAGTTGATGATCAAGAAGATGGTGCGCAAGTGCAAGTCCTCCGTGGCGGACGTGGACGCGTCGCGGATCGCCGCCGCCGCCGACACCGGCACGCCGTCGCGGCTCCAGCGCAGCGCCGCCGTGCGACGGGACTGGAGCTTCGAGGACCTCCACGGCGCCCGGAACCACGCTGCCTGATTATCAGCCGGTCGATGGATCTTCATCGAGCGCGTCGTCCGTACGTGTACGAGTGTACGTGTCAGCTGGCATTGGATCGTGCGAATAATACCTTCCCTATGGAGGAGTAATTGACGGAAAATGCTGTTAGTTGTGTATATATGATTGGATCATGTTCATGTATGTACGTACGACCTAGTGCAGCTGTTGAAGCAAAATGTTGTGTGTATCTCACAATTAATGTACTACTCCTACAATGGGAAGGAAACTGTTTCTGCAAACGATGGAATTAGTTTGTTGCAATGCTGCGGAAATTAAATTTTGAATTCACCGAAAAATATCTAAAAATGTTTTTTTTTTGTTAGAGAGAGCAAAATTATGGAATTCACAACAAAACAAATTATGGAATTCACAAGGGGAGAGTCGTATAGGTGCACGTCTGGCAGACGGTCGCTCGCCATTTGAAATTACGAGGCCCATCTATCCATCACCAGCCCATCACGACAGATCGTCTCCTCCGGCGCGCCGACGTTGCCGCCTCCTGTTTCCTGCCGCGATGCCTCGCCGCCGCATATGGCGACCTCTGGTGGCCTCTGCTCGCCGAGTTCTCACGCCCATGCCCATGGATGCGATTCCCGATTTTCCAACCGTCCGTCGCTTTCCCAGGTTTTTTTTCTGCTTCTCATAGTTCTCTAATACTCGGTGCTTAGTTTTGGATCTGGAAATATTTTGGCGAATTGTTTTATTTACCTTCATGTCGACTTCTTAGGGCAAATAGGAGAACTTCTATTTATTTAGATATATAGGACTCATATACAACAGGGAAAAAATTAAAGCTCCAAAAACGAGCTCGAAATCGGTTTCAGGCCTTGTATATATGGTTTCAACCCTGACTGATCCATTATATACCATTGTATTCTTGTCGGATGCAGCTGCGACAAGTTTCATCGTGTGCCTCCGAAACCCCTGGAGGACGGTGTCTTCCCCATGGAGGTACTTCCGAGAAGCAGCCACCGAGACGGTTCTATATACGAGGGCACGCACGAATGGAAGAAACGTTACCGTGTCACAGACCGTAACGAGAGTAAGCCATCTTTGTGTCATGTTTTTCATATTTCAGTTCGTTACTATGAGATTGGACGATTCATATGTAAATTCATTCGCCCTGTGCTGAAATCTCGAGGTTAATTTTGCTTCAATTCTTCTACTTTTTGTGAAGCTCGGCTCGAGGCGATGGCGCTAACGAACCCTGACCACTGCGTCTTCCTCAATGGCAACTGCAGGCGGCATCCGCCTAACTGCATGTTCCAGATCTTCTCGTTGAAGTTGGCTAAAGCTCCTGTTGATGCTGGGTTGCTGCAGTTATACGGATACGTCGCAGTGCGGGATTGTTTGGACCCACTGCTTAATTACGTCGTTCGTGCTAGCAGGGACGATCCCATCACTGTGGTGCAGGTATTCATCCATTCTTTTCCGCGATTCTTTAAGGAGTAAGTATGCATATATATTACCGGGTATTGATTTTTTTCTACTTAGCCCACTAATAAAGTATAAAAGGAGGCATCCCACACTTTTAATCTCCAATACCTTCTCCCGTAAGCCACCAAGCTTAGTACTCGTGGCTTACAAATCGGTTACAGGATAACTACTTTTAAAGCCACAAATAACAAACTGGACGGCTTATGGCAGATACCAGGGAGAAGGCAACTTATTTTATAAGCCGTCAAATGAACTGCGTTTAAGTATTGGAGAAAGTTATAACACATACAGAACCTCGTAAATTGCCTCTCGAAATGAGTTAAACATTATGGTTTACTTCATGGTTCAAATGCCCAATGTTAAGTAGATTGATCTCGATACCTCCAGATGTGGCAGCTAATTTTAAGATGAGTACGACGATTATTGATGTGGTCCATATAGCTGACGGGAGATAGCGATGTAGTATCACAAACTGCTATTTTCATATTGTGATATCACATGCATAGAACTAATGAAATTCGATCCTACACACTCTTGATAGTGTACAATAAAATGATTAATCTACATTGTTAGAGATGCTTCAATGTGATTTATCCATATGAAGTCTTACATTGTGAACTAATGTTTTCCTCTTGAATAGTTCTAATCATAAAACTAACGTTCCTATCATGGATTCCAAAAAAGTCAAACACAACATGTTAGACTCTTTGTTGCCTAATCATAAAAGTTTGGTTCTGTCTATCTTCTCATTCTGGTGGGCTTATGATATTTAATAGTTGGGATTTAAGAAAATGAAACATTATTCGGATGTCCAGTTTTCTGACTCTTCACACAATTCAGTTTGACATATTATAAAGTTTTTGGTTAGTGCCATTGAGACATTATAAGGATATAATTTTGGTTTAACTATTTCTTACTTTTATACGAAGGGCTACTAAACAATAATAATTATGTAGGGTTCTTCAATCGAGATGGGCTGCCCTAAGCGAGGTATAGATTTGTGTGGCAATATTCTAATTGAATATGACATGAAGATCAAGACATGTGAACAAGAAAAACATGATCAGCAACTGATTGATGGTGCATCAATATTGCGATTCAAAGACTTGCGGAATTGTCACGTGTTCACGAATCGTATCCAGGGAGATTGTGGGGCAATTGACATAACCGCCTCGGGTCTTGAAGATGCAGTTGAGGCGACTATAGAAATTAGCCTATCAGAAGTGCAAAGTGGGTTCAACTTGTGTCTTCGTTGCTTCCCCAGTGAGTTGAAGCAAGAAATCCAGATCTTTGACGGCGCAGTAAGTGAGTCATGCGGCTTAAAGAGGTCGGTGGTTGCTGTAGTGATAGGTTCCTTTTTGACATTGAAGTTCAAGGTGGGCTCAGAGTCTTTTGATACCGTTGAACGCCAGTGCTCCTTCAGGGCGAACAATCATGGGTTTTCAACTCAAAATATAAAGACTGATTTTGCGTTAATCTCGGCAAAAGTGACTTGGTCGGCTTTGACTCGGCCAGGCTAAACTCACACCAGCAGTCCAGGACTTCATGTTAGATGCTACGTGGACTTGTGGGAAATACTTTAGCTGTAGAATTTACCCTTCCAATGTTAACGCTCTAGACATGGCAAATATGGGCTATAATCAAAGTGCTGCAATAAGAAGTATTGTATTGTGTACTTGCATCAGTCCTGTCATCGTGGTTACTCCGCAATCGTGCATTGCAATTGTCTCCAATTTTGCTTCCCATTTCGCTTACTACCAACGCTGATGTAATAAGTTGACGCTATTTTTTTTTTTGATAAACAGCAAGAGCACTGCTTTTCTACGTTAAGATAGAGAATAAACACTCCCTCCTGTTAGAATACGTGTACGTACACAATTAGAGATAGACTAGGACTTTAGAGATCATCTTGTAATCCAAGTCATAGGTTTCTTGCCCTCCAAGTTTGTACGTATATATATACTCTCTACTAGGGTCAAATCAATACACCGAAATATTAAGGATTCAATATTTTCTACATGGTATCAGAGCGGTTAGCCTCACGGCGCCGATCCTAGTTTCTTCCACCACTTCCGCAACGCGCCGCCCCCCGGGAGATTACTCCTCGGGGGCGCGGCACCCATCAAAGATCTGATCGGTTCTTTAGCTTAGATTAGATCCAAATTTTCGAGATTCACAGTTTTAGATTAGATTCAATTAGCCTCAAAATAAATCCCTAGATTAGATTACAATCCTTCGGTGGTGCAAGTGCAAGATCCGGCGGAGAAGATGCGCTTCAGCCTCGAGCTACGCGTGACACGGGCGTGTGCACGACGTTGCCCAGGCAACCGGACGCGTCATCTGCTGCATCCACTCGCACCGGCCACGCACTCGCGAGATACGCACGACGGCATGCGTCCGCTTCGATCGCGGTCCACATGAAAGCACGCCTCTTCAAGTGCATGTGCTGGACTCCAAGTACTAGAAGACAATCAAGGTATATATACACGCACTAGAAGATCTCAGGTACCAACTGCCAGCTACGACAAGGAGCCGGTCCGTCCAGGAGTAAATCTGCATCAACTCCGAGCGCGAGGACACCAAATAAATCGACGATCATGACGCCACTGGCTCGCAGCGTGGGACACCGGGAGGGTCCGTGCGTCTTCATCGACTCCGGCATACGCGCTCGGACACGATCCACATCAAGCCGAGTACATCGACTACACCATGCTCGTCTATATCGAGCCGCCAAGATCTACACTGCATCGAGCCGAACTACAACGACCCAAACATCTACATCAAGCTGTACGACTACGTCAGGATACCAGCCAAGATCTTCGTCGAGCACATCCACGGAGAAGCGACATCGACATCATCCACACGCCAGGCCGGTGTGGAACACGACTTCGCCGACTTCTCCGACATCAAGGCTTCGACATCATCGTCGCCACAAGGGACGCCTTCGAGCGACGATCATCGCCGACACGCCTACTTCATCATCGCCGACACATCATCGCCAAGGTCTACATCAACGTGGTCTTCATCAACATCTTCGTCGACACATCGCCGCCGCCGCTATACCCGTCCACATGATGGACATACAACTACAACGCCCTCTGACAGTACAACTGCAAGGCACGACGACGGCATCGCCGCGTCCACGACCCCGACGACTGCAACAACAAACCGGCATCACAATTGTGACGCCCCTACGACCGTGCATATGGTTCTGGCAAAACCTTGTGTGCTTGGTGGGTTCCTCCGGTCCTAGAAAAACCGGTGGTCTCACTTATGACCGCGTCCAAGAGACGCCCCCGACGGTACCTCTACAAGGTGCAAAACATCCACAACTGCAGCTTCGTCAACAACAACAAAAACCGCGCAATTTTTTGCGCCTCCGGCAATGGCGGCCACACCACTACGACGACTACGACATCGACCACACCTACATCGACCACGGCTACATCACGATCGGCTACCTCGACATCGACATCAAGAACAACGTCTACAACAACTCAAGAACTCCAGTCAACAGCGTCCGCGTCGTCACTTGCGTCTACGCCACTCCCGCTGTGACTGCGGGAGGGAAGAGAGGCATTAGAAGGGGATGCAGTCACCGCCCCTAGGTGCCAGCCATGATTATGTCCATGCAGGTGATGATGACAAGGAGGAGAAGACGACGGAAGCGCAAGACTTCAAATCCAGTCGCAAGCGTCCGCTTCACTCCCGCTCCGACTGAGGGGGATGTTAGAATACGTGTACGTACACAATTAGAGATAGACTAGGACTTTAGAGATCATCTTGTAATCCAAGTCATAGGTTTCTTGCCCTCCAAGTTTATACGTATATATATACTCCCCACTAGGGTCAAATCAATACACCGAAATATTAAGGATTCAATATTTTCTACACCTCCATCCCAAAATAAGTGACTTGGTTTTATCTATATTTGCTTGTATCTACATAATAAATACCGTGTGTAGATATATCAGACAAAAACAAGTCATTTATTTTGGGATGGAGGAAGTACAAGAAATAAACCTCGGTCTGGCCGAGCCATATATTCCACAACTAGTATGCCGTCAGGGTCAGGCTCATCTTCCGACTGTCCTTTTTAATCTTCTACAATTCCCCCACCATAGAGTAATATCCGGCGATGCACTTTTGTAAGGCATGGGCCATCGCCAGACTTGACACGCAAACAAACCTGGGCCAAGTCAACGTCAATTGCTCCAATCAACGAGAGCCACGTCAGGAAGTCGAGGCGCAACCGCCAGCCGAGCAAGTTGACGCACAACCTTATATTCCTTCATCTGAACCTGTACTCTCCTAAAATCTGAACTTGTACTCTCCCGTTCTCTATTCCCCTGGGTTGGAACCCAGCCATTACTGTAACCGAACATTTTTCCAATTAGTCGAGAGAGAAGCTGGGCCGCACCGTTGGATTACTCATGTGATGCTGCGCTTGTATAGTTCGTTGTTGATGACGACGAATGCCTTGGATCGCCATGCGATGTGTCGTGCGTCAATCGGGTTGTTCCGTAGCCTCTTCCTGAGAAGATATGTGATGTAGGGTTGAGTCCAAGATGGCTCGATCATCATGACCCACATTGGTCCTTCGAGTCCTGTGTCAAGCTCCAGGTTGTCGATTGCCATTGGCTCATTCGGTGGCGTAGCCCCCGAGTCCGTTGTTGCGCTTGTTTTCTTCTCTACGGCCTTTGGCTTGATGGAGCGTTCGCAGATGCGCTCGAGAAATACCCCTGGTGGTATGGGGGCGCAGGTGGAGCCAATGTTGGCAAGTGCGTCCGCCTCCTCGTTGCTTTCGCGGCCTACGTGACGCAGCTCGCAGCCGTCGAAGCCCCCTTCGCGTGTGTCGTAGAGGTCGCGGTAAGCGATCATATTGTCGTTCAGTGTGTCGCACTCGTGCATTGTCTGGTTGACGATCAGCTTGGAGTGGCCGTAGATAATGAGCCTCTTGGTGCCACAGGCTTTTACCATCCGCATTCCGTGCAACAGGGCCTCGTATTCAGCTTCGTTGTTGGAGGCGGTGAACTGCATTCGTAGAATGTATTTCAGCTTGTCTCCTTGGGGCGATGTCAGTATGATACCTGCGCTAGCCCCGTCCTTACGTTTTGATCCATCGAAGTGCATCGTCCAGAGGTAAGACATATCTAGCTTTTCTGGGAGCTGGTTCTCCATCCAGTGTACGAGGAAATCATAGACCACTTATGTTGGAAATATGCCCTAGAGACAAATAGTACTAAGGACTATTATCATATTTCATATAGTTTATGATTAAGTTTTATATCATGCTATAACTTTATTGAGTGGAAACATCAATACACGTGTGATATACAAACAAACCAGGGGTTCCCAGTGAAACTCTAGTCACTGGATCATTGGTCAACAGATGATCATGTTTCCTGATCATGTGGCATTTATGCCAGTTGGAAATGAGGTCATCTCATTCTGAGAATGAGATGATGAACCAATACCCAACCTAAACATCGTGATTCGATCATGTCACGAAGTTCAAGTTATGATGATTAGAAATGGATCCTCGTAGACTATTCCTTAGACCGTGAGACTATATCAATCACTGTCTCTCAAGAGTGCTTAGATAGCATCAAACGCCATCTGGTAAAACGGTGGTTATAAAGGTGTGTTCAGGTATTCGTAGGAAACCGCAGAGGCAATATATGTCAAGAGCGGGATTTGTCCGTCCATGTGACGGGAAGATACTCAAGGGCCCACTCAGAGAGGTTATATCCAATAGCTGTGCAGCATGTGATTAGATCACGGGGATATCACTTGTCGGAACGAGTCAAGTAGCATTGTTCAGTAACGAGATTGAACACGACATGGTGATGTCATTGATCAGATCTTGGGGTTTAGGGTTTAGGGAATAAGACACGACTGTCCCGGTTCAAACGATGAAAGATCTTCGTGGAACGCACAGGGGTCACATGGCCATCCAGGTCCCTCTGTCGATCATTGGTGCGGGAGTGTCCTGACCATGTCTGGAGTGTTCCCGAACCGTGGGGTATCACGCTTAAGGGCTTGATGATGCTTAGAGAGTGTTTATAGGATCGGTAGAATCGCCGAAGAAAAGAAGGGAGAAAACCGGAAGGGTTTCGGTAAGTCCGGAGTGGCGGTGGAAGGTGTTCCATGGCCACGGAGATTGAATAATATGTGGATGAATGTTAAATATTGATTTAATCATTTATTCATAATTATTTAATAAATAGAAAATCAATTAAGGGTCAAAAAGGCTTAATGGGCCAATTCCGGAGGGAGAGGGCCCATTAGGGGAAAGGAGAAAGGGGAGAGGGACCAAGGGGGAGGCCGGCTAGGCCTTGCCCCCCTACGGGGCCCACTAGGGGCTGGCCGGCGGCGACCCCACCCCCTCCTCTCCTTTAGTCCCACCCTAGGACTTGAGGGGAGGTAGTACCTCCCCTCCCCCTATATAAAGTGGGGTATTTGGCCTAGAAAAATACACCCCAATAATCAATAAAGGTCTCCCCACTTTTGGGAGGACCTCTAATTGATATTTTCTCTCTCCCCCCTCTCTCTCTCGTGACCGTGGTCCCAAGTCTGGACTGCGCGAGCGAGAGACATCTTCACCGTGGAGCGCCATCGCTCTGTGGGATTCGGATCCGGGAGCTCTACTTCCGCAACTGCTGCTGGATCAGGGAAGCGGGAGTCATCGTCAGGCACCTGGCGTGTGTAACTCGCCGCGAGGTGTCACACTTGAGGCACTCAAGTCATTGGAGCCAGAAGGAGCGCAAGGACTTCACCACGACCTTGGGGTCGGCTTCGGCTCGTCTACATCAACCACGCTCTCCTGAGCGTTGAAAACGCTTTTCGGTCTTCAAGGGTAAGTTCACGAAAATCCCCTTCCATTACTGTATTACTAATAGATAGGTCCTGGCAGCTTCAGGGGTTCAGGGGCGTAGAGTAAAATTTATTGTTTTTATGCGCGGAACCCCTACAGTGGTATCAGAGCTAGATCTATGTGTAGTAATGCTAGTACGGGTAGAACACATGAGATGTAGCGTGTGGGCGTTGATCTTTTAGTTGTTACCCTCCCACATGTACTTGTGTATACCACAGTAATGCTTGATGAAGCGCCTCCCAACCGACTTTACATGTTCATTCGCGAGACTGGTCCACGCTTGACATACGGCTTGTACCGTATAAAGTGGCTTAGGGGGGTGTCTGTCTCTCTCGTATTAGTTGGTATACCATTTGCAACGGAGGGCCCCGAAAGGGGTGTAGTATAGACAACTACTTGATCAGCGTTGTGCTGAAAGTTCGTAGGTAAGAACGGTTCTTGTGCGAAAGCCCATTCAGCCACGTAAAACATGCAAAGATAAAGTAGAAGCGTCTAACTTTGTTTTGCAAGGGGGCGTTGCTTTGTGATATGGTTGTGGCAAAGGTAAAGTAATTACCTTTTGTTACATATTAGTAGATAGTCATGGTAATGACAAACTACCACGCCGGAATGACACTGGTACCCTAGTGTCCACGACGCCGGAACCCTGGCACCGGAACCCGGTGACGGCGGATGGAGATCACGACGTGAAGGACCATATCACATAGCATTTACATTCAATGTTATTGTTTGTATGTCTTATTGTGTGCTAGTATTAGATACTCGACGGTAGCCTAATAAGATGATCCCTGTTAAAATTACCAACGATTGTGTTCCCCCTTAGTGTGCACCACCAAGAAAGTTCTTCGATATGAGGCGATCCAGGGTTACAGACCTGGGTGTCATACATATCTACGTTCGCATACAGTGGGTGTAAACCATGTTGCACAACGAATACACTAAGGTTGAGTTGGCGAGCCTAGCACGCTAGAGAAGCGTGGCCTCGGAACACGGATGGTCAAAAGATCGAGCACGAGTTGTATGAATGATGTGACCGACGTTTAGCGTCCACCCTTGAACCCACATTGATGGCCGTGACGATCGGGGGAGATGTGGCTGATAGGGGTCGTGTTATCACTAGGAACCCTCACTGGGGATAGGTGTTTCAGAGTGGAGTTACTATTAACTCATTTAATTATAAACTTAGTCTAAATTCCTTTTGCAATTATAAATGTAGATGGCTCACCGTGAAGCTTACTTTGAGATTAAGGATTGGGTAAAGGGTGAGAAACTTAGACTTGATGGATCCAACTTCCCTAGTTGGCTTGTGCGCCTACATGATCTCCTTACTAGGAATCATGTGGTAGAATACATACGCCGCACGATGGATTTGACTGAGCCAGACTACTATGAGACCCCACAAGAGCTGGCAGACCGCTACTATCGCCAAGAGATGTCCACTTACATTCAGATAATAATGCGTTACGGGATGGTGGATGAACTACATCCGCTCATGGGTGATCTTGACCCATATTCGATGGTGGATCAGCTGAGAGCAGAGTTCATAGGCCATGTGCACATGTACAAGCACGAGTTGCTTGGAGATTTCCTTTCCATACAGACGGAGGAGCATACATGTCTGAAGAATCACTTGGAGCGCATGTTTGATGCACACACGAGACTGGTTCACTTCGTGGATTAATGGATGGTTGATCCATTCGCGATAGATGTACTGCTTCGGTCATTGCCTCCCAGCTACAAAGGACATGTCCGGAGTAGCATCATGAGTGGTGATACGGAAGCATTGGACTTCCATGAGTTCATATTACGTTTCCGGAACGTAAAGGTTGAACCAATTGCCAGAGAGGTCATCGATGACCAAGGTATATATTTGATATACAGGTTTATACATGTTATAATCTTGCAAACACATTTGCAGTGTTAAGTATATCTGATACTTGTTCTGTTTTGGTGAAAATAGGTCCTTCTGCATGAGAGGTGCTTGCTGGAGAGGAGGTGACATTGCGTGTTGATGGCGAGCATGATGATGATGGCCAACGACACTCTCCCTCGACATTTATCATTTAGTTCGTGTTTAGGATGATTTTTGTAATCAAGAGATTGTGAACTTCTTTAGTGTGTCTCACACTTTGTGAGACGGTTATTCATATGAGTTTGTAACAAATAGTTGTTCTGCTTTTATGAATGATTTCTATTCGTGTTGATATCTTGTTTGGTTATATGTGAATTATCCTTGTTGTTTGAAACTAATTGATAATGTATGAACATTTGTAAAATATTAAAATGCCTTGTTTAAAATACCCAACTTAATGATATTTTATTAATGAAGGAAACCATTGTTTAAATTCAAAGTTATGCGATAATATGTGAAAGTCATTTGATTTCTTTTCACATATAAATCATGCCTAAGTTCGGCGAAATAACTTGAACACCATGTATTACTTGAATACAAAGTGTTTAATGAATTGTTAAAAGTATATACATATCCGATGTATTATGTTTTAACGAAAATGGTAATTATCATTAAATGATTGTTTAAATGTGTAAAGTAAGTTTACCAAAGGAAACGTGAATATGAAACTATTTGATTTGATCAAAGTGTTTCATCAACAAAGGGTATAAATATAAAAGGGAATCTAATTACTATGATTTGATCAATAGTAATGAAGTTCAAATTTATAAGAATGGCATAAAAGACATTGTGGAATGCAAAGTGTTTTGAAACGTCAAAATACAAAGCATCACAATGTGATATTAGATATCAAAAGGGGTTGAATAGAAGGCACCAAATAAATCGTTGTAGAGTATATGTAGAGACCATTAGCTTAGAAATAGTTAGCACTCAATTAGAATATAGTGAACCATTTGAATTCGTGAAAGTTTTGGGGTTATTCGATATAACCAAAACAATAGCGAATAAGTCCTTATAGTGTATTCATTGGAAACTTTGAATACGAAATCCATAGCTGAAACCAAAAGGAAAGCAAAACCTGTATTGCTTGGATTTTGGTGCATTCTTGAGAAGGCTCACTTCTAGTGATGTTTCTCAATTATGAAGCAAATGGAAATTAGTGTAAAACATGACGAGGATTCAAAACCCTGCATCAGAGTGTTGAGAAGCGCAACAGACAACATTCCTGAACGATTCTCTTCATAGAAGGAAAGAATCAATGATTTTGATCATTGTGTTTTTCCCTCCACTATTGTTTTTCACTATAAGAAGTAGGATTCAAAATGTAAATCCATATCTTGTATGGAGACATTTGTGAACCACTTGTCATGATTTTGGAATATGACATACCTACGAACTACAAAGGAAATAATGGTAAACTAAATTATGAAGAAATCCTAGAAGCAAAATTCCCTTGAGATTAGAAAGCAATTGGTTGCTGAATCTCACAAGTAAAAGGAGTTACTTGGAATTTTCCCAAATGACTGCAAAGCCATTGTAGGATAAGGGTGTGAATGACAAAAGCACAATTTGTCAAGTATTGGACAAATTCAGATGAATTTGATTCATGTGTGCTAAATGTCTAGTGGATTTAAAACTAGTAAAATACTAGTATCTCATAATAAATCTCCAAGTTTGATGTTTAATCAAAGGATTTTGAAGTTATTCAAAACAGTAAGGAGATATGCAATTTGCATAAAATTGAGTGGGAGCTATGAAAGTCTTCCTGAAACAATATGTGATTGACATATTTTTAAGTGGGAGCAACATAAGACTCAAATTCAAATATGTAGGAACATAGTTTGAGTAAGAGTACTGACTCATACCCAAATATGTTAGCGACATAGTTTGAGTGGGAGCTTATAGGAGTAATTCTTAAGTAAGTTAAGGATGAAAGCGCAAATACTTATAAATAATGATTTATAAGATGTAGAAGTTGATAATAATTGTATTATGATATTATGTAGTATTCCTTAAAGGATTCTGAAAGCTGTTTTAGAATAGAAGTTAATTGAGGAACTAGTCCTTAATAACTCAAATTAGGAATAGTATTAAGTTGAACATCAATGGTTGAAAGAAAGAATATGATGATCATCATCCACTATGTTAAGACATAGGTTCTGTCTTAGTAAACCATGATGACAACTTAACATAATATGTGATCCAATAAGAAACGTTTAAAAGTGATTAAGTTCGAATCACAGAACGTTGAGCTAAGTTTGTCCGTAGTGTCTAGTAGAGAATTGTGGATATATTTTCCAAATTCATAAAGGATAACATATCTTAAAACATAAAGAGTTATGTTATAAGGGAATATGTTGGAAACTCCTGTAGATACCAATTAAAGTCAAATAGGAAGCGAGGTGAACAAAACATCGAAAGTTGCACGGAGTGCACTAGTGTTTCGATGAATACATTTATAATTATAGATAAGGGTACCATCTAAAGTGTTGTATAATGTTTTGGCGAGGCTAATTCGCTTTTAACGTAGAATGATGTGTCCTAGGGCACAGTGCCCATGAGAAAGCCCTCGAGGTTGATCTAACATCACTGTAGGCTCCTGGAATCAGGCCTCGTTCTGCTGCCATAGTGATGATGCATACACACAGATGCTATCATTGGATGATAAAGTATTAATGTCAATCAAAGAGACATTAGTAAGTTGCAAAGGATTTGGGACTGTAAAGTACAGACCCAAGACTCAACCTCTTCCATGAGCAAGCATGTTCTAGGCACCGGTTATATGGTACCAATAATTAAGAACAAATGCAGCTAGTGTATTTGTACTCTAGTGCAAGTGGGAGACTGTTGGAAATATGCCCTAGAGACAAATAGTAGTAAGGACTATTATCATATTTCATATAGTTTACGATTAAGTTTTATATCATGCTATAACTGTATTGAGTGGAAACATCAATACACGTGTGATATACAAACAAACCAGGGGTTCCTAGTGAAACTCTAGTCACTGGTTCATTGGTCAACAGATGATCATGTTTCCTGATTATGTGGCATTCATGCCAGTTGGAAATGAGGTCATCTCATTCTGAGAATGAGATGATGAACCAATACCCAACCTAAACATCGTGATTCGATCATGTCACGAAGTTCAAGTTATGATGATTAGAAATGGATCCTCGTAGACTATTCCTTAGACCGTGAGACTATATCAATCACTGTCTCCCGAGAGTGCTTAGATAGCATCAAACGCCATCTGGTAAAACAGTGGTTATAAAGGTGTGTTCAGGTATTCGGAGGAAACCGTAGAGGCAATATATGTCAAGAGCGGGATTTGTCCGTCCATGTGACGGGAAGATACTCAAGGGCCCACTCGGAGAGGTTATATCCAATAGCTATGCAGCGTGTGATTAGATCACGGGGATATCACTTGTCGGAACGAGTCAAGTAGCATTGTTCAGTAACGAGATTGAACACGACATGGTGACATCATTGATCAGATCTCGGTCAATGCAAGTATCGAGAGACAAAGGGAATAAGACACGACTGTCCCGGTTCAAACGGCGAAAGATCTTCATGGAACGCACAGGGGTCACATGGCCATCCAGGTCCCTCTATCGATCATTGGTGCGGGAGTGTCCCGACCATGTATGGAGTGTTCCCGAACCGTGGGGTATCATGCTTAAGGGCTTGATGATGCTTAGAGAGTGTTTATAGGATCGGTAGAATCGCCGAAGAAAAGAAGGGAGAAAACTGGAAGGGTTTCGGTAAGTCCAGAGGATGTCCGGAGTGGAGGTGGAAGGTGTTCCATGGCCACGGAGATTGAATAATATGTGGATAAATGTTAAATATTGTTTTAATCATTTATTCATAATTATTTAATAAAGAGAAAATCAATTAAGGGTCAAAAAGGCTTAATGGGCCAATTCCGGAGGGAGAGGGCCCATTAGGGGAAAGGAGAAAGGGGAGAGGGGCCAAGGGGGAGGCCGGCTGGGCCTTGCCCCCCCACGGGGCCCACTAGGGCTGGCCAGCGGCCACCCCACCCCCTCCTCTCCTTTAGTCCCACCCCGGGACTTGAGGGGAGGTAGTACCTCCCCTCCCCCTATATAAAGTGGGATATTTGGCCTAGAAAAATACACCCCAATAATCAATAAAGGTCTCCCCAGTTTTGGGAGGACCTCTAATTGATATTTTCTCTCTCCCTCTCTCTCTCTCGTGACTGTGGTCCCAAGTTTGGACTGCGCGAGCGAGAGACATCTTCACCGTGGAGCGCTGTCGCGCTGCGGGATTCGGATCCGGGAGCTCTACTTCCGCAACTGCTGCTGGATCGGGGAAGCGGGAGTCATCGTTAGGAACCGGACGTGTGTAACTCCCCGCGAGGTGTCGCACTTGAGGCACTCAAGTCGTTGGAGCCAGAAGGAGCGCAAGGACTTCATCACGACCTTGAGGTCGGCTTCGGCTCGTCTACATCAACCACGCTCTTCTGAGCGTTGACAACGCTTTTCGGTCTTCAAGGGTAAGTTTGCAAAAAGCCCCTCCCGTTACTGTATTACTAATAGATAGGTCCTGGCAGCTTCAGGGGTTCAGGGGCGTAGAGTAAAATTTATTGTTTTTATGCGCGGAACCCCTACAACTTGCGACTTGATCGCGTCGCACTTCTCGTATGTAATGTCTCGTGGAGACAGCTCGATTCCCCAGAGCGCGACTCGTCCAGTGGCGTCGGGGTTGTTGAGGATATGCCCAAGCGGGGCGTCGTTGACCATCACGATTGGGTGCTCTGGAAGTAGTGACGCAGTCGCCTGGCTGTCATGAAAACGCCGTATGCCAGCTTCTGGTAGTGCGAGTACCGCTGCTTTGTTGGTGTGAGTACCTTGCTGAGGTAGTAGACTAGGCGCTGCACCGCGTGGACTTTGTTTTCTTCGGCTCGTTCCACCACGAGTACTGTGCTGACCACTTGGTTGGTGGCGGAGATATAGAGCAGTAGTGGTTCTTTTTCGCGTGGTGTCACCAGTACTGGCGAGGTAGATAGTAGGCGCTTGAGGTCTTCGAATGCGTCCTACGCCTCGTCGCTCCACTCGAATTTTTCAGTTTTGCGGAGAAGTTGGTAAAAGGGCAGTGTCTTTTCTCCCATTCGACTAATGAATCGACTGAGCATCGCGATTCGTCTGGCTAGCTACTGGACGCCTCTTACGTTCTTTGGCTTCTCCATGGCTAGTATAGCCTTTATTTTCTTCGGGTTTGCCTCGATCCCCCTTGCGGAGATGAGATATCCGAGTAGTTGCCCAGATGATACGCCGAAGGCGCATTTGTCCGGGTTGAGCTTGATCCGGTAGCGGTCGAGGTTAGCGAATGTCTCGTGTAAATCATCGATTAGCGTGGCTTCCACTTTGGTTTTGATAACGATGTCATCAACATAGACTTGGATGTTGCGACCAAGTTGGTTCTTGAGGCAAGCTTGCATGCATCGCTGATAGGTGGCTCTTGTGTTTTTTAGCCCGAAAGGCATTGTGTTATAGCAGAACACAACAAAAGGTGTTGTAAACATTGTTTTCTCTTGATCCTCCTCCTTCATTCAAATTTGATTATAGCCTGAGTAGGCATCGAGGAAGCATAGAAGCTCACATCCCGCGGTGGAGTCGATGATTTGATCGATTCGCGGTAGCGGGAAGTGATCCTTTGGGAAGTGCTTGTTCAGGGAGGTAATGTCCACACACATCCGCAGGATATCCGTGTCTTTTTTAGGTACCAGCACTGTGTTGGCAGGCCAAGTACTTTCCTTGATCTCGCGTATGAATTTGGCGTCGAGGAGTCTATTAATCTCCATTCCGACCGCCTTTGGCCTTGGTCGGACAGTCGCCGAATTGTCTGTTTGACTGGCCTTACGTCTGGGTTGACATTGAGTGTGTGCTCGGCGAATTCCCTGGGAACTCCTGGCATTTCCGCTGGACACCAGGCAAAGCTTTCCCAGTGCTCACGGAGGAATTCGACGAGCGCGAGTTCCGATTCGGAACTCAAGTTGTTGGCGATGAGGGCCGTCTTTGTCGGGTCCGATGGGTGGACCTGTACTTTCTTCGTGTGCACCGATGAGTCGAAGGATAGGTCGGGTGAGCTTGGCCGGCTCAGGGGAGGCAGGCTGTTGACAGTCGACTCCTTCAATCTTGCAAGCTATTCCTGCATGCCGAAGGACTGGGAGATTCTGTTGAATTCCTTGTCACAGTTGTCGGACCTTTCGAAGCTTCCGTTGATTGTGATGACTGATACATTGCAAATGTATCTATAATTTTTGATGTTCCATGCTTGGTTTTATCCACTTTCTTGTGTTTTGTCCACACTTTGGAGTACTTTTCATATGATTTCTTGGACTAACCTATTAACAAGAGCCATAGTGCCAAATTGCTTTTCTGCTGTTTTTGGTTCCAGGAAAGTCAGAAAATGAATATTCTCGGAATTGGACGGGACAAAAGCCAAAGTGCCTATTTTTCCGGAAGTCATCACATGCCAGAATACGAGACGGAGAGGGTCCAGGGGGCCACCACACCACCTGGCGGCACGGCCCAGCCTGGCCCGCGCCAGGGGGTGGTGTGGCCGTCTCCGACACCCCCTGGGCCTCCCCTTCCGCCTATAAGATGCCCTGAGGACGAAAACCCTAAGTGCCCGATCAAAAATCCACGAAAGAGTCTGTAGCCGCCGTCATCTCCATCCCTAGATTGGGAGGGATATGAAGCTCTTCCCGACACCCTGCCGGAGAGGGGAATTCACCCTGGAGGCCTTCTTCATCACCATGCAAGCCTCCGGTGTGATGCGTGAGTAGGGACTACGGATCCATGTAGTAGCTAGATGGCTGGTTCTCCTCCTTTCTGCTTTCATGTCTAGATCTTGTGAGCTCCATTCATGATCAAGATCATTTATTTGTAATTCTACATGTTGTGTTTGCGGGGATCCGATGGATATTGAGATGCTATTGAAGATTGATTATTGATTCTATCATGTCTTTGTTATTTGTGATCTTGCATGCTTTCCGTTGTTAGTAGCTATCTTGGCCAAGTAGATGCTAGCAACTCCAAGAGTTAGTATTTATGCTCGATAGTGGGTTCATGCCTCTAGTAATCTGGAGAAGTGACATAAATCTCTAAGGTACTAGATGTGCTGTTGATACTAGGGAGAAAACGACAATCCTTTGTTCATAGAACAATCGTATTGTTTACTTTACACGCAGTTCGTAAAGCAATAATCTGTTGCTTGCAACTTAATACTGGAGGGGGTTCGGATGATAACCTGAAGGTGGATTATTAGTCATAGATGCAGTTGGATGGCGGTCTATGTATAATGTTGTAATGCCCAATCAAGTCTCAAAGGAGTCAAGATGATTAGTATATGCATGTATTGCTTTCTCGATGTTTGTCAATTGCCCTGTTGTAATTTGTTCACCTAGCATGTTATCTATCTAAGGAGAGCCACCTCTAGTGAACTATGGATCCCGGTCCTTTTTCTTTTACATACAATCTATAAACTGTTTACTGCTTTGTGTTTACTTTTTGCAAACTTTTACTTCTTTCCATTGGATATGTTTAATCCTTTGTTTGCCACAAAACACAGTGAGATTGACAACCTCATCGCAAGTTGGGGACAAAGTTCTGTGGTTGTGTTGTGCAGGTCTCCACGTTGCTACTAGCACCGGTAGTGCGCCCTGCCAAAGCTCAGCTAGTAACACCTTTGGGGTGTTTCCTTGCTCCTACTGGTTCGATTAAACCTTGGTTTCATAACTGAGGGAAGCTTGTTGCTGTGCTCATCATACCTTCGTCTTGGGGTTCCCAATGAGCTCTAGATCAACCACGCATCAGCACTTTTCTGGGCGCCGTGCATTGAGCCATCAATGACACCATTTGGACCTGGCATTTTCATTTGCAGGTAGGCGTAGTGTGGCACTGCCATGAACCTAGCGAACGCAATGCGTCCGAGGATGCAACGGTACTGTGAAGGCCAGTCGACGACCTCGAAGTCGATGCGTTCACGTCAAAAGTTTTTCGGCGTGCCGAAGATGACATCGAGGTTGATTTTGCCTAGGGGGTAGACACCTTTCACTGGGATGATGCCGTGAAACATTGTGTCTGAAACTTCTAGACATGTCAGAGGGATCCTCATTGCATGCAAGGTACTTGCGAACATTAGATTGATGCTGCTGCCGCCGTTCATGAAGACGCGACTCATGTCGAAGCCTCTGATCTGTGCCTCGAGTATGAGGGGACATTGGCCTGGACGAGGTACTTGGCTCCGATTGTCACGCTTGTCGAAGGTGATGCAAGAGTCGCTTCCACTGAGGTACTCAGTGGTGGATGGCGGGGAGTTTGTCGCCAAGTTGACTTGGCGAGTGATGGCCTTCTGCACCCGATTTGAGGGGCGCCCCTTTTGGATCATCATGTTGCCCACACCCCGTGGGTATGGCTCGCCGCCTTGATTCTGGACCGGTGCAGCTGCGGGTGGTGGTACTCAAGGTGGTGGTGGAGGAGCTCCATGTGCTACAGCGCCTGGGGCGACTCCATAGCCCCTGTTGACTGCGTCGCGATTCATCCGAGCCAGACTCTCATGGAGCTTGAGGAACTCGCGGCAGTCCTTGAGAAGGTGGCTGGATTTTTTCTTGCCATCGTGCTTGTCGATGTAGAAGTGCACGTTGCACGGCCCGGACAATTTGTCCTCGATTGTTGTTACGGGTTCCTCTTCACGAGTGCGTCGCTGCCATATCTGCTTGGTTTTCCTGGAGTCATGATGTACACCGCTGCAATAGCCGATGTTATGGTTGTCGTCGTGCCTGTCAGCGTAGCCGGCTGCGACCATGTTGACGTCGCCGCGGTCATCGTAGATGCGCATTTGACGTTTGCTTCGGCGATCGTGTCTATGCTCGAGTTCCGCTTCGTCGTCGGAGTGAACGCGGTTTTTCACCGAGTCTTCTCCATCTGCCCACCGATTCGCGATTTCCATCAGGTGGTCAATTGTTTTGGGCTTCGAGCGGCCCAGCTCCTCCCTGAGCTCTATGTGGCGAATGCCGCTGTTAAATGCGTCGATTGCACGATCCTCCGAGATATTTTCTACGGAGTTCTTGATGATGGACCACCTCTGGATGTACGAGCGTAGTGATTCTCCCGACCTTTGCTGGCAGCACCTCAGTTCTTAGATTGATGAGGGCCTTTTGTAGGTGCCCTTGAAGTTGGGCACAAAGCTATAGATCAGCTCTTCCCAGCTGCGAATGGATCCGCGCGGGAGGTTGTTGAGCCATGCTCGGGCGACACCCTGCAGTTGTAGCTACAGGAATTGCATGGCGGTGCTTCAACTCCCGCCATGGAGCCTGACGGAGGAGATGTTCTCCTTGATACATTGCAAATGTATCTATAATTGTTGACGTTCCATGCTTGGTTTTATCTACTTTCTTGTGTTTTGTCCACACTTTGGAGTACTTTTCATATGATTTCTTAGACTAACCTATTTACAAGAGCCACAGTGCCAGCTGCCTGTTTTCTGCTGTTTTTGGTTCCAGGAAAGTCAGAAAATGAATATTCTCGAAATTGGACGGGACAAAAGCCAAAGTGCCTATTTTTCCGGAAGACATCTGATGCCAGAATACGAGACGGAGAAGGGCTGGGGGCTGGCCACACCACTGCCACGCTGCGGGCAGCCCAGCGCTAGGGGTGGTCTGGCCAACCCCAGCACCCCCTCGGCCTCTCCTTCCACCTATAAGATGCCTCCAATACCAAAACCCTAAGGACCCAATCAAAAATCCACGAAAGAGTCTGTAGTCACCGTCGTCTTTGTCCCTAGATCAGGAGGGATCTGAAGCTCTTCCCGGCACCCTGCCGGAGAGGGGAATTCACCCTGGAGGCCTTCTTCATCATCATGCAAGCCTCCGGTGTGATGCGTGAGTAGTTCATCTCTGGACTACGGGTCCATGTAGTAGCTAGATGGGTGGTTCTCCTCCTTTGTGCTATCATGTTTAGATCTTGTGAGCTCCGTTCATGATCAAGATCATCTATTTGTAATTCTGCATGTTGTGTTTGCGGGGATTCGATGGATATTGAGATGCTATTTCAGATTGATTATTGATTCTATCATGTCTTTGTTATTTGTGATCTTGCATGCTTTCCGTTGTTAGTAGCTATCTTGGCCAAGTAGATGCTAGCAATTCCAAGAGTTAGTATTTATGCTCGATAGTGGGTTCATGCCTCTGGAAATCTGGGGAAGTGATAGAAATCTCTAAGGTACTAGATGTGTTGTTGCTACTAGGGAGAAAACAACAATCCTTTGTTCATAGAACAATCGTATTGTTTACATTACACGCAATTTGTAAAGCAATAATCTGTTGCTTGCAACTTAATACTGGAGGGGGTTCGGATGATAACCTGAAGGTGGATTATTAGTCATAGATGCAGTTGGATGGCGGTCTATGTATAATGTTGTAATGCTTGATACATTGCAAATGTATCTATAATTTTTGATGTTCCATGCTTGGTTTTATTCACTTTCTTGTGTTTTGTTCCAACTTTGTATGTACTTTTCATATGATTTCTTGGACTAACCTATTAACAAGAGCCATAGTGCCAGCTACCTGTTTTTGGTTCTAGGAAAGTCAGAAAATGAATATTCTCGGAATTGGACGGGACAAAAGCCAAAGTGCCTATTTTCCCGGAAGGGATCAAGTGCCAGAATATGTGACGGAGAAGGGCCAGGGAGCCACCACACCACCTGGCCGCACGGCCAGGCCTGGCCCGTGCCAGGGGGTGGTGTGGCTGCTCCCGGCACCCCCTTGGCCTCTCCTTCAGCCTATAAGTTGCCCTCGAGACAAAAATCCTAAGTACCAGATCAAAAATCCACGAAAGAGTCTGTAGCCTCCGCCATCTGCATCCCTAGATCGGGAGGGATCTGAAGCTCTTCCCGGCATCCTGTCGGAGAGGGGAATTCACCGTGGAGGCCTTCTTCATCACCATGCAAGCCTCCGGTGTGATGTGTGAGTAGTTCATCATTGGACTACGGATCCATGTAGTAGCTAGATGGTTGGTTTCTCCTCCTTTGTGCTTTCATGTTTAGATCTTGTGAGCTCCGTTCATGATCAAGATCATCTATTTGTAATTCATACATGTTGTGTTTTTTAGGGATCCGATGGATATTGAGATGCTATTTCAGATTGATTATTGATTCTATCATGTCTTTGTTATTTGAGATCGTGCATGCTTTCCGTTGTTAGTAGCTATCTTGGCCAAGTAGATGCTAGCAACTCCAAGAGTTAGTATTCATGCTCGATAGTGGGTTTATGCCTCTGGTATTCTAGGGAAGTGACAAAAATCTCTAAGGTACTAGATGTGCTGTTTCTACTAGGGAGAAAACAACAATCCTTTGTTCATAGAACAATCGTATTGTTTACTTTACACGTAGTTCGTAAAGCAATAAGCTGTTGCTTGCAAGTTAATATTGGAGGGGGTTCGGATGATAACCTGAAGGTGGATTATTAGTCATAGATGCAGTTGGATGGCGGTATATGTATTATGTTGTAATGCCCAATCAAGTCTCAGAGGAGTCAAGATGATTAGTATATACATGTATTGCTTTCTCGGTGTTTGTCAATTGCCCCGCTGAAATTTGTTCACCCAGCATGTTATCTATCTAAGGAGATCCACCTCTAGTGAACTATGGATCCCGGTCCTTTTACTTTACATACAATCTACAATCTTTTACTGCTTTGTGTTTACTTTTTGCAAACTTTTACTTCTTTCCATTCGATACGTTTAATCCTTTGTTTTCCGCAAAACACGGTGAGATTGACAACCTCATCACAAGTTGGGGACAAAGTTCTGTGGTTGTGTTGTGCAGGTCTCCATGTTGCTACTAGCACCGTAGTGCCTCGTCAAAGCTCAGCTAGTAACACCTTTGGGGTGTTTCCTTGCTCCTTCTGGTTCGATTAAACCTTGGTTTCATAACTGAGGGAAAACTTGCTGCTATATTCATCGTACCTTCCTCTTGGGGTTCCCAACGAGCTCTACATCGAAAGTCGAGCGCATCAATGCCCAATCAAGTTCCAAAGGAGTCAAGATGAATAGTATATGCATGTATTGCTTTATTGATGTTTGTCAATTGCCCCGTTGTAATTTGTTCACCCAACATGTTATCTATCTTAAGGAAAGCCACCTCTAGTGAACTATGGACCCCGATCCTTTCTTTTACATACAATCTACAAACTGTTTACTGCTTTGTGTTTACTTTCTGCAAACTATTACTTCTTTCCATTCGATACGTTTAATCCTTTATTTTCATCAAAACCGGTGAGATTGACAACCTCATCGCAAGTTGGGGAAAAGTTCTGTGGTTGTGTTGTTCAGGTCACCACGTTGCTACTAGCACCGGTAGTGCGCCCTGCCAAGGCTCAGCTAGCAACACCTTTGGGGTGTTTCCTTGCTCCTACTGGTTCGATTAAACCTTGGTTTCATAACTGAGGGAAACTTACTGCTGTGCTCGTCATACCTTCCTCTTGGGGTTCCCCAACGAGCTCCACATCCACACCGAGCCATCAGTCCTCCAACCAGATTTTCGGGTCCTGTAGGCCGTCAAACTTTGGGTTCTCTGATGGGAGCTTGAACCCCTTGGGCATTCGCTTTTGCCTGATAGCCTAGATGAAGCATCTGGCGCCACAGAGCTCCACGTCTTCATCCGCTGAGTCAGTCGAGCGGGTGCGTTGTGCCCTTGACTTGTCGATTTTGCGCTACGTGATGTCATCGCGTGCATCGTAGTCGTGGTCATGTCGCCGTGAGCAGCGTCGTCGAGACAGATCATGACTGTCGTCGTTGGACGAAGGTGAGGAATAGCGTTTTGCCAGAGTCTTGCTTTTCTTTGGCTTCGGCGTTGGTTCTTTGTCGAGAGCGGCCTCGACTAACCCCAAGCCCGCGATCATAGATCGGTGCATGGTGGCTCGGGGATCTCCAGCCGGCGGCTGGTTATTGAGGAGGTACATGGTGGCCGCTGTCACCGCTGTCTGCAGCGTCTTTGGGACCACGTTGCCCCGGGTGTCGACTGTCATAGAGCTGAAGTCGAGGACTTTCGTAGCTTCTATGCGCTCCTTCTCAGTGAGGTAGGCCATTCGAGATCGCCTCTTGTTGGCCACGTACTCGTTGCCCTTGGAGGAGGATCCTCCGTGGGAGGAGAGCCCGGCCCTTCGAAGGCTCGACTCATCCGTCGCCTTTTTACACGCTTCGAGTTGCGCGATCGTTTGTAGATGGCGTCTGTACTCCTCCTTTAGTAGCCAATGATAGCCCATCAGCAGGTCTTGTGGCGTGCCGAGGGCCAGAGGGTTGCCTCGCAGAGCTTCTCGGCAACGGGCCCACTCGAGATCGTTGAGCCTGATCACGACACGTTCTCTAGTGTATTCGTTCACCATGGTTGGAGGTTCGACTGCCCCTCCGTTGTTGACGGGCGCATCATTGCCATCATTGGGGGGGGCGCCGTTGGGTGGTCCGCCATTAGGTATGCTGCCGTTAGGAGGATCGGTGCCAGATCCATTGCTGCCGTTTTCGCGATTGACGGCGGTGTCGCTAGTGTTGATGACCGCACATATGAAGTGGTTGGGTAAGTTGCTGCTTCCACAACTTTCAGATCCGGAGCCATAGACTCCATCTTCCATGGCTAGGTCACCTGGATCGCCTCCACGACTGCTGTCGCTGTCCGTGCTCTCAGCTGCCGCTGAGGTGTTGAGCTCGCTGAGGGTGCCGATTGGTGGCGGGAACCACGATGTTGGAGCAATCGCGGATTCTGTTGGCTGGTCAAGCATGCGAAGCGTGCCCATCTGACCAACTTGGAAGCGGAAACTCCCGATCGCTAGATTGATTCCATCGCCCACGAACTCGAAAGCCGGGCGAGTGGCCGGCATATGGACGGTGAAGTCGAACGCACCAAAGAGCTGGCTAATCTCTGTTGTTGCGGAGTTGTAGATCGCGGTTGATGGGGCCGAAGAAGCCGCAACATCAGCACTCCCTTTTCCCACAGACGGCGCCAATTGACGAGGGTTTAACTCATCAATGCTCATTGTTATGGACTTGGGTTTTGGAGAAGGAGGGAGCGCTGGAAACATCAATCGGCTAGCAAACAAGCACACAGGTACGCAAGGTTTACCTAGGTTCAGGCCTCGTAGAGGTCCCTACTCCTGCTTGTCTGCTCTTGGAATTAACGAAGAAATCGAAGATTACAGGGACGCGCAGATGTAATCTGGTGAGAGTTGTGGAAACTAGGGTTGCGTGTGTCCTCCTCACCGCCCCTCCTAGCCTTTATATAGATAGGCCAGGTCTCGGGTAGCAGGTCGAGTCAGTTACAGATTAGGGTTTTCCCTTTAAACTTTCTATCTTTAAACTTCTTCTTGTCTCGCAAGTCATCGAGAGTTCATAGGCCACTCGAAGTCTTCATCGGGCCGTGGCAACGCCGTGGGCTTCTACCGTATCTGGACCGTATATACCAAGCTCGAGTACCTGCAGGGTATACCCATGTCACCGCCCCTCTCCTGTAACGCGCAGCGCCGGCGGCTGTTGCCATTCCTACCCGCCTCCTAGTAGCCGACGCACGCCCATGAACTCAGCTGCCCGGCTTGCCCGTTGGCCGACCCTATGGCCCTACCTCGACCACGACCAGATCCCGACCCTACCTGGCGCGACGGCAGTCGTTGCTAAGCCAAGCCGCCGACCGCGTCCTCCTCCTCCACCCACAAGTAGCTACGACCTTCGCTTGTGCGTGCCCACTGCCCAGACCCTCTCTACATCCTGGTCGGATACTTATTTCCCCCTGATCCTCTGACCAAATAAGGCCATTCCTGACCGCAAGCCACTCCCGTCACCTCGCTGAGCTCTGCGTGGTGGCTCCATCGGGGCTCACTGGTCAGGAACTAGCACGAGGCTTGTCGGGTGAGTGGCGGCGGCATCGGGGCTTGTTGGCCAGGAACCAGCACATGGCTGGTCGGGAACGGAGATCTGGTGTTGTCGACATGGTCACGAGAGGATGCACATTGGGGAATCGCTCGGGTCGTGAGAGATTAAGAAAAGAACAGAAAAATGTTTCGGCGTGACATTGGTGCCTAATAAGGTGTTCTGTGGGAGGGCAAATCCGTAAAAAAAAAAGCTGGTTGGCAGAAGCATTATGTCCTTTATTATTAGGTATAGACTAGCACAATGTCCGCGTGTTGCTGCGCCAAGAGCAAAATCGTTGACCAGGGAATCAGCCGATTTAATTGAATATTCTTTAGACCACAAGAATTTAATTTCTTTATTGTTCAAAACAAACTCTCCGAAAAGAAATAATGAACTTTTGGACCAAAAAACTTGAATTTCTTAGACAGTCGAGTGATGCATCTATACCTAATAAAAAAGATCCTTCGGACTTGTTCCTCGTGCTTATATTCAGATAATCATACTCCTTGTTTATATTCAAATTATGCTACTGCTAAATATCTCTGTTTCATGACTTAAAGACATGTTGCAGTCAAATTCTTAGTGCCGCAATTCATGCTCGCCTACACCACCCTCCCCTACCTCCTGCTCTCAAGAGCCGTTCTCCCCTGACCTAACTTGTTTACACAGTTGAACCCCGATAAAATATACTGAACATTCTTGCCAACAAAACAATGGGCCGCTGCCATTGACGAATTGAACTTTAGACCAACAAAATTATGATGCGCCGCATTTTGTTGAACTGCATTTTTTTTACTTAAACCGGCAAATTGAACTTCTATTTTTTTTGGGTCAAACATCAAGATATATATGTATTTTGCAGACCCTGCTCATTTTTGCCTGAAAACAGAGAACAAACACACGAAGAGAGAGAGAGAGCAGATGTGGCTGGACTTGGAATATGTTGGTAAGCTACTACGGTGCCTTCAGTACAAAACGCGTTCTCTCTTAATAACCAGATAATTTTACAAGGAAGTGGGGTCTCACCAGGACCTGTCCGACGAACACCATTGGCTCGTTACCGTCCGTCGTTGGTGACAGTGAGCTTCAAGCTAACACGGACTGAACTTCAGAAAAGTTCAGAAAGAAAAAACGAACTGCCCAATTTCTTCAACGCGTTCTCTCTGAACCAGTGACTTTTAAAAAGAAGTAGGGCCTCACCGGGACTCGTTCCCGTCCGCCGTTGCTGGCAGTGAGCTTCAAGCTCACACACTTCTAGCTGATGAACGCCATGTGACTGAATTTCAGAAAGAAAAAACGAACTGCTCAATTTCTTCAAATCCAGATCAAGGAATCTTGACAATCACGCACTTCAGTATTCCCAGTATGAATGCGTCCTTCCATCACTGATGGCGTGATCCAATCATGCAAGAACAGTTAAGGAACGATGGTCATATCACTGATCAACAAATATATAAGCAATCAAATTGAGGATCTTCTCAGAATTCCAGCTGCGTGGTCCATCTGAAGTGGAGGAGGAAGGGGAGGGTGTGCCTCCCTACGCGTCGCCGGAATTAGGGGATGCAGCTGCGGTCGGTGAAAGATGGAGCGACGGGGGACATCGGAAGATCCCGGGCCAGCGGCAACGACGCCCTAAGCTAGAGCTCAATGAACTGGCGAGGAACCGAGGGCCGACAGAGGCCTGGTTTGCACAGGGAACGGAGGGCGTCCAACGGCGGGAGACCTGGCCTACAGCGGGAGCACAGGACGGCGGCGAGGAGTAACCGGGGGCCGCTCCCCAAAAACCTGATCGCCCCTCACCCGTACAGGTTCACAAGAAGGCGGGGTTTCGGAGGCTTACTGTCCCGATCTGCGGTGCACGCTGCAAGCCGGGATAGGGAAGACAAAGACGACGGCTCAATAGACCGGAAGAAAACGAGTGTGGTAAGAGATGCCGATTAGGTTTAGCGCGGAGGCTTATATAGCGCAGGTCAGGGAGATCGTGGGACTCAGCCCACGTCCGAGCCGGTAATAGCCCACGTCCCATAAAGATTGGAAACGCTGACTAATTAACGCGTCCGTTAATGACTCGTAATTAATCCAAGATTAATTTTCCTGACTAGCAAAAATAAAGCTTAGCTCGGCGAGATTTCAGCAACCCACGGCGCGCGCGCGTCGTGACGACGCGAGGCGGGCGGCATCGGAGGAGGAGTGCGCGAGAGCTGCTCTTCTTCTCACACCTTAGTGAGTGGTGGAACAGCCTAGCATATAAGGAGGTGTAACTCTCACTCAACTAGCAATATGGGAAACTTTGATACCACGTGCACAACCATATGCTGTCATGCACAAATGGGCCAAAGAGAATTTCAGAATTTGGCTAATGGGCCAATAGCTCAAAACTCAAATTCCAACATGGCCACCGCCATTGTCCGAGTTCCCTCCGCTGGAGGCTTCGGCTTTCTCTTTTGATTGAGAAATTTATGACGATGATGTGTCCCAAGGGAAGGAGCATATATACCCTACGAACAATCTTCATAGTTCCGAGGAGGAGGATGATGATATATCTCCTAGGCATTACTTTCACAGTGGTAGAAAG
Organism: Avena insularis; assembly: GCA_023614405.1. Lineage (NCBI taxonomy): Eukaryota > Viridiplantae > Streptophyta > Magnoliopsida > Poales > Poaceae > Avena > Avena insularis. Next base: position 106,203,016 of record CM042694.1, read on the forward strand.
AAGAAAAAGGATGGCTACCCTGAGTGTGTTTCAGTGTGAACTCCAAGGGGTCAATCATGTCGGGAGTGACGAGAGTACATGCCATCGGTCATCGTCCTTGCCGACATCGTCGATCAGATAGGGAAGAAAAAAGCTGAGATGCCTCGTCGTCGTGCGCCACCTATGGCTCCCGAAATGCCAGTAATCCACCATTCCCCTCGTCTTGCTGCACCAAGGCACTCATCACCACAAGAGTCCACCCTGTAGGTTATCCCTGCCACTCCTCTTGCTCCACCATGTTCCATCGACGACACTTCATCTCGTGAGTGGCGAGCCGTCCGCCTCGCTGACCTGGGTGTCCACTTAGCCGTATCACGCCGGTTAATACACCACTTGCCATGGCGACAATGCTCTTCGCTGGGCTGGTTTGCCACATTTCCTGGCTCATCTTCAAGGACCCTATGGCGCCGGTGATATCCTTGCTATCGCAGGGTTACCCGTACCGGTAGTGGAAATAATTAATATAGTTATTGTGTTTGCTCGGTGAAGAAAGTGCACCACATGCACGCAGTGGCTTACAATCCGTACTGTGGAGCCTGCGCACAACCCCAAATAGTGCCACGGGATACACCCCGTTCTTCATGGTGCACGGCGCCGAAGCAGTACTACCCGCAGAAGTACGCTTTAAAGCTCCACGAGTAGTCGCGTACAACGAGCAGGAGTCAACACTTGCACTCGAAGACTCCGTCGATCTCCTTGATGAAGCACGGGAGATCGCAGAAGAAAGATCAACAATCTATCAGCAGAACCTGCGCAACTACCACAGCAGAAGGCTACGCCCCAGATCCTTCATCGAGGGAGACGAAGGGGACGAAGCATCTGAATCTTCGCTGCGTGAACGCTTGCGAGTGCCCGGACTGCTGGACTCGGGGGCTTCCTCCTCCTCTTCAAGTGGGACGGTCGATTCCGACTCATCCTCTTCATCTACTTCGCGAGGAATAACCCCCTCAGAAAGAGGGGGCAAACTGGGAGATACCTTCCAATCCTGCATACAAAACACAATTCAGTATACGCCAAGAACTCAGAAGCAATCAACAAATAAAGCTACTTTGTAGCACAATCATACCTCAGGAGGAGGGTTAGAGGCATTAAATGGAGGCATGACTGGTTCACTGGGGAGGACATCCTTGGTGGTGTACTTGGTCAACAGTCGCACCCTTTTATCTACTTCACCCGCGGAAATGCCATCGGCAAATACGCGAGTGACATCGTACGCACCAGCCCATTGGAACATGGGGTGGACTCTGGCCTGCAGAGGCTGGATGCGACGGCACAACCATGTGCGAATGAGGGCCGCGCCTCCCTCTTCTTTACCCATGCGATTTTCGAGGTCGCAGACGCGCTCATACAGCACTTCTGTCTCCTCATACTCGCCAGGCATCACCACGTTCTTCCAAGAACACCTCCTCTTGCACTGTGTCGCGGGATCGAAGGGCGCGACTTCGTAGTGCTCTCCGTCGGCCTTCTGGTCGCGGATGTAGAATCACTTGTCCCTCCACCCTTGGACGGACGCCATGAGCTTGATATCAAATTATGTGACAGAGGAGTCGACATGTATCCCACAGCCTCCTACGTCGTAGACAAAGGAACCAGATGCCGACTGACGCTTCAGCTTGAAAAGTCGCTTGAAGAGACTAAAGTGCGGCTCGACTCTGAGCCAGCACTTGCAAAGCGTGATAGAACACGCAGTGTGAAGAAGAGAGTTTTTGGGGACAGCTGATGCGGCTGGAGCCCATAGAAACATAGAAGGCCCCTGACAAAAGGATGCAGGGGCAGAGAAAGGCCATGGATGATGAATGCGAGGAACATCACCCGAAAACCGGACGGAGGACTCGGGATTACCTCGTCGTCGGGCACTCATGAATCATCTTCGGCATGAGAAAGAACTCCATATTGACACAGAAGACGAAGCTCAGAAGCCTTGATGATGGACGTGCACCACGCGCCATTAGTGACGCGGGTGCCCGCACCCTTCTTGCCGGTGCCAGCGGCACTGGTACCCACGGTGGCGGAGACACCTTTCTTCTTGGCGATGACAGTGGCAGCAACAGACCAAGTGGCGGTGCCTCCTTTCTTCTTCCCCATCTTGCGGTGACGGTGCGAGCGGAGGAAATAGCTTGGAAAAACACGGAGTTGGTCTAGGACCGTGAAGGGGACGAACTCTAGGAAGCAGAGGGCGGCAGCAATGGTGATGGAAGCACAAGCAGAGAAAGAGCAGATGGAAAATTACCGCAGCTGCGCTGCTACTTAACCCCCTTGCGGATGCAATCCAACGGCCAGGGAAAACCCTATTGGACGCGTGATGCACATCGCGACCGACACGTGGAGAGGCTAAAACACAAACCATCCCCCACTACCTCCATTACACGCGGAAATCGAGGAGGCGCAGTTAAAACGAAAGATTACGCACGCCCGGTCAAGTCAGGGTCAGAAAATGGGACCCACCGCTCGTCACGTCCCGTCAAAGCCGCTCACGCGGGCAACTAAGGTCATCACATCGTCAGCACTGATGTCATCAAAAGATGGACATTACAAGACTTCAACTACTTTAGTCCTTGTTTGAGTCTTCGACTCCACCAAGCACTCGGGGGCTACTCCCATAGGGAGCGCTTGTCGCGCACCCTACGATTTTTCTTTTTATGCAGGAATATGGAAATTCAAAGCATAGCCAACCACTCGAATCTACGATTCGATTGTGGATCATGGGTTACTCCCATAGGGAGCGCTGGAAACAAATTCGACTGAAACAAGCAAACAAAAGACGACAGCAGTCACGAAAGTTCTTTAGTCCCTGCCTGAGTCTTCGACTCAACCAGGCACTCGGAGGCTACTCCCATAGGGAGCGCTGGTCGCGCAGTCTGTGATTATTTGTACATCGTACTGTGTTGATAGCATCCACACTCGAAGTATATGGCGACACCGCCTCATATTTTTCCCTACAAAGAGACTGCATCTCCTGGGTCACCCGAATCATCTCCGCGATGACAAAAATTCGGATGCCGCGCTTGCAGCGTGAAGATAAGACCTGAGTAAGGCCTAGCAACGCATTTGCTGCGCACTACCAGAAATATATCTGTGCCTACAGGTACGATGAACATGCCTTGACGGACGCGTCGAGTGCTCACACCCTTATCTTTGGAATTGACTCAGTAAGACCTCCACGGCTTGAGTCGAATTACACCAGCACTTTTCCGAATTCGAGTCCGGCGACTCGAGTTCGAGTAGATTGCGTTGTTTTGCCCTAAGACAGTTAACTGACACCGATACATCGGTTAAATCAGGCACGCATATCAACAATCCCTATGATATAAACAGAACACTCGAAAAAATACTCAGTCAGGCACTCAAAAGGCTTCATAAAGTCCCCAGTCAAATCTATGATTCCACTGGACACTCGGGGGCTACTGACATGGGTATACCTGCAGGTACTCGAGCTTGGTATATACGGTCCAGATACGGTAGAAGCCCACAGCGTTGCCACGGCCCGATGAAGACTTCGAGTGGCCTACGGACTCTCGATGACTTGCGAGACAAGAAGACGTTTAAAGATACAAAGTTTAAAGGGAAAACCCTAATCTGTAACCGACTCGACCTGCTACCCGAGACCTGGCTTATCTATATAAAGGCCAGGAGGGGGCGGCGAGGAGGACACACACAACCCTAGTTTCCACAACTCTCGACAGATTGCATCTGCGCGCCCCTGTAATCTTCGATTCCTTCGTTAATTCCAAGGGCAGACAAGCAAGAGTAGGGACCTCTACGAGGCCTGAACCTGGGTAAACCTTGCGTCCCTGTGTGCTTGTTTGCTAGCCGATTGATGCTTCCAGTGCTCCCTCCTTCTCCAAAACCCAAGTCCATAACAATGGGCATTGATGAGTTAAACCCTCGTCAGACGGCGACTCAAAGCTTTGGTGAGGGACGACCGCATGAGGGAATGCTCGGGCAAAGAGCAAACGGGCAAGGAGACTCAGCTGCATTAGGTAGAAGCGGTGGAGAGCGGACTGCAAAGTGCCAACTGCAAAGGGCATCGATTTCAGGGCCTCCCGCGTGGATAAAATGATGAGGGCTAGACTGGGTTATCATGAGCCGAGCTTGGCTGGTATGGCTTCGCCGGCCTTTCTAGGGAGGTTGTCCTTTTACTTTTTTAGACCTATATTGCATTTGAGGACAGAAGAGTGGGTCAGCGGCTGGTGAAGAGAGATTGAAAAGATGACAGTTGATTTGTTCTACCACACTTTTTTGTGCGCTGATTGACGGCTACTAGCTTTGCATGCTTCTGCTCTATTGTTGATTGCTACATGCTCCGATTGCAAGTAATGTGTTTATGTTTTCTACCGTAGCAACGCACGAGTCTGAGCTTTGACTAGCAAGAGGAAGAACACTATTTGTGTAACACCCTCGCCTGATAAGGCTGAGTTCCTATGTATAGTGCCAATCCCTGGATCGGTTCACTGGCACACAGTACAGATGAATACCAAAGAACATAACAGTGCATCATTATTACATCAAATGATCTAGAATTTGTAATTATTACGTAGTGCTTAGCTCAAACGCTAGCTCAAATAACAAAGTAGCATACGGAAGCATAAATAAATAGTAGGCTCCATCTTCAATTGTGCCACAGGCGAACAACTGTTGAGTGAAGTATCGCGACCTATTCGATCACTCAGAATCGGTATAACCTGCAACATAAAACATAGCAGCCCCGAAGGGTCAATACTTGGAATGTATGGCAAGTAGGGCTAAATAAGGAGACAATGCACCTAGCTTCTACATGCTTATTTGGCTGGTGGAGCTTTGGCTAGCTTGCGATTTCAAAAACCTTTGCTCTACTTTCATAAACCAATTTGATTCACAGCAACCCATTAAGTTCACCCAACAAGTTTTAGTAATTAAGAAATAAGGATGAGCGAGAATATGTCATAGTCTCAAGATCAAGCAACTCAATCGTCCGTAACCGGGGACACGACTAAGTACTTATTTTTTTACACCCTGCAGGGGTTTGTACATTTTACCCATGTGACCTGGCCAACCCAGCTCATACCACCACACGCATATTGTGTGATGATAGGGAGAAGTCCAAGATGGGACCTTTCGGGAAGTAGATCACCAAACCCCATCAAGACCGGTCCCAACCTATCATTCACTACATCTCTGCTCTGTTGGGTTCGGATCACCACGACCTACTAAGTCCAACCAGCCACCCATTCTTCTTGGCACATGGTTGCACTCGTAAGCTACCATAACAAAGAGAACCAATCCTTCTCGATTTCAAGCGGCATTCCCCACCATTAACCACACTCCGATGACCATCCAACCATTCTCCCCAGGTAGTTCATTAACATTAAGTTGTTTTAGTTTGAAACAAACACAACTTCATCTTAGTGTGATCCTTTTTTCCCCGTCTTCATAGCAGGTCTAAGCACATCTATTGAACGGGGCTCAACTACAAGGAAACCCTACCACAAATATATAGGATATAGCATAGCATAGTAATTCCTACACAATAACTATAGAAATACACTACACATGCATAAGGGAAAATAGTAGGACAAGGTATGAACAAAATAGCATCTACTTGCCTTTGTTGTAGATGTAGTCGATTAGATAATCCTCACAGATATAATAGTTGCACTCGTCGCACTCAAAAGACTTGCAATCACAATGCTCGCAACCATAGCTGTTGCGATCATAGTAGTTACACTCCTCGCAATCTATCGTTCAAAAGCAAAAGCATAACAACATATCATTCAAACATTGCAATCATGCAACAATACAATAAAATAATGATGATCAAATGCATGCATGGTGATTTAATATGTCACAATGGTTGTAATTAGTTATCTAAGCAATACTAGATCACATGATGTATGTAGAAGTGTTTTAATGCAATATAGTATTTGTTATCCAATTTCTATTACCAATAAAGGGGTTTTAACATAACGGTTGTAGCTTTTGTACTAGATGCCGAATTAAATTTATATTTGAACTGTAATGGATAGAGGGCTTTAATACAAACCAGTAGTAATTGGATTCACCCTATTCGGAGTTATAGATCTTTTTCTAGGATTTATTTAGTGTTTAATGGAGTTTAATAAATCTGAACCGATCGTACTGACAACAAACAAAGCTAAGTACAGATCTGAAAACTACACAAGATTATGAACTCAGGGACATATTACTCATATTTTTCGGATCTGTAGATTATTTACTATGAATTTACTGATTTAAAAGGCCAATAATACTAATTAATTATTCGCCAGTAATCTACACAGTAAACTTGTAATTTTATTCCAGAATCATGTTCTATACAATTTTGTGAATCCAGGGGTATATCATTTGTATTTTTCTGAGTTGTATTTTATTTTCTGTGAATTAATTGCTCCAAAAAATGTATTAAACCAATTAAATAATCATGACAAATACTTACAGTAAATGTCTGATACAATTATATATTAATACTCTACACAATTTTGTGATTCCAACGGTATACTATTTGCAATGTTTAGACATAGTATGAATTTTTTATGGATTTTACAAGTTAGATCTATAATCTGCAATTTTAAATTCGAACGGAATATTTCAGGGAATATTCCGCTGACTGGACAGGTTGACCGTGCAGGCTGACTGAGGGTAGACGCTGACCTGGCGACGACGTGGCGGTGACGAGGCGGCTGACCGGGACGATTGAATCTGGACCGTCGAGATAAGATCCGGTGGCTAGGAGAGAAGTTGGCTCCAAAACGGCTCGATTTTGTCTCGGAAAAGATTAAAAACAGATCTGTGTTAGAGAGACAAATCTGTAGATCAAATACAAAAACTTTGAACATGAAAGTTGGGGAGGATGATTAGATCTACCCTTTCACCAAAGGAATTTGGATTTCAAGAAACGAGCGCGAGGAGATCTTGGAATTACGCCATCAGATCTGAAATATTGCGTTGCGAAATTCTCCGGCTGTGGTGGATGAAAAGAGGTGAGGTTTGTCGGAATTGAAAGATTTCGACGAGATCTACAACTTTCGTGTTGACGCCGAAGTCATCCGACGAAGTTTAGATGGGTTTAGAAGCGAAATACGATTTGGTAGGGTGTAGATTTGGGATTTCGGGAAAGAAAAGTGTTATAGCTATGGCTCCGAGGGATTATTTAGGCTTTTTGGATGATGGGAAGATAGATCTTGAAGTAGAGAACAAGTAGAAACAAACGTAAGTCAATTCGGAGTTATAGATAAAAAATTATAAGAGTTTTAGTAGAGATATGTTTGAGAAAAACGATTCCGCACGAATTTTAAAGCGGAGGTGGGATCGATTCCCACGGTGGCTGGTTCGGTCGGCTAAGTTGCCCGGCCGGTGGCCCATTTCGTTTTTTTTCTTTTTCTTTTTCTTTTTCTATTTTGGTATTTTCTTTATATCTTTTGCATACGAACTTCAAATGACATGATTTTTGTTTCTAAATTTTTCTAAAATTCAGTAGATCATTATAGGATCATATTTGTAACATTTTCACTAGTTTTAAGATGGTGGCTTCACAAATTTCTATATATTCCTTATAGGAACATTTCGGCAAATCAACTATTAGATTTAGATATTAGAATTTCGATTCAATTTTTGGGAACTTTGCATGAATGCAGAGCAATGCTTATGAATGCTTCATGATTTTTATTTTTGCAAACATTCACACAAATCCTAAAACTAAAACTCAATTCACGTATTTTTGCCTATATGGCTACTTAGGTATTATCAAAAGGATATAGGGTTTTATGCATTTGGCCTTATATGGCTACTATGCAATATTTTGTAAATAGCTTCTTAGGGTTTTATTTTAACCACTCAACCAAAACACACAATGCCACAAATTCCCAAAACAACAAGTTCAATCATGTAACATGAAGGAACACATTCTTAACATCCAATGAAAATGAAGATGTCATATTATCTTCTCTCTTTTCAAGCAAGTGGTGAAAAGCATCTAGAATGGTTTCATAAATCGAAGTAGAGACTTAAAGGGTCAAATAGGGAAATTAGAATATCACTCCACCATAATTGGGAAAGTCATTTAATTCCCTCTCTTTAATCATCTAAGCATGGTTGGATATTTAAAGAATCAAATGGTTGAAAAGAAAATGAAAACAAGTTGGATAGTCATGTTAATCCAATCTCATACAAGTTTCTGAATTCAAGGAAGGAAAATCATAACAAAAAGTTTCTTTTCTTTGAGAAATTTCAACAAAGTCAAACAATTCAACCAAGTTATTTTATTAACTTTACATTTCAAAATTAGGAGAATTTTGGGATGTGACAAACTACCACCCTTAAAAGGAATCTCGTCCCGAGATTCAGGAAGGCTAGAAAGAAATAGGTTCAGGATACAGTAGAGTGCTACCACCCTTAAAAGAAAATCTACTAGGTCACTTCTTGAGGATTCATCCTTTAGACATTTATTGGCATGATGTCTATTACACATTTTGTTCTTCAGGATTTGCATATTCTAGAGAAACACTACTTGAACTAGCGAAACCCTCATGGTGGTCAACTAGGGAACATTTTCTTCATGCTGTCCCTTTAAATACTATTGAAGGTTTATCCTTACCATATATTCCTACGGTTAGCAACAAGTGCTTTTGTAAAGGTGCAAGATCATACCATTCTAAGGGCTAGGCTTAACGCCGACTCTCTACTAAGATTGAAAAGGCACTTAAGATTCGCAAAGCCAACAATACAAGAGCGAATAGTAAGAGTATTCGGTATGGGGGCCAATCCCGGTATGGGGGCCAATCCATCCCGCACTCTAACTATTATTTTGCATGAGGATAGGAGAATCACGTTTTTCTATCACTCGGACAACCTCACTTTTCTTGCAGATCGTTTCCATGGGAACAAACCAAGGTTTAGTGTGGACTCCCATGTATTCAATCAACAAGGCTACTATAACAAGGTAAATTATCGATACTTCAACACCTTTGGGTGGCGTAAATCTACTACATAACATCACTTGCAACACTTCATACTTCCATATCCTTTTGTTGCATTAGTCGGACTATTCACACTCTTTGGGCATCATCTTCCAAATATTTCCACTAACTAATTCTCCATATAATCAACACATCATTCTAATCTTCAAGGTTTTAAGATAGAGAAGAATAGATTCTAGGGGAAAGAAACTACTAAGGAAGAACTCCAACCCATATAAACAAGCTCATACACCAACAATCATACAAACATTCAACGATAAGCAATCAACACACAAGCAAACAATCATAACAAGCAACACTCAAGCCAAAAAATAACTTTGTTTATGTTTCAAAAGTTTTGTTTTAGTGGCATACCATCCACAAAATAGTTTTCATTTGATTAAAATTCGTTTTGGGGGTGAACCTACAATCATAACAGCAATGGACAGAATCTGTCCTGAAACTACAGCAGTGTTCACGAATTTTTCTGGGCACCTTAATCTCATCAGGAATTTTAGACAATTTTTGTGCAGGTGCTACAGGTAATTACGCTCCAGATCCTAAAATATGAGCACAATCCGAGTTACCAGTAAGAAATTAAAAATCGCGCGGTAGAACTGGTCGCGCAGAAAACTGCAGCAGTAATACCACGAATCTTTAATCAAAACCTTCATTAATTCATTATAAAAACTATCAAAAATATTCTGAAACTTTGGGGTATCAAATAATACAACCTACACATAATAAACCAGCTAACACACAAGTTCTTGCAATGATCGATAGCTAGATCTAAAGAAAATCATATCAAAACTATATGGTGGTCATCATCTAACTATTCTTGGATCTCGCACTTCTTCGCACGAGTGCTCATCTATAAGTTTTGAACAAGATGAGATTATAAAAGAATGATTAAGAATTACAAGAATCTAATAAGTACAAAGTTTTGAGTTCATCCTACAAAAAGTCTTCCTTCTACGTTTTAAAACAGAGAAGTCTGGGAATTGAAGTAATAAGAAGATACTAGAAAGAAGTGTAAGATGAGAATAGATGGAATGAAATAGGGTTTATATTCATATGGTTTTCCTATTTCAATCCTAGGTCACGATCCTACAGTCAACACACTGCTCTGATACCATTTTGTAACACCCTCGCCTGATAAGGTTGAGTTCCTGTGTATAGTGCCAATCCCTGGATCGGTTCACTGGCACACACAGTACAAATGAATACCAAAGAACATAACAGTGCATCATTATTACATCGAATGATCTATAATTTGTAATTATTACATAGTTCTTAGCTCAAAGGCTAGCTCAAATAACAAAGTAGCATACGGAAGCATAAATAAATAGTAGGCTCCATCTTCAATTGTGCCACAGACGAACAACTGTTGAGTGGAGTATCGCGACCTATTCGATCACTCAGAATCGGTATAACCTGCAACATAAAACATAGCAGCCCCGAAGGGTCAATACTTGGAATGTATGACAAGTAGGGCTAAATAAGGAGACAATGCACCTAGCTTCTACATGCTTATTTGGCTGGTGGAGCTTTGGCTAGCTTGCAATTTCAAAAACCTTTGCTCTACTTTCATAAACCAATTTGATTCACCGCAACCCATTAAGTTCACCCAACAAGTTTTAGTAATTAAGAAATAAGGATGAGCGAGAATATGTCATAGTCTCAAGATCAAGCAACTCAATCGTCCGTAACCAGGGACACGGCTAAGTACTTAGTTTTTTACACCCTGCAGGGGTTTGTACACTTTACCCATGTGACCTGGCCAACCCAGCTCGTACCACCACACACATATTGTGTGATGATAGGGAGAAGTCCAAGATGGGACCTTTCGGGAAGTAGATCACCAAACCCGCACCGGTCCCAACCTATCATTCACTACATCTCTGGCTACGCTGGGTTCGGATCACCACGACCTACTAAGTCCAACCAGCCACCCATTCTTACTGGCACATGGTTGTACTCGTAAGCTACCATAACAAAGAGAACCAATCCTTCTCAGTACCCTGGGCGGCATTCCCCACCATTAACCACACTCCGATGACCATCCAACCATTCCGCCCAGGTAGTTCATTAACATTAAGTTGTTTTAGTTTGAAACAAACACAACTTCATCTTAGTGTGATCCTTTTTTCCCCGTCTTCATAGCAGGTCTAAGCACATCTATTGAACGGGGCTCAACTACAAGAAAACCCTACCACAAATATATAGGATATAGCATAGCATAGTAATTCCTACACAATAACTATAGAAATACACTACACATTCATAAGGGAAAATAGTAGGACAAGGTATGAACAAAATAGCATCTACTTGCCTTTGTTGTAGATGTAGTCGATTAGATAATCCTCACAGATATAATGGTTGCACTCGTCGCACTCAAAAGACTTGCGATCACAATGCTCGCAACCATAGCTGTTGCGATCATAGTAGTTACAATCCTCGCAATCTATCGTTCAAAAGCAAAAGCACAACAACATATCATTCAAACATTGCAATCATGCAACAATGCAACAATACAATAAAACAATGATGATCAAATGCATGCATGGTGATTTAATATGTCACAATGGTTGTAATTAGTTATCTAAGCAATACTAGATCACATGATGTATGTAGAAGTGTTTTAATGCAATATAGTATTTCTTATCCAATTTCAATTACCAATAAAGGGGTTTTAACATAACTATTGTAGCTTTTGTACTAGATGCCGAATTAAATTTATATCTGAACTGTAATGGATAGAGGGCTTTAATACGAACCATTAGTAATTGGATTCACCCTAATTGGAGTTATAGATCTTTTTCTAGGATTTATTTAGTATTTAATGGAGTTTAATAAATCTGAACCGATCGTACTGACAACAAACACAGCTAAGTACAGATCTGAAAACTACGCAAGATTATGAACCCAGGGACATATTACTCATATTTTTCGGATCTGTAGATTATTTACTATGAATTTAATGATTTAAAAGGCCAATAATACTAATTAATTATTCTCCAGTAATATATACAGTAAACTTGTAATTTTATTCCAGAATCATGTTCTATACAATTTTGTGAATCCAGGGGTATATCATTTGTATTTTTCTGAGTTGTATTTTATTTTCTGTGAATTAATTGCTCCAAAAAGTGTATTAAACCAATTAAATAATCACGACAAATACTTACAATAAATGTCTGATACAATTACATATTAATACTCTACACAATTTTTTGATTCCAAAGGTATATTATTTGCAATGTTTGGACATAGTATGAATTTTCTATAAATTTTACAAGTTAGATCTATAATCTGCAATTTTAAATTCGAACGGAATATTCCAGGGAATATTCCGCTGACTGGACAAGTTGACCGTGCAGGCTGACTGGGAGTAGACGCTGACCTGGCGACGACGTGGCGGTGACGAGGCGGCTGACCCGGACGATTGAATCTGGACCGTCGAGATAAGATCCAGTGGCTAGGAGTGAAGTTGGCTCCAAAACGGCTCGATTTTGTCTCGAAAAAGATTAAAAACAGATCTGCGTTAGAGAGACAAATCTGTAGATCAAATCCAAAAACTTTGAACATGAAAGTTGGGGAGGATGATTAGATCTACCTTTTCACCAAAGGAATTTGGATTTCAAGAAACGAGCGCGAGGAGATCTTGGAATTACGCCATCAGATCTGAAATATTGCGTTGCTAAATTCTCCGGCTGTAGTGGATGAAAAGAGGTGAGGTTTATCGGAATTGAAAGATTTCGACGAGATCTACAACTTTCGTGTTGACGCCGAAGTCATCCGACGAAGTTTAGATGGGTTTAGAAGCGAAATACGATTTGGTAGGGTGTAGATTTGGGATTTCGGGAAGGAAAAGTGTTATAGCTGTGGCTCCGAGGGATTATTTAGGCTTTTAGGATGATGGGAAGATAGATCTTGAAGTAGAGAATAAGTAGAAACAAGCGGAAGTCAATTCAGAGTTATAGATAAAAAGTTATAAGAGTTTTAGTAGAGACTAGGAAAATTGCCCGTGCGTTGCAACGGGAAGCACGTTGCTGAAATATTTTTCATGGTACAGATCATTTTAATGAGATGCAAACAATCAGGTTTCATGCCATTGTATCTTGTAAGTTATATTAGAAAATTTAGAATTGAGTTCAAACATCTATAATTTGGCATTGTAGGTTGTATATACTACTCTCTCTGTCCGGAAATAACTGATTTAGATTTGTCTAGATTCAAATGTATCTATACACTAAAATACGTCTAGATACACTCGAATCTAGACAAATCCAAGTCAGTTATTTCTGGACGGAAGGAGTACATGAGTGCTCGGCTATTTTGCTCTCGGGTGCATATACTCCCTTTATTTGAGTTTAATTTTTAACAAATTTTGAAATGCAAATTCAAAAAAATACGTGCGTATACATTTCCACATTTTAGATGGTCACAAGATCGTTCCACGAAAAATAGACATTTTGTGTGGCTTTTGTAAAAAAAGTTAAATTTTAGATACTAAAATAAAACTCTCCACGAACATGTCATTTTTACACAACACACAAAGCATATCAGTTTTTTATGAAATGTCATTTGATCAACCCGCCCCTTAAGTTCACAAATGGATCCAAAAAATGAATTTCTAAATTAAAGCGTTAGAGCGACCAATATTTTATCAACCCACCCCATAAGTTCACATACGCGCGTACCAAATATTATGCCCTCTCTTCTCTTTATTGCAAGGCGGCTTGTTATTCATGTTGGATCATCATATGTTTATACTATGTTCCACCATGTCTGGAAACCAAATATTCTGCCTCTCTCTTATGCATGTCTTTTATTTATTATACCCCATCCGCTCATCCCTCCAGCATCTCTTATGCATGTCTTTTATTCATTATACCCCATCCGCTCATCGCTCCAGCATGAGAGTTCAAGTCTGTATGCAGACAAACACCCTTCTCCTGTGCTATTGCATGTTTTTTTAGAGGTTGTTGTGGATATTTTCTAAGCTACTTGTGGAACTATATAAATAGGTCGGACCAAACGTAGAAGATCGAGGTGGGACTATATAATACGACCCCGGGACATCAGAAGCATTAGTACCGACCGGTCATTTGTGTGGACCGGTTAACTGCACTAACTGGACGGCCCAAAACGCACATCTCCACTCCTCCCTGCTAGTCTCTTCTTCCAGGACACGCAGAAGTAGAGAAACCAAGTGGCCAAGAAGAGAACCATCGAGATATGCATGATTTGATTCATCAGGTATATTCCAGCGTAGACAAAAAGATGAAAATATATTGTATGTTTTCTTCTGCGCTTCATCGGCACCGATGAGTAGGGTATCAATTGAATTGGCCGTGGCTGTCTTCTCCGTCGAATCCATTTGTCATAGGGTTGAGTTTGGTACCGAATTGCAAGTGGTTGTTGGCGGGGGTCTGCGCGCGGGTAGATGGTGAGTCGACCATTGCGGAGTGGTGGCGTGGAGTTGAGGTGCTGGACCAAGGCGGGGACTTGCTGGGGTGGTGTGGACGTGGATCAAGGGGATCAGGCACAGGGCCTTGAGTACGGCTAGCTGCAGGCGCTTTAGGAGCCAGGGAACAAGCGCGAGCCTCCTAGGCTAGCTATCGGCCAAAATAGTTGCTCTCGCGGAAAAGTAAACGTGGGCAGCAAACAGAGCTTGGCATGACCATGTAGTGCTTGTGTTGATCGTGTGCACTGCAAGGGATCAAGGATCAAAGCAAAGAGTAGCTTGACATTTGGGGCAAGGAAAAGGAGAAGCGGGACATGTTGTGTAGGCCTGGAGAATATGCACGGGAGCAAGGCAAAGTTGGCGTTTGGAGCTTTCCTAGCTAGGTGCAGGTAGTGATGGGGACTGGTGGAGCCGTACGGAGCTTGACCTGCACGAGCTGGTGGTGGGGTGAATCTGCAGACTGAGAATGCTGCTGCTTGACGCAACGGATGGCCGGTGACGCGCACACGAGGTGATGCTCTGCGGCTCGCGGCTGATTTGCTGCTGCTACGCTAGTGGCGACAATACCTGGGGAGGTGGAGCAGACCTTGAATCATGGGGAGTTTTAGATGTGAGAGGCGGCGAGCGCCGCAATGGTTGCTCGGGATTGCTCGGGACCGACATGTTTTTTCTTATCAACGGGAACACGAATAGATACGGGTTTCACTTGGCGGTGACACAAGTGGGTAATATTTTAGAAGTGGCAGGGGTAAATCTGTCTAAAAAAGTGTTAGATCGGAAGAAACAATCTGTCCTTCATTATTAGGTATAGATATGTTTGAGAAAAACGATTCCGCACGAATTTTAAAGCGGAGGTGGGATCGATCCCCATGGTGGCTGGTTCGGTCGGCTGAGTGGGCCGGTCGGTGGCCCATTTCGTTTTTTTTTCTTTTTCTTTTTCTTTTTCTATTTTGGTATTTTCTTTATATCTTTTGCATACGAACTCTAAATGACATGTTTTTTGTTTCTAAATTTTTCTAAAATTCAGTAGATCATTATAGGATCATATTTGTAACATTTTCACTAGTTTTAAGATGGTGGCTTCACAAATTTCTATATATTCCTTATTGGAACATTTCGGCAAATCAACTATTAGATTTAGATATTAGAATTTCGATTCAATTTTTGGGAACTTTGCATGAATGCAAAGCAATGCTTATGAATGCTTCATGATTTTTTTTTTGCAAACATTCACACAAATCCTAAAACTAAAACTCAATTCACGTATTTTTGCCTATATGGCTACTTAAGTATTATCAAAAGGATATAGGGTTTTATGCATTTGGCCTTATATGGCTACTATGCAATATTTTGTAAATAGCTTCTTAGGGTTTTATTTTAACCACTCAACCAAAACACACAATGCCACAAATGCCCAAAACAACAAGTTCAATCATGTAACATGAAGGAACACATTCTTAACATCCAATGAAAATGAAGATGTCATATTATCTTCTCTCTTTTCAAGCAAGTGGTGAAAAGCATCTAGAATGGTTTCATAAATCGAAGTAGAGACTTAAAGGGTCAAATAGGGAAATTAGAATATCACTCCACCATAATTGGGAAAGTCATTTAATTCCCTCTCTTTAATCATCTAAGCATGGTTGGATATTTAAAGAATCAAATGGTTGAAAAGAAAATGAAAACAAGTTGGATAGTCATGTTAATCCAATCTCATACAAGTTTCTGAATTCAAGGAAGGAAAATCATAACAAAAAGTTTCTTTTCTTTGAGAAATTTCAACAAAGTCAAACAATTCAACCAAGTTATTTTATTAACTTTACATTTCAAAATTAGGAGAATTTTGGGATGTGACAATTTGATTTCAACTTAGCTGCTGCGTTGACGATTATATATGGTCCTCATGACTCCTCCATCATTAAAAGTAACCTGTAAATTAATAACACATAAAAGGAGAATCATACCTAACAGAAATTACTGTTTTATCTTTGGGCCCGACTCGGTCTTAAACAATAGTTACCATTGACTCTGTTTGATACTACTACTAGACCCAAATATCATCCTTACCGTGTTGTACCATTAATTTAATGTATTCTATTATATATTAAAAACTAGCAAGTTCGTCTTTAGCGTGTTGAACTTGTTCCTGAGATGAGTTTGTGGTTTCATTGATATTTCAAACAAACAATTCTAGGAAAAAATCAACCTATATATGCCAGCAAATTGCCAAAATATCACATGTCTGTATACGTGGAAACAATTAATTTGTGGAGAGTGATCATTACGACATATTCTAGAATATCTAGTTGGAAATCTACTATCTTTCTTCTTATCTCATTCTCTTCAAAGTAGGTGTTATACTCATCTAACATGCATTTGTTGTCTGAAGATAACTACAATGACTTGGATGGAACTTAGATTCATGCAACATACTGATGTTAAAAAAATACTTTGATGGCATATATTCATCATTTTAACAGGTCACGAATTTACTTCATGTCCTCAATAATGTTTTTACTCCCATTGCACCAACAAATTCTTCCCAACTGGTTATCAATACTCGTTGGTAACAATGTCATAGGACCCAAAACATTAGATCAATTATTTGATTGACGTGAGAAATCACAAAAGATAAAATCTACGATGGCAATAACATGTATGCTTAAATATAAACGAAACAGAAACATGATCGATGTAAAATTTAGTGTTATTACAAATCCTTTAGTCTCTTAAATAAAAGTCTGCCAATCTGTTGTGTCAATACCGTAGATGAAACCTTGCATTAGTGCATTATTTATCTGTCAATAAAATATATTGTTATTGATACATTTCCATAAGATCATTGTTCCCCCTAATGACCTATCAACGAACCTCCACTCTATGAACTTGTTGTACTTGATCTCTCTTTTTTACTTTACGGCAAATATGCAACCTTCTTACTAATATAGCACGGAGCTTGAACCTAACAAAGTACTCCAATATTGTTCACCTAATCTTTGAAAAAAAAATCTTAAGGTACGGCGACAAATTTGGCCTTGAATATGTATTCTTACACCAATGTGAGAATTTGGATTAGAGCAGACAAAGTTGTATATCCATACCTTATTGAAGTTATGGTGGAAGAGTTGGTATGGAACCTCATCAGAGGCGCTCCTCGGTCGCCCCCGCGCGACCAGGAGTGAAACCCTAAATTCCACCCCGCCCCTGCCTCAATTCCCCTCCCTCCTGGCCGCCGCCAGCTTGCGCCGCCGGGCAAAGCCCGCGCGGCGCCGACAACGGCATGATCTCTTCTCCCCGGCGTAGGGAGCTCCGTGCGGGGCGGGCTTTTCCTTGGCGGTGGTGCTGATGGGCAGCGGTCGACATGGCCTAGTGTGGCGGCGGCCGGCGAGCTGCGTCAGGAGTAGCTGCTCGCGTCGGGAGGCGGCGGCAGGCGGCCGTGTTCGTTGCTGTTGTGACCCTTGGTGGCAGCGGCGGTTTCGGTACTGCTCCTGCAGGAGGCCCCGCACGCCGACATAGACCTAGAGCGACGGTGACTCCCCAGACCGTTGGAGGTGTTGTGCGGGTCAACCAGGACTCGGGGTGATATCAGGCGGACCTAGCCATCGACGGAGGGGCTCCTGCCCTTGGCCCAGATCTGGGCCCATATGGGCCTGATTAGGGCTAGGTGGCCCTGCTATCCACATGGTTTCAGGGCCTTCCGGCATATCTGGGAGCCCATCCCGTGGGCACAAAGTGGTTGAGGTGCTGGATCCGGGCCAGTTCGGCCTGGATCCGGTGATCGCCGTGGATTTGGCTCCGTGTTTTATGAGATCTGGTTGGTTCACCCGACCTTCCACACTAGTTTGGGTAGTCCTATGGTGGTGGGGTGCCATGTCACGGGAGCGAGCTCTTGGACGCTGGGGTGGCGGCCCCGGAAGGTGGACTGCACGGGCGTCTCGTCGGTGGGACGACGTTGCGGCGGTGATGGCTCATCCCTGTGGACCATGAGGGTGGCAAGGAGTGGGCGTCGGGAGCTCCTTGCGGTGGCAGCGCCTAGATCCCATTTGGAAGCTCGGCTCGAGGATTGGTGGTGTTTTTCGGGCGAAATCCTAGCGCTTCGCCACCGGCAATGCCGGCACCTAAGGGTGTCGTCACCCCATTAGAGCTCCGGGTGAAAACCCTAGACCCGGGTGGTCTCGACGGCGGCGATGCTTGTGGCGTCGTTACCTTCTTGGAGGCGTTGTCATGGATCTTCGGTCTTCTTAGTCTCGCCGTCTTCGGTGCCAAGCTAGATGCTTCTTAGGCCTCGTAGTAGTTTATCTTTGATTTGCTTGTAAGAGAAACTCCTCATCACTTTGTATCGGTTTGGCCATGTGGCTATATTTATAAAGTTGGGCGAAAGCCTATTTCAACAATAAATATCACATGATGTATTTAAAGAACTAACATACACTACTTTTTTTAGATGATTCCAGAAACAGAGTCATCTCTTAGAGAGTAGTTTAGTTCAAGCCATAATAAGCATTGTAACTGTCTCAAAATTCGATACACCTAGGGAGCATACTAGAAAACAAGACTCCATCACATGCATTATAATGGCTATGTTTTAACTTCATTTCGACCAAAGGGCCTCCTCGAATTAGGTCGGCACTTTCCCGAAGAGTGAAGAATACACATATTGTCACTATAGACACATATTTTCACGAATGATAGACAAGAAAGGATGGTTGAACATATCGAGCTGGTAGTGCTGACATACTGATGTTCTGTGTCAAGTAAGAGTGTAAGACATAAACTTTTAGATTCTGAGCACTACTATAAACTACAAATAAAGAAAATAATATAGTGAACTAATAGAGTGTCTCCTGATTTTGACGTTCGCCAATAAAACAAATAGAGTTATTCTGGTGTCGTGGTATAGTGATATTCAACTATGGCATTTAATTCTTCGAAAGACATTAGTGATTCTCAGGTTGTACATCTTAAAATGATATATCAATATGCATTAAGTCGGATAATATTTGTTTCTTTCGTCCAATATGCTTGCTAATGCATATTAGACAACATTGACATTAGTGATTCTTATTTGCAGATTGAATAATACAATCATATATGTGATAGTGAGGATGACTCCAAAAATAATACTACTAATATTTTGTAGATGAAAAAAAGTTGATACGAAACATCAGGAAATAATATAGGCTTGCCGCATGCAGCTGTATAAAAATCCAAAGTAGCTACACTTTGGAGTTAAGTCCATGTAAAATAACAACGTGATATATGGAAACTTAAATGTGAGATGAAAATGAAATAAGTTTGGCAACTTGATTTTGAATCAATATTAACAGGAGTATGAATGTATGATGGTAGCGAGGGATAATGAATTCTCATAAATTTTAATATGCATTACTATCTTAAATATTAATAAATATGATTGCTTTGAGCATTTGAAAAACATGCCAGAGTAAACATACACGAGCAAATGTGTGCATGGATCTTTGTCACATGCGGAGTTCAATGTTGCTAGAAATCATAGAAAGAATAAAAAATATATGACTTCCAACATGGTATGATAGAAAGAATAAAAAGTATATGACTTGTTGGAATATTAGGCAATTTCCCCATGAGATTAATTACCGAAATCAATATTATGTAAGCACTAGTAGATCTAAACACATGCAGCCAAACAACCATATCTAGTAGATCTGAAAATCTAGCAAGAACTAGTGCATACAGAGAGAAGAATATCACGTACGGGTTGACTGGAAAGGTCATCACCGCAACAGCACCTTGGTCATTGTTGTTGTCGCCCATGGTGCTGATGAGGTCGTCGATTGCTGAAGAAGAACACACGAACGTAGGCGAGCAGTCGCGCCGAGACGCTCCTCAAAAACCTTATCGCCCGTCTCCCGGTGCAGGATCTCAACGGACGGGGTTTCGGAGGCCTGCTCTCCCGGAAAGCAATGCACGCAGCCGCCGGGATGGAAACGCCTAGAGAGCAGCGCATCAAGAGGAACACACAGCGAGAGAGAGACCGAGAGAAGAACTGGATGCGTCTAGATCTATCTGTCTCTCTCTCTATAAAGCCTGGGAGGTGAGCCGACCAAGTCGCCATGCGTTGGAAGACAAGGACACGCGTCAAACATGCACACGAATGTTGACACGTACCCAACAGCTAGTGCACCAATCAAAAATTTAGTCTTCCACAAAACGAGTTTCTAACTCGAACTCGATTCACGAAACGCTGCAAGCGTATGAGGCGGGTGGCGGAGTAGTAGGAGTGCGCGTGGACTCCTTCTCTTCTCACTCACTTAGTGGGAGTGAAACAACTCACCTTATAAGCTGGTCCAACTCTCTCCCAACTAGCAATATGGGACTAAACTTTGTCTCCCACAGAGCTCCCAAGCTGCCATAGTAGATGGGCCTTGAGATTTCAGGATTTATTAGACTAGATGGACTGCCTACATGGGCCACAACCCATATAAATCTAACAATCCCCCACCGGATCTCAGAGGCACATTATATGGCACATCAGTTCCAATCACTGTTTAATATACCTGCTGTTTAGTGGAGACTGTTAAGTTGAACTTTCACCTAGACAAAGAGATACACTTACTACAACGTCGTTTCACTCAATGTCGTTACCGGTACTTGAACAATGGACTATGCCTTGAATTTCCAGTCTTGCGCAGCAAGTTTCACTCAATGTCGTTACCGGTACTTGGCTACCATAGGCTACCCCTCGGGTGGAGCTTATAAGTCACACTCCTCGGCCTTTCATGATCTTCCTAGAGATTTACCCAAATCTCATACACTGTGACCAGCAGTGTAGCTCATATAGGTGTGTTCTTTCAAGATCGCTCTGTAGGACAGCGTCTTTGCTCCCAAGGAGACAGTTAGAACACATTAAGATATAATCAACCTTCCTTACAGTATACTATGAGAGAATTGCATCTGCAGCGGAGTGGGAGTATTAAAAGTTTCTCTCAACTCAGTTGTTTCGGTTTGTTTTCCCAGGTCCTAATTCACGGGATCTCCGATCACATAGGTTGGGTTACCCCCTTGACAACTCACGTGGGTCTCAAACCCATCTCCCTCGATGCATTTTCTATCAAATTTCTTGATAGTCCTTTCGTAAAAGGATCTGCCAGATTCTTAGCCGTTTGGACATAATCCAATGCTATAACTCCGGAGTTTCTCAGCTTTCTGACAGACTTCAGTCTTCTCTTGACATGTCTTGAACTCTTCATATTGTCCTTAGAACTATTCACTTTGACAATCACAGTTTGGTTGTCACAGTTCATAAGATTGCCGGTATTGGTTTTGCAACCATAGGAAAATCTATTAAGAGTTCACGAAGCCATTCTGCTTCGACAGTCGCAGTATCTAATGTTGTGAGTTCTGCTTCCATAGTTGACCTCGTTAAGATGGTCTGCTTGCAAGACTTCCATGAAACAGCGCCACCACCAAGAGTGAATATATATCCACTTGTGGCCTTTATCTCATCAGCATCTGATATCCAGTTTGAATCACTATACCCTTCAAGTACTCTTGGATACCTGGTATAATGAATTCCATAGCTCACGGTTCCCTTTAGATAGCGCATTACTCTCTCAAGAGCATGCCAATGATCATCTCCCGGGTTGGCCACAAACCGGCTAAGTTTGCTCACAGCAAACGAGATGTCAGGCCTCGTAGCACAAGCTAAATACATAAGTGAGCCAATTATCTGAGAGTATCTCAATTGATCTCTAGTTTCCTTTTGATTCTTTCGAAGCAAAACACTAGGATCATAAGGTGTAGGAGAAGATTTGCAATCATCATATCCAAATCTACTCAACACCTTCTCTACATAATGTGATTGCACAAGTGTAATCCTATTATTCTCATTTCTCAGTAGCTTGATGTTTAGGATAACATCAGCTTCTCCAAGATCCTTCATCTCAAAACATTGAGACAAGAAAGTTTTGACCTCATTAATTACTTTAAGACTTGTCCCAAAAATTAATATGTCATCAACATAGAGACATAGGACAACTCCCTCACCCCCACCATGGCGATAGTACACACATTTGTCAGCTTCATTTACAACAAAGCCACAGATGTCAAAGTTCTTTCAAACTTCTCATGCCATTGTTTGGGAGCTTGTTTGAGGCCATACAAAGATTTCTTCAATTTACACACCTTTCTTTCTTGACCTTCTAGTACAAAACCATCGGGCTGTTCCATGTAAATTTCCTCTTCCAACTCTCCATTTAGGAAAGCCGTCTTAACATCCATTTGATGAACGAGAAGACCGTGTGAGGCATCCAGTGACAGTAGTACTCGAATTGTGGTCAATCTAGCCACAGGTGAGTAAGTATCAAAGAAATATTCACCTTCCTTTTGGGTATAGCATTTAGCCATAAGCCGAGCTTTGTACTTTTCAATAGTACCATCAACCCTAAGCTTCCTTTTAAATACCCATTTACATCCTACAGGTTTACACCCATACGGATGTTCAGATATCTCCCACGTTCCATTAGCCAATATGGAATCGATCTCGCTTTGAACCGCTTCCTTCCAGTAGTCTGCATCCGGAGATGCAAAAGCTTCTGAAATGGTAGTGGGAGTGTCATCCACTAGGTACACAATGAAATCATTACCGAAAGATCTTGTGATCCTTTGTCTCTTACTCCTTGTGGGAGCTTCATTGTCATCCTCATCCGAATCTGAACTCACATCATCTGATTGTTTCATCAGTCTCTATGAGAGTTTCAGGTTCAGAAACTGGATCATATTCTTTATTAGATATGCTAGGCATATCTCTCATAGGAAATGTATCCTCAAAGAATGTAGCATCTCTTGATTCAAAAATGGTACCGACACTCATGTCATCCATTTTAGATTTCACCACAAGAAATCTGTAAGCAATGCTATAAGAAGCATAGCCAAGAAAGACACAATCCACAGTTTTCGGTCCAAGCTTACGCTTCTTGTTGATTGGCACATTGACCTTTGCCAAACAACCCCAAGTTCGTAAGTAGGAGAGTGTCAACCTTTTCTTTTCCCATTCTTAAAATGGAGTAATCTCTTTATTCGAAGTCAATATAGCCTCCCCCCACCATTCCTTGGATAAACCGGTAGTGTCTAACATGGCGTTAACCAAATCTGTTAGAGTCCGGTTTTTCTCTCAGCAATCCGATTGGATTGAGGGGAATTGGGAGGCATCCTCTCATGTATAATACCATGTTCCGAACAGAATAAATTGAACTCATTAGAAAAGTACTCTCCACCACGATCAGACCGAATTCTTTTGATCTTTCTCTCAAGTTGATTTTCAACTTCTGCCTTATAGATTTTAAAGAAATCTAAGGCCTCATCTTTTGTTTTCAAGAGATATACATAACAGTACCTAGTAGAATCATCAATCAAAGTCATAAAATATTTCTTTCCACTAATTGTCAACACACCATTCATCTCACATAGATCTGAATGTATGAGCTCTAGAGGTGCCAAGTTTCTCTCCTCTGCAGGCTTGTGAGGCTGCTTTGCTTGCACACAAGCATGGCACTTAGAGCCTTTGACAATAGTAAATTTCGGAATTAAACTCATACCAGCAAGCCACGACATACAACCGAAATTAATATGACAAAGTCGTGAATGCCAAACATTAGTTTCATTACTAGTAGTGCAAACATGGTTCACTACATCATCACAGAAGTCTACCAATGAAAAATGGAACATGCCTCCGCATTCATAGCCTTTTCCAACAAAGGTTCCATATTTAGACAGTACAACTTTATTGGACTCAAACACCAACTTAAACCCATCTTTCAGAAGATGGGATCCACTAACGAGATTCTTCTTGATAGAAGGGACATGCTGCACGTTCTTCAATTGCACGATCTTGCCCAAAGTAAACTTCAGACCTACCGTGCCAGCACCAAGAACAGTATCATGTAACCCATTCCCCATCATGACTGAGGAATCTCGAGCCTGATAAGAGGTGAACATGGAAATGTCAGCACACACATGAACATTGGCACCCGTAGCAACCCACCATTCTGTGGGTTGAAATACTGAAAAACAGTAGGTAATAAATTACCGTACCCAGAACCTGAAGTTCCTGCATCAGTATTGCCAATGACCATGTTGACAGATTTAGAACTCTGTCCAGCCTGACCCTTCTTGCCTTTCTTCTGTGGACAACGATGAGCCCAATGTCCGATCTCGCCACACACCCAGCAAGGTTCTTTCTTTTCCTTGTTCTGCCCCTTCTTCTTCTTGAAGTTGGTAGTCTGGCAGACTTTGTTATTTCCTTTGGACTTGTGGGTATTTTTCTGCACCATATTGGCAGCCGAATGTCTCTCGGTTCTACTAGTGTGTTTGTCTTTTGCCCTCGCCTTCTCTTCAACATCCAGAGAACCAATAAGGTACTCAATAGAGAGCTCATGCCTCTGATGTTTCAGAGAAGTGGCAAAGTTCCTCCATGAAGGGGGAAGCTTAGCGACAATGCATCCGCGACAAACTTGTCCGAAAGCACACACTTAAGGAGTTCGAGTTCCTTTGCCATGATCTGTAGCTCATGAGCCTGTTCTACTACAGATCGGTTTTCAACCATCTTGTAGTCATTGAACTGCTCCATAGCATACCGTTCAGCACCGGCATCGGCAGCACCGAACTTTGCGTCCAGTGCCTCCCACAGTTCCTTGGCATCACGGATATGCAAATATGCATCAACCAACTTGTCTCCAAGCACACTAAGTACAGAGCCCATGAAAAGTACAGTGGCCTCCCTGAACGCTCTCTCTTTCTCGAGAGTAAGCGGACCTCTGGGAGTGCCATCTGCAACCTTTTCTATGCCCATTGCAGTGAGCCACAAGAGGGTTTTCCTTTGCCATCTCTTAAAATTAGCACCCGTAAAAGGGGCCGGTTTCAGCGACGCAGCAAAGGCAGATGACGAAAATTGCCTAAATAAATAAGGTTTTTGGATTGTTGGAATATTAGGCAATTTCCCCATGAGATTAATTACCGAAATCAACATTATGTAAGCACTAGTAGATCTAAACACATGCAGCCAAACAACCACATCTAGTAGATCTGAAAATCTAGCAAGAACTAGTGCATACAAAGAGAAGAATAGCACGTACATGTTGACTGGAAAGGTCATCACCGCAGCAGCACCTTGGTCATTGTTGTTGTCGCCCATGGTGCCGATGAGGTCGTCGATTGCTGAAGAAGAACACACGAATGTAGGCGAGCGGTCGCGCCGAGACGCTCCCCAAAAACCTTATCGCCCGTCTCCCGGTGCAGGATCTCAACGGACGGGGTTTCAGAGGTCCGCTCTCCCGAACAGCAGTGCACGCAGCCGCCGGGATGGGGACGCCTAGAGAGCAGCGCAGCAAGAGGAACACACAGCGAGAGAGAGACCGAGAGAAGAACTGGATGCATCTAGATCTGTTTGTCTCTCTCTCTATAAAGCCTGGGAGGTGAGCCAACCAAGTCGCCACGCGTCAAACATGCACATGAATGTTGACACGTACCCAACAGCTAGTGCACCAAGCAAAAAAAAATTCTTCCACAAAACGAGTTTCTAACTCAAACTCGATTCACGAAACGCGACGCGCGTGCGGGCGAGGCGGGCAGCGGAGGAGGAGGAGTACGCGTGGACTCCTTCTCTTCTCACTCACTTAGTGGGAGTGAAACAGCTCACCTTATAAGCTGGTCTAACTCTCCCCTAACTAGCAATGTGGGAGTAAACTTTGTCTCCCACATAGCTCCCAAGCTGCCATAGTAGATGTGCCTTGAGATTTCAGGATTTATTAGATTAGATGGGCTGCCTACATGGACCACAACCCATATAAATCTAACATGGCTTCCAACATGGTTTGATAGAAAAAAGAAACTATATGACTTCCAACATGGTATATCTTGGGGATACAAGCTTGCCCACATAAGCTGATGTGCATTAGCAAGCATACTGGACGAAAGAAACCAAAACAGTCAACGTTGTCTAATATTGAAAGTTCTGAGAAATAAATCATACCATGTAATAAGTCATTTTAGTTTACATAATAATAATAATTACGATATGATTTAGTACATTAATTAATCCCCACAAACATACTAGTATATAGAGCACGGAGCAAGTCTCACAAACATACTGTAGGTAGGAAGGTGAGACCAAGCTAGCTAGCTGCGTTGCCGCCGCAATGTGACAGCCGCCCGGAGCGGGGTCTTCATCACCTTGAAGAACCCATCCATCTCCGCGAGGTCGACGCCTCCCCCCGACGGCGGCAGCGCCCAGTCGAACTCTCTCACGAGCGCTGCGACGAAGCTTTTGACGTGCATCGTGGCGAGTGCTCCGCCCGGGCATGCCCTCCGCCCCGCGCCGAACGGCATCATCTTGATCTCCTTGGGCCCCGGCACCAGGCCCACGCCCTCTCCCTCGCCGCCGGCTCGGAAGCGCTCCGGACGGAACGCATCGGGGTCCGTCCATGCATTCTTGTCCCTGCCGATCTCGCCCAGGTTGAAGTGCGCCCGCGCACCCTCCGGCGGCAGCGCGGTGGCGGGGCATCCAATGACCGCGGCACCCGCCTGATCCGGGACGTCGCGCAGCAGGATCGGAATCGGTGGGTGGAGCCGGAGGCTCTCCAGCACGACGGCGCGCACGTAGACCATCTGTCGGACGCGTGCCTCGGACAGTGCTCCCTCAACGGCGTCGACCTCGCGGCGGATGTTGGTCAGGACCTCCGGCTGGAGCAGGAGGTGGGCGAGCGTCCATTCCATGCTGGATACCATGGTCCCTGGCCCGGCGCCGAGGAACTCCGACAGCAGGCTCACCAGTTCGTCGTCTGTGAGAGGGCGCAAGGCCTTGCCGTCTTCGTCGTCGGGAACACGGACGTCGAGGAGCAGGTCGAGATATGGAGTCATGCCACCACCACTGGGCCTAAGATGACGGTCGGCGTCACATCGAGGAAAAGCTCAGCCTGCCTGCCTCGGAAGGCAAGAAACCGGCGCCACCGCCTCCAGTGCAGCAGCTTGGCCGTCTTGGACCCGGCAAAATCCTTGGCGCCATCAACGGCCAGCACAAAAGCGCGGAGCATGTCACGCATGGCGCGTACGTGGCCATCGTCCACGCCGCTTCCGAAGCACGTGCGGGCCACCATCGGGAACACGGCGGCGTTGAGGATGTCGCGGAGGACGATCTCACTCTCACCGCCGCAGCAGCGGCCGCGGAGGTCGGCTACGAGGCTATCCATGGCCTCGAGGCGCAGCGGGTCCATGTGTCCAAGACGTGACGGGTGGAGGATCGCGGCATTGAGGGTGCACCGGAGAGCCCGCCAGCGCGGGCCGTATGGCACCGACGTGATGTTGTCGCTGTGACGGCGGCGACGCCCGCTGACCAGGGCCACCGGGAACAAGTTCAGCGGTCGGTTGCACAGGGCGTCAGCGTGGTCCATGAGCGCTCGGCGGGCGATGGCAGGATCACAGATCTCGATGATTGGCTGTTGACCGTCGTAAGCACGACGCCGGGAGACAGCTGCAACTGCGCCGATGATGCACAATACTACAAGAGAAACTAGTAGTAGCACCAATTCCATGGTATTTATATACCTATCTGAATGTGCTTGAGATATCGTCGCTGGGTTTATATAGACACATACCTTCTAGACGGAGGAAGTAGTAAGAATAAAATTAATTAGCTTGACCTACACCGTTAGTTCCAAGGGAACACAGCAGCTATGTGCATCTCTTGGATGCAGCGGCCCGGGATGAAAGAAAAAGTGAACATACACGTACTCAGATTCATACTATTGACATCTATTGTGTAGCTCAGAATAGAAAGTATTTAAAATCGATATTTTGCTAGTTTGTGAGATACATGATTTGCGACATACCGCTTTTTCTTCAAATATTTGTAAAACTCGTAAATATGATTTTTAATGTTACAAATTAACAAAATTAGTAGAATCTGAGAGCCAAAAATGTCTACTCCTGACTTGGCAAAATTCTTGGAAAGTTTGGTATGCCATCATCCTTTGAATACCTTGAGAGTGGACTAGTTGGTAGCGACACATCGTCTTTCCCCTGCCCTGAAGATAACTTGTTTTCCCAAGATGGTAGCATTGTCCTGGGCTCTGTATGCACACAACCTCCTTTAGAAGTATCATGGTTTACAACTCAGGCTGGTCATAGTGGTAGTATCATAGTACTAGTATCATGCATATGATACTAGTATATGATACTATCTTCATAGTGCATGGTATCATATGGTAGTATCATACTAGTACTATATTTAATAATTTGTAGAATCTCAATGCAAAATTGTGTACAAGATTTATTTGCATGCGGATTTTCTAGTTTTATGTGCTATGATACGGTATCTACCTATGATACTCTAACCATCTTTTTCTTTATTAATTGTTGTGCCACATCAGATTTTTGCCAACATGGCATACATGATACTAGCTATGCATACATGATACTAGCTATGATACTCTCACTAGGATGGATCGCTCAAAGTGGCCACATGTATAAACCACTTAAAAAACAAAGAAGTAATAGGAAAATGACTAACATCTTGCATCCGTCTAGCTTGCAACCAGCCTCCCTTGTTGAAAATAGCCTGTAAAACCACCATTAATCGGGTACACCCTGTATCCGTATGTCCTCGTGCTCTACAGGAAGGAGGTAGTACCACATGTGAATCCACGTAGAAGCCTTTTGAATAACCTGTAGAAAAGATGGAGTATAGCAGCCTTGTTCAAAACTACATCATTTCGGCAATTCCAAATTGCCCAAAGTAAAGCACAAACTCCTACACGAATTCACACTTTTCTTTCTTTTTAGCCCCATTAAGCCAGTTCCCAAACATATTAGTTACATAGCCGATGGAGGAATAGTAAAAGTGAAATGCACTAGCCTACAAAATAGCCGTGCAGACAAACAAGATATAAAAAGATGATCAATTGTTTCATCTGAACCACAAAATGCACATCTCTTATACCCCATTCAACATATTTTAGCCAGGTTAACTTTAGTGAGAAGCACATTCTTGTGAAGGAACCACACGAAAATCTTTATTTTCAAAGGCACCTTCAATCTCTATAGGTATTTTCTAAGGAATCTAGTATGGTCATTCATATAATGAGCATATATTGATTTCACTGAAAAAATTCCTGATGAAGTAAGGCGCCACTTGAAAATATTCGATTCGTTTGACAAGTATACACCCATTAAATTTTGCACTAGGTTTAGACACCCCGACCATTTATCCCCTGTCGAAGTCCATGTAATCCCTATGTTTAAAGGAGCTAGAGACAAAACATCGCTATATAAACATTTTTTTGTCTAGCAATATTATAGAACGACGAATATTGAACTACTCATGGACTTGTTCCAATCCATGTGTCCTCCCAGAAAAGAGTACCTCTGCCATCTCCAATGAAGAAAGAACCTTGCTCAAAGAAATCATTTCTTACCCTAATAATTCCCTTCCAAAATGGAAAATCGATGGGTTTAGCTTGCACCTTCGCTAATGATTTGTCACGTAGGTACTTGTTGTGCCGAAGCTACTACCACACTACTTTCTCGGAGAGAATCTTAAATAGCCATTTACTAACAAAGCATTTATTTTTTATGCCTAGCACCTCGATACCTAGACCCCTTGCTCTCTGAGTCGACAAATGATATTCCATTTTATCAACGATACTTCTCTTTCAGTTGATCACTTTACCTACAAAAACGTGATCGGTAGAAGTCAGAACATAATTAATAAGCACTAGACGATCTTCATGTGAGAGCATATTGCCTAACCAGCACGCAAGTTTTTTTCAAATCTGTCCTCCATCGGTTTCCATTTTTTATTTAGCAATTTACTATAATGAATAGGTATGCCTAAATATTTATAAGGTGGAGCTCCTACTTTGTAGCCAAAAATACTGCGGTACTCCGCCTCAGTCTCTCTAGCATTACCGGATAGTTGCTTCACAAGCATAGTATAAGCTTCATATTTTGCTGCCTTTTGTAAATCATGTCCCATAATCAAATTATATTAATCAGATTTGGGCAACATCGAGTGGCAATCTTCTACTTTCAACCACGGCGTGCAGAATCCTGCTTTCATACCAAGTCATGTGTGCTTCCCACCACGTTCTTGTGGTCGGTTATTGGACGTTTGTGGACATAGACAATGCATTCGGTGTGTTAAGGCATTTCAGCTGGCCGACCCATTCGACCACGGCCCATTCCTATCGGTCTGGTGCGCACGGACAGCCGGATCACGAAAACCCGCTCCCAAACGATCACACGCGTCCGGGCCGACATATTCCTAGCCCAAAACTGCACTTGAAATGCGTCGGCACGGACGCGTAATGGACATCGCGCGTGTTCTTTCTTGTCACCCCTCCCCATATCGGGCCCGCCTGGCAGTGACCCAACGGCCGCTGGCCTTCTACCATCAAAGGTAGTACGTTTACTCGTACTTGTAGATTGGCCATGCTGCCAGACTCATGCATTGACTATGCCGTCCGACGCCTGGGCTAGCCTCTCGGCCTTAATGTCGCCGTTTCAGCCTCCTCGCTGACATCCAATGCTTTGGCTGGTTGGCCTTTCTAAGGAGGCCACCCGCGACCATCTTCTCTCACTGACATCTTCTTCAGATTCCTCGCCTACTTCCCCACACCAGAACATCGACAGCCATGGACGGTGACATATGAGCGCCAGGAGGGCCACTAGGATGGGTACCGGGCCCGGGGCATGGCCGACGACGAGGTCGGCACGTTTCGCCATCACCGTCACTGTCACCACCATCATCGCCCGATGACTTGACGCTCGACCTCTCCGGATTCGAGTTCGGTGACGTCATCCTTGTGGGCGGGACTTAGGAGAGGTTGTGCCTCCCTTCCAAGTTCGCCCCAGTGATCGATGGGAAGATCCCCATGAACTCACACTACGGGAGACCACGAGAACGACAAGCATCTGGTATGTGGAGGTGTTATTTGACCACCCATGTCAGATGTACTTCCACCACGGCTAGGGTACTTTCACTCGTACACAGGCCCTAGATGTTCGCCACTTCCTCGTCTTCAAAATATATGGCCACGTCATGCTCATCATCAAGATCTTCGATGAGACCATGTGCTGCAGCAACTACCACTCTGACTCTGACGACGAGAACGATGACTAGGTGCCGGCGAGACGAAGACGCCTAGGGTAGCCTAGTTTATCTACTATGTATTTCATTTTCTAGATCATCTAAGTATATTATCTTCAAGCAATTTCCCTTTAAACTATGTATGCAAGGCTTGAATATAAATAAAAAATTTGGTCCATGCCGCTAGGGCACCGTCCTACCCAAAAAGACCAGGGCCAAAATAACCTCATTTTCTGTCCGAGGTCCGATCCAAACGGATCCATTTGGACACATGCTCGGTCTAAAATGGGTTGACCTGGAGAGTAGTACAGTACTCCTACGATAGATACGTGACTAGGGAGCTGCCTACAATAATGCACTAGTGAACACGACAACACGCCCGTATGTACGTTCTGATCGCATCGTTTTTTGTACCCCACTAAAAAAACTTTGCCATTTTACTCCGTTTTTGTGACAATGGTTTCCAAATTATTTGGGTGATCCGGATGCTCGTGTCATATTCCAAATGGCCGTGTGAGCGTGACGTGCATTTCCCAATTCCATTCTCCTACCGTGTCCTTGATCCCCTCCTATGGCCTACATGGTTGTCGGTGGAAAGAAAATAACAAAAGATGCTCAATGACTGTACCCCACTGCAAAAGCAAAAGCAAAAGAATACGAAAAAGTCAAGAGGAAAATGCTCTCCACTGTTCCTCCCACTTGAGGTCTTTTTCACGGCGGGGCATTGGAGGTCCTGTTCATGGCCGAAAATGCTATCCACTATTCCTCCCACGATCCCCTCCTTGTAGGCTCAAGAACCCTTCCGCCATAAAACTCCCTACAAGGTTCATGTACAAACCCTACTTACTTTCTTGAACAAATTTCAATCCAGTGAAGTTTTGGTTATCAAAATCTTAGAGGAGGTTTCAATTTTTTTTCTTCAAATTTCTCCTTCCCACCCTCTAATCTAAATGCATTTGAAATCCACGGAAAAGAAAACAAATCTTAATGGGCCTAGGGGAGAGAATTCGGCCTGCTGCTACTGCTTCTGGCCCAACAAGATCACCCGGTGGCCCTATTTCCAAAGTACTGCCCTTCTTCCTCCATGTGAGCACCTCCCCTCCTAAATTGGCAAAACTTCGCCCCGCGCCATATCATGTCCCCGTGTTGTCTGCAGTGGCATCCCAGTGTCATTCTTCATAGCTTCCTCACATCGTTGTCGGCAACATTTTGAATCAGTGCCAACCATAGGAACTCCACAACAACATTGTCACTGCTGGCACCAACAGCGTCAGCCCACGCGAAGCGTGCCTCATGTTGCCAACCTTCCTCCTCTATCCCTGTCACGCGCACATCCACATACTTTGCTTCCTTGTATGCTTGTAGTTTTGTACCCGTAAGAACATATAAATAGATGGGAGTGATGATTCATACACTCTGCTTTCCTGAAAACTGACATTAAGGTATAGTGTGTTCTGTACCCCTCTTTCTCTGTTTATTAGTCTTGCATGTTTATCTAGGTCAGTAATTTAACCTATACAATAAAAATTACATAATACAAAAAATACCATTAGAAAGTATAACATTTAAAATTTCTAATGATATATCTTTTGTAATTTATAACTCGTCTCAAGTTAGTCAAATTGCTAACCTAGATAGACGTGCAAGCCTAACAAACTGAGAGGGAGGGGTACTTTGAGTAACTCTTCTTTTGGGCGCTTTTGTTCAGGAGAGGATTCAGAAATTGATTGTAAGAAGTAATCTAATGTCATAAATATCATGGAAGGTGTCATGAAGAGCATAACCGTAATGACTTGGACTGTAACAAGTCCTCGCATTAAAATATATCTCAACAGTTATTAAGTTGGGCAGTACTATGTGTATGCTTACAAATGGAGGAAAGGCCCACACTTAGTCTAGTAAACAAGGCTTTACTCGCCTCTTGTGTGACTCATATCCTGAAAGTGTGTGATCAACTCCGTAAGGCTGGTCATAGTGGTAGTATTATACTACTAGTATCATGCATATGATAATAGTATATGATACTGTCTTCGTAGTACTATATTTAATGATTTGTAGAATCTCAATACAAGATTATATACAAAATTTATTTGCATGAGAATTTTCTAGTTTTACGTGCTATGATACGGTATCTACCTATGATACTCTAAGCATCTCTTTTTTCATTAATTATTTTGCCACATCAGATTTTTGCCAACATGACATGCATGATATTAGCTATGATACTCCTACTAGGACCAGTCTAAGAGGGCTTGCTAGCTGTATGAGCTGCTCGACAACTCATATTTTTTGTGAGCATGACAAAGTATGATAACCTGCAGGGTCCTCTTTTTTGTGAATATTCCAATTGGACATCTCGGAAGGAACACGATATCAGAATTGAAGTCGGAGTACTTGTCCTGAAAAACTGTCGCATCGCAGTACCTCACAACATACGATTTAGTTAAGAAAGGGTCCTCCGGAGGATGGCAGCTCCCAGCCTCAGGCTTGCACGTGTCCAATTCATTCCAAAAGTCCATTTTTTGCTTCTACTTAGAAAAAAATCACGCTTTCGTTGTATGTAGCAAATAAAACGATTCGTCTAAAAACATAAGAATAAGACCGACTTCGCCAGAGATCTCGCCAGTATTCTCGTAGCAAAAATTATATGCTAATGTGGCAAGAATCACTAGATGGTTGTAACCAAAAAAAAGGTAGCCAGGGATCACGTAGTAAAATCATCCTTCTAATGATGCAAATTCATAGAACGTATAGAGCAAACACATTGTACTATTGTAGCGAATCTGACTTTGCCGGAGACTCGCCGGAGATTTCATAGCATAAAATTTACATTATACTAGCAAAAAAACATAGAGACTGTAGCAAAACATTTGTGTCATTCTAGCATAGTAGCAAACAAATTCCGGCTATTGAGAGATGTATATATATATAATAAGAATAAACAGGGCTTTAGGTTTTAGGGTTTTGTTTATTATTTAGAAAAATCATCCAACTTATGATTTTCATATCTATTTGAATTAATAGAATTTTTGAGTGTTAAAATGATTGATGAAGGCAGCACTGGTCGAAACCAACACCATCCGGTGAAGGGCACGTCCTGAGTTGTTACATTTATTTCATTCATTGTTTGTATATGATGAAATAAACATAAATCTAGATTGACATTCCCTCGACCATGTGGTTGATCAAATAAGTTGGAATTTGTGTCCAATATATAGCTTAACAATTGACTAAACATAAAGAAAGCTTGACAATAAAAGCAAGCAAGCAGCAGGATGCCAGATGCAAATATACTCCTCCTCGAAATATGCTTTCGCCCTGTTTTATAAATAAGGTCGCACACGACCGAAATGATAAAGTGATGAGAAGAACCTCTTACACAGCAGATCAAGGATAAACAAAAGAGGAAATAAAAGCAAGCAAGCAGCAGCATGCCAGATGCAAATATACAGAAGGGGATGTCCATCCATACATGTAAATCATCGATTCATCATACAGCTACCTACCTTTGGCCAGAGGGCGCATGGAGCAGCCGAATCTCCATAGATGATGAGCTGATATCAACCTATCGTTTCATTGTGTAGATCGAAATTCCACTTGGAAGAGCTGACCCCTGCAGACACACGCTCGGATCTGTGACCTGAACGGAGGATGCAGGGAGCAGCCGAACTTCCATAGGTGATGAGCGGCGTTCACGTGGAAGATGAGGACCGACCGACCAGCCCGCGCTGAACAGGCACGCGTGCGCCATGTCGGGGTTCTTTTCGGCAGAGGTGGTGCGCGGCAAGGTTTTGGTTACCGACCCCTCCCAATAAATGGGCCTCTCGGGCAAATAATTTTGGCCCGTTTTGAACTAGAACTGATTACATGGCCCAGCCAAAACCCTATCTTGGCGTGTCCCGTCCCTATTTCCCGCGCTTGCTCCCGACCCCGTGCCCCTCCCATCCCGTCGTGTGCTCTCCTCTGTAGGGGGCAGCGGCGGCGGCGGCTATTGGGCCACGCAGAGAAAAACAAAACTTTTCCTACGAGGTGATCCCAAGATCTAGCTGAGGTAGTAGGCCACGAGAATTACCACTAGACGCGCGGTTGCGAAATCGATGAAGCACATCGCTTGATGCAGTGCAGTACTCACGATCCGTTCCGATCCACGTTTGTCGAAGTGTTGAACGTACAACACCTCCGCCAGTATCCACACGTACGAGGAGAAGCGCCAGCGATGGACTGCTAGGTCCGGTACGGCGGCGACAGGACTGGACTGGACTGGAGCTAGGGTTTCCAACACATGGAGTGACCTAACCGTGTGCTCTAAGCACCTGCGCCCCAGCTTATATAGGGAGTGAAAGTGGGCTCCACTCACTTGTGGCCCATTCACTAAAAGGCCTATATTAGTCATCATGAGTCCAACTCACCGACTGCTCTGCTTCTTTTGGGTCCAACCCAAATATGCTCCTGCTCTTAAGTGTGTGACCCGACATGCTCATGGTGACCTGGACACGATCCGAGTCTCACTCGTGACCGATCAGTTGGTAGCGGCTCCTAGCAGAACGTGTCAACTCCCAAGTACCAAAGAATCATGACGACATACCTTCCAATATGACTTTCGTCTGAGTCCCTTTTGCCTCACGATATACCTTGTCGAACTATAGGCGAATAATCATCATCTCTTAAATAGTTCGACTCTCTTTCTCGATCCGAGATAAGTGATTCATCCGACTAACTCTTAGTCGGTCGCCTCGGTTAACACTTAACCGAGTCACGCATGGCCATGCTTTCCGAATCATATCTTCCGAGAGGGCCCAGAGAATATCTCTCCAGACGAAGCGGCAAAATCCCATCTCGGTTATTCACATCACGCAGCTTGATTCTCCGTCGACCCGAACTCCGCCTTTATAACTGCCTAGTGCCGGAACAACGTTTGACAGAACCTAAGCCGGTGATCCTCAACTCAGTCTGTGCAATAACCTCGGGTCTAAGGATTACATTGATTGCGACATGCAAATGACGACTTGATCGTTGCATCTCAATATGGGTTAGTCCGACTCGCTAAACTCTTTAGCCGAATCTGTGTAAGTCAGAATAGCATCTCTATGGCCATGACAAGTGGAACCGAGTCATCAGCCGACTTTCACATTAGTCTAAGTTGTGTGTCCAGCACAACCTCAACGACCAAGGACAATCAGTATAAACAATATGAATATATAGTTTCACAATCGAATCACATATTCAATGATATATATCAGTAGTTCATACATGGACAATAACTTTATGAATACATTTGAAATAATATCATACATGATTGCCTCTAGGGCATATTCCCAACAGTCTCCCACTTGCACTAGAGTCAATCATCCGACATCACATGTCTAGGCATCTAATGCCCATAGCTCTCAGGTGCGCCTCATGCTTTGGCTGTGGAAGTGGCTTTCTCAATGGATCCGCAATGTTTGCATCCGTGTGTATCTTGCATAACTTGATATCACCTTGATCCACGAACTGGCGAATAAGGTGGTATCGCATGAATATATGTTTGTTCTTCTGGTGTTGTCTAGGTTCCTTGGCTTGTGCAATAGCACCATTGTTGTCACAATACACGTCTAACGGATTGGACGAGCCCTGATCTACACCAAGATCCATGAGGAAATTCCTCATCCAAACGGCTTCCTTTGCCGCCTCTGAGGCAGCAATATACTCAGCCTCTGTCGTAAACGCAAACACCGTCTCTTGCTTGGAACTCTTCCAGCTCACAGCCCCTCTGTTTATCACAAACACATATCCGGATTGCGAACGAGAATCATCCAAGTCGGTGAGATAACTCGCATCCGTGTAACCCCTTACACTGAGTTCATCCTCACCTCTATAAACCAGGAACATATCCTTAGTCCTTCTCAAGTACTTGAGGATATTTTTAGCTGCTACCCAGTGGATCTCTCCAGGGTCAGCCTGGTATCTGCTCACAACACTAAGAGCATAGGAAACATCCGACCTAGTACAAATCATAGCATACATGATGGATCCGACTGCAGAAGCATACGGAATCGCACTCATCCGACTTCACTCATCAGTTGTCGAAGGACACTGAGTCTTGCTAAGTTTTACGCCATGGGACATCGGTAACAACGCCTTCTTAGACGATTCCATGTTGAACTTCTTCAACATTTTGTCCAAGTATGTACCCTGACTCAATCCAATGAGCCGTCTTGATCTATCTCTATAGATCCGGATTCCTAGTATGTAAGTCGCCTCACCCAAGTCTTTCATCAAAAAACTCCTTTCCAATGATTCCTTGGTCTCTTGCAACATCTGAACATCATTTCCAATCAGTAATATGTCATCCACATATAAGATCAGAAAGTTTAATTTGCTCCCACTAAACTTCTTGTATAAACAAGAATCATGATCACTCTTGATGAAGCCAAACGATTTGACTACCTCATCAAAGCGAATGTTCCAACTCCGAGATGCTTGCTTCAACCCATAAATGGATTTCTGAAGTTTGCATACCTTGTCAGCATTAGCCGGATCGAAAAACCCTTGAGCTGTATCATATACACGTCCTCGGTTAAATTTCCATTAAGGAAAGCCGTCTTGACATCCATCTGCCATATCTCATAGTCGAAATAGGTTGCTATAGCTAACATGGTCCGAACTGATTTAAGCATCGCCACGGGAGAGAAAGTCTCATCGTAGTCAACTCCTTGAGCTTGTCGGAACCCCTTCGCGACAAGCCGTTCCTTATAGATAGAAACATTTCCATCCATATCAGTTTTCTTCTTAAAGACCCATTTGCACTCGACGGGTCTTGCACCATCTGGCAGATCAACCAAGTTCCAAACTTGATTTTCATCCATGGATTTTAACTTGGATCTCATGGATCCAAGCCATGAATCAGAATCAGAACCCACCATCGCTTCTGAATAAGTTACCGGCTCATCACTGTCTAACAGTAACACATCACGAACACTTCACAATCTGGCCGATCTTCGCAGTGTCGGTGCTATTTCCGGCTCAGGTACCACGACCGGCTCAACCTCCAAGGCTTTTGCCGACTCGCTACTGGCCGGTATCTCTCGAATTTCTTCGAGTAACCGCGTTCCCATCGACTTCGACTGAGAAACTCTTTCTCAAGGAAGACATCGTTCCGAGCGACAAACACTTTGCCCTCTTCTCGGTTGTAGAAGTAGTAACCCAAGGTTTCCCTCGGATATCCTACGAAAATACACTTATCCAACTTAGCTGTAAGCTTGTCCGACTGAAGTCGCTTGACAGAAGCTTCACAACCCCAAATCTGAAGAAAAGATAAACTCGGCTTCTTGCCAGTCCACATCTCATGCAGTGTCTTCTCTACCGACTTTGATGGTACTCTGTTTAGTGTGAACGCTGCAGTTTCTAGACAATAACCCCAAAATGATAAAGGAAGATATGTCTGACTCATCATTGATCGTACCATGTCCAACAAGGTCCGATTTCTCCTTTCCGACACACCATTTCTCTGCGGTGTTCCTGGAGGAGTGAGTTGGGGAACTATTCCACAACTCTTCAGATGGTCATCAAACTCATGGCTCATGTACTCGCCTCCTCGGTCTGACCGAAGAAACTTTATTTTCTTGCCGAGTTGATTCTGTACTTCATTCTGGAATTCCTTGAACTTTTCAAAGGCATCCGATTTATGTTTCATCAAGTAGATATATCCATACCTACTCAAATCATCAGTGAAGGTAATGAAGTACTCATAACCACCTCTAGCTGTCGTGCTCATTGGGACACATACATCACTATGTACTAGTCCCAATAAGTCGGACGCCCTTTCACAACTCTTTGCAAAAGGTGTCTTGGTCATCTTGCTGAGTAGGCAGGATTCACGTGTCTCGAATGACTCCAACTCGAATGAAGTTAGGAGTCCATCATCATGGAGCTTCTTCATGCGTTTCCAACTTATATGACCAAGCCGACAATGCCAAAAGTAAGTCATATTCAGATCATTTGGTTTCAACCTTTTCACATTTATATTATAGACAGATTCACTATCAAGATTCAAAATAAATAACCCGTCCTGGATGGGTGCAAAGCCGTGAAACATATCAATTCAAATATAAAGAACAACCATTATTATTAATATTCGACTCATAGCCTTGTCTCATCAAACATGAGGCAGAAATAATGTTTCGACTAAGCACTGGAACATAATAACAATTATTCAGCTCCATTAAGAATCCGGAAGGTAAATGAAGTTGCATCGTGCTGACTTCCAACACAGCGACTCTCGCTTTGTTGCCGACTCAAATGTCAACCTCGCCTCTCGCCACGCTCCTAGTTCTTACCAGTCCCTGCAACGAGTTGCAGATGTGAATAACTGACCCGGTATCA
The DNA here is from genome assembly GCA_023614405.1 of Avena insularis. Classification (NCBI taxonomy): domain Eukaryota; kingdom Viridiplantae; phylum Streptophyta; class Magnoliopsida; order Poales; family Poaceae; genus Avena; species Avena insularis. The sequence goes on from CM042694.1 coordinate 106,242,956, forward strand.
TATACCCAAGAACTACCAGGTGCATCAGCAAGATAAATGTCTATAACATTGCAGACAAGCGTACCTGAGCCGGAAGTCACACCTCCACTTTTGGCTTTATCAGCCAGATACTTGCTGCAATTCCTCTTCCAGTGGCCATCCGCCTTGCAGTAGAAGCAAGTGGATCCGGCTGCAGGAGATGGCTTGGTCCCTGAGGAAGCGCTTTGGACCGGGTCCTCGGCCTTACCTTCCGACTTAGCCTTCTTCTTCTTAGTCCAAGAACTCTTCTTGAACTTAGCCTTATTCTGTACAATCAACACTTGGCTGGCACCTTTCTTGAGATCCGCCTCAGCCTGCTTGAGCATCCCATGTAATTCAGTGAGCTTCTTATCCATACCATGCATGTGGTAATTCGATATGAACTGACCATACGCACTAGGAAGAGAGTTCAGAATTATGTCCGTAGCGAACTCTTCGCTAATGGGGTAGCCCAGCCTTTCCAGAGACTGCACGTAACCAACCATCTTGATCACATGCGGACTCAGTGGATCACCATCCTTAAGCTTGCAGCTCAACAAGGCCTGAGAGACTTGATACCTCTCGCCTTTGCTCGAGCTCGAACATACTTTTGAGGCTTTCGATCATATCGTAGGCCTCAACATTCTCGAACTGCTGCTGCAAGTCCGGTTCCATGTGAGCAAGCATAAGGCAGCTAATTTCCGTGGATTCATCACAAATCCGACGGTAGGCATTGGTGGCTGCGACAGTCGCATTCTCATTTGGCTCATCTAGAAGTGGGTTGTCTAGGATATGGCCCCTCTTTTCTTGCTTGAGAACAATTCTCAGATTATGATACCATTTAGTAAAGTTAGTTCCATTTAGCTTATCTTTCTCTAAGATGGTTCTCAAAGCAAAACTGGAAATCTGAGGAAGACTGCTAGGTGCCATTGATCTACAACAGAAAATATGCAAAACACTTAAGACATGTATCCATAAAAGAGCAAGCATATTAAACACTTTAATACTTATGCTCCCACTAGAACCAACACCCCTCTGATGGTTGCTTAGTGATTCAGGACCCTAAATAAGCAAGTCGACTAGTGAGCTTTAACATCACCGCTAGCCGTCAAGTGATCTAGGTAGACAACTCCTTGTCAATCGTATCTCATACGACTCCTGTTGGATGGGTGGCATCACATGCCCCGGCTCCCATCCGACTTTTCCCCGAGTCCCACAACCGTTGTGATAGACTCGTCTAGATTACCAAGTGCTTCCGCTGTAAGAATCCGACTCGAACCCACCTAGTTGGAAAGAATTGATAGCACCTTAATTTTATGAGCCCACTACCAAAAATGTCCGACTTATGATGGTGCAGCACTGGCGGGGAAACCGACTAGACCTTCTTTGAGGGATTACTTTCTACCAACTATCTAATAGAGGTAAAACAGAGACATAACAATAACCCAAAATAAAGCAATTATAATGTGAAATGGTATGGCTCTCTTCATGGCGATCTCCATCTCCACGAAGCTTGTAATTCGACTCGTATCAACTCTTGTCACGTGCCGCCTTACACCATGTAGCCGGCTTGTACATCGACTTGCATGCCATCCGGGTTCTCCAAACAGCTACACTAGCTAGTAATGTAAATTACATAGAGAATCCGATACACATGTCGTAATACAATAAAATGACAACACCTAGGCTCCAGCCGGCTAACAAAAACCGTGATACGCAGATCATGTATGGATTACACACATCACATGCACATAAGCCATACCATTCACAACATCATCCTGCAAAAACAAGTTATGCATAGATACGATATCTACCGATGTTGAGAAACTCGCAACGACATCTAAGGCGCTACGACAGGGCAAAGTCGGCGTTCCCGAAAAACGCAGATCTCATCTGCATTCTGGACATGGATTTCGTCATCGGATAAACCAATTTTACCCAAATCCGATCCGGACTTCGATTCGACCAAAATCTTTGATCTTCGATCACCACATCCGGGTTTACGTGTCACAGTCTACCCCGATGGCGGACGCCGACCGGTAGGGGTATGTCGTTCCACGACCTTAGCAGTTAGATCACGGAAACCAGATCATCCATTCCCCGAGTACAGTTGATCCAATCAACTTTGTACAAAACCGATCTATCTCATAGATCGACCACCAAAACTGCAATTAGATCCAATCTAACGCCAACCGCATATCACATATGCACGATCTCGAGCCTAAAACAAGAAGCTAATGCTCTGATACCACTATTGGGCCACACACAGAAAAACAAAACTTTTCCTACGCGGTGATCCCAAGATCTAGTTGAGGTAGTAGGCCACGAGAATTACCACTAGACGCGCGGTTGCGGAATCGATGAAGCACATCGCTTGATGCAGTGCAGTCCTCACGATCCGTTCCGATCCATATTTGTCGAAGTGCTGAACATACAGCACCTCCGCCAGTATCCACGCGTACGAGGAGGAGCGCCAGCGATGGACTGCTAGGTCTGGTACGGCGGCGACAGGACTGGACTAGACTGGAGCTAGGGTTTCCAACACATGGAGTGACCTAACCGTGTGCTCTAAGCACCTGCGTCCCAGCTTATATAGGGAGTGAAAGTGGGCTCCACTCACTTGTGGCCCATTCACTAAAAGGCCTATATTAGTCACTACGAGTCCAACTCACTGACTCTGTCCGTTTACTTTTTGGGTCCAACCCAAATATGCTCCTGCTCTTAAGTGTGTGACCCGACAAGCTCATGGTGACCCGGACACGATCCGAGTCTCACTCGTGACCGATCAGTTGGTAGCGGCTCCTAGCAGAACGTGCAAACTCCCAAGTACCAAAGAGTCATGACGACATACCTTCCAATGTGACTTTCGTCTGAGTCCCTTTTGCCTCACGGTATACCTTGTCGAACTATAGGCGAATAATCATCATCCCTTAAATAGTTTGACTCTCTTTCTCGATCCGAGATAAGTGATTCATCCAACTAACTCTTAGTCGGTCGCCTCGGTTAACACTTAACCGAGTCACGCATGGCCATGCTTTCCGAATCATATCTTCCGAGAGGGCCCAGAGAATATCTCTCCAGACGAAGGGGCAAAATCCCATCTCGGTTATTCACATCACGCAACTTGATTCTCAGTCGACCCAAACTCCGCCTTTATAACTGCCCAGTGACGGAACATCGTTTGACAGAACCTAAGCCGGTGATCCTCAACTCGGACTATGCAATAACCTCGGGTCTAAGGATTACATTGATTGAGACATGCAAATGACGACTTGATCGTTGCATCTCAATATGGGTCAGTCCGACTCGCTAAACTCTTTAGCCGAATCTGTGTAAGTCAGAATAGCATCTCTATGCCCATGACAAGTGGAACCGAGGTATCAGCCGACTTTCACATTAGTCTAAGTTGTGTGTCCAGCACAACCTCAACGACCAAGGACAATCAGTATAAACAACATGAATATATAGTTCCACAATCGAATCACATATTCAATGATATATATCAGTAGTTCGTACATGGACAACAACTTTATGAATACATTGGAAATAATATCATACATGATTGCCTCTAGGGCATATTCCCAACAGGTTTCACCTCCCTGGTCCTAGTCGCTGGTCTCACCACTCAGGCTCCTACGCAGCCGGTGATTTCGTCTACAACAAGCCTGCAGGGGTGGTGGTCTCGTCCACAACAAGCCGGCGACGGTGGTGGTTTTTCCCAGAGCCCCGGTGGCCGCGGTGTTTTCTTCTCCCACCACAACACGCTGGCGGCGGTTCAGGGTGATGTGGAACCCTCGCCTGCGCCTCGGTAAGCTGGAGCGGTGGTCTCGCTAACCACACGCACGACCGACCTTGCCAGTGCCATGGCCATCGACGATAGCGACGCAAATCCGCCGGTGGAGGTACCTTTTCCCAATCCTTGCCTCAACCTCGTCGTGAGCTACACTGGAGCAGACAAGATCAGAAGCAAGGCACACAAATCGAAGGTTGTTGCTGTCGTCACCGCCATGGAGGGGATAGGGAGCATGCTCGTCTCCCTTTGCCGGGGCAAAGCTGATGTTGTAGGTGATGTTGGTCCGGGCAGGGGCAACACGGCTCCTTTTACCGGCAGGGGAAACACGGTGGCCTGCATCGACCGGGGCAACACCGTCTGTTGGAGATATGCCCAAGAGGCAATAATAAAGTAGATTATTATCATATCTTCATACTTATGATAAATGTTTACATTCATGCTATAATAGTATTAACAAGGAAACCATTAATACTTGTGTGATTTGTAAACTTAATTTGAAGTCCCTAGTATAGCCTCTATACTTCACTAGCTTGTTGGTTGATTGATGATTGTGGTTTCCATATCATGAACATTGAGATGTTATCAACAACAAGATCATATCGTTAGGAGAATGATATGGTGGACATACTCCTATAGATAAGCGTAGCATAAAGATCAAGTCATTTCAATAGTTCAATTGCTATATGCTTTCTGATACATAGTAACCTAATTCCTTCGACCATGAGATCATGCATATCACCTTTACCGGATGGATGCTTTGATGTCATCAAACACCACACCGTAACAGGGTGGCTATAAAGGTGGCATTGAGTGTTCGGAAAGTATTGGTTGAAACACATGGATCAAGAGTGGGATTTGTCCATCCACATGACGGATAGATATACTCTGGGCCCTCTCGGTGAAATGTCATCCAATTAGCTTGCAAGCATGTGACTGGCTCACAAGGGATCACATATCACGGGAACGAGAAAAGAGTACTTATCAGTAACGAGGTTGAACTAGGTATGCAGAGATACCGACGATCATAACCTCGGATAAGTAAACTATCGTGAGACAAAGGGAAATTGGTATCGTATGTAAGTGGTTCATTCGATCGCAAAGTAATCGTAGAAATATGTGGGAGCCATATGAATTTCCAGATTCCTCTATTGGTTATTGATCGGAGAAGTGTCTCGATCATGTCCGCATAATTCACGAACCGTAGGGAGACACACTTAAGGATTCGACGTTGTTTGAGTAGTTATGGTATTATGAGAAAGAGACCGAATGTTGTTCGGAGTCTCGGATGGGATCCGGGATATCACGAGGAGATCCGGAATGGTCCGGAGAATAAGATTCATATAAGGAAAGTTCCGTTTCGGAGTTGGGGAATGGTTCCGGTGTTTTCATCGGGAACATTCTAGAAGGTCCCGGAATGTCCGGCACTCCGGAGGGGGAAGGGTACATGAATGTGTCATTGTAAGTTGGAATGATTGCATCATGTACTAAGTGTTCTCGCTGTCCAAAATAAAGGGTTTATTTAAATCCTAAATTGAAAAGTCAAACGGCTAGTTTGAAAGTCAAACGGCAAGTTTTGGAAAGTGGAAAGAGGAGGAGAAGTGGAAACCGAGTTGGGGAGGGATTCCTCCTCCCCAAGCCGGCGCCCCACCTCAAGGCCGAGTTGGGGAGGGACTCCACTCCCTCCCCTTGGCCGGCCAGCCCCTCCCACCTATATAAGGAGGGGCAGGGCTCCCTCCTAGCACACACAAGTTCCTATCCTCTAAACTAAACCCTAGACCTAAACCCCGGTTTAGAGCTATTTCGGTTTAGAGCCTTCTAATTGGTTTAGAGCCTTCTAATTGGTGTGTCTAATTACTAGACCACTAATAGCCTCTCTCATAAGCTCCACCATACTCGCACCGGCTTAAGGCGAAGCCCTGCGGGATTTCCCCTCTACTTCCGGTACCACGCCGTTGTGCTGCCGGAATCGCGAGGAGAGTGCTACAACCTCCGCTGCTGGAACAAGGTAGAGGAAGGTCTTCGAAAATCCGAACGTGTGACCGATCAAGGAGCGCTGCCGAACGTATACCTGGAAGGATCGCTCACGCGATCTTGAGATCGAAAGAGTACGACTACATCACCCACGAGAATCGCTCGTTAACCGCTTTGGAATCTTCGAGGGTGAGTTCTCTATCGACTCGCTACAATCTAGTAGATAGATCTTGGCTTGTTTGTTTGTATGCGATAGAAAATTTTTGTTTTCCATGCTACGAACCCCTACAAAGGGTAGCCGTGTCTATATGTAGATCTCAGACGAGTAGAACACAATGGTCATTGTGGGCGTTGATGCTTTTATTGTAGATTGCTTTTTGTGTACTTTGCATCTTGCGGTATGTTGGGATGAAGCGGCCCGGGCTAACCTTACATGACATCGTTCATGAGACTTGCTCCACGCTTGACATGCAACTTGTATTGCATAAGTGGCTTTATGGTGCCTGTTTCTCCTAGCATAGTAAAGATCCAATTTACAACGGGTAATCAACAATGCTAGTATCAATGTTGTGGTTCTTGTTCGTAAGTTAGAACGACTCTTATTGAAAGCCCCAAACCACGTAAAATCTGCAAAGAAAGTAGAAGCGTCTAACTTTGTTTTGGTGGTGTGCAATGATGTGATATGGCCATGATTGTGATTATATTTGATGTATGCAATGTTCCTTATTGTAAGTTGGCAACCGCGTGAGCCATATGGTTGTCTTTAATTTCTGTTAAGACCGCGTGTGTCTATTCAAAATAGTTGTAATAGTTGAAGGTGGACGACGACCATGAAGAAGCGTCATTGACCTTGATGCTATGCCGTGATGATGGAGATCATGTTCGTGCTTTAAGATGGAGATCGAAGCACAAAGAAGAAAGGCCATATCATATCACATATTATGAATTGCATGTGATGTTAATCCTTTATGCATCTTGTATTGCTTAGTAGACGGTAGCATTATAAGATGATCCCTCATGCACATAAATTTCAAGTTCTAAAGTGTTCACCCTTAGTATGCACCGCTACAAAGCTTGCTGCTTCAAGCACCACGTGATGATCGGGTGTCTTTGATTCCGCTGGTGAATACAACGTAAGCAAGCCAGATTTGCTTATGCGGTAGCTAAGGTTTGATCTTGACGAGCCTAGCATGTACGGACATGGCCTCGTGGAACACGGATTGCCGAAAGGTAGAGCATGAGTCATATAGTAGATATGATGAACATGTTGATTGTTCGCCATTAAAGCTATATCAACTCTCGTGATGATCGGTTTTGATGTGGTGGATTTGGTTCGTGTGATCACTAAAACAATGTGAGGGATATTGTTTTGAGTGGGAGTTCACCTAGATTAATTTAATTAGAACTCAATTTATCATAAACTAAATCAAAGTGAATTTGCATAGTTGTTGTAGTCATTGGCATCCGTTTACCACCTTGCGCTTAGTTATAATTGAGATGATAGAACTATAGAATTCTGGTTAGTTACTTTTTAACCGGTATCGTATTGTTTTGAAGTGTTAATCTAAAGTTTAAAAGTCCTATTGCAAACTTTCAAGAAGTTCCGTCACTCCATGAAGTTTAATAATTAGTATTAAATCAAGAGTAACAATTCCAAATGTTAGTATATAAGTATCATGTTTATCTCCATGATTCTTGATATTCAAAGGATTGTCTTAATATCAAGGTAATCTAGGATCTGAAAGAGTTGTTTCAGAAACCATGATGTGTGGAAGATATTGTGATATCTAAAACGAAGTTTTGGTTACAACATGATAGAGTATAATATGGCAAAGTTCATGTTCTCATATTTTGATGAGAATTTGCAAAAGGTTGGAGACACTTGTTGTCCTAATCCTCCAAAAGGTTTTGGAAAGCAACATTATACTCATAATTCACCGTTACAAGCTAAAAGTAGCTAGATCATGGATAAAGTCCATGATGAGGGTGAATATTTGATGTAGGTAAAATGTTTACTACACCAAGAGATTACTAAAGAAAGGAATTTGAAAGAACACCAAATATTTGATAATGGTGATCTACTTCAAAGTGCAAGTTCAAAGACATTGGTATTTAACTATACACGCTTTGGACTATGTGTCATAAGTATGACTCCACTATTGATGTTGATAGATTCTTTCAAATGTAAAAGGAAATAAAAGAGAATCTCATAAGTATATGGCAGAAAAGAAAAGACTAGAATTGTTCAGTTTAAGTATATAGATGATATATGTGTTATGGCTATATTCTTTGCTTATTAAACAAATGTGGTTCTTAAGTATTTGATACTGAATTTGTTGGTGTGAATCGTCATACGAAACAACACAATTCATGAACTACAATGGCCTAAGTAACTAGCAAAAGAATAGGTGATGATGTTCATCGAGAACAAATAAAGGGTTATTTTGTTGCTCGTTAAACATCAATGCTTGCCTTCAAGATTTGTTTTATCAGGTATTATGAGAACAAAAAGGTTGTTCAAATAATTGCCGTAATCCATAAAAGATGGATGATTCACAAATCTCGTTGGAGAAATCACATCCATAAAACTAGTGCTAAAATTGTCGAAAGACAAATTGATTGAAAGATCACTTAGGAAGTGACATCGCCGTTTAAATTATATTGGAAAGAAAACATGAAGAAACTCCATGTGGATGGAATTTTGGAGTCTTTTGATTTTTGATCAAATGACGTTTGTGAAACTTTTCGAGAGATAATTAAAACTTCGTTCATAGGCCAAAAGGGAACGAAAGACTAGCTTATTGGAACTTGTGCATATTGTTGTACGAACTCCATTATGTGTAGTCAAGAGCGATGAATTTCAACTTCATATGCTTTCTCCGAAAATTTGAGTGAATATATGAATATTCACTTAATAAGGATAAAGTATGAAACACTTGAAAAGTTCAAAGACTTTCAAGATGAAGTGCAAAATCATTGTAACAAGAATATGAATAGTTTACAATAAGATCATAAAGGAAGATATTTAAGTTACAAGTTTAGCATAATACCTAAGATTTATGGAATAGTTCCATGGATTTGCATTTCCCGAAACACCATAAGAGTATGGAGCATTCGAGATATGTAATTAAAACCTTGTTTGACATGGTAAGATCAAAGGTGTAATTCATAAAACTGCTATTATATTTTAAAGATTAAAAGCTTTAGAGACTACCGTTTTCCACTAAAAGAGCTCCATCATAATCCGCTGAAATGACACCATATAAGGTTATGGTTTGGGATAAAACCCAAGTAGTCCTTTCTTAAAACATTGGTATGCTATGCATAAGAAAGATGTGTGCAACCAAAGTCGGATAAACCTGTCTTTGTATAAATGTTAAGTATTTCTCCATAAACACCGGAGACAAAAGTGTTTGTCGCTTAGAACGTCAAGTTTCTTTGAGAAGGAATTTTTCGTGAAAAGTTAAGTGGGAGGACGATAGAACTTTGATAAGGTTAAAGGAACCTTAGATATATATGCAAAGTTGCTCAGCACCGAAAAGTGTTCCGGAGGCAGCAACAATGCTCATGGCTCACGTGCCTCAAAGGTTGTGGTCACGGAGGTCTAAGTTTCTATTGAAACAAGTAGGTCGGATGAACAATCAAATACCAAGATTTGAGGGTTGAATCATTATTTGAGAATAATGAACCTACTACATGCAAAGAAGCGATGATGGGCCCTGACTCCGTCAAATGGCTTGAAGCCATATAATCCGTGGTAGTTCCATACACGAGAAATCAAGTTTTGAACTTGAAGGACCCTCGAAAAAGGTGTAAGACCTTGCAGTTGTGTTTGGATCTATAAAGAAGTAGACATGGATGTTTCACATCTATGAAATAGTCGACATGTTGGGAAAGAGTTCACAACAATGTTCAAAGGTTGTATATGACAAGATTTGATCTTTCATAGCGATTTTTAGTCTAGACGGATTAATGTAGCAACCACTACATATAATTTGTTATGTGGTAGTAGAATAAACAAAACAAGTTCTTCTAATAGAATGGTTACCTAGAACGTGTGCATGACACGGTCCAAAGGGTTTTGTTAATTCAAAGGATGCTAAAAGCATATGCAAACTTCAATGGTTGAAGTAAGCGTAGCGGAGTTGGAATCTTCACTATGATGAAACTGTTAAAAGAGTTTAATTTCATCGGAGACAATGAAGATGCTTGCATTTGCAAGAAATTAAGTGGGAGCGCTAAGAGATGTTTCTAATACATTATGTGGAAGACATATTGTTGATTAGAAATAATGTATCTTTTATTAACACATATTAAGAATTTCATCCCGATGAAAGACTTAGGCAAAACCCAAATATTTGGCATCAATAGACGCTAATATAGGTTGTGCCGTATATATAGACGAGATATTGAATGAATTCAATATAGAAACTACAAGAAAGGTTCTTGTTGCACGTAAAGGATTGAAAGAGTTCAATGTTGATGATATATTCAAGTGTATTGACATTTGGTAAGTGAAACAAAGATTCAAGTATAGATTGATACTTGATGTATGAAATCACAAAGAGTATTTATATCAATCATTCTGTGATATGTACAAATCCAGATATGTCCTATGCTCTAAAATGTTGTGAGCATATACCAGAATGATTTGTAAGATGATCATTGGACAATAGTAAGGATATTCTTATGATCTTTTGGAAGAACTAAGAGTATATTATTTGTAGAAGTGACAAATAGATGGTTAGTTCATTGTAAAAGTACTACATTGATACTAGCATTGTCACAAAGTACAAATTTAGTTTATCTCAATCTAAACTAAGGGTGGCACAATATAATGGAAAGTGAGTTCCATAATGGATTTGGATGAGTTCCAAAGTTAAGACATTGTGACAGATACTACAACAAAAGGCTAAGTATATGACTGCTATTATAGCAGCAAAAGAGGGCATTTGTGTCAAGTAGTTTGTTATCAAACTAGGTGTAGTTCACAGCTGGATAATATCATGAAGATATATTGTGCGACAATATTATCAACATGTTTTAACCCCAAAGAACTAAAGGTCACACCGAAAGACCAAATTATACAAAGCCATCTCATTAGAGAATGAGTGATGCGAGACGCAAAGACATGCAATTACACACGGACTGGAAGTGTCGATCCGAGATCATTGACCACTAGCAATCGTGTACATACAACACCGGAAAGCCATAGGTGTTGAATACACAAAGGTTTGAAACTAGATTATTGACTCTAGTGCAAGTGGGAGACTGTTGGAGATATGCCCAAGAGGCAATAATAAAGTAGATTATTATCATATCTTCATACTTATGATAAATGTTTACATTCATGCTATAATAGTATTAACAAGGAAACCATTAATACTTGTGTGATTTGTAAACTTAATTTGAAGTCCCTAGTATAGCCTCTATACTTCACTAGCTTGTTGGTTGATTGATGATTGTGGTTTCCATATCATGAACATTGAGATGTTATCAACAACAAGATCATATCGTTAGGAGAATGATATGGTGGACATACTCCTATAGATAAGCGTAGCATAAAGATCAAGTCATTTCAATAGTTCAATTGCTATATGCTTTCTGATACATAGTAACCTAATTCCTTCGACCATGAGATCATGCATATCACCTTTACCGGATGGATGCTTTGATGTCATCAAACACCACACCGTAACAGGGTGGCTATAAAGGTGGCATTGAGTGTTCGGAAAGTATTGGTTGAAACACATGGATCAAGAGTGGGATTTGTCCATCCACATGACGGATAGATATACTCGGCCCTCTCGGTGAAATGTCATCCAATTAGCTTGCAAGCATGTGACTGGCTCACAAGGGATCACATATCACGGAACGAGAAAAGAGTACTTATCAAGAACGAGGTTGAACTAGGTATGCAGAGATACCGATCATAACCTCGGATAAGTAAACTATCGTGAGACAAAGGGAAATTGGTATCGTATGTAAGTGGTTCATTCGATCGCAAAGTAATCGTAGAAATATGTGGGAGCCATATGAATTTCCAGATTCCTCTATTGGTTATTGATCGGAGAAGTGTCTCGATCATGTCCGCATAATTCACGAACCGTAGGGAGACACACTTAAGGATTCGACGTTGTTTGAGTAGTTATGGTATTATGAGAAAGAGACCGAATGTTGTTCGGAGTCTCGGATGGGATCCGGGATATCACGAGGAGATCCGGAATGGTCCGGAGAATAAGATTCATATAAGGAAAGTTCCGTTTGAGTTGGGGAATGGTTCCGTGTTTTCATCGAACATTCTAGAAGGTCCCGAATGTCCCAAGACTGATGGGGAAGGGTACATGAATGTGTCATTGTAAGTTGGAATGATTGCATCATGTACTAAGTGTTCTCGCTGTCCAAAATAAAGGGTTTATTTAAATCCTAAATTGAAAAGTCAAACGGCTAGTTTGAAAGTCAAACGGCAAGTTTTGGAAAGTGGAAAGAGGAGGAGAAGTGGAAACCGAGTTGGGGAGGGATTCCTCCTCCCCAAGCCGGCGCCCCACCTCAAGCCCGAGATGGGAGGGACTCCACCCTCCCTTGGCCGGCCAGCCCCTCCCACCTATATAAGGAGGGGCAGGGCTCCCCTCCTAGCACACACAAGTTCCTATCCTCTAAACTAAACCCTAGACCTAAACCCCGGTTTAGAGCTATTTCGGTTTAGAGCCTTCTAATTGGTTTAGAGCCTTCTAATTGGTGTGTCTAATTACTAGACCACTAATAGCCTCTCTCATAAGCTCCACCATACTCGCACCGGCTTAAGGCGAAGCCTCATGGATTTCCTCTACTTCCTGCCACGTTGTCAGCCGGAATCGCGAGGAGAGTGCTACAACCTCCGCCACCTGCTGGAACAAGGGAGAGGAAGGTCTTCACGAGTACCGAACGGTGACCGATCAAGGGGAGCGCTGCCGGAACGTGGCGCTGGAAGGATCGTCTACGCGATCTTGAGATCGGAAAGAGTATGACTACATCACCCACGAGAATCTGCTCTCGTTAACCGCTTTGGAATCTTCGAGGGTGAGTTCCTCTATCGACTCGTTGCTACAATCTAGTAGATAGATCTTGGCTTGTTTGTTTGTATGCGATAGAAATTTTTTGTTTTCCATGCTACGAACCCCTACACCGTCCACTCCTCCGCCCATACTGTAGAATCACCGCCTGTCAGGGCCAGTGTGAGTGGCTTTGTAGCCGGCGTAGCCGGAGATCATCTCCCGAGCAGAGGCCCGGAGGTACCACTGCTGGTGACAAGTCCTGCCATTGGTAATGAATCAAACATTCTTTGTAGTTCTTATAAATTTAAATAATGTGATGTTTTAGTTCAAGCAATGTTCTTTGTAGTTCAAAAAATATTCTTTGTAGTTCAAGTAATATTTGTAGTTCAAGCAATGTTCAATACTGTGATGTTTTAGTTAGCATTTGTACAACTTGTTACCCAAAGTACCGAACAACCATTGCATAGAATTTGACCTTCTTTTATACTATGTACCCAAGTTTTATATTTTTCTAGTTTCTCCTTCGCACCTTGTAGTATGTGATAGTGGAATTTTAATTCCACGGTGATGGTAATCCTTGCTGCCTATTTATGTATTTTGTCTTGAAATTGAAGGTCCCGCGGGAGATATTAGTAAAATTTGGTGCCATGGTAATCTAGTACTAGGAAATGGATGGACTTGTGGATACTGTGGTGTTACAAGGCACGGTGGTGGGGCAACTCGATTCAAGGATCATCTTGTTGGACTAAGTGGTAATTTTTACTCTTGCTTGATTGTGCCCCATCATGTAGTGAGGGTGTTTAGGGAGGTAATTCCACAAGGCAAGGTTTTGAGGAGGAGGAAGAAGGAAGCAAATATAAGAGTCCAAGAGGAGGTTAATTTTGGAAACAATCTCGGCACGCCAATTGATATTAGTGACGATGATCTTGATGCCACAATGAGGAGAACTATCCAAGCATGCATTGATCGCGATAGGTAATTTTATTTTGGCATTGTTGTCTATAATATTGTAGTAGTCATTTTGTTTGATATCAATTTCTGGAGACGAGTAAAAAGGAGGAGGTTTGTAGTAGATTTGGATGATGAGGATGCAGATGAGGATGAAGATGAGTATGAGGAGGAAGTGGTGGAAGAAGTGGATGATGATGCTCACACCGAAGGAAGAGGCAGAGGTGACTACATTGTTCTATAGCTTAATTTTGAATTTTCATGTGATTCATCATTAGTGCTAATACGTGAAGTTTTGTAGATGATTATTGTGCCGAGTTGCCTCTTCGTGCTTTGCGCAAGTCAACTAGGAAGAAAAAGAAGAGCCTCAAGGTGTTAGCAACCATGTGCGACAAACAAGGTAATTGTTGCTGTTTTTTTAGTTCATTTGACTAAGTTGACATAGATACCACTCATAGGTAGTGTTGTTCTAGTTTTATTATGCATAAAGACATTCAAACATTTAGACAGTGTGTTTTTACCTACATCAACACATTAATCAGTTCTTCTGTTGTTTCATTGGAGTAGCAGTTTCATTAATATGCATGTAATTTGTGCATTTATCTCATCCATATTATGTAGCTTCACTATTGGATGCTGGTAGAAGCTGGGAATTTTGAAGAACTGGAAGTGTTTCCCTTGACCAAGACGCTCACTGGAAGTTTGATGAACTGGCTTCTCCTCTCTCGCACCTTCCACGGCCAGATCCAATCTACTGTCCACTCGTCGATCATGGAGACCACCAGTCCACTCTCATCATGCAAGATAGTATGATGATGACGAAATTGGTGTCATGCAATGGTGTGATGGATTCTTTGTCGTCATCTTCATAATTTCCTTATTTTTGATGTTGTCCTTTACCCACATGTTCTTTTCATCATATCTACCGTTAAGGCCACTCTGTGTGTACCAACTCATTAGGACTTCAAGTGCAGAGTGTTGTAGCAAACGTATTTTCCCCACAAGGGTCACTCGAGGGTTTATATCGAACTCTCGGGGAATTGAGGCAACCTCTTGTTTTATCCTCTTCTAGCAACATGCAAAACAAAGTTTTTGCCTTGTGTCCACAACTCCACCTTCTCGTTGTTAAACACAATGTTTTGTATTAGTAAAACTGAAATAAAACTATAGAATAAATGAAAATTAAAACAATCTATAACTAGACAAGAAAATAAAAAACAATGAAGTAGAGTTATTTCTGTGTTTCTGTTTCTGTTTACAGAAAGTAAATTATTATATTTTCGAATTTATTTCTTGCAAAACAATGTAAAGTTTCGGTTTATTATAATAAAAATTGCACCGAGGTGCATGGGTTCACTTGTCTACTCTCTCATGAAGTGTGGTGCACATAAAACTACTCACAAATGATATAATATTACTTGGAACTTCATTTTATATTTGATTAGCATTCGTATGGGCACCAAGTCTTGATATAAAGATGATGCCACACATCTTACCTATACTCCTATAGAAAGGGAAAAATCTATGCAATCTATAATTAAGATTAAACAGAGTCTAGCTCTAGGTAATTTGACATGATGTTTGCATAAAAAATATGCTACCTTGAGCAAACAAGATCACCTTTGCTGTAACAAGATGGTTATAACACATGTTTTTAATTTTTCCTAGTGAGGTATCAAAAGGAAGATAAAAACTATAGTGAATCTCAAATTTTCTATCAAAACCAGCCCGAATCCGAAGTCCTAGAGCCACTTGCCCAACCATGGGTGCCAACTGTCATATTGATGACAAGTACGCCATGAGGGGGTCTTTGAGGCGTTAGAAGAAAGGTGTGTGAGACTGAGGACGTCTAGGACGGGGAGGACACAAGTTTACCCAGGTTCAAATCTGACTAAAGTCATCAGATCCCACTCATGCTATCAATCCACTATAGTTGGCACAACCGGAGGTTACAGAGCGTTGCAGATAGGTTCGCCTGTGCGAGTTCTCATTGTGAGTCTTACTATTGCTTCAGTCCTAAAAGCTGCATACATGTCGACTTATATAGTCATCATTCCTAGGGCTTACATGAAGAATCATATCCGGCTACGGTACATAATACAACATAGTCAATAACTACATTACTACAACATCCTGTACTCCAATTATTCTGGCTTCAAGACTGAGTCGGTAACTCTTCTAGGCCTTCTCATGGCCGGATAGGCTTCCGTCTGTCTCATGGACTGGACCATCCGTGGTGTCTTAAGCTCTAACCACAAGTGGACCAGCCTGGTCTCTGAGCATAAGTGTTGACCGTAGGTATACCCAGAAAAGTATAACCCCGACAGTGAGGCGTGGTGGCGGAAGAGGAGTAGCGTTCGTGTAGTCACTCTTCTTCACATTGTTCTACAAGTGATTCGGCATCCTCCCTTATAAAAAGGTCCAACTCACACTCAACTAGCAATGTGGCACTAAATTTTAGTCTCACCTCTTGCTATGCATGAACTGGCCAAATAGGCATATGGGATTTCCTAAATTGTTGCAATAAAATATGGTAACCGTGCTACGCGTGCATACACTCCAAGTGGATTTTTTTAAAAAAACTTTCAAAATGTTTTATTTCTTAAACGATATAAGTCAAAATTCAAATCTATTTTCACGGTTAGCTGTTGCAACATGATCTTTCAAATGAGATCACGTTTTCATATATTTTGACAACTTTGTTTATCATAGTTACTGGATTATAGTCGCTTGGTCAACAGTTAAAGTGGAGTAGGTCATCAGGTTAATATTACCCCGTTTATAAACAAAAATTGAAGTGAATTGAATACTCACTCACTGAATACGTAGATCTTTTCTATACAGAAAAATGCATTTAAAAATTACTCCCTCGGTTTTAAATTATAAGAGTGCGTAGCTTCAGAGCAAAATAATTGAAACTAAACACTAAAAGGTGTCTAGATGCATGCATTTTAGAAAAATACTAAAGTATCTTAAATTTTAAAATTTAGGAAGTATCTTATAACCATTAATTAATAATCTGATAGTTACGTTATTATAATCTGATAACCGGAGAATGAAAAATATTTATTAAAAAATGTTAAGATTGAACCTTGCTTTAAAATTCTCGTGGAGACGAATGAAGTAGTGGAAACTGGTGGTCAATTATATTACTATTTTGAGAGATAATTTAATTTGAATTCATAGCACGGAAAGATTAGATTACCTGTATGCATTTGGCGTAAGCTCCTCCCCTTTTATAGAGCCGGATTTAGCTCCATGCCACCGTATGGAAAGAAGAGATGAGACACACCCTTCTGATAGAATAATCTATAAATAAGCGGTGGCCGCTTTGGATTTCTCCCTCTCTCGACATGTACTTCCTCAGTATCGAAATAGATGTCTCAGATTCATCAAAATTTGGATGAATCTATACACTATTTATCATATTAATTTATGCAAATTTTGACAAACCTGCGACGTCTATTTCAGACGGAGGGAGTACAATAAATGGATACTGTTTTGTGTTTATCGCGTGTTTGTGTACCACTACACGAATTTTCATCATTAAGCACATGAGCTAGCTCTCGTAAGCTAAATGTAACAGCCAGGAGAACAAGGGAGCACGATCAACCAACATGCACGTCGATCATCCAAAGAGAACAAGAGTGTCCACCAAACAAATAACTAATTACTTCTGCATGCACCAATCCATCCGGTTAATTATAGTCGGGGCAGAGTGAGAAGCCGAACAACCGGATATGGCGAGCAGCGGCCACGGCAACGCCGGCGACGCACCACAACACGCAAACAAGGGCACATCTGTGCAACACGGCATTGCTACTGCAGCGGCGGAGAATGGCGGCTGCGATTGAGGAGACGACGGTCAGCAAGAACCACAGCGCATGACGCCTTATGGAGAGCGCGAATGCCTTGTATGTCTCCATGTCTTCCTCATGCTTCTTCATCACTGGCGACTCCTTCGGTCGCGCCCAGCAGGGGTCATCCACGGCGAGCTTCTGCTTCCATATATGCTTGTTCTCCCAGTACTTCTCAGACATGTCTGCAATTGGCCTTTGCATTGTCGTAGCCTCTCATGATTCGCTGGAGCTCGCTAGGGTTCGTTGTTTGTTGATATGGCTGAACGTGGTTGATCGGGAATATTATTCGGAAGAAGGCCAAGCTTGGCTGCCTTTTCTTATGAACCTTCTGTTGTGTTCTACTAGCTCTAGATCTAGTCGGTAGACACCCTTTGGTTTCATCTGAGAGAGAGAGAGAGAAAGAGGGAGAGAGAAATACCTTCTCATGTGCTCGAGGAGCTCGAGGACCCGTTTACCATCTTGGTCGACGACGAGAGCGTGGCTAGGGTGACTAAGCGGTGGTGGCGGCGGTGCTTCCCGTCGAGCGTCGGCTAACCCTAGATCGGTAGGGAGTGTCGGTGGGGTTGGCGGCGCACGGGTGAACCTTGTACCGTGTGCGGCCGACCCCCCACCTCTTTATATAGCGACGTCGACAGGGACCCACCAACCATAAGAGGGTTGGGCACCCCCGATCAGGGCGCAGTCACAAG
Organism: Avena insularis; assembly: GCA_023614405.1. Lineage (NCBI taxonomy): Eukaryota > Viridiplantae > Streptophyta > Magnoliopsida > Poales > Poaceae > Avena > Avena insularis. The sequence continues at coordinate 106,261,248 of CM042694.1, forward strand.
GGGTCGATAGGACCGTTGGGCCCTATCGAGAGATCAATCTAACAGTCTCCCCCTTGATCTCAACTTTACTTTATACTTTACACTTTACTCGTTTCATCACTATTCGGGACATAGAGCATGTTTCATCGTCACAGCTCAACTGCCGATAGAATCAGACAACTACAATGTACCTCTTGTTTTGAAACAAATTCTGTTTCTTTTTGGGCCTCTTATGATCCAGGAATCATAGGCTTTTCCTTAAACCCATGCCGGCTAAGTGCTCCTTGAACACATTGGGTGGTAAACCTTTCGTTAGCGGATCCGCAAGCATATCCTTTGTCCTTATATGCTCGAGTCTTATAGTGTGATCCTGGATCTTATCTTTCACAATATAATACTTTATCTCTATTAGTTTGGAAGCATTACTCGACTTGTTGTTGTGAGCATAAAATACTGCGGGCTCATTGTCACAGTACATCTTTAGTGGCTTATCAATGCAATCTACCACTTTCAAGTCGGGTATAAATTTCTTTAACCATATCGCCTGCCTCGTTGCCTCACAGCAAGCTATAAATTCTGCATACATCATGGATGATGCAACTATTGACTGTTTGGAGCTTCTCCACGAAATAGCCCCTCCTGCGAGAGTGAAGACGTATCCTGTCATGGACTTTCGATCGTCTCTGTCTCCCGCAAAATCAGCGTCTGAATACCCTCTTATTTCTAGGGAATTAGACCTTCTATATGTTAGCATGAGGTCTTTTGTGCCTTGCGCATGACGCAAAGCTTTCTTTACCATCTTCCAGTGCACTATGCCTGGATTCTCTTGATATCTACCGAGTACCCCGGTGATAAAAGCTAAGTTAGGGAGAGTGCACACTTGTGCATACTGTAAGCTTCCAACGACCGAAGCATATGGTACTGCTTTCATTTGATCGATCTCATATTGACTTTTGGGATATTGAAATTTCCCAAAACTGTCGCCCTTGACTATTGGAGCAGGTGTGGTATTGCACGCATGCATACTGTATTTCTTTAGAATCTTCTCTAGCTATGCCTTCTGTGACAGTCCTAGAACCCCATTTGATCTATCTCGGTGAATTTCTATGCCCAAAACATATGAAGCTTCACCAAGATCTTTCATATCAAAGTTTGAGGACAAGAACTTCTTTGTTTCTAGTAGTAGACCAACATCGCTGCTAGCAAGCAAGATATCATCCACATACAGAATTAGGAAAATATATCTTCCACTTTTAAACTTTGCGTAAATACAGTTGTCCTCAACATTCTCTTTAAACCCAAATTTCTTAATGGTCTCATTAAACTTCAGATACCACTGTCGTGAAGCTTGCTTTAATCCATAAATGAATTTCTTTAGGCGGCATCCCATGTTTTCCTTGCCTTCCATGACAAAACCCTTAGGTTGTTTCATGTAGACTCTTTCTTCTAAATCCCCGTTTAGAAATGCCGTCTTTACATCCATTTGATGCGGCTCTAAATCAAAATGTGCAACTAGTGCCATTATGATTCTGAAGGAATCCTTACATGAGACTGGAGAAAAAGTCTCATTGTAATCTACTCCTTCTCTTTGTGTAAATCCTTTTTCCACAAGCCGTGCTTTGTACTTCTCCACATTCCCTCTAGAGTCACATTTAATTTTGTAGACCCATTTACAGCCTACTGTTTTGGCTCTTTTGGGAATTTCCTCTAAGTCCCAAACTTCGTTGGAACTCATTGACCTCATCTCACCTTCCATGGCCTCTAGCCACTTGGATGAGTGAGGGCTACTCATGGCTTCTTCAAATGAAGTGGGATCATTCTCCATTTGAACTCTTTCTATGTTATAGACTTTATAATCAGTAGAAATCGCTGATCTTTTAACTCTTTGAGACCTTCTAGGGGCATCATCTGTTGGGACATTTCGTGCCCTTCTAGGTGCCTCATTCGTTGGCACATTGTGCGTCTCAACGTGTGGCACATCCTGTTGAGGTGGCTGCTGCTGCTCCCTTTCATGCTCAACAATGGGTTCAGTCGGCTCCTGACGGACAGGTTCCGGATCCTCACTCACTGTTGTCATGGGTGGAGTTGCAACAGGTGCTTGCACCACAACCTCAGGGGTTGTCGATGCAGGAACAACAGGTAGCGAGAAGAATGGCTCCTGAGTCATCGGATTAGGTGCATGCACCCTCTTCTCCTCAAGATCAATTTTCCGAGCTATCATGCTCCCCCTCATCATTTCGTCCTCTAAGAAGACATCATGTCTCGTTTCTACAAACTTTGTGTATCTATCTGGACAGTAGAAACGAAAACCTTTTGACTTTTCAAGATAGCCAATGAAATGGCAACTGACTGTTTTAGTGTCAAGCTTTGCAATATTTGGATTAAATACTTTGGCCTCAGCTCGGCTCCCCACACCCTTAGGTGTTGCAGCGAGGGGACTCTCCCTGTCCATAACTCATATGGTGTTTTGGGCACCGACTTGCTTGGTACTCTATTGAAAATATGAATGGAGGTTTTTAACGCCTCCATCCACAATCCCAATGGCAAGGTGGAGTAACTCATCATGCTGCGAACCATATCCATAAGGGTACGGTTACGTCTTTCAGCTACTCCATTTTGCTGAGGCTCGCCCGACATCGAATACTGGGCCACTATGCCAGTCTCTTGTAAGAACCTTGCAAAAGGTCCAGGGACTTGGCCATATGGGGTGTGTCGACCATAGTACTCCCCTCCACGGTCAGACCTTACTATCTTTATTGTTTTACTATGTTGGTTCTCAACTTCAGCTTTGAATATCTTAAATTTATCCAGCGCTTCTGATCTTTCTTTAATTGGATAAATATAACCATAACGGGAGTAATCATCTGTGAATGTTATGAACGAGTCATAACCATCCACACTTTTCACGGAAAACGGTCCACATATGTCGGTGTGAATAATTTCTAGTGTTTCGGCGCTTCGATTTGCACCCTTTTTGATTTGCTTTACATACTTCCCTTTAACACAATCGATGCATTGCTCTATGTTGGAGAACTCTAGCGGAGGAAGAATATCGTTTTTAACTAGTCTTTCTATTCTCCCCCTCGAAATATGGCCTAAACGATAGTGCCATAATTTCGACGGGTCTTGAGTTCTCTTTCTTTTCTTTGGTTCTTTATCCGACGAGGAAACTTTCTCTTTCACTTTACACACAGAATTAACTTTCTCGCGAGTGGATAATAAATAAAGCTCATTGTGGAGGAAAGCAATACCCACACAATCTTTATTACAATAAATGGCACACTGGCCATGTCCAAAATGACACTTATAATTAACTTTGTCCAAACACGATACACTTATTAAGTTTCTATGCAAAGAAGGAACATAAAGAACATCCGTAAGCAAGATCATTGATCCATCGGCAAGCTCCAAAGATATGTCACCAACGGCGTCAACATCCGCTTGGACTCCATTTGCGACTTCAACGCATCCTTCGTTTCTTTTCATAGTCCTCGTTGAATGGAATCCCTGTAAATAATTTGCAACATGAACAATTGCCCCTGAGTCAATCCACCAAGTAGATTTTGAAAACTATGTATACAAGGATTCATTTACAAATGAAACTATATTGTTACCTTTTCTTGCCATTAGCTCCTTTAGAAAAACGGAGCAATCTTTCTTGTAATGCCCTTTCTTATCGCAGTGAAGACAAGCGTCTTTGTTCACTGGGTGAGCAGGCCTGTGCTGATGCTGATAGTGCATGGGAGCTTTACCGTGTGGCTTAGAAGGAGAGCCATGGTTGCTGTGAGTGAAGGTCCTTTTCTTGTTGTCCTTCACTAGGTTCAATGAACCACCATTCTAGGTTTTGAGCCTCTCCTCTTCTTGAGCGCACATGGCGATGGTCTTTTCTATGTCCCATTTTTCAGGGGCCATATTATAATTGACAACAAAGTTCTCAAACTGTTGAGGTAGTGACATCATGACCATATGGACAAGGAGAGCATGCTTTATCTCCAGATCAGCTTCCATGGCCTTCAATTTGGCAGCCATGTTGCTCATCCGGAGGATGTGCTCCCTGATGCCATGTCCACCTCCTGTATACTTTTCTGTCACCAGCTGCTGAATGCATATGTCTTTGAAGAGCCAGTGAACCGGCTCTTTATCTTTTCCATGTACTCCCCTACGGAAACACACTCTGTGATTGAACCAACAATTGCTGGCTCAACTGTACTCTTTATAAATGCCATGCATTTCTTGTTGGTGTTCTGCCACTTTTGGTTTTCTATGGAGTATGCTAGCTCTACTGGAGCATAGTCCCTTTTCTTTCTGTCCCATGCAACATCATCATCGGCAGCATCTCAGATGGGCTCTGTCGGCTTGGTGGGAGCCTTGGTCTCAAGGACCCAATCCACCTCAGTGCAGATGAACGCGAAGTCCACCTTCTTTCTCCACTCAGAGTAATTGTCACCTCTCAGTATGGGGACCTCCTTGATGCAGGTCATCAAGTAGAATCCACCTGAAAGCACAAATAAGTGAGAACAATAACAATTGTATGTATTAATCCAACGTTGGTCAAAATTAAGACATACAAATGTTTATGCAGATAATTCTACATCACCGTTGGGCAGAACATAGAATCAAAAGCACATGACTTTAATTACTTTAAAACTAGACACTAATCATAATCATGCTATTTACAACGTTGGTTAGAAAAATAACATGAATATGACCAGAATATAACTTTAACATGCTCTCAAAAATTTAATATCACTTTTGTCTTTATTAAATTTTTAAAAGAGCCCTTTAACTATTTGCAGCGGAAAAAATTCATTAAACTTTACATTTTACAGAAACTTTACTGTTACTTTTCCATTTTCTAAACAAAATTTCGTTGGATAATTTTGTATAGAAAAAACCGTGCAAAAAACTATCAAAAACTGAATTAAAACAGTCTAAAAAACTTCTGTAAAATTAAAGGACAAAAAAAAATGTGCTGAAACTGTTGTACGCATGCTTCATCGTGGCCCGGTAGAGGCCCACGGCCCGGTGCCGCCCCCGCGCTCTGCTCCCTGGCCGTCCGATCCACCGGATCCCATCGGACGGACGAGCGCGCTGGTCACTGGAACAAAACTAGCCGAGCCAGCCGCCCCGTCCCCAACCCTAGTCACTCCCCCCCACCTCTTTCTCTCTCAGGTAGCGAAGCGGCGGCGGCTCTCTCACAAAGGCCCCGCTCGTGGGACGGTGAGGAGGCAGAGCCTCCCGGCGGCACACCGGCGACGAGCCCCTCCCCCTTTCCTCTGTCCCGCTCCACCCCCAAACCCCACAGTACCACGGCGGCGAGGCAGAGAGTTGGCAAGAAGACGGCGGCGCCTCCCTGGCTCCTTGCCGACGAGCGCCTCCACCCGCGGGTGGGAGCGCCACCGTCAAGTGGCCAGCGGTGGTGCCCTATGCCGGCGCACGACGGCGACCGGTGACTATTTGACTCTTTTTCTTTGATTCTTTTCTGTTTGATTTGGGATGGGAAACGGGGATTTCTTTCTCTTGTTCGATTTGGATTCGGGGTGAAACGGGGAAAAACCAGGGGCTTTTGATTTGCTTTTCTTTCTTTCTCTTGTTCGATTCAGATTCGGGGTGAAACGGGGAAAAACCAGGGGCTTTTGATTTGCTTTTCTTTGCCCCGTTAGGGGTTTGTTCTTCTTCCCGACCTCGGCTTGCCGATGCGTCGGGATCGAGTGGAACGGCGCGGCCGTGTGGGCGGCGCACTTTGCCCTCTTAGGGTTAGGCTTTTTCTTTCCCTTTTCTCTTTTAAAAATCTACCCGAAGAGATCTACGGAGCCACCATAGCTCTGATACCATTGTTGTGTTCTACTAGCTCTAGATCTAGTCGGTAGACACCCTTTGGTTTCATTTGAGAGAGAGAGAGAGAAAGAGGGAGAGAGAAATACCTTCTCCTGTGCTCGAGGACCCGTTTACCATCTTGATCGACGGCGAGAGCGTGGCTAGGGTGACTAAGCGGTGGCAGCGGCGGTGCTTCCCGTCGAGCGTCGGCTAACCCTAGATCGGTAGGGAGTGTCGGTGGGGTTGGCGGCGCACGGGTGAACCTCGTATCGTGTGCGGCCGGCCCCCCACCTCTTTATATAGCGACGTCGACAGGGGCCCACCAACCATAAGAGGGTTGGGCGTCCCCGATCAGGGCGCAGTCACAAGGGGTCGATAGGACCGTTGGGCCCTATCGAGAGATCAATCTAACACCTTCTGCACTACTATATTTAGTACTCCTACCATGTACTTTGTACTAAATAAGGATGGAGGGCATGCATGCTTTCTAATAATGCTACTTAGGTTTGGTGTCGGCGATTGTTTTCGAGATTGGGTGTTTAGTTGTATCTCCTTTCAATCTCCATGTTTGGTGTTGAATTTATGTATCCAAATAAATCAAAATATATCTATCAATTCATCGTGGATTTTCCTAGGAGAGAGAGGGTCAGAGAGTAACACGAGAGGGTGTAAGACAACATTTTTTTTCCATTTCTGTTGCAAAACAAAATAAATAAACGAGACATCCTTTAAACCACACGTCGATATTACAGAGTGTTGCTCTCACTCCATTTTTCAAAAAACTTTTACTCCATTTTTCAAAAAACTGGCGTACATGTACTTGAAATTACTTTGAGTTGTACTTGCAAAGTACATGTGGCGTATAGACAGCAAACTTAACACTACACATGCGCATCATTGGTATGTACACTTGCAGCGTAAATGTAACTATAGCAGATGTGCACTTGAAAAGTACACACTAAGAAGTACATATGGAAATAGGACTTTAATGAAAAATATATAAAGAAAGCCTCCCGTGTGAGATGGACCGTGTGCAATACATGTCAGAACGGGTGCGTTGCATTGAATCGATGATTCAACCAGTTCACCAAATATTCTGAAGCTGGAGGGTTCACCTGATCCAGCTCTGATGTACCTTTCATCAAAATTTGTTGCCTAGCCTATTTCCACCATTTCATACTTTTGGTTGAGTTGGTATCATGGCAAAGTGGTCTTGACTTTAGGATCCCTGCCAACATAGTATTAAAAACAATTGTACAGCCTACATCGAACCCATGCGACTAAAAAATCTTAGGCGTGAGGAGGAGTGTTGAAATGTTTTCTTCTGTCCACCTTCCATCAGTTGGTCTTTGGGTAGGTTTGCTAGTGCATCGGTTCAAAATGGTACGTATAACATCAAAGATGTCTCGAGTTCAAGACCATGCCAGCGCAGTCATTGGTGGATCCACTTGTGGCCATGGGGTAGACAGGACGCTGGGTACAATTATTTTCCTTTGTAAATCTGGTTTTTTCTTTGTTGTGCACCTGTAGGCACCATGGTCTTGTATTCTCTAGCTCTGCTGCTGAACGCTGTGCCAAAAAATATTGTGGCCTAGATCGAACGCATGTCCAAGGACTTAAAATAGCCTAGATGTGAGTGGAGATCAAAACCTTCGTCAGGGTCGTCTTCAGGAATTCGAGGCCCGAGTGCAGAATGCAGATGGGGCCTAAAACTTTAAAAAATTCATATAGCAATAATAAATAACTAGAACACATATTCACTTTTTTTTTGCGAAATTTCACCGATCTATTAATAATCATCAACAACAGTATAAAGACTTTTAGTAGTAATAAAAATTACAAATAGGTCAATGGACCACCTAGCGACGACTACAAACACTGGCACGAGCCGAAGGCGTTCCGCCGTCCTCGCCACTCCATCACTGGAGTCGGGCAAAACTTGTCGTAGTAGAGCTTGTTGTAATATACGGACGGGTATATAACTCCAATATGCGGTTTTTTGCAGAATATATGAAAATATGTTTCGCTTAATTTGATCAGACGAAATATGTGTTTTTTTAGCCCAATTCAAACCTTGGTTCTATCGAAGAAATAAACTGACCTCATGGTCTATTGAAAAGCCGGCTTCTATTTTGGGAAGACATAAAATATTCCGGCATTATAACCAAAATAAATAATACTAAAATCAAATTTAAAGACTATGTAAAACGTGCTAGGACCTCTTAAATTAACTAGAGACTAGAGAGAATCCTGCATACCTTGACCAACCTTCAAGTTCAAGGCTGAAACGAGATTGACTCATCGTCTGATGGAGTTGGGCGCGGCAAACAGCCAAACTAGCACTTGGACGATAGATAGGACGCCTGTCAACCGGGACGGCGAGTCTGAGACACGGCGTTACTCTCCATGATGTGGGCAGGCGTCTAACGATATCGAGCACTTCAATCGGGGCTTGTTTTTCTATCGCACATCGCTCCGCTCTTGTTTGGATTTGAGTCTGATCGGGAGATCGATCTAGGAAATGTACGCGTACGAGCAAATTCGCAGGACGGGTCAGTTGGGCTATGTAGTACTTTGGGCTCAGGAATGAAGAGACGCTCACGCTCGCCCAGACGCACTGGTAGACTCTCAACCACGGGACTGCGCAAAATATCGTTTTCCTGTATGGGCCATCGCTGGGACTTGGAGGCCCTGTGCGGTTGCCCAGCTCGTGCTGGGCCCTGGACGGGCCTTCGTGGTGGCTGATTTGTGTCTCGCTGTGATCAAATCAGCGATGGTGGTGCCTCCATGGCCGCCAACAAAGATTAGTCTATTTTGGATTCTCTCGATGGTGTAGTGGATTTTTTTTGAAATACTTCGACCCTTTATCTCCTTGTTGTATACCCCTGAAGAAAATATTGCAATGATTTTTGGGCGTATGCTAGGAAGAGACATTTGCAACGTTGCAAACATGTTCCTGCGAAGTAGTGATAGGTTGTGCACATATGTTGGATTCTATATATATATGGTCTTTTGGTTGAAGACTGTGACACGTATTTTTTATTTTGATGCAGACAAATGCCCAGCCCATTTTATACTGCCTTCCAGGCGGAAGAAGCTCTGGCAAATCTAATACAACAACGCACGATGGGCCGGCCCGTGTTAGCCCATGATTGATCTACCGTCCGTCTTCCTCCTCTCGTAAGTTTGATGCATTCAAAGAAACGAGCGATAAGATTGCTTGCATGCATGGGCATGGCCCTGGATGGAGGAGCTAAAATTAGATGGATGGCCATGGTCTGCCGCCATCCTGCAGCGGAGATAAAACGGTGCCGGGTCTCCCTCCCGACCTCTCATCTTCTCCTTCCTCTCCGATCCCTATTAATATTCCTACGCCTCGCGCTCGCCGTGTCGATCCCTCTCTCTCTCCCTCCCTCCACCATTCGTCGACTGCCCGATCGATAGATCGTCGGACAATGAGGTTCACGGCGCCCGTGTGCATCCTCGTCGGCCTCGCCGTCGTCTTCCAGGCGGCGGCGGCGCAGCCGGAGGAGTCGTGCGCGAACCCGGTCACCGTGGCGCAAGCCTGCAAGGGCGCTTCGGACACGCACCACGGCGTGGACTACGACCACTGCCTGCGGTCCCTCTCCACCGACCAGCGCAGCGGCGAGGCGGTCGGCATCCACGACCTGGCCATCCTGGCGACGAAGCTCGCCATCGAGCACGCGGCGTCCACGGAGTCCAAGATCAGCGACCTGGCCGAGCTGGAGGCGCTGGAGGCGGACCCCAAGAAGCGCGCCCGGTTCGAGCACTGCCTGGAGCAGTACGGCGGCGCGGCGGACCAGCTCCGGGACGCGCTCGACAACCTGCAGGCCCGCGTGTACGGCCGCGCCCTGGAGCTCATCATGGCGTCGCTGGGGGCCTCCCAGAGCTGCGAGGACGCCTGGCAGGGCGCCGACAAGGGGACCATGCCCGTGGCGGCGCACGACAGGGAGTACGACAGGATGGCGCACATCGCCGTCGGATTCACCCACGCCGCCTCGTGATCTGTTCTAAAGTGATCTGAGATGGCAGCTCCATGGTCCAGCGAATCATCATCTTCCTGCATGCATGGATTGCGTTCATAATCCTCGCCGCAAATACTATCATTCTTAATTTCAGTATGATTAAGTGTAGTAGGAGTGGTATGTGGTTCTTTTCTTGTGTTTAATTTTCGTTTTCGATTTGTCCATCAAAGTGAATATTGTAGGCCGGCCATCTTTGTGGTAAAGAAATAATAACATGATAAATTTATTGTGTATTTGGTACGTACTATATTGATCACCTCTGTTCTCTCTCTGGTTGTCGCTCCGAGGATGATCAGCTCTGTTCTTCTTTAAGAGGAAAACGTTTACTTTTGACACAATCAGGCACAAAAGTATTCTTTGCCAAAACATGACAAAAACAAATCATGAGTTTGATATGATCATCAGGTACATATTTGTAATTCTTTGCATGGATTTCTTCTTCGTCAGCAAAATACTATTGATTATTAAAGTATAACAAAGTGTAACTAGAACTGCATGGGTTTTCATAAGTTTTTTTATTATTTTTTTTCCATTCTATCCATAAAAGGTACTCCCTCCTGTATTTATGTATCGTTGATTTAGTACAACTTCATACAAAAGCAACAATAATTTTTATGGATTGGAGGGAGTAATACTTTAGGCCAGCATCAAGCAAGTAAAACAAGATATATTTACCGTACATTTGTATTGATCACATCTATTCTTTATCTCTTTTTATGCACAAGGATGATCAGTTCTCTTTTTCATGGACAGCAAAAAAATATTACTACTATTTGAACCTAGACTGTGTGTTAACACAACCACTTATACAAGTATATTTTTCTTTCAAACAAAAAAATGTAATTTTCGAATTCTCGATAATAATGTGAGGAAATAATCATGAATGGGTTCAGCATATACATGATCCGACAATGATCTGTTAATTCTTCAGAGCCTCTGAACACGCCAAAGAAAATGATCTGTAAATTACTAGAACTGAAGCGGACCTGCTTCGGGAAGCTGGACCACCTGCGGGCCGGGGGTGTACTGCAAGGCGCTCGAGAAGCTCATAGCGGTGCCAAGGGCCTCCGAGAGCTGCAAGGACGTTCCATGATCCAGCGACTCATCGTCTCATTCACGATCTTCAAACATGGGTTTTTTATTCATAATACCTGGCAATTACTATGATTCTTAATTTCATTATGATTAATTGTAGTTGGAGTAGTGGTCGATCTGTGGTTCTTTTCTTGTGTTTAATTTTCGTTTTCGAGTGTCCATAAAATTGAATATTCTAGGCCAGCCATCATATGATACAGAAATAATAGCATGATGAACTTACTGGCTATTTCGTCTTATTGATTGACATTTTGGGATAATAAGAACTTGTATTGATTTGAGCAATAGTATAAAGTTTATATAGAAGAGAGGAGGGGGGGGGGGTGTCGGACGACCTAAACCGACTTAGGACTAGAGTCCTACTCTAACTCAAACTCAATTCTAATAGCTCCCACAGTGTCAACGTCGCGCGCCATGATATTAAGACTGGAGCGAATATCTGTAAATGCTGCAGTGGAGAGACCCTTGGTGAAGATATCTACAAATTGAGCGCTGGTCAAAACATGAAGAATGCGAACCTCGCCGAGAGACACCTTCTCTCGAACAAAATGAATATCAATCTTTATGTGCTTGGTGCGTCGATGTTGAACCGGATTAGAGGTCTTGTAGACTGCAGATATATTGTCACAATAGACAATGGTAGCACGCTCAATTGGTCGATGAAGCTCGGTAAGAAGCTGACATATCCAAATCCGCTTCGGCCACTGCATGAGCAACCGCCCGGTATTCTGCTTCCCCCGACGACCTGGAAATTGTAACCTGCTTTTTCAATGACCAATAAACAAGATTATCACCCAAATAAAAATAAAAGACGGATGTGGATCATCAAGTATCTGGACAACCTGTCCAGTCTACATCAGAATAAACTGTCAAGCTTGTAGGAGTAGAAGAATTAAGAAGTAGACCATGGTCGAGAGTTCCTTTGAGATGGCGTAGAATTCGTTTGACATGAGAAAGGTGGGGAACACGAGGATCATGCATATACAAGCAAGCTTGCTGAACAGAATAAGAAATATCAGGACGAGTGATGACCCACAAGTATAGGAGATCGCAACAGTCTTCGAGGGAAGTAAAACCTAATTTATTGATTCGACACAAGGGGATCCAAAGAATATTTATAAGCATTAACAACTGAGTTGTCAATTTAGCTGCACCTGGAAACAATCTTGCTTATAGTAGTTTATTAGAAGCAACAGTTTTGTAATAGCAATAGCAAAGTAATAACAGTAGTAAAAGTAAAGATAGTAGTAACAATTGCAGTAAACAGTAGGATTAAAGCGTGGTAGGCATAGGGATGGATGGAGGGGCGTTGCATGGACAAAACAATTCATGTAGCAATCAATAACATGTTCAGATCTGAAATCATGGCACTCGGGCCCTAGTGACAAGCATTAAGCATAACAAGTTGCAACAAAGCCAAAAAGCACTAACAGTAGATACTAGGCACCATGCCCTAACAATCTGATGCAATTACATGAACGATCTCATCCAATCCCTACCATCCCCATAGCCTATAGCGGGGGATTACTCACTCATGGATGGGGGAATCATGGATGGTTGATGGAGAAGCGATGGTGATGATGATGACGATGATCTCCTCCAATTCCCTGTCCCAGTAGGGTGCCAGAACGGAGTTTCTAGTTCTGAATCGCGGTATCTAGTGGTGGCGGTGGAGCAAAACTCTATCTAGAACAACGTCGACCCCCCATCTAATTTAGGTCAGAGGGCTTATATAGGCGAAAGGAGAGGTCGAGGCAGAGTCCGAGGAGGCCACACCACCCCCTGGCACGGCCTGGCCTGGCCCTCGCGACCAGGTGGTGTGGGCCCCTCGTGGCTCTTCTTCGTCTCGTCTTCTAGCTCCGTGAGTCTTCTGGTAAAATAGGAATTTTGCGATATTTTCCGGGATTTTTCCTAAAAGTTGATTTCTTGCACAAAAACGAGACACCAAAGCAATTCTGTTGAAAACAGCGTTAGTCCGCATTAGTTGTATCCAAATCACACAAATTAGAGAAGAAACAATAGCAAAAGTGTTCGGGAAAGTAGATATATTTTGGACGTATCAACTCCCCCCAAACTTAGCTTATTGCTTGTCCTCAAGTAATTCGGTTGAAAACTGAGTGCGTTAAAAGAAACTTTCACGAACACATTTGCTTCATAAGATGTATATATTCCCAGCATATGATCAAATACTTAGGCAATTCATAATAAGGAGTATGCAAATAAGTTTACGCAATGGTCATGCAAGCTATGAAGAGATTCCAACCCATTAATAATAAGCAACATTACACATGAGCATATGCAGGATTGTAGTGCTCATAAGAAGATATGATAAAGTGGTGTCTCGCTTGCTTTTGTTTGAGGCAAAACATAAATGCCAAGGCACCTCTAAAGTTTTAAGTGAAGACTAGAAATAACAATATCAAAGATACAAGTATCAAAGTTATGTCATAATTAACCGTGTTTTGGGACAAGCACATTACACTAAGAATGACAGCTATGCTACCGGGAAGGTTCTCAAAGAATGAATGGTGACTCAACATAAAAGTGAAAGAAAATATTTGAAATGTTTAAAAGGCTTCCAAATGTTGAAAGTATGGTACTCATTAGCTTTGAGCTCTCATTGCCCCTATCATAAGTATCTTTAAGTGATTAGGGATTAAGTCATCAAATATGAGGATATGCTTGACAAGTTATAAGATGAAAATCTCATGCCCCTTGCTTACGAGTACCGTTCCTCATGCTACTCAACTTTAGTCACAACTAAGTTCTTGTCATTGTAAGTACATGTGTATCATAGAGAACCGCCAACGGGGTACCCCTTGTCCGATGATACGGAAGATTCCCCATATCAAAATGACAAGGCAAGCAGATAATGAGCATCTCAGCGATCCTTTTATTTCCTATTTGTATAGGTTTTTTTCCTTTTTTTTCTTCTTTCCTATTTGCATAGGTTGTTTTTTTATTGAGGATGCTTCACAGATTGCTCACTATGGTTATGCTGCAGGTTTCCACCATGATTAGGCATGGCTTAGACCAGCCGCCCAGGCGTTTCTCTAACACATATACGAACTCCATGAGCCTTACAAGCTCCCCTTTTATTTCACATCGACGGAATCCATAAGAAAAAGAACATGATATCAACTAAATAAAGTGCAATGTTGAAAGCGTTCCCCATGATATCATGGTTCTGCTAATTCACAACTTACAAAACGCAAGCATATACGCAACATAGATGGGCACAATGGTTCAGGTTTATTAAGTGCAAGAAAGTAAAGCGTGCCATCAAGTTCGTGAGAGCTTTAATCACTAATTTTCACATAACAAGAAAACATTTTTTATTGGAAGAAAACAAAGAATAATAAATAAGCAAGGAGCAGCAATAATGCTAATAGGTAGATATGGTGGACTCTTTTTGACAACTTTGGTTTTAGGGAGTTGGATGCACGAGTAAAGCTTATACTCAGCACAAGTGAAGGCTAGCAATAGAAAGGGAGCGAAAATCGAGAGAGCAGAAACTGTCATAATCATGCTTGCAACAAAACAAAATTAATAGTGGCATAAAAGTGACACAAGAACTCTGAGGCAGAATAAATCATCGAGGCTTAACTGACCTTTTATTCAGTCATATGCATGCGTGAGCATGTGCCAAGTCGATTCAAATAGGACATTCAGAGGAGGACACCACAATGTCATACCAAGTTATGAATAGAACAATGCGAGCAAACATTTATATGACATGTGATGAACTATAATGGATTGGAACTGATCATAAGAAGGCAAGGACCACTAAGTATCCATTAAATAACATACACCTTATATAAACAGACTAAGCATGCTCACAATGATGAGTATATGTATAAAAATGAAAACAAATAGAGTTCATACCAGCCTCTTACCACACCTCGAGTTGTTATAAATCATCATTGCCTTTCACTTGTGTGTCTTAAATAACAAGATAAAACCAAACTTCAAGGAGTCAATGAGGACCGCTGAACCCTGCAATGAACTTTACAAAACCAGAGAAGAACAACAAATATTTTTGGGTTTTCGATTTTTAAAGGCAAGAACCGAAGGGAAAAGCAAGCAAAGTGAAATCTTTTTGGGTTTTTGGAATAATCAAAACAAAGCTAAAAAGGATGAAGCAAACCAAGGCTAAAATACAAACAAGCAAACAAAGAGAAATAACGAAAATATTTTTGGTCTTTTTGTGTTTTGGAAAGCAGAAATAAAGCAAGAACAAAAACTAAAAATAAAGTGAAACATGGATATGCAAAGTATCGACTGAACATGATATGTAGATGAGTGTGATGTCGATATACCTCCCCCCAAGCTTAGGCTTTTGGACTAAGTGGGTATCAACCCCAACGCGGGTAGGAAATCCAAGCCGTCGGGTCATCATAAGAATGATCGTAGTTAGGCCCTTGCGAAGAAGAAACTCCCCAATCATAGGCAGGCTGCTGGTACGAAGACTCCCCCTCATTTGAGGGCTGGACCGAATCATTTGTAACCTCCCTTCCAGTATCCCGCTCTTGCTGGGAGAGCTCCCCCAGATATGTACCGAGCTGTTCCTCAGTGAGTGACCTGAAGGGAATATGCCCGAGAGGCAATAATAAAGTGGTTATTATCTTATTCCATGTTTATGATAAATGTTTATTTTACATGCTAGAATTGTATTGATTCGGAAACATCAATACATGTGTGTTTAATAAACAAAAAGGGTTCCTAGTCATGCCTCTCTTATAGACTAGCTTGTTGATTAACAAGATGATCAAGGTTTCCTGATCATGGACATTGGATGTTGTTAATAACAAGGTCACACCATTGGTGGAATGATGTGATGAACATTCATCTGAAGTATAGCATTACGATCAAGTCATTATGTTTATATTGCTATAACATCATACGAAGTAATCTTTATCCTTAGACCATGAGATCATGTTAATTGCTAACACCCGAAGAGTATCTTGATAACATCAAACGTCACACCATAACAGGGTGACTATAAAGGTGGGTTCAGTGCTACGAAGGTGTTATGTTGAGGCTCATGGATCAAGAGTGGGATTTATCCATCCCGATGACGGATAGATATACTCTAGGCCCTCTCGGTGATATCACATTGAAATAGCTTGCAAGCAAGTGATGTGATCACTAGAATGTTATATCACGGGAACGAGAAAAGAGTGCATGTCGGTAACGAGATCAAACTAGGTATGGAGATACCGATGATCGAATCTCGGACATGTAATATATCGTGGGACAAAGGGATTTAGTTACTAGCGTTAAAGGTTCTCATGATCACAGAAGTCATCGTTGAATGTGTAGGAGTCAGTATGGATCTCCAGGTCCCGCTGCTGATTATTGATCGGAGAGGGGTCTCGATCATGTCTGCATTATTCGCGAACCGTAGGGTGACACACTTAAGGGATACTGACACCATTTGGAGCAAATATGTTTCAGATAAAGATTTAAGAAAGCGTTGGAATTATTTCAATAGACACCAAAACTATTTAAGGTGAAATTGCTGAAATTGGTTCTGCATGTAATATTGAAATGTTGCAGGGGGTTTTATGTGAATGTTTGTTAATTAAAGTAATTAACAAAATTATGAATAAAAATAATAAAAGAGTTTTATTAAATGAGAGAGCATTAAATTTGGAGAAATTTAATGCATTTAAAGTGGAGACTTTAAAAGAGAATGTGAAGGGGCATTTTAATGTGGAGGGGTTACCACCACATGAATGGAGGAGGTGAAGGGTCACCCCCTCCATGCGCCGGCCATGAAGGAGGGGCACCCCCCTCCTCCTATAAAAGTCCACCCCCTCCTCACTTCTCACACACACCTCCTTGTGAAGGATATCTCTCCCCCTGTAGTATTATTCCCCCATGGTCTCGGATTAGAGAGATACATGTTCCCTATGGCTTTATCTGGAAAGGAGTTGCTGCTTCCGCTGCTTTGCTGGAGCGAGGGATGGAGGTTGTCGGGGTACCGGACGTGTTTGCGATCACGGATGCACCGCTGCTTTGCGGTGCTGGACTTGGTGGTGCTGGAGCTGGATCTGATGGACGTGCTGGAGCCGGACCTGCTGGACTTTATCACGATCTTGAGATCGGCAAGTGTACGACTACATCAACCACAAGTTCCTACTCGTTAACAAAGCTCGTTGTCTACGAGGGTAAGTTCTCGTTGGATGTATATCCACCCGTTGTTTTGTACCTAGTAGATAGATCTTGGCGTGTAGTTCACACCGTAGGAAATATTTTGTTTTCTATGCTGCGGACCCAACAGTGGTATCAGAGCCTGATCTATGCGTAGGTGCTTAGCACGGGTAGTACACATGTGTTGATATGTGGGCGATGATGATCATGTTATTGCATCTTCTATGTATTTTGGATAGTGGTGGCATAGTGGGATGAAGCGGCCCGGACCAACCTTACATGTCATCGTACATGAGACCGGTTCCACGACTAACATGCAACTTGTTTTGCATAAGTGGCTGGCGGGTGTCTGTCTCTCCTACTATAGTCAATATCTGATTTATAACGAGTTGCTAATAACTTAGTTATCCTCGTTGTGGTTCATGTTCGTAGGTAAGAACGGTTCTATCTCCGAAAGCCCTAAGCCACGTAAAACTTGCAATTGATAAATTAGAGGCGTCTAGTTTAGATGGTTGCTGGGCTAGTGTATTGATATGGTATTGTTGTAAGTAGATGTATGATAGATACTCTTACAACACACTCAATGTGTAAGTTCCATAGACCTTGGCCTTACACACAAAGGAATGATAGAGATCATACCACTATGCAAGTGATAGAGATCAAATGCATGGACCATATCATCTCACTTTACACATTAGATGTTAGCATCTTATACTGCTAGTTTGGCGCTTTCTGTAGCATTGTAAGATCATCCCTCTTTTAGATATCAAGATAAAAATGTGTTCTTTCTTAAGTATGCACCGTTTTGTGGATCGTATTTCGAGACATCACGTGATGATTGGGTGTACTCGAGTCTACGCTTTCATACAAACGGGTGTAAGACAGTTTTACACATGCGAGTACTAAGGTTCTTACTTGGCGAGCCTAGCATGTACAGACATGGCCTCGGAACACGGACCGAAAGGTTAAGCATGAATCATATAGTTGATATGATGCCCATATAGATGCTCGCCTTTGAAGCTACATCAACTCACGTGATGATCGGACTTGGTGTAGTGGATTTGGTTCATGTAATCACCAAAAAGGCACGAGGGATGTCGTTTTTGAGTGGGAGTTCATTTCTAATTTGGATTAGTCGAACCAAATTTGTCATAAATTAAATCAAAGTGAATTTGCATAGTTTGTTGTAGTCATTGGCATTCGTTTTCTACCTTATGCTTAGTTTTTATTTGAGATAATAGAACTATAGAATTCTGGATATTTACTTTATTTAACTGGTATCGTATTGTTCGAATGTCAATTTAAAGTTTATAAGTCCTATTGCAAACTTTCAGCAAACTCTATTTACTCCATGAAGTTTAATAAGTAGTATTAAATCAAGAGTAAGAATTCCAATGTTAGTATCTAAAGTATCATGTTTGCCTCCATGATTATTGATATTCAAAAGTTGTTTTAATATCAAGATTATATTGGAGCTGAAAATTGTTTCAGAAACCATCATGTGTGAAAGATATTGTGATATCTGAAACAATGTTTTTGGTTGCATTATGGTAGAGTATAATTTAGCAAAATACATATTCTCATATTGTATGAGAATTTGTGAAGGATGGAGATGCTAGGCATCCGAATCTACCAAAAAGGTTTTGGGAACTGATATTATACTCGCGATTCTTCCTTATAGGCTATAGTAGCTTGATCATGAAAGTTGTCATGATAAGGATGAATAGAAGATGTAAGTAAAATGTTTACTACACTAATAGATTACTAAAGAATGGATTTTCGAAAGAACACCAAACATTTGATGATGGTGATCCACTTCAAAGTGCAAGTGCAAAGGTATTAGTATTTGACTATATACGCTTTGTACCATGTGTCATGTTGATGACACCACTATTGATGTTGATAGATTCTTTTAAAAGAAAAGGAATTGCTAAAAGAGAATCTATAAAATATTTGGCAGAAAATAAAAGGTTGGAGATGTCCAACTTAGGTATATAGAAGATATACATGTTATGGCTATATTCCTTGCTTGTTAAACAATGTGGTTCTTAGGTATTGGATACCGAATTGGTTGGTATGAAGTGTCATACAAGACAACGCAATTCATCAACTACAATGGCCTAAGTAACCAGCAAGAGAATGAGTGATGATGTTCATCGAAAACAAATAAAGTGTTATTGTGTTTTTCGTTGTCATCAAACCAAGCCTTCATGATTTGTTTAAATAATTGTTATTTTGTTCCGGTATCATGAGAACAATGGCTGTTCAAATAATTACCATATTCCATAAAGGATGGATGAACTTTTACAAGGCTAGTTGGAGAAATCACATCCATAAACACTATTGCTAAAATGTCGCAAGACAAATGATTGAAAGATCACTTATGAAGTGACATCGATGTTTAAATTATATTTGAAAGAAAACATGAAGAAACTCCATGTTGATGGATTTTTGGAGTCTTTGATTTTGATCAATTGACGCATGTGAGACTTTCCTCGAGATAATTGAAACTCCGTCCATAGGCCAAAGAGGAACGGATGACTAAATTATTGGATATTATGCATGTTGATGTATATAGTCCATTATGTGTAGCCATATGCGATGGATATTTTTGCTTCATATGCTTTCTCCAGAAATTTAAGTGAATATATCTATATATTTACTTAATAAGGAATAAGTATGAAACATTTGAAAATTGTTCAAAGACTTTCAAGATGAAGTGGAAAATCATTGTAACAAGAAAATAAAGAGTTTATGATTCGATCATAAAGGAAGATATTTGAGTTACATGTTTAGCAAAAACACCTAAGATTTGAGGAATTGTTCCATGATTTGTGTTTCCCGATAAACCATAGGAGTATGGAATATTCGAGAGATGAAATCAAACCATGTTTGACGTGGTAAGATCAAAGGTGTCATTTATAAAACTGCCATTATGTTTTAAGGATTGAAGCTTTAGAGACTACCGCTTTTACACTGAAAAGAGCACCATTGTGATCCATTGAAATGACACCATATGAGTTATGGTTTGGGATAAAACCCGAATTGTCTTTTCTTAAATTTTGGTATGCTATGCATAAGTAAAATGTTTACAACCAAAGTCGGATAAGCACGTCTTTGTAGGTTATCCCAAAGAATTTGTTGGGAATTTCTCCATAACACCAAGGACAAAAGAGTTTGTCGCTTGGAACGTCAAGTTTCTTGAGAAGGAACTTTTCGTGAAAAGTTAAGTGGGAGGACAATAGAACTTTGATAAGGTTGTTGAACCTTAGCTATATGTGCTAAGTAGCGCAGCGCCAGAAAGTGTCCCGGTGGCAGCCACAATGCTCATGGCTCTCGTGATTACAAAAGGTGTAATCTCGGAGATTAGAGTTCCTATAGAACCATGTGGGTCGGTAAGTATCAAATAGTAAGATTTGATAAGTAAGTCGTTATTGTTTTGAAAATGATGAACCGACTACATGAAAAGAAGCGATGATGGGCCCTGACTCCATAAAATGACTAGAAGTCATAGAATCCATGATAGTATCCATACACGAGAAAACAAGTTTCTGAACTTGGAAGACCCTCCGGAAAGGCCGGGTCAAGCCGTGTTTGGATCTATAAAGAAATAAGACATGGATGTTTAACATCTATGAAATAGTCGACATGTCGGAAAGAAGTTTACGACAATGTTCAAGGAGTTGACTATGACAAGATTTGATCTTTCATAGCGATATATAGTCTTGACGGATTAATGTAGCAACCACTACATATAATTTGGTATATGGTAGTTGAATAAACAAAACAAGGTTCTTCTAATAGAACGGTAACCTAGGACATGTACATGACATGGTCCGAAGGATTTTGTTAATTCAAAGGGTGCTAAAAGGGCATGTAAACTTCAATAGTTGAAGTAAGCATAGCGGAGTTGGAATCTTCACCATGGTGAAACTGTTAAAAGAGTTTAAATTCATCGGAGATGATGAAGATGCTTGCATTTGCAAGAAATTAAGTGGGAGCGCTGAGACATATTTCTAATACATTATGTAGAGGACATATTGTTGATTAGAAATGATGTATCTTGAATTGACACAAGTTAAGAATTTCATTAAAATAAGATTTCGATGAAAGACTTGGGCAAACCCAGAATATTAGGCATCAATATCTATATGGATAGATTAAGGCGCAAATATGGTTGTGCCAGACATACATATATAAGATATTGAAAGGGTTCAATATGAGATATTGAAAGGGTTCAATATGGAAACAATAAGAAAGGTTCTTGCTGCATGGAAAGAATTGTATTCAGATTCAAGTGTTTCAACACTTGGTGAGTAAAATCACATGAAGATTCTGATCGATTATACCATGATATGTATATATCCAGAATGTCCTGTGCTCTAAATGTTATGAGCATATACCAGAATGATTCATAAGATGATCATTGGACAATAGTAAAGATATTCTTATGAGATTTGGAAGAACTAAGAATATATCATGTATAAGTGACAAATAGTTAAAGGTAGTTCATTGTAAAGTGTTACATTGATACTAGTTTTGTCACAAGATACAAATTAAATTTATCTCAATTTAGACTATGGGTGGCACAATATAATGGAAAGGATGTTCCATGATGGATTTGGATGAGTTCCAAAGTTGAGATATTGTGACGGATACTACAACAAAAGGCTAAGTATATGACTGCTATAGTAGCAGCATAGGAGGGCATTTGTGTTAAGTAGTTTGTTATCAAACTAGGTGTGGTTCAAAGTGGGATAATACTATGAAGATATATTGTGTGACAATAATATCAACATATTTTAACCCGAACAAACTAAAGGTCTCACCATAGGACCAAATTTATACAATGCCATCTCATTTGAGAATGAGTGATGCGTAGAGACGCAAAGACATGCAAATACACACAGATCTGAAACTGTCACATCCGGAGATTATGTTAACCACTAGCAATAGCGTATATGCAACACCAGAAATCCATAGGTGTTCAATGCGCAAAGTTTTTCAAACTAGATTATTGACTCTAGTGCAAGTGGGAGACTGAAGGGAATATGCCCGAGAGGCAATAATAAAGTGGTTATTATCTTATTCCATGTTTATGATAAATGTTTATTTTACATGCTAGAATTGTATTGATTCGGAAACATCAATACATGTGTGTTTAATAAACAAAAAGGGTTCCTAGTCATGCCTCTCTTATAGACTAGCTTGTTGATTAACAAGATGATCAAGGTTTCCTGATCATGGACATTGGATGTTGTTAATAACAAGGTCACACCATTGGTGGAATGATGTGATGAACATTCATCCGAAGTATAGCATTACGATCAAGTCATTATGTTTATATTGCTATAACATCATACGAAGTAATCTTTATCCTTACACCATGAGATCATGTTAATTGCTAACACCGGAAGAGTATCTTGATAAAATCAAACGTCACACCTTAACGGGGTGATTATTGAACAGAGAGGGGTCTCGGTCATGTCTGCATTATTCGCGAACCGTAGGGTGACACACTTAAGGGATACCGACACCATTTGGAGCAAATATGTTTCAGATAAAGATTTAAGAAAGCGCTGGAATTATTTCAATAGACACCGAAACTGTTTCAGGTGAAATTGCTGAAATTGGTTCTGCATGTAATATTGAAATGTTGCAGGGGGTTTTATGTGAATGTTTGTTAATTAAAGTAATTAACAAAATTATGAATAAAAATAATAAAAGAGTTTTATTAAATGAGAGAGCATTAAATTTGCAGAAATTTAATGCATTTAAAGTGGAGACTTTAAAAGAGAATATGAAGGGGCATTTTAATGTGGAGGGGTTACCACCAGATGAATGGAGGAGGTGAAGGGTCACCCCCTCCATGCGCCGGCCATGAAGGAGGGGCACCCCCCTCCTCCTATAAAAGGCCACCCCTCCTCACTTCTCACACACACCTCCTTGTGAAGGATCTCTCTCCCCCTCTAGTATTATTCCCCCATGGTCTCGGATTAGCGAGATACATGTTCCTAGTGGCTTTATCTGGAAAGGAGTTGCTGCTTCTGCTGCTTTGCTGGAGCGAGGGACGGAGGTTGTCGGGGTACCAGACGTGTGTGAGATCACGGATGCACCGCTGCTTTGCGGTGCTGGACTTGGTGGTGCTGGAGCTGGATCTGATGGACGTGCTAGAGCCGGACCTGCTGGACTTCATCACGATCTTGAGATCAGCAAGTGTACGACTACATCAACCACGAGTTCCTACTCGTTAACAAAGCTCGTTGTCTACGAGGGTAAGTTCTCGTTGGATGTATGCCCACCCGTTGTTTTGTACCTAGTAGATAGATCTTGGCGTGTAGTTCACACCGTAGGAATTTTTTTGTTTTCTATGCTACAGACCCAACATGACCATCCTACCCTGGTATCAAGGTTAAACAAAACAGGCGCAGGCAAAAGAACAACACTCTCGAACTTACCCCTTCTCTAACCAGCCTTGAGAAAGGTTATTTCATCAGATAAATCACTCAAATTAGCCCAAAAAGAAACAAATTTATGTTGTATCATGGAATTAAGGTCAAGCCTCTCTATGGGAAACTGTAGGTCTGAATGATGAGGCGCTACACCATGCAAAGCTAATAAACGAGAGGCGATGAGACCTCCACAAATTCCACCTTTCTCGTGGTTAGCAGCAAGACGGAAAGCTATCAAAGCACCCAAATTATAAGTCCTATCTTGTTTTAAGGAAGTTGAGATGTAGGCTAGATCATATTAGGATAATTTACTAGTAGTTTTCCTAGAGAGAACGCACTTGGCAATAAAGTAGGCAAAGTATCGAATAGACGGGAGATGAATATTACGAATTTTACCATTCTCTTTTGAGAAGCTGCTCCCTTGGCAAATCTCTGCATACAAGTCCATGAGTGGTGCAGGACACTCTCTAATCCTTTCACACGAACCCCACTGTGGTACTTTAGTAGCTGCACAAAAATCATCAAAAGGGAGATCAACAGCTATATTGTAAATTTTGTAATGAACAATGGGGTTAGGCAAGAAGCAACTAAATCAAAAATCCTGCACCGCAGACATAGTAAGTTTCACATATTGGTAAGGTTCATCTCCCACAAAATGCTCCAATCCTGCATTAGAAATTAAAGTATGGAAATCTTGAGAAATCCCTACAGCCTTGATGAATTCGGGGCATGGATAAATAGAAGGGAAAACTTCTTCCTCATGGTTAACCTTCATAACCTCGGGCACCCTTAATTCATGTTCGTTGAGTTGGTGTTCATTCATCTCCTTTTCTGAAATTTTAGACAACCATCATACAAGTGATTGCAAAGTGATTACATAATGAAAGGAACTACTTATAGGGACTTGCAAGGGGCCTAAACATGCATTAAAACAACTTCTCTAAGCATAGAACTAGCATGCAAGCTCTCATAACCTGTCACCTATAGTAGAAAAATACTCAAGATATAATCCACTAATCAAAAATCTACTTGGACAAGCGGAGGAGTCACATACCAGAGAACGAATGCTCAAAATCTCAGCAGCAAAGATGGGCTAAGCAAGGAGATCGAAAATCGCGAGCAAGAACAACAAGAACACGGGTTTGAGCAATGAACTGGTGTTTTCTTGGGAGAGAGAAGGGAGTGGCAGGAGGGAGAATAAGTGGAAGCCCAGGGGTGGCCCACACCATGGCCAGCCCCCCCCTTGGTGTGGCCGCGCCACCAGGTGGTGTGCCTGACTGGTGGGCCCCACTGGTTCATTCCAGGTACTTCTTTACCCCTCTTTTGATGTAAAAATTTAATATGAATTTTCCGGAATTTTTCAAGACACTTTATTTTTTTAGCAATTTTTAGGTATTGATGAATGATTTTCTGACAGAAAGATAATATTGGAATGATTTTTCAATAACAAAACAAAACTAAAACTTCAGAGGTACTAAGACACTCTAATATGCAAGCAACTAACAAAATAGAAAAGTAAACTAAAGATAACATAAAAGTAAGCAAATATAATCATGCTGAAAACATTGTTTTTTTCATTAAAATCCCTTTGTTAACAAGGTTGATCAGGTCTTGTTACCAAAACAATTTATATGAAACAGAACTTTACATTCCACTAAATGATTATGTTACCTCAACCCTGATAGCAATAGTCCCAATCATAATAGTTTCATATTTTTCTCGCAGTATGGGACAATATATTTCTCCAACTTGGATGCCCTCAATATTTTCAATTGAATTTAAGCCATAAGTCCTATCAGTCTTCTTGGGGAAATAGATAGTATGCTCCTTGTCATTAACATTAAAAGTTACCTTTCCTTGATTACAATTAATGACAGCACCTGTAGTATCAAGAAAAGGTCTCCCAAGAATAATAGACATATTATCATCTTCAGGCATTTCAACAGGAATAGTGGTAGATTTATCAGCCACTTGCAAAGATATATTAGTTGGTATTAATTTCTCCAACTGAAGTCTTTTGTAGAGAGAAAAAGGCATAGCACTAACTCCTGCTCCCAAATCACACAAGGCAGTTCTAACATAATTATTTTTAATAGAGCATGGTATAGTTGGAATCCCCGGGTCTCCAAGTTTCTTTGGAACCTTATGATTAAAGGAATAATTAGCAAGTAAAGTATAAATTTCCTCATTAGGGATCTTCCTTTTATTAGAGACAATATCCTTCATATACTTTGAATAAGGAGGCAATTTAATAGAATCAGTTAAAGGAATTTTCAAAAATAAAGGTTTCATCCACTCACAAAACTTATTATAGTGTTCGTATTCCTTTGACTTGGGTTTCTTATCAGGGAAAGGCATTGGTTTTTGAACCCAGGGCTCTCTTTCACTACCATGTTTATTAGCAACAAAATCTTCCTTAGTGTACTTAGTATTCTTAGTGTGCTTTTCAGGTTCTTCTTCAATTTCTTCTTTATCAGGAGCATCATTTTTGTCATTACCACTCTCAGTTTCATCATCAGAGACGGATATACTATTAGGATCTTTAGAAGGTTCAGAAGACTCTACAATAGTTTTATATTTCTTTTTCTTTCTCTTAGGAGAAGTACCACTATTTTCAATTTGTTGAGAATCCTGCTCAATTAGTTTAGGATGCCCCTCAGGATATAGAGGATCCTGAGTGACAGCACCACTTTTAGTTCTGATTTCATAAGCATGTTTTGTTGGAGATATGCCCAAGAGGCAATAATAAAAGTGGTTATTATTATATCTTTGTCTTTATGTTGAATGTCTACATCCCATGCTATAATTGTATTATTAGGAAACACTAATACTTGTGTGTTTTGTAAACATAAAAGAGTCCCTAGTAAGCCTCTTGTTGAACTAGCTTGTTGATTGATTGATGATCATGGTTTCCTGATCATAGACATTGGATGTGATTAATAACAAGGTTATATCATTAGGAGAATGATGTGATGGACACACACCCATAGTAAGCGTAGCATAAGATCAAGTCATTAAGTTCGTATTGCCGTAAGCTTTGAAATACATAGTAACCTAATCCTTCGACCATGAGGTTATGTTAATCACCATCACCGGATGGGTACTTTGATGACATCAAACGCCGCGTCGTAACTGGGCGGTTATAAAGGTGTCATTGGGTATTCTGAAAGTATGTGTTGAAGCGCATAGACCAAGATTGGGATTTGTCCATCCATATGACAGATAGATATACTCTGGGCCCTCTCGGTGGAATGTCATCTAGATAGCTTGCAAGCATGTGACTGGGTCACAAGGGATGACATAACATGGAACGAGTAAAGAGTACTTATCAGTAACGAGGAAGAACTAGGTATGAAGATACTGACGATCAAACCTCGGATAAGTAGAATATCGCGTGACAAAGGGAATTGGTTTCGTATGTTAAATGGTTCTATCGATCACGAAGTAATCGTTGAGTATGTGGGAGCCGTTATGGATCTCCAGATCCCGCTGATGGTTATTGATCGGAGAGGAGTCTTCATCATGTCTGCATATTCACGAACCGTAGGGTGACACACTTAAGGTTCGAAGTTGTTTTAAGTAGATATGGAATTTGTGTTGGAGACCGAATGTTGTTCGAAGTCTCGGAATGGATCTGGGACATCACGAGGAGATCCAGAATGGTCCGGAGAATAAGATTCATATATTGGGGATCATTTTCTAAGTTGGGAAATGTTCCGGAGTGTTTGTATGGAGATTCTAGAAGGTTTCAGAATGTTCTGGAAGGTTCTAGAGGATTTCTTGGAGTTTGCTTGAAAACCAAGAAAGGGATCAAGGGAGTCCAAGTGGGGCAATACACGGATTCGTGGGGGAGGAGGACTCCTCCCCAACCCTTGCCCAGGAGGAGGAGTCCTACTAGGACTCCCTCCCAGCGCCTCCCTCCTTTAAATAGAAGGGAGGGGGCGCCCCCTCTTGCCCCTCCTCTCATAACAACTAATCTCAGCCGCCTCTCTCCTCCACCATTCTTCTGCACAGGCATAGGCGAAGCCCTGCAGAATTCTCACCTCCACCACCACCACCACGCCGTCGTGCTGCTGGGATTCCGTGGAGAAGATCTACTACCTCACGCTCACCGGAATGGGGACAGAAGGTCGCTTCGACCAGACGCAGTGACCGATCATGGAAGCTCTGCCGGAACACGGCACCGGAAGGATCGTCCACACGATCTTGAGATCGGCAAGTGATCGACTACATCATCCACGAGATCTAATCTCATAACGCTTTCGGTTCTACGAGGGTTAGTACCGATCTATCTCGTTGCTCATGTCTAATAGATTAGATCTTGGCTTTTATCTAGATTAGATCTGGGTTTTGTTCGTTCTTGCGGTAGAAATTTTTTATTTTCCATGCTACGAACCCATCATGTTTTTCTTTAGAAGCATTAACTAGAAAATCTTTTTGTACTTTAATAAGCTGATCAATTTGAGTTTGAACCATTTGGAAATGTTTAACAAGCATTTTAACATCATTGGAGGTTCTTTCCACAATATCCCTCAACTCAATAATAGCTCTAGAGTTTTCCATCAAATGATTCTGCACTCTTTTATTAAAATTATCTTGCTTAACAACAAAGATATCAAATTCTTCTAAACATTGATCAGGAGGTTTAGAATAAGGAATATCACCTTCATCAAAATGTTGGAGAGAGTGTACCTCAATAGTGGATGAGTGGGAGTTTGTCTTACATATCTCTTCTATAGGAGGTAGGTTCTTCACATCTTCAAATTTAATACCCTTCTCCTTGAGACATTTCTTAGCTTCCTTCATCACTTCATCATTTAGTTCAATAACTCCCATGTTCTTTGGTGTTGGTGTTGGCTCAGGCATAACTAACTCAGGTGTAGTTGACTCAGGTGAAGTCCAGTCATCGTAATTCTTGCTTATTTTAGCCATTAATTCCTCAGCTTCTTTGGGAGTTCTCTTCCTGAAAACACAATTAGCACAACTATCCAGGTATGCCCTAGATTCTTCAGTTAGTCCATTATAATATATATGAAGAAGCTCATTTTTAGGTAATGGACATACAGATCGTGCATGAATCAAAGCACAAAGCCTTGCCCATGATTCAGGCAATATCTCCGTTTCTCCTTGTTTAAAATAAAAAAGTTCTTGCAAAATGGCATGTATAGCACTAGGAAGGAAATATTTCTGAAAGAAAGTATCAATCAAGCAATCAGAGCTATCAATAGATCCAGGAGGTAAATTATTAAACCAAGCTTTAGCTTCTCCTTTCAGTTAAAAAGGGAAAATTTTAGCAACAAAGTAGGTGTGCATCTTAATATCATCAAAAAATAGGCCACTCATGGAAGAAAACTCAATCATATGTGCTACAACACTTTCATTTTTAGTACCACAAAAAGGTTCTTTCTCAACAATGGTTATGTAAGATAAATCAAGAGAGAAATCATAATCTTTATCTTTAATGTTTATGCGAGATGTAGCAAACTTAGCATTAGGAGATAATTTAGGTCTAATAGTATGTTTCTCAAGAAGACTCTTAATAGCACTCCTACCATGGGTGTTTTGGCATTCTTTAATAAATTCATCAGTCATTTCTATATATCCGTCTTCAATATCATAGCTCTCTCTAGACTCAGATGAACTGACAGGTGTAGTAGTGTCTTCATTAGGAGTTTCAGTATTCCAGCTATAGTTCTAGCAATTGTAGCATCCAAGTACTAAATAATCGTAGGCATATGTTCCATATATAGTCATACGTGCTCGTAATGAGAACTTGCACAACATCTTTTGTCCTGCCAGCCCGTTGCAGCGGGGCCTCTAGGTAATCTACTGGCAATTAAGATGCTCCTTTTAATAGAGCACCAGAGCAAAACATTAGCACTCCATGAAAACACGTGATCCTCATATCATAGCCATTCCCTCCAGTTATCCCGATTCTTGTCACTTCGGGGCCTTTGGTTCCGGACAATAATATGTGTATACAACTTGCAGGTAAGATCATAAACAATACTATCATCATGAATCAATAACATGTTCAGATCTGAAATCATGGCACTCGGGCCCAAGTGACAAGAATTAAGCATACCAAGTTGCAACAAAGTCAAAAAGCACTAACAGTAGATACTAGGCACCATGCCCTAACAATCTGATGCAATTACATGAACGATCTCATCCAATCCCTACCATCCCCATAGCCTATAGCGGGGATTACTCACTCATGGATGAGGGAATCATGGATGGTTGATGGAGAAGCGATGGTGATGATGATGTCAATAATCTCCTCCAATTCCTCGTCCCGGCGGGGTGTCAGAACGGAGTTTCTGGTTCCAAATCGCGGTATCTGGTGGTGGCGGTGCAGCGGAACTCTATCTGAAAAAACATCTAACCCCTTGTCTGTTTTAGGTCAGAGTGAAGGAAATATGCCCTGAGAGGCAATAATAAAGTTGTTATTATGTATTCCTTGTATATGATAGATGTTTATTTTGCATGCTATAATTGTATTGATAGGAAACATCAATACATGTGTGTTTAATAAACAAAAAGGGTTCCTAGTCATGCCTCTCTTATAGACTAGCTTGTTGATTAACAGGATGATCAAGGTTTCCTGATCATGGATATTGGATGTTGTTAATAACAAGGTCACACCATTGGTGGAATGATGTGATGAACATTCATCCGAAGTATAGCACTACGATCAAGTCATTGTGTTTATATTGCTATAACATCATACGAAGTAATCTTTATCCTTAGACCATGAGATCATGTTAATTGCTAACACCGGAAGAGTATCTTGATAACATCAAACATCACACCGTAACAAGGTGACTATAAAGATGGGTTCAGTGCTACGAAGGTATTATGTTGAGGCTCATGGATCAAGAGTGGAATTTGTCAATCCAGATGACGGATAGATATACTCTGGTCCCTCTTGGTGATATCACATTAGGATAGCTTGCAAGCAAGTGATGTGATCACTAGAATGTTATATCACGGGAACGAGAAAAGAGTGCATGTCGGTAACGAGATCAAACTAGGTATGGAGATACCGATGATCGAATCTCGGACATGTAATATATCGAGAGACAAAGGGATTTAGTTACAAGCGTTAAAGGTTCTCATGATCATAGGAGTCATCGTTGAATGTGTAGGAGTCAGTACGGATCTCCAGATCCCGCTGCTGATTATTGATCGGAGAAGGATCTCGATCATGTCTGCATTATTCGCGAACCATAGGGTGGCACACTTAAGAGTTACCGGACACCATTTTGGAGCACATATGTTTTGCATTTAAAGAATTGCAAAGCGTAGGAATTGTTTCAATAGAAACCGGAAATTGTTTCGGGTGAAATTGCAGAAGGTGGTTCTGCATGTGATATTGAAATATTGCAAGGGGCTATATGTGAACGTTTGTTAATTAAAGCAATTAACAAAATTCTGAATAAATTTAATAAAAGAGTTTTATTAAATGAGAGAGCATTAAATTTGGAGAAACTTAATGCATTTAAAGTGGAGACTTTAAAAGGGAATGTGAAGAGGCATTTTAATGTGGAGGAGTTACCACCACATGAATGGGGGAGGTGAGGGGTCACCCCCCATGCTGGCCATGGAGAGAGGGGGCACCCCCCTCCTCCTATAAAAGGCCACCCATTCCCTCCTTCATCCTCACACCTCCTTGTGAAGGATCTCTCTCCCCCTCTAGAATTATTCCCCCATGGTCTCGGATTAGCGAGATACATGTTCCCGGTGGCATTTCATCTGGAAGGAGTTGCTGCTTCTGCTGGATCGCTGGAGCGAGGAGGTGGAGGTTGTCCGGTGGCTTGAACGTGTGTGCGAGTGCGGATGCGCTGCTGAGTTGCGGCGCTCGAACTTCCTCACGATCTTGAGATCGGCAAGTGTACGACTACATCAACCACGAGTTCCTACTCGTAACAAAGCTCGTTGTCTTCGAGGGTAAGTTCTCTATGGATGTATGTCCACCCGTTTGCTTTGTACCTAGTAGATAGATCTTGGCGTGTAGTTCACACCGTAGGAAATTTTTTGTTTTCTATGCTGTGGACCCAACACCGAGGGCTTATATAGGCGAAAGGAGAGGTCGAGGCGGAGTTCGAGGCGGCCACACCACCCCCTTGGCGCGGCCTGGCCTGGCCCCTAGGGCCAGGTGGTGTGGGCCCCTCGTGGCTCTTCTTCGTCTCATCTTCTGGCTCTGTGAGTCTTCTGGTAAAATAGGAGTTTTGCGATATTTTCCGGGATTTTTTCTAAAAGATGATTTCCTGCACAAAAATGAGACACCAAAGCAATTCTGCTAAAAACAGCGTTAGTCCGCATTAGTTGTATCCAAATCACACAAATTAGAGAAGAAACAATAGCAAAAGTGTTCGGGAAGTAGATATGTTTTGGACGTATCAACGAGTGAGAGTAGCATATTGTAGTGCCCCTGTGAAACTGCGATAGAATGTAGGATCAGGAGCAGGATCACCATTCGCAGATAATTTGGCGCCGATGTCAGCAGGGGTACGGCTGGGCTGACAGTCAAGCATGCCAACATGAGATAAGAGATCGATAATATATTGGCATTGAGAAAGAAAGAGAGTGGAAGAATTTCGAGAAGCGGTAACACCAAGAAAATGATGAAGTGGTCCTAAATCAGTCATAGAGAATTCTTGATTGAAAAGGGTGATAATATGGCTAAGAAAGGAGACAGAGGAGGCGGTTAGAACTATATTATCAACATAGAGAAGAAGATAAGCGGTTTGAGTAGAAGAGCGAAAAATAAAGAGAGATGAATCGGATTTAGAGGGAAGGAAACCTATAGTTTGAATAAATGTGGCGAAGCGTTGAAACCATGCACATGGTGCTTGTTTGAGACTGTAAAGAGACTTTTGGAGAAGACACACAAAGTCAGGATGGAAAGAATCTACAAATCTAGAGGGTTGTTGACAATAGACGGTCTTATTGAGAGTGTTAGGCAGAAAAGCATTTTTAACATCAAGTTGATGAATCGGCCATGAGGAAGATACAATAAGACTGAGAATAATGCGAATAGTACTTGGTTTAACAACAGGTGAAAAGGTTTCATCGAAGTCACTCCCTTGTTGTTGAGAAAAACCCCGGCATACCCAATGAGCCTTGTACCGTGCGAGAGACCCATCTGAATTATAGTTGTGGCGAAAAACCCACTTTCCTGAAACAACGTTGGCACGGGGAGGTTTAGGAACGAGAGTCCATGTATTATTTTGAAGAAGGGCATCGAACTCATCACGCATGGAAGAATGCCAAAGAGGATCTAGAAGAGCTTGTTTGTAGGAGGTAGGAATTGGGGAAATATTTGGGGTGGCATTGAGGTTAAGAAAAGGGCAGGAATGTGAAAGCCCTTTTTACCATGAGTGCACATGACATGATCGTTAACGGGAATAGTGACGGGAACGGTGTGAGGAGGAAGTTGTGTAGTGTGAGAGTTACTCGGAGTACTAGCGGTGCTAGCAGGAGACGGGGTAGGTGTGTCTGTTCCTGAAGAGAACACGGTGGTGGTGGGCGAGGACCCGCTAGGAGATCCTGCCGCGGTAGGAGAAAGTGGTGCGGCAGGCTGCTGCGGGGCCTCGGCAAGCTACTGTGGAGCCTCGGCAGGCTGATTGGCTGCCGCGGCAGAGGTGACCGCGGGCACGAAGGAGGGAATAAGGGAGCGGGGCGTGATCGTATATGTTGGGTAGGCAGGGAAGAAGTAGGCATAGACGACTGGATGATGGAGTATGGAAAAGTATTTTCGTCGAAGATGACATGAAGTGAGACTAGAACACGTCTAGAAGAGGGGTCGAAAAATCGAGAGCCTTTGTGATCGTCGGAGGGTCCGAGATAAATACATGGTAATGAGCGAGGAGAAAGTTTGTTAGGGACGATGGAGGTGGTGTTGGGGAAACAAAGACAACCAAAAACACACAATTCGGAATAGTCGAGATGATGTAGGAAGAGAGACTAAAAGGGAGTATAGAGTGGACATGTTTTGGTTGGTCGGATGTTAATAAGATATGTTGCCGTGCGAAGGGCTTCAGCCCAAAACCGAAGGGGGAGAGAGGCTTGGATGAGTAAAGTATGGAGAATGTCATTGATGGATCGTAAGGATCGTTTGGCTTTACCGTTTTGAGGAGAAGTGTATGGACAAGAAAAAGGTAAGAGAATGTCTTGAGAGAGAAAGAAAGATCTGTTTTGGGTGTTGTCAAACTCTCGGCCATTGTCATATTGGATAAAACGTATGGGAAGGTCGAAGTGTGTAAGAACATATCGCGGAAAATTTAGAAAAATTGAGTGCACATCGGATTAGACGCGAATAGGAAAGGTCCATATGTAGTGAGAATAATCGTCAAGTATAACAAGATAGTATTTGAAACCAGAAACACTAGGAAGCGAAGAGGTCCATAGATCACAATGCAATAACTCAAACGAAAAAGTACTATAGGTAGTTGATGTGCCGAAAGGTAATCTATCATGTTTACCACATTGACAGGCATTACAAATAGAGGGATTATGAGAAGAATTAGAACTATCAATAGGGAGACTAAATTCTTGAAGCAAAGACGACATGGTATTTTTATTGGGGTGGCTGAGCCGACGGTGCCAAAGGTCGACGGAGGTGTGCATGGCTTGAGGTGTGGAAGATGGTGCTCCATGTAGAGGATAGAGATCGCCCGAGCTATTGTAGCGAGCGAGGACCTCCGCCATTTTCAAATCCTTCACAGATAAGCCAAATGGGTCAAACTCTAAATAAACATTGTTGTCGATAGTAAAGCGACGAACAGAGATGAGATTTTTGATTAAAGATGGAGCAACAATAATATTGCGGAGAAGAAAATTTGTGTGGGGATTAGTGATGTATGATTGACCGGTACAAGATATAGAAATTGAAGAACCATCACCAATGTTATAAAGAAAAAATGGGAAGAAGAACAAGCTGACAGAAAATTCATATCTGAAGACATGTGCGAAGATGCACCAAAATCGCAAATCCAATCCGTACGTTCGTGGTTGTTGAGCGTGAAATTGTTCATGGCAGCGATGAAGACGGATTGGTCTCAGCTTGGTGGAGCGGTTAATGAAGCGGTTGATGGCGATGGCGTAGGTATGTACGCTAGTGCCGGAGGAGCCACGTACATGTAGTTCATTGGCGTTGAGGATGGCATGTAGTATTGTGGCGCGTGGGGCACCATGTAGGCGGTCGGTGGAGCTTGGGCGGTGTAGACCTGCTGTGGAGGTCGAGGTCCAAGAGGCCCTGGCGAGCCTATGGATGGACGAGGACCAGGATTCCATGTCCCGGTGTAGGCCGGTGGGGCGCCATAGGGAGAAGGAGCCGACCAAGGCATAAGCCATGCCTGAACGTGACCCGTCCATGGATCGTGCTACGGCTGCCAGGTTGGTGAGGGGCCACGACGAAGGGAGGTGTCAGCGCTGGTGGAGTCGGTGCTGGAGGGGCCGACGCTGGAGGAATTTGGTAGAGAGTAGAGGTGGAGGCGGAAGATAGAGGTGTGCCGGCGGCGCGGGCTTTGGTCGGTGTCCAGAGTGGACGTGTCGTCGGCGGCGGCGGAGTTGGCGGAGC
The DNA here is from genome assembly GCA_023614405.1 of Avena insularis. NCBI lineage: Eukaryota > Viridiplantae > Streptophyta > Magnoliopsida > Poales > Poaceae > Avena > Avena insularis. The sequence continues at coordinate 106,296,377 of CM042694.1, forward strand.
CATCTAGGTGCGGAAAAACCTAGGCGTCTGATACCATGATATTTTGGAATAATAATAACTTGTATTGATTTGAACAATAGTACAAAGTTTATACTCCCTCCGTTTCAAAATATAAGATGTTTTAGCTTTGTGCATAAAGTGTATCTAGACTTCTTTTAGTGTCTAGGTTCATCTAGATTTGGAGTGAATCTAGACACTAAAATGGGTCCAGATATACTCCTTTCACAAAGCTAAAACATCTTATATTTTTAAAACGGAGGGAGTATAAAAGAGAGGAGGGGATCGGCCGGCCTAAACTGACTTATGACCGACTTAGGACTAGAGTCCTATTCTAACTCGAACTCAAACTGATGAAAAGGGCTAGGCAATTTATTTCAACACTCACCCTACGTCTTTCGCTCTCTAGTATTGTGAGACATGTTTGGGGAGCCGCAATATTTATTTTTAATTCTTGCGTTGGCCAGATTTGATCCTAGGACCTCCTGCTCTGATACCATATTGAATTGCATGCACTAGCTAACGTAACCAAAAGGCCGAACTGATAAAAAGGACTAGACAATTTATTTTAACATTAATCACCTCTGTTCTGTTGGGCCGGGTGATTAGCTCTGTTTTCATACAGAAGAAAAATATTTTCTTTTGAGGACATGCATGCAAAGAACATTTAGTTTTGACAAAATCAGACACAAGTAAGAGACTATAATTCCTTGCCCAGAAAAATGATATGATACGAGTGTAAGGGCACGTTCAATGCGGCGCTTAAAAGTAGACGCTAGGATGGAAATCCTTCAATCCCGGTCTTAACTATGGCGTCGACGGCTGAGTAAGCGCTCGGCGCTAAGTGCTTTTTTGGCTAGAAGCGTAAAAAGCGGAAGCACCCGAGCATTCTGAAATTAGCGACTCGCGTTGAGCGCTTGCCTGGTTTTCCCTGTTCGTACGTAATTTTTTTAGTAATTATTTCTTTCTACTTAAGCGTCTACATTAGCGCCTTGGGTAGTACATGCCCTAAGAGGAAATCCTGAGAAAAAAAATCATGGGCGGATGTGTTGGGCATGAATGCCCGAAAGTCAGATGAAGATTTTCTGAATCTGACCAAGGGAAAACAAGCGGTCCAACCAACCCGCCTTTGGTTTCAGTTACAACCCACCACCTGAAACCTGCAACTCCGCCTTCCTCACACGCTTCAGTCAGATTCGCAACCTCCCTGCCTGTGTATATAGAAACGCCATGCGAGTGTGGCCGCCGGCAGGGAGTAGGTAGGTAGACACGAAGGCGCGAAGATGGCACCGCCTTGCCATCTCCTCCTCTCCTCCATCGCGCTCTTCCTCCTACCTTACCTGCCGCAGTGCTCCTCGGCCGCCGTCATCCGGCTCCACTCCGCCAACGACATCATCGACGAGACCTGCCAGCGCTGCGGCTCCGCCGACCCGAACGTCGACACGGCGCTCTGCATATCCTCCCTCTCCGCGGACCCCTCCGCCCGCGACGCCGACCTGCATGGGCTCGCCATGATCTCGGCCAAGCTGGTGCGCGCGGGCGTGGCGGGGATGGACGCCGGCATGGCGGAGCTCCGGGAGAAGGAGGCCGCGGGGTCGCCCAGGCAGTCCTGCCTCGACGCGTGCTTGGGGTTATTTCATGACGCCATGGTCGACCTCGATGATGCCATCGCCGCCCTCCAGGACCGGAGCTACGACGATGCCAAGACCAAGATAACCGCCACAACCGATGCGCCCGTGACCTGCAACGACGAGTTCAAGGAGCAGGGCTTGCCAGCGCTCATGGAAGGAGAGAGCCGGCGGTTGTTCCACCAGGCCGTCATCTCCCTCGCAATCATCTCGCTACTCTGAATGACAGATTAATCAATTATATATATTATTCAAGTAGTATGTGATAGTAATTACTCTTTTTATCATCATGTTGCAACCGACGAGGGAAGTATGTAACATCAAACTATGCACTTTATATATATATGGAAAGTTGAGGAAAGGTACATGCCAAGCTTGAACCGACATATTACTTATTTACCGGTACTAATATATTACCTCCTCCAAATAAGTGACTTGGTGATTTTAGTGTATAAATTCATACAAATCTGGAAAAACTCAAGTCACTTATTTCAAAAAGGAGGAAGTACTTATTTATATATCAGAACTATAAATCTAGTATGAGCTAAGATGCCCTCGCTCTCCTGCCGCGCCGCTTGCCGCCCGCAGCCAAAAACAGCGCTGGCGTCCCCTCCCCGCTGCCATCCACCACCACCTCTGGATCCCCACCCACTCCGGTCCACCCCTGGGTTCTACTCCCCTCGCTTCGCGGACTGGGCCTTGACCCTAGCAATTATCCCCTGGTTTGCAGATTTTTTTGGTATATTTTCATTTATTTTGTTTCCCAATTTATCTGTTTCCCTTTTGTGTTTTGGGCAGCATTTATTTTGTGTTTTGCACTGAGCAATGAAGGAACCATTATATTACAAAATATTTTTTGGTTATATTACACAGCAAGTATCGAATATTTTACGTTCATGCATATATATAATATAAAGTCTTTTATGATCCCTATTACATTATAATCATCTTCCAATAATATTTTTCTTTTGGATCTAGGATCTCTGCATCTAAGAATCCCGCAATTTCCTCTTGAATTGCTTGTATGCGATCCTTTAGTAGAAGATGGTCCCTCAACGTTCGATCTAATTTAAAAGGAGTCAACGTATATGAATAAGACTAAACACAATTTATGGTAATAAAACAAAATTCTAGTCTTTCTTACGGCCTTCATTGTGCCATCTCAACAACCTGGCATACTCTTTGTTTCTGAACAGACGTTTCAACATTGGTAGTATAGGAGCATACCACGTAACCTTAGCAGGAACCCTCTTCCTGGGGAGCTCGTCATCGCCATCAACATCACCAAGGTCATCTCGTCTGATCTTATACCGTAGTGCAGTGCATATCGGACATTTATCTAAATTCTCGTACTCCTCACCGTCGTAGACGATGCAGTCATTAATGCGTGCATGTATCTTCTGTACATCTAATCCTAGAGGACAAAGAATCTTCTTTGTTTCGTAAGTACTCTCGAGTAATTCGTTATCCTTTAAAAGCTTCAGCTTTATTATTTTTAGTAACTTCTTAAGTCCCTTGTCAGATAAACCAATCTCTGTCTTCCATTTTAGCAATTCCAGTGTGGTGCCGAGCTTTGTGCTGCCATCTTCGCAATTTAGATACAACAATTTTTTTGATACTCTAACATGCCCTCCAACTTCAACTTCTCCTTCTCTGTTTCACAGTCTCGCTTTGCATCTAAAATGACCCGACCAAGATCATCAACGGGCGTATCTGATGCCCGTTCTTCACCTCCTTCTTCTTCATTCTCTTCCATTGCAGTATCATCGTATTCGGGGGAGCATAAGACGATAGTTGCCATCATCTGCTTCTTCTTCATTGTCTTTCATCATAACGCCTCTTTCTCCGTGCTTGGTTCAACAATTATAGCTGGGCATGAAACCTCTCCAAACCAGGTGGCCGCGAATGATTTTCGAGGAAGAGTACTTCGTGATGTTCCGACATTGAACACATGGACAACACATAAAACCATTCTCTTTGTTTGCCTTAGCCACATCGATAAATTTATCCACGTCTTGAATGTACATGTATTCACGTCGGTCACCGTACATCCATCCCCACCGGTTCAATTGTATCATTACAGAACATCATGAATAGTGAGATGACCACTTTACGTCGACATATGTATTATTATATTAATGACAGATGAAAGGATAAGGTTACTAACCTCGGTCGAGAAGGAAAGAAAAAGGAGAAAGGCTTAAATGTGGCTCGGGCACCTCATATCATTTTTGTTTTGTGTGACATCAAGCGGTATCATTCTCTCTTCGTCGAACACCTAATGTACATAGGAAAAAAACTAGCACACACTCCTCAATCCTTCCACCAAGAGAAAAAACAGAGGGAGGGGCAGCTAGAGCGGCGCATTTATAGGAGGATTATTCGTCCCGGTTGGTATTACAAACCGGGACTAAAGGTGTGCGGTGCGCCACGTGTCCGGCGCACGATCTTTTGTCTCGGTTCGTAATACCAACCGGGACGAATAGTCCCTTACGAACATGGACGTATGCCCCCTAGCTCCCGTACGACGCTCGGGCCGCTCGAACCGGGACTAATGCCCTGGACCGCTCCAAACGAAAGCTAGTTTTTCTACTAGGGACATGCTACATGGAAGTTCAATACTAAATGCGACTTGTAGAAGTGAGCGTCATCTCGACTTCCCCTTTCACCACGCCGATACATCGTCACCCCACCACACCGCCACTACTAGGTAAAGACTTATAGAGACACACTATCGGGACACACCATCATGCCCACCGTATTCCCAAAGAGAGCGGAGCTCGTAACTTGCTAGATGCTAATAAATGACATCGACTGGCAGACACAACTTTAATTTATTCACTCGCGCCCTCTCTCTTCCTCTCCCATCTTCCTCTTTTATATAATACACCGGCCGATCCTCTTCCTCTTCACATAATACAACGGCTCTGCTGCTTGATCACCCTCCACACACATGCGAAACTGAGGGGGAGGAGATGGACGAGGCGGGAGAGGTTCCTCCGGCGCAGAAAGAAGAATAGGGTAGCCACGTGCAATCCATTGTCCTCAACAAGGTAATGGCCACCACGGCTGGTGAGAACCCACGCCACCTCGATGCCTGCGGTGGCATTACCTTCTCGGGGACTGTGGCTTGCACAACGGCGACGGTGACAAAGAAAGAGGCAGCCGAACACTAGCTGCTAATAAACGGTTGAGTCCTATGGCGGATAACCGCCTCTAAGTATGGGTTCGGTACAAGTGCACCAAGCAAGGACGCATAAGCTCTAAAAAAGCAAGTTCCTTGTCCTCCTGATCCGTGAAGATCTCTTCTGGCACTTTCATCACCGATATGAATTTTTTTGCCCGTCTTCTGTTAGCCATGACATGAAACAGTTTAGTGTTGACGTCCGCATACTTGAGCTATCTGACACGCGACCGTTGTCTCACGATGGTCCGTTCAAGCATAGACAGGCCAAGAACGGTGGAGCTTGAGGGTTTTAGGTAGCTAGATTTCCGCTGCCGATAACTACATGTGATATTACGCATCATCCAAGCGTAAGATGATTGTGCTGGCAATCGCGATCTTCGATTTGACATGGACCACTCTACGTTGACTCTAGGACTGCATAGAAGTACCAGTGTTCCTGAGAACGGCATCGAAATGCTTGAACGGATCCACAATTGCAGGATCGCAAAGCCACTGCCTGCTGAAAACCAAGGAGATAAGCCCAAAAAATCTCAAAGCGAAAAAATCATTTTAGCTTAAACCCCACAGTTAGAGAAAGTTGGAAAGGTGCGTGCAACATAGCATCTGGATAGACTCGATCCCAATCGACAGAAAACAAAACGCGAACAATCTTCTTAAGGGTAGGTACCTCTCTGTCGTTGCTCTAGGTAAAGAGGCGGTCATGCATGTATAACTCCTTGAGCTGGTGAGTGCTCACAAAATTGCGAAATCTTGTCATTTTGGCTCGATCTAGATTTGTGTTACTCATGGAGTATTATTTTTAGACACCGGCAAGATCATATTGAAATCTCCTAGAAGCATCCATGGACCCGAACAGAGAACACGACCTTCCGAGAGTTCTTGTCAGGAACAAAATTATGTCACCTGGCATGTGCGGCCCATATAGTACAACCGATCTCCACCGAGGTGTTGTTCACGGTGGGTATCAGAGCGTTGATGGAGAACGTGCCATGCGAGGTGTGAGTCGTGTGACAGACAGAGAGAAGAGAGGAGTCCCAGGCCATGAGAATGACACCATGTGGTTTCTCGAGCCCGCTGTAATATGGAACCGTCATAACCAGAAAAGTTGTCAACCGTAGCTAACTTGGTTTCCTGGAAACAGACAGACTTGCTCCGGGACGGTTGATCGTGGGCACGGCCACTCACTGAGGCAGCGGGCACGCACAAGGAAACTCCAGCGGGAGTCACGCATTCTCTATGCTTCCAGAGCTGTCGGAAAATTAACCGGGGATACGGTCACCCGTAAGATAGGATCCCCCGGAAACAGAAACGGGACCGGAAACTGTAGACGCGGGGTTTACATAAACCTGAACCAATAGGAGGTCGGCATGTGTAGGCTACAATCACAAAAAAACTTGTCCGTATATGTAACTTAGTCATCCCATTCTTATAACTTAGTTATCCGAGCACGTAACTCAGTCATGCGTACACTTAACTTACCCCCGCACCCACACTTGGATGGGATCCTGCAGCACAACATGTGTGTCTCCTCGCTAGCTGCCGTATCAGGTTCCGCCTCAGTTAGCTTTTCCCCAAACAGACCAGGTTAACCTTCTTCAATGACTGCTCGCGTTTCGCTTGATCATTCAAACCACGCACGTCAGGCAAAGCGCCTCTGGGTTGTAATCCAACACCTCCAGAGTCCCGCACGAAATCGCTACCCTGGGCTCCACAATGCGGTCAAAACTGGACGACAATGTCTTCCCAAACATCACAGCCATGGCGCGCAGATGCAGGTCGTGGACAGGTGAGTGTGCACACCCATGCACACATCGAACAACAGGGAAAGCATTTATATTCAACTTAATATCGATGAAGACCAACATCGGCAAGCCAACATAAGGATAAGTCTATTGGTTTTGAAATAGTAATGTTTTGTAAAATTCGGATACATTTTCCTACCGATTGCCTTGGACAAAACAAATCACATAAAGCTTACATCCGTAAATATTAAAAATAATTGTACATGATGTATAAAATGACAAAAAAAAGTTCAAATAGCACGTAGACAAGCACAGCTCTATATGGTAGAACTCTTTGTCTCCTATCCATTTTCCTAGGATAGCTAACTATGAGTCTATGAGAATATTTTCATAGTTTGTAGCAGTGTTCCGCATTTCGATTTGCAAAAATATGTCGCCCCACTCAGAGATTCGAGAATTTCGAGAAAAAAACGAAATTTCGAAAAAAAAATCAAAAATTTCGGTCAAATACGAACGCACCTGTTTGAAACTTTCGGACGACATTTTTGAAAAACTTCATGAATTTCGAACGAAATTAAGTTAAAGAACGAAAATGACATTTAGAGTTGAAGGTCATTAGTAGATCAAATTCAGATTCATATGTCTTTCTCCTACCAAGCACGGCTAGCTATTTGCCGCTTCGCTGCAGCTCCAAACGATCAGGAACACAAAAGTTTCTAATTCACGAAAGGCAGAAAGAAAACAAGCCGGGGACCATATGCTCTGTATCCATGGCGAGCAAGAAAACAATCTGGGGGCAGAAGAGCAACGACCGAGTTGTTTTTTTGGACCATGTCGGAGATCAGGAGCAAGGGTCAAGCAAACAATGGAGTACCGTTCTGGGCGCAGCGTCTTCTGCAGCACCTCGGCCGGTCGGCGCAGCCGCAACAAGTTGATCGGCGGGCACGACGTCCTGACCAGCACGTTGGCCGGCACCGCTACCATCTCTCACACTGTTGCTGTCGTTCGAACGCTGACTGCTGGAACAAATGGCACCATCTGCTGCTTTTCCTTTCCATTCCTAGAAATCTTGTTGATCTTGTCGCCGCCGTTGCTACATCCACTTCCGCCGCCAGCCATGATCACAGAACACGCCGCCGAACGGTCCACGAAACTGGAGAAATCGGAAAACCTAAGGACTGCTACGCGGCGGCGGCTGCTGACGGTAAAGGGATGGAAGCGGCCCAGGCCAGGCTGGGCCGAAAATTTTAAAAAGCCCAAAATATTCGAACGATACAACGCTTTTCTCGCCCTCTAGCGAGAACCGGCAGTTTCGCGAATTTCGGGCGAAATTTTGACGAAATTTAATTCACTGGTTTGTAGCCGAGAGGGTAGATCGATCTCCAACAATGGGAAATCATGCTTTTTCCTATGCATCTCCTTGGTCTCCAAGTCAAAGAGGATGAAAGCAACACTATCACTATAACCTCTCCTCCGCATCACTAGAAACACCAGATCACCCGTGCTCTTTCAGGAGCCCTCGAACTCAATACGATCATCTCCCGTGATATCAGGTTGTAGTGACTGTATCTTCTCCTCCATGTTGATCGTAGTCTCCAGCGACCAACCACTACCACCACGTGCTAGTGTGACGGGGTGTTTTATCCACACAAACATCATGAACCCTTGAATGGCGAGCAGTTTCAACAACTTTCTGTCAGACGATGTCTCCAAGTGGAGCTGGTTAACGTTGTAGTCGCCAGGCGGGAGCTGCACCGAGCCTGTCTTCCCGGTGCACAAATCGTAGCTTAGGATTTCAAGGCTTACGGTTGGTTTCCAAGGGCGCATTAGCCAATGGATGATGCCACCGCATAGGATAGCAAGGTTGTCACGCTTTCCGAGTGAATGCCAAGGGAATTTCATCTGGCTCCCATTTGTGACTGTCTCCCATGTACCACATGATGTGGAGGTATGTACTTTGGCACCCTGGTAGTAGATATCAAAGACGAGCAGCATTAAGGAGCAATCGATGCCGTCGTCGGCTGTTAGAACGACGTACTTGTGTGTGCTGCTGGGGTCGTTCTTTATCTCTGGTGGGTTGGAGAAGAATGTTTGGGCGCCGCTCATAGGGTCGTACACGCAGATGTCGGAGCAACGGTCAGACGTGGGTCGGTTCTTTATGTTTAGGCGGTGGAGGACGACGAGGCCACGACGAGACGATACGGGTTCGTATTTGCCAAGAAGGGTCGCTACATCTTTGCGTGACATGAAGCGCGAGAGGCGGTTGTTGCAGAAGTACAAGGTGTCGGGGGTAATCGGGTGAACCAGGGTGAGAGGCTTCTTGGGATCGGTGCAGAAATTGGCGAGGATGCACGGAGCCGCTTGTTGGGTAATGCGGCGGATGAAGGGCGGGCTGAGGAGGTCACGGCGGAGAACCTTGCAGGTAGCCGCACAACGGATGAAGGTGCGGAGATCGAAGCGCGACACGATCTCGAGCAGCATATCTGCCGGCAGCGTCCACGCTGCCTGGGTCTTGGCCGGACATGTGTTTTCTCGTCCGGTTTTTCTTGAAGGCGCCATGGCGTGCCTTACGCAGTTGCTAGGCTTTGACTTGATGTAGGTCGATCCGCAGGTCTGCCTGTCGTTGTGTATATTTGTTTAGCTACTACAGTACTACTAGTATTATACACAGATGGTAGGATATGCAAGTAGAGGCGGACTAGGAAACAAATCCACGACGAATCGGATCGTATACGATCTGGAATAATAAACCATCCAAAGTCCGGGACCCATCCAATGTGATACCGGTGGGACTAGTTGTTGACTCAAACCAATACGTCTGTCTATATCAATGACATGTGGGGTACCCACCTACGTAGCCAAAAGTCTCGTCAACTCACACGATCAATTGATCTTAAGGGATAATATATCCATAAACAATTCAAGCTTAAGAATTGCTCATCACCAAAAGAACACATGGATTTATGTTGCATCAACAAAAGTTCAAACGATCGATTGAAGCGTTCATGTTATAAAAAAAAATTAGATCATGATTCGCTAATTGTAGATACAAAACTAACAAGGCATCAGGAATGGCGATTCAAATTTTGAACTGCACGGAGCTCACCCGGCCTTCCTCGCCGGCGAGCGGCCCACCACCCCCGACGGCACCTCTCCCTCCCATCCCGGTGTCTGCACACATGCCATCCTAGCCGAGCCGCGACGCCGTACCTCCCCTCTGTTGGGCGGCTACCTGCATACGCGTCCATCTCCCTGGGCTGCTTAGCCGGCATCGCGCCGACCGTTCCTCCTCCTCCTAGAAGGTCGCCGGCTTGTTCTCTTCAACCACGCCGAAGTGGTCATCGATGCCCGCGAGATCCGCCGCGGAGAACTAGTGCGAGAGCGCACCGACATCGACTTCCCGGCGCACCGCGTCGAGGTAGGACCAGCGACCTCCCCTGCACTCCGCTTAGTAGGGCGCCGCCGTGACCACCTCGTCCCGACACTTCCATAGTCGACGAGGCCGGAGGAACCGATGCTGACACCGGATATGGTGGCCGGCATGGGCGGCCTGCAAGGACGAAGGTAGGGGATGTCGAGGAGACGTCGCCGGCTCTGGCTTGCCTAGAGCTCTCCACGCCCAATGGCCGAAAGCTGGGCCCTTGAGGCTCTGGAGAGGGGAGTCACCATGTCGTGTTGTCCGTCCATGCAACAACGCCCGCTGTTGGGGGAATTTCTTTCCATGTCACGTCCCGTGCGACATGGTCAACGCCGTGGCCCGTCCTAGGTGTTCCCTGCTGCTTAGCCTCACTGAAGTGCGGCCCTCCTCCCGGAATAGAGTGGTGGTTGTCGACAGTCGCTTCATATGCGGCGGTGCTTTAAGACCAAGTTCAAAAATATAGTTTGACGTTGGCCATAAGGAAATGACACGTAATCTATAGACAATCTATAGTCAATATATACAATAGTTAGCTACCAAAATGTACTACTTAATTAATACATGGCTCACATGTCACTATCACAGAGTACCTAGGAGCATGTTCTAGAGCTGACTCTTAACTTACAACCTGATTATATTCTCTCTCCTCTTCTCTCTCCTCCACCTCACCCAAACTATACTATTTTATCTCTTATAGGCAGCTGACTGTACCTTATTGTACTTGCTCTAAGAGAAGAAAGGTAACGAGGAGAGGGAGTGGCGGGTTCCAGGGACTGGGCCGTTGTTGGGTTGGAATGGGTAGGACAAGTGGGCTGCTGGTGGGCTAAAGCCTGCTTGTGGCCAATGAGTCTCTGCTCCCACCTAGCCCACCTCTAGGACCATATTCCCTCGTCGGCTTCGGAGGCTAGGGTTTGACCCATCACTATTCCCCGCCCTCCCCTCGTTGGGCGGCCACCTACGCCTCTATCTTCCCGGGATGCTTGGCCTAGAGCGCCGACCATCCTCCTCCGCCGCCTGGAAGCTCGCCGGCTTGTCCTCTTGAACCACGCCGAGGAGGTCATCTCTGGTTGCGAGCTCCACCGTGGAGAACTAGTGAGGGAGCGCAACACCATTGACTTCCCTCCGCACCGCGTCGAGGTAGGCCGGGAGACACCCTGCTCTCCGCTTCGCAGGGCGCTGCCGTGACCCACCTCGTCCCTACTATTTCCGCAGCCGACGAGGCCGGAGGAACCGATGCTGATGCCGGATATAACATCCTAATCCATTACTCCATCTGATCCAAATTTTTTGTCTCAACTTTGTCTAGATATGCTTGTATTTATGTATATAGACACAATTTAATATATAGATAAATGTAAACCTGTACAAAGTTAACACAATTAATTTGGATCGGAAGGAATACCAAATATACATATGATCGACTGAAAACACAGCTCCACATATTGCTGAACTTGCTTCTCTAAGATAATTTTGTATTCAAGAATAGAGATCTTCGTCATCTTCATGTGGCGTCTCTGTTCCAAGAGAAACAAAACTTAGATCATGATAAGAATATGATTAATCAACACAAGATCTATATAACTAGAATATTACACGGCAAAAAAGAGTCAAAATGATAGAAGAGCTTCCACAGACACATATATTAAATGCATTGATATCTGATAAGATTTGTTCCTCACATCAAAGCTTAAAAATCAGTCACAACAGAGGGTAAACCAAACATCACCCAACTATCGAATATACTGCTAGTTAGATTAGATTACACACTTTCTCACATGTAAGTAGAAATTTCATATATCTAAATAAGAAAACATCCATAATCACATCCATGGAAGAGTAAATTGTAATATTCATAACAGAAATCCGTAAGAGAGATGGCACAACTGAGTCTTTGTCTACTAATTCAAATAAAGAACCTCTAGTAGGACCACGAAAAAACAAAACATGGTAGCAAAAGACAAACCTTGTAGTAGCATCCTTGAGCACGGGAAATTTTGGAGGCCATATCATCGTTAAAGGATGTAAGCGATTCCGAGTACAATCAGTAGTTGTCATATCATACACTTTACGCAGCGTCCTGCACCTGATATCCAAATAGAGTGCGCATCGACCAATCTTTAGTAACGCAAACTCAACATTGTCTCCCACCTGGCTTAGCCGCAGAGTAGTTATGTTCTGATCCTTAAGTGTGTCATCTGACACCATCAAATCAGCAAGCATCTCACGTAAACAAACAATATCCACGAGCAAACATTTGTCCCCTTTATGGAGCCAGATGCAAAGCTTGAGGTCATTCAAATTGATGAGATATACACCAGAATGATCATCGGCCCGTGAAAACATAGTTCCTGTTAGTTTGCCACTAATAACCAACCCTTGTGGGCGCTTGAGTGTGGAGTAACTTAAGGTCATCAAATCGATGACAAGGATGTCGCTCGAGGCCATTATATATAGTTTATTGCCAATGAGAAATGGTCTCCGTTTTGGCTCACAAGGAAGCTGTGTCACCACCGAGATATGGATGCACCAAGCACCATCTTTCAATGTATACACATGAACCGTAGACTCTGTTCCTTCCTCGGTATACTCGAGCACAACATACCAGTAGGAGAACCCACCTCCTTCTTCTTGTCCGAGGACGAGTTTTCCAACAACCTCGACATCGTCTTCCAGTGCCTGATGTCGTTGGAACCGTGAGACGCTGGACATTCCTCTCTCGGGGCACAATGGGTAGTAGATAGCTACACATTCATGAAGGTACGAGCCGACAGCGACAACGCCGTTTCTGATATCCATGATAGGTTCCTCTAGTGTGAATCTTGCGTGCTTCAAGATTGGAGCGAGCTCCGGTGGTTGTGGCACCATCGAGACAAAGTGTGGGGCTTTTGTGATATAGTTATTGATGTAGAAACCGAGGAGGCGCGGCGGGTGGAGCTTGCGGAACTGGCGGAGAAAAATGGGGTCGGAGGCACGACGGAGCCAACGCTTGCAAACGAGGGCGGCGCAGACGATGCTAGAGGGGAAGCCTAGACGGACCATGATCTCGGCGAGGAGGTCGTCGCTGTCGAGCACCTTGGACACGGGGTCGGCCGACGCCATGGAATGCCGCGGCCTCTTGGCACCCAGGCATGCCATGCTGAGCGTGTCTTCATTGACCCTGATCAAATACGATAATGAACTGACCTGATTTATTATATATATATACATAAATTACAAACGCTGCCAATACATTGGATTCTTGGGAATTGGTATCAACGTGTGGTGCAGAAACACAAACCACGCTGACACAAGCAGTAATATTGATACATGGAAGTGGAGAAGAAATAGGATAGCCTTACCGTTGGGGGATCTGAGCAGCGTCCATCTTCGATCTCCACTGTTGCGGCAAGTAAACTAGGCTAGGGTTTAATGACGAGGAGAATTACAGCTAAGGGTTTTCTGCAAGAAAGGAACTATAAGATTACTAGGAGATCTGAGCTGGAATCGTGGGACGGCCGTGGACATGGGCATTGGTGTGGCCGGCCGCGATTAAGCCAGCCCTGGATCGAATCTGCTGCATACATACATACGGTTTAAACATGAGACTCAACTCGGGCCAGAAAGCTCAGCTCGGTGCGAGCTGGGATCGGCCCGTTAGTGTACCTGGACCAAGCCCAGTCAGAGATGCTGGACTGCATCGAGCTTGGGCTGGCCCAGGATCGGCCCGGTCCAACTCATTGGCTTGCTCTTTTTTTTTCGAATTGTACGGGCCAAATTTTGAGAGGCATACCAAGACGGCTCGAAATTTTGGGCCTGTTGGAATAGATAGACACAGTCTTTAGATCATGGGCGCCAACTATGGCTTTTAGTCCCACCTGATACCTCTATTGTACCAATGACAATCATTTAATAAAAGGTGTCAGGTACCCTAAAAAAAAGCTAGAGGGAGTGAGGGAGAGCTAGGTAGTGTTCTAGTGTTCTATGTCAATTCGGTAGGGCCAGGGCTGGCCGTCGCCACCGCCCAGATGATGTTGTCGGCCGGCTGCTGAGGCTCTCACCGTGGCCACACTCCTCTCGGACCCGCCCCTCACCACATGCCAAGCTCGGCTCCGCCACGCCCCTCTCTTATACCTACAAGCATATCCCGCGAGGCACCTAGGTAGATCGAGATCGAGCTATATTTCCAATTATATGGTTGAAATGGATTCATCTACACATGAGTTTGTATAATCTCCTTTCTTAGAATTGTATCTAAATCAATGGATCTTGAATTTCTGTGGCTAAATTTGCAAGTGGAACATGCACTACTAGGAAACAGCTCTTCTGTGGCGCACCTTTTTTCAACATCTGTGGCGCATTCCTAGTCGCCACTGATACCTCGCCACTGATAACTAACTTCAGTGGCGCATTTTAAAATGCGCCACAGAAGTTTTTTTCAAATTTCAAAAAAAAAGGCGGGCCAGATCTCAAACTTCAGTGGCGCATATGGCCAATATGCGCCACCGAAGTTTTTTTCAAATTTCAAAAAAAAACTCGGGCCAGATCTAGATCTGGCCGGAGTTGGTGGTGGCTGGAGGAGGGCTAGGAGGAGGTTGCCGGAGTTGGTGGTGGAGGAGGAGGAGGTGGTGGTGGAGGAGGAGGAGGTTGCCGGAGTTGGTGGTGGAGGAGGAGGAGGAGGTTGCCGAAGTTGGTGGTGGTGGAGGAGGAGGTCGCCGGAGTTGGTGGTGGAAGAGGAGGAGAAGGAGGTCGCCGAAGTGATGGTGGAGGAGGAGGAGGAGGTCGCCGGAGTTGGTGGTGGAGGAGGAGGAGGAGGTGGTGGTGGTCGTCGCCGGAGTTGGTGGTGGTGGTGGAGGAGGAGGAGGAGGAGTGGGAAGGGGAGAAGTCTGGAGGGGAGAAGTGGGGAGGAGAGAAGAAGTGGAGAGGGGGATAAAAAGGAAAAAGGGAGGGAGAAGGGCGCCGGCGGGATTCAAATTTCGAATCCCGCCCAAGACTTCTGTGGTGCATATGGGGGAAATGCGCCATAGAAGTTTCTCCCCCTTTTTTATTTTTTGCAGGAAAAAATCTTCAGTCTGCCATAACTTTTTACTCTTTTGGAATTTGGGGAATCTATAAAATCTTCAACGGCTTCCCGCGATTAAAATTGAGTAGAAAATTTCGAGACGAACATTTTGATAGGTTAAAGATTTTTTTCCCGACATCGTATGCAAAAGTTAGAGCCGTTTTACCGTGCCATGACCTATTTTTGTAAAATACATCGAAATTTAGATCTATACCCTAAAATTAACTACAACTCAAAGGAATTATTTTTTTTAAGTTTCTATCATTTTTCTTTATTTTTTACAAAACTGAAAAGGCGATCAAAGGGGGGGGGAGAGGGGGCGGGGGGGTGTGTGGTGGTGTGATCTGTTTTTTCCTCTATTTGCTTGTTCTGTGGCGCATACACCTATATGCGCCACAGAAACATCACTTTCTGTGCGCATATGGACACATGCGCCTCAGAAGTTTCTCCCGCTTTTTTTGCTGCTTGGTCCCATAAACCTTCTGTGGCGTATACGTATATGTCTATATGCGTCACGGAAGTTTGGCACTTCAGTGGCGCACACGAAAATATGCGCCACAGAAATATGAACTTCTGTTGCGCATATTGGTTTCGTGCGTCACTGAAGTGCCAAACTTCTGTGGCGCATTTTTTCTAGTGCGCCACTGATATATATCTGTGGCGTATAATTTTACATATGCGTCACTGAATATCTTGTCTATTTATAAGCTGTTTCCTAGTAGTGATGCGGGGAATTTCCTCGGCACGGCGCACAAGTACTTGATCGTTCTTTATGGATCAAACACCTCTAGATTGTTCACTATGGCAGTGAGACGGATGGGGAAATCCTCAATGGACTCTCCACTCATGAATCGTAGTTTCTAGAACTCACGACTACATTTATGCGCCTTTGCCTCCCTCGCACGCTCGCAACCGAGACACATGGTCCTAATTGTATTCCATGTCGTCTCGGCGCAATCTTTCACCGCCAATGTCCACTCCGGCGGCACGGCATGAAGCAGCGCGGTGAAAGCCGCAAGGTCACCTTAATCATCGTGTCTGCGCCGAATTCGATGACGTCCCACAAGCAATGGTCCTGCAGCTGGACGTGCATCAGCAACGCCTGCTCTACATACTTGGAGCTGGTCAACTTAGGGTAGTTCGCCGCACCGGAACTCTCGTGTACGACGATCTTACCGCCGCCATGGCGCTAGGGACCATGCCCATGTCATGGTCATGGACGGCGGTGACCGTAACCAGCTGCCTCCCTCCTGTGCGCCCTTGTTCTTCTCCGCTACCATCGGTGTCTTGGACATGGCTCTCATACCAAATGTCTTTGCCAAACTCTACTCACACCATCTCTCTCCCTCAATTCACTCGATCGAATACGATGAATAGACAGAATTCTTGTGCTGCGTAAATCTTGCAGATTTGCTGTTGCTTTCTCTTATTTATGTAGCCGCCGCCTACGATCCACCAAAATATCTAACAACTGATACAAACGCTTGACTGAGCTGACAGGTCGTGCCATCCCATGACTCCAAGATGCAACACGATACTGCCGCAAGAATCCTAGTGCTCCATGCCATCCCATGGTGTTGTTCGTGTAGCTCAACTACTTAACAGAAAAGTAGAGAGAATCCTAGGTCATGTCGTGAACAAGCCTCACGAGAGAATACACTTATTAATCACATAAACTGAATATCAGCTAACTGAGAGAAATCAAACCGTCGTTGAATGGAAGTGCTACGGTTAAGATCGATGTAGTGCAAGATTCCGAGATCGAGCGTGTGCAGGGTTTAGTCCAACATTGCATTAGGAAGTTGAGAGGGACCAGTTTCCACCACGCCTTCTCGTTTGACCTTGACTTGGTACCCGCTCGATTCCTTTTCATCTACCTCTCACCGTAAACATAATCATGGTTATCATCTGAGCAAGGGCTGGTAAGGCAGGTTATTGAGCTCGATGCGCACGCCCAGCGCCTCGCCGTGGCCATCCGGATGGTGATGACCCTGAATGGGGTCATGGCTCGCTAGTTTCCGGCCTTGGGAAGGAGCAGCGTCCACGCAGACAAGGCGGCGGCCAGGACCTGCAGGGCGGTGTCCCTCTTCGCGCCCGCCGCCTTCTTTCCCTCAAAATACAGCACATTTCTGTCCTCCCTCAAAATACAGCACATCTGTGTCGAAAACCACAACTGTGTCCTCCCTCAAAATACGGCACATCTTCTTTCCCTGTCTTAGTTCATCCCTCCGTTAATTAAAAGAAAACATTCGCGGGCCAAATGAGCTGGACCGAAGCCGGGCTTGACGCGAGCTTACTCTAGGAAGGGTGACTCGGCCCGGTCCAGACACAACGGTGGGCCGAGGCCAGCTCCTCCTTCCTCTCCATCCCGGTCTTCTAGTTTTTCCGGTTTCTTCTCTTCTATTTCTTGAGGAAAACCTTATCCTCCTAAACCCCACCTTCGACTTGCCAGGAAAGTGGAGATAGAAGGTGGATCCTGCTGAGTTTCCCAAACGGTAATATCCAATTTAGCGCTTCCTTTTAGTTTTGGCTGTATGTATGTATGTATGTATGTATGTATGTACGTATGAATTTTCCCATGGTAAAGTTAATTAGGTAAGTGCATGCATGTGTCCGTGTGTCTTTCGATGAGATCAGGTTTAGCATTCGTGTGTCTACCGTACCGTGTGTGTTTGAGTTCGACTTGTACTAGTCCCGTCAGGTTTAGTATTCGGTGTCCTTGTGTGCGTGTAGATGGTGTGTTGTGTCAGTGTACGAGTATGAGTACCCACCAGTCCTACTAGATTAGCTTTGCCTTGGCCTGTGTGTATATATATACACGAGGAGACATCGATTTGTAACACCATGAGTTGAGAAGAAGAAATAAGGAGAAAATTAGATGGCACGATACGGCCATAAGATTTGTGTTCGCCTTTGTTCGTCTAAATTGCTGTGATCGATCCGTTCGAATTCCAACAGTGTGTGCTGGACGTATATATGTATGTATAAATTTTCATGTGTCATGGATTTTCCTCCACCACATTGATTGAAGGAACTAATCCATGGATTGAATCTGTTTGTCCATGTTATTTCAGGGTCGATCCCATTACCACCATGCTGGTTGCAAGGCCATGGGATCCAAGGTGCTGGACGACGACGACCTCCTCAAGGAGATCATCGTTCGGCTTGGCTTACCCACCAGCCTCGTCCGAGCCGCCCTTGTTTGCAAGCACTGGCTCCGCCACGCGTCCGACCCCGCCTTGCTCTGCCGCTTCCGCAAGCTCCACCCGCCACACATTCTTTTTCTTCTACGTCAGCAATACTTCAAACCGGAATCCACCCTTCGTGCCGATGCCGCAGTCGACACCGCTGCCTACAGAACTTGCCTCCGTCATTCGTCGTGCAGTCTTTAACTTGGACAATTACAGCAACAATAGCACACGGACTGGCATAGTGGACTGCTCGGGCGGCAGTGTCTTGGTTAGCTTGCACAATTTCGAATGTCAAACTGAACCTATGCTTGGAGAGCTCAGGCCACTGTGCGCTCAGAGAGGCATGCCCATCTTCATGCCGTCCACATGCCAACAACTCCAGGATTGTAATATCCGCAGTATATGTACTCCCTCCGTTCTAGAAAAGATGTCGCATCTTCTCTCCCTTCTAGTTCAAATTATATTTTGCAAAATCGTCCCTAATACAGTCAAATTGTTTCAAATTTAGCCAATTCAAGATCAGATCTTGTCGTCGTGCCCGCAGTCACCGCTCGCCCCGCAGTCTCCGGCGTCCATCGCTTGTCCGCCGCTGCTCTGGTCGCGTTGGAGGGATCCCGCCTCGGTCGCCCCACCTGACCCTGCTCACCATCAAAGGGCTCCCGCGGGGGTCGCCCTGCTCGGCGAACGCCGCCCTTAATCATGGGGTCGAGCTCGGGTGTGACGGCGGCGCCTCCCTCGTCGCCCTGAAGCGCCTACCTCGTCGTGGTCGGGCCTGGCGAAGCCTCCCTTTTGATGTGTCGCGTGCTCGCCTCGCTCGCTGCCGGCCAGCTAGCTGAAGACGCATCCATCCTTCTCCTGCTCCGTGCGCATCCAGCTCATGTTGCGCTTCCCAGAGGTGCTGATCGCATCAAGTTACAGTAGTGCTTTCTACCGGTGCTCGATCGTCAGCAGAGGAGAACTCTACCCTCGCAGCCCCACCCGTTCTGGCGGCAGCGGAACCTCGATGTGCTCCTCGGCAGCGCACCGCCACAGGGCCACTTCTCCGACCGCGAGGCCGAGCTCGTCGTCGTGGTCCGCCGCTTGCCACCGCTGGAACTCATCACCCTACCCCCTCCGGTGACCAAAAACCGGCGGTGCCGCCACCCAAATGTTGCCCACCGTGGCGTGCGTGCTGCTTCTTCCTTGCCACCGGTGGAAGGCAATCGATGTTCAAAGTTTCTGAAGAAGAAGAGCACATTCAATATTCATACAAGTATGATGTGTACTGCACACGCACACAAGAGCACTACTCCTGTATCATGTATAAGTGGTTGCTAAATCAGTAGGGATATTCTTCGTCTAGAAATATTATTGGTATCCTACAGCTCTAGGTTCTCAGTAAATCTCTTCATCAATCTAGCAAATGACAGACTGAATATTCAGGTCAGTGCAAACTAAATATGTAGCAAATATTCAGGCCAGTGAATCTGAACTTCATGTTGTATTTTCTGATAACATTCAAATATGAATATTTGTATGGCTCCCTGTTTGAATAATAAAGTGATAAGAGTTCTACGAATTTCTATACCAAAGCAAGAATGGAAGGAGTATATATGCGTCAACTGGCTAGTATAAATATTCAGCATAAATAGTCAAGACAAACAGCAAAATGAACCAGAAGAAAGGAGTATATCTGCGTCAACAGGCTAGTTTCATGGTTTACGTGGCCAAGATACCTAATGACAGTCATGAATTTCAATAAATAAAAACTTCAAATCCTACGGGAATTAGTAGATGAAGCCATTGCAACTACTGCTGTAAAAGAGAAATTACAAGAAAAGATTGATGAGCAACAAACACTTGCAGCAACAAAATGAGAGATCGTGTGAAAGAATAAAGAAGAGCAGAAGCTGAACATGGAAGACAGGAAATTATATATGGTGGGAACCTATATAAGTATACCTCTTTGATGGGAAAGTTTTAGTCCATGTGAACTTCTATGTAGCCAAGTCATACATATGTACATGCACGTCTCTACTGAAGTTCATGGCAGGGCTTCTCTTTGCTTATTTCTTTGTAGAGGAGACATCTTGAACTACAGACCAAACCAAGTAAATTCAGTAAATATTGTGAGATACAATTACAACTTGAGATATGATACGTCCATTTTGCATCATTATTCTATGTCATAATTCACTATTATTCATTGATATATTTGGTATTGAGAGGTGATACTTATGTTATTTCATCTGTTTTTGCATGGTTGATGACTTTTGGAGCATGGACCGCTGCAGTCAGGATTCTGATGGAAAAGGTGCTGTTTGGAGGCAAAATTCGCAAAGATCAGAAAATCCGGGAAAATATACGGAAAATCCTATTTTTCCAGAAGACGAAGGAAGCCAGAAGGGGGGCTGGAGATGGGCCACAGGGGGCCCACACCACCCCCTGGCGCGGGCAGCCCTAGGCCGCGCCAGCAGGTGGTGTGGCCGCCCTGGCCCACTCCAGGCTCTCCCCTCTGGCGTATATCATCCTCCTGAAACCCTAAGACTCGGGGTGTGACCATAGAAAGATTCCGCCATCTCTGCGGGGCGGAAAACACCGAGAGAGAAAGATCTCTCCGGCAGACAGATTTCTGCTGGGGGAATTCCTTCCCGGAGAGGGAGGTTCGACGTTTTTTCAGAAGGAGTTCCGCTCCGCCGCCACCACCAGATTCCACAAAATAGCACCAGAAACTCCGTTCTGGCACCCTGCCGGGACGGGAAATTGGAAGAGATCATCGCCATCATCATCACCATCGCTTTTCCATCGACCATCCATGTTTCCCTCATCTATGAGTGAGTAATCCCCCGCTGTAGGCTATGAGAATGGTAGGGATTGGATGAGATCGTTCATGTAATGGTCGTTGTAAATCGCCATCGAACCCCAAAACTGTGGGCAATAGCTCACGACAACGTCCATAAAGAGCGAAAACGATGATTTTTTGGTCATGATTCTCAAGCATTGTATCGGGTTTTACGCTCGTTTTAAATCGCCCTAGAACCCCAAAACTATGGGCAATAACTCATGAAAATTGCCATAAAGCGCAAAAAGGGAGAATTCTAGGGCGATTTTTTGGGTTTTTGGGATTTAGGGTTTAGGGTTTAGGGTTTATCGTTTAGGGTGTAGGGTTTAGGTTCTAGGGTCTAGGGTCTAGAGTCTAGGGTCTATAGTTTAGGGTTTAGGGTTTTTGGTCATAAATCTCAAACATGTATCGGGTCTTACGGTCGTTGTAAATCACCCAAGAAGCTCAAAACTATGGGTAATAGCTCATGAAAATGGCCATAAAGCGCGAAAACGACGAATTTTAGGTCATAACTCTCAAACATGTAGCTAGTCTTATGGTTGTTTTATATATCCCTAGAACCCAAAACCATGGGCAAGCTCATGAACATGGCCATACAGCGCGAAAACGACGAGTTTTTTTGTCATAAATCTCAAACATGTATTTGGTCTTACGGTCGTTGTAAATCGCCCAAGAAGCCCAAAACTATGGGCAATAGCTCATGAAAACGGCCATAAAGTACGAAAACGATGATTTTTTGGTCATGACTGTTAAACATGTATTTAGTCTTACGGTCGTGTTAAATCACTCTAGAACCCCAAACCATGGGCAATAGCTCATGAACATGGCCATAAAGCGCGAAAACGACGAGTTTTCGGTCATAACTCGCAAACATGTATCAGGTCTTATGGTGGTTGTAAATCGCCCTCGAACCCCAAATTGTCAGCAATAACTCATGAAAACGGCCATAAACAGCGAAAAAGACGAGTTTTTGGTCATAACTCTCAAGCATTATATCGAGTCTTATGCTCATTGTAAATCGCCCAAGAACCCCAAAACTATGGTCAATAGCTCATGAAAATGGCCATAAAGCGCAAAAAGGCGACTTTTTGGTCATAACTCTCAGACATGTAGCTAGTATTACGGTTGTTTTAAATCTCCCTAGAACCCAAAACTATGGGCAAGCTCATGAACATGGCCATATAGCATGAAAACAACGAGTTTTTGGTCATAACCCTCAAACATGTATCAGATCTTACGGTCGTTGTAAATCGCCCTCGAACCCCAAAACTGTGGGGAATAGCTCATGAAAATGGTCATAAAGCGCAAAAACGACGAGTTTTTTGCCATAAATCTCAAACATGTATTTGGTCTTACGGTCGTTGTAAATCACCCAAGAAGCCCAAAACTATGGGCAATAACTCATGAAAACGGCCATAAAGCGCGAAAACGATGATTTTTTGGTCATAACTGTCAAACATGTATCTAGTCTTATGGTCGTTTAAATCACTCTAGAACCCAAAACTATGGGCAATAGCTCATGAACATGGCCATAAAGCACGAAAACGACGAGTTTTTGGTCATAACTCGTAAACATGTATCAGGTCTTACAATCATTGTAAATCGCCCTCGAACCCCAAAATTGTGGTCAATAGTGATACGTCCAAACATATCTACTTGCTCGAACACTTTTGCTATTGTTTCTCCTCTATACTTGTGTGATTTGGATGCAACTAATGTGAAATGACGCTGTTTTCAACAGAATTGCCTTGGTGTCTACTTTTTGTGCAGAAAATCAACTATCAGGAAAAATCCCGAAAAATATGCCAAAAATCCTATTTTACCCGAAGACTCTAGGAGCCAGAATACGAGACGGAGAAGAGCCCTGGGGTGGCCACACCACCTGCTGGCGTGGGCTAGGCCAGGCCGCGCCAGGGGGTGGTGTGGGCCCCCTAGGCACCCCCTCGGTCTCTCTCTTCGCCTATAAGGAGCCTTCTGACCTAAAAACTTCGGGGGGTTCGACGTTTTTCCAGAAGGAGTTCCGCTCCGCCGCCACCACCAGATTCCACGAAATAGCACCAGAAACTCCGTTCGCACTCGGGGATGGGGAATTAGAGGAGATCATCGCCATCATCATCACCATCGCTTCTCCATCGACCATCCATGTTCCCCCATCTATGAGTGAGTAATCCCCCGTTGTAGGCTATGGGGATGGTAGGGATTGGATGAGATCGTTCATGTAATGGCATCAGATTGTTAGGGCATAGTGCCTAGTATCTCTATTAGTGCTTTATGCATTTGTTGCAACCTTGTTGTGCTTAATGCTTGTCACTAGGGCCCGAGTGCCATGATTTCAGATCTGAACTTATTATTGATTCATCATGATAGTATTGTTTTGGGTCTTATCTACAAGTTGTTTACACACGTCATTGTCCGGAACCTATGGTCCCGAAGTGATAGAAATCGGGGTAGCCGGAAGGGAAAGGCTTTGATGTGAGGATCACGTGTGTTCATGGAGTGTTAATGCTTTGCTCCGGTGCTTTATTAAAAGGAGCACCTTAATTGCCAGTAGTTCCCTAGAGGCCCCGCTGTAAACGGGCTGGCAGGACAAAAGATGTTGTGCAAGTTCTCATTGCGAGCACGTATGACTATATATGGAACACATGCCTAGGATTGTCTCGTACTTGGATGCTTTATCTTATTTATCTGCACTTGCCCTATGTTCTGATTGCTATGTGAATTGTCTTGTCCATGCAACGCCCGTCCATCCATCCCTATGCCTACCGCACTCGAATCCCACTGTTTACTGATTTTGTTACTACTGTCTTTGTTTTGCTGCTACTGTTACTTTACTATTCCTACTACAAAACTGTTGCTATTGATAAACTGCTATGAGCAAGATTGTTTCCACGTGCAGCTGAATTGACAACTCAGTTGTTAAGGCTGATAAGTATTCTTTGGCTCCCCTTGTGTCGAATCAATAAATTGGGTTTCACTTCCCTCGAAAATACTGCGATACAACCCCTATACTTGTGGGTCATCAAGACTATTTTTTGGCGCCGTTGCCGGGGAGCATAGCTTTATTTATCAAGTTCACTTGGATTCTCTATTGTTCGCTGCTTTCCATCCATCATGGGTAAGTCTCGTGATGGCAAGGTTCCTATTTTACCATCCACTACAAGAAGAGGTACGGTTCTGAACACCTACCGCTCTTGATTCACCGTCTGTTCTGAGTAAGTTCCTTACACCACCACATACACATGCTACACATACTGCTACTACTGCTGAATCTAAAACTTCTGATGCTGCTTCTACTATTCTTGATAAGAGTGGTTCATTAGGTCCTTTCCTAGATGCCACGATTGCTAGAACTATGGTTGGAAATACCGAAACTCCTAATGAACACACTGCTACACCTGTTAGCTCACCTGAGTCTAGTGAGAGTTATGATGCTGAAGAAGATTATGTTGAGATGACTGATGAGTTTATTGAAGAATGTAGGAACACCCATGATAGGAGAGCCACTAAGAATCTCCTTGAGAGGCGTACTATTAGACCCAAATTATCTCTTGCTGCTAAGTTTGCTGCTTCTCCCATAAACATTATAGATGAAGATTATGATTTCTCTCTCGATCTATCTTACATAGCTATTGTAGAGAAAGAACCTTTTGGCGGAACTAAGAATGAAAGTGCGGTAGCACATATGAATGAACTTTCTACCATGAGTGGCTTGTTTTCTGATGATATTAAAATGCGTACTTACTTTGTTGCTAAGATTTTCCCTTTTTCACTGAAAGGAGAAGCTAAAACTTGGTTTGGTAATTTACCTCCTGGATAGCCCTGAGTGCTTGTTTAATACTTTCCTGCAGAAATATTTTCCTCCTAGTGCTAGACATGCTGTTTTGCAGGAACTTTTTGATTTTAAACAGGGAGAAAAAGAGGTATTGCCCGAATCTTAGGCAAGGTTTTGTGCTTTGATTCATGAATAGGCTGGAAGTCCATTACCTAAGAATGAACTACTTGATATATTTTATAATGGACTCACCGAAGAATCTAGGACATACCTAGATAGTTGTGCTGATTGTGTTTTCAGGAATAGGACTCCCAAGGAAGCTGAGGAATTAATGGCTAAAATAAGCAAGAATTATGAAGATTGGACTCCTCCTAAACAAGCTATACCTGAAGTAATTGTACCTGAACCATCTATTCCTGTGCCTATTCCAACATCAAAGAAGAGGGGAGTTATTGAATTAAATGATGAAGTGATGAAGGAAGCTAAGAAATGTCTTAAGGAGAAGGGAATTAAAGCTGAAGATGTCAAGAATTTACCTCCTATAGAAGAATTATGTAAGCCTATTCCCTATTCATCCACTATTGAGGTACACTCTCTCCAGCACTTTGATGAAGGCGATATCCCTTACTTGAAACCTCCTGATCAATGCTTAGAAGAATTTGTTATCTTTATTGTTAAGCAAGATAACTTTAATAAAAGGGTGCAAAATCATCTAATGGAAAACACTAGAGCTATTGTTGAGTTGAAAGATATTCTGGAAAGAACCTCTAATGATGTTAAAATGATTGTTAAACACTTTCAAATGGTTCAAACTCAAATAGATCAACTCGCTAAAGTGCAAAACGACTTGCTAGTTAATGCTGCTAAAGAAAAACATGCTTATGAAATTAGAACTAGAAGTGGTGCTGCTACCCAGGATCCTCTATATCCTGAGGGGCATCCCAAAAGAATTGAGCAGGATTCTCAACAAGCTGAAAATAGTGGTTCTACTCGTAAGAAAAGGAAAAAGAAACATAAAACTATTGTAGAACCCTCTGAACCTGCTATAGATCCTAATAGTATATCTATCTCTGATGCTGAAACTGAAAGTGGTAATGAAGAAAATGAAGTTCCTAATGAAGAAAAAGTTGAAGAAGAACCTGAAAACCACACTAAGACTACTAAATACACCAAAGAAGATTTTATTGCTAAGAAACATGGTAGTGAAAGAGAACCTTGGGTCCAAAAACCTATGCCTTTTCGTGATAAGAAGCACAAGTCAAAAGAAGATGAACACTATAATAAGTTTTGTGAGCGGATGAAACCTTTATTCTTGCAAATTCCTTTGACTGATGCTATTAAAATGCCTCCTTACTCAAAGTATATGAAGGACATTGTCTCGAATAAAAGGAAGACCCCTAATGAAGAAATCTCTACTTTGCTTGCTAATTATTCCTTCAATGGTAAGGTTCCTAAGAAACTTGGAGACCCAGGGATTCCAACTATCCCTTTATCTATTAAGAACAGTTATGTTAGAACTGCTTTGTGTGATTTGGGAGCTGGAGTTAGTGTTATGCCTTTCTCTCTCTATAAGAGGCTTCAGCTTGAAAAATTGATACCAACTGATATATCTTTGCAAATGGCTGATAAGTCTACCACTATTCCTGTGGGTATATGTGAGGATGTACCTGTCCAGGTGGCTCATAATTGCTTGATATTAACTTATTTTGTTGTGCTTGAAATGCCTGAAGATGATAATATGTCTATTATTCTTGGGAGACATTTTCTTAATACTTCAGGAGCTGTTATTAATTGTAATCAAGGAAAGGTGACCTTCAATGTCAATGACAAGGAACATACTGTCTATTTCCCCAAGAAGATTGAAAGGACTTATGGTTTAAATTCAATTGAACATGTTGAAGGCATTCAAGTTGGAGAAATATATTGTCCCATACCAAAAGAAAAATTTGAAACTATTATTATTGGGACCATAGCTATCAAGGTTGAGGTAACATAATCATTAGTGGAATACAAAGTTTTGTCTCATATGCAATTGTTTTGGTAGCAAGACTTGATCAACCTTTCTAACAAAAGGATTCCATTGAACAAAACAATGTTTTCATTATGATTATCTCCGTTTATTTCTATCCTTTTTATTTTAGTTTTTGCTTTCGTTTAGTTTTCTTTGTGTTGTTAGTTGCTTGCATGCTAGGACTTCTGTAGTTCTAGCCTTGTTTTGTCCTTGCATCATGTTTCCAAAAGAAAAAAAAATTTGTCTGCCAGAAAAATCATTCTTCTATTTCTGAAAAATGCCCAAAAATAAAGTGTCTCGAAAAATTCCAGAAAATTCATATTAAATTTTTACGTGAAAAAAGGGGCAGAGGAGTGCCTGGTAGGTACCAGGGGGTCCCACCAGGCAGGCACACCACATGGTGGCGCGGCCAGACCTGGGTGGCGCCATGCCCTAGTGTGGGCCACCCCTAGCCCCCCACTACCTCTCTCTCCTGCTACTTTCTTCTCTCTCCCGAGTAACCTCCAGTTCATAGCTCGAAATCGCGTTCTCTCTGTGCTTGCCCTCGATTTCTTCGATCTCTTTGCTCAGCCTATCTTTCTTGTAGAAATTTGGAGCAATTGTTCCCTAGTATGTGACTCCTCCCTTTGTCTAAGTAGATTTGTGTTTAGTGGATTATTTGTTGAGTATTTTGCTGTTGTAGGTGACTAGTTATGAGAGCTTGTAAGCTTGTTTGATGCTTAGATATATAGATTTGATGCATGTTTAGGCCTCTTGCAAGTCCCTATGAGTAGAATCCTTCATTATAATTACTTTGCAATCACTTGTTTAATAGGTGTTTAAATTTCAGAATAAAAGATGAGTGAACACCACCTAAACCAACAGGAGCTTTGGGTGCCTGAAGTCATGAAGGTCCACAGGGAGGAGGAAGTTTTCCCTCCATATATCCATGCCCTGAGTTAATGAGAGCTGCAGGAATTCTACAAGATTTCTACATTTTGGTTTCTAATGCAGGGTTAAAGCGTTTCTTGGAAGATGAACCTTGTCAATTTGTGAAGCTATCCATGTCTGTGGTGCAGGATTCCCAATTTAGTCACTCTTTTCCTAACCCCATGGTCCATTACAAAATTTACAATATCGCTGTCAATCTTTCTCTTGATGATTTTTGTGCAGCCATTAAAGTACCTCAATGGGGATCATGTAATAAGATTAAAGAGAGACCGGAACCACTCATGGATTTATACGTAGAAATTTTTCAAGGGAGTAGCTTCTCAAAGGAGAATGGAAAAATCCGTAACATTCATCTTCCCTCCATTCGCTACTTTGCTTACTTTATTGCCAAGTGTGTTCTTGCTAGGAAAACTGCCAATAAGTTATCTTCGTTTGAGCTAGCATTTATCTCTGCTACTCTTAAACGACATAGGTCTTACAACTTAGGTGCTTTGATAGCCTTCCGTCTTGCTGCTAACCGTGAGAAAGGTGGAATCTGTGGAGGCCTTATTGCTTCTCGTTTACTAGCATTGCATGGTTTAGTGCCTCATCATCTAGACCTTCAGTTTCCCATAGAGAGGCTTGATTTTAATTCCATGGTACAGCATAAATTTATTTCCTCATGGGCTAGCTTGAGTGAGTTGTCTTATGAAATAACCTTTCTCAAAGCTAGATGGAGAAAGAGCAAGTCCGAACGTGTTGTTCTTTTCCCTGCACCTGTTTTGTTTAACCTTGATAACAGGGAAGGATGGTCCCTCACTGAGGAGGAGCTTGACACGTACTTGGGAGAGCTCTCCCAACAGGAGCAGGACACTAGAAGGGAGGTCACGGATGATTCGGTCCAGCCCTCAAATGAGGGAGAGTCTTCATATCAGCACCCCGCTTATGATTGGGGAGCTTCTTCTTCTTCTCATGGGCCTAGCTATGACCATTCTTACCAAGATCCGCCCGCTTGGAACCCCTATTCGTACATGGATTGATACCCACTTAGGCCAAAAGCCTAAGCTTGGGGGGAGGTACGCCGACACCGCACTCATCTCCATATCATGTTGCGTCGGTTCTTTGTATATACATGCTTTCATTCTGTTTTTAGTTTTCGTTCTTCTTTGCTTTTGCTTTCTAAAACACAAAAAGACCAAAAATATTTTTGTTGTTTTTCTTTGGTTTGCTTCTTCTTTTTTGCTTTGGTTTGCTTGTTCCTTTTTGCTTTGTTTGAACTATTCAAAAAACCCAAAAAGATTTTGCTTTGCTTGTTTTTTCTCTTTCGGTTTTTGTTTAAAATCGAAAACACCAAAAATATTTGTCGTTCTTCTTTGGTTTTTGCGAGTTGGCTACAGGGTTCGACATTTCTCAGTGGATTATTGGTTTCATATTATTATTCAAGCCACACAAGTGAAGAGCAATAATGAGGATCAATGACAACTTGAGGCATGGTAAGAGGCTGGTAACGAACTCTATTTGTCTTCATTTTTGTACATATACTCATCATTGTTTGCTTAGTCCGTTCATGTAGAGTGTATGTTTTCTTTGGATGCTTAGTAGTTCTTGCTTTCTTGTGATTAGCTCCAGCTCGCTAATAGTTTCTAGCATGTCTCATGAATGTTTGCTTGCATTACTCTATTCATAAATGGGTATGACACTATGGTATCCTCCTCTGAATGTTTCATTTGATCGACTTGGCACATGCTCATGCATGCACATGACTGTAATAATCAGTTAAGCCTTGACGAATTATTTTGCCTTGAAGATCTTGAATCATTTTCGTGCCATGAGTAGTCCTGTTTTGTTGCAAGCATGATAATGACAGCTATTGCTCTCTCGTTTGTTGCTCCCTTACTATTGCTAGCCTTCACTTCCACTGAGTGTTTTACTCATGTTTCCAACTCCCTAAACCAAATATTTCCAAAGTGTCCACCATACCTACCTATTAGCATCGTTTGCTATCTCCGTGCATATTCAATATGCCTTGTTTTCTTCCGAATAAAATGTTTTCTTGTTATGAGAAAGTTAGTTAGTAAAGCTCTCACGAAATTGATGGCACACTTTATTTTCTTGCACTTAATAAACCTGAACCATTGCGTCCTTCTTTGTTGCGCATATGCTTGCGCTTTATGAGTTGAAGTTAGCAGAACCATGTATCATGGGGACCGCTTTCAGCGCTTCATAGGTACTTTGTACTTAGTTGATATCATGTTCTTTTGCTTACGGATCCCAGTGGTGTGAAATAAAAGTGGAACTTGTAAGATCATGGAGTTTGTATGTATGTTAGAGAAACGCCTGGGCTGCTAGCCTAAGCCATGCCTAATCATGGTGGAAACTTGCAGCATAACCGTAATGAGCATTCTATGAAGCATCCTCAATAAAAATCTATGCACATAGTAAATAAAAAGATCGCTGAGATTGCTCATTGTCTGCTCGCCTTGTCATTTTGATTATGGGATAGCTCCTATATCATATGCAAGGGGTACCCCGTTGGCAGTTCTCTATGATACGTATGTACTTACAATGACAAGAGCTTACTTGTGACTGAAGTTGAGTTGCATGAGGATCGGTCTTCGTAAGTAAGGGGCATGAGAGTTCAATTTATAACTTGTCAAGCATATCCTCTTAGTTCTGCCACTTTCACCTTAACCACATTAAAGATGCTTATGATAGGGGCAATGAGAGCTCAAAGCTAACAAGTACCATACTTTCAGCATTTGGAATCCTTTCAAAATTATTCAAAACCTTTTTCTTCCACTTGTTGAGTCTCCACATATTCTTTGAGCACCTTCTTGAGAGCATAGTTGTCATTCTTTGTGTTTGTTCCAATACTTGATTATTTGTGTTATGACTTTGATGCTTGTATCTTTGATATCTTTACTTCTAGTCATCACTTGAACTTCAGAGGTGCCTTGACATTCATAATCAAAGGCAAGCGAGATACCACTCTATCATACCTTTCTATGAGCATTGTAATGTTGCTTATGTTTGTGCTTCGTGCTACTTATTATTCTTGAGTTGGAATCTCTTCATAGCTTGCAATGACTATTAAGTAGACTCAGTTGCATACTCTTTATTATGAATTGTCTAAGTAGTTGATCACATTGCTGAGAATATTTACATCATATGAACCAAATGTGTTCGTGAAAGTTCTTTTATCGCACTCAGTTTTCAACTGAATTGCTTGACGACAAGCAATAAGCTAAGCTTGGGGGGAGTTGATACGTCCAAAACGTATCTACTTTCTCGAACACTTTTGCTATTCTTTCTCCTCTATACTTGTGTGATTTGGATGCAACTAATGCGAACTGACGCTGTTTTCAGCAGAATTGCCTTGGTGTCTACTTTTTGTGCAGAAAATCAACTATCAGGAAAAATCCCGGAAAATATGCCAAAAATCCTATGTTACCCGAAGACTCTAGGAGCCAGAATACGAGACGGAGAAGAGCCCTGGGGTGGCCACACCACCTGCTGGCGTGGGCTAGGCCAGGCCGCGCCAGGGGGTGGTGTGGGCCCCCTAGGCACCCCCTCGATCTCTCTCTTCGCCTATAAGGAGCCTTCTGACCTAAAAACTTCGGGGGGTTCGACGTTTTTCCAGAAGGAGTTCTTATCTACAAGTTGTTTACACACGTCGTTGTCCGGAACCTATGGTCCCGAAGTGACAGAAATCGGGGTAGCCGGAAGGGAAAGGCTTTGATGTGAGGATCACGTGTGTTCATGGAGTGTTAATGCTTTGCTCCGGTGCTTTATTAAAAGGAGCACCTTAATTGCCGAGAGTTCCTAGAGGCCCCTGCAAATGGGCGGCAGGACAAAAGATGTTGTGCAAGTTCTCATTATGCGACACGTATGACTATATATGGAACACATGCCTAGGATTGTCTAGTACTTGGATGCTTTATCTTATTTATCGCAATTGCCCTATGTTCGATTGCTATGTGAATTGTCTTGTCCATGCAACGCCCGTGGCCCATCCATCCCTATGCCTACCGCACTCGAATCCCATTTCTTCGCTTTTGTTACTACCGGCTTTGTTTTTTGCTGCCATCACATTTTACTATTCCTACTACAAAACTGTTGCTACTGATAAACTGCTGTGAGCAAGATTGTTTCCAGGTGCAGCTGAATTCACAACTCAGTTGTTAAGGCTGATAAGTATTCTTTGGCTCCCCTTGTGTCGAATCAATAAATTGGGTTTCACTTCCCTCGAAAATACCGCGATACACCCCCTATACTTGTGGGTCATCAAATAGCTCATGAAAACGGCCATAAAGAGTGAAAACAACGAGTTTTTGGTCATAACTCTTAAGCATTATATCGAGTCTGGCGCTAATTGTAAATCGCCCTAGAACCCCAAAACTATGGTGAATAGCTCATGAAAATGGCCATAAAGCGCAAAAACGGCGAGTTTTTGGTCATAAATCTCAAACATGTGTTGGGTCTTACTTTCGTTCTAAATCGCCCAAGAAGCCCAAAACTATGGGCAATAGCTCATGAAAACAGCCATAAAGCGCGAAAACGATGAGTTTTGGTCATAACTCTCAAACATGTAGTAGGTCTTACGATCTTTATAAATTGCCCTCGAACCCTAAAACTCTAGGCAATAACTCATGAAAACGTCCATAAAGCACGAAAACAACGAGTGTTTGGTCATAACTCTCAAACATGTATCGGGTCTTATGCTCTATATAAATCACCCAAGAACCCCTAAACTATGGTCAATAGCTCATGAAAATGGCCATAAAGTACAAAAACGGCGAGTTTTTGGTCATAAATCTCAAACATGTATTTGGTCTTATGGTCGTTGTAAATTGTCCAAGAAGCCCAAAACTATGGGCAATTGCTCATGAAAACGGCCATAAAGCACGAAAACGACGAATTTTTGGTCATAACTCTCAAATATGTATCTAGTTTTACGGTCGTTGTAAATCGCCCAAGAAGCCCAAAACTATGGGTAAATAGCTCATGAAAATGGCCATAAAGCACGGAAACGACGAAATTTAGGTCAGAACTCTCAAACATGTAGCTAGCCTTATGGTTGTTTTAAATCTCCCTAGAATCCCAAAACTATGGTTAATAGCTCATGAACATGGCCATACAACGCGAAAACGACGAGTTTTTGGTCATAACTCTCAAACATGTATCAGGTCTTATGGTCGTTGTAAATCGCCTTCGAACCCCAAAACTGTGGGGAATAGCTCATGAAAATGGCAATAAAGCGCAAAAATGACGAGTTTATTGTCATAAATCTCAAACATGTATTTGGTCTTACGGTCGTTGTAAATCGCCCAAGAAGCCCAAAACTATGGGCAATAGCTCATGAAAATGGCCATAAAGCGCGAAAACGATGATTTTTTGGTCATAACTCTCAAACATGTATCTAGTCTTACGGTCGTTGTAAATCGCCCTAGAACACCAAAACTATGGTTAATAGCTCATGAACATGGCCATAAAGTGCGAAAACGATGAGTTTTTGGTCATAATTCTCAAGCATTATATTGAGTCTTACGCTCATTGTAAATCGCCCTAGAACCCCAAAACTATGGTCAATAGCTCATGGAAATGGCCATAAAGCGCAAAAACGTCGAGTTTTTGGTCATAAGGTCTTACGGTCATTCTAAATCGCCCAAGAAACCCAAAACTATGGGCAATAGCTCATAAAAACGACCATAAAGCGCGAAGCCGATGAGTTTTGGTCATGACTCTCAAACATGTAGTAGGTCTTACGATCATTGTAAATTACCCTCGAAACCCAAAACTCTAGGCAATAGCTCATGAAAACGTCCATAAAGCACGAAAACGACGAGTGTTTGGTCATAACTCTCAAAGCTGTATCGGGTTTTATGCTCTATATAAATCACCCAAGAACCCACAAACTATGGTCAATAGCTCATAAAAATGGCCATAAAGTGCAAAAACGGCGAGTTTTTGGTCATAAATCTCAAACATGTATTTGGTCTTATGGTCGTTGTAAATCGCCCAAGAAGCCTAAAACTATGGGCAATAGCTAATGAAAACGGCCATAAAGAACAAAAACGACGAATTTTTGGTCATAACTCTCAAACATGTATCAAGTTTTACGGTAGTTGTAAATAGCCCAAGAAGCCCAAAACTATGGGTAATAGCTCATGAAAATGGCCATAAAGCGCGAAACCGACGAATTTCAGGTCATAACTCTCAAACATGTAGCTAGTCTTACGGTTGTTTTAAATCTCCCTAGAACCCCAAAACTATGGTTAATAGCTCATGAACATGGCCATACAGCGCGAAAACGACGAGTTTTTGGTCATAACTCTCGAACATGTATCAGGTCTTATGGTCGTTGTAAATCGCCCTCGAACCCCAAAACAGTGGGGAATAGCTCATGAAAATGGCCATAAAGCGCAAAAACGACAAGTTTTTTGTCATAAATCTCAAACATGTATTTGGTCTTATGGTCGTTGTAAATCACCCAAGAAGCCCAAAACTATGGCAATAGCTCATGAAAACGGCCATAAAGCGCGAAAACGATGGTTTTTTGGTCATAACTCTCAAACATGTATCTAGTCTTACGGTCGTTGTAAATCGCCCTAGAACCCCAAAACTATGGTTAATAGCTCATGAACATGGCCATAAAGAGCGAAAACGACGAGTTTTTGGTCATAACTCTCAAGCATTATATCGAGTCTTACGCTCATTGTAAATCACCCTAGAACCCCAAACCTAAGGTTAATAACTCATGAAAATGGCCATAAAGCGCAAAAACGTCGAGTTTTTGGTCATAAATCTGAAACATGTATTGGGTCTTACGGTCGTTGTAAATCGCCCAAGAAGCCCAAAACTATGGGCAATAGCTCATGAAAACGGCCATAAAGCGCGAAAAAGATGATTTTTTGGTCATAACTCTCAAACATGTAACTAGTCTTACGGTTGTTGTAAATCGCCCTAAAACCCCAAAACTATGGTTAATAGCTCATGAACATGGCCATAAAGAGCGAAAACGATGAGGTTTTGGTCATAACTCTCAAGCATTATATCGAGTCTTACGCTCATTGTAAATCACCCTAGAACGCCAAAACTATGGTCAATAGCGCATGAAAATGGCCATAAAGCGCAAAAACGTCGAGTTTTTGGTCATAAATCTCAAACATGTATTGGGTCTTACGGTCGTTCTAAATCGCCCAAAAGCCCAAAACTATGGGCAATACCTCATGAAAACGACCATAAAGCGCGAAAACGATGAGTTTTGGTCATAACCCTCAAACATGTAGTAGGTGTTACGATCGTTGTAAATTGCCCTCGAACCCTAAAACTCTAGGCAATAGCTCATGAAAACATTCATAAAGCGCAAAAACAATGAGTGTTTGGTCATAACTTTCAAACATGTATTGGGTCTTATGCTCTATATAAATTGCCCTAGAACGCCCAAAGTATGGTCAATAGCTCATGAAAATGGCCATAAAGTGCAAAAACGGCAAGTTTTTTATCATAAATCTGAAACATGTTTTTGGTTTTACGGTCGTTGTAAACGCCCAAGAAGCCCAAAACTATGGGCAATAGCTCATGAAAATAAACATAAAGCACGAAAACAACGAGTTTTTGGTCATAACTATATAACATGTATCGGGTCTACCGGTCATTGTAAATCGCCCAAAAAGCCGAAAACTATGGGTAATAGCTCATGCAAACGGCCATAAAGCGCGAAAATGACGAATTTTAGGTCATAACTCTCAAACATGTATCTAGTCTTACGGTCGTTTTAAATCTCCCTTGAACCCAAAACTATGGGCAATAGCTCATGAACATGGCCATAAAGCGTGAAAACGACGAGTTTTTGGTCATAACTCTCAAACATGTATCATGTCTTACAGTCGTTGTAAATCGCCCTCGAACCCCAAAACTATGGGCTACTCATGAAAACAGACATAAAGAGGGAAAACGACAAATTTTTGGTCATAACTATGGTCATTAGCTCATGAAAACAGCCATAAAGCACAAAAGGGGCAAGTTTTTGGTCAATAATCTCAAACATTTCTTTGGTCTTACGGTCATTGTAAATCACCTAAGAAGCCTAAAACTATGGGCAATAACTCATGAAATTAGCCATAAAGCTCGAAAACAACGATTTTTTGGTCATAACTCTCAAACATGTATGTAGTCTTATGGTCGTTGTAAATCTCCCTAGAACCCCAAAACTATGGTTAATAGCTCAAGAACATGGCCATAAAGCACGAAAACGACGAGATTTTGGTCATAAATCTCGAACATGTATTGGTTCTTATGGTCGTTGTAAATCGCCCTCGAACCCCATAACTGTGGGCAATAGCTCATGAAAACGTCCATAAAGAGTGAAAACAACAAGTTTTTAGTAATGACTCTCAAGCATTGTATCGGGTTTTATGCTCGTTTTAAGTCACCCTAGAAACCCAAAACTATAGTCAATAGCTCATCAAAATGGCCATAAAGCGCAAAACAAGTGAGTTTTTGGTCATAAATCTCAAACATGTATTGGGTCTTACGGTCGTTGTAAATCGCCCAAGAAGCCCATAACAATGGGCAATAACTCATAAAAATGGCCATAAAGCGCGAAAACGGCGATTTTTTGTCATAACTCTCAAACATGTATCTAGTCTTACAGTTGTTTTAAATCTCCCTAGAACCCAAAACTATGGGCAGCTCATGAAAATGGCCATAAAGCGCAAAAAGGGAGAGTTTTTGGTCATAAATATCAAACATGTATCGGGTCTTACGTTCATTGTAAATCGCCTAAGAAGCCCAAATCTGTGGGTAATAGCTCATGAAAATGGCCATAGAGCGCGAAAACAAAGAATTTTAGGTCATAACACTCAAACATGTATCTAGTCTTACGGTTGTTTTAAATCTTCCTAGAACCCAAAACTATGGGCAAGCTCATGAACATGGCCATACAGCGCGAAAACGAGGAGTTTTTGGTCATAACTCTCAAACATGTATCGGGTCTTACGGTCATTGTAAATCGCCCTCGAACCCCAAAATTGTGGGGAATAGCTCATGAAATGGCCATAAAGCGCAAAAACGGCGAGTTTTTGGTCATAAATCTCAAACATGTATTTGGTCTTATGGTCGTTGTAAATCGCCCAAGAAGCCCAAAACTATGGGCAATAGCTCATGAAAATGGCCATAAAGCACAAAAAGGGAGTGTTTTTGGTCATAACTCTCAAACATGTATCGGGTCTTATACTCTATATAAATCGCCCTAGAACTCCCAAACTATGGTCAATGGTCATGAAAATGGCCATAAAGTGCAAAAACGGCGAGTTTTTTGTCATAAATCTCAAACATGTATTTGGTTTTACGATCATTGTAAATCGCCCAAGAAGCCCAAAACTATGGGTAATAGCTCCTGAAAACAGACATAAAGCACGAAAACAACGAGTTTTTGGTCATAACTCTCAAACATGTATCTAGTATTACGGTCGTTTTAAATCTCCCTAGAACCCAAAACTATGGGAACTAGCTCATGAACATGGCCATAAAGCGTGAAAACGACGAGTTTTTGGCCATAACTCTCAAACATGTATCCGGTCTTACGGTCGTTGTAAATCGCCCTCGAACCCCAAAACTATGGGCTATTGCTCATGAAAACGGACATAAAGAGCGAAAACGACTGGTTTTTGGTCATAACTCTCAAGCATTGTATCGGGTCTTATGCTCCTTATAAATCGCCCTAGAAGCCCAAAACTATGGTCATTAGCTCATGAAAACGGCCATAAAGCACAAAAAGGGCAAGTTTTTGGTCATAAATCTCAAACATGTATTTGGTCTTACGATCCTTGTAATTCGCCCAAGAAGCCTAAAACTATGGTTAATACCTCATGAACATGGCCATAAAGCTCGAAAACGACGATTTTTTGGTCATAACTCTCAAACATGTATGTAGTCTTATGGTCGTTGTAAATCGCCCTAGAACCCCAAAACTATGGTTAATAGCTCATGAACATGGCCATAAAGCACGAAAACGACGAGTTTTTGGTCATAAATCTCGAACATGTATCGGTTCTTATGGTCGTTGTAAATCGCCATCGAACCCCAAAACTGTGGGCAATAGCTCACGACAACGTCCATAAAGAGCGAAAACGACGATTTTTTGGTCATGACTCTCAAGCATTGTATCGGGTTTTACGCTCGTTTTAAATCGCCCTAGAACCCCAAAACTATGGTCAATAGCTCATGAAAATGGCCATAAAGCGCAAAACATGTCAGTTTTTGGTCATAAATCTCAAACATGTATTGGGTTTTACGGTCGTTGAAAATCGCCCAAGAAGCCCATAACTATGGGCAATATCTCATAAAAATGGCCATAAGCGCGACAACGACGATTTTTTTTGTCATAACTCTCAAACATGTATCTATTCTAAAGGTTGTTTTAAATCTCCCTAGAACCCAAAACTATGGGCAATAGCTCATGAAAATGGCCATAAAGTGCAAAAAGGGAGAGTTTTTGGTCATAAATCTCAAACATGTATCGGGTCTTACGGTTGTTGTAAATCACCCAAGAAACCCAAAACTATGGGTAATTGCTCATGAAAATGGCCATAGAGCGCGAAAACGACGAATTTTAGGTCATAACTCTCAAACATGTAGCTAGTCTGACGGTTGTTTTAAATCTCCCTAGAACCCAAAACTATGGGCAAGCTCGTGAACATGGCCATACAGCGCGAAAACGACGAGTTTTTGGTCATAAATCTCAAACATGTATTTGGTC
Source organism: Avena insularis (assembly GCA_023614405.1). Lineage (NCBI taxonomy): Eukaryota > Viridiplantae > Streptophyta > Magnoliopsida > Poales > Poaceae > Avena > Avena insularis. The sequence continues at coordinate 106,334,853 of CM042694.1, forward strand.
TTACAGTCATTGTAAATAACCCAAGAAGCCCAAAACTATGGGCAACATCTCATGAAAATAGCCATAAAGCAAGCAAACGATGATTTTTGGTCATAACTCTCAAACATGTATCTAGTCTTACGGTCATTGTAAATCTCCCTAGAACCCCAAAACTATGGTTAATGGCTCATGAACATGGCCATAAAGAGCGAAAACGACGAGTTTTTGGTCATAACTCTCAAGCATTATATCGAGTCTTACGTTCATTGTAAATAGCGCTAGAACCCCAAAACTATGGTCAATAGCTCATGAAAATGGCCATAAAGCGCAAAAACGGCGAGTTTTTGGTCATAAATCTCAAACATGTATTGGGTCTTACGGTCGTTCTAAATCGCCCAAGAAGCCCAAAACTATGGGCAATAGCTCATGAAAATGGCCATAAAGCGCGAAAACGATGAGTTTTGATCATAACTCTTAAACATATAGTAGGTCATACGTTCATTGTAAATTACCCTCGAACCCCAAAACTCTAGGCAATAGATCATGAAAACGTCCATAAAGCACGAAAGCGACGAGTGTTTGGTCATAACTCTCAAACATGTATCAGGGTTTATGCTCTAAATAAATCACCCAAGAACCCCCAAACTATGGTTAATAGCTCATGAAAATGGCCATAAAGTGCACCAACGGCGAGTTTTTGGTCATAAATCTCGAACATGTATTTGGTCTTATGGTCGTTGCAAATCGCCCAAGAAGCCCAAACCTATGGGCAATAGCTCATGAAAATGGCCATAAAGCACATAAAGGGAGAGTTTTTGGTCATAACTCTCAAACATGTATCGGGTCTGATACTCTATATAAATCACCCTAGAACGCCCAAACTATGGTGAATGGCTCATGAAAATGGCCATAAAGTGCAAAAACGACGAGTTTTTTGTCATAAATCTCAAACATGTTTTTGGTTTAATGGTCGTTGTAAATCGCCCAAGAAGCCCAAAACTATGGGCAATAGCTCATGAAAACGGACATAAAGTGCGAAAACAACGAGTTTTTGGTCATAACTATATCACATGTATCGGGTCTTATGGTCATTGTAAATTGCCCAAGAAGCCCAAAACTATGGGCAATAGCTCATGAAAACGGCCATAAAGCGCGAAAACGACGAATTTTAGGTCATAACTCTCAAACATGTATCTAGTCTTACTGTCATTTTAAATCTCCCTAGAACCCAAAACTATGGGAAATAGCTCATGAACATGGCCATAAAGCGTGAAAACGACGAGTTTTTCGTCATAACTCTCAATCATTATATTGAGTCTTATGCTCATTTTAAATCTCCCTAGAACCGTAAAACTATGGTCAATAGCTCATGAAAATGGCCATAAAGCGCAAAAAACGTCGAGTTTTTGGTCATAAATCTCAAACATGTATTGGGTCTTATGGTCGTTCTAAATCACCGAAGAAGCCCAAAACTATGGGCAATAGCTCATGAAAACGGACATAAAGCGCGAAAACAACGAGTTTTTGGTCATAACTATATAACATGTATCAAATCTTACGGTCATTGTAAATCGCCCAAGAAGCCCAAAACTATGGGTAATAGTTCATGAAAACAGCCATAAAGCACGAAAACGACGAATTTAGGTCATAACTCTCAAACATGTATCTAGTCTTACGGTCATTTTAAATCTCCCTAGAACCCAAAACTATGGGAAATAGCTCATGAACATGGCCATAAAGCGTGAAAACGACGAGTTTTTGGCCATAACTCTCAAACATGTATGAGGTCTTACGGTCGTTGTAAATCGCCCTCAAACCCCAAAACTATGGGCTATTGCTCATGAAAACGGACATAAAGAGCGAAAACAACAAGTTTTTGGTCATAACTCTCAAGCATTATATCGGGTCTTATGCTCCTTATAAATCTCCCTAGAAGCCCAAAACTATGGTCATTAGCTCATGAAAACGGCCATAAAGCGCAGAAAGGGCAAGTTTTTGGTCATAAATCTCAAACATGTATTTCGTCTTACGATCGTTGTAAATCTCCCAAGAAGCCTAAAACTATGGTTAATACCTCATGAACATGGCCATAAAGTTCGAAAACGACGATTTTTTGGTCATAACTCTCAAACATGTATGTAGTCTTATGGTCGTTGTAAATCGCCCTAGAACCCCAAAATAATGCTTAATAGCTCATGAACATGGCCATAAAGCACGAAAACGATGAGTTTTTGGTCATAAATCTCGAACATGTATTGGTTCTTATTGTCATTTTATATCGCCCTCCAACAACAAAACTGTGGGCAATAGCTCACGAAAACGTCCGTGAAGAGTGAAACCGACGAGTTTTTGGTCATGACTCTCAAGCATTGTATCGGGTTTTACGCTCGTTTTAAGTCGCCCTAGAACCGCAAAACTATGGTCAATAGCTCATGAAAATGACCATATGCACTAAACATGTGAGTTTTTGGTCATAAATCTCAAACGTGTATTTGGTCTTACGGTCGTTGTAAATCGCCCAAGAAGGCCATAACTATGGGCAATAGCTCATAAAAATGGCCGTAAAGCGTGAAAACGGCGATTTCTTTGTCATAAAGCTCAAACATGTATCTATTCTTACGGTTGTTTTAAATCTCCCTAGAACCCAAAACTATGGGTAATAGCTCATGAAAATAGCCATAAAGCACAAAAAAGGAGAGTTTGTGGTCATAAATCTCAAACATGTATCGGGTCTTACGGTCGTTGTAAATCACCTAAGAAGCCCAAAACTATGGGTAATAGCTCATGAAAATGGCCATAGAGCGCGAAAACGACGAATTTTAGGTCATAATTCTAAAACATGTAGCTAGTCTTACGGTTGTTTTAAATCTCCCTAGAACCCAAAACTATGGGCAAGCTCGTGAACATGGCCATACAATGCGAAAACGACGAGTTTTTGGTCATAAATCTCAAACATGTATCGGGTCTTACGGTCGTTGTAAATCGCCCTCGAACCCCAAAATTGTGGGCAATAGCTCATGAAAATGGCCATAAAACGCAACAACGGCGAGTTTTTGGTCATAAATCTCAAGCATGTATTTGGTCTTATAGTCGTTGTAAATCGCCCAAGAAGCCCAAAACTATGGGCAATAGCTCATGAAAACGGCCATAAAGCACGAAAACGATGATTTTTTGGTCATAACTCTCAAACATGTAGTAGGTCTTACCATCATTGTAAATTACCCTCGAACCCCAAAACTCTAGGCAATAGCTCATGAAAACATCCATGAAGCACGAAAACGACGAGTGTTTGGTCATAACTCTCAAACATGTATCGGGTTTTATGCTCTATATAAATCACCCAAGAACCCCCAAATTATGGTCAATAGCTCATGAAAATGGCCATAAAGGGCAAAAACGGCGAGTTTTTGGTCATAAATCTCAAACATGTATTTGGTCTTGTGGTCGTTTTAAATCGCCCAAGAAGCCTAAAACTATGGGCAATAGCTAATGAAAACGACCATAAAGCACGAAAACAACGAATTTTTGGTCATAAATCTCAAACATGTATCTAGTTTTAGGTCGTTGTAAATAGCCCAAGAATCCCAAAACTATGGGTAATAGGTCATGAAAATCGCCATAAAGCGCGAAACCGACGAATTTTAGGTCATAACTCTCAAACATGTAGCTAGTCTTACGGTTGTTTTAAATCTCCCTAGAACCCCAAAATTATGGTTAATGGCTCATGAAGATGGCCATACATCGCGAAAACGACGAGTTTTTGGTCATAACTCTCAAACATATATCAGGTCTTATGGTCATTGTAAATTGCCCTTGAACCCCAAAACTGTGGGGAATAGCTCATGAAAGTGGCCATAAAGAGCAAAAACGACAAGTTTTTTGTCATAAATCTCAAACATGTATTTGTTCTTACGGTCGTTGTAAATCGCCCAAGAAGCCCAAAACTATGGGCAATAGCTCATGAAAACGGCCATAAAGCTTGAAAACGATGATTTTCTGGTCATAACTCTCAAACATGTATCTAGTCTTACGGTCATTGTAAATCGCCCTAGAACCCTAAAACTATGGTTAATAGCTCATGAACATGGCCATAAAGAGCGGAAACGACGAATTTTTGGTCATAACTCTCAAGCATTATATCGAGTCTTACGCTCATTGTAAATCGCCCTAGAACCCCAAAACTATGGTTAATAGCTCATGAAAAATGGCCATAAAGCGCAAAAACATCGAGTTTTTGGTCATAAATCTAAAACATGTATTGGGTCTTACGATCGTTGGAGATCGCCCAAGAAGCCCAAAACTATTTGCAATAGCTCATGAAAACACCCATAAAGCGCGAAAACGATAATTTTTTGGTCATAACTCTCAAACATGTATCTAGTCTTACGGTTGTTGTAAATCGCCCTAGAACCCCAAAACTATGGTTAATAGCTCATGAACATGGCCATAAGGAGCGAAAACGACGAGTTTTTGGTCATAACTCTCAAGAATTATATCGAGTCTTACGCTCATTGTAAATCGCCCTAGAACCCCAAAACTATGGTCAATAGCTCATGAAAATGGCCATAAAGTGCAAAAACGGCGAGTTTTTGGTCATAAATCTCAAACATGTATTGGGTCTTACTTTCGTTCTAAATCGCCCAAGAAGCCCAAAACTATGGGCAATAGCTCATGAAAACAGCCATAAAGCGCGAAAACGATGAGTTTTGGTCATAACTCTCAAACATGTAGTAGGTCTTACGATCATTGTAAATTGCCCTCGAACCCTAAAACTCTAGGCAATAGCTCATGAAAACGTCCAAAAAGCACGAAAACAACGAGTGTTTGGTGATATCTCTCAAACATGTATCGGGTCTTATGCTCTATATAAATTGCCCTAGAACACCCAAACTATGGTCAATAGCTCATGAAATTGCCATAAAGTAAAAAAACGACAAGTTTTTTGTCATAAATCTGAAACATGTTTTTGGTTTACGGTCGTTGTAAATCGTCCAAGAAGCCCAAAACTATGGGAAATAGCTCATTAAAACAGACATAAAGCGCGAAAACAACGAGTTTTTGGTCATAACTATATAACATGTATCGGGTCTTACGGTCATTGTAAATCTCCCAAGAAGACAAAACTATGGGTAATAGCTCATGAAAACGGCCATAAAGCGCGAAAACGACGAATTTTAGGTCATAACTCTCAAACATGTATCTAGTCTTACGGTCGTTTTAAATCTCCCTAGAACCCAAAACTATGGGCAATAGATCATGAACATGGCCATAAAGCGTGAAAATGACGAGTTTTTGCTCATAACTCTCAAGCATTGTATCGGGTCTTATAATCCTTGTAAATCGCCCTAGAAGCCCAAAACTATGGTCATTAGCTCGTGAAAACGGCCATAAAGCGCAAAAGGGGCAAGTTTTTGGTCATCAATCTCAAACATGTATTTGGTCTTACGGTCATTGTAAATCACCCAAGAAGCCTAAAACTATGGGAAATAGCTCATGAAAATAGCCATAAAGCTCAAAAACGACGATTTTTTTGTCATAACTCTCAAATATGTATGTAGTCTGATGGTAGTTGTAAATCGCCCTAGAACCCCAAAACTATGGTTAATAGCTCATGAACATGGCCATAAAGCACGAAAACGACGATTTTTTGGTCATAAATCTCGAACATGTATTGGTTCTTATGGTCGTTGTAAATCTCCCTCGAACCCCACAACTGTGGGCAATAGCTCATGAAAACGTCCATAAAGAGTGAAAACGACGAGTTTTTTGTCATGACTCTCAGGCATTGTATCGGGTTTTACGCTCATTTTAAGTCGCCCTAGAACCCCAAAACTATGGGTAATAGCTCATAAAAATGGCCATAAAGCGCAAAACAAGTGAGTTTGTGGTCATAACTCTCAAGCATCGTATCAGGTCGTATGGTTGTTGTAAATCGCCCAAGAAGCCCAAAACTATGGGCAATAGCTCATGAAAATGACCATAAAGCGCAAAAGGAGGAGTTCTTGGGCGATTTTGAGGTTTTTTTTGGTTTAGGTTTTAGGGTTTAGGGTGTAGGTTTTAGGGTTTAGGTTCTAGGGTCTAGGATTTAGGGTTTTTGGTCATAAATCTCAAACATGTGCTAGGGTTACGGTTGTTTTAAATCTCCCTAGAACCCAAAACTATGGGCAACCTCATGAACATGGCCATACAACACGAAAACGACGAGGTTTTGGTCATAACTCTCAAACATGTATCAGGTCTTACGGTCGTTGTAAAGCGTCCTCGGACCCCAAAACTGTGGGGAATAGCTCATGAAAATGGCCATAAAGCGCAAAAACGACGAGTTTTTTGTGATTAATCTCAAACATGTATTTGGTCTTACCGTCGTTGTAAATCACCCAAGAAGCCCAAAACTATGGGCAATAGCTCATGAAAACAGCCATAAAGCGCGAAAACGATGATTTTTTGGTCAAAACTCTCGAACATGTATCTAGTCTTACGGTCATTGTAAATCGCCCTAGAACCCCAAAAGTATGGTAAATAGCTCATGAACATGGGCATAAAGAGCAAAAACGACGAGATTTTGATCATAACTCTCAAAAATTATATCGAGTCTTACGCTCATTGTAAATCGCCCTAGAACCCCAAAACTAAGGTCAATAGCTCACGAAAATGGCCATAAAGCGCAAAAACGTCGCGTTTTTGGTCATAAATCTCAAACATGTATGGGGTCTTACTTTCGTTCTAAATCACCCAAGAAGCCCAAAACTATGGGCAATAGCTCATGAAAACAGCCATAAAGCACGAAAACGATGAGTTTTGGTCATAACTCTCAAACATGTAGTAGGTCTTACGATCATTGTAAATTGCCCTCGAACCCTAAAACTCTAGGCAATAGCTCATGAAAATGTCCAAAAAGCGCGAAAACAACGAGTGTTTGGTCATAACTCTCAAACATGTATCGGGTCTTATGCTCTATATAAATTGCCCTAGAACACCCAAACTATGGTCAATAGCTCATGAAATGGCCATAAAGTGCAAAAACGGCAAGTTTTTTGTCATAAATCTGAAACATGTTTTTGGTTTTACGGTCAATGTAAATCGTCGAAGAAGCCCAAAACTATGGGCAATAGCTCATGAAAACAGACATAAAGCGCGAAAACAACGAGTTTTTGGTCATAACTATATAACATGTATCGGGTCTTACGGTCATTGTAAATCTCCCAAGAAGCCCAAAACTATGGGTAATAGGTCATGACAACGGCCATAAAGCGCGAAAACGACGAATTCTAGGTCATAACTCTCAAACATGTATCTTGTCTTACGGTCGTTTTAAATCTCCCTAGAACCCAAAACTATAGGCAATAGCTCATGAACATGGCCATAGAGCGTGAAAACGACGAATTTTTGGTCATAACTCTCAAACATGTATCATGTATTACGGTCATTGTAAATCGCCCTCGAACCCCAAAACTATGGGCTATTTCTCATGAAAACGGACATAAAGAGTGAAAATGACAAGTTTTTGGTCACAACTATCAAGCATTGTATCAGGTCTTATGCTCCTTGTAAATCGCCATAGAAACCCAAAACTATGGTCATTAGCTCGTGAAAACGGCCATAAAGCGCAAAAAAAGGCATGTTTTTGGTCATAAATCTCAAACATGTATTTGGTCTTACGGTCATTGTAAATCACCCAAAAAGCCTAAAACTATGGGCAATAGCTCATGAAAATAGCCATAAAGCTCGAAAACGAAGATTTTTTGGTCATAACGCTCAAACATGTATGTAGTCTTATGGTCGTTGTAAATCGCCCTAGAACCCCAAAACTATGGTTAATAGCTCATGAACATGGCCATAAAGCACCAAAACGACGAGTTTTTGGTCATAAATCTTGAACATGTATTGGTTCTTATGGTCGTTGTAAATCGCCCACGAACCCCAAAATTGTGGGCAATAGCTCATGAAAACGTCCATAAAGAGTAAAAACGAGGAGTTTTTGGTCATGACTCTCAAGCATTGTATCGGGTTTTACGCTCGTTTTAAGTCTCCCTAGAACCCCAAAATTATGGTCAATAGATCGTGAAAATGGCCATAAAGTGAAAACATGTGAGTTTTTGGTCATAAATCTCAAACATGCATTGGGTCTTACGGTCGTTGTAAATCGCCAAAGAAGCCCATAACTATGGGCAATAACTCATGAAAATGGCCATAAAGCGCAAAAAGGGGGAGTTTTTGGTCATAAACCTCAAACATGTATCGGGTCTTACGGTCGTTCTAAATTGCCGAAGAGGCCCAAAACTATTGGAGATAGCTCATGAAAATGGCCATAGAGCGCGAAATGACGAATTTTAGGTCATAACTCTCAAACATGTATCTAGTCTTACGGTCGTTTTAAATCTCCCTAGAACCCAAAACTATGGGCAAGCTCATGAACATGGCCATAAAGCGCGAAAACGAGGAGTTTTTGGTCATAATTCTCAAACATGTATCAGGTCTTACGGTCGTTGTAAATCGCCCAAGAAGCCCAAAACTATGGGTAATAGCTCATGAAAACGGCCATAAAGAGCAAAAACGACGAATTTAAGGTCATAAATCTCAAACATGTATCTAGTCTTACGGTCGTTTTAAATCTCCCTAGAACCCAAAACTATGGGCAATAGCTCATGAACATGGCCATAAAGCGTGAAAACGACGAGTTTTTGGTCATAACTCTCAAACATGCATCAGGTATTACGGTCATTGTAAATCGCCCTCGAACCCCAAAACTATGGGCTATTGCTCATGAAAACGGATATAAAGAGCGAAAATGACAAGTTTTTTGTCATAACTCTCAAGCATTGTATCAGGTCTTATGCTCCTTGTAAATTTCCCTAGAAACCCAAAACTATGGTCATTAGCTCGTGAAAACGGCCATAAAGCGCAAAAAAGGCAAGTTTTTGGTCATAAATCTCAAACATGTATTTGGTCTTACGGTCATTGTAAATCACCCAAAAAGCCTAAAACTATGGGAAATAGGTCATGAAAATAGCCATAAAGCTCGAAAACGATGATTTTTTGGTCATAACTCTCAGACATGTATCTAGTCTTACGGTCGTTTTAAATCACTCTAGAACCCAAAAATATGGGCAATAGCTCATCAACATGGCGATAAAGCGCGAAAACGACGAGTTTCTGGTCATAACTCGCAAACATGTATTGGTTCTTATGGTCGTTGTAAATCGCCCTCGAACCCCAAAATTGTGGGCAATAGCTCATGAAAACGTCCATAAAGAGTAAAAACGAGGAGTTTTTGGTCATGACTCTCAAGCATTGTATCGGGTTTTACGCTTGTTTTAAGTCTCCCTAGAACCCCAAAACTGTGGTCAATAGATCGTGAAAATGGCCATAAAGCGAAAACATGTGAGTTTTTGGTCATAAATCTCAAACATGTATTGGGTCTTACGGTCGTTGTAAATCGCCAAAGAATCCCATAACTATGGGCAATAACTCATGAAAATGGCCATAAAGCGCAAAAAAGGGGGAGTTTTTGTCATAAACCTCAAACATGTATCGGGTCTTACGGTCGTTGTAAATCGCCCAAGAAGCCCAAAACTATTGGTAATAGCTCATGAAAATGGCCATAGAGCGCGAAATGACGAATTTTAGGTCATAACTCTCAAACATGTATCTAGTCTTATGGTTGTTTTAAATCTCCCTAGAACCCAAAGCTATGGGCAAGCTCATGAACATGGCCATACAGCACGAAAACAAGGAGTTTTTGGTCATAACTCTCAAACATGTATCAGGTCTTACGGTCGTTGTAAATCGCCCTCGAACCCCAAAACTGTGGGGAGTATCTCATGGAAATGGCCGTAAAGCGCAAAAGCGACGAGTCTTTTGTCATAAATCTCAAACATGTTTTGGGACTTACGGTCGTTGTAAATCGCCCAAGAAGCCCAAAACTATGGGTAATAGCTCATGAAAACGGCCATAAAGCGCGAAACCGATGATTTTCGGTTATAACTGTTAAACATGTATCTAGTCTTACGGTCGTTTTAAATCACTCTAGAACCCAAAAATATGGCCAATAGCTCATGAACATGGCGATAAAGCGCGAAAACGACGAGTTTCTAGTCATAACTCGCAAACATGTATTGGTTCTTATGGTCGTTGTAAATCGCCCTCGAACCCCAAAATTGTGGGCAATAGCTCATGAAAACGTCCATAAAGAGTAAAAACGACGAGTTTTTGGTCATGACTCTCAAGCATTGTATCGGGTTTTACGCTTGTTTTAAGTCTCCCTAGAACCCCAAAACTGTGGTCAATAGATCATGAAAATGGCCATAAAGCGAAAAGATGTGAGTTTTTGGTCATAAATCTCAAACATGTATTGGGTCTTACGGTCGTTGTAAATCGCCAAAGAAGCCCATAACTATGGGCAATAACTCATGAAAATGGCCATAAAGCGCAAAAAGGGGGAGTTTTTGGTCATAAACCTCAAACATGTATCGGGTCTTACGGTCGTTCTAAATTGCCGAAGAATCCCAAAACTATTGGAGATAGCTCATGAAAATGGCCATAGAGCGCGAAATGACGAATTTTAGGTCATAACTCTCAAACATGTATCTAGTCTTACGGTTGTTTTAAATCTCCCTAGAACCCAAAACTATGGGCAAGCTCATGAACATGGCCATAAAGCGCGAAAACGAGGAGTTTTTGGTCATAATTCTCAAACATGTATCAGGTCTTACGGTCGTTGTAAATCGCCCAAGAAGCCCAAAACTATGGGTAATAGCTCATGAAAACGGCCATAAAGCGTGAAAACGATGATTTTTTGTTATAACTGTTAAACATGTATCTAGTCTTACGGTCGTTTTAAATCACTCTAGAACCCAAAAATATGGGCAATAGCTCATGAACATGGCGATAAAGCGCGAAAACGACGAGTTTTTGGTCATAACTCGCAAACATGTATCAGGTCTTAAGGTCGTTGTAAATCGCCCTCGAACCCCAAAATTGTGGGCAATAGCTCATGAAAACGGCCATAAAGAGCGAAAACGACGAGTTTTTGGTCATAACTCTCAAGCATTATATCGAGTATAACGCTCACTGAAAGCGCCCTAGAACCCCAAAACTATGGTCAATAGCTCATGAAAATGGCCATAAAGCGCAAAAACAACGAGTTTTTGGTCATAAATCTCAAACATGTATTGGGTCTTACGGTCATTCTAAATCGCCCAAGAAGCCAAAAACTATAGGCAATAGCTCATGAAAATGGCCAAAAAGCGCGAAAACGATGAGTTTTGGTCATAACTCTCAAACATGTAGAAGGTCTTTCGGTCATTGTAAATTACCCTCGAACCCCAAAACTCTAGGCAATAGCTCATAAAAGCGTCCATAAAGCACGGAAACGACGAGTGTTTGGTCATAACTCTCAAACATGTATCGACTTTTATGTTGTATATAAATCACCCAAGAACCCCAAACTATGGTCAATAGCTTATGAAAATGGCCATAAAGTGCAAAAACAACGAGTTTTTGGTCATAAATCTCAAACATGTATTTGGTCTTATAGTCGTTGTAAATCGCCCAAGAAGCCCAAAACTATTGGCAATAGCTCATGACAACGGCCATAAAGCACGAAAACGACGAATTTTTGGTCATAACTCTCAAACATGTATCTAGTCTTATGGCGTTGTAAATCGCCCTAGAACCGCAAAACTATGGTTAATAGCTCCTGAACATGGCCATAAAGCACGAAAACGACGAGTTTTTGGTCATAAATATCGAACATGTATCGGTTCTTATGGTCGTTGTAAATCGCCATCGAACCCCAAAATTGTGGGCAATAGTTCACGAAAACGTCCATCAAGAGCGAAAACGACGATTTTTTGGTGATGACTCTCAAGCATTGTATCGGGTTTTACGCTCGTTTTAAATCGCCCTAGAACCCCAAAACTATGGTCAATAGCTCATGAAAATGGCCATAAAGCACAAAACATGTGAGTTTTTGGTTATATCTCTCAAGCATTGAATCGGGTCTTACGGTTGTTGTAAATCGCCCAAGAAGCCCAAAACTATGGCCAATAGCTCATGAAAATGGTCATAAAGCGCAAAAAGGGAGAGTTCTAGGGCGATTTTTAGGGTTTTGGGGGTTTAGGGTGTAGGGTTTTGGGTCTAGGGTCTAGGTTTAGGGTTTTTGGTCATAAATCTCAAACATGTATTGGGTCTTACGGTCGTTGTAAATCGCCCACGAAGCCCAAAACTATGGGCAATAGCTCATGAAAACGATGAGTTTTGGTCATAACTCTCAAACATGTAGTAGGTCTTATGTTCATTGTAAATTACCCTTGAACCCCAAAACTCTAGGCAATAGCTCATGAAAACGTCCAAATAGCACGAAAACGACGAGTGTTTGGTCATAACTCTCAAACATGTATCGGTTTTTATGCTCTAAATAAATCACCCAAGAACCCCCAAACTATGGTCAATAGCTCATGAAAATGGCCATAAAGTGCAACAACGGCGAGGGTTTGGTCATAAATCTCGAACATGTATTTGGTCTTATGGTCGTTGTTAATCGCCCAAGAAGCCCAAAACTATGGGCAATAGCTCATGAAAATGGCCATAAAGCACCAAAGGGAGAGTTTTTGGTCGTAACTCTCAAACATGTATCGGGTCTGACGGTCCTTGTAAATCACCCAAGAAGCCCATAACTATGGGCAATATCTCATAAAAATGGCCATAAAGCGCGAAAACGGTGATTTTTTTTGTCATAACGCTCAAACATGTATCTATTCTTACGGTTGTTTTAAATCTCCCTAGAACCGAAAACTATGGGCAATAGCTCATGAAAATGGCCATAAAGCGCAAAAAGGGAGAGTTTTTGGTCATAAATCTCAAACATGTATTGGGTCTTATGGTCGTTGTAAATCGCCCAAGAAGCCCATAACTATGGGCACTAACTCATGAAAATGGCCATAAAGCGCAAAAAGGGGGAGTTTTTGGTCATAAACCTCAAACATGTATCGGGTCTTACGGTCGTTGTAAATCGCCCAAGAAGCCCAAAACTATTTGTAATAGCTCATGAAAATGGCCATAGAGCGCGAAATGACGAATTTTAGGTCATAACTCTCAAACATGTATCTAGTCTTATGGTTGTTTTAAATCTCCCTAGAACCCAAAGCTATGGGCAAGCTCATGAACATGGCCATACAGCACGAAAACAAGGAGTTTTTGGTCATAACTCTCAAACATGTATCAGGACTTACGGTCGTTGTAAATCGCCCTCGAACCCCAAAACTGTGGGGAGTATCTCATGGAAATGGCCGTAAAGCGCAAAAGCGACGAGTCTTTTGTCATAAATCTCAAACATGTATTGGTTCTTATGGTCGTTGTAAATCGCCCTCGAACCCCAAAATTGTGGGCAATAGCTCATGAAAACGTCCATAAAGAGTAAAAACGACGAGTTTTTGGTCATGACTCTCAAGCATTGTATCGGGTTTTACGCTTGTTTTAAGTCTCCCTAGAACCCCAAAACTATGGTCAATAGATCATGAAAATGGCCATAAAGCGAAAACATGTGAGTTTTTGGTCATAAATCTCAAACATGTATTGGGTCTTACGGTCGTTGTAAATCGCCAAAGAAGCCCATAACTATGGGCAATAACTCATGAAAATGGCCATAAAGCAAAAAAAGGGGGAGTTTTTGGTCATAAACCTCAAACATGTATCGGGTCTTACAGTCGTTCTAAATTGCCGAAGAAGCCCAAAACTATTGTTAATAGCTCATGAAAATGGCCATAGAGCGTGAAATGACGAATTTTAGGTCATAACTCTCAAACATGTATCTAGTCTTACGGTTGTTTTAAATCTCCCTAGAACCCAAAACTATGGGCAAGGTCATGAACATGGCCATAAAGCGCGAAAACGAGGAGTTTTTGGTCATAACTCTCAAACATGTATCAGGTCTTACGGTCGTTGTAAATCGCCCAAGAAGCCCAAAACTATGGGTAATAGCTCATGAAAACGGCCATAAAGCTCGAAAACGACGAATTTAAGGTCATAAATCTCAAACATGTATCTAGTCTTACGGTCGTTTTAAATCACCCAAGAAGCCCAAAACTATGGGTAATAGCTCATGAAAACGGCCATAAAGCGCGAAACCAATGATTTTCGGTTATAACTGTTAAACATGTATCTAGTCTTACGGTCGTTTTAAATCACTCTAGAACCCAAAAATATGGGCAATAGCTCATGAACATGGCGATAAAGCGCGAAAACGACGAGTTTCTGGTCATAACTCGCAAACATGTATTGGTTCTTATGGTCGTTGTAAATCGCCCTCGAACCCCAAAATTGTGGGCAATAGCTCATGAAAACGTCCATAAAGAGTAAAAACGACGAGTTTTTGGTCATGACTCTCAAGCATTGTATCGGGTTTTACGCTTGTTTTAAGTCTCCCTAGAACCCCAAAACTGTGGTCAATAGATCATGAAAATGGCCATAAAGCGAAAACATGTGAGTTTTTGGTCATAAATCTCAAACATGTATTGGGTCTTACGGTCGTTGTAAATCGCCAAAGAAGCCCATAACTATTTGCAATAACTCATGAAAATGGCCATAAAGCGCAAAAAGGGGGAGTTTTTGGTCATAAACCTCAAACATGTATCGGGTCTTACGGTCGTTCTAAATTGCCGAAGAAGCCCAAAACTATTGGAGATAGCTCATGAAAATGGCCATAGAGCGCGAAATGACGAATTTTAGGTCATAACTCTCAAACATGTATCTAGTCTTACGGTTGTTTTAAATCTCCCTAGAACCCAAAACTATGGGCAAGCTCATGAACATGGCCATAAAGCGCGAAAACGAGGAGTTTTTGGTCATAATTCTCAAACATGTATCAGGTCTTACGGTCATTGTAAATCGCCCAAGAAGCCCAAAACTATGGGTAATAGCTCATGAAAACGGCCATAAAGCTCGAAAACGACGAATTTAAGGTCATAAATCTCAAACATGTATCTAGTCTTACGGTCGTTTTAAATCTCCCCAGAACCCAAAACTATGGGCAATAGCTCATGAACATGGCCATAAAGCGTGAAAACGACGAGTTTTTGGTCATAACTCTCAAACATGTATCAGGTATTACGGTCATTGTAAATCGCCCTCGAACCCCAAAATTATGGGCTATTGCTCACGAAAACGGATATAAAGAGCGAAAATGACAAGTTTTTGGTCATAACTCTCAAGCATTGTATCAGGTCTTATGCTCCTTGTAAATTTCCCTAGAAACCCAAAACTATGGTCATTAGCTCGTGAAAACGGCCATAAAGCGCAAAAAAGGCAAGTTTTTGGTCATAAATCTCAAACATGTATTTGGTCTTACGGTCATTGTAAATCACCCAAAAAGCCTAAAACTATGGGAAATAGGTCATGAAAATAGCCATAAAGCTCGAAAACGACAAATTTTTTGTCATAACTCTCAGACATGTATGTAGTCTTATGGTCGTTGTAAATCGCCCTAGAACCCCATAACTATGGTTAATAGCTCATGAACATGGCCATAAAGCACGAAAACGACGAGTTTTTGGTCATAAATCTCGAACATGTATTGGTTCTTATGGTCGTTGTAAATCGCCCTCGAACCCCAAAATTGTGGGCAATAGCTCATGAAAATGTCCATAAAGAGTGAAAACGACGAGCTTTTGGTCATGACTCTCAAGCATTGTATCGGGTTTTACGCTTGTTTTAAGTCTCCCTAGAACCCCAAAACTATGGTCAATAGATCATGAAAATGGCCATAAAGTGAAAACATGTGATTTTTTGGTCATAAATCTCAAACATGTATTGGGTCTTATGGTCGTTGTAAATCGCCCAAGAAGCCCATAACTATGGGCAATAACTCATGAAAATGGCCATAAAGCGCAAAAAGGGGGAGTTTTTGGTCATAAACCTCAAACATGTATCGGGTCTTACGGTCGTTGTAAATCGCCCAAGAAGCCCAAAACTATTGGTAATAGCTCATGAACATGGCCATAGAGCGCGAAATGACGAATTTTAGGTCATAACTCTCAAACATGTATCTAGTCTTATGGTTGTTTTAAATCTCCCTAGAACCCAAAGCTATGGGCAAGCTCATGAACATGGCCATACAGCACGAAAACAAGGAGTTTTTGGTCATAACTCTCAAACATGTATCAGGTCTTACGGTCGTTGTAAATCGCCCTCGAACCCCAAAACTATGGGGAGTATCTCATGGAAATGGCCGTAAAGCGCAAAAGCGACGAGTCTTTTGTAATAAATCTCAAACATGTTTTGGGACTTACGGTCGTTGTAAATCGCCCAAGAAGCCCAAAACTATGGGTAATAGCTCATGAAAACGGCCATAAAGCGCGAAACCGATGATTTTCGGTTATAACTGTTAAACATGTATCTAGTCTTACGGTCGTTTTAAATCACTCTAGAACTCAAAAATATGGCCAATAGCTCATGAACATGGCGATAAAGCGCGAAAACGACGAGTTTCTAGTCATAACTCGCAAACATGTATTGGTTCTTATGGTCGTTGTAAATCGCCCTCGAACCCCAAAATTGTGGGCAATAGCTCATGAAAATGGCCATAAAAGCGAAAAGATGTGAGTTTTTGGTCATAAATCTCAAACATGTATTGGGTCTTACGGTCGTTGTAAATCGCCAAAGAAGCCCATAACTATGGGCAATAACTCATGAAAATGGCCATAAAGCGCAAAAAGGGGGAGTTTTTGGTCATAAACCTCAAACATGTATCGGGTCTTACGGTCGTTCTAAATTGCCGAAGAATCCCAAAACTATTGGAGATAGCTCATGAAAATGGCCATAGAGCGCGAAATGACGAATTTTAGGTCATAACTCTCAAACATGTATCTAGTCTTACGGTTGTTTTAAATCTCCCTAGAACCCAAAACTATGGGCAAGCTCATGAACATGGCCATAAAGCGCCAAAACGAGGAGTTTTTGGTCATAATTCTCAAACATGTATCAGGTCTTACGGTCGTTGTAAATCGCCCAAGAAGGCCAAAACTATGGGTAATAGCTCATGAAAACGGCCATAAAGCTCGAAAACGACGAATTTAAGGTCATAAATCTCAAACATGTATCTAGTCTTACGGTCGTTTTAAATCTCCCTAGAACCCAAAACTATGGGCAATAGCTCATGAACAAGGCCATAAAGTGAAAGCGAGCAGTTTTTTGGTCATAACTCTCAAACATGTATCGTATTACGGTCATTGTAAATCGCCTCGAACCCCAAAATTATGCTATTGCACGAAACGGATATAAAAGAGCGAAAATGACAAGTTTTGGTCATAACTCTCAATGGTCATAACTCTCAAGCATTGTATCAGGTCTTATGCTCCTTGTAAATTGCCCTAGAAACCCAAAACTATGGTCATTAGCTCGTGAAAACGGCCATAAAGCGCAAAAATGCAAGTTTTTGGTCATAAATCTCAAACATGTATTTGGTCTTACGGTCATTGTAAATCACCCAAAAAGCCTAAAACTATGGGAAATAGGTCATGAAAATAGCCATAAAGCTCGAAAACGACGATTTTTTGGTCATAACTCTCAGACATGTATGTAGTCTTATGGTCGTTGTAAATCGCCCTAGAACCCCATAACTATGGTTAATAGCTCATGAACATGGCCATAAAGCACGAAAACGACGAGTTTTTGGTCATAAATCTCGAACATGTATTGGTTCTTATGGTCGTTGTAAATCGCCCTCGAACCCCAAAATTGTGGGCAATAGCTCATGAAAATGTCCATAAAGAGTGAAAACGACGAGCTTTTGGTCATGACTCTCAAGCATTGTATCGGGTTTTACGCTTGTTTTAAGTCTCCCTAGAACCCCAAAACTAAGGTCAATAGATCATGAAAATGGCCATAAAGTGAAAACATGTGAGTTTTTGGTCATAAATCTCAAACATGTATTGGGTCTTATGGTCGTTGTAAATCGCCCAAGAAGCCCATAACTATGGGCAATAACTCATGAAAATGGCCATAAAGCGCAAAAAGGGGGAGTTTTTGGTCATAAACCTCAAACATGTATCGGGTCTTCTGAGTTGTAAATCGCCCAAGTAGCCCAAAACTATTGGTAATAGCTCATGAAAATGGCCATAGAGCGCGAAATGACGAATTTTAGGTCATAACTCTCAAACATGTATCTAGTCTTATGGTTGTTTTAAATCTCCCTAGAACCCAAAGCTATGGGCAAGCTCCTGAACATGGCCATACAGCACGAAAACAAGGAGTTTTTGGTCATAACTCTCAAACATGTATCAGGTCTTACGGTCGTTGTAAATCGCCCTCGAACCCCAAAACTATGGGGAGTATCTCATGGAAATGGCCGTAAAGCGCAAAAGCGACGAGTCTTTTGTCATAAATCTCAAACATGTTTTGGGACTTACGGTCGTTGTAAATCGCCCAAGAAGCCCAAAACTATGGGTAATAGCTCATGAAAACAGCCATAAAGCGCGAAACCGATGATTTTCGGTTATAACTGTTAAACATGTATCTAGTCTTACGGTCGTTTTAAATCACTCTAGAACCCAAAAATATGGGCAATAGATCATCAACATGGCGATAAAGCGCGAAAACGACGAGTTTCTGGTCATAACTCGCAAACATGTATTGGTTCTTATGGTCGTTGTAAATCGCCCTCGAACCCCAAAATTGTGGGCAATAGCTCATGAAAACGTCCATAAAGAGTAAAAACGACGAGTTTTTGGTCATGACTCTCAAGCATTGTATCGGGTTTTACGCTTGTTTTAAGTCTCCCTAGAACCCCAAAACTATGGTCAATAGATCATGAAAATGGCCATAAAGCGAAAACATGTGAGTTTTTGGTCATAAATCTCAAACATGTATTGGGTCTTATGTTCGTTGTAAATCGCCCAAGAAGCCCATAACTATGGGCAATAACTCATGAAAATGGCCATAAAGCGCAAAAAAGGGGGAGTTTTTGGTCATAAACCTCAAACATGTATCGGGTCTTATGGTCGTTGTAAATCGCCCAAGAAGCCCAAAACTATTGGTAATAGCTCATGAAAATGGCCATATAGCGCGAAATGACGAATTTTAGGTCATAACTCTCAAACATGTATCTAGTCTTATGGTTGTTTTAAATCTCCCTAGAACGCAAAGCTATGGGCAAGTTCATGAACATGGCCATACAGCACGAAAACAAGGAGTTTTTGGTCATAACTCTCAAACATGTATCAGGTCTTACGGTCGTTGTAAATCGCCCTCGAACCCCAAAACTGTGGGGAGTATCTCATGGAAATGGCCGTAAAGTGCAAAAGCGACGAGTCTTTTGTCATAAATCTCAAACATGTTTTGGGACTTACGGTCGTTGTAAATCGCCCAAGAAGCGCAAAACTATGGGTAATAGCTCATGAAAACAGCCAGAAAGCGCGAAACCGATGATTTTTGGTTATAACTGTTAAACATGTATCTAGTCTTACGGTCGTTTTAAATCACTCTAGAACCCAAAAATATGGGCAATAGCTCATGAACATGGCGATAAAGCGCGAAAACGACGAGTTTCTGGTCATAACTCGCAGACATGTATTGGTTCTTATGGTCGTTGTAAATCGCCCTCGAACCCCAAAATTGTGGGCAATAGCTCATGAAAACGTCCATAAAGAGTAAAAACGACGAGTTTTTGGTCATGACTCTCAAGCATTGTATCGGGTTTTACGCTTGTTTTAAGTCTCCCTAGAACCCCAAAACTGTGGTCAATAGATCATGAAAATGGCCATAAAGCGAAAAGATGTGAGTTTTTGGTCATAAATCTCAAACATGTATTGGGTCTTACGGTCGTTGTAAATCGCCAAAGAAGCCCATAACTATGGGCAATAACTCATGAAAATGGCCATAAAGCGCAAAAAGGTGGAGTTTTTGGTCATAAACCTCAAACATGTATCGGGTCTTACGGTCGTTCTAAATTGCCGAAGAATCCCAAAACTATTGGAGATAGCTCATGAAAATGGCCATAGAGCGCGAAATGACGAATTTTAGGTCATAACTCTCAAACATGTATCTAGTCTTACGGTTGTTTTAAATCTCCCTAGAACCCAAAACTATGGGCAAGCTCATGAACATGGCCATAAAGCGCGAAAACGAGGAGTTTTTGGTCATAATTCTCAAACATGTATCAGGTCTTACGGTCGTTGTAAATCGCCCAAGAAGGCCAAAACTATGGGTAATAGCTCATGAAAACGGCCATAAAGCTCGAAAACGACGAATTTAAGGTCATAAATCTCAAACATGTATCTAGTCTTACGGTCGTTTTAAATCTCCCTAGAACCCAAAACTATGGGCAATAGCTCATGATGGCCATAAAGCGTGAAAACGACGAGTTTTTGGTCATAACTCTCAAACATGTATCAGGTATTACGGTCATTGTAAATCGCCTTCGAACCCCAAATCTATGGGCTATTGCTCATGAAAACGGATATAAAGAGCGAAAATGGCAAGTTTTTGGTCATAACTCTCAAGCATTGTATCGGGTCTTATGCTCCTTGTAAATTGCCCTAGAAACCCAAAACTATGGTCATTAGCTCGTGAAAACGGCCATAAAGCGCAAAAAGGCAAGTCTTTGGTCATAAATCTCAAACATGTATTTGGTCTTACGGTCATTGTAAATCACCCAAAAAGCCTAAAACTATGGGAAATAGGTCATGAAAATAGCCATAAAGCTCGAAAACGACGATTTTTTGGTCATAACTCTTAGACATGTATGTAGTCTTATGGTCGTTGTAAATCGCCCTAGAACCCCATAACTATGGTTAATAGCTCATTAACATGGCCATAAAGCACGAAAACGACGAGTTTTTGGTCATAAATCTCGAACATGTATTGGTTCTTATGGTCGTTGTAAATCGCCCTCGAACCCCAAAATTGTGGGCAATAGCTCATGAAAATGTCCATAAAGAGTGAAAACGACGAGCTTTTGGTCATGACTCTCAAGCATTGTATCGGGTTTTACGCTTGTTTTAAGTCTCCCTAGAACCCCAAAACTAAGGTCAATAGATCATGAAAATGGCCATAAAGTGAAAACATGTGAGTTTTTGGTCATAAATCTCAAACATGTATTAGGTCTTATGGTCGTTGTAAATCGCCCAAGAAGCCCATAACTATGGGCAATAACTCATGAAAATGGCCATAAAGCGCAAAAAGGGGGAGTTTTTGGTCATAAACCTCAAACATGTATCGGGTCTTACGGTCGTTGTAAATCGCCCAAGTAGCCCAAAACTATTGGTAATAGCTCATGAAAATGGCCATAGAGCGCGAAATGACGAATTTTAGGTCATAACTCTCAAACATGTATCTAGTCTTATGGTTGTTTTAAATCTCCCTAGAACCCAAAGCTATGGGCAAGCTCCTGAACATGACCATACAGCACGAAAACAAGGAGTTTTTGGTCATAACTCTCAAACATGTATCAGGTCTTACGGTCGTTGTAAATCGCCCTCGAACCCCAAAACTATGGGGAGTATCTCATGGAAATGGCCGTAAAGCGCAAAAGCGACGAGTCTTTTGTCATAAATCTCAAACATGTTTTGGGACTTACGGTCGTTGTAAATCGCCCAAGAAGCCCAAAACTATGGGTAATAGCTCATGAAAACGGCCATAAAGCGCGAAACCGATGATTTTGGTTATAATCATAAACATGTATCTAGTCTTACGGTCGTTTTAAATCACTCTAGAACCCAAAAATATGGCCAATAGCTCATGAACATGGCGATAAAGCGCGAAAACGACGAGTTTCTGGTCATAACTCGCAAACATGTATTGGTCCTTATGGTCGTTGTAAATCGCCCTCGAACCCCAAAATTGTGGGCAATAGCTCATGAAAACGTCCATAAAGAGTAAAAACGACGAGTTTTTGGTCATGACTCTCAAGCATTGTATCGAGTTTTACGCTTGTTTTAAGTCTCCCTAGAACCCCAAAACTATGGTCAATAGATCATGAAAATGGCCATAAAGCGAAAACATGTGAGTTTTTGGTCATAAATCTCAAACATGTATTGGGTCTTATGGTCGTTGTAAATCGCCCAAGAAGCCCATAACTATGGGCAATAACTCATGAAAATGGCCATAAAGCGCAAAAAAGGGGGAGTTTTTGGTCATAAACCTCAAACATGTATCGGGTCTTACAGTCGTTGTAAATCGCCCAAGAAGCCCAAAACTATTGGTAATAGCTCATGAAAATGGCCATAGAGCGCGAAATGACGAATTTTAGGTCATAACTCTCAAACATGTATCTAGTCTTATGGTTGTTTTAAATCTCCCTAGAACCCAAAGCTATGGGCAAGCTCATGAACATGGCCATACAGCATGAAAACAAGGAGTTTTTGGTCATAACTCTCAAACATGTATCAGGTCTTACGGTCGTTGTAAATCGCCCTCGAACCCCAAAACTGTGGGGAGTATCTCATGGAAATTGCCGTAAAGCGCAAAAGCGACGAGTCTTTTGTCATAAATCTCAAACATGTTTTGGGACTTACGGTCGTTGTAAATCGCCCAAGAAGCCCAAAACTATGGGTAATAGCTCATGAAAACGGCCATAAAGCGCGAAACCGATGATTTTCGGTTATAATCAAGTAAACATTTATCTAGTCTTACGGTCGTTTTAAATCACTCTAGAACCCAAAAATATGGGCAATAGCTCATGAACATGGCGATAAAGCGCGAAAACGACGAGTTTCTGGTCATAACTCGCAAACATGTATTGGTTCTTATGGTCGTTGTAAATCGCCCTCGAACCCCAAAATTGTGGGCAATAGCTCATGAAAACGTCCATAAAGAGTAAAAACGACGAGTTTTTGGTCATGACTCTCAAGCATTGTATCGGGTTTTACGCTTGTTTTAATTCTCCCTAGAACCCCAAAACTGTGGTCAATAGATCATGAAATGGCCATAAAGCGAAAACATGTGAGTTTTTGGTCATAAATCTCAAACATGTATTGGGTCTTACGGTCGTTGTAAATCGCCAAAGAAGCCCATAACTATGGGCAATAACTCATGAAAATGGCCATAAAGCGCAAAAAGGGGGAGTTTTTGGTCATAAACCTCAAACATGTATCGGGTCTTACGGTCGTTCTAAATTGCCGAAGAAGCCCAAAACTATTGGAGATAGCTCATGAAAATGGCCATAGAGCGCGAAATGACGAATTTTAGGTCATAACTCTCAAACATGTATCTAGTCTTACGGTTGTTTTAAATCTCCCTAGAACCCAAAACTATGGGCAAGCTCATGAACATGGCCATAAAGCACGAAAACGAGGAGTTTTTGGTCATAATTCTCAAACATGTATCAGGTCTTACGGTCGTTGTAAATCGCCCAAGAAGCCCAAAACTATGGGTAATAGCTCATGAAAATGGCCATAAAGCGTGAAAACGATGATTTTTTGTTATAACTGTTAAACATGTATCTAGTCTTACGGTCGTTTTAAATCACTCTAGAACCCAAAAATATGGGCAATAGCTCATGAACATGGCGATAAAGCGCGAAAACGACGAGTTTTTGCTCATAACTCGCAAACATGTATCAGGTCTTAAGGTCGTTGTAAATCGCCCTCGAACCCCAAAATTGTGGGCAATAGCTCATGAAAACGGCCATAAAGAGCGAAAACGACGAGTTTTTGGTCATAACTCTCAAGCATTATATCGAGTATAACGCTCACTGAAAGCGCCCTAGAACCCCAAAACTATGGTCAATAGCTCATGAAAATGGCCATAAAGCGCAAAACAACGAGTTTTTGGTCATAAATCTCAAACATGTATTGGGTCTTACGGTCATTCTAAATCGCCCAAGAAGCCAAAAACTATAGGCAATAGCTCATGAAAATGGCCAAAAAGCGCGAAAACGATGAGTTTTGGTCATAACTCTCAAACATGTAGAAGGTCTTTCGGTCATTGTAAATTACCCTCGAACCCCAAAACTCTAGGCAATAGCTCATAAAAGTGTCCATAAAGCACGGAAACGACGAGTGTTTGGTCATAACTCTCAAACATGTATCGACTTTTATGTTGTATATAAATCACCCAAGAACCCCAAACTATGGTCAATAGCTTATGAAAATGGCCATAAAGTGCAAAAACAACGAGTTTTTGGTCATAAATCTCAAACATGTATTTGGTCTTATAGTCATTGTAAATCGCCCAAGAAGCCCAAAACTATTGGCAATAGCTCATGACAACGGCCATAAAAGCACGACGATTTTTGGTCATAACTCTCAAACATGTATCTAGTCTTATGGCGTTGTAAATCGCCCTAAGAACATAAAAATGGTTAATAGCTGAACATGGCCATAAAGCCAAAGCAGCAGCGAGTTTTTGGTCATAAATATCGAACATGTATCGGTTCTTATGGTGGTCGTAAATCGCCATCGAACCCCAAAACTATGGTCAATAGTTCATGAAAATGGCCATAAAGCACAAAACATGTGAGTTTTGGTTATATCTCTCAAGCATTGAATCGGGTCACGCCGGTTGTTGTAAATCGCCAAAGAAGCCCAAAACTATGGCCAATAGCTCATGAAAATGGTCATAAAGCGCAAAAAGGGAGAGTTCTAGGGCGATTTTTAGGGTTTTGGGGGTTTAGGGTGTAGGACTTTGGGTCTAGGGTCTAGGGTTTAGGGTTTTTGGTCATAAATCTCAAACATGTATTGGGTCTTACGGTCGTTGTAAATCGCCCACGAAGCCCAAAACTATGGGCAATAGCTCATGAAAACGGCCATAAAGCGCGAAAACGATGAGTTTTGGTCATAACTCTCAAACAAGTAGTAGGTCTTATGTTCATTGTAAATTACCCTTGAACCCCAAAACTCTAGGCAATAGCTCATGAAAACGTCCAAATAGCACGAAAACGACGAGTGTTTGGTCATAACTCTCAAACATGTATCGGTTTTTATGCTCTAAATAAATCACCCAAGAACCCCCAAACTATGGTCAATAGCTCTTGAAAATGGCCATAAAGTGCAACAACGGCGAGGGTTTGGTCATAAATCTCGAACATGTATTTGGTCTTATGGTCGTTGTTAATCGCCCAAGAAGCCCAAAACTATGGGCAATAGCTCATGAAAATGGCCATAAAGCACCAAAGGGAGAGTTTTTGGTCGTAACTCTCAAACATGTATCGGGTCTGATGGTCCTTGTAAATCACCCAAGAAGCCCATAACTATGGGCAATATCTCATAAAAATGGCCATAAAGCACGAAAACGGTGATTTTTTTTTGTCATAACGCTCAAACATGTATCTATTCTTACGGTTGTTTTAAATCTCCCTAGAACCGAAAACTATGGGCAATAGCTCATGAAAATGGCCATAAAGCGCAAAAAGGGAGAGTTTTTGGTCATAAATCTCAAACATGTATCGGGTCTTACGGTCGTTGTAAATCACCCAAGAAGCCCAAAACTATGGGTAATAGCTCATGAAAATGGCCATAGAGCACGAAAACGACGAATTTTAGTACATAACTCTCAAACATGTATCTAGACTTACGGTTGTTTTAAATCTCCCAAGAACCCAAAACTATGGGCAAGCTCGTGATAATGGCCATACAGCGCGAAAATGACGAGTTTTTGGTCATAAATCTCAAACATGTATCAGGTCTTACGGTCGTTGTAAATCGCCCTCGAACCCTAAAACTACGGGCTATTGCTCATGAAAATAGACATAAAGAGTGAAAACGACAAGTTTTTGGTCATAACTATCAAGCATTATATCATGTCTTATGCTCCTTATAAATCACCCTAGAAGCCGAAAACTATGGTCATTAGCTCATGAAAACAGACATAAAGGGCAAGTTTTTTGGTCATATATCTCAAACATGTATTTGGTCTTATGATCATTGTAAATCGCCCAAGGAGCCTAAAACCATGGTTAATACCTCATGAACATGGCCATAAAGATCGAAAACGACGATTTTTGGTCATAACTCTAAAACATGTATGTAGTCTTATGGTTGTTGTAAATCGACCTAGAACCCCAAAACTATGGTTAATAGCTCATATACATGGCCATAAAGCACGAAGACGACGAGTTTTTGGTCATAAATCTCGAACATGTATTGGTTCTTATTGTCGTTGTAAATCTCCCTCGATCCCCAAAACTGTGGGCAATAGCTCATGAAAACGTCCATAAAGAGTGAAAACGGCGAGATTTTGGTCATGACTCTCAAGCAATAAATCGGGTTTTACGCTCGTTTTAAGTCACCCTAGAACGCCAAAACTATGGTCAATAGCTCATGAAAATGGCCATAAAGCGCAAAACATGTGAGTTTTTGGTCATAAATCTCAAACATGTATTGGGTCTTACGGTCGTTATAAATCGCCCAAGAAGCCCATAAGTATGGGTAATATCTCATAAAAATGGCCATACAGCCCGAAAACGGCGATTTTTTTTGTCATAACTCTCAAACATGTATCTATTCTTACGGTTGTTTTAAATCTCCCTAGAACCCAGAACTATGGGCAATAGCTCATCAAAATGGCCATAAAGCGCAAAAAGGGAGAGTTTTTGGTCATAAATCTCAAACATGTATCGGGTCTTACGGTCGTTGTAAATAACCCAAGAAGCCCAAAACTATGGGTAATGGCTCATGAAAACGGCGATAAAGCGCGAAAACGATGAGTTTTGGTCATAAATCTCAAACATGTAGCAGGTCTTACGATCAATGTAAATTGCCCTCGAACCCCAAAACTCTAGGCAATAGCTCATGAAAACGTCCATAAAGCACAAAAACAACGAGTGTTTCTGGTCATAACTCTCAAAAACAACGAGTGTTTATGCTCTATATAAATCACCCAAGAACCCCCAAACTATGGTCAATAGCTCATGAAAATGGCCATAAAGTGCAAAAACAGCGAGTTTTTGGTCATAACTCTCAAGAATTGTGTCGGGTCTTACGCTCGTTGTAAATCGCCTATGAAGCCCAAAACTATGGGTAATAGCTCATGAAAATGGCCATAAAGCACAAATAGGGAGAGTTTGTGGTCATAACTCTAAACCATGTATCGGGTCTTATATTCTATATAAATCGCCCTAGAACGCCCAAACTATGGTCAACAGCGCATGAAAATGGCCATAAAGTGCAAAAATGGCGAGTTTTTTGTCATAAATCTCAAACATGTATTTGGTTTTATGGTCATTGTAAATCGCCCAAGAAGCCCAAAACTATGGGCAATAGCTCATGAAAACGGACATAAAGCGCGAAAACAACGAGTTTTTGGTCATAACTATATAACATGTATCGGGTCTTACGGTCATGTAGATCGCCCAAGAAGCCCAAAACTATGGGTAATAGCTCATGAAAACGGCCATAAAGCACGAAAATGACGAATTTTAGGTCATAACTCTCAAACATGTATCTAGTCTTACGGTCGTTTTAAATCTCCCTAGAACCCAAAACTACAGACAAGCTCGTGAACATGGCCATACAACACGAAAACGACGAGTTTTTGGTCATAAATCTCAAACATGTATCAGGTCTTATGGTCATTGTAAATCGCCCTTGAACACCAAAACTATGGGCTATTGCTCATGAAAACGGACATAAAGAGCGAAAACAACAAGTTTTTGGTCATAACTCTCAAGCATTGTATTGGGTCTTATGCTCCTTATAAATCACCTTAGAAGCCCAAAACTATGGTCATTAGCTCATGAAAACAGCCATAAATCGCAAAAAGGGCAAGTTTTTGGTCATAAATCTCAAACATGTATTTGGTCTTACGATCGTTGTAAATCGCCCAACAAGCCTAAAACTATGGTTAATAGCGCATGAAAATAGCCATAAAGCTCAAAAACGACGATCATTTGGTCATAACTATCAAACATGTATGTAGTCTTATGGTCGTTGTAAATCGCCCTAGAATCCCGAAACTATGGTTAATAGCTAATGAACATGGCCATAAAGCCTGAAAACGACGAGTTTTTGGTCATAAATCTCGAACATGTATTGGTTCTTATTGTCGTTGTAAATCGCCCTCGAACCCCAAAACTGTGGGCAATAGCTCATGAAAACGTCCATAAAGAGTGAAAACGACGAGTTTTTGGTCATGACTCTCAAGCATTGTATCGGGTTTTATGCTCGTTTTAAGTCGCCCTAGAACCGCAAAACTATGGTCAATACCTCATGAAAATGACCATAATGCACTAAACATGTGAGTTTTTGGTCATAAATCTCAAACGTGTATTTGGTCTTACGATCGTTGTAAATCGCCCAAGAAGGCCATAACTATGGGCAATAGCTCATAAAAATGGCCGTAAAGCGTGAAAACGGCGATTTCTTTGTCATAACGCTCAAACATGTATCTATTCTTATGGTTGTTTTAAATCTCCCTAGAACCCAAAACTATGGGCAATAGCTCATGAAAATGGCCATAAAGCGCAAAAAGGGAGAGTTTTTGGTCATAAATCTCAAACATGTATCGGGTCTTACGGTCATTGTAAATCACCCAAGAAGCCCGAAACTATGGGTAATAGCTCAAGAAAATGGCCATAGAGCGTGAAAACGATGAATTTTAGGTCATAACTCTCAAACATGTAGCTAGTCTTATGGTTGTTTTAAATCTCCCTAGAACCAAAAACTATGGGCAAGCTCGTGAACATGGCCATACAACGCAAAAACGATGAGTTTTTGGTCATAAATCTCAAACATGTATCAGGTCTTATGGTCGTTGTAAATCGCCCTCGAACCCCAAAATTATGGGCAATAGCTCATGAAAACGGCCATAAAGCGCGAAAATGATGAATTTTAGGTCATAACTCTCAAACATGTATCGAGTCTTACGGTCGTTTTAAATCTCCCTAGAACCCAAAACTACAGGAAAAGCTCGTGAACATGGCCATACAGCACGAAAACGATGGGCAAGCTCATGAACATGGCCATACAGCGTGAAAACGAGGAGTTTTTGGTCATAAATCTCAAACATGTATCAGGTCTTACGGTGGTTGTAAATCGCCCTCGAACCCCAAAACTATGGGCAATAGCTCATGAAAATGTCCATAAAGCGCAAAAACGACGATTTATGACAAAAAAAACTTGCTGTTTTTGCACTTTATGGCCATTTTCATGAGCTATTGACCGTAGTTTGGGTGTTCTAGGGCGATTTATATAGAGTATAAGACCCAATACACGTTTGAGAGTTATGACCAAACACTCGTTGTTTTCGTGCTTTATGGACGTTTTCATGAGCTATTGCCTAGGGTTTTAGGGTTCGAGGGCAATTTACGATTATCGTAGGACCTACTACATGTTTGAGAGTTATGACCAAAACTCATCGTTTTCGTGCTTTATGGCTATTTTCATGATCTATTGCCCATAGTTTTGGGCTTCTTGGGCGATTTAGAACAACCTTAAGACCCAATACATGTTTGAGATTTATGACCAAAAACTCGACGTTTTCGCGCTTTATGGCCATTTTCATGAGCTATTGACCATAATTTTGTGGTTCTAGGGCGATTTACAATGAGCGTAAGACCAAATACATGTTTGAGATTTATGACAAAAAACTCGTCGTTATTGCGCTTTATGGCGATTTTCATGAGCTATTCCCCACAGTTTTGGGGTTCGAGGGCGATTTACAATGACCATAAGACCTGATACATGTTTGAGAGTTATGACCAAAAACTCGTCGTTTTCGTGCTGTATGGCCATGTTTATGAGCTTGCCCATAGTTTTGGGTTCTAGGAAGATTTAAAACAACAGTAAGACTAGCTACATGTTTGAGAGTTATGACCTAAAATTTGTCGTTTTCACGCTTTATGGCCATTTTAATGAGCTGTTACCCATAGTTTTGGGCTTCTTGGGATATTTACAACGATGGTAACACCCGATACATGTTTGAGATTTATGCCCAAAACCCTAAACCCTAGACCCTACACCCTACACCCTAAACCCTAAACACCCAAAACCCTAAAAATCAGCCTAGAATTCTCTCTTTTTACACTTTATGGCCATTTTCAAGAGCTATTGCCCATAGTTTTGGGTTCTTGGGCGACTTACAACAACCGTAAGACCCGATACAATGCTTGAGAGTTATGACCAAAAACATGTCGTTTTAGCTCTTTATGTCCGTTTTCATGGAGAATAGCCCATAGTTTTGGGGTTCGAGGGTGATTTATAACGACCGTAAGACCTGATACATGTTTGCGAGTTATGACCAAAAGCTTGTCGTTTTCGTGCTTTATGGACATGTTCATGAGCTATTGCCCATAGTTTTCGGTTCTAGAGTAGTTTAAAACGACCGTAAGACTAGATACATGTTTGATAGTTATGACCAAAAAATCATCGTTTTCGTGCTTTATGGCCGTTTTCATGAGCTATTGCCCATAGTTTCGGGCTTCTTGGGCGATTTACAACGACCATAAGACCAAATACATGTTTGAGATTTATGACAAAAAAATCATCGTTTTTGCGCTTTATGGCGATTTTCATGAGCTATTCCCCATAGTTTTGGGGTTCGAGGGCGATTTACAACGACCGTAAGACCCGATACATGTTATATAGTTATGACCAAAAACTCGTTGTTTTCGCGCTTTATGTCTGTTTTCATGAGCTATTTCCCATAGTTCTGGGCTTCTTGGGCGATTTACAACGACCGTAAAGCACAAAAGCTTATCGTTTTCGTGCTTTATGGCTTCTTGGGCGATTTACAACGACCATAAGACCCGATACATGTTTGAGATTTATGCCCGAAACCCTAAATCCTAAACCCTAGACCCTACACCCTACACCCTAAACCCGATACATGTTATATACTTATGACCAAAAATTCGTGGTTTGGGCGCTTTATGTCCGTTTTCATGAGCTATTGCCCATAGTTTTGGGCTTCTTGGGCGATTTACAACGACCGTAAAACCAAATACATGTTTGAGATTTATGACAAAAAACTCGCTGTGTTTGCACTTTATGGCCATTTTCATGAGCTATTGACCGTAGTTTGGGCGTTCTAGGGCGATTTATATAGAGTATAATACCCGATACATGTTTGAGAGTTATGACCAAACACTCGTTGTTTTCGTGCTTTATGGACGTTTTCACAGAGCTATTGCCTAGGGTTTTAGGGTTCGAGGGCAATTTACGATGATCGTAAGACCTACTACATGTTTGAGAGTTATGACCAAAACTCATCGTTTTCGTGCTTTATGGCTATTTTCATGAGCTATTGCCCATAGTTTTGGGCTTCTTAGGCAATTTAGAACAACCTTAAGACCCAATACATGTTTGAGATTTATGACCAAAAACTCGACGTTTTTGCGCTTTATGGCCATTTTCATGAGCTATTGACCATAGTTTTGTGGTTCTAGGGCGATTTACAATGAGCGTAAGACTCGATATAATGCTTGAGAGTTATGGCGAAAACCTCGTCATTTTCGCTCTTTATGGCCATGTTCATGAGCTATTAACCATAGTTTTGGGGTTCTAGGGCGATTTACAACGACCGTAAGACTAGATACATGTTTGAGAGTTATGACCAAAAAATCATCGTTTTCGCGCTTTACGGCCGTTTTCATGACCTATTGCCCATAGTTTTGGCCTTCTTGGGCGATTTACAACGATGGTAAGACCAAATACATGTTTGAGATTTATGACAAAAAACTCGTCGTTTTTGCGCTTTATGGCGATTTTCATGAGCTATTCCCCACAGTTTTGGGGTTCGAGGGCGATTTACAACGACCGTAAGACCTGATACGTGTTTGAGAGTTATGACCAACAACTCGTCGTTTTCGTGCTGTATGGCAATGTTCATGAGCTTGCCCATAGTTTTGGGTTCTAGGGAGATTTAAAACAACAGTAAGACTAGCTACATGTTTGAGAGTTATGACCTAAAATTTGTCGTTTTCGCGCTTTATGGCCATTTTAATGAGCTGTTACCCATAGTTTTGGGCTTCTTGGGATATTTACAACGACCGTAACACCCGATACATGTTTGAGATTTATGCCCAAAACCCTAAACCCTAAACCCTAAACCCTAAACCCTAAACCCTACACCCTAAACCCTAAACACCCAAAACCCTAAAAATCAGCCTAGAATTCCTCTCTTTTTGCACTTTATGGCCATTTTCATGAGCTATTGCCTATAGTTTTGGGTTATTGGGTGACTTACAAAAACCGTAAGACCCGATACAATGCTTGAGAGTTATGACCAAAAACATGTCGTTTTCGCTCTTTATGTCCGTTTTCATGAGCAATAGCCCATAGTTTTGGGGTTCGAGGGTGATTTATAACGACCGTAAGACCTGATACATGTTTGCGAGTTATGACCAAAAACTTTTCGTTTTCGCGCTTTATGGCCATGTTCATGAGCTATTGCCCATAGTTATGGGTTCTAGAGTGCTTTAAAATGACCGTAAGACTAGATACAAGTTTGATAGTTATGACCAAAAAATCATCGTTTTCGCGCTTTATGGCCGTTTTCATGAGCTATTGCCCATAGTTTTGGGCTTCTTGGGCGATTTACAACGACCATAAGACCAAATACATGTTTGAGATTTATGACAAAAAACCATCGTTTTTGCGCTTTATGGCGATTTTCATGAGCTATTCCCCACAGTTTTGGGGTTCGAGGGCGATTTACAACGACCGTAAGACCCGATACATGTTATATAGTTATGACCAAAAACTCGTTGTTTTCGAGCTTTATGTCCGTTTTCATGAGCTATTGCCCATAGTTTTGGGCTTCTTGGGCGATTTACAACGACCGTAAAGCACGAAAACTCATCGTTTTCGTGCTTTATGGCTTCTTGGGCGATTTACAACGACCGTAAGACCCGATACATGTTTGAGATTTATACCCGAAACCCTAAATCCTAAACCCTAGACCCTAGACCCTACACCCTACACCCTAAACCCGATACATGTTATATAGTTATGACCAAAAACTCGTTGTTTTCGCGCTTTATGTCCGTTTTCATGAGTTATTGCCCATAGTTTTGGGCTTCTTGGGCGATTTAAAACGACCGTAAAACCAAATACATGTTTGAGATTTATGACAAAAAACTCGCTGTGTTTGCACTTTATGGCCATTTTCATGAGCTATTGACCGTAGTTTGGGCGTTCTAGGGCGATTTATATAGAGTATAATACCCGATACATGTTTGAGAGTTATGACCAAACACTCGTTGTTTTCGTGCTTTATGGACGTTTTCATGAGCTATTACCTAGGGTTTTAGGGTTCGAGGGCGATTTACAACGACCATAAGACCAAATACATGTTTGAGATTTATGACAAAAAAATCATCGTTTTTGCGCTTTATGGCGATTTTCATGAGCTATTCCCCACAGTTTTGGGGTTCGAGGGCGATTTACAACGACTGTAAGACCCGATACATGTTATATAGTTATGACCAAAAACTCGTTGTTTTCGCGCTTTATGTCTGTTTTCATGAGCTATTTCCCATAGTTCTGGGCTTCTTAGGCGATTTACAACGACCGTAAAGCACAAAAGCTTATCGTTTTTGTGCTTTATGGCTTCTTGGGCGATTTACAACGACCATAAGACCCGATACATGTTTGAGATTTATGCCCGAAACCCTAAATCCTAAACCCTAGACCCTACACCCTACACCCTACACCCTAAACCCGATACATGTTATATAGTTATGACCAAAAACTCGTTGTTTTCGCGCTTTATGTCCATTTTCATGAGCTATTGCCCATAGTTTTGGGCTTCTTGGGCGATTTACAACGACCGTAAAACCAAATACATGTTTGAGATTTATGACAAAAAACTCGCTGTTTTTGCACTTTATGGCCATTTTCATGAGCTATTGACCGTAGTTTGGGCGTTCTAGGGCGATTTATATAGAGTATAATACCCGATACATGTTTGAGAGTTTGACCAAACACTCGTTGTTTTCGTGCTTTATGGACGTTTTAATGAGCTATTGCCTAGGGTTTTAGGGTTCGAGGGCAATTTACGATGATCGTAAGACCTACTACATGTTTGAGAGTTATGACCAAAACTCATCGTTTTCGTGCTTTATGGCTGTTTTCTTGAGCTATTGCCCATAGTTTTGGGCTTCTTGCGCGGTTTAGAATGACCGTAAGACCCAATACATGTTTGATATTTATGACCAAAAACTCGACGTTTTTGCGTTTTATGGCCATTTTCATGAGCTATTGACCATAGTTTTGGGGTTCTAGGGCGATTTACAATGAGCGTAAGACTCGATATAATGCTTGAGAGTTATGACCAAAAACTCGTCATTTTCACTCTTAATGGCCATGTTCATGAGCTATTAACCATAGTTTTGGGGTTCTAGGGCGATTTACAACGACCATAAAACTACATACATGTTTGAGAGTTATGACCAAAAAATCGTCGTTTTCGAGCTTTATGGCTATTTTCATGAGCTATTGCTTATAGTTTTAGGCTTCTTGGGTGATTTACAATGACCGTAAGACCAAATACATGTTTGAGATTTATGACCAAAAACTTGCCCATTTTGCGCTTTATGGCCGTTTTCATGAGCTAATGACCATAGTTTTGTGCTTCTAGGGCGATTTACAAGGAGCATAAGACCCGATACAATGCTTGAGAGTTATGACTAAAAACTTGTCGCTTTTTTATGTCCGTTTTCATGAGCAATAGCCCATAGTTTTGGGGTTCAAGGGCGATTTACAACGACCATAATTCCTGATACATGTTTGAGAGTTATGACCAAAAACTCGTTGTTTTCACGCTTTATGGCCATGTTCATGAGCTATTGCCCGTAGTTTTGGGTTTTAAAGAGATTTAAAACACCCGTAAGACTGGATACATGTTTGAGAGTTATGACCTAAAATTTGTCGTTTTCGCGCTTTATGGCCGTTTTCATGAGCTATTACCCATAGTTTTGGGCTTCTTGGGCGCTTTACAATGACCGTAAGACCCAATGCATGTTATATAGTTATGACCAAAAACTCGTTGTTTTCGCGCTTTATGTCCGTTTTCATGAGATATTGCCCATAGTTTTGGGCTTCTTGGGCGATTTACAACGACCGAAAACCAAAAACATGTTTCAGATTTATGACAAAAAACTTCCCGTTTTTGCACTTTATGGCCATTTCATGAGCTATTGACCATAGTTTGGGCATTCTAGGGCAATGTATATAGAGCATAAGACCCGATACATGTTTGAGAGTTATGACCAAACACTCGTTATTTTCCTGCTTTATGGACGTTTTCATGAGCTATTGCCTAGAGTTTTAGGGTTCAAGGGCAATTTACAATGATCGTAAGACCTACTACATGTTTGAGAGTTATGACCAAAACTCATCGTTTTCGTGCTTTATGGATGTTTTCATGAGCTATTGCCCATAGTTTTGGGCTTCTTGGGCGGTTTATAATGACCGTAAGACCCAATACATGTTTGATATTTATGACCAAAAACTCGACGTTTTCTTGCTTTATGGCCATTTTCATGAGCTATTGACCATAGTTTTG
The DNA here is from genome assembly GCA_023614405.1 of Avena insularis. Classification (NCBI taxonomy): domain Eukaryota; kingdom Viridiplantae; phylum Streptophyta; class Magnoliopsida; order Poales; family Poaceae; genus Avena; species Avena insularis. The sequence goes on from CM042694.1 coordinate 106,370,268, forward strand.
GGGTTCTAGGGCGATTTACAATGAGCGTAAGACTCGATATAATGCTTGAGAGTTATGACCAAAAACTCGTCATTTTCACTCTTAATGGCCATGTTCATGAGCTATTAACCATAGTTTTGGGGTTCTAGGGCGATTTACAACGACCATAAAACTACATACATGTTTGAGAGTTAGGACCAAAAAATCGTCGTTTTCGAGCTTTATGGCTATTTCCATGAGCTATTGCTCATAGTTTTAGGCTTCTTGGGTGATTTACAATGACCGTAAGACCAAATACATGTTTGAGATTTATGACCAAAAACTTGCCCATTTTGCGCTTTATGGCCGTTTTCATGAGCTAATGACCATAGTTTGGTGCTTCTAGGGCGATTTACAAGGAGCATAAGACCCGATACAATGCTTGAGAGTTATGACTAAAAACTTGTCGTTTTCGCTCTTTATGTCCGTTTTCATGAGCAATAGCCCATAGTTTTGGGGTTCAAGGGCGATTTACAACGACCATAATTCCTGATACATGTTTGAGAGTTATGACCAAAAACTCGTTGTTTTCACGCTTTATGGCCATGTTCATGAGCTATTGCCCGTAGTTTTGGGTTTTAAAGAGATTTAAAACACCCGTAAGACTGGATACATGTTTGAGAGTTATGACCTAAAATTTGTCGTTTTCGCGCTTTATGGCCGTTTTCATGAGCTATTACCCATAGTTTTGGGCTTCTTGGGCGCTTTACAATGACCGTAAGACCCAATGCATGTTATATAGTTATGACCAAAAACTCGTTGTTTTCGCGCTTTATGTCCGTTTTCATGAGATATTGCCCATAGTTTTGGGCTTCTTGGGCGATTTACAACGACCGAAAACCAAAAACATGTTTCAGATTTATGACAAAAAACTTCCCGTTTTTGCACTTTATGGCCATTTCATGAGCTATTGACCATAGTTTGGGCATTCTAGGGCAATGTATATAGAGCATAAGACCCGATACATGTTTGAGAGTTATGACCAAACACTCGTTATTTTCGTGCTTTATGGACGTTTTCATGAGCTATTGCCTAGAGTTTTAGGGTTCAAGGGCAATTTACAATGATCGTAAGACCTACTACATGTTTGAGAGTTATGACCAAAACTCATCGTTTTCGTGCTTTATGGATGTTTTCATGAGCTATTGCCCATAGTTTTGGGCTTGGGCGGTTTATAATGACCGTAAGACCCAATACATGTTTGATATTTATGACCAAAAACTCGACGTTTTCTTGCTTTATGGCCATTTTCATGAGCTATTGACCATAGTTTTGGGGTTCTAGGGCGATTTACAATGAGCGTAAGACTCGATATAATGCTTGAGAGTTATGACCAAAAACTCGTCATTTTCACTCTTAATGGCCATGTTCATGAGCTATTAACCATAGTTTTGGGGTTCTAGGGCGATTTACAACGACCATAAAACTACATACATGTTTGAGAGTTATGACCAAAAATAAATGCTTTTCGAGCTTTATGGCTATTTCCATGAGCTATTGCTCATAGTTTTAGGCTTCTTGGGTGATTTACAATGACCGTAAGACCAAATACATGTTTGAGATTTATGACCAAAAACTTGCCCATTTTGCGCTTTATGGCCGTTTTCATGAGCTAATGACCATAGTTTTGTGCTTCTAGGGCGATTTACAAGGAGCATAAGACCCGATACAATGCTTGAGAGTTATGACTAAAAACTTGTCGTTTTCGCTCTTTATGTCCGTTTTCATGAGCAATAGCCCATAGTTTTGGGGTTCAAGGGGGATTTACAACGACCATAATTCCTGATACATGTTTGAGAGTTATGACCAAAAACTCGTTGTTTTCACGCTTTATGGCCATGTTCATGAGCTATTGCCCATAGTTTTGGGTTTTAAGGAGATTTAAAACACCCGTAAGACTGGATACATGTTTGAGAGTTATGACCTAAAATTCGTCGTTTTCGGGCTTTATGGCCGTTTTCATGAGCTATTACCCATAGTTTTGGGCTTCTTGGGCGCTTTACAATGACCATAAGACCCAATGCATGTTATATAGTTATGACCAAAAACTCGTTGTTTTCGCGCTTTATGTCTGTTTTCATGAGATATTGCCCATAGTTTTGGGCTTCTTGGGCGATTTACAACGACCGAAAACCAAAAACATGTTTCAGATTTATGACAAAAAACTTCCCGTTTTTGCACTTTATGGCCATTTCATGAGCTATTGACCATAGTTTGGGCATTCTAGGGCAATGTATATAGAGCATAAGACCCGATACATGTTTGAGAGTTATGACCAAACACTCGTTATTTTCGTGCTTTATGGACGTTTTCATGAGCTATTGCCTAGAGTTTTAGGGTTCAAGGGCAATTTACAATGATCGTAAGACCTACTACATGTTTGAGAGTTATGACCAAAACTCATCGTTTTCGTGCTTTATGGCTGTTTTCATGAGCTATTGCCCATAGTTTTGGGCTTCTTGGGCGGTTTATAATGACCGTAAGACCCAATACATGTTTGATATTTATGACCAAAAACTCGACGTTTTCTTGCTTTATGGCCATTTTCATGAGCTATTGACCATAGTTTTGGGGTTCTAGGGCGATTTACAATGAGCGTACGACTCGATATAATGCTTGAGAGTTATGACCAAAAACTCGTCATTTTCACTCTTAATGGCCATGTTCATGAGCTATTAACCATAGTTTTGGGGTTCTAGGGCGATTTACAACGACCATAAAACTACATACATGTTTGAGAGTTATGACCAAAAAATCGTCGTTTTCGAGCTTTATGGCTATTTCCATGAGCTATTGCTCATAGTTTTAGGCTTCTTGGGTGATTTACAATGACCGTAAGACCAAATACATGTTTGAGATTTATGACCAAAAACTTTCCCATTTTGCGCTTTATGGCCGTTTTCAAGAGCTAATGACCATAGTTTTGGGCTTCTAGGGCGATTTACAAGGAGCATAAGACCCGATACAATGCTTGAGAGTTATGACTAAAAACTTGTCGTTTTCGCTCTTTATGTCCGTTTTCATGAGCAATAGCCCATAGTTTTGGGGTTCAAGGGCGATTTACAACGACCATAATTCCTGATACATGTTTGAGAGTTATGACCAAAAACTCGTTGTTTTCACGCTTTATGGCCATGTTCATGAGCTATTGCCCATAGTTTTGGGTTTTAAGGAGATTTAAAACACCCGTAAGACTGGATACATGTTTGAGAGTTATGACCTAAAATTCGTCGTTTTCGGGCTTTATGGCCGTTTTCATGAGCTATTACCCATAGTTTTGGGCTTCTTGGGCGCTTTACAATGACCATAAGACCCAATGCATGTTATATAGTTATGACCAAAAACTCGTTGTTTTCAAGGCTTTATGTCTGTTTTCATGAGATATTGCCCATAGTTTTGGGCTTCTTGGGCGATTTACAACGACCGAAAACCAAAAACATGTTTCAGATTTATGACAAAAAACTTCCCGTTTTTGCACTTTATGGCCATTTCATGAGCTATTGACCATAGTTTGGGCATTCTAGGGCAATGTATATAGAGCATAAGACCCGATACATGTTTGAGAGTTATGACCAAACACTCGTTATTTTCGTGCTTTATGGACGTTTTCATGAGCTATTGCCTAGAGTTTTAGGGTTCAAGGGCAATTTACAATGATCGTAAGACCTACTACATGTTTGAGAGTTATGACCAAAACTCATCGCTCGTGCTTTATGGTTGTTTTCATGAGCTATTGCCCATAGTTTTGGGCTTCTTGGGCGGTTTAGAATGACCGTAAGACCCAATACATGTTTGATATTTATGACCAAAAACTCGACGTTTTCTTGCTTTATGGCCATTTTCATGAGCTATTGACCATAGTTTTGGGGTTCTAGGGCGATTTACAATGAGCGTAAGACTCGATATAATGCTTGAGAGTTATGACCAAAAACTCGTCATTTTCACTCTTAATGGCCATGTTCATGAGCTATTAACCATAGTTTTGGGGTTCTAGGGCGATTTACAACGACCATAAAACTACATACATGTTTGAGAGTTATGACCAAAAAATCGTCGTTTTCGAGCTTTATGGCTATTTCCATGAGCTATTGCTCATAGTTTTAGGCTTCTTGGGTGATTTACAATGACCGTAAGACCAAATACATGTTTGAGATTTATGACCAAAAACTTGCCCATTTTGCGCTTTATGGCCGTTTTCAAGAGCTAATGACCATAGTTTTGGGCTTCTAGGGCGATTTACAAGGAGCATAAGACCCGATACAATGCTTGATAGTTATGACTAAAAACTTGTCGTTTTCGCTCTTTATGTCCGTTTTCATGAGCAATAGCCCATAGTTTTGGGGTTCAAGGGCGATTTACAACGACCATAATTCCTGATACATGTTTGAGAGTTATGACCAAAAACTCGTTGTTTTCACGCTTTATGGCCATGTTCATGAGCTATTGCCCGTAGTTTTGGGTTTTAAAGAGATTTAAAACACCCGTAAGACTGGATACATGTTTGAGAGTTATGACCTAAAATTGCTGCTTTCGGGCTTTATGGCCGTTTTCATGAGCTATTACCCATAGTTTTGGGCTTCTTGGGCGCTTTACAATGACCATAAGACCCAATGCATGTTATATAGTTATGACCAAAAACTCGTTGTTTTCGCACTTTATGTCTGTTTTCATGAGATATTGCCCATAGTTTTGGGCTTCTTGGGCGATTTACAACGACCGAAAACCAAAAACATGTTTCAGATTTATGACAAAAAACTTCCCGTTTTTGCACTTTATGGCCATTTCATGAGCTATCACCATAGTTTGGGCATTCTAGGGCAATGTATATAGAGCATAAGACCCGATACATGTTTGAGAGTTATGACCAAACACTCTATTTTCGTGCTTTATGGACGTTTTCATGAGCTATTGCCTAGAGTTTTAGGGTTCAAGGGCAATTTACAATGATCGTAAGACCTACTACATGTTTGAGAGTTATGACCAAAACTCATCGTTTTCGTGCTTTATGGCTGTTTTCATGAGCTATTGCCCATAGTTTTGGGCTTCTTGGGCGGTTTATAATGACCGTAAGACCCAATACATGTTTGATATTTATGACCAAAAACTCGACGCTTTTCTTGCTTTATGGCCATTTTCATGAGCTATCAACCATAGTTTTGGGGATCTAGGGCGATTTACAATGAGCGAAAGACTCGATATAAAGCTTGAGAGTTATGACCAAAAACTCGTCATTTTCACTCTTAATGGCCATGTTCATGAGCTATTAACCATAGTTTTGGGGTTCTAGGGCGATTTACAATGACCATCAAACTACATACATGTTTGAGAGTTATGACCAAAAAATCGTCGTTTTCGAGCTTTATGGCTATTTTCATGAGCTATTGCTCATAGTTTTAGGCTTCTTGGGTGATTTACAATGACCGTAAGACCAAATACATGTTTGAGATTTATGACCAAAAACTTGCCCATTTTGCGCTTTATGGCCGTTTTCAAGAGCTAATGACCATAGTTTTGGGCTTCTAGGGCGATTTACAAGGAGCATAAGACCCGATACAATGCTTGAGAGTTATGACCAAAAACTTGTTGTTTTCGTTATGTCCGCTTTCATGAGCAATAGCCCATACTATTAGGTTCAAGGCGCTTTTACAACGACCATAATTCCCGATACATGTTTGAGAGTTATGACCAACAACTCGTTGTTTTCACGCTTTATGGCCATGTTCATGAGCTATTGCCCGTAGTTTTGGGTTTTAAAGAGATTTAAAACACCCGTAAGACTGGATACATGTTTGAGAGTTATGACCTAAAATTCGTCGTTTTCGGGCTTTATGGCCGTTTTCATGAGCTATTACCCATAGTTTTGGGCTTCTTGGGCGCTTTACAATGACCATAAGACCCAATCCATGTTATATAGTTATGACCAAAACTCGTTGTTTTCGCTTTATGTCCTGCTTTCATGAGATATTGCCCATAGTTTTGGGCTTCTTGGCGATTTACAACGACAAAACCAAAACATGTTTCAGATTTATGACAAAAACTTCCTGCTTTTTGCACTTTATGGCCATTTCATGAGCGATTGACCATAGTTTGGGCATTCTAGGGCAATGTATATAGAGCATAAGACCCGATACATGTTTGAGAGTTATGACCAAACACTCGTTATTTTCGTGCTTTTATGGACGTTTGCATGAGCTATTGCCTAGAGTTTTAGGGTTCAAGGGCAATTTACAATGATCGTAAGACCTACTACATGTTTGAGAGTTATGACCAAACTCATCGCTTTCGCTTTTATGGTTTTCATGAGCTATTGCCCATAGTTTTGGGTTTTGGCGGTTTAGAATGACCATAAGACCCAATACATGTTTGATATTTATGACCAAAAACTCGACGTTTTCTTGCTTTATGGCCATTTTCATGAGCTATTGACCATAGTTTTGGGGTTCTAGGGCGATTTACAATGAGCGTAAGACTCGATATAATGCTTGAGAGTTATGACCAAAAACTCGCTGCTTTCACTCTTAATGGCCATGTTCATGAGCTATTAACCATAGTTTTGGGGTTCTAGGGCGATTTACAACCGACCATCAAACTACATACATGTTTGAGAGTTATGACCAAAAAATCGCTGCTTTCGAGCTTTATGGCTATTTTCATGAGCTATTGCTCATAGTTTTAGGCTTCTTGGGTGATTTACAATGACCGTAAGACCAAATACATGTTTGAGATTTATGACCAAAAACTTGCCCATTTTGCGCTTTATGGCCGTTTTCATGAGCTAATGACCATAGTTTTGGGCTTCTAGGGCGATTTACAAGGAGCATAAGACCCGATACAATGCTTGAGAGTTATGACCAAAAACTTGTTGTTTTCGCTCGTTATGTCCGTTTTCATGAGCAATAGCCCATACTATTGGGGTTCAAGGGCGTTTTACAACCACCATAATTCCTGATACATGTTTGAGAGTTATGACCAAAAACTCGTTGTTTTCACGCTTTATGGCCTTGCTCATGAGCTATTGCCCATAGATTTGGGTTCTAGGGAGACTTAAAACACCTGTAAGACTGGATTCATTATTGAGAGTTATGACCTAAAATTCGTTTTGCCGCTTTATGGCCGCTTTTCATGAGCTATTACCCATAGTTTTGGGCTTCTTGGGCGCTTTACAATGACCGTAAGACCCAATGCATGTTATATAGTTATGACCAAAAACTCGTTGTTTTCGCGCTTTATGTCCGTTTTCATGAGATATTGCCCATAGTATTGCGCTTCTTGGGCGATTTACAACGACCGAAAACCAAAAACATGTTTCAGATTTATGACAAAAAACTTCCCGTTTTTGCACTTTATGGCCATTTCATGAGCTATTGACCATAGTTTGGGCATTCTAGGGCAATGTATATAGAGCATAAGACCCGATACATGTTTGAGAGTTATGACCAAACACTCGTTATTTTCGTGCTTTATGGACGTTTTCATGAGCTATTGCCTAGAGTTTTAGGGTTCAAGGGCAATTTACAATGATCGTAAGACCTACTACATGTTTGAGAGTTATGACCAAAACTCATCGTTTTCGTGCTTTATGGTTGTTTTCATGAGCTATTGCCCATAGTTTTGGGCTTCTTGGGCGGTTTAGAATGACCATAAGACCCAATACATGTTTGATATTTATGACCAAAAACTCGACGTTTTCTTGCTTTATGGCCATTTTCATGAGCTATTGACCATAGTTTTGGGGTTCTAGGGCGATTTACAATGAGCGTAAGACTCGATATAATGCTTGAGAGTTATGACCAAAAACTCGTCGTTTTCACTCTTAATGGCCATGTTCATGAGCTATTAACCATAGTTTTGGGGTTCTAGGGCGATTTACAACGACCATCAAACTACATACATGTTTGAGAGTTATGACCAAAAAATCGTCGTTTTCGAGCTTTATGGCTATTTTCATGAGCTATTGCTCATAGTTTTAGGCTTCTTGGGTGATTTACAATGACCGTAAGACCAAATACATGTTTGAGATTTATGACCAAAAACTTGCCCATTTTGCGCTTTTATGCTTTTCATGAGCTAATGACCATAGTTTTGGGCTTCTAGGGCGATTTACAAGGAGCATAAGACCCGATACAATGCTTGAGAGTTATGACCAAAAACTTGTTGTTTTCGCTCGTTATGTCCGTTTTCATGAGCAATAGCCCATACTATTGGGGTTCAAGGGCGTTTTACAACCACCATAATTCCTGATACATGTTTGAGAGTTATGACCAAAAACTCGTTGTTTTCACGCTTTATGGCCTTGTTCATGAGCTATTGCCCATAGTTTTGGGTTTTAAGGAGATTTAAAACACCCGTAAGACTGGATACATGTTTGAGAGTTATGACCTAAAATTCGTCGTTTTCGGGCTTTATGGCCGTTTTCATGAGCTATTACCCATAGTTTTGGGCTTCTTGGGCGCTTTACAATGACCATAAGACCCAATGCATGTTATATAGTTATGACCAAAAACTCGTTGTTTTCGCGCTTTATGTCTGTTTTCATGAGATATTGCCCATAGTTTTGGGCTTCTTGGGCGATTTACAACGACCGAAAACCAAAAACATGTTTCAGATTTATGACAAAAAACTTCCCGTTTTTGCACTTTATGGCCATTTCATGAGCTATTGACCATAGTTTGGGCATTCTAGGGCAATGTATATAGAGCATAAGACCCGATACATGTTTGAGAGTTATGACCAAACACTCGTTATTTTCGTGCTTTATGGACGTTTTCATGAGCTATTGCCTAGAGTTTTAGGGTTCAAGGGCAATTTACAATGATCGTAAGACCTACTACATGTTTGAGAGTTATGACCAAAACTCATCGTTTTCGTGCTTTATGGTTGTTTTCATGAGCTATTGCCCATAGTTTTGGGCTTCTTGGGCGGTTTAGAATGACCATAAGACCCAATACATGTTTGATATTTATGACCAAAAACTCGACGTTTTCTTGCTTTATGGCCATTTTCATGAGCTATTGACCATAGTTTTGGGGTTCTAGGGCGATTTACAATGAGCGTAAGACTCGATATAATGCTTGAGAGTTATGACCAAAAACTCGTCGTTTTCACTCTTAATGGCCATGTTCATGAGCTATTAACCATAGTTTTGGGGTTCTAGGGCGATTTACAACGACCATCAAACTACATACATGTTTGAGAGTTATGACCAAAAAATCGTCGTTTTCGAGCTTTATGGCTATTTTCATGAGCTATTGCTCATAGTTTTAGGCTTCTTGGGTGATTTACAATGACCGTAAGACCAAATACATGTTTGAGATTTATGACCAAAAACTTGCCCATTTTGCGCTTTATGGCCGTTTTCATGAGCTAATGACCATAGTTTTGGGCTTCTAGGGCGATTTACAAGGAGCATAAGACCCGATACAATGCTTGAGAGTTATGACCAAAAACTTGTTGTTTTCGCTCGTTATGTCCGTTTTCATGAGCAATAGCCCATACTATTGGGGTTCAAGGCGTTTACAACCACCATAATTCCTGATACATGTTTGAGAGTTATGACCAAAAACTCGTTGTTTTCACGCTTTATGGCCTTGTTCATGAGCTATTGCCCATAGTTTTGGGTTTTAAGGAGATTTAAAACACCCGTAAGACTGGATACATGTTTGAGAGTTATGACCTAAAATTCGTCGTTTTCGGGCTTTATGGCCGTTTTCATGAGCTATTACCCATAGTTTTGGGCTTCTTGGGCGCTTTACAATGACCATAAGACCCAATGCATGTTATATAGTTATGACCAAAAACTCGTTGTTTTCGCGCTTTATGTCTGTTTTCATGAGATATTGCCCATAGTTTTGGGCTTCTTGGGCGATTTACAACGACCGAAAACCAAAAACATGTTTCAGATTTATGACAAAAAACTTCCCGTTTTTGCACTTTATGGCCATTTCATGAGCTATTGACCATAGTTTGGGCATTCTAGGGCAATGTATATAGAGCATAAGACCCGATACATGTTTGAGAGTTATGACCAAACACTCGTTATTTTCGTGCTTTATGGACGTTTTCATGAGCTATTGCCTAGAGTTTTAGGGTTCAAGGGCAATTTACAATGATCGTAAGACCTACTACATGTTTGAGAGTTATGACCAAAACTCATCGTTTTCGTGCTTTATGGTTGTTTTCATGAGCTATTGCCCATAGTTTTGGGCTTCTTGGGCGGTTTAGAATGACCATAAGACCCAATACATGTTTGATATTTATGACCAAAAACTCGACGTTTTCTTGCTTTATGGCCATTTTCATGAGCTATTGACCATAGTTTTGGGGTTCTAGGGCGATTTACAATGAGCGTAAGACTCGATATAATGCTTGAGAGTTATGACCAAAAACTCGTCGTTTTCACTCTTAATGGCCATGTTCATGAGCTATTAACCATAGTTTTGGGGTTCTAGGGCGATTTACAACGACCATCAAACTACATACATGTTTGAGAGTTATGACCAAAAATCGCTGCTTTTCGAGCTTTATGGCTATTTTCATGAGCTATTGCTCATAGTTTTAGGCTTCTTGGGTGATTTACAATGACCGTAAGACCAAATACATGTTTGAGATTTATGACCAAAAACTTGCCCATTTTGCGCTTTATGGCCGTTTTCATGAGCTAATGACCATAGTTTTGGGCTTCTAGGGCGATTTACAAGGAGCATAAGACCCGATACAATGCTTGAGAGTTATGACCAAAAACTTGTTGTTTTCGCTCGTTATGTCCGTTTTCATGAGCAATAGCCCATACTATTGGGGTTCAAGGGCGTTTTACAACCACCATAATTCCTGATACATGTTTGAGAGTTATGACCAAAAACTCGTTGTTTTCACGCTTTATGGCCTTGCTCATGAGCTATTGCCCATAGATTTGGGTTCTAGGGAGACTTAAAACACCTGTAAGACTGGATTCATGTTTGAGAGTTATGACCTAAAATTCGTCGTTTTCGCGCTTTATGGCCGTTTTCATGAGCTATTACCCATAGTTTTGGGCTTCTTGGGCGCTTTACAATGACCGTAAGACCCAATGCATGTTATATAGTTATGACCAAAAACTCGTTGTTTTCGCGCTTTATGTCTGTTTTCATGAGATATTGCCCATAGTTTTGGGCTTCTTAGGCATTTACAACTCAAAACCAAAAACATGTTTCAGATTTATGACAAAACTTCCTGCTTTTTGCACTTTATGGCCATTTCATGATCTATTGACCATAGTTTGGTCATTCTAGGCAAATCAATGTATATAGAGCATAAGACCCGATACATGTTTGAGAGTTATGACCAAACACTCGTTATTTTCGTGCTTTATGGACGTTTTCATGAGCTATTGCCTAGAGTTTTAGGGTTCAAGGGCAATTTACAATGATCGTAAGACCTACTACATGTTTGAGAGTTATGACCAAAACTCATCGTTTTCGTGCTTTATGGTTGTTTTCATGAGCTATTGCCCATAGTTTTGGGCTTCTTGGGCGGTTTAGAATGACCATAAGACCCAATACATGTTTGATATTTATGACCAAAAACTCGACGCTTTTCTTGCTTTATGGCCATTTTCATGAGCTATTGACCATAGTTTTGGGGTTCTAGGCGATTTACAATGAGCGTAAGACTCGATATAATGCTTGAGAGTTATGACCAAAACTCGTTTTTCACTCTTAATGGCCATGTTCATGAGCTATTAACCATAGTTTTGGGGTTCTAGGGCGATTTACAACGACCATCAAACTACATACATGTTTGAGAGTTATGACCAAAAAATCGTCGTTTTCGAGCTTTATGGCTATTTTCATGAGCTATTGCTCATAGTTTTAGGCTTCTTGGGTGATTTACAATGACCGTAAGACCAAATACATGTTTGAGATTTATGACCAAAAACTTGACGTTTTTTTGCTTTATGGCCTTTTTCATGAGCTAATGACCATAGTTTTGGGGTTCTAGGGCGATTTACAAGGAGCATAAGACCCGATACAATGCTTGAGAGTTATGACCAAAAACTTGTTGTTTTCGCTCGTTATGTCCGTTTTCATGAGCAATAGCCCATACTATTGGGGTTCAAGGGCGTTTTACAACCACCATAATTCCTGATACATGTTTGAGAGTTATGACCAAAAACTCGTTGTTTTCACGCTTTATGGCCTTGCTCATGAGCTATTGCCCATAGATTTGGGTTCTAGGGAGACTTAAAACACCTGTAAGACTGGATTCATGTTTGAGAGTTATGACCTAAAATTCGTCGTTTTCGCGCTTTATGGCCGTTTTCATGAGCTATTACCCATAGTTTTGGGCTTCTTGGGCGCTTTACAATGACCGTAAGACCCAATGCATGTTATATAGTTATGACCAAAACTTGTTTTTCGCGCTTTATGTCTGTTTTCATGAGATATTGCCCATAGTTTTGGGCTTCTTGGGCGATTTACAACGACCGAAAACCAAAAACATGTTTCAGATTTATGACAAAAAACTTCCCGTTTTTGCACTTTATGGCCATTTCATGAGCTATTGACCATAGTTTGGGCATTCTAGGGCAATGTATATAGAGCATAAGACCCGATACATGTTTGAGAGTTATGACCAAACACTCGTTATTTTCGTGCTTTATGGACGTTTTCATGAGCTATTGCCTACTGTTTTTGGGTTCATGGGCAATTAACAATCATTGTACGACCTACTACTTGTTTTAGAGTTTTGACCAAAACTCTTCGTTTTCGTGCTTTATGGTTGTTTTCATGAGCTATTGCCCATAGTTTTGGGCTTCTTGGGCGGTTTAGAATGACCATAAGACCCAATACATGTTTGATATTTATGACCAAAACTCGACGCTTTTCTTGCTTTATGGCCATTTTCATGAGCTATTGACCATAGTTTTGGGGTTCTAGGCGATTTACAATGAGCGTAAGACTCGATATAATGCTTGAGAGTTATGACCAAAACTCGTCGTTTCACTCTTAATAGCCATGTTCATGAGCTATTAACCATAGTTTTGGGGTTCGAGGCGATTTACAACGACCATCAAACTACATACATGTTTGAGAGTTATGACCAAAAATCATCGCTTTTGAGCTTTATGGCTATTTTCGTGAGCTATTGCTCATAGTTTTAGGCTTCTTGGGTGATTTACAATGACCGTAAGACCAAATACATGTTTGAGATTTATGACCAAAACTTGCCCATTTTTGCGCTTTTATGGCCGCTTTTCATGAGCTAATGACCATAGTTTTGGGCTTCTAGGCGATTTACAAGGAGCATAAGACCCGATACAATGCTTGAGAGTTATGACCAAAACTTGTTGTTTTCGGCCGTTATGTCCGTTTTCATGAGCAATAGCCCATACTATTGGGGTTCAAGGCGTTTACAACCACCATAATTCTGATACATGTTTGAGAGTTATGACCAAAACTCGTTGTTTTCACGCTTTATGGCCTTGTTCATGAGCTATTGCCCATAGTTTTGGGTTTTAAGGAGATTTAAAACACCCGTAAGACTGGATACATGTTTGAGAGTTATGACCTAAAATTCGTCGTTTTCGGGCTTTATGGCCGTTTTCATGAGCTATTACCCATAGTTTTGGGCTTCTTGGGCGCTTTACAATGACCATAAGACCCAATGCATGTTATATAGTTATGACCAAAAACTCGTTGTTTTCGCGCTTTATGTCATTTTGTGAGATATTGCTCATAGTTTTGGGCTTCTTGGGCGATTTACAACGACCGAAAACCAAAAACATGTTTCAGATTTATGACAAAAAACTTCCCGTTTTTGCACTTTATGGCCATTTCATGAGCTATTGACCATAGTTTGGGCATTCTAGGGCAATCAATGTATATAGAGCATAAGACCCGATACATGTTTGAGAGTTATGACCAAACACTCGTTATTTTCGTGCTTTATGGACGTTTTCATGAGCTATTGCCTAGAGTTTTAGGGTTCAAGGGCAATTTACAATGATCGTAAGACCTACTACATGTTTGAGAGTTATGACCAAAACTCATCGTTTTCGTGCTTTATGGTTGTTTTCATGAGCTATTGCCCATAGTTTTGGGCTTCTTGGGCGGTTTAGAATGACCATAAGACCCAATACATGTTTGATATTTATGACCAAAAACTCGACGTTTTCTTGCTTTATGGCCATTTTCATGAGCTATTGACCATAGTTTTGGGGTTCTAGGGCGATTTACAATGAGCGTAAGACTCGATATAATGCTTGAGAGTTATGACCAAAAACTCGCTGCTTTCACTCTTAATGGCCATGTTCATGAGCTATTAACCATAGTTTTGGGGTTCGAGGCGATTTACAACCACCATCAAACTACATACATGTTTGAGAGTTATGACCAAAAAATCGCTTTTGAGCTTTATGGCTATTTTCATGAGCTATTGCTGATAGTTTTAGGGTTCTTGGGTTATTTACAATGAACGTAAGACCAAATACATGTTTGAGATTTATGACCAAAACTTGCCCATTTTATGCGCTTTATGGCGCTTTTCATGAGCTAATGACCATAGTTTTGGGCTTCTAGGGCGATTTACAAGGAGCATAAGACCGATACAATGCTTGAGAGTTATGACCAAAAACTTGTTGTTTTCTCGTTATGTCCGCTTTTCATGAGCAATAGCCCATACTATTTGGGGTTCAAGGGCGCTTTACAACCACCATAATTCCGATACATGTTTGAGAGTTATGACCAAAAACTTCGTTGTTTTCACGCTTTATGGCCTTGTTCATGAGCTATTGCCCATAGTTTTGGGTTTTAAGGAGATTTAAATCACCGTAAGACCGGATACATGTTTGAGAGTTATGACCTAAAATTGGCTTCGGCTTTATGGCCGCTTTCATGAGCTATTACCCATAGTTTGGGCTTCTTGGGCGCTTTACAATGACCATAAGACCCAATGCATGTTATATAGTTATGACCAAAACTCGTTGTTTTCGCTTTATATGTCTTTTCATGAGATATTGCCCATAGTTTTGGGCTTCTTGGCGATTTACAACGATCAAAACCAAAAACATGTTTCAGATTTATGACAAAAACTTCCTGCTTTTGCACTTTATGGCCATTTCATGAGCTATCGACCATAGTTTGGGCATTCTAGGGCAATGTATATAGAGCATAAGACCCGATACATGTTTGAGAGTTATGACCAAACACTCGTTATTTTCGTGCTTTATGGACGTTTTCATGAGCTATTGCCTAGAGTTTTAGGGTTCAAGGGCAATTTACAATGATCGTAAGACCTACTACATGTTTGAGAGTTATGACCAAAACTCATCGTTTTAGGTGCTTTATGGTTGTTTTCATGAGCTATTACCCATAGTTTTGGGCTTCTTGGGCGGTTTAGAATGACCATAAGACCCAATACATGTTTGATATTTATGACCAAAAACTCGACGTTTTCTTGCTTTATGGCCATTTTCATGAGCTATTGACCATAGTTTTGGGGTTCTAGGGCGATTTACAATGAGCGTAAGACTCGATATAATGCTTGAGAGTTATGACCAAAACTCTGCTTTTCACTCTTAATGGCCATGTTCATGAGCTATTAACCATAGTTTTGGGGTTCTAGGCGATTTACAACGACCATCAAACTACATACATGTTTGAGAGTTATGACCAAAAATCGCTGCTTTTCGAAGCTTTATGGCTATTTTCATGAGCTATTGCTCATAGTTTTAGGCTTTGGGTGATTTACAATGACCGTAAGACCAAATACATGTTTGAGATTTATGACCAAAAACTTGCCCATTTTGCGCTTTTATGGCTGCTTTTCATGAGCTAATGACCATAGTTTTGGGCTTCTAGGCGATTTACAAGGAGCATAAGACCCGATACAATGCTTGAGAGTTATGACCAAAAACTTGTTGTTTTCGCCGTTATGTCCGCTTTTCATGAGCAATAGCATACTATTGGGGTTCAGCGTTTACAACCACCATAATTCCCGATACATGTTTGAGAGTTATGACCAAAACTCGTTGTTTTCACGCTTTATGGCCTTGTTCATGAGCTATTGCCCATAGTTTTGGGTTTTAAGGAGATTTAAAACACCGTAAGACGGATACATGTTTGAGAGTTATGACCTAAAAATTCGCTGCTTTCGGGCTTTATGGCCGCTTTCATGAGCTATTACCCATAGTTTTGGGCTTCTTGGGCGCTTTTACAATGACCATAAGACCCAATGCATGTTATATAGTTATGACCAAAACTCGTTGTTTTCGCTTTATGTCTGCTTTCATGAGATATTGCTCATAGTTTTGGGCTTCTTGATTTACAACGATCGAAACCAAAAACATGTTTCAGATTTATGACAAAAAACTTCCCGTTTTTGCACTTTATGGCCATTTCATGAGCTATTGACCATAGTTTGGGCATTCTAGGGCAATCAATGTATATAGAGCATAAGACCCGATACATGTTTGAGAGTTATGACCAAACACTCGTTATTTTCGTGCTTTATGGACGTTTTCATGAGCTATTGCCTAGAGTTTTAGGGTTCAAGGGCAATTTACAATGATCGTAAGACCTACTACATGTTTGAGAGTTATGACCAAAACTCATCGTTTTCGTGCTTTATGGTTGTTTTCATGAGCTATTGCCCATAGTTTTGGGCTTCTTGGGCGGTTTAGAATGACCATAAGACCCAATACATGTTTGATATTTATGACCAAAAACTCGACGTTTTCTTGCTTTATGGCCATTTTCATGAGCTATTGACCATAGTTTTGGGGTTCTAGGGCGATTTACAATGAGCGTAAGACTCGATATAATGCTTGAGAGTTATGACCAAAAACTCGTCGTTTTCACTCTTAATGGCCATGTTCATGAGCTATTAACCATAGTTTTGGGGTTCTAGGGCGATTTACAACGACCATCAAACTACATACATGTTTGAGAGTTATGACCAAAAAATCGTCGTTTTCGAGCTTTATGGCTATTTTCATGAGCTATTGCTCATAGTTTTAGGCTTCTTGGGTGATTTACAATGACCGTAAGACCAAATACATGTTTGAGATTTATGACCAAAAACTTGCCCATTTTGCGCTTTATGGCCGTTTTCATGAGCTAATGACCATAGTTTTGGGCTTCTAGGGCGATTTACAAGGAGCATAAGACCGATACAATGCTTGAGAGTTATGACCAAAACTTGTTGTTTTCGTTATGTCCGTTTTCATGAGCAATAGCCCATACTATTGGGGTTCAAGGGCGTTTTACAACCACCATAATTCCTGATACATGTTTGAGAGTTATGACCAAAAACTCGTTGTTTTCACGCTTTATGGCCTTGTTCATGAGCTATTGCCCATAGTTTTGGGTTTTAAGGAGATTTAAATCACCCGTAAGACTGGATACATGTTTGAGAGTTATGACCTAAAATTCGTCGTTTTCGGGCTTTATGGCCGTTTTCATGAGCTATTACCCATAGTTTTGGGCTTCTTGGCGCTTTTACAATGACCATAAGACCCAATGCATGTTATATAGTTATGACCAAAAACTCGTTGTTTTCGCTTTATGTCCTGCTTTCATGAGATATTGCCCATAGTATTGCGCTTCTTGGGCGATTTACAACGACCGAAAACCAAAAACATGTTTCAGATTTATGACAAAAAACTTCCCGTTTTTGCACTTTATGGCCATTTCATGAGCTATTGACCATAGTTTGGGCATTCTAGGGCAATGTATATAGAGCATAAGACCCGATACATGTTTGAGAGTTATGACCAAACACTCGTATTTTCGTGCTTTATGGACGCTTTTCATGAGCTATTGCCTAGAGTTTTAGGGTTCAAGGGCAATTTACAATGATCGAAGACCTACTACATGTTTGAGAGTTAGGACCAAAACTCATCGTTTTCGTGCTTTATGGTTGTTTTCATGAGCTATTGCCCATAGTTTTGGGCTTCTTGGGCGGTTTAGAATGACCATAAGACCCAATACATGTTTGATATTTATGACCAAAAACTCGACGTTTTCTTGCTTTATGGCCATTTTCATGAGCTATTGACCATAGTTTTGGGGTTCTAGGGCGATTTACAATGAGCGTAAGACTCGATATAATGCTTGAGAGTTATGACCAAAACTGCTGCTTTCACTCTTAATGGCCATGTTCATGAGCTATTAACCATAGTTTTGGGGTTCTAGGGCGATTTACAACGACCATCAAACTACATACATGTTTGAGAGTTATGACCAAAAATCGCTGCTTTCGAGCTTTATGGTTATTTTCATGAGCTATTGCTCATAGTTTTAGGCTTCTTGGGTGATTTACAATGACCAGAAGACCAAATACATGTTTGAGATTTATGACCAAAAACTTGCCCATTTTGGCGCTTTATGGCCTTTTCATGAGCTAATGACCATAGTTTTGGGCTTCTAGGCGATTTACAAGGAGCATAAGACCCGATACAATGCTTGAGAGTTATGACCAAAAACTTGTTGTTTTTTCGGCCGTTATGTCCGCTTTTCATGAGCAATAGCCCATACTATTGGGGTTCAAGGGCGTTTACAACCACCATAATTCCTGATACATGTTTGAGAGTTATGACCAAAAACTCGTTGTTTTCACGCTTTATGGCCTTGTTCATGAGCTATTGCCATAGTTTTGGGTTTTAAGGAGATTTAAAACACCGTAAGACTGGATACATGTTTGAGAGTTATGACCTAAAATTAAATGCTTTGGGCTTTATGGCCGCTTTCATGAGCTATTACCCATAGTTTTGGGCTTCTTGGCGCTTTTACAATGACCATAAGACCCAATGCATGTTATATAGTTATGACCAAAACTCGTTGTTTTCAAGGCTTTATGTCTGTTTTCATGAGATATTGCCCATAGTTTTGGGCTTCTTGGCGATTTACAACGATCGAAAACCAAAACATGTTTCAGATTTATGACAAAAAACTTCCCGTTTTTGCACTTTATGGCCATTTCATGAGCTATTGACCATAGTTTGGGCATTCTAGGGCAATCAATGTATATAGAGCATAAGACCCGATACATGTTTGAGAGTTATGACCAAACACTCGTTATTTTCGTGCTTTATGGACGTTTTCATGAGCTATTGCCTAGAGTTTTAGGGTTCAAGGGCAATTTACAATGATCGTAAGACCTACTACATGTTTGAGAGTTATGACCAAAACTCATCGTTTTCGTGCTTTATGGTTGTTTTCATGAGCTATTGCCCATAGTTTTGGGCTTCTTGGGCGGTTTAGAATGACCATAAGACCCAATACATGTTTGATATTTATGACCAAAAACTCGACGTTTTCTTGCTTTATGGCCATTTTCATGAGCTATTGACCATAGTTTTGGGGTTCTAGGGCGATTTACAATGAGCGTAAGACTCGATATAATGCTTGAGAGTTATGACCAAAAACTCGTCGTTTTCACTCTTAATGGCCATGTTCATGAGCTATTAACCATAGTTTTGGGGTTCTAGGGCGATTTACAACGACCATCAAACTACATACATGTTTGAGAGTTATGACCAAAAATCGCTGCTTTAGCTTTATGGCTATTTTCATGAGCTATTGCTCATAGTTTTAGGCTTGGGTGATTTACAATGACCGTAAGACCAAATACATGTTTGAGATTTATGACCAAAAACTTGCCCATTTTATGCTTTTATGGCGTTTTCATGAGCTAATGACCATAGTTTTGGGCTTCTAGGGCGATTTACAAGGAGCATAAGACCCGATACAATGCTTGAGAGTTATGACCAAAACTTGTTGTTTTCATTGTTATGTCCGTTTTCATGAGCAATAGCCCATACTATTGGGGTTCAAGGGCGTTTTACAACCACCATAATTCCTGATACATGTTTGAGAGTTATGACCAAAAACTCGTTGTTTTCACGCTTTATGGCCTTGTTCATGAGCTATTGCCCATAGTTTTGGGTTTTAAGGAGATTTAAAACACCCGTAAGACTGGATACATGTTTGAGAGTTATGACCTAAAATTAAATGCTTTACGCTTTATGGCTTTTCATGAGCTATTACCCATAGTTTTGGGCTTCTTGGGCGCTTTACAATGACCATAAGACCCAATGCATGTTATATAGTTATGACCAAAAACTCGTTGTTTTCGCGCTTTATGTCTGTTTTCATGAGATATTGCCCATAGTATTGCGCTTCTTGGGCGATTTACAACGACCGAAAACCAAAAACATGTTTCAGATTTATGACAAAAAACTTCTCGTTTTTGCACTTTATGGCCATTTCATGAGCTATTGACCATAGTTTGGGCATTCTAGGGCAATGTATATACAGCATAAGACCCGATACATGTTTGAGAGTTATGACCAAACACTCGTTGTTTTCGTGCTTTATGGACGTTTTCATGAGCTATTGCCTAGAGTTTTAGGGTTCGAGGGCAATTTACAATGATCGTAAGACCTACTACATGTTTGAGACTTATGACCAAAACTCATCGTTTTCGCGTTTTATGGCCGTTTCATGAGCTATTGCCCATAGTTTTGGGCTTCTTGGGCGGTTTAGAACAACCGTAAGACCCAATACATGTTTGATATTTATGACCAAAAACTCGACGTTTTTGCGGTTTATGGCCATTTTCATGAGCTATTAACCATAGTTTTGGGGTTCTAGGGCGATTTACAAGGAGCATCAGACTCGATATAATGCTTGAGAGTTATGGCGAAAACCTCGTCGTTTTCGCTCTTTATGGCCATGTTCATGAGATATTAACCATAGTTTTGGGGTTCTAGGGCGATTTACAACAACCGTAAGACTAGATACATGTTTGAGACTTATGACCAAAAAATCATCATTTTCACGCTTTATGGCCGATTTCATGAGCTATTGCCCATAGTTTTGGCCTTCTTGGGCGATTTACAACGACGGTAAGACCAAATACATGTTTGAGATTTATGACAAAAAACTCATTGTTTTTGCGCTTTATGGCCATTTTCATGAGCTATTCCCCACAGTTTTGGGGTTCTAGGGCGATTTACAACGACCGTAAGACCTGATACATGTTTGAGAGTTATGACCAAAAACTCGTCGTTTTCGCGCTATATGGCCATGTTCACGACGTTGCCCATAGTTTTGGGTTCTAGGGAGATTTAAAACAACCGTAACCCTAGCTACATGTTTGAGATTTATGACCTAAAATTCGTTGTTTTCGCGCTTTCTGGCTGTTTTAATGAGGTATTACCCATAGTTTTGGGCTTCTTGGGCGATTTACAACGTCCGTAAAACCCGATACATGTTTGAGATTTATGCCCAAAACCCTAAACCCTAGACCCTAGACCCTAAACCGTAAACCCCCAAAACCCTAAAAATCGGCCTAGAATTCTCTCTTTTTGCGCTTTATGCCATTTTCATGAGCTATTGCCCATAGTTTTGGGCTTCTTGGGCGACTTACAACAACCGTAACACCCGATACAATGCTTGACAGTTATGACCAAAAACATGTCGTTGTCGCTCTTTATGTCCGTTTTCATGAGCAATAGCCCATAGTTCTGGGGTTCGACGGCGATTTATAACGACCATTAGACCTGATACATGTTTGAGAGTTATGACCAAAAACTCGTCGTTTTCACGCTTTATGGCCATGTTCATGAGCTATTCCCCATAGTTTGGGTTTCTAGGGAGATTTAAAAGAAACGTAAGACTAAATACATGTTTGAGAGTTATGACCTAAAATTCGTCGTTTTCGCGCTTTATGGCCGTTTTCATGACATATTACCCATAGTTTTGGGCTTCTTGGGCGATTTACAATGACTTGAAGACCCGATACATGTTATATAGTTATGACCAAAAACTCGTTGTTTTCGCGCGTTATGTCCGTTTTCATGAGCTATTGCCCATAGTCTGGGGCTTCTTGGGCGATTTACAACGACCGTAAAACCAAATACATGTTTGAGATTTATGACAAAAAACTCGCTGTTTTTGCACTTTATGGCCATTTTCATGATCTATTGACCATAGTTTGGGCGTTCTAGGGCGATTTATATAGAGTATATGACCCGATACATGTTTGAGAGTTATGACCAAACACTAGTTGTTTTCGTGCTTTATGAACGTTTTCATGAGCTATTGCCTAGAGTTTTAGGGTTCGAGGGCAATTTATAGTGATCGTAAGACCTACTACATGTTTGAGAGTTATGACCAAAACTCATCGCTCGCTTTTATGGCCGCTTTTCATGAGCTATCGCCTATAGTTTCGGGTTCGTTTAGATTTAAAACGACCGTAAGACCTGATACATGTTTGAGAGTTATGACCAAAACTCATCGTTTTCGTGCTTTATGGATGTTTTCATGAGCTATTGCCCATAGTTTTGGGCTTCTTGGGCGATTTAGAACAACCTGAAGACCCAATACATGTTTGAGATTTATGACCAAAAACTCGACGTTTTTGCGCTTTATGGCCAATTTCATGAGTTATTGACCATAGTTATGTGGTTCTAGGGCGATTTACTATGAGCGTAAGAGTCGATATAATGCTTGAGAGTTATGACCAAAAAATCATCGTTTTGGCTCTTTATGGCCATGTTCATGAGCTATTAACCAGAGTTTTGGGGGTTCTAGGGCGATTTACAACGACCGTAAGACTAGATACATGTTTGAGAGTTATGACCAAAAAATCATCATTTTTGTGCTTTATGGCCGTTTTCATGAGCTATTGCCCATAGTTTTGGCCTTGTTGGCGATTTACAACGACGGTAAGACCAAATACATGTTTGATATTTATGACAAAAAACTCATTGTTTTTGCGCTTTATGGCCATTTTCATGAGCTATTCCCCATAGTTTTGGGGTTCTAGGGCGATTTCCAACGACCGTAAGACCTGATACATGTTTGACAGTTATGACCAAAAACTCGCTGCTTTTCAACAGATGGCCATGTTCATGAGGTTGCCCATAGTTTTGGGTTCTAGGGAGATTTAAAACAACCGTAACCCTAGCTACATGTTTGAGATTTATCACCAAAAACCCTAAAACCCACACCCTAAACCCTAAAACCAAAACCCTAAACCCCAAAAAATCTAAAAATCGCCCTAGAACTCTCCCTTTTTGCGCTTTATGGCCATTTTCATGAGATAATGCCAATAGTTTTGGTCTTCTTGGGCGATTTACAATAACCATACGACCCGATGCAATGCTTGAGAGTTATGACCAAAAACTCACAGGTTTTGTTCTTTCTGGCCATTTTCATGAGCTATTGACCATAGTTTTGGGGTTCCAGGGCGATTTAAAACGGGCATAAAACCCGATACAATGTTGGAGAGTCATGACCAAAAACTCGACATTTTCACTCTTTATGGACGTTTTCATGAGCTATTGCCCACAGTTCTGGGGTTCGATGGAGATTTACAACGACCATAAGAACCAATACATGTTCGAGATTTATGACCAAAAACTCGTCGTTTTCGTGCTTTATGGCCATGTTCATGAGCTATTGACCATAGTTTTGGGGTTCTTGGGTGATTTACAATGAGCGTAAGACTCGATATAATGCTTGAGAGTTATGACCAAAAAATCATCGTTTTCGCTCTTTATGGCCGTTTTCATGACCTATTGCCCACATTTTTGGGGTTCGAGGGCGATTTACAACGACCGTAAGACCTGATACATGTTTGCAAGTTATGACCAAAAACTTGTCGTTTTCGCGCTTTATGGCTATGTTCATGAGCTATTGCCCATAGTTTTGGGTTCTAGAGTGCTTTAAAACGACCGTAAGACTAGATACATGTTTGATAGTTATGACCAAAAAATCATTGTTTGCGTGCTTTATGGCCGTTTTCATGAGCTATTGCCCATAGTTTTGGGCTTCTTGGGCAATTTACAATGACCACAAGACCTAATACATGTTTGAGATTTATGACAAAAAACTCATCGTTTTTGCGCTTTATGGCGATTTTCATGAGCTATTCCCCACAGTTTTGGGGTTCGAGGGCGATTTACAACGACCGTAAGACCTGATACATGTTTGTGAGTTATGACCAAAAACTCGTCGTTTTCGTGTTGTATGGCCATGTTCATGAGGTTGCCCATAGTTCTGGGTTCTAGGGAGATTTATAACAACCGTAACCCTAGCTACATGTTTGAGATTTATCACCAAAAACCCTAAAACCTAAACCCTAAACCCTAAAACCTAAAACTCGCACCCTAAACCCTAAAACCTAAACCCTAAACCCCAAAAAACCTAAAAATCACCCTAGAACTCTCCCTTTTTGCGCTTTATGGCCATTTTCATGAGCTATTGCCCACAGTTTTGGTCTTCTTGGGCGATTTACAATAACCATACGACTTGATGCAATGCTTGAGAGTTATGACCAAAAACTCACAGGTTTTGTTCTTTCTGGCCATTTTCATGAGCTATTGACCATAGTTTTGGGGTTCTAGGACAATTTTAAACGGGCATAAAACCCGATACAATGCTGGAGAGTCATGACCAAAAACTCGACATTTTCACTCTTTATGGACGTTTTCATGAGCTATTGCCCACAGTTTTGGGGTTCGATGGCGATTTACAACGACCATAAGAACCAATACATGTTCGAGATTTATGACCAAAAACTCGTCGTTTTCGTGCTTTATGGC
The DNA here is from genome assembly GCA_023614405.1 of Avena insularis. Lineage (NCBI taxonomy): Eukaryota > Viridiplantae > Streptophyta > Magnoliopsida > Poales > Poaceae > Avena > Avena insularis. The sequence goes on from CM042694.1 coordinate 106,394,875, forward strand.
CTTGTTCATGAGCTATTGACCATAGTTTTGGGGTTCTAGGGCGATTTACAATGAGCGTAAGACTCGATATAATGCTTGAGAGTTATGACCAAAAACTCATCGTTTTCACTCTTTATGGCCGTTTTCATGACCTATTGCCCACAATTTTGGGGTTCGAGGGCGATTTACAATGACCGTAAGACCTGATACATGTTTGCGAGTTATGACCAAAAACTTGTCGTTTTCGCTCTTTATGGCCATGTTCATGAGCTATTGCCCATAGTTTTGGGTTCTAGAGTGCTTTAAATCGACCGTAAGACTAGATACATGTTTGATAGTTATGACCAAAAAATCATCGCTTTCGTGCTTTATGGCCGTTTTCATGAGTTATTGCCCATAGTTTTGGGCTTCTTGGGCAATTTACAACGACCATAAGACCAAATACATGTTTGAGATTTATGACAAAAAAGTCATCGTTTTTGCGCTTTATGGCGATTTTCATGAGCTATTCCCCACAGTTTTCGGGTTCGAGGGCGATTTACAACGACCGTAAGACCTGATACATGTTTGAGAGTTATGACCAAAACTCGCTGTTGCTTGTGTCAGATGGCCATGTTCATGAGCTTGCCCATAGTTTTGGGTTCTAGGGAGATTTAAAACAACTGTAAGACTAGCTACATGTTTGAGAGTTATGACCTAAAATTCGTCGTTTTCGCGCTTTATGGCCATTTTAATGAGCTATTAAACATAGTTTTGGGCTTCTTGGGCGATTTACAATGACCGTAAGACCCGATACATGTTTGAGATTTATGCCCGAAACCCTAAACCCTAAACCCTAGACCCTACACCCTACACCCTAGACCCTAAACCCTAAACCCCCAAAACCCTATAATTTATGGCCGTTTTCATGAGCTATTACCCATAGTTTTGGGCTTCTTGGGCGATTTACAATGACCGTAAGACCCGATACATGTTATATAGTTATGACCAAAAACAGGTTGTTTTCGTGCTTTATGTCCGTTTTCATGAGCTATTGCCCATAGTTTTGGGCTTCTTGGGCGATTTACAACGACCGTAAAACCAAATACATGTTTGTGATTTACGACAAAAAACTCGCTGTTTTTGCACTTTATGGCCATTTTCATGAGCTATTGACCATAGTTTGGGCGTTCTAGGGTGATTTATATAGAGTATAAGACCCGATACATGTTTGAGAGTTATGACCAAACACTCGTTGTTTTCGTGCTTTATGGACGTTTTCATGTGCTATTGCTTAGAGTGTTAGGGTTCGAGGGCAATTTACAATGATCGTAAGATCTACTACATGTTTGAGAGTTATGACCAAAACTCATCGTTTTCGTGCTTTATGGATGTTTTCATGAGCTATTGCCCATAGTTTTGGGCTTCTTGGGCGATTTAGAACAACCTGAAGACCCAATACATGTTTGAGATTTATGACTAAAAACTCGACGTTTTTGCGCTTTATGGCCATTTTCATGAGCTATTGACCATAGTTTTGTGGTTCTAGGGCGATTTACAATGAGCGTAAGACTCGATATAATGCTTGAGAGTTATGGCGAAAACCTGCTCGTCGCTGCCTTTTATGGCCATGTTCATGAGCTATTAACCATAGTTTTGGGGTTCTAGGGCGATTTACAACGACCGTAAGAGTAGATACAAGTTTGAGAGTTATGACCAAAAAATCATCGTTTTCGCGCTTTATGGCCAGCTATTGCCCATAGTTTTGGCCTTCTTGGGCAATTTACAACGACGGTAAGACCAAATACATGTTTGAGATTTATGACAAAAAACTCATTATTTTTGCGCTTTATAGCCATTTTCATGAGCTATTCCCCACAGTTTTGGGGTTTTAGGGCGATTTACAACGCACCGTAAGACCTGATACATGTTTGAGAGTTATGACCAAAAACTCGTCGTGTTCGGGCTGTATGGCCATGTTCATGAGCTTGCCCATAGTTTTGGGTTCTAGGGAGATTTAAAACAACTGTAAGACTAGCTACATTGTTGAGAGTTATGACCTAAAATTCGTCGTTTTCGCGCTTTATGGCCATTTTAATGAGCTATTAAACATAGTTTTGGGCTTCTATATTTACAATGACCGAAGACCCGATACATGTTTGAGATTTATGCCCGAAACCCTAAACCCTAAACCCTAGACCCTACACCCTACACCCTAGACCCTACACCCTACACCCCCAAAACCCTAAAAATCGGCCTAGAATTCTCTCTTTTGGTGCTTTATGGCCATTTTCATGATCTATTGCCCATAGTTTCGGGCTTCTTGGGAGACTTAGAACAACCGTAAGACCCGATACAATGCTTGAGAGTTATGACCAAAAACATGTCGTTTTCGCTCTTTTTGTCTGTTGTCTTGAGCAACTTCACATAGTTTTGGGGTTCGAGGGTCATTTATAACGACCGTAAGACCTGATACATGTTTGAGAGTTATGACCAAAAAACTCGTCGTTTTCACGCTTTATGGCCATGTTCATGAGCTATTGCCCATAATCTGGGTTTCTAGGGAGATTTAAAACAACCGTAAGACTAGATACATGTTTGAGAGTTATGACCTAAAATTCGTCGTTTTCACGCTTTATGGCCATTTTCATGAGCTATTACCCATAGTTTTGGCCTTCTTGGGCGATTTACAATGACCATAAGACCCGATACATGTTATATAGTTATGACGAAAAAATCGTTGTTTTCGTGCTTTATGTCCGTTTTCATGAGCTATTGCCCATAGTTTTGGGCTTCTTTACATTTACAACCATGAAACCAAATACATGTTTGTGATTTACGACAAAATCTCATTGCTTTTGCACTTTATGGCCATTGTCATGAGCTATTGACCATAGTTTGGGCGTTCTAGGGTGATTTATATAGAGTATAAGACCTGATACATGTTTGAGAGTTATGACCAAACACTCGTTGTTTTTGTGCTTTATGGACGTTTTCATGTGCTATTGCTTAGAGTTTTAGGGTTCGAGGGCAATTTACAATGATCGTAAGATCTACTACATGTTTGAGAGTTATGACCAAAACTCATCGTTTTCGTGCTTTATGGATGTTTTCATGAGCTATTGCCCATAGTTTTGGGCTTCTTGGGCGATTTAGAACAACTCAAGACCCAATACATGTTTGAGATTTATGACCAAAACTCGACGTTTTATGCTTTATGGCCATTTTCATGAGCTATCAACCATAGTTTTGTGGTTCTAGGGCGATTTACAATGAGCGTAAGACTCAATATAATGCTTGAGAGTTATGTCTAAAACCTCGTCTTTTTCTATATTTATGGCCATGTTCATGAGCTATTAACCATAGTTTTGGGGTTCTAGGGCGATTTACAACGGCAGTAAGAGTAGATACAAGTTTGAGAGTTATGACCAAAAAATCATCGTTTTCGCGCTTTATGGCTAGCTATTGCCCATAGTTTTGGCCTTCTTGGGCGATTTACAACGACGGTAAGACCAAATACATGTTTGAGATTTATGACAAAAAACTCATTATTTTTGCGCTTTATAGCCATTTTCATGAGCTATTCCCCATGCTTTGGGGTTTTAGGGCGATTTACAACGACCGTAAGACCTGATACATGTTTGAGAGTTATGACCAAAAACTCGTCGTTTTCGTGCTGTATGGCCATGTTCATGAGCTTGCCCATAGTTTTGGGTTCTAGGGAGATTTAAAACAACTGTAAGACTAGCTACATTGTTGAGAGTTATGACCTAAAATTCGTCGTTTTCGCGCTTTATGGCCATTTTAATGAGCTATTAAACATAGTTTTGGGCTTCTTGGGCGATTTACAATGACCGTAAGACCCGATACATGTTTGAGATTTATGCCCGAAACCCTAAACCCTAGACCCTACACCCTACACCCTAGACCCTACACCCTACACCCCCAAAACCCTAAAAATCGGCCTAGAATTCTCTCTTTTGGTGCTTTATGGCCATTTTCATGATCTATTGCCCATAGTTTCGGGCTTCTTGGGAGACTTAGAACAACCGTAAGACCCGATACAATGCTTGAGAGTTATGACCAAAAACATGTCGTTTTCGCTCTTTATGTCTGTTTTCATGAGCAACAGCCCATAGTTTTGGGGTTCGAGGGTGATTTATAACGACCGTAAGACCTGATACATGTTTGAGAGTTATGACCAAAAAACTCGTCGTTTTCACGCTTTATGGCCATGTTCATGAGCTATTGCCCATAATCTGGGTTTCTAGGGAGATTTAAAACAACCGTAAGACTAGATACATGTTTGAGAGTTATGACCTAAAATTCGTCGTTTTCACGCTTTATGGCCATTTTCATGAGCTATTACCCATAGTTTTGGGCTTCTTGGGCGATTTACAATGACCATAAGACCCGATACATGTTATATAGTTATGACGAAAAAATCGTTGTTTTCGTGCTTTATGTTCGTTTTCATGAGCTATTGCCCATAGTTTTGGGCTTCTTGGGCAATTTACAACGACCGTAAAACCAAATACATGTTTGTGATTTACGACAAAAAACTCGCTGTTTTGCACTTTATGGCCATTGTCATGAGCTATTGACCATAGTTTGGGCGTTCTAGGGTGATTTATATAGAGTATAAGACCTGATACATGTTTGAGAGTTATGACCAAACACTCGTTGTTTTCGTGCTTTTTGGACGTTTTCATGTGCTATTGCTTAGAGTTTTAGGGTTCGAGGGCAATTTACAATGATCGTAAGATCTACTACATGTTTGAGAGTTATGACCAAAACTCATCGTTTTCGTGCTTTATGGATGTTTTCATGAGCTATTGCCCATAGTTTTGGGCTTCTTGGGCGATTTAGAACAACCTGAAGACCCAATACATGTTTGAGATTTATGACCAAAAACTCGACGTTTTTGCGCTTTATGGCCATTTTCATGAGCTATTGACCATAGTTTTGTGGTTCTAGGGCGATTTACAATGAGCGTAAGACTCGATATAATGCTTGAGAGTTATGGCGAAAACCTCGTCGTTTTCGCTCTTTATGGCCATGTTCATGAGCTATTAACCATAGTTTTGGGGTTCTAGGGCGATTTACAACGGCCATAAGAGTAGATACAAGTTTGAGAGTTATGACCAAAAAATCATCGTTTTCGCGCTTTATGGCCAGCTATTGCCCATAGTTTTGGCCTTCTTGGGCGATTTACAACGACGGTAAGACCAAATACATGTTTGAGATTTATGACAAAAAACTCATTATTTTTGCGCTTTATAGCCATTTTCATGAGCTATTCCCCACAGTTTTGGGGTTTTAGGGCGATTTACAACGACCGTAAGACCTGATACATGTTTGAGAGTTATGACCAAAAACTCGTCGTTTTCGTGCTGTATGGCCATGTTCATGAGCTTGCCCATAGTTTTGGGTTCTAGGGAGATTTAAAACAACTCTAAGACTAGCTACATTGTTGAGAGTTATGACCTAAAATTCGTCGTTTTCGCGCTTTATGGCCATTTTAATGAGCTATTAAACATAGTTTTGGGCTTCTTGGGCGATTTACAATGACCGTAAGACCCGATACATGTTTGAGATTTATGCCCGAAACCCTAAACCCTAAACCCTAGACCCTACACCCTACACCCTAGACCCTACACCCTACACCCCCAAAACCCTAAAAATCGGCCTAGAATTCTCTCTTTTGGTGCTTTATGGCCATTTTCATGATCTATTGCCCATAGTTTCGGGCTTCTTGGGAGACTTAGAACAACCGCAAGACCCGATACAATGCTTGAGAGTTATGACCAAAAACATGTCGTTTTCGCTCTTTATGTCCGTTTTCATGAGCAACAGCCCATAGTTTTGGGGTTCGAGGGTGATTTATAACGACCGTAAGACCTGATACATGTTTGAGAGTTATGACCAAAAAACTCGTCGTTTTCACGCTTTATGGCCATGTTCATGAGCTATTGCCCATAATCTGGGTTTCTAGGGAGATTTAAAACAACCGTAAGACTAGATACATGTTTGAGAGTTATGACCTAAAATTCGTCGTTTTCACGCTTTATGGCCATTTTCATGAGCTATTACCCATAGTTTTGGGCTTCTTGGGCGATTTACAATGACCATAAGACCCGATACATGTTATATAGTTATGACGAAAAAATCGTTGTTTTCGTGCTTTATGTCCGTTTTCATGAGCTATTGCCCATAGTTTTGGGCTTCTTGGGCGATTTACAACGACCGTAAAACCAAATACATGTTTGTGATTTACGACAAAAAACTCGCTGTTTTGCACTTTATGGCCATTGTCATGAGCTATTGACCATAGTTTGGGCGTTCTAGGGTGATTTATGTAGAGTATAAGACCTGATACATGTTTGAGAGTTATGACCAAACACTCGTTGTTTTTGTGCTTTATGGACGTTTTCATGTGCTATTGCTTAGAGTTTTAGGGTTCGAGGGCAATTTATGACAAAAAACTCATTGTTTTTGCGCTTTATGGCCATTTTCATGAGCTATTCCCAACAGTTGTAGGGCTCTAGGGCGATTTACAACGACCGTAAGACCTGATACATGTTTGAGAGTTATGACCAAAAACTCGTCGTTTTCGCGCTATATGGCCATGTTCATGAGGTTGCGCATAGTTTTGGGTTCTAGGGAGATTTAAAACAACCGTAACCCTAGCTACATGTTTGAGATTTATCACCAAAAACCCTAAAACCTAGACCCTAAAACCCAAACCCTAAAACCCACACCCTAAACCCTAAACCCTAAACCCCAAAAAACCTAAAAATCGCCCTAGAAGTCTCCCTTTTTGCACTTTATGGCCATTTTCATGAGCTATTGCCCATAGTTTTGGGCTTCTTGGGCGATTTACAACAACCATACAACCCAATACAATGCTTGAGAGTTATGACCAAAAATTCACAGGTTTTTTGCTTTCTGGCCATTTTCATGAGCTATTGACCATAGTTTTGGGGTTCTAGGGCGATTTAAAATGGGCATAAAACCCGATATAATGCTTGAGAGTCATGACCAAAAACTCGTCGTTTTCACTCTTTGTGGACGTTTTCATGAGCTATTGCCCAAAGTTTTGGGGTTCGATGGCAATTTACAACGACCATAAGAACCAATACATGTTCGAAATTTATGACCAAAAACTCGTCGTTTTCGTGCTTTATGGCCATGTTCATGAGCTATTGACCATAGTTTTGGGGTCTAGGGCGATTTACAACGACCGTAAAACTAGATACATGTTTGATAGTTATGACCAAAAACTCGTTGTTTTCATGCTTTATGTCTGTTTTCATGAGCTATTGCCCATAGTTTTGGGCTTCTTGGGACATTTACAACAACCGTAAAACCAAATACATGTTTGTGATTTACGACAAAAAACTCGCTGTTTTTGCACTTTATGGCCATTTTCATGAGCTATTGACCATAGTTTGGGCGTCCTAGGGTGATTTATATAGAGTATAAGACCCGATACATGTTTGAGAGTTATGACCAAACACTCGTTGTTTTCGTGCTTTATGGACGTTTTCATGAGCTATTGCCTAGAGTTTTAGGGTTCGAGGGCAATTTACAATGATCGTAAGACCTACTACATGTTTGAGAGTTATGACCAAAACTCATCGTTTTCGTACTTTATGGATGTTTTCATGAGCTATTGCCCATAGTTTTGGGCTTCTTGGGCGATTTAGAACAACCTGAAGACCCAATACATGTTTGAGATTTATGACCAAAAACTCGACGTTTTTGCGCTTTATGGCCATTTTCCTGAGCTATTGACCATAGTTTTGTGGTTCTAGGGCGATTTAGAATGAGCGTAAGACTCGATATAATGCTTGAGAGTTATGGCGAAAACCTCGTCGTTTTCGCTCTTTATGGCCATGTTCATGAGCTATTAATCATAGTTTTGGGGTTCTAGGGCGATTTACAATGACCGTAAGAGTAGATACATGTTTGAGAGTTATGACCAAAAACTCATCGTTTTCGCGCTTTATGCCCGTTTTCATGAGCTATTGCCCATAGTTTTGGCCTTCTTGGGCGATTTACAACGACGGTAAGACCAAATACATGTTTGAGATTTATGACAAAAAACTCATTGTTTTTGCGCTTTATGGCCATTTTCATGAGCTATTCCCCACAGTTTTGGGGTTCTAGGGCGATTTACAACGACCGTAAGACCTGATACATGTTTGAGAGTTATCACCAAAAACTCGTTGTTTTCGCGCTGTATGGCCATGTTCATGAGGTTGCCCATAGTTTTGGGTTCTAGGGAGATTTAAAACAACCGTCACCCTAGATACATGTTTGAGATTTATCACCAAAAACCCTAAAACCTAGACCCTAGACCCTAAACCCTAAAACCCACACGCTAAACCCTAAAACCTACACCCTAAACCCCAAAAAACCAAAAAATCTTCCAAGAACTCTCCCTTTTTGCGCTTTATGGCCAGTTTCATGAGCTATTGCCCATAGTTTTGGGCTTCTTGGGCGATTTACAACAACCATATGACCCAATACAATGCTTGAGAGTTATGACCAAAAACTCACAGGTTTGTCCTTTTTGGCCATTTTCATGAGCTATTGACCATAGTTTTGGGGTTCTAGGGCCATTTAAAACGGGCATACAACCCGATACAATGCTTGAGAGTCATGGCCAAAAACTCATCGTTTTCACTCTTTATGGACGTTTTCATGAGCTATTGCCCACAGTTTTGGGGTTCGATGGCGATTTACAACGACCATAAGAACCAATACATGTTCGAGATTTATGACCAAAAACTCATCATTTTCGCTCTTTATGGCCGTTTTCATGACCTATTGCCCACAATTTTGGGGTTCGAGGGCGATTTACAATGACCGTAAGACCTGATACATGTTTGCGAGTTATGACCAAAAACTTGTCGTTTTCGCGCTTTATGGCCATGTTCATGAGCTATTGCCCATAGTTTTGGGTTCTAGAGTGCTTTAAAACGACCGTAAGACTAGATACATGTTTGATAGTTATGACCAAAAAATCATCGTTTTCGCGCTTTATGGCCGTTTTCATGAGCTATTGCCCATAGTTTTGGGCTTCTTGGGCGATTTACAACGACCATAAGACCAAATACATGTTCCAGATTTATGACAAAAAACTCGTCGTTTTTGCGCTTTTATGGCGATTTTCATGAGCTATTCCCCGCAGTTTTGGGGTTCGAGGGCGATTTACAACGACCATAAGACCTGATACATGTTTGAGAGTTATGACCAAAAACTCGTCGTTTTCGTGCTGTATGGCCATGTTCATGAGCTTGCCCATAGTTTTGGGTTCTAGGGAGATTTAAAACAACCGTAAGACTAGCTACATGTTATAGAGTTATGACCTAAAATTCGTCGTTTTCGCGCTTTATGGCCATTTTAATAAGCTATTACCCATAATTTTGGCTTCTTGGGCGATTTACAACGACCGAATGACCCGATACATGTTTGAGATTTAGGTCCGAAACCCTAGAACCTAACCCCTAACCCCTAAACCCCCAAAACCCTAAAAATCGACCTAGAATTCTCTCTTTTTGTGCTTTATGGCCATTTTCATGATCTATTGCCCATAGTTTTGGGCTTCTTGGGCGACTACAACAACCGTTAGACCCGATACAAGGCTTGAGAGTTATGACCAAAAACATGTCGTTTTCGCTCTTTATGTCTGTTTTCATGAGCAATGGCCCATAGTTTTGGGGTTCGACGGTGATTTATAACGACCGTAAGACCTGGTACATGTTTGAGAGTTATGACCAAAAACTCGTCGTTTTCACGCTTTATGGCCATGTTCATGAGATATTGCCCAAAGATGGGTTTCTAGGGAGATTTAAAACAACCGTAAGACTAGATACATGTTTGAGAGTTATGACCTAAAATTCATCGTTTTCGCGCTTAATGGTCGTTTTCATGAGCTATTACCCATAGTTTTGGGCTTCTTGGGCGATTTACAATGACCATAAGACTCGATACATGTTATATAGTTATGACCAAAAACTCGTTGTTTTCATGCTTTATGTCTGTTTTCATGAGCTATTGCCCATAGTTTTGGGCTTCTTGGGCGATTTACAACGCATCAGAAACCAAATACATGTTTGTGATTTACGACAAAAACTCATTGCTTTTTGCACTTTATGGCCATTTTCATGAGCTATCGACCATAGTTTCATGCTCTAGGGTGATTTATATAGAGTATAAGACCCGATACATGTTTGAGAGTTATGACCAAACACTCGTTGTTTTCGTGCTTTATGGACGTTTTCATGAGCTATTGCCTAGAGTTTTAGGGTTCGAGGGAAATTTACAATGATCGTAAGACCTACTACATGTTTGAGAGTTATGACCAAAACTCATCATTTTCGTGCTTTATGGATGTTTTCATGAGCTATTGCCCATAGTTTTGGGCTTCTTGGGCGATTTAGAACAACCTTAAGACCCAATACATGTGTGAGATTTATGACCAAGAACTCTACGCTTTTATGCTTTTATGGCCATTTTCATGAGCTATTGACCATAGTTTTGTGGTTCTAGGGCGATTTACAATGAGCGTCAGACACGATATATTGATTGAGTGTTATGGCTAAAACCTCGTCGCTGGGCTTTTTATGGCCATGTTCATGAGGTTATGATAGTTTTGGGTTCTAGGGAGATTTAAAACAACCGTAACCCTAGCTACATGTTTGAGATTTATCACCAAAAACCCTAAAACCTAGACCCTAAACCCCAAACCCTAAAACCCACACCCTAAACCCAAAAACCTGAACCCTAAACCCCAAAAACCCTAAAAATCGCCCTAGAACTCTCCCTTTTTGCACTTTACGGCCATTTTCATGAGCTATTGCCCATAGTTTTGGGCTTCTTGGGCGATTTACAACAACCATACAACCCAATACAATGCTTGAGAGTTATGACCAAAAACTCACAGGTTTTGTGCTTTCTGGCCATTTTCATGAGCTATTGACCATAGTTTGGGCGTTCTAGGGTGATTTATATAGAGTATAAGACCCGATACATGTTTGAGAGTTATGACCAAACACTCGTTGTTTTCGTGCTTTATGGACGTTTTCATGAGCTATTGCCTAGACTTTTAGGGTTCGAGGGCAATTTACAATGATCGTAAGACCTACTACATGTTTGAGAGTTATGACCAAAAAATCATCGTTTTCGCGCTTTATGGCCGATTTCATGAGCTATTCCTCATAGTTTTGGCCTTCTTGAGCGATTAGAACGACCGTAAGACCAAATACATGTTTGAGATTTATGACAAAAAACTCATTGTTTTTGCGCTTTATGGCCATTTTCATGAGCTATTCCCAACAGTTTTGGGGCTCTAGGGCGATTTACAACGACCGTAAGACCTGATACATGTTTGAGAGTTATGACCAAAAACTCGTCGTTTTCGCGCTATATGGCCATGTTCATGAGGTTACGCATAGTTTTGGGTTCTAGGGAGATTTAAAACAACTGTAACCCTAGCTACATGTTTGAGATTTATCACCAAAAACCCTAAAACCTAGACCCTAAAACCCAAACCCTAAAACCCACACCCTAAACCCAAAAACCTGAACCCTAAACCCCAAAAAACCTAAAAATCGCCCTAGAAGTTTCCCTTTTTGCACTTTATGGCCATTTTCATGAGCTATTTCCCATAGTTTTGGGCTTCTTGGGTGATTTACAACAACCATACAACCCAATACAATGCTTGAGAGTTATGACCAAAAACTCATAGGTTTTGTGCTTTCTGGCCATTTTCATGAGCTATTGACCATAGTTTTGGGGTTCTAGGGCGATTTAAAACGGGCATAAAACCCGATACAATGCTTGAGAGTCATGACCAAAAACTCGTCGTTTTCACTCTTTATGGACGTTTTCATGAGCTATTGCCCAAAGTTTTGGGGTTCGATGGCAATTTACAATGACCATAAGAACCAATACATGTTCGAAATTTATGACCAAAAACTCGTCGTTTTCGTGCTTTATGGCCATGTTCATGAGCTATTGACCATAGTTTTGGGGTCTAGGGCGATTTACAACGACCGTAAGACTAGATACATGTTTGATAGTTATGACCAAAAACTCGTTGTTTTCATGCTTTATGTCTGTTTTCATGAGCTATTGCCCATAGTTTTGGGCTTCTTGGGCCATTTACAACGACCATAAGACCAAATACATGTTCGAGATTTATGACAAAAAACTCGTCGTTTTTGCGCTTTATGGCGATATTCATGAGCTATTCCCCACAGTTTTGGGGTTCGAGGGCGATTTACAACGACCGTAAGACCTGATACATGTTTGAGAGTTATGACCAAAAACTCGTCGTTTTCGTGCTGTATGGCCATGTTCATGCGCTTGCCCATAGTTTTGGGTTCTAGGGAGATTTAAAACAACTGTAAGACTAGCTACACGTTTGAGAGTTATGACCTAAAATTCGTCGTTTTCGCGCTTTGTGGCCATTTTAATGAGCTATTAAACATAGTTTTGGGCTTCTTGGGAGATTTACCATGACCGTAAGACCCGATACATGTTTGAGATTTATGCCTGAAACCCTAAACCCTAGACCCTAGACCCTAAACCCTAAACCCTAAACCCCCAAAACCCTAAATATCGGCCTAGAATTCTCACTTTTTGTGCTTTATGGCCATTTTCATGAGCTATTGACCATAGTTTGGGCGTCCTAGGGTAATTTATATAGAGTATAAGACCCGATACATGTTTGAGAGTTATGACCAAACACTCGTTGTTTTCGTGCTTTATGGACGTTTTCATGAGCTATTGCCTAGAGTTTTAGGGTCCGAGGGCAATTTAGAATGATCGTAAGACCTACTACATGTTTGAGAGTTATGACCAAAACTCATCGTTTTCGTACTTTATGGATGTTTTCATGAGCTATTGCCCATAGTTTTGGGCTTCTTGGGCGATTTAGAACAACCTTAAGACCCAATACATGTTTGAGATTTATGACCAAAAACTCGACGTTTTTGCGCTTTATGGCCATTTTCATGAGCTATTGACCATAGTTTTGTGGTTCTAGGGCGATTTAGAATGAGCGTAAGACTCGATATAATGCTTGAGAGTTATGGCGAAAACCTCATCGTTTTCGCTCTTTATGGCCATGTTCATGAGCTATTAACCATAGTTTTGGGGTTCTAGGGCGATTTACAATGACCGTAAGAGTAGATACATGTTTGAGAGTTATGACCAAAAAATCATCGTTTTCGCGCTTTATGCCCGTTTTCATGAGCTATTGCCCATAGTTTTGGCCTTCTTGGGCGATTTACAACGACGGTAAGACCAAATACATGTTTGAGATTTATGACAAAAAACTCATTGTTTTTGCGCTTTATGGCCATTTTCATGAGCTATTCCCCACAGTTTTGGGGTTCTAGGGCGATTTACAACGACCGTAAGACCTGATACATGTTTGAGAGTTATGACCAAAAACTCGTCGTTTTCGCGCTGTATGGCCATGTTCATGAGGTTGCCCATAGCTTTGGGTTCTAGGGAGATTTAAAACAACCGTAACCCTAGATACATGTTTGAGATTTATCACCAAAAACCCTAAAACCTAGACCCTAGACCCTAAACCCTAAAACCCACACGCTAAACCCTAAAACCTAAACCCTAAACCCCAAAAAACCAAAAAATCTTCCTAGAACTCTCCCTTTTTGCGCTTTATGGCCAGTTTCATGAGCTATTGCCCATAGTTTTGGGCTTCTTGGGCGATTTACAACAACCATATGACCCAATACAATGCTTGAGAGTTATGACCAAAAACTCACAGGTTTGTCCTTTCTGGCCATTTTCATGAGCTATTGACCATAGTTTTGGGGTTCTAGGGCCATTTAAAACGGGCATACAACCTGATACAATGCTTGAGAGTCATGGCCAAAAACTCATCGTTTTCACTCTTTATGGACGTTTTCATGAGCTATTGCCCATAGTTTTGGGGTTCGATGGCGATTTACAACGACCATAAGAACCAATACATGTTCGAGATTTATGACCAAAAACTCGTCGTTTTTGTGCTTTATGGCCATGTTCATGAGCTATTAACCATAGTTTTGGGGTTCTAGGGCGATTTACAATGAGCGTAAGACTCGATATAATGCTTGAGAGTTATGACCAAAAACTCATCATTTTCGCTCTTTATGGCCGTTTTCATGACCTATTGCCCACAATTTTGGGGTTCGAGGGCGATTTACAACAACTGTAAGACCTGATACATGTTTGCGAGTTATGACCAAAAACTTGTCGTTTTCACGCTTTATGGCCATGTTCATGATCTATCGCCCACAGTTTTGGGTTCTAGAGTCCTTTAAAACGACCGTAAGACTAGATACATGTTTGATAGTTATGACCAAAAAATCATCGTTTTCGCGCTTTATGGCCATTTTCATGAGCTATTGCCCATAGTTTTGGGCTTCTTGGGCGATTTACAACGACCACAAGACCAAATACATGTTCGAGATTTATGACAAAAAACTCGTCGTTTTTGCGCTTTATGGCGATATTCATGAGTTATTCACCACAGTTTTGGGGTTCGAGGGCGATTTACAATGACCGTAAGACCTGATATATGTTTGAGAGTTATGACCAAAACTCGCTGCTTTTGCGGTCAGTATGGCCATGTTCATGAGCTTGCCCATAGTTTTGGGTTCTAGGGAGATTTAAAACAACTGTAAGACTAGCTACATGTTTGAGAGTTATGACATAAAATTAAATGCTGCTTTTATGGCCATTTTAATGAGCTATCAAACATAGTTTTGGGCTTCTTGGGCGATTTACAATGACCGTAAGAACCGATACATGTTTGAGATTTATGCCCGAAACACTAAACCCTAAACCCTAGACCCTACACCCTACACCCTACACCCTAACCCCTAACCCCTAAACCCCCAAAACCCTAAAAATCGACCTAGAATTCTCTCTTTTTGTGCTTTATGGCCATTTTCATGATCTATTGCCAATAGTTTCGGGCTTCTTGGGCAACTACAACAACCGTTAGACCCGATACAATGCTTGAGAGTTATGACCAAAAACATGTCGTTTTCGCTCTTTATGTCCGTTTTCATGAGCAATAGCCCATAGTTTTGGGGTTCGAGGGTGATTTATAACGACCGTAAGACCTGATACATGTTTGAGAGTTATGACCAAAAACTCGTCGTTTTCACGCTTTATGGCCATGTTCATGAGCTATTGCCCATAATTTGGGTTTCTAGGGAGATTTAAAACAACCGTAAGACTAGATACATGTTTGAGAGTTATGACCTAAAATTAAATGCTGCTGCTTTATGGCCGTTTTCATGAGCTATTACCCATAGTTTTGGGCTTCTTGGGCGATTTACAATGACCGTAAGACCCGATACATGTTATATAGTTATGACCAAAAACTCGTTGTTTTCGTGCTTTATGTCTGTTTTCATGAGCTATTGCCAATAGTTTTGGGCTTCATGGGCGATTTACAACGACCATAAAACCAAATACATGTTTGAGATTTACGACAAAAAACTTGCTGTTTTTGCACTTTATGGCCATTTTCATGAGCTATTGACCATAGTTTGGGAGTTCTAGGGTGATTTATATAGAGTATAAGACCCGATACATGTTTGAGAGTTATGACCAAACACTCGTTGTTTTCGTGCTTTATGGACGTTTTCATGAGCTATTGCCTAGAGTTTTAGGGTTCGAGGGCAATTTACAATGATCGTAAGACCTACTACATGTTTGAGAGTTATGACCAAACCTCATCGTTTTCGTGCTTTATGGATGTTTTCATGAGCTATTGCCCATAGTTTTGGGCTTCTTGGGCGATTTAGAACAACCTTAAGACCCAATACATGTTGGAGATTTATGACCAAAAACTCGACGTTTTTGCGCTTTATGGCCATTTTCATGAGCTATTGACCATAGTTTTGTGGTTCTAGGGCGATTTACAATGAGCGTAAGACTCGATATAATGCTTGAGAGTTATGGCGAAAACCTCGTCGTTTTCGCTCTTTATGGCCATGTTCATGAGGTTGCGCATAGTTTTGGGTTCTAGGGAGATTTAAAACAACCGTAACCCTAGCTACATGTTTGAGATTTATCACCAAAAACCCTAAAACCTAGACCCTAAACCCCAAACCCTAAAACCCACACCCTAAACCCAAAAACCTAAACCCTAAACCCCAAAAAACCTAAAAATCGCCCTAGAACTCTCCCTTTTTGCACTTTATGGCCATTTTCATGAGCTATTGCCCATAGTTTTGGGCTTCTTGGGCGATTTACAACAACCATACAACCCAATACAATGCTTGAGAGTTATGACCAAAAACTCACAGGTTTTGTGCTTTCTAGCCATTTTCATGAGCTATTGACCATAGTTTTGGGGTTCTAGGGCGATTTAAAACGGGCATAAAACCCGATACAATGCTTGAGAGTCATGACCAAAAACTCGTCGTTTTCACTCTTTATGGACGTTTTCGTGAGCTATTGCCCACAGTTTTGGGGTTCGATGGCAATTTACAACGACCATAAGAACCAATACATGTTCGAAATTTATGACCAAAAACTCGTCGTTTTCGTGCTTTATGGCCATGTTCATGAGCTATTGACCATAGTTTAGGGGTTCTAGGGCGATTTACAATGAGTGTAAGACTCGATATAATGCTTGAGAGTTATGACCAAAAACTCATCATTTTCGCTCTTTATGGCCGTTTTCATGACCTATTGCCCACAATTTTGGGGTTCGAGGGCGATTTACAACGACTGTAAGACCTGATACATGTTTGCGAGTTATGACCAAAAACTTGTCGTTTTCATGCTTTATGGCCAAGTTCATGATCTATTGCCCACAGTTTTGGGTTCTAGAGTCCTTTAAAACGACCGTAAGACTAGATACATGTTTGATAGTTATGACCAAAAAATCATCGTTTTCGCGCTTTATGGCCGTTTTCATGAGCTATTGCCCATAGTTTTGGGCTTCTTGGACGATTTACAACGACCACAAGACCAAATACATGTTCGAGATTTATGACAAAAAACTCGTCGTTTTTGCGCTTTATGGCGATATTCATGAGTTATTCCCCACAGTTTTGGGGTTCGAGGGCGATTTACAATGACCGTAAGACCTGATATATGTTTGAGAGTTATGACCAAAAACTCGTCGTTTTCGTGCTGTATGGCCATGTTCATGAGCTTGCCCATAGTTTTGGGTTCTAGGGAGATTTAAAACAACTATAAGACTAGCTACATGTTTGAGAGTTATGACATAAAATTAGCTGCTGCTTTTATGGCCATTTTAATGAGCTATCAAACATAGTTTTGGGCTTCTTGGGCGATTTACAATGACCGTAAGAACCGATACATGTTTGAGATTTATGCCCGAAACACTAAACCCTAAACCCTAGACCCTACACCCTACACCCTACACCCTAACCCCTAACCCCTAAACCCCCAAAACCCTAAAAATCGACCTAGAATTCTCTCTTTTTGTGCTTTATGGCCATTTTCATGATCTATTGCCAATAGTTTCGGGCTTCTTGGGCAACTACAACAACCGTTAGACCCGATACAATGCTTGAGAGTTATGACCAAAAACATGTCGTTTTCGCTCTTTATGTCCGTTTTCATGAGCAATAGCCCATAGTTTTGGGGTTCGAGGGTGATTTATAACGACCGTAAGACCTGATACATGTTTGAGAGTTATGACCAAAAACTCGTCGTTTTCACGCTTTATGGCCATGTTCATGAGCTATTGCCCATAATTTGGGTTTCTAGGGAGATTTAAAACAACCGTAAGACTAGATACATGTTTGAGAGTTATGACCTAAAATTCGTCGTTTTCGCGCTTTATGGCCGTTTT
This sequence comes from Avena insularis, assembly GCA_023614405.1. Lineage (NCBI taxonomy): Eukaryota > Viridiplantae > Streptophyta > Magnoliopsida > Poales > Poaceae > Avena > Avena insularis. The sequence goes on from CM042694.1 coordinate 106,412,705, forward strand.
CATGAGCTATTACCCATAGTTTTGGGCTTCTTGGGCGATTTACAATGACCGTAAGACCCGATACATGTTATATAGTTATGACCAAAAACTCGTTGTTTTCGTGCTTTATGTCTGTTTTCATGAGCTATTGCCCATAGTTTTGGGCTTCATGGGCGATTTACAACGACCATAAAACCAAATACATGTTTGAGATTTACGACAAAAAACTTGCTGTTTTTGAACTTTATGGCCATTTTCATGAGCTATTGACCATAGTTTGGGCGTTCTAGGGTGATTTATATAGAGTATAAGACCCGATACATGTTTGAGAGTCATGACCAAACACTCTTTGTTTTCGTGCTTTATGGACGTTTTCATGAGCTATTGCCTAGAGTTTTAGGGTTCGAGGGCAATTTACAATGATCATAAGACCTACTACATGTTTGAGAGTTCTGACCAAAACTCATCGTTTTCGTGCTTTATGGATGTTTTCATGAGCTATTGCCCATAGTTTTGGGCTTCTTGGGCGATTTAGAACAACCTTAAGACCCAATACATGTTTGAGATTTATGACCAAAAACTCGACGTTTTTGCGCTTTATGGCCATTTTCATGATCTATTGACCATAGTTTTGTGGTTCTAGGGCGATTTACAATGAGCGTAAGACTCGATATAATGCTTGAGAGTTATGGCGAAAACCTCGTCGTTTTCGCTCTTTATGGCCATGTTCATGAGGTTGCGCATAGTTTTGGGTTCTAGGGAGATTTAAAACAACCGTAACCCTAGCTACATGTTTGAGATTTATCACCAAAAACCCTAAAACCTAGACCCTAAACCCCAAACCCTAAAACCCACACCCTAAACCCAAAAACCTGAACCCTAAACCCCAAAAAACCTAAAAATCGCCCTAGAACTCTCCCTTTTTGCACTTTATGGCCATTTTCATGAGCTATTGCCCATAGTTTTGGGCTTTTTGGGCGATTTACAACAACCATACAACCCAATACAATGCTTGAGAGTTATGACCAAAAACTCACAGGTTTTGTGCTTTCTGACCATTTTCATGAGCTATTGACCATAGTTTTGGGGTTCTAGGGTGATTTAAAACGGGCATAAAACCCGATACAATGCTTGAGAGTCATGACCCAAAACTCGTCGTTTTCACTCTTTATGGACGTTTTCATGAGCTATTGCCCACAATTTTGGGGTTCGATGGCAATTTACAACGACCATAAGAACCAATACATGTTCGAGATTTATGACCTAAAACTCGTCGGTTTCGTGCTTTATGGCCATGTTCATGAGCTATTGACCATAGTTTTGGGGTTCTAGGGCGATTTACAATGAGTGTAAGACTCGATATAATGCTTGAGAGTTATGACCAAAAACTCGTCATTTTCGCTCTTTATGGCCGTTTTCATGACCTATTGCCCACAATTTTGGGGTTCGAGGGCGATTTACAACGACCGTAAGACCTGATACATGTTTGCGAGTTATGACCAAAAACTTGTAGTTTTCGCGCTTTATGGCCATGTTCATGATCTATTGCCCACAGTTTTGGGTTCTAGAGTCCTTTAAAACGACCGTAAGACTAGATACATGTTTGATTGTTATGACCAAAAAATCATCGTTTTCGCGCTTTATGGCCGATTTCATGAGCTATTGCCCATAGTTTTGGGCTTCTTGGGCGATTTACAACGACCACAAGACCAAATACATGTTCGAGATTTATGACAAAAAACTCGTCGTTTTTGCGCTTTATGGCGATATTCATGACTTATTCCCCACAGTTTTGGGGTTCGAGGGCGATTTACAAGGACCGTAAGACCTGATACATGTTTGAGAGTAATGACCAAAAACTCGTCGTTTTCGTGCTGTATGGCCATGTTCATGAGCTTGCCCATAGTTTTGGGTTCTAGGGAGATTTAAAACAACTGTAAGACTAGCTACATGTTTGAGAGTTATGACATAAAATTCGTCGTTTTCGCGCTTTATGGCCATTTTAATGAGCTATCAAACATAGTTTTGGGCTTCTTGGGCGATTTACAATGACCGTAAGAACCGATACATGTTTGAGATTTATGCCCGAAACCCTAAACCCTAAACCCTAGACCCTAGACCCTACACCCTACACCCTAACCCCTAAACCTGCAAAACCCTAAAAATCGACCTTGAATTCTCTCTTTTTGTGCTTTATGGCCATTTTCATGATCTATTGCCCATAGTTTCGGGCTTCTTAGGCGACTTACAACAACCGTAAGACCCGATACAATGCTTGAGAGTTATGACCAAAAACATGTCGTATTCGCTCTTTATGTCCGTTTTCATGAGCAATAGCCCATAGTTTTGGGGTTCGAGGGTGATTTATAACGACCGTAAGACCTGATACATGTTTGAGAGTTATGACCAAAAACTCGTCGTTTTCACGCTTTATGGCCATTTTCATGAGCTATTGCCCATAATTTGGGTTTCTAGGGAGATTTAAAACAACCGTAAGACTAGATACATGTTTGAGAGTTATGACCTAAAATTCGTCGTTTTCGCGCTTTATGGCCGTTTTCATGAGCTATTACCCATAGTTTTGGGCTTCTTGGGCGATTTACAACGACCGTAAAACTAGATACATGTTATATAGTTATGACCAAAAACTCGTTGTTTTCGTGCTTTATGTCCGTTTTCATGAGCTATTGCCCATAGTTTTGGGCTTCTTGGGCGATTTACAACGACCATAAAACCAAATACATGTTTGAGATTTACGACAAAAAACTTGCTGTTTTTGCACTTTATGGCAATTTTCATGAGCTATTGACCATAGTTTGGGCGTTCTTGGGTGATTTATATAGAGCATAAAACCCGTTACATGTTTGAGAGTTATGACCACACACTCGTCGTTTTCGTGCTTTAGGGACGTTTTCATGAGCTATTGCCTAGAGTTTTAGGGTTCGAGGGCAATTTACGATGATCGTAAGACCTACTACATGTTTGAGAGTTATGATCAAACTCATCGTTTTCGCGCTTTATGGCCGTTTTCATGAGCTATTGCCCATAGCTTTGGGCATCTTGGGCGATTTAGAACGACCGTAAGACCTGATACATGCTTGAGAGTTATGACCCAAAACTCGACGTTTTCGCGCTTTATGGATGTTTTCATGAGCTATTGACCATGGTTTTGGGGTTCTAGGGAGATTTACCATGAGCGTAAGACCAAATATAATGTTTGAGAGTTATGACCAAAAACTCGTCGTTTTCGCGCTTTATGGCCATGTTCTTGAGCTATTAACCATAGTTTTGGGGTTCTAGGGCGATTTTCGCGCTTTATGGCCGTTTTCATGAGCTATTACCCATAGTTTTGGGCTTCTTGGGCGCTTTACAATGACCGTAAGACCCGATGCATGTTACATAGTTATGACCAACAACTCGTTGTTTTCGCGCCTTATGTCCGTTTTCATGAGATATTGCCCATAGTTTTGGGCTTCTTGGGCGATTTACAACGACCATAAAACCAAATACATGTTTGAGATTTATGACAAAAAACTCGCTATTTTTGCACTTTATGGCCATTTTCATGAGCTAATGACCATAGTTTGGGCGTTCTAGGGCGATTTATATAGAGTATAAGACCCGATACATGTTTGAGAGTTATGACCAAACACTCGTTGTTTTCGTGCTTTATGGACATTTTCATGAGCTATTGCCTGGAGTTTTAGGGTTCGAGGGCAATTTACAATGATCGTAAGACCTACTACATGTTTGAGAGTTATGACCAAAACTCATCGTTTTCATGCTTTATGGCTGTTTTCATGAGCTAGTGCCCATAGTTTTGGGCTTCTTGGGCGATTTAGAACAACCTTAAGACCCAATGCATGTTTTAGATTTATGACCAAAAACTCGACGTTTTTGCGCTTTATGGCCATTTTGATGAGCTATGGACCATAGTTTTGTGGTTCTTGGGCGATTTACAATGAGCATAAGACTGCGATATAATGCTTGAGAGTTATGGCGAAAACCTCGTTGTTTTCGCTCTTTATGGCCATGTTCATGAGCTATTAACCATAGTTTTGGGGTTCTAGGGCGATTTACAACGACCGTAAGACAAGATACATGTTTAAGAGTTATGACCAAAAAATCATCGTTTTCGCGCTTTATGGCCGTTTTCATGAGCTATTGCCCATAGTTTTGGCCTTCTTGGGCGATTTACAACGTCGGTAAGACCAAATACATGTTTGAGAGTTATGACCAAAAATCATCGTTTTCAGGCTTTATGGCCATTTTCATGAGCTATTCCCCACGGTTTTGGGGTTCTAGGGCGACTTACAACAACCGTAAGACCTGATACATGTTTGAGAGTTATGACCAAAAACTCGTCGTTTTCGCGCTGTATGGCCATGTTCTTGAGGTTGCCCATAGTTTTGGGTTCTAGGGATATTTAAAACAACCGTAACCCTAGCTACATGTTTGAGATTTATGACCAAAAACCCTAAAACCTAGACCCTAGACCCTAAACCCTAAAACCCACACCCTAAACCCTAAAACCTAAACCCTAAACCCCAAAAAACCTAAAAATTGCCCTAGAACTCTCCTTTTTTGCGCTTTATGGCCATTTTCATGAGCTATTGCCCATAGTTTTGGGCTTCTTGGGCGATTTACAACAACCATACGACCTGATACAATGCTTGAGAGTTATGACCAAAAACTCACAGGTTTTGTGCTTTCTGGCAATTTTCATGAGCTATTGACCATAGTTTTGGGGTTCTAGGGCGATTTAAAACGGGCATAAAACCCGATACCATGCTGGAGAGTCATGACCAAAAACTCGTCGTTTTCACTCTTTAATTTACGTTTTCATGAGCTATTGCCCACAGTTTTGGGGTTCGATGGCGATTTACAACGACCATAAGAACCAATACATGTTCGAGATTTATGACCAAAAACTCGTCGTTTTCGTGCTTTATGGCCATGTTCATGAGCTATTGACCATAGTTTTGGGGTTCTAGGGCGATTTACAATGAGTGTAAGACTCGATATAATGCTTGAGAGTTATGACCAGAAACTCATCGTTTTCGCTCTTTATGGCCGTTTTCATGAGCTATTGCCCACAATTTTGGGGTTCGAGGGCGATTTACAACGACCGTAAGACCTGATACATGTTTGCGAGTTATGACCAAAAACTTGTCGTTTTTGCGCTTTATGGCCATGTTCATGAGCTATTGCCCATAGTTTTGGGTTCTAGAGTGCTTTAAAACGACCGTAAGACTAGATACATGTTTGATAGTTATGACCAAAAAATCATCGTTTTCGTGCTTTATGGCCGTTTCCATGAGCTATTGCCCATAGTTTTGGGCTTCTTGGGCAATTTACAATGACCATGAGACCAAATACATGTTCGAGATTTATGACAAAAAACTCATCGTTTTTGCGCTTTATGGCGATATTCATGAGCTATTCCCCACAGTTTTGGGGTTCGAGGGCGATTTACAACGACCGTAAGACCTGATACATGTTTGAGAGTTATGACCAAAAACTCGTCGTTTTCGTGTTGTATGGCCATGTTCATGAGCTTGCACATAGTTTTGGGTTCTAGGGAGATTTAAAACAACCATAAGACTAGCTACATGTTTGAGAGTTATGACCTAAAATTCGTTGTTTTCGCGCTTTATGGCCATTCTAATGAGCTATTACCCATAGTTTTGCGCTTCTTGGGCGATTTACAACGACCATAAGACCCGATACATATTTGAGATTTATGCCCAAAACCCTAAACCCTAGACCCTAGATCCTAGACCCTAAACCCCCAAAATCCTAAAAAACGGCCTAGAATTCTCTCTTTTTGCGCTTTAGGGCCATTTTCATGAGCTATTGCCCATAGTTTTGGGATTCTTGGGCGACTTACAACAACCGTAAGACCCGATATAATGCTTGAGAGTTATGACCAAAAACATTTCGTTTTCGCTCTTTATGTCCGTTTTCATGAGCAATAGCCCATAGTTTTGGAGTTCGAGGGTGATTTATAACGACCGTAAGACCTGATACATGTTTGAGAGTTATGACCAAAAACTCATCGCTTTCACGCTTTATGGCCATGTTCATGAGCTATTGCACATAGTTTGGGTTTCTAGGGAGATTTAAAACAACCGTAAGACTAGATACATGTTTGAGAGTTATGACCTAAAATTCTTCGTTTTCGCGCTTTATGGCCGTTTTCATGAGCTATTACCCATAGTTTTGGGCTTCTTGGGTGATTTACAATGACCGTAAGACCCGATACATGTTATATAGTTATGACCAAAAACTCGTTGTTTTCGCGCTTTATGTCCGTTTTCATGAGCTATTGCCCATAGTTTTGGGCTTCTTGGGCGATTTACAACGACCGTAAAACCAAATACATGTTTGAGATTTATGACAAAAAACTCGCTGTTTTTGCACTTTACGGCCATTTTCATGAGCTATTGACCATAGTTTGGGCGTTCTTGGGTGATTTATATAGAGCATAAGACCCAATACATGTTTGAGAGTTATGACCAAACACTCGTCGTTTTCGTGCTTTATGGACGTTTTCATGAGTTATTGCCTAGAGTTTTAGGGTTCGAGGGCAATTTACAATGATCGTAAGACCTACTACATGTTTGACAGTTATGACCAAAACTCATCGTTTTCGCGCTTTATGGCCGTTTTCATGAGATATTGCCCATAGTTTTGGGCTTCTTGGGCGATTTAGAACAACCGTAATACCCAATACATGTTTGAAATTTATGACCTAAAACTCGACGTTTTTGCGCTTTATGGCCATTTTCATGAGCTAATTGACCATAGTTTTGGGGTTCTAGGGCGATTTACAATGAGCATAAGACTCGATATAATGCTTGAGAGTTATGACCAAAAACTCGTCGTTTTCGCTCTTTATGGCCATGTTCATGAGCTATTAACCATAGTTTTGGGGTTCTAGGGTTTTTTACAAGAACCGTAAGACTAGATACAGGTTTGAGAGTTATGACCAAAAAATCATCGTTTTCGCGCTTTATGGCCGTTTTCATGAGCTATAGCCCATAGTTTTGGGCTTCTTGGGCGATTTACAACGACCGTAAGACCCAATACATGTTTGAGATTTATGACCAAAACTTGACGTTTTTGTACTTTATGGCCATTTTCATGAGCAATTAACCATAGTTTTGGGGTTCTAGGGCAATTTACAATGAGCATAAGACTCGATATAATGCTTGTGAGTTATGACCAAAAACTTGTCGTTTTCGCTCTTTATGACCATTTTCATGATCTATTAAACATAGTTTTGAGGTTCTAGGGCGATTTACAACGACCGTAAGACCAAAAACTCGTCGATTTCGTGCTTTATGGACGTTTTCATGAGTTATTGCCTAGAGTTTTAGGGTTCAAGGGCAATTTAAAATGATCGTAAGACCTACTACATGTTTGAGAGTTATGACCACAACTCATCGTTTTTGCGCTTTATGGCCGTTTTCATGAGCTATTGCCCATAGTTTTGGGCTTCTTGGGAGATCTACAACGACCGTAAGACCTGATACATGTTTGAGAGTTATGACCAAAAACTCGTTGTTTTCAAGCTTTATGGCCATGTTCATGAGCTATTGCCCATAGTTTTGGGGTTGTAGGGCGATTTACAATGAGCATAAGACTCGATATAATGCTTGAGAGTTATGACCAAAAACTCGTCGTTTTCGCTCTTTGTGGCCATGTTCATGAGCTATTAACCATAGTTTTGGGATTCTAGGGTGATTTACAACGACCGTAAGACTAGATACATGTTTGAGAGTTATGACCAAAAAATCTTCATTTTCGCGCTTTATGGCCGTTTTCATGAGCTATAGCCCATAGTTTTGGGCTTCTTGGGCGATTTACAACGACCGTAAGACCCAATACATGTTTGAGATTTATGACCAAAAACTCGACGTTTTTGTGCTTTATGGCCATTTTCATGAGCAATTAACCATAGTTTTGGGGTTCTAGGGCATTTTACAATGAACATAAGACTCGATATAATGCTTGTGATTTATGACCAAAAACTCGTCGTTTTCGCTCTTTATGGCCATTTTCATGAGCTATTAACCATAGTTTTGGGGTTCTAGGGCGATTTACAACGACCGTAAGACCTGATACATGTTTGAGAGTTATGACCAAAAAATCATCATTTTCGTGCTTTATGGCCGTTTCAATGAGCTATTGTCCATAGTTTTGGGCTTCTTGGGCGATTTACAACGACCATAAGACCAAATACATGTTTGAGATTTATGACAAAAAACTCATCGTTTTTGCGCTTTGTGGCGATTTTCATGAGCTATTCCCCACAGTTTTGGGGTTCGTGGGTGATTTACAACGACCATAAGACATGATACATGTTTGAGAGTTATGACCAAAAACTCGTCGTTTTCGCACCGTATGGCCATGTTCATGAGCTATTAACCATAGTTTTGGGGTTCTAGGGAGATTTAAAACAACCGTAAGACTAGCTACACGTTTGAGAGTTATGACCAAAAACTCGTCGTTTTCGCTCTTTGTGGCCATGTTCATGAGCTATTAACCATAGTTTTGGGCTTCTTGGGCTATTTACAACGACCGTAAGACTAGATACATGTTTGAGAGTTATGACCAAAAATTCGTCGTTTTCGTGCTTTATGGACGTTTTCATTAGCTATTGCCCATAGTTTTAGGTTTCTTGGGAGATTTACAACGACCATAAGACCAAATACATGTTTGAGATTTATGACCAAAAACTCGCCGTTTTTGCACATTATGGCCATTTTCATGAGCTATTGACCATAGTTTGGGCGTTCTTGGGTGATTTATATAGAGCATAAAACCCGATACATGTTTGAGAGTTATGACCACACACTCGTCGTTTTCGTGCTTTAGGGACGTTTTCATGAGCTTTGCCTAGAGTTTTAGGGTTCGAGGGCAATTTACGATGATCGTAAGACCTACTACATGTTTGAGAGTTATGATCAAAACTCATCGTTTTCGCGCTTTATGGCCGTTTTCATGAGCTATTGCCCATAGCTTTGGGCATCTTGGGCGATTTAGAACGACCGTAAGACCTGATACATGTTTGAGAGTTATGACCAAAAACTCGTCATTTTCGCGCTTTATGGCCATGTTCATGAGCTATTAACCATAGTTTTGGGGTTCTGAGGCGATTTACAACGACCGTAAAACCCAATACATGTTTCAGATTTATGACAAAAAACTCGACGTTTTTTGCGCTTTATGGCCATTTTCATGAGCTATTGACCATAGTTTTGGGGTTCTAGGGCGATTTACAATGAGCATAAGACTCGATATAATGCTTGAGAGTTATGACCAAAAACTCGTCGTTTTCGCTCTTTATGGCCATTTTCATGAGCTATTAACCATAGTTTTGGGGTTCTAGGGTTTTCTATAAGAACCGTAAGACTAGATACATGTTTGAGAGTTATGACCAAAAAATCATCGTTTTCGCGCTTTATGGCCGTTTTCATGAGCTATCGCCCATAGTTTTGGGCTTCTTGGGCGATTTACAACGACCGTAAGACCCAATACATGTTTGAGATTTATGACCAAAACTCGACGTTTTTGTACTTTATGGCCATTTTCATGAGCAATTAACCATAGTTTTGGGGTTCTACGGCAATTTACAATGAGCATAAGACTCGATATAATGCTTGTGAGTTATGACCAAAAACTCGTCGTTTTCGCTCTTTATGACCATTTTCATGAGCTATTAAACATAGTTTTGAGGTTCTAGGGTGATTTACAACGACCGTAAGACCAAAAACTCGTCGTTTTCGTTCTTTATGGACGTTTTCATGAGCTATTGCCTAGAGTTTTAGGGTTCAAGGGCAATTTAAAATGATCGTAAGACCTACTACATGTTTGAGAGTTATGACCAAAACTCATCGTTTTCGCGCTTTATGGCCGTTTTCATGAGCTATTGCCCATGGTTTTGGGATTCTTGGGAGATCTACAACGACCGTAAGACCTGATACATATTTGAGAGTTATGACCAAAAACTCGTTGTTTTCAAGCTTTATGGCCGTTTTCATGAGCTATTACCCATAGTTTTGGGGTTCTAGGGCGATTTACAATGAGCATAAGACTCGATATAATCCTTGAGAGTTATGACCAAAAACTCGTCGTTTTCGCTCTTTATCGCCATGTTCATGAGCTATTAACCATAGTTTTGGAGTTCGAGGGTTTTTTACAATGACCGTAAGACTAGATACGTGCTTGAGAGTTATGACCAAAAAATCATCGTTTTCGCGCTTTATGGCTGTTTTCATGAGCTATAGCCCATAGTTTTGGGCTTCTTGGGCGATTTAAAACGACCGTAAGACCCAATACATGTTTGAGATTTATGACCAAAAACTCGATTTTTTTGTACTTTATGGCCATTTTCATGAGCAATTAACCATAGTTTTGGGGTTCCAGGGCAATTTACAATGAGCATAAGTCTCGATATAATGCTTGTGAGTAATGACCAAAAACTCGTCGTTTTCGCTCTTTATGGCCATTTTCATGAGCTATTAACCATAGTTTTGAGGTTCTAGGGCGATTTACAACGACCGTAAGACTAGATACATGTTTGAGAGTTATGACCAAAAAATCATCGTTTTCGTGCTTTATGGCCGTTTTCATGAGCTATTGCCCATAGTTTTGGGCTTCTTGGGCGATTTACAACAACCATAATACCAAATACATGTTTGAGATTTATGACAAAAAACTTGTTGTTTTTGCGCTTTATGGCCATTTTCATGAGCTATTCCCCACAGTTTTGGGGTTCGAGGGCGATTTACAACGACCATAAGACATGATACATGTTTGAGAGTTATGACCAAAAACTCGTCGTTTTCGCACCGTATGCCCATGTTCATGAGCTATTAACCATAGTTTTGGGGTTCTAGGGAGATTTAAAACAATTGTAAGACTAGCTACATGTTTGAGAGTTATGACCTAAAATTTGTCGGTTTCGCGCTTTATGGCCATTTTCATGAGCTATTACCCATAGTTTTGGGCTTCTTGGGCTATTTACAACGACCGTAAAACTAGACACATGTTTGAGAGTTATGCCCAAAAATTCGTCGTTTTCGTGCTTTATGGACGTTTTCATTAGCTATTGCCCATAGTTTTAGGCTTCTTGGGCGATTTACAACGACCATAAGACCAAATACATGTTTGAGATTTATGACCAAAAACTCGCCGTTTTTGCACTTTATGGCCATTTTCATGAGCTATTGACCATAGTTTGGGCGTTCTTGGGTGATTTATATAGAGCATAAAACCCGATACATTTTTGAGAGTTATGACCAAACACTCGTCATTTTCGTGCTTTATGGACGTTTTCATGAGCTATTGCCTAGAGTTTTAGGGTTCGAGGGCAATTTACAATGATCATAAGACCTACTACATGTTTGAGAGTTATGACCAAAACTCATCGTTTTCGCGCTTTATGGCCGTTTTCATGAGCTATTGCCCATAGTTTTGGGGTTCGAGGGCGATTTACAACGACCGTAAGACCTGATACACGTTTGAGAGTTATGACCAAAAACTCGTCGTTTTCAAGCTTTATGGCCATGTTCATGAGCTATTGCCCAAATTTTGTGTTCTAGGGAGATTTAAAACGACCGTAAGACTAGATACATGTTTGATAGTTATGACCTAAAATTCGTTGTTTTCGCGCTTTATGGCCGTTTTCATTAGCTATTACCCATAGTTTTGGGCTTCTTGGGCGATTAACAATGACCGTAAGACCCGATACATGTTATATAGTTATGACCAAAAACTCATTGTTTTTGCGCTTTATGTTTGTTTTCATGAGCTATTGCCCATAGTTTTGGGCTTCTTGGGCGATCTACAATGACCGTAAAACCAAAAACATGTTTCAGATTTATGACAAAAAACTTGTCGTTTTTGCACTTTATGGTCATTTTCATGAGCTATTAACCATAGTTTGGGCGTTCTAGGGCAATTTACAATGAGGATAAGACTCGATATAATGCTTGTGAGTTATGACCAAAAACTCGTCGTTTTCGCTCTTTATGGCCATTTTCATGAGCTATTAACCATAGTTTTGGGTTCTAGGGCGATTTACAACGACCGTAAGACTAGATACATGTTTGAGAGTTATGACCAAAAAATCATCGTTTTCGTGCTTTATGGTCGTTTTCATGAGCTATTGCCCATAGTTTTGGGCTTCTTGGGCGATTTACAACGACCATAAGACCAAATACATGTTTGAGATTTATAACAAAAAACTTGTCGTTTTTGCGCTTTATGGCCATTTTCATGAGCTATTTCCCACAGTTTTGGGGTTCGAGAGCGATTTACAGCGACCAGAAGACATGATACATGTTTGAGAGTTATGACCAAAAACTCGTCGTTTTCGCGCCGTATGGCCATGTTAATGAGCTATTAACCATAGTTTTGGGGATCTAGGGAGATTTAAAACAACTGTAAGACTAGCTACATGTTTGAGATTTATGACCTAAAATTCGACGGTTTCGCGCTTTATGGCTATTTTCATGAGCTGTTACCCATCGTTTTGAGCTTCTTGGGCTATTTACAACGACCGTAAAACTAGATACATGTTTGAGAGTTATGCCCAAAAATTCGTCGTTTTCGTGCTTTATGGACGTTTTCATTAGCTATTGCCCATAGTTTTAGGCTTCTTGGGAGATTTACAACGACCATAAGACCAAATACATGTTTGAGATTTATGACCAAAAACTCGCCGTTTTTGCACTTTATGGCCATTTTCATGAGCTATTGACCATAGTTTGGCCGTTCTTGGGTGATGTATATAGAGCATAAAACCCGATACATTTTTGAGAGTTATGACCAAACACTCGTCGTTTTCGTGCTTTATGGACGTTTTCATGAGCTATTGCCTAGAGTTTTAGGGTTCGAGGGCAATTTACAATGATCGTAAGACCTGCTACATGTTTGAGAGTTATGACCAAAACTCATCGTTTTCGCGCTTTATGGCCGTTTTCATGAGCTATTGCCCATAGTTTTGGGGTTCGAGGGCCATTTACAACGACCGTAACACATGATACATGTTTGAGAGTTATGACCACAAACTCGTCGTTTTCAAGCTTTATGGCCATGTTCATGAGCTATTGCCCGTAATTTTGTGTTCTAGGGAGATTTAAAACGACCGTAAGACTAGATACATGTTTGAGAGTTATGACCTAAAATTCGTCGTTTTCGCGCTTTATGGCCGTTTTCATGAGCTATTACCCATAGTTTTGGGCTTTTGGGCGATTTACAATGACCGTAAGACCCCATACATGTTATATAGTTATGACCAAAAACTCGTTGTTTTTACGCTTTATGTTTGTTTTCATGACCTATTGCCCATAGTTTTGGGCTTCTTGGGCGATCTACAACGACCGTAAAACCAAAAACATGTTTCAGATTTATGACAAAATACTTGTCGTTTTTGCACTTTATGGTCATTTTAATGAGCTATTAACCATAGTTTGGGCGTTCTAGGGCAATTTATATAGAGCATAAGACCCGATACATGTTTGAAACTTATGACCAAACACTCGTTGTTTTCGTGCTTTATGGACGTTTTCATGAGCTATTGCCTAGAGTTTTAGGGTTCAAGGGCTATTTACAATGATCGTAAGACCTACTACATGTTTGAGAGTTATGACCAAAACTCATCGTTTTCGCGCTTTATGGCCGTTTTGATGAGCTATTGCCCATAGTTTTGGGATTCTTGGGAGATCTACAACGACCGTAAAACCCAATACATGTTTCAGATTTATGACAAAAAACATCATGTTTTTTGCGCTTTATGGCCATTTTCATGAGCTATTGACCATAGTTTTGGGGTTGTAGGGCGATTTACAATGAGCGTAAGACTCGATATAATGCTTGAGAGTTATGACCAAAAACTCGTCGTTTTCCCTCTTTATGGCCATGTTCATGAGCTATTAAACATAGTTTTGGGATTCTAGGGTGATTTACAACGACCATAAGACTAGATACATGTTTGAGAGTTATGACCAAAAAATCATCGTTTTCGCGCTTTATGGTCGTTTTCATGAGCTATAGCCCATAGTTTTGGGCTTCTTGGGCGATTTACAACGACCGTAAGACCCAATACATTTTTGAGATTTATGACCAAAAACTCGACGTTTTTGTGCTTTATGGCCATTTTCATGAGCAATTAACCATAGTTTTGGGGTTCTAGGGCAATTTACAATGAGCATAAGACTCGATATAATGCTTGTGTGTTATGACCAAAAACTCGTCGTTTTCGCTCTTTATGGCCATTTTCATGAGCTATTAACCATAGTTTTGGGGTTCTAGGGCGATTTACAACGACCGTAAGACCATATACATGTTTGAGAGTTATGACCAAAAAATCATCGTTTTCGTGCTTTATGGCCATTTCAATGAGCTATTATCCATAGTTTTGGGCTTCTTGGGCGATTTACAACGACCATAAGACCAAATACATGTTTGAGATTTATGACAAAAAACTCATCGTTTTTGCGCTTTATGGCGATTTTCATGAGCTATTCCGCACAGTTTGGGGGTTCGAGGGTGATTTACAACGACCATAAGACATGATACATGTTTGAGAGTTATGACCAAAAACTAGTCGTTTTCGCGTCGTATGGCCATGTTCATGAGCTATTAACCATAGTTTTGGGGTTCTAGGGAGATTTAAAACAACCGTAAGACTAGCTACATGTTTGAGAGTTATGACCTAAAAGTCATCGGTTTCGCGCTTTATGGCCATTTTCATGAGCTATTACCCATAGTTTTGGGCTTCTTGGGCTATTTACAACGACCGTAAAACTAGATACATGCTTGAGAGTTATGACCAAAAATTCGTTGTTTTCGTGCTTTATGGACGTTTTCATTAGCTATTGCCCATAGTTTTAGGTTTCTTGGGCGATTTACAACGACCATAAGACCAAATACATGTTTGAGATTTATGACCAAAAACTCGCCGTTTTTGCACTTTATGGCCATTTTCATGAGCTATTGACCATAGTTTGGGCGTTCTTGGGTGATTTATATAGAAGATAAAACCCGATACATGTTTGAGAGTTATGACCAAACACTCGTCGTTTTCGTGCTTTATGGACGTTTTCATGAGCTATTGCCTAGAGTTTTAGGGTTCGACGGCAATTTACAATGAACGTAAGACCTACTACATGTTTGAGAGTTATGACCAAAACTCAATGTTTTCGCGCTTTATGGCCGTTTTCATGAGCTATTGCCCATAGCTTTGGGCATCTTGGGCGATTTAGAACGACCGTAAGACCCAATACATGTTTGAGAGTTATGACCCAAAACTCGACGTTTTTGCGCTTTATGGCCATTTTCATGAGCTATTGACCATGGTTTTGGGGTTCTAGGGCGATTTACAATGAGCGTAAGACCAAATATAATGCTTGAGAGTTATGACCAAAAACTCGTCGTTTTCGCTCTTTATGGCCATGTTCATGAGCTATTAACCATAGTTTTGGGGTTCTAGGGCGATTTACAACAACCGTAAGACTAGATACATGTTTGAGAGTTATGACCAAAAAATCATCGTTTTCTCGCTTTATGGCCATTTTTATGAGTTATTGCCCATAGTTTTGGGCTTCTTGGGCGATTTACAACGACCGTAAGACCCAATACATGTTTGAGATTATGACCAAAAACTCGACGTTTTTGCGCTTTATGGCCATTTTCATGAGCTATTAACCATAGTTTTGGGCTTCTTGGGTGATTTACAACGACCGTAAGACCAAATACATGTTTGAGATTTATGACAAAAACTCGTTGTTTTTGCGCTTTATGGCCATTTTCATGAGCTAATCCCCACAGTTTTGGGGCTCGAGGGCGATTTACAATGATCGTAAGACATGATACATGTTTGAGAGTTATGACCAAAAAATCATCGATTTCACGCTTTATGGCTGTTTTCATGAGCTATTGCCCATAGTTTTGGGCTTCTTGGGCGATTTACAACGATCGTAAGACCAAATACATGTTTGAGATTTATGACACAAAACTTGTCGTTTTTGCGCTTTATGGCCATTTTCATGAGCTATTCCCCACAGTTTAGGAGTTCGAGGGCGATTTACAACGACCATAAGACCTGATACATGTTTGAGAGTTATGACCAAAAACTCGTCGTTTTTGCGTTGTATGGCCATGTTTGAGAGTTATGACCAAACACTCGTTGTTTTCGTGCTTTATGGTTGTTTTCATGTGCTATTGCCTAGAATTTTGGGGTTCGAGGGTAATTTACAATGATCGTAAGACCTACTACATGTTTGAGAGTTATGACCAAAACTCATCGGTTTCGCGCTTTATGGACGTTTTCATGAGGTATTGCCCATAGTGTTGGGCTTCTTGGGCAATTTAGAACGACGGTAAGACCAAATACATGTTTGTGACTGATGACCAAAAATTCGCCGTTTTCGCGCTTTATGGCCATTTTCATGAGCTATTGACCATAGTTTTAGGGTTCTAGGGCGATTTAAAATGAGCGTAAGACTCGATATAATGCTTGAGAGTTATGACCAAAAACACGTTGTTTTCACTCTTTATGGCTGTTTTCATGAGTTATTGCCCACAATTTTGGGGTTCGAGGGCGATTTTCAACCACCGTAAGACATGGTACATGTCTGAGAGTTATGACCAAAAACTCGTCGTTTTCGTGCTTTATGGACATGTTCATGAGCTATTGCCCATAGTTTTGGGTTCTAGAGTGATTTAAAACCACCATAAGACTAGATACATGTTTGACAGTTATGACCAAAAAATCATCGTTTTCACGCTTTATGGTTGTTTTCACGAGCTATTGCCCATAGTTTTGGGCTTCTTGGGTGATTTACAACGACCGTAAGACTAAATACATGTTTGAGATTTATGACAAAAAACTCGTCATTTTCGCGCTGTATGGCCATGTTCATGAGCTTGCCCATAGTTTTGGGTTCTAGGGAGATTTAAAACAACCGTAAGACTAGCTACATGTTTGAGAGTTATGACCTAAAATTCGTCGTTTTCGCGCTTTATGGAAATTTTCATGCGCTATTACCCATAGTTTTGGGCTTCTTGGGTGATTTACAATGACCGTAAGACCCGATACATGTTTGAGATTTATGACCAAAAACCCTAAACCCTAAACTCTATACCCTAGACCCTAGAACCTAAACCCTAACCCTAGAACCTAAGCTCCCCCGTCCCTAACCCGGCCGTGCCCAATGCTCCCCCTGCCCCCATCCCTGACCCGATCGATGCCGGCTCCCCCGTCCCTGACCCGTCCGGTTGCCCCTGTTGCCGACCCGTCCGGCTCCCCCTGTCCATGTCCCAGCCGCAGCCAAGCTCCCGTCCTCTCCCTGGTCCCTGGTCCGGCTGCCCCCGTCGCGCGCCCCTCCCTGCAGGTCCGGCTCGAGCTCCTCCTGGCTCTCCTTCCCTGCAGCAATGAGCTCCGGGTGAGGAGGAGGGGGCCCTTGCACCGCCACCTCCCTGTAGCACCACGTCGTCGGAGCTCCCTGCAGCATCACCTCACCGGAGCGCTCCCTGCAAGTAAATCCTCTCCTTTGTTCTCTATTCTAGGTAGTTAAGGTAGTATAGGGTAGTTTTAGGTAGTTTAGATAAATTATGTGAGCTAAATAGGTTAATTTTAGTTTATTTGTGTTTGAAGTGGACACTAGGCCCCGTCGGAGAGGTCGTCATCTCAGAGGTCGTGACCACCTCTCAAACGAGATCTTGATGCCGTCCTAGAGGTCACCGTCAGAGAGGTCATCGTTCTGCTACTCGACCTTCCCCGACTGTTCGCTCACGCTTCGAGGGTATAAATCTTGCGCCCATCTTGCAATGTACCTAGGTTTTTATTTTTGTGTCTAGATAACCAAGTTAGTCGCGAAACCTAGGCGTCTCCCGTTCGAAAGGGTTACGCGAATAAATATGCATTTGATTGCATATTTAAAACCGTAACTCTTTCGGATTGTCCACGCGATTTTTCTATAGCCGGAGAATGTGTAGATTGGGTACTCTCTCCACAGTCTACCCGGAACCGAGACAGGATTTCGGCGGCACCTCCCTGTTGTTCTCCAGATGCATAATTCTCTCGGTATTTTTGCCAAGACATGTATCGGGAGAACAGCGGGGAAGTGCTGCCGAAATTTTGTCTCGGTTCGGGGTAGACCATGGAGAATGTATCCAATCCACACATCCTCTGGTGGGATTAGGAAATACCTTTTCCTATTAGACATGTTAGGTGTATGCATGGAATAACAACGTAAAATTTGTGTATTTAGTTCGATGCCATTAATTAACGTGAAATGTTATATTTGTATTATGGCTACCGATGAAGCAGAGGATGGATGGTAATGGTTGGATGTATAGTGGCCATATTAGTGCACTTGAAAGAACAAATGAGTGTGTATGTAAGAACAATTTTCTGGTGAAGGAGTTAGCGTGTGGTTCAAAGGTAGTTCGTCCAATGTGTCATTGCGCTTGACTACGAGGCTTCGTCATCAGGCAAAGGATGATATGAATAAACACCTTTGGTAGTTTGGGTATATGCTTGACTACGAGCCTTCGGTCGACTTTTCTCAGTATGAACATGATAGAGCTGAGGTGATGTGACATCGGATCGATGGCATTGAGGACGATGGGATTAGAAACTTGCTAGAGGATCTCCGTGATGCCGACATTCCAGATTTGCCACCTCCACGGGAGGAACCGCCAGAACCGGAAGAACCGGAGGCAACCGCAAAGGCCTTCTTTGATATGATGGGCTCGGCTAAGAGGCCTCTATACCCGGGTGTGAAAGTGTCTCAGCTCGATGCCATCTCGCAAATCTATCCGACAAGTCCCAGTACGCCACCACCCGAGCAAGCTTTGAACGTAATTTGTGTACATATGGTAACATGTTGCCCGAAGGGCATTGTCTACCTAAAACCATGTACGAATGCTGGAAAATCATGAAAGCGCTCACCATGGATTATGTAAAGATAGATTGTTGTCTAGCAGGGTGCCTTTTGTTTTTGAAACAGTTTGAGGATGACAAGTACTGCAGCAAGTGTGGGGCCTCTAGGTATCATGATAGAAAGGGACGTGATGGTCACATGACACAGAAAAATATCGCCGTGAAGATTCTTCATTATCTCCCATTCATAAAAAGAATCCAGCGGTTTTACATGACCGAGGAGACTGCCACACAAATGAAGTGGCACAAGACGGGGAAGAGATGCCATGACGAGCACGGACAGGAAATGATGGGACATCCATCTGATGGTAAGGCATGGAAGAACTTCGATGCAAAACACGAGACATTCGCAAGTGTGACTCGGAATGTCAGAATTGCGATAGCAACCTATGGCCTTCCTAGAAGCCTACGACGGTAATGGCCCCCCACCGGAGGACAACAACCTCGAAGGATGGATCTAGTGGTGGAGCACCCCAGGTAGGACGCTCTCCACAGGGATTCATTAGTTCCCCTTCACGAGCACTCTAGCTTCCTCGAACGACTACAGCTGCAATGTTGTGCACATGGATTTCCCCCGAGATCCTTGGGAGGCACCATTGAAAGCGATCTCGGTTGGCCTAGAGATCTGGATCAGAGGCGGCTTGGAAAGAAGGAGAAGGAATGTAGAAATGCGGAGTGAGAACTTTATGTTGCTCCCACATTCCCCTTAAATAGCGGCGCTAACAAGGAACCCAGGATTAGCCGTTACTTCGAGGGAATTCTACCAAAGTTACCATTATAGATTACATATCAGCTAGTTTGACCAGGCTAACGGTCCAACTTCGATCAAATTGATCACTCGCTCCACTCCACTGGCTTCGTTCCAACTCGCCTGAAGCAGTGACCAGAGGCTTGCGCGACTCGCCTAATGCAATTGGAATGCGTCGAGCCCGTGGCTTCTCCCTTCATTGGAGGAGTTTGTCACCGATTCGACTGGGCGTCCACTCGGACTTGCCTACTCCGACTGCCATGTTGAAGCCTCCGCTGAACCCCTGACGCACTCGGGGACTACTAATAGGGATATGCCAATCAGGGTATATGCCCGGGAGGAGGATTCGATAGACCAGGCCCACGACGAGTGGGCTCGCTGGAACGGCGACTAGAAGCATTGGTACCCAAGAGCATGCCGAATGGATGCAGAAGGCTTAGAAGCATATCTAGGCCCAGTCGGATTAGGTTAAAGATCACCGAAGCCTTAACCGATTCAGTTATATCCACATAAACCCTCATGAGGTAGCACTATATAAGTCTCCTTACGGTACCCTCTACAAGGATACAAGGATACACTTTGATACACCCAATAGAGGCGACTCACTGTCCTCATTGTCGAGCTCGACCTCTCTTGTAATCCCATAGAGATACATCTAGCAGGAAGTAGGCTCTTTACCCTACCGGGGGGTTGAACCTGGGTAAATCCCTGAGTCTCGTCAATCCTGATCCGCAGATGGCTCACTTGCCCTTTCCCCAATCTACTCAATCGCTACCTCTGGTAGCAACTGTCGTGGCCATTTCCATGACACTGCACGATCTGAATATGCTCATGTGTATTAATTGAAAGTAGGAGTATATTTTTTTCAACCACTTGAATCGGATTCGTTTTGCGCTCGAACTGATGGTTTGATTTGCTGCTGTGAAAATTACATTAGAAGTATCTGCTTGATTTCAAAATTTAGCCGTGGAGAAAAACCCATTGGTATATCATACTCTAAAAAAATGCATCGTACTATATCATCCTCAAAAATGAAAGGCAAAATAACCGTTTTAGATATATTTTTTTTGGATATGGACTTTGAGAACCTATCCTCTTCACAAAAAAATGCACAAATCTTTTTTATTAGACTACTCAACAAAATCTTACAAGACCATTATAAAAGATCAATCTGAAGCCACCGACCTCGACAACCGTCACTACACCTACAAGACTTATGAGGGTGGTATCCATGATACAAACCAACATCTGACCTCGCACATACACACCACATCTAAAAGCCCTCATTGTGCACAAGGGCGCACGCTCTAGAAGTCATTGCAGACATCTTCCGTGAATCCATCTTCAGCCCAGTGACCATAGTATTGACCGTGCCAGTTCTGCCATCGACACCACCACGACGCCAAACAGCGCCACCCGCCCTGCGCACATCTATCATCACGCGTCAACTGCCGATACCTCAATGCGCCGCACTGCTGAGACTCACCGTCTTTAACTACATTCGATGCCACAACACACCATTTTGTCCACAAAGTTGTTAAAGTCCATCCTGGAGAGAGCACGTGGGTTATTACAATTCTGAAGATGGCACCATTAAGAGGGAAAGTGATGCTAGAGCAACGTTGCCGTCCGACCTTGCACTACAAAGTCTAGGTCTTAATCCGAAGATTCGAACTGAAAGTTGAGTTCGAAGAGCTGCATGACGACCCCCAAGAGGAGAGCGACGTCAGCCAACACCGCGTCGTCAGCTTTCGTCGGAGCCAATCTTCCTCCACACCACCACTGACGAGGGTTTAACTCGTCAATGCCCATTGTTATGGGCTTGGGTTTTGGAGAAGGAGGGAGCGCTGGAGACATCTATCGGCTAGCAAACAAGCACACAGGGGACAAAGGATTTACCCAGGTTCAGGCCTCGTAGAGGTTCCTACTCCTGCTTGTCTGCTCGTGGAATTATCGAGGGAGTCGAAAGTTACAATGGTGTGCAGATGAAATCTAGCGAGGGTTGTGGAAACTAGGGTTGCGTGTGTCCTCCTCGCCGCCCCCTCCTAGCCTTTATATAGATGGGCTAGGTCTCGGGTAGCAGGCCGAGTCGGTTACAAGTTAGGGTTTTTCCCTTCAAACTTTCTATCTTTAGCTTCTTCTTGTCCTTCAAGCAATCGAGAGTCCGTAGGTTACTCGAGTACCTCCATCCGGGCCTTGGCGACACCGTGGGCCTGTACGTATTTGGACCGTATATACCAAGCTCGAGTACCTGTAGGGTATACCCATGTCAGTAGCCCCCGAGTGCCCAGTGGAATCACAGATTCGATTGGGGACTTTTGAAGCCTTCGAGTGCCTAAATGAGTACATTTCGATTGCTTTTATTTGTGTCATAGGGATTGCTGATATACGTGCCTGGTATAACCGAAGTATCGGTATCAGTTAACCACCTTAGGGTGAAACAACACAATCTACTCAAATTCGAGTCCCCGGACTCGAATCCGGAAAAGTGCTGGTGTAATTCGACTCAGGCCACGGAGGTCTTACAGGAGTCGAATTCCAGTTATATGGGTGTGAGCACTTGACGCGTCCGTCAAGGCATGTTCATCGTGCCTGTAGGCACGGATATGTTTCTGGTAGTGCACAGTTAAATGCGTTGCCAGGCCTTATTCAGGTCTTACCTTCACGCCGTAAGAGCGGCATCCGAATTTTATCATCGTGGAGACGATTCGGGTAACCCAGGAGACGCAGTCTCTTTGTAGGGAAAAATTATGAGGCGGTGTCGCCATGAGTTTCAAGTGTGGATGTTATCAACACATAGTTTTTCTTGCACAAATAATCATAGGATGCGCGGCCAGCGCTCCCTATGGGAGTAGCCCCGTGCTGTTGAGTCAAGACTCAGCGGTAGAACTAAAGAACTTTTTTTATTCTTTGCCGTCTTTTGCTACTGTTCAGTTGATAACTTAGACAGGTACTAAAACACTTTCGCGACTGCTGTCGTCTTTTGCCTGCTTGTTTCCAGCGCTCCCTATGGGAGTAACACATGTCCATAATCGAACTGTGTTTCAAGTGGTTGGGTTTGCTTTGTGATTGTCCATGTTCCTGCAACAAGAAAAAGAAAGTCGTAGGGTGCGCGGTCAGCGCTCCCTATGGGAGTAGCCCCCGAGTGCTTGGTGGAGTCGAAGACTCCAGCAAGGACTAAAATAGTCGAAGTTCTCCACTTCATAGCCTTGATGATGTCAGTGTTGACGCTTGCACTACTAGGAAACAGCCTATCTGTGGCGCATCAAAAGGGGACTTCTGTGGCGCATCAAAAGGGGACTTCTGTGGCGCATATCTTTGTCGCCACTGTTACCTCGCCACTGATAACTACTTCCTGTGGCGCATATGGATATGCGCCACAAAAGTTCCAGACTTCTGAGGCACATTCCTTCATATGCGCCACAGAAGAACTTCGTATGCATTTACGTGTATGCGCCACAGATATGCCATGCGCCACTAACTATATAATTATATGCGCCACTGATTGTGTAACATGTATTCGAAGTAAAATACTTTCCTGGTGTATAATCAGGTATTTATACAGCATTTATCCAGATGAGTATAAAATACATTGCACAAGTAGTAGATGCATGAAAACCGACATATATATAATACAAACACTTAGAGCCCGATCGAGATAGATATATAGTGTCAAGTGCCAAACTTTTACACAAGCGCCGAATACAAAGTTCATATCATCTCACATTACAAATATGAAGTGGCCACCGCCGCCTACACTAGGATCAAATAGAATACAACTGTGATAATGGTGAGCAAGAGCATTAGCCCGACCAATATCTTCATCCGGTTCTTCTTCCACAAGTGGTTCCTCCACTTGGCTATCGCCTCCTCTCTAGTCGCGTATCCTTTGTAGATGTTGCCGCTGAACTTGTTCACTTGTTTGTGGCAATCCTCCCACTCCTCGTAGACTCCTAGAACCCTACCCATGTACACCACATACCACCTCGTCGCCATCTCTATAGACGACAAGGCATATTAGTAAAAATACAACGAAAAGAATGAACAAAGGGTTCACATACATATATATATATATATATATGTTCATAGAATATAAAACAAAGGATCCATAAACCTAAAAGTTAGATCATCATAGAAGCAATAAGTTCAACGACAGCACGACCACAAGGTAGTTTAAGTCTAACAACAATGACCATTTTGACCATGATCGAGATAGTAAAGTTTATGACACACACACACTAATACAGCAAGGCCCATCAGATATACACACACTGGATCATGCTAGAGGCACACATCGATCACGATGAAGACTTCCTCTTCTAGCATGGCTTCGGGAATGGTAGATAGCCCTCTTTCATCATCCACGTCCTTGTGTCACCCTGCTTACGGAGGCGTTCTTCGATCTCCCTCTTACTCAACTCTCTGGCTTGTTGTAGAGCACCGCCCCTTGTGTTGACATCTTCAATGATGATTTGCGACAACTTCATCTGAATGTGATGGAAGTCTTCTCTAAGATCAGCATCGTCGATTTTCGCCCAAGTTTCGGCCCATCCTTGGAGACTAGATGGAAGCGTTAGGTTATGGCAATCCCGAACATAGCCTTTAAGGTGATGGAGGACGTAGAAGGCCTCCTTGGCACCAGCGAAGCGCTTGGCCAGGAAGTCGAGCACGTGCTTGAACACGTGTTTGCCATCCTTGATACATTCCCCCCTATCTGCGAAGGTGCATCCCTTCTTGGTGTAGCCCTCGAGAGCCACATTGAGAACACCTCTTATTCTAGTGTAGTCTTTCTTCTTCGTCAAACTCCTCGAGTCGAAATACGTGGCTAGCGAATACCTCGGGGCAAGGACGATGAGCATGTAGTATTTGTCTCTGCGCAACACAATTGGAACAGAATGTTGGAAAAAGAGCAAAGGAAAGAAATCTATAAGAAATGCATAAGTTACGGTGACGATGAGCGAGTGTGTGTACTTACTCGAGAAAGAAAGGCAAAAGAAGTGTGCCCTTCCTCTTGTTGTCCACCATGAACTTCTCGAGTGCCGTCGCCTTGGTCCATGTCTCGATCCTTCGACCAATGGGCTGTCCCGCATGTAGTAGGGATCCACTATCGTGATTTCCGGGTACTTTCTCTCTTGATCGTGGCGCCAGATTGGCGCGATAGGCGGAACCAAGTTA
This sequence comes from Avena insularis, assembly GCA_023614405.1. Lineage (NCBI taxonomy): Eukaryota > Viridiplantae > Streptophyta > Magnoliopsida > Poales > Poaceae > Avena > Avena insularis. Next base: position 106,437,568 of record CM042694.1, read on the forward strand.
TAGTCCAGCCGTTTCATGAGAAACAGCTTGAATATGTCCTTGAACGCTATGAAGAATATATCCGCGGGGGGTTCATCGACAAAGCCCACGTCCAATGGCACCTTGGACGTGAAAACCGGGTAATTTGGATCGTCCTCTTTAAGAAGGAGGGCCTCTAGTGTCTTGACACCCTCGTGCAAAGTTAACATGGCTCCAACCGTAATGTGGATCATATCCGGAGTCAATATCGGATCACCAGCTACATGCACTCGGGGCAAGCCAAATTGTGTGGATGGTATGACGACGGCGTCCTGACCCCGGATCCTCTTCGGAAGAGGCTGGCTCGCACCCTTCTTATTATTATTACCTCTCTTCCTATAGTGCTTCTTCTTCACAATAGTGTCAGCCATTGCCATCTGCTCATCAGTCTCCTTTCGGAGTGTGTTGGGGCTGAAAACCAATCCCGGTTTCTCTTGTGGTGGATCGGCGGCCGGAGGCGTCTCTTGAGAAAGACCATGGAAGACCAGGCGCTGCGTGCATGTATTGGGTTGATCAGCTTGATGGTCATCGCGAGCTGCGAAGGGTTCTTCATCCACAGAAGGCATATACAATCCTTTGGCGGCGCCGGTGTTGATGAAGTCGTCAACGTTGACCAATTCATCATCATCTTCATGGGTGCCATCATGTGGTGGTGGTAGCGGGGGCGACGGCGGTTGCGGCATAACGTCTTTGCCATGTGGCGGTGCACACGCTGCCAAGAGTTGATGGTGACGGCCGGTGGTGGCGACAACGGCAGCTACTGGCTTCCGAGGTGGTGGCCGGGCGATGATCGGTCGAGAGGTGGCGCCGGTGCTCCCCCTCCCCCCCCCCGCAAGACGAATCTAGGTCTTCGGCCATGTCAAGGGCCAGTTGTAGCATTCCCCAAGGGTCTTGTGTTCGTTGGCTCCCTGAGGTTGAATGGGGGGTCCATGTTGTCGCACCCTGGCAACATCCGAGCCAACCTGACCTTCATCACGTCATCATCCATTGGATTGTTGTGCATCGTGCGGCTCGCCGGTTGTATAAGAGTGCCCTTGGCAACATCCTTCAACTCACCGCCGACATCTTTAAGCAGGAGTACGCAAGAAGTGTCCTGAGGCAAAAACATGTTGTTGGGCGTCATGAGATGGCAACAGTCATGCATAAAAGGCATAAAGGAGATGAAGTGCACTAACTAATTAGTTACCTTGGTGATGGCGTGGATCTCAGCTAATGTAGAGACACGGCGGATGCCGGCGGCCGGCCTATCATCATCTACAATCTCCCGCTCGGGTGCCTCCACACGCTTGGCCGTCAGCTGCGCCTTATTGGTATCTTTCATGGGAGGCGTCGGTGTGACCAAAACGAGGGCTGCGTCTCGGCGTTGACGGCCGGGGTCACCAGGTCCGGCGACACGGTAACATTGATGCCTGAGTTGCTGTCGCTTAAGCTAGGCAGATGTATCGGCCCCTGTCGACCTCCCGCATTCCAAGCAGTAAGCCCCTCGAAAAACTCAGGGGGGATCATCGAGTGGAGCTTCTCTTCCACTAACTTGTCCACCGTTTTCTGGTCCACCGCCTTCTCCTCCAGTGTCTGCACCTTCATCTTCAGCTCTGCAACAGCGGCTTTATCCTGGTTCTTCATGTCCCTTCTTTTCCTGGCGTCCTCTTTGTAGAACTCCTTGAACTTCATGCTCGTACCGAAGCCGGACACACGGCCAGCTGAGGACGGCGGCAACCCCTTGTCCCTCTTCTTGTAAGCATTGGTCGCCTGTTGAAAACCGTGTCCCACGGCTCCGTGAATCTGGGGCGACTACAGGCGATGGCGTTCAGTTCCTCCTCCTGCAGAGACAAGGAAAGGTGAACCCATTTAGATTCTTGGCTTCATTATCTTAATTAGAATGCAATAGACTTGAGATCGGCGATAAATTCCTTACCAGATTCTTCTCGAATTCCTTCACCTCCGGATCGTCGGTGATGAACTCCCCTGTTTCCTTGTCCAGGTAGTAGCGGGCCCGAACAAATTGCCTAAGCTGCAAGTCCGTGATTTTAAGCCAAGGGTTGTCTTTACCAAGGCGTTCAAGCTCAAATGGCCCAAATGGCCTGTTTGCCCCTGTAACCGCCGCTTCCAAGGTGGTGGTTACCTATGTTCTGTTCCCGCATACTCCTTCCCCATTGAGTCCATTTTATAGCGTCAGCGGTAGCTATATCCGCCTTGAATATCCTAAACTCCTCTTCGTCGAGCATCGGATTTTTCTTACTAATAACCTCCCAGCTTTCACCTTTGTCAATGCTATTCTTCACCCGGGTTTTCCAGCTGCTCAAGGAGTTGCTCATCTTCGTGAGGGCTAGTCTGTTCACCGGGTTCTTATTTCTCTCGAGGTTTCTAAACTGCTCTGGGAATCTGTATCGCTTGTGAAGCTTCTTAAGGAGGTTATCGACCAAAGCTGCATGGTCAGCATGTCTTATGTACTTCGTGTTGATCGACATGCTTTCCCGGACGATGCACCCGAGTTGCAGGCCGTACCCTTTAGCAATCGCCTCTGGCGCAATGGGTTGGCCACTTTCTGTGACCTTAGTGAACTCATCACAGACAGTGGCGAGCACTGGCACCTTCCAGTCCTTCTGTTCCTTCTTCTTCTTCTAAGAAGCGGCCGGGTTGCCGCTACCGCCATCCGTCCTCTCGCCGCCATCGGTGCGGGCGCTGCCATCGGTGGTGTCATCCTCTTCGCCGCCGCCTTCACTAGTTCCATCGTAGTCGTCTTCGTCCCCCTCATAATCAGGATCTCCGCCCTCATTGGCCCCAGTAGCTCTGGCGACGGTCGCCTCCTCCTCCGGTGGTGGTGTCATCCTCATCGCCACCTCCTCCTCCTCCTCCTGTTGGGACCCCTGCCAGAATGACTGGTTGGCCTGTCTAGCTTGTTCTTCGACGCTGATCATGTGCTTAGAAGGGCCAGACTCCTTGTTGCCCGACATGTTTGCACTACTCTATTTAAAAGAGGCAAAATGTTAGCACAAATCTCGGCCGAAAAATTCGGCATGACCTTTGCGAATTTTTTGATCTAGGAGTGCCCATTTCTCAACCGAAACGGAAGTGAATCGACACTTCGGGAGAAATGGGCAACTCAAATAAAATCCCTACAACATTCACACACTAGAAAATAGCCCCATCCACAGCCCCATTCACAACCCCCATCCACAACCCCATCGAATCAAATAGCACCATATAGTACCAAATAATCCCACCATATAATCCCAGCACCATATAGTACCAAATAATCCCAGCACCATATAGTACCAAATAATCCCAGCACCATATATACCAAATAAAAGGGAAATTTCAGCCAAACCTGAAGCATACAGAACATAATATAACCTGAAACATTATTGGCAGAGGAAAATGCCAATAAAACTTATGTTGCACCCGGTATTAGAACCAATACCAAGAGTGGTGATAGCAGAATACAAAGATAAGAACTATAAACAGCAGATATATTTTGTAACCGAGGATAAGCTTAGTAATTAACTTGAGAAAACTTCATGCAAATATATTGCTTCTCAGATAATAAGACTATAAACAATAGAAATCTCAAAGATGATTATTTATGGACACATGCTTCCAATTGCTGAAACTGAAATCTTGTATAAGTTACTAACAAAAAGGTCAGTATTCTTCTTTAAAGCTAATACTTAATATTACATGAGCAGAAAGATGCATGAATGGCCTAGAGCTAATATATTAAGTACCTATGTATAATTATGCCAAGTGTATATTAAGTACCTATGTATTACATGAGCAGAAACATGCACACTCCACCACTCAAAACGACTGATGAATTTAAAGGCAATTAACGGACACGTATAGCTTTAAGTGTCCATGTTGCACAAGGAAAAAATGTTTAGTACTACTTAAGTACCTCATCAATAGATTTCATAAGCAATGCATCTCAAGAGAGAATAATGCATAATTAAATATTTTGTGCAGTACAAGATATAAGTATACACAAATTGGGCTAATTTGTACATGCATGGGCAGCTGCCACTTGCCATCGAAAGCGAGAAGTGAAGAACTAGCTAGGACACACACTTACACATGCATATGGAAAAGAAAAAAGTGGATATGTACCTAGATAGTAATACTGGATATTCAGTAGCATACATTTGTTAGTCAATGCAAATTGGGGCCTCTATGGATGAAATACACCAGGAATCCATTAGAGGTCCATAGTAGCAACGACCAGCCTCCAATTCCTTAATTATCAGAAACTACAATATCACCATTTCTTCAGGTATTTATTCTCAGAATAATCACTGTTGGGTCACGGCGTAGCTACGGTAGTCTAAAGAAAGTGTTTAATAGCACTACTTATTTAGCGTTAGGCATGGTTATGCGTACTAAAATGATATGATTATGGGTGTATATATATATATAAGCTACTGGTAGTTGATAATAATAATAATAATAGCATAAGTGCTAGCAGAAAGGCATAACCTCTATTGAATATGCAAAGTGTGTACTGTAAATTAGGAGTTGTGAATCTGATCAAGTCGATGGTCAAGTGCTTTACTAGTACACTGTATATAAGAGAATTTCAGTGTTATCATCTTTCAGAATTGTGCTGCTTATAATGTCAAGGTGAAAGGGACCGGCGACCTGAAGTTAACTTGATTGCGAGACACCACTAGGTTGGGTCCTTGAACTCTAAATCATGAATTAGACGATGAATCTACAAACGGAGGGGCCTCAGCCATGGGGTGAAGGGGAAAAGAAGAGAGCGGGAAGTGTACCTGTGGATGGGGAGGTGGTCGTCGACGAGGGTGGCGGTGGTGCTCCTGCAGCGGTCCTCCTAGGTCGTAGGAGAGGCGGGGTGGTCCTCCTCCTCCACGGGCTCCGGAGCAGCGGTGGCGGGCCTCCTCCTCCTAGGTCGCAGGCTCTAGGAGCGGCGGTGGTGGGGTGGGGCGGGCCTCCTCCTCCACGACGGCTCTCCTCCTCCATGACGGCTCTCCTCCTCCACGGGCTCTCCTCCACGGCGGCTTCGTCGGCGAGGGCGATTAGCTAGGGTTTGCCTGCAGGCGAGATGAGGGAAAGAAATGGAGAAGGTAGCAGGGGAGGCCGAACCGTTTATTTGGCTAAGTGTGAAAGTTATGTGGCGCATTCCTCTAAAATGCGCCACTGAACTTACAACTTATGTGGCGCATTACTATGATATGCGCCACAAAACTTTTGGCCATAGTCCAAAACGAAGCGGCATCGTAGTTTGACAAGATCAGCTACATGTCCTAGTGGTCTTGCTCGCCAGCTTTCAACCTGGGGCAGCCAGGTTCGAATCCTGGTTGTCTCAGACTGTTTTTCCTTTTTTAAAAAAATATTTTATTTATTCAAAAAAAGCAAGAACCTATACACACATATGCATATTTATTCAAAAAAGCAAAACATATACACATGCATACTTATCAAAAAAAACGCCCAAATCATATATATATGTGCTTGTCACACACAAATGTGAATTTGTATACCCACACGAATATCACGTGTATGTTTTAGTCTCTAACTAATATATATTTGCGAGCACACATGTGAATTAATACACAAAAAAGTCACACTAATATCACATTATACCCACACGAATTAATACACCAAAAGGTCACATAATTGCTAGTGTCTCTTCACAATCTTCTTGCCCTTTTTCGCCGTGGTTGAATACTTTAGCCCGTGCACTTTGAGATTTCTTCTTGTGAATGGACAACCTTTAGTAGGCAGTGTGGTCTTCCTTCTTACTTTAGTAGTAGTAGGCATGTCGAAGTACTTGTCGAATTCCTCTTCGATCATCAGGTCGCTGTTTTTGTCGAAGTTTTGCTCGTTGGCGGCTCCTTCCATTCTGATGATGCTCCTCTTACCCCTCCTAACTACAACACGGTTGGGCTTTGACGGGTCGGTAATAAAAAAGCATTGATCAACTTGGCTAGCAAGTACCCAAGGCTCATTTTTTGCGGAGGCATTCTTTGTTGATTTGGCATCTGGTATAACCATTGTGGTGAAATAGCGGCCTTCTTTTTCCACGTTCTTGGCCCATCTAACACGGAACATCGATACGATCTCTCCACAGTAGTCGAGCTCCCATATCTCCTCGATCCTTCCATAGAATATTTCCATCACAGTAGTCTCGTCATCAGCAAAGGATAACATAGTTACTCCTGAGTTTTGATATTCACTATTCTTGTCCTTTTCCTCGGTGTAGAATCTGTAACCGTTTATGTCGTATGACTGATAGGTCCTTAGGTTGCGCCCTGGGCCCTACGACAAGGAGAATATGAGTTTTTGATCTTCCGTAGAAGGCGTCTGTGGGGGATTGTCCAGTTGCCTTTTCTTGAACCAACCCGTGAACCTAGAGTTGTGCTCTCTGGTTACGTCTCCCTTCTTCCTCGGCCGGCCCTGGTCGACGTACTCCTGCTCGATTAAGCTTCTGTGATCTTCGACCCAAGGGACGACCACTTCAATGTGTTGTAGCGCGACTCGGTGTGCCCTTTCAAAATCAGTGCGTTGACCATCAATGCCGACATGTAGTGAGCGACAGCCCTCATGGTGACCATATCCACCGAGCCTGTTGAGGTGCTTCTTTGTGGGTATTCCAACATCCTCGTTCTCGGTGGTTAGATAATTCTGGCAGAAGGAGATGCACTCGTAGATCAGAAAGCCCTTGGCTATGCTTCCATCTAGACGAGACCTGTTGTGAACGAATCCTTTGATGACACTGTTTAGCCTTTCAAATGGCATCATGTTATGCAGGAATGTTGGCCCGAGCTGGATGATGTCGTCCACGACATGTACAAGCAGATGCACCATGATGTCGAAGAATACGGGCGGGAAGTAAATCTCAAGCTCGCATAGTATCATCATGATCTCTTCTTGTAGCCTGTTGAGCTGCTTCACACCGATCGACTTCCTAGATATGACGTCGAAAAAGTTACAGAGGCCAAACAACGTCTCACGGACATGCTCGTCCATTATCCCACGGATCGCAACAGGGAGTATCTGCGTCATCAGCACATGACAGTCGTGAGACTTCATACCGCTGAACCTCTTCTTCGCCACGTCCAGATATCTGCTTATCTTCCTCGAGTAACCGTGAGGAACTTTCACTCCTAAGAGGCACCTGAAAAACTGCTCGAGCTCCTCCAGACTCAGAGTGAAGCGGCGCAAGCACCACCTCATTCTTCTTAACTCTTTTGCGGCAACCTTGAGTCCCTTCCTGATGATCATCATCATCATCACTATCAGGGTACTGAAGATCTTTCTTTATGCCAAGCAATTTAAGGTCCTTTCTTGCTTTCGGCCCATCCTTGGTCCTCTCCGGCATGTTCAGTAGAGTGCCAAGCAGACTCTCGGTAACGTTCTTCGTGATGTGCATTACATCGAGGCTATGGGGAGTGTGAAGGACCTTCCAATACGGCAGGTCCCAGAAAATAGACCTTGCTTTCCATACACCCAGCAGTGGCTTTGTCCTCGGTCTTTTTTCCAGGCGCAGGGCAATCTACCCAATTATTCAAAAGCTCCTCGATTTCTTCGCCGCTCCTCGAACGCGGGGCTCTTTCGAGCTCGTCCTTACCATTGAACAGGTCACCACGTTTTCTCCACGGGTGATCCATGCGGAGCCACTTTCGAGTACCTTGGAACACGGTTTTCAAAGACCCGGGATCCCTTGGTAGCTGGAGATGCGGTGTCTCATCCATGCACTTGACGCATGCATTGTGTCCGTGGTTCACCTGGGCCGATACATATGCGTAACCAGGATAGTCCTGCACGGTCATGAGTAACGCGGCTCTCAGATGGAAATATTCTTTAGTGTAGGCGTCCCACGACGGCCGGCGTCTCACAAGCTGGCTAACTCCTCTCTCAATAGCCCGAGATACGATGCATATCGATACCTGGTTGTTTATTCCTGAATAAGAATGCTGATGTGTACATACCTTTGCTTCGTGCATAGCCACGGGGAGGTTGTATGGCCATACAAACACGGGCAGGTGCTATCGTATACTGGTTTCCAAAAGGATTGAGTCCATCGGTGCTCATACCCAGCTTGACGTTCCTTGCATCACTCCCGAACTCTTCGAACTCGATGTCTAATGCGTTCCACTGGCTAGCGTCTGAAGGGTGTGTCAGGATCTTGCCCTTCTCTGGATCATCTTCGGGTTTCTCTCTTTCCGCGTGCCATTGCATGATCTTTGCTTCCTTAGGATCTACGAAATATCGCTGGAGTGGGTGGGTGATAGGAAAGTACCATACCACTTTTCGAGGAACTTTCTTGTTCCCTCTCTTGTACCGTCCTTGGCCACACACCGGACAAGTGGTTCTATCCGCGTACTCGTTCCGATAAAGTGCACAATCATTGATGCATGCGCGGTATTTAATGTGTGGTAGGTCCAGAGGGCACAAGATTTTCTTGGCCTCCTCGATACTTGTTGGCAATGTGTTCCCCTTAGGAAGTCGGTCGTGCCAGTATTCCATGTTCGCGTTGAAGCTCACATCGGTCCATTTGTGTTCGGCCTTCATCTCTAGAGCCTTGAGCGTTACACTCAAACGTGTATCCTCGGGGTGACACCCAGGATACAATGGAGTCATCCCGTCTACCTCCATTTGGGCCAGCTTGGCTTTCTCTCTGGTTGCAGCTTTGTCGTTGCTCGTCTCCTTGAGGAGTAGTTCTTGAACATGAGGGTCCTGCAAGATCGAAGTTAGCAGTGTTTGTGTCTTCGCATCTTCTCCTTCTTCATGATCATGCCCGTCGTCATCTCCTCCTCCATGCTGATCATGCCCGCCGGCATCTCCTTCGTCATGATGATCATGCCCGGTAGACTCTTCATCTTCTCGCTCGCCCACGTCTTCGTGACCACCACCATGTCCTGTCGGCGCCTCATTGAGGTCGCGCATGAAACCGTGCCTAAGCAGGTGACCCTCCAATTGTCCAGATTCAGGGTCGATCCAGCGCTGCAGTTTGCATGTTCGACATGGACATCTTATCATGGTCTTGTTGTTCAGAATCATGTCCTCCTTCGCGCCTTTCTTGTACCTAGCAATTCGACCTTCGCTCATCGTGAGGACCATGGTTGCCTGAGCGGTGAAAATAGAGAATATAGGTGAGAACCACACCATATGAACACACACATGCATGAATGCTAGCCGGAAAAATTTCGGCATGACCTTTCCTAAAATTAGGACATATGGGTAGTGCAAAAATTTGCCGAAATGGAAATGAATCAACATTTCGGCAAACATCGATGCAACCACACCGGCTGGGCCTGACAACAACAAGAAAACAACAAAAAACTTCCTCCCATTGCAAACATTCATGCACCACACACAAGCATCGTCTCGCCATGGATCGCACACACACACCGCCCGCGCGACAAGCTTCACCTACATGTTCATGATGGCCAAGTACTCACCTAGCTATAGTAGACACAATAATAGCGAGACGAGACCGCTCGATGAGAGAGTATGGACAAATAGATCTACAATGCAAGTTGGTGGAGAGGAAATTAGTAAACAAATAGAGAGATGTGAGAGGGAAAAGTAAGGAACTTTTAGATCTAGAAGTTGGAGCGAAGCTTCTACTTACCAATTTATGGATTAAAGTAGGTTTAGATATAAGAAAATGGAGAAACTATGGGCAAGATGGGGTGTGAGGGAGGAGGAAGACGAGTTGGGAGGAGGTAGAGATGTGAAATGGGTGGTGGTGGGATAGATAGATAAGAAAGCTAGCTCATGTCACCTTTTTAACATATGGATTTGGACGCCCTCATCTGTGGCGCATATGGAGGAAATGCGCCACAGATGATGAAACTTCTGTGGCGCATTTCTACCATGTGCGCCACAGAAGTGGGTGAATAAGATTCCCTCTGTGGGGCCCACCCCCAAGTTCTATGGCACATGCTAGGATATGCGCCACAGAAGTGAAACACATTTGTGGTGCATATGTCAACATGCACCACAGAAGTGAAACACATCTGTGATGCATATGTCAACATGCGCCACAGAACTTGGGTGAATTAGATTCTGTTGTGGGCCCCCCCTCCATGTTCTGTGGCGCATGAGTAAATATGCGCCATAGTTTCTTCATGGCGCATATTACAGAATGCGCCACAGAACTTGGATCATCCCCCCCCCCCCACGCCAGCGGGTCCCACCAATCTTCTGTGGCGCATGCTCTGGAAAATGCGCCACAGAACTACCAAACTTCTGTGGCGCATGCTTTCCAGTGCGCCACTGATGTCTTCCTGTGGCGCATAGATTGGCTCATGCGCCACTGAACATGTTGTCTATCTATAAGTTGTTTCCTAGTAGTGTTGTATGACCTTAGTTTCCCGCGTGATCGATTTTGACAGGACGTGACGAGCGGTGGGCCCCACTTTCTGACTTTGATTTGACTGGGCGTGCGTAATCTTATTTTTAACTGTGCCTCCTTGATTTCCGCACGTAATGGTAGAAGTGGGAGACGGTTCGCGCTTCCTCTTCTCCACGTGTCCTACGCGATGCGTGCCACGCGTCCAATAGGGTTCTTGTCAGCCGTTGGATTGCATCTTCCAGGGGTTAAGTAGCGATGCCGTGGCGGTAATTTCCCATCTGTGTGCTTTCTTCCTTGCTGTCATCGCCATTGCCCTTTGCTTTCCTGCTTTCCTCTGCGCCCATCTTCTCCACGACGCTGGACCAGCTCCGTTCGTTCCCAAGCTATTTTCTTCGCTCTCATCGCCACCGTGCAATGGGGAAGAAGAAAGGAGGCGCTGCCGCTGATTCCGCGGCCACCCTCGCTGCAGCGAAGAAGAAGGGTGGCTCCGCTACTGCGGCCACTAGTGCCACCGCCGCCGGGAAGAAGAAGGTCGCGGGCACCCGTGTGACTAATGGCGCATGGCGCCCCTCTATCATCAAGGCGTCGGATCTCCGTCTTCTTCGCCAAGACGGAGTGATTTCTGCAGCAGTCGCCGATTCGCGCGTCCCCAGCGGTGAGACTGTTCATGTGCCTCCCCCTGGTTATCGAGTGATGTTTCTTGCATTCATCATTCACGGTCTTTCCTTGCCTCTTCACCCCGTTCTTCGGGGTCTTCTGTGTTTCTATGGGCTCCAGCTCCATCAGCTGTCCCCAAATTCTCTCCTCCACATCACTTGTTTCATCACTCTCTGCGAGTGCTGGCTCGGAATCGAGCCGCACTTTGGTCTTTTCGAACGCATCTTTAAATTGAAGGCCACCGATCTGGCTCTTTAGTTTATGACGTAGGTGGTTGTGGAATCCATGTTGACCCATCCGCCACCTACTTCGATATCAAGCTCACCAAGTCCGTCCAGGGATGGAGGTACAAATGGTTCTATGTGCGCGACCAGAGGGCCAAGGACGAGCACTTTGGACTCGCGCCCTTCGATCCCGCGACTCCCTGCAAGAAGATGCGTTCTTGGAAGAACGTGATCATGCCATCCGAACTCGCGGAAACAGACGTGTTATATCAGCACGTCTGCGACCTTGAGAGTCGCATAGGCGCAGAAGAGGGAGGCTACGCCCTTGTCAGGACTTGGCTGCGTCGTCGTGTCCAGCCTCTACAGGCCAGGGTCCATCCCATGTTCCAATGGGGTGGTGCTGATGATCCCACTCGCGTGTCTGCCGATGGCATATCCGCGAGTGAGGTAGATAAGAGGGTGCGACTGGTCACGAAGTATACCCTCAAGGATGTGCTTCCAAACGAGCCAGTCGTTCCTCCTTTCGATGTTTCGAATCCTCCTCCTGAGGTATGGTTGTGCTACGTAGTAGCTTATTTTCTCGATTGCGTCTTCTGTTGCTTATCTGTTTTACTTTTTGTATGCAGGAGTGGGCGGTGTCGCCTTGCATGCCTCCCCTACCTGAGGGGATTATTCCTCGTGAAGCTTTGGAAGAGGATGAGTCTGAGTCGACTGTCCCTTCCGATGTGGAAGAGGAAGCCCCCAAGTCTGAAAGTCCGGATACTCACAAGCGTTCGCGTAGCGGGGATTCCGACGCGTCGACTCCTTCAACTCTAGGAGGCGCGGCTGTTGGCACGGAGTCACCAATTCCCACCGTTCCTATGAGGGCTATGGCACCGTCTTCTCGTAAGAAGATGCGATTGCCCAAGGAGTCTTCGTCGGAGTCGACGGAGGCCACATTTGATCTTGACAGATTTGACTGGTAGGTTTGCTAGTGCATTCATTCTTCTCTTGTTTTCTGCTTGTTGGCTTTTCCTTGGAGTTTGCCTTTTCTGAGTGCGGATGTTGTCTTGCAGTCAAGAGGCGTCGTCATCTTCTGGCGACGTCGAATTTTTGAAGGAATCAGGAGTCACGACCTCAAAAGCCAAGACAGAGGTCGAGCGTGCTCCTTCTCCTCCGGTGGCGGCCCACTCCGGGCACAATTCTTCGAGCTCTCCTCGCGTAGGGGAGCATCGAGTAGTTGCTCGGATGACGATTCAGCAATCTTCTTCGGAGTCGCTGGAGGACCATGTAAGTATATCTTTCTTTCTTTTTATAATTTGGCAGTCAACGCCATTATGTTGCCCTTTGCTAACTCCTTGTTTTGTGCGACAGCTCCTTGTAAAGGAAGCCGCGCAGGTAGCGGAGCAGGTGATGGCGATAGGTTGCCAGCATGCGATGCTGGAGAAGCGCCACCGCGTGGTTGAGAGTGAGTGTTCTATACTTATTCTTTTTGTCTTCTCTGTATTTTGGTATAATCGACTAACGGCCAATTTTTTGACTGCCCTGTAGCTAAGCATAATGCTTTACTGCATGATGTCGCCACATTGGAGAAGATGCTGGCCGCAGCTGTGAAGGGGCGCAACGAGGCAATCGCGGCTCGTGATGAAGCCCAGAAGCGCGAAGAGGATCTGCGTGCCTCCTTTTCGGCCATGGAGAAGTTGTTCGAAGAGCGACTTTTATCAATCGCCAAGGCCCTCTCAGGTACCTTTACTTGGTAGATATTTTATTGATGTTCTTCTCTATATTTTGTAGTGCCGGTGGCATTAGAAGTTTGATCCGTGTACGTATTTTGTTGTAGATGCTAGCGGCTTGAGTTTTGATCCACAAGCCCTTGGTCGCGATGATGCTTCGGTGGGCGCGGTATCTACGGTCGAAGACTGTAGCGCCGCTGTCCAAAATACGTTGTCCAAAGCCAAGGCTACCCTGATCGCCTCCGGGAGGAGCTGATGCCGAAGGCGGAGCTGGTCGACAATGTGGAGGAGCTGGTGGAGTCGCTCGCTGGGGGTGTGCCTTCCACGTACAAGAACTCCTCCAGCGCGGGCGCGACCATGTCGCTTGCCATGGTGCAAGCCCACGGAGTCGAAGTGGATCCCTCTGCGGTGTCGAAGACGATGCCTGTTGGCGCGGATGGTCAGCAGGTAGTATTCGCTCCTTTTGCGACTGCCTGTGCCAAATATGGCCATTCCTTGATAAACACTGTTGCCAAGTATTCGGAGGAGCTAAATCGCGCGAAGAAGGCGGCGAAAACTTCGGCCTCAGGGGCCGACGGAAAGTCAGTGGCATCTGATACTTCCACGGACTTGATGAAGCCCCCAAGGTCATCGAAGTCGAAGAAGCCAGCTGCTCCGTAGTTAGTTCCTTGTAATAGCTGGTGAACTTGCTCTTTTGATTGGAGAACATGCCTGTTGGCGAATGTGTTTGTAGATACTTTTATTGATCCTGAATGCACCTGTTACTTTTGACTTTTGAGTTGGTCACCTTATTTTGCCTCTGGCTTGATTTTTGGTAGGGTATGTCAAGTGACCCTGTGGGGGGAACCCCGGACTCGCCATCTCTTGAGGTTACAATGGCACCATCCTGCTCCAGGGTAGAGGAGCTTTCCTTGCTTTCGCGACTTTGCGATCGCGTTAAGCAACTGGAGCGTGAGTTGCCCTTGATCCGTGGTAGCGCGGACGTGTGGAAGTCGAAGGCTGAAAAAGCCGCCACTCGCGAGCAATATCTGCTTGGCGAGGTGACACAGCTGGGCAACCAGTTTAAGTGTTAGTTTGCTCATCCTCGTCTTTTCCTTGGTAGTTAATCGCAATGGTACGTTGTACTCATGCTGTTGATGCTGCTTCGTGTAGTTGTTAGCGCGCGTCGTCCGCAGGAGGAGAGGGATAGGATTGCCATCCGCCTTCATGATCTCACCCAAGAGCAACTTCAGGAGAGTGGATACTTCTGGGTAGATCATGATCGTGCGACTGCATTAGCGACCCTGCAGGATCGCGCCTCGCGAGTGCTGATCTTTCTGAAGAAGTCGCAGTCGTGCTTGAAGAACATCTACCGGGCGATGTTCCCGCTGGATGATACTCCATCAAGCCTGCTGGCCCTTCTGACAAAATTTCAAGATATGTCCGCGGTTCGCGAGTGGCGGCAACGGTGGTGGCTGGTGCCAAGGCTGCGCTCTCCGTGGTGCGTTTGCACAGGCCTGACGTGGATGTCGCCGCAATTGCATCTGGGCCACCGGTGCCACCAGCAGGATCTTCCTGGAACATGGTGCCGCACTATCAAGCGGTGGATCGTCCAGCCAAGGAAATCGTCGACTTCTGCATATAAGTGTACTGGTGTTGTAAAGCTCATATATATTTTGTAGATAATTTACTGCTGAATGTATATAAATAGCTTTATAAGCGTGGGGTGCGTTGCACTTATGCGAGTCCTTTTCGTTAGCCTGGTCATCTTTGTATCTTTCTCTTGTCAACCTGTCAGCTGCGTGGCAGCTGGGTTATGTTTGTGTTAAGGGGTTCGATTGATGTGCCAGCTACTCAGGATATCGCGTTATTGTTCGAAGAACATATGTATATAGGGTGGCGTAGCCCCCGAGTATGAAAGTTGACAAAAGAAAAGAGAACACGGAGTTTTGGGGCACTTAGCTTTTATTTATTCGGAGAACAATACGTAGTACAATGTGCGGCTAAGTAGCCTTGGCTGAATAGCCTTATTTGCGATGCAAAAGTGAAGAAGAAACGACTAAGGGTAGAAGCGTCGCAGTTGTGCGACGTTCCAAGGATTGGAGTATGCGACTCCTGTCTCTAAATCTTGAAGGCGATAGGCGCCACCTGGGATTACTTCTGTAATCATGTATGGTCCTTCCCAGGGGGACTCGAGCTTGAGATGCCCCTACTGCTTCAGTCGCAGGACCAGGTCACCTTCGACGAAGGATCTTGGGCGAAGCCTTCTGCTATGGTAGTTGCGCAGGTTCTGCTGGTAGATCATAGATTGTTCTGCGGCGATTTCTCTTGCTTCGTCAAGGAGGTCGACAGAGTCTTCGAGTGCGAGGGATGACTCCTTCTCGCTGTAGGCGACTACGCGTGGCGTTTTGTACCGTACCTCGGCGGGTAATACTGCCTCTGCTCCATGTACCATAAAGAATGGTGTGTAGCCGATGGCGCTGTTTGGAGTTATACGCAGGCTCCATAGTACGGATTGCAGTTCGTTTGGCCAGCAGCCCGCGGCTTGTTCGAGTGGCCGGAGGAGTCGCTTCTTGATGCCGCTGCAGACGAGCCCGTTTGCCTTTTCCACCTGACCGTTGGTCTGCGGGTGTGCGACTGAGGCATAGCTGATGTTGATCCCCAGGTTCTCGCAGAAATCTTGGAACTCCTTGGATGTAAAGTTCGTTCCGTTGTCGGTGATGATATTGTGTGGCACGCCGAAGCGATAGACGATGGACTCGAAGAATTTGACTGCGTTGTGTCCTGATTGCTTGGTCACTGGCATGGCCTCGATCCACTTGGTGAATTTGTCGACTACGACTAAGAGGTAGACGTAGCCTCCTTGCGAGGACCTTGGAAGTTTGCCAACCATGTCGAGTCCCCAATGGGCGAAGGGCCAGGCCAATGGAATAGGCCGTAGTTCTGCGCCTAGTGCGTGTGGCTTGTCCGCGAATCGCTGACAGGCGTTGCACTTTTGGACTATATCCTTGGCGTCGCGCATGGCCGTGGGCCAGTAAAATCCAGCTCGTAGAGCTTTGGCGACGAGGGCGCGGCTGCCGGGGTGGTTCCCGCAGGTCCCTTCATGGATGTCGAGGAGGACTGCTCTTCCATCTGCTAGGGAGACGCATCGCTGTAACACGCCTGTGATGTTGCGTTTATACAGTTCGCCGTTGATAACGGCGAATGCCTTGGAGCATCGCGCGATGTGTCGTGCATCTGTCGGGTCGTCCGGTAGGCGCTTGCTGAGGAGGTACGTAATGTACGGTTGCGTCCAGGATTGTTCGATCATCATGATGCTCATTGGTCCCTCAAGTCCTGTGTCGAGCTCCAAATCATCAATTGTTGTTGGCTCATTGGGTGGCGTAGCCCCCGAGTCCGTTGCTGCGCTTGTTTTCTTCTCTGCGGCCTTTGGCTTGATGGAGTGTTCGCATATGCGCTCGAGAAATACCCCAGGTGGTATGGGTGCGCAGGTGGAGCCTATGTTGGCGAGTGCGTCCGCCTCCTCATTTCTTTCGCGACCTATGTGTCGCAATTCGCAACCATCAAAGTCTCCTTCAAGTGTGTCGTAGAGCTCGCGGTATGCGATCATGTTGTCGTTCAGTGCATCGCAGTCGTGCATTGCTTGGTTGACGACCAGTTTGGAGTCACCATATATGATTAGCCTCTTTGCGCCGCAAGCTTTTGCCATCCTCATCCCGTGTAACAGGGCCTCGTATTCAGCCTCGTTGTTTGAGGCTGTGAACTGCATTCGCAGGACGTATTTCAGCTTGTCCCCTTGAAGCGATATCAGTATGACACCTGCTCCTGCTCCGTGTTTCCTCTTGGACCCATCGAAGTGCATTGTCCAGAGGTAGGACATGTCTGGCTTGTCCGGGAGTTGGTTTTCCATCCAATGTACGAGGAAGTCCGGGAGAACTTGCGACTTGATTGCGCCGCGCTTTTCGTATGTGATATCTCGTGGAGACAGCTCTATTCCCCAAAGCGCGACTCACCCTGTGGCGTCAGGGTTATTGAGGATATGTCCCAATGGGGCGTCGTTGACTACCACGATTGGGTGTTCCTGGAAGTAATGGCGCAGTCGCCAGGCGGTCATAAAGACGCCGTACGCCAGCTTCTGGTAGTGCGGGTACCGCTGTTTTGTTGGCGTGAGGACTTCGCTGAGGTAGGGCATTGTACGCCATGGACCTTGTTTTCCTCGGCCCGTTCGACGACGAGCACTGTGCTAACCACTTGGTTGGTGGCGGAGATGTACAGCAGCAGTGGTTCCCTTTCTCGTGGAGTTACCAATACTGGCGAGGTGGATAGTAGGCGCTTGAGGTCCTTGAATGCTTCTTGCGCTTCATTGGTCCACTCGAATTTGTCAGCTTTGCGGAGGAGCTGATAGAAGGGCAGCGCCTTTTCTCCCATTCGACTGATAAATCGACTGAGGGCCGCGATTCGCCCGGCTAGTTGCTGAACGCCTCTTATGTTCTTTGGCTTCTCCATAGCCAGTATGGCCTTTATCTTTTTCGGGTTTGCCTCAATCCCTCTCGCGGAGATGAGATACCCGAGCAGTTGCCCAGAGGGTACGCCGAAGGCGCATTTGTCCGGATTGAGCTTTATCCGGTAGCGATCGAGGTTGGCGAAGGTTTCGCGCAAGTCGTTGACTAGAGAGGTTTCTTCCTTGGTCTTGATTACTATGTCGTCGACATAGACTTGGATGTTTCGACCAAGTTGCTCTTTGAGGCAGGCCTGCATGCACCGCTGGTACGTGGCTCCTGTGTTTTTTAGCCCGAAGGGCATTGTGTTGTAGCAGAACACGCCGAAGGGCGTTGTAAACGTGGTCTTCTCCTGGTCTTCCTCCTTCATTCGAATTTGGTTATAGCCTGAGTAGGCGTCGAGGAAGCAGAGGCGCTCGCATCCAGCAGTGGAGTCGATGATTTGATCGATCCGTGGTAGCGGGAAGTGATCTTTTGGCAGTGCTTGTTTAGAGAAGTGAAGTCCACGCACATCCGCAGGATATCCGTGTCCTTTTTTGGCATCAGTACCGTATTGGCGAGCCAAGTGCTTTCCTTGATCTCGCGTATGAATTTGGCATCGAGGATTCTGTTGATCTCCATTCCGATTGTGCTCGTGGCTCGAACGGTCGATTGTTTGCTTGACTGGCCTTGCGTCGGGGTTGACGTTGAGTGCGTGCTCGGTGAATTCCCTGGGAACTCCTAGCATGTCCGCAGGACACCAGGCCAAAATTTCCCAGTGCTCATGGAGGAATTCGACGAGCGCGAGTTCCTATGCGGGACTCAAGTTGTTGGTGATGAGGGCCGTTTTAGCGGGATCCGATGGATGGACCTGCACCTTCTTTGTGTGCACAGATGAGTCGAATGAGAGGTCAGGTGAGCTTGGCCTACTCAGAGGGGGCAGACTGTTGTCTGTCGTTTCCTTCAATCGCGCGAGTTCCTCCTGCATGCCGAAGGACTGGGAGATTCTGTTGAATTCCCTGTCGCAACTGTCAGATCGCTCGAAACTCCCGTTGATCATGATGACGCCGTTGGGACCTGGCATTTTCATCTGCAGGTAGGCGTAGTGGGTACTGCCATGAACCTAGCGAACGCGACGCGCTCGAGGATGCAGTGGTATTGTGAGGGCCAGTCGACAACTTCAAAGTCGATGCGCTCGCGCCGGAAGTTCTTCGGCGTGCCGAATATGACGTCGAGGTTGATTTTGCCCAGGGGGTATACGCCTTTTCCTGGGACGATGCCATGGAACATTGTGTCCGATGCCTCCAAGCAGGTTAGAGGGATCCTCATTGCTCGCAAGGTACTCGCGAATATGAGGTTGATACCGCTTCCGCCATCCATGAAGACGCGACTCATGTCGAAGCCTCCAATTTGTGCCTCGAGTACGAGGGGGCAATGACCTGGGCGAGGTACTTGAGGTGGGTGGTCGCGCTTGTCGAAGGTAATGCACGATTCACTACCACTGAGGTACTCAGTGGTGGATGGTGGCGAGTGCATGGCCAAATTGACTTGGCGAGTGATGGCCTTCTGCACCCTATTGGAGGGGCGTCCCTTTTGGATCATCATGGTACCCATGGCCCGTGGGTATGCTTCGCCTCCATGATGCTGGTCCGGTGCAGCTCCGTTCGGGGGTGGCCCAGGTGGTGGTGGTGGTGCGCCATGTGCCACTGCGCCTGGAGCGGTCCCGTAGCCTCTTTCGACTGCATTGCGGTTCATTCGAACCAACCCCTCATGTAGCTTGAGGAACTCGCGGCAGTCCTTTAGGAGGTGACTGGACTTTCTTTTGCTGTCATGCTTGTCGATGTAGAAGTGTACCGTGCATGGTCCGGACAGTTTATCTTTGATGGAGGTCGCGGGTGCTTCATCGCGAGTGCGGTGTTGCCATACTTGCGTGGTTTTCCCGGAGTCACGATATCCGCCGCTGCGGTATCCGCTGTTGCAGTTATCATCGCGTCTATCAGCGTAGCCGGCTGCGACCATGTTGACGTCATCGCGATCGTCGTAGACGCGCATACGAAGTTTACTCCGGCGGTCGCGTCTTCGTTCGAGTTCCGCCTCCTCGTCAGAGTGAACGCGATTCTTCAACGAATCTTCCCCATCAGCCCACCGATTCGCGATCTCCATCAGGTGGTCGATGGTCTTGGGCTTTGAGCGGCCTAGCTCCTCCTTGAGTTCCATGCGGCGGACACCACTGTTGAATGCATCAATCGCGCGGTCTTCCGAGATGTTCTCCGCAGAGTTCTTGATGATGGACCATCTTTGGATGTAAGAGCGCAGCGATTCGCCAGATTTTTGCTGGCAGCATCTCAGTTCTTCGATTGAAGCGGGGCGTTTGTATGTGCCCTTGAAGTTGCGTACGAAGCTGTAGACCAGCTCATCCCAGCTGCGAATGGATCCGCGTGGGAGGTTATTGAGTCATGCCCGGGCGGCGCCCTGCAGCTGTAGCTGCAAGCATTGCATGGCGGTACTTCGACTGCCCCAGTGCAGCCTGACTGAGGAGATGTGATTCTCTAGCCAGATCTTGGGGTCCTGTAGACCGTCAAATTTCGGGGTCTCCGATGGGAGTTTGAACCCTTTAGGCATTCGCTTTTGCCTGATGGATCTGCTGAAGCATCTGGTGCCGCAGAGCTCTCCATCTTCTTCTTCCGAATCAGTCGACCGAGCATGTCGTGCCCTTGACTTGTCGATCTTGCGCTGCGTGAGCTCGTCGCGTGCATCGTAGTCGCGATCGTGTCGTCGGGAATGGCGGCGACGAGACAGGTCGTGACTGTCGTCGCTTGACGAGGACGAGGAGTAGCGTTTTGCTAACGCTTTGCCCTTTTTTGGGTCTGGTACTGGTTCTTTGTCGAGGGCGGCCTTGATTAGCCCAAGGCCCGCGATCGTAGATCGGTGCATGGCCGTCCAGGGATCTCTAGCCGGTGGCTGATTATTGAGAAGGTACATGGTGGCCGCCGTCACTACGGCCTGCGGCGTCCTGGGAACCACGTTGCCTCTCGTGTCGACTGTCATAGAGCCGAAGTCGAGGACTTTCGCAGCGTCTATGCTATCTTGTTCGGTGAGGTGAGCCATCCGCGATTGCCTCTTCCTGGCGAGATGCTCGTTGCCTCTTGAGGAGGATCCTTCGTAGGAGGAGAGCCCAGCGCGACGAAGGCTTGACTCGTCCGCCGCCTTTTTACGCGCCTCGAGTTGCGCGATTGCTTGTTTCTGGCGTTTGAATTCCTCTTTTAGGAGCCAGTGGTAACCCATCAGTAGTTCCTGAGGGGACCCGAAGGGTAGAGGTGCACCTCGTAGGGCTTCGCGGCAGCGTTCCCACTCTTGCTCGTTGAGCCTGATCACGACGCGTTCGCCGGTTTGCTCGTTGATTATGCTGGGGGGTTCGACTGCTCCTCCATTGCCGCCGTTGCCGCCGTTGGCAGCGTTGGGCGGGTCGGTGCCGTTGCCGGTGTTACCATTGTTGCCGCGGTTGGCGGAGGTGTCGCCCGCGTTGATGACGGCGCACATGAAGTGATTTGGGAAGCTGTTGCTTCCACAACTTTCAGATCTGGAACCGTAGGTTCCATCTTCAGTGGCTAGATCGCTTAGATCGGAGTCGCGACTGCTGTCGCTGATCAGGTTCCCGACCGCCACTGGAGCATTGAGCTCGCTGAGGGTACCGATCGATGGAGGGAACCATAATGCTGGGGAAATCGCCGGTGCCGTCGGCTGATCGGGCATGCGAAGCGTGCCCATCTAACCAACTTGGAAGCGGAAGCTCCCAATTGTCAGGCTGATTCCGTCGCCCACGGACTCGAAGACCGGGCGAGTAGCCGGCGTGTGGACGGTGAAGTCGAAGGCGCCGAAAAGCTGGCGAATCTCTGCTGTTGCAGAGTTGTAGATCGCGTTTGATGGGGCCTAAGAAGCCGCAACATCAGCACTCCCAGTCCCCACGGACGGCGCCAATTGACGAGGGTTTAACTCGTCAATGCCCATTGTTATGGACTTGGGTTTTGGAGGAGGGAGCGCTGGAGACATCTATCGGCTAGCAAACAAGCACACAGGAGACAAAGGATTTACCCAGGTTCAGGCCTCGTAGAGCTCCCTACTCCTGCTTGTCTGCTCGTGGAATTATCGAGGGAGTTGAAAATTACAATGGTGCGTAGATAAAATCTGGCGAGGGTTGTGGAAACTAGGATTGCGTGTGTCCTCCTCGCCGCCCCCTCCTAGCCTTTATATAGATGGGCTAGGTCTCGGGTAGCAGGTCGAGTCGGTTACAAGTTAGGGTTTTCCCCTTCAAACTTTCTATCTTTAGCTTCTTCTTGTCCTTCAAGCAATCGAGAGTCCGTAGGTTACTCGAGTCCCTCCATCCGGGCCTTGGCGACACCGTGGGCCTGTATGTATTTGGACCGTATATACCAAGCTCGAGTACCTGTAGGGTATACCCATGTCAACCACGCTAGTGGACTATGTTGGGTCAGGTCCCTCCACATGGAGGTGTGTTGGCAGCCTAACGTCAGCCCGTGAAGTCCAACACGTTTTCAACCGTTGATCGATATTCGTATCTAATGGCTGAGGTGCTCCTTGAGAGAGGAGTATAAAAGAAAACCCTAGCCACCCTTGGTGGCTGTGTGTGGGAGCAAAGTGAGCAAGCGAGATAAGCAAGCCATCGTGGTTGCTGTGGTGAGAGGGTGAGCGAACACACAAGAACACCACAACCTAGTGAGAAGAGAGGAAGAAGAAGGAGAGATGATTTCTGTCCAGATTTCTGAGATCTGACCGGTCTGTCTTCAAGCTAGTGTTTGGAGGCTCAAAGGTGCTTGGATTGACTCCAAACTTGGTGAGCTCGTTCCTTACTTTGAGTACTTCGATCTGGTTAGCTGGTTTGAGGTCTGGGTCAGTATAGCTTCAGATTTGGAAGCGGTTTATTCAGTTCGGACTGCTGCAGTTTCAGCACAGAGCAGTTTTTGGTAGACGAACAGTTTAGGCAGGCAAACGGTGTCTGATTGACCTGAAATTTGGTGTGTATGTTGAATACTCGTATGTCAGCTTGTCTACCAAGTTTGGTGCTGATTGGATCTGCGGTTTAAGAGCAGTTTGCTGATTACCGAAGGGGACAGAAACTGAGATACTCTGCTTTGCTGAAATCTTTCTCTCAAGTGGTTGTTGTTGTTGTTGCCGGTTGGCAACATGCTGAGTGTGTTGTACATCTCTAGATGTTCTAGAGAAGACTCTATACCCAGGTTGCTCATAGTGAAGCTCGCGTGGACCGGTTGGTCAGCCCCCGTGGTTTTTTCTTCCTCACTTTGAGGAGGTTTTTCTACGTAAATCCTTGTGTCACATGTGCATGTGCTCGTTGTTTTATTTCCGCTGCATATCTGTTGATTAAAACTATCCTCGAAGGTTCACCGCAGGCTGGAACGTGGGAGGTTGTGTGTCTATCTCCTCCCCGCCCCCAACAGACTAAAGGCTAAAAGACATGTAGTGCCGGCGGTCTTCAAATCCTCTAGCACAAGCACTTGCTGCTCGGCGAGGGCGCCATCACCACACAGGAAAACTGACATCCCCACGTCGACGGGCCATATCGGAAGACGCGGCTCCGCCTCACCGCCATCCCGTGATTCGCATAGCTGGCCACCCCACGGATCTGGCCGTCCACCTTGGAGGCCAACACGTACGACTCGAGCCTCCGGCAGATGGTCGAACGCCGCCCAAAAGAGAGGCATCCACCGTCATGGCACAGGGCGCCGCCCCGTCCTTGTCGCTTCGACGAGATCGGGCGCAGTCGCAGTCGCCCTAGCCCACCACCGATCGCCGCAGCCATCCTCGCCATAACCCCTTGGCAGCTGGGCACGTTGTCGCCGTGGCGAGGGCCGGTGGCTACGAAGGCGTGATTAGATTACCTCTAGGGGCGCTAGGGATTCCCATCTTCGAAGACATAAGAAATAGCGATACGCTGTAACATATGGATCGATTGGCCTTTGGATCGACAAAGAGGTCGCCATTAGTTAGAAACGGCCAACTATGTTAGAAACGGTAATTAATCATTTCGATTTCGGACGCCGGTTGGGCGTCATGTTCGAGTCGGTTGGTGTACGAGTCGGTTGGAGTTAGTTTCCGACTGCTAGTCCGAGTCGGTCAGCTAGTCCTGCTGCATATATATATGCATGTACCCACGGTCTTGTAAACCACAGCACGAATCAATACAAGAAACCACCGGGCAATCAAATCAGATTTGTGTTGCTGCTAGCTAACCCGTCACTTACCGGCTGCCCCCTACGTGGCATGGCGACGGTAGCTGTGGCGCTGGCCCTCGCCGCCGCCGGAGTGTACGCCGCCGCCCGCCGCAGCTACGGCGAGACGGTGCCGTTCACCGGACGCACCCACCTGGCGATGCTCTCTCACCAAGAGGCGCGGGAGTGTGAAGAGGCCCTTTTCGCCAAATTCAAGGAGGAACACGCCACCGAGATTCTCGACCCCAGCAGCCCCGACGCCGTCCGTGTCCAGCGCATCGCCCAAAAGATCATCCGTGCCGCACACCGCAACCTCCCCCTCTCGGAGGCCAAGGCAGCACGGACGTCGAGGTCTCCCCACCAAGAGCTACAGTGGATGAACATGCTTGACTGGGAGGTGATCGTCCTCCTAGACGAAGAGAAGATCACCGCAAAGTGCCTCCCGGGAGCCGGCAAGATTATCGTCTACACTGGATTGCTCCACCACTTTGAGAAGGATGCCGAGATCGCCGTCTCGCTCGCGCATGAGGTGCAAATTACATATAGCCGGGTTTTCCTTATAGAATCAGTAGACAAGATCTTGCTGCTTGTGTGGGTAGGTGCAACCTTACTTAGTTACAACTAACTTCACTTTTCTTTTTATACAGATTGGGCATGTTATGGCAAGACACACATCAGGGATATACGACTGGCTACTTAAGATCCACGAGGGAATGTCAAGCTTGAGCCTCCTCGTATTTCCCTTCTTATTTCTCTATGAAGTACCCTTCATGTTGTCCTTCCAACGAAGAAGGTTAGTTAAGCTTCATCTCAATCACATTCTTCATAAACATCAGTAACATTGTTCATAAATAAACGATGGAGCATGTACAATGATGTTCTCTGTCTTATCGTATCGGATCATTCTCTTCATGTTGTTGCAAAATGCATGATATGTTTCTTACATGTACATGCACATGGTATGCAGCCAAGAGTTAGAAGCGGATCACATTGGGATAATGCTGCTTGCTGCTGCTGGAATTGATCCACACATTGCCGTCAAGGTTTGGCAGACGGCAGCAGAGATGGAGTACGATACCACATTGATCGAATACCTCACATCTTTCTATCCTACTAGCAAGGAAAGATGTATGTATCTCTCGCACCCCAAGGTTATGGACAAGGCAATGGAATTATACAAACAAGTTACTACCACAGCGCTACTACCATCATGGAGGAGGACACCCTAGGTGACGCTGACGCATACCCTAGTTTTAACCGGGGTTTATATATTATTTATGTACCAGCACACACGCTCTACGGGAGATAAAAATTAACGTATTGATGAATTTTAAGTCTCAAATTTTGCCCCAACATGGAATGACAAACCTAACTGTACTACTTGTTCATTCTTTTTCATTATCTACTCCAACAAAGAGCAAGTAACGGCGACGTCTGATAAAAGCGTCAAATTTGACTCTATGATCGAACTCTTTAATAATTCTGATTCACTTTGTTATTCTCACTCTCGGCAAGGAATGCAAGACGTGTTTACGAACTGGACACAAAGAAAGTCTAGAACATGTTTAGTTCCATCTAGTCTGGGCCGTTCCTTGCCAAGCCAGCTCCCTCTCTGCTTCACGCGCAGCAGTTCGCGGCCCAACTCCCTAGTCCAGCCCACCATCTTCTTTCGTTGTCTTCCTCCACACACACGAAGCAGCTCGATGGAGGTCTTTTTTTTTAAAAGAGTATATACTAATATCGCGGAGATACCAATTACACCCAGCCTCTGCAACAACACATGCCTTCGCGGCCTTACGGATGCACACAGCCTAGAAAAAGAAGAAGAACTACAAAAAGAAAAAGTCCCGCAACAGAGAACGATGCCAGCTCGATGGAGGTCCTTGCAGCGTCCATCGATGTCACAGGGATTCCCGTCGCCGCCTAGTCTCTTTCTCGAGGATAAGGCAGCCACGGATATGCACAACCTCTCCTCTAGCCTCTCGTCACCCTAGCGCTTGCTCACCTTCTCACACTACTATGCTCCACGAGCTCCCGAGGTCACCGTCGCCGTCGCGTTGTCTGACCAACGATGGAGACATCCCCACGCTTCTCCATCGTGACCGAGAGCTCCGCCTCATCTCCGTCTCCTTTATAGCGCAAGGAATCGGACCAGGGCATCCCCAATCGTCGGCATCGAACTCCTGTTTCCCACGGCCGCCAGGCTCTGTCGTGACCGTCTCGTCGTCCACACGCCTCCTCCGACCTCTCTGACCACGCTATCGGCTCGAGGGTGAGAAACTTTCCTCCCCGACCTCCCCGTTGCCTCCCTCGTCGATTGGTTCGAGCTTCTGTCCTGTGCTGCCACTTGCCTCCACTCCGGTGCGTCACCCCGCCCAGTCCCCAGCCACCTCAAGATCATGGAGCACGGCAATGCAAAGAAATGATGGAGATTCTTGGGGGAGGTGAGGTCGAGCCACCGCAGTGGGAGACAGCGAGATCCGACTGTGCGTGGCAGGCTCGCCGATGGAAAAGCAAATGGGAGCAGGCCAAACACGATGCAGAGCAGGGCCTAGAACGACGGAGCCGGAGGACTGCGCAATGGAGAAGGATGGACGGGGTGCGGCGCATGCGGCGGCGGCTAGATCGACGCCGTCATCCACGAGGCGTATGAGCTCGGGAAATAGCTATATTTGGGGATGGAATTTGGGAATTGGTACTCCTTTGTTTCCTACCGACCAAGCATACAGTTTCACTCGGCGGTGGAAGACATTGTAGTATTTCTGAACTACGGGGGTAAAACGGTCAAATTAGGACGGACGATGGACAGAAACAATCCTTCCTCTATTATTAGGTATAGATTTTTTTTGTTTTCTAGGCATATTTAAATTAATAAGTTTTATTAGCGTAATATTATCGAAAACTATCGGTAGCATGCCATAGAAGACCGACGCCGAGAAATGCGTGACGTGAACGATCGGTCAGGTTTAATTAATGCCACACCTATTGATGAATCATATTTAAATATTGTCTCGTCGGTACCCAAGCGGTGACTGTGCTTTCCCATGCCACCGTTAACGTCAACCGAGGCTGCTGATCTCTCCATTTCTCTGGCTGCATCTCTCTGGCCAAGGTTGATCTGTCCATTTCTTGGGCTGCATCTCTTTTGCCAAGTAGTATGACCTACTTGTCCATAACTCTTCGTCGGTGGCCTCGCCGTACCTACTCTCCCCGTGGGATTGACGTGGAAAGTCCTCATCCACGAGTGTCGTGCGGTCCTGTCCGAGGTGGAGAGCGTCGTCCCACATTTGTCCTTCAATGGGAAACACTGGTCAGAGCTCCTCGTTGCGGAGTGGCAGGAGGTCGTTGTCATTCAAATGCCCCTACCAGCCGGACCAGAAGAATGTGAAGGCGTGCGACGACTGGTAAAAGAAGCTAACCATCTACTGCGTCCTCAAGAACTGTCGCACAAGGCGAGATCCACACGCGTTCTTCATCCAGCTTAACGACCCAAAGGATAAAGGGGCTCACAACGATCATCACCATGTCACTCAACGAGGTGCAGTCTGCCCCCACTGATACTGCTGCCACAAGCATTTGACCGCTGATTGTACCCTCGCCATGATTTGACCATAATATCACTTGAGAGTGAAGTGTTGGAGAATATCAATTATGAGGATATGATCAAAGATTTCATTTTGAAGAACCCTAAAAGAGTGATGTTGTTCAAATAAACATTATGCATCTAGAAGTTGACTAGGTATGATACTTGATATGTCCAATTACATTGTAAGATATTATGATATATAGGGCTCCATTTTCATTGTTAAATAGTTCAAAATTTTGAGTAAGATAGGCTCCATTTTAGAGTTTCGCACAGGGCCTCGGATTTTACCGGCTCGGCCCTGGTTACAAGAGCTCGTGATTTGTTTTATTTTCCAATGTTGTAGGAAAATGTTCTTGAAAGCTTTGATTTAGCAAATGTCATTGCCGATCCTGGAGTTTGTAGACCAATTGATGAATATAGCACACCTGAGATTAGAGATAGAATGAGATGGGCATTGATACGTCGTAAACGTATCTTTGATTTTTGATGTTCCATGCTTGTTCTATATCTACTTTTTTATGTTTTGTTCACACTTTGAGATATTTTTATACATTTTCTGGAACTAATCTATTAACAAGATGCCACAGTGCCAGTTGCCTGTTTTCTGCTGTTTTTGTTTTCAGAAAAGCTAGTAAAGAAATATTCTCGGAATTGGATGGGACAAAAGCCAAAGTCAATATTTTACCTGAAGCAATATGGAGACCGAAGGGGACGGCCTAGGGGGCACGCCACCAGGGGGTGTGGGCCCCCTGGTGCTCCACGGACCTTGCCCCTTCGCCTATAAAAACCTCCCGGGACGAAAACCCTAAGTACCCGATCAAAAATTCACGAAAAAGTTTGTAGCCGCCGGCATCTCCATCCCTAGATCGGGAGGGATCCGAAGCTCTTCCCGGCACCCTGCCGGAGGGGAGAGATCACCCTGGAGGCCTTCTTCATCACCATGCAAGCCTCCGAAGTGATGCGTGAGTAGTTCACCCTTGGACCTTTGTGCTATCCTGTTTAGATCTTGTGAGCTCCGTTCATGATCAAGATCATCTATTTGTAATCTTACATGTTGTGTTTGCGGGGATCCGATGGATATTGAGATACTATTTCAGATTGATTATTGATTCTATCATGTCTATGTTATTTGTGATCTTGCATGCTCTCCGCTGTTAGTAGCTATCTTGGCCAAGTAGATGCTTGCAACTTCAAGAGGGAGTATTTATGCTCGATAGTGGGTTCATGCCTCTAGTAATCTAGAGAAGTGACAGGAATCTCTAAGGTTGTAGATGTGCTGTTGCTACTAGGAAGAAAACATCAATCCTTTGTCCATGGGGCAATCCTATTGTTTACTTTACACACTTTGCTTAATACAATTATCTGTTGCTTGAATACTAGAGGGGGTTCGGATAATAACCTGAAGGTGGATTATTAGTCATAGATGCAGTTGGATTACGGTCTATGTATAATATTGTAATGCCCAATCAAATCTCGTAGGAATTAAGATGTCTAGTATATGCATTGTTATGCTTTCTCAAATCTGTCAATTGCCCCACTGTAATTTGTTCACCCAACATGTTATCTATCTTAGGGAGAAACAGCTCTAGTGAACTATGAAACCCGGTCCATGCTTTTACCATTGTTATACCATCTACTATTTACTGTTTACTGTTTGCTTTCTTCAAGAAATTACTATCTTCCACACTATACGTTTAATCTTTTGTTTTCAGCAAAACCGGTGAGATTGACAACCTTGGTATAAGTTGGGGAAAAGTTTTGTGGTTGTGTTATGCATGATTCCAAATTGCTAGCAACACCTTGGAGTTGTTTCCTTGCTCCTACTGGTTCGATAACCTTAGTTTCATAACTGAGGGAAAACTTACTTCTGTGCTCATCATATCTTCCTCTTGGGGTTCCCAACAAGCTCGATATATTTTGAGCCATCAAGCCTTTTTTCTGGCGCCGTTGCCGAGGAGTTAAGGACAGCTTCACAAGTGGAGTCTCTCACAACCAATCTCTTTACTTTATTTTTTGTTTTTCTTAGTTTATTTTTTCTTTGCTTGGTTTGTTTCTTTTTATCAAAAACACAAAAAAATTAGTTGTAGTTGTTTGCTTCTTTTATCAAAAATACAAAAAAAATAGTTTCTACTATAGTTGTTATTTTTGTTGGTCTGTTATTTTCTTGCTTTATCATGCTTTCTATCAATGGTTGGTTTCTTTGAAACTAGATCTTATTGACAAGGTGGGTTCACGGAAGAACAAAAATATTATTATAAGGAACATCGCTTGTCACAAAAAGGAAAACACTTACGGGAACAAATTAATAAATTGTATATCATTGCTAGAAACGTGTGCTCTACTTATAATGTTATTTATTGCTTTGATAAATCTTGTTGCTGTAGGAGGTATAAACACCTCCCTTTTTAATGTGAGTATAATGATGATGTTACCATATCTTCTTATGGTAAGGGAAATTATGACTTATGATGTGGAACAAATTAAAGAATTTATTGCTTGGAAGGGTGCATTTGAACTTGCTTATTTGCTTGAAAATACTGATGATGCACCTTATAAATATGAGGTTTATGATATACTTAAGTTTTGCTTTATTAATTACAAGGAAGAAAATGGCTACATTCTTAAATATCTTAATAGATGTTCTCCACCAACGGAAAACACTAATGCCTTGCAGGAGCCTATGGAAAAAGAAATTGCTGAAACTGGAAGCTCATTGGATGAAAAGAGGAGGAAGAATGAAGCACCTACCCATGTCTACCTCCCAATAAGAGTAACTCTTTAACTAATACCTTATTTGATCGCCCCTCATGCTTACCGAAGGAGGTGCTCCGTCACATATTTGATCGTGATATATAGAATCAGTGCACTATGCTAAACGGGAGAAGTCCATGATCCTTTCTCACATTAATACTACTTATGATATTGAATATTTTTCTTTCATATGAAGCCTCCTCTGGTCCAGAATGAGTCGAATTCTTATGGACATTGGAGCTGAACTTCTAATGTTTACTTCCTACTATTTCCAACCTGTATAACCAGTTTCAGTCTGGATGGATAGACAGTTTCTAACTTGAAGACGTGTAAGAAACTGACCGAAGAGGCACGACGATCAAGAAGGTTGCAGCGGTCCCCGGACCCTTCAAAGATCTCCACTGGTATGGTTATGCGATCACATTCAGGAGAGAGAGAAGGAATAACGAGAGGCCGGGATGGAAAGGGAGAAGTGATACCAGACGAAGGTAGAGTGGCAGATTTTGTCCAGCAACTGAACCCTTTGTAGGAATTCATCCAGAGTTGATGCTGGTACCCCTCGCTGCATCTGAAATATCATCCACACACCAATCCGGCCAAGTTCTTCTCAACTTCTCCAAGCGAATTACATATATTGGTAGTAGTGGTAAAAAGAAGCCAAGCGAATTACATGAATATAAATCCTACAGAGTCCACTTTACAGGACACGTCATACAAAGTTAAAAAACCTACATACTAGTACTACATAGAGGATAAATTTCAGCATAACGACAACCACTTCATACGAAAGCGGAAGAACCTACAGCAGATACTCATTTCCACGTCTCATCCACTAATGGAACTCCAGTTACCTGCACAGCAATCAATACCATCATGAACACCAATTTATATAAGATCTAACTCAATTCTAGACATCATGCAACAATAATCACCTCGACATTTTTATCAGACAAAACTAACATCCTGGCTATAGAAGAACAATTAGTTTGTAGTGGTCCACACGCCTTAAAGTCATAATGCCACAACTTTTCGAAAAATACATATTCAATGCCTTGATATCCAAAACTGACTTGTACGTCTAGTCTACCGAGGTACCGTACAAGGCTGCAAGGATGCTTCAACATATAGCGTTGACTTATACAGCTAGTCTACCCAGGTACCGTACAGGTTATAAGGATGCTTCGGCATTTAGCGTACCAACTACCAAAAATACTAGGCATTAACAATCTGAGACATAATAGCTTTCTTGATTCCATCACAATTAATCAGTAATAAAGCAACTACTCTTGGCCCAAGAAGAACCTCAGAGGCAGTTGTGGACGATTTAGATGTGCTTCTACATGGTATCATGCATCATTCTGCCATGTTCAAGGTCACCCACATTTTCTTCAAATATAACAGGCCTAGCTAGATCTTTGTCTGTAATGGATTTTGTTTGGACATCTTAAAGAACTGTCAAAATTAAGAACAGCAACAGAGCTAGCTGTACATGAATGTGTGAAAACTAATTGCCCAGAAGAAGCAAGAGCAGGGCAGCTGGGCAGACTGGGCTCTGCTCTGCTCTATGTGGGGCAGTGTCAGCTTTACACTTCAGTCTAAGTGGGTGATGAACCAGCACTTACAGAACTTACAAAATGACCCGCAACTCACCAAAGCGTGCATATTTCCATTTTAAAGAGGAAAGACAATCTGATTGGAAGTTAAATTAGAATACTTGAGTGTAAAGTTTAAGTGAATTTGTTTTCTTTGGTACAAAACATAATAATTTAGCAACTGAATGCCATCTAGCATAATGAGCGGTCAGAGGAGAAAGAAGGGTGAGAGGGACTAGGGTGTCCAGCTAAACTGTAAATTATTCCAAATTAAATGTCCGAATTTACAACTCAATCCTACTCCCCCTCACTTCCATCTCTTGATCTATGTCTGAACTGCATCGCTACATTTATCTAACGGAACTCAACCATTACTGTACAAAACATCAAGATGGCTTCCCATAGAAGAGATTGGTATATTGCAATTGTCCCTAGAATTATAGTGTTGCTTTGCACGACAGGATTTCTACAAGGTGAGAAGATGAAGACCTAACTTGCAAAGTGATTAGTTGACACAACAACACTTTCATGCAGCCTCTTAATTTTTATGAACTCACTGCAGTGACTTGACTATCGAGGCATGCAAAGTTGAATAATGTCTACACATATCACTAGGTAATAATATAGAGTTAGCAAATTACACAAGTAAATCATTAAAGTCCACTTCACATGTCATAGTGTACAAGATGGAACAACTAACATACTACACAAAGGGTCAATTTCAGGGGCGATCATGTCAGCAGCCATAGCAACGAAGACAAAGAACAAATAGCAGATAGCCATTTCCGTGTACAAGATGGAACAACTAACATACTACACAAAGGGTCAATTTCAGCGTCGATCATGTCAGCAGCCATAGCAACAAAGACAAAGAACCAATAGCAGATAGCCATTTCCGCATCTGAGCAACCAAATAGAACTCTAGAAACATGCACAAGAATCAGTGTCATCGGTCGCAACCTGTACTAGTCACTTACTGAAAATCCTATGAGGTTATATCTCACAATTCTGCACAATCGCAATGAACTCATAATTCTGGAGATCACACAGCAATAGAACAAGATGAATCATCTCAGCATTATTAGACAAACTTAACATCAACCCAGCAACTGAAGAACACTTGGGATAAATTTGTACTACACAACTTCAACCTCCATTGTTCACATGTTCTCAAGTTCTTTGCCACACAATTACATATCATCACTTTACACACTAAGAGATAGTGACTCAATGCCTCTACCAGAGGCAGATACTGAACTACCAAGATTATCAAGTCATTCGAGAATTACTTTGGGTGATGGGCATACGAGAAACCCATTGACTACAAAGGAAAAAACGTCTGATATCTACTTAACAGGCAAGTTCGGAGAAGTCAAAGACATGCTTTTTAGAACTGTAATAACTACAGTTTATAAGCTAACCAAATCCATAAAGTAGAAACCTATGCATCATCCTATAAATTGAGTAACCAAGACAAAAATTATATACACATGGCAAAAATACAAATTACCTCACTTGCATAACCAAGATAGCACATTAGCAGATCTCATGTGTTTACAGTTCCAGATCCAACCAATTCGACTCAACTCTCCTGCCTACAAGCAAAAGAAGCCCAATAAACTAGCAAAACTTCAAGGAAAAGTTTAATCGATGAGAAGACATGTACAGGGATAAAAGCTAATTTTACTTCTTCTTTTTTGCTTGTGAAATATAGATAGGGAAGTATTACCTGCATCATAGAAATTTCTGTAGGGATAAAAGCTTCTGTAACACATTTCATTACTTTTGATAATATGTCTAATAGACATTGAGTCAAGTTGGAGTGTAAAGTTGCCAATCACCATACTCAGAACGATCATATTTGCACCCTCGTCATAGCCCACGAAATGTAACAGTTCAACGTCACTATGCACTCCCCGTGGAAGCAGCCCCTCCAGCAATATAGTTTTCTGCAACACCCATCCAACAACACCATCACAGTTCGATCTTCTCTCCCATAATTGGATGGTCAGTTTCGACAAAACAGCCAGGCCAAGTCCACCATTCTCCATCCGTAAGAGCTGAAAACAACAAACATCGAATTCGTCGCCCATAACATAGGCGTCTGTTGGCTTCTCGATCACAGCAAGGCTCTGCCTTTCCAGATCAAATGCAAGGATGTGACCTCCTGCAATACCCCAAATATAAAATAACAACCAATTCGTGTCTGCTTAAATTCCCTAACACTAAAATCGTTTGTATCATCTAATGCGGTGTCTTTTCCATGACAACAAAATAACTATTTATAGAAAACAAAAAATATAGTACAAATAATTCTATAAAACATTTATTAAATTCACATATTTCCAAATCAATCATAGAAAAATTCCCTATTTTCAAAAATTCCTTTTGATTTTCTGTTTTCCAAGATGTTCATTCTAAAGAGGTAGTACTACAAACTTCTATTTTTCCTAAAATGTTTTTCCCAAATATTTTTACCATTAATTTTCATTATCATCTAAAATGTTTTCCCCATATATGTTTTCTAATTTTCCATAATGTTATTTTACTTACTTTGTTGACTATCAAATAAATTAATTTTTAAACATTTCCTTATATTTGTTAATGTTTTTCATGGCCAGTTTTAGTTGGATAAAATCGTTAAGAACCCGAACTAGACTATTTTACCAATTGATTGAAATTATCTGGTGTTAGAATTTATGAAACAAACTAAGACTTTGCAATAGTAGATGTTCTTTCTAAAGTGCAGGTGCTGAATAATTACAGGATAAGATGCACAAAAGTAGATTTTCTCACGTGTCTCAAAATAACAATCCATTAGGTCGCTAGAGCCGCACAAGGTAACAGAGTTGACGAAAAAGTAGCTTTGTCCCTGTTTTCACTGAAACAGAGTATGGCTGGAGTTTCCAGCTTACAAGGTACGTAGCACAAAACAACCGTCTCCAAACATCAGATATACACAATGAATTGCAGATAGGCAGGACAATTGAAAGGAAACAATACAGCTAGCAGGCCGCGAAATGCTGAGTGTCTTACTAGCAGGCCGCGAAATGCTGAGTGTCTTACTAAACAGTACACAAACATGTCTTACTAAACAGTAACTGGAGCACATCAGACATCCTAATCCATTACACGGTGAACTTGTGACGTACTCAAAACACGGCTAATAATAACCTTGCTTCCCTAAGACTAATGGTTTTGCTACCGCCCACCCAGTTGCCACAAAAGAAATGCAGCTCGGCTCAATCTTCTTCGATCCAAGACTTTCCTCTTCTTCACGTCATGTCTCTGTTCCAAGCAAAGCATACAAAAAATCAGGATGAAGATAGCTAAATGTGACAAGATCAAAAGAACTGAGTTGTACAATGAAAACCAAATATTACATGGCACTCAAGTCAAAATGCTGGAAAAGAGAGGCTGACAACAAGCACTGGAACTGGTATCAAACTTATTGGCATGCTTTTAGCAATGCAAGAACTAGCCAGTTCCGGGACTGATCAAGTTAATGCACTAGGGACCTTAAACAAGAGATTATGCAATCTTGCAATTAAGTAACCGAACAAGATATACACACCGCATGAAGAAACATTTACATCACCTGTTCAACCAGCATAACTCATTAGCATATATCACGTGTCCACATTTTCAGCTGCACCAGCAATGCGCCTACCTGCGAGCAAAAAAGTCCAGTAAACTGATGGAAATGCTGAATCAATAGGAATGCATATGTTCAAGGACTACGAGTCGATAAGTTGAGCCGAGTCGTTGGGGACCAACTCATAGACTAGTCGAGACTACTGCTCGACTAGTCGACATGTACTTCGGCAGTAGCTAGTACATAATACTATCATGTATGCCAACTAAATGGGAGATTTAATAACTAAAACTGAGATAAGTTCAACACAAGTTACATATAACATAATAATGCTAGAATTTAGAGCTTCATGTAGCGAGTCTAGAACAAATAGGGTTCTCAATTTTCTTCCTGAGCGCCTCACTTATCCGGCTAAAAATTGAGTCGATCGACTCAAACAGCAGGACTAGTCTAAACTAGTCCAGGACTAGTCATTCGACTCAATCGAGTCGAGGAAATATGAGTCGACCAACCGAGGCGTCAGTCAATTTATTGTAGACTAGTCGTTGGACTAGTCTAGACTAGTTGTTGGACTCATAATCCTTGCATATGTTGCAATTGCAAATCACCATATATTCTAAGATATTACTTGAGTGGGAAATTCTATATGTTATTTCTTGGGTAGAAATTATGTAAATGACTCCCACATACATAGGCAGGTCCAAGGAAGAATGGTAATAATCAAGTACTACGTACCAAGCAATGAATGACGTGACGTGGGCTTATGGCAGTGTTCAAAGATGTATACGTCTACTGTTCTAGGGTAGTTTATTTCTATTAAGCCAAATGTGCAATCACAAAAGATGCTCAATTTGATAAAGTTCGGTGGAAAGTTGAACACAACATAGTAATACTAAGAAGATTATGCCGAGATCTATCGACATAAAAATAGTAAATGTGCTCAATCAAAAAAAATAGTAAATGTGCTAATCAAATCATTATTTACAAGAAAAACTATTTATTGAAGCTTCAAGTTTCAAACATACCAATCAAATAACCACTTCACGTATCAAGTCAACACAACCACATATATAGCATTTTTTTATGCAGATAGTGATGACCAGGCAGCAATAGTTCTAGTAATATTTTTTATAGCTTTAGTGTTATTCAGTAATAAACAATGATATAAAAAATGTCATAACATCACCATCCTGACAAGAAAACAAACTATATTTATTCTTAAATATACAATAAATATATAGTTAACGCTTAAGCACACCAACAATACTATAGAAAACATGTACCAGAAGTAACTGAATTTATTCTGAGAAAAAAGTTAAAACATGGTATTACCTGCGGTAAAGAAATAGGTATAGGGATAATAAATTCTGAAACTTTTGTGATCCCTTCTACCAATACAGCTAAACTGCATCGACTCAAGCTGGAGCATGAAATCATGAGAAGCCGAAGAAAGAAAGATCACATTTGTTTCCTCATCATACCCTGGCATTTGGACATGTTTACCTGCCTCTGGGTGAAGGGGCTGTGAAAAGATCTCATCTAGTTGGACGGTGTTCTGTAGTACCCATGAAACGACACCATCACAATTGGATTTCCTTGCCCATAACTGAATACTTAACTTTGACCTTGAAAAAACGGCAAGGCCAAGACCATTATCCTCTCCTCGCAGAATCTGAAAGGACAGCTCGACGTAGAAATCAGTAGCATGTGTGTTTGCCGGCTTCTCAGTCAGAACAAGGGTCTGCCTTTCAACATCAAACTCCAGGATGTCGCCGCTATGAAGCAACCAGCAAACTGAATTCCCAACCAATACGGCAGGCCTGTAAACTGAAATCACAGATGTATTTGTTGTGCAGACAATATCTCCCCATACACCCGAGGTGGATTCATAGATGCAAACGAATGCCTTTGTGGGTTCAGCATCATGGCAAGCAAGTACCAGTTTGAATGGGCTCAAGCGGCAAGCACCGTGCACGTGCTGCTCTTCACCGGCAGTGCGCAACACTGCGGCGCCCCGAATAATGTTATCTTTGCCATTGTCAAACCCCGGTGGAAAAGCCACGTGCTGCTGGACACTGCGGCCACTAGGTTAACGCGCGTCCCGTGCCGGGGCCGAAGCTGCGCTGCTGGTGCATAGCCACTAGCTAGCGTGCCTCGCGTCTATGCGCTTCTGAACTAATCGGCACAGGGTGTGCCGACAGGCCAGTCGGCTCACCATATGCCGATAGGTGCATGTCGGCATAAGGCGTGCCGGTTAATGCCTCTTGGATTCGGAAATTTTAAATTTTGTGTATTATTTTAGGAATTAATTAAAAAATTAGCGAATACTAGCCACGGACGTCTGTATAGCAATTTATACAAAATCCGCTAAATAAAATTTATGACAACATGTACTACAGTATCGAAATAGATATTATAAATTTATCTAGATTTGGATATATCTTCATAATATAATTTTTTGATTTCAAGTTTATCTACCTCTTTTGACTTGCACAAATATTTGAGGTATGCAAGTGCCAGAAGCTACTTCGTCAGAGTATTATTATAGGTGCCCCTCTCCCTCCCCCCTCTCTCTCTCTATATATATATATATATTAATATAGCTAGAGTATCTTTCTCATCGAAATAGGTAACGCTATATTAGTATAGCAACCATCCAATGCAAGGAAGAACATAGGTGGGGCAAACAACATAATTTAAGCCCAAAAGAAACAAAAAAAAAAGACAAAACAATGATGCCATCAATGGCGTGACAAAAATGAGGATGACTCGTGACTATTGCGCTATTCGTAGTATTTCCACCATGCCCCTAGCACTCCGCAGCGTCGCGTACCAAGAAGCACCTCCAAGAAGGCAAGCGACGACGACGCTGCTGGCCAGACTAGACGTAGGGTTTCCCATGGTACAGTGAGGGGGATGGAAAGGGGTACACATGATGCCCCTTAGGAAGGATGGCAACACCCACAGGAGACGTTGTGTCGGTGTTGAGACTAAAAGGCACTAGTGCACACCCCCTCTAACACCGGTTTGGAGGGCCCTCTAACAGCGGTTGTAGAACCGCTGTTGAGGGTTCGGTGTTAGAGAGGCCCCCCCTTTAACACCGGTTCTTATACGAACCGGTTCTTATACGAACCGGTGTTAAAGGGTGGCGCACGTGGGGCTGCTGCAGGGCTCAGGCCCCCCCTTTAACACCGGTTCGTAACACGAATCGATGTTAAAGGTTCTGCAGCGAGAAAGGAGATAAATCTACGCGTGAAAACGGCCTAAATCTGCCGGCAGAGTTACGCCCCGCCTGCTCTGGGCGTATTTACGCGCGGGGCAGAGAGGGAGGGGGAATCGATCGGGAGCGGTATACACATACATCGTCATCGGTACATACGAGTACATGAATAATTAAGCAACTATTATTATACACAACATCGTCATTGTGTGGTATTCTCCGTAAACGTTGAAGCATCAAGTACAAGACAAACACGTTCAAGCATATATACAACGTTCATTTTGGTGGATATCTAAAGAGTTCTCCGCCAGGCGTGACGACCTCATCAAGTATGAACCCCGCCAATTCCTCTTGAATGGCTCGTATGCGGTCAAATGGTAGGAGTTGGTCCCGCATCCGTTCGATCTGAATATATATGAAGAATGTGGTCAATATATATATAAGAATAGGACTCAACATAATTGATGGTAATAAAATAATGTTGTGTACTTTGTTTACTTACTCTAAGTTGTTCTAGTGCGGCTTGACCCGTCGCACATATCGTGTTGCGAATGAACTCGCAAACATAGTACCCACATAAGTTATTGCCGTGTCCCTGATGCGCGCACTTTACGAGAATAGAGAGTTCAATCAAAATAATAATCAATAAATCATGATATAATGGAATTGGAAGCAGAATCAAAGAGATACGCAGACCTAACTAGCTAGTATTACTTACATTTTGGTCTACAAATTTTAGTTCTTCTGACCATTCACCCACGGCCCTGCCCGTGAACCTTTTCCAAACCCTATCCGGCAAAGAAAATGGATAAATGAGTAATTAATTACTTGTTATCACGAAAGTTGCCGAGCTAGTGCGATAATATGATTGAAATTACCTCTGGAGCATCTCTCTAAAGTCTGCCCATAGCTCTTTTTCTTTTCGTAACGAGTCCATGACAAGGACTTTTCCTGAGTCAGGTTGAATGACTAGCAGAACAAAGTGGAACCTACGCACGCATAACTCATCATCAGTTACACTTAACATCGAGTAAGCCGAAACAGAATGTGTACAAGAGAGGGTAACAGTACTCACGAGAAGTTGTAAGGCAA
The DNA here is from genome assembly GCA_023614405.1 of Avena insularis. Taxonomy (NCBI): domain Eukaryota; kingdom Viridiplantae; phylum Streptophyta; class Magnoliopsida; order Poales; family Poaceae; genus Avena; species Avena insularis. The sequence goes on from CM042694.1 coordinate 106,477,035, forward strand.
TAATATTTACCTTTTGGTTTGTTGTCTCAGTAAAGACCTTAGCAATAAATCTTCTGTTTGTCCGGGTTTGGTTCTTACCACTTCTTCATGAACTCTATTTGGGTCAACGAACCCAATGTCAAAAGGTCCTCCTTTCATGCATTCCATAATCTTTTTCCTGCATAATAGTATATACATATATGGTGAGCATATATATATACATGCAATTAATGAAGTGAATGAGATGAGATAGAAAATACAGAAATAGTACTTACACACAATAAAGGCTGATGGCAGCTTTGTCGAGTTCCTTCTGATTGAATAGAAAATGCAATTCTTGAATGTTGAAGTCGATCTCGTCGTCTCCGCACAAGAAAATCTCATCTCTTATATGCGCCGTGATCCATTCTTCCTTTCTCGTCTTGCAGAAATCAAAGTACCACTTGTGCAATCTTGCATCTTTGTTGGTAGATCCTTGAGCTCCTCTTTCTTGACGAGATTCTTCCCATACTTCCATGGCTGTATGGGGTTGGCATCGCATTTGGGCAAGTTGTCTCCCATGATGTTCAAGTATGCAATGTAAGTCATCCCCATCTCATTGGCCTTTCTTTGTAGCTCTGTCTCGTAATCATTTACGGGAGGAGCGTCCCGTGTGTCGAACACTTGGAGCGGGGCACATGATTGGTTTTCCTGCTCTCCGAGCATGGGAACTGTTTTCTGGGGTGCCGCACGACTGCTACTTTCAGTCTCCCTACGGCGCCTTGCATCCGCCTTCAAAATCTGGCGCTCGTAGTCCAGCACAAGTGGGGTTTCAGGTTTCAAAAGATTTTCTCCTTTGGCTCGGCCCGTCTAGGTGCAAAGAATTTCTTGAACTCTTCTTCCGAGATCCTATTGGTCTCCTCGTCGCTGCGATTCCACGGTAAAACCGGCAATGGCTTGGCGGAAGGCTGCGGGACGTAGTTTTTTGAACTCTTTGTGGCAGTGCTAGTGATGCTCTTCGTGGCAGTGCTCTTCCGCTTACGCTGAGGAGATGGCTGAAGCGCCGGAGATGGCTGACGGGTAGGAGATGGTCAAGGCGCGGAGATGGCTGCCGCAGAGATGGCTGAAGCGTCGAGATGGCTGCGCCAGCAGAGATGGCAAGCGGCTCGGGCCTTGACGCTGCGGAGACGGGGGTGCCGTGGCCTCAATTTGGAAGCACGATGTGTTCCTTCTTCCAAAGAATGGTTGTTTTCACTGCAAATTTGAGTTGAGTTTCCCTTCACCTGTAGCATGGTCAAGCTGTGCTTCCTCATATTCCTTCACAACCTCATCCACCTGCATAATAGCATAGCCATCCGAATCGGTCGCGGTGGTAAGTTCCACCTGATACTGGTGGTAAGGCTTAGCCGACAGCCACCTTATTGGATAAGCCAATTAATCTCACATGCAGCTATGCGTGTTCGCTCTCGGTGATCTAATCCTCGGGTATCGAGACCCGCCATTTCAAGCGTAATGCACGTTCTCCGTGGAAGCCACGCTGCTTTTCCGCCAGAGTCGGGCCGGCATCTTCCAATGCAGGCTCTTCGTGCCGCTGAGATGGGCCGGTAGCTTGATGGCTTCATTGTGCATTCACTTGCGCTGCAGCGCCACAAGTGCATGTTCTATCTGTCATCCGCTCAGACGCTCTTTTTCTTTTTTGCCGTACATCTGAAGAGTCGCCCACTCGGCAAACCCATCCTTCCACGTCATACCCCCGTGCCTCGTGCATGTCCAGGGTGTTCTTTTTACCGATGGCGCTGTGAGCTGGTCATTCTCTCTGTCGGGACGGAAGGTCTGCGGCTGTTTCCTCGTATGCCATGATGAGTTCAAGGACGGGTTTGGCAAGGAGGGTTGGGAAGATACACAATCCTGTTCGGGTCCAACCTTGCCCCGATTCCGTAGAACCAAGTCTTTGCACGTAGGTCCCACCCATGTGTCCTGGGTGTGATCCTCTGTCATCGCAGACCTTCTCAGCTTCCTCCCACTTAGGCCTCGAGATATGTAGCCACCGACCTGTCCTCTGGTGATATTCCTTCTTCCGGCATTTAGCGTATTGGTTTCTGACCTTTTTGTAGCTATAGCACCTTCCTTGTATGCCACAAATTCGCGCCAGTGAGGTCTTATCTTCGCATAATATGCGTCTTCGAAATCTGGAGTCTCGTGAGCTTTGACAAATTTGTTCAATTTTGTCTTCCAGTTGCGGAAAGCATCAGCCATATTCTTTAGAGTCCACTCTTTGACCTTTTCCTTTATAACCGGTTTGTTTTCATCCTCCTCTGGCGGAAGGGTGAAATTTACCAACAGCGAATTCCAAAGCGTTTCTTTGGATCTTTCATCGACAAAGGTACCGTCGCCCTTCTTTGGCTTATTCCAATATTCAATTATGATTGGGATTTGGTCCCTAACAAGAACTCCAGCCTGACGTACAAATTTGTTCGGCCTTCTTGGCTCCATCGGCCTGCCATCAACACGATCGCTTTGATCGTGAACTTTGCACGATCTTTCAACCGATGGCTCATACCGCTTGCTCTTTTTCGTAGAAGAAGATGGTTGCTGGCTTGTCGATCCAGAGGGCTAAAAGAAGAAAGAAGCGTTAATTAATACATGTAGAAGAAGATTGTTGGTGGAAGTCAGCAGAGGCTTAATCAATGCATATACCTCGCCAGACTTTGTAATTACTAAATTGCGTTCACCGGAGTCTTCATCTTCTCCATGACTACTTGAGCTGTCATCATGTCCCTCTAAGTTCAGATATTGTGAGGTGTCCTCATCGATAATGTTCTCCATTATTTCTTCTTCTTCAAGGTTTCTACTAAGTGGATCCATAGTTTCTAAAACAATAATATTATCTAGAGTAAGAGAGTAAACATTCAAGTGGACTTGGATTCATACACAAATATACATATTATTCATACAAAAATACACAAATAAATACACAAATGAAATTAAAACTCTAAGGATGCTTGATCATTTTAAACGAGTTTCGAGGGGTCCAAACCCTAATTCAGAGAAATCCCGGATGCATATGAGAGGGGCTAGCTACAGTGGCTGACCGGAGGATGCTCCAGAAAGTGGCGGCTGGCGGCGCTGGAGAGCGACCTAGGCCGAGGTAGCGGTTCGCCTCGGCGTGATGCCTACCTAAAAGCGGGCGCCACTACCTAGGGGTTACCGGAGCGACATTAACGACGACGGCCAGCGGCGGCGCTTGCAGAGCAGCGAGGTGACGACCCTAAACTAATACTAACTATAAAATACACTAAATAACCCTAAACTAAATACACTAAACTACACTAAATAAATAACCCTAAACTAAATAAATAACCCTAAACTAATAACCCTAAACAAAATAAACCCTAAACTAATAACCCTAAACTAAATAAACCCTAAACTAATAATAACACTAAACTACTAATAATACATACTAAACTACACACTTATAAAATACTAATAACTAATTATATACATATATGCAACAATATATACAACATATATGCAACAATATATATATGCAATTACACACAAATAAAATTATTCATACACAACAATATATATACCACTTCGTTTGGATGTTTGCTTTGGGAGGCTAGGCATTAGTATTGGGTTGAATGTCCAATATCCAGAATATTGATATTGAGCTAGAATGTCAATATTTGTGTTCGGATGTGTTAGATATTGGGAAGAGAACTAGATATTGAGGTTGAATGCCAAATGTTGTTTGGATGATCAAACTGATGAATTGCAGTTATCCGAGACATTGATCATTATACTTCTATATAAACGTATAACAATTGTACGCAACAAACATTCTAGTACTCGAGACAAAAAGCAAATATTTTTATAACCACAATAGATACAGACAATATAAATATATAATTCCCATCTGCGAGTGCTACTCTAGATAGGTTCCAATTATTAATGTTAATGAACATTGTCTTCCCAACTGACGGTGGCTGGTTAAGTCTGATTAGCACTCTTGAAAGTCAAAACTACAAGCTGGAGAAATAACCGTTCAGGGATAGCTTTCGGAAGTGTTGACGAAGGGGTGAAGCACAGCTACCAATCCCGCGACTAATGAAACCTACGGATTCAAGGCATACTAGGCCGGACGCCATTGGTCGCGATGTACACGCACGCCTATTGCCGGTGTTCGGACAAGTCATCTCCTTCCTGCATATGTAGAGAAGGATGTGAGATGGGAGGGCGAGAGAGCTTGCAGGAGACAGGGCGCCGCCGCGCCAGAGGGAGGACGGCGGAGAGGGAGGTCGCCCGTGCATGCCCATCCGGAGGAGGAGTTCGCCGACGGAGAGGTAGAGGATTTACCTGTGCCGCCACCGCCGCTAGTTTCGCACGCGAGAACAATCTGGAGCCCGCGGTTTTCTTCTGCGTCGACTCGCCCAATGCCTAGCGATGTCGAGGGGAAGAAGGAAGGGGAAGGCACGCGTTATAACCCCCCCCTTTAACACCGGTTCCAGCCACGAACCGGTGTTAAAGAGATTGTTACGCGCATTCTTTAACACGGTTCCAGCCACGAACCGGTGTTAAAGGGGGGGTATGAAACGAATAAATGTACTTTAACACCGGTTCGTGGCTGGAACCGGTGTTAAAGGGGGGCATTTATTTCATGCATTAAAGGGGTGGGGGCATTTATAATTCAAAAAATAAGATATGAATTTAGAAAATTCATATCTTATTCATTTCAACTCAGAAAAATATGAATAATATATCATAATTTTCAGAAAAATAATATCTATCCATTCATGTAAAAACATTTTATATTTACTTTAGATGAAAATTTTCAAAATGATTAAAACACTTACATATAAATTTTGATTATTCAATTCAAACAAAAATACATTGTCAAATCCTAAAACCACTTGAATCTGACAAAGCCTCGCTCAACTTGCATTGGATTTTTGATAAAATAGCATATTGTGAACCTAAAAATGATTTTTGTAAAAAATCATGAGCATCGTATCATGTACCTGTAGTTCATATCTGATCCACTTCCTACCGATTCGGCAGGAATTTGTCTTTTTCACCAGAGGTGGACGGAAAGGTTTCAGATCCCCCTGTTGGTACATTGTCCATATAAGGTGGTCTAGTATTTTTGTAAAATGTGGTGGTGGTTTTTTGAATTAGCCATTTGGTGGTTTCTTCACAAAACCGTCCGTTTTTTATGCTCGGAAAATGGAAAATGCCTTTTTGGTGCGATAAAAAGGAAAACTTCCTCTTGCAATATTATTTGCCATGCCATGATGCACATGTATGCACAATATGGCCATATTATCACAAACTATGCCTTGATTCTAGCCATAACATTGGTCATTTGACCCGAAAGCCAAGAAACCTCGAATGAGATAGGTCATTTTGTGAAGGAGATAGAACTGGAATTAAAATATAGAATGCAACTAATAGTAAGTTACATAAAGCATGACTGATAATTGAGATACATAAAAGAACTGAAAATTAAGATACATGGCCAGATTAAGTAACAATTGGCCGAACTTGTTTCGAAATGTTGGAGTGATTCAGTCATGCTCCTGCCTACACCTGTAATACTCGCCACTGTAGTCGTCAGACTTCGCCGCCGCCATCATTGCTGCCGTCCGGGTCGCCAGAATTGAACCTTGAAGGCTGAGTACGCTGGGCTGGACTTGAGGGTAGCACAGACGGGGTTAGAGTCGGCGGCAGTGTCATAGGCCATGACGCTCGAGAGTCCGACACGCCACCATAGCCGACGGCCGGCCTGCTGAAGTTCGAGGAGGTGGGTCGTCCTCCTTGTGCTGGCGAGCGCCTCTCACGCCGATCCACGAAGAAGGCTTCCCAAGTAGGGAAATAGTCGGATACCATCTCGATTCTCCGCTGCTCGGCGTGAGCTCAAGTAGTAGTGGTTCGTGATGGCCATCCGGCCGCCACACCTAGAGGGACAGAGGAACGGCATGCCTCCGGCCAAAGATCCAGCCGATGGGACACAAGAGTCAGGGACAGGGTAGTTCAGGCGCAAAGCGCCCGCCCCTCGGGGTTAGTGCTACGGTGGAAGCCATGGGAAAGAGTGATGAGGTTGCAGATATGAGTCTAGAGATGTGCAATGACAATGGAGGCCAACCCTACATATATATATAGTGAAGAACTCAAGGGAAGAACTGGAGGGAAGAATCAAGGAAAAAATGGCGGAAGAAAATGGGAAGAAAATGGCAGAAAAATGGCGGAAAAAATGGCGGGGAGAAAATGGCGGAAAAAATGGCGGAAGAAAAATGGAGGAAGAAATAGAAGGAGAAAATGGCTCATTTAATACATATACTATTAACAGAAGAAATATGACATTGATTTCCATGTTGAGACACACACATGTGCCAAAATGGCTCAATTAATACATATAGTCAATCTTATGATCAAGGCCGTCAGAACCATGGAGTATCAACACCGTTTAACAGGATGGTTGGGTCAGTCTTCACTCTGAAGGGCGGAATTTCATCACACTTATTATAATCTTCTGACATGTCTGTCTTGTCCTCCACTCCCACGATGTTTCTTTTTCTTGAATGAACTATGTGACGCTTTGGCTCATCGTGTGATGTATCTGTTTGCTTATTTTTTTTCTTTTTTTCGGTTTGGTAGACATGTCCTTCACATAGAAAACCTGAGCCACATCATTGGCTAAGACGAATGGTTCGTCTAAGTTCTTGTCTACCTTCATAAGATTGTTGAGATCCACCGTTGTCATTCCGTACTTCTTGTCTACCTCAACCCCCCTCCTGTTAGCTTGACCCATTTGCATCGAAACAAGGGGACCTTAAAATTAGGTCTATAGTCAAGTTCCCATATCTCCTCTATGAATCCATAATAAGTGGTCTTTTGCCCATTGTCTTCTGCTGCATCGAAGCGGACACCACTATTTTGGTTGGTGCTCTTTTTATCTTGGCCTATCGTGTAAAATGTATTCCCATTTATCTCGTACCCTTGGAAAGTACATACAGTCGAAGATGGTGTCCTGGCCAACAAGTACAACTGATCCCCAACAGTGGTGTTTTTCGTGCCGTCAAAACTCGCCATGTGTTCACTTATAATCCATTCATCAGACTGTCCCGGGTGTTTGAGGCGTATTAAATTCTTGTGTTCATTGATATACGGGGCAACCAAGATAGATCTTTGTAAAACCATATAGTGTGCTTGATTGAGAGAATGCCCGTCCCTACATATCATTGCTTTACATCCTAGGGTGCCTTTTCCACGCAGTCTCCCCTCATGTCGTGATTCTGGAACACCAATCGCCTTAAGGTCAGGAATAAAATCAACACAGAACTCAATGACCTCCTCTATTACATAGCCCTTGGAGATGCTTCCTTCTGGCCTAGCACGGTTATGAACATATTTCTTTAAGACTCCCATGTACCTCTCAAAGGGGAACATATTGTGTAGAAATAGGACCGAGAATGGCAATCTCTTCTACTAGGTGAACCAGAGATGCGTCATAATATTGAAGAAGGATGGTGGGAACACCAACTCAAAGTCGACAAGACATTGGGCCACATCATGTCAGAATCTCGTAGGCTTTCGGATCGATTACCGAGATATTGCATTGAGAAATGCACATAGCTTCACAATGGGTACTCGAACATTTTCGTAGAAGCCCCTCAATGCAATCTAAGCAATTGTGTCATAATCACGTGATGTCATGAGACTTCAGGTTTTGAAATTTTTCTCCGCCATATTTATTATTCCCTTTATATTCGACGAGAAGCCGACGGACCTTGATACCGCTTCGCATTCAAAAAGATTTCCTTCTCTGCTTTGGTAAGAGCGTAGTGGCAGGAGTTAAGTGGCATCATTTACCCTTCTCGTTCTCGTGATGCATAGGCTCTTCGTGGTCTTTTAGACGTTGCTGGTCCTGCCGCTTCCGTGTATCTTTTGTCTTCCCATACACTCCTAGAAAGCCTAGCAGGTTCACGCAAACATTCTTCGTCACGTGCATCACGTCGATTGAAGAGCGGACCTCTAAGACTTTCCAATAGGGTAGGTCCCAAAATATAGATTGCTTCTTCCACATGGGCGCGTATCCGGCATCGTCATTCGGAACAGATAGACTGCCAGGACCTTTTCCAAAGATTACTTCTAGGTCCTTGACCATACCAAATACCTCCTCACCGGTACGGAGGACAGGCTTCCTCCGGGGTTCTGCCAGACGTTTGAAATGCTTGCCTTTCTTTCATCGATGCGAGTTGGAAGAAATCGACGATACCCTAGGTACACAACCTTCTTACATTTATCCAAATATACACTTTCAGTCTCATCTAAACAGTGTATGCATGCATTGTATCCCTTGTTTATCTGCCCTGAAATGTTACTAAGAGCAGGCCAATCATTGATGGTTACGAAAAGCAATGCTCGTAGGTCAAATGGCTCCCCTTTGTGCTCATCCCATATACGTACACCTGGTTTGGCCCACAGCTGTAAAAGTTCTTCAACTAATGGACTTAGGTACACATCAATGTCGTTGCCGGGTTGCCTCGGGCCTTGGATGAGCACTGGCATCATAATGAACTTCCTCTTCATACACAACCAAGGAGGAAGGTTATAGATACATAGAGTCACAGGCCAGGTGCTATGACTGCAGCTCTGCTCACCAAAAGGATTCATGCCATCTGTACTTAGACCAAACCTTAAGTTCCTTGCGTCATGTGCGAAGTCCGGGTACTCTCGCTCGACTTTTCTCCACTGTGACCCATCAGCGGTGTGTCTCAACATCGTGTCTTTCTTACGGTCTTCCATGTGCCACCGCAACAACTTGGCATGCTCTTTATTTCTGAAGAGACGTTTTAACCGTGGTATTATAGGAGCATACCACATAACCTTGGCAGGAACCTTCTTCCTAGGGGCCTCGCCCTCAACATCGCCAGTAATCGTCTCGTCGATCTTATACCATAGCAGCAAAGGCATACCGCATGCATCCAAATTCTCGTACTTCTCACCGGTAGAGGATGCGATCATTAATGCAGCATGTATCTTCCGCACGCCTAATCCTAGAGGGCGTATAACCTTCTTTGCTTGGTATGTACGGGCAACTCATTATTTCTTGGAAGAAGATTCTTCATTTTTACCAACAACTTTGAAAATGCTACACAACACACCGTTCTTCCGCCTTCCATTGCAGCAAATCCAGATGGTACCTAGCTTTTGTGGCCATCTTCGCAAGTTGGGTACAACAATGTTTTGTGATCCTTTAACATCTGCTCCAGCTTCTCCTTCTCCTTTTCAGTTTCACATTCTTCCTTTGCATCGAATGGCCCGACCAAGATCGCCATCGGCGGGCCCATCCGCCTCTTGATCTTCATTATCTATCCCCGTTGTAGTATCATCATATTCAGGATACATATTATGATAGTTGTCATCATCCTTTTCTTCTTCGTTGTCTTCCATCACAACCCCTTTTTCTCCATGCTTGGTCCAACAATTATAGCTGGGCATGAAACCGGATCGAAGCAGGTGGGCGTGAATGGTTCTGGTATTTGAGTAGTCTTTCTTGTTCTGACAGTGAACACACGGACAGCACATAAAACCATTGTGACCATGGTTTGCATTAGCCACAACGATGAAATTTTGGAGGCCCGTAATGTACTCAGAAGTGCGGCGGTCACCGTACATCCATTGCTGGTTCATCTGCATTATTATATAGTATATATCAAAAAAATAATAGGGAGATGACCATTTATATATATAGTACATCAATGACACATGAAAGGATAGTTGCCGAATAGAGAAGGAAAGAGCAACGAGAAAACTTATTTTGAGCTCTCGGGCATTTCACCGAACACCACTTGTGCATACGAAAAAAACACAAACTAGCACACTTCACACCCTCTTGCTAGGCTCCAAAATGAGATAGTGAAAAAATGGAAGAGTGGGGTGTTGGAGATATGCCCTAGAGGCAATAATAAATGTAGTTATTATTATATATCTTTGTGTTTATGATAAATGTTTACATTCATGCTATAATAGTATTAACAAGGAAACCATTAATACTTGTGTGATTTGTAAACTTAATTTGAAGTCCCTAGTATAGCCTCTATACTTCACTAGCTTGTTGGTTGATTGATGATTGTGGTTTCCCTATCATGAACATTGAGATGTTATCGACAACAAGATCATATCATTAGGAGAATGATATGGTGGACATACTCCTATAGATAAGCGTAGCATAAAGATCAAGTCATTTCAATAGTTCAATTGCTATATGCTTTCTGATACATAGTAACCTAATTCCTTCGACCATGAGATCATGCATATCACCTTTACTGGATGGATGCTTTGATGTCATCAAACACCACACCGTAACAGGGTGGCTATAAAGGTGGCATTGAGTGTTCGGAAAGTATTGGTTGAAACACATGGATCAAGAGTGGGATTTGTCCATCCACATGACGGATAGATATTCTCTGGGCCCTCTCGGTGAAATGTCATCCAATTAGCTTGCAAGCATGTGACTGGCTCACCAGGGATCACATATCACGGGAACGAGAAAAGAGTACTTATCAGTAACGAGGATGAACTAGGTATGCAGAGATACCGACGATCATAACCTCGGATAAGTAACATATCGTGAGACAAAGGGAAATTGGTATCGTATGTAAGTGGTTCATTCGATCGCAAAGTAATCATAGAAATATGTGGGAGCCATATGAATTTCCAGATTCCTCTATTGGTTATTGTTCGGAGAAGTGTCTCGATCATGTCCGCATAATTCACGAACCGTAGGGAGACACACTTAAGGATTCGACGTTGTTTGAGTAGTTATGGTATTATGAGAAAGAGACCGAATGTTGTTCGGAGTCTCGGATGGGATCCGGGATATCACGAGGAGATCCGGAATGGTCCGGAGAATAAGATTCATATAAGGAAAGTCCCGTTTGGAGTTGGGGAATGGTTCCGTGTTTTCATCGGAACATTCTAGAAGGTCCCGAATGTCCGACTCGGAGGGGAAGGGTACATGAATGTGTCATTACATATTTGAATGATTGCATCATGTACTAGGTGTTCTTGCTGTCCCAAATAAAGGATTTATTTAAATCCTCAATTGAAAAGTCAAACGGCTAGTTTGAAAGTCAAACGGCAATTTTGGGAAGTGGGAAAAGAGGAGGATTGGAGGAGGCCGAGTTGGAGGAGGGTTCTCCCCTTGGCGGCACCTCCAAGGCCGAGTTGGGGAGGAACTCCTCCCTTGGCCGGCCAGCCTCCCACCTATATAAGGAGGCAGGGCTCCCTCCTTGGACACACAAGTTTCCTATCCTCTAAACTAAACCCTAGATCTAGACCCCGGTTTAGAGCTATTTCGGTTTAGAGCCTTCTAATTGGTTTAGAGCCTCTAATTGGTGTGTCTAATTACTAGACCACTAATAGCCTCTCATAAGCTCCACCATACTCGCACCGCTTAAGGCGAAGCCTCAGGATTTCCCTCTACTTAGGTACCACGCCGTTGTCTGCCGGAATCGCGAGGAGAGTGCTACAACCTCCGCTGCCCTCTGGAACAAGGAGAGGAAGGTCTTCGTCGAGTACCGAACGTGTGACCGATCAGGGAGCGCTGGAACGCTGGCGCCGAAGGATCGCTCACGCGATCTTGAGATCGGAAAGAGTATTGACTACATCACCCACGAGAATGCTCTCGTTAAACACTTTGGAATCTTCGAGGGTGAGTTATTCCATCGACTCGTTGCTGCAATCTAGTAGATAGATCTTGGCTTGTTTGTTTGTATGCGATAGAAAAATTTTGTTTTCCATGCTACGAACCCCTACAGTGGTATCAGAGTCGTGTCTATATGTAGATCTGTTGCACGAGTAGAACACAATGGTCATTGTGGGCGTTGATGCTTTTATTGTAGATTTCTTTTTGTGTACTTTGCATCTTGCGGTATGTTGGGATGAAGCGGCCCGGGCTAACCTTACATGACATCGTTCATGAGACTTGCTCCACGCTTGACATGCAACTTGTATTGCATAAGTGGCTTTATGGTGCTTTCTCCTAGCATAGTAAAGATCCAATTTACAACGGGTGATCAACAATGCTAGTATCAATGTTGTGGTTCTTGTTCGTAAGTTAGAACGACACTTATTGAAAGCCCCAAACCACGTAAAATATGCAAAGAAATTAGAAGCGTCTAACTTTGTTTTGCAGGGGTGTGCAGTGATGTGATATGGCCATGATTGTGATTATATTTGATGTATGCAATGTTCCTTATTGTAAGTTGGCAACCGGCAGGAGCCATATGGTTGTCTTTAATTTTGTTAAGACCTCGTGTCTATTCAAAATAGTTGTAATAGTTGAAGCTGGTGGACGACAACCATGAAGAAGCATCATTGACCTTGATGCTATGCCGGTGATGATGGAGATCATGTTCGTGCTTGAAGATGGAGATCGGAAGCACAAACAAGAAAGGCCATATCATATCACATATTATGAATTGCATGTGATGTTAATCCTTTATGCATCTTGTATTGCTTAGTAGACGACGGTAGCATTATAAGATGATCCCTCATGCACATAAATTTCAAGTTCTAAAGTGTTCACCCTTAGTATGCACCGTTGCCAAAGCTTGCTGCTTCGAAGCACCACGTGATGATCGGGTGTCTTTGATTCCGGGTGAATACAACGTAAGCAAGCCAGATTTGCTTATGCGGTATCTAAGGTTTGATCTTGACTAGCCTAGCATGTACAGCCATGGCCTCATGAACACGTATCGCCTAAAGTTAAAGCATGAATCATATAGTAGATATGATGAACATGATGATTGTTCGCCATTGAAACTATATCAACTCGTGATGATCGGTGTTGATGTAGTGGATTTGGTTCGTGATCACTAAAACAATGTGAGGGATGTTGTTTTGAGGGAGTTCACCTAGTTTAATTTCATTAATTAATTTGAACTCAATTTGTCATAAACTTAGTCTAAACTATTGCAAATATGTTGTAGATCAATGGCAGCCCTACCATCAATTTTAATGCCCTAGAGAAAGAAAAGTTGAAAAACAATGGAAGCAACTTCATGGATTGGTTCCGCAATTTGAGGATTGTCCTCACAGTGGTAATTTGACCTATGTCTTTGGATGCACCGCTAGGTGACCCACTGCACTGATGCTACCGATGAAGTAAAGAATGTTTACCTCGCTTCGGAAGAATCAAGACTCCATAGTTCAGTGTGCTATCTTGTATGGTTTAGAATCGGAGCTTGTAAAAGGTTTGAAGAGTCGATCCATATGATATTATCGAGGATCTCAAATTAATCTTTGAGACTCATGCGGCAATTGAAAGTTATGAAGCTTCAAAAGTTCTTTAACCGCAAGATAGAAGAGGGTAGCTCGTCGGAGCATGTGCTTAAGATGTCCAGGCACGCAAATAAACTTCAAAGTTTGGGTATAGTGATTCCTAATACTTTGGGAGTTTACGCATCCTCCAATCACTACCACCAAGTTACAAGAACTTTGTGATGAACTACAACATGCGTAACATGAACAAAGAGTTGCGTAACTATTTGCTATGTTAAAATCTGCGAAGTGGAGATCAAGAAAGAGCACCAAGTGTTGATGGTCAATAAGACCACCAAATTCAAGAAAGGCAAGTCTAAGCAAAAGGGACACTTCAAGAAGGGTGGTAAGAAAGTTACCATGCCGATTTAAGAAGACCAAGGTTGACCCAAGCCTGACATCGAGTGCTTTTACCGCAAGGGAGAAGGGCCTCGAAGCGGAATTGCCCAAAGTACTTGGATTTGAAGAACGGCAACATCAAGAAGAAAGGTATATCTGATATACATGTTATTGATGTGTATCTCACTAGTATTCGTAGTAGTGCACGGGTATTTGATATTGGTTCGGTTGCTCATATTTGTAACTCAAATGAGCTGCAGAATAAACGGAAGCTAGTGAAGAACGAGGTGACGGCGCATAGGAAGCGGATCAAAGGTTGATGTGATCGCAATGGCACGCTACCTCTTCATCTACCATCGGGATTAGTTTTATACTTAAATAATTGTTATTTGGTGCCTCGTTAAGCATGAACATTATATCGTGATCTTGTTTATTAAGTAGACGGTTACTTGTTTAAATCCGAGAATAATGGTTGTTCGATTTATATGAGTAATATGTTTTATGCACATGCACCTTTGATAGATGGTCTATTCATATTGAATCTCGATAGTGGAAATACACATATCAACAACATTGAGGCTAAACGTTTGAAATCAAGCGATAATTCGACCTATATGTGGTAATCGCTGCCTTGGTCACATTGGAGTGAAGCGTATGAAGAAACTCCATTCCGATGGACTTCTTGAATCACTTGATTTTGAATCACTTGAAAGATGCGAAGCATGTCTGATGGGTAAAATGACTAAGACTCCATTTTCTGGTATGATGGAGCGAGCTATGACTTATTGGAAATCATACATACCGATGTGTGTGGTCCAATGAGTGTAGCATCATTGCAGTGGTTATCGTTATGTTCTTACCTTCACAGATGACTTGAGTAGATATGGGTATATCTATTTCATGAAACATAAGTCTGAAACTTTCGAGAAGTTTAAGGAGTTTCAAAGTGAGGTAGAGAATCAACGTAACAAGAAGATTAAATTTCTACGCTCGATCGTGGAGGTGAATATCTAAGTTACGAGTTTGGCGAGCATTTGAAGAAATGTGGAATACTTTCGCAGCTTGACACCGCCGGAACACCACAAAGAATGGTGTGTCTCGAACGTCAGAATCGAACTCTCTTAGATATGGTTCGCTCTATGATGTCACTTACAGATTTGCCACTATCATTTTGGGGTTATGCATTAGAAACAGCCGCATTCACTTTAAATAGGGCACCGTCTAAATCCGATGAAACGACACCGTATGAATTATGGTTTGGGAAGAAACCTAAATTGTCGTTCCTTAAAGTTTGGGGATGCGAAGCCTATGTAAAGAAGTTACAGCCGGACAAGCTTGAACCCAAAGCGGAAAAATGCGTCTTCATAGGATACCGAAGGAAACTATTGGGTATACCTTCTATCATAGATCCGAAGGCAAAATCTTCGTTAAGAATGGATCCTTTCTAGAGAAGGAATTTCTCTCGAAAGAAGTGACTGAAGAAAAGTAGAACTCGACGAGGTTGTCGAACCTTCTCTCGAATTGCGAGTAGCGCAGACTGGAAGAAGTTCCTGTGGTGCCTGCACCAATAAGAGAGGAAGCTAATGATGGTGATCATGAAACTTCGGTTGAAGTTGCTACAGAGCCTCGGAGGTCAACGAGAAATCGTACCACTCCAGATTGGTATGATTCCGTTATGAATGTCATGTTGGTGGACAACACCGATGACCCCGAGACATATGAGGAAGAAATGATGAGCCCAGATTCCAATAAATTGCAAGAAGCCATGAAATCCGAGATTGTATCCATGTACGAAAACAAAGTATGGACTTTGGTGTACTTACCGGATGGCCGGAAGGTCTCGAGAACAAATGGATTTTCAAGAAGAAAAGCAGCTGATGGTAATGTTATCGTCTATAAAGCTCGACTTGTCGCAAAAGGGTTTCAAATTCAAGGAGTTGACTACGATGAGACTTTCTCACCGGTAGCGAAGCTAAAGTCTGTGAGGATTATGTTAGCAATCGCTGCATATTATGATTATGAGATATGGCAGATGGATGTCAAAACAGCATTCCTCAATGGAGACATTGATGAAGAGTTGTATATGATGCAACCCAAAGGTTTTGTCGATCCTAAAGATGCTAACAAGGTATGCAAGCTTCAACGGTCCATCTATGGATTGAAGCAAGCATCCGAAGTTGGAATCAACGTTTGATAAGGTAATCAAAAGTTTTGGTTTTATACAAACTTATGGAGAAGCTTGTATTTACAAGAAAGTGAGTGGGAGCTCAGTAGCATTCTTAATACTATGTGGATGACATATTGTTGATTGGGAATTATGTAGACCTTCTTAATAGTGTCAAAGAGTATTTGAATAATAGTTTTTCAATGAAGGATCTTGGCGAAGCAGCTTACATATTAGGCATAAAGATTTATAGAGATAGATCGAACGCCAAATATCATTGTCACAAAGTACATATTTGGACAAAGTTCTAAAGAGGTTTGGAATGGAAGATAGCAAGAAAGGGTTCTTGCCCATGTTTATATCGACCTTGAGTAAAACTCAAAGTCCGACATCGGCAAAGATAGAGAAAGGATGAGTAAGACTCCTATGCCTCAGCCATAGGATCTCTAATGTATGCCATGCTATGTACTAGACCCGACATCGCATATCTTTGTTAGTCTAACTAGCAGATATCAAAGTGATCCGTGAGTGGATCATTGGACAATGATCAAAAACATCCTTAAGTACTTGAGAAGAACTAAGGATATGGTTCTTTCTTATGGAGGTGATGAACAGCTCGTTGTTAATGGTTACACCGATGCTAGTTGGAACACCGATCCGGATGATTCTAAATCACAATGGATACGTATTTATTTTGAATGGTGCAGCGATTAGCTGGAGGAGTGCAAAAAAGCGTTGTGGCGAGATCTTCAACCGAATCGGAATACATGGCTGCCGGAGGCTTCACGAAGCGATATGGATGAAAGAGTTCATTACAGAGCTGGGTGTGGTTCCTAGTCTGCTGGACCCAATGTCTATCTCTTGTGATAACATGGGCGCCATAGCCAATGCGCAAGAACCAAGGTCACACAAGAAGCTGAAGCATATCAAGCTGCGTTTCCACGCTATTCGAGAACATATCCAGGATGGGGATATAAAGATTTGCAAAGTACACACAGATCTGAATGTGGCGGATCCGTTGACTAAACCTCTCCCGAGGGCAAAACATGACCAACACCAAACTGCCATGGGTGTTCGTATATTACCATGTAATCTAGATTAGATGACTCTAGTGCAAGTGGGAGACTGTTGGAGATATGCCCTAGAGGCAATAATAAATGTAGTTATTATTATATATCTTTGTGTTTATGATAAATGTTTACATTCATGCTATAATAGTATTAACAAGGAAACCATTAATACTTGTGTGATTTGTAAACTTAATTTGAAGTCCCTAGTATAGCCTCTATACTTCACTAGCTTGTTGGTTGATTGATGATTGTGGTTTCCCTATCATGAACATTGAGATGTTATCGACAACAAGATCATATCATTAGGAGAATGATATGGTGGACATACTCCTATAGATAAGCGTAGCATAAAGATCAAGTCATTTCAATAGTTCAATTGCTATATGCTTTACGATACATAGTAACCTAATTCCTTCACCATGAGATCATGCATATCACCTTTCTTTGGATGGATGCTTTGATGTCATCAAACACCACACCGTAACAGGGTGGCTATAAAGGTGGCATTGAGTGTTCGGAAAGTATTGGTTGAAACACATGGATCAAGAGTGGGATTTGTCCATCCACATGACGGATAGATATTCTCTGGGCCCTCTCGGTGAAATGTCATCCAATTAGCTTGCAAGCATGTGACTGGCTCACAAGGGATCACATATCACGGAACGAGAAAGAGTACTTATCGATGCGAGGATGAACTAGGTATGCAGAGATACCGACGATCATAACCTCGGATAAGTAACATATCGTGAGACAAAGGGAAATTGGTATCGTATGTAAGTGGTTCATTCGATCGCAAAGTAATCATAGAAATATGTGGGAGCCATATGAATTTCCAGATTCCTCTATTGGTTATTGTTCGGAGAAGTGTCTCGATCATGTCCGCATAATTCACGAACCGTAGGGAGACACACTTAAGGATTCGACGTTGTTTGAGTAGTTATGGTATTATGAGAAAGAGACCGAATGTTGTTGAGTCTCGGATGGGATCCGGATATCACGAGGAGATCCGGAATGGTCCGGAGAATAAGATTCATATAAGGAAAGTCCTGTTTTGGAGTTGGGGAATGGTTCCGTGTTTTCATCGGGAACATTCTAGAAGGTCCTGAATGTCCCAAGACTGAGGGGGAAGGGTACATGAATGTGTCATTACATATTTGAATGATTGCATCATGTACTAGGTGTTCTTGCTGTCCCAAATAAAGGATTTATTTAAATCCTCAATTGAAAAGTCAAACGGCTAGTTTGAAAGTCAAACGGCAATTTTGGGAAGTGGGAAAAGAGGAGGATTGGAGGAGGCCGAGTTGGAGGAGGGTTCCTCCCCTTGGCCGGCGCACCTCCCAAGGCCGAGTTGGGGAGGAACTCCTCCCCTTGGCCGGCCAGCCCTCCCACCTATATAAGGAGGGGCAGGGCTCCCCTCCTTGGACACACAAGTTTCCTATCCTCTAAACTAAACCCTAGATCTAGACCCCGGTTTAGAGCTATTTCGGTTTAGAGCCTTCTAATTGGTTTAGAGCCCTCTAATTGGTGTGTCTAATTACTAGACCACTAATAGCCTCTCTCATAAGCTCCACCATACTCGCACCGGCTTAAGGCGAAGCCCTGCGGGATTTCCCCTCTACTTCCGGTACCACGCCAGGTCCGGAATCGCGAGGAGAGTGCTACAACCTCCGCTCATGGAACAAGGGAGAGGAAGGTCTTCACGAAAATCGAACGGTGACCGATCATGGAGCGCTATGGAACGCTGGCTGAAGGATCGCTCACGCGATCTTGAGATCGGAAAGAGTACGACTACATCACCCACGAGAATCTGCTCTCGTTAAACACTTTGGAATCTTCGAGGGTGAGTTATTCCATCGACTCGTTGCTGCAATCTAGTAGATAGATCTTGGCTTGTTTGTTTGTATGCGATAGAAATTTTTTGTTTTCCATGCTACGAACCCCTACATGGGGTATGGGCTGCGGTGTCTTATATAGCCCCCCCCCCTTTAACACCGGTTCAAGCCACGAACCAGTGTTAAAGGGGGGGCTGCGCGGGCCACTGGTGCAGGCCACGAACCGGTGTTAAAGGGGGGCTCCTTTTTGCTGCACGGGCCACGCTGGTACAGGCCCCCCCTTTAACACCGGTTCGTAGAAGAACCGGTGTTAAAGTCCATTTCTAGGATCAACCAAAGGCCTCGTTTCCACTAGTGAGGATTTTTCCCGACCCCCAAGAAACCACACCCCCGGACGATACGTAGCACTCCACCAATCTTGCCACCCACCAGCACACACTACCAAAATCTTGGAATCACCAGCGTTGTCTCAGTGACCTAGGTTGTGAGACCAGCAAGACCGAGAAGAAGGAACTCCGGCGAGGGGCGGCAGTATAATAGCACGCGGGAGGGATCGACATCCACTGCCCACGGTGGTAACTGATCGAATGCAGCAACAGGGACACATCGGGCCCTTAACCGCCCGTCCGAGTCCGAATTGAGCGCGTGAAGCCACGTCGCCGAATGCAATAGACACACAACCATTTCTGCCACCCATGCACCAGTCCCAGTTTCTCCATCCGCTAGAGGCGCCATCATCACGTTGAGTCATCCCGCCAAGACCTAGATGGGACCTAAAGGGCCCAAATCTAGATTGGAAGGGCGTCGCCGGCCATGCTCCGATTGTTGAGGATATGTATAATGGGCTAACCATAGCATGGCCTTAATCCGGCTAACTCGGTCCAAATTCAAGGTGAGGATATCTATGACAGGAACAAGGTAAAATATCAGAAAAGACCCAAAAATGCGACTAGAGATTACAATGGAGCACTTTTTTTTGAACGAGATAGGTCCCGAAGGACCTAGAGAGCTGCATTAAATCCATGCGGTGGTACAGATTACAAGAAGGACCCCAAGAAAAAATAAAATTGCAACTAGGTCCTAGAAACAAGCACAGATGACCTCAGATACTTTTCTAAAAAAGCGATCAGGTCCCTGCGCCTCACCGTAGAGCTTCAGGGATGCATGCCGACGTCGACCACCATCATCTTTGCCGGGGATGAAACTACTTGGGAAGAGGAGGGCGCTGAGTGTCGTCGTCGCACCATCAGGAGAGGGTCTCCATTCACGGAGGTTGCACATATGCTTCCAGTGCTTCACGGAGGTTTGATCTCGATGTCCCTCATCCAAATTGAATATCTGTTGTGTACCAGATGCAAACGCGTGTCCTGCTTAGGCCGCAAAAGAAAAATTGGAGCAAAAAGAGCTATAATTAATTAACCCACGAGAATTGCAATTTTGCTGAAAGAACAGCGTGACACAAAGTAGCACTCGTACACCTCCCATTTGCCCTGGGATGGAGCAAAAAGAGCTATAAATAAAATCGAAAATGTGCAGATCTATTGCAGGTTGCAATTTTGCGGTGGATATGCAAAAACTTCCAGCATAACAATGTCTAGAGGAAACATAGTTCTGTAGCACTAAATGGAACTGATGGTGTAGCTACATCAGTATAACGGGAGTGTTGAAAATGGTAAATCCGAAACCCATGAGGGTTTTAGAGAACGTCAGTTTCATTCTCATGCTGGCAAGGTATACTGGCGAGGAAATATTTTTTTCCTGAAAAACAGCTTGCTGCAGTCACTTCCAAAATGGCATCCCGTGTCATTCAAAACGATTAAAATTTTGAAAACATTCTTTCAATTGGACTTGCACTAAAAAATAAATTAAGAATTGTCTGCAACTAGATACTCATTCAGTCTAAAACAACGGCATCGGAACCGTACCTTTTAATAAGTAGAAGACTCACTGACTGGTTTCATCCGGTGCACATTTGCACTTAATAAGAACCAACGTTAACAAAGTGGTGAGCTCGTGAATAATAAGTAGTTAAAGATCAATTTTGCTTAGTACATAGAGTGAAATATAGTAACGTACATCACAGAGGCAAGCATAACATGCACAACTCCAGGACTACTAACCACGCTGGGAAGTTGACTAATGTCCATGGATATTATATAACCAACAGATTACACAATTAAATCCTACATGTTTCCACATATAGAGTTTTTCTCCAGCCACATCTGGCAGTCGATGACAAACAAAAATATGAGAAATGAACATACCACTGAATAATTTTTTTTAGAAAATGAATATACCACATGGACTCCCCAACCTCGAGTGACGAAGAGCGGGAAGTGCCATGACGAGATAGTGTTGGTCCGTGCCAAACAGAAGGAAGGTACTTTATGGCGGCGGCAGCATCGAGACCATGAGTGCGCGGGATGGGGCGGTCATCTTGCGGACGAGGCTGATCTCGCCGCGGGCACGATTATACCGTTGAAAATGGTCAGCGTAGTAGTAGCCGCCTCCCCTTGAGAGAGGATGAGTTACGGCCTTGTGGGTTTCTTGGGCGGCGATTGCGTTGTGGGTGGTGGGGGCCTTAACCTCCACACATCGATGCTTGACAGTAGCACGGGCAGTGATGGAGACCAAAGATTTGGCATCCCAAGCCTATACCGCTAGATGCCACTAGCCCTGCTTGTTGGTCTCGACGGCGCGCTGCTTCGGCGTGTGCTCCTTCCTTTTGTCTTGATCCGCATCGGGGAGGGGGACAGTTGGCAGGCCTCCTCCATGGCGGGCGGCTAGGGCTTTTGGCTACATGGGGTCTGCTGGACTGGGGAGAGGAAAGGATGGAACTGGTGTTGTACGACCGATGGGAGGGCATGGCCCGGTTATTAGAGGACAATCATGGACACTGGCACTGTCCACTGGACTGCAAAGCCAGCCAAATTTTAGAGGGGGGAAGGGGGGGGTGACATATCCGCGCCACGCAGTCCATTTGCATTCCTGCGGGGTATTGCAGCTATACGCGCACGCGCGGGCCAAATGCAAGCTGCGGTTGGAGTTGCCCTAACTGCCGTGTCTATGTCGTCTGTTCGGTACATAGTCTAACACGTTGCTCTGATTAGTTCGGTCACCCAAGGCTGATGGCTAGGTAGCTTACTAGCTAGCGACTGATCGTCTTGTGTAACTTTTTCGATGGTTGTGTCGAATTTTGTAACTTTTTAGTGTGGATTAAAAAAATTTATGGCTGTGTTTTTTACGCCTCTAATATTTTGTGTTTCAAATTTTATCTGAAACATTTGTTGGCCCAACCATTTATTGGGTTGTGTTGGTTCGGCCATGTTCTACCAACGGTTGTCTTGTGGGGATTCAGTCCAAGTGTAGATACTCGTACTTCTTTCAGGAGTAGCTCTGGTTTATTACGGCGATATGATGCAAAAATGGTGGCCTTATATGCGATAATTAATAAACATTAAGGACTTAGTTAGCGCAAACTCTCCATCAACAAGACTCCTTTGAGGCTGTCACGCGGTAGCCATCTCGATGTAAACCAAGGTTCGCATCAGTCGTACAAGTGGACAAATCTTTCAACACCATCACCTTTGAAATTGCAAATACAAACCGTTCATATGTCCAAATCGAGCTTAATAGACAACAAGCAACCATCAAGATATAGACTGCATTGACAATCGACAAGCCCTGTTGCATTCTACTATTCAAGTAGCCTTTCTAGCATGTACTGTCCTATATTGTACAGTCACTGGCTATACCCTAATTGAAAGGAACATGCACCACTACAAAAATCAGTAATTTGCCATGTGCGTGAAGCACCCATGGTTCCACGGCCGAATCATGTTTTCAGCTACATAAAGTAATGCCTCTAGGGCATACTCACAACAAATAGCCCTTCAACCAAATCATAGGTCATCGGCTATTTCATTTTTTCATCATAATTAATTTCTTTAAATGCTAGCTTCTATTATAAAATGTTATGCTCGTCAGCCTTCCCAGGTTTACCAGTGTTCCATGGAGTTCCTTTCCAGCCACCTTCACAGTTCCCACCCAAAATAAGGAGTGACACGCAACAATTCACAACCATCTATAGAGGTGTCCCACAAGGAAGGAGATTCCAGACGCATGTGGCCCCATGGTGGGCACCAACTGTCGTGATTTCATCACGACAATATCCATAGAGGAGGAGGGTAACCTATGAAGGGTGGAGTTGTAAGCGACTCTGGATATTCCGGGGATGAAATTAGCACGCACAATGTACCTAGGTTTGGCTCTCTCTGAATGTAAAGGCCTACTCCTAGTTCTTATTACTGATATGAATCTAGGTTTATGATATTGCTCGTAGAAACTAGTTGTTCCAAGATAAAACTGGCATTATATGGGAACCTGGCTTAGGGTTTACAGATCTAATCTAGGTAAATGCATAGAATAGTCTTAATAGGAACCGACTAATTTTCTTTCCTAGTCGGGACATCTTTGTAGCCGCCTTAGTCTTGAATACCTACTAGAATCCGAAGTCCTGATGGAGCCAACCTTGATGATTTGGTGAGAGTCGTCCCACTTGCCTCCTTTTGTTAAGTCCAACAAACTTTTATTCTAAATAATTATGTCCGCCAGCCTTCTCGGGTTTACTTTAATCGATGCAGTTCCTTTTGAGCCACCTTCCCAAGTACTCACCCGGAAGAAGGAGTTACAAGGCATTGTTCACTACCATGTGTAGAGGTGCATTAGTTTTCACACATGTGTTCTTAGTCTTTTTTTTCTCTTTTCGCAATTCCCTAGTGGGTTATGGTCTGTTTTTAGTTTCTGAAGCCATGACATGTCCTTCTCTACGACCCTGCATATCCGTCTACAATTTTAACCTAGCCACTTCCCCTTTTATCCCTTGACTAGATCCATACCCCTCCCAAGCCACTAGAGTATTGGCATCTTGCATCAAGATGGGGAGGATTTCGTGCTACCATGTTGATGGTCCTTGTTGTGGAGCCATCCCGGCATTTTCATACGATGGTATGTGGAAGAAAGATCCATTCCACCGAATTTTGGAACGCTCTCTTGCTTGGGGTGCCAATGCTAGGATGTACACCTCCACCAAATCTATGCCCCCCACTTAAAATTGAGCTCCTAGGAATAAATGAGAGAAAACAATGGCTCTAACATCGTTGAACCAGTGTCGATCGTCTCCATGCATAGAATCTATTTCATGAAAAATCGGGTGTTGTGGCTTTTCCTTGATATTATCCATGAGAGGCAGATGAACTAACTAAGAAGTTTGGCAAGACTGTTCTAGGTTCAGGCACTCTTAATGGTGGTATTACCCTACTCCCGCATGTCTGATCTTCTTACAAGTGTACGACGATGTTTACAATGGTCAAGTCCCCCTCCCTAGGGTGCCCGCCTCGCTTTATATAGGATAGCGGGACTAGGTTCCAATAAATGTCTAGTGGAGTACTATATGGTGCTCTTGATGTTACTAATCATGTGATTGTGGAGGCGTTACTAAAGCTATCGATTGAAGGTCTTTAGTAACCATCCTCTTTTAAAGCCATCGAGAGTGGTTCTATCTCCTTTCCTGACTCTAAATTGACCCATTGTCATCTTAGCATGGATCGTCTTGTCATGAGACTCGGGGTAGAGAGAGGGACGAGTCTCCCTCCTTCTATGAGTCAAGCTTCAGAGAATTTGTATTGTCTTCTGAGGGAGGTGGGACGTGCGAAGGAGGAGTGAGCACATGGATGCTACCGGCCCTGTTATTGGACCACTTGGGAGGATATTTCTGCTCTCAAGTCACCACAAGGGTGGCGTCGGTACCCTGCGCTCGGTACAGCCGATGTGCGCCATTCACCCATGAGTATCCCAAATCTTCAAGGACAAATGATTTACGGTGAGACCTTGTTTGGTTTGTGTAAGACCGTGGAGGATTGACGCTCTAGCATTTATTTGTAAATAAAGTGTTGAGGAGTTAAAACCCTAAATATAAATGTGTGAATGACCACCTGCACACATAGTTTGAGAGACAATAGTCATGTGGGAAGAAATCTTTATTGCCATGTTGATATGTGGACCACGTTGCAGGGAAAATGGAATCGCAGATGTGCATGGAAGGTTGGAGTTTAGGAAGCCTAGGAGGCAACAAGAGTCTCATGGAAGCCAAGGAGGCATACAAAAAAATTCACAGAAAGAACTTGGAAACACACTATTAATTGAACTGAAGAAAGCGGGCAGAAATTAAAGACAGCCGAAAATGAACTAAATATAATTGAGGTGCATGTCTGCTAATTCCAGGAGGAATGCAGCGGCGTGGTCCTCCTTGACGCACACAGACATGACGTTGTACTCATCCTTGCACGGGACACACGCAGTACATCTGGGCACCTTCCTCTTGGGCCCTTGCCGGCCCATCACCCTTTCTGGCCTCTCGGCCCCAAAATCAGCTGCCTCGAACCCAATGTTCCTCCAGGATGTAATAAGGAAAAGGTGGTACCAATTCGTCAGCTGCAGCAGCTGGTCCAAGTCCGATTGGTCAGGCACTCTATCCTTGGTACCTTGGATCATCTTCACTAGGTCCGTGATGTCGCCGTCTGCTACCGCGTCGGCCATTGCCATGGCCAGATGACGCAAGACACAATTGCCGTAGTAGCCTTGTTTTGCTCCAGCATACTTGCGAGCGTTAGTAGAAATCATAAGCACGGTGAGTGCCTCAGGGTCGGACTCGGACATGATTGCTCGAGTCCGGCAGCGCCACAAAACCGCGGCGACTGCTTCGAAGACAGTGCATGGCCGGCCAGAATCCATAGTGGCGTAGTACTTATCTTTGACACGATTAACTAAACTTTGCTTGACAGTGAAGTCTAATAGGACCATTTGAGATGGTTGGAACGTACCCAGAAATTGAACTATCTCGGTGAAAACTGGAGGCTGACCCAAACTGATCGAATCACCCTGCCTCAACGGAACGACAGAAGGCGACGGTAGACCTCGAGCAAGCTCGCCAATAGCCTGAATGAACTGGCCCATCCCCACACCATCCGCGACCGCGTGGTTCCATGTTACGCCCAAGATGAACCCGCTGCAGGAGAAGACGGTCACCTGCATCATGACCAATGGATCAGAGTATCTGCACAAACCGTCAGCCTCTGGGTAGAACATGGCAAGCTCCTCTTTCAGCGCCGGATCCGACCAGTCCTGGACCTCCTTCATGGAGAATTTGGCGGATGCCGCGACGAAATACACACCATCCGCAGAGCATTTGATGACGACTTCCGAGGCGGTGGCTCCAGCAGCCAGGCGTCCGGCTAAAGGGTAGTAGTGTACCAGTGCTTGCGACACCGCCCTTTTAATGGTATCCACAGGATCTTGGATTGCATGCTCAAACACCAAGAACACCGTATCTGAGGTGTTAACACGCCACATGTCATACGACGATAGATTGATCTCACCGCTCGTTTCCATCACCGGTTCCGGTGGCTTGACAACCACCGGCGGTGACTTGCTAATCACCACAACGCCCATGCTGCTTCTTGGGAGTATATCGATCTACAATGGACAGTGAAGGCTCTATCTATGTATTTCTCGACGCCGTGGTCTTATCTAGCCTTCCCAGATTTGCTGGTTATAAAGGACGGGGGGAAGGTCCACTGTTCCCATCACAAGACACTTATGATAATGTGACACACTTTTCTCCCTGATAGAGGGTACTTCTTTATACTCACTAGAGGCTAGGCGCCTCCTCGCCGGTCAGGTGCAAACCTTCCTTTCAATTAGAAAATCATGGAAGATCAGATTCATAGCCATTTGATAAGTCACTCCGGCATTCTTTATGCTGAAGGTCATTATGTTTCATCCAAACAAACCAATGAAACCCGGACAACTAAACACCGCTTTAACTGAATCTTCATCCTCCATGAATATTTGTCGAATTGATCGGAATTTTCTCACTATCATGGCTAATAATATTTGACGACAAGAACAATTATTACTCCGCCATAAGCAGGCTGTATGATTTCTCTTGATGAGAAGATATCGACGGTCTCTACCTTGATTTTGATCCATATTCTCGTGCGTGAATTCTGTAACGTGCGAATCGAAGAAACTCTTCAATCTTCATACCAGTCTTGTAGACCATGGGACCATGCACGACTTTGTGCTGGAGGCACTTGCTGCAGGTCCTCGAGAAAGACGACGTCCCACCAACAAGCACAAAAAGTCCAACCGTGACCAATTATACCCTAACTAACTAATACTGCAGACGTTTTGGCCACTAGTATAGATTGTACTAGCCGTACTTGGTGTGATGGTATAAATTGATTTAAACCGTTGTTGGACGGAGGAGAATGGACAGCCCATAATCATCTGATGGTACCATAAAATAGCCCTGCTGAACTTGATACTAACTATCTATTCATGACAACATGTACTGAGCAGTCGCCAGCGCATCAATCCGAGATGGCGGTTTCGCGGGAGCATCCCAGCGGTAAGCCGCTATCTACTGCCCAGGTCGACGCGCTGCCTACGTCGCCAAAGGGGCCAGCTGCATCGACTGGTGGGCCTCCAGCTGCTGACCCGCGGGGCTGCACGGTGTCGGCAGATGGGCCACATGCTGCTGCCCAGATGCCCAAGGAGACCGCTCAAGAGCTGGTCGCTGCGGCACAGGTCTTTGCTGCCCAGGCGATGGATATGGAGGGAGACACGCAGGTTGGGCTGTTTTCCTCTGCTTCACAGATGTCTATGCCGATGCAGTTTGTCCCGCAGGAGACGTCTGCTGTTATTGTTTCGGGTGAAATTGTAGAAAATAGTTCTGCATGTGATATTGAAATATTACAAGGGGTTATATGTGAATGTTTGTTAATTAAAGTAATTAACAAAATTCTGAATAAATTTAATAAAAGAGTTTTATTAAATGAGAGAGCATTAAACTTGGAGAATTTTAATGCATTTAAAGTGGGGACTTTAAAAGGAAATGTGAAGAGGCCTTTTAATGTGGAGGGGTTACCACCACATGAATGGGGGAGGTGAGGAGTCACCCCCCCATGCGCCAGCCATGGAGAGGAGGGGCACCCCTCCTCCTTCTTTCTCACACCTCCTTGTGAAGGATCTCTCTCTCCCTCTAGAATTATTCCCCCATGGTCTTGGATTAGCGAGATACATGTTCCCGGTGGCATTTCGTCTGGAAGGAGTTGCTGCTTCCGCTGGATCGCTGGAGCGAGGAGGTGAAGGTTGTCCGGTGGCTTGAACGTGTGTGCGAGTACGGATGCGCTGCTGAGTCGGTGGAGCTTGAGTAGAGTGGGGTGTGTCCAGGTGGGCCGTCCTGCCGCTTCGAACTGCCACCGTGACACCAGCTCCAACTCGGAGGAGGAGCACCGTTGCCGCATACGCTTTGACGGCTCATGGGAAGTGCGCCTCCCTCCACTACATCTACCTCCGGTGCCTCACAAGCTCCACCGCCATGACGTGGAGGAGGCTGATTGCCAGTGCAGGTCCGAGGAGGGGAGCTCATCCGGGACTAAAGACCCCCTAGTCCCATTTATGCCACAAACCGGGAATAAAGGTCTTCCACATGGCCACGGTCACGTGCTGAGGCTAGAGGACCCTTTAGTCCCGGTTGGTAAGGTCTGGTTGAATTTTTTAAATATTTTTGAAAAAAAGTTTCGATATTTTGCTCGTATTTTTCTTATTTCAAAGTTAAGGATTTTTGAATTGTTTGACAGTTTAATCTCTAATCACCCATATTCTCACGTCAAAGTGCATACTTATGGTCAAAATGCTCCACCCTCTGCACGGTTAACTTTTGAGTTCCTTCCATAAGCTTTCATGACTACACTCATAACTTCCTGATAATAGTATGTTATCAATTCTATTAACCTTAGACTTTGATAACACATAATTTTATTTTTTGAATTCTAAATAATTTTAAAAATAAGAAACAATTATTAAGTAATAATAAGCAACAATGAATTTTAAATAATCTTTATGCATAATTCAATTATTAATTTAAAAATTCATAACTTTCAAAAAAATAAAAAAACTCCAGAAAACTAAAAATAATCACAAATTCAAAAATAATATAAAACCTTCAAAGTAATTAAAAAGTAAAATAAACAACAAATTGTTTTTCAAAAAATATCATTTTTTCCATTTTTTCCTAACAATACCTAAAATCTTCCTCTTTTCATAATTCTCTTTGGAATTTTGAAAATCTGTCATTTGTGCAAACGGTCTTAGACTATTGAAATCGGATTTAACTTCTCGCGTAGATACGTTTTCTTATATTACACAATTTTTCTAAGTTCGTACATAAAAGTTATAGCCGTTTTAATTTGAAACAACCTTTTTTTGAAAAAAAATGAAAATGATTTTTTTTTCTAAAATTAGGTTGCGTGAGGTACATGCACGTCAAAGGATTTTGAAATTTGAAGTTTTTATTATTTTTATTTATTTTTTAGACATTTTTTAGAGGAGGTAGGCATGAGAGAAAAAATATACGTTTACCTTTAGTCTGGGTTGGTGTCTCTAACCGAGACTAAAGGTCTATCTTTACTCTCGGATGGAGACACCGACCGGTACTAAAGGTCACTACCCCTTTAGTCTTGTTTGGTATCTCTAACTGGGACTAAAGGTCCGTTTGAACCGGGACTAAAGCTGGCCCTGCCCTGTGCAACGTCCTAGTCGTTCGAATCGGGACTAGGGCTCAAATTAGTCCTGGTTCGTAACGTGACCGAGACTGATGCTCTAGGAAGCTCTTAATGGAAGCCCTATTTTCTACTAGTGGTAGATGATTACCTCGTGCACATAGCTAGTTAGATTGTCCAATCCGCAATGTTTGTGCACATTGTGCAATATTTATACTAGTTCATTTCGCACATTGCACTGGTTATTTTGCACTTCTTACACTTTGCACTAGTGCACAAATTAATTTTGCATGAAGATGGATCAATGCAATCTTATTATAAATTGTTCTTGAACAATGTGCAGCCTGATTGTGCATTGTGCTGAACAATCCACTACGGACCACACGGCAAAGACCTTCTGGAACACGGCAAAGGCTTTGCCGTGTGTATACACACGGCAAATGCCACACGGCAACGTTTGCCACGGAAAAGGCCCTTTGCCGTGTGTTTTTTAAATAAGACACGACAAAGTCTTTGTCGTTTGTCTTACGCGTAGACACGGCAAAGTAAAGTGAGATGACGGTTCTCCTTAAAGATGACTGTGTCTATTCTTTGCCGTGTGTCATTCATAAATTCAACACGGCAAAGACAACCTTTGCCGTATGTCACCCATAAAACATACACGGCAAAGGCTGCCTGTGTCGCCCATAAATCCTACACGGCAAAGGCGCCTATGCCGTGTGTCACGTACACGGCAAAGAGGCTGCCTTTTCAAAATAAATTGAAAAAAAATTCAATTTTTTTTAAACTTCTTTGAATACTTTTTACTTGTTAATCTCATATGGGAGACTTTTAATCCTAAGTATGCTTAATATTAGGTCAAATTGCACTCATGATCAAACTTTCCCTACGGTCACTCATTCTAACACTACTCTAGCCCTAGCACGCTTAACTTCTTCATTCCCTCCAAATGAGCTTCCGAGAAAGAAATCATACCTTGTCGATAATACTTTTATATCAATCCTATTAACTATTGGATCATGATGTCACACATCTTAGTTGTAGATTCCAAACAATTATTTAAGTAGACAACAATGAATAAGTAATAATAATCTTGAATCTAAATAAAAAATAAAATGATTTTAATTTTTTACCTTTTTCTATTTAATATGGAATAATTCATATATTTAAATCCATAAATCAGAATTTGACAAATAAAATATCTAAATCGATCAGAAAAATGAGAGGAATCCAAATATGACATCCATATCATATTGTGAACCTAAAAATGATTTTTGAAATTATGAGCATTAGATCATGTACCTGTAGTTCATATCTTACCCACTTCCTACCGATTGGGTAGAAATTTGTCTTTTTCACCAGGGTGGATGGAAAGGTTTTTAAATCCCCGCTTGGGACATTGTTCATGTAAGATGGTCTAGTATTTTTGAAAAATGAGGTGGTAGCATTTTTGAATTGAACATTTGGTGTTGCTTCACAAAATGCCCCGATTTTTGCGCTCCGAAAATAGAAAATGACTTTTTTGTGCG
Organism: Avena insularis; assembly: GCA_023614405.1. Classification (NCBI taxonomy): domain Eukaryota; kingdom Viridiplantae; phylum Streptophyta; class Magnoliopsida; order Poales; family Poaceae; genus Avena; species Avena insularis. Next base: position 106,507,881 of record CM042694.1, read on the forward strand.
ACGAAAAGGAAAACTTTCTGCTGCAATATTGTTCTCCATCCCATGATGCACATGCATGCACAATATGGGCATATTATCACAAACTATGTCGTGATTCTGCCCATAACATTGATCATTTGAACCAAAAGACAAGAAACCTCGAATGAGATCGGTCATTTTGTGAAGGTTTTTTGAGACATAATCAATATACCAAGTTTGATATTTTTCCTTCCAACTATATCACAAAATATGACACCACGCGAAGGTATCGCATTTTTTTGATTTAGTTATGATCATTTGAAACTATCGTCAAACCCTAATCGAACAGCGGGCATGACGATTCTTAGCTCCGGGCTGAGCCTCGCTAAACTTGCATTGGATCTATGGAAAAACATCATATTTTGAACCTAAAAATGATTTTTGTAAAAAATTATGAGCATTAGATCATGTACCTGCAGTTCATATCTTACCCACTTCCTACAGATTCGACAGAAATTTGTCTTTTTCACCAGGGATGGACGAAAAGGTTTTAAAATCTTTGGTTGGGACATTGTTCATGTAAGATGGTCTAGTATTTTTGAAAATGGAGGTGGTAGCATTTTTGAATTGAACATTTGGTGTTGCTTCACAAAACGCCCCGATTTTTGTGCTCCGAAAATAGAAAATGGCTTTTCTGTGCAACGAAAAGGAAAACTTCCTCCTGCAATATTGTTCTCCATCCCATGATGCACATGCATGCACAATATGGGCACATTATCACAAACTATGTCATGATTCTGCCCATAACATTGATCATTTGAACCAAAAGCCAAAAAACCTCGAATGAGATAGGTCATTTTGTGAAGGTTTTTTTGAGAGATAATCAATATACCAAGTTTTAGATTTTTCCTTCCAACTATATCATAAAATATGACACCACGCGAAGGTCTCGCATTTTTTTGATTTTTTTTTGATTTAGTTATGATCATTTGAAACTATCGTCAAACCCTAATCGAACAGCGGGCATGATGATTCTTAGCTCCGGGCTGAGCCTCGCTAAACTTGCATTGGATCTATACATAAACGTTATATTTTGAACCTAAAAATGATTTTTGTAAAAAATTATGAGCATCAGATCATGTACCTGCAGTTCATATCTTACCCACTTCCTGCCGATTCGGCAGAAATTTGTCTTTTTTACCAGGGTTGGACGAAAAGGTTTTAAAATCTCCAGTTGGGACATTGTTCATGTAAGGTGTTCTAGTATTTTTGAAAAATAGGGTGATAGCATTTTTGAATTGAACATTTGATGTTGCTTCACAAAACGTCCCGATTTTTGCCTCCGAAAATAGAAAATGGCTTTTTCGTGCAACGAAAAGGAAAACTTCCTCTTGCAACATTGTTCTCCATCCCATGATGCACATGAATGCATAATATGGGTACATTATCACAAACTATGTTGCGATTCTGGCCATAACATTGGTCATTTGAACCGAAAGCTAGGAATCCTCGAATGAGATAGGTCATTTTGTGAAGGGTTTTTTGAGATATAATCAATATACCAAGTTTGATATTTTTCCTTCCAACTATATCACAAAATATGACACCACGCGAAGGTCTCACATTGTTTCGCTCATTTTTGTATTTTTTATGCCTGTTTTAAACTATGGTCAAAATGGCGAGTATGGAGATTCATATTCAACATAAATATCTAATATTTGAGTGCAGATAGATAGATCTTATTTTTATGCAAATTTTGATATATTATTTCTATTTTTCTGACCTAGAATGATTTTTTATATGATTTTCCTAAGAGCAATGTGATAAAAAAGAAAAAAAATAGAACTTTGCCGTGTATATATCAGAATACACACGGCAAAGGCCCTTTGCCGTGTATACTGCGGAATACACACGGCAAAGACCCTTTGCCGTGTATACTGCAGAATACACACAACAAAGGGCTGGCGAGGGCACACGGCAAAGAGGCCACCGTTTGATGCCGTTAGCTCATTCCCGTCAAGTGGACCAGTGGGGTCAAGGGTCCCACTTCGTTGCCGTGATGACACCTATGCCGTGTGCCGCTATCAACTTTGCCGAGTGTTTTTTCTTTGCCGTGTTCCTTTATATGTCTTTGCCGTGTATATTTCTTTACCGTGTTCTTTTTCAGAAATTTGCCGTGTTCGCGTACTTTGCCGTGTGCTTTCTAGGTTGTACACGGCAAATACAAACTTTGCCGTGTTCCAGTCTATTTGGCACACGGGGCAATTTTTCCCGTAGTGATCTGCACAGATTGTGCATTGTGCTTGATCAATGTGTGATCTCATTGTGCGTGGTGCTTTTTTGCTTCATCAGTGTGTGACTTCATTGGGCAATTTCTGCTATCTATGCATTGTGTTTTGTTGATAGTGTGTCCTTTACTGACAAGGTGATCAAGTAGGAATGTGATGCAATGGGGGAGGGGCTAGCATCCCTCACCTGGGTTTCGGGAGATGCTCTCGAAGCTCCACGTCAAATCCGTCATGGCAAAACAGAACTCTAGATCTGAACTGATAATCAAGGACTCCTCTGGCCTCCGCATGTGACGCGAAAGTAACCCCATATCGATATGTACGAGTGATACGACAGGGAAGGAGGATGCAACACCATAGTAGGAGGCTGAGGCGGTGGGGAAGGCTAAGGTGGAGGCTGTGGAGGTGGGGATGGATGCTGAGGCCGCGGGGAAGGCGACCAGAGAGGCAATGAGGACACATGAGCTCTTGCGCTACCGCGAGAGCGTTTCGCGAGAGGCATCTCTAAAAGGTATAAATCGAGTGTGGCGGGAGCACGACTGTGGACGAAGTTCTGGAATCCCCCCGATGGGAAATCCGTCGCGTAGCGTTGGACGCCGCCGCTAAATGTCGAGCTGGTGAAGAGGCTAAAGGTCGAGCTGGTTGCATTTCACTGCGGTGCTAGGGAGAAGTCATCGAGTCGCAAGAAAGTGGAAATCTCAGGGAGAGGATGCGGCACTGTCGATTGGCGGAGAGAAGACGGGGAGGTCTCCACCACGACATTGTATAAACACTTCCATATAGTGAAAACATTTTCCCGTGCCACTTACATTCGTGAATTTCCACTATGAGTAGTTTCCACAGTATGTAGAAGCTTCAAATTGGTGAGAAAAAATAGCCATGCATGCGTATGTACAGGACAGCAGAGTGCGTCGATGGCGACATTGCATTTGATTTACTTGCGTTGTGTTGAAGCAAGCAAGCCTGGTCAAGTAAGTAATCTGTGATTCCAGTATATATTGTAGTCAATGCTGTCCACTTGATGATAATGATGGCCATGCATATATAGTTGTTATATAAGATAATAAGAATATCATGTTGTCAAGTTGATGGTCGTTTTGAGTGCACCTTCCCGGCGGCTCCCGGCAAGTTGCCAAGTTGGCGTGTGCAGCCACTGTGGAAGCAACTTAGGTACCTAACGAGCTATATTGCTATATATACTGTAACACTTTGGTACCTTTTGCTATCCAATCCAATCTCGCAGCGTGAGCGAGACTTTTCAGGAAGATGTACGTGACGAGGCCACTGTCGCGGTACCTAGCCGACTACACCGCCGCGGCGGAGCCGCCGCCGGACGGGCCGGGCTCAGGGTTCCTAGTGGTGGTGGATGAGACGGGGGAGACAGCCAGGACACGCTTCTGGGGCCTGTGCGTGGACAGGAGGATGCGCCGTCTCCCCTTCCCGCAGAACCGCCTTCTTGGGCTGCGGCCAAACACCAATCCTGACCTTCTGGAGTCATCGGCAATGGCCGTTGATTTTGCCTCGGAGGTAGTAGGCGTCGCCACCCAAATAATCGCCGGTATCGGATCCGGCAGGGCGCCCGCGAGCAGAACGCCCAAGCTCCCCGAATATGCCATGTTGGTGCCTGTCGTCGGCCAGCCGCTGTCGTCTGGCCGCTACTACGTCGTCAAGGCCGAGGGCAAACACAGGGGGAAGGTGTCGGCATGTTCCAAGGAGGAGGACAGGTCGTCCTCCTGGTTCGGCTCCTGGGTCAACGACGTCAAGCCGCGGGCCTTCCACCGCAGCGACGTCTACCAGCAGGTGTGGGTGCAGCCGCTTCTGTCCGATGGCTTCGTGGCCCATGCGGTCGCCACGGACGGCATCCCACCGGACTACCTAAGGAAGAAGGGCTGGACGGTGAACACCACCATGTCACCCAAGTACGACCTCACCGACGCGCAAGGGATGGACTCTGCTCTCCGCCGCCGGATGCCAGACTTCCAGAGCCTCACCGTCGCGGAGAGGCGCTCACCTGCCGTCCTCGTCGGCAGATGGTACGTCCCGTTCATGTTCGTCAAGGCTGATGGGTACCGCAGCCTCAAGGACCAGTTCCGCCGATGCACCTTCTACGAGATGACCATGGATCAGATCTGGGTACAGATAAGCAGCTGTGACAATCCATGTGGCGAGCCGGGGAACGTCAAGGTGTCCGCGACGGTGCCCCGGCCCCTGGCACAGCTGGATGGCACCAGCATGGTGAAAGAAGGCTGGCCCCAGGCGGGCGGCGGGGCGGTCTGGTTCCGACCAGCAGCACCGGCGGCCACGGCAGCCGCCGTTGCGCTGGACACGGTTGTATGGGAGAGGATGATGTGGGAGCTGGAGAGGGGAGGCTGGGTCGCCAATGGCGACCAAGAGAGGATAGAAAGGGTCGAGAGGCGTGACTGCCACTGGCACAAGTTTGCATGCTATGTGCTGCTGGAGAGGTTTCAGCTCAAGAGGATGGATGGTAGCCTCGCACTCACCTGTGAGTTCAGGCATACCGACAAGATCAAAACCAAGTGGCTATGAGCCAATCATTCAAGCTATCTACCGTTCCTTTTTTAGAGCTATCTACCGTTCCTTAACTATTTTGTTCTCAAATCAGCATATAGCTGCTACCACAAAAACATGGTCTATACAAGCGCAATCTTAAGAAATTGCTGCTACAAATAATGTAATAGTCACTTCCACAAGAAGTTTTCTTAACAATGTACTAGCAAAATGCCCGCGCTCATTGTGGCGGAAAAAATTTAGTCTTTGTTTTGCCGGTGGGGATTTAAAAAAAAAATCAGTGGCATGCCCCTTCCAATCGGATCGAATCGTTGTAGTCGCGCGGCGTCATGGATGCCTTGATCTGCAGGTTGTGCACTTAATTTCGCTAGAGATTTTGCGTCATGGATGTAGGAATTTATTTGGCTAATTGAATCTAATATATAAAACTAGAGACGCATAAATGCAATACCTCTATAAGTTGGGCCCCAGGCACCATCTTTACTGTCAATCTGTTGGAGATTCGTGCTAGTAGTTTTATAGAATGCCCCTTTCCACCACATTCTTCAAGTCCAACCAATTTTTGCACAGCACTCCTTGTCTTTTCAAGGTTTCTCACGTTTCCTCTTTTGGACTCTGGATTTCCACTTTTTTACAATGTTTGAACTATGTCCAGTATTCACATGCACAAGGTTCATCACATTCACATGCCACCGGGCTAGCCCAGCGCCGGCCGCCGCCCTACCTCCCTGCACTCTGCTTTCGCCATCGACACCACCGTCGCCCTACCACCCTGCACTCTGCTTTCGCCATCGGCATCGCCGCCGCCTGCTACTCCGGTGAAGCACCCCGCACATCCCGCCCTGTGCCGGAGCCGGAGCTCTCTGCCCGCCCTATCCGCGTGCCCACGCTGCTCCGCCATGGCACAACCCCGCAGTGGCGAACAAGCCCGCGCGCGACCCGGGCTAGTGCCGCGAGGCTCCAACGGCGGTGCTACAACTCCACGTCAGGACTTGCTACATGTAGCCGCCAATACTGCTACGTCTGGCGTCGAGGGTTGCTACATGGGGCCAATGGCGGCGCCACTTGTGGTTGACAGCCGTGCTACAAGCCGTGTCGTGTTTGCTACATGCGGCCGATGTCGGTGCTACAAGCGGACATTGGATTTGCTACATGCGACCGACGGCAACGCTACGAACGACGATTGCTTCGGATTTTACTACAATTTTTTTCGCTACAATAGTATATAGGTTTTGCTACAAGATCTCCGGCAAGATCTTCGGTAAGGTCTCCAGTGAGATCGGTTTTGCTACATTTTAGTTGCTACAACCGTTTTATTGTTTTGCTACATTGGCGTTAAGTTTTTGCTACAAGGTTTTCGATGAGGTCTCCGGCGAGGCCAATCTTTTTATTTTTTATCTCGTGAACGAATCATTTTTGCTACATGTAACAAAAGCAGGGCTATAGTTTTGCAATGTTGTAGCAAAAACGGGACAGAGAAAATCTTTGCAATGATCTGATTTGATTCAACGGTTGGGGAACCGGGGGATGGGGACGCCTAGCAGTCCCCATAATTTATTTATTTATGTGAGGGCACTCGGTCTAATAGACCGGTGAGAAATCCAAATAGACCTTGCCTGGCTCGTCTCTCCACCATGGTTGTTAGCATCCCAATATATATCGTAGCATCTTACGATTTCACGATACCATTATCGACAATTGATACGTATCGTGATGGTATCTTATTCTAATAGTATCTTACTCGTATTACGATATGTATCATAGTATCTTTAGTATCCCGATACAAATTCGATACCATACGATCCCACGGTTTAGTAAAAAGTAAGGACGGAATGGCTTAGCAAGCTAAAAGGGTAAAATTGTTTTGTATTTGCAAAGTGAACTATGTACTCAAATAGTAAAACTTCCATTGTTTTAGAGAATATTGAGTATAATATAGGAGTTTGTATGTTGAAACAAAGCAGTAAAGTGCCCATATTCACTATCGCAGAGCACCTCATTGTCGTGTGGCTGAAAATCACGGCAAAGGAGCGTGTGTAGCCACACGGCAAAGTCTACACGGCAACAATCGGGGCGGTAAAGAGTCTTTGCCTTGCGTTTTGTTCTAACAGCATGGCAAAGGCCTCACCGTGCGCCATATTCATCACTCGGCAAAGAAAAGTGACTTGACGACAATAACGAAAGGCCATGTCTGGTTGCAGTTAGTTCGGCTTTGTCACGTGCCACATCCAACTCTCGGCAAAGGCTACATCGTGGATTAAAAAAAAGGGACGTCGTCGTGGACGCCGCCATCGATGACGCGCGACTGTGAGGTGTCTCTGGCTCGGTAGCGTCGAGGTCGGAGAGATGGAGGGTGGTGGCCATGGCGTCGTCGTCGTCCGGTGAGGCGTCTCCGGCTCGCGAGCGTCGAGGACGGAGAAATGGAGGGCGGTAGCCACGGCGTCAACGTCACCCAGGCGTCTCTGGCTCGCGAGCATCAAGGTCGGAGAGATGGAGGGCGGCGGCCGAGGTTGCGTCGTCGTCCGGTGAGGCGTCTCCAGATCCCGAGCGTTGAGGATGGGGAGATGGAGGGCGGCGGCCATGTCGTCGTTGTCCGGTGAGACGTGTCCGGCTCGCGAGCGTCGAGTTCGGAGAGATGGAGGGCGGTGGCCGCGGCGTCGTCGTCGTCCGGTGAGGCGACTCTGGCTCGCGAGCGTCAAGGACGGAGAGATGGAGGGTGGTGGCCGCAGCGTCATCCTCGACCGGTGAGGCGTCGAGGAACGGTAGCGAGGTTAGCGTCGTGGTCAACTGGTGAGGCGGCAGACGAGCAGCGAGCTCAGCGCCGTGCTTCTGCAGCGCAGGAGTAGCTTGAGCTGGACGTGAAGTAGCTGAGTTTGTTTAAGAGGTATAAGAGGAGGAAGTAGCTGGACGTGATGTGTAGAGAGTCACCGGGTCACTAGGTAAGAGGAGAAGTAGCTGGATATGGGGTCGCTAGGTCGCAGTGGGTAGGCCAAGTCATCAATCTGCGACGTGGTCTCTCAAACTACATATGTCCATCTATTTAGTTTAGATCCGACGGTTCAACTTTTATCTAGATCTTTGCCGAGTATCATGAGAAAACACTAGGAAAGCCAGTCTTTGCCGTGTGTATTTTAAAAAACGCACGGCAAAGCCTAACTGTGTGCATGAAAAGAACGCCTCTATTAACACTGCTCCGTTAATTGATTCGAGTGGGGTACGGGGTCCATAGATTTGCAGTCGATGTTTATTTGTCGTGCGCCTGGGTGCTACTTTGTCGTGCATTGTTCCTTTGTCGTGTTCCTCCTCCAGCCTTTGTCGTGGGTTCATTTTTTGCCGTGTGTTCTGACGGACTTTGCCGTGTGTTATGTCTTTGCCATATGTGTTATTGTTTTTACATGGTAAAGACTGTCTTTGCGTGCTCCCGCGGTGGACGGCCCACGGCAAATGCCCTTTTTCCGGTAGTGATTTGTGTAATAGCTTTGAAGTATATAAATGGTTTTTGTTTTTGGTTTGTGGATGCCTCTACAAAATACATGAAATATGCTTAAAATTAAATTTAGTAATTAAATTTAAATGTTTTTCGGTGTTTTTTAATATATTCTTTCATTTTATTTAAAAACAAAAATCTCATAGTATCATGATACTACGATAAGATACTCCTGGCAAGAAAATGATACTACCTAGTATCCCGATACTGAAAACCTTGGTCTCCACCTCTCTATTACCCACAATTCTCCTCCTTCTACCTCAGTCTCGACGGTGACATTAAGTCCGGTATCGTTTCGCCACTGTCAAAACCTTGCACGAGGAGATCACTCTCCGTCCGACCAGTCATTTTTGAGACTGCTTGTTGGTATATATGTTCCTTGAGATCACCAAAATTCAGGTTTGAATTTTTTTAAGGGTAACATTCAGCTCTAAATTGCACGTGCACGCACACACTTAATTAATGGGCCTGTCTAGAGCTAAGTCGACCTGACGTCGTCGTACTAATTGTGACACATGAACAGTTTTTAACCTCATGCATAAAACTAATGTACATGAACAAAAAGGCCGCGGGAACAAAATATGTGTACTATATGAACAAAAAAGTTGTGGTGTGTGAACATTTTATTTTTCTCAATAGTTGCAATCCATGTGTAACTCTCGAATCACGAGGCAGATCTAGTGACAGAGATTTAACTAGTTATCAATTGCCTAAGAACTAGCAAATCCATTAATTAATCATATACGAAAATATACATGCATACTGCATGAAAATGTTTTTAGATGTAAATTCTAATGCTATTTCTACCGCAAGACCATGCATCCAACCAACAAGAAGTATCTTGGTAAAAAATTTGTCCCAAGGTTAATAATATTCCAAAATTCAGTTACAAATTACCATGAAATAAGAGTCTCCAAAAACTTGCCATCATCACAAGGAAACCGTCAGTCAGGGCATTCCCTGGTGCAAGCATGTCTGTGGTAAATTTCCAAGGCTTCGTTCATGATCTTACCCTCCGATAAAAGCCGCGATCGTGTCTTCCATGAAGGGTGAGAGGCGATGTAGTCGTTCCATGACGAGTTTCCCTTGATCTCCCCCAGCTTGTCGTAGACACTAGGGGCTACCAATGGATCAAAACCGGCGGCAGCCAGTAGCATGATTCCGATGTGATCTGACTCTATCTCTTTCCTAGAACGTATGGGTGTGAAACACATGAGCTGGGTGATATACCTCCTCCGATTCAAAATCTAAGACTTTTAGGACATAGCCGTAGTCATCAAGATGAGATACATGGTACTTTGACTATCATTATTCTCTAGTATCACATCTAGCATTACTAATTTTGCAACATCTATTTTGAGACGGAGGGGGTACAATATATACAGTATGATATTTTGCATTACGAAAGGCCATGCTTTGAATGTTCATAATTCCGTAGCTAGAACTCCCATGAGGATGAAGGGACCACTACATATGGTTAATTGGGCCAATTAACCGGCAAGCATGCTAGTTCCGTGTTCATTCGGAATAGTGTAATGTATGTGAAAAGTGAGATGCAAAAGTGGATTAGTATTCCTTCTTGAGAAAGGAAGCAGCTTTGCAAGGAGCGGGACAAAGGTCTCAAGGAGCTTAATGGGCTCTAAAGTATGCCTTGCAACTTCGTGCCCGATCTACAAAAAAAAAAAAAAAGCACACGTGAATGGCTTCCAACCCGAGCTCAATTTCCAAACATTCGTTGTAAAAAAAAGGGAAGAAAAACCTACCTCGTGTGCAAGAATGGTGGCAATCTCGGCATCCGTGTTGAAAGCGTCAAGCAATCCTGTGTAGATTACAATCTTGCCACCCCACTTGATGTACGCGCGGATGCGCTTGTTTCTGACGGTGAACACCTCCCAGTTGAGCTCTCCGAGATGCCCTGTATGCGGCTGCTGTGACGTCGCCGCCTTCCCCTGACTCCCGTTCGGAACCGAGGCCGAGTCGTCCTTAAAGGAGTTGTGGTCATTGTTCTCTTCGCACGGGCTCTTAGTAAGGAGCACACGATGGATGCCGCGGATGATATCATCGGTGATGCGACGGACGCGGAGAGTGGCAGGGTGAGACGGGGCAAGGATGCTATCGATCTCCATGCGTCTTCTTGATATCATCGGCGGTTAGCTCGCACTCATTCGGCAGGGCGAAGACCCGGTGGACACGATTAGTGTAGGGGACTATCTCGTGGTTCTAGAGCACGCTGGGGGCGATGTCCGGCGGGTTGCAGTACCAGCGGCGGACCGACGGTTGGCTCCACAAATTAGAGGCCGGTGGAGGTGGAGACACAACAAAATGGCCGATAATGATATGACGAGGTGTGGATGTGGTGGCGGTGCCGAGAAGGGGTTACCGGCGGGTGGAGAGGCTTGCAAGGGCGGAGGAAGACAACTCGGGAAAAGACGGAGCAGGAGTTCCTCAAGGAGTTGCTCATGTCGCTACGGCGGCGTTGTGTCGATCGGTGGTCGATGGATGGATTTATGCCCGGAGCTAACGGTACTTTCTAGTTGGCCGGTTGCTCCAGCCGATGCACGTACGGTTTCGAAGCACATTGGGATTCACCTTACGTTTTCGTACACGTTAAATATCGGACCAGCCCGCGTGCATGCATGGGTGCTAGCTTATGAGACCAGACTGTGCACGTCCGAAAAAAGTCATTACGTGGCTCGGCGCTAGCCGTACATGCCCGCTGTGTTCCTAAGATTTTTTTCTGCGATTTTTCATTGATACTACTAGGGAATTAGGACACGCCGCACCCGTACTGTTGCTTTGGCTGGTCGTAATGTCACCACTAGAAAAGCCCCCTTTAGTCCCGGTTCATAAGGGGCATTGGTCCCGGATTTTGAACCGGGATCAATGCAGGTCCCGGTTCTGGTACGAACCAGGACCAATGGGTCTCCACGTGGCCCGTCATCGCGTGCGCTTACAGTAGGACCTTTGGTCGCGGTTCGTGGCATGAACCGGGACCAAAGGTCTTTGTTTTTTTAAAATAATTTATTTTTTTGAATTTTTTTTCCAATTTTTTTGAATCTATGAATATTTGGATTGGTTAATCTCTCATCCAAAAACTCTCAACTACACTTAGTTTTTTGTCAAATTTCAATCTTTGGTTAAACTTTCTGGTCGATCACCCAACACTACTCCACCCCTAGCACGCTTAACATCTTGGTTCTTTCCCATCCTCCTTCCTATGTACCACTTGTAACCTTATGTCTATACTATGCTATTAATGATATTAACCCATGCATTTTGTGAGTCACACATTCTTATAATTTGAGTTACAAACATGATTTTAATGTACAAAAATGACTAAGTAATACTAATATTGAATAAATATAAAAATAAAATATGTTTTATTATTATTATTGCATTAATTCATTTAATATGGCATAATTCATATCTTTAAATCCATAAATCGAAATTTCACAAATAATATGTCCATTATTATCAGAAAAATGTGAGGAATCCAAATATGTCATTTTTTTATTTTTTGAATTATTTTTAAAAAAAATTAAAATCTGAATTTTGACTCTTTTGGAATTTCAAAAATCTAAAAAAGTTGCAAACGGCCTAGGCCGTTGCCATCGGTATCGTAATTTTTTGCCGATCATTTTGATATATTATACGTTTTTTCCGACATTGTATGCACAAATGGCGGCCATCTGAAGTTTTTATAACGTTTTTTTTTGCAAAATAAGTCGAAATTCAAGTTTGTTAATTTTCATGACAAGTGTATCACTAAATACAACTACAGTTGAAAGGATTTTATTTTTTGATTTTTTTACAATTTCTACGACATGTTTTTGAAACTAGAAGGCCATTCGGGGGGGGGGTGGATTTTCCGCTCCATGTCTCCCCGCGGACAGGATTTTGGGCCTTTTTCCCGCCATGAGGATTTTGGTTTTTCTGCGGCAGCAGGCGGCAGAGAATTTCCGAATTTTTTTATCCCGATTTATGTCCCGAACCGGGACAAAAAAGGGACCCTTTGGTCCCGGTTCATGGCATGAACCGGGATCAATACCCCGAGATGAACCGGGACCGATGTCCTGGCGGCCTGAACCGGGACCGATGTCTGGCATTGGTCCCGATTTGTTATTCGAACCGGGATGAATGGTTTTGGGGGCTGGACCAAAGACCCCTTTTCTACTAGTGAACCGGAAGCAAACCGACAATGAACGAACACTAATGCATAGTATATGGTTTTTGTGGTACAAAAACAAGTAGTGGCAAACTGATGGTACCAATAGCACCAGTACCAAACAGCAAAAATAGACAGTAAATATAAGTTAAGCGGATGAGCGAGGATTGCTACTATGTTGTACAAATATCTCGATAGGCTACGTGCAAGTTCTATTTATCGACCATGTGATGTAACCCAACAGAAGTAGTCCAGGTACGTATTCTTTCCGTGTGCAAGAATCAGTATCCTATTATGTTTGGATGCCTATCAATTTGGTGTCCAGAATCCGATCCGGTAGCAGAGTTTCCATTGCCCCATCCGAGCACAAACACAATTGGAGCGTCATATACTAGACCAAACAAACACGACAGCAGTGCTGTTTCAGGATAAAATTAAACCCCAGCTAAAATACTCTTGCTCGGCGGAGACTACTATACAATGGCGGATACTGAGCGGACACTCCCGGCGGACCTTCTACTTGAGATCATCGCACGCTCGGATGTCCGCACCCTTGTCCGTTGCGCCGCGGCCTGCAAGAACCTCCGTCGTGACATCCTAGATCCTTCCTTCATCAACCGCATCACCCAGCAAGGAGGCATCGTGCCTCCATGGATCCTCGCCTACATCAACAACACCCACGATGACAAGGACGATCCACCTCCACCACTCACTTTGGTTCACCCGGCCACGCCTGCGGCCATGTTGTTTTCGGACGGCCATCTGTCTTGGTACATGTCGCGCTTCGCGGATGACATCCTCGGCGAGCACTATCTCGTGACATCTCGCAACGGGCTCGTCCTCTTCCGTCGCCGCCATGCCAGCAATAGACTCCCTTACTTATGTGTGTATGACGCCATCACTGGCCACCGCACCTTCCTCTCTGGCCCGCCCGGCATCGACGCGAGTACCACCAGATACTTTGACAAGTGCATCTTACTCACCGCCGCGGACGGAATCAACTGCAACTTTATGCTTTTTGTCCCCAATCTTGTCACATTGTCCAACAATAGTCATACAATCGAAGTCCATATCAACACGTCAACTTGTGGCACTTGGGAAACTAGTGTTATGAGCCATGGCCTCGTTTTGCCGCAGTGGTTCGCAATGCACGGAGAAGCTGCCGTCCTCCATGGTGGTGTCATCCACTGGCTGCTACCCCCACATTGCCATATTCTTACCTACAACATATGCACACCCGCCTTGTTGTTCTTCGAGGTCGATCTGCCATCTCGCCTACGAGGAATGAAAATATTCTCCTAACTAGATAGTAGTGCATCCTAGAGTTAGCTACCTTATTAAGCTTCACATGGTCGTTGCCGTGCGTGAAAAGCAGCACTTAGACTATATCTATTTTTATATGTAAAATGTATTCTCATTTTGCTTCTCGAAAAAAAAATACGCATAGGTTTACAGCAAATTCCTGGCTTCCTGCATTGAACCGAAGATGGACAAGACTAGAGAAAAAATGGCCGCACAAGGAATTGCAAGAAAGACACGTTTGAGCAAGAAATTGCACCTACGTGCAAGCGAATACATGTGAACAGCTACAGTACTACTTCAGTCAAAAACCAAAGTATATAGTTATATATATTTAAAGTTAACTTTTTTTCTCATGATCGAGTTTGCGCATGCTGTGTTTTAAGAGAAAAAATGAATTACGTACGAATGTAAGGATTTTCTTTTACAAGTAACATTGTCACTCGGAAAGAAAATTATTATTGTCCGATTAACTTATTTTGGCTTAAATTAAGCATGGTTGTATATCCAGCATACTGATTATTCAATAATAAGAAAATCCTCCATGTCTGAACAATTATATGAAATAGTACACTAGACATTTACGCACTCTATACCTCCATCAAATAAGTAGCTAAATAAAGGCGAAGCGGTGTTGCCCACACAAAGGTAGATATGTTATTGTTCCAAACTGCGAGACTAAGAAACAAACTTATTTTCCCGAGAAAATAGCTCGAAATTTCCAAGTTGATATAATAATATGGTATGGTTTGCAAAAAAAATGTATGTATGATGTATATATACAAGTAATAAAATATCAATATAAAACTATGTCTAAAGGGAAGAGAGTCATAATTCTCTTACATACCATAGTAGCTAGGAAAGTTGGTTGTCATTGACGTCATTCCAGAACTGCACAATCATTTAGTTCTCTAGCAACATTATCTATATTTTAAAATATATAAAAAATTCAAAGTGCATGTAATGTACCACTTATGGTATCTAAGACATTAACATAAACCGCCAAGAATATATTAGTACAAAATAGATTCATGATAGGAGAAATTTTAAAACCTATATTGAAAGAATAAGCTATATTGTACACATAAATCAACAACGGATAGTAAAAGCATACTGAAAAATAAACATTAAAGTGCGAGCTCATATGGATCTATGCATTCACTTTGAGCCCCAAGTATCCCATACAATTTAAATTCTCTTGATTTTTCTTAACCTTAACACAATTTAAATATGCAAATTACTCCTTCCGATCAATGTATATCCCTATATATAATATATCTTAGGCCCCACGAGTTTAGCCATACATTGGCTTAGGCCAAGGGATTCACAAAGCATAAAACTATATGAGTTTCTATCAAGCTCAATTTGAAAGACAATTTTTACCAAGTGGAACCTATCTTTGGCTTACAAGTAAAAGATAGTTTTCAAAATTACAACTTTGAGGCTCATGCCTATGTCTAAAATACCATGGATTTGAAAATAGATAGTGAGAACTTCATGTATATTCCTTAAAACCATATTAAACGAGAGGAAGAAATATGTAGACAAGGTAAAGTGAGAATTTTCATTATTTAGTTGTAAATGCAAGAAAAAAACATTTGGACAAAAAACAACTATCATTCTGACTTCAAATTTGGCCAATGAATTCTATGGTAAAAAAATCATGCCTTTTAACCAAAATAGGTTCATGACTAGGATTACGGCCTCGACAAAATATTTAAAACTACAAACTCTAGGAAGCAAACAAATTACATAATGTGGTTTAACAATGTGAAACTCCAAAGAGTTATACTTACAATTTTTTAATTATAAACTATTTTTATGAGTATTTGTTTTGTAGTACTATCTAATTCATTCTATCTTGATTTAACTAACTGACACCTCAGTGCCGATTGTAGAGACACATAGCAGAAGGGAGACACAGAATATTCACAGATATATGACATAGACACATGTAGTACAACCATAGATATAGAGCAAGTAAAATATCATTTACTTTACTAAAAATTCATTATACTCTCTAGGTTTAGTATTTTTAATAATTACATAACATTACTTCTATAAAATTACAAATTTAAAATATAAAAATAAATAGGAACTTTTTGAAAATTAATTAGAATTTTGAGATGTTGCCCTCGCATCGCGAGGGCCACCTTGCTAGTTTCATCTAATAGTTAGTTATGTTGTTCCAAATTTATATGCATCACTACAGGAGAAAAGCTCATTGTCGTGTGCAACAAAAAAGTATTAACAAAAAAGTATTAACAAACCAGTGGAATATTAAGCTCAACCTTGGTTTTCCTTGTATATATGGCCTAAACATGCCTTAACAAACAAAAAAGTACATTGTTGGAACCTCGTACGGAGAAAGCTAGGGGTAGACCTCCCGGGCCCACAAACCGGTCCTTTCGACCCCCGGACCCCTGGAAACCCACCCAAACTTGCTTGTCGACCTAGAAAACTTGCATGTGTACCTAGAAAACTTTCATGTGGGCCTAGGATACATGTGAAAGAAGTGTTGTGGAAGTCCCATAGGTGCAAGACGTAGCTCCCTGGTGTGACCTTCTTCACATTCAAGCGATAACACTTAGCAGATTTCCTGGCATTATAGGTGGAAATGTCCCATTGCGGCTATACCAGGGGCTAGAATGTGCCACATGGTCCCGATCTTGGTTTTCCTTGTATCTATGGCCTAAACATACCTTAACAAACTAAAATGTACATCGGTGGAACCTCGTGCGAAGAAAGCTAGGGGTAGACCTTCGTGTTCACCCGCTGATGACTGCAAGTGCACATATCGTTTATAGCTAGTTTCGAAATAAAGATATCGATCCCACATGGAGCAGTAGATGAAAGACTAAAATGCTTTTAACTATAACTGAACGAAGTGCTTAAGTAATAACTTTAAGATGCAAGTACAAGTAGAGTTGTTTTTGGTCTAAAGTAAAGCAAAACTTAATGCAGAAAGTAAGAATTGTGTGTGTAATAGAACTTTGGAACTACAAAAGGGAAAAAGCGTTCTCCTGGAATAGTGGATACGCCGCTAACAATTTAGACCAAGTAATCGAGATTATTATAACGAATATTCTCATAATGCGTATGCAGGTGGGACGAGCTCCATATATGGACGAATAGCAAGTAACCGCTGCACGCATCGTCCTCATAACCACAGTAGACAACAATCGACAACCATCATGTTACTGCCCTATTAAGGGATTTCTCCCATGGCATGGACATGCCTTGATGAGTTCTCCTTGATTCCCCAATCTAGTACGTAAAGAATGATAACAGTTTTATAGTCACAGTAAATGCTATCATCCCTCCATCTACCAACAAGTAATCACCTTCATTGAGTCCCCATAAGAGGCAAATGTTAAGGAGGTGCACAACTTCCAACATCAAGATGAAGACAATTAACACGTACTCATAATGATGTATAACATAATTATCTCTATCTTATCTTAATCATATGCTAGGGTTTCTCCATCTCCCCAAGAACTAGAGATCTACTCAGACATGGAGGCAATCAACATCATAGCAATGGTATTAGAAACAATCATAGATGAATAATACTTATATAAATCCACAACGAGTATGGGAATTATAACAAGATGTAGATGGGATGGATGGAGATGGTGGTTATGCAGTGGTAGATGATGACGATCGATTCCTTAGCCTCCTGGATCTACGCAGGGCGAAGATGGATCCCTTGCGGAGGAGTTCCCCCTCCAGAAGCGTTCTGGAGGTGAGGTTTCGGTTATTTTTGGGTGTTCTGTATGTCGTCTCCCTGAGCCAGTTGCACGGGGTGAAACTATTTGACGAGGCAGAGGCGGCGCCAACTATACGGCCGAAAAATTTGTTCCGCCTGTATAGTTGGTCGTTAAACTCTCTGCCTCCCCTGTTCGCTTCTGGTATTCTTCTGGTATTATTAATATTCCCTAAATAAGCGATTTACGTTGTTTTTGACTCCTTTTCTCCAAAGTACAACTGGTTCAAGAATTGTGTCCATTGGATCCATCATCTGTCCTGATCCTGGTGAAAACAGACATAAAATATGCGCACAAGCGCCTAAAATACCAAGATGCTACATCTACAATGCAAAATAATGATGTAAAACATGATGAAAATATGCACTCATCACCCGCATACTATGGTTTCG
Source organism: Avena insularis (assembly GCA_023614405.1). Lineage (NCBI taxonomy): Eukaryota > Viridiplantae > Streptophyta > Magnoliopsida > Poales > Poaceae > Avena > Avena insularis. Next base: position 106,525,766 of record CM042694.1, read on the forward strand.
ATGGAATACGGCTCCCGGAGCACCGGAATCCCACCAAAACTTGCATGTGGCCATTCCATGTGTACACAAGTGTGGTAGATTTTCCATAGATGTAATGGCTAGCTCCCGGGTGTCACCGTATTAACGCACATGCGATAACACTTAGAGAAGTGCTGGACGTGTAGGTGGGAAACTCATGCGAGCCTGTTCGCACCCATGCGATAACACGTAGAATTTTCCTGCACATGTGGAGGAAATTCCCGCTATGTCTCTTCGGATGGGGAAACGGTGGAATATTGTGCTCAACCTTGGTTTACCATGTTTCTATGGACAAAACAATCCAAAGGAAAGAGAAAAGTCCATCGGTCGACCCTCGCACGGAAAACGCTAGTGCTGTAGATCTACAGGGCCCCAGGATTAGGGTTTCTCTGGGAAAGACACGCCGGAGTGCGGAACGCCTCGAAAACTTGCGTGTGTCTATACCATATGTTCAAAAGTGTGGTAGGAGGCCTAGCTAGGCAGTTTATAGCACCCGGGGTTGAGCCTGTTCACACCCATGCGATAACACGTAGAAAATTCCTTCATGTGTACGAGGAAACTAGGGGTGCAACCTTTGAATGACATGAAATCACCTCGAAAACGGCAGACCGTTCTTTTCTAGGGGTGTCACCTTGCAAATCTACTATTGTATTTCCCATGAAATCACATGTTGTGAAGCCAAAAATGATTTTTTATTTAAAAAAAATCATGAGCAAGATTTGGATCACCCCGGTTCAAATGTGTCAAAGTTCGTGCTAAATCGATGTGGATTTGTCTTTTTCAAGAGGAGTGTCTAAAAAGGATGGAGTTGCCAACAATTGACAAATTGTACACCTAATAGGGTTATAAAAATGTGTCGGCCCAATTTTGCAACATATTCTTGGTGGCTGCTTCACAAAACACCCATTTCGTGATGCATGGAAAATGAAAAATAGGCTTTTCTACAATAAAGTTGGAAACCTCCACCTGTAACATTGTTGTGTGCCATGCCAATATAATTTGAATGAATTTTAGTTTATGGTCTGTTTTTTAAAGTTTAAAACCGATTTAAAATGATACCACTTAAATAGTTGGACATGTAATTGTGTTTATTTTATAAAGGAAAGAACTTATAAAAAATAATGTCAAAATTTCCATCACTTTCCTCCCCGAAAATCTTCTCGCCCCAACTCTTCCCACCTCCCAGGTTTCCCGCATAGAAAATTTGGCGGTGAAAAGATATTTTGGACAAATGCCCGCTCCACCGTACCCAAACCCCACCCTACCCCACCACATCGCACCCAAACCCCACCACACCCCACCGTACCCCTAGATCTCTAATCCCCACCCTCGAACCACTCCACCGAGCCAAATTTCGCTGACGGCCACGCGGGAGGGAGGAGACGCTTGGCGACGACGGCCACGCCGGGAGGGAGGAGACGCTCAGCGAGGAGACGCTCAGTGACAACGGCCATGCAGGAGGGAGTAGACGGTCGGCGACAACGACCGCACCTTCGTGACGACGCACGACGGTCCTCGTCTCAGATCGGCTCAGGTGAGTTATTTCCGTTCTTCCCCTCTTTGCTTTCTTTCGGTTCTTGCCCTCCAGTTCGAGTTCTTCCGCATGATTGTCCTGCTAGCTCGCGCGCCATGTCTAGGGTTAGGTTTGCTTGACGTGGCTAGGGTTATGGCTTGCTTGCCATGGCTAGGGTTAGGGCTAGCTTGCCATGGCTAGGGTTTGCATTATAGTTTGTTCTCTTGCGCCATGCTACATTATCCAGGGTTGGAATAGTGCTTGCTCTGTATGATGTGTTGGTGTTTTGATGATGATTAGATTAGGCTAATACCTGCTGTTAGGCTAGGCCTCCTGCCGTATTAGGGAATAGTTGTTCATGTTGAAAACTGTGGATTGTATACAAGTCTAGTTGGTGTGTATGATATTCTGATATGCTTTGCTCATATTTGATGTTCATGTTCCCATGTTAGGACTACTTAGATGTGATGTGATACATTGCAAATGTATCTATAATTTTTGATGTTCCATGCTTGGTTTTATCTACTTTCTTGTGTTTTGTTCCAACTTTGGAGTACTTTTCATATGATTTCTTGGACTAACCTATTAACAAGATGCCACAGTGCTAGTTGCCTGTTTTCTACTGTTTTTGGTTCCAGAAAAGTCAGAAAATGAATATTCTCGAAATTGGATGGGACAAAAACCAAAGTGCCTATTTTACCGGAAGATTCACGGAGCAAGAAGGAGAGCCGGAGAGGGGCCACAGGGTGGCCACACCCTCCCAGGCGTGGGTACCCCCAGGCCGCGCGAGGGCATGGTGTGGGCCCCCTGGCTGGCCACCGACCTTGCCTCCTTCCACTATATATTCCTCCAGAGGCAAAAACCCTAGATCGTCAATCATAAATCCACGAAAAGTTCCGCAGCGCCGCCGCCACCGAAGGGGAGATTAGGGGGATAGAAAGTCTCTGTTTCGGCACGCTGCCGGGACAGGGAAGTGCCCCCGGAGCCATCTCCATCGATCTCCACCACCATCTCCGTCACCATTACTGATTCCCATGATGAGGAGGAAGTAGTTCTCTCTCGAGGCTAAGGGTTCTACCGGTAGCTATGTGTTCATCTCTCTCTCTCTCTGTGCATGATCATATTGTGATCATGAGCTTTGTAATCAAGTAGATCTACCTTGCTACTCAAGTGCTTTAATAGATCTCTGCTCTCCCCATGTGTGTGAAGTTGACAGTGTGCACACCATGGTGGCACTTAGGCTAGAGATTACAAATACTTGTTATGAGTTATATTTGGAGTTGGATGTTTCTATGAAATTGTGGTGTTTGTTGGAACCATCTAGTGCTCAAGGTGACAGTGTGGGGTTATCTAGATGGGAAAGGCTTACTTTGAGGTGTGCTGTTATAGCCCTACCATGGATTAGAGTGTCCAACCGGAGAGTAGTTAAGAGTAGTATCATAAAGAGTAGATATTTATATGAGAGTGTTCACTAGTGAAAGTATGATCCCTAGGCCTTGTTTCTAAGCATTGAAACACCGTTTGCAATTAGATCTATTACATGTTTTCTTGCTTCCATCTTTATTTCAGTTTTACTTTAGTATTTTCCACGCCATCAAGCTATTTTCTATCACTGTTACCACTTATAATTATCTATACCACTTGTATTTCACTATCTCTTCGCTGAACTAGTGCACCTATACACCTGACAAGTGTATTGGGTGTGTTGGGGACACAAGAGACTTCTTATATCTTGATTGTAGGGTTGCTTGAGAGGGAATACCTTTGACCACTTCCTCCCTGAGTTCGATAAACCTTGGGTGATCCACTTAAGGGAAAACTTGCTGCTGTTCTACAAACCTCTGCACTTGGAGGGCCAACAACTGTCTACAAGCATAGAAGTGCGTAGACATCATGATGTTGTTCATGATATCCAAATATGCACCTTCATAAATTGTTTTAGTGAATTTAGGTGGAGATGATGTGTGATCCGTGCCAACCTAAAATTGAGTAGTCAACTGTATAATGGATTAATCAGTGTGGAGTGGTACTTGCCTTCTCTATTCAGGTACCTTTAATGGTTTATTTTGTAACTAAATGAAAAATTTTGGTAAATTTTTTATTAAGGGTGAACTAGAAGCATCAAGTACTAATCCTTTGCAAGAACATTGAAGTATTATCTTGTCCCCCTTAGTGATATTTACCTCTTAATATCTGTTCTTTAGTTTTTCTTTTTCTTGTTTCTTAAACAACATTTATGTTCCTTGCTCATGTGATATGTGCTTTTTATTACAGTTATTGGATATTGTTCAGCTAGGTATCCATCCTTGCAGTAGTACTAGTATGGTTGAACTCTGTGCTTCGATATTGATTTAATTAATATACATGATGGATAAGTAGTGGTAAATTATATAGAAGCTAATTTATTTGTTTAGTTATAAGTGTTGTGTTCGCAGCATAGAAAACAAAAAATTTCCTACGATGGGAAGTATACGCCAAGATCTATCTACTAGATACAAGCAACAGATGGATATACATCCATAGAGAACATACCCTCGAAGACAACAAAGCTTTGTTAACGAGATGGAACTCATGGATGATATAGTCATACACTTGCCGATCTCAAGATCGTGATGAAGTCCTTCAGGTCCAGCAGTTCCAGCACCATCAGGTCCAACACCATCAAATCTAGCACCACAAAGTAGCAGTGCATCCGTGATTTCACACACGTTCGGTCCACCGAATAACCTCCGCCTCCTTGCTCCAGCGATGCAGTGGAAGCAGCAACTCCTTTCTAGATAAAGCCACCAGGAACATGTATCTCGCTAATCCAAGACCATGGGAATAACTAGAGGGAGAGGAGAACCTTCATGAGGAGGTGGTGTAAGAGGAGAGGAGGAGGAGGTGCTCCTTATATAGGGGAGGGCGGGAAGCCCAAGGGGGCATGGCGCCGGCCATGGTGGGTGCCCCCACCTCTCCCTTATTAATGTGGGTGGAGCTCCCACTCACATAAACACACACCTCCACTCATGTCCACTCACATGCATTAAATTTCCACCAAATTTAATGCAAGCTCTCATTAAATAAAACACTTTTATTTATTTTATTCAGAATTTTGTTAATTACTTTAATTAACAAACATTCACATAAAACTCCCTGCAACATTTCAATATCACATGCAGAACCAGTTTTAGCAATTTCACCCGAAACAATTCCGGTTTCCATCGAAATGATTCCAGTGCTTTCTTAATCTTTATCTAAAACATATTTGCTCCTAAATGGTGTCGATATCCCTTAAGTGTGTCACCCTATGGTTCGCGAATAATTCAGACATGATCGAGACCCCTCTCCGATCAATAATCAATAGCGGGACCTGGAGATCCGTACTGACTCCCACATATTCAACGATGACTCTTGTGATCGTGTGAACCTTTAAAATCGTATAAATACCTTAGTATCATGATATTTTACATGTCCGAGATTCGATCATCGACATCCAAATACCTAGTTTGATCTCGTTACCGACATGCACCCTTTTCTTGTTCCCGTGATATAACATTCTAGTGATCACATCACTTGCTTGCAAGCTATCTTAATGTGATATCACCGAGAGGGCCCTGAGTATATCTATCCGTTATCAGGATTGACAAATTCCACTCTTGATCCATGAGCCTCAACATAACACCTTCGGAGTATCTGAACCTACCTTTATAGTCACCCTTTTACTGTGTGATGTTTGATGTTATCAAGTTACTCTTCCGATGTTAGCAATTAACATGATCTCATGGTCTAAGGACTAAGATTACTTCGTATGATGTTATAGCAATGTAAACATAATGACTTTGATCGTAATGCTATACTTCAGATGAATGTTCATCACATCAGTCCAGCATTGTTGTGACCTCGTTATTAACAACATCCAATGTCCATGATCAAGAAACCTTGATCATCTTGTTAATCAACGAGCTAGTTTATATGAGAGGCATTACTAGGATCTTTGTATTTTGTTTATTAAACACACATGTCTTAACGTTTCCAAATAATACAATTATAGCATGCAAAATAAACATTTATCATAAACATGGAATAAGATAATAACCACTTTATTATTGCCTCTCGGGCATATTCCCTTCAGTCTCCCACTTGCACTAGAGTCAATAATCTTGTATGAAAAACTTTGTGTATTGGACACCTATGGATTTCTGGTCTTGCATATAGGCGATTGCTAGTGGTTAACATAATCTCTAGATCTGGCAGTTTCAGGTCCGTGTGTATTTGCATGTCTTTGTGTCTCTACGCATCACTCATTCTCAAATGAGATGGCATTGTATAAATTTGGTCCTTTGGTGAGACCTTTAGTTCGTTGGGGTTAAAATATGTTGATATTATTATCATACAATATATCTTCATAGTATTAGCCCACTTTGAACCACACCTAGTTTGATAACAAACTACTTAACACACATGCCCTCCTTTGCTGCTACTATAGCAGTCATATACTTAGCCTTTTGTTGTAGTATCCGTCACAATGTTTCAACTTTGGAACTCATCCAAATCCATCATGGAACATCCTTTCTATTACATTGTGCCACCCATAGTCTAAATTGAGATAAATTTTATTTGTATCTTGTGAAAAAACTAGTATCAATGTAACACTTTACAATGAACTACCTTTAACTATTTGTCACTTATACATGATATATTCTTAGTTCTTCCAAAGATCATAAGAATATCTTTACTATCGTCCAATGATCATCTTATGAAACATTCTGGTATTTGCTCATAACATTAAGAGCGTAGGACATATCTGGATACATACATATCACGGTATAATCGATCAAAATATTCATGTGATTTTACTCACCAAGTGTTAAAACACTTGAATCTTGATACAATCCTTTCCATGCAGCAAGAACCTTTATTGTTGTTTCCATATTGAACCCTTCCAATATCTCATACATGTACGTCTGGCATAACCATATTAGCACCTCAATCTATCCATATAGACATTCATGCCAAATATTCCGGTTTTTTCCAAGTCTTTCATCGAAATCCTATTTTAATGAAATTCTTAACTTGTGTCAATAAAAGATACATCATTTCCAATCAACAATATGTACTCTGTATAATGTATTGGAAATTTGTCTCAGCGCTCCCACTTAATTTCTTGCAAATGCAAGCATCTTCATCATCTCCGATGAAATTAAACTCCTTTAACATTTTCATCATGGTGAAGATTCCAACTCCGCTATGTCCACTTCAACTATTGAAGTTTGCATGCCCTTTTAGCACCCTTTGAATTAACAAAACCCTTCGGACCGTGTCATGTACACATCCTAGGTAACCATTATATTAGAAGAACCTTGTTTTGTTTATTCAACTACCATATACCAAATTATATGTAGTGGTTGCTACATTAATCCGTCAAGACTAAATATCGCTATGAAAGATCAAATCTTGTCATAGTCAATTCCTTGAACATTGCCATAAACTTTTTTTTCCGACATGTCGACTATTTCATAGATGTTAAACATCCATGTCTATTTCTTTATAGATCCAAACATGATCGATAGGCTTTACGCCTTTCCGGAGGGTCTTCCAAGTTCAGAAACTTGATTTCTCGTGTATGGATACTATCACGGATTCTATGACTTCTAGTCATTTTATGGAGTCAGGGCCCATCACCGCTTCTTTGCATGCAGTCAGTACATCATTGTCAAAACAATAACGTCTTCTGTTTCAAATCTTACTATTTGATTCTTACCGACCCACATGGTTCAGTAAGAACTCTAATCTCCAAGATCACACCCTTTGTAATCACGGGAGCCATGAGCATTGTGGCCGCCACCGGGACACTTTCCGGCGCTACGCTACTTAGCACATATAGCTAAGGTTCAACAACCTTATCAAAGTTCTATTGTCCTCCCACTTAACTTTTCACGAAAAATTTCTTCTCAAGAAACTTGACGTTCCAAGCAACAAACTCTTTTGTCCTCGGTGTTATGGAGGAATTCCCAACAAATTCTTTGGGATAACCTACAAAGACGTGCTTATCCGACTTTGGTTGTAAACATTTTACTTATGCATAGCATACCAAAATTTAAAAAAAGACAATTCGGGTTTCATCCCAAACCATAACTCTTATGGTGTCATTTCAACGGATCACGATGGTGCTCTTTTCAGTGTAAAAGCGATAGTCTCTAAAGCTTTAATCCTTAAAACATAATGGCAGTTATATAAATGACACCTTTGATCTTACCATGTCAAACAAGGTTTGATTTGATCTCTCGAACATACCATACTCCTATGGTTTATCGGAAAATGCAAATTCATGGAACAATTCCTGAAATCTTAGGTGTTTTGCTAAACCTGTAACTCAAATATCTTCCTTTATGATCAAATCATAAACTCTTTTATTTTCTTGTTACAATGATTTTTCACTTCATCTTGAAAGTCTTTGAACAATTCTCAAATGTTTCATACTTCTTCCTTATTAAGTAAATATATAGATATATTCACTCAAATTTCTAGAGAAAGCATATGAAGCAAAAAGATCCATCGCATATGGCTACACATAATGGACTATATACATCAACATGCATAATATCCAATAATTTAGTCATATGTTCCTCTTTGGCCCATGGACGGAGTTTCAATTATCTCGAGGAAAGTTTCACAAGCGTCAATTGATCAAAATCAAAAGACTCCAAAAATCCATCAACATGGAGTTTCTTCATGTTTACTTTCCAATATAGTTCAAACAGCAATGTCACTTCATAAGTTATCTTCCAATCATTTGTCTTATGACATTTTAGCAATAATGTTTATGGATGTGATTTCTCCAACTAGACTTGTAAAAGTTTATCCATCCTTTATGGAATACGCTAATTATTTGAACAACCATTGTTCTCGTAATACTAGAACAAAATAACAATTATTAAAACAAATCTTGAAGGCTAGGTTTGACGGCAACGAAAAACACAATAACACTTTATTTGTTTTCGATGAACATCATCACATATTATTTTGCTAGTTACTTTGGCAATTGCAGTTCATGAATTGTGTTGTTCTATATGACACTTCACACCAACCAATTCGGTATCCAATACCTAAGAACCACATTGTTTAACAAGCAAAGAATACAACCATAATATGTATATCTTCTATATACCTAAGTTGGACATCTCCAACCTTTTCTTTTCTGCCAAATATTTTATAGATTCTCTTTCAGCAATTCCTTTTCTTTTAAAAGAATCTATCAACTGTTGGAGATATGCCCAAGAGGCAATAATAAAGTGGTTATTATCATATCTTCATACTTATGATAAATGTTTACATACCATGCTATAATTGTATTAACCGGAAACATTAATACTTGTGTGATTTGTAAAAATAAAAGAGTCCCTAGTGAAGCCTCTTGTTAAACTAGCTTGTTGGTTAATATATGATCATGGTTTCCTGATCATGAACATAGAGATGTTGTTAACAACAGGGTCATATCATTAGGAGAATGATGTGATGGACATACTCCTATAGTTGAGCGTAGCATAAAGATCAAGTCATTTAATATAGTTCATTTGCTATAAGCTTTCTGATACATAGTAACCTAATTCCTTCGACCATGAGATCATGCATATCACCTTTACCGGAAGGATGCTTTGATGACATCAAACACCACACCGTAACAGGGTGGCTATAAAGGTGGCATTGAGTGTTCGGAAAGTATGGGTTGAGACACATGGATCAAGAGTGGGATTTGTCCATACATATGACGTGGAATGTCATCCAATTAGCTTGCAAGCATGTGACTGGCTCACAAGGGATCACATACCACGGGAACGAGAAAAGAGTACTTATCAGTAACGAGGTTGAACTAGGTATGCAGAGATACCGACGATCATAACCTCGGATAAGTAAAATATCGTGAGACAAAGGGAAATTGGTATCGTATGTAAGTGGTTCATTCGATCGCAAAGTAATCGTAGAAATATGTGGGAGCCATATGAATTTCCATATTCCTCTATTGGTTATTGATCGGAGAAGTGTCTCGATCATGTCCGCATAATTCACGAACCGTAGGGAGACACACTTAAGGATTCAATGTTGTTGAGTAGTTATGGAATGATGAGTAAGAGACCGAATGTTGTTCGGAGTCTCGGATGGGATCCGGGATATCACGAGGAGATCCGGAATGGTCCGGAGAATAAGATTCATATAAGGAAAGTCCTGTTTCGGGGTTGGAGAATGGTTCCGGTGTTTTCAGCAGGAATGTTCTAGAAGGTTCCGAAATGTCCCAGACTCCGGAGGGTAAGGGTACATGAATGTGTCATTGCAAGTTGGAATGATTGCATCATGTACTAGGTGTTATCGCTGAACAAAATAAAGGGTTTAATCAAATCCTAGTTTGAAAAGTCAAACGCCAATTTGAAAAGTCAAACGGCTATTTTGGGAAGTGGAGGGAGAGAAGGAAACCTGGGAAGAGAAGGTTTCCCTTCTCTCCTCCAAACCGCCGGCCATCAAGGGAGTTGGGGGAGGACTCGGCTAGCCCTAGCCGCCCCTCCCACCTATAAAAGAAAGGGAGGCGCCTCCTACACACACCTTGCCCTTAGCCGGGCCCTTCTAAACCTAGGCCACCCGCCTCTTCTAGATCACGGCCTAGATATCCTCTAAACCACCGTCTAGCTAATCCCTAGCTGCTGGTTGCTCTAAACCCCTTGGTGCCTCTAAACTCTAGATCGCTAAGGCCTCTCTCATAGTCCACCATGCTCGCTCCGGCTTAAGGCGAAGCCCTGCAAGATCTCCCCTCTACTTCCGGTACCACGCCGTCATGCTGCTGGAATCACGAGGAGAGTGCTACAACCTCCGCTGCCTGCTGGAACAAGGGAGAGGAAGGTCTTCATCGAAAATCGAACGGTGACCGATCATGAAGCGCTTAACGCAGCAGCCGTAGGATCGTCTCACGCGATCTTGAGATCGGCAAGTGTACGACTACATCACCCACGAGAATCTGCTCTCGTTAACCGCTTTGGAATCTTCGAGGGTGAGTTCCTCTATCGACTCGTTGCTACAATCTAGTAGATAGATCTTGGCTTGTTTGTTTGCATGCGGTAGAAAATTTTGTTTTCCATGCTACGAACCCCAACAGTGGTATCAGAGCCGTGTCTATATATAGATCTGTTGCACGAGTAGAACACAATGGTCATTGTGGGCGTTGATGCTTTTGTTGTCGATTGCTTCTTGTGTACTTTGCATCTTGCGGTATGTTGGGATGAAGCGGCCCGGGCTAACCTTACATGACATCGTTCATGAGACTTGCTCCACGCTTGACATGCAACTTGTATTGCATAAGTGGCTTTGCGGGTGCCTGTTTCTCCTAGCATAGTTAAGATCCAATTTACAACGGGTGATCAACAATACTAGTATCAGTGTTGTGGTTCCTTTTCGTAAGTTAGAACGACACTTATTGAAAGCCCCAAACCACGTAAAATATGCAAAGCAAGTAGAGGCGTCTAACTTTGTTTTGCAGGGATGTGCTGTGATGTGATATGGCCATGATTGTGATTATATTTGATGTATGCAATGTTCCTTATTGTAAGTTGGCAACCGGCAGGAGCCATATGGTTGTCTTTAGTTTATTTTAAGACCCGCTTGTCTGTTCAAAGTAGTTGTAATAGTTGAAGCTGGTGGACGACAACCATGGAGCGTCGTCATTGACCTTGATGCAATGCCGGTGATGATGGAGATCATGTTCGTGCTTGAAGATGGAGATCGGAAGCACAAGAAGAAAGGCCATATCATATCACATATTATGAATTGCATGTGATGTTAATCCTTTTATGCATCTTGTATTGCTTAGTTAACGACGGTAGCATTATAAGATGATCCCTCAAGCACACAATTTCAAGTTTTAAAGTGTTCATCCTTAGTAAGCACCGTTGCTAAAGCTCGTTGTCTCGAAGCACCACGTGATGATCGGGTGTGTTAGATTCTGCGAGTGTATACAACGTGAGCAAGCCAGATTTGCTCATGCGGAAGCTAAGGTTGATCTTGACGAGCCTAGCATGTACAGACATGGTCTCGGAACACGGATCACCGAAAGGTAAAGCATGAGTCATATAGTAGATATGATGAACATGTTCATTGTTCGCCATTGAAGCTACATCAACTCTCGTGATGATCGGTTTTGATGTGGTGGATTTGGTTCGTGTGATCACTAAAACAATGTGAGGGATATTATTTTGAGTGGGAGTTCAACGGCAATATGATTAAAAATTGAACACTATTTATCATAAATTAAATCAAAGTGAATTTGCATAGTTGTTGTAGTCATTGGCATCCGTTTACCACCATGCGCTTAGTTTTAATTGAGATGATAGAACTATAGAATTCTGGTTAGTTACTTTACGAACTGGTATCGTATTGTTTTGAAGTGTTAATCTAAAAGTTTAAAAGTCCTATTGCAAACTTTCAGTAAGTTCCGGTTACTCCATGAAGTTTAATAATTAGTATTAAATCAAGAGTGACAATTCCAAGTGTTAGTATATGAGTATCATGTTTGTCTCCATGATTCTTGATATTCAAAGGATTGTCTTAATATCAAGGTTATCTAGGATCTGAAAGAGTTGTTTCAGAAACCATGATGTGTGGAAGATATTGTGATATCTGAAACCAAGTTTTGGTTGCAACATGATAGAGTATAATATGGCAAAAGTCATGTTCTCGTATTTGATGAGAATTTGCAAAAGGTTGAAGACACTAGTTGTCCTAATCCTCCAAAATGTTTTGGAGAGCAACATTATACTCATAGTTCACCATTATAAGCTAAAAGTAGCTTGATCATGGATAATTCCATGATAAGGGTGAATATTTGATGTAGGTAAAGTGTTTACTACACCAATAGATTACTAAAGAAAGGAATTTGAAAGAACACCAAACATTTGATGATGGTGATCTACTTCAAAGTGCAAGTCCAAAGACATTGGTATTTAATTATACACGCTTTGGACTATGTGTCATATATATGACTCCACTGTTGATGTTGATAGATTCTTTCAAACAGAAAATAAATACTGAAAGAGAATCTCATAAATATATGGCAGAAAAGAAAAGACTAGAATTGTTCAGTTTAAGTATATAGATGATATACATGTTATGGCTATATTCTTTGCTTATTAAACAATGTGGTTCTTAAGTATTTGATACTGAATTTGTCAGTGTGAATCGTCATACGAAACAACACAATTCATGAACTACAATGGCCTAAGTAACTAGCAAAAGAATATGTGATGATGTTCATCGAAGAACAAATAAAGGGTTATTGTGTTGCTCGTTAAACATCAAAGCTTGCCTTCAAGATTTGTTTTATCAGGTATTATGAGAACAAAAGGGTTGTTCAAATAATTGCCGTAATCCATAAAAGATGGATGATACACAAATCTCGTTGGAGAAATCACATCCATAAAACTAGTGCTAAAAATGTCGAAAGACAAATTGATTGAAAGATCACTTAGGAAGTGACATCGCCGTTTAAATTATATTGGAAAGAAAACATGAAGAAACTCCATGTGGATGGAATTTTGGAGTTTTTTGATTTTTGATCACATGACGCTTGTGAAACTTTCCTAGAGATAATTAAAACTTCGTTCATAGGCCAAAAGGGAACGAATGACTAGCTTATTGGAACTTGTACATATTGTTGTATCAAAATCCATTATATGTAGTCAAGAGCGATGGATTTCAACTTCATATGCTTTCTCCGAAAATTTGAGTGAATATATGAATATTTACTTAATAAGGATGAAATATGAAACATTTGAAAAAGTTCAAAGTCTTTCAAGATGAAGTGCAAAATCATTGTAATAAGAATATAAATAGTTTATGATAAAGATCATAAAGGAAGATATTTGAGTTACAAGTTTAGCATAATACCTAAGATTTAAGGAATCGCTCGGATTTGCATTTCAAACACCAGAAGAGTATGGAGCATTCGAGATAAGTAATTAAAACCTTGATTGACATGGTAAGATCAAAGGTGTAATTCATAGAACTGCCATTATATTAAAAAGATTAAAAGCTTTAGAGACTACCGCTTTTCCAATCGAAAAGAGCTCCATCATAATCCGCTGAAATGACACCATATAAAGTTATGGTTTGGGATAAAACCCAAGTAGTCCTTTCTTAAACATTGGTATGCTATGCATAAGAAAGATGTTTGCAACCAAAGTCGGATAAATCTGTCTTTATATTACTGTTAAGTATTCCTCCATAAACACCGGAGACAAAAGTGTTTGTCGCTTAGAACGTCAAGTTTCTTTGAGAAGGAATTTTTCGTGAAAAGATAAGTGGGAGGACAATAGAACTTTGATAAGGTTAAAGGAACCTTAGCTATATGTGCAGAGTTGCGCAGCACCAAAAAGTGTTCCGGAGGCAGCAATAATGCTCATGGCTCACGTGCCTCAAAGGTTGTGGTCACGGAGATCTAAGTTCCTATTAAAACAAGTAGGTCGGGTAAACAATCAAATACCAAGATTTGAGAGTTAAATCATTATTTGACAATAATGATCTGACTACATGCAAAGAAGCAACGATGGGCCCTGACTCCATCAAATGGCTTGAAGCCATAAAATCCGTGATAGTTCCATACACGAGAAATCAAGTTTTGAACTTGAAGGACCCTCGAGAAAGGTGTAAGACCTTACAGTTGTGTTTGGATCTATAAAGAAGTAGACATGGATGTTTCACATCTATGAAATAGTCGACATGTTGGGAAAGAGTTCACAAAAATGTTCAAAGGTTGACTATGACAAGATTTTGATCTTTCATAGCGATATTTAGTCTAGACGGATTAATGTAGCAACCACTACATATAAATTTTGTTATGTGGTAGTTGAATAAACAAAACAAGTTCTTCTAATAGAAGGGTTACCTAGGACGTGTGCATGACACGGTCCAAAGGGTTTTGTTAATTCAAAGGATGCTAAATGCATATGCAAACTTCAATGGTTGAAGTGAGCATAGCGGAGTTGGAATCTTCACTATGATGAAACTGTTAAAAGAGTTTAATTTCATCGGAGACAATGAAGATGCTTGCATTTGCAAGAAATTAAGTGCGAGCGCTAAGACATATTTCTAATACATTATGTGGAGGACATATTGTTGATTAGAAATGATGTATCTTTTATTAACACATATTAAGAATTTCATCTCGATGAAAGGCTTAGGCAAAAACCCAAATATTTGGCATCAATAGACGCTAATATGGTTATGTCGAAAGTACATAGATGATATATTGAATAAGTTCAATATAGAATCTACAAGAAAGGTTCTTGTCGCACAGAAAGGATTGAATGAGTTCAATATTGATGATATATTCAAGTGTATTGACACTTGGTAAGTGAAACAAAGATTCAAGTATAGATTGATACTTGATGTATGAAATCACAAAGAGTATTTATATCAATCATATTGTGATATGTACAAATCCAGATATGTCCTATGCTCTAAATATTGTGAGCATATACCAGAATGATTCATAAGATGATCATTGGACAATAGTGAGGATATTCTTATGATCTTTTGGAAGAACTAAGAATATTTTTTTTGTAGAAGTGACAAATAGATGGTTAGTTCATTGTAAAAGTATTACATTGATACTAGTTTTGTCATAAAGTACAAATTAAGTTTATCTCAATCTAAACTAAGGGTGGCATGATGGAAAGTAAGTTCCATAATGGATTTGGATGAGTTCCAAAGTTAAGACATTGTGACAGATACTACAACAAAAGGCTAAGTATATGACTGCTATAATAGCAGCTAAAGAGGGCATTTGTGTCAAGTAGTTTGTTATCAAACTAGGTGTAGTTCACAGCGGGATAATACTATGAAGATATATTGTACGACAATATTATCAACATGGTTTAACCCCAAAGAACTAAAGGTCTCACCAAAGGACCAAAATTATACAAAGCCATCTCATTAGAGAATGAGTGATTCGTAGAGATGCAAAGACATGCAATTACACACGGACCTGGAAGTGTCAGATCCGGAGATCAGTTGACCACTAGCAATCGTGTACATACAACACCAGAAAGCCATAGGTGTTGAATACACAAAGGTTTGAAACTAGAATATTGACTCTAGTGCAAGTGGGAGACTGTTGGAGATATGCCCAAGAGGCAATAATAAAGTGGTTATTATCATATCTTCATACTTATGATAAATGTTTACATACCATGCTATAATTGTATTAACCGGAAACATTAATACTTGTGTGATTTGTAAACATAAAAGAGTCCCTAGTGAAGCCTCTTGTTAAACTAGCTTGTTGGTTAATATATGATCATGGTTTCCTGATCATGAACATAGAGATGTTGTTAACAACAGGGTCATATCATTAGGAGAATGATGTGATGGACATACTCCTATAGTTGAGCGTAGCATAAAGATCAAGTCATTTAATATAGTTCATTTTCTATAAGCTTTCTGATACATAGTAACCTAATTCCTTCGACCATGAGATCATGCATATCACCTTTACTGGAAGGATGCTTTGATGACATCAAACACCACACCGTAACAGGGTGGCTATAAAGGTGGCATTGAGTGTTCGGAAAGTATTGGTTGAGACACATGGATCAAGAGTGGGATTTGTCCATCCATATGACGGATAGATATACTGGGCCTCTCGGTGGAATGTCATCCAATTAGCTTGCAAGCATGTGACTGGCTCACAAGGGATCACATACCACGGGAACGAGAAAAGAGTACTTATCAGTAACGAGGTTGAACTAGGTATGCAGAGATACCGACGATCATAACCTCGGATAAGTAAAATATCGTGAGACAAAGGGAAATTGGTATCATATGTAAGTGGTTCATTCGATCGCAAAGTAATCATAGAAATATGTGGGAGCCATATGAATTACCAGATTCCTCTATTGGTTATTGATCGGAGAAGTGTCTCGATCATGTCCGCATAATTCACGAACCGTAGGGAGACACACTTAAGGATTCGATGTTGTTGAGTAGTTATGGAATGATGAGTAAGAGACCGAATATTGTTCGGAGTCTCGGATGGGATCCGGGATATCACGAGGAGATCCGGAATGGTCCGGAGAATAAGATTCATATAAGGAAAGTCCTGTTTCGGGGTTGGAGAATGGTTCCGGTGTTTTCAGCAGGAATGTTCTAGAAGGTTCCGGAATGTCCGGCACTCCGGAGGGGAAGGGTACATGAATGTGTCATTGCAAGTTGGAATGATTGCATCATGTACTAGGTGTTATCGCTGAACAAAATAAAGGGTTTAATCAAATCCTAGTTTGAAAAGTCAAACGCCAATTTGAAAAGTCAAACGACTATTTTGGGAAGTGGAGGGAGAGAAGGAAACCTGGGAAGAGAAGGTTTCCCTTCTCTCCTCCAAACCGCCGGCCATCAAGGGAGTTGGGGGAGGACTCGGCTAGCCCTAGCCGCCCCTCCCACCTATAAAAGAAAGGGAGGCGCCTCCTCCACACACCTTGCCCTTAGCCGCGCCTCTAAACCCTAGGCCAGCCGCCTTCTAGATGCAGTGCCTAGATCTCCTCTAAACCGCCTAGCTAATCCCTAGCTGCTGGTTGCTCTAAACCCTTGGTGCCTCTAAACTCTAGATCGCTAAGGCTCTCTCATAGTCCACCATGCTCGCCGGCTTAAGGCGAAGCCTGTTGAGATCTCCTCTACTCGGTACCACGCCGTCAGGTCGGAATCACGAGAGAGTGCTACAACCTCCGCTGCCTTGGAACAAGGAGAGGAAGGTCTTCATCGAAAATCAACGTGTGACCGATCATGGAAGCGCTTGGAACGCAGCGCCGGAAGGATCGTCTACGCGATCTTGAGATCGGCAAGTGTACGACTACATCACCCACGAGAATCTGCTCTCGTTAACCGCTTTGGAATCTTCGAGGGTGAGTTCCTCTATCGACTCGTTGCTACAATCTAGTAGATAGATCTTGGCTTGTTTGTTTGCATGCGGTAGAAAATTTTGTTTTCCATGCTACGAACCCCAACATCAACATCAATAGTGGTATCATTCACATGACACATAGTACAAAGTGTATATAGTCAAATACTAATACATTTGGACTTGAACTGTGAAGTGGATCACCATCATCAAACGTTTGGTGTTCTTTCAAAAATCCATTCTTTAGTAATCTA
Organism: Avena insularis; assembly: GCA_023614405.1. Taxonomy (NCBI): domain Eukaryota; kingdom Viridiplantae; phylum Streptophyta; class Magnoliopsida; order Poales; family Poaceae; genus Avena; species Avena insularis. The sequence goes on from CM042694.1 coordinate 106,543,461, forward strand.
TTAGTGTAGTAAAAATTTTACTTACATCTTCTATTCATCCTTATCATGACAACTTTCATGATAAATCTACTATAGCCTATAAGGAAGAATCGTGAGTATAATGTTAGTTCCCAAAACCTTTTTGGGAGAATCGGATGCCTAACATCTCCATCCTTCACAAATTCTCATACAATATGAGAACATGTAATTTGCTAAATTATACTCTATCATAATGCAACCAAAACATTTTTTCAGATATCACAATATCTTCCACACATGCTCCTAGATAATCTTGATATTAAAACAACTTTTGAATATCAATAATCATGGAGGCAAACATGATACTTTAGATACTAACATTGGAATTCTTACTCTTGATTTAATACTACTTATTAAACTTCATGGAGTAAATAGAGTTTGCTGAGAGTTTGCAATAGGACTTCTAAACTTTAAATTGACATTCAAAACAATATGATACCAGTTTGTAAAGTAAATATCTAGAATTCTATAGTTCTATTATCTCAATTAAAAATAAGCATAAGGTAGTGAACAAATGCCAATGACTACAACAAATTATGCAAATTCACTTCGATTTAGTTTATGACAAATTGAGTTCGACTAATCCAAATTAGAAATGAACTCCCACTCAAAAATGACATCCCTCGTGGATTTTTGGTGATTACATGAACCAAATCCACAACACCAAGTCTGATCATCATGTGAATCGGTGTAGCTTCAAAGGTGAGCATCAATATGGGCATCACATCAACTATATGACTCATGCTTAACTTTTCGGTCCGTGTTCCGAGGCAATGTCTGTACATGCTAGGCCCACCAAGTAAGAACCTTAGTACTCGCGTGTGTAAAACTGTCTTACACCCGTTGTATGAAAGCGTAGAGTCGAGTACACCCGATCATCATGTGATGTCTCGAAACATGATCCATTGAACGATGCATACTTAAGGAAGAACACATTTTTATCTTGATATTTAAATGAGGGATCATCTTATAATGCTACTAAAATGCCAAACTAGCAATATAAGATGCAAACATCATATGTTAAAAGTGGGATGATATGGTCCATGCATTTGATCACCATCATGTGCATCGTGGTATGATCTCTATCATTCCTTTGTGTGTAAGGCCAAGGTCTATGGAACTTACACGTTAGGTGTGTTGTAAGGGTATCTACCATATATCAACTTACAACATTACCATATCATGACACTAGCCCAGCAACAATCTAAACTAGACGCCTTTAATTTATCCATTGCAAGTTTTACGTGGCTTAGGGCTTTCGGAGATAGAACCGGTATTACCTACGAATATGGATCCACAACGATGATAACTAAGTTATTAGCAACTCGTTGTAAATAAGATATTGACTATAGTAGGAGAGACAGACACCTGCTAGCCACTGTTGGGTTCACAACATAGAAAACAAAAATATTCCTACGATGGAAACTATACGCCAAGATATATCTACTAGGTACAAGCAACGGGTGGATATACATCCATAGAGAACATACCCTCGAAGACAACAAAGCTTTGTTAACGAGATAGAACTCGTGGATGATGTAGTCGTACACTTGCCGATCTCAAGATCGTGATGAAGTCGTTCAGGTCCAGCAGTTCCAGCACCATCAAGTCCAGCATCGCAAAGCAGCGGTGCATTCGTGATCGCACACACGTTCGGTCCACCGAATAACCTCCGCCTCCTCGCTCCAGCGATGCAGCGGAAGCAACAACTCCTTTCCATATAAAGCCACCGGGAACATGTATCTCGCTAATCCGAGACCATGGGAATAACTAGAGGGAGAAGACAACCTTCACGAGGAGGTGGTGTAAGAGGAGAGGAGGAGGTGCTCCTTATATAGGGGAGGGGGAAGCCCAAGGGGGCATGGAGCCGGCCATGCCCCGTGCCCCCACCTCTCCCTCATTCATGTGGGTGGAGCTCCCACTCACAGAAACACACACCTCCACTCATGTCCACTGACATGCATTAAATTTCCACCAAATTTAATGCAAGATCTCATTAAATAAAACACTTTTATTTATTTTATTCAGAATTTTTTTAATTACTTTAATTAACAAACATTCACATAAAACTCCCTGCAACATTTCAACATCACATGTAGAACCAGTTTCAGCAATTTCACTAGAAACAATTCCGGTTTCCATCAAAATGATTCCAGTGCTTTCTTAATCTTTATCTAAAACATATGTGCTCCTAAATGGTGTCGATATCCCTTAAGTGTGTCACCCTACGGTTCACGAATAATGCAGACATGGTCGAGACTCCTCTCCGATCAATAATCAACAGCGAGACCTAGAGATCCGTACTGACTCCCACATATTCAACGATGACTCTTGTGATCGTGTGAACCTTTAACGTCGTAACTAAATCCCTTTGTCTCGTGATATATTACATGTCCGAGATTCGATCATCGGCATTCAAATACCTAGTTTAATCTTGTTACCTACATGCACTCTTTTCTCGTTCCCGTGATATAACATTCTAGTGATCACATCACTTGCTTGCAAGCTATCTTAATGTGATATCACCGAGAGGGCCCTGAGTATATCTATCCGTCACCAGGATTGAAAAATTCCACTCTTGATCCATGAGCCTCAATATAACACCTTCGGAGTTTCTGAACCCACCTTTATAGTCACCCTTTTACGGTGTGACATTTGATGTTATCAAGTTACTCTTCCGATGTTAGCAATTAACATGATCTCATGGCCTAAGGACTAAGATTACTTTGTATGATGTTATAGCAATATAAACACAATGACTTTGATCGTAATGCTATACTTCGGATGAATGTTCATCACATCAGTCCACCAATGTTGTGACCTCGTTATTAACAACATCCAATGTCCATGATCAGGAAACCTTGATCATCTTGTTAATTAACGAGCTAGTTTATATGAGAGGCATTACTAGGATCTTTGTATTTTGTTTATTAAACACACATGTATTAACGTTTCCAATTAATACATATATAATATGCAAAATAAACATTTATCATAAACATGGAATAAGATAATAACCACTTTATTATTGCCTCTCGGGCATATTCCCTTCAATAAGATGGTACTGCTATGTAATTATATATATATGCTCCTATTCTGTGTGTATTTGGTACTGCTATCTAACCACAAGTTCATCACAGGAAAGTGGAAAGGGATTTCGCAAGTTAGACTAAGCGAAACAAAGTCCAGCAACCAAGGGAAAGCGGTGAGATAGAAAGGTGGGTTGCTGTAGTGAAGATGGGCAGTTTTCTACTGCCTCTAATAAATAGATTGCATGCTGTTTATGTCTACGCACTTCTATTCTTGTAGACAATTGTTGGGACTCCAAGTGCAGAGGTTTGTAGAACATCAGCAAGTTTTCCCGTAAGTGGATCACCCAAGGTTTATCGAACTCAGGGAGGAAGTGGTCAAAGGTATACCCTCTCAAGCAACCCTGCAATCAAGATACACGAAGTCTCTTGTGTCCCCAACACACCCAATACACTTGTAAGATGTATAGGTGCACTAGTTTGGCGAAGAGATAGTGAAATGCAAGTGGTATAGATAATTATAAGTGGTAACGGTGATAGAAAATAACTTGATGGCGTGGAAGAGACTAAAAGCAAACTGAAATAAAGATGGAAGCAAGCAAACATGTAACAGATCTAGTTGCAAACGGTGTTTCAATGTTTAGAAACAAGGCCTAGGGATCATACTTTCACTAGTGAACACTCTCATATAAATATCTTCTCTTTATGATACTACTCTTAACTACTCTCCGGTTGGACACTCTAATCCATGGTAGGGTTATAACAGCACACCTCAAAGTAAGCCTTTCCCATCTAGAAAACCCCACACTGTCACCTTGAGCAGTAGATGGTTCCGACAAACACCCCAATTTCATAAAGACATCCAACTCCAAATATAACTCATAACAAGTATTTGTAATCTTTAGCCTAAGTGCCACCATGGTGTGCACGCTGTCACTTCCACACACATGGGGAGAGCAGAGATCTATTAAAGAACTTGAGTAGCAAGGTAGATCTATAGATTACAAGCTCATGATCACAATATGATCATGCATAGAGAGAGAGAGATGAACACATAGCTACCGGTAGAACCCTTAGCCTCGAGAGAGAACTACTCCCTCCTCATCATGGGAATCAGCAATGGTGATAGAGATGGTGGTGGAGATCGATGGAGATGGCTCCGGGGGCACTTCCCCGTCCCGACAGGGTGCCGGAACAGAGACTTTCTGTCCCCTGAATCTCCCCTTCGGTGGCGGCGGTGCTCTGGAACTTTTCGTGGATTATTGATTGACTATCTAGGGTTTCTGTATTGGGAGGAATATATAGGCGAAGGGGCGAGGTCGGTGGCCAGCCAGGGGGCCCACACCATGCCCTGGCGTGGCCTAGGGTTGCCCGCGCCAAGGGGGGTGTGGCCACCCTGTGGCCCCTCTACGGCTCTCCTTCTTGCTCCGTGAGTCTTCCGGTAAAATATCAACTTCGGCTTTTGTCCCGTCCAATTCCGAGAATATTCATTTTCTGACTTTCTGGAACCAAAAACAGCAGAAAACAGGAAACTAGCACTGTGACACTTGTTATTAGGTTAGTCCAAGAAATCATATGAAAAGTACTCCAAAGTGTGGACAAAACGCAAGAAAGTAGATAAAACCAAGCATTGAACATCAAAAATTATAGATACATTTGCAGTGTATCAACATCCCCAAGCTTAACTCCTTCTCGTCCTCGAGTAGGTAAGTGATAAAAAGAAAGAATAATTTTTGAGGTGACATGCACCATCATAAACTTGATCAAAGTATTTGTAAAACATTCAAAGATGGGATCATAGTACTTCAATCATAACATGAAAGACAAAGTTCTAGCAATAAGACAAAGAAACTATGTTGCAACATGAAAAGGCACAAACAAAATATTCATGAATAACAATGCTTTGCAAGACGTTTGTTTGTTTCACATGAAGAAAACATAGCATAGTGGCATTCAGCTTGTCCCTCATAGAGTAGCAAACATAAATGCATAGGACACCTTCAAAGTTCATAAGAGTGACTAGATACAAATAGTTTAAAACAAGCAATATCAAAGCTATGCATCAATCAACAAGTCTTGGGACAATGCACATAGAACTAAGAATGGCCACTATGCTCTCAAAGTAGGTGCATAAAGATAGAAGGTGGAGACTCAATATATAGGCGGAAGAAAGGCCTTCATAGAAGGAAGCAGAGATTCAAGTTTCATAAAGAGCTTTCAAAAATTATTGTACTTAATAACTTTCAGCTCTCATTGCCCCTATCAAAAGCATCTTGAAGTGATTAAGGTTAAAGTGAACAAACTATGGCGTACATGCTTGACGAAGTATAAGTTAGGAATCTCATGTCCCTTGTATACGAGGGCCACTCCTCATGCTACTCAAGTTTAGTCACCAATAAGTTCTTGTCATAGTAAGTACATGTGTATCATAGAGAACCGCCAACAGGGTACCCCTTGCCCGATGATAAAGAAGAATCCCCATATCAAAATGGCAAGGCAAGCAGACAATGAGCATCTCAGCAATCTTCTTATTTACCATGGGAAAATGGTGCTTTTTTCTCTCTTTCCTCTTTTCTCATATCTCTTTTTTTTTCTTTTCTTTTTCAATATCTGACTCTTTTTTTATAAGAAGAACGCTTCATAGATAGCTCATTATGGTTACGCTGTAGGTTTCCACCATGACAACATGGATTAGACCAGCGGCCTAGGCGTTTCTCTAACACATATACATAACTCCCCTTTCACTTCACACCGACGACATCCATAGACAAAAGAGCATGATATCAACTAGGTACAAAGTACAAGTGCAATGTTGAAAGAGTTCCCCATGACAACATGGTTCTGCTAATCCCCAACAAATAAGTGCAAGCATATACAACATAGACGACACAATGGTTCAAGTTTATTAAGGGCAAGAAAAGTAAAGTGTGCCATCAAGTTCGTGAGAGCTTTAATCACTAGTTTTCACATAACAAGTTTAATTCGGAAGGTAAACAAAAGCATGAATATACTTGGAATAGCAAATGCTAATAGGTAAGTATGGTGGACTCTTTGGAATAACTTGGTTTTAGGAGTTCGATGCATGAGTGGAACTCATACTTGGTTATGGAGGCTAGCAAACGACTGGGAGCGACCAACTAAGAGAGCAATAATGGCCATAATCATGTAGAGCGACAAAACAAAATTAATCAAAGCATAAAGTGATACTACAAGTTGAAAACTAAAGGATCATAAAGGCTATGGTGACTTGGGATAGTCATAACATGGTGTGAGCATGCGCCAAGTCAACCAAATAAAGCATCAAAGGAGAATACCACTATACTTTGCTTTAATATGCTAAAACAACGCATGATTCATCCAAGGCACATTAAGCAATCTCAATTGTTTATAACAAGTCATGCTACAGCAAAGAATACTAAGCATAAAGCCAAAACAATATCAAGCATGGCATGATAGAGCATAGGCCACCGTAAAAAACAAGCTCTTTTTACCACATAAGCATGAACTTTCCTACTCTTTTCCAAACCAAACCAAACTATTTGCAAACCAATGTATGAAAGAGGGGGTCCAACCAATTTATTCAGTAAACTAAGAAAACCAATCAAACAAAAAACCAAAACTTAAAAAAAAGAAGACACTCCAAGAACAACACAACTGTGCATGAAACAATAAAAATGAAGCGTTTGGAACAAACCTGCGATTTTTATTGATGAAGAAGGGGATGCCTTGGGCATCCCCAAGCTTTGATGCTTGTACTTCTTGGATATTTCTTGGGATGACACGCGTGGCATCCCCAAGCTTGAGCTTTACTCCATCCTTCATCTCATTACTCATTCCTTCCATACACCTGAAAATTTTCCTTCACACAATCTTTATTAGCAACATTAGTGCACTCAAGATAATAAGTCTTTAGGTTCAGTTCTAACACCAATAAAACTTCCATTAAAACACAATCTACTGTAGCGCTTCCCTCAAAAAGCTCAATTCCCCAAAAGAACTCAAAAAGGAACCAACAAGAAGCAAATGTAGAAAATGGCAGAAATCTGTCAAAACAGACCAGCAGGTAAAGACGAATTTTTTCGAAGACCTTCTGTTGCTCAAATCGAAAAGTGTTGAACTAACGAAAGTTAGATAACAACCTGGGGCAGAATCACAAAAATTCACGCTCAAAAGGACGTCCAGAGATTTTAAACGAATTTTTACGGTGAAGCACATAAATCTGTTTCGGGACAGCAACTTTCCCAATCATTACTTCTCTCTCATTAGAGGTTACTCTTGGCACAAAAACCAAATAAAAAGGATAAGGAGTGGTTATTACTGAAGCAATAACTTCCAATACTCAAGAAAACTATTGGGTTATCTCCCAAGAAGTACTTTTCTTTAACGCCTTTAAGTTAGGCATGATAGTTTGAGAAGATGCTCACATAAGAAATATGAATTGAAGTAAAAGAGAGCATCAAGAAGCAAATTCAAAGCACATTTAAGTCTAACCCACTTCCTATGAATAGGAATCTTGTAAAGAAACAAGTCATGAAAGCACAAAGCAACAAGCATAGTAAAGCAAAACAAGTGCAACTTCAAGACTTTCAACATAAAGAGGAGAAAGTTAATATTATTGAGATACATAAAATCATGTTTGCCTCTCTCATAATAACTTTCAGTAGCATCATGAATAAAATTAACAATATAACTATCACATAAAACATTCTTATCATGAGCCACATGCATAAAAGAATTATAACTCTCCCTATAAGCATAGTCATTCTTATTAATTGTAGTGGGAGCAAATTCAACAAAATAGCTATCATTATTATTCTTATCACCATAATCATCAAATATAGGAGGCATATTGTAATCATAATCAATTTTCTCCTCAATAGTAGGTGGACTGAAAATATCATACTCATCATTGTAATCATCATATATTGGAGGTTTGGTATCATCATAAGCAATAGAATATCTATCTTCCAATGCTGGGGAACTAAAAAGATCATTTTCATAAAAACTAGCTTCCCCAAGCTTAGACTTTTCCATAGCATTAGCAATAATGGTGTCCAAGGAATTCATACTAACCACATTGCTATTAGCATGCAAATAAAGTTCCATAGGTTTTTTAATTTTGTCTTCAAACACTTCATGTCCTAACTCAAGATAAATACTATAAAGCTCTCTAATTTTGTTGTTGTTTTCCATTAAGCCTAACTAGTGAAAACAAGAAACAAAAAGACAAAATTGCAGAATCTAAAGGAAATAACTTCGAGCACTCACACCGGAGGATGTGAGTACCTTTTACCTTACCTCCCCGGCAACGACGCCAGAAAATAGCTTGATGTCTACGCACTTCTATTCTTGTAGACAGTTGTTGGGCCTCCAAGTGCAGAGGTTTGTAGAACAGCAGCAAGTTTTCCCTTAAGTGGATCACCCAAGGTTTATCAAACTCAGGGAGGAAGTGGTCAAAGGTATCCCCTCTCAAGCAACCCTGCAATCAAGATACAAGAAGTCTCTTGTGTCCCCAACACACCCAATACACTTGTTAGGTGTATTGGTGCACTAGTTCGGCGAAGAGATAGTGAAATACAAGTGGTATAGATAATTATAAGTGGTAACGGTGATAGAAAATAACTTGATGGCGTGGAAGAGATTAAAAGCAAACTGAAATAAAAATGGAAGCAATCAAACATGTAACAGATCTAGTTGCAAACGGTGTTTCAATGTTTAGAAACAAGGCCTAGGGATCATAGTTTCACTAGTGAACACTCTCATTTAAATATCTTCTCTTTATGATACTACTCTTAACTACTCTCCGGTTAGACACTCTAATCCATGGTAGGGTATAACAACACACCTCAAAGTAAGCCTTTCCCATCTAGAAAACCCCACACTGTCACCTTGAGCAGTAGATGGTTCCGACAAACACACCAATTTCATAAAGACACCCAACTCCAAATATAACTCATAACAAGTATTTGTAATCTTTAGCCTAAGTGCCACCATGGTGTCCACGCTGTCACTTTCACACACATGGGGAGAGCAGAGATCTATTAAAGAACTTGAGTAACAAGGTAGATCTATGTGATGGAGATGGTGGTGGAGATCGATGGAGATGGCTCAGGGGGCACTTCCTCGTCCCGGCAAGATGCCGGAACAAAGACTTTCTGTCCCCCCAATCCCCCCTTTGGCGGCGGAGCTGCGGAACTTTTCGTGGATTTCTGATTGACTATCTAGGGTTTATGTATCGGGAGGAATATATAGGCGAAGGGGCAAGGTCGGTGGCTAGCCAGGGGGCCCACACCATGCCCTGGTGCGGCCTAGGGTTGCCCGCGCCAAGGGTGGCCCCTCTCTAGCTCTCCTTCTGGCTCCGTGAGTCTTCCGGTAAAATATCAACTTCGCCTTTTGTCCCGTCCAATTTCGAGAATATTCATTTTCTAACTTTCTGGAATCAAAAACAGCAGAAAACAAGCAACTGGCACTGTGGCACTTGTTAATAGGTTAGTCCAAGAAATCATATGAAAATTACTCCAAAGTGTGGACGAAACACAAGAAAGTAGATAAAACTTAGCATGGAACATCAAAAATTATAGATACATTTGCAATGTATCAGCTATTCATCAACGCACATATTAAGTGATGCTTGCTTGTTCCTACCACATGCTTGTTGTTCATTACTAGGCATATTCATTTTGTTCATTACTACCTCCTGATTAATCTAGTGAAGATATCATGGCATGCTTGATCATTACTACCTTTTACAAGGCAGCCATTCATGTTTACATGTGTATTTATATCCTAAGTACATCCATGCATTATAATCGACTAGCCATTCATGCTTACTTGTGTCCTGACAAGTTTGTTCCCATGCATCACCACTATGTGCATGCATCATTGCCTATTTGTGTGTGCTTAGTGTACCACTACATTTTTTATTGCTCATACATGAACATCCAATGACATGGATGCTTGATCAACATAGCTTATTCATTCTATTTTGCAAGCAACATTCTACTTTATCCCTGTTTTATCTAATTAATCTTTATTCTTTTTTGCAAGCACATAGGAAAAGTGGACATCAAGTACCCAGCAGCACTAGTTCCACCACCTCGAGATCATCAATGGCAGGTAAGATGCAGCCGGTTGGTATGCAAATTGTTCCTCACGTGTATGCCGCTTGTTTGTTTTTTGTGTGTATGTGCTTAGTATAGAACCGTGCCTAGCTTATGCTTGTAATCTGCTTAGTGTATGTGCTTAGTATAGAACAGTGCCTAGCTTATGCTCGTAATCTTCTTATTGAACCATGCCTAGCTCATGCTGCTAGTTAATTTACTTTTTTTGTGTGTATGTGCTTAGTATTGAACTATATAATCTACCTAGCTCCTCATGTGTAATCCGCCTAGCTCATGCTTATCCTGCTAGTTAATCTACTTGCATTAATTGAAGTATAACCTGATAGCAAACCTTAGCTGTTTGAGTTGTCTTGCTCCCCCATGCATTTCAACCATTCATCTAATGGTTGTGTTTTTTTATTCATGTAATGAAGCGCCCCTCACCGAAATCAAGAAGGATAGGGCTAGGACAATGATGAGGAACAACCGCATATTCTAGTCCCTTGGCATTTCCACAATAGTGTCGATGATTAGGAAATCGAATGCTGGTAAAGAACGTAGGGCAGTTACTGCTGAATCCCCTTCCACATCTGGCATAACACAAGGGGATAGCTCGGACTATGATCCGAGAGATGAAGAAGAAGTTGATGACAGTGTAGTAGTGGAGAACACTGTTAAGGTGCATGCTTTTAACAATCTTGTTTGTTGTTTTTTCCTTCATTCTGTTCTTACATAATTTTCTTATGATCTAATACCATTCTGCTTGCTGTTTTTACGAGCACCTGAAGGTTTCTAGGAGGAGAAAGAAGTCCGTTGTTAAGAAGAAGAGAAGGAATTTGAGTAGCCTAGAAGCATCTACGCAAATGGCTCCAGGAAGGGTGATGGTAGTACCTCCAAAAGCATCAAAGAGATTGATGGAACTTGATAAAGTTCCTGTTAGAGTCATTAGGCAGAAAGCGAAGGCGGTTGCTGTAGCCGACCATGAAGAAAACCCGCTTCACAAAAATCAAAACAGCTCACCACACAGGGATGATGTGTTCCTCGATGAAAAAAGCACTGTCCGCACGGACCTCAGCCATGTCTGCATGGACCTCAGCCCCGTCCGCATGGACCTTGGCCATGTTGTACCTTTGGTGGACAGAAATGCCGTCTTCCCTGAAGAAACTAAGCAAGAGAGTGAGCAAGCTACATGTGATGAAGGCAAGTTTGTCTTGTACTGTTTTTCTTACTCTTGCATTTGCTTCTATTGGATTAAATGCCACATGAATGCCATGTGATTGCCACAGTAGTGGTTTTTGCTGATATATCGACATCTTCGTACCTATCTTATTTCACAATCTTTGTCGTTGCTACTATATTGTATATCTGAAACTGTTCAAAATGCACTACAAGTTGGCTATTATTCTTGATATATCTGTAGCAACTAATGTGGTTGGGTGCAATATGCACTACAATTTCTTCTCCTAAAGTACTTGCATTTATTTTGAATATTTACATAACATTGTATTGTCTGATTAAAAATGTGAAATGTTTGGTCCTAATCAAAGTACGTGTCCTATTCAGGCAATGCAATTGTGGCTGTCAAGTGTACAAGAGAAGGCATAGGGCTGGAAAGGATTACCAAGTCACTGGGTACCAAGGTGACAATCGAAATTGCTGAAGGAATTAAGGGTCCTGAGAAGCCTTTGCTGGCTATAAAGTTTGCTTCAGAGTGTGAATTCACTGCAAAAACTCATGCACCAGTTCTTCCCACTTCAAAGAATACAAAAAAACGCCAACGTGATTAAGGACTACGTTGGCAAAGTTGTTGTAAGTTACTTGCTTGTTTGTCGAATTTTTCCTTCTTTCTTCCTGATACAACTTTCATATGATCGCTAATCATGTCTCTTTCCTTTTTTGCTTTCTTTGTAGTCAAATTTTGAAATAGACACCAACTCGTCGACGATTCAAGAAGCATGCACCGTTAAGCTGCAGAGAATAACAAAGAATAGGCGGCACCAGATCAAGAAGCTTTTCTTTGACAATGTAAATGCTAATGAAGTTATGGTCCATAGGAAGACACAAGGTATGTCTCTACATTTGATCTTGGTCTCATTACATGTACCGTTATTGATGTATTTGCTTCTGTTTGCATGTACATGCTCTCAGCTTTTGTTTACATGTATGCGACCATCTGTTCTTCATTGATGTATATGTGTGGCATGTTTTTGACATATAGTTGATGGTCTATATTGGTAGTGCTAGCCCATGGTAACAGTCTATGTTTTTTGTAGAAAACCTGTGAATCAAACAAGGAGAACAGAATGAAGGTGAAGTTTCAGCAGAAGACCGGTTCGAGGTCCTACACGGCACATATCTATGCCACTATAAGAACAATGCATATTTTCTCTTTTTTAGGCCCAAATAACTTTTGTCTCGAAAGCTTGTAGTTTGATTCTCGATTGAATGACATTTCAGAAGGAGGAGCGCAATGGTGAGGAACTGAATGTGGTTGGCTTGTTCAAGGCGACACACAATAGCTCAAAGAATGGCTTTTCAAAGTCAGCTAGGAACGCCACTGTAAGTCATTCGAACTGTTGTGTTCTCTTTTGATAGAATACATTTGTTGTTTGATTCATCTTATTTGCATCTTATATCCATTCATAGCAGGCTGAGATGGAGAGGAGGATAGATGCCCAAGTACGTGATGGTGAAGAACCAATGTACGATGTCCAAGTTGTTGTTGAAGTGCTCAGAAAGGTATGCCCGTCAAGCACATTCTTGATCAATGATGGTCTACAGTCAAAGTCTTCTGGCACTAAGTCTGCTGCTATAGCTGCCCATGTTCGTGACCTCAAGGAGCAGCTGGCATGGTCCGAACTGAAAGGTGAAGCTATGCGAGAAGAAGTTGCTGCATTGAGGAAGAAGTCCGAAGAAGTTGAAGCCTTACAAGCTGCTCGAGACGAGAAGTATGCACTGCTTCTGAAGAAGCATCAAGAACAGGATGAGAAGTTCTCCCACTTAATGGCACTGCTTGGAGCTAAGGCTACTGGGAGCTATCTCAATCTTTGGTATGATGACTAGTTCTGTGAGCTAGTTCTGTCTTTGCTTAGACTAGTTATGCACTGTGAACAACTTCTGTGTTGGATGCCTTGTGCGCCTGTCATTTTGGATGCCATGTGTGCCTTCTGGGGCTGTCATTTTTTGGCTTTTGTTTTGGATGCCGTGTGTGGCTGTTGGCTGTACGTTGGTCATTTTGGATGTTGTTGGCTGTATGTTGGTCGTTTTGCCATGTGGAATATCTTTCCTGCTGAATTGTGAGTCAAGTGATGAGAATGATATTTATTATGTGCTGAAATATATGTACTGTGCTGAAATATTATCTGCTGAAATAATATATGCTCTTATTATTATTGTTGTTATTATGGAAAGGTAAATAATTATATACATGTACATACTTGGCCCGAATACTGTAGAAGTGAAACAACCCAAATACTAGACAAATAAGTGGGCTGTGAAAAGGCCACGACCCAAGAAATAATGGACATATTACCAATTCATATCAATTCAAAAATTATCAATCAATTGGACAATAAAAGGGCCAAGATTCAAAAACCATTAGGCTATAAAATGGACAAGGCCCAAAAGAAGTTAGAGTGTAGAAAGGCTGCGGCCGAAAAGGAAATGGATAATAAAATGGCCACAACTTAGAGAATTAAAATAGTCAGGTAAAAAAAGACAATTACATAGGCTGAATTATTGGGCTCGACCCATTTAGAATGTTGAGTTAGACTGGGTTGAATCAGATCCACGACCAATTGATTTGGTCATAGAAATCTGCCACGTAGTATTGGCTGACGTGGACTGGGCAGACAACCTGTAACCAAATTGTTTGGTCATATACACTATGACCATCTATTTTTGGTCATAGCTGTCCATGATCAATTAAAAAAAGGTCGTTAGTTGTCTATAGTGACCAACGTATCTTACCTACTATTTTTGGTCATAGATAAATTACTATGACCTTTCTATGACCTTTCTATGACCAATATTTAGGGTCACTAGTTAGCACGTTCCTCGTAGTGGAAAGACCAGTAGCAAGTCTAGTTTCAACTCATAGTAAGAAGGGGCCACAAAGCAGGAAAATGACATTTCAATCCTTAGTTGCAATCCCAATTGTAACCCCCAAGAATTCCATCTACAAGTCTCTAGTTGCAACTCAGAGTAAGACGGGACACGAATCAATTCTCAATTGCAATCATAGTTGCAACTTCCCATGATAAAAGTCAGTTGCAAGTATAATTGCAACTCATAGCAAGAAGAGACCACCAAACAATCCTCAATTGAAACCTCAACTTCTTCTCACTGAGAAGCCAGTTGCAAGTCCATTTGCAGCACATAGTAAGAAGGGCCACAAAAACAATCCAAGGTTGCAACTCACAGAGAAAGGCAATTGCAAGTATATTTGCAACTCATAGTAAGAAGGGACCATGAAACATGGGGTTGTAACTCGCCAAGAAAGCCAGTCGCAACTCTAGTTGCAACTTATAGTAAGAAGAGACCATGAAACAAACCTTAGTTGCAATTCATCGAGAAGCTAGTTGCAAGTCCGGGTGTAATTCATAGTAAAAAGGGACAATAAAATAATCCTTAGTTTCAACCCTAGTTGCAATTCGCCGAGAAAGCCAATTGCAAGTCTAGATCTAACTCATAGTAAGAAGGGACACTTCAACAATCCTTATTTGCAACCCCAGTTGCAACTCCCGAGAAAAACCCAATTGCATGTCCAGTTGAAACTTGTAGTAAGATGTGATCACGAAACAAGGAAATGAATTATCAATCCTCAGTTGCAATCCTAGTTGCAACTCCTGAGAAAGACAGATTCAAGTCTGGTTGCAACTCATAGCAAGAAGGAACTGCGAAAACAATCCTCAATTGCAAACCTGGTTGCAATTCCCCGACAAAAAGTTAGATGCAAGTCCATTTGCAACTCATAGTAAGAAGGGACGGCGAAGAAAGTCTCAGTTGTAACTCCCGGGAAAGACCAGTTCCAAGTCTAGTTTCAACTCATAGTAAGAAGGGGCCACAAAACAGGAAAATGATATTTCAATCCTTAGTTGCAATCCTAATCGCATCCCCCAAGAAAGCCATCCACAAGTCTCTAGTTGCAACTCATAGTAAGATGAGACATGAACCAATTCTCAGTTGCAATCATAGCTACAACTTCCCATGATAAAAGCCAGTTGCAAGTACAATTGCAACTCATAGCAAGAAGATACCACGAAACAATCCTAAATTGATGCTCGTCGAGAAGCCAGTTGCAAGTCCATTTGCGACACATAGTAATAAGGGCCACGAAAACAATCCTATGTTGCAACTCGTGGCGAAACGAAATTGCAAGTACAGTTGCAACTCATAATAAGAAGGGACCATGAAACATGGGGTTGTAACTGGCCAAGGAAGCCAACAAACCTGAATTACAATTCATCGAGAAGCTAGTTGCACGTCTAGTTGTAATTCATAGTAAAAAGGGACCATAAAACAATCCTTAGTTTCAACCCTAGTTACAAATCACCGAGAAAGCCAATTGCAAGTCTAGCTGTAACTCAAAGGAAGAATGGACACCTCAACAATCCTTAGTTGCAACCCCAGTTGTAACTCCCAAGAAAAAGTCCGTTGCAAGTCTAGTTGCAACTCGTAGTAAGATGGGACCAGGAAAAAAGGATATCAATTTTCAATCATCAGTTGCAATCCTAGTTGCAAGTCCCGAGAAATCCATATGCAAGTCTAGTTGCAACTCATAACAAGAAGGAACCATGAAAACAATCATCAGTTGCAACCCCGGTTGCAACTCCCCAACAAAAAGCTAGTTGCAAGTCCAGTTGCAACTCATAGTAAGAAGGGACAACGAAGAAATTCTCATTTGTAACTCGTAGAAAAGACCAGTCGCAAGTCTAGTTGCAACTCATAGTAAGAAGGGGCCACGAAAGACGAAAATGACATTTCAATCCTTAGTGGCAATCCTAGTTGTAACCCCCAAGAAAACCAAATGCAAGTCTCAAGTTGCAACTCATATTAAGATGAGAAACGGATCAATTCTCTATTGCAACCCTAGTTGCAACTTCCCCATGATAAAAGTCAGTTGCAAGTACAATTGCAACTCATAGCAAGAATAGACCACGAAAACAATCCTCAATTAAAACCTCAACTACCACTCGCCAAGAAGCTAGTTGCAAGTCCATTTGTATCTCATAGTAAGTAGGGGCCATGAAAACAATCCTTAGTTGCAACTGGTTCTAACTTGCTGAGAAAGACAGTTGCAAGTACAGTTGCAACCCATAGTAAGAAGGGACCATGAAACATGGGGTTACAACTCGCCAAGAAAGCCAGTTGCAACTTATAGTAAGAAGAGACCATGAAACAAACCTCAGTTGCAACTCTTGGAGAAGCTAGTTGGAAGTCCGGTTCTAACTCATAGTAAGGAGGAACCGCAAAACAATCCTTAGTTGTAACCCTAGTAGCAAATCACTGAGAAAACCAATCGCAAGTCTAGCGGTAGCTCATAGTAAGAAGTGATCACGAAACAATCCTCAGTTGCATCTTGCCGAGAAACCCAGTTGATAGTCCAGTTGTAACTCATATTAAGTAGAAATCACGAAACAAGAAAATGACATTTCAATCCTCATTTGACACCCCCTAGTTGCAACTCCTGAGAAAAAATAGTTCAAAAACAGTTCCATGTCCACCTGCAACTCATAATATAAGAAGGGCCATCGGGTGCTATGCATTTTGCTTGATGAAATTCGTGCAACAAACATCATGCAGTCTGGCATGGCAAAAAAAAAAATCTAAAGTCCTACACTACAAGCAGTAAAATACAAAAATACTAAAAAAATAACTAATAACTCGCAGAAAGCTCCTCTCATCTCTTCACTATTACAAAAACCATGATACACATAAAACATGTAGCAATGAATCTGTAGAACATAGGGAAGGAAATCATAAAAAAGTCTTAAAAACATGTACAAATATCGTAATCAACATGATTCCGCCTCTCTCCACGGTAGTCGCCAAAGAAGAACCAACGTCGTCGCAAATCGCCGGGCCTCTGACGCCGAAAAAAGACCTCTGACCCATCTCTGCCCCTACTCCCGCTGCTCTGGGCCCATGTCCACTGATTTTCGCCACTCCGACCTGTATTAATAAAAAAGGCAATGCTGCGGGAAAAAAGAACGAGGCAATGACCCACTCAACAGAACACGCCGTAGGACAAAAACAAGCCACTGCCTACTCAACAGTCTGCAACGACAAAAAAGCCTGACCGCATGACCTTCACGGACCAAACAACTTAAACCCGGGCAAAACAAGCAAAAAAGAATGCCAGTAAAAAATATATTTCCTAAAATAATTAAAAAACACAACCATACTCTGTTTTTGTACAACCTATACATGGCTGCCGCTCAAAACAACAATAAAAATTGCAACGTCTGTAGACAGAAAACAAACAAAAGAAAAAATAAGATGCAACAGGGACACAGGGTACAACATGGACCGTCCACGGCGGCACGCTGCGCGCGACACAACACACCGGATAAGGCGCACAGAGGCACCGGGCGGGACAACAGGCCTGCAGGCACAAATCTTGATCCAAGAGGCAAATCGGACGGATGGCATCGTGACAATGATGATCTAAGCTAAATGTCAGCTAGCTGAGAATTAGCAAATCCCGTTAAGTAAAGGAGGCGGTATTGAGTAATAAATGCCAACGATTTGTATTAAAAAAAACCTTAACATCATAAATTCTTTGTAAGCATCTTTGACATGGCCCAGTAGTTGAGAAAAGTGAGATTCTTCCTGTTGCTCACACGCAAAGCAAGCAGCAGTTCCTGCCGGGACATACACGCAGGGCATCCCACGCTTGGTGTATATGTCACAGACTGCATGTGCGCATAGTCAATGTGTGTGTCTATCTATTGAAGCCTATCCAAGTATCTATCTGTGTGTGTGTGTCTATCTATTGAAGCCTATCCAAGTATCTATCTCTGTGTGTGTGTGTGTGTGTGTGTCCATGGAGTCGTCGGAAGAGTTTGGGTTCGTGTGGAAATGGCGCAAGTACCTCCTCCATCATGGGGCAATTAGTCGGAAGAGGGGCCTGGCTCGAGGATACTTCCATCATGGGGCAATTAGTCGGCAACCCGGTACTCGCGGTTGTTGACCTGCGACGCTACCACGCCTTCTCCTACTGCAACGCCACGTGCTTCGTGTCTTCCCTGGCCATCATCACACTGCTGGTGAGCAAGAGGAAGTTGGAGCGGCCGCATCGCCCGGTCGTACGCGCTGCAGGTTTGTGTGCTGGTCGACCTGCTTGGCCTTATGGGTGCCTACGCTGCGGGCAGCTGTAGGGCTGTGCGGCTCACGGTGTACAGCCTCTGCCTCGCCGGTGCGGTGCTCTTGTACATTGGCCTCGTAGTCATATTCTGCATGGACACCCCCAAGAAATGGCTCAGGCAAGCATGCATCTTGCGCGTGGAGCAAGAATCACGGAACCTCGAGTAAGCTCAAGACGACCCAGTAGTACCCAACGTCGTCGCATGTGTTTGTACGTAGGTGTAGCTACTTAATTAATAAGCTAACGATCGACGTGCCTGTATCATTTCATTGGACAGGGAACATGATGATGCGCCAGCAGACACAATTAGGCCGGATCCGGACATTATTGTCAAGGTCAAGGGGTCATGGTCCCTTCTCCTGCTGCTGGGCACCCTCACGGCGGCGGTGCGACGTACCAGGCAGGGCTCAACCCACCGGGCGGCTTCTGGCGCGAAGGAGGAGACAACAACCGTGGTCTCACGCCGGGGCATCCGAGCCTCCTGGCTGTACAGCCACATAGGTACAACGCCTTCTTCTACAGCAATACGACGGCATTCGTGGCGTCCCTGGCCATGATCGTCATCGTCCAGAGCAAGCAGCTGATCTCGGGATCGGTTATCAAGCATCGCCTGCTACAAGTGGCCATCATACTCAGCCTATTTGGACTCATGGGGGCATATGCCAGCGGCAGCTCGAGGGACATGTCCACCACCATCTACATATCCGCCCTGGCTGCCCCTAATGCAGTGGCGTTCATGACCCTGGACCTGCTGGGGTCCCGCAAGTTGACCCTCTGGGTGGAGGGTATGTGTTAGCAAATAAACTAGATGTTCAGTTTTAGGTGTCGATGTTTTAAAGTTCAGTTTCGTCAGGCTTGTGACTTGACCGTTTGTCTAGTCCCAGGTTGTTAGGAGGACGGAGTCGTGCGTGTACTCTCCGTTCCGTAGTAGTTGGATCATCATGGACGTGTTCCAGATCATGGGATGGCATGATCTAGTCGGGGGCGCGATCTCCACGGCATGCGTGTTTCTCTTGTTGAATAAAAGGCAAAGCAGAAAAGCAGCACCAGTTTAACGCTGCACAAAAGACTCTCGTGTTCTTTCTATCTCCTGTTCTTCAGTCCACTGCGAATACGTGAGCTTGAGAGATGGTGTTGTAGGCAACACGTGGTATCATGCCCAAAGGCGGGATGCCTAAGGACACCGGCGACGCCTCCGACCCCAAGAAGCAGGCGGCAGACGCTGCTGCTGCCGCTGCTGAGGAACAGAAGAGGCTGGACGCGCTGGCGGCGCAACAGCCATCGCGCGCGCTCGCGGCTCCGCGCTCTGGGCGCGACGTGGGCGGCGGATCGAGGACGCAGTGGCCGGTTCTGTCCCGCACCAACTACAACTCGTGGTCTCTTCTCATGCGCGTGATCCTTCAGGTAAGGCACATGTGGGATGTGATTGAAACAGGACATGGTGAGTACGACGACGATCGTGCGGCAATGGAGGCGATCCTCCGGGCGGTGCCCCAGGAGATGATCCCCATGCTCGCCGTCAAGAAGACGGCGAAGGAGGCTTGGGACGCGATCAAGACGATCCGCGTCGGCACCGAACGCGTGCGCCAGTCCAAGGCCCAGGTGCTGCGCAAGCAGTACGAATCCATCCGGTTCAAACCGGGTGAGACCGTGGACGACTTCGGCATGCGTCTGCAGGAACTCGTCCAACAATTGGAGGTCCTGGGCGATCCAGTCGACGAAAAGATGATCATCCTCAAGTCTCTTCGAGTCGTCCCCAAGCAATACAAGCAGATGGCCCGATCCATCGAGAGCCTGCTCGACCTCAGCACCTTGTCGATCGAGGAGCTCACTGGGCGCCTGAAGGTGTGCGACGACCATGACGACGAAGACGAGGAGGATGATGCGGGCGGCGGTAAGCTGCTGCTCACTGAGGAGCAATGGCGTGCTCGCATGAACCAGGGAGGCTCCTCCGGCGGTGGCGGGAGCGGCTCCTCCGGCAAGAAGAACCGGAACAAAAATCGCGGCCGTGACGGCACGCGAGACAAGGGCAACACCAGCGGCGGCGCATCCCGCGATGATGAGTGCCGCTACTGCGGCAAGTTGGGGCATTGGGCCCGGGACTGTCGCAAGAAGAAGAGGGAGGAGGCGCACCTTGTGAAGGACGGAGGCGCCGATGATGAGCAGGGCGCGCTCCATCTCGCCCAGCTGTGCGTCCTCGTCGTCGAGCCCGACCAAGACGGCACGCACGTGTTCCTCAACGAGGAACGGGCCAAGGTACGGCTCGGCGATGAGAGTGAGCCGGTGGATATCCCGTGGTACTTGGACACTGGAGCGTCCAACCACATGACCGGCAACCGTAGCGTCTTTGCGGATCTCGACGAGCGCATCAAGGGCACGGTGAGCTTTGGCGACAACTCCGTCGTCAACATCCTCGGGCGGGGAACGGTGGTGATCACCGTGCGTGGGAACGAGCACCGAGCGCTGACGGATGTGTACTACATCCCGCGCCTCAAAACAAGAAGCATCAGCCTCGGTCAGATGGACGAGAACGGTTGCCCCTCTGCCATCCGCGACGGTGTCATGACACTCTGGGATCAGCATGATCGGCTTCTCGCCAAGGTGCCGCGTGCGCCAAATCGTCTATACAAGGTCAAGCTGCACATCGCGCAGCCCATGTGTCTGTCAGCACGGCACGAGGGCGGTGGCGCGTGGCTGTGGCATGAGCGCCTCCGGCATCAGAACTTCGGTGCGCTGAAGACGATGGCACGCACTGGGATGGTGCAAGGACTCCCTGCGATCGAGCACGCAGACCAGATCTGCGACGCGTGCCTCGCCGGCAAGCAGAGAAGACTGTCGTTCCCGCAGGTCGCGCAGTACCGTGCCACGCAGCACATGGAGCTCGTGCACGCGGACCTTTGTGGCCCCATCTCGCCGACAACGCCAGGAGGGAAGAACTACTTCCTGCTACTGGTCGATGATTACAGCCGTCTCATGTGGTTGGTACTCCTCGTGACCAAGGACGGGGCTGCTGCTGGGATCAAATGGTTCAAGGCAGAGGCCGAGCAGGAGTCCAAGCACCCCCTGCGCACGTTTCGCACAGATCGAGGGGGAGAGTTCACCTCCACCGTGCTTGGAGATTTCTTTGCCGAGGAAGGCGTGAAGCGCCAATTGACTGCCCCCTATTCTCCGCAGCAGAATGGGGTAGTTGAGCGCCGAAACCAGACCGTGGTTGGCATGGCTAGGAGCATGCTCAAGGCCAGGCGCATGCCAAACCGGTTCTGGGGCGACGCTGTGCTCACTGCGGTATACGTGCTCAATCGCTCGTACACTCGTAGTGTTGATGGGCGGACTCCGTTCGAGGCCTGGCACGGGCGAAAACCGGACGTGGATCACCTCCGCGTTTTTGGTTGTGTCGCTTACGCCAAGGTGACACGGCCTGGGTTGAAGAAATTGGATGACCGCAGTGTCAGGACGGTGTTCATCGGCTACGAGCCTAGCTCCAAGACGTACAGGCTATTCGATCCGGCTACGAACCGTGTCCTTGTCTCACGAGATGTCGTGTTCGACAAGGGCGCCGGCTGGGACTAGGAGGAGGACGCAGAGCAAGGCGAGGCACAGTCGACGTTCACCGTCGAGTACATGGTGCACGGGGGAGCACCCGTGCGTGCAGCAGCCGCGACGGAGCCAGTATCACCACCTGGTGCAGTTTCGGTGGGAGCCTCCGCCGAAACAGGAGAACAGGCCATGAGCACCGCCGCGGGACAAAACTCGCCGCAGTACGAGTCCATGGGGCAAAGCTCGACACCCAGCACTGCCGCGGGATCAGAGAACCCTGAGTTCGTATCTCCGCCGAGCGATTTCGCCGACACGCTGGATGCAGCTGATGACCCTATGGGGCCTCACAGATTTCGGCTTGTTGCGGATATGCTGGACCAGGCCGCAGCAGTCCCCGAGCAGGCAGAACACCTATTTTTCGTTGATGAGCCACAGAGTTTTGCAGTTTTGCAGAGGCTGAGCCTCATGAGCACTGGAGGAGAGCTATGTTGGAGGAGCTGAGCTCGATTGAGGAGAACGACACATGGTCTCTGACTGATCTCCCTGCAGAACATCGCCCAATTGGATTGAAATGGGTATTCAAGACTAAGAGGGACGCAGCCGACACCATCGTCAAGCACAAGGCCCGGCTGGTCGCCAAGGGCTATGTCCAAAGCGAGGGCATCGACTTCGACGAGGTGTTTGCACCTGTAGCTCGCCTCGATTCGGTGAGATTGCTGGTGGCCGTGGCTACGCATCAGAAGTGGCAGCTGCACCATCTCGACATCAAGTCTGCGTTTCTGAATGGAGAGCTGCAGGAGGTGGTGTACGTTGCCCAGCCACCGGGATTCATGCGGGAAGGAGAGGAACACAAGGTGTTTCGCCTCCACAAGGCTCTATATGGTCTGCGTCAGGCGCCCCGCACTTGGAATACGAAGCTGGATGCCACTCTCCGTCAGCTCGGCTTCGACAGTTCTCCATCAGAGCACGCTATGTACACGCGTGGCCAAGGATGGACAAGGCTTCTCCTTGGCATATACGTTGATGATCTTATCGTCACCGGTGCAGATGCTGGTGAGATTGGAAGGTTCAAGGAGGAGATGACGGACAAGTTTCGTATGAGCGATTTGGGGCTTCTGCACTTCTACCTCGGCATCAAAGTACGGCAGAGCGAGGGCGGCATTGAGCTGTCCCAGGCTGCCTACGCTGGCAATCTCATGGAGCGCGTAGGTATGGCGGAGTGCAATCCTGCACAAGTGCCAATGGAGCCACGCCTTAAGCTCAGCAACGAAAGCATGGCTCCGGCGACGGACAAGACGTTCTACCGCAGCGTGGTCGGGTGTCTGCGCTACCTGGTGCACACCCGGCATGACATCTCTTTTGCCGTTGGCTACGTGAGCCGATTCATGGAAGCTCCGACGGCGGAGCATCTGGCTGCCGTGAAGCACCTTCTGCGGTACATTGCTGGTACGCGCAAGTTTGGCTGCAAGTACACAAGCGGCAGCAACCGTGAGCTGATTGGGTTCAGCGATTCTGACATGGCCGGCGACAGTGATGACTGCAAGAGTACCACCGGCATTCTTTTCTCTTTTGGTGATAGTCCGATCTCCTGGCAGTCATAGAAGCAGAAAATTGTCGCATTATCATCATGCGAGGCGGAGTACGTTGCTGCCTCGACAGCGGCATGTCAGGCTGTCTGGCTGCGCCGGTTGATGAAGGACATGACCGGCGATCAGAGGAGAGCCACGACGATCTTCATCGACAACAAGTCTGCAATTCAATTGTGCAAGAATCCGGTATTCCACGATCGGAGCAAGCACATTGAAGTGCGTTACCACTTCATCCGTGAGTGTGTGGAGGCTGGAACGATCTGCGTCAAGCACATCAGCACAGGGGAACAGCTCGCGGACATTCTCACCAAGCCTCTCGCGCTTGTTCGGTTTCAGGAGCTTCGCACTCGCCTGGCATGGTGAACATTCAGTAAGGACATCTAGCTTAGGGGGAGTTTGTTAGCAAATAAACTAGATGTTCAGTTTTAGGTGTCGATGTTTTAAAGTTCAGTTTCGTCAGGCTTGTGACTTACCGTTTGGCTAGTCCCAGGTTGTTAGGAGGACGGAGTCGTGCGTGTACACTCCGTTCCATAGTAGTTGGATCATCGTGGACGTGTTCTAGATCATGGGATGGCATGATCTAGTCGGGGGCGCGATCTCCACGGCATGCGTGTTTCTCTTGTTGAATAAAAGGCAAAGCTTAAAAGCAGCACCAGTTTAACGCTACACAAAAGACTCGTGTTCTTTCTATCTCCCGTTCTTCAGTCCACTGCGAATACGTGAGCTTGAGAGATCGTGTTGTAGGCAACAGTATGGTCTACAATATTCTCAAGAAGCTGCGACTCTTGGACCACGACAACGATGATGGCCAATCCAAGGGAGAGGAGGAGGAGGAAGACAGCGTCAACCAGCTGGAGAAGAAGCGCAAGTCTTTGCTTCAGCTAGCTATCCTCGCCGTGGCCGTCACATACCAAACGGGGCTTACCTCGACAGGCGGGTTTTGGGAGGTGGGTTTCGTCTACAGTTCCACCAGCTCAAGGCACATCAGTGATACAATCCTTCTAGGCCATGACCGGAGTAGGTACCTAGTGTTCTTCTACTGCAATGCCGCGTTGTTCATGGTGTCCGTCACCGTCATCCTCCACTTGGTGAACCGGAAGCTGCATAGGCAGAGCATACGGAGTAACGTGCTCCAAGCATGCGTCATGGTCGGGTTTCAGGGCCTCAGAACTGCCTACGCCTTAGGGAGCTCCCGCAAAGTGAGCACCTCCATCTATGTCATCGGCCTCGTGGTCACGGTGGTTACCTACCTTGCCGTGCAGATCCTGCCACCTTTATTTGCAAGGTGTGTTGGCGGTGGGCCCACAGTGCCATGGCTTCCATCGTGGCTACGCCGATTGTTCGAGCCGCTACCGCTGAGGCCCAACGACCAGAAAAGATCGATCGACTCAGAGTCTAGACCACAACAACAACACGCAAACAAGTACACAAAGCGCAAGTACCTATTGTTGCTCTCCGTTCTCACCACGAACATGACATACCAAGCAGGCCTCACCCCTCCGGGGAGCACCTGGGCCGAATATCTTCATTATGATGACAATTCACATCCAAGGCCTGAAGCAACCCGACAACGACCTTGATGTGTACCTAAGGCTATTAGTTGATGAACTTTTACTTGTAGGTTAAACCAGATGTACGTGTGTGGGATGAGCACAAATAGCTATTGGCGTACGTTGCCATCCACCTCCCATGCTGATGTACATCATAGCTACCAACCGGGTCGTCAGTGTGGTGCTAGTGGTGGAGAGGCCGAAAGAAGGAAAGGCGCAGCCGGTGCAACGACTGGTGTACTATTTGAGTGAGGTACTCTCGCTCTCGAAGCAGAAGTACCCCTATTACCAGAAGCTGGTGTATGGCGTGTACATGGCCACCAAGAAGTTGAAGCACTACTTCCAAGAACACTCCATCCGGGTGGTGGCGCTAGCGCCACTTTCGGAGATCATCAGCAACAGGGATGCTACAAGCCGAGTGGCGAAATGGGCCATAGAGCTCGCCGCCCATAGCATACAATACGAGCCAAGAACGGCGATCAAGTCTCAGGCCTTGGCAGATTTCCTTGTTGATTGGGGAGAGACGCAATACCTGCCACCTTGCCCTGACTCCGCGCATTGGAAGCTGCACTTCGATGGCTCGAAGATGTATGGGGGGCTCAGAGCCGGAGTGGTCATCACCTCCCCCAAAGGAGACCGGCTAGAGTACGTGCTGCAGATCCACTTCCGCGCGTCCAACAACATCGCTGAATACGAGGCGCTCGTCCACAGCCTCAGGATGGCAAAAGAGATCAGCATCCGGCGCATCCTATGCTTTGGCGACTCAGATTTGGTGGTGCAGCAGGTGTTAGGCGATTGGGATGCTAGGGACGCAAACATGGCTCTATATCGCTTCTTCGTACAACAGCTGTGTGCCTGTTTCGAAGGATGCAAGTTTCACCATGTCCCTAGAATAAACAAAGATAGGACTGGCACATATATGACTCCATCATCCAGGATGCGAACCAAGGGACTGCCGGCTCCAAGACATGAGAAGTTGCCGCAAAGGACCCCGGGACTACTCCGCGGCCCCCGGGGACTGCCGGCTCCAAGACTACGTGACTGCTTCACCGCACCCGGGGACTGCTTCACCGCACCCAGGGACCGCCGGCTCCAAGACCCTCGCGATTGCTTCACCACACCCGGGGACTGCTTCGCCGCGCCCGTGGACTGCCACGTCTAGCCTGGAGGCTGCCGGCTCCGCTACTTCGCCGGGTCGACCACCAGACGAGCTTGGCCCAGCCATGCGCGCGGAGGTAAACTTGCTCATGCAGGCGGTATGTGCCATCTGGGAAACTCCAACATGGGCCAAGTTGTTCATGGATTTCCTGGCCAAAGGAGAGCTGCCCGAACAAGAGGTAGAGGCAAGGCAGGTGAAGCGCAGGGCCAGCGTGTACACCATCATCAACAACGAGCTCTATAAGCGCAGTGTCGGGGGCATCTATCAGCGGTGTGTGGGCTAGGAAGAAGGAATCCAGCTGCTGATCGACATTCACCAGGGCAAGTGTGGCCACCACGCGTCGTCACGAGCCATAGTGGAAAAAGCATTTCTCCATGGGTTCTACTAGCACACGACGCTGGAAGACGTCAAACAAATAGTTAAATCATGCAACGGTTGCCAACGGTTCAGCCAACAGAAGCACACTCCGTCTGCGGCACTGAAGACAATTCCCATCACTTGGCCCTTCGCCGTCTGGGGGCTCGATATGGTCGGCCCTTTCAAAACAGCCCGGTCTGGCATGACGCACTTGCTGGTGGCGATGGACAAATTCACCAAGTGGATCGAGGCAAAACCGATAAAGAAGCTGGATGGGCCAACAGTGGTCAAGTTCTTCACGGACATAATCACACGCTTCGGCTACCCCAACAGCATCATAACGGACAACGGCGTGAATTTCGCCAAAGGGGCTTTCGCACGCTTTTGCGGAGACAAGGGCATCCGCCTGGACCTTGCGTCTGTGGCACACCCCCAGTCCAACGGGCAATGCGAGCAAGCGAATGGTCTAGTCCTAGCCGGAATCCAAGCTCCAATACTCACAAAGCGCGGTTCGGTTTCATGTTCGGTTTCATGTGGGGACAACAACAACAAGACGCCAACAAGTACACAAAGCGCAAGAACCTATTGTTGCTTGGAGTTCTCACCACGAACATGACATACCAAGCAGGCCTCACCCCTCCAGGGAGCACTTGGACCGAATATGGTGATGAAAATCGTCCAGGCGACCCGATCATGGCTAGCACCGACGCGGTGCGGTACCAGGCCTTCTACTACTGTAACGCCACATCATTCACGGCTTCTGTAATACTCATTCGTCCTCTTGCTACAGCGCACGGTGAGTCCGCGTGCCACACTGCTCAGGGCGATGCAGGCCACCATGGCGCTAGACCTCGCCGGCCTGCTAGGCGCGTACGCGGTAGGCACCTACTGGATGTGGAAACAGGCCTTGGCATATGTTACCGTGCTCCTCGCAGCTCTGCTCGTCTATGCCATGCTGCTTGTGTTGCCATGGCGTGGAAATACCGTGGACCCTGCAGCTGCATCCTCGCATCAGCCGGTCGGCAACGCCATAGAGGTGTAGTGTTTTGGCACGATTTTGCTATTTCGGATGCTAGCTACTATTTCTCAAATGCCAAGTTCTATATATGTATTCTTAATGGTTGTAATCTAGCTTGAACGTGTTTATACTACATGTAGTGTGTGGATATTAATTAATTCCGTTAGAGTGGCTTCTATTTTGGGATTTGTAAGTTTGAGCTGAAATTCAAGGTGTATTGATCGATAGAGGAGTACTGTACATTTTATAGTTTATATAGTACAAGCGGCCTATAAGGAGCAGTAACAGAATGGCACTAGTAGAAAATGACCCTTTCGTCCGGGCGATTAGTCCCGACCGTGACTAACCGGGACTAATGGTCCGCACCGAAACTTCCTGGACTTTGCTGGTGACGCAAGGAACTTATGATTTGGTCTAAGTAAAGATGACATGAATCCTTTTGGTGAGCAGAGCTGTAGTCGCAGCACCAAGCACGTGACTCTATGTATCTACAACCTTCCTCCTTGGTTGTGTATGAAGCGGAAGTTTATTATGATGACAGTGCTCATCCAAGCCTGAAGCAACCCTGCAACGACTTTGATGTGTACCTAAGGCTATTAGTTGATAAACTTTTACAGTTGTGGGTTAAACCAGATGTACGTGTGTGGGATGAGCACAAATAGCTGTTGGCGTACGTCGCCATCCACCTCCCATGCTGATGTACATCGTAGCTACCAACCGGGTCGTCAGTGTGGTGCTAGTGGTGGAGAGGCCGAAAGAAGGAAAGGCGCAGCCGGTGCAACGACCGGTGTACTATTTGAGTGAGGTACTCTCGCTCTCGAAGCAGAAGTACCCCCATTACTAGAAGCTGGTGTATGGCGTGTACATGGCCACCAAGAAGTTGAAGCACTACTTCCAAGAACACTCCATCCTGGTGGTGGCGCTAGCGCCACTTTCGGAGATCATCAGCAACAGGGACGCTACAAGCCGAGTGGCGAAATGGGCCATAGAGCTCGCCCACAAGCCTGTCTGAGCCAAGAACGGCGATCAAGTCTCAGGCCTTGGCAGATTTCCTTGTTGATTGGGTAGAGACGCAATACCTGCCACCTTGCCCTGACTCCGCGCATTGGAAGTTGCACTTCGACGACTCGAAGATGTATGGGGGGCTTAGAGCCGGAGTGGTCATCACCTCTCCCAAAGGAGACCGGCTAGAGTACGTGCTGCAGATCCACTTCCGCGCGTCCAACAACATCGCTGAATACGAGGCGCTCGTCCATGGCCTCAGGATGGCAAAAGAGATCAGCATCCGGTGCATCCTATGCTTTGGCGACTCAGATTTGGTGGTGCAGCAGGTGTTAGGCGATTGGGATGCTAGGGACGCAAACATGGCTCTATATCGCTTCTTCGTACAACAGCTGTGTGCCTGTTTCGAAGGATGCAAGTTTCACCATGTCCCTAGAATAAACAAAGATAGGACCGGCAAATTCCACCTGGAGTCTCCCTCGAGCACCTGCGCAAGCCATCAATCACGTCGTCTCTAGAATCCGACTCCATCATCCAGGATGCGAACCAAGGGACTGCTGGCTCCAAGACATGAGAAGTTGCCGCAAAGGACCCCGGGACTACTCCGCGGCCC
The DNA here is from genome assembly GCA_023614405.1 of Avena insularis. NCBI lineage: Eukaryota > Viridiplantae > Streptophyta > Magnoliopsida > Poales > Poaceae > Avena > Avena insularis. Next base: position 106,572,801 of record CM042694.1, read on the forward strand.
CCGGGGACTGCTGGCTCCAAGACCTACGTGACTGCTTCACCGCACCCGGGGACTGCCGGCTCCAAGACCCTCGCGATTGCTTTACCGCACCCGGGGACTGCTTCGCCGCGCCCGGGGACTGCCGCGTCTAGCCTGGAGGCTGCCGGCTCTGCTACTTCACCGGGTCGACCACCAGACGAGCCCGGCCCAACCATGCGCGCGGAGGTAAACTTGCTCATGCAGGCGGTATGTGCCATCTGGGAAACTCCAACATGGGCCAAGTTGTTCATGGATTTCCTGGCCAAAGGAGAGCTGCCCGAACAAGAGGTAGAGGCAAGGCAGGTGAAGCGCAGGGCCAGCGTGTACACCATCATCAACAACGAGCTCTATAAGCGCAGTGTCGGGGCATCTATCAGCGGTGCGTGTGCTAGGAAGAAGGAATCCGGCTGCTGATCGACATTCACCAGGGCAAGTGCGGCCACCACGCGTCGTCACGAGCCATAGTGGAAAAAGCATTTCTCCATGGGTTCTACTGGCACACAACGCTGGAAGACGCCAAACAAATAGTCAAATCATGCAACGGTTGCCAGCGGTTCAGCCAACAGAAGCACACTCCGTCCGCGGCACTGAAGACAATTCCCATCACTTGGCCCTTCGCCGTCTGGGGGCTCGATATGGTCGGCCCTTTCAAAACAGCCCGATCCGGCATGACGCACTTGCTGGTGGCGATGGACAAATTCACCAAGTGGATCGAGGCAAAACCGATAAAAAAAGCTGGATGGGCCAACAGTGGTCAAGTTCTTCACGGACATAATCACACGCTTCGGCTACCCCAACAGCATCATAACGGACAACGGTGTGAATTTTGTCAAAGGGGCTTTCGCACGCTTTTGCGGAGACAAGGGCATCCGCCTGGACCTTGCGTCTGTGGCACACCCCCAGTCCAACGGGCAATGCGAGCAAGCGAATGGTCTAGTCCTAGCCAGAATCCAAGCTCCAATACTCACAAAGCGCGCTTCGGTTTCATGTTCGGTTTCATGTGGGGACAACAACAACAAGACGCCAACAAGTACACAAAGCCCAAGTACCTATTGTTGCTTGGAGTTCTCACCACGAACATGACATACCAAGCAGGCCTCACCCCTCCAGGGAGCACCTGGACCGAATATGGTGATGAAAATCGTCCAGACGACCCGATCATGGCTAGCACCGACGCGGTGCGGTACCAGGCCTTCTACTACTGTAACGCCACATCATTCACGGCTTCTGTCATACTCATCGTCCTCTTGCTACAGCGCACGGTGAGTCCGCGTGCCACACTGCTCAGGGCGATGCAGGCCACCATGGCGCTAGACCTCGCCGGCCTGCTAGGCGCGTACGCGGTAGGCACCTACTGGATGTGGAAACAGGCCTTGGCATATGTTACCGTGCTCCTCGCAGCTCTGGTCGTCTATGCCATGCTGCTTGTGTTGCCATGGCGTGGAAATACCGTGGACCCTGCAGCTCTTCCTCGCATCAGCCAGTCGGCAACGCCATAGAGGTGTAGTGTTTTGGCACGATTTTGCTATTTCGGATGCTAGCTACTATTTCTCAAACGCCAAGTTCTATATATGTATTCTTAATGGTTGTAATCTTGCTTGAACCGTGTTTATACTACATGTAGTGTGTGGATATTAATTAATTCCGTTAGAGTGGCTTCTATTTTGGGATTTGTAAGTTTGAGCTGAAATTCAAGGTGTATTGATCGATAGAGGAGTACTGCACATTTTATAGTTTATATAGTACAAGCGGCCTATAAGGAGGAGCACTAACAGAATGGCACTAGTAGAAAACGACCCTTTCGTCCGGGCGATTAGTCCCGACCGTGACTAACCGGGACTAATGGTCCGCACCGAACTTTTTGGACTTTGCTGGTGACGCGAGGAACTTATGATTTGGTCTAAGTAAAGATGACATGAATCCTTTTGGTGAGCAGAGCTGCAGTCACAGCACCAGGCACGTGACTCTATGTATCTACAACCTTCCTCCTTGATTGTGTATGAAGCGGAAATTCATTATGATGACAATTCTCATCCAAGGCCTGAAGCAACCCGGCAACGACCTTGATGTGTACCTAAGGCTATTAGTTGATGAACTTTTACAGTTGTGGGTTAAACCAGATGTACGTGTGTGGGATGAGCACAAATAGCGGTTGGCGTACGTCGCCATCCACCTCCCATGCTGATGTACATCATAGCTACCAACCGGGTCGTCAGTGTGGTGCTAGTGGTGGAGAGGCCGAAAGAAGGAAAGGCGCAGCCGGTGCAACGACCGGTGTACTATTTGAGTGAGGTACTCTCGCTCTCGAAGCAGAAGTACCCCTATTACCAGAAGCTGGTGTATGGCGTGTACATGGCCACCAAGAAGTTGAAGCACTACTTCCAAGAACACTCCATCCGGGTGGTGACGCTAGCGCCACTTTCGGAGATCATCAGCAACAGGGATGCTACAAGCCGAGTGGCGAAATGGGCCATAGAGCTCGCCGCCCATAGCATACAATACGAGCCAAGAACGGCGATCAAGTCTCAGGCCTTGGCAGATTTCCTTGTTGATTGGGTAGAGACGCAATACCTGCCACCTTGCCCTGACTCCGCGCATTGGAAGCTGCACTTCGACGGCTCGAAGATTTATGGGGGGCTCAGAGCCGGAGTGGTCATCACCTCCCTCAAAGGAGACCGGCTAGAGTACGTGCTGCAGATCCACTTCCGCGCGTCCAACAACATCGCTGAATACGAGGCGCTCATCCACGGCCTCAGGATGGCAAAAGAGATCAGCATCCGGCGCATCCTATGCTTTGGCGACTCAGATTTGGTGGTGCAGCAGGTGTTAGGCGATTGGGATGCTAGGGACGCAAACATGGCTCTATATCGCTTCTTCGTACAACAGCTGTGTGCCTGTTTCGAAGGATGCAAGTTTCACCATGTCCCTAGAATAAACAAAGATAGGACCGGAAAATTCCACCTGGAGTCTCCCTCGAGCACTTGCGCAAGCCATCAATCACGCCGTCTCCAGAATCCGACTCCATCATCCAGGATGCGAACCAAGGGACTGCCGGCTCCAAGACATGAGAAGTTGCCGCAAAGGACCCCGAGACTACTCCGCGGCCCCCGGGGACTGCCGGCTCCAAGACTACGTGACTGCTTCACCGCACCCGGGGACTGCTTCACCGCACCCAGGGACTGCCGGCTCCAAGACCCTCGCGATTGCTTCACCGCACCCGGGGACTGCTTCGCCGCGCCCGGGGACTGCCGCGTCTAGCCTGGAGGCTGCCGGCTCCGCTACTTCGCCGGGTCGACCACCAGACGATCCCGGCCCAGCCATGCGCGCGGAGGTAAACTTGCTCATGCAGGCGGTATGTGCCATCTGAGAAACTCCAACATGGGCCAAGTTGTTCATGGATTTCCTGGCCAAAGGAGAGCTGCCCGAACAAGAGGTAGAGGCAAGGCAGGTGAAGCGCAGGGCCAGCGTGTACACCATCATCAACAACGAGCTCTATAAGCGCAGTGTCGGGGGCATCTATCAGCGGTGCGTGGGCTAGGAAGAAGGAATCCGGCTGCTGATCGACATTCACCAGGGCAAGTGTGGCCACCACGCGTCGTCACGAGCCATAGTGGAAAAAGCATTTCTCCATGGGTTCTACTGGCACACGACGCTGGAAGACGGCAAACAAATAGTCAAATCAAGCAACGGTTCTCAGCGGTTCAGCCAACAGAAGCACACTCCGTCTGCGGCACTGAAGACAATTCCCATCACTTGGCCCTTCGCCGTCTGGGGGCTCGATATGGTCAGGCCTTTCAAAACAGCCCGGTCCGGCATGACGCACTTGCTGGTGGCGATGGACAAATTCACCAAGTGGATCGAGGCAAAACCGATAAAGAACCTGGATGGGCCAACATTGGTCATGTTCTTCACGGACATAATCACACGCTTCGGCCACCCCAACAGCATCATAACGGACAACGGCCTGAATTTCGCCAAAGAGGCTTTCGCACGCTTTTGCGGAGACAAGGGCATCCGCCTGGACCTTGCGTCTGTGGCACACCCCCAGTCCAACGGGCAATGCGAGCAAGCGAATGGTCTAGTCCTAGCCGGAATCCAAGCTCCAATACTCACAAAGCGCGGTTCGGTTTCATGTTCGGTTTCATGTGGGGACAACAAGAACAAGACGCCAACAAGTACACAAAGCGCAAGTACCTATTGTTGCTTGGAGTTCTCACCACGAACATGACATACCAAGCAGGCCTCACCCCTCCAGGGAGCACCTGGACCGAATATGGTGATGAAAATCGTCCAGGCGACCCGATCATGGCTAGCACCGACGCGGTGCGGTACCAGGCCTTCTACTACTGTAACGCCACATCATTCATGGCTTCTGTCATACTCATCGTCCTCTTGCTACAGCGCACGGTGAGTCCGCGTGCCACACTGCTCAGGGCGATGCAGGCCACCATGGCGCTAGACCTCGCCGGCCTGCTAGGCGCGTACGCGGTAGGCACCTACTGGATGTGGAAACAGGCCTTGGCATATGTTACCGTGCTCCTCGCAACTCTGGTTGTCTATGCCATGCTGCTTGTGTTACCATGGCGTGGAAATACCGTGGACCCTGCAGCTCTTCCTCCCATCAGCCAGTCGGCAACGCTATAGAGGTGTAGTGTTTTGGCACGATTTTGCTATTTCGGATGCTAGCTACTATTTCTCAAACGCCAAGTTCTATTTATGTATTCTTAATGGTTGTAATCTTGCTTGAACGTGTTTATACTACATGTAGTGTGTGGATATTAATTAATTCCGTTAGAGTGGCTTCTATTTTGGGATTTGTAAGTTTGAGCTGAAATTCAAGGTGTATTGATCGATAGAGGAGTACTATACATTTTATAGTTTATATAGTACAAGCGGCCTATAAGGAGTGTTAGAGTATACGTGTACGCGGTAATTGAGGTAGTGTAGGATAGTTAGGCCTCTAGCCTAACTTGTCTTGTACTTCAAGATGATTCCCTGTACGCCTATATATACTCGCTCATGAGGCTCAATAATAGATCAAACATATTCCGCCAATATCTCTCTCTATCCTTCTACATGGTATCAGTCTAACCGATCCAAAAACCCTAGCCGCCGCCCTCCCACCCCCCAGGCGCCGCCGGCTCCCCCACCACCACACCCTAGTGCTGCCGCCCGCCATGGCGCCGCGCTAGCCTCCGCACACGCTTCCGCGCAACCCGTACGCAGGGTTCGTCCGTCGATTCGTGATCGGCTGCCCTGTAAGTCCTTTTTTTCCGATCTCTTGATCGGTTTTCTTTTTTGGTTTACCGATCTTAGATCGGATTGAGTCGCCCACCGCAGTCGTCATCGCCACGCCTCTACTCCGACCATCGGCATCGACGATCTACCGCGCCCGTGCGTCTGCCATCTCCGCCGCCGCGCCTGTTTCGGCAGGCTATCGCGGCCTCACGGCCGGCTGCTGCGGTTTCCTCAGGAGGCTGCCGCGGCCGACCCCCCTCGGATCGTCTTCGTCGTCATCGCCCGGGACTGCACGGACAACGTCGCCATCAACTCCGATCTATGCGTCGTCCACGCCATGGTTCATACGGCACACCGTCGGTCTGATCAACCGGTCCAGCGCTCGTCTACGCTAAGCACGTCCCCGAGCACGTCGCCCCTTCGGGTCGCAGCGCCACCGCCTTGTTCTCCGCCTACCGGCTGCCAACGCGCCTCACAACCGCGTATGCGCTGGTGGCCTCCAGCTGCTGCCCCGACTCCCGCCCTGCAGCCACGCCGCGCCTTCGGGCCGTGGCATTGCTGCCGATCTACCGCGTGCCAGCGCGCCAGCGCCCTCGGCCTCCACCGCTCCCTCTCCTACGGTGCGGATCGCTGCCATCTGCGTCTGTCTTCGTCGCCTCACCCGGTCCCACGGCACCAGGGCCTGTGACACCATCCGCGTTGACCTCGTCCGAGTCGACACCGTCCGCGCCTGGCTCTTCTTCGAGCACCGCCGCCGCGCTCCACTAGGTAACCGGCAGGCTGACTTCTCGCCATCGCAGGTCCCGCCGACTACCCCGTGCCCTCTAGGCATACAGCATGAGCACTTAGGCCGCCGCTTGTCCGCCGCTTTCTACATCTTCGAGTATCTCGACTTCGTCGCCCGCGTCATCGCCTCGTCCCCGTCTGCACCACCTGCTACTCTACTCCGAGAACCGTGGGCAGGGTCGACATCTTCGTCGATCTGCGACCACGACGATTCCGGAGGACTCCTCTGCTAGTCCCTTTGACATGGCGACAAGTTCATGATAGTTCCCACCCCTCGCATGCCTGGTACTGGCAACACCGGAAGTACTTTCGTCCCCGACGTGTTCCCGAGTCTGGCAAACTCGCGTCGGACTCCTTGTCTTCATCGGCTTGAACAACGTCGTCTACGGCATCGACTGCTTCGACCGCGTCACCGACGAGTTCTTCTTGCGTACTCGGTTCTGGCAAAACCGGAGTATGCCTTCGTCCCCGACATGCGCCTAGTTCTGGCAAAACTATGGCCGCACCTTGTCCTCGATGGCTCGGACTGCATCGGCTACGGCATCGGCCCCTTCTTCGATGACTGCCTTGACTCGTCTCCGTCAACCTCCTCGCGCGTTATGCGCACGCGGCTTCACGTGAGGCTTCCTCGACACCGGCCATGACATCGACCACGCCGACCCCTCGCACCGCTACCCCGGCCACGGCACCGCCCAACGCTCTCGGCTCCCTCGTCATCGGAAAAGGGCTTCCACCTCGCTTGAGCTTCACCAGCATTCTCTATAGTCCAAGCTTCGCGCCGCAACACCGTCCACGACACTCCCGCTCGGACTGCGGGGGGATGCCAGCCCACTAGATACTACTTCGGTTTCTCTCCAGTCTGACCGTCCGCAACGTTCTAGTTGTTCACGACGCACCCGCTACGACTGCGGGGGGATGTCAGAGTATACATGTACGCGGTAATTGAGGTAGTGTAGGATAGTTAGGACTCTAGCCTAACTTGTCTTGTACTCCAAGATGATCCCTGTACGCCTATATATACTCACCCATGAGGCTCAATAATACATCCAACATATTCCGCCAATATCTCTCTCTATCCTTCTACAAGGAGGAGCACTAACAGAATGGTACTAGTAGAAAACAACCCTTTCATCCGGGCGATTAGTCCCGGCTGTGGCTAGGGCCGGGACTAATGATCCTGTGGGCACCCCCATTAGTCCCGGTTTGTATCTCAAACCGGGACAAATGGGTTGAGCCTATATATATGGCATCCCTCCGCTCACTCCTATTTTTTTTTTCTGGTGGGATATGGTATATAGGTTTGTGCTAGTTTTTTTCCGTATGCACTATAGGTGTTCGGTGAAATGCTTGTTGTAGCGATACGACTTTAGTTCACACAAGACAAACATGATATGAGGTGCCCGAGCCACACTTAAGTTTTCTCATCTTTGTTTCCAAGTGTGCTAAAAGGTTAGCAACTATTTTCTCATTTAGACCGCTCGGTACTAATTTGAGCATCATGATTGCGTTTGATATATAGTTGTATAATGTAGATGAGCCATCCATGGATGTAAGGTGACCGACGATCTACCACTTACAGAGAAGGCGTAAGTTCTTTTCGCCTTGTTGCCGAGGCGAATAAGTGGCGGGATGGTTTTATGTGTTGTCCATGTGTTGAATGTAGGAATGAGAAGGCTCACACTTCCTCGAGAGTCATTCAGAGCCACCTGCTTCGGTTGGGTTTCATGTTCGGCTATAATATTTGGAACAAACACGGTGAAAGAGGGGTTATAATGGAAGACGGCGATGAAGAAGAGAACGATGATGACAACTACCGATCTATGTTCCCTGAATACGTTGATACCGCAATGGAAGACAATGGAGAAGAAGGAGGTGAAGAACGGGAACCAGATGAGGCCGCTGATGATCTTGGTCGGGTCATTTCTGATTCAAATGGAGACTATAACACAGAAAAGGAGAGGTTGCAGTTCGAGCAGATGTTACAGGATCACAAAAAATTGTTGTACCCAACTTGTGAAGATGGCCAGAAGAAGCTGGGTAGCACACTAGAATTGCTGAAGTGAAAGGAAGAGAATGGTGTGACTGACTCGGGATTTGAAAAGTTGCTGGTACTAATGAAGATGATGCTTCCAAGAATGAACGAATTGCTAGTCAGCACGTATGAAGCAAAGAAGCTTGTCTACCCTCTAGGATTAGACATGCAGAAGATACATGCATTCCCTAATGAATGCATCCTCTACCGTGGTGAGAAGTACGAATATAGATAAATGCCCGGTATGCACTTCATTGCGGTATAAGATGAGAAAAGATGACCCTGGTGATGTTGAGGGCGAGCCACCCAGAAAGAGGGTTCCTACCAAGATGATATGGTATGCTCCTATAATACCACGGTTGTAACATTTGTTTAGAAACAAAGAGCATGCAAAGTTGTTGTGATGGCACATGGAAGGTCGTAAAAAAGACGGGATGTTGAGGCTAAAAGTATATTAATTGTTCGTAACCATCAATGATTGGTCTGCTGTCTTGGTAACATTTCAGGGCAGACAAACAAGGTATACAATGCATGCATGCACTATTTAGATGAGAATGAAAGTATATATCTGGAAAAATGTAGGAAGAATGTGTACCCGTACAATCGTTGTTTTCTTCCGCATAGGCATCCCTTAAGGAAAAAAGGCAAGCATTTCGATGGCAAGGCAGAAACCCAGACGAAGCCTATCCCCCGTACTGGTGCTGATGTATTTGGTATGGTCAAGTATTTAAATGTAATCTTGGGAAAGGGTCCTGGAGGAAAACCTGTTACGAAAGACACCGACAGACACGCACCCATATGAAAGAAGAAATCTATATTTTGGGAGCTACCCTATTGGGAAGTCCATGAGGTCTGCTCTACAATTAACGTGATGCACCTGACGAAGAATCTTTGCATGAATATTTTAGGCTTTCTAGGCTTGTATGGGAAGTCAAAAGATACACCGGAAGCACGGGAGGACCAGAAACATCATAAAGGACAAGGCAGCATGCATCTATGGTAGTGTGAAGGGCCTGCCAGCTACCCTCTTACCAAAGAAGAGAAGGAAATCTTTTTTGAAGTCCTTTTCAATATCAAGCTCTCGTTTGGCTTCTCGTCGAATATAAAGGGAATAGTAAATATGAAAGAGAAAAAAATTCAAAACCTAAAGTCTCATGACTGCCACGTGCTTATGACGCAATTACTTCTGGTTGCATTGAGGGGAATTCTACCGAAAAATGTTCGACTGGCCATTGTGAAGGTATGTGCATTCCTCAATGCAATTTCTCATAAGGTAATCGATCCAGAAAGTCTATTTGGGTTACAGATTGATGTGGTCCAATGTCTGGTCAGCTTCGAGTTTTTGTTCCCTCCATCCTTCTTCAATATTATGATGCACCTCCTAGTTCACCTAGTCAAAGAGATTAGAATTCTCGGTCCTGTGTTTCTACACAATATGTTCCCCTTCGAGAGGTTCATGGGAGTCTTAAAGAAATATGTTCATAACCATGCTAGGCCAAAAGGAAGCATCTCCAAGGGCTATGGAATAGAGGAGGTCATTGAGTTTTGTGTTGACTTTCTTCCTGACCTTAAGCCGATTGGTGTTCCCGAATCTCGGTATGAGGGGAGGCTGACTGGAAAAAGCAAACTAGGAAGGAAAGCAATGGTATGTAGGGACATGCATTATTTTTGTCAAGCACACTACACAGTTCTACACAATTCCACCGTGGTGGCTCTGTATATCGAGAAACACAAGAATATTATACGCACCGAAAACCCGGGGAAGCTTGAGTCCTGGATGAGAGTAGAACACGAGACTACTTTCGGCAGTTGGTTGTAGACACATCACATGAATAACACCACCGTTGGAGATCAGTTGTACTTGTTGGCCAGGTTACCATCTTTGACTATATGTACTTTCCAAGGGTACGAGATAAATGGGAATACATTTTACATGATCACCCAAGATAAAAAGAACACCAACCAAAACAGTGGTGTCATCTTTGATGCAATAGATGACAATGGGAAGAAGGGCACATATTATGGGTACATATAGGACATATGGGAACTTGACTATGGACCTACTTAAGGTCCCTTTCTTTCAATGCAAATGGGTCAAGCTGACAGGAGGCAGGGTACATGTAGATGAAAAGTATGGCATGACTGAAGGAAATATGCCCTGAGAGGCAATAATAAAGTTGTTATTATATATTCCTTATACATGATAGATGTTTATTTTACATGCTAGAAATGTATTGATTCGGAAACATCAATACATGTGTGTTTAATAAACAAAAAGGGTTCCTAGTCATGCCTCTCTTATAGTCTAGCTTGTTGATTAACAGGATGATCAAGGTTTCCTGATCATGGACATTGGATGTTGTTAATAACAAGGTCACCCCATTGGTGGAATGATGTGATGAACATTCATCTGAAGTATAGCATTACGATCAAGTCATTATGTTTATATTGATATAACATCATACGAAGTAATCTTTATCCTTAGACCATGAGATCATGTTAATTGCTGACACCGGAAGAGTATCTTGATAACATCAAACGTCACACCATAACAGGGTGACTATAAAGATGGGTTCGATTACGAAGGTGTTATGTTGAGGCTCATGGATCAAGAGTGGAATTTGTCAATCCGGATGATGAGATAGATATACTCTGGGCCCTCTCGGTGATATCACATTAGGATAGCTTGCAAGCAAGTGATGTGATCACTAGAATGTTATATCACGGGAATGAGAAAAGAGTGCATGTCGGTAACGAGATCAAACTAGGTATGGAGATACCGATGATCGAATCTCGGACATGTAATATATCGAGTGACAAAGGGATTTAGTTACAAGCGTTAAAGGTTCTCACGATCATAGGAGTAATCGTTGAGTGTAGGAGTCAGTACGGATCTCCAGGTCCCGCTGCTGATTATTGATCGGAGAAGGGTCTCGATCATGTCTGCATTATTCGCGAGCCGTAGGGTGGCACACTTAAAGTTACGGACACCATTTTGGAGCACATATGTTTGACGAAAAAGAATTGCAAAGCGCATGAATTGTTTCAATAGAAACCGGAAATTGTTTTGGGTGAAATTGCAGAAGGTGGTTCTGCATGTGATATTGAAATATTGCAAGGGGCTATATGTGAATGTTTGTTAATTAAAGTAATTAACAAAATTCTAAATAAATTTAATAAAAAGAGTTTTATTAAATGAGAGAGCATTAAATTTGGAGAAATTTAATGCATTTAAAGTGGAGACTTTAAAGGGAATGTGAAGAGGCATTTTAATATGGGGGCTTACCACCACATGAATGGGGAGGTGAGGGTCACCCCCATGCGGACCATGGAGAGAGGGCACCCCCTCCTCCTATAAAAAACCACCATTCCCTCCTTCATCCTCACACCTCCTTGTGAAGGATCTCTCTCACCCTCTAGAATTATTCCCCATGGTCTTGGATTAGCGAGATACATGTTCGGTGGCATTTAGTGCGGAAGGAGTTCTTTGCTGGATCGCTGGGCGAGGAGGTGGAGGTTGTCCGGTGGCTTGAACGTGTGTGCGAGTACGGATACGCCGCTGAGTTGCGGCGCTCGGACTTCCTCATGATCTTGAGATCGGCAAGTGTATGACTACATCAACCACGAGTTCCTACTCGTTAACAAAGCTCGTTGTCTCTGGTAAGTTCTCGTTGGATGTATGTCCACCCGTTGCTTTGTACCTAGTAGATAGATCTTGGCGTGTAGTTCACACCGTAGGAATTTTTTGTTTTCTATGCTGCGGACCCAACAATGGTATCAGAGCCTGATCTATGCGTAGGTGCTTAGCACGGATAGTACACATATGGTTGATATGTGGGCAATGATGATCATGTTATTGCATCTTCTATGTATTTTGGATATTGGTGGCATAGTGGGATGAAGCGGCCCAGACCAACCTTACATGTCATCGTACATGAGACCGGTTCCACGACTGACATGCAACTTGTTTTGCATAAGTGGCTGGCGGGTGTCTGTCTCTCCTACTGTAGTCAATATCTGATTTACAATGAGTTGCTAATAACTTAGTTATCCTCGTTGTGGTTCATGTTCGTAGGTGAGAACGGTTCTATCTCCGAAAGCCCTAAGCCACGTAAAAACTTGCAATTGATAAATTAGAGGCGTCTAGTTTAAGAAAGATTCTGGGCTAGTGTATTGATATGGTATTGTTGTAAGTAGATGTATGGTAGATACTCTTACAACACAGTCAACGTGTAAGTTCCATAGACCTTGGCCTTACACACAAAGGAATGATAGAGATCATACCATGATGCAAGTGATAGAGATCAAATGCATGGACCAAATCATCTCACTTTACACATTAGATGTTAGCATCTTATACTGCTAGTTTGGCGCGTTTGGTAGCATTATAAGATGATCCCTCATTTAGATATCAAGATAAAAATGTGTTCTTCCTTGAGTATGCACCGTTCTATGGATCGTGTTTCGAGACATCACGTGATGATCGGGTGTACTCGAATCTACGCTTTCATAGGAACGGGTGTAAGACGGTTTTACACACGCGAATACTAAGGTTCTTACTTGGCGAGTCTAGCATGTACAGACATGGCCTCGGAACACGGACCGAAAGGTTAAGCATGAGTCATATGGTTGATATGATGCCCATATAGATGCTCGCCTTTGAAGCTATATCAACTCACGTGATGATCGAACTTGATATAGTGGATTTGGTTCATGTAATCACCAAAAGGACACGAGGGATATCGTTTTTGAGTGGGAGTTCATTAGTAATTTGGATTAGTTGAACTCAATCTATCATAAACTTAGTCTAAATAAACTTTACAAATTCTGTTGTAGATGGCACCACCTGCTTTTAATTTCAATGTGTTCATGGAGAAAGAGAAACTTGCTGCGAATGGTAGCAACTTCACCAACTGGGCTATGAATTTGAGGATTCTCCTCACTGCTGCACAAAAGCAATATGTGCTAGATGCGCCGCTAGGCCCCCACCAGCTCCTGATGCCCCTGATGAGGAAAAGAATGTCTATGTGACTCGTCAGGAGGACCACAACTTAGTTCATTGCGGCATATTGTATGGGCTAGAGCCAGAACTTCGAAAGCGTTTCGAAAATGGTAATGCCTTTGATACCATGGGAGAATTGAAAATGATTTTTGATACCCATGCTGCCGTAGAGAGTTATAATGCTACAGAAAAGTTCTTTAGCTGCATGATGGAGGAAAACAGCTCCGTTAGTGAGCACGTACTCAAAATGTCCAGTGCGCCGATAAGCTTGTGTCCTTGGGAATAACGATTCCCATTGACTTAGGCATACATCGTGTTCTCCAATCTCTGCCACCTAGCTACAAGAGCTTCGTGATGAACTATAATATGCAAGGCATGAAGAAGTCTCTTCGAGCTTCACAATGCTTAAGACTGTAGAAGTGGAGATTAGGAAAGAACATCAAGTGTTGATGATCAATAGGACCACCGGTTTCAAGAAGGATAAGAAAGGCAAGCACAAGGGAAATAAGGGTGGCAAGTCTGTTGCCACACTTGAAAAGAAACCCCGGGCTGGCCCTAAGTCTGACACCGAGTGCTACTATTGCAAGGGATCGCCATTGGTAGAATCGCCCCAAGTATTTGGCGGACAAGAAGTCCAGCAAGGCAAACAAAGGTATATGTGATATACATGTTATTGATGTGTACTTGACTAGTACTCGCAGTAGCACCTGGGTATTTGATACCGGATCAGTTGCTAATATATGTAACTCGGTTCAGGGGCTACGGAACAAGCGACAACTAGCAAGGGATGAGGTCGATGATGAATTGACAATGGATCAAGAGTTGATGTGATCGCTGTCGGGACGCTACCTCTCCATTTTCCATCGAGATTAGTTATAAACCTAAATAATTGTTATTTGGTGCCTGCACTAAGCATGAACATAGTATCTGGATCGTGTTTGATGCAAAGTGGTCGTTCCTTTAAATCTGAAAACAATGGTTGTTCGATTTATAAGAATGATATCTTTTATGGTCATGCACCTATGTTGAATGGTTTATTTCTATTGGATCTCGATAGTAATATTACGCACATTCATAATGTTAATGCTAAAAACATTAAACTTGATGATGATATGTCTACATATATGTGGCACTGCCGTCTAGGTCATATTGGCGTTAAACGCATGAAGAAACTCCATTCTGATGGACTTTTGGAATCACTTGATTTTGAATCATTTGATACATGTGAGCCATGCCTTATGGGCAAGATGACTAGAACGCCGTTTTCCGGTTCAATGGAACGGGCGACAGATCTATTGGAAATCATACATACTGATGTGTGTGGACCAATGAGTGTGTCGGTAGCGGTGGATATCGTTATTTTGTTACTTTCACGGATGATTTGAGTAGATATGGGTATATCTATTTGATGAAACACAAGTCTGAAACTTTTGAAAAGTTCAAGGAATTTCAGAATGAAGTGGAAAATCATCGTAATAGAAAGATCAAATTTCTACGGTCTGACCGTGGAGGAGAGTATCTAAGTTACGAGTTTAGCACACACATGAAAGAGTGTGGAATAGTTTCACAACTCACGCCTGCCGGAACAACACAACATAATGGTGTGTCGGAGCGTCGTAATCGTACCTTATTGGATATGGTTCGATCTATGATGTCTCTGACTGACTTACCTCTGTCATTTTGGGGTTATGCACTGGAAACAGCTGCATTCACTTTAAATCGGGCACCATCTAAATCCGTTGAAACGACACCGTATGAATTATGGTTTGGAAACAAACCTAAGCTGTCATTTCTTAAGGTTTGGGGATGCGATGTTTATGTGAAGAAACTTCAACCAGATAAACTCGAACCCAAAGCGGAAAAATGCGTCTTCATAGGATACCCTAAGGAAACAATTGGGTATACCTTCTATCACAGATCCGAGGGCAAGGTTTTTGTTGCCAAGAATAGATCCTTTCTTGAGAAGGAGTTTCTCGCGAAAGGTGTGAGTAGTCGAAAGGTAGAACTCGAAGACGTTATTGAACCTTCTCTTCATGGGATGGTGAGTGGCGCAGCACCGGAAGTTGTTTCGGAGTTGACTTCACCTGATGAAGAGAGAGCTAATGATAATGATCATGAAACTCCGAAAGAGGACACTACCAAACCTCGCAGGTCAAGCAGGACACGTGCAACTCCTGAACTGTACGACAATCCTGTTGTGAATTTCATGGTTGATTAAATGGATGACCCTGCGATGTATGAAGAAGTGATGATGAGCCTGGATTCCAACAAATGGCTAGAAGCCATGAAATCCGAGATGGAATCCATGAACGAGAACCAAGTTTGGAACTTGGTGGACTTACCTCACGACCGAAAGGCCGTGGAGAATAAATGGATTTTCAAAAGGAAAACTGATGATGATGGTAATGTGACCATCTATAAGGCTCGACTTGTCGCAAAGGGGTTTCGACAAATTCAAGGAGTTGACTACGATGAGACATTCTCTCCCGTAGCGATGCTTAAGTCAGTTAGGATTATGTTAGCAATTGCTGCATATTTCGATTATGAAATATGGCAGATGGATGTCAAAACTGCATTCCTCAATGGTAAGATTGAAGAAGAGTTGTATATGATACAACCTAAGGGTTTTGTCGATCCTAAGGATGCTAATAAGGTGTGCAAACTTCAGCGATCCATCTATGGACTGAAGCAAGCATCACGAAGTTGGAATCTCCGCTTTGATGAGGTGATCAAAGAGTTTGGATTTGTCCAAACTTATGGAGAGGCTTGTATTTACAAGAAAGTGAGTGGGAGTAATGTGGCATTTATGATATTATATGTGGATGACATATTATTGATTGGAAATGATATAGATCTTTTAAACAGTGTTAAAAGTTATCTAAACAGCAAATTTTCGATGAAAGACCTTGGTGAAGCATCATATATATTAGGCATTAAAATCTATAGAGATAGATCAAGGCGCCTAATTGGGCTATCGTAGAGTACATACCATGATAAGATATTAAAGAAGTTTAATATGGACGAAAGTAAGAAGGGGTTCTTACCTATGTTGCAAGGCAAGACATTGAGTAAGACTCAAAGTCCGGCTACGGCGAAAGTAAGAGAGATGATGGATAAGATCCCCTATGCCTCGGCCATAGGCTCTATTATGTATGCCATGCTATGTACAAGACCGGATGTGGCACATGCTATTAGTTTGACTAGTAGGTACCAATGATCCGGTTGAACCTTTGGATAGTGGTAAAGAACATCCTCAAGTACTTAAGAAGAACTAAGGATATGTTTCTTATATACGGAGGTGAAGAAGAGCTAGTCACTAAGTGTTATGTCGATGCTAGCTTTGACACCGATCCGGATGACTCTAAGTCTCAATCCGGATACGTATTTCTCTTGAACGGAGCAGCAGTTAGTTGGAGGAGTTACGGAACTGGGTGTGGTTCCCAGTGCGTTGGATCCGATGGTGATCTATTGTGACTATAATGGAGCCATAGCCAACACAAAGGAACCAAGGTCTCACAAGAATTCCAAGCATATTAAGCGCCGGTTTCACTCCATCCGCGAGCATGTCAAGGATGGAGATATAAATATTTGTAAAGTACACACGGACCTAAATGTAGCAGATCCGTTGACTAAAGTTCTCTCTAGGGAAAAACATGATCAACACCAGAACTCCATGGGTGTTAGATTTATCACTATGTGAACTAGATTATTGTCTCTAGTGCAAGTGGGAGACTTAAGGAAATATGCCCTGAGAGGCAATAATAAAGTTGTTATTATATATTCCTTATACATGATAGATGTTTATTTTACATGCTAGAAATGTATTGATTTGGAAACATCAATACATGTGTGTTTAATAAACAAAAAGGGTTCCTAGTCATGCGTCTCTTATAGACTAGCTTGTTGATTAACAGGATGATCAAGGTTTCCTGATCATGGACATTGGATGTTGTTAATAACAAGGTCACACCATTGGTGGAATGATGTGATGAACATTCATCCGAAGTATAGCATTACGATCAAGTCATTATGTTTATATTGCTATAACATCATACGAAGTAATCTTTATCCTTAGACCATGAGATCATGTTAATTGTCGACACCTAAGAGTATCTTGATAACATCAAATGTCACACCATAACAGGTGACTATAAAGATGGGTTCAAGACTACGAAGGTGTTATGTTGAGGCTCATGGATCAAGAGTGGAATTTGTCAATCCGGATAGCGGATAGATATACTGGGCCCTCTCGGTGATATCACATTATGATAGCTTGCAAGCAAGTGATGTGATCACTAGAATGTTATATCACGGGAACGAGAAAAGAGTGCATGTCGGTAACGAGATCAAACTAGGTATGGAGATACCGATGATCGAATCTCGTACATGTAATATATCGAGGGACAAAGGGATTTAGTTACAAGCGTTAAAGGTTCTCATGATCACAGGAGTCATCGTTGAATGTGTAGGAGTCAGTACGGATCTCCAGGTCCTGCTGCTGATTATTGATCGGAGAAGGGTCTCGATCATGTCTGCATTATTCGCGAACCGTAGGGTGGCACACTTAAGAGTTACCGGACACCATTTTGGAGCACATATGTTTTAGACGAAAGAATTGCAAAGCACAAGAATTGTTTCAATAGAAACCGGAAATTGTTTCGGGTGAAATTGCAGAAGGTGGTTCTGCATGTGATATTGAAATATTGCAAGGGGCTATATGTGAATGTTTGTTAATTAAAGTAATTAAAAAAATTCTGAATAAATTTAATAAAAAGAGTTTTATTAAATGAGAGAGCATTAAATTTGGAGAAATTTAATGCATTTAAAGTGGAGACTTTAAAAGGGAATGTGAAGAGGCATTTTAATGTGGGGGGGTTACCACCACATGAATGGGGGAGGTGAGGGGTCACCCCCCCATGTGCCGGCCATGGAGAGAGGGGGCACCCCCCTCCTCCTATAAAAGGCCACCCATTCCCTCCTTCATCCTCACACCTCCTTGTGAAGGATCTCTCTCACCCTCTAGAATTATTCCCCCATGGTCTTGGATTAGCGAGATACATGTTCCCGGTGGCATTTAGTCTGGAAGGAGTTGCTGCTTCCGCTGGATCGCTGGAGCGAGGAGGTGGAGGTTGTCCGGTGGCTTGAACGTGTGTGCGAGTGCGGATGCGCCGCTGAGTTGCGGCGCTCGGACTTCCTCCCTGGCTTGATTGCAGGATTGCTTGAGAGAGAATACCTTTGACCACTTCCTCCCTGAGTGCTATAAACCTTGGGTAATCCACTTAAGGGAAAACTTGCTGCTGTTCTACAAACCTCTACACTTGGAGGCCCAACAACTATCTACAAGAATAGAAGTGCGTAGACATCAAGCTATTTTCTAGCGCCGTTGCCGGGGAGGTAAGGTAAAAGGTACTCACATCCTCCGGTGTGAGTGCTCGAAGTTATTTCCTTTAGATTCTGCAATTTTGTCTTTTTGTTTCTTGTTTTCACTAGCTAGGCTTAATGGAAAACAACAAAAAAATTAGAGAGCTTTATAGTATTTATCTTGAGTTAGGGCATGAAGTGTTTGAAAAGAAAATTAAAAAACCCATGGAACTTTCTTTGCATCCTAATAACAATGTTATTAGTATGAATCATTTGAACACCTTTGTTACTAAAGCTATGGAAACGTCTAAGCTTGGGGAAGTTGGTTCTTATGAAAATTATCTTTTTACTTCCCCAGTTTTAAAGAAGAAAATTTGCTCTAATGATACTTTATCTCCCATATGTGGTAATTCTAATGATAATTTTAAGATACCTAAAAGAATTATTGATCGTGTTATGGATAACTACTATTTTGGAGATGGAACTGTCCATCCCGGTGATCATTTGTTCTTTATACACGAATTATGCGGGTTGTTCAAGTGTGCATGTATTACAACAGACCACGTCAAGAAGAAGTTATTCTCTTTATCACTTAAGGACAAAGCAAGGGAGTGGTATGACCTACTAGATGATCCTCATCATTTGGAGTGGAAGGAACTTGAATCTCTCTTTTACTCTAAATTTTATCTTCCTCATGAAATTCATAAAGATAGGAATTATATTTATAATTTTCATCCTCACGATGGAGAAAGTATTGCCCAAGCATGGGGGAGATTGAAGTCACTAATGCTCAAATGTCCCATTCATGAGCTCCCTAGGAATATTGTTATTAATAATTTCTATGCAAGGCTTTCAGGACATTACAAGGACTCTCTAGATACTTGTTTAGAGGGATCCTTCACGAGTAAGGAGGTCAAAGCTAAGTGGGATCTTCTTGAAACAATTCAAAGCAATACCGAAGATTGGGATAACAACAAAGGTAAAGAACCAGGTATAAACTATGAGTATAATTGCATTAAGTCTTTCGCTGAAACTGCTGATTTTCAAGAGCTTAGTGCTAAATATGGTCTTGATCCTCAAATTCTTATTGATTGTTTTAAAACCTTTTCTTCTCATATTAATGCTCCTAAAGAAAAGTGGGACATGTATCATGAGCCTTTTAAAGACATTTCCATGGAAAATGAAATTGTTGTTAATGATAACAATAAACATGCTCAAACCTCTGAAAGTACTATTTCTTATAAGCATGTTAATTTTTGTGGAACACATAGACCTTGTGAGAATAATCAAATTGAAGAAGAATATTGTATCACCCATAAGAATGAAAAAACTAGAATGTGGTATAGGGCTTTAAATGATCTTGGTAAAAAAGTCGGTGCCCTTTATCCTTTTATTTGTGAACTTTGCTTTGAAGTGGGTCGTTTCAATTTTCAATGCTCAGGCCATAATAATATCCCTTCTAATCCAATGAGTACTGCAAGTTTGTATTGTGATGACATGATCACTCCTAATCAGTATGATGAACTTACATTATTTTTGGGATGTGAAGAGTTATCAAGAAAAACCTCTTTGGTAGATTTGAGTGATTTTGATATGAATAGTGTCCTGCATGGTTGTCATCTTTATTGTGTTGATAATTGCTACACAAATAGTTACATACAAAATATTATAGAAGATGAGATTTTACCAAAGTATGATAGGACTAATATGTGTTTTGATCTTATTAATGAAAAGAAGGAATCCTCCAAAGTTTCTTCTATTGTCTCTAATAATAAACCAAGGTATATGGAGAAGCTTCCTTTCAAGCCTCTCCCTCCTAAAGAGAAGAAGATAAAGAAGAAAAGGAGGAGTAAAAGGAGGGAGGAAACGGTATTTTCCCCTAAGAATGTAGCTCCTATTATAGTTTTTGATGAGTCTGAACTCGATGATGTTCCTATGCCTATTACCTATAGTAGTGATCATGATTGGGAAAAGCACACTACTTTTGATATTGATAATCTCTTCGGTACCAATTCTGAAAATGATGATATTAATAATTTCTATACTATTGGTGCTATCCATGATCTTTCTAATGAAGATATGTTTACAAATGAACACACTTTGGAGGATAACTATTCTATTGCTTATGAAGATACTATACCTCCAATTTATGATGATTGCAGTGATGAATATGATATTTTCAGTCCACCTACTATTGAGGAGGAAATTAATTATGATTATAATATGCCTCCTATATTTGATGATTATGGTGATGAAAATAATAATGATAGCTATTTTGTTGAATTTGCTCCCACTACAATTAACAAGAATGACTATGTTTATGTGGGGAGTATTAATTCTTTTATGCATGTGGCTCATGATAAGAATGTTTTATGTGATAGTTATATTGTTAATTTTATTCATGTTGCTACTGAAAGTTATTATGAGAGAGGGAAACATGGTTCTATGCATCTCAATAATATTAAGTTTCCCCTCTTTATGTTGAAAATTTTGAAGTTGCACTTGTTTTGCTTTCCTATGCTTGTTGCTTTGTGCTTTCATGACTTGTTTCTTTACAAGATTCCTAAGCATAGGAAGTGGGTTAGACTTAAATGTGTTTTGGATTTGCTTCTTGATGCTCTCTTTTACTTCAATTCATATTTCTTATGTGAGCATCTTCTCAAACTATCATGCCTAACTTAAAGGCGTTAAAGAAAAGTACTTGTTGGGAGATAACCCAAGAGTTTTAGTTGATTCTTGGAAGTTATTACCTCTGTAATAACCTCTCCTTATCCTTTTTATTTGCTTTTTGTGCCAAGAGTAACCTCTAATGAGAGTGAAGTAATGATTGGGAAAGTTGCTGTCCCGAAACAGATTTCTGTGCTTCACTGTAAAACTTCCTGAGAGAGTTCTGTACGTCGGAATGAGGTGTAATATTTTGTGATTCTGCCCCAGGTTGTTATATAACTTTCTTTAGTTCAACACTTTTTGATTTGAGCAACAGAAGGTCTTCGAAAAAATTCGTCTTTACCTGCTGGTCTGTTTTGACAGATTTCTGCCACTTTCTGCATTTGCTTCTTTTTAGTTCCTTCTTGAGTTCTTTTGGGGAATTGAGATTTTTGAGGGAAGTGCTACAGTAGCTAGTGTTCTAACGGAAGTTTATTTGGTGTTATAACTGAACCTTGCAACTTATTTATCTTAAGTGCACTAATGTTGCTAATGAGATTGTGTGAAGTTTTGTATGAAGGAAAAATTTCAGGTGTATGGAAGGAATGAGTAATGAGATGAAGGATGGACTAAAGCTCAAGATTAGGGATCCCACGCGTGTCACCCCAAGAAATATCCAAGAAGTACAAGCGTCAAAGCTTGGGGATTCCCAAGGCATCCGCTTCTTCATCAATAAAAATTCCAGGTTTCTTCCAAACGCTTCATTTTTATTGTTTCGTGCACAGTTGTGTTTCTCTTGGAGCGCCTTCTTTTTCGTTTTTTTTTTGGTTTTTAGTTTGCTTGGTTTGCTTAGTTTTCTGAATAAATTGGTTGGATCCTCTCTTTCATACTTTGGTTGGCAAATAATTTGGTTTGGTTTGGAAAAGAGTAGGAAAGTTCATGCTTATGTAGTAAAAAGAGCTCGTTCTTGACTGTGGCTATGCTTCGTCATGCCATGCTTGATATTGTTTTGGCTTTATGCTTAGTATTCTTTGCTGTATCATGACTTGTTATAAACAATTGAGATTGCTTAATGTGCCTTGGATGAATCATGCGTTGTTTTAGCATATTAAAGCATAGTATAGTGGTATTCTCCTTTGATGCTTTATTTGGGTTGACTTGGCACATGCTCACACCATGTTATGACTATCTCAAGTCATCATAGCCTTTATGATCCTTTAGTTTTCAACTTGTAGTATCACTTTATGCTTTGATCAATGATGTTTTGTCGCTCTGCATGATTATGGCCATTATTGCTCTCTTAGTTTGTCGCTCCCAGTCTTTTGCTAGCCTCCACAACCAAGTATGAGTTCCACTCATGCATCCAACTCCCTAAACCAAGTTTTTCCAAAGAGTCCACCATACCTACCTACGAGCTTATGCTATTCCACGTATATTCATGCTTTTGTTTACCTTCCACTTGTTATGAGAAAACTAGTGATTAAAGCTCTCACGAACTTGATGGCACACTTTACTTTATTGCCTCTAATAAACTTGAACCATTGGGTCCTTCTTTGTTGCGTATATGCTTGCGCTTTATAAGTTGAAATTAGCAGAACCATGTACCATGGGGAACGCTTTCAACATTGCACTTGTACTTTGTACCCCGTTGATATTATGTTCTTTTGCTTACGGATCCTTGCGTATATGCTTTTAGTCTTTTCCACGCCATCAATCTATCTTCTATCACCGTTACTGTAGCATCCCAATTGTCTAACAATTGCAATGCTACTAGCCTAGTCTATATAAATGCTACCTCCTACATATAATTGTTGCATCATAATTATATCATGCTCATGTCATCATGCCACCTTGCATTTGAGCATCATATAAAACCCTTTTTGTTTTGGTTCTTCTCTCATATGCATTGTAAAATTGTATTTGCCTCTTGATATTGTATTTGATTCTTGATATATGCTTGATGCCCAGGTTGAGTTGGGGGCATATCTTTTATTCAACTCCATCACCTTTCTCTGTCACCACCTTATAATTCCACCATCCAACTAAATATGAGCTTTGCACTTTATTGGGTTTTGCCTCTAGCTCATGTGGGTTGGGATGGATCCAATTCTATTTCCACATGCTCTCATATTAGCATCATGTTGTTTTCACATTATTGATATGTGGAGCCACCTTTGCATGCATTATGAGTAGTGCTCCTTTTCCTAGCTTTCATATGGATTATTATGGATTTATGCTCATGTTGGGATATTTTTGGGACTATTAAACATCTAGTGGAATATATACACTAGCAAGTCCCAATTATAATCAAATATGATCATCTCCATCTACTCCACCTGGAACTTTCATTTAAATTCTTTTGCTTGGCCTTACTCCACATTTTGGGTAATGCATAGGAATAATGCCATGTTTATTATTTTGTTTTCACAAGGTTAAAACATGGCATTTAATGTTTTTTTGCATGGGCCATGCAAAGCACCACCACTCTTTCTTCTTTGGTTTTTCTTTGGTTTTTGAGTGGATCCTTTCTTTTGTGAGCTTCCATTTCTCTCTTATTCAAAACCCCCCTCATCTTGATCTTGTGTTTGGATCATGTTAAAACCCTCACACCACCTCTTCTCTCAGCTCACTCTCCTTATCCATCATCACATCCTCCACCCTTGCTTGATCTTAGTGGATCACCCCTAAACCCTAACCTCTCTCTCTAACCCCTCTCTCTCCAAACCAAAACCCTAACCCTCTCCCTTAGTCTCACCATGCCGAGTAACCCTAGCTGCTCTCTCTCTTTCTCTGCCAACCAGGACCCACCCCCATCTACCCCAACCTGCCGAGCTACCCTCCCTAACCCTAACCACCCTAGACCAAGCCAAACTACCCCAACCCTAGCTAAACCCGACCCTCTCTCTCTCTCTATCTCTTTCCCTCTACCAGCCAGGCCACACCCGAGCCTACCCCTCCTTGGACGCTCCCTGGTCCCACCTGGCAGACTCCACCACATGCCTCGCCGCCTCGAGGAGGCTCAAGACGTGAAGGGAGGAGGAAAAGGTGGCCGAAGCCACCTCTATCCCTAACCCACTCCCCCACGGCACCCCGCTCTCCCTCGCCTTTATATCCACCCTCCCTCTCTTTTGTACCGTCCCCAGATCCGCCCCAGAGCCCCTGCCTCTCTCGTCCTTCCTCTCCACCGACGACCCCTTCTCGCCGGAATCGCCAGCACTGCTGCTCACCTCTCTCGCCTCATCGGCAAGCTCGACGTGGTGGTGGTCAAGGAGATCGAGGACATCCCCCTGCTTCACCTCGTAACCGCCAGCGAGGAGGAGAAGGACCCCAGGCTCGCCAGGACCGGCGCCGCCCCGACAAAACCCTAACTCCGTCCGTCCTCAAGGCTCCTCGCCCCCTGCGATCCGACCACACCTACCAACCCCGGTGGCGCCAGACCTCCCGACATGCTCCGCCGCCTGCGTCTAGATCCATAGTTCGTTTGGCAACACCTCGGTGCGCAGCCTGTGAGCCTCTGCACGTCCCTGCGTCGCCTCACACCCTACCTAGCCGCGCGAGCGCAAGCCAGCACAACCCCCTAGCCACCCTAGCGGTACCTGGCCACACAAGACGCAAGGTCACGGGTTCGACCCACAGTGCCCGCCTGCCGAGCATGACTTGTCGACAGAGATTCAGAAGAAGTCTGATGGCAGGCTACTTTGCACTTCCCCCCCACCTTTTTGATTCCTTAGCCTGCGCTCCGCTCGGTCCCACCTGTCTGCCTCCGCGGGAGTTTTGCAGAAAAGCACCCCTGTTTCCAGGACCTTAACCCGCGCTCCCGCTTTGGCCCACTGTCGACCTCCAGCGTTCAGCGGTCACGTGGGCCTCAAATGCTGGTCCCACTCGCATCGCCGCAGGCTAAGCGAGCCCAGTGTGAAAAGCTTTTCCACGCGCTTGTAACCCCACCAGTAGCTGGCCCACCCGTCAGCGACTGAGGCTGGGTTCGTCTGGGTACAAAACGTTTCTGTTTTCTGATATAAAATTCAACCTTTTCAAATTTGTTTTAAATTCAAATTTAAATCTGTTTTTAAATATCTTTTAAAATATAATTCCAAATTCAACATATGATATATGTTTTTGAATCAGAAAAATATGAGGTTTTCAAATATGCTATTCAAAATAGTGTTTGAACACTTTAAATTTCAAGTTGATTAAAATTACAATAAAATGCCCTTTTCCTTAATTAATTAATAACTTTTGTTTTATAACTCCAAATTTGACAAATGATATGTCTAAATCGATCAGCTCGACGAGACCTTTCTGTTTATGCATTCCATGTTCTGAATTGCAGCATGCATCATATAAATATAAAGTGTACAGCAACTTATTTGAGGTTAAAAGGTGACTAAAACACCATAAAATGCTTTATTCTTGTATTCCACACCTCACCCATGCCATGCTACCTATTGCCATGCCAATTGTGCATCATTCATCATGGCATGATTGTTTGCTTGTCGCATTTGAATTCATATGCTTGTGCACTTTATTTATGTTGGCCCTTGTTTGTTTGGTTCTTCTTCGAATAGACGCTGAGCAGGGGATATATCAAGAAACCCAGGAGCACTACCCAGATCCTTCTCTCGCTTCAACTGAGCTGCCAGGCAAGCACTACCACATGCTTGCATACATATAGTACCTATTGCCTCTATCTTACTCTTGCATCATTGAGTCACCATTGCATTAAACTGAATCCCAAGTACTGCATAGCCTTTACTTTTAAACCCCACCGAAGCTTGTTCCTCCATCCCATGAGCCATTACTAGAGGAGTTGTTTGAGCCATGCGGGTCGTAGAACAGCATGTGTAGGGTATGTGAGTGTCTGATGGATAACGAGGTACCTATACAACTTAACCTGAGTAGTAATGGGATAACTAATGAAAGTGGCACCGGTGAGCAATATCTGCTATTTGGTTTTTCATGCTCACTTGTGTCCCGTAGGACCCCAAGTACTTGATTCCTGTTCCTTGAATATTCGCGCTATCAACATCCGGGAGGCTTATGAACCCCCCTGAGCCAGAGCTTGATTCATTCTTATTTCTTGGGGCCACAAAGTAGTTTGGGGCTTTATTACTATCCTATACTTATGCCATGCTTTACTGCTTTATTTAAGATTGTGCGAGGAGCACCGTTTGCTTAGGTAAGCGGAGTGTTTTTGCGGTATCGACAAGCCCAGTCACACTTTTGGGTTCCCAGTCGTTTATAGCCATTGACGCAAACCTTGAGTCCGTCTCGGAGCCGGCCAACTTCGTTGCGGGTAGCTTAATGGGGTGGCCCCCTGAAATATTTCTGAATCCTGTGATCGCTTTGTCGTGAATGCCTCGTTGGGTTTTGATTTGGTTTTTCCGAGGTTGATCGAGTGTGTGTTGCTATTTGTGCACCCTGCAGGTAAATCTTCTCGAAAGCCGTGTCCATGTTATGGACGACTTGGAGCACAGTTTCTCGATCATAGACAAGCATAACTAAAGTACCTCTTCTAATTTGACTAAGTACCTGACTAGTAAATAGTGCAACACTCATGGAATGGATAATAAAACTGCCAATGGATGGGGGGTTGTTCGTCGCTTCCTCGTCGATGGCGAGGAGGATGGATCTGTTAATGTTACTGTTATAACTGTTGTTATTAATTCACGAACATCCGTCTATCTTTGGTTAGGCGGATGGTTAGCGAGTACCTATAGAATTGTTAGGTATTATCTTTTGCTGCAATTGCGTCACCCCAGGTTGTGTCCCCTTTAGAGGCATAAAGACTTGCTGAGTACCCCTAGGGTCTCACACGATAAATTATTTGATTCAGATGAACAGGTAACCTCGCAAGATGGATACTGGGTGGAGGAGACGGACGATGTTGGCAACGATCATTCGGTGTAGAGATTCCGGGAACGGGGATCCGTGAGATCTGTGGGCGGGATGCGTTTATTTATGGGGCATCTTATGCCAATTTGCTTCTTATCCGTACTCAGATCTTGTTTTCCGCTTCCGCCTGATACTCCGATGTTTGATGTATGAGGAGATATCCTAACTACTATATCTATCTAGGATATTTGGATCTTGCCGTATGGCGTTGCAATATTTCTATTTCTTTTAGATGGAATGGCTCTGAGGACTGTTGTATGGTGGCTTGCATACATACTCATTTGTGTATGTAGTTGATCCCTTCGCCTGCCGATTACTCCGCTCGTTCTTGTCCCGATGTTTGGAAATGGTTAGGACGGCCGAAAGGTCTACCTGTGAGTGGCATTTGGGCCCCATCGTACTATTTTAACCATTTCCGCTCATCCAGGCTTGTAACTAAGAGCGTAATTCACCGAGGTAGTTACAATTGGTATCAGAGCCATCCGCCCTTGTGGTCTCAGCCAAATGGTCGTTGTCAGTCTAGCAAATATTTTGGTAGCTATGTATACTAGGGAAAAACAAAACGTGAGAGTAGGACTGCTTCCACTTTTCTTCTTAACCACCCACCCACCCCTTTTCTGGTAAGGAAGTGTAACGTTTTCAATCCTCTTCTTAAAATTCAAACTAGGATTCACGTGTTCTGGGTTTCCGTAGTACCATAGAAAGTGTGTGTGTGTGTGTGTAATTCCTTGTCTATCTGTTGCATCCAATTTGTTATCACAATCTGCCTTTGGTTATCAACTGTTGGTACATTCCATCTTGTGACAGCTTTTGAAAACCGGCGCGATCTATCTGACTCCTTGTTAACCGGTGCCATCTTCTTAAGGGTGTTCTTCCTTCTAGCAACTCCTCATTCTGTGAAAGCATCTGTTGCTAATCTCTACCTGATAAGTGATTTTGCGCATCTATTGGTATTTTAATGCCGAAAAATGCGGAAAATTTTTCTTTGATACATCTGTGTTTCCACACTCCTTTCCAGTCGTGTGTGAAACATTATCTATCTCCCTTTTATCAACATGTCCATGCTAACTCATTCTTTTGTCACCGGCGCTTAATCCTGGAGTTTCATTTCATCTCCAATTCTCTTGGGCTAATTACATAACATGTGTCGATCCGATGCTGGTGATTGTAATTTGGTTCTCGGCATAGCTATAGGACACTTATCATGAGTGGAATATGGAAAATGCTATCAACTCTATCCTCCAAATGGTGACGGTTATCTCCTGTGATTTTGTGTACACCGTGATCATATCTATGCATATTCAAGCATCTTTGGCAATCCGGAGTTTCTCAAAGCACTACGGTGGTCTATCATCTGTTTATCATGCTGCACATCTTTTTCAACCCCATATCTGCACAATTCTACTGGATACAAGGGAATTGCATCTTTTCGTCTCTGATAGCTTTGCTTAAGGTATGAGCTATCATCGGTTCTTATCCAAGATCTCTTTATCTTTGTAACCGGTGATCCAATCGACAATGTGAACCAGGTGACATCTCTTTTTCTTCCGAAGGACCAGATAATCTATTCTGCCAGCGCATCTTCTTCAACACGAACCCGTGCTCTTAATATTGATTTTTCTAAGAGCGTTGAGCTCAGGAAGTGTTCGAGCATTTGTTCGTTTCTCTCGCCTTTTGAACTTGGTATTCTGGGAATATCTTGTAATCCATGGTGGTATATGTTGATAATATGCTTGCCTATTCGATATCAATGGAAGAACATGGAAGATCATCTGTGTCCCTTTCTCTCAAGCTTTGTTGACACTGCCGTGTGCAAAGTTCTCAAAGTGAGAACTCTGACTTTTTGAAGTCACCTGTCTCGGCCACGTCCTTCTGCTAAATAGATCGCTTCAATTCTGGAATCAGCAAGTCCATGGTTAATTCCATCTTCCATCTTCAATCAAACCCGGAGTTTTCCTTGTTGGCAAGTTATCATCATCGTTTCGCTGAAGATTTCCTCAAGGCTGCTAGACCTCTCTCAATCTTTTCAAGAACAACATGGAGTTCCTTTCACCTCTATCTCGTTAAGTAATCTCTTGAAACCCTCTCGCTCTATCGTCTATGATCAATCCACCGGAGGCCATGAAGACCTTCCAGATCTTGTATTCCTTTTGTTCAAGTGGTGATATCTTTTCTGTAGCTGTTAAATCTTGCAGTTCTTCTTTGTAATCTTCCTTCATATCTTTCTGGTGGCTTGGTACTTCAGACATGACGACAACATCATCATCTTTATCTATCTATGAATCCGGCAAATCGTTTGCATCTATCCTTGTTTTCTAACGAAGTTCCATGAGTTATTGTCAATACCTTCAGTCTGTTTCGGTAGTTGGGTTGCATGGTTTTCTTATTCATGTGCGGAGTAATGCTTTGAGTGCGGGATGGAGTAGCTATCATACCACTACTCTTATCATTCGCTCTTGTACATTGAATTGGCGAATTAATGTGATTTCACTCATTCCACGGAAGTTAGAAGTGGCCTTTATCCCTCGATACTTTTACTTCCGTCTTTGTTTTTCCGGAGTGCTCTCTCGAAGAAAGTAATCAATAATCTCTTGTTGGTGGTCTGTCTATTCAAGATGGAGCAAAATCTACAATTATCTGGTGGAAACAAACGCAAACTCCTTTCGGTCCTCGTCTTTCTACCGATGCTCGACATCCCCAAACGAGATGGAAGGAAACTATCTCTCTCCTTGTTTCATCAATTCTTTTTCTGTGGTAAAAGCCAATTATGGTTGATGCCATCAGCCGCAAATCTATTGTGTTAGCCTCAAGGCTAAAAAAAAGCAATAAGTATCTCTACAATAAACTCTAGATCCTCCATATTCTTGCTTCTCGGGATTCAACCATGATCTGGCTTCACATCCGTCTCTGGAAGTTATATCCGCGCACCTCAATTGTGTGATCCTTGGTTCTTACCGGCGCAAGAAGAATCTAATCCGACAATGTCTAACTAAATCTTTCTGATGATATTAAAGGACTCTATTGTTTGATGGCAATATTGTTTCCGAACTTCATTTCTCAAATCCGAGAGAAGATACGATGCTATTGTCATAGTGGTTCAAAACCTATCCAATCTAGCTCTTTTTCTTCTGGCGAGATAAAGATTCATCCTCTCTCGTATCAGTAAATCTTTAATCTTAATGGTGTGTCTTTCCTTATCCATGATACATCATCTTGTCCTTTCTTTCACAAGTGGTTCTTTTTCTTTTATCATGTTTCTTGAGAAAACCGGAGCTATGTCCATCCTATCCTTCTTGTCTCACCACAATCCTTCAACTCTTCTAACCGTTGTTTCTCAAGCAAAAGCATAAGACTTCAGACAAGTCTAGCAAGTTATTCCGTTGTTCATCAACTTGGGAACGTGAGGGTCACCTTCGTTCGAACACCCGCCTATCCTTGTGTTGTTTTCTTTTTCCTAGGAATCTCGGGGCGAGATTCTTGTTTAGTGGGGGAGAGTTGTAGCATCCCAATTGTCTAACAATTGCAATGCTACTAGCCTAGTCTATATAAATGCTACTTCCTACATATAATTGTTGCATCATAATTATATCATGCTCATGTCATCATGCCACCTTGCATTTGAGCATCATATAAAACCCTTTTTGTTTTGGTTCTTCTCTCATATGCATTGTAAAATTGTATTTGCCTCTTGATATTGTATTTGATTCTTGATATATGCTTGATGCCCAGGTTGAGTTGGGGGCATATCTTTTATTCAACTCCATCACCTTTCTCTGTCACCACCTTATAATTCCACCATCCAACTAAATATGAGCTTTGCACTTTATTGGGTTTTACCTCTAGCTCATGTGGGTTGGGATGGATCCAATTCTATTTCCACATGCTCTCATATTAGCATCATGTTGTTTTCACATTATTGATATGTGGAGCCACCTTTGCATGCATTATGAGTAGTGCTCCTTTTCCTAGCTTTCATATGGATTATTATGGATTTATGCTCATGTTGGGATATTTTTGGGACTATTAAACATCTAGTGGAATATACACTAGCAAGTCCCAATTATAATCAAATATGATCATCTCCATCTACTCCACCTGGAACTTTCATTTAAATTCTTTTGCTTGGCCTTACTCCACATTTTGGGTAATGCATAGGAATAATGCCATGTTTATTATTTTGTTTTCACAAGGTTAAAACATGGCATTTAATGTTTTTTTGCATGGGCCATGCAAAGCACCACCACTCTTCTTTGGTTTTTCTTTGGTTTTTGAGTGGATCCTTTCTTTTGTGAGCTTCCCTTTCTCTCTTATTCAAAACCCCCCTCATCTTGATCTTGTGTTTGGATCATGTTAAAACCCTCACACCACCTCTTCTCTCAGCTCACTCTCCTTATCCATCATCACATCCTCCACCCTTGCTTGATCTTAGTGGATCACCCCTAAACCCTAACCTCTCTCTCTAACCCCTCTCTCTCCAAACCAAAACCCTAACCCTCTCCCTTAGTCTCACCATGCCGAGTAACCCTAGCTGCTCTCTCTCTTTCTCTGCCAACCAGGACCCACCCCCATCTACCCCAACCTGCCGAGCTACCCTCCCTAACCCTAACCACCCTAGACCAAGCCAAACTACCCCAACCCTAGCTAAACCCGACCCTCTCTCTCTCTCTTTCCCTCTGCCAACCAGGCCACACCCGAGTCTACCCCTCCTTGGACGCTCCCTGGTCCCACCTGGGAGACTCCACCACATGCCCCTGCCCCTGCCCGAGCTAGCTCGCGCACGTGAAGGGAGGAGGAAAAGGTGGCCGAAGCCACCTCTATCCCTAACCCACTCCGCCATGGCACCCCGCTCTCCCTCGCCTTTATCTCCACCCTCCCTCTCTTTCGTACTGTCCCCAGATCCGCCCCAGAGCCCCTGCCTCTCCCCTCCTTCCTCTCCACCGACGACCCCTTCTCGCCGGAATCGCCAGCACCGTCGTCTACCTCTCGCTCCTGCCGGCAAGCTCGACGTGGTGGTGGTCAAGGAGATCGAGGACATCCCCCTGCTTCACCTCGTAACCGCCAGCGAGGAGGAGAAGGACCCCAGGCTCGCCAGGACCAGCGCCGCCCTGACAAAACCCTAACTCCGGTCCGCCTGCGTCCTCGCCGCTCCGCCGCCCCCCTGCACGATCCGACCACACCTACCAACCCGCGGTGAGCGCCTTGACCTCCCTGACATGCTCCGCCTCATGTCAGCCTAGATCCATAGTTCGTTTCACAACACCCTCGGCCAGTGTGGCGAGCCTCTGCATGTCCTCGCTGCCTCACACTACCTGGCAGCAGCCATGAGCCAAGACAACCCCTAGCCACCCAGCTGTATTTGGCCACAACAAGACGCGAGGTCACGGGTTCGACCCCTGCACCGTGCCCGCCCCGTCGAGCACAAACTTGTCGACAGAGATTCAGAGAAGAAGTACAGTAGCAGCTGCTACTTTGCACTTCCCCCCCCCCACCTTTTTGATTCCTTAGCCCGCGCTCCGCTCGGTCCCACCTGTCTACCTCCGCGGGAGTTTTGCAGAAAAGCACCCCTGTTTCCAGGACCTTCACCCGCGCTCCCGCTTTGGCCCACCTGTCAGCCTTCGCGCGTTCCGCCGCTATCATGTGGGCCTCAGCCGATTGGTCCCACCTCGCAACGCAGCTAGGCGAGCCCCCTGTGAAAAATTTTCCACGCTTGTAACCCCACCTAGCTGGCCCACCGAGGCCGGGTTCGAGTTCGTCTGGGTACAAACGCTTTTTACATTTTCTGATATAAAATTCAACCTTTTCAAATTTGTTTTAAATTCAAATTTAAATCTGTTTTTAAATATCTTTTCAAATATAATTCCAAATTCAACATATGATATATGTTTTTGAATCAGAAAAATATGAGATTTTAAAATATGCTATTCAAAATAGTGTTTGAACACTTTAAATTTCAAGTTGATTAAAATTAAAATAAAATGCCCTTTTCCTTAATTAATTAATAACTTTTGTTTTATAACTCCAAATTTGATAAATGATATGTCTAAATCGATCAGCTCGACGAGACCTTTCTGTTTATGCATTCCATGTTCTGAATTGCAGCATGCATCATATAAATATAAAGTGGACAGCAACTTATTTGAGGTTAAAAGGTGACTAAAACACCATAAAATGCTTTATTCTTGTATTCCACACCTCACCCATGCCATGCTACCTATTGCCATGCAAATTGTGCATCATTCATCATGGCATGATTGTTTGCTTGTCGCATTTTAATTCATATGCTTGTGCACTTTATTTATGTTGGCCCTTGTTTGTTTGGTTCTTCTTCGAATAGACGCTGAGCAGGGGATATATCAAGAAACCCAGGAGCACTACCCAGATCCTTCTCTCGCTTCAACTGAGCTGCCAGGCAAGCACTACCACATGCTTGCATACATATAGTACCTATTGCCTCTATCTTACTCTTGCATCATTGAGTCGCGATTGCATTAAACTGAATCCCAAGTACTGCATAGCCTTTACTTTTAAACCCCACCGAAGCTTGTTCCTCCATCCCATGAGCCATTACTACAGGAGTTGTTTGAGCCATGCGGGTCGTAGAACAGCATGTGTAGGGTATGTGAGTGTCTGATGGATAACGAGGTACCTATACAACTTAACCTGAGTAGTAATGGGATAACTAATGAAAGTGGCACCGGTGAGCAATATCTGCTATTTGGTTTTTCATGCTCACTTGTGTCCCGTAGGACCCCGAGTACTTGATTCCTGTTCCTTGAATATTCGCGCTATCCACATCCGGGAGGCTTATGAACCCCCTGAGCCAGAGCTTGATTCATTCTTATTTCTTGGGGCCACAAAGTAGTTTGGGGCTTTATTACTATCCTGTACTTATGCCATGCTTTACTGCTTTATTTAAGATTGTGCGAGGAGCACCTGTACTGTTTAGGTAAGCGGAGTGTTTTTGCGGTATCGACAAGCCCAGTCACACTTTTGGGTTCCCAGTCGTTTATAGCCATTGACGCAAACCTTGAGTCCGTCTCGGAGCCGGCCAACTTCGTTGCGGGTAGCTTAATGGGGTGGCCCCCTGAAATATTTCTGAATCCTGTGATCGCTTTGTCGTGAATGCCTCGTTGGGTTTTGATTTGGTTTTTTCCGAGGTTGATCGAGTGTGTGTTGCTATTTGTGCACCCTAGGTAAATCTTCTAAAGCCGTGTCATGGTTATGGACGACTTGGAGCACAGTTTCTCGATCATAGACAAGCATAACTAAAGTACCTCTTCTAATTTGACTAAGTACCTGACTAGTAAATAGTGCAACACTCATGGAATGGATAATAAAACTGCCAATGGATGGGGGGTTGTTCGTCCGCTTCCTCGTCGGTAAGCGAGGAGGAGGATGGATCTGTTAATGTTACTGTTATAACTGTTGTTATTAATTCACGAACATCCGTCTATCTTTGGTTAGGCGGATGGTTAGCGAGTACCTATAGAATTGTTAGGTATTATCTTTTGCTGCAATTGCGTCACCCCAGGTTGTGTCCCCTTTAGAGGCATAAAGACTTGCTGAGTACCCCTAGGGTCTCACACGATAAATTATTTGATTCAGATGAACAGGTAACCTCGCAAGATGGATACTGGGTGGAGGAGACGGACGATGTTGGCAACGATCATTTGGTGTAGAGATTCTGGGAACGGGGATCCGTGAGATCTGTGGGCGGGATGCGTTTATTTATGGGGCATCTTATGCCAATTTGCTTCTTATCCATACTCGGATCTTGTTTTCCGCTTCCGCCTGATACTCCGATGTTTGATGTATGAGGAGATATCCTAACTATTATATCTATCTAGGATATTTGGATCTTGCCGTATGGCGTTGCAATATTTCTATTTCTTTTAGATGGAATGGCTCTTAGGACTATTGTATGGTGGCTTGCATACATACTCATTTTTGTATGTAGTTGATCCCTTCGCCTGCCGATTACGCCGCTCGTTCTTGTCCTGATGTTTGGAAATGGTTAGGACGGTCGAAAGGTCTACCTGTGAGTGGCATTTGGGCCCCACCGTACTATTTTAACCATTTCCGCTCATCCAGGCTTGTAACTAAGAGCGTAATTCACCGAGGTAGTTACAGTTACCATGTTTAATTATCCATACCACTTGTATTTCACTATATCTTCGCCGAACTAGTGCACCTATACACCTAACAAGTGTATTGGGTGTGTTGGGGACACAAGAGACTTCTTGTATCTTGATTGCAGGATTGCTTGAGAGGGAATACCTTTGACCACTTCCTTCCTGAGTTCGATAAACCTTGGGTAATCCACTTAAGGGAAAACTTGCTGCTGTTCTACAAACCTCTGCACTTGGAGGCCCAACAACTGTCTACAAGAATGGAAGTGCGTAGACATCAAGCTATTTTACTGGCCGCTGTCGGGAGGTATAGTAAAGGTACTCACATCCTCCGGTGTGAGTGCTCGAAGTTATTTACTTTAGATTCTGCAATTTTGTCTTTTTGTTTCTTGTTTTCACTAGCTAGGCTTAATGGAAAACAACAACAAAATTAGAGAGCTTTATAGTATTTATCTTGAGTTAGGGCATGAAGTGTTTGCAAAGAAAATTAAAAAACCCATGGAACTTTCTTTGCATGCTAATAACAATGTTATTAGTATGAATCTTTTGAACACCTTTGTTACTAAAGCTATGGAAACGTCTAAGCTTGGGGAAGTTGGTTCTTATGAAAATGATATTTTTACTTCCCCAGTTTTAAAGAAGAAAATTTGCTCTTATGATACTTTATCTCCCATATGTGGTAATTCTAATGATAATTTTAAGATACCTAAAATAATTATTGATCGTGTTATGGATAACTACTATTTTGGAGATAGAACTGTCCATCCCGATGATCATTTGTTCTTTATACACGAATTATGCGGGTTGTTCAAGTGTGCATGTATTACAACAGACCACGTCAAGAAGAGGTTATTCTCTTTATCACTTAAGGACAAAGCAAGGGAGTGGTATGACCTACTGGACGATCCTCATCATTTGGAGTGGAAGGAACTTGAATCTCTCTTTTACTCTAAATGTTATCTTCCTCATGAAATTCATAAAGATAGGAATTATATTTATAATTTTCATCCTCACGATGGAGAAAGTATTGCCCAAGCATGGGTAGATTGAAGTCACTAATGCTCAAATGTCCCATTCATGAGCTCCCTAGGAATATTGTTATTAATAATTTCTATGCAAGGCTTTCAGGACATTACAAGGACTATCTAGATACTTGTTTAGAGGGATCCTTCACGAGTAAGTTGGTCAAAGCTAAGTGGGATCTTCTTGAAACAATTCAAAGCAATACCGAAGATTGGGATAACAACAAAGGTAAAGAACCAGGTATAAACTATGAGTATAATTGCATTAAGTCTTTCGCTGAAACTGCTGATTTTCAAGAGCTTAGTGCTAAATATGGTCTTGATCCTCAAATTCTTATTGATTGTTTTAAAACCTTTGCTTCTCATATTAATGCTCCTAAAGAAAAGTGGGACATGTATCATGAGCCTTTTAAAGACACTTGCATGGAAAATGAAATTGTTGTTAATGATAACAATAAACATGCTCAAACCTCTGAAAGTACTATTTCTTATAAGCATGTTAATTTTTGTGGAATACATAGACCTTGTGAGAATAATCAAATTGAAGAATAATATTGTATCACCCACAAGAATGAAAAAACTAGAATGTGGTATAGGGCTTTAAATGATCTTGGTAAAAAAGTCGGTGCCCTTTATCCTTTTATTTGTGAACTTTGCTTTGAAGTAGGTCATTTCAATTTTCAATGCTCAGGCCATAATAATATCCCTTCTAATCCAATGAGTACTGCAAGTTTGTATTGTGATGACATGATCACTCCTAATCAGTATGATGAACTTACATTATTTTTGGGATGTGAAGAGTTATCAAGAAAAACCTCTTTGGTAGATTTGAGTGCTTTTGATATGAATAGTGTCCTGCATGGTTGTCATCTTTATTGTGTTGATAATTGCTACACAAATAGTTACATACAAAATATTATAGAAGATGAGATTTTACCAAAATATGATAGGACTAATATGTGTTTTGATCTTATTAATGAAATGAAGGAATCCTCCAAAGTTTCTTCTATTGTCTCTAATAATAAAACAAGGTATATGGAGAAGCTTCCTTTCAAGCCTCTCCCTCCTAAAGAGAAGAAGATAAAGAAGAAAAGGAGGAGTAAAAGGAGGGAGGAAACAGTATTTTCCCCTAAGCATGTAGCTCCTATTATAGTTTTTGATGAGTCTGAACTCGATGATGTTCCTATGCCTATTACCTATAGTAGTGATCATGATTGGGAAAAGCACACTACTTTTGATATTGATAATCTCTTCGGTACCAATTGTGAAAATGATGATATTAATAATTGCTATACTATTAGTGTTATCCATGATCTTTCTAATGAAGATATGTTTACAAATGAAGACACTTTGGAGGATAACTATTCTATTGCTTATGAAGATACTATACCTCCAATTTATGATGATTGCAGTGATGAATATGATATTTTCAGTCCACCTACTATTGAGAAGGAAATTAATTATGTTTATAATATGCCTCCTATATTTGATGATTATGGTGATGAAAATAATAATGATAGCTATTTTGTTGAATTTGCTCCCACTACAATTAACAAGAATGACTATGTTTATGTGGGGAGTATTAATTCTTTTATGCATGTGGATCATGATAAGAATGTTTTATGTGATAGTTATATGGTTAATTTTATTCATGTTGCTACTGAAAGTTATTATGAGATAGGGAAACATGGTTCTATGCATCTCAATAATATTAAGTTTCCCCTCTTTATGTTGAAAATTTTGAAGTTGCACTTGTTTTGCTTTCCTATGCTTGTTGCTTTGTGCTTTCATGACTTGTTTCTTTACAAGATTCCTAAGCATAGGAAGTGGTTTAGACTTAAAAGTGTTTTGGATTTGCTTCTTGATGCTCTCTTTTACTTCAATTCATATTTCTTATGTGAGCATCTTCTCAAACTATCATGCCTAACTTAAAGGCGTTAAAGAAAAGTACTTGTTGGGAGATAACCCAAGAGTTTTAGTTGATTCTTGGAATTTATTACCTCTGTAATAACCTTTCCTTATCCTTTTTATTTGATTTTTGTGCCAAGAGTAACCTCTAATGAGAGTGAAGTAATGATTGGGAAAGTTTTTGTCCCGAAACAGATTTCTGTGCTTCACCGTAAAAATTCCTGAGAGAGTTATGTACGTTGGAATGAGCTGTAATATTTTGTGCTTCTGCCCCAGGTTGTTATCTAACTTTAGTTAGTTCAACACTTTTTGATTTGAGCAACAGAAGGTCTTCGAAAAAATTCGGCTTTACCTGCTGGTCTGTTTTGACAGATTTCTGCCATTTTCTGCATTTGCTTCTTGTTAGTTCCTTCTTGAGTTCTTTTGGGGAATTGAGATTTTTGAGGGAAGTGATACAGTAGCTAGTGTTCTAATGGAAGTTTATTTGGTGTTAGAACTGAACCTTGCGACTTATTTATCTTAAGTGCACTAATGTTGCTAATGAGATTGTGTGAAGTTTTGTATGAAGGAAAAATTTCACGTGTATGGAAGGAATGAGTAACGAGATGAAGGATGGACTAAAGCTCAAGCTTGGGGATCCCACGCGTGTCACCCCAAGAAATATCCAAGAAGTACAAGCGTAAAATCTTAGGGATTCCCAAGACATCCGCTTCTTCATCAATAAAAATTCGAGGTTTCTTCCAAACGCTTCATTTTTATTGTTTCGTGCACAGTTGTGTTTCTCTTGGAGCGTCTTCTTTTTCGTTTTTGTTTTGGTTTTTAGTTTGCTTGGTTTGCTTAGTTTTCTGAATAAATTGGTTGGATCCGCTCTTTCATACTTTGGTTTGCAAATAGTTTGGTTTGGTTTGGAAAAGAGTAGGAAAGTTCATGCTTATGTAGTAAAAAGAGCTCGTTCTTGACTGTGGCTATGCTTCGTCATGCCATGCTTGATATTGTTTTGGCTTTATGCTTAGTATTCTTTGCTGTAGCATGACTTGTTATAAACAATTTATATTTCTTAATGTGCCTTGGATGAATCATGTGTTGTTTTAGCATATTAAAGCATAGTATAGTGGTATTCTCCTTTGATGCTTTATTTGGGTTAACTTGGCACATGCTCACACCATTTTATGACTATCTCAAGTCACCATAGCCTTTATGATCCTTTAGTTTTCAACTTGTAGTATCACTTTATGCTTTGATCAATGATGTTTTGTCGCTCTGCATGATTATGGCCATTATTGCTCTATTTGTTTGTCGCTCCCAGTCTTTTGCTAGCCTCCACAACTAAGTATGAGTTTCACTCATGCATCAAACTCCCTAAACCAAGTTTTTCCAAAGAGTCCACCATACCTACCTACTAGCTTATGCTATTCCAAGTATATTCATGTTTTTGTTTACCTTCCACTTGTTATGAGAAAACTAGTGATTAAAGCTCTCACGAACTTGATGGCACACTTTACTTTATTGCCTTTAATAAACTTGAACCATTGGGTCCTTCTTTGTTGCGTATATGCTTGCGCTTTATAAGTTGAATTTAGCAGAACCATGTACCATGGGGAACGCTTTCAACATTGCACTTGTACTTTGTACCCTGTTGATATTATGTTATTTTGCTTACGGATCCCGGCGGTGTGAAATAAAAGTGGAACTTGTAAGATCATGGAGTTTGTATATGTGTTAAAGAAACGCATGGGCCGCTAGCCTAAGCCATGCCTAATCATGGTGGAAACTTGCAGCATCACCATAGTGAGCACTCTATGAAGCATCCTCAATAAAAACCTATGCAAATAGCAAATAAAAAGATCGCTGAGATGCTCATTGTCTGCTTGCCTTATCATTTTGATTATGGGAAAGCTCCCGTATCATGTGCAAGGGGTACCCCGTTGGCGGTTCTTATTATACACATATACTTACAATGACAAGAGCTTACTCGTGACTGAAGTTGAGTAGCATGAGGATCGGTCTTTGATGGTGCATGTCACCTCAAAAATTCTTTCTTTTTATCACTTACCTACTCGAGGACGAGCAGGAGTTAAGCTTGGGGATGTTGATACATTCCAAATGTATCTATAATTTTTGATGTTCCATGCTTGGTTTTATCCACTTTCTTGTGTTTTGTTCCAACCTTGGAGTAATTTTCATATGATTTCTTGGACTAACCTATTAACAAGAGCCACAGTGCCAGTTGCCTGTTTTCTGCCGTTTTTGGTTCCAGGAAAGTTAGAAAATCAATATTCTCGGAATTGGACGGGACAAAAGCCAAAGTTCCTATTTTATCGGAAGACTCACGAAGCCAGAAGCAGAGACGGCGGAGGGCCAGGGCCTGGCCACACCATATGGTGGCGCGGGCTAGCCCTGGCCGCGCCACCAGGTGGTGTGGGCCCCCTAGCACTCCACCGACCTTGCCTCTTTGCCTATAAGAAGCCTCCATATGCATAAACCCTAGATCGTCAATCAGAAATCCACGAAAAGTTCCGCAGTTCCGCCGCCACCGAAGGGGAGATTCGGGGGACAGAAATTCTCTGTCCAGGCACCCTGCCGGGACGGGGAAGTTCCCTCGGAGCCATCTCCATCGATATCCACCACCATCTCCATCACCGTTGCTGATTCCCATGATGAGGAGGGAGTAGTTCTCTCTCGAGGCTAAGGGTTCTACCGGTAGTTATGTGTTCATCTCTCTCTATATATGTGTGATCATATTGTGATCATGAGCTTGTAATCTATAGATCTACCTTGCTACTCAAGTGCTTTAATAGATCTCTGCTCTCCCCATGTGTGTGAAAGTGACAGCGTGCACACCATGGTGGCACTTAGGCTAGAGATTACAAATACTTGTTATGAGTTATATTTGGAGTTGGATGTCTCTATGAAATTGTGGTGTTTGTTGGAACCATCTAGTGCTCAGGGTGACAGTGTGAGGTTTTCTAGATGGGAAAGGCTTACTTTGAGGTGTGCTGTTATAGCCCTACCATCGATTAGAGTGTCTAACCGGAGAGTAGTTCAGCGTAGTATCATAAAGAAGAATATATTTATATGAGAGTGTTCACTAGTGAAAGTATGATCCCTAGGCCTTTTTTCTAAGCACTGAAACACCGTTTGCTATTAGATCTGTTACATGTTTGCTTGCTTCCATCTTTATTTCAGTTTGCTTTTAGTCTTTTCCACGCCATCAATCTATATTCTATCACCGTTAACACGTTTAATTATCCATACCACTTGTATTTCACTATATCTTCGCCGAACTAGTGCACCTATACACCTAACAAGTGTATTGGGTGTGTTGGGGACAGAAGAGACTTATTGTATCTTGATTGCAGGATTGCTTGAGAGGGAATACCTTTGACCACTTCCTCCCTGAGTTCGATAAACCTTGGGTAATCCACTTAAGGGAAAACTTGCTGTTATTCTACAAACCTCTGCACTTGGAGGCCCAACAACTGTCTACAAGAATGGAAGTGTGTAGACATCAGGGAACGCTTTCAACATTGCACTTGTACTTTGTACCCCGTTGATATCATGTTCTTTTGCTTAGGGATTCCGGCGGTGTGAAATAAAAGTGGAATTTGTAAGATCATGGAGTTTGTATGTGTGTTAGAGAAACGCCTGGGCCGCTAGCCTAAGCTATGCCTAATCATGGTGGAAACTTGCAGCATCACCATAATGAGCACTCTATGAAGCATCCTCAATAAAAACCTATGCAAATAGCAAATAAAAAGATTGCTGAGATGCTCATTGTCTTCTTGCCTTGTAATTTTGATTATGGGATAGCTCCTGTATCATGTGCAAGGGGTACTGATGGCCCACAAGTATAGGGGGTGTATCGCAGTATTTTCGATAAGTAAGAGTGTCGAACCCAACGAGGAGTAGAAGGTGCTGGCTAGTGGTATGGATTAGGAATTCTCTGCAAATACTAAGCAAATGGATTTTTAGGGGTTTTCGATAAAGCAAGTAAACAAAGTACGAGTAAATAAAATACGGTAGGAATAAATGCAGCAAGTGGCCCAATCCTTTATACAGCAAAGGACAAGCCGGTTGTATTACTTAAGATGACCAAACTTTCTGGAGGAAACATGGGAAGACTATCAAGTGCTTTTGCTTCATATAGTTGATTAATCTTCTCTAGCTTGCTAAGTGTTGTGTGGGTGAACCTGTGCTAATGTACCGCCCCATCCAAGACTAATACATACTTGTGATTATACCCCTTGCAAACATCCGTAAGTACAAGAAAGTAATTAAGGTAGAAACCTAACCATAGCTTTAAACTCTAAGACCCTTACGTCCCTTGTGCAATGGTTTCCTAACGGGGGTTCAGGTTTCTGTCACTCCGGCAACCCCTACGATTAGTAGCCAAATACACAATGCATTCCCCTAGGCCCGTATAGGTGAAGTGTCATGTAGTCTACGTTCACATGACACCACTAGAAGAAGTACACCACAACTTAAATATCAAACTATTGAATCTCTCTCAACACAACTCCACTACTAACAACATGACTTCTCCCATGTCCTAAAGAACAAAACGAACTACTCACAAGACATCATATGGATCATGATCAAATATGGAATAATGATGTATAACAATCTGAACATAAACAATAATTCAACGGTTCACTCAATAGCATCAACTACAAAGAGTAATCGACACCGAGAAAGTTTCCCCTATGAACTATGCAAGATTCAACACAATTGTTACAGCAATATGGAGATGGTGATGAGGGTGCTGATGGTGATGATGGTGGTCATGATGATGATGATCCTGATGAAGTCCAGCTTGATGATGGTGTTGATGGCGACGCTCTCCCTTCTCCGGGAAGGAATTCCCTCGGCAGAAATCTGTCTGCCGGAGAGATCTTTCTCTCTCGGTGTTTTCCACCCCGCAGAGGCGGCGGAATCTTTTTGTGGTCGCTCCCCGAGTCTTAGGGTTTCGGGAGGATAATATACGCTAGAGGGGAGAGGCTGGAGTGGGCCAGGGTGGCCACACCACCTCCTGGCACGGCCTAGGGCTGCCCACGCCATGGGGTGGTGTGGGCCCCCTGTGGCCCATCTCCACTCCGTCTTCTGGCATCCTTAGTCTTTTGGAAAAATAGGATTTTCCGTATATTTTCCTGGATTTTCTGATCTTCGCGAATTTTGCCTCCAAACAGCACCTTTTCCATCAGAATCCTGACTGCAGCGGTCCATGCTCCAAAAGTCATCAACCATGCAAAAACAGATGAAATAACCTAAGTATCACCTCTCAATACGAAATATATCAATGAATAATAATGAATTAAGACATAGAATAGTGATGCAAAATGGACGTATCAACACCCCCCAAGCTTATACTTCGCTTGTTCTCAAGCGAAACTGAGCTCAATAAACATGGCCTCAGGTTTATGGAGTGAAGAGTCGATAAAAGAATACGGACAAGAAGCATCACATTCATCAAAAGCATAGATCATAATAGAAGACAACTCACTATTATATAACTCAACTTGCAATAGGTAAAGGAAACACAATAAAGATACATAAAGTAAATCATAGTTGGTAATGGCAAACTTAGCTCTTGGTCGAAGAATAGTTGATAATTTGCTGGAGTTCACAAATAGCTGGTTTTTCAATGAATGCTTTCAAAGTAGTAAACATCAAGATAAGAGCAATGTGCAAAGCAAGGAACATAAGACATGATTGCATAAATCATCATATGAATGAATGAAACACAACA
This sequence comes from Avena insularis, assembly GCA_023614405.1. Lineage (NCBI taxonomy): Eukaryota > Viridiplantae > Streptophyta > Magnoliopsida > Poales > Poaceae > Avena > Avena insularis. The sequence goes on from CM042694.1 coordinate 106,616,581, forward strand.
ACTCAAAATACTTGCTGAGGTAGAAGGGAGTAGGTTTTACTGACTCAACTACAAAGTAAAAGAAAGGCCCTTCAAAGAGGGAAGCAGGGATTGCAAGTCTCATAAAGAGCTCCCAAAAATTATGATACTTACTAGCTTTCAGCTCTCATTGTACCTATCATAGGCATCTTTAGGTGATTAAGGTTAAAGTGATCAAATATGAGGATATGCATTGACAAGTTATAAGTTGAGAATCTCATGTCCCTTGAATACGAGGGCCGCTCTTCATGCTACTCAAGTTTAGTCACCAGTAAGTTCTTGTCATCGTAAGCATATGTGTATCATTGAGAACCGCCAACAGGGTACCCCTTGCCCGATGATACGGAAGAATCCCCATATCAAAATGACAAGGCAAGCAGACAACAAGTATCTCAACAATCTTCTTATTTACCATGGGAATATGGTGCTTTTTTCTCTCTTTCCTCTTTTCATAATATATCTTTTTTTCTTTTCTCTTTTTTCTCAATCTCTATCTCTTTTTTTATAAGAAGAATGCTTCATACATACTTGTTATGGTTACGCTGCAAGTTTCCACCATGTTAGCATGGATTAGACCAGCGGCCCAGGCGTTTCTCTAACACACATGCATAACTCCATGGACTTACAAGCTCCCCTTTCATTTCACACCGACGACATCCATAGACAAAAGAACATGATATCAACTAGGTAGTACCCGATTACAATGTTGAAAGCGTTCCCCATGATAGCATGGTTCTGCTAATCCACAACTTACAAAGCGCAAGCATATACGCAACATAGGTGAGCACAATGGTTCAAGTTTATTAAGTGCAAGAAAGTAAAGTGTGCCATCACGTTCGTGAGAGCTTTAATCACTAATTTTCACATAACAAGTTTAATTTGGGAGGTATATAAAACAAGAATTTACTTGGAATAGCAATAATGCTACTAGGTAGGTATGGTGGACACAAATGTCAAAGGTTTTGGTTTAAAGGAGGTGGATGCACGAGAAGAATACCCTCTCAGTACAGGTTTTTGGCTAGCAAGGCTGGGTAGCAAGTATAAGCGTTGAAGGAAACAACCAAACATACAAATGATAAAAACAAACAAGCAATCTTCCTTGGAATCACAAAAGATCTTAACTAGAGAATACTAGACTTATGAGCAAATCAAGAAAGAAAGATGATGAAATATTTTTTCTTTAGAGTACTTTTGTCTTTTCTTTCAACTCTCAAAAAGGTGTTGCTACTGACCGAGCCAGGTTTTCCAAAACCAACTAAATTAACTCAATGATCCCAAAGTGATACCAATACTAACAACAAGATCAATCATACAACCACGAATTGAAAACTAATATAAGTTATGCAAAAATAGTGAATGATAGAACTTATCATTAATATTCCATAACGGCAACTCACACCAAGGGATACATATCTAACGAGAGAGGGGACACTTCCATAATGCAAACCATACTACATAATAACTCCACTATTCATGATATGACTACTAATAAGGTAAAAAGATAGAAGATAGTGATGTGATACCGCGGCACTCCCCCAAGATTGGAACAAACCAAGGGGATGCCAAACCTGATGACGAATTTCTCCTTCGGTGGTGGTGGTATCCTTTTGATGAGCTCTCTGATCAATTTCCCCAAGTCCTCAATCTCGAAGGTGAGAGTACGAATCAACTCCGAGTTGTGCTCAATACAGCTCATAATCATTTCAGTTTGTGGATCCCAGCTCTTGTGATTCTTTTTTCCACTCTTCCCTCTTGGAGTCTTCTTTTCCTGCATGGTTATGGATAAAGGTATGGAAGGGATTCTTCGTGTGTGGAGGAAGTGACCGTGGAGCCAAACTATGACAGGGAACTTTCCCCCCAGTCTGCATCCGTGCAGTCCTTCTAACCCTGGCAGGTTTCGTCACCACTCCAATGCTTGCAATGGTAGTGCCGGCGTGCGGAAGTTGTCCTTGCTCCTCTTCACCTTCACTCTTGATCTCCTTCTCCTTCCCGGGGTCTTGGAGGTCTTCCTCCATAGGTTCCTTCCGTTTATCCTTGGCAGACACCATTGTGCTTCTAAACCTTCAAAGAGTATGTCCTGGCAGAAATAGATCGAAACGAAAACACGACGAAAACACAATATACGAACCTTGAGGGATCCGGGGGGTTATATATTACGAAGTTTCATATCAAAAGGAAGGTACTGGGAGAAAACGAGTCGGAGGCGGAGTCCGGGGTAGACTCACCACCTGGTGGCGCGGCCAGGGGAGGGCCCACGCCACAGGGTGGTGTGGGCCACCCTGGCTCCATTTCCGTCCCTTTTTCGCTTCGTACTTTCCTTATTGACTAAAAACTGCAAAAATATAGTTGGATAGTATTTTCGCGGAACTTTTCTTACCAGAACCGTTACCTATTTAAAAGTGGACTCTGCAGGTCTCTGAATTTGGTATTTAGTGGATTCTTCCAGAGTCACCACTTGAATAACATCAATATCTTCATCTTCATACACTTATTACTTGAGTCATAAAACCTTTCTCTTCCTTATTACACCATCATTTCCACTACCTGGAAATTTCTTCCACACAAAACTTCACACAATTCTCATTAGCAACATTAGTGTAAGTGAAGTGATAAAACCTTTTGAGTCCAACTTCAACTGAAAACCAACAAAACATAATCTACTGTAGCAACTCCTTCCGAAAACCCAAAAAGAATTCAAAAAGGAAATCGAATAAAGAAGCAAATGCAAGAGTGGCAAAATCCGTCAAAACAGACCAGCAGGTAAAGATCAAATTTTTTCGAAAATCTTCTGTTGCTCAAATCAAAAAGTGCAAAACTAGCGAAAGTTAAATAACAATCTGGGGTAGAAGCACAAAAAATTACAGCTCAAACCGACATACAGAGATCTCTCACGAATTTTTACGGTGAAGCAAAAAAATCGGTTTCGGGACAGCAACTTCCCCAAATCTTACTTCTCTCTCATTAGAGGTTGATCTTGACAAGAAAACCAAACAAAATGGATAAGGAGCGGTTATTACCAAAGTAATAACTTCCAAGACTCAAAGAAACAAAAACAAACTGAAAGCAAAAACAAATTGGGTTGTCTCCCAAAAAGATCTTTCTTTATAGCCATTAAGATGGGCATGATAATTTTGAAGAAGCTCTCATAGGGATTTGAATTGAAGTGAAAGAGAGCATTAATAAGCAAACACACACACACACACATTTAAGTCTAACCCACTTCCTATGCAAGGGAATTTTGTAAACAAACAAGTTGTTGAAACCAAAGGCATCTTGCATAAGAAGACAAAAGAAGTGCAACATAAAAACTTTCAACGTAAAACGAGGAAACTTGATATTATGAGATGCATAAGAACACTTTTCCCTCTTTCATAATAACTTTCAGTATCATGCATAAACTTAACAATATAGCCATCACAAGGGCCATCATAGCAATGATCACTTATTCTTATAGTAAACACATGAATACTAGCTCTCATAACACTACTATGTGAAACAAAATTAGAGGTATCCTTACAAAGGATAATGTGTCCCTCTTCTTCATACTTAGTGACAAAGTCTTTCACATTTGCTATTATAGGTTCATCAACCATTTGTTTATCAGGTTCAATAGCTTTATTCATACTTTCGTCTACCATACTAGCCATCATAGAATGTTCCTTTATCTTAACTAGGAAAGGCATTTTCTCAATGTAAGGTTTAGGTAAAACATGATTAGTAGTATAAACTTCAGTATTTCTTGCAGGAACACTCTTAGCAATATCTTTATATGGTTCATGATACTTATTCCACTTCTTTTTAGGCACTTCAATGTAGGAAGCAAAAGCCTTAAAGTAAGAAACAATAGCTTGAGAGTCTAGACCATAAGCATTTATAATATTTTGAAAGTCATCAGTTCCTATAAAAGATTCAATGCATTCATAATCGTAATTTATACCTGACTTTCTACCTTTGTCATTCTCCCAAGCTTCAGCATTATCTTGAATACGGTCCAGAAGATCCCATTTAGCTTCTTCTTCCATACGAGTGAATGATCCAGCACAAGAAGCGTCCAATAAATCTTTATCATGTAGAGGGAGCCTTGCATAAAAGTTATTGATAATAATATTGTTGGGGAGCTCATGAATGGGACATTTGAGCATTAGTAACTTCAATCTCCCCCAAGCTTGAGTTGTAATCTCTCCATCAAGAGGCCAAAAGTTGTATATTTTATTCCGATCCTTATGAATCTCACTAGGAGGATAAAACTTTGAATAAAAGAGAGGCACTATTTCCTCCCATTCAAGAGCTTGACCATTCTTCAGCAGCTTATACCATTCCTCAGCTCTTCCTTTCAGTGATAATAAGAATAACTTCTTCTTAACTTGATCTGTAGTAATACCTGCACACTTGAACAACCCGCATAATTCGTGTATAAAGAGTAAATGATCACCGGGATGGACAGTTCCATCCCCAACATAGTAGTTATCCATAACATGATCAATAATTCTTGTAGGTATTTTGAAAACATCATTATCAGCAGGTGGTGGCTTATCTACTACCTTAGCAGTGGTAGTAGCATTACCAAATAAGAAACTCAGCGAATTATCCATAACGAAAATAAAGCAACTAGCAGAAGTAAACAATACTCACAGTATAAGTTTCCTTTACTAGTTCCACTCTCCAATAGCGCTTCACTCCCCGGCAATGGCGCCAGAAAATAGTCTTGATGACCCACAAGTATAGGGGGTGTATCGCAGTATTTTCGATAAGTAAGAGTGTCGAACCCAACGAGGAGCAGAAGGTGCTAGCTAGTGGTATGGATCAGGAATTCTCTGCAAATACTTAGCAAACAGATTTTTAGGGGTTTTCGATAAAGCAAGTAAACAAAGTACGAGTAAATAAAAGACAGTAGGAATAAATGCAGCAAGTGGCCCAATCCTTTATGCAGCAAAGGACAAGCCGGTTGTATTACTTAAGATGACCAAACGTTCTCGAGGACACATGGGAAGACTATTAAGTGCTTTCGCTTCATATAGTTGATTAATCTTCTCTAGCTTGCTAAGTGTTGTGTGGGTGAACCTGTGCTAATGTACCGCCCCATCCAAGACTAATACATACTTGTGATTATACCCCTTGCAAACATACGTACGTACAAGAAAGTAATTAAGGTAGAAACCTAACCACAGCTTTAAACTCTAAGACCCTTACGTCCCTTGTGCAATGGTTTCCTAACGGGGGTTCAGGTTTCTGTCACTCCGGGAACCCCTACGATTAGTAGCCAAATACACAATGCATTCCCCTATGCTCATATAGGTGAAGTGTCATGTAGTCGACGTTCACATGACACCACTAGAAGAAGTACACCACAACTTAAATATCAAACTATTGAATCTCTCACAACACAACTCCACTACTAACAACATGATTTCTCCCATGTCCTCAAGAACAAAACGAACTACTCACAAGACATCATATGGATCATGATCACAGATGGAATAATGATGTATAAAAATCTGAACATAACCAATAATTCAACGGTTCACTCAATAGCATCAACTACAAAGAGTAATCAACACCGGGAAAGTTTCCCCTATGAACTATGCAAGATTCAACACAATTGTTACAGCAATGTGGAGATGGTGATGAGGGTGCTGATGGTGATGATGGTGGTGATGATGATTATGATGATGATCCCGATGAAGTCCAGCTTGATGATGGTGTTGATGGCGACGCTCTCCCCTCTCCGAGAAGGAATTCCCCCGGCAGAAATCTGTCTGCCGGACAGATCTTTCTCTCTCAGTGTTTTCCGCCCCGCAGAGGCCGCTGAATCTTTCTATGGTCGCTCCCTGAGTCTTAGGGTTTCGGGAGGATAATATACGCCAGAGGGGAGAGGCAGGAGTGGGCCAGGATGACCACACCACCTCCTGGCGCGGCCTAGGGCTGCCCGCGCCATGGGGTGGTGTGGGCCCCCTGTGGCCCATCTCCACTCCGTCTTCTGGCATCCTTAGTCTTCTGGAAAAATAGGATTTTCCGTATATTTTCCCAGATTTTCTGATCTTCGCGAATTTTGCCTCCAAACAGCACCGTTTCCATCAGAATCCTGACTGCAGCGGTCCATGCTCCAAAAGTCATCAACCATGCAAAAACAGATGAAATAACATAAGTATCACCTCTCAATATGAAATATATCAATGAATAATAGTGAATTAAGACATAGAATAGTGATGCAAAATGGACGTATCAGGTATCCCATTGGTGGTTCTTTATGATACACATGTACTTACAATGACAAGAGGTTACTCGTGACTAAAGTTGAGTAGCATGAGGATCGGTCTTCGTAAGTAAGGGGCATGAGATTTCGGTTTATAATTTGTCAAGCATATCCTCTCAGTTGTGTCACTTTAACCTTAATCACTTCAAGATGCTTATGATAGGGGCAATGAGAGCTGAAAGCTATTAAGAACCATAATTTTTGGAAGCTCTTTATGAAACTTGAATCCCTGCTTCCTTCTATGAAGGCCTTTCTTTTACTTTTATGTTGAGTCTCCATCTTCTATCTTTATGCACCTACTTTGAGAGCATAGTGGCCATTCTTAGTTCTATGTGCATTGTCCCAAGACTAGTTGATTGATGCATAACTTGATATTGCTTGCTTTAAACTATTTGTATCTAGTCACTCTTATGAACTTTGAAGGTGTCTTATGCATTTATATTTGCTACTCTATGAGGGACAAGCTGAATACTATTATGCTATGTTTTCTTTATGTGAAACAAACAAACGTCTTGCAAAGCATTGTTATTCATGAATCTTTTGTTTGTGCATTTTCATGTTGCAACATAGTTTCTTTGTCTTATTGCTAGAACTTTGTCTTTCATGTTATGATTGGGGTACTATGATCCCAGCTATCAATGTTTTACAAATACTTTGATCAAGTTTATGATGGTGCATGTCACCTCAAAAATTATTCTTTCTTTTTATCACTTACCTACTCGAGGACGAGCAGGAGTTAAGCTTGGGCATGTTGATACATTGCAAATGTATCTATAATTTTTGATGTTCCATGCTTGGTTTTATCTACTTTCTTGTGTTTTCTTCCAACTTTGGAGTACTTTTCATATGATTTCTTGGACTAACCTATTAACAAGATGCCACAATGCCAGTTTCCTGTTTTCTGTTGTTTTTGGTTTCAGGAAGTCAGAAAATGAATATTCTCGGAATTGGACGGGACAAAAGCCAAAGTCAATATTTCACCGGGGGAACACGGAGCCAGAAGATGAGATGGAGAGGGCTAGGGGCCAGCCACACCATATGGTGGCGCGGGTCCCCCTTGGCCGCGCCACCAGGTGGTGTGGGCCCCTCCGGCCTCCACCGACCTTGCCCCTTCGCCTATATATTCCTCCCGATGCAAAAACCCTAAGTAGTCAAGCCTCCAGCCAAGAAAAATTCCGCAGCGCCGCCGCCACCGAAGGGGAGATTCGGGGGACAGAAAGTCTCTGTTCCGGCACCCCTCCGGGACGGGGAAGTGCCCCCGGAGCCATCTCCATTGATCGCCACCACCATATCCATCACCGTTGCTGATTCCCATGATGAGGAGGGAGTAGTTCTCTCTCGAGGCTAAGGGTTCTACCGGTAGCTATGTGTTCATCTCTCTCTCTATGCATGATCATATTGTGATCATGAGCTTGTAATCTATAGATCTACCTTGCTACTCAAGTGCTTTAATGAATCTCTGCTCTCCCCATGTGTGTGAAAGTGACAGCGTGCTCACCATGGTTGCACTTAGGCTAGAGATTACAAATACTTGTTCTGAGTTATATTTGGAGTTGGATGTCTTTATGAAATTGCGGTGTTTGTTGGACTCATCTAGTACTCAAGGTGACAGTGTGGGGTTTTCTAGATGGGGAAGGCTTACTTTGAGGTCTGCTGTTATAGCCCTACCATCGATTAGAGTGTCCAACCGGAGAGTAGTTAAGAGTAGTATCATAAACAGAAGATATTTATATGAGAGTGTTCACTAGTGAAAGTATGATCCCTAGGCCTTGTTTCTAAGCATTGATACACCATTTGCTATTCGATCTGTTACATGTTTGCTTGCTTCTATCTTTATTTCAGTTTTACTTTAGTCTTTTCCATGCCATCAAGCTATTTGCTAGCACTGCTACCACTTATAATTATCTTTACCACTTGTCTTTCACTATCTCTTCGCCGAACTAGTGCACCTATACACCTGACAAGTGTATTGGGTGTGTTGGGGACACAAGAGACTTCTTGTATCTTGATTGCAGGATTGCTTGAGAGGGAATACCTTTGACCACTTCCTTCCTGAGTTCGATAAACCTTGGGTGATCCACTTAAGGGAAAACTTGCTGCTGTTCTACAAACCTCTGCACTTGGAGGCCCAACAACTGTCTACAAGAATAGAAGTGTGTAGACAGCATACAACCTCTGCCTCGCCGGTGAAGTGGTCTTGTACATTGGCCTATTTTGCATGGACACCCCCAAGAAATGTCTCAGGGAAGCATGCATCTTGCGTGTGGAGCAAGAATCACGGAACCTCGAGTAAGCTAGCTCAAGATAGTTGTTGCATGCATGTGTGTTTGTAGGTGTACCTAATTAAGCTAATTGATCGACATATGTATGTATATATCATTGGTCGACAGGGAACATGATGATGCGCCAGGCACAATTTTTAGGGATCTGGAGAACATTGTCAAGAAGGTCAAGGGGTTGTGGTCTCTTCTCTTGTTGCTGGGCTCCCTCACGGTGGCGGTGATGTACCAGGCAGGGCTTAACCCACCGGGTGGCTTCGGGCATGAAGGAAGCAACGACCGTGGTCTCACGTCGGGGTGTCCGGGGCTCCTTACCATACAGTCGTAGAGGCAGAATGCCTTCTTCTACATCAATACAACGGCATTCGTAGCATCCCTCCACATGATCGTCATTGTCCAGAGCAAGCAGCAGCAGCTGATCTCGGGATCTGTTGTCACACGTCACCTACTACAAGTGGCCATCATATTGAGCCTATTTGGACTCGTGGGGGCATATTCCAGCTGGAGATCAAGGGACATCTTCACCACCATCTATGTCTCTACCTTGGCTGCCGCTGATCGATGGCGTTCAAGACCCTAGACCTGTTGGGGTCCCGCAAGTTGACACCCTTGGTGGAGGGTATGATCTACAATATTCTCAACAAGCTGCAACTCTTGGACGACCGCGATGATGGCCAATCCAAGGGAGAGGAGGAGGAGGAGGACATCGTCAACCAGCTCGAGAAGAAGCGCAAGTCTTTTCTTGAGCTAGCCATCCCGCCGCCGCCATCATATACCAAACGGGGCTTACCTCGACGGGCGGGTTCTAGGAGTTGGATTTTGGCTACAGTTCTAGCTCAAGGCACATCACTGATACGATCCTTCTAGGCCATGACCAGAGTAGGTACCTGGTGTTCTTCTACTGAAACGCCATGGAGTTCGTGATCTCCGTCATAGTCATCCTCCACTTGGTGAACTGGCGGTTGCCTAGTCAGAGCAATACCGAGTTATGTGATCCAAGCCTGCGTCATGGTTGGGTTTATGGGCCTCAGAACTCCCTATGCCTTAGGGAGCTCCCGCAAAGTGAGCACCTCCATCTATGTCATCGCCCTCGTGGTCGTGGTGGTTACCTACCTTGCCCTGCAGATCCTGCCACCTTTGTTTGCAAGGTGTGTCGACGGAGGGCCTACGGTGCCCTGTCTGCTTCCATCGTGGCTACGCCGATTGTTCGAGCTGCTGCCGCTGAGGCCCAATGGCCAGAAACGAAAGATCGACTCATGAGAGTCTAGACGACAACAACATATACAAGAGCATGCCAACAAGTACAAAAAGTGCAAGTACCTATTGTTGCTTGGTGTTATCACCACGAACATGACATACCAAGTAGGCCTCACCCCTCCAGGGAGCACCTGGACCGAATATAGTCATGCTGGAAATCGTCCAGGCGACCCGATCATGGCTAGCAACGATACGGTGTGGTACCAGGCCTTCTACTACTGTTATTAGAGATGTATTTGGGTAATGTATAATATGGTGTAGTACACCAATTGTACATGTACCAGTCTTTGTAATCTGCCACGATAGGGGCTCTTCCTATCCATATAACATGTAACCAAGCCCTCCAACGAGGGCATCATTCCACCCAACAAAATCAAAATGGTATCAGGCCTCGTCCCTTCCCTCTCCTAGCTGCGCCCCCGCCACTGGTGATCTCCACGGCCGCCGCTAGCTTCTCTCTGACGATCTCCCTCCCACACTACACCAAAACATAGCTCTCCCTCTCCTCTACCAATTCCCGACCATCTTGATCAACAACAACCACCCAAAAAAACCTCCACAATTTTTCTCCTCAGGACGCCGTTCTCGGCCTTACAACCCTAGATCACTACTTCAGGATCCATGATGACGCCCTCCTCGTCCTCCTCTACCATGGGCTCCGTCGGCACCCCGCCGGTGATGAAGCTCACCCGCAACAACTTCCTCTCCTAGCAGACTCAAGCGTTGCCTACCCTCCGTGGTGCCCCTGTCATGGGTTTTCTTGAGGGCACCAACAAGGCTCCACCCGAGACTCTTGAATCTGAGGATGAGAACAAGAAAAAGATCACCATGCCAAACCCTACCTATGATGCATGGATCACGCGTGATCAGTAGGTTATAAGCTTCCTTGTGAACTCTCTGTCTGAAGATGTTCTTACCCATGTTTTCGGTCTCCATCATGTTGTAGATGTGTGGGCTACTCTGTTTTATCTGTACTCCTCGCAGTCAAAATCCAAGGTCTCAAGTCTGCGTGGTGCTCTCACAAACACCAAAAAAATTGATCTCACAGCTCAGTAGTATATCAACAAGATGAACAGATTTGCTTCTGAGCTTGTTGCTACCGGCAAGCCTACTGATGATGATGAGCTCAAGGACTATATACTCAATGGCTTAGATGGCTCCTTCAACCATCTTGTTTCTACCATCAACGTTGTTCCGTCGACGACCCTCTAGGACATGTGTTCTAAACTTTTGGCATGTGAAAATCGTGATAATATGCTTCTCACCTTTGGACAGGCTCCGGGTTCCTTTACATCGTCGGTGAATGCTACCTCTTGCCGAACCTACCCCTCCTTTGGAGATGCTCCTGCTCGTCCACCACCACCAACACCATACAACTACCTTCTACAGCAGCCGCCATAGCCTCCTTATCAGCTGCCATACCAGCATTATTAGCCGCCATACAACCCATATTAGCCCCCTGCCATGCCATACCAACCACCGCTGCTACCCTTCCCACCCACCCAACAACATTACACACAACCACCTAAGTAGTTCTATCGCCCTTCCCCTCCACCAGCGCGCCCTCCTCCGTAGCCGGCGCGACAGGACCCTCCTCGCCCCAATAATTAGGTGCATTGCAAAGGGGGACACAAGGACCGTGCCCGTTGATTACTGCAAGTGCACAGATTGTTTGTAGCTAGTTTCGAAATAAAGATATCGATCCCACAGGGAGCAGGAGTCTAAAATCTAATAACTCTTGAAGTAGATACTAAAATAGAAATGCTAAAATAAAATTATAAGTAACAAGATAAAATGCAATTGATGTGTAAAAAGGTGTTTTTAGGTTTTTGGTATAAGATAACAATAAGTAAAGTAAAACAAACTGAATACAGAAAATAAGTATCTCATGTGTAAAAGAGATTTGAAACTGCAATGGGGAAAAGGTGTTCTCAGGGAGTAGCGGATACACCTCTAGCATCTATAAAAGGTTTAAGGCAAAGATTATTATCATGAACATTCTCAACTATGTATGTGTGGGAGAAACCCCGTATTTGAAAAAATAGGCAGCAACCACTGCTCACATCATCCTCATAACCACAGCAGAAAGCAATCAACATCAATTGAATTACCGCGTTATTAAGGGATTTGATCCCGTAGGACGTATCCCATGGCATGGATAGTGTTTTGTGAGTTTCCTCGGTTCCCAAGTTGATACGTAAGGAGTGCCAACAACTTTATAGTCACTTGATGACCCACAAGTATAGGGGGTGTATCGCAGTATTTTTGATAAGTAAGAGTGTCGAATCCAACGAGGAGCAGAAGGTGCTGGCTAGTGGTATGGATCAGGAGTTCTCTGCAAATACTTAGCAAACGGATTTTTAGGGGTTTTCGATAAAGCAAGTAAACAAAGTACGAGTAAATAAAAGATAGTAGGAATAAATGCAGCGAGTGGCCCAATCCTTTATGCAGCAAAAGACAAGCCGGTTGTATTTCTTAAGATGACCAAACGTTCTCGAGGACACATGGGAAGACTGTCAAGTGCTTTCGCTTCATATAGTCGATTAATCTTCTTTAGCTTGCTAAGTGTTGTGTGGGTGAACTTGTGCTAATGTACCGCCCCATCCAAGACTAATATATACTTGTGATTATACCCCTTGCAAACATCCGTAAGTACAAGAAAGTAATTAAGGTAAAAAACCTAACCACAGCTTTAAACTCTAAGACCCTTACGTTCCTTGTGCAATGGTTTCCTAACGGGGGTTCAGGTTTCTGTCACTCCGGCAACCCCTACGATTAGTAGCCAAATACACAATGCATTCCCCTAGGCCCATATAGGTGAAGTGTCATGTAGTCGACGTTCACATGACACCACTAGAAGAAGTACACCACAACTTAAATAACAATCTATTGAATCTTTCTCAACGCAACTCCACTACTAACAACAAGACTTCTCCCATGTCCTCAAGAACAAAACGAACTACTCACAAGACATCATATGGATCATGATCAGAGATGGAATAATGATGTATAACAATATGAACATAAACAATAATTCAATGGTTCACTCAATAGCATCAACTACAAAGAGTAATCAACACCGGGAAAGTTTTCCCTGTGAACTATGCAAGATTCAACTCAATTGTTACAGCAATATGGAGATGGTGATGAGGGTGCTGATGGTGATGATGGTGGTGATGATGGTGATGATGATCCCGATGAAGTCTAGCTTGATGGTGGTGTTGATGGCGACGATCTCCCCTCTCCGAGAAGGAATTCCCCCGGCAGAAATCTATCTACCGGAGAGATCTTTCTCTCTCGGTGTTTTCCACCCCGTAGAGGCGGTGGAATCTTTCTGTGGTTGCTCCCCAAGTCTTAGGGTTTCGGGAGGATGATATACGCCAGAGGGGAGAGGCTGGAGTGGGCCAGGGTAGCCACACCACCTCCAGGCACGGCCTAGGCCTGCCCGCGCCATGGGGTGGTGTGGGCCCCCTGTGGCCCACCTCCACTCCATCTTCTGGCATCCTTAGTCTTCTGGAAAAATAGGATTTTCCGTATATTTTTCCGGATTTTCTGATCTTCGCGAATTTTGCCTCCAAACAGCACCTTTTCCATCAGAATCCTAAATGCAGCGGTCCATGCTCCAAAAGTCATCAACCATGCAAAAATATATGAAATAACATAAGTATCACCTCTCAATACGAAATATATCAATGAAGAATAGTGAATTAAGACATAGAATAGTGATTCAAAATGGACGTATCATCACTGTAAGTGCTAACACACCGCCGTCTACCAACAAGTAGTTCCGTCCATCAGGTCCCCACAAGAGGCAAATATTGAGAGGTCGACTTCTCCGAACATCAAGATGAAGACAATCTAACACATGGTCACAGTGATGAATATCATAATAAACTTTATCTTATTTTAATCTCATGCTAGGGTTTCTCCATATCCCCAAGAACTAATGATCTACTCAGACATGTAGACAATCAACATCATGGCAAAGACAATGGAATCTATCATAGATGAATAGTACTTGTATAAATACACAACAAGTACGGAAATTAGAAAAATATCTAGACAAGATGTAGATGGGATGTATGGACATGGTAGTGATGCAGCGGTTGATGATGAAGGTCGATGCCTTAGCCTCCCGAATCTGCGTAGGGCGAAGATGGATCCCCGGTGGATGAGTTCCTCCTCCAGATGCCTTCCGGAGGTGAGGTTTCGGTGATTTCTGGGTGTTCTGTCTGTCGTCTCCCCAATCCAGTTGCACGGGGTGAAACTATTTGAGGAGGCGGTGTTGGTGCCAACTATACGGCTAGAAAAGTTTCGCCCGCCGTATAGTTGGTCATTAAACCCACTATGTCCTCCAATTGCTTCTGGTTTTCTTCTGGTGTTATTGCTATTTCCCAAATAAGCGATTTATGTTGTTTTTACTCCTTTTCGCTCCAATACAACTAGTCCAAGAATTGTGTCCATCATATCCTGATCCTGGTAAAAATAGACATAAAAGATGTGTGCGAATGCCGTAAAACACCAATATCCTACAACTACAATACAAAATAATAATATAAAACATGATGCAAATATAAACTCATCAAGTTCCGCAAGCTTAGAGTCATGCTCGTCCCGAGCAAGTTTAGCTTTAATGGATGTGATCCTCATATTCATGAAGTTGAGTCAATAAAATAAATGAGACAGTTGTAGCATGTGTTTATCATATACGATACATAGGAACAAGTTCATGAATAGTACCTTACTCGAACCATTTGAATAATATTAGCAGGCTTCCACACCTTAGCATTTAATAGTTCACAAAAGATCACTCTCAACATGATGTAAAAGTATTCGTTTCGACCGAATGAGTTAGCGAGATAGTTCCAAGTGCTTTAGGATTAACATATTCACTTGGGATTCAAAATCTCAAACGTTTCTTTGTTTTACTACAATATAGTGGTATATGCGTATTTGCTCTTTGCACATTCACTCTTTTTCTTCTTTCTTTTATTCTTTCTTTTTATATATATGTGCTCACACTTTTGTTTTAGTGTTGTCCAAAGGAGCTAGCCATATATTTCACTTCATGTAGAAATTCAAAGTTTAACGATCTCAATTACCAAATTCCAATTGCTTATCAAGCATCTTTTATAGCTTGAATATTCTACGCATATTTTGTAGGGACCCATTGGACATAATTCAGAAATATTATTTCCTGAATAATTAGGGTGAATGAATTTTGTGAGAACATCTAAGCAGTCTTAGCATATATTGGTAGATTATCATCATTTTCTTTTGCACATGTGGACGTGGATTAATTTTCTTGACTTCACACAAAAGGTTACCCCCTTCTTATTGATTCAACCTCGTTTTGAATTTTCATT
This sequence comes from Avena insularis, assembly GCA_023614405.1. Classification (NCBI taxonomy): domain Eukaryota; kingdom Viridiplantae; phylum Streptophyta; class Magnoliopsida; order Poales; family Poaceae; genus Avena; species Avena insularis. The sequence continues at coordinate 106,631,754 of CM042694.1, forward strand.
TCTCTATTAATCTTCGTTTGCTTGTGAGGCAGGGGAGTTGGGTTGAAATGCTTGGAACTAGATTAATTAGTCAAGACATGAGATCTGTTGATGTGTTATGTGGTTGAACAACTGAGGTAATTCTATATTTTCAGGGCATGTTTACTTTTTTTCTTGCGTAATTAATTAATGAGGTTCTGCTTAGTTCATTTGTATTTTCGTTTCTTGTGTATCAAATTGGTTAGTTCCTAAACATTCTTTAAGTTATCCATTCTATTTTCTCGAACACCCATTTGTGTAGATTTCATACTTTTTGCTCTGCACTCTCCGAGCCATGTATTTACGCATGATATGAAAAATAAATATTGGATGAATTGATAATCTAGTTAGTTCAGTGCCTGCCTCCAAATCTAGCTTGTTTGTATAATTCCATTGCCTCGTCCATCACCTTGGACTGCGAGAGACGCTGCCATCTTCTACTAGTAGTAGGATGGGTAGATTTGACATATTCTTTCAATGTGATATCTTTTTCCATATCTGCTTTCCTCTGTCGAACCTGGATGGCCATGTGTGGATCAATTCCAGCCGCAGCAAGCAGCATTATTCCAATGTGATCTGCTTCTAACTCTCTCCTGCACAGCATATATGCGTACATGTAAGAAGTATGAACAATGTGACGGACTGTTTATGAACAATGTGATCTGAGATGAAGCTTAACTAACCTTCTACGTTGGAAGAGCAGTATGAGGTCTACATTGGAATGCCATATGAAGGGAAATATGAGGGGGATCGAGATTGGCATCTTATTCATGATCTGAAGTAGCCAGTCCAGTATCCCTGACGAATGTCGTCCAATAACGTGACCAACCTATAAAATGAGAATCATGAAAAAGTTATAGTTAAGCATGGGTGCAACTATACATCCACTAACTATGGGTTGTTTTTATTCTAAATCATTTAAAAGAAACAAAGAAAAATTATGAGGGTAGTGCAACAATATACTAGTATGTCACAACAAAATGACCAGAGGGGAATAATAATATTAGGTGACATATACAAAACACAAGCAAAGTTAAATTCAATAATAAAAAACAAGGCTATATATATAGAATTTGCACCTCATGCGCGAGCGAGGCAGCGATCTCGGTGTCCTTCCCGATGTGATGGAGCAATCCAGCGGAGACGACGATCTTGCCGGCACCTGGGAAACCCTCTGTGTTGATCTTGTCGTCCCCGACGACGATCGCCTCCCAGTCGAGCCCGTCGATCCAGTGTAGGTCTTCATGGAGACGCTTTGAAGTCTGTGCCTGCCTGAGGGCGGCACGGATTATCTCGTCGAGGATACGCTGGACACGGACGGCGTCGTCGTGGTCAGGGCCGAGGATCTTGGGGGCGTGAAACTTCTTGAATCTGGCGAAACGGGCCTCGTCACGGTCCCGCATCTCTTGGCGAGAGAGCAGCGGCAGGTGTGTGCGGCCGGTGAACGGCACCGTCTCACCGTACCTCAGGCGGGCGGCCGTGTACACTCCGGCGGCGGCCAGGGCCGTCACTGCGGCGACTTTCAGCCGGTCGTGGTGCCATGGAGCGGCCGGTAAGTGTCGGGGTACCTGATCTGGACGTACATAGGTTACCCGTGGTGGTGGCGGAGTCAGGCTGTTGCCGGAGAAGAAGAATCGGCGGCACCAGGAGACGGTGGGTGGGCAGCTGTTGGTGCGGAGCAGGGAGAGGACCGATCGCGAGCTCTTCCTCAACATCTTCTTCCTCGTTGATCCAGAGGCCCACGATAGATCTGTTATGTATGGGCGTTGGTATTTCCATAACCTGCTATGGATTTTGTTAGTACTCGGAGTCGGAAAACGATTCTAACCATATTTTGCTATGGATTTTGTTAGCCCGCTGTAGCATCGTGTGACACGATTGGTTTTGACACGAATCAGCATCATGAAAATTGGAATTGGTTTTGGAGTGTGTCATGTGCGTTTGGTTGCGCTTGCCTAAAAAAGTCAAAATCTAACCATATCCACAGCATATTTTTGAAAGCAACCAGATTTTCCTAATGTATTTTTCATAAAATAGCAATATTGGTACGAAACTCGAGCCGAAGCAAACCGGACTCGAGTCGGTAAAAAAAAGTTCACCCTCAGATACTAAATCAGAGACAACTAATATGAATCGCAAGGAGTAAGTTTAATTTATACACAGGTGCATAAGTGACATTTTGAATCCTAGAAATTTTTATACATGGGCGCATATCAATGTAGCTTAGGAGCCCTAAGATGCCGTTACCCTGTACCACTACTTTTTTATTGTTTGTTGGTATCCAAAAAACCGGGAAATTACTTTATGACAATTGTGGGTAAATGGTCAACATGGTTGCTGGAACAGAATATTGTTCTGTTGAACTTAGTCTCGAACCCACGCCATAATGGTTCACACACAAATATATCACTGTTCCTGATTGGAACCCGGACTAACAAGGCTAGGTAAGCTAAAGAATGTTGTAGCTGACGCCCATGCTGGCATGCAAGGGTACGTAGGGTTTCGTATACCCTGCCATCACTATCACTATCAATCTCACCGACAATCTCTTTATCTCCAGTGGGCAACTTCGGCAAGATGGTTGGGTCAAGATGATCCTCAGTGATTAAACAACGAGCATTGGGTTACACCATTGTGTGAAAGAGTTAGATGTCTGAAACCGTTGCTTCTGAACAGTCAGCTCCAATAAGAACACAAGGCTGATATCTTCAGTAAATGACATTGTCTAAAAGCACAAGATTGTAAATGGAGAGAAATAACAGATTTGGAGCGGTGAAGGCCTTAGCTGCTGACTTACTAGGGAGTGAGACTGCGCGGCCAACGGAGGCCTATGAGACAGAGAGGAAGAAAGTAAGGCCGATATAGGGTGGCGCCACATCGAAGAGGGGAACGGTCTTGTCGTGGGTAGAGCCACAACAAAGAGTGGAACAGTCCAATCGAAAGCAGTAGTGCAGAGAAGAGAAGTAGTTGCACGAGGTTGGATCTGACGCCGGAGGTGGGCGGCACAATGCTGCGCGGCGAGGATTCGATTTAGAGTTCAACGCCGGCGAGCTCTACGAGTGAGTGGGTAATATTATGCGTATAAAGTTTGACTAGTTGACCACTGGATCACTCTACCCTTTAGCAAACTAATATGATTGACCAACAAAGATAACGCGCGCATATGTATTCAATTTGCTAATAAGAAAAAAAATACTATAGAGTGCATAATAGTAAAACAGTAGCAGCTTAAGAATAAGAAAAAACAAACATACTACAAAGTGCATAATTAAACGTATATACTTGCTAATAAGCAGTTTAGAAAATACTAAAATATACTTTATTCCTCGGGAATGTCTTTGATTCCCATTTTATCGAGTGGTGCCATAATCAGCCGCATGCCAGCACTAACTATGTTGCACACTCTTAATCGCACTCACTGATTCACTGACCTCTTTCTTTGCTGTAATTTTTGTGTTCTCCTCGTACTCTTATTTTCGACGTCCTCCAAAGCTCCAACTTTTGGCGATCGATCATCGTTTTCTTCCTCGGTTAATCTCTCTAACTTACGCTGCGTCACTTCTGAGTGTTGTTCATCTTGCCAATTAAGTTAGCGGCACCTTTGTTTTTTAAAGTTGCAGCCAAGGAACCTGCGACCGGTGTGCTTGCACCCAAATGCGAAGTGCCTATAGCTAAAGGCAGTAGCAAGTTTAGAAGTAGTTATCTTTTATCACGACACCGTAAATGTATTATCATAGATCCACTTTGGAACTACGTCGCGCTGAGAAAACCCCAAACTGTAGTTCGTGAGATCCAAGAAGCAAAAATCCGATATGATATTGATCGACAGAGAACAAACAAATAAATAACCAATCCTCCACCGATCTCACAGCCCATCGCCGTCTTCGCGTCTCGCTGACGGGGGACCTCGCCTCAATCATCGTCGCCGCTGCCTAGGTCACCAAGCGAGGATTGGGAGATGAATAAACTGTGGATTGTGGTTGCGTTATTTAGAACGAAAGGCTTGGACGTGGTGGGCCACACTAGTTTGTGACGTGTGGTGTGTCATCAAATCCATGGCGGGGCAAAAATCCACCACCGCTCACCTATCACGTCAGTATTAAGCGCCGCTCTATCTGGCCACGTACCAGGGTACTATAATGTGCCAGCGACACGTCGGCCACGGCGTATAATTGGCCGCCGCGACAAAAATGGTGCTGCGAAGAATTTCTCATCCGTTGCGTAAACAGATTTTGCTTGTTCTTTTATTATGCCTCCCCACAAATCCATCGGGTGTAATATAGATGTTTACCATTATCAGTTGAAGAACATATGATGCATCTACAAGTGATTATTTCTCCCTCTGTGTTGTATTAGTAGGGACTATTTGTGATTACCCTAGTAATACAATGGCATCTGCTAGAAAAAACAACAAGAATGTTTTGTGTACTACTTGTTTTCTTGATATTAATCTGCATATTAAAGCATGGAAGAGGACTTGTTACAGGAGACACCGCAGGTTCCTACCTTTTAATCACCCGTATAGGACTGAGATAGATGATTTGTATACACATGCTGGCGATAGGGACTTTCAACACCAATTCATGGATATGCCATTGATGTGCAAACCAGAGGTTTGAACAAAGTCTTTGGAAAGTTAGAAGATCAGAAGTGTGCAAAGGCGGCTGTAAAGAGAAAATGTGATATTGTTGTGGATGACAACCCCTGCATGTGGCACAAGAGATCATGCTTTTTCAGACTTAATTACTCGAAGGACCTTTATGTACAACATAATGTGGATATAATGCATATTGATAAAAAACATCTTTGATAACGTTGTCAACATGTTGCTAGATGTGAAAAATAGAACAAATGACAACCTTGCATCTAGGATAGATATGCAGATCCTCAACATGAAAGAAACACTTCACTCAAAGGAGGTTAAAGATCCTCGAGATGATAAAGTGGTCAAAACTTATATGAGAGCTGCATGCTACAACTTGGACACAATAAAGAAAAGATGTTTTTGTCGAGTCTTGAGAAGTGCTAAATTCCGAGATGGGCGTGCATCATATTTAGTCAGCAAGGTACAAGTAGAACAAAGGAAACGAGTTTGTATCAAGACTCATGACTACCCTTTTATAGTGCTATAGTTGCTTCCACTAGGCGTTAGAAAAATTCTTCCATATCATGTTTGCGTAGCTTTACGTCTGAGCATCTTCTTAAGGCAGATGTACTCCAAACTAATTTGCATGGATCATATGTTGAAGTTGAAATTTGATATTGCTGAAACACTCTTCCTTATGGAATTTGATATTGCTGAAACTGATGATGAGGATAAGGAGTCACCGAGAAGGATCTATAGCTAAAGGTTATATCCTTGATGAGAGCCTTACCATTTGCTCGCGGTACATGCATGTTTGTCTTACCAAGCATAATCGAAAGGATCGTAATCACTGTCTAAATATGTTTTGCACATCTTCATGCATGGGTATAAGCATCGTATATGAGGTCTGTTCAGGCCATTAAACTAGGCATGGGTGTCTAGTTTTTTGGCCCGAACAGACCACATATACGATGCCTGAATCGTATTTTTTTATAGAGCATCGAAAAAACACCCCCACGGCCTTTATTTGTTTCTTGATCCGACGATTTTCCGCACGCACCTCCGCTACACCGCTGCCCGCCGCCATGCATCACCACTCAATCCGCCCTATCTGATGAGAAATTAGAGTCGCCACTTAGATCCTTCATCGCACTGTCGCGATGTACCGTCGGGGGAGCTTGAGCAGAGTGGAGGCAGCCAGGTGGGCCGTTCTGCCGCTTCGAACTGCCGCCGTGACACCAGCTCCAACTCGGAGGAGGATCACCGTTGCCGCATACGCTCCAACGGCTCATGGGAAGCGCGCCTCCGTCCACTACATCTACCACCAAGCTCCGGTGCCTCACAAGCTCCACCGCCGCGACATGGAGGATGCCGATCGCCAGTGCAGGTCTGGGGAGGGGAGCTCGTCCAGAGCGCGCGCTTGCCTACTGCCATCGAAGAAAGAGGAATATGATATCGAGAGCTACAATCCTGTGGAGTATGGCATCATCGTCGGCGAGTTGGACTACGTAGGCAAATCCCCGCATAGTATATTTCCCGTGTTTCGTAAGTATGGTTGTGATGAAATACGGACGCACTATGTGAAATTTCCAGCAAATGTTTCAAATTCATATCTTTATAGTTTCGATTTGTGGTTTATGTTCTGCCGGACGAGTTGTTGAAGCAAAATCTAGTAAAAACTCGACTCTTATCCACCTTTTTATGGTTTGGCGGATAAGGGTCCTGCTAGAGATACTCTTAGTACTGCCCTTAGAGGTTCCAAGATAGATGAGTATGGAATCAAACTTGTGAATTCCAATCACCTGATTTACATAGGGAAACAACTCACAGACAAGTCATTCGTCCATGCATGACAAGTTAGGCAAGTGTACTACGTCCGAGAGGATAATGATACACAAGAATGGCACGCGGTGAAGTCTTTTCCACAGCAGGATGTATAAGAGTTAGAAGGCCCTGATGAGGATACAGAGAATGGTGGTATACCCACGGCATTAGGTGTTGATGATCTTAATATTGATTTTTATCAACCTGACATTTCTGATGAGATGTATCCACCATATAGGGGAGATATGTCAAGGAAGTTTCTTAATATGTTATTGAAAGATGCAATCGCATCATTAATGTAAACGTTTTCAGCTCCAAAATAAATTTACAAGATTCGATCTACATACGACATTACTTTGTGTATAAATGCAGCGATCACAAGCAAAAGATTAAAGGCAGGTCTAATTTATGAAAGATACCAACACAACACAACTATACCAACAACGGTTACATGTCAGGTTGTGTATGAAAAACTTTCTAGGTGCAGTGTGATCGATTAATTTGTACTATATGTTTGTGGAACTTAGCTATCTATCCGTATTGCTGTACTGGTATGCCATATTCATACTGTTGTGAACTTGTGATGATATTTGAAAGCATCACATCTAATTTGTATTACGATTTTCTATGATTTAGGGTAAATTAGGGGAACCCTAAATATAGAAACTGCAGGCTAAGTTGCTGAGCCCAAAAAGATCATTGGGGCAGTAAAAATTATGTAGTGCATGGGGTACGTCTGGCGGCACCATATTGTGTCGTCGTCCTACAGCTGTCACGCATGTACGCAATGTCAGCCTATAATGGCCCGCGACATTAAACAATTGCTATCGTGAAAGCGTTCGATCGGCGAATGACGTTGTGCCAAGCCAAAAAAAAGGCGCCGCCATTGCACTTTCCCTGATACAACTATCCTTGGCGGCTTGTTTTGCCACACCATCTCGAGTGTGGCTGCTACATGTGTGTTTCGGCGTCTATAAGCGTTAGGATCCTACGTCTGTGTTGTAGCGTAGTGCCAACAGCTAGGACCTCAACCGCGGATGAGAAGGTGCCTCTGGTCGACGGGCCATCCCTTCAGGGCGCGGCGGAGATTTCGGTTCCCGCCGTGTCGGTCATATCCTTTGCGCTAGGGCTTCGTCATCCACTCCGGTGCCTTCGTCTTTCTCTCATGAGCCTTCTTTTTCTACATTGGTGGCCGACGTACGCAATTTTTATCAGATTTAGTTAGTGTCTATGGTTTGCACTAGGAGTTAGCGATGGATTGATTGTGGATGTACACTAGTGGAAAAATGCACATCAGTCCCGGTTTGTAACTGCCTTTAGTCCCTGCTACGCAACTGGGTCTGTGCAATAGGGACTAAAGGCTCCCTAGTCCCATTTATGCGACAAAACGGGATTAAAGGCCCTCCACGTGGCCGCGGTCATGTGCTGAGGCTAGGGACCCTTTAGTCCTGGTTGGTAAGGTCTTGTTGAATATTTTAAATCTTTTTGAAAAAAACTTTCAGTATTTTTTTATTTCAAAGTTCTGGATTTTTGAATTATTTGACAGTTTAATCTCTAATCACCCATATTCTCATGTCAAAGTGCATACTTATGGTCAAAATGCTTCACACTCAGCACGCTTAACTTTTGAGTTCCTTCCATATTAGTTTCCAAGACTACACTCATAACTTCCTAACAATAGTATGCTATCAATTCTATTAACCTTAGACTTTGCTAACACATGATTTTATTTTTTGAATTCTAAATAATTTTAAAAATAAGCAACAATGATTAATTAATAATAAGCAACAATAAATTCCAAATAATCTTTATGCATAATTCAATTATTTTAAAAATTCATAATTTTCTAAAAAATAAAAAACCCTAAAAAACTAAAAATAACCACAAATTTCAAATAATATAAAAACTTTAAAATAATTAAAATTAAAAAAAGAAAAGAAAATATTTTTTAAAAAATATATCATTTTTTCTCATTTTTCCAATCAAAACCTAAAATATTCCTGCTTTCATATTTCCCTTTGGAATTTTGAAAATCTTTCATTTGTGCAAACAATCTTAGACAGTTCAAATTGTATGTAACTTCTTGCATAGATACTTTTTATTAAATTACAAAAAATTTCCAAGTTCATATGCAAAAGTTATAGCCGTTTTAATTCGGAACAACCTTTTTGCAAAAAAAATCAAAATTCTATTTTTTTCTAAAAGTAGGTTAAGGATTTTGAGATTTGTAGTTTTTATCTTTTTATTTATTTTTAGACGTTTTTGTGTGTGTGTGTGTGTGGGTGTGGAGGGGGTAGGCATGAGAGGAAAAATGTACGTTTACCTTTAGTCCGGGTTGGTGTCTCTAACCGGAACTAAATGTCTATCTTTACTCCCGGTTGGAGACACTGGCCAGTACTAAAGATCACTGCCCCATTAGTCTTGGTTGGTATATTCAACCAGGACTAAAGCTGGTCCTGCCCCGTGCAACGTCCTAGCCATTCGAACCGAGACTAGAACTCAAATTAGTCCTGGTTCGTAATGCGACCGGGACTGATGCTCCGGGCAGCTCTGAATGGAAGCCCTGTTTTCTACTAGTGGTAGATGATTACCTCCTGCACATAGCTAGTTAGATTACCCAATCCGCAATGTTTTGTGCACATTTGCAATATTTATACTAGTTCATTTCGCACATTGTGCTGGTTATTTTGCACTTCTTACACTTTGCACTAGTGCACAAATTAATTTTGCATGTAGATGGATCAATGCAATCTTATTATAAATTGTTCTTGAACAATGTGCAACCGGATTGTGCATTGTGCTTGAACAATCTGCACAGATTGCGCATTGTGCTTGATCAATGTGTGATCTCATTGTGCGTGGTGCTTTTTTGCTTGATCAGTGTGTGACTTCATTGGGCAATTAGTGCTATCTATGCATTGTGTTTTGTTGATAGTGTGTCCTTTGCTGACAAGGTGACCAAGTTGGAATTTGACGCAACGGGAGGGGCTATCATCCCTCACCTGGGTTTCGGGAGATGCTCCCGGCGAACCACTAGGTGAAGTTGCCCGTGGCGGTGGGGAGATAGAGGCGGCAGCGGTGCTAGTGCACTCACATGGCCATGTGCTGAAGCTAGTGCACCATGCCGGAGATCCGACACCTCGCCTCTTCTATGTCCAATTCGACGTGAATGTCCTACACATGCATTCCACCCAAGTTCTAGAACGGGCTAAATGACTAGCTGAAGATCTCTCTCCCCCACTGCATGCCAGTGAATGCATGCCGGAGGTGCGTGGAATGGCTAGAGGTGGACTACCTCGACAAGAAGATGGTGCTCAAGCGCAACTTGGTGGAGAACAGGTGTAGGTGCGTGCAACTCAAGCTTGAGGCATTTGGTTTCAAGATGACGATCTTCAAGGGAGGCGCCTCCACCACTAGGCAGTACACCTGCCCTGACCATGGCTAGAGAGTAAGCTCTAGGTCTCCTGCCAATATAGTGATATGTCTACCCCTTGTTGTTGAATTGTGTCGTCTAAAGAACAATGTGGTGTTGTGTCTTCTGATCAGGGCTTGGAAGCCCTAATGCATGTATGCAGCATGATACCCAAAATGTGTATATTCTGATCATGGTGTAATCCCTTGATGTTAGTGTGCATGGTATGGGATGCCAAGCACTATGTATATCTTCGTCTCTTGTCCTTCAACGCTTTACGCCGTTGTGTGACATTGATATCCTCCCCCTATAGTATGTGGAAAGTACACGATGTACCTTATCCAATGTAAATAATACGTGCTGCAACTGAACTGAGATTCTTTTTGTCAGAAAGAAAAGAAAAAGAAAAAAAAAGGCTTGCTTGCCCCCTCCCGCGCGCGTTGAGGAAAAAACGGTTCTGGTGGGTCTGATGGTGTGTTCCAGGTCACATTACGAGCGGATCTACTCTGGTATTTTTTCTACCGTTGTACGTATTTGAGTCTGGTTGTGCATGGCGTGCGTAGGGAAAAACAAACTGCCAGTCCCACTCGCAGTAATCCCGATCCAGATCGCACCGGTCACGCATGATGGTCGCTGATACCGCATGTGTCGTGCGCCTTCGGAGCTGTGGATTTTGGTTGTCAGAGCGCCTCTACTCGTTAAGCTTTCCCAGGCCTGATTCCGGCGCAATTTCGGCGGTATTTAGTGCCGGACGGATATAACATTTGGCCTGGGAATGGCTAGTTTCCCATTCGCGTTCCCAGGCCGAGTTACCGGTTTTGGCAAAATTTTAAGCGAATTCGGCGAAATTTGGACAAATATAGGCGATTTCGTTAATATATAGGCGAGTTCATACATATTATGTCAAATTTGGACATACACCTGAATTTTGACTGCATTTGGCTAAAAGAAAAATAAAAAACATTGAAATAGCTACTAGGCGATGCCGATGCCGATGCCGTCAGGCGCGTCGTTCACATGCCGAATTTGCGGTAGAAGACAGTGTAATCGGCGTCCTGGGCGCCGTGGTCATCGTCGTCGTCATCGCTCGGCGGCTACGGGGGTGTAACACCCTCGGATCGGTCCTATGCAAGTTTTAGCCCTTTCCGCCAAACCCGCATAGAAACGATTCGAGGACGCCCACCAGGCACTTTCGTGCGGGTGGAAAACGAAGTAATACCATTACACAACAATCCTCGATGGGACCCACAGAACAGATGTATATACAACAGCGACTCAACAAGTCAAGAATACAGATATACAATACAAAGATCTAAATCACCTTGAAAACGTTACAGCGTCCGAGTACGGACAAGATGCAAATTGGGCTAAGAGCCCTGAAGAATAACCAATGGCGTCCATAAACCTATCCAGGCCAAGCCGGAAGGGTAACCCTGCTAACGACGTCGCTCTCAAACCTGCTAAAACAAAAGGGGTGCCGATGAAGGGCAAAGGAAAAAGAGGAGCGTCAGTACTGAGGCCAGTACACGGGAGGCTAGAATTCGGCGGTCCTTGCGATAGGTATGGTGGACTGAAGCGGCAGCGCAGCAGCACTAAACAACCTATAGAGACTCAGTAAAACTGGCGGCTATTAGAGAGGGATAAGAAAGACCTATTCGGGACCAACCTGGTACTAACACCAATCATACCCATCCTGGTATTCCCCCTTGACACCAAACGAGGAACTCAAACCAAGGAACTCACATGGTTGACAGTTTTATTCATTCCTTTATAGTTGCAGCACTTACTAGTCAGATACAATTAGCATGTGACATTCCAAACCCAGCAGTGTTGGCACTTTTATTTCATTTCATTGGAGTTGCGATACTTACTAGGCAGGTATAACATGACACGATACACCCCAGTTCCACCAGTTGTTGGCACTTTTATTATCCATTCCATTGTATTGAAGCTAATTACTAGTCACATATTAAGTCAAATTTATAGCACTACTTTAGTTATGCTTGTCTATGATCGAGATACTGTGCTCCAAGTCGTCCATAACCGCGGACACGGCTTTCAGAAAGATTTACCCTGCAGGGGTGCACAAATAGCAACACACACACGATCAACCTCGGAAAAACCAAATCAAAACCCAACGAGGCTTTCATGGCAAAGCAATCACAAGATTCATAAACTATTTCAGGGGGCCACCCCATTAAGCTACCCGCAACGAATTTAGACGGCTCCGAGACGGACCCAAGGTTTGTGTGGACGGCGGTAAACGACTGGGAACCCGAAAGTGTGACTGGGCTTGTCGATACAGCGAAAACGTGTCACGGTCCAAAACAGTACAGGTGCTCCACGCACAATCGTAAATAAAGCAGTAAAGCATGGCATAGGTACAGGATAGTAATAAAGCCTCAAACTAGTTTGTGGCCCCAAGAAATAAGAAATGAATCAAGCTCTGGCTAAGGGGATTCATGGTCCCATATGCGGATAGTGCGATAGTTAAGGAACAGGTATCATGTACTCGGGGTCCTACGGGACACAAGTGAGCGTGGAAGAACCAAATAACATCTATTACCCACTGATGCCTCTGCATTAGTTATATCTAGCAATTTAATAGTTGTATTTAAAGTCATGATCATCTCCACCATTAAGCATATCCACCATTTATCATGTGCCAACTTGCCGTCAACGGTGGAACGACAACGACGCGAAGCAACACAGAAGCAAGCAACTACGACTCGCAAGGCCGACTATCTATCAAACAACTGGCAATAGGATGTGTCCATGGCAATATAGAGGCTACAAGGAGTATAAATGGTGCACGAAAACTAAAGCATCGCGACACAGATAGCAATAGATCAACAGGAGGAAATAAAGACTATAAACGCAAAATAGGTAGAAAGGGGGAGAATGCTCGCCTGGAAAACACTGCCGAAGGTTCATATCCGGAAAACTTGTCGACACTCGCATCAACTCATCGGCCTAATCCGCGAAGAAGTAAACACTAGAAGAAACACCGGATGGAATATTTAATACTACGGCAGAAGATCAGGCATGATGCATGTATGATGTATGACATGGCAAAGATGCAATGTGCCTAGGCAACATTAAGCGGAACCGGGGTCTCGAGAATTAATTAGAAGGTTCATGTTATTTAGATACCCTGCAATTTAAATGTTGTCTTAACAAGGCAAAGCATGGCATCGGTTCGCTACACAAATTTAAATGGAGTCCGGAATAAGACAAAGGTATCCCGCATAAACACTCCATATTTGATTATAAGGTGAATCGGCGTAATGCCCCCAAACCACAAAATATGTATGCGACATGAACAATTTAAATGCAAAAAGTATATGTCATATATTATAAAAATAAGGGTCTCGGAAAGGGAATCACATTAGGCTAGAAGGTCTTGGGGCTAGGAGGGGTTCGGGTTCGGCTTCGGACTCCGGGATCGGGGTCTTGGCGCCTTCGGGTCAGGGCCTTGGTTTTCCATGCATCTTCGGATGCGGTGTCGAGACGGTCTTGACGAGTTGAAGATCTTGGTGTTTGCCGGGGTCGATGTTGTTTGGTCTCGGCGGGATCGGACTTCGGACTCTAGGAAGTAGCCACCGTGTAGGAGATCTGGCAGTTCCTTGTCGGAGATCTTGTTGTATGTTGGTCGTGGAGGTAGTTATTCATGCAACATTGAGGCTCTTGTCCAGCTTTGTTTTTCGAGAGGTAGTCTGTGTCTTCGTTTCATCTCTTTGTCCCGCAGTAGCCGATCAAAGCCGCAATGTGTAAGTAGTAACCACTTCAGCACATAGCGCAGCATGCTCCACGACTTCACACCACGAGCTGGGACACCATGGGATGGAATCTGAGATAATACTGCCCAACAGCAGAGACGCGCGGTGCTGGGCTTCAGAGACGTGACCACCTGGGACGGTCTCGCAACACATGGAGACGAGGGGCGCTGATGAACTCGTCGAAGACAGACAGAGGGGCTCGAGGCGGCTCAGTCGACGAGGTGGAGGTCACCCGCGGTGGCGTGGAGGCAGCAACCCAGAGAGGAGCTCCGGCAAGTGAGACCGATACCAGGTCGCAGCCGCCGACGGTGGGAGACGCGGTAGGCATGAGGCGGCCTCTGGTTCAAGGGAGGCGAGTGGAAGGAGGGCTCCTAGCAAGGAGGCGCGCATGGCTCGATATGGGGTCGGCTCCTAGCAGCGGCGGCCGGAGGCAGAGCGGAGGCGGCGACGGTGATTGAAGAGGCGGCACAGCTTGGAGAAGAGCCAGGCGGCGAGGCTCGCGACGACTTGAAGCAGTTGGCGGCAGGGAGCTTGATGGTCGCGGTAGAGCTCGCGGCTCCAGGGGGAGTGGTGGTGGACATGGTAGGCGGCGAGGTCTGCTGGCTCGTGGTTGATGTAGAGCTCGTTGGGAACCCCAAGAGGAAGGTATGATGAGCACAACAGCAAGTTTTCCCTCAGTTATGATACCAAGGTTTAATCGAACTAGTAGGAGCAAGGAAACACCCCAAAGGTGTCACTAGCTGAGCTTTGGCAGGGCGCACTACCGGTGCTAGTAGCAACGTGGATACCTGCATAACACAACCACAGAACTTTGTCCCCAACTTGTGATGAGGATGTCAATCTCACCGTGTTTTGCCGAAAACAAAGGATTAAACGTATCGAATGGAAAGAAGTAATAGTTTGCAGAAAGTAAACACAAAGCAGTAAAAGATTGTAGATTGTATGTAAAGATAAGGACCGGGATCCATAGTTCACTAGAGGTGGCTCTCCTTAGATAGATAACATGCTGGGTGAACAAATTACAGCAGGGCAATTGACAAACACCGAGAAAGCAATACATGCAAATACTAATCATCTTGACTCCTTTGATACTTGATTGGGCATTACAACATAATACATAGACTGCCATCCAACTGCATCTATGACTAATATTCCACCTTCAGGTTATCATCCAAACCCCCTCTAGTATTAAGTTGCAAGCAACAGATTATTGCTTTACGAACTGCGTGTAAAGTAAACAATACAATTGTTCTATGAACAAAGGATCGTTGTTTTCTCCCTAGTAGCAACAGCACATCTAGTACCTTAGAGATTTCTATCACTTCCCCAGATTACTAGAGGCATGAACCCACTATCGAGCATAAATACTAACTCTTGGAGTTGCTAGCATCTACTTGGCCAAGATAGCTACTAACAACGGAAAGCATGCAAGATCTCAAATAACAAAGACATGATAGAATCAATAATCAATCTGAAATAGCATCTTAATATCCATCGGATCCCTGCAAACACAACGTGTATGGATTACAAATAGATGATATTGATTATGAACGGAGCTCACAAGATCTAAACATGAAAGCACAAAGGAGGAGAAACCAGCCATCTAGCTACTACATGGATCCATAGTCCAAGGATGAACTACTCATGCATCACACCGGAGCCTTGCATGGTGATGAAGAAGGCCTCCAGGGTGAATTCCCTCTCCGTGGTGCGGAAGAGCTTGAGATCCCTCCCGATCTAGGGATGGAGATGACGGCTCTGAGACTCTTTCGTGGATTTTGATCTGCCTTAGGGTTTACGTCCCGCGGGAAACTTATAGGCCGAAGGAGAGGCCGAGGGTGCCGGGTCGGCTGGACCACCACCCCTGGCGCGGCCAAGCCTGGCCAGGTGGTGGTGGCCCCGCCCCTCTCCATCTCGTATTCTGGCACTTGATCCCTTCCGAAAAATAGGCACTTTGGCTTTTGTCCCATCCAATTCCGAGAATATTCATTTTCTGACTTTCCTGGACCAAAAATAGCAGAAAACAGGCAGCTGGCACTGTGGCTCTTGTTAATAGGTTAGTCCAAGAAATCATATGAAAAGTACTCCAAAGTTGGAACAAAACACAAGAAAGTGGATAAAACTAAGCATGGAACATCAAAAATTATAGATACATTTGCAATGTATCACTGGCACTGTGGCTCTTGTTAATAGGTTAGTCTAAGAAGTCATATGAAAAGTACTCCAAAGTTGGAACAAAACACAAGAAAGTGGATAAAACTAAGCATGGAACATCAAAAATTATAGATACACTTGCAATGTATCAACATCCCCAAGCTTAACTCCTGCTCGTCCTCGAGTAGGTAAGTGATAAAAAGAAATAATTTTTGAGGTGACATGCACCATCAAAGACTTGATCAAAGTATTTGCAAAACACTCAAAGCTGGGATCATAGTACTTCAATCATAACATGAAAGACAAAGTTCTAGCAATAAGCAAATAAACTATGATGCAACATGAAAAGGCACAAACAAAAGATTCATGAATAATAATGCTTTGCAAGACGTTTGTTTGTATCACATAAAGAAAACATAGCATAAAAGATTCAGCTTGTCCCTCAATAGAGTAGCAAATATAAATGCATAGGACCCCTTCAAAGTTCATAAGAGTGACTAGATACAATAGTTTCAAACAAGCAATAACAAGTTATGCATCAATCAACTAGTCTTGGGACAATGCACATAGAACTAAGAATGGCCACTATGCTCTCAAAGTAGGTGCATAAAGATAGAAGGTGGAGACTCAATATAATGGTGGAAGAAAAGCCTTTTGTAAAAAGGAAGTAGGGATTCAGGTTTCATAAAGAGCTTCCAAAAATTATGATACTTAAAGCTTTCAGCTCTCATTGCTCATATCATAAGCATCTTGAAGTAATTAAGGTTAAAGTGAACAAACTATGGTGTACATGCTTGACGAAGTATAAGTCAGAAATCTCATGTCCCTTGTATACGAGGGCCGCTCCTCATGCTACTCAAGTTTAGTCACCGGTAATTCTTGTCATCGTAAGTACATCTGTATCATTGAGAACCGCCAACGGGGTACCCCTTGCCCGATGATATGGAAGAATCCCCATATCAAAATGACAAGGCAAGCAGACAACGAGCATCTCAGCATTCTTCTTATTTACCATGGGAATATGGTGCTTTTTTCTCTCTTTCCTCTTTTCATAGTATCTCTTTTCTTTTTCTTTTCTCTTTTTTTTCTCAATATAGGACTCTTTTTTTTATAAGAAGAATGCTTCATAGATAGCTCATTATGGTTACGCTGCAGGTTTCCACCATGTCAGCATGGATTAGACCCAATGACAGCGTTTCTCTAACACATATACATAACTCCATGGACTTACAAGCTCCCCTTTCATTTCACAATCCGACATCCATATACAAAAGAGCATGATATCAACTAGGTACAAGTACCAAGTGCAATGTTGAAAGCATTCCCCATGAAAGCATGGTTCTGCTAATTCCCAACAAATAAGTGCAAGCATATACAACATAGAAGACACAATGGTTCAAGTTTATTAAGGGCAAGTAAAGTGTGCCATCAAATTCGTGAGAGCTTTAATCACTAGTTTTCTCATAACAAGTGGAAGGTAAACAAAAGCATGAATATACTTGGAATAGCATAAGCTAGTAGGTGGTATGGTGGACTCTTTGGAATAACTTGGTTTAGGGAGTTGGATGCATGAGTAGAACTCATACTTGGTGGTGGAGGCTAGCAAAAGACTGGGAGCGACAAACTAAGAGAGCAATAAAGGCCATAATCATGCAGAGCGACAAAACATCATTGATCAAAGCATAAAGTGATACTACAAGTTGAAAACTAAAGGACCATAAAGGCTATGGTGACTTGCGATAGTCATAACATGGTGTGAGCATGCGCCAAGTCAACCCAAATAAAGCATCAAAGGAGAATACCACTATACTATGCTTTAATATGCTAAAACAACGCATGATTCATCCAAGGCACATTAAGCAATCTCAATTGTTTATAACAAGTCGTGCTACATCAAAGAATACTAAGCATAAAGCCAAAACAATACCAAGCATTGGCATGACAAAGCATATGCCACAGTCAAAAACAAGATCTTTTTACCACATAAGCATGAACTTTCCTACTCTTTTCCAAACCAAACTATTCGCAAACCAAAGGGTGAAAGAGAGGCTCCAACCAATTTATTAAGAAAACTAAGCAAACCAAACAAACTAAAAACCAAAACAAAAACGAAAAAGAAGACGCTCCAAGAAAAACGCAACTGTGCATGAAACAATAAAAATTAAGCGTTTGGAAGAAACCTGGAATTTTTATTGATGAAGAAGGGGAATGCCTTGGGCATCCCCAAGCTTTGACGCTTTTACTTCTTGGATATTTCTTGGGGTGACACGCGTGGCATCCCCAAGCTTGAGCTCTAGTCCATCCTTCATCTCATTACTCATTCCTTCTATACACTTGAAATTTTTTCCTTCATACAAAACTTCACACAATCTCATTAGCAACATTAGTGCACTTAAGATAAATAAGTCTCAAGGTTCAGTTCTAACACCAAATAAACTTCCAGTAGAACACTAGCTACTGTATCACTTCCCTCAAAAAGCTCAATTCCCCAAAAGAACTCAAGAAGGAACCAACAAGAAGCAAATGCAGAAAATGGCAGAAATCTGTCAAAACAGACCAGCAGATAAAGACGAATTTTTTCGAAGACCTTCTGTTGCTCAAATCAAAAAGTGTTGAACTAACGAAAGTTAGATAACAACCTGTGTCAGAAGCACAAAAACTTACAGATCAATCCGACGTACAGAGCTCTCTCAGGAATTTTTACGGTGAAGCACAGAAATCTGTTTCGGGACAGCAACTTTCCCAATCATTACTTCACTCTCATTAGAGGTTACTCTTGGCACAAAAAGCAAATAAAAAGGATAAGGAGAGGTTATTACAGAGGTAATAACTCCCAAGACTCATCTAAAACTCTTGGGTTATCTCCCGACAAGTACTTTTCTTTAACGCCTTTAAGTTAGGCATAAGAAGCAAAGAAAGAATCAAGTGTTCTCAAATAAAGAAGCATTAAGACCAAATTTTGTTTTTATAGGAGAAGCAAAAGAAATCTTTTCTCTCTTTTTAGGGAAGTGTTCTATACCTTTCTTGAGTGGGAGTTGATATTTAATGGTGCCTTCTTTCATATCAATGATGGCACCAACAGTTCTAAGAAAAGGTCTTCCCAAAGTAATAGGACAAGAAGCATTGTATTCAACATCCAAAACATAGAAATCAACGAGGACATAGGAATCGTTAACCATAATAAGAACATCATTAAGACTCCCCATGAGTTTCTTTTTGGCATTAGCATCAAGTGGGACATTCAAATAACAATCTTCAAGAGGAGGCAAATCAAGCATATCATAAATCCTTCTAGGCATAATAGAAACACTACTATCAAGATCACACAAAGCTTTGAAATCAAAGTCATTCACTTTCATATTAATGATGGGTTCCCAACCATCTTCTTGTTTTATAGGAATAGAAGCTTTATGTTTCATCTTTTCTTCTTTAATCTTTATGAGAGCATCGGTAATGTGTTTTGTAAAAGTCATGTTCATAGCACTAGCATTAGGACTTTTAGCAAGCTTTTGTAGGAACGTAATAACTTCAGAGATGTTGCAACCATCAAGATCAAAATCAACTTTATCATCTAAAGTAGTAGAACTATTACTAGCCTCAACACTAGTGGTGGTGGTAGTAGAAACACTAATGTTTCTAGCAATTTCATCCTCTCTTTCCCACTTAGCATGTAATTCAGCTAATAGTCTAACATTTTTATCAATTCTTACTTGTATGGCATTAGTAGCTGCAAAGGGATTGTCATTAGTTTCAGGTTTAGCAGCCATTTTATTAATCAATGAAGATTGATCTTCAGATAGAGAAGATATATTCCTTTCAGCATTAGAGAGTTTCAATTGTAAACTAGGAATTTCCCTATTTAGACTCTCAAGTTGATGGCTAATGTTCATCAAAATGATAGATTGTTCCTCCATAGTTTTAGTAAATAGCTTATTTTGCTCGTATTGCATTTGCATGAAGTTTTTAGTGGCTCTTTCAACTTCTAAGATTCTTCCTTCACTAGGTAATTCAGATTTACCATTGTTGGAAGGATATGGCTTATAATTGTTGTTACGAAAATTGTTCCTATAAGCATTATTACCGTAAGCATTGTTGCCAAAGTTGTTATTTCTTATGAAGTTCACATCCACTTGCTCTTCTTGAGCAACCAAAGAGGCTAAAGGAACATTATTTGGATCAATATGGGTTTTCCCATTAACAAGCATAGACATAATCATATCAATCTTATCTCTCAAGAAGGAGGTTTCCTCAACAGAATTTACCTTCTTACCTTGTGGAGCTCTCTCAGTATGCCATTCAGAATAATTAACCATCATATTGTCCAGAAGTTTTGTTGTAGCACCCAAAGTGATGGCCATAAAGGTACCTCCAGCAGCTGAATCCAATAGGTTCCTTGAAGAATAGTTCAATCCTGCATAAAAAGTTTGGATGATCATCCAAGTAGTCAGTCCATGAGTGGGACAATTCTTTACCAAAGATTTCATTCTTTCCCAAGCTTGAGCAACATGCTCATTTTCAAGTTGTTTAAACTTCATCATTTCACTTCTCATAGATATAATCTTAGCAGGAGGATAGTATTTTCCAATAAAGGCATCTTTGCACTTAGTCCAAGAATCAATACTATTCCTAGTTAAGGAATTCAACCATTCTTTAGCTTTTCCTCTCGAGAAAGGAAACAATTTCATCTTAATAATATCACCATCTATATCCTTATGCTTTTGCATCTCGCAAAGTTCAACAAAGGTATTTAGATGGGAAGCAGCATCTTCATTACCAATACCAGAAAATTGTTCTCTCATAACAAGATTGAGCAAAGCAGGTTTTATCTCAAAGAAAGTATTTTCAGCCACAGGTGGAGCAATAGGTGTGCTCATAACATCATTGTTGTTGGTGCTAGTGAAGTCACACAACTTAGTGTTCTCAAGAGTAGTCATTTTTTTGGGTTTTCAAATAAGAAAGCAAACAAGCAAAACTAAATTTTTATGTGTTTTTTGAAGAACAAAACAAGCAAACAAAGCAAAAGGAAACTAAGCAAAACAAAAACAACAAAGTAAAGAGATTGGTTATGAGGGACTCCCCTTGTGAAGATGTCCTTGACTCCCCGGCAACGGCGCCAGAAAAATCTTTGCTGGCTCGTGGTTGATGTAGAGCTCGTTGGGAACCCCAAGAGGAAGGTATGATGAGCACAGCAGCAAGTTTTCCCTCAGTTATGAGACCAACGTTTAATCGAACCAGTAGGAGCAAGGAAACACCCCAAAGGTGTTACTAGCTGAGCTTTGGCAGGGCGCACTACCGGTGCTAGTAGCAACGTGTAGACCTGCACAACACAACCACAGAACTTTGTCCCCAACTTGCGATGAGGTTTTCAATCTCACCGTGTTTTGCGGAAAACAAAGGATTAAACGTATCGAATAGAAAGAAGTAATAGTTTGCAGAAAGTAAACACAAAACAGTAAAAGATTGTAGATTGTATGTAAAGTAAAGGACCGGGATCCATAGTTCACTAGAGGTGGCTCTCCTTAGATAGATAACATGCTGGGTGAACAAATTACAGAGGGGCAATTGATAAACACCGAGAAAGCAATACATGCATATACTAATCATCTTGACTCCTCTGAGACTTGCTTGGGCATTACAACATAATACATAGACCGCCATCCAACTGCATCTATGACTAATAATCCACCTTCAGGTTATCATCCGAACCCCCTCCAGTATTAAGTTGCAAGCAACAGATTATTGCTTTATGAACTACGTGTAAAGTAAACAATACAATTGTTCTATGAACAAAGGATCGTTGTTTTCTCCCTAGTGGCAACAGCACATCTAGTACCTTAGAGATTTCTGTCACTTCCCAGTTACGGAGGCATGAACCCACTATCGAGCATAAATACTAACTCTTGGAGTTGCTAGCATCTACTTGGCCAAGATAGCTACTAACAACGGAAAGCATGCAAGATCTCAAATAACAAAGACATGATAGAATCAATAATCAATCTGAAATAGCATCTCAATATCCATCGGATCCCCACAAACACAACATGTATGGGTTACAAATAGATGATCTTGATCATGATTGGAGCTCACAAGATCTAAACATGAAAGCACAAAGGAGGAGAAACCAACCATCTAGCTACTACATGGATCCGTAGTCCAAGGATGAACTACTCACACATCACACCGGAGGCTTGCATGGTGATGAAGAAGGCCTCCAGGGTGAATTCCCCTCTCCGGCAGGGTGCCAAAAAGAGCTTCAGATCCCTCGCGATCTAGGGTTGGAGATGACAAAGGCTACAGACTCTTTCGTGGATTTTTGATCGGGTCCTTAGGGTTTTCGTCCTGAGGGCAACTTATAGGCGGAAGGAGAGGCCGAGGGGGTGCCGGGAGCCACCACACCATCCCCTGGCACGGGCCAGGTCTGGCCACGCGGCCAGGTGGTGTGGCCGGCCCCTGGCCCCTCTCTGTCTCGTATTCTGGCACTTGATCCCTTCCAGAAAAATAGGCACTTTGGCTTTTGTCCCGTCCAATTCCGAGAATATTCATTTTCTGACTTTCCTGGAACCAAAAACAGCAGAAAACAGGCAGCTGGCACTTTGGCTCTTGTTAATAGGTTAGTCCAAGAAATCATATGAAAAGTACTCCAAAATTGGAACAAAACACAAGAAAGTGGATAAAACTAAGCATGGAACATCAAAAATTATAGATACATTTGCAATGTATCAAGGTCGCGGATGGCCAGGGCGAGGTCGATGGAGCTTAGTCGGAGGAGCTCCGGCGAGACGGGGCCTGTGCGAAGGCGACAGACGGCAGGGACGCGGGGCGCGCTTGGTTGCTGACAGTGGCCGTCCGCGGCGGCGACGGCCGGGCTCGAGGCAGCAGCGCCACGTGGGGAGGCGCGAAAGAGGAGGGGCTCGGGGCAGATCCCGCTGGCGGCGGCGGCTCGATAGAGAGGCAGACACGAGCGAGAGACGGGCCCTGGGTCGTGTCTGGGGTAGGTGCGGGGAAAGGGATGGGGTACCGCGGGGGGAATGGTGGGGCCGGCTCGCAGGCGTGTCGCGGGGTTGCGTCGCTATAGCGGAACATGCGCGTGCGCTTGCTTGTCCACGTCGGGTTGCGTCAGCGCGGGGCTGGGTGTGTTGCACGCAGCGGCAGGGAGGTGGGATTAGGTGGGACTGGGTCGTGTATGAGTTGGGGCTCCCAGACGTGTACCGTGGTGTGGTCGGTGGGGTGCAGAGGGGTGGGGTGGGTCGCTATGTGCGGTGTACCGCGAGGGAGGTTGGCGTGGCGCTAGGCGGCTATTGCAGCTCGGGTTGGACCGTGTGTGTGTGGTTTGAGTCTAGGGTTAGGGTTTGGTCTAAGCTAGGGTTAGGGTTTGGTTTTATCGGGGTTGTAGGCTGGCTGCTGGTTGGGCCTCGGGCCTGACCAGTGGATGCCTCCCCAGTCAAAACATTTTTATTTAGTTTATTTTTTAAAGGCGTTTGTAAATAGTTTTTAGACAAATAAAAGATCCAGAAACGACCGGGGTTTGATTTGAAATAGAGAGAGGTATTTAGAAAACAAGGATAGGCTTTTAGAAAATAGTTTTTGGCACAAGATGCATGATGATGTGACGATGCTCAAATGCAATGTGGCATGATGACATGAGCATGTGGTCATGATGATGCACAAAAATAGAATAACACGCGATTTTCTAGTAGTGGTTTTACCGGGGTGCTACAGGGGGCCGCGAGCTTCCCTAGCCGGCGTCGTTGTAGCGTCATGGTTGAGACGAGGGATCGGCCTCGTCGTCGTCATTGTCAAGCAACTCGCCCTGGTAGGCACGTTGCCGGCGAGCGCCGCGCGTGCCCTCACGCTGGGCCTACTCTTGATTACGCCCAACGTGGTTGGCCTCCTCACACTCCCAGCCCGCCCTGGACCAGGCGCAGGCGTCGGGGTCATGCATGGGCGGCAGTTTAAGGAGCGCTCCGGCGCCATCTTCAGGACGAAGGCATCCTCGTCGACGGGTACCGCCCAGTCCGATGGCTCGGGCTTCAGCGTGCGCAGGCGAGGCCGGCCGATCGACGACGATGGCACACAGATGACGAGGCCACATGAGCGCGTCCTCGGCGTTGAGTGCATCAATGACTCCACCTTCCACTTCACCGGATGGAGTGGAGGTGTGGCGGTTGTGCCGGCGCGAGGCGACTGTGTCGGCACTGAGCCAGACGAGCGCAACACCGACATCGAGGAAGACGAAGAAAGGGAGGCCATCTTCCTCGGCAATCAGTTGTCCGCCGCACGGCGTCAGGCAGCCGACGGCGGGGAGCGAGGAGGATAGCCCAACTTATGGCCGACGCTGAGCTTCTAGGTCGGCGGGCACCGGAAGTCCGGCCGCGCTGGGTAGCCGTCGCCGTGAAGCAGTTGTGCCTCCCACGGATGTAGAGACCGCCAGCCGAAAACGTTCGCCACCGCCGGGTCGCCGGGTACCTCTCCGCCATTGCTGCCGTCGAGGTCTTCTTCTCGTCGCCGAAGGAGGATTTTGTTGATGGGGAATGGGAGGTGAGAATGTGTGCTCTGGAAACCGACGAGGGCGCCGACATTTATAGCCGAAAGAGAAAAGGACAGCGAAGGGGGGAGGGGTGTAGCGGCATGGGCTGGAAAAGAGGAAACGGCGGGAATGCGGGCCGGCGGTGGCGCGCCATTATGGCGATGCGTGGCCGACGAGACAGGCATTCTTTGCCGGCGGTTAGTCGCGGGAGCCGAGGCGACGGGATAAGGATGACTTGGCTTCACATCTGATAGGGCGGGGCCACGGGCTAGATTTTTTTGCCGACTCCACTGTGTCTGGTGTTCCTAGACGGTTCCCAGCGTCCCGGGTTCGGCCTGAGAACACGGATGAAAGTTGGGCCAAATCCAGCGTAATTCGATGTCCTGAAAACGTGACTGGACAAATTTTCGCCGTTCGGATGAAAAAAGTTGGCCTGGGATGGCCTTCCTTAGAATGCTAGTGGAGTTGCTCTCAGCGGAGCGGGGGGTGGGAGGAGGTGCGATATTTTCCAAAAGCACTGGATGTCGTATTCTACTCCCTACGTGTACCTACGTCCTCGTGGTACAAAACGACCTGAACCGGTCCAATGCTAACCCTGAACCTGTCCGGAACGGGTGCGAGCTCTTTAAGCACGATATCATATTTCCCTCAAAGTACTCTTTGTCTTTTCTTGAGTTTTCAATATGAGAAGATTAACGGCTTGCAACTAGTTTAAAAAACTAGACCGGTTATCGAACCGGTGAGGCTATCGGTTCAGGTTTTTACTGATCGGATCAGAGGTTCGATATCGATGGTGACAAAAACCATTCTTTTTAATTAAAATTTAAGCAAAAATCAAAACAAAATAACAATAAAATGTATATTAAGTGCATGTTTCAATATGTAATCACAAAACATGGTGTATTTAAGTGGTATTGGGCCTTATGTGGTACTATTTCTATCTAGGATAAGGCCTTGAGTTCGATTTCTCTTGCAACTTTTTTTTTCTTGATCTTTTTGCTATTTAGACTGGTGCCTCTTAAAAAACCGTTGACATCATCGGTTCAGGTATTTTCCGGTTAAACCACCGATCCGGTCCGGTTCTTAAAACTATGGGTGGTTGTTGAACGTCGACTACTGGGTATCTCTTTCGTTAACTCGATGGGCTCTAATTCTTGGATTGGACTGGAATTAGTTGGGCTGAGCTATTAATAGTACATATCAGGCTAGGCTCGCTGCTAGTCCACCTCAACTCAGCCTCTACTGCACGCGACGGCGGCCGGAGAAGAGCGGGAGAAAAAAGCAGCGTCGCCGGCGACCTCAGTCCCCCGCCAGCAGCCACCGAAGATTCAAGGTCAGGCCACCCATTCTCCTTCCTCTATTCCCGATCCCCTGCTTTTTCCCTTTTCGATTATTCTTTGTTTGTGCGGAAACCCCTAGCTTGATTTTTCTTGTTGATGAGACGGTGAAGATAGATAGATGATGACCCTGCTCAGATTCCGATGGAGTTTGTTCGAACAGAATAATACTTCTCTCTGGTCCATATCAATGGTCTGAACTTTATTTAGATTTGTATTTATTAGTTAAGTATTTAGACTAGATGTACTCGTATCTACACAAAGTTGAGATCATTAACATGTACAGGAATGAGTAGTATTAGGTGAGCACCACCTTGGTAAAGTTCACGTAACGCTTAGGCCCCTTTCTTTTCAGCTTCTTAGTCAGCTTCTGGGAGAAGCTACCCTCGACCAGCTTCTCCTAGAAGCTCATCTGTCAAAATCGTTTATACTTTTAAATTGACGTTGAAACTACTAGTTAAGAAGTTTGAACGAATTTTGAAGATGAGCTTTTGAGAGAAGCTGGTGGAGGATAGCTTCTGGGAGAAGCTGCCTAAGAAGCTGAAAAGAAGGGGGCCTTAATACCATATGCACAAGTTCAAATATTTATTTCAACAAGCTTGTTTACATTCTGCTAGGGAAACACCACGAGAATTCAACGGTGGAATTCTCATACAATAGGGGAATCAAATATCCGCTCGTTTCATTGAATTTATTCGGGTGTGACTTCCAGGTAGTAATAGGGATGGAAGGTAACCGAGGATGCCAATGATGGGCACCTTTGCCGAATGATGGGATGATAGATATGCTATCCGTATGCTTGATTTATCGACCAACCCTTCTGGCGATGGACGCAAGTTGTGGAGCGCTTACCAGCCCCTTTCATCTGCTTCGAATCTCCACTGCGTCAATTCTTTGCGGCCATTGGCACCAAGATCATGGTCTTGGATGCTGAGTCAATCAAGAGCAGCATCATCTTTGATGTGCACACCCAATCCATTGGCCATGGTCCTCGGCCCAGGTAGTGTCCTTCTCATCCCATATATGTGCCATTCAGCGATAAGCTACTTGCTCTGGATAAGGACAACACGGAGATTAACATAATAATTCAAGACTGCTCAAATTTGTTCCCCCAAAAGATAATAATAGTCAAATGGTGTGTGTAGCAACCAACTCAAAGGATGAATAACATGTGTAGATTTTTATTTAATGAGAGAGGGTGTAAAGCATCCCCCCCCCCCCCCCCTCTCTCTTTAATTTCGACACAGAAATATTGTCCTGATGTTATTACAAAGCCGGTTTGTTTAGACTGAGTTGAGATCAGGTTTTTCCCTACAAGAACAGGAAGGCTCAGGTGTAGTTTGACCATTTTGCCCAGTGTACAACGCAGTGAGCTACTCCATTGGTTTCTATTTTGATATGAAATATTCTTGAGTTGAGCGGCTTTGCAAGGTTATAAACTGCATGGATTGTCTTCTCATTTCCCAAAGCACTGCTAGTAGATAGTTTGTTGTTGGAGCTGCAACTGCTCTAGCTAAGTTCCTGCAGTCAGTAAAGAAAATTGGTGCCTGACTATTCATTGCCATAGATAGTTGAGCTACTAACAACATAGCGTGGGCCTCAACAAGCAATGAAGAGGCGATGTTACTTATATTTTCCATAAGGAAACCAAGTCCACATCCTGATCCTGCATATGTAGATAAATACTCGGGCCTCTTGTATCTAGAATAGCTGTCTCCTTCCCTTTCCAAGCCGCATCTACATAAAGCTTTGGCCCTGACTTTTGAAGATCTAAAGCAATAGATCCACCTTGTTGTGTACGGATGAGGCCATGCTCGTCTTGTTTGTTATTGGCAGGGACTTCTTTTTCCATCTCCAGGTCCATGAGGAGAGCTTCTGTTCTTATGGCAACTTGGTAAGGTCCTGATTCTTTGTTGTTGAATAGCTTTTCATTCATGCTTTTACAGAGAGACCAAAGAAAGGTGAAAATATATTGTATGTTGGAGCAGGGGTGGGAAAGACCTAGAAGATTTAAGCTTATTTGAGTTATGTATATGAACTTAGAATATTTGGTAAAAGAATCGGAACGAATATACCATGGCTTATGAAACCAGGTAGCTCGAGCAAAGGTGCAAGTGAAGGATAAGTGTGTATCATTTTCAGGAATTCCACACCTGCAAGAAAGCTCGGAGTACCTAGATTCTCGCTCCACTATCAAAATGGCTCTTCTCAAGAATCTCTAGATGAAAGTTTTAACCCTTGGAATCGTGGATTTTGAATTCCATATTTGTTCAAGCACCTTCGTGACTTGATCCACCTGTTATGGCATTGGCATACCTGAAGAAAATAGAGATTGCAAACAGTTGTTGTAAGTGGAATTATAGTTGCATTTCCCATTAGGCCTCAATTTCCGGCATAGAAAATCAGGATCGTCACAAGGACTAATGGAAGTGTTTTTGATGGTATGAGTTCTAGGCTGAATCACAAGAGTGCCAATTATAGCAAAATTCCAGACTTTTTGATTTGGCATCCACGAATCATTGACACGAGAAGGGTAGGTAAATCCCTGGGGTTGAATAATGGAGACATTGCTAGCTGAGAGGTGATAAAAAGTATTTTGATGCAGTAGGGGTTACTTTTATGACTAAGGCCCGGAAACCGTATTTGGGGACATTGGGTTTGGGCCTCTAGATCGATTGTTGAGGGAAGTACTTGGATTTGAGGTTGGGGTGGAGCTGGCTATTAGTCTTGTCAGCAATACGCCAAGCCTCATAATGTGTGTACAAGTGATAGGAGGTTCAATAAGAGCACCCATTCTATCATAGAGTATCAACCATCACTATGTAGAGTTCTTTGGCTTGAACATTGGGCCTTTATAAAACATGTTATTCCATTGTCTAAAAGTGAGACATATTCTGAAATTAATAGAACAATAGTTTCTTCTAGAGGTTTTTTACCAACTATAACCGTTTACTCAACACAACACATATATTAGCCTCTATGAGCATATGGGTAGTCTCTCCTCCTTTTTCCGGGCTTGAGACCGGCTACACGATTATAAGTGTTACCTTAGAATAGCATAGGCGGAGTTCCCTACCTAACCCCAAAAAGCAGAAAATAAAAGAACAAAAGCAAAAAAAACAAGACGATGAAGACAATCTTTTTTATTTTCGATTTATTAATCAAATAATTAAGAGACACAAGGCACAAATACAATAAAATCATATTGTATTTTAGATTTTTTTTCTACATAGAAAGCGCTATAGAATAGAAACCCACTTTAGCGACACAAAAAATCACCATGTTTATGTTTTAAAAATTTTAAGAAAAATGTTGAATCTAATGCCAAACAAAAATTAACATTTTTGTATCTTCGGAGTATTCTCATGTTAATGACTTTTTTTCCCTCCAAATGACACTCCATTGCTAAAGCAAACTAACATTTCGGTTTTTCTGGTGTCTGGTTGACAACAACATATCATCGTTCCCTCCAACTACAACCACCTACAAAAATCAAGGTGGCATTTAGATTCTGTAGTTAAGACAACTAAAATGGATGGGTGTAATATTAATATATATAGGGTAACCACCGAAAAATGCCTTTAGAGGACGGGCTCCATAGAGCCCGTTTTTTAAATATTCTGAAAATTGACATTTTAAAGTTTCCAAAAAATCTGAAATAAAATTCTGGATGTTGACAATGACTTGATCTACAGCTCTGCAAATTTTCAGCGCGAAATAGTTTGTATCCCGGTCTACACAAAAATAACAAAATTCTGACAAATTTGAAGAATTCGAATTTTGCACTGTTCACATCCCAGATCTGGAAATTTGTCATTTTTGCTCAGCTCGAAATACAGAATTTTTCGCATTGGTTTTTTGCACATAGCTAGAAGTTATCGTTATCTACATCTAAATATTTTTTTCAGAATTTTTTCGAAACTTTAAAATGTCAATTTTCAAAAAATTCAAAAACGGGCTCCATGGAGCCCGTCCTCTACATCGACGCACTCGGGTAACCACCCCATATTGAACAACTATAAGTCCTACAAGAAGAACAAGATCTGGAGCACTGGAGGATTGATGGAACATCCATAAAATTAAGTTTGCTAGCTTTAAGTTCAACAAAAGAAACGAAGTGAAATAAAACTAAGTACATTGTTGCATGTATGCTCATCCATGAAAATATAACATACTTACCAAAGGAAAATTAATTTCAAATTCGCCGGCGCTTCCTATTCATGGGCCCACCATCAACGGACTGGGAGTACTCATCAACGTGCATAAAAAACAAATGAGTAGTAATTATAAATACTCAATATGCACTGCGGGTCAGTATCTAGCCAAGAATATACATACATCATTTGAATCATAATCGGAATCACCATCTTCATCGTCATCGTCAGAAATCATCTCTTTGGAATAACCATCTTCCTTGGCATTAGAAACTAACTTTGTAGAATCACCAACTTCATCTTCATCATTAGAAACCCTCTCTTCAGAATCACGAGCATCATGACACTAGAGAAGAGAGAAGAATCAAGCAAGCAATGAAGGGATAATCCCCTGAATTAACATACATATACTTGACCAATCTATGGCACCGTAGTGTACGTCTATGGGAAGCATAGAATTAAAGACAGAAAAATAGATGCATTGATACCTCTTGTTCTTTGCCTGCAGAAGATATTTCTATGGATTCTTCATCTTTGTGCTTGTTTTCGGCATTTTTATCATCATCGGACTGATATAGAGGAAAGTTAACAGGCATGAACGAGCTAGAGAAAAACTGAAGCAAATAACTGAAGGGAAATTGATATATGCTGCACATGTTTTTTCCAAACCCACTTACGGACCTTGAAGTATAATCTTTTTATTACGATGGTGGGATGGTTGGGGTGGGCTTCTGCGGCTTTCCTCAGGGAGGTCTCAGCATCTTCCACTGGCACAACACTGCAACCCTCGCAATAAAGGTCAAAGGTGGCTTTCTGAAGCAAAGGCATGCTCCCTAAGCTGCCCACACCCTGCTGCTTTTCCACGCTGGCAAGGCATTTCAATTCTTCAAGCATCAACAAAGCATCTCCCTCTCCAGCACAAATGATCTCTATATTTGTATAGAGATATCTCAGTTTAGGAAACTCATCTGGACCGACAGCATATACTAGATGGTTGTCAATATTGATGGAGAGGTAGCGGAGTGACGGAAATCTTCCAAGGATTTGCATGTCCTGTGCTTTCATCAACTTTACACTGAACACCAGGAAAGATATGTTGGGAATACTTGGCAGATCCATCCATCTCGGATACCGAGGCAAACATATGATATCCAGCCACAAGGTATGGAAATCTGAACGGGGTACCCACTTTTCCCAGTCGTCTACTTGAAGTAATCGTGAGTTCTTTGAATTACACGAGATCCTGAGAGTCCCAATCCTGCGCAAGCTGCAGACAGACTCCACCAGAGCCTTGTGGGTGCTCTCGTCCATTTCATCAAAACAAATCGCGAGCACCCTTAGCTGCTTGAGATTTCTCAGTTCTCTGGCAAAGTTTGGGGACGCATCCACATGGTGTAGCTGCAGCTCTTGTAGAGATGTAAGGTTCCCTATAGAGGCCATCATCTTCGTACCTTGAGAAGCACGTAGACATGCCAGTTTCCGTAGCTCGCTGACAGACAAAGGCAGTTCTTTT
Source organism: Avena insularis (assembly GCA_023614405.1). Lineage (NCBI taxonomy): Eukaryota > Viridiplantae > Streptophyta > Magnoliopsida > Poales > Poaceae > Avena > Avena insularis. The sequence goes on from CM042694.1 coordinate 106,663,057, forward strand.
ATGCCACTACGCCTTACGTCCAACGTCTGTAGGAACTTAAGATCGTGTCCTATATCTCTTGGCAGTTCGGTAATAGGTGTGAGTACCAGCCCTAAGTACCTCAGATGAAGCAAATCCCCAAGATGATCAAGACACCAATCTCTAGCAGGTGAACCACAACTATGTAGAGCCAGTACTCGTAATGCTTTAAAGCTCCGTAGTGGAGGCATCCTACCATCAGAGCACAAGGTAGCAGAGAATGACCTCAGGTGTCCCAATTCAATGCTTTCAGCACACTGTTCCGCGCACCTATTGTGGATGGCTAATCTACGAACTAGGTTGTTGTTTTTGCACGACGATGATGCAATCTCTTGCTTTTTATCAAGAGTTGTGGCAAAGTTTAATTTGCCTGACAAGTTGAAGATGAAATCTAGCACCATATCATGAAGAACACAACCACCTCGGCTGCTCCTACTATCAGGCTCTACCCATCGGATCATGCTTCTGTTTACAAGATTGTTGAAGTAATTCTCACCCTGCTCAAATAACCCAATCTCTTCTTTATCATTGATAAAACCTTCAGCCACCCATTTCCATATCAACATGTCTTTCTCGACGAACGAGTCTTCTAAAAATATGCTCATGTACAGTAAACATGTCTTCAAACAAGAGGGTAGATCATAATAGCTATAAGATATAATCTTTCTTGTGGTCTGAACAGCTTCGTTGTCATCATTCCCAAAACCAATCGCGTCATACACCTTGGACCAGTCCTCCATTCTTTTACCAACAATCAAGCTAGCTATTGTGATGATAGACAATGGCACACCGGCACATTTCTTTAAAATTTTATTGATCACTTCTGTACACTGGATGTCCATACTTATGCCTTCGTCGCCATATAATCTTGTTTCCAGTAACTTTTTAGAGTTATCATCCGAAAGTTGCTTCATCTTATAAACTCCGCCGACTTGTTCTGCTACTTCATGACTACGAGTAGTTATGATTATTCTGCTTCTAGAATTACTATCCAACAAAGCACATTTGACTGTTTTCCATATTGATGTATCCCATATGTCATCAATAACAATCAAGTACCTATTTAAGAAGTATGAAGTGTGATTAATATTTAAGGAATAACAACTATATCCTGGTTATAACTGTTTAAAAAACTAGCTAGCATTCAAACAGTCTGAAATTAAACTCGAGGGCAAGAGAAAATATTTGCTCGACGGAATATTGTTTTGCATGTGACCGATGTAAGCAAAAGGAGGGACAAAAATTGGAAGAAAACTTGCTAGACACAAGAACTACTACAAAGTCGAAAGGTGTCACTAGCATGCGCAATCACATGTACGTGCAATTTGAAATTCCTTATGGGTTAACATTAACCCACTAAAAGCAAAGAGCTAGTATTTGCCGCTTAAAATGTACAATAGAGAAATATCACGTCTAGTGTTTTTATATGGCCATTATTTTCCTTACTTTTCTCAAAACACAAAATTTATATTTAGTTTTCAATATTTTATAATAATATAAAATATGTATGATGAGCTGAAGTGAATTATTCACATATATTAAAATAAATATTAGTAGATCATTTGAAAATAAACTTCCATCATCTATAAAAAAATATCCTTCGTAAGAATCAATATTCATCTAATTCATAAAATATATTGATACCGTGGAAAAATATTGAGATATTTAAAACAAATGGTCATGAAAAATTGAAAAATTGTGCTCCCTCTGTCCCAAAATATAAGGTGCCTAAGCATTAGACAAAAATCAAATCTTACTAACTTTGACCAAATATTTTAAAAAATATATCTACATATACAATGTTCATTGAAAACATTAAGAAAGTATACTTTATGGCGAATATAATGATATTGATTCAATATTGTAAATGTTCATATTTTTTGTAGAATCTTGGTCAAACTTAGAAAGCGTTGACTTTTGACTACTCATTAGGCGCCTTATATTTTGTGACGGAGGGAGAATATATTAACTAATGAATGGATAAAAAACTACTATAATAATAAACTAAAGTAAGTAAAGTATGTTTTCATGTATAACAAAATTAATCTTTGTTTTTCCTAAAAGTTATATTCATGTATTTAAGTGAAAATTTCATACATATGAAAAGGAATGTCAATGTATTTGTAATAATATGCCTGTAGTTACAAAAAGGAAAAATATATAGGTGTAAAGACAAAAAGGGAAAATTAAAAAAAGTGGGAACATTCCAGAAAAGACAAATAAAAAAGAAAATGGAAATAAGCATAATAAAGGAACCTTAAAAAGGGAGAAAAAAAGAAATGTATCGGTAGTTGAGGGCATTGACCAAATATTTTTGCAAAACCACGTAGGTGTCTTTTTGCAAAAATAAATGAATCGTTTAATTGCAAATCAGCAAGTCAAATATTCCATCTGTTGCAAAATATAAGACGTTGTGACAAGCTGTTTGCAAAACGTATTAGTTTTTGCAACGGAGGGAGTAACATTTAATTACCATTCGGGGATCGGATAATCCAATTTCATAACCCGTTGCTGAACAACTTTTTGCTGATGTTGAACAAACAAATAAACTAACACTAGGAAGTCTATTAACCTCCTTTAGTATAAGGATTAACCGGCAAGAGCATCCGTTGGAGACCCCATGTACTCGGCCCATTAAAAGCGTGTATTCGCTAGACTGGAAACCGTTCAGTTCATATGAACACAAATTTCATTAGTTCCACCTCGAAATTTAAAAAGTACATACCTAAAATCTAAACTAATTCATCACAACCTTGAACCTTAATACCATGAAATATGCATGTCCCTACCCACTGAAATCTCAGAGATTTTATTTACAATCTCTAGCACGGTTGTTGTTTGTACCTAGCATGGCGGCCAAAAAGCAGGCGTGCTTTCAATACCATGGGGGCAAGGAGGGTCAGCGGCCGACATGACATGAGGATAAGCTCATGGGAACTGGTGTCCTTTGGTGGCGACGTGCCACCAGAGCGAGGCGGCGAGGCAGTTCCTGCCGTCCTAGGAGAGAGTCATAGAGCGATAAGGGGATCAGGGAGGGGGCGAGCGAGCGAGGAGGGAGATACTGAGGGAGAGGATGCGACAACAAAGGAGCGTGTCTGCATTTTATGCTCTGTCCGTACTAGCGGGATAGGAGGTCAAGCAATTGCGCAAAAGGAGCTAGGGCCTAGGGTTTGACTCGAACCTCTCCTTCATATACTTCTTCATGCTGGCCCACGTGCCTAAGCTAGAAAAGGCACAACCAGCTATTGGCCATGGGCCTGGCCTGACCCGGTGCGTGTCGAACAGTGCTTCGTGCCGGGCCATTTTTTTGTTGCTTGGGTTGGACCAAAATAGCCAGGCCCTATGGCCAGCATTATGCACAACTATCACCGTGGGCAGCCCACTATTCTGCATGTTTCTTTTCCCTCCATGTTTGGGAATAGCTTTGAAATAGATTTAAATAATCTTCAGATTTGGTGAAGTTATATTTAATTCAAGGTAATTTTGTAAAATAAACTCCAAAATATTTATTTGAAACTTCTGTGAGTACTGAAAGATTTGCTACCAAAACTTATTTACACCCCGCATCCAATCACAAAAATTGTACACGTCGTGTATACATGTGATACAAGTATTGTAGATTCAAGCACACAAAAAAGATGTACCTCTTGTCCACAAGGAATCTTCGCGTCTCGTCAATCAGTTGTTTTTCATCCATTTTTGAGCCAATGATTGTTATATACTTTTCCTTGTCAAGTTCATAGAGGATGTCCCTCAGAACTTTCTTCTGGTCAGGATTTTGACCCACCGGAACAAAACATCCACAATCAAATTTCTTGTTAAGCTTGTCGTACAATGCTTTAACGAGAGTTGTCTTGCCCAATCCTCCGAACCCAAGAACAGAGATAGTCCTGAGGTTTTCCTCAGAAAGATCATCGGCTTCGGACAATCTTTTGACTAGCTCGTGTATTGCCTTATCAATACCAACAAGGTTAGATACCTCGTTGTAAAGAGCCGGGAGACGAGGGTCAATTGTTATTGTGGAAAAATTGGTAACAACATCCTCAATAATTTTGTACCTATCATACCGTTCCTTCACATTTCTAACTTGCCTCTCGATATTTTTGATGTCTTTGGCTATTTTATGGCGAGCCTTGAGCCGGGTCATCTTCTTGCGGGTCTCCTTGAAGAAGCCCTTGAAGATGTGGATCTTAGACGGCTCGAGACCCTCGATGCGCACCATAGAGGAGTCGAGGCTGTCCTCGATGATATAGGACAAGTCCCTGACCGCGCTAGCCCAAATCTTGAGCTGTGGGTCAAGCTGGTCCAACGGCACATTGGACACCTTCACGAGTGCAGCTTCCATGCTCTCAAGCTCTGCCTTGAGGTCCTTGATACCTTGCTTCACACGATCTTTTAGCTTGTACTCATCATGGAGCAGGTTTCCCAGCTTGGGAAGGAGGGTGCTCATCGCGCCTGTTGCAAACTCCATGCTTGATTGACTCTCCCTTTCAAGCTAGTGTTTTTCTTTTTCTCTTGAGAAGCTCTTGCTAGAAGGTATCTAAGGTCTTAAGGAGGCCGGCAGGGTTTCTGAATGTATGGCGCCTGTGGGCTTTGCAGGAAAGTGCACTTCTTATTTTCTAGGACGGAGTCTACTAGTCCAGCCAATGTATATATAGCCAGCCAATCGGAGGAAGAAGAGTCCAAAATGATTTCACCACCTCTGAACAATTCTTTCTTCTGTCACGATCATGCAGGTGTGGTCCGAGGAGCTCCACAGCGAAAGCAACAATGATAGGAGGAGACAATTTGCGATATTATCGTACCCGTCGTGTGCTTGGAAGATGATCCAAAAAAATTTGAAATAAATAAATAAAGAGTTTATATTAATATCGCCAAGATAACAATTACACTCAGCCTAAAAAAAAGAAGAAGCTAAAATGGAAACGTCCCACTATAAAGTTCCGGTCTTTACAACAACAGCACAAACACTACCATGCACCGTCGTCTCCCGATCATAGATCTTAGTTTTTACCCGAAAGAAAGTCCCGCTCTAAAAACAATGTCTTCAACAAGACCACTGCTAGGCAGAACCAGTTAAGACAAGATCTTAGATTTTCACCCTGAAAGATAGGGCATTGAACATCGCATATGTTGAACCCCCTACTCGTATGCCGCCGCACACCAAGCAAGTTCACCATCAATGCAAAGCCACGAATCACCAGCACTAGTCCTCAAAACTCAGCTTCCTTGCATTCTCCGCCTCTAACTTGACCATGGAACCAACAAGACGTGTCCCATGACGACAACAGATAGAAGAGCTTCATGCGCTCCCTCCTGAACCCAAAAGATCAGAAAAATATGGGAACACACGAGCAAATCCCATCCAATTAATCAATTTCCAGGCCTGAGTCGCCCAATGGATTTTGCTGGCGGAGCCTTCTGGAACTCGACACTCAGGCCAAAACAAGGAGTACAAGCATCCAGTAGATCTTCATCTTGACGCGAGAGGAACCCTAGGACCGCCACCTTTATTCTTCGATGTGGACGAACATGCCCCCACGCCGCCATCTGCTACCCACCGATGATGAATGAGGTTTAGACAACCACCACCGCAGTAGGGAATGAAAGACGCAACAATGACATATGAGCAACGCTGTGCCCACCATCGCCCCCACGGTCTACGAGGTACGTGCACAGTCGCGGCCCGTGCGACCCAGATCGAGCCAGTCTGGCCAGTCGCCGGTGATCTCCGCGTCCCCGCGGTCTAGGACACCACATCCAATCGCCCGTGTTTGTCGCTGAGCGCGCCACCACCGTGCACTAGTAGGAAAACCCTTATAACACTTATTTTACCAGTGGCATGCGAAATGAAATACACGCCACCACTGGGAGTCAAAATAGTAGTGGTGTTCTGAACGCCACCGGTACATGCTATTAGTGGCGTCTTATTATACTAAGATGCCATCAGTGACGGGATCCCACAGACGAAGCCCGGAAAAAACTACTGGTGGCATTGAGAACAAGAGAACGCCACGGCTACGCTCCGTTCTGGTGGCGTTTAACATGAATTGAACTCCACGACTAAATACACTCCGTGCAATTTTATAGCGCCTCACCCTTTCGATCAGATCGATCCCTACCTCACTCTATACCGTCGGCTCCCTCAACCCCACCACCATACGCATCGTACGCCCCCACACCTCCTCCTCTCTGAGCCACCGTTTGCTGCCACCACGCCGTCCGTTCCCGGGCCACCGGTCGGAGGACCTCTCTCCTCCTCTCCAAGCTGCTGGCCGCCGGAACCATCATCGGCCAGAGCCACTCACCACAGCTTACCCGTCCACCACCTCGGTGAGCCACCTTCCACGCCTTTGATCCCCATTTTCAATGCGTTTTAGACATTCAAATGCATATACGTGGTAGATATTGATCTTATAAATTCTAGAGGTAAGTATGTTAGATAGTGTTTTAGATATTAAGTTTTAGATCAGATTGTAGATATAGAGATATCGGTTTGTTAATTAGATAGTGATAGTTTAGGCCGAGACAACTTTATATGCAAATATCTCATCTCATTACCAGGAGAGAAAATTAAGTAGGGGTACAAAACCTAGATGGTTCTTGTGTAATATTAATGTAGAAAATAGGTGATTTTAGGCCGATGATTATAATGTGAGGATGCAATGTCGGGGGTGGCGTGAGTGAGCCTTGTGATATGCACACATAAATAATTTGTGCATCCTACTTGACTCACTTACGCTATCCCTATAATTATTTTTCTTCTAATGCAAATATGAGGCCCTACTTTTAGGTTGATTTTGGTTTTGTACTTTCCATATGGCCGATGATTGCAATGTGAGGATGCAATATCGGGTGTGTGTGTGAGTGATCCTTGTGATATGCACAAATAACTAATTTGAGTATCTTACTTGGCTCACTCACTCCACCCCTAAAATTATTTTGTGTCCTCTGCAAATATGATGCCCTTTTTTTAATCTTAGGGAGCCTTGTGATTAATTAACGAGTGATTTATATTATATATTGTGATGTGTGAGACATGCATATATAAAATAACTACATTATCCTTGTAGAGGATATGACGATGTGTCAAGTTTGTTTCACGGACTGTAGCGATGATACTATGTGAGGCTCGCTATTCAGTGTCCGTCTCATACGGGGTCGATATGAGCATTCATTGGTATGTATAATTTTACCTATTTAAATTCATTGAATTTTCTTCCCATACTATTATCATTTTTTTACTTATTTTTTTTCATATTTAGACTATCCCATGCAATATAGAGAGGGACTTCAATAGAATAACATGAAGAAGCGTGGAGTTTCAAGCTCTTGGGAGAACCAATATTGTTGACATGCGCAAAGAGCGAGAAATGACTCGCCTTGCAGGTTCTTCATGGAGAAGGTTCATTTCTGAAAACCGAATGGCCTCTGGTGTGTACCTGTTTTTTTGCAATGGGAGCTCCTGGTCAAAGAATCACTATTGCGTATATGATCGACAAGGAGGATGAGGACGAGGATAATGAGGGCGATGAGGTTATGGGCGATGAGGATGAGGGCGATGATGAGGACGAGGGTGATGAGGAGGATGAGGATGAGGAGCAAGAAGGACCATTGTGTTATACAATTTTCGCTCAGAGATGAAAGCTTACCCAGAGTGAAAAGTGTTATCTCGTCCACAACGTTCGTTCAAACAATTCGTACATTGGCCTAGGACTTGTCACTTGCTTGACTAGGACGCATATTCAGCTACATGATATGGTATATTTTCACTTATCATTCTCTTTTCGGTTCCTATTGTATTTGTATTATTGTATGATAGTTATAAGCATTCTAACTTTTGCATCTTAATTAGAAACTATCGTCAAGAATGGTTTTTTCTCTTCAAATTTTTGAAGAAGGCTTGGCTGGAATACGTGTTGGAGCAACAGGTGTCGTAAGCGCCATTTCGTACATGACATGAGTGATGGTCACATCATCTTCAACATCCCGAAGTGGAAGAACTTTGTTAAAGCGCATCATGGTTATCTACAAGTTCGGCAAGCCATTCTCCTCACTGGCAGGACCACTTCACACCGTAACATTGAGATAATATTCGTCATTGACATCATCTTTCATGGTGACTAGATAGTTCCTTGTGATGGTTTGTTAGTGTATATGCAAGTTGTGTTGAACCGCTTGTGATGTTTTGAACCACTTGTTACTAATTTGTGGTGAACCGCTTGTTATGTGAATATTAATTTCGTGATGTTATATTGCGCCATTTCTATGAATATATCTTGTTGTGCTGTGAATATTCAATTGGATGCAACATTTTTTTTAATTTTCGAAAACTCACTTGTGGCGTTTAAAATAAAGTGAACGCCACAAATAGATATGTAATGATGGCTCTTACAGAAAACACCACTATTAGGATACGTAATAGTGGTGTTCGGTGGAGACGCCACCACTATGACCTACCAGTGGCGTGTGGGTTCAACGCCACGAACCCCTTTTCCGAACGCCGCCACTAGGCCTTTTCCTACCAGTGGCGCGCCCACTGGAGCTTCACCCCCGCGCAAAGAGGATACACCTGTTCCGCCTCCTAGCCTACCACCTTTGGCGGCCGAGCGTTGCCACCGGTGCCTGCGTCGGTGGTGGCAGCGGCCAGGGGAGCCACACCAGGGGGTCTAGTGTTGGGTCGGTTGCCCTTCGGAGCCGCCACCGCGCGGGCGACCCGAGAGGATGAAGGGGTGGTGATGAAGGAAATATGCCCTAGAGTCTATCATAGAGATGATTGTATTTCATGTGTATCCATGAGTTATTATAATGTTCCTTGAATATCCATATACCAAGCAACTTGTATTGATTGGAAATTATATGAATTGTTTGTGAAACTCTTTACTTGTATGGTTATCTAATAATTGTCTCTAGTCGGAGTTCATGTGAGGACACATGTGAATATTAGACTAGCACATTGATTGGTTGATGACTATGTTTCGCAAGTCATAGACATGGAGATGTCAAACCAATGATGTGGACACATGTTATAAACATGGGGTTGGACTGACCCAACATGAGACTGGCAATAATACTTGCAGCTCTCTCTACACATCGTGTACGTTTTGTCCTTAGACCTGAGATTGTCGCATGTACTTGAGATGTGGATCGACCTACTTTGGGGCTATCAAACACTACTCCGTAACTGGGTAGTTATAAAGGTAGTTTTTTGGTTTGTCCTGATACATGCTACAAGGCATTAGTCAATCAAGATGGGATTTGCCCCTCTCTACTTGAGAGAGATATCTCTGGGCCCCTCGAGTGATCGGATTCAGAAATGCATGGCCGTGCTACATATGGTTAAGATTTAGCCTAGTAAAGGGATTCCGAATCACAGTATCGAGAAAGAGAGGTCAGCTTGGAGCTAGACCAAATATCGTGAGGCAAAGGGAAAGACATGTACTCAACCTTGTGATGGTTCGTCCGAATGATCTTTATATGCGTTTAGGAGTTGGCACGTCTTGCTAGAGGCTGCTACCAACTAAGTGTACTCGCGTCATGTCTATACGTGTATGAACCTATAGGGTCACACACTTTAGGGGCTGGAAGCCTAATGAGGATTGGATCCGAATTAGACCAGGCTTAGGCTGCTAATGGGCTGCTAATGTAGAAGCCCACCAGGGATGCCTATATAAGAGAGGGTGAGGCGATCTGAATAGGGTTGAGCATTCCACCCAGCCGCCACTCCTCTTCCGCATGTGTTGCACGTGCAGACCTAGCAGTCTGGCGTGTGACACTTCCACTCCGGACGTGTAGATACCTCGGAGGTGCTGCAGCTGTAGCACTTGGACAAGCCGCGCAAAGGGGAGCTGCTCGTGGGACGAGGACAAGGAGGAGACGTAGAACATCTACACTACCCTGACGTGCTTCATCGAGTTCCGCAACTGCGCGTCTAGTGGTAATCCCGTGATCTATGACAATAGTATTCCTGGTTGATGCGGTAGAAAATTTTGATTTTACGCTAGTGTAGCCTACTCGTTACCCTTCAGTGGTATCAGAGCCGATGCTATTCAGTCATAGGTTCGGGAAGTTTGCATATGGTGATATGTAGATTGATATGAATGATGTGATCGTTTGTATGGCGGTGTTTCTGGAATGATCTATGATCTTACTTTCCGTGATCGTGATTCTAAGGTCGTCGAACGACTTACCCCTATCGGTCGGTTTCTGCCATCGGGGTAGACAGTGACACATAAATCCTTTTGAATCACGCGAAGATCAATATGATTGATCGAATCGGGAATTAGATCTGAATCGACGTACCGTGATCAAAGGAGTTTGGTCGAATCGGAACTATGGTCGGTTTATGGTAAATTTGATTTGCCGATCAAAATCCTTAAAGAAAATTGTATAGATTTGATCTCTCATTTTTCACAAAGGTATCGCGAGGGGCGCTGCCCCTTCGAACCCCGCAGGGGGAGACCCCCTAGACCCCCCTTAGTCGTAGCTCCCTTTTGTATCTCATTAAGGTTGATAGGTGCTACGATTTCACATGATCCGGTAGAATGCGATTCTATGCACAACTTGTTTTTGCAGGATTTATGTGATCAGTATGGCCCAAAAATGTATGTGATGCATGTATGTATTTTTGATGACCTGCGTGTCGTGAGTAGGGCAACACGGCTGGAGCCATATGTGTTGTCAATTATTGTAATGGCCTGCGTGCCAACTTGTGATGATCCCAATACCATGTAATTTTGATTACTAGCTGTTAGGAGTAATAGCTTGTATTAGTTCTTGGAGAACTCATCACTTGGAGGATGGCTCGCATAGAGCATGAAGATGGAGATCATCATGGTGGACAGGTTCTATGGCGATGGAGATCACCATGAGAAAATGGGCCATACTGTGAATGCTATTCTTATACGTTTTACTACTATGCATGCTTAGATGATAGAAGTAGAACGATCCCTCACAAAGTTTAAGTTAAACCATGCCCTCCCAACCAAACCTTGCACCATACTATGCCCTGTACAATCGTTGGTGGGTCTATGAAATTAGGGTGCCACGGTTTTCCTTGGCTAGATGGGTTTGTATCGGATACCTACACGCATAAGGGTTGGTGAGCTTAACAAGATCATCTTAACAGTTAAGGACCTTGGGGCATAAAGGTTGGGCGCCTAGTTTTGACATAGAGATGTCACGCAACAACAAGAGTCATATGTGATATGATTAGCAAAGGTTGCTTACCGATTTACCTTGTCTTCTAGCAGTGATGCTAAAGCTCACTAGTCGACTTGTTAATTGTGGATCTTGAATCACTTAGTATCAATAGAGGGATGTTGATTTAAGTGGGAGTATATGCTATTAAATTGTTTAATATGTTTTACTCTTTCATGGTTACATGGTTTAGTATTTTGCATATTTTTTGTTGTAGATCAATGGCACCGAACAATTCATCACCTTTTGCTTTGCGTTCGATTCTTGAAAAGGATAAAATAAATGGAACAAACTATTCGGACTGGGTCTGTAACCTGAGAATTGTTCTCAGGGCTGAGAAAAAGGAAATTGTTGTGGATACCCCAATCCTGGATGAACCTGCTGATAATGCAACTGCTACCCTTAAGAATGCCTACAAGAAAGCATGTGATGAATCTCTTGAGGTTAGTTGTCTTATGCTTGCATGCATGGAACCTGATCTTCAAAAGCAGTTTGAGGATCAGGAAGCGTACGATATGATCGTTGCACTTAAGGACATGTTCCAGACTCAGGCTAGGACTGAGAGGTACAATGTCGCTAAGTCCTTTGTGGAATGCAAGCTGGCAGAGGGAGCAGCTGTAGGACCGCATGTGATCAAAATGGTTGGTTACAGTCAGACTTTGGAAAAGCTTGGTTTTCCATTAGGCCAAGAGTTGGCCACTGATTTCATTTTGGCATCTCTTCCATCTAGCTATGGGCATTTCATTTCGAACTACCATATGCATGGGGTGGAGAGGGGCCTTAATGAATTATGTGGGATGCTAAAAACAGCAGAATGTGATATTAAGAAGTGTGCAGGGCATAGCCATGTGATGGCTGTGCAGAACAAGCCTAGCTTTAAGAAAAAGGACACTTCTTGGCAGAAGAAGAAGGGCAAGGCTAAGGATACGATCCCTAAGCCAAACCCTGCACCCAAGCAAAAGGCTGGTCCTGCAAGAGACACTGAGTGTTTCTTTTGTCACGAATATGGCCATTGGAAGAGAAACTGTAGCAAGTACCAGGCTTCTTTGAAGAAGAGTGGAAGTAAGAGTACTTCCCTCTCAGGTACGCTTTTTGTAAATGTTGTGGACATTTTTCTCGTAGATTCTTATGTTAACTCTTGGGTATTTGATACCGGATCAGTTGCATATATTTGCAATTCGATGCAGGGGCTAATAAGGACTAGAGAAGTGCAGAAAGGCGAAGTGGATTTTCGCGTTAGAAATAAAGCAAGGGTTGCTGCATTGTTCGTCGGCGTCATGCAACTTCACCTTCCGTCAGGATTTATCATGGAGTTGAAGAATTGTTATTACATTCCTAGTATGGGTCGAAACATTTTATCACCTTCATGTTTGATGAGGGATGGTTATTCATTCGCGAGTACAAACAATGGTTGTGTAATCTCTAAGAATGCTATGTTTGTGGTTGATGCTCCCATTATGAATGGGTTATTTATTTTAAATCTTGATAATGCATGTGTTTACAATGTTAGTGTTAAAAGGCTTCGGCCAAATGATTTGAGTCCTACCTATTTATGGCATTGTCGTTTGGGGAATATAAGTGAAAAGCGCATGAAGAAGCTCCATGGTGATGGTCTTCTAACTTCGTTTGATTTTGAATCATACGAGACATGTCAAGCTTGTTTACCTGGAAAGATGACCAAGACGCCTTTTACGGGGTTTCCCGAGAGAGCGACAGACTTGTTGGAACTCATACATACTGATGTATGTGGACCAATGAGCACGACAGCCAGAGGAGGATATCACTACTTCATTACTTTCACTAATGATTTCAGTAGATATGGCTATATCTACTTGATGAAGCATAAGTCTGAAAATATTGAAAAGTTCAAAGAGTTTCAGAATGAGGTAGAGAATCAACGTGGCAAGAAAATAAAGGCCTTGCGATCTGATCGTGGAGGTGAATATTTGAGTCATGAGTTTAGCAATCATCTTAAGAGTTGCGGAATTGTTCCACAGCTCACGCCGCCCGGAATGCCTCAAAGAAACGGGGTCTCTAAACGGCGTAATCGAACTTTGTTGGACATGGTTCGATCGATGATGAGCCAGTAGGAGTTACCATTATCATTTTGGGGTTACGCGCTAGAAACAACAACTTTCACACTAAACAGGGTACCGTCTAAATCCGTAGTTAAGACACCATATGAGATGTGGACTAGAAAGAATCCCAGTTTGTCTTTTCTAAAGATTTGGGGTTGTGCTGCATTTGTCAAGCGACTTCAGTCGGACAAGCTAACACCCAAATCAGATAAGTGCATTTTTGTGGGATACCCAAGGGAAACCTTAGGGTATTACTTCTACAATTGAGAAGAGGGCAAAGTGTTTGTCGCTCATAGCGGTGTTTTCCTAGAGAAAGAGTTTCTCACAAAGGGAACAAGTGGAAGGTCCGTGCGACTTGAAGAAGTTCAAGATGAGCCAGTCGGGGATGCTTCTACGAGTGATGCTATTGTAGAAGAACAAGTTGAGGAACCCGTGGAAACAGAAGCACCACAACCACGAAGGTCGGCGAGGCCCCGCGAAGCGCGGGAATTATTATTGTTAGACAATGATGAGCCTGCGACCTATGTAGAAGCGATGGTGGACCCAGACTCTGAGAAATGGCTGATTGCCATGAGATCCGAGATAGAGTCCATGGGAGACAATCAAGTTTGGAACTTGGTTGACCTGCCTGATGGTTTTAAAGCCATCAAGTGCAAGTGGATCTATAAGAAGAAGATTGATATGGATGGAAATGTTCACATCCATAAATCTCGACTTGTTGCAAAAAGTTTTCGACAAGTTCAAGGAGTTGACTACGACGAGACTTTCTCGCCCGTAGCGATGCTTAAATCTATACGGATCATTCTAGCCATTGTTGCACATTTCGATTATGAGATATGGCAGATGGATGTCAAGACGGCTTTCTTAAATGGAATCCTTTCTGAGGACGTGTATATGATGCAGCCCGAAGGTTTTGTCGATCCAAACAATGCTGGAAAGGTATGCAAACTTCAAAAGTCTATTTATGGGCTGAAGCAAGCATCTCGGAGTTGGAACATTCGATTTGATGAAGTTGTAAAGGAGTTTGGCTTCACCAAAAACGAACGAGAACCTTGTGTGTATAAGAAAGAAAATGGGAAATCACTTGTGTTTCTAATCTTATATGTGGATGACATATTACTGATTGGAAATGACATTCCTATGCTCGAGTCTATTAAGATCTCATTGAAGAATAGTTTTTCTATGAAGGACTTGGGAGAAGCGGCATATATTCTGGGTATCAAGATCTATAGAGATAGATCAAGGAGGCTAATTGGATTAAGCTAGAGTACGTATATTGACAAAGTGTTAAAATGGTTCAGCATGGAAGAGGCTAAGAAGGGGTTCTTGCCCATGTCTCACGGCATTAAACTCAGCAAGACTCAGTGTCCTTCGACCACTGATGAGCGAGAACGCATGAGTAGGGTTCCATATGCTTCGGCTATTAGATCCATCATGTATGCAATGACATGTACTCGCCCAAATGTTTCCTATGCTCTAAGTGTTACGAGCAGATACCGGGCTGATCCAGGTGAGATTCACTAGACAGCGTAAAGAATATCCTTAAGTACTTGAGAAGGACTAAGGATATGTTCCTAGTTTATGGAGATGAGGTTGAACTCAGTGTAAAGGGTTACACAGATGCGAGTTACCTTAACGACTCAGATGGCTCGAAATCGCAATCAGGTTATGTGTTTGTCATGAATGGTGGTGCTGTGAGCTGGAGAAGTTCCAAGCAAGATACAATGGCCTCCTCTTCAACAGAAGCTGAATATATTGCTGCCTCGGAGGCTGCAAAGGAAGCTGTTTGGATTAGGAATTTCCTGATCGCTCTTGGTGTGGTTCAGGGCTCGTCCAATCCCTTGGACGTTTATTGTGACAACAATGGTGCTATTGCACAAGCCAAGGAACCTAGACAGCACCAGAAGAACAAACATATTCGCATGCGTTACCATCTGATTCGTGAGTTCATTGATGATGGTAGTGTCATGTTATGCAAAATACATACGGACTCAAATGTTGCTGATCCCTTGACTAAGCCACTCCCGCAGCCTGCGCATGAAGCGCACACAAGAGCAATCGGTATTAGATACTGTCTAGATTGACTCTAGTGCAAGTGGAAGACTGAAGGAAATATGCCCTAGAGGCTATCATAGAGATGATTGTATTTCATGTGTATCCATGAGTTATTATAATGTTCCTTAAATATCCATATACCAGGCAACTTGTATTGATTGGCAATTATGTGAATTGTTTGTGAAACTCTTTACTTGTATGGTTATCTAATAATTGTCCCTAGTCAGAGTTCATGTGAGGACACACGTGAATATTAGACTAGCACATCGATTGGTTGATAACTATGTTTCGCAAGTCATAGACATGGAGATGTCAAACCAATGATGTGGACACATGTTATGAACATGGGGTTGGACTGACCCGACATGCGACTGGCAATAATACTTGCAGTTCTCTCTACACATCGTGTACGTTTTGTCCTTAGACCTGAGATTGTCGCATCTATTTGAGATGTGGATCGACCTACTTTGGGGCTATCAAACACTACTCCGTAACTGGGTAGTTATAAAGGTAGTTTTCGGGTTTGTCCTGATACATGCTACAAGGCATTGGTCAATCAAGATGGGATTTGCCCCTCTCTACTTGAGAGAGATATCTCTGGGCCCCTCGAGTGATCGGATCTAGAAATGCATAGTCGTACTACATATGGTTAAGAGTTAACCTAGTAAAGGGATTTCGAATCACAATATCGAGAAAGAGAGGTCAGCTTGGAACTAGACCAAATATCGTGAGGCAAAGGGAAAGACATGTACTCAACATTGTGATGGTTCGTCCGAATGATCTTTATATGTGTTTAGGAGTTGACACGTCTTGCTAAAGGCCGCTACCAACTATTGACGGAGTAAGTGTACTCGCGTCATGTCTATACGTGTATGAACCTATAGGGTCACACACTTTAGGGGCTGGAAGCCTAATGAGGATTGGATCCGAATTAGACCAGGCTTAGGCTGCTAATGTAGAAGCCCACCAGGGATGCCTATATAAGAGAGGGTGAGGCGAGCTGAATATGGTTGAGCATTCCACCCAGCCGCCACTCCTCTTCCGCCTGTGTTGCACGTGCAGACCTAGCAGTCTGGCGTGTGACGGCTTCCACTCCGGACGTGTGAATACCTCGGAGGTGCTGCAGCTGTAGCACTTGGACGAGCTGCGCAAAGGGGAGCTGCTCGTGGGACGAGGACGAGGAGGAGACGTAGAACATCTACACTGCCCCGACGTGCTTCATCGAGTTCTGCAACTGCGCATCTAGTGGTTATCCCGTGATCTATGACAATAGTATTCCTGGTTGACGCGGTAGAAAATTTTGATTTTACGCTAGGGTAGCCTACTCGTTACCCTTCAGGTGACGGTGGAGCTGAGGACCAGCGGCGACAACGCTAGATTGCCTCTCCCCGAAAATAGGATCTCGAAAAAAAAGAATTGAAATACCATTCGCATGTATGAAAACAACTCAACATGACATGAAAAATATAAAATTTGAAATACCTGTCTGAGTTCACAACTCCGCCAACTTAATTAACCTTGCTTGGTCACCAACTTGATAAACTGCAACAAAGAAAAAGCAGGTTATTATTCATTTGGAAAAGTAGCCCCATAACAAGTTTTTCTTATTCAAAGAAAGGTCGGTCAGAGGGACAAAGAACAAAAAAAAACATGGAGAAGCTTTGTAAGAGGTCATGTATAAAAGAAAAATGGGGAAAAGAAATATTGCTGACAAAACTAAAACAAGTTAAGCAATTCAGTCTTAAATAGTGTTGGAAAGTAGTAGCATGCGAAGTTGCGGTTGAGCAATTGCTCACTGCACACCAATACTTTTTGAAAAAAAAATCCATCTCTCAAACTTTATAACATATGGAATTGATATTTTTCATGTCACTGAAACATTATAAGTAGAATATGTAAAAAAATCTGGAAATATTTTTCACACATTCTATCACAAATGTTTCAGTCAACTGCAAAGTTTTAAATCCACGTGCGTGAGAGATGCAAAATAGAGAAGTTGGCCAAGATAGAAAAAAATAGGCCAGCATGGATCTTGATGCACCCACTGCCAACCACACGGGTAGGGATATGCAGTGAGCACCTGCTGAGAAAGTCTAGGCTGCTAATACCAACAAGATAGCCGTTTCTTTCAGGTCGTGATCTGATGGCCCATGCATGTGGCCGAATCTGATGACTAGTAGTGGCTTGGACCGATTGCGACTTCTAAACCAAACATACTTGGAATCTAATGACTAGTAGTGGCACATCAGCAATAAGGAGAAATTTCTCGATAAAAGAAAAGTGTCTGACAATTCGCGATGATTCCATGCGCCACACGAATTCGTGACAAACTACAGCTAGATAAGGACGGGAAGGGTTCATCTGCAGCTAGGAAGCAACACAATGTGTGTACATGGTGGACTGACCCGAGGAGGAGACTTGGAGTCAAGCACAGCACACGCGCTAGCTTGCTTGCACAATTCGCGGCGCTCTCTGCGTCACACGACCCGTTCAGCTGGGAAGGTCGTGGGTATTTCTTTCAATTCGCACTCCGAATGCCTCCCCCTCATGTCTGTCCTGTGTTTAAGCGTGCTGCTCCTGCTCTCCTCACCGCTTGGTGTTTCTCAGGAAACATAACAGCTCAGCTCGCCTTGTGAAAACATCTCTTGTCCTGCGGGCAGCCGGCCAACGCCCTGCCACCAGGTTGGATATTCTTTCTTCTCGCTGCTAGTGCTAGGTAGCCTAGTAGGTTGATCTCATCTCTGTTCTGATCGGCGTGATTGGAAATGTTTAGTTTGTTGATGTATCTAGACGCGTCTTAGTGTATAGATACATGCAAACTTACACAAGTTTCCAACATCTAATTCGAGACGGAGCGTGTAAGATTTTAATGTTTTTATGGACGCTAAACATATTGACGGCCACGATTATCTAATATCAGTCCGGCTAGGAGGGAGCGATCGTAAATTCGGCTAAGTATAGCCCATCCGAAGCCAACTATGCATCGTGCACCAACAGTACGTGTACTGATACGCCATATGTACCAGCGTCTTCTGTATTCCGCATGCACGTCCCATCATAAATCCCCCATCGGCCACATCGCCTTCAACGTCACACCCCTTTGCCCCCAAATCCGCAAAAAAAAAAATTCCACTCCCAGCTCAATTGGCCTCCATCGCTCTGCGCGCTCCACCATTCCACCGTTGATGAATGATGCAGCTGTCCGTCCATACCCTCGTCGACTCGGATGAGGTATGTTTCTTTTTTGCTATCAGCACGGTTCTGTCTGCTAGGGTTTCTGCTAGATTTATTTTTTCATGTGATTCACATCTATTAGGGTTAGTGGTGGATTTGATTGATGTGATTCCCATTGGTTAGTTCGCAAGGGTTCAAATGTTCTTGATTACAGCTTATGAGTCTTATACTCCACAGTGATGTGAGCTGTTTATTGAGATGCGCATAATTGATATCTAGGTTTTGTTACTATAGAAGATAATATTTGTTTGCTTGATGTTAGTTTGTAGTTGGTGTATATGACGTGCATTATCAAAGTGTGAAGTTATGTTGAGCATGAAACTTGTGTTTTTCATTATTTTTCAAACAAGAATTTCATTTAATTTATCACCAGTTAATTTGATTAGTATTGTGTTTTCATATGTCTGCAAGAACTCTTGATAATTAATTGGTTATTTAGCTTGGCTGCCATGTATATTTCCATTTGCGTGTACACACCTAGATTCTTATAAAATATGTGGTTATTATGTGAACTTTAATCATTGTTTATGTGTGACACACATGTGTTTGTGATTAGAAATTGTTAAATTATAACTCTCAAATTTATTCATATAATTGTAGAAGCATCTGGTCATCATATATTATACATGCATGCAATCTGTGAGATCACCGTTGTGGAGATCATTCTGGGGTTAATGTTTAGGAAATTTACTTTCCAGTTGTAGTATTGCTCTCTTAAATTTTAATATTCTTTCCTTCATGTTTACTGTTGCCATGATTTCTTTCTTATTATCTATTATACACATATAGTACTATTGAAATCCGTTGAGGCTTATAGAATGTCTATCTTCATTAATTGGTGGCACTTATAGTACATAAATGAGTGTTTTAGTTTGACTAACAAATGTTATGCTTTAACTATGCTTATGAATCTATATCTTAATAAATCACCGATAACATTTTAGGATTTAAAATTCACAAAAGCTGCATCTTGACAGTAAAATTGGATAAATGAGTGTTTAATGATTTGAATGCATCATGAACTGATCATGTTGTAAAGGAGGAAGAAGCTGGGCAGAGAAAAAAGAGGAAGTACGAGGGCACTGTACGATGATGAAGTGTTTTATTCTGCTAAGGATGAGGTAAATTTGAGATCCTTAACTTTAGTATTCTGGTTCTATTTAATGCATGTCGTTGTGAGATGAGCATTGTGGTTTTGTGTCTCTTGCCATGTAGTACAATTCCGGTGAATCGGTAGACCATGTCAACGTAGCATCATATAAAAAGAAGGTTTCCACTAGACTGGAGACTAGAGTGCTGGAGACTTTTGCAAACAAAAAACACACCTACCCTTTATGCAAGGGAAATCCTAAGGGTGGGATTTTGAACTCCATTGTTCAGCATGCAATGCCATTGCGACAGAGAACACCACTCATAACAACTGGGCAAACCACAAGGCGCTACCCCATTTCCTTTGTGATGAAGTGCTGCCAGTTACACCCCGAGGGTGTTCGAAGAAGAAGGGAAAGAATTGAGGGGGGGCATGAGGATCGAAACCAGCAGCTGTGAGTAGCAATATTCCAATGTAATCCGCCTTAGTCTCATTCCTACAATATGAAGGACATGATGAAAATCATATTTTTCAACAAATAAGACCAATTAACACAAATTAAATAGTATAATAGGATAGTTTTACTACTCTTTTAGCATGGACTAGGTGGACATAACAGGAAATACTAATCGACCTTCGTAAAAACGGCGTCACGAGGAGGCGGGTCAGGAACCACTCATGCACCACAAATATCTTGATCATCTCTACCGACTGCCTCCCAAGAATATGTCCAACCTACCCGCAAACAAATTAACAACACTATGTCCTTTGAATTAACTAGACCCCTAATTGAAATGAACGAGTATAACTATGTGAAGTGTATTTACCTCATGAGCGGGGACAGTGGCAATCTCGGCATCTGTGCCAAAATCTTTGAGAAACCTAGTGGATACTACAATGTTACCACCGGGGAAGCTTTGCGCTAAACTCTCATCTTGGATACTATTATTTCTCAATTGAGCTCGTCGACCCATTCCAGACGTGTACTCATCTTTGATGGCTTCTGTCCCGCACACTTGATGGAAAATACACTATGTATGGAGCGAATGATCTTCCGGCCAATTTCATTGACATGGACGATGTCACCGTTTTGTGGGTCGACGATTTTGGACGCATGCTCCCTTTTGTAATCGACAAACGTCATGTCACTAATCTCATGTATCACCCGAGGACAGAAGAGTACCACGTGGGTGCGGTTTGAGACGAGTGGGTTGTAGGAGGTGAGTGGCCTCTGGGAGGAGGGAGTCCGGGCTCCTTAGGCACGATATCATATTTTACTCGACTGCTCCTTTTCTTTTCTTGAGTTTTCAATATGATACAATTAACGGATTTGCCTCTATTTTATGGTGGCTGTGGCTGTTGTTGAATTTAGAGTAGTAGGAGTCAGAAGTCGAGTCGTATTGGAAACATACTCGGTACCTCTTTCGTTTTGGTGAACTAGATGGGCTCTAATTCTAGGATTGGACCAGAATTACTTGGGCTGAGCGATTAATAGTACAGATCGGGCTAGGCTGGCTGCTAGTCCACCTCAGCTCAGCTCTCCCCTTCCTTTCGCTAAAAAAAAAGCTCTCCGCTTCAGCCTCTACTGCACACGACGGCGGCCGTTTTCTCAAAAAAAAAAAACACGACGGCGGCCGGAGAAGAGAGCGCCACCGCCGGCGACCTCAGTCCCCCGCCAGAAGCCACCGAAGATTCGAGGTCAGGCCACACCTTTTCTTTCCTCTATTTCTCGATCCCTACTCAGTAGTGCACACGACCCCCTCTAACACCGGTTTGGAGGGCCCTCTAACAGCGGTTGTAGAACCGCTGTTGAGGGTTCGGTGTTAGAGGCCCCCCCCTTTAACACCGGTTCTTGGCGCACGTGGGGCTGCCGCATGGCTCAGCCCCCCCCCCCTTTAACACCGGTTCGTAACACGAACCGGTGTTAAAGGTTCTGTGCCGCGGCAGGAAAAGGAGATAAATCTCTGCCGCGGCAGGAAAACGGCCTAAATCTCTGCCGCGGCAGAGTTCTGCCCTGCCCTGCTCGGGCGTATTTCTACGGCGGGGGACGGGAGGGGAGGGGAATCGATCGAGCGTATACACATACATCGTCATCGGTACATACGAGTACATGAATAATTAAGCAACTATTATTATACACAACATCGTCATTGTGTGGTATTCTCCGTAAACGTTGAAGCATCAAGTACAAGACAAACACGTTCAATCATATATACAACGTTCATTTTGGTGGATATCTAAAGAATTCTCCGCCAGGCGTGACGACCTCATCAAGTATGAACCCCGCCAATTCCTCTTGAATGGCTCGTATGCGGTCAAATGGTAGGAGTTGGTCCCGCATCCGTTCAAACTGAATATATATGAAGAATGGGGTCAATATAAGAATAAAACTCAACACAATTGATGGTAATAAAATAATATTGTGTACTTTGTTTACTTACTCTAAGTTGTTCTAGTGCGGCTTGGCCCGTCGCACATATCGTGTTGCGAATGAACTCGCAAACATAGTATCCACATAAATTATTGTCGTGTCCCTGATACGCGCACTTTACGAGAATAGAGAGTTCAATCAAAATAATAATCAATAAAGCATGATATAATGGAATTGGAAGCAGAATCAAAGAGATACACAGACCTAGCTAGCTAGTATTACTTACATTTTGGTCTACAAATTTTAGTTCTTTTGACCATTCACCCACGGCCCTGCCCGTGAACCTTTTCCAAACCCTATCCGGCAAAGAAAATGGATAAAGGAGTAATTAATTACTTGTTGTCACGAAAGTTGCCGATCTAGTGCGATAATATGATTGAAATTACCTCTGGAGCATCTCTCTAAAGTCTGCCCATCGCTCTTTTTCTTTTCGTAACGAGTCCATGACAAGGACTTTTTCTGAGTCAGGTTGAATGACTAGCAGAATAAAGTGGAACCTACGCACGCATAACTCATCATCAGTTACACTTAATATCGAAAAGTCAAATGTAATGTGTACAAGAGAGGGTAACAGTACTCACGAGAAGTTGTAAGGCAATAGTATTTCCCTTTTGGTTTGTTGTCTCAGTAAAGACCTTAGCAATAAATCTTCTGTTTGCCCGGGTTTGGTTCTTACCACTTCTTCATGAACTCTATTTGGGTCAACGAACCCAACGTCAAAAGGTCCTCCTTTCTTGCATTCCATAACCTTTTTCCTGCATAATAGTATATACATATATGGTGAGCATATATATATACATGCAATTAATGAAGTGAATGAGATGAGATAGAAAATACAGAAATAGTACTTACACACAATAAAGGCTGATGGCAGCTTTGTCGAGTTCCTTCTGATTGAATAGAAAATGCAAGTCTTCAATGTTGAAGTCGATCTCGTCGTCTCCGCACAAGAAAATCTCATCTCTTATATGCTCCGTGATCCATTCTTCCTTTCTCGTCTTGCAGAAATCAAGGTACCACTTGTGCAATCTTCGCATCTTTGTTGGTAGATTCTTGAGCTCCTCTTTCTTGACGAGATTCTTCTCATACTTCCATGGCTGTATGGGGTTGGCATCGCATTTGGGCAAGTTGTCTACCATGATGTTCAAGTATGCAATGTAAGTCATCCCCATCTCATTGGCCTTTCTTTGTAGCTCTGCCTCGTAATCATTTACGGGAGGAGCGTCCCGTGTGTCGAACACTTGGAGCGGGGCGCATGATTGGTTTTCCTGCTCTCCGAGCATGGGAACTGTTTTCTAGGGTGCCGCACGACTGCTACTTTCAGTCTCCCTACGACGCCTTGCATCCGCCTTCAAAATCTGGCGCTCGTAGTCCGGCACAAGTGGGGTTTCAGGTTTCGAAAGATTTTTGTAAAACTTCTCCACCACCGCCGGATCTATTTTCTCCTTTGGCTGGCCCGTCTAGGTGCAAAAAAATTCTTGACCTCTTCTTCCGAGATCCTATTGGTCTCCTCGTCGCTGCGATTCCACGGTAAAACCAGCAATGGCTTGGCGGAAGGCTGCGGGACATAGTTTTTTGAACTCTTTCTGGCAGTGCTAGTGATGCTCTTCGTGGCAGTGCTCTTCCACTTACGCTGAGGAGATGGCTGACGGGCAGGAGATGGCTGGCGCGCCGGAGATGGCTGCCGCGCAGGAGATGGCTGACGGACAGGAGATGGCTGGTGCGCCGGAGATGGCTGCCGCGCAGGAGATGGCTGAAGCGCCGGAGATGGCTGCCGCGCAGGAGATGGCTGAAGCGGCTCAGACTGCTGACGCTGCGGAGACGGCGGGGGTGCCAGTGGCCTCCAATTTGGAAGCACGATGTGTTCCTTCTTCCAAAGAATGGTTGTTTTCACTGCAAATTTGAGTTGAGTTTCCCCTTCACCTGTAGCATGGTCAAGCTGTGCTTCCTCATATTCCTTCACAACCTCATCCACCCCGACAATAGCATAGCCATCTGGAATCGGTCGGCAGTGGTAAGTTCCACCAGCTACAGGAGGTAAGGCATAGCCGACAGCCACCTTAATGGATAAGCCCATTAATCTCACATGCAGCTCAGCGTGTTCGCTCTCCGTGATCTCATCCACAGGGTATCGAGGACCCGCCATTTCAAGTGTGGGCTGCACGTTCTCCGTGGAAGCCACGCTGCTTTTCCGCGCAGAGTCTGGGCCGCCGGCAGCTTCCAATGCAGGCTCTTCGTGCCGCTGAGATGGGCCGGTAGCTTGATGGCTCTGTTGTGCATTCACTTGCGCCTTCAGCGCCACAAGTGCATGTTCTATCTATGTCATCCGCTCTGTACGCTCTTTTTCTTTTCTGCCGCGCCATCTGTAAGAGTCGCTCCACTCGGCAAACCCATCCTTCCACGTCATACCCCCTGTGCCTCGTGCATGTCCAGGGTGTTCTTTTTACCGATGGCGCGTGTGAGCTGGTCATTCTCTCTGTCGGGATGGAAGGTCCTGGCGGCTGTTTCCTCGTATGCCGTGATGAGTTCAGTGACGGGTTTGGAAAGGAGGCGGGTTGGGAAGATACACAATCCTGTTTCTGGGTCCAACCTTGCCCCGATTCCGTAGAACCAAGTCTTTGCACGTAGGTCCCACCCATGTGTCTGGGGTGTGATCCCTCTGTCGCGCAGGGCCTTCTCAGCTTCCTCCCACTTAGGCCTCTGAGATATGTAGCCATCCGACTGTCCTCCGTGATATTCCTTCTTCTGGGCATTTAGCGTATTGGTTTCTGACCTCTTTTTAGCTATAGCACCTTCCTTGTATGCCACAAATTCACGCCAGTGAGGTCTTATCTTCGCATAATATGCGTCTTTGAAATCTGGAGTCTTGGGAGCTTTGAAAAATTTGTTCAATTTTGTCTTCCAGTTGCGGAAAGCGTCAGCCATCTTCTTTAGAGTCCACTCTTTGACCTTTTCCTTTATAACCGTTTTGTTTTCATCCTCCTCTGGCGGAAGGGTGAAATTTACCAACAGCGAATTCTAAAGCGTTTCTTTGGATCTTTCATCGACAAAGGTACCGTCGCCATTCTTTGGCTTATTCCAATATTCAATTGTGATTGGGATTTGGTCCCTAACAACAACTCTAGCCTGACGTACAAATTTGTCTGCGGCATTCTTGGGCTCCATCGGCCTACCATCAACACGGACTGCTTCGATCGTGAACTTTGCATGATCTTTCAACCGATGGCTCGCGCCTCGCTTGCTCTTTTTCGTAGAAGAAGATGGTTGCTGGCTGGTCGATCTAGAGGGCTAAAAGAAGAAAGAAGCGTTAATTAATACATGTAGAAGAAGATTGTTGGTGGAAGTCAGCAGAGGCTTAATCAATGCATATACCTCGCCGGACTTTGTAATCACTAAATTATGCTTCACGAAGTCTTCATCTTCTCCATGACTACTTGAGTTGTCATCATGTCCCTCCAAGTCTAGATATTGTGAGGTGTCCTCATCGATAATGTTCTTCATTATTTCTTCTTCTTCAAGATTTCTACTAAGTGGATCCATAGTTTCTAAAACAATAATATTATCTAGAGTAAGAGAGTAAACATTCAAGTGGACTTGGATTCATACACAAATATACATATTATTCATACAAAAATACACAAATAGGATAAAGTACATTATTAATACATCACCGGAGAATAGCTCGGGTGCATTATAGGATAAAGTATAAGATAAAGTACATTATTAATACATCACCAGAGAATAGCTCGGGTGCATTATAGGATAAAGTATAATATAAAGTACATTATTAATACATCACCGGAGAATAGCTCGGGTGCATTATAGGATAAAGTATAAGATAAAGTACATTATTAAGATAAACTAGCGAGCGCGGTTGCCACATGCTACGGGAGCTCTGCAGCCACAGAAGAGGAACCATCACCGGAGAATAGCTCGGGTGAGATCCGTGAAGCTGCCAGATATTGGAGAACCTAGTCTCCAAAAGATACATGTATCGCCGTACATGCTCGTCCTCCTCCCTAATACGACGACGTACCACCTCCTCCGGGCTGGCTCTCTGCACCGCTTCGACCTCGTGGACGCCACCAAAGAAGCTCGGTCGACGATGATACCCGGATTCCTCACCAAGGTACGAGTCCCGACAGTAGCACCTCCTGCCAACCCATGAGCCCAGACTCGGACATCCCCGACCGAGTCCAAGAGGCTCTGACGAGATGGACGCATAACTAAATAATAGCAATAAACAATCATAAAACATAAACAAGAATTAAATCACTAAGTATATATTGCCCTAATAACAATAACCCTAAACCTATCACTAATAACAATAACGTATTTACCTAACTAATACTAATACTAACAACTAATACTAATTCTAATTCTAACTCTAAATTAGCCTAATAATACTAATACTAATTCTAATTCTAACCCTAATACTTAACCAATTCTAATACTTAACCAATCATATGCCTAATACTTAACCAACACCCTAATACTTAACCAAGACCTAATTCTAACTCTAAATTAGCCTAATAATTAATACTAATACTAATTCTAACCCTAATACTTAACCTATACACTAATTCTAATTCTAACCCTAATACTTAACCTAATACTAATACTAGCTAATTAACCTAATACTAGTACTAGCTAATTAACCTATATACTAAATGTAATTCTAACCCTAATACTTAGCCTAATAATACTAGCTAATTAACCTAATACTAATACTTGCAAATTAACCTAATACTAATACTAGCTAATTAACCTATATACTAATTCTAATTCTAACCCTAGTACTTAGCCTAATAATACTAGCTATAATTAACCTAATACTAATAATATAGCTAATTAACCTATACTAACTAATTGACCTCACACCGGCAGGAAGACGACATGTGGGCAAGCGGCAGCGGGTGGCAACGGCGGAGCTCTCCACGGGCTGTGGCGGTAGCCTCACGGGCGCGGCGGTGGCGGCGAAGCTCATGGCGCGGCGGCAACGACGTGGGCAAGGGAGGGTGGCGGCGGTTGGGGGCAGTGGCGGGGCACACGCACGTACGGGGATCGATCTATGGCTGGGAGAAGAAGGGAAGGTGGCTAAGCAGTTTCTCTTTAACACCGTTCGTGGCTGGAACCGTGTTAAAGAGAGATTTTAGCCATTCTTTCTAACACGGTTCGTGGCGAACCGGTGTTAAAGGGGGTGCGCTGAACGAATAATACCATCTTTAATGCATGAATAATCGCCCCCCTTTAACACCGGTTCGTGGCTGGAACCGGTGTTAAAGGCGGGGCATTTATTTCATGCATTAAAGGGGTGGGGGCATTTATAATTCAAAAAATAGGATATGAATTTAGAAAATTCATATCTTATTCATTTCAACTCAGAAAAATATGAATAATATATCATAATTTTCAGAAAAATAATATCTATCCATTCATATAAAAACATTTTATATTTACTTTAGATGAAAATTTTAAAAATGATTAAAACACTTACATATAAATTTTGATTATTCAATTCAAACAAAAATAAATTGTCAAATCCTAAAACTTTGAACATAAGAAATATTAAGGATCTAAAAAGGAATCTAACCCTATTTTATTAGAGCAAATCATATTTTATTTTGTATTAACATTTTTGAATTGATTGGATATTTAAATGCCGCATCTTTTGTATACACTTGAATCTGACAAAGCCTCGCTCAACTTGCATTGAATTTTTGATAAAATAGCATATTGTGAACCTAAAAATGATTTTTGTAAAAAATCACGAGCATCGTATCATGTATCTGTAGTTCATATCTGACCCACTTCCTGCCGATTCGGCAGGAATTTGTCTTTTTCACCAGAGGTGGACGGAAAGGTTTCAGATCACCCTATTGGTACATTGTCCATATAAGGTGGTCTAGTATTTTTGTAAAATGTGGTGGTGGTTTTTTGAATTAGCCGTTTGGTGGTTGCTTCACAAAACCGTCCGTTTTTTATGCTCGGAAAATAGAAAATGCCTTTTTGGTGCGATAAAAAGGAAAACTTCCAATTGCAACATTGCTTGCCATGCCATGATGCGCATGTATGCAAAATATGGCCTTATTATCACAAACTATGCCTTGATTCTAGCCATAACATTGGTCATTTGACCCGAAAGCCAAGAAACCTCGAATGAGATAGGTCATTTTGTGAAGGAGATAGAACTGGAATTAAAATACAGAATGCAACTAATAGTAAGTTACATAAAGCACGACTGAAAATTAAGATACATAAAAGAACTGAAAATTAAGATACATGGCCAGATTAAGTAACAATAGGCCGAACTTGTTTCGGAATGTTGGAGTGATTCAGTCATGCTCCTGCCTACACCTATAATACTCGCCATCAGAAGTCGTCAGATTTCACGCCATCATCGCTGTCATCGTCGGGGTCGCCGTAATTGAACCTTGAAGGCTGAGTACGCGTGGGCTGGACTTGAGGGTAACGCAGACGGGGGTTAGAGTCGGCGGCAGTGTCATAGGCCATGACGCTCTGGAGAGTCCGACCGTGCCACCATAGCTGATGGCCGGCCTCGTTGAAGTTCGGAGGAGGTGGGCCGTCCTCCTCGTGCCTGGCGAGCGCCCTCTCACGCCGATCCACGAAGAAGGCTTCCCAAGTAGGGAAATAGTCGGGATGCCATCTGGGATTCCTCCGCTGCCGGCGTGAGCTCAAGTAGTAGTGGTTCGTGATGGCCATCCGCGCGCCACACCTAGAGGGACAGGAGGAACTGCACGCCTCGCGCCAGCATCCAGCCGACGGGGACACAAGAGTTCAAGCGGGGGTAGTTCGAGCGAAAGCGCCTCCGCCTCCCTGGGGGTTAGTGCTACGGTGGAAGCCATGGAAAAGAGTGATGAGGTTGCAGATATGAGTCTAGAGATATGCAATGACAATGGAGGCCAACCCTACATATATATATAGTGAAGAATCAAGGGAAGAACTGGAGGAAGAACTGGCAGGAAGAATCAAGGAAAAAATGGCGGGAAGAAAATGGCGGAAAAAATGGCGGAAGAAAAATGGAGGAAGAAATAGAAGGAAGAAAATGGCTCATTTAATACATATCGTTAATGTAAGAATACTTATATCCGCCTCTCTCCACTCTATCCCATGGCTTTCACCATACCTCTAACCTGTGGAGGCGGAGATGGAGTCTTTCATGGGCTAGCAGGAAAATATTTTCCGAGGCGGAACTTCCGAAGATGTCATAGGGCGTGTGCACCAAGGGCATCTTCGAGAAATTTCGCCACGGGAGATTTCCAAACCCTTTCCTCCATCCATGGGGATGAAACTCTCCATCCATGTTGGCTTGGTCGTTACCATAGCACATCTACACTCATATCTGCCGCCTCCACTCTATCCCATGGCTTCCACCATACCTCTAACCCCTAGGGAGGCAGAGATGGAGTCTTTCACGGGCTAGCAGGAAAATATTTTCTGAGGCGGAACTTTCGAAGATGCCATAGGGCGTGTGCACCAAGGGCATCTTCGAGAAGTTCCGCCACGGGAGATTTCCCAACCCTTTCCTCCATCCATGGGGATGAAACTCTCCATCCATGTTGGCTTGGTCGTTGCCATAGCACATCTACACTCATATCTGCCGCCTCTCTCCACTTTATCCCATGGCTTCCACCATACCTCTAACCCTAGGGAGGCGGAGATGTAGTCTTTCACGGGCTAGGAGGAAAATATTTTCCGAGGCGGAACTTCCGAAGATGCCATAGGGCGTGTGCACCAAGGGCATCTTCGAGAAGTTCCGCCACGGGAGATTTCCCAACCCTTTCCTCCATCCATGGGGATGAAACTCTCCATCCATGTTGGCTTGTTGAGTTGCTTGCCATGGCGTATCGATGCTCCTTTTATAGGCACGGCGCTGCTTCTACTTTGTCTTCTTCCTCCGACAGTATGCCGTATGCGCTACATCGAGCAGTGTAGTCCACCCACGCGTCCTTATCCTACCGACAACTTTAGTCCCGGTTTGAGCCCCCACCCGGTACTAAAGGTTACCCACGCGTCCTTATCCCACCGACAGTTTTGTTAGATGACACAAAATCCACCTTTAGTCCCGGTTGCACCCACCAACCGGTACTAAAGGTTAGCCACCCCCCAGATAAGGCCCTCCCAGATAAGCCTCCCCCATATAAGGCCCCCCCATCTTTTGGCCCATAATGTCGTTGCCGGGTTGCTTCGGGCCTTGGATGAGCACTGGCATCATAATGAACTTCCGCTTCATGCACAACCAAGGAGGAAGGTTGTAGATACATAGAGTCACGGGCCAGGTGCTGTGACTGCAGTTCTGCTCCCCAAAAGGATTCATGCCATCGGTACTTAGACCAAACCATAAGTTCCTTACATCACCAGCAAAGTCTGGGAAGTCTCTCTCGATTTTTCTCCACTGCCGACCATCAGTAGGGTGCCTCAACATCCCGTCTTTCTTACGGTCTTCCATGTGCCATCGCAACAACTTGGCATGCTCTTTATTTCTGAACAAATGTTTCAACCGTGGTATTATAGGAGCATACCACATCACCTTGGCAGGAACCCTCTTCCTGAGTCTTAAAGAAAAATGGCGGGAAGAAAAATGGCGGGAAAAAATGGCGGGAAGAAATAGAAGGAAGAAAAATGGCTCATTTAATACATACTGTTAACAGAAGAAATATGACATTGATTTCCATGTTGAGATACATATGTGTGCCAAAAATGGCTCAATTAATACATATAGTCAATCTTATGATCGCGTCGGCCGTAACCATGGAGTATCAACACTGTTTAACACGATGGTTGGGTCAGTCTTCACTCTGAAGGGCGGAATTTCATCAAACTTATTATAATCTTCTGACATGTCTGTCTTGTCCTCCACTCCCACGATGTTTCTTTTCCCTGAAAGAACTATGTGACGCTTTGGCTCATCGTGTGATGTATCTGTTTGCTTATTTTTTCTTTTTTTCGGTTTGGTAGACATGTCCTTCACATAGAAAACCTGAGCCACATCATTGGCTAAGACGAATGGTTCGTCTAAGTTCTTGTCTACCTTCATAAGATAGTTGAGATCCACCGTTGTCATTCCGTACTTCTTGTCTACCTCAACCCCCCTCCTGTTAGCTTGACCCATTTGCATCGAAACAAGGGGACCTTAAAATTAGGTCCATAGTCAAGTTCCCATATCTCCTCTATGAACCCATAATACGTGGTCTTTTGCCCATTGTCTTCGCTGCATCAAGCGGACACCACTATTTTGGTTGGTGCTCTTTTATCTTGTCCTATCGTAAAATGTATTCCCATTTATCTCGCACTTTGGAAAGTACATACAGTCGAAGATGGTGTCCTGGCCAACAAGTACAGCTGATCCCCAACAGTGGTGTTATTCGTGAGAAGTCTTTGCAGCTAGCCACCAAAACTCGCCATGTGTTCACTTATAATCTATTCATCAGACTGCCCCGGGTGTTTGAGGCGTATTAAATTCTTGTGTTCATTGATATACGGGGCAACCAAGATAGATCTTTGTAAAACCGTGTAGTGTGCTTGATTGAGAGAATGCCCGTCCCTACATATCATTGCTTTACATCCTAGGGTGCGTTTTCCACGTAGTCTCCCTCATGTCGTGATTCGAACACCAATCGCCTTAAGGTCAGGAATAAAATCAACACGTAACTCAATGACCTCCTCTGTTACATAGCCCTTGGAGATGCTTCCTTCGCCTAGCACGGTTATGAACATATTTCTTTAAGACTCCATGTACCTCTCAAAGGGAACATATTGTGTAGAAATACAGGACCGAGAATGGCAATCTCTTCTACTAGGTGAACCAGAGATGCGTCATAATATTGAAGAAGGATGGTGGGAACACCAACTCAAAGTCGACAAGACATTGGGCCACATCCGTCTCAGAACCTGGTAGGCTTTCGGATCGATTACCTTCTGAGATATTGCATTGAGGAATGCACATAGCTTCACAATGGGTACGAACATTTTCGTAGAAGCCCCTCAATGCAATCGGAAGCAATTGTGTCATAATCACGTGGCGTCATGAGACTTCAGGTTTTGGAATTTTTCTGCCATATTTATTATTCCCTTTATATTCGACGAGAAGCCGACGGGACCTTGATACCGCTCGGCATTCAAAAAGATTTCCTTCTCTCGCTTTAGTAAGAGCGTGGCAGGAGTTAAGTGGCATCGCACCCTTCTCGCTCTCGGGATGCATAGGCTCTTCAGGTCTTTTGACGCTGGTCCTGCCGTGCTTCCGGTGTATCTTTTGTCTTCCCATACACTCCTAGGAAGCCTAGCAGGTTCACGCAAACATTCTTCGTCACGTGCATCACGTCGATTGAAGAGCGAACCTCTAAGACTTTCCAATAGGGTAGGTCCCAAAATATAGGTTGCTTCTTCCACATGGGCGCGTGTCCGGCATCGTCATTCGGAACAGATAGACTGCCAGGACCTTTTCCAATGATTACTTCTAGGTCCTTGACCATACCAAATACCTCCTCACCGGTACGGAGGACAGGCTTCCTCCGGGGTTCTGCCAGATGTTTGAAATGCTTGCCTTTCTTTCATCGATGCAGGTTCGGAAGAAATCGACGATACCCTAGGTACACAACCTTCTTACATTTATCCAAATATACACTTTCAGTCTCATCTAAACAGTGTGTGCATGCATTGTATACCTTGTTTGTCTGCCCTGAAATGTTACTAAGAGCAGGCCAATCATTGATGGTTACGAAAAGCAATGCTCCTAGGTCAAATGGCTCCCCTTTGTGCTCATCCCACATACGTACACCTGGTTTGGCCCACAGCTGTAAAAGTTCTTCAACTAATGGCCTTAGGTACACATCAATGTCGTTGCCGGGTTGCCTCGAGCCTTGGATGAGCACTGGCATCATAATGAACTTTCTCTTCATACACAACCAAGGAGGAAGGTTATAGATACATAGAGTCACAGGCCAGGTGCTGTGACTGCAGCTCTGCTCACCAAAAGGATTCATGCCATCTGTACTTAGACCAAACCTTAAGTTCCTGGCGTCACGTGCGAAGTCCGGGTACTCTCGCTCGACTTTTCTCCACTGTGACCCATCAGCGGGGTGTCTCAACATCGCGTCTTTCTTACGGTCTTCCATGTGCCATCGCAACAACTTGGCATGCTCTTTATTTCTAAAGAGACGTTTTAACCGTGGTACTATAGGAGCATACCACATAACCTTGGCAGGAACCTTCTTCCTAGGGGCCTCGCCCTCAACATCGCCAGGATCGTCTCGTCTGATCTTATACCGCAGTGCAGTGCATACCGGGCATGCATCCAAATTCTCGTACTTCTCACCGCGGTAGAGGATGCAGTCATTAATGCAGGCATGTATCTTCTGCACGTCTAATCCTAGAGGGCAGACAACCTTCTTTGCTTGGTATGTACTGTCGGGCAACTCATTATTTCTTGGAAGAAGATTCTTCATTTTTACCAACAACTTTGAAAATGCGTACCGTCACATCACCTTCTGCCTTCCATTGCAGCAAATCCAGTGTGGTACCTAGCTTTTTGTGGCCATCTTCGCAAGTTGGGTACAACAATGTTTTGTGATCCTTTAACATCTGCTCCAGCTTCTCCTTCTCCTTTTTAGTTTCACATTATTCCTTTGCATCAGTAATGGCCCGACCAAGATCGTCATCAGCGGGCCCATCTGCTGCCTCTTAATCTTCATTATCTACCCCCATTGCAGTATCATCATATTCAGGATACATATTATGATAGTTGTCATCATCCTCTTATTCTTCGTTGTCTTTCATCACAACCCCTTTTTCTCCGTGCTTGGTCCAACAATTATAGCCGGGCATGAAACCGGATCGAAGCAGGTGGGCGTGAATGGTTCTGGTATTTGAGTAGTCTTTCTTGTTCGACGGAACACACGGACAGCACATAAAACCATTGTGACCACGGTTTGCATTAGCCACAACGATGAAATTTTGGAGGCCCGTAATGTACTCGGAAGTGCGGCGGTCACCGTACATCCATTGCCGGTTCATCTGCATTAATATATAGTATATATCAAAAAATAATAGGGAGATGACCATTTATATATATAGTACATCAATGACACATGAAAGGATAGTTGCCGACCTCGACCGGGAAGGAAAGAGCAACGAGAAAACTTATTTTGAGCTCTCGGGCATTTCACCGAACACCTCTTGTGCATACGAAAAAAACACAAACTAGCACACTTCACACCCTCTTGCTAGGCTCCAAAATGAGATAGTGAAAAATGGAAGAGTGGGTGTGGCTGCGGTGTCTTGAGAGCCCCCTCTTTAACACCGGTTCAAGCCACGAACCGGTGTTAAAGGGGGGGGGCCTTTAACACCGGTTCGTGCCACGAACCGGTGTTAAAGGGGGGCTCCTTTTTGCTGCACGGACCACGCTGGTACAGGCCCCCCCTTTAACACCGGTTCGTAGAAGAACCGGTGTTAAAGCCCATTTCCAGGATCAACCAAAGGCCTCGTTTCCACTAGTGACTCTTCCCCTTTTCTATTCTTCTATGTTCATACGGAAAACCCTAGCTTGATTTTTTCCTTCTCGATGAAACCGTGAAGATAGTTAGATGATGGATCGTGCTCAGATTCTGATGGACGTGTCCCAAAAAGAAACAAAAAATAAAAAACAATGGTATTAGGTGAACACCAAGTGGGTAAAGTTCAAGAAACAATTAACAATGACATGCACAAGTTCATATATTCAACAAGATGCAGACACGATCATGTGTCTGTTTAAGTTTTTCTGCCGAAGCACCACGAAGGGCCCTCAGCTATAGAATTCACAATGGAACCAATTGTCACGTGTTTAATTGAATTTCTTCGGGTGCGAATTGCAGGTAATAATAACAGCTAGAAGCAGAGGTACGGAAGGGAAGCAAGGATGCCAAAGCGTAAGTCTGATGGGCGCGTGTGCCGGGAGGTGAATCCTCACCCTTGTCACCTTTATGTCGTCATGAAAGACAGGGATGATAGATATGCAATCCGTATGTTGGATTTATCGACCAAACCTTCTCACGATGGCCACCAGGTCGTGGAGCGCTTACCAGCCCCTTTCATCCGCTTCGAATCTCCACCGCGTCAATTCTTTGCGGCCATAGGCACCAAGATCATGGTCTTGGATGCTAAGTCAATCAAGAGCAGCATCGTATTTGATGTGCGCACCCAATGCATTGGCCACGGTCCTCGCCCTAGGTCGTGTCCTTCTCAGCCCATCTATGTGCCCTTTGGCGATAGGCTTCTTCCTCTGGACAATGACAAAGCCGAGATTCTTGGTCCTCCTCCAAAGGAAGGGAAATGGTCGTGGTGCAAGCTCGGGAACCTTCCATTTAAACTCGAGGACGTCACCACCCACGCCGTGCACCCCGATGGTCGGACTATCTTTCTTAGCGTGAATAGTGATTCCTCCACCGCCACTTTCTCCATTGATACAGCGTTGGAGACTGCAAAGTGGGAGTTCCATGGCAATTGGAAGCTGCCTTTCATTGGTCGTGCTCACTTTGACCCAGTGTTGGATGCCTGGGTTGGACTCTCCGGTGACCGAGACACACTTGGATACCTTTGCGCCTGTGATGTCGTGTCAACTGATCAGGAACCCATCAATAGGCAGCCCCCGGAATGGAAGCTTGGTAAGGAGAAACTATTCTGTAAGCCATCACTTGAGAAACACATTAGTGCCAGCCTCGTCGCTATGGGAAGAAGAAATTTTGGCCTTTTGCAGTTCTGCACTATTGGAGATGAAAATTACTCTGAGCATATGCTTAGATTAATGACATTCTCCCTAATGTATGATAAATATGGAGATCTGTTGACTTACGGAACTCTAGAGTATAGCCAGAATGGAGAGCTATGGACTAACCCGTGTACCGAATCACGCCGCCGACATAGATGGTACAAGCTTCCCAGCGCAGAAACCATCATGGATGGTGCCCTGCAGGTTCCTGTGGCGTTCTGGATGTAATAAGAACTCACTACTAAGGTTGTAGTCCAGTGTACTACTTTTATTTCGAGTGGCATGTGTGCTGTGTTTTGTGTCACCTAATATAAGTTACCTTATTTTATTACAATATGAACTTCATTGCATGGTTTCGTTACTCATCGTGAAACCCGATGAGTACTAATTTTGTTAGTTGATTTCCTAAATTATTGTTGCATGGGATCGAAGATCTTTTACTTTCTTCATCGATGAAATGTACTTGTGCAGCAGATGGGAATCGGGAATAGACACGAGAAATTAGAGGGGTAGTGATTTGCCACTGAACCGTGGTCCTCAAACTATTATGGCCTCAAACTATTATGGCCTCAGTGTGTCTATCGTTGGTGTTTTCTGGGATGGTTTTGTACATCGGAATCAATTTTGCATGTCTATATGTTGAGTATGCTGTCTATTACAGATTTCAAGTATGAGTATTACAATTTAGCATGCCGTGCTTGTGATTATGCATGTTTTTTGATTTATATATATGATACTGAAGATTTTCCACTTATATCTGAAAAATGTATAATCCAATGTAGCCAGCAACATATATAGGTTCTTTGGTGCTATTCAATTTGCCCTCTTCAGTGACTAATTCATGTGCTATAGTGTGTAAAATAAATCTGTTCTGTATATCGTGTTAGAGTACCTATATGTGTATAGGTTAGAGATAGACTAGTACTCTACATCTTGTACTCCAAGTCTCCACATACCCCGTGTAACTCTATATAAACCCCCACAAGGGTCATTGCAATACACCATAATATTCTAGGGATCAATATTTTCCACATGGTATCAGAGCGGTTAGCCTCGCGGCGCCGATCCTAGGTTCTTCCACCACTTCCGCAACACACTCCCCCCTGGGGGCGTGGCACCCGATCAAAATCAAAAATTAGATCGGTTCTTTAGACTAGATTTAATTTCAGTTTTTGTAGATTAGATCCAATTAGCCAAAAATAAATCTCTAGACCAAGATCCAAAATTCCGGTGAAAAACAGTGGATCTATCCAACATCCATGGCGGCAAGTACGACAGCACACAAGTACGACGACGTGGGCGGCAGCGTGCTGCATGCCACGCGCCCGCTCGCTCGGTTGACGATGCAAGATTGCTAGCCGGCGCCGTCTTCGACACCGTCGCCGCCGCCGTAAAAACCTTGTCGTCGCCTCTTGCCTTGTGCCCCGGCCGCCCCCTCCAAAATCTACAACCAAAAACATGCTGCCGCCGCTGCACAAAAACCGCCGCCGCCACAGATTTCTGCCATCGCTGCACTATGACCAAGAAACCCGCCGTTGCAGATTCCTGCCGCCGCCGCACAAAAACCTAAAACCCACGACACAAACTGCGCAATTTTTTTGCGCCTCCAGCGATATTGGCTACAATAACCACAACAACCTCGACCACAGCCACATCGACCGGCTACCTCGACATTGACATCAAGAACAACGTCTACAGCAACTCAAGAACTCCAGTCAATAGCGTCCACGTCGTCACTTGCGTCCACGCCACTCCCGCTGTGACTGCAGGAGGGAAGAGAGGAACCGGAAGGGGACGCAGTCACTACTCCTAGGTGCCAGCCATGATCATGTCCACGCAGGTGATGATGACAAGGAGGTAAATACGACGGAAGCGCAACACATCAAATCCAGTCGCAAGCGTCCGTTTCACTCCTGCTCCGACCGAGAGGGACGTTAGAGTATGTATATGTGTATAGGTTAGAGATAGACTATGACTACATCTTGTACTCCAAATCTTCACCTACCCCCGTGTAACTCTATATAAACCCGCACAAGGGTCATTGCAATACAACACAATATTCTAGGGATCAATATTTTCCACCTATCAAAGCACTTACTATCTGTATTGATGGAAGATTTTATCATTTTGACCTTTGAATGCCCTGTGCCGCGGCCACATCCTCGTCACGCTCTCCGACCGCCTTATCCCGGTGTACGCTCACCACGCCACCACCGGTGCGCTGTGGCGCGCCATGATGCGCACCTACGACGACGTGGACGTGACCTCCTCGTCCTTTAGCAAGGCCTTCGCGTTCCGGTACAAGGAGGGCCAGCCCCTCCGGGAACAGATTGCACTCCTGGAGGCCTTTGCTACTGCCGCAAATCTCTCGGACTTGGATGTGCACGACATCGTGAGGAGGGCCGGGTTCCCCTAGTGGATGTCATTGGAGATCGCCAGGCACATGTCCGCTCTGACCATGGACCAAATCTGGAATATCGCTCGGAAACAGGTGCTGGGCGACAGTTGATGGGCGACAGGGGTTGTCTAATTTAGACAACCTTACGACATCTATCTTGGGACGGAGGGAGTAATAATATAGAAGTCTGAGTCAGTTTGATCGTCCGTGTTCTACCAACATCTGGAGTCGTTTGTAATCAGATTGAGACAAGGTAAATAAAAATAAAGAAAATAAAGATGCGTCAGGTATATTTGGCCAAAATCAGCTTGTCTCTTGTTTCGTAAGCTTATGCAATAATCGATTTTTGGGGGCGAATACAACTTGTTCCTTCCGTAACTTCGCGAGTTCACAAACAACCAGCTATTGCGGGCTTGAGAGAGCGTAGCAGGAGATCACTTGCGCCCATTAAAGACTCATCATCTAAAGGTCTTCCAAATATGAACGTGGGGATATTACAAGATTACTTGGTAACCTCCCGCCGTATTCTCTCCTGCCGCCCCGCGAGCGACTGGGAACCCTACCGCCCGCCGCGCCAGGCCTTCCGCTCCTCCTCCTCACCGCCGCCGGACGCTTAGCGCAAAGCCGCCGGGCGCTTGGCGTGGCGGCGGGCCTTTATTCTCCTGGTTCGCCAGATCTAGGCGCGGGCCAAGATCGACGATCGGCGGCGGCGCGCGTGCGCGGGGCGCGGCGGCGTCCGGCTAGGTGGCGCGGCTTGGCGTGGTGGCGTCACCCTGCTGTGGGAAGGAGGGTTGCGTGGAGCGGTGGTTTCGTGCTCGGGGCCGACGGCTGCTGGACCGGGGCGGCGTTGGCCGCGATCTGGGGGAAGCGGCGGATGGTGCTGCAGGATGGAGGCGATGGCGCGCCCTTGGTGGCGGTGCTAAGCCTACGTGCTCATCGGTACCGATGGTCGGCCTGCTCGACCCGTTCTCCGGAAACCGGCCGGCGGTGTGGGGATCGCTGTGTCGGATCTAATAAAGGAGGTGGTCCTTTGGTTTTTTTTGCATGAAGACGAAGATCTGCTTGATGTCTGCCCTCGTTGATCTGGTCTGGAGATGCGGGTTCCGGAAGGCTCCGCCGGCGAACTCCCATGGGCGTATCATGCCTGGAAATTGCTGGATCGGAAGGTATTCGGTCGTGTGCACCTTGTTTTTCTAGCCGTTTGGTTTTAGTGGGAGCGTTGCGAAGCTCTGTTGTTTGTTCCCACCAAGTTCCATTCTTAGAGCCATGGTGAAGTCAGATGCGGAGAATGTCAGGAAAGCGGAAATATGAGGGTAGCGATGGTGATTTTAGTTCTTGTGACGACAGAGAACTGACTGCGTGATCTGGGACTCGTTGCAGCGACTGCTGGTGTGGAAAGACAACACACGGGAAGTTCCCAGTATTACCTTGCAGGGTGAAAATCCAAGGTCTGGCCTTAACTAGTTGTGCCTGGCAATGATCTTGTTGAAGGCATTGTTTTGTGAGCGAGGACTTTCTCCAGAGTGAAACCTATGATCTTTGATCGGGTAACGACGGCGCTTGGGCACTGTTTCCTTCTTGAAGGCGTTGTTATTGGAGTGGATGTCATTGGAGATCGCAAAGCACATGTCCGCTCTGACCATGGACGAAATCTGGAATATCGCTCGGCAACAGGTGTTGGGCGACAGTTGATGGGCAACAGGGATTGCCAAGATGTGCCTGGAGTTTTTATAAAGACGACGGCAGAGGCGATCATGACAGAGATACAGCTAGCCTGTTGGAAATAATTACAGTATAAAGGATTTTGTAGTAATAGAAGTCTGAGTCAGTATGATCGTTCTTGTTCTACTACCATCTAGAGTCGTTTGTAATCAGATTGAGACAAGGTAAATAAAAATAAAGACGCGTCAGGTATATTTGGCCAAAATCAGTTTGTCTCTTGTTCCGTAAGCTTATGCAATAATCGAATTTTAGGGGCGAATCCAACGGGGTACTACAACTTGTTCCTTGGGTAACTTCGCGAGTTCACAAACAACCAGCTACTTGGGGCTTGACAGACCGTAGCACTGAGATCACTTGCACCCATATTAAAGACTCATCATCTAAAGGTCTTCCAAATGCCCTTGGTGCCCCCTCAAAAAAAAATGGCCCTGGTGCCTAGAATATCGTACATGGTTTCAAAAATCCGATCGTCTACAAAATATCGCAAACAATTTTCAGACAAATAAAATAGTCGGCCATCATAGGGTCGATCGCGCACAGTTTCATTAGGTTTCCTATCCCGGCCATTCTACCCCCTTCCTGACTCCCCGGGCTTGTTTATAAATACTAGGAGTGCTGCCGGTTGCCACGAAAACATGAAAATGACAGCTCACTCAACAGAGAGGCTAATTACCTATTACTTAACGTGCACAGAGAGTGAAAAGACGGCAATACCTATGTGGGGATTCCTCTTGGTTGGGGTCCAAGTGGTCCTGCTGCTTGGTTGTGGTCCGCGCCTTCCCGATGCCTATGTAGAATTGCAAAAATATTACTTGTATTGATTTGAGCCTCATATGGCTGTTTTTAGGGGTACAAGAGTTGGACTCCAAGAAACTTAGAGATAGATCTAGATTACAATTTAAACTACTAAATATAGCTAAGCGTAATCTATCTATTTATCTATCTATCTATCTATCTACTAATTTACGTAACCGTACGTTCGTCGTCCAGGAAAATTTCCGTCTGCCTTTATTTTGACGAGTTTGCCCCTGCGCGGAATAAGGAATTACCCACCTGTGCCATGGATTAGTGGAAAACCCGGTTCATGTTTTTTTCTCATCGCTGCCCTCGTTTCCCCCACACGACCAAACCTCGATTGGATTCTTCCCCAACTGGTCACAACCGCTCGATCTCTGGCCAGCAGTGCCACCTACCTCCTCCAGCGGGAGTAACGGGATTGTCCGTCGCAGATCCACCGCCTCCGATCTCGGGGTGCTCCCTCTCGGGGCCTCCCACGGTCGAGACCCCGTCTCTGACAGCTCCGATTTGGTTGCCACGGCCTTCTGCATTTGCTGCCGCCGTCAGCTCGTGACCGTCCCAAGCTGCTGCCACCAAAGCGGTCACAATATCCCCTCCATAACTCGCCCTATGCCCTGGCTCGATCTGCTCAACCCCTCTGCGATGGCTGAGATGTTGCTGCCCCGAGCACGTATACTCTGCCCTCGAGCCGTCCGTCGACGCCTCGGCCCTGGAGCTCCAGCCCCCGCACATGCGACTTAGATGACCCAACTCTACACGAGACGCCCACAGTCTCGGTGAACGTATCAGGTTCAATGGGTGACGGAACAGCAACTGACGAGTTTGGCTACGGGATAGAAGAAATGTCCAAGTTTAAGAAGTCTCTCTCATTCCATGACTACTTTCGTTTTGTATATCTTTGTTTTCTACACGTGTATTGCATGTTGTTGCACGATTAAAAACTGGTAAGAACATTTTTCTTGCATACTGCATATGAATAAGGCTTATAGTGTCTCATTTTTTTCAACTGAAGCTCTGTTCGCTGAACTTTATAGTTCTCTTATGAGGTTTAAACAAGTATACATAAAACCAAAGTTCCTTTCCCCACCAATTTCAGACGGTGAGTAAGGAGATCACGAAGATACTGACAGAAACGATAATAATATTTAACATTGTCCTCGACAATGTGTTCATAAGTAGGCTGAGATTTAGAAAGGAGTTTACTCATGCCATTGAGGCCTTAGGTTGCTCAAGAGGCCGAGCGTCTTCAGTGTGCCAAGTTCTAGATAAAGTAGAACAACATAACAAAAAGTGATGTCGGTTATATTTTTTGAATTGAGCGTACCTCTAAAAGTGCAGAGCCTATCCATTCAAATGCATGGATTCTCAGAGGTCAACTTCAATGTTGTCCATTATCAACTTTCCGTCTGGGTATTTCAGTAGTAAGTTCTTTGTTGGTCACTTATAAACTTATTCCATGCCTCGAGTTATGAGTGCATCTATCTAAAAGATATTATGAGTTCACCATGCTCATTTTGTGTTGCTGCTGATTTCTGACTGCTCATTCACCATGATGTTTTCTTTTTCTTCATGTTGTGAGTAACTACTTTCTGAAACAAACAACACCGTTACCTTTGGCAAGAAACATTAACATAACCAATGTAACTTCTACATAAGTAACATTATTAGGACAAAGGTAAAGTGCTTGATATCAATTTTGTTTACCAAATAATGATGACATGTTCATCTTCTACTGAAGAGCAGGGTTACAAACTGCAATAACATAGAATAACCCATTGCATGTTTACTTAGTCATCCCAGATTTGACTTGGCATGGTTATTTCCCCTAAACTTTACAAGTCTAAATAAGGTCACTCAAAACTATTAAAGAGCAAAGCAAATGTATTTCAACTCGCATATTAAGAATCCAATGCATGATTTATACTGCTACGTAGTGGATGAGAATATTCTGCAAGTTAAATTATAGACAGTAAGATCGATGCTTCAGAATTGGATTAAGTAGGGCAACAATTTATATTAGATCGATACATACATCTGCTGGTGAACTCTTTTCCCTGCAAGTGATGAAATATCTTTGGGTTGCAGCATTAAGACTTAAGTATACAGCACTACAACTGCAGTATACATTTCTATTTTATACTTATTTTACTGCAAAGAACGCATGCATTTTGACCTCATGAAGCTTGAACTGCAACTTCAAGTTTTGGATAAAATGACGAAATAAGATGACACATTTATTTTTGTTTTAAAGAGAGAAACGTCAACTACTGTGTGTATAACTCAAGTGTAGAATATCTTTTGGCTGTTGTTACAGATTTTTGGATTTTGTTCTTGCTTACATGATGCAGCTGTAAAAGGAGAAAGACTTTGAACTGCAGTAGAAGTCACATGTCGACGACCTGAGCACAGTGGAGATGAAGATTGAGAAGCTCATGCTGAGATCCGCTTCGTACTACTACTAGGTAATAATTATTTGTGCTTAGAACATATACTGCTCATAATTTTTTCAGGTGTAGTAGGTCACTATGGGGCAAGTTGTTCAAATGTCAGAAAGTGTCGTCAACATTTAGATGCATCTGATTAATATGCGTATGCCTTTAGATGTGGACCTCAGGATACTTCGAGGCAGAGGAAGTGGAAGCGATGTGCTTTGATGTGCTATGAAGATATATATAGGATGCAAGACTAAGTTCAGGCTTCAATGTTCATATATTTTGATATTTTGTTTCGAACAAATTGATCCTGCTACTGTATTAATTTTCTTTCTAGGAGGATGTACAATCAGGTCATCTTGCAGTTCGTGTTTTATGCATTTCAGTTGCATACAGGAAAGAGTAGTTGTATTCTTTGGTATTTACACATTTAGCCAAAAAAATATTCTATAGTATAAGAATATTTATTATTTATTCTATGTTTAACGAGAGAGATCCAAATGTTGTTGTTGTTGTTATCCTCATTGTTTGCCTTTGAAAAGTGCTAATTAAAATTTGTCATATTCTATACGTCATGACGCATAAACTTGATGGCCCGTGGCAACGCACGGGCCTTCAACTAGTATCTACTAATTTTGTTTACGGTAGGTTTGTCCCACAAAAATTTTCGTCCTATTTTATTCGGACGGTTTTGCCCCTGGCTATTCGAGGTATTTATCCTCCTGCCACCGCCAAGTGACGCAAAGACAGCACCACAGGGCCTTATCCCCTCCCCCTCGTCTTCCAGCGCCACCCATTGCGCCCCCAGCCGTCGTTCCCTTCCTCCGCCGGCCTCGCCTTCTCCCCGGACCGACGCTTCCGGCCTCCCCTACGCGGATGGACCCCGAGGCGGCGACGGAGCTGGCACGGAGGGGCGTCACCCTCTTGCTTCTCGACGTGCCGCAGTGTCTTCTTGCCGGCCATACGGGGAACGACATGCTCGCACAAGGGGCTGCCTCAATCGGACTTGGAGGTGAGGAGCCGCGTTTGGACGGACAAGAGGGGCGACCGGGCGAGGTCAGGAGAGAGGGGAACCTGGCCGGAGACGATGGATTGACCAACACGCGGCGCAGCAGCCCACCCTCCAGGCCTCTCACCTCTCGGGGAGAAGGCGGGATTTGCGCGACGAGCGGAAGGGATGCGCCCGCCGCCGGTGCATGGTTGTAGGCCGGCCGGAGGACCAGAGGGAGACGGGGAAAGCGGTAGAGAGGAAAAGGGAAGCGGCGTGGTTAGTCGGAGGCGAGCCAGAAGTGGACGCAGTAGAGGTCG
Source organism: Avena insularis (assembly GCA_023614405.1). Lineage (NCBI taxonomy): Eukaryota > Viridiplantae > Streptophyta > Magnoliopsida > Poales > Poaceae > Avena > Avena insularis. The sequence goes on from CM042694.1 coordinate 106,707,585, forward strand.
TTTGCATCGGGGAACAGAGAGTGTTGGCACTAATCTTGAGAAAGTTTGTTAGCTGTATGTGTGTACGTTTGGCTAGGTCAAGTAGATCAGGCAATAAGTTAGTTAGTAGGTTAGTGTGTGGACTTAGTGGCTCCTGCTAGTGTGTAGATTTGAGCCAGCTGAAAAAAAGAGTAGGCCGTTTGTGCGCCCACGGCGCCGGCCGGAAAAATTCAGATGTCTGCATTGCCTCTTTCTTCCACCTCCGTCCATGTGTGAGAGATAGAGCGAGCTAGCTAGGCTAGCGCCAACAGAGAGACTAGATGGGGACGGTCTGCTTCGGCACCGGATAGGCTCTGCTCGAAGGCAGGGGCCGAAGCGGCGTTGGCGAGGCAGTGCGCGGACGCAGCAGAGACAGAGGGCTCGCCATCACCATGGGCGCTCCCTCCTGTTCTTCTACAGCAGCAATATGAAGGCGTTGCCAAGAAAGGGGGCACCGACCGCGGCTGCCGAACGACGACTCACCCGAACGTGGAGCACCGGCCGCGGAGAGAAGGGTCGTGCACCTGCACTTTGGAAGCGGCCATGACGCAGCAGGTTGGGAGGTCGAGCTCCCCATCAGTCCGGACCCTGACGGCTACGGGGACAGTAACGAGTCCGAAAATTTGCGTCGAAGGTCCTTCTCAATCACGATTTGGTTCTCCCGTGTGGAGGAAAGGGATGACGACATGAGGCAAAGCGAGCATCCGCCGGTCTGCAGAAGTTCTAATTAACTACCCCCAAGATCTGAAAATGGTCAATGCTAATATTCAGAATGTGACGAAGGTCAAAGCTCATGTATGTAGAAAAGTACAAGTGCAGTCTTGGTAATGCAGATTAAGGTGGGAAAGATCAGGACTTGGTACTTCAAAAATAAATATCGATGGATCTTATGTCCCAGTGAATGGCCAACCCAGCGTCGACTTCTGTTTCTCGTAATGCAGAGGTCGTCTTCTCAACGGACTGTAAACTAGATTGGTGCAGCTCTTGGCGGAGGAAGTAGAATTTGTGGCAATCAAAAGCGGTTTCTTCTTAATTGGTGCAACTTTGGGTCGCTAGCCCTGTGTAATCTGTGAAACTAATTGTGTAGAAAATAATTGTGGAGTATCATACCTATCAGGGAGGAAGCTTCCTTCCATGTGCTAACCGATAAATAACACATCAATTAATAGATGGCATGGGGGCCACGTTATTTCAATGCCGTTGTAAATGACAGTTTCAATAGTGTAGCTCATGCTAGCATCAACAACTATGTAGATTTGTTGTTGAAAGTTGTTCGCCTATAAATCAATGGTTAGAGAGGATTATAAGGATGATATGCACAGAAGTCTCGGTTGGTCTAAACAAAAGATCTGGCATGTGGGGTCCAGCTTATGGCCCTATGATCCAAATAGTTGATTCATTGTTGTGTTGTACTATGAATTGTGTTGTTTGATAGTAGGAAACCTAAGATAAATAATTCTTGTGCTAAAAAGGATGTCTTTGTTAGACTAAATATTTGTATCATTATAATGTGGTAACGTGATGATCATGGAGACATCACACCTGACGTACGACGTCACACCTGACGTACGTGAGTGTATCTGTAACAATATTAGAGATAGGGAGATAGAGTTCTTATCCTTTTATCAGTTTGATTGCTAGCGATTATATCTCCTGTAATTGTGCCGCCTCATGTACTGCTACGCTCGGGGCTTTTCTGAGCTTATATGAACACGCAGCCAAGACTCTCAAGGGAGCTCTTGTTTTCCCAAAACTTAGTCTTTTGACATGGTATCAGAGCTACCTCTTCCATGACCTAGCCGCCAAAAATCAATCCACACAAAGCCAAGAAAAAATCCCTGCCGCCGCCGCTGCATCTTTGCCGCCGCCGCCGCTACAACACCAAGACCACGATCGGATCCTTCCTGGTGGCCATGACGTCTTCCTCTTCATCGACGACGACGCTCTCCGCTGCCCTTGGATCCCCTCCCTCCCAGAAGCTGACGCGGGCTAACTTCCTTTACTGGAAGACTCTCGTCTACCCTCCCCTGCGTGGCTCCCAAGCTCTCGGCTTGCTCGATGGCACCGACGCCGCGCCGGCGAAGACCCTGGAGGCTGAAGATGACAACCAGAAGAAGATCACAATCCCAACCCTGCCTTCTCGGCATGGCTCTCGCGGGATCAGACGGTGCTCGGGTTTCTCGTAAACTCGTTGTCACCGGAAATCATACCTCATGTTGTGGGGTTGGAGACGTCTGCAGCGGTGTGGTCTGTCATCACCGCCACGTGTTCCTCCCACTCCCGCACGAAGATCAACCATCTCCGCGGGGCGCTGAACAACACCAAGAAGAACGAGCTGACCACCGCACAGTTCTTTGCGACGATGAAGGGCTTCGCCTCTGAACTTGCTGCGGCGGGCAAACCTGTTGATGAAGACGAGATGGTTGGGTACATCCTCAACGGTCTCGACGCCAGCTACAACTCCGTCGTCGCCTCCGTCAACGGAAACCCCGGTACCACCCTTGATGACCTCTATGATCAAATATGTGCTAATGATATTCGCACCGAGATGCTCTCCGACACAGGACATGATACCGGCTTCACCTCCGCTTCGCCATCCCACGACAACAGCCGCGACGCCCCACGAAGCGACCGTGGGCGCTTCCCCGCCGCTTCGAGCGTGGGGCGGGGATCGCCGTGATGATGGAGGGCGCTGGCGCCGCCGTGATGATCAAGGACGCGACAACAACCGCGACGGACGTCGTGACTGGCATCGTGATGATGCTGGTCGTGACAACCGCCGTGAAGATGGAGGGCGCCGCCGCGATGACGGCAGCCGTCGTCGTGATGATGGAGGAGGGCGCCGTGATGATGGGGGGCGCCGCCGTGGCCGTGCCCCTACACCCTACGTCGACGTAACCTGCCAAATCTGCAAGATCCACGGTCATCCTGCCAGTGCCTGCTGGTGGCGCTATCAAGACCGTCATGATTCCGATGATGATGGAGGTGAGAAGGGTGCACATGTCGCATCCTATGGCGTCGACACCAACTGGTATCCTGATTCAGGTGCAACTCACCATGTAACATCAGAACTCAGCAAACTTCACACGCATGACAAGTACAACGGGCGTGATCGCGTCCACACGGCCAACGGCAACGGTATGCAAATAAGTCATATAGGTCATTTAACATTATGCACCCCACATAATTCTTTACACCTCCACAATGTTCTCCATGTTCCAAGTGCCTCAAAGAATCTTCTTTCTGTTCATAAACTTACTCTCGATAATAATGTCTTTCTTGAGTTTCACCCATACTTCTTCTTGATTAAGGATCAGGCAACAAGGAGGATCCTGTTTAAGGGACCATGTCATGGTGGCCTCTATCCACTTGTACCTTCATCTACTGGGTCTCACAAGCAAGCTCTCGTCACAATAAAGCCATCTTCCTCTACGTGGCATCGCCGTTTAGGACATCCTTCATCTTTTGTGGTTCAACAAGTACTTAGAAAACAGTTTCTTTCAAAAGATTGGCATTACTCATCATGTTTCTTGTCCACATGCCCATCAGCAAAATGGTTCTGCTGAAAGAAAACATCGCCACATTGTCGAAGTGGGTCTTGCTTTACTTGCAAATGCATCAATGCCTCTCAAGTTCTGGGATGAAGCATTCCTCACTGCTACTTTTCTCATAAATCTTCTACCTAGCAAGGTAATAAATCATGACACCCCCGTTGAACGTCTTCTTCATACAAAACCAAATTATGAATCCCTTAGAGTCTTTGGTTGTGCTTGTTGGCCCAATCTCCGTCCCTATAACAAAAGAAAATTATCTTTTCACTCCACTAGATGTGTCTTTCTAGGCTACAGTCCCCGTCATAAAGGCGTCAAGTGCCTAGACGTATCAACTGGTCGTGTTTATATTTCCCGAGATGTAGTATTTGATGAAAACATCTTTCCTTTCTCCGAGCTGCATCCTAATGCCGGCTCTCGCCTTAGAAATGACATCCTTCTTCTACCACATCACGCACCATCTAGTGGGAATGCATCTGTTAATGACTATATGCCTTTGCCATTTGTACCAGTTGTTGCTAATACTGATGAAGTTATTGCAGAAAAAGATCCTTCACAGGAAACAGGAACACCGAAAAAAATTGCTGAAGAAAACAATGCACAAACTGATCCCGAGGTGGATCCAATACGTGCCAATCCCGAAGGATTCTCCGGCGTCACGCGCGCGGAGTCCGAGCGGCGCACGACACCTGCTCAACGTACGGCCTCGCCTCGTTCGCGCCCTCGATCGCGGAGCCCGCCACGGTCCCGCTCGCGGACCCCACCACGTTCGCGCCCTCGATCGCGGAGCCCGCTCGCGGACCCCACCGCGGTCGCCACGCCAGCCACGCGACAAAAAGGGCGCTTCTCCACGCATTTAACGCTGCCAGTCTTCATCTGCGCTGACGTCCACGATCGCGACCCGCGCGGTCCTTCGCCATAACCCCGCCATGTCCCGCTCGCGAACCCCACCGCGGTCTCCACATCAGCCACGCGGCGGAAACGGCGCCTCTCCACGTACGGACGCGTCAGTCTCGTCATCTACACCTCGGCCCCGATCACGGACCCCACCGCGGGAGCTCTGTCGCTCGCGCTCTCCTCCACGCGCGACCGAGTCCTGTCGCTCTCGGTCTCCTCCACGCGCGACCGAGCCAAGGCTCTCCTCATCACTCGACGCGTCAGGCAATGATGAGTGGGCAGATTCTCCCGTGCACACCCCTGACAGTGACCAGGACGGATCTTCTATGGACAATACTGCTACGTCTCCATCACTGATTTCATCTCCAACTCCTCCACCACCTCAACCCGAACCACGAACACGGCTTCAGAAAGGTATACGACGTCCCAAAATATACACTGATGGTACAGTTCTGTATAGTCTGTTCACGTCTACAGGTGAACCTAGTACACTTTCAGAGGCTCTTGAGGATGACAGATGGAGAAAGGCGATGGAAGATGAGTACACTGCTTTAATACAAAATAAAACATGGCATCTTGTTTCTCCACATTTTACAAAAAATCTTATTGACTGTAAATGGGTGTACCGTGTCAAGAAACATGCAGATGGCACAGTTGATAGATACAAGGCACGCTTGGTTGCAAAAGGCTTCAAGCAAAGATATGGAATATATTATGAGGATACTTTCAGTCCCGTTGTCAAGGCAGCAACTATTAGAATTGTTCTGTCCATTGCTGTCTCTAGGGACTGGAGTTTGAGGCAGCTAGATGTCAAGAACGCGTTTCTGCATGGCGTTCTGGAAGAGGAGGTCTACATGAAACAACCCCCAGGTTTTGAGTCTTCCGCTACTCCTCACTATATTTGCAAACTTGACAAAGCTCTATATGGACTCAAGCAAGCTCCCCGAGCATGGCACTCCAGACTTAGCACCAAGTTGCAACAACTTGGTTTTGCTCCTTCCAAAGCAGACACTTCACTCTTTCTTTATCACAAAGCTAATGTTATGATATTTGTTCTAATATATGTTGATGATATCATAGTCACTAGCTCATCAGATCAGGCTATCTCTACACTTCTTCAAGACCTTAATGATGATTTTGCACTCAAGGATATAGGAGATTTGCATTTCTTTTTGGGTATAGAGGTAAAGAAAACTCTGAATGGTTTGCTTCTTACTCAGGAAAAGTATGCTGTTGATTTGCTGACGAAAGTAAATATGATAAAATGCACATCCTCTCCCACACCGCTCTCCTCCACTGAAAAATTGTCCTTGACCGAGGGAACTCCTCTTGGTCCTGATGATAGTACACAATATAGAAGCATTGTAGGAGCCTTACAGTACTTGACACTCACCAGGCCTGATATTTCTTTCTCAGTAAATAAAGTTTGTCAGTATCTTCATGCTCCTACCACTGCTCATTGGACAGCTGCCAAAAGAATTTTGAGATATGTCCAGGGTACCATACATGTTGGTTTAACTTTTCAGAAATCTTCATCTAGCTTGCTGAGTGCCTTCTCAGATGCAGATTGGGCAGGCTGTTTGGATGATAGAAGATCTACAGGAGGATTTGCTGTATTTTTTGGACCGAACTTGGTTTCATGGAGTGCAAGGAAACAACCTACAGTTTCTAGATCCAGCACTGAAGCAGAATACAAAGCTCTTGCAAATGCCACAGCAGAATTGATATGGATTGAAGCTTTGCTTGGTGAACTTGGTGTTCAACTAAAGGTAAAGCCATGTTTATGGTGTGATAACTTAGGCGCTACCTATTTGTCTGCAAATCCTATCTTTCATGCTAGAACAAAACATATTGAGATTGATTATCACTTTGTTCGAGAACGAGTTGCTAACAAAATGCTTGAGATCAAATTTATCTCAAGCAAAGATCAAGTTGCAGATGGTTTCACCAAAGCTTTGGCAGTTAAGGATCTAAATGAGTTCAAGCGTAATCTCAACCTTTCAGCAGGTTGTGATTAAGGGGGCTGTTAGACTAAATATTTGTATCATTATAATGTGGTAACGTGATGATCATGGAGACATCACACCTGACGTACGACGTCACACCTGACGTACGTGAGTGTATCTGTAACAATATTAGAGATAGGGAGATAGAGTTCTTATCCTTTTATCAGTTTGATTGCTAGCGATTATATCTCCTGTAATTGTGCCGCCTCATGTACTGCTACGCTCGGGGCTTTTCTGAGCTTATATGAACACGCAGCCAAGACTCTCAAAGGAGCTCTTGTTTTCCCAAAACTTAGTCTTTTGACAGTCTTAACTTTTTTAGATAAATATGCATCTAGACGTAGTGTGTAGATACATACAAAAAAAATTGAGACATTCTTTTTATGAGATAGCGAGTATAAAGTTGTGTCAATGTACAACACATAAATGGAAAATATTGACTAAAGCAAAGGCAAGGACAGTTTTAAAATATTGACTAAAGAAAAGACATAGACAGTTTTAGTTTTGATAGCAAGGTTCACGCTTAAAAATATTGAGTTGTTCAAATGACCGTTTATCCCTCCAGTAGTGAAAATTTTCATGACTAAAAATATTCAGTAAAAGTAAACTCTTTTTTTTTGGCGAAAAATGATGATATATTATTTCTCCGATCTTACAGATAGATCCATAAACAAAGGAAAAATTACAATGAGACCCTCTGGATCCCGACGATCACGACGAGTCGGAACTGACGATGGCGCGCCGCTGCTAAAGCTCCCTAAACCATGGATCGCTGGAGCCCACCACACCGCAGAAGTCATCGAGCACCGCGTCCGAAGAGACTACTGTCGGGAACGTCGGCGCCGTCGCACAGAATCTCTACATCATCTTCTTTTTCAACTTCATCCAAATCTGCCGCGTACCCGGATCTGTCTGTGGTGATACGAGAAATCTGCATATCCTCAAGTTCGGGGAAGTCATGCACGTGACGTAGGAGTTCTGTGGAGCGCCGTAGTGAAAGGGGATCCACGCCGACAGCAAAACCTGCACCAGCAGCACCTCCACCTCCCAAGCACCGTCGTCCGGTAAGGCGTGGGTTCTCCCTCTCTGTCGGCTGCTCCGGCGGTGGGAGGGTGGGGGAAGCCCATCTCACGGGGTGCATATAGTGTAGGTAAAAGTAAACTCACATCAATGCACGATCATAAACAATCCTTTTTGATGATTACAATTACTTCAATTTGTGATTTTTCTTAATTATTAGCATGCACTTGTGAGGATGCCTTTATATGAATGCTAAAATTTAAAAAAAAATGCAAAGGCAAAAATGTTTGAATAGAGAAATTTTTATTATCCCATAGCAACGCACGTGCATTCTGCTAGTATACTCTAACATCCCCCGCAGTATCAACAGGGGTTCAACAACGTTGAGACTGAATCGAATACGAGTGAATGGTTGAGTAGCAAGCCCCTTGGTGAAGATATCATCATGACACGCACGTGGCGTGACTGTCCCGATAGCTCTACCCAAGACTTAATGGCACTACAGGCACGCCAACCTAGACAAGACAGAAAAACGGTCGTCCCATCCCATCATCACCGATTGCGACTACACCGCCCATTGAACAAGAGAGGCCCACATCGCCGCCCCTCTGTATCCAGGGCACACGGGGAGAGGTGGCTGACCCAGAAGTCATTCGTGTCATGCATGCAGGCATCAATGTGGTGGCCCCTTGGTGTATAAAAGGAGAGCCTCTGTCCGTAGAGGGAAGAGGTTGGCCATTGCCAAGTTACATTGTACTAAGTAAGTGTACTAGAAAGAATAGAGGAGAGAAGCTCGACTAGCGAGGTAGAAGAAAGGGTTGGAGAATAAAAAACAGAAAAGGAGAGGAGGAAGCAAGGGAAGAATTCTCGCTGCCCGGCAAGAGAGTTCATCTCCTGTGTAAGCAATATAGACCACAAATAGTACATAAGTCATGGTGTATGGTTGTTAGCTAACGAGTGGCCTGAACCTGGGTAAAAACCCTCTGTGTTTGCCGTGTTTCATCACCATCGAGTTTTGAGCACCTCACGGACTTACCGAACAAATAGGGGGTTTTGCACATCCCCGGTGTCCTGTTCCAACACACGACACCCGATTTCCTAACTATGGGAAAATACAAACGGTTGTAGAGTTGCCGATGATACATGAGATCAGATTTGTGGAGAGAACAACAATGATTGATAGATCCAATTTGATATATCGTAAAACGCATTATCAATATTGTTATCGGTAGTTTCTCAAGACAAGTATTACCATTACAAAAGATCGTTGGACCAAAAAACACATATAGTCTTGGATTCAATAAAAACGTGATAAGGCCTTCAAATTTTACTTCATGACAGGGGTAATCATAATGTCGGTCTTCATTCTTGTCGGATGGTATGCCAATATTCTCTATAGTGTAGTTATGGCAATTTCTACTCCCGATGAAGGAGAGATAACCTCTGGAACCACCCATGTACCATGTTGTCTGTCATCATCTAGTAGGACACGTGATCAAGTTGTTAATCACATGAACATCGATAATATGGAAGGATTAAAAGCGTACACACCAGTAACAAGGATAACCTAGTGTTTCACATCGGTTATGTCAAGTATCAAGAAGCAATACGGCATGTATATATAAGTATTACCAAGGTTCACACGATAACTATCTTCGTGTTATGTGTGGGGATCAATATGTATAAATCAAGATACCTATGCTGATCATTGTCATGGAAAATGTTTAGGACATGTGCACACATATCCAAACCCATAGGGACACACACTTAATGGGTAGCCATAATTAGGAATACAAGTTCTATATGAAGATAGTAGAGAAGTACCTCTGAAAGTGTTCAGCAGGTCTCGGAATATACATGAGGTGTCCAAAATATTACCGAGAGTGTTCAAAATGAGTTTCAAGCATTTATGAAATGAGAGAAGGGTTTTGAAAGTGTGTCGGATGATCTTGGAATGGTACTGAGAGGTCCCGCATGATCCCGAAAGTGTCCGGAATGGTCCTGGGAGTGTCTGGAATGGTTTCGAGCATACATAGAAGATTTTGGAAGGACAGAAAGGTCCAGAAGGTTGTGGAAGGTTCTGGACGGTACCAGGGTGATCGAGGACATCTTAGGATGTCCGAAAGGTTCCATAATAGGTGCAGTCATGCTGCCCCAAGGGGAAGGGGATGTTTTCCTACCCCAATTCGGATTGGATTGAGGAGGTTGTTTCTAGTAGGTTTCGGTTGACCTAGGCCTACCTGAACTCGTACAAACTTGGGGGCAGGATTGTGGATGACCCAAGGGGCTTTGGACCTAATTGATGAGACCAAATGGTATCCAAAGGCTACACAAACCGTGGAATATCCTCTCCCCAAGTCGCTGCACCGCTGCCGCCCAAAACCCTAGCCGCGCGTGCACCCCCACCCCCCTCCCATGCGTGCATGCCGCGTCCTTGCGCTACGCCTCTGTAGCAACCTCCTTAACTCCACCTCCTCCATTATGGTGGTATAAACCCTAGGGCGGGTGGTCCCTAGGTCCTTCTTCTACTACCACACCGGAGCACTGCCCGAGTTCTACCTCCGTCTAGATCTAATCTAGTTGGACTACAGAAATGATGGATGTTCATTGACTTGATTCCCCGATTCGAACGGTTCATTGCTTGAACTTCAAGACGGTGACGCTACACCTTTATGTGTGGATACCGATGGAGGTGCTACACTTGGAGCACTTGATCATGAGGATCTTCGCAAATGAGCATCTTCTCGCGACTAATCGACTAGCTGTGGGAATCCACAACCATGGAGGCATTCATTTGATAATACATCTCCTCGTGACTTGATAAGTCTCACTGTGGGGATTGATGCATGTCTTCATCAACCACGTCATCAACAACTTCCATTAGTTGATCTTTGAGGATATGTTTCGTTGCCTCCCTTCCCACACAACTTTATCTGGTTTATGCGCTAGAATTTCTTTGTTTTGCGTAGCGTGTTTCCCAACTAGACTTTCTTGAGCGATTTTTTGATGCTGCTGTCACTATTACGTCCTAGGTCCCTCGGGCCACGCAATCCCGTCTAGTTCAATCGACGAACACCTAAAATGTATTACTCACGTTCACTCTAAACGGAGATTATTAAACTCGTATCTTTTTATGAATCAAGTTCAATAGACGCGTGCTTTCAAGTGGGCATGATCAACTTTATCATGTTACCGAAATCAGCAGAACGTGATCGGCATGGCTGTGTAGCCGTTCGGTATGACCAAAACGGCCCCGGGGATAGACATTGTTGACCGTTATTTCCTTGCTACTGATGGTGCTAACTAATAGGTCCCGCACGTCAGAAGGAATGCACATCTAATTGTTTTAGGCTCTGTTGGTGGGTTGTATGATTGGTCCCACATGTCGAAAGGCAACATATATTTTTGTTTCTATCGCTGCTGACGGGGCAAATGGGAGATCCCACACATCTGTCCAGGGGCACAGACGTAACGGAACCGTGTCAGCTGATGACATATCACCAATTGTCTGATTCGTAGTGGTATAATATAATACTAATTTCCGAGTGAATTGAGCTCACAGTCGTAATAAATCCCCTAAAAAATGAAAGGCACAATTGCTTGCTTTAGTCGATTTTGCATAATTTGTTTTACATGTCCAACGTGTCAGACTTTTGTGAGGATATATATATACCTATAAAAAATACGTATGAAGAGTTCTTTTAGGATACGTGAGTACATGGGCTCTAATTGGCAGTTTGGGCTGCGCCGCATACTCACACGCGCGTTCAATAAAGGTTGTCGGAACCGAGCGATCGAGCGAGAGGTGCGCCGCCGCCGGCGACTTCAATCTCGGCAGAGCGAGAGGAAAACAACGAATCAAAGAGGTGATCCTCCTTCTTGATCTCCTACTTATTTCTCTTCTTCGGAAAACTCTAGGATGAGTTTTTCCTTTTTTTTTTAAGTAGGATGAGTTTTTCCTCATCGTTAATCCCTACCTTTTTTTTCTTTTCCAAAAGGCGTTAAACCCTACCTTACTTGCTGGCTTGCTGCAACGGTTGAGATAATAGGAGAGGGTTGAAAAAGGACATAAATGATGGACCATGGTAAGATTCCCCAACGGTAAGACCATCGAATTTCTCCCTTCGTTCTGCCAACCCCACTTCTTTTGCAGCATATGGACTATGTTTCTTGTGTGCTCGAAGTTTTGGAGCATTGATACAAGAGATCCGTACATTGATGTTTCAGGGTTGACAGTGCTCTCCGCACGGCATGCGTGGAGGCCAAGAGGCTGCGGCATTTCGCGACACCATTTGACCCCGTGTCCATGGTGCTCGACGACGATGACCTTCTTATCGAGATCATCGTCCGCCTTGGCTTCCCCACCAGCCTCGTTTATGCCGCCCTTGTCTGCAGACGCTGGTTCCGCCATGCCTCTGAACCCGTCGTTCTTCATCGCTTCCGCAAGGTCCACCCACCTCGCCTCCTCGGCTTCTATGCTAGCAATGTGTTGCATAAAAAACAAGAGTTTGTGCCGATGCTGCCACAACCCTCCGAGCTCGACATTGTAATTCGTCGTGCAAACTTCAGCTTGGACACCTACAAGAGCACGGGAATCCAGATTGCGGGCTGCCGGAACGGCAAGGTCTTCTACCGCTTGTATGACAACACGACGTTGACATGTGCAGAAGCAGTACACAAACCGCTGTGCCCTGACAAAGAAACGGTTGCCCTCCCACAACTACCAACTCAGCAAGTCCAGTACCAGGGTTTTTGCACTTTCAGTAGCCTTGTCTACGAGGAAGAAGATGACAACTTTCCCTACTTGTATGTGTGGATCGAGCAAACCGGGGGATGCACGAAATCTACAGTTTACATATATATGTTGCAAGACGGTGCTTGGCGCAAGCTTACCTCAATCACAGGAACACATCCTCATTTTGTGCCACTAGTACAAAGACCTCTACTCGTCGACAATAAAATATATGTAACCTCGCTGAACAACATTCTTGTCCTAGATTTGTCGGCCTCAAGTTTCTCTATAATTCCACATCCTCAAGGCGTGGAGTACCGTGGGATCGTACACACCAAGTTGTCACGTCCTGATGATGATTCCGGTGTATACCTTATCCATGCTAACAAGCTTCAACTTGACATCTGGCTCCACAAGAAGGATAAATGGTCACCGCTGAATAGCATTTGTTTGAAAGATATGCTTGATAATTTGAGGATGACAGATCCCACATTTGAGAATGATCATACTTGTGTTGTCCTTATAAACCAAGTAGGGAACAATGTTGAGTTTGTGTTCTTGCAGATGGGTCGATCTGTACTCTACCTCGATACTAAGTGTAGGACACTATGTAAAGTGCATGAGGCTGGAAGAGATGGTATACTGCTTCATATCCATCCTTTTTTTATGATCTGGCCTCCCACCTTCCCTGCGCTCAAGGACTGCAAGGTTTGCCTTTTGCCCTTTGGGTGATGCTACAAACTTTTTTGTCACTTGGTTTTAATAGAAGTATTTACTTGATTTACCATAGATGAGAAACATTAAGAATAATACGGATGTTGGACAGGAAGATCATGGTGTCCCTGTGCATAGGGTGCATGATTGCTGAGTTCAGAAGGGCAATAGGAATTGGTAATATATATGATAAATTAGAGGGAAATGGGTCAAGCTATAATGCCTCATATTTTTACTATGGTGTAAATTTGTATAGTCTATAACTCAAATAACTTTGCCGCATGTGTTGTCTCTTACATGGATTTCAGTTATTCGATCCTACATCTTACACCGGTATGCTTACCATTATGCATGTTTGCTGATTTCAACAGAAATTAGAGGGATATATGGTTAGCATTATAGTGTGGTCCATAGACTATAATTTCTCAGATATATTTTTTATTGCAATAATAGAAATAACTTTGGTGAAGCATGTCGTTCCTCACATGGATCTCAGTTATTGGATCCTACATTTTACACGGTCATGCATATGACGATGCATGGTTGCTGATTTGAGAGAAATTAGAGGGATATGGGTTAGAATTTGAAGTGTGATCGGCATGCTATTATGTCTTAGATTTTCAATACTTCATATTTTCAGTATGTTGGATAAAAGAAATAATTTTGCTGGAGCATGCTGTCATACACACAGATTTAATTATGGATTGTACATTCTACACTCACATGCGTATAATTATGCATCCTTACTTATTTAGATATACCACAATGAATATTTTCATGTTAGACTGCATGACAAGTGTGTAATCCAATCTCCTATGACCAGTTTGTCTGATTTGGTGGGCAGACCGTGAGAAAGTTTCTCTTGGGTACCAAGTAATAATTTAGTACCTGTATTACTGGAACTGTTTTTGTCATTTTGACCTTATAAATATTTGATTTTCTTTTACCGTTTTTGACCTGAAATATTACTGGAACTGCTTAGTCGACTATCTTGATCCCTGTTCCGTTTTTGCATGGCACAGTGAAGCCACGGAAAGATGAGGAAGGCCTTGGATGAAAGAAGGATGAGTGGTAGCAGTTGGGTGTGCGATAGCAAGAACCGTCTCAGAAAAGTGCGGTATCTGTTATCTTTGTTTTGACTTCTGTGAGAATCCCGAGACGTATATGTTTGAAGAGACCTGTACGTGTGTGCTGCATCCAATTTCCCACTGCCTGCTAGTAATGTCATTTGCAAATCCTATTATATTAACAATGTGGATACATATTACTCTGCTACTTTCAATAATATGTTCACGATTTGGTCTCCTTAAGCAAAAATCCGCTAAGGGAAGGAGACTTCACAGCATTGTATATGCCTAGACATGTCTGGTTACTCAATACGCCAGATATTAATAGTATCCTGCTCCCTGCCAAAAAAAAAGTAGCCCACTAAATTTATTGATTGAATAAAGCTCCCTATTTTACCCTACAAAACAAAAAACTCCTCGCTTGTCTCCAAAAAAAAACCTCTATGTCCTCCCGTTCAATTCACTTCGTCCCCAGTCTCCACGGCACAATGGCGGGCGGCGCCGGCGATAGAAGACCTCCCATTCCCCGGCAGTGATTCGAGGTGTCCCTTTCTCCTTCCTCGACGCACCTTTTCTGGTCACTCCTGAGAGCGTCCACTTCTCTACACAACGGCGGCCGAACTGGAGCGAGAGAAAAGAGGGGCGGTGCCTCCGGCATCCACCGACGAGTCGAGATAGGTAACCACTTCTCCTTCCTTTCGTTCTCTTCTTTTTTCTCTTCTATCTTGTCGCGGAAACCCTAGATACGTTGTTCCTCGCAACTAAACCGCAATGTTTCAGATTCCTCACATGTAAGTAAGACCACTAAATTCCTCTTTCCATTTTAGGCAGCGCACAGTTTGTATATGCTGTTCCAGATCGATGGATGTAGCTTGCTGTGAGGTGGACGGTTTGCAGCACACATTTGGTTGAAGGAATTCTGTCTATTTTGATTGCATTTGATCTGTTTGCAACCGCATTGATTAATGAAACCGGTTTGTCAAATTACATTCGAGGTGTACTGCAAGCACCTATGTTTAGAAATCTTCTTTGCCTGCGAAGCTCCAAACAATTTAGGGAATGAAATGTCATATTTAGAGAGAAGGTATCTGACAAAAAGGTAAACTGTCCCAAATGAATTATTTAATTTTACAGTTTAATGATGCTATGTCTCACCGTCTCTATTTGTACCATTGTATTTTCTTTTTTACTTATAAAATCACTAAATTTCCTTTGGTGAAGATGTAGATGGTACATTTTTAGCACAGAGTGAACCCGTTATTTGTGCGGATACATACGCACAGCATAGGAAACAAATGAATGCAAGCGCATTTGGGTGGCTTCTAATATAGAGGCAAAATTGAAAATTCTAATTGACCCTAGAATTGTTCATAGGAGATTTATAGCTACCACAAACTTCTTCCTCTACGAGGTGATGGAAGATATTACTCTCCATGTTATTAGTTGACATAGCAATATGTACTATTCTTTCGGCTGCTTGTTTTTTAGTGTACATTCAATTCAGAACAAGCAAACTTAATCATGGCAGGTACAGAATAGGACTAGGTTACACAAGTAAATCAATAATTGTCTAAATTTAATATTCAGATAAAATAACAGAAGTGGCAGAACAGTATTTCTCAAGTAGAACACTTTGGCAAATAGGGTAGATCAAAGTAACTAGACCTAAGTAGCGTGCTCAAGATCAAAGACACAAAGTAGGCAAGATCAAGTCGGAGAGAGTGTAGTACATAAGGATCCCTTGCTTTATTTCATCTACTACTAGTAAATTCCGTGCTTTGCGTCTCGTTCTTCGCAAGGCTGTAATACTCTGTAGTTTCTCTCCTGGTGTAGCCTCGGGACGCATCATCCATGGTCGACCGTTCAACTTGAGGGAGGCTGGCGGCCGCATACGGACGTGGGCACGCCATTCCTTCCAATCGGCGAAGCTCCTTTGTAACATGCCTCATGGATGGCCTCTTCTCACCCGGCATAACTAAGCACTGGGTTGCTAGTTCCGCAACATGGCGGATCACTTCCATGTCGTCTTGGTAGAAAATATCCCTGTCCACGAGATCTTCAAGTAGTGCTTCGTCCTTCATGGCCTCTTGGAACATTGATGCTAGGCGCCGTGGCTTCATGCCGGTAAGGAGCTCCAAGACAACCACGCCGAAGCTGTACACGTCACTCTTATCAGTGAGCCGACACGACTGCAAGTACTCAGGGTCTAGATAGCCAATTGTTCCTTTCGCGATGAGGGCCTCCTCGTCCAGCCGCGCGATAATCGAGCACCCGAAATCAGCCACCTTGGTAACGAAATTGTCACCAAGGAGGATGTTGGCGGTTTTCACGTCCCCGTGAAGGATAGGATGGGCCAAAGAGTGCAGGTGTCCCAGTGCTTCGGCACACTCAGCAGCCATCCTCAGACGAGTCCCAAGTGCTATGTGGCAGCTCCTCCCTGCTTCCTGTCCATGGAGCAGATCATAGAGAGTTTTGTTTGGCACGAATTCGTAGACCAGGATAGGGACTTCGAACAAGAGGCAGCAGCCGAGTAGCTTGACTATATTTTCATGGTTGACACGACAGAGGATCAGCAGCTCCTGTCCAAACTCTATTCGCCTGCTCTCGTCAACTACTTTGCATCTCTTGACCGCAACCGGTATTCCATCCAGAATCCCCTTGTAAACGGTACCCTGGCCTCCTTCCCCAATGATCTCATTGGCGTCGAAGTTGGTTGTTGCTGCTTCAATGTCTTCTCTTCTGTACAGGGTAAATGCAAGGTCACGCTCTATCTTCATCATGTCAGACAATAGCTGGCCCCCGTGCTGTTGAAAATACTCGTCGCGCTTTCTCATCAGAACTTGCTTTCTCACACTTCGTCTGTGAACCAACACTTGTACGCTAAGAAGAGCGCAAAGAACAGCAACGACGCAAGCAAAAATACCTGAAGGAATTAAAGAAGGCATCAGTACTTCTCATGGATTCTTTAGTTTAAATCTGGTCAAATGGCACACTACATTCAAACTGTGAAACTTTGACAGCCCCGTGTTGGAATAATTTCCTCTGGTGTGGTGCCGGTATGCGTTATGGTTATCATATAATACCTGAAGGAATTACTGAAGACATCAGTGCTTATAAGAGGTCCTATAAATATACCCCTCTCCACTATATTTAGGCCCCCTTCTTTTCAGCTTTTTGGGCAGCTTCTCCCAGAAGCTATCCTCCACCAGCTTCTCTCAGAAGCTCATCTTCAAAATTCGGTTTAACTAGTAGTTTCAATATTAATTTAAAAATATAAACGATTTTGGCAGATGAGATTCTAGGAGAAGCTGGTCGAGGGTAGCTTTTAGGAGAAGCTGCCCAAGAAGCTGAAAAGAAGGGGGCCTTAGAGGCTAGCAGGTGGTTTTTACAGGGTCGTACAATTTTTTTTTTATTGGGCTGTTTAGACCATCTCCCGGATAACTCAGGCTGATGTGCAGTCTTGGTCCGTTTTTGTGTGGAGCTGCTATTCCTCGCTCACTGCAGGCGCGAGTGGGGGCGACGCCCGAACCCGCTCCTTCATGGGCTGCCTCAATGGGGCCTAGAGAGGTATGTTTTCTTATTTTCTATTTGTTTTTTCTTTTTGTAAAGTAATAAAAACCCAGATTTCGAAAAAAAATCAACTTCAAAAAGTGTTCAAATTTTAAAAGAATGTAAATTTTAGAAATGTTCAAATTCAGAAAAACGGGTTGTGGTGCTTGCTAAGGAGGCCCCTCGTAAAAAAGGCAGGGTTAAGACCCACCGTTAAATGAAATTATGCCTGGACGAGATGCTTGCTAGAAACAGGCTGCCGCTGTGTATCCAACATGGGCCACTATACTTTAAAAATGCCCAATACCAAATTCTTCGAAATGGAGTTTCACGAGGCCCACTTCCAATAAGACCCTCGTACTAAGAGATAATGTACCGGTTTTCAATGATAATTGCATGGCATTTATATACAATCTTATAACCCTCGGAGAGACCGTAACCGTCACTCTCTACCCACTTCTAGTCGAGGCGAGGTGGTGGCGTTTGTGGTAACCTGGCTGTCTCGACTGAGAGCGCATCCTACGTGTCAAGCCACAACCACTCCTTGTCCTCCTCTACTCTTAGGCCATATATGTTCTCTCCAGGTAGGGGGTGACTACTGAGGACAAAATGAACAAGAATCGCGGCGGCATTGTGAATATATGGCCAGTGCCAGGCGCAACCAACTTCCTCTACAGTCATTCGCGTAGGCCATGCCAGTTGATCCTCCATCCCATTGAACGTCGATCCACGGATGGCATTATCAAAGACCGTAGGATGATGATGAACTCGTGTTGACTTGAGGGTACAAATCTTTGTGCGACTAGCCGTTGTGCCGATGAACTAAGATTCCTTCATTGGTAGGGTTACTCTAGTTGTTATTACCCGTTAAGGTTTATTGCGATAGTTTTTTACAATTCTCTGTTGAAGTTATTCTAATGTTTCTATTTACGCTATTGTAAATGTTTTGTGTAGAACAATCTGATTTTGATTGTGGTTGTTCGTTTTAGGTTTACATAATTGTTTATGTTTAGTGTTATGTTTAGATTATTCAGTTTAGGATTGTTGTGAGTGTTTTGTTTACATAATTTTGTTTACGTTATTGTAAATTTTCTGTTTACATTATTTAGTTTAGGTTGTTGTAAGTGTTCTATATAAAACAATCTGATTTTAATTGTGATTATTCTCTTAGATGTTTTATGACATAATTCTGTTTAGATTAAGAATTTCATGTGGTTTACTATATGAGCTCGCTTCGGTTACACTATGCATTAGTGTTTTGTTATCCTTCGTTCTTTTCGTATTCTTAAGTGGTCTTGTGACTAAGTCAGAACTTATATAAAAACAAGAGTTTATTTGGGTGGCTAGAACAACATAAGGACAACAAGGGTTGGTTACTATCTAGTTTTTACTTTTATCTCTCTGAGAAGTCAATGATGAATGTATGCCTCTTTTCTATATGAATTCTTTGATGATGAACTCGCATGTTCGTATAAATCATGGCGCTAAGTTTTTTTTCAAATTCGAAGTTCATATTTCCAGTATCTGGTCTGGCATAGCAAATTTCATACCATAAAAGTAGTTGTCGGTAACCGACAACCGGTTTGGTGTACCGAGATCGAGGGATCTGCTAGAGATGCTCTTGGAGGGTCAGCTACGGTAGGGTTTTCTGCTAAAATCACAAAATTATGGTGTTGGATGTTTTTAGTGGGTCTGCTAGAGTTTCTCGGATGATCTTAGACACTACAAACATAGAAGTTGTATACGTGCGTTTATTTGCAAAGAATAAGAGAAACTAATAACTATCTTCTTGGATTACAAGACTTACCGATTAGAAGTCGTATGTAGAGTCCACCTTTCGCAACACATTGCATTTTTAAATGGTCATAAGTAGTCTTATACGGACACGCTGTGCAATAATGGCTTCCCACAGTATTATGACAAATTCCATAGCAAATTGCTGGATCTGTACATTCATCTACATCTGCAAGGTATTTCAATATGGTCACGAAAGCAATATGCAAAAGAATAATGCACACATTATGTCAGGTTTCCTAGGCATGCCAGGTTTACTTACCCTTCAATGAAATGAAATATTAGTATGTACTATGTATTCTTATACACACTAGCAATCAGGTATGTGGAATACATGTATTTTATAAATATCACACTGAAATATTTAGTCACATTTTACATGTAAGAAACAATATAATGTTTATTAAGAAAACAACATGATAATTTTCTTAATCTGAACACATGGACACACAATTGTATTATTTTGAGCATATATGGTTTACAATCCTATAATATCTAGTCAAGGTTAATGAAATGATTTTCATGGTGCATCCAAACTACTGCAGATATTGACTAAACTAATGCAGAATTTATAATGATCCAACTTAATTGACCAGCCTTTGAATAATTTATATGAATGCTTTACATTGTTTGGCTACAAAGAATGTAGTCTTTAAAATTGTGAAAATTCTGGTATAATGTAGTTGCAGATTGTATATAGAGACTGGTAAGATGTTGACATAAAATCTAGAATTTTTAAGTAACATTTAGAAACAAAATTCCAAACAACTTGGGAAATATGCCTATGGGCTGTCTCTTGAAAATAACTACTCCCTCCGATCCAAATTAATGGTCTCAGATTTTTTTAGATTCGGATGTATCTTACACTAAAACATGATTAGATACATCTGAATCTAGACAAATCTGAGTTCATTAATTTGAATCTAAGGGAGTACTTTAGTTCAAGACAGTACAAAATTATAACATGGTTTTTCCTAAAATGGTGGACTGTTTCATTTATTTGAAGGGTTATGGATATGATTCATTCACTCTGGAGGCTTCCCTAGGCTTCAACAAGGAGGACGAAAGATATAGATGTGTGTAATTACCTTGGCACCCATCTTGCACATATGGATTTCCATTCAAACCGGATATACATTTGCACCTATAACCAAGATAACCATCGAAAGAATTGACACCAACACAAAAACTGTAGGTACTAACACATGCATATGTAGATCTGTTCCGTACTGCCTCTTGGCATGTTAGGTTGGCAACTGCCCATTGTGTAGATTGTATCGGGTATTCCTGTGGAATATCATAAATGCCCCTGAGTTGACTCTGTTCAACATCTTGCGCCATATGTCTGATGTCCACGGTACCTTCGTCAATGTGAATTTCAGTCACATTGTTATAGTCATCAATTACAGCAGTCGACGATGCCGCATGCACACACTTGAGTTGAAATTCATCTCTACCGGAACAACCATCCTCTAGTCCGAATGGAAATGGAACATCCATATTGCCGCACCGGCGTGTACAGTTGTGTGTTTGCTGCAGTGGATTATATCCTAATTTATGAAAAAAATAGATTAATTACTGCCATAAGATTCACCCAAGAGGACCACAAATGCTCTGGAAAGATCTCGCTAAAATGTTGTCAAAACTAAAGTCATAATGGCTGGTCAAATATGAAGTCCCTACTTGAATACATCTAATTTTGGCCATTAAAAAAGCACGAGTTGGATTTGATAATGTTGATCTGAGGGTGCACAAAGCTATGATGATAAATTTAGTTAGACCCTCACAATTATAAATTGCATGCTTATGATATAAATAATTCTAAATCAACCCATACTTGTAATTCAACCGCTTAAGGCTCAATGTTTACCTTTTTTAATAAAGTGTTTTATGTGAAAAATAATAGTTTTCCTGTAAGGAAGAAGCCCATGGGCTTTTTGTTTCGCAGATTGTGACCATGGGCTTTTTGTTTCGCAGATTGTGACCATGGGCTTTTTTTCTACAAATAAGTAATACTATCTTGGATGTGACATGGCTTTTAAAGATGTACAAGCAAGGTTTGTTTTGAAGTAACTGTGAAAGTAAGTTAGAATAAAAAAAACTGTAAAAGTAAGTTTTACTATAGTAAATATATACAACCCAAGAAACTGACATAATAATTTAGAAATAATTTTCCAAGGCGAGTCCATATATGTGCTCTTTGCGGTTTTTAGTGTGGATATGGAAGACAATAGTGTTAGTAAATTTTCTTGACCAAACGTGTGTCCAAGAAAATAGCTAGAATGCGGGAGGGAGCATGCAAGAGTTGCTTGTACACCTCTATAATCAACCTACTACAGAAGGAAGGTATATGATTCTGAGCACTGTAATTTACCTTTGTCACGTGAGCAGCCATCCAGAACATAGGGGTTACCTCCGTAGCCACTATCACACCGGCACACATAACCCAGGAAGGACTTGTTCATGCAGCTGCTATGTGAGCTGACACACGCATAGCTGGTCCCATTATGCAAGGCGCTGGCGCAGGTGAGTTGATCTGGTATGGTCCACTTCAGGGAAGCAGATTCAGTAATCACGGCAACTGTACCACCCAATGTACTCTGATCAGGTGAGGAAAGCTCTGCCTGGAGCTCTCCAGGACGCCGTGTAGACATCTACGCCTGACACCATGGGGATGCTCCGGGAGAAGGCGATGGCGACACGATTTTCTTGGTTGACAACGTCGATATGAGCGACGACTTGGGTGGTGCCATTCCGAAAGAAGAGCTTGGGGCCGGCGCCGGAGCTGACGCAGTGAAGCTCGAAATCGCGGCTGCGGTAGCAGCCCTCGCCGATGCCGAAGGGATAGTCGAAGCTCAGATTGCCACAGCTTTTCGGGCAGCCGGCGAGTGTGGGAGAAGATGGGGGCAGACTTTTGAGAGCACCGGACGCCTCCACACGGGGTCGGGGCAACCCCAGCAGCAGTGCCGGCAGGAGCAAGCAGCATAGCGCCCCAGACAAGCTCGTCCCCATTGATTGAGGAGTTCAGGGAACGAAGTTTATGATTGTGGTTGTGGCTACGTGGGTGGGACTTGACCTTGCTTCCTACACACTAAATATATGCATCTATACAAGGCAACGAAGCCTCCTGTCTAGACTAGTCAAGTGCTCAAGTCACCATCCCGAGTCTATGCCAGTTGTACTTTCAAAAATGTTAGGCACGCTAAGAATAAACTAAGGAAATTCGGGAATGCTAAGATCTAAAGACCAATATAATTAATAAGGGATTAGATATTAATTACTGATAATTAATAAGGGATTAGATATTAATTAGATCTAAAGACTGGATTGCCCTTTTAAGTTTGGGAACGGGGAGGAGCACTGAAGCAGTCAACCCATTCTGGATAATGCCCTCCCCAAGCATGATGCTCTTGCTATTGTTCTCCATGAATTTCTACACAAAAATTGACCATGACTTGCCGCGGGCACAAGCAACTGACAATACGACAGAAATTATGCGACCTTACCGTCTTGCTGGATGGTGACGGTTGGCTGGTCACTCCATCGAACATGTTGACTGGTGGTGGCATGTCGGCGGCGAAGATGCGCTGTTGCTTCTTTGTCGTGGTCAACGTTGAGTCTCCGGCCTTTGAAGTGAGGTTGAGGTCGATAACATGCCCAGTCGTCTTCGCTGATGCTAACTAGGGATCGCCGAGCCGGGAGAGCGTGACGCCGTGGCTATCATCATGCGTTGTTGTATGCGGGCCTGATGTCCTAGGGTGAAAACGAGGTCGTCCCCTGGCGTCGACGTGACCAATCTAGTCGATGGCGCGCCGCCCATGGCATGGTCCGAATGCGACGTTCAACACCTCCTACTTCATCATGATGACAGCCTGCTCGGCGGCTTTATTCGCTAGTGCGTCGTCGTTGGCTATGGCATGCGTAGTGAGGATGCAGTCGTTCTCTTTCTTCCGCTCGTCATCAAGCTTGACAGCGGCCGCCTGATTTCTAGCGGCCTCTCTCTGGCCTGAGCTCTTAACCGACTCGACCCGACGCTCCTCAAGCACGGCCCAAATTTTGTGGATGTATGGGTCGGTCCGCGCGAGTCGGTCGCACAATGGGCCATGTTTCGGCTGGTCTCTTGTCCACGCGGACCGTTTTGACGGGCCAGGACCGCATGGATCGTGCCGCCGGATATGCCTTAAGACAAACAATTGCATCTCCCCCGGAGATACATACATTCTAACCATAACCCCAAATTCTTCACTCCTTTGTGTGTTTGTTTTTCAAACAAGGGAAAAGTGTTGCGTTTTCCATTAACTAAGAAGGCGATAATCCAGGTTAATTAGAGAAAAACCGAGCGAAAACGATGATTACACCAAATCCAAATAACATGATGGTCGCCAATAGGGCAGTCCAAAGCAATCTCGGACACCATTTAGAAGCATGTGGAATGTCCATAGCATCATCATCATCACCCATCGGCTCCGATCTGGCAACTCCAACTTTCCCATAGACAACCATCAACAACGAGAGCCTCACCAGTCACGATGGTTGTACCAGTCCCGCATCAGCCCATGCCAAACAGTCTACCATGGCTTAGCCCGTCAGACCTAGGACCCACGCTTGCGAAATCTTGAGGCAGATCCTTCACGTCGTCGTCCCTCAAGACCCTACGTCGAGGTTGCAGCTGGGAAGCCAGCACAGGGCGCGTCAAACAAAGGCCTGGCGTCGGTGTTCAAGCAACGCCGTTGGGGATGGACATGTGTTCTTTGGTTGACTCTCCGCTTAGTGCTGCCTCGCGTCGCAAAGCAACACTTCTTTTTTTCTTTTTGGTGTTTTCGTTTTGAAGGTTTCGAAAGACGAGGATTAAATAAAAGAAGAAGAACAAGAAGAAGATCATGAACTAGATTAGGATTTTCATTTAGTCTTTTGTACACCTGAAATGCAGCCTTGTAGTATCATTTGTAAATCTGAATTCCTTTGTAGTAATATTCCAATTCCGATTTGTATCGGTAATTTGTATGTACTTTACAATATTCTGTTTGATCCAGGTCTTCAAATAAATTCTGAGTTCGAATTCAATTTGTATTATATATGAGGGGTCCAAACTGAGTATAAAAAAACAGCCTGGGATTGTACATTATGCATATAAGTCCATCAAAAAAAATTGTATTTGTATTGCGATCCCTTTTCTCAAAATATAGCGAAAGTCATCTCAATTTTTCTTTTGATATGATATTAACTTAGTTGACTAAATCAATCAACTTGTAATGTTTACAGGGTTTAAAAAAAGTAGTTCTTTTTTTCTTGTTCAAAAGAGATTTTTTAAATTCCTCAGATATTTTCGCTGCTCTTGTAGCTAATCTACAGAACGTTACAAAAGACCCGTCTCCATTACTCCAAGTCAAACTCGCCTGTTGAAGGTAGAGGCGGACAGGCGGTCGTAGACAGTAATAACAAACTGGAAAAATAGCGTTGCAACAGGTTGAGTATGCCAAACAGCCCTCCGAGACTGGTAAATCTGAAAGCAACATGTGTGGCCATTTCAGAGACACTTCCATGCCACATCCTAATAATAATTGCATGGAAGCGAGTGCCCGCACTAAGGTTTCCAACAATCAGCATCACGGCCTGGAATTTCCAATGGCCGAATACTCTAGCCGTTTGGGACGGAGGATCTGGAAAATACAAAAAGTATGAAAAATATCGGAACGAGCAAGCTTATTTTCAGCACCTGAAATTTCATCACCTACATAGATAATAATTAAGCCAGGTAGGTGTCGAATCACTACACGATTAATTAGCTGCACAAAGTACATTGCCCTTGCTAGCAGATGTGGCTCTGGGTTTTCTCTAGCTTACAAGGAATCACATCAGTCATCAGAACATCACGGTGCAACGCAAACTTTTAAAAAAATAAAAAATAAAGAGACCAAATCGTGAACATATTATTGAAGGTAGCAGAATTCCCAAACTTCATATCTTCATGATGCCACATGCATCTCGTGATCACGGTTTCTAGAGTTGTCTCTATCCACATTGCTAACACAACAAGATATGCAAATAACATTACTAGCTGGCAGTGGAAAGTTGGGATGAAGCACACACGTACAAGTCTCTTCAAACATATACGTCTCACTATTCTCAAAGGAGTCAAAACAAAGCTTACAGATACCACACTTCTGAGACGGTTCTTGCTATCACACAGCTAGTTGCTACCGCTCAGCCTTCTTTCATCCAAGGCCTTCCTCATCTTTCTGTCGATTCACTGTCCGAAGCAAAAATGGAACAACGATCAAGATAGATGATTAAGTAGTTCCAATAATACAGTAACAGTAATATTTAAGGTAAAAAATGGTACAAGAAAAACAAATATCTAAGGTCAAAATGACTAAAACAGTTCCAGTAATACAAGTACTAAATTACTTTGGTACCAACACGAGACTTTCTCACGGTCTACCCACTAAATTGTTTTGCCTGTTCTCCGAGCTGGGAACGTCTTTTTTCATGCTTCCTCTACCACTTGATCTCTTCTCTTTCACTATCTTCACAAGACAACGTGTATAGTTATTTGGCATATTTAACTTATCTTGGGATGGGTGCGCAAGAAATCTCCTAAAGTGCACCTTGACTTTCGGATCTATTTGGACCTTTGGCTCAGGTTGTCTCTTTGCAAAATGGGCCTTCGCTTCGGCATCTACGACCACCCTGTTTTCCTCAGGAGTCATGTGGTAAGGTAACTTGGGAGGAGACGGTGATACTCTTGGGAGGCGTTGTCGGCTTCCTTGTCGGTTATTTATCGACGAAGCGATGGTACTCTTCCGATTTTGGTCCTTAGTGGGCGGAGGCGGCTGAGGCACAGTAGATCGAGATGGACTCGCGCTGCGGTCCTTCTTGAGGAGGGGTGGACTTGGAGGTGGTGGACTTCTACTCGGAGGAGACGGTGTACTCGGAGTAGATGATGACCTTGGAGGTGATGGATTGCTTCTCGTTGGAGATAGTGGCCTTGGATCCGAGTCCAGAAACTTGATGTATTTTCTTTTTTCAAAGAATGAAGACACTCGTGACTTCTCCAAGTGTCATCTCCCTTTCACCTCCAGGGATGTCAAGCTGCAATGACTGAAATAACGGTTGAACTTTATCCACACCGACACGAGCATAGCCAATTAGAATCGGACGACAATTGTAGGTCGCTCTAGGTGAAGAAGGTAAAGCAAAGTCGACCACCACCTTAATGGATATGTTGTCCAATTCACCATGCAGCTCATAACTTGTCTTCTCCTTGATTGCATCCAGGGGGTAGAAATTCATCGTTGCACCGGTATCATCTATCACCAGTGCATTATTCTCGATCATCAGTGCATCATTAGCCTAGACTTCAGTGGAAGCCACGCTACTTTTCTTCTGATATGGGCCAGCCGTACTGTCGAATTTAGGATCTTACTGTCGGGCCAGTCCTCTAAGTTCATTATTATGCTCCTGTTGCTACTCGAACATGGCTTGAAATTCCTCATTCTTTCTTTCAACCTTCGTCAACCGATCTGCCTCCTCCGCCTTCTGCTGCTTCGTTCTTCTCGATCGGCGTCTATAAGTGTCAATGTCCTTGGGAAACCCAATCATCCATGGAAATAAGGTCCAAAGCCTTGTGTTCGTCCGACCTTTTCAGGATTCCCGAGGGCCTTTGTCAGCTCATCGTTCTCTCTCTAAGGAACGAACTTTCCCTCTTAAACCTCTTTTATCACTTTAATAAGTTTATTATTGGATTGAGCAATTTCTTTCTTTGCAACAATGTCCCCTATTTCTAGGTCATAAGCTGCCCCATGCCCAAGTTATCAATTTCTTGACCTCAAGAGTCAATCAAGTGTAGCTAGAGTTATCCCTTTAGCCATAAGGTCGGCCTCAGTTTTATCCCACTTAGTCATGGCACTCCTATAGCCACATGTCCCATATGATGGTGATCTTTATTATTCGAAGCATTTAGCTCATTCTTTGCCGACCGTGCCTTAGCTTCATCCGATTGCTTGTAATCCACAAATACGGCCCAGTTATCCTGCTACTTCTCTAGTGTGCTAGTGAATTCTGGAGTTTTATTCTCCTTGACATACTTTTGGTATAATCTTTTCTGCTAGTCCTTGATCTGTATGCTCATCTTCTTAAGAGCTCACTCCTTGACTTTCAACCTCATTGCCTTTGTGATCTCATCAGTCGTCAAGACTGGTAGGGTGAAATATGTCATGAGCGGATCCCAAAGACAATCTTTGGCTCTACAAAACTAGCTCCAACTTGATCCCTTTTTTCCTGGCTTACTCCAATCCTGAGTGGTGATCGGGGTGATGTCCCTAACAATCGCTCTGCATTGATGTACAAATGCAGATGTGCTCTCTTTGGACTCCAACGGTTGACCCAGCTCAGAGACTAAGTAAATCTTGAAACGCGCACCGTCAGCCAACTTTCTAGTCGGGCCTCGCTTCCTTACAGAAGATTATCCCTAAGCGGAGGTCTAAGCGAAGGATATATATATATACACGAAATAATTAATGCATCTACTAGTGATCAGTAGAGGATTCATATACCTCGCCGGACTTTGTTAAGGCATCTCCACTGTCGTCTCCAGACAAGTTAAGATATTGGGAGCCATCATCTCCGCCGTCGTCTGCTCCATCGTAATAATAAACTCCACCCACATCTATCATGTCGAGCACCATGTCTTCACTGTCTCTACTGTCGATAGTTTAACTAATATAGAAGAAAGATAAAACAATTTTGCATTAAAATAAAAAATATTACAATTGTGACAACGACCCTAAAACCCTATACCACATTTCTATTTCTATTTCTGTTAGTGCAACAACAGAAGAAAGGTAAAATAATTTAGCTTAATATTACTGCTATGAAATAATGTGCATATGCGTAAAATTAATAATATATCATATCACAATAGCAACGTACTAATGAAACAATAATACATCTCGAATAATCCAGTTAATGCAATAATAATATCACTAATACATCTCGCTCAATCAAACTGGATGTCGACTCCTGGGTCCTGAGCCACAGGACGTGAACACCCAAAAAGAAGAAACCATCATAGAAGCATAGCTTAGGTGAGATCCGAGAAGAAACTGTCAGGTATTGGAGAACCTGACGTCCAACGCAACCATATAGCGATGGATGTGCTCGTTTTCCTCCCTGACACGACTCCGTACCACCTTCTCGGGGCCCAGCTCCCTTTGCACCGATAGCGGACCACACGACCGTCACGAAAGAAGCTCCGGGTCGATGACGAGACCCGAATTCCTTATTAAGCTACGCGTCCCGGATGGTAGCACCTCCCACTGCCAGCCCGGCGGAGCCCAGTCCTCCATTGTTATTGCCGAGTCATAACCTATTTTTCTCCGTGCTTGGTCCAACAATTATAGTCGGTCATGAAACCGGACAGAAACAAGTGGCCGTAAAGGACTCTTAAGGAAGAGTATTTCTTCTGATTCCGACAGACAACACATAAAACCATTCCGCATAATTTCCTCGGCCACAACAAAAAAAAACGCACGCCTTTAATGAACTAGAAAGAGCGGCCATCAGCGTACATCCATCTGCATTATATAAGTACATCAAACGGAATCACGATGCTAAAATTAGTACCGGTCTAAAAATAAAAGCATGCAATTATACTTCGGCTCTGGATGCGGGACTTAAGAGATTGCGACAGGCTGGGGCCGGCGCAAGCCCGTTTAGTCCCGCATGGAGTCTCCAACCGGGATTAAAGATCCATCTTTAGTCCCGGTTCATGTAATAAACCGGGACTAAAGGGTTTCAGACAGGCTTTGCTTATCAATAAGGAAATCACATCAGATCGAAAAAAACCCGCATGAATTGCAAAGGTCTTTGATGCAACCCAAAGCTACATCAACTTCATAGTTAAATATTTTGTTGCTAGTTTTAACTTTTTTACCTCGATTCTCATGACATACGACCAGATCTACCCAATCAAGATTATCCTCAAATGATTTAAAAGGTAGATCAGCCGTCTATCCTAAAAGGCGAGAAGATAAAACCCTTACTAAGAGACATGCAAGCCTAGTAAAATGTTGATAATGCTCCTTACAACGGGGGCACATGAGTAATCTAGAGAGAGATAGGTAGAGAGCACATACCAAAATGGTAGGATCAGTACATCGGGTAGATGGGACAGAAGAATTTTTTGATTGAAAAGGGGAGTGTAGCCCCGACCTCTTGCATCAGTTGATGCACACAACCTTTTATTAAAAGTTTACCATATAGCGTTAGTACAAGTTAGCATGACACATGTAAACTCGAGTCAAAACCACTTCATCGTGCCCCCTTCGTCTAGAAATATAAAACATTTTAGCTTTGTGAAACAAATGTATGTAGATGACTTTTGTGTATACGTTCACTCTGAATCTATATACATAAGACATCTATATACATTCGTTTCACAAGGCTAAAATGTCTTATATTGCTAAATGGAGGGAGTATGAAAGAACCATTTCAGGTTGGATATGGAACTGATGTCTTCTGGTTTAGAAGGCTCCAAAGTCAACTTGTGTGGCTATGCAATTCACACACTCTTACACAAGTTGAGCAGAACTAAAATGTACTAATCTTGGATTCAGTACGTGAGCTAAAACCCATGGCTAGAAGTCCATACCTAGATCAATTTTTCATATGAAACACATGTCAGTACAAATTTTCATAGTTCTTGAGGTATCAGCATTACTTTCTATAATTCCTTTGCATTCGATTCCTGTATAGGTACACAACCCATCGTATGTCCCGAAGCTCAAGTTTTTCATATTCTTGTATCTTTGGATGTTTCGGTTGCACTCGGGGCCTTACATGGCAGTAGAATTTCAACGCCTCCTCCATGACCTCGGGTTGCGATAAAAGTTGCGATCTTGTCTTAGTCGGTGGATGTTTTTCTGTTAAGTAGTGTAAACATCCTGGCAATGTTGAATCTCTTTCCATCTTTGCCATCTTGTCCCAGACTAGTGGGAATATGCGTGGATCGAAACCAGCAGCCGCAAATAGTAGCATACCAATATGATCAGCCTCCGTCTCATGACTGCATCATCATCATATAATACCATGAAATATATACTTTGAATATATAAGCAATAAAGTTACGTAGATAAGTCCAGCAGAATTTATATGTACCTTCGTAGTAAGAATTTTTATGGAAACCAGTTGCTGATCATCTCCGACCGATGTGTGCCTTGCAATAATGTGCGCGACCTATTGATATCCAATAGCAAAAGGCTAGAGTCAGCTAGATAACCACATGTCATCATATTACTAGGATCAGTAGAGAGCGTCCCACCTCCTCACGCGTTTGATGAAATCGAGAATTTGTACTATTAAAACATATGAGTGGTTTTTCTAAGCATGGATGCGTCTACACCCTACTAACATATTGTAGAGATTTCCGGTGTATCAAAAATTAAGTTTATAGATTGCAGTACAAAAGTTATATATTTGAGGTTGATATACAACTTTTGTACTGCGATGTAGTATATACCTCGTGTGTCTGAAAGGATTGTTACCGGGTATGGGTAGATACCTCGTGGGCAATAACGGAGGCGATCTCAGCATCGCCCTTGAAATTGTCAAGCAGTCCGGTGTATATTATGATCTTGCCGGTAACCGCACCTGCCCCGATCTGGCTGTCTCTGATGACGATCACCTCCCAGTCGAGGCCCTCCGTCCAGTCCAGGTTCACGCTACTGCCACCCACGTGCTTCTCCTTGATGGCGAGGGCGGTGTGGGCGAGGCTCCTTCTTTTCCTTGGCAGATTCGGCCAAGTCAAGCTCCAGCGCTTCTCTGTGCGAGAGCACGACCAGGTGGTTGCGGTCCGTGAAGGGCACCGTCTCGCTGTACCTGAGGTGGGCGGCGACGGACGCACCGGCGGCAAAGAGGGCCATGGCAACGGCGACCTTACTCCGGCCGTGGTGCCATGGGGACGGGGCCAGCAGTTGATGCTGGGTATCCGGGCGGGGAGAGTTGCAGAGTTGCAGGAGGCGGGAGAGCACGGAACGCGACCTGCTCTTCAACATCTTCTTCTTCGTCGCCGGTCTGTGTTTGCGAGTTGAAGCGTCGTCGATCGATCGGGATTTTGGTCAGCAACAAAGGCATTAACAATTGTTGGATTGTGTACGTACCTACGTACTCGGAATCGGAAATCGGTACGAACCCTAAACGTGATGCCTTGCTGGCTTCTTTCTTTTCTGACCGTCGATACGTACTCTACTCCATCTGTTATGACACGATTAATTTGCAATGACATGCACGACCAAAACAGATTGAGACTTGAATGGCCGGCCATATGCATCTTGTGCACAAATTACAGGACAGAATAAACATTGGTTTTGAATTACACATGGTCACGGAATTCATCAAAATATGCAAAAGGTGTACCTATTACGACCAAAGCAGATTTGAGACTTGAATGGCCATATGCATCTTGTGCACAATTAGAGGACAGAATAAACATTGGTTTTGAATTACACATGGTCACGGAATTCATCAAAATTGTCTCCCACCTGGCTTACCCGCAGAGCAGTGATATGCTTATTCTTAAGCGAGTTATCTGACATCCTCAAATTAGCAAGCATCTCACCCAAACAAAGAGTATCCACTAGCAAATATTTGTCCCCTTTGTGGAGCCAGATCCTAAGTTGAAGCTCACTCAAATTGATGAGATATACACTAGAATGATCATCGGCCCTCGACAACATGGTTCCTTTTTGTTTGCCTTCAATAACTAATCCTTGTGGGCACTTCAATATGGAGAAACTTAAGGTCTTCAAATCCAAGACAAGAACGTCGCTCGACAAGGCTAGTATATCTTAAAAGCTTAATCCTGAGAGAAACGGAGCTCTGTGAGCGATTCAGCAGCACGTCCTGCGTTACGTCTCTCTGCGTGTGGGCCTTGCAACGTGTCGCTGCTCGGTGCTGTCCGTGCTGGATTGATCTGGACCTGCGTCTGTCTATTTCTTTTTTTTTCTTGACTGACATGTGGCCCCGTTTTTCCGGGGCCATTTTGCCATTCACTTGGCAACTTGGAGGGGCTGGTTGTTTGTGTGCTAGATTGTGAGGATGGGGGACTGTGTCGCCTGGTTATCTCCGAGGGTTTGACCCGTCCCTTTCTTTCTTTTCTTGCCCGTGGAGGATTGGAGACGGTGGGAGACGGAGGTGGTGTTCTTGGTCTGTGGGATTCGAGACGCTAGTGTTCTTGGTCTGTGCAATTTGAGGCGGTGGGATTGGAGTCGGCGGTAGTGTTCTTGGTCTCTCGTGGTCTTCTCTGCTCCCGTTCTTTCCGCCACCTACTCGGTTTTGCGTCGCCGCAGGGCTTTTTCTCCAAGGTTTGTTTGCCTCTTCTTTTTCGGTTGTTTTTTCAGGTTTCTCCTGGGCGCCATGGGATGGGGGGCCTTGGAGAATATTTCCTGCACTATCTCCCTGCCGGCGGCCATGGTAGCCGGCGACGAGTGGGAGGGTGGTCGGGATGGTAGTAGTGATAGGTGTTTTCCTTTTTAACTCCCCCCAGCCAAATAATCGGGCGTTTGGATCCAGATCCGTCGATGTGTTTTCTCCTCTCCCCGAAGCTTGTGTCCATGGAAGCGAGGAGGGATGGAGCAAGGCAGGTGGTGGCTTTTATGCCGGCGCCCCTCGGCTGTATCCATGGCGACCTGTTGCTTCGGAGGTGTTGCTCCCGCATCGTTGTCCCCTTCTCCTTTCTTCAATAAGTTCATGGTGCTGATTGAAGTTTCCTCCTTCTTGAGCTTGATCTAGGGGATTTGTGGATGGATTTGTCTGTCTGTTGCTGCATGCAAGAGTTCAAATCAAAGATGCAGCAGGACCGAATCAGGGCAATCATTTGTCGCACAAGCTTCACCATGAACAACAGCTGTGGGATCGCCATCCCGTGGCTGTTGTGCATGACGAGGTAGCCCAAGTGTGGCTGGTTGACGAGTAAGGTTTTGGAAGTGAGCATGGTGTTGCAAGAGAGATCCTGCACACAAGGAATGAGGACTTCCCCTGTTTCTTGTTTTTCTGCTCACTCGATTGCAGCTAAGCATGGTGCTCACCGGCCTGGGGGTAATGATTTCGCCCAGGAGATGATTGTATGGTTGGAGGCCTTTTTGTGGCATGGGGATTGCTCATGGACTGCTCAGATTTCAGCTAGCGCCACCAGTTTATTGATGATTTCCGACAAATGGTATGCAAAGATCAATCTACTTCATGTTTTCATTTCGGAAATCCTAGACGTTACCTTCCAGCCTATTGTTTTTGCTGCTCATTGCTTGGAATATAAGAACTGGAACAATACTCCTAGTGTGAACAATACTCCTAGTTGTCATTTCACAACTACCAACACCTCCAAAATCAAATCGTCCAACTCCTGTGAAACGTAAAAGCTTCCATCATCTACTTCCTAGGACTCATCAGCTCCAGTCGCTACCTAGAGAAAAATGGATCCCAAAGAAACGCTGACATGGAGCATCCACCGATTTAGGCAGCAGACCAGCACGCGTTTAGCGGCAGCTATACATCATATTAGTTCACCTTACAGCACGCGCACGACACCCCCTAACTTGAGCTTTTCAATATTCATCTGCATGGGGCAGAAAATAGAGAACTTATTTAGTAACAGAACACTCAGTTGCTGCCAAGTATGATAATAGAAAGTTTCGGTACTATAAGATAAAACTTAGATGCTAATTTGGTTACCAAAGCACAACCATCTACCAAAATTAACACGTAGGAGAATACATCATTTACAAAGCGAGAGACCAAACAGACCCTTAAAAAATGATGCTTGGAGACTTGGTATAGAGTGTCTAGCTTAACTGTTGGGGCTAAAAACAAATCATATGAATTTCACAAGGAATATGTTCTATTTATTGATATTACATAAGAAGAGCTGCATAAAAATAAAGGTAATGCTAAGGAAGAACTCGCAAGTCGAACAGTTCACCAAATCTCTATCATCAGTGTAGGCAGGCAAAAAGCATTACCACTCTTCACCAGTGAAGCAAAGATATAATCCATAAAAGAACAATATTCAGATAACAAAGAAACAAACTGAAATGTGACACAAGGGTTACTAGAAAAGGGGCAAGACCATTTGTCGAGACGGAAGTGGTGACCACAATTTTGAAAGACCTTTGAGACAACAAATTCTAGTTCCAAGATTCATGGTCTTTTAGATCCAACTTATATTGGAAACTTTCATGGTCTTCTCTGCTCCCGTTCTTTCCGCCACCTACTCGGTTTTGCGTCGCCGCAGGGCTTTTTCTCCAAGGTTTGTTTGCCTCTTCTTTTTCGGTTGTTTTTTCAGGTTTCTCCTGGGCGCCATGGGATGGGGGGCCTTGGAGAATATTTCCTGCACTATCTCCCTGCCGGCGGCCATGGTAGCCGGCGACGAGTGGGAGGGTGGTCGGGATGGTAGTAGTGATTTTTTTCCTTTTTAACTCCCCCCAGCCAAATAATCGGGCGTTTGGATCCAGATCCGTCGATGTGTTTTCTCCTCTCCCCGAAGCTTGTGTCCATGGAAGCGAGGAGGGATGGAGCAAGGCAGGTGGTGGCTCTTATGCCGGCGCCC
This sequence comes from Avena insularis, assembly GCA_023614405.1. Classification (NCBI taxonomy): domain Eukaryota; kingdom Viridiplantae; phylum Streptophyta; class Magnoliopsida; order Poales; family Poaceae; genus Avena; species Avena insularis. The sequence goes on from CM042694.1 coordinate 106,742,534, forward strand.
CTCGGCTGTATCCATGGCGACCTGTTGCTTCGGAGGTGTTGCTCCCGCATCGTTGTCCCCTTCTCCTTTCTTCAATAAGTTCATGGTGCTGATTGAAGTTTCCTCCTTCTTGAGCTTGATCTAGGGGATTTGTGGATGGATTTGTCTGTCTGTTGCTGCATGCAAGAGTTCAAATCAAAGATGCAGCAGGACCGAATCAGGGCAATCATTTGTCGCACAAGCTTCACCATGAACAACAGCTGTGGGATCGCCATCCCGTGGCTGTTGTGCATGACGAGGTAGCCCAAGTGTGGCTGGTTGACGAGTAAGGTTTTGGAAGTGAGCATGGTGTTGCAAGAGAGATCCTGCACACAAGGAATGAGGACTTCCCCTGTTTCTTGTTTTTCTGCTCACTCGATTGCAGCTAAGCATGGTGCTCACCGGCCTGGGGGTAATGATTTCGCCAGAGATGATTGTATGGTTGGAGGCCTTTTTGTGGCATGGGGATTGCTCATGGACTGCTCAGATTTCAGCTAGCGCCACCAGTTTATTGATGATTTCCGACAAATGGTATGCAAAGATCAATCTACTTCATGTTTTCATTTCGGAAATCCTAGACGTTACCTTCCAGCCTATTGTTTTTGCTGCTCATTGCTTGGAATATAAGAACTGGAACAATACTCCTAGTGTGAACAATACTCCTAGTTGTCATTTCACAACTACCAACACCTCCAAAATCAAATCGTCCAACTCCTGTGAAACGTAAAAGCTTCCATCATCTACTTCCTAGGACTCATCAGCTCCAGTCGCTACCTAGAGAAAAATGGATCCCAAAGAAACGCTGACATGGAGCATCCACCGATTTAGGCAGCAGACCAGCACGCGTTTAGCGGCAGCTATACATCATATTAGTTCACCTTACAGCACGCGCACGACACCCCCTAACTTGAGCTTTTCAATATTCATCTGCATGGGGCAGAAAATAGAGAACTTATTTAGTAACAGAACACTCAGTTGCTGCCAAGTATGATAATAGAAAGTTTCGGTACTATAAGATAAAACTTAGATGCTAATTTGGTTACCAAAGCACAACCATCTACCAAAATTAACACGTAGGAGAATACATCATTTACAAAGCGAGAGACCAAACAGACCCTTAAAAAATGATGCTTGGAGACTTGGTATAGAGTGTCTAGCTTAACTGTTGGGGCTGAAAACAAATCATATGAATTTCACAAGGAATATGTTCTATTTATTGATATTACATAAGAAGAGCTGCATAAAAATAAAGGTAATGCTAAGGAAGAACTCGCAAGTCGAACAGTTCACCAAATCTCTATCATCGGTGTAGGCGGGGCAAAAAGCATTACCACTCTTCACCAAGGAAGCAAAGATATAATCCATTATAGATCAATATTCAGATAACAAAGAAACAAACTGAAATGTGACACAAGGGTTACTAGAAAAGGGGCAAGACCATTTGTCGAGACGGAAGTGGTGACCACAATTTTGAAAGACCTTTGAGACAACAAATTCTAGTTCCAAGATTCATGGTCTTTTAGATCCAACTTATATTGGAAACTTTCATGGTCTTCTCTGCTCCCGTTCTTTCCGCCACCTACTCGGTTTTGCGTCGCCGCAGGGCTTTTTCTCCAAGGTTTGTTTGCCTCTTCTTTTTCGGTTGTTTTTTCAGGTTTCTCCTGGGCGCCATGGGATGGGGGGCCTTGGAGAATATTTCTGACTATCTCTTCGCCGTGCCATGGTAGCCAAGTGGGAGAGGTGGTCGGGATGGTAGTAGTGATTTTTTCCTTTTAACTCCCCACCAAATAATCATGGGCTTGGATCCAGATCCGTCGATGTGTTTCTCCTCTCCCGAAGCTTGTGTCCATGGGCGAGGAGGGATGGAGCAAGGTGGTGGCTCTTATGCAGCGCCCTCGCTGTATCCATGGCGACCTGTTGCTTGAGGTGTTGCTCCATCGTTGTCCCTTCTCCTTTCTTCAATAAGTTCATGGTGCTGATTGAAGTTTCCTCCTTCTTGAGCTTGATCTAGGGATTTGTGGATGGATTTGTGCATGCTGTTGCTGCATGCAAGAGTTCAAATCAAAGATGCAGCAGGACGAATCAGGCAATCATTTGTCGCTAAGCTTCACCATGAACAACACTGTGGGATCGCCATCCCGTGGCTGTTGTGCATGACGAGGTAGCCAAGTGTGGCTGGTTGTGAGTAAGGTTTTGAAGTGAGCATGGTGTTGCAAGAGATCCTGCACACAAGGAATGAGGACTTCCCTGTTTCTTGTTTTCTGCTCACTCGATTGCAGCTAAGCATGGTGCTCACCGGCCTGGGGGTAATGATTTACCAGGAGATGATTGTATGGTTGGAGGCCTTTTGTGGCATGGGGATTGCTCATGGACTGCTCAGATTTCAGCTAGCGCCACCAGTTTATTGATGATTTCCGACAAATGGTATGCAAAGATCAATCTACTTCATGTTTTCATTTCGGAAATCCTAGACGTTACCTTCCAGCCTATTGTTTTTGCTGCTCATTGCTTGGAATATAAGAACTGGAACAATACTCCTAGTGTGAACAATACTCCTAGTTGTCATTTCACAACTACCAACACCTCCAAAATCAAATCGTCCAACTCCTGTGAAACGTAAAAGCTTCCATCATCTACTTCCTAGGACTCATCAGCTCCAGTCGCTACCTAGAGAAAAATGGATCCCAAAGAAACGCTGACATGGAGCATCCACCGATTTAGGCAGCAGACCAGCACGCGTTTAGCGGCAGCTATACATCATATTAGTTCACCTTACAGCACGCGCACGACACCCCCTAACTTGAGCTTTTCAATATTCATCTGCATGGGGCAGAAAATAGAGAACTTATTTAATGTAACACTCAGTTGCTGCCAAGTATGATAATAGAAAGTTTCGGTACTATAAGATAAAACTTAGATGCTAATTTGGTTACCAAAGCACAACCATCTACCAAAATTAACACGTAGGAGAATACATCATTTACAAAGCGAGAGACCAAACAGACCCTTAAAAAATGATGCTTGGAGACTTGGTATAGAGTGTCTAGCTTAACTGTTGGGGCTGAAAACAAATCATATGAATTTCACAAGGAATATGTTCTATTTATTGATATTACATAAGAAGAGCTGCATAAAAATAAAGGTAATGCTAAGGAAGAACTCGCAAGTCGAACAGTTCACCAAATCTCTATCATCAGTGTAGGCAGGCAAAAAGCATTACCACTCTTCACCAGTGAAGCAAAGATATAATCCATAAAAGAACAATATTCAGATAACAAAGAAACAAACTGAAATGTGACACAAGGGTTACTAGAAAAGGGGCAAGACCATTTGTCGAGACGGAAGTGGTGACCACAATTTTGAAAGACCTTTGAGACAACAAATTCTAGTTCCAAGATTCATGGTCTTTTAGATCCAACTTATATTGGAAAGGAAATAGTAGTATTCATGCCTTAAGTTACTAGTAATTCTAGCCTAAGCACAGCCAAAAAGAAATTTGCAATTGAGTTTGACAGAAAGAGACTTCTTAACTCTAGATATTGTGACCAACCTCAGCGCTGCCGTTCTTCATTGTGCCTCGCAACCATTGCCAACATGTTCCTCTCATACTGCGTAGTTGCCAGCATGATTGTGATTGTACTAACTTGGACAAGAAGGATATCATGAAGCATTAGAAATCAATATGTTAACATATGATTCTAAGATTTAGATAAGCAATGACCATAAACATACAATCATTTATTTGAATAAGGCATCATGTAAATGTCTCCCTGACCCTACTACCAATATAAGGACTCATTTTATCTCCTTAATAAGGAAAGGCATGAACAGATCATCACCTCAAAATCATTTATTTTCAGGACACATTATAGTAGTATCATCACATATGTTTATATGATAGCATGCTTGTCTCTATAGATTTGAATAAAATGCTAAACTAAACTAATTAAAAAAACAGAAAGCAGGCCACTGCATGTGCAATTTTCAGTTAAAACAGGAGCTACTCTCAATACAAGAACACACTGTAGGTAATATAATAGACAACATTTTCAGATTCAGTAATAAGTTGGATTCTTGCTCTACTTCTGCAGAATTCTTATAACTAACAGACATCTCAGAATGGCACTTGGCAGGTAAGAAAAAGTTATCTCTTCCACAATGGATTGTCTTGTATTATATGGTCATTTCAGTCTTTATTCACTAGTATATCATCGTTTCTGTTATTTTTTCAACTAGTACGAATGGAGGATATATCATGATGGTTGTCTTTACTCATTAGAAAAATAATCGCTTCCACAATGGATTATCTTGTACTAGAAGGTATTAATAAGGATGAATATACATGTATTGACTCATGAGAAATGCATGGACAACATTGTTTTTCCAAGTCATGAACTTCATTAATTGAGTAAGAGAAGTATGTACCCGCAATACAATATCATAAGCATATTGTATGATACACAACAAATGATGGATTAAATGACAAGAAATTATCCAAGAGACAGTACCTGCTGATGATCTATTCTAGTGTCTGCCTGAACAAATCAAAATATCTGTGGAAAGTCTTGTTTGTTTCTACAACATTCTTGCCTGAAAATGATTTCTCCAATCAACGCTCGAGTACCAACATAAAACAGTCTTACCATATAGGATTCTGAATATAGGGAATTAGCTACTGAACAAAGCTGATACGTACATAGAGCAGGCCCAGAATTTTAAGATAGACTAATTGTCGTATCCAACAACACAAATCAGGGGGTCACTATTTTACACGTCAAGAATTGAGCAATGGGAGAAATGACAACGGTGGTGACAAAACAAAGAACTATAAGTTTTACAATAGGAACCGTTCAAGTGACTCTAAGAGTAATACGAAGCTTTCTTGAAACACCAGTACATAATACTTTTCTTACTATATCACTACAGAATTTAACCATGTTTCATGTCCTGATATATAAATCATTTAACCTCTGTCCGTTTAGTCATGGGATTCATGAAATAAAAATACATGAGTAGCTCTCTGCAACTAACAAGTGAAGCTCTGATTTCAGAAAGAAAACAAAGAAATAATAATACAGAGTCTATTTTCTTATTACATTCACTGGTACCTCTTTTTTATCGAACTGAACTTGTCCCCAAAGTGAACTAGTCGAAGCAGAGGAAGCATGGGTTCAGACCAGAGCGGCAATGAAGGGACGGCGTCGAGAATGGGCGCGGGGACGCTCGCCTGAGGACGGTGTAGGTGCGGCTGTCGGCTTCGATTCCACAGGTGAGGCGGGCCGCTTCCATTCCGTAGGTTAGGTCGGCAGCAGTGATGCAGCGGGTTGGGGCGGGTGGATCGTAGCCGCAGGTGAGGCCGGCGGCAGCGCAACAGCAGGTTAAGGCCGGGTGGATCGGAGGTAAGGCCGGTGGCTGCCGGGTCATAGCAGGTTGGGTCAGTTGGATCATAGGCCTCCTCCTCAGATCTGATCGATGGTGATAAACGGGGAAGAGGAGCAGAAACCGGGGGACGGGCGATGGCTCCGCGCAGGATAAGATCGTGGGGGCTAGAAATGTTTTCGGTGACCGACGGGCGGGGCCGTGGGAATTATACGGCCAAAAATTTGGAAAAATGGAGGGAAATATACTTTTTTAGTGGAGGAAAAAAATATAATACGGAGTACTAGTATTATTTTGGAGATAAACACGTGAATATTGATTTTTCAATAATTTGGATTTGTGTCTATGCCCCATACCTCACTCAGTGATTTACATGCTCGCTCGGTTGGGTTGCAGCCGTCTTTAGAAAGTTTAGAAGAATTAACAAGCAGATTACAGTGAAGCTCCTACTAGTGCGGAGTACCGGAGCAGATGAATTAGAGGAGATCATCAAATGTATTCATCTCTCTTGCCATCTCATCTACTAATTCTTTGTTTAAATAATAAATAAAATAGCAATACCCATTTCTCTAAAACTAATAGTTTCTACCAACTCTAGTTCTGCAGAAATTATAGATCTATCTCTTATGTAAATGAATCAGGCTGAAATAAGAGGAGTTTGAATCAAAATTGGTTGAGCAAACTGAACCGTACGAGTACTCGGACCCTCATCAATCTCGACTCCGTGTCTATCTCCACTTGGTGTCGATCTCTAGAGCGACCGAGTTGGTGGGCCCAGTGGAGAAGGTGCACGGGAGTGCCGACCGGGTGGGTCAGTGCAAGAGGCACGTGGGTGGGCCGGCCCAGAGAAGTGTGGATGGCACCGGTCTGGTCGATTGGGAAAAATCTCTATTAGCGATGACATGTCTTTAGAGACGCTCGTCACTAAGAATTTTTTTTCTTTCAGCCGACCTCCACGAAAATATTAGTGACAGACATATTTTGAGACTGTCACTAATCATAGAGTTACTAGTGACAGATATATATAGATACCTGTCACTAAGTAAAATTTTCATTCAGCCGGTCTTCACAAAAAATACTAGTGACAGTTATTTTTATATACCTGTCACTAGTGTTTTGTACTAGCGACAGGCTCATCCTTGCCCGTCGCTGATAATTAAGTAACAGTATAACTCAACCACCCAGACCTCAGCACAGCGATTTCACCTTCCTAACCGTCCGATATGGCATTCAAGGCTTCTGATTTGTCTGTCCTCCTGGCGTGCGTCGCTGATTTTCACCGCGTCACCGAGCTTGGCCCAGGGCAGCTACTCCGCAAACCAACCTAGGTGGCTTTTGGTGAACTGGGCCGAATTACCAAACGTATGGGCCGCATCGTAGAGAGGGGAAGACCGGAAGAGGAAGAGAGGCGACGGCAATAACTCGAGGTGTGAGAGAGGATGCGTCGACATAGCGATTCAGATCCGTATCCCTGGCGACTGCTCGCTCCGGCTCCTTCCACCAGTTTCGCTTTCCCCAATCCTCCTTGCAACCAGATTGAGACGTGGATGTGGGATACGACCACAGGTGTTGGACAGCTATGGTGAAGCGAGTGGGCACCCTGTGCTGTTTGGTGATGGCAGACTATCCGTCTGCTCTCTCTTCTCACAAACATGGTGATCCTCTCTCTGGAGGTGCAGAGGCGCGGCACATACCACCTCTTGGTGACGGCCCCTACCTGCAGGCTGCAGCATCAAACCGGCGACTACCTCCACTGAACATCCACACTTCTGCCGGGGAAGCTTTATCTCCAGCGTGCAGGACTCTCGCATATAGATGAGGTTTGTCTACCTCTATTTTTCCAATAGATCTTTAGAATTTCATGCCAATTAGCAGGAACAGTAAATGCTATGCCGTGGCCAATTAACTACCGATGCCTCAACCTTAGCAGCTTGAGCCTATTGCTGCTACTTTCTCTCCAAATTAATTGACGTATTTTTATCTAGATATGACATGTTTTAATGTGTAGATACATGCGTATTTACTATCTAGACAAAGCTGTGTCAATCAATTTGGAGCGGAGGAGGAAGTATTATACAAGGGAAGATAACTCCTTTTCTTACTTGCTTTGTCTATTTTAGTTATATATAAAATATTACATTGTATTACTGAGAGTACAGTTTGGAGCCTATTTAGCTTGGAGTAGTTCTCATTGCCATGCCACACCTTTAGATAATATTTGCTACCATCGTTATGATAAATGCTACTCAGTCCATAAGTCATACAGGTTTACTTTACGCATCTTCAGTTGCATACTGTTCTCATGTACTATTACTAATCTCATGGTACTTTTTTTTAACCGAGGTCTGGAACGTCTGGGTCTAGCTCAGAGTTCAGGGCGTATTTCACATGCTTACATATTGCTACCATGAGGGCATGTTGCATGCATTGTGACAATGTTTTTAGTAAACAGATGATACTTTATCTGATGTCCTCTAGCTAAAGTGAAATACAAATTAAAAGTTGCATACAAATTTTGAGTGCTTCGGATTTGGAATTTAATTGATCTGTTCTTCTTTTACTATTTTCATGAAATACAATCAGAAATGTAATACTAGGTAGTCTACTGCATTTGTTGAGGTCATGAGTTATTTTCCTTTGAATTCCATGTAAAAAAAAATCTGCACTTGAAAGAATTGGCTTAATATAGTTTTGACTTATTGGAAGTTCTTAACCCTTACTTGGTATATGCTAAATTTATCCATTGCATCCAGGTACCTTGGAGATGAGAATGGCCTTATTTTTGTAGTTAAGTGCTCATGATGTATACGATGAGCGGCTTCAGAAATTCATTGCAATGTAACTACACATTCTTGAACTGGTGCAACTTTGCATTTTCTTTTTCTTTTTGGAAGGGTTTAATACTTCAATTTCGTTTTGTTATATGAAATTGTGAAGGAAATGGCAATCATGAACAACTGACATCCAAATCAATAACTCACAAGTTTTAACTTTCCACACAATTTTTGGGGTATTGGACCACAACATAAGTAATTGTACAACTCCGATTATCTGGTGCATTCTGGTGGACTGGTTAATCCAGTGTGTTTTATTTCAGCTGCATGCACTCACTCTCATCAGAGTAAACAGAATTCAACTTAATACACTTAAACTTGAAAATGTTTAGCAAGACATCTCTATATGGAGCACATGCCACTTTCCACGATAATTGAATGGATCATATTAAGCAACTTTGTATATTATCCAACTTCAGTAAGCAAAATTCAAGCACAAGATGATCGTATTGTTTTCTTAAATACAACATGTGTTTTAGGAAGCATTCCATCTTCTATTGGAACGGCCCAACATGTTTTCTCCATGACGTAGGTCTGTTTTATTATGCTGATAGATTGACTATTTCTATTTGGGGTTTTCAAGTCAGTGATGCTGTATTTTCAATTAACATCTATGGAAGGAAGAAGCTGGGGTCATTGTCATATCCTCTGATAAGGAAACACAGAGTGAACAACCCAGTTAAATTATAATATACGATGGAATTTCAATGTAATTTGTGTAGTTCAAGTACCCAAATTAGGTTTTGAGATAACAATTGGTAACATTGTTCTATTTTTGGGCGTGCGAGATTTTTGTTACCGCTCTTTTCCATATTTCAATTGCAATGAAAAATATGTCCCATCTCCGTCACTCCTGGATAGTTTTATTGTTGTTCATAAACATTTGCTTTCCTTATTCACTCATCTTTCTCCCCCATCATGTATGTGGCTACAATTTTTTCATTGTGCGCATCATCTAGATTCAGAGTTCGGGAGGATAATAATATTCTTCTATTTCGAAACATGTCCTAGAGCATTTTTAATTCAAATTGATATTGAATGAAGTTTTTTATATTCCTATCTTCTCCAATATACATCCATTTAATCTTCCAAAGAGGGACGGGCGCGGCAACGCGCGCTCTAATGGTCTAGTACTTACTAATGACAGGCATAATTTTGCCAGTCACTAACCACCTGACGCCTATAAGCCTTTTTGTAGTAGTGAATTTATGCTTCGCCCTCAAGCTTTAGTTTTTCTTTTGCCCTCTTGTTTCCATCCAGCTTCCCCTTTTTTCTTCATCCCTTCTCATCATCACTAGCGTCATCCAATTCAAGGAAGGCCCATTTCTTCGGTGGTGATTCTTGTTTCCTCAACCTCCACTTGTCCATATGCTCGAGCAACTTGCAACAATGTTCAAGCATAAACGGTTTCCCCTTGGATCTGGACTTCCATTGCAACATGTTCCTACAAACACATGAATTCATTTGTTAGCAACATGAACACACAGAACATGCATCTTGTTACCAAAAGGATATGCACAATGAACTCACATAGTCATGGATAGCTATAACACTTGGTGGTGGTAGACACACTTGCTCCATTTCTCCACTCAAACGGTTATAGCATACCTTGATCACGTCCTACCATCCTTTTAGGGATCTATATGAGCTAGATACTAGTGAAACAAACCCGAGGCATGAATTTGAATAATTTGTCCTTGATCCATTGCCAATGCTGCTTCCTAGTATGATCCGCGCCGACCACGACATCCATGGACACTTACAACCATGCCCGCACCAAGCAATTGTCATTGATTTTGGTGTAGTTTACCGCCCTTTCTTTCTTCCATTTTGAGATGAATCGAACACTTCCTCCTTGATATCTTCAACCTCATCCTCATCCATGTCATTCTCAACCTCCTCATCAGCCAAGTCAAACAAATCGAGTGGCGCATCGTTGGGGTCAACCATTCTCAGAAGATTCGCAAATGAGGATGGAACCTCACACTCATATCTCTGTGATTTTTTGGCAAACACGTTGCCGGTAGCGTGGTGGTTGTCTTGCAGGGAGGTGGCGACGATCGGAGACGAAGTGATGGGAGGAGGGCCGACACAGTGCATGCCTGATATATTGCAAATGTATCTATAATTTTTGATGTTCCATGCTTGGTTTTATCTACTTTCTTGTGTTTTGTCCACACTTTGGAGTACTTTTCATATGATTTCTTGGATTAACCTATTAACAAGAGCCATAGTGCCAGCTGCCTGTTTTCTGTTGTTTTTGGTTTCAGGAAGTCAGAAAATGAATATTCTCGGAATTGGACGGGACAAAAGAACAAGTCATTATTTTACCGGGGGACATCTGGAGCCAGAATACGAGACGGAGAGAGGCTGGGGCCCGGCCACACCACCTGGCCGCGCGGCCAGGCCTAGCCCGCGCCAGGGGTGGTCTGGCCGCCCCAGGCACCCCCTCGGCCTCTCCTTCCGCCTATATATTGCCTCTGATATGGAAACCCTAAGTACCCGATCAAAATTCTACGAAAGAGTCTGTAGCCGCCGTCATCTCCATCCCTAGATCGGGAGGGATCTAAAGCTCTTCCCGGCATCCTACCGGAGAGGGGAATTCACCCTGGAGGCCTTCTTCATCACCATGCAAGCCTCCGGTGTGATGCGTGAGTAGTTCATCTCTGGACTACGGGTCCATGTAATAGCTAGATGGCTGGTTCTCCTCCTTTGTGCTTTCATGTTTAGATCTTGTGAGCTCCATTCATGATCAAGATCATCTATTTGTAATTCTGCATGTTGTGTTTGCGGGGATCCGATGGATATTGAGATGCTATTTCAGATTGATTATTGATTCTATCATGTCTTTGTTATTTGTGACCTTGCATGCTTTCTGTTGTTAGTAGCTATCTTGGCCAAGTAGATGCTAGCAACTCCAAGAGTTAGTATTTATGCTCGATAGTGGGTTCATGCCTCTGGTAATCTACGGAAGTGACAGAAATCTCTAAGGTACTAGATGTGTTGTTGCTACTAGGGAGAAAACAACAATCCTTTGTTCATAGAACAATCGTATTGTTTACTTTACACGCAATTCGTAATGCAATAATCTGTTGCTTGCAACTTAATCTTTGGAGGGGTTCGGATGATAACCTGAAGGTGGATTATTAGTCATAGATGTAGTTGGATGGCGGTCTATGTATAATGTTGTAATGCCCAATCAAGTCTCAAAGGAGTCAAGATGATTAGTATATGCTTGTATGCTTTCTCGATGTTTTTCAATTGCCCCGTTGTAATTTGTTCACCCAGCATGTTATCTATCTTAAGGAGAGCCACCTCTAGTGAACTATGGACCTCGGTCATTTCTTTTACTTTCAATATACAATCAAACTATTTACTGTTTTGTGTTTACTTTCTACAAAGTATTACTTCCTTCCATTCGATATGTTTAATCCTTTGTTTTCAGCAAAACCGGTGAGATTGACAACCTCATTGTAAGTTGGGGGCAAAGGTTTGTGGTTGTGTTGTACAGGTCTCCACGTTGCTGCTGGCACCGGTAGTGCGCCCTGCCAATGTTCAGCTAGCTACACCTTTGGGGTGTTTCTTTGCTCCTACTGGATTGATAACCTTGGTTTCGTACTGAGGGAAAACTTGTTGTTGTGGTCATCATACCTTTCTCTTGGGGTTCCCCAACGAGCTCGATATATTTTGGGCCATCAAGCTTATTTTCTGGCGCCGTTGCCGGGGAGTCAAGGACATCTTCACAAGGGGAGTCCCTCATAACCAATCTCTTTACTTTGTTATTTTTGTTTTGCTTAGTTTACTTTTGCTTTGTTTGCTTGTTTCTTTATCAAAAACACACAAAAATTAGTTTTACAACTTTGCTTTCTTTATTAAAAATACAAAAAAATGACTACTCTTGAAAACACTAAGTTGTGTGACTTCACTAGCACCAACAACAATGATTTTATGAGCACACATATTGCTCCACATGTTCCTGAAGCTACTTTCTTTGAGATTAAACCTGCTTTACTCAATCTTGTTATGAGAGAACAATTTTTTGGTATTGGTAATGAAGATGTTGTTGCCCATCTTAATAACTTTGTTGAACTTTGTGAGATGCAAAAGCATAGGGATATAGATGGAGATATCATTAAGCTTAAATTGTTTCCTTTCTCCTCAGAGGAAAAGCTAAAGAGTGGTTAAATTCCTTAACTAGGAATAGTATTGATTCTTGGACTAAATGGAAAGATGCTTTCATTAGAAAATACTATCCTCGTGCTAAGATTATATCTATGAGAAGTGAAATAATGAAGTTTAAACAATCTGATAATGAACATGTTGCTCAAGCTTGGGAAAGAATGAAATCTTTGGTAAAGAATTGTCCCACTCATCGACTGACTGCTTGGATGATCATCCAAACTTTTTATGCAGGATTGAACTATTCTTCAAGGAACCTATTGGACTCTGATGTTGGAGGTACCTTTATGACCATTAATTTGGGTGTTGCAACTAAGCTTCTGGATAATATGATGGTTAACTATTCCGAATGGCATACGGAAAGAGCTCCACAAGGTAAGAAGGTAAATTCTGTTGAGGAAACCTCCTCCTTGAGTGATAAGATTGATATTATTATGTCTATGTTTGTTAATGGGAAAGCCCATATTGATACAAATAATGTTCCCTTAGCCTCTTTGGTTGCTCAAGAAGAGCAAGTTGATGTGAACTTTATAAGAAATAATAATTTTAGCAACAATGCCTACAGGAATAATTTTGGTAACAACAATTATAAGCCATATCCTCCCAACAATGGTAATGCTTATGGAAATTCTTACAACAATAATAGGAGTGCACCCTCTGAACTTGAAGTTATGCTTAAAGACTTTATTAGTAAACAAACTTCTTTCAATAAAACTATTGAGGAAAAAATCTCTAATGCTGAAAGAAATATAGCATCTTTGGCTGAAGCTCAATCTTCTTTGAATAAAATGGCTGCTAAACCTGAAACTAATGATAATCCCTTTGCAGCTACTAATGCTATACAAGTAAGAATTGATGAAAATGTTAGACTATTAGCTAAATTACATGCTAAGTGGGAAAGAGAAGATGAAATTGTTAGAAACATTACTGTTTCTACTATCACGACCACTAGTGTTGAGGCTAGTAATAGCTCTACTGCCTTAGATGATAATTATGGTTTTGATCTTGATGGTTGCAATATCTCTGAAGTTATTAAGTTCCTACAAAAGCTTGCTAAAAGTCCTAATCCTAGTGCTATGAACATGGCCTTTACAAAACACATTACTGATGCTCACATAAAGATTAAAGAAGAAAAGATGAAACATAAAGCTTCTATTCCTATAAAAAAAGAAGATGGTTTGGAACCCATCATTAATATGAAAGTGAATTATTTTGATTTCAAAGCTTTATGTGATCTTGATAGTAGTGTTTCTATTATGCCTGGAAGAATTTATGATATGCTTGATTTGCCACCACTTGAAGATTGTTATTTGAATGTCCCACTTGATGATAATGCTAAAAATAAACTCATGAGGAGTCTTAATGATGCTCTTATTATGGTTAACAATGCCTATGTCCCCGTTGATTTCTATGTTTTGGATGTTGAATGCAATGCTTCTTGTCCTATTACTTTGGGAAGACCTTTTCTTAGAACTGTTGGTGCCATTATTGATATGAAAGAAGGCACCATTAAATATCAACTCCCACTAAAGAAAGGTATAGAACACTTACCTAAGAAGAGAGAGAAGATTTCTTTTGTCTCTCCTATGAAAACAAAATTTGCTCTTAATACTTCTTCATTTGAGAACACTTGATTCTTTTTCTTACTTCTTATGCCTAACTTAAAGGCGTTAAAGAAAGTACTTATTGGGAGATAACTCAAAAGTTTTAGATGAGTCTTGGAAGTTATTACTTCAGTAATAACCGCTCCTTATCCTTTTTATTTGCTTTTTGTGCCAAGAGTAACCTCTAATGAGAGAGAAGTAATGATTGGGAAAGTTGCTGTCCCGAAACAGATTTCTGTGTTTCACCATAAAAATTCGTGTGAAATCTCTGTACGTCCTTTTGAGGCATGAATTTTTCCGCTTCTCCCACAGGTTATTATCTAACTTTCTTTAGTTCAACACTTTTTGATTTGAGCAACAGAAGGTCTTCGAAAAAATTCATCTTTTCCTGCTGGTCTGTTTTGACAGATTTCTGCCATTTTCTGCATTTGCTTCTTGTTGGTTCCTTTTTGAGTTCTTTTGGGGAATTGAGCTTTTTGAGGGAAGTGCTTCAGTAGCTAGTGTTCTAATGGAAGTTTATTGGTGTTAGAACTGAACCTAAAGACCTATTATCTTGAGTGCACTAATGTTGCTAATAAAGATTGTGTGAAGTTTTGTATGAAGGAAAAATTTCAGGTATATGGAAGGAATGAGTAATGAGATGAAGGATGGACTAAAGCTCAAGCTTGGGGATGCCACGCGTGTCACCCCAAGAAATATCCAAGAAGTACAAGCATCAAAGCTTGGGGATGCCCAAGGCATCCCCCTCTTCATCAATAAAAATCCTAGGTTTCTTTCAAACGCTTTATTTTTATTGTTTCATGCACAGTTGTGTTGTTCTTGGAGCGTCTTCTTTTTCGTTTTCATTTTGGTTTTTCGGTTGCTTTGTTTGCTTAGTTTGCTGAATAAATTGGTTGGACCCCCCTCTTTCATACATTGGTTTTCAAATAGTTTGGTTTGCTTTGGAAAAGAGTAGGAAAGTGCATGCTTAAGTGGTAAAGAGAGTTTGTTTTTGACTGTGGCCTATGCTTTGTCATGCCATGCTTGATATTGTTTTGGCTTTATGCTTAGTATTATTTGCTATAGCCTAATTTGTTATAAACAATTGAGATTTCTTAATGTGCCTTGGATGAATCATGCGTTGTTTTATACTAAAGCATAGTATTGTGGTATTCTCCTTTGATGCTTTATTTGGGTTGACTTGGCGCATGCTCACACCATGTTATGACCCCAAGTCACCATAGCCTTTATGATCCTTTAGTTTTCAACTTGTAGTATCACTTTATGCTTTGATCAATGATGTTTTTGTCGCTCTACATGATTATGGCCATTATTGCTCTCTTAGTTTGTCGCACCCAGTCTTCTGCTAGCCTCCACAACCAAGTATGAGTTCCACTCATGCATCCAACTTCCTAAACCAAGTTATTCCAAAGAGTCCACCATACCTACCTATTAGCATATGCTATTCCAAGTATATTCATGTTTTTGTTTACCTTCCAAATTAAACTTGTTATGAGAAAACTAGTGATTAAAGCTCTCACGAACTTGATGGCACACTTTACTTTTCTTGCCCTTAATAAACTTGAACCATTGTGTCGTCTATGTTGTATATGCTTGCACTTATTTATTGGGGATTGGCAGAACCATGCTGTCATGGGGAACGCTTTCAACATTGCACTTGTACTTTGTACCTAGTTGATATCATGCTCTTTTGTATATGGATGTCGTCGGTGTGAAATGAAAGGGGAGCTTGTAAGTCCATGGAGTTATGTATATGTGTTAGAGAAACGCCTGGGATGCTGGTCTAATCCATGCTGACATGGTGGAAACCTGCAGCGTAACCATAATGAGCTGTCTATGAAGCATTCTTCTTATAAAAAAAGAGTCCTATATTGAGAAAAAGGAGAAAAAGGGGGAAAAGAGATTATGAAAAGAGGAAAGAGAGAAAAAAGCACCATATTCCCATGGTAAATAAGAAGATTGTTGAGATTCTTCCGTATCATCGGGCAAGGGTAACAGGTTGGCGGTTCTCTATGATACACATGTACTTACGATGACAAGAACTTACCGGTGACTAATCTTGAGTAGCATGAGGAGCGGCCCTCATATTCAAGGGTAATGAGATTTCTAACTTATACTTCGTCAAGCATGTACACCATAGTTTGTTCACTTTAACCTTAATCACTTCAAGATGCTTATGATAGGGGCAATGAGAGCTGAAAGCTATAAGTACCATAATTTTTGGAAGCTCTTTATGAGACTTGAATCCCTACTTCCTTCTATGAAGGCCTTTCTTCCACCATTATATTGAGTCTCCACCTTCTACCTTTATGCACCTACTTTGATAGCATAGTGGCCATTCTTAGTTCTATGTGCATTGTCCCAAGACTAGTTGATTGATGCATAACTTGATATTGCTTGTTGATGTCTACGCACTTCTATTCTTGTAGACAGTTGTTGGGCCTCCAAGTGCAGAGGTTTGTAGAATAGCAGCAAGTTTTCCCTTAAGTGGATCACCCAAGGTTTATCGAACTCAGGGAGGAAGTGGTCAAAGGTATCCCCTCTCAAGCAACCCTGCAATCAAGATACAAGAAGTCCCGTGTGTCCCCAACACACCCAATACACTTGTCAGGTGTATAGGTGCACTAGTTCATGACGATAGTGAAATACAAGTGGTACGGATAATTATAAGTGGTAGCGGTGATAGAAAATTTCTTGATGAAGTGGAAAAACTAAAAGTAAACTGAAATAAAAGATGAAGCAGTAGAAAATAGCGAAATAGCCAAAAAAAAAGCTTGATGCAGTAAAAAGAAAAAAAAAAGATGCAAATAAAAACATGTAATAGATCTAGTAGCAAACGAAGTTTCAGTGCTAAGAAACAAGGCCTAGGGATCATACTTTCACTAGTGAACACTCTCATATAAATATATTCTTCTTTATGATACTACGCTGAACTACTCTCCAGTTAGACACTCTAATCCATGGTAGGGCTATAACAGCACACCTCAAAGTAAGCCTTTCCCATCTAGAAAACCCCACACTATCACCTTGAGCACTAGATGGTTCCAACAAACACCACAATTTCATAAAGACATCCAACTCCAAATATAACTCATAACAAGTATTTGTAATCTCTAGCCTAAGTGCCACCATGGTGAGCACGCTGTCACTTTCACACACATGGGGAGAGCAGAGATCTATTAAAGCACTTGAGTAGCAAGGTAGATCTATAGATTACAAGCTCATGATCTCAATAAGGTCATGCATAGAGAGAGAGATGAACACATAGCTACCGGTAGAACCCTTAGCCTCGAAAGAGAACTACTCCCTCCTCATCATGGGAATCAGCAATGGTGATCGAGATGGCTCTGGGGGCACTTCCCCGTCCCGGCAGGGTGCCGGAACAGAGACTTTCTGTCCCTCGAATCTCCCCTTCGGTGGCGGCGGCGCTATGGAACTTTTCGTGGCTGGAGGCTGGACGATCTTGGGTTTTGGCTTCGAGAGGCTTCTTATAGGCCAGAGGGCAAGGTCGGTGGAGTGCCAGGGGGCCACACCACCTGGTGGCGCGGGTAGGCCTAGCCCGCGCCTGGGGGGTGTGGCCAGGCCCTGACCCTCCTCCGTCTCGTATTCTGGCTCTGTGAGTCTTCCGGTAAAATAGGAACTTTGGCTTTTGTCCCGTCCAATTCTGAGAATATTCATTTTCTGACTTCCTAAAACCAAAAACAGCAGAAAACAGGCAACTGGCACTATGGCATCTTGTTAATAGGTTAGTCTAAGAAATCATATGAAAAGTACTCCAAAGTGTGGACAAAACACAAGAAAGTAGATAAAACCAAGCATGGAACATCAAAAATTATAGATACATTTGCAATGTATCAACATCCCCAAGCTTAACTCCTGCTCGTCCTCGAGTAGGTAAGTGATAAAAAGAAAGAATAATTTTTGAGGTGACATGCACCATCAAAGACTTGATCAAAGTATTTGTAAAACATTCAAGGATGGGATCATAGTACTTCAATCATAACATGAAAGACAAGGTTCTAGCAATAAGACAAAGAAACTATGTTGCAACATGAAAAGGCACAAACAAAAGATTCATGAATAACAATGCTTTGCAAGACGTTTGTTTGTTTCACATAAAGAAAACATAGCATAGTGGTATTTAGCTTGTCCCTCATAGAGTAGCAAATATAAATGCATAGGACACCTTCAAATTTCATAAGAGTGACTAGATACAATAGTTTCAAACAAGCAATATCAAAGTATGCATCAATCAACAAGTCTCGGGACAATGCACATAGAACTAAGAATGGCTACTATGCTCTCAAAGTAGGTGCATAAAGGTAGAAGATGGAGACTCAATATAATGGTGGAAGAAAGGACTTTTTATAAAAGGAAGTAGGGATTCAAGTCTCATAAAGAGCTTCCAAAAATTATGGTATTTATAGCTTTCAGCTCTCATTGCCCCTATGATAAGCATCTTGAAGTGATTAAGGTTAAAGTGAACAAACTATGGTGTACATGCTTGATGAAGTATAAGTTAGAAATCTCATGCCCCTTGTATATGAGGGCCTCTCCTCATGCTACTCAAGTTTAGTCACCGGTAAGTTCTTGTCATTGTAAGTACATGTGTATCATAGAAAACCGCCAACGGGGTACCCCTTGCCCGATGATACGAAAGAATCCCCATATCAAAATGACAAGGCAAGCAGACAACGAGCATCTCAGCAATTTTCTTATTTACCATGGGAATATGGTGCTTTTTTTCTCTCTTTCCTCTTTTCATAATCCCTTTTTTTTCTTTTTCTCTTTTTCCCCCTCAATATAGGACTCTTTTTTTATAAGAAGAATGCTCTCATAGACAGCTCATTATGGTTACGCTGCAGGTTTCCACCATGTCAGCATGGATTAGACCAGCGGCCCAGACGTTTCTCTAACACATATACATAACTCCATGGACTTACAAGCTCCCCTTTCATTTCACACCGACGACATCCATATACAAAAGAGCATGATATCAACTAGGTACAAGTACCAAGTGCAATGTTGAAAGCGTTCCCCATGAAAGCATGGTTCTGCTAATCCCCAACAAATAAGTGCAAGCATATACAACATAGACGACACAATGGTTCAAGTTTATTAAGGGCAAGTAAAGTAAAGTGTGCCATCAAGTTCGTGAGAGCTTTAATCACTAGTTTTCTCATAACAAGTTCAATTGGGAAGGTAAACAAAAGCATGAATATACTTGGAATAGCATAAGCTAGTAGGTAGGTATGGTGGACTCTTTGGAATAACTTGGTTTAAGGAGTTGGATGCATGAGTGGAACTCATACTTTGTTGTGGAGGCTAGCAAAAGACTGGGAGCGACAAACTAAGAGAGCAATAATGGCCATAATCATGCAGAGCGACAAAAACATCATTGATCAAAGCATAAAGTGATACTACAAGTTGAAAACTAAAGGATCATAAAGGCTATGGTGACTTGAGATAATCATAACATGGTGTGAGCATGCGCCAAGTCAACCCAAATAAAGCATCAAAGGAGAATACCACTATACTATGCTTTAGTATGCTAAAACAACGCATGATTCATCCAAGGCACATTAAGCAATCTCAATTGTTTATAACAAGTCATGCTACAGCAAAGAATACTAAGCATAAAGCCAAAACAATATGAAGCATGGCATGACAAAGCATAGGCCATAGTCAAAAACGAGCTATTTTTACCACATAAGTATGAACTTTCCTACTCTTTTCCAAACCAAACCAAACTATTTGCAAACCAATGTATGAAAGAGGGGGTCCAACCAATTTATTCAGAAAACTAAGCAAACCAAGCAAACTAAAAACCAAAACAAAAATGAAAAAGAAGACGCTCCAAGAACAACACAACTGTGCATGAAACAATAAAAATGAAGCGTTTGGAAAAAACCTGGGATTTTTATTGATGAAGAAGGGGATGCCTTGGGCATCCCCAAGCTTTGAAGCTTGTACTTCTTGGATATTTGTTGGGGTGACACGCGTGGCATCCCCAAGCTTGAGCTTTAGTCCATCCTTCATCTCATTACTCATTCCTTCCATATACCTGAAATTTTTCCTTCATACAAAACTTCACACAATCTTTATTAGCAACATTAGTGCACTCAAGATAATAGGTATTAAGGTTCAGTTCTAACACCAATAAACTTCCATTAGAACACTAGCTACTGAAGCACTTCCCTCAAAAAACTCAATTCCCCAAAAGAACTCAAAAAGGAACCAACAAGAAGCAAATGCAGAAAATGGCAGAAATTTGTCAAAACAGACCAGCAGGTAAAGACGAATTT
Source organism: Avena insularis (assembly GCA_023614405.1). Lineage (NCBI taxonomy): Eukaryota > Viridiplantae > Streptophyta > Magnoliopsida > Poales > Poaceae > Avena > Avena insularis. The sequence goes on from CM042694.1 coordinate 106,762,853, forward strand.
TTTGGAAGACCTTCTGTTGCTCAAATTAAAAAGTGTTGAACTAACGTAAGTTAGATAACAACCTGGGTCAGAAGCACAAAATTTACGCCTCAAAAAGACGTTCAGAGATTTTACACGATTTTTTACGGTGAAGCACAGAAATCTGTTTCAGGACAGCAACTTTCCCAATCATTATTTCTCTCTCATTAGAGGTTACTCTTGGCACAAAAAGCAAATAAAAATGATAAGAAGCGGTAAAGTAATAACTTCCAAGACTCATGTAAAACTTTTGGGTTATCTTCCAATAAGTACTTTTCTTTAACGCCTTTAAGTTAGCCATGATAGTTTGAGAAGATGCTCACATAGAAAATATTAATTGAAGTAAAAGAGAGCATCAAGAAGCAAATTCAAAAAACATTTAAGTCTAACCCACTTCCTATGCATAGGAATCTTGTAAAGAAACAATTCATGAAAGCACAAAGCAACAAGCATAGTAAAGCAAAACAAGTGCAACTTCAAGACTTTCAACATAAAGAGGGGAAACTTAATATTATTGAGATGCATAAAACCATGTTTTCCTCTCTCATAATAACTTTCAGTAGCATCATGAATAAAATTAACAATATAACTATCACATAAAACATTCTTATCATGAGCCACATGCATAAAAGAATTAATACTCTCCCTATAAGAATAGTCATTCTTATTAATCATAGTGGGAGCAATTTCAACAAAATAGCTATCATTATTATTCTCATCACCATAATCATCAAATATAGGAGGCATATTGTAATCATAATTAATTTTCTTCTCAATAGTAGGTGGACTAAAAATATCATATTCATCATTGTAATCATCATATATTGGAGGCATAGTATCATCAAAGTAAATTTTCTCCTCCGTGCTTGGGGGACTAAAAATATCATGCTCATCACAACCAGCTTCCCCAAGATTAGACTTTTCCATAGCATTAGCAATAATGGTGTCCAAAGAATTCATACTAACAACATTGCTATTAGCATGCAAATAAAGTTCCATAGGTTTTTTAATTTTCTCTTCAAACACTTCATGTCCTAATTCAAGATAAATACTATAAAGCTCTCTAATTTTTTTGTTGTTTTCCATTAAGCCTAACTAGTGAAAACAAGAAACAAAAAGACAAAACTGCAGAATCTAAAGGAAATAACTTCGAGCACTCACACCGGAGGATGTGAGTACCTTTTACCTTACCTCCCCGGCAACGGCGCCAGAAAATAGCTTGATGTCTACGCACTTCTATTCTTGTAGACAGTTGTTGGGCCTCCAAGTGCAGAGGTTTGTAGAATAGTAGCAAGTTTTCCCTTAAGTGGATCACCCAAGGTTTATCGAACTCAGGGAGGAAGTGGTCAAAGGTATCCCCTCTCAAGCAACCCTGCAATCAAGATACAAGAAGTCCCTTGTGTCCCCAACACACCCAATACACTTGTCAGGTGTATAGGTGCACTAGTTCGGCGAAGCGATAGTGAAATACAAGTGGTACGGATAATTATAAGTGGTAACGGTGATAGAAAATAGCTTGATGGCGTGGAAAAGACTAAAGTAAAACTGAAATAAAGATAGAAGCAAGCAAACATGTAATAAATCTAGTAGCAAATGAAGTTTCAGTGCTAAGAAACAAGGCCTAGGGATCATACTTTCACTAGTGAACACTCTCATATAAATATATTCTTCTTTATGATACTACGCTGAACTACTCTCCGGTTGGACACTCTAATCCATGGTAGGGCTATAACAGCACACCTCAAAGTAAGCATTTCCCATCTAGAAAACCCCACAATGTCACCTTGAGCACTAGATGGTTCCAACAAACACCACAATTTCATAAAGACATCCAACTCCAAATATAACTCATAACAAGTATTTGTAATCTCTAGCCTAAGTGCCAACATGGTGAGCACGCTGTCACTTTCACACACATGGGAAGAGCTGAGATCTATTAAAGCACTTGAGTAGCAAGGTAGATCTATAGATTACAAGCTCATGATCTCAATAAGATCATGCATAGAGAGAGATGAACACATAGCTACCGGTAGAACCCTTAGCCTCGAAAGAGAACTACTCCCTCCTCATCATGGGAATCAGCAATGGTGATGGAGATGGCGGTGGAGATCGATGGAGATGGCTCCGGGGGCACTTCCCTATCCCGGAAGGGTGCCGAAACAGAGACTTTCTGTCCCCCGAATCTCCCCTTTGGTGGCGGCGGCACTGTGGAACTTTTCATGGCTGGAGGCTGGACGATCTAGGGTTTTGGCTTCGGGAGACTTCTTATAGGCCAGAGGGAAAGGTCGGTGGAGTGCCAGGGGGCCCACACCACCTGGTGGCGCGGGTAGGGCTAGCCCGCGCCTGGGGTGTGTGGCCAGGCCCTGGCCCTCCTCCGTCTCGTATTCTGGCTCCGTGAGTCTTCCGGTAAAATAGGAACTTTGGTTTTTGTCCCGTCCAATTCTGAGAATATTCATTTTCTGACTTCCTGGAACCAAAAACAGCAGAAAACAGGCAACTGGCACTGTGGCATCTTGTTAATAGGTTAGTCGAAGAAATCATATGAAAAGTACTCCAAAGTGTGGACAAAACACAAGAAAGTAGATAAAACCAAGCATGAAACATCAAAAATTATAGATACATTTGAAATGTATCACTTGTTTTAAACTATTTGTATCTAGTCACTCTTATGAACTTTGAAGGTGTCCTATGCATTTATACTTGCTACTCTATGAGAAACAAGCTGAATACTACTATGCTATGTTTTCTTTATGTGAAACAAACAAACGTCTTGCAAAGCATTGTTATTCATGAATTTTTTGTTTGTGTCTTTTCATGTTGCAAAATAGTTTCTTTGTCTTATTGCTAGAACTTTGTCTTTCATGTTATGATTGAAGTACTATGATCCAAGCTTTGAATGTTTTACAAATACTTTGATCAAGTTTATGATGGTGCATGTCACCTCAAAAATTATTCTTTCTTTTTATCACTTACCTACTCGAGGACGAGTAGGAGTTAAGCTTGTGGATACTGATACATTGCAAATGTATCTATAATTTTTGATGTTCCATGCTTGGTTTTATCTACTTTCTTGTGTTTTGTCTACACTTTGGAGTACTTTTCATATGATTTCTTGGACTAACCTATTAACAAGAGCCATAGTGCCAGCTGCCTGTTTTCTGCTGTTTTTCGTTTCAGGAAGTCAGAAAATGAATATTCTCGGAATTGGACGGGACAAAAGCCAAAGTCATTATTTTACCAGGGGACATCTGGAGCCAAAATACGAGACAGAGAGGGGTTGGGGCCCGACCACACCTCTCGCATGTGACCAGGCCAGCCTTGAGGTGGTCCGCCCCAGCACCCTCGGCCTCTCCTTCTGCATATATATTACCTCTGATACGGAAACCCTAAGTACCTGATCAAAATTCCACAAAAGAGTCTGTAGCCGCCATTATCTCCATCCTTAGATCGAGAGGGATCTGAAGCTCTTCCCGGCACCCTGCCGGAGAGGGGAATTCACCCTTTGCCTTCTTCATCACCATGCAAGCCTCCGGTGTGATGAGTGAGTAGTTCATCTCTGGACTACGGGTCCATGCAGTAGCTAGATGGCTGGTTCTCCTCCTTTGTGCTTTCATATTTAGATCTTGTGAGCTCCGTTCATGATCAAGATCATCTATTTGTAATTCTGCATGTTATGTTTACGGGGATCCGATGGATATTGAGATGCTATTTCAGATTGATTATTGATTCTATCATGTCGTTGTTATTTGTGATCTTGCATGCTTTCCGTTGTTAATAGCTATGTTGGCCAAGTAGATGCTAGTGACTCCAAGAGTTAGTATTTATGCTCGATAGTGGGTTCATGCCTCTGGTAATCTGGGGAAGTGACAGAAATCTCTAAGGTACTAGATGTGTTGTTACTACTAGGGAGAAAACAATAATCCTTTGTTCATAGAACAATCGTATTGTTTATTTTACACGCAATTCGTAATGCAATAATCTGTTGCTTGCAACTTAAGACTGGAGGGGGTTCGGATGATAACCTGAAGGTGGATTATTAGTCATAGATGTAGTTGGATGGCGGTCTATGTATAATGTTGTAATGCCCAATCAAGTCTCAAAGGAGTCAAGATGATTAGTATATGCTTGTATGCTTTCTCCATGTTTGTCAATTGCCCCGCTATAATTTGTTCACCCAGCATGTTATCTATCTTAAAGAGAGCCACCTCTAGTGAACTATGGACCCCGGTCCTTTCTTTTACTTTCAATCTACAATCAAACTGTTAATTATTACTTCCTTCCATTCGATACGTTTAATCCTTTATTTTTAGCAAAACCGATAAGATTGACAACCTCATCGTAAGTTAGGGCAAAGTTCTGTGGTTGTGTTGTGCAGGTCTCCGCGTTGCTACTGGCACGGGTAGTGCGCCCTGCCAACGTTCAGCTAGCTACACCTTTGGGGTGTTTCCTTGCTCCTACTGGATTGATAACCTTGGTTTCGTACTGAGGGAAAACTTGCTGCTGTGCTTATCATACCTTCCTTTTGGGGTTCCCTAACGAGCTCGATATATTTTGGGCCATCAATGCCCTACTTTTTCGTTGGCCCCAACCGCACCGCCATCTGCACGCGAGGACGCGGCTTGGGCGCGGGAGTGATGATGACGATTATCTCTTCGTGCTGGACGGTGGAGGCAACACCAGCGATTAGTTGGCCTGGCGGGATGGCATGCATGCTCACGTGCTTCGTCTTCTTGGCCCCGCCAATGGCAATGCTCTGGGCAACCAAGGTGGTGGCCGGGGCACCCACGCTAGTTGCCAGAGCTGCGGGAGTCGCGGTAGGCGGCAGTTGAGGGCTCGCAACATCGCCAGCGGTGGGCGGGAGCTCGTTCAGGTCCATGCCTTCCAATCCGGGAAGCGGCGGCACCTAGGTGCGGGTGGGTGAGTATAACAGCAGTGGCAACGGCACGGAAGCAATAACAGGGCGAGCTGAAATGTCCATCCCGCAGAAATAGCTCCACGAGTACAGAGCACACTCGGTTCGGTCGCGCAAACCGCTTAGAGCAACTCCAACAGTCGCGCTAAAATCCGGTGCTCTAAAATTGCTTTGCAGCGCGCACGATCATGTTTTAGCGCACGCGGCATTTTTCCTCTGGTGGACGCGCTAAATTCGGCACGCGAAAATAGAGCTCAAAAAGAACCCCCAGTAGATGCACAAAAATACAGCGCGCGGGCACCGGCGCAAACACGTTTCACAACAAACTATATGTACAAGAAGATCAAACAAACCCAAATAAATTCAACAAAAAATTGTCTAGTTATTATTACAACAACCAAATGGTACATGAATAGTACAACAAATATAGGAATTGTTCATCAACAAATACAACAAGTTTTTCATCAAACACTATAACAAATACAACAAGTTTTCTAACAATACAACAAACAACAAATAAAAGGAGGGATCAACGTTGTGCTCCAAACCATTTTCACCACTCCTCGAGCTCTAGTTCCTCGTCGGATGAATCACACGATATCCTCTGCAAGCACGAATATACGCTCACTTCCTCTACCGAAAGTAAAAATAATATTTGGAGTTGCGGTGGCGGCGAAACATACCTTGCGGCGGTGAAAAAGCGTGCGCCAAGTAGCTTCCCGGCTTGAGGAGGACATGGCGTCCTAGGACAGCGCGACGCCGCGGTCGCCGAGTTGTGGGGAGGTGGGGCGACGGCGGCGGACGCTTGGCAGCGCGAGAGGACGCGCGGCGCCGGCCACCCGAGTCGATTCCCACCGCGACGAGCTCCAAGGAGGTGCGGGGAGGCGCGGCGGCGCCGCGGCGAGCTCCAAGGAGGTGCGGGGAGGGGCGGCGGCGGCGTATCTGCAGCTTCCGCGCGCGGGGAGCGGCGGAGGCGGCGAATCGAAGCGGCGGTGCCGGCGTTATCGCGGAAGGGGAATGGAGGCAGTGGACGCGTGGGGGAAGTTTCAGCGGCTGTTGGCGCTCGCGCGTGAGGGAGAGCGATAGCGCGCGCTGGCGACGGGGCACCAATTTTGGGGCGCGCGGGTGGGAAAATTGACGTGCGCCCGAATATTTTTAGTGCGCGCCGAATTTTCGCGCGCCTGCTGGAGGACGAAAAGGTGAAGCGTGCGCGCTATGTCGGCGGTTATTTTGATAGCGCCGGGCTTTAGCGCGTGTGTTGGATTTGCTCTTATGTAGGAGCCGGGGCGCGAGTTTTCCGTCCCCCTTGACAAAATTTATGGGTCATGCGGGTTTATAGGATCTGCTAGACTGAAAACGAACAGCTATTTTGAGGACCGCTCAGGTTTACAGAGTATGTTAGGGCATGTACTAAGCAGGCGCTTATGAGCAGCGCTAGGATTTTGTTCCCTGTGGATCGGCAGTTGTTTCGTCTAATCCTGGCCTGTAGGGGCTTAACTAGGAGCATCAACGAAAAAAGCTGCGCCCGACGCTTGGTTGAATTTGGCTTAGTTTTGCTTAATAAAAAACCGAAGATCTTAAGGGTGGTATACATGCTTGCCTGAGTTGATATCGTTATTTTTTTTATTTTTTTGAATTGATATCGTTATTGTTGCATGCATGTGTGAGAGAGGAGGAAAGCACCCTGAGACCAAAATGCGGGAGGGCAGCTCTGCTGCTTTCCTTGCCCAAGCAGGGGGTACGTTTTTGTGTCCGGGAACACTTTCGGGTGGGGATCTAATGGCATCCGAGACGGGCACCATAATACATGCATTTTTCTGTACCGTACCATTATACTTTTGCATAATCTGGTGGACCATGAGAGCATCACAAGAAAATATATTTTTTCTCCTGCGTCCATTAATTGTGCGCGAGATTCAAGTCTGAAACTGGTGGGTGCCTGCCTGGTGATGATGCATATACAGAGTGCCGCGGATTCAAGTCTGGATTATTAATCGTGTCAAAACTAAATCGTGCCGTGTCTGCATCTCGAATTTGTGTTGGAATTGATTTCCGACTCCCAGTATGTAACGTACATACGGAATCCATGGCAGGGTTATTATCTAGGAAGACCAAGGTGTCGAGGAACAGAGCAACCGCTGCCGTCCACCACCACTACCACTCCTAACCTCTCGAGACGTCAAGATCAGCTAACCTGGCACGTACCGGCAGCCCCGTGGCATGACGGCCTGGGTTATGGTCGCTGTGGCAATTGCCCTTGTTGCCGTCGGAGTGTACTACGCCGCCCGCCGCAGGTACGGCGAGACGGTGCCGTTCACCGGCTCCACCCACCTGGCGATGCTCTCTCACCAAAAGGTGCGGGAGATTGAAGAGGCCCTTTTCGCCGAATTCAAGGAGGAGCACGCCACCAAGATTCTCGACCCCAGCCACCCCGATGCAGTCCGCGTCCAGCGCGTCGCCCATGAAATCATTCGTGCCACTCACCGCGGCCTCCCCCTCTGGCAGGCCAAGGCCACACGGACGTCGAGGTGTCCCTACCAAGAGCTACAATGGATGAACATGCTCGAATGGGAAGTGATCTTCGTGGTAGACGACAAGAAGACCAGTGCAGAGTGCTTCCCGGGGGCCGGAAAGATAATTGTCTACACTGGATCCCTCCACCGCTTTGGGAAGGATAACGAGATCGCCGTCTGGCTCGCGCATGAGGTGCAAATTACATATACCCCTTGTTTTCCATTTTTTTTAATTGATAGACCAGCAGGGGCGGGCCCAGCTCACTTCAAAGGTATTCAGTTCAATACCCATTATTTTTTGGCACAAAGTATTTAGATATATGTAGCTTATGTATGAAGTAACTTCAGTATTCAGTGAATATTCAGCTTCTGTATGCCTCTCCAGCGCCGTATGGCACAACCAAATTGGCACAGCCCCTTTGGCCCAACTTCTCTGCCTACGATACAGTATACACCATCCCCATGGCTCAGTTAAACTTTATTTTTTTCCAGCATCCAGCCCAAATTAAGACTAAACTAAGAAAACATCACAAACTCACGATTCTGTACGAAACGTGCACTGTGGCAACCTCTCGGTGAGACTGCTAGGCTAGGGCATGAGACAATCAAGTCTGCCTAATGTTTTCACAAGGTCAGATATAGAAAAAAATGTTCTCACAAGGCGATAAATCTAGCTGACTAATTGTAGCCTGTACAAATTATTTGAACCTTCTTGTGTCAGGTTTTTTAAAACTTTGAATACCTGATATTAAAATCCTGCGGCCCCGCCCCTGTGGACCAGATCTTGCTGACATACATTAACAACTACCCGTCTAGAGTGTTTTTTCTAAGCACTAGTGCACCTACACCATCGATTCTTTTAGAGATTTCCCGTGTACACAAATTTGAAAAAATAACTAAGTTATACTTACTTGTGAAGTTTGAGGTTAATACGTTGTGCTAATAGGGAAAAAGAAAACAAGACAGAATTTGATGAATTTAATATTCATATAGATTTGCTACCCCCTGTTACTTTGCATAGGCCACAAATTATAAGTTTTCCCTTTGATGTTTTTGTGACATAGTATAATGTTTTCTTATACTTGTATTTTTTTCTTAGAATTTTAAAGTACAGTTCAGAACTAAAACCCAGAGTTGATGGGTGTCTAGGTGCAACAGTGCTCAGTTTCAAATTTATCTTTCTTTCTTTGTATAGATTGGGCATGTTATGGCAAGGCACACATCAGGGTTATACTACTGGTTACTTTGGACCCTCGAGGATAGTCAAATCTTGAACCTCCTCATATTTCTCTACGAAGTATCCCTCATATTGCACTTCCAACGAAGAAGGTTAGTAAAGATTCGTCTCGATCACATTATTCATAAGTAAGCCATAGACCAGAGTTTATAATTTGCTTGGGTGATGTACAATGATGTTCTCTATCTTTTTACCGTATCATCAAACATATATGTTCATGTTGTTGGAAGATGCATGATATGTTTCTTACATGTGCACATGCATGTTATTCAGGGAAGAGTTAGAAGCAGATCACATTGGAATAATGTTGATTGCTGCTGCTGGAATTGATCCACATATTGCCGTCCAGGTTTGGCAGAGGATAGCCGAGATTGAACAAGATACCACATTGATAGAATACCTCACATCTACCCATCCTACTGGTAAGAAAAGATGTCGGTGTCTCTCACAGCCCAAGGTTATGGACGAGGCAATGGAGTTATACAAGCAAGTTACTAGTCATGGACAAGGCTGATCGATTATGACATGTTTTTTAAAGGAATTTATGGCATGTTTCTGACAGACAATATTACACACTTCTTTAAAGGATATGCAAATTGATCATATCCTATAATTGTAGGAGGATACTTCTGGTTCTTTTTGGGGATAATATTGACACTAGAAAGAGCATCCATGGGTTCGGGGTATCCCGGAGCCGACAGGCGAACCGTGACCATTGCATAGCGCCCTCCCAGGAGCTTGGTCGGGGCATCCCCTCGGGGGCTCGGACCAGGCGCTCCGCATGGACGTGGTGCCGGGAGCTCGAAGCACCCGCCCAAGAAGAACACTCAGGTACAGGTCTTGGGGAAGGGGAGCCAACGGCTACCCCGGTGAAGGAAGTAGGACAGCTAGATGGCGATGCCTGAGCAGGGTACAGACTACCCTCTGGCCATGCTTCGTCCGGCCCACCCTGGACATAGACAACACGAGCATGCCACGTCATGCCGCTGGTAGTACTAGTGCACCACATTGCAACCATGCATGTTGTGCGGTTCGCGGGGTCCTGGTCGGGATTTCCTCAGGGGCCCCGACTGGGAGCCCGGGGACTGTACATCCGGAGAACCAACCCCCAGCCAGATCCAGATTGACGGGACATGCGCCAATGTCAGACTGCTCAGACGGTGAGAGACACGCGGTATGGTGGCAGGAGCGCACAACCATGCTGAGGTCATGCACTCTATGCCAACGCCGCATGTGACCAACCCTTGTGGTGTCCCCTTGAAATGGGTATGCCCTACAGGTGATTAAGATGGGCCTACCCGGTTCGGCCTAGCAGGAGCTCACATGACAAGCCACCGGCAATGATGAAGCCCATAATGATTCGGCTCGCCCCAAGCCCATGAAGGATGTGACTCCTTGGGGAATACGGCAAGCTTTAGATAGAAAGTTAAAGGAATTAACCCTAACTTGTAACTGACTCGGTGGTATCCTGAGATCCAGCCTTCTCATATAAAGGCCCGGAGGGAACCATGAGAAGGATGATCGCAAACTCTAACTTATACACCCGCCAGATTACATATGCGCACCATCGCCATCAAGGCACCCCATGTAACCTTCGGTTCATCATCAATCAAGAGAAGACAAGTAGGAGCAGGGTTTTCCCTCCGATGGCCTGAACCTGGGTAAACATCGTGTCCCTGAGTTGTTTGTCTGTTAGCCGAACGAAGTCTCTAAGGCTCCCCTCTTACTCAAAACCCAAGTCTATAAACTATGGGCATTGACATGTTAATCCCACGTCAATTGGAGCCGTTTGCGGGAAGTGGGCGTGCTGATGTTACGACTTCGGCGGCCCCATCATCCACAATCTTCGATTCATCCGCGTCGGAGGGATGCCTCAGCTTTGGCTCCTACGACTTCACCATCCATTTGTCGGTCACGCGCCCGGCCTTCGACTCCCTCAACAGCGAGGCTGACATGATGATCGGCAGCTTTAGCTTCCAGGTTGGCAAGATGATGCTCCAGATTTAGCTTCCCGTTGGATACCAATAACATGGAGACCTTATCGGCTACTTCAGCTTCAGCTTCCAGGTCGGCAAGATGATAACCCTTTGTGTCGATGTTGACATAGCCGAGAGCGTTGGGGCTTCATCCTTGGTCTAGTTAGCCGTGTCTGGGCTGCCTATGCTCGATGTCGTGGTCGGGTTGCCAGTGTCGAGGTCATGGAGGCAATTGTCGAGGATGTCGATGTCGGAGACGATATAGTCGGATCCATCAAGGAAACTGTGTGGCCATAGTTTTGCCAATACTAGGTGTACGTCGAGACGAAGGCATAACCACGTACACATAGAAAGTCGTCGGTGACGCGGTCGAATCAGTCGTAGAGCAGGGAATCGTTGCCGAAGAAGACACTAGCGATGTCGATCAAGAAGAGACGCTGGTCCAAGCTTTCCAGACTTGATGACGCATTTGGGATGAAGGCACATACCGGTGCTGAGAGTTCCAGACCTGCAAGCCAAGAGAACATCAAGACCTGTGCGCCAGTGTTGTAAGGACTAACAGAGGAGGCATCTAGAACTGTTGCGAGGTGTAGAGTTGCAAAGTGGGAGAAGTGTCGGTGCAGTGCGCGGTTGATGGAGAAGACGAAATAGTCGGGAAGAGATGACGCTAGCGACGAGATCATGGTGGACGAGCACTTGATCTAGCTACATACAAGATCCTAATCCATTATCCAACAAACTTATATAGCTAGCACATACTAGCTATATCTCGGTGTTTTGGCTCAAAGGTGCAAATGAACCTATTACGAAAAGTACATAAAAAATAAAATTTAAAATGTCAAAAAAATATGCGCAAAATCCATGCGTGTACACAAATTACAAATTTTCAGAAAGAATGGACATTTTATGTGCTTGTGTAAAAAAGACAAAAAAACATGTTCGTGAATAGACACGGTGAAGCACTGAAATTTGTCTTTTTTACATGGGACATCTAAAATGTTCTTTTCACCCGCAAACTTGTATAAGAACATTTAGTGTCCGGATGTACGTAAAAGAAATTCTAATTTTTTTAACATTTTCAAATATGTTTTCACACAATGGGTTCATTTGCATCCCGTGAGCCAGATTAGATTTCCAACACATAATATTGCACTTGCTTCTCTAAGATAGTTTTTGCTTCAACATACCACGCTGCTACGAAATCAATGTAGCTCACTCTTCCCTAACCAAAGACTTGCCTTGTCCTCATGTAACATCTCTGTTCTAAGAGAAATGGTACATTTATCAGGAAATAGATATGATTCAGCATGAAGAGATCGAGACGACGAAAATCAAATTTTACATGGCATTCAAAGGTCAAAATGATAAAATCTTCCATCAATACAGATAGTAAGTGCTTTGATATACTGAACAGATTTATTTTACACACTATATCATATGAATTAGTCAGTGAAGTGGGCAAATTGAATAGCACCAAAGTACCTATATATGTTGCTGGCTACATTGGATTATACATTTTTTCAGATATAAGTGGGAAATCTTCAGTATCATATATATAAATCAAAAAGCATGCATAATCAAAAGCCTAGATACATCCGAATCTAGACAAATTCGAGTCAACTAATATGGGTCGGAAGGAGTACTTGAAATCTGTAATAGACACCATACTCATCAGGTTTCACGACGAGCAATGGAGCCACGCAATGAAGTTCATACTGTAACAAAATAAGGTAACTTATATTAGGTGACACAAAACACAACACACAGCACACATCCGACGAAATTCCTAGCGTTCTCTTTTCCGCGAAACCCCAAGTCCATCATCATGTGCATTGCCGAGGTTACACCTCATCAATTTGCGCCATCTGTGGGAAACCTAAACACTAGAAACATGGATTCGGTGGAACGCTCTCCACCAAGCATCAACTTGACAAAAGCAAATCCACGCCCACCCACCCGTAAAGTTACGCCAACAGAAGTACAGGAACCACCCACTGGATCCTCAATGGAAGTCGAAGCACAGATCGAAGAAGGCGACGAAGGCGGGCAAATCAAAACGAATCTGGGGGATCTTGATGGTCTCTATGACAATATCTCTTTCGGATCAAACCCACCTTTCACGCCACCACGTGAAGCAAGCCCAGCAAATTCAGAACCCGAAGAAAGTAGCGAAAGCATCGACTTTGGAATTCGGATGGCGGAAATCTATCCAGAGCAAAAGCTGATGGACTTCACCGGCTCATCTGATAGTGTCTCCATCGGCGAAAACGACGACATTACAGTCCATACGCCACCCAACACCAAGTATGCGTGATCATCAGAGACGCCACGACCTAGCAAGACTCCAACGGTAACCCAATTCTTAACCCCGATGACATCCTTTCAAGCCATATTGCAGGAAGCAATGACAATGAAGGAAGTCGAGGAAACAGAGCAGATCCAACAGTTGACCGAGAAAATAGGGAAGAAGAGCAACCATGTGAAGATGAGAGGTGAACCCTTAGCCTACAAGCCATTGCATGGGAGAAAACGAGAGCAGCAATCTCGGGTGCGACCCAATGGCAATAGATGCTACCCACGAAGATCTATTGGCATACCAGTATCTGTTGCACTACAAAAAGAGAAAAATCCTCAGGATGCAAAGGCAGCTCGACGAAAGGAAGAGAGTAGCCACGAATCTAGCTTATGAAGGGCACAGCTAAGCCCCACCCGAGGATCAAGAAGCATCACAGGAGGAGCATCGCCAAGAAGAGGAACGTCTAGATTAAGAAGTATACCTGAAGAAGAGAGAAGCGGATTAATTCGAGACCTTGATCTCTCGTTCATGTCAATAGATCAATATGAAAATATCAAAGCAAAGATAGCCCATGCAGCTATCGTGGCTGCACAAACATACCTAATCACGACACAACCTGCACCCGACGATCCTCGCGCGGCCATCCATCGATCCACGTTAATGAACCTCGGCTTTGTGGGGGAAACTCTCGCGTAAATAAATAAAGGAACCATGAGGCAACTTGATAGGTCCCCTCGCTGTCGCAGCAGCCCTCGGCGAGGAGGTCACACCCGATGATCAAGGTCGCCACTTCGGGTACAGTTTTCAGAACACGAAGCGCGCAACGACGCGAGGAACGATATCACTCAGCGAAGGATCGATCGATCAAGAGAAGAGCGCAAAACCCGAGGATATCGTGATGGCGAAAGCAAGGTTGAACAAGAATTATGCGGAGCTAGTTGCTTTACCCGACGGGTTCGCAAAACTCTAGTGCTGAAAGATTTTATGCTACCCCAAGATCGACAAAAGTACGGTGGCCTCCAAGAACCCGAAGCCTGGTTGACAGATTACCTGGCGACCGTCAGACTACAAGGTGGATCCAAAGCCACGGCAATGCAAATCTTACAGCTACACCTAACCGGTGCGGCGCGCTCTTGGTTGAAACAACTACCAGAAGATCCTATCAGCAGTTGGAATGACCTCGAAGACAAATTTATCAGAAACTTCTAGTACACATTCAAGCGACCCGCATCCTTAGAACAATTATGTACCTACAAGTAGAAGCCAGGAGAATCAATACGAGCCTTCATCCAATGGTGGAACATTACCAAAAATTCGGCTGAAGCAATATCCAACGAAAGAGTGATCGACGCCTTCAATGATGGTCTCCGTCGACAGGAGTTTATCGAAGAACTAGGACGAACAAAGCCAAAAACAATTTCACAATTGATGTAAATAGCCAACCGTTGTGCTGACGGAGAGGATGCAGTACACAACAAAAGGGCTCGTTCACCCGACGAAAGAGACTGGCGTAACAGCAACCGGAGACGACGAACCAACGATGGATACCATACACCTAGTTACGTTGCAGCGAGCTTCTCTGGAACAGAAAACCGATGAAATGACGACTACAACAGCGAATATCATGACAGTAGGGATAACATCGGTGAAAACCGACCGTAGCAACGATACCAGCCGACGAACCGAGACCCACCAATGTCAGCAGAATAAATGTTGGAAGGACCCTCCAATATGCACTACTACGTCGACTCAACAGGGGAAAGACGATCAAATCACCTCCTAAAAGACTGTCGGACATTCCTAAAGATGCAAGAACTATGCAACGAAAAGGCAATAGAAGCAACAAACAGAAACTACACCCCTACACCTGGCACTCTGGCCATTGGCGCTCCACCACCACCGCAGGGGCCTCCACCAGCGGGGCAGCCACAAAACACAGTATACCAAGATAACGAGTATCCCAGATCAAAGGGAGCAATGTCAATGATCGAGAAGGGGCCACCTTCTAATAGAACACAAAAGCTGATCACTGGACAAGTAAATTTGGCAGTAACAAAGCCACCTCCTATACCAGAGTATCTACATTGGTCAGAGCAAGAAATCACTTTCAATAGAGCTAACCATCCATTACGGGTCCCTCATCCAGGCCAGTCAGCGCTGATAGTGGAAGCGCAAACCGGCGGGTTCGACATGAGCAAGGTTTTCTTGGATACAGGAAGCAGCATCAACCTGATTTACACCAAAACTCTGCGGGTCATGAACTGGTCCATGACGAACCTAACCCCAACCGACACAACCTTCCACGGGATAGTTCCTGAAAAATCCAAAATTCCATTGGGCAAAGTCCACCTCGACGTTGTTTTCGGGTAAAAAAACAACTTCATACGAGAAAAGCTGGAATTCGAAGTTATGGACTGGCCATCTCAATACCACGCGATCCTGAGACGACCAGCCTTCGCCAGGTTCATGGCAGTACCTCACTACGCATACCTAGTGCTGAAAATGGCAACCCCAACAGGGTCATCACAGTCAAAGGCAGCTTCAGTCGCGCAGACAGCTGCGATCGAGAGTTCGACAAAATCTCGGAATCTTTTGTCTATTCCTGATCCCCAATTGTTCACATGTCCTCAAGTTTTTTTTGCTGCACAAGTACATATCATCGATGTAGAAAGTAACACATATTTGACTCCATGCCTCCATAAAGTAGAAAATCAAATACTCCCTCCGATCGTGACTATGATATGTCTAGATTCACATGTTTTAGTCTAGTTACATCCGAATCTAGACAAATGTGAGTCAACTTAATTTGGACTAAAGGGAGTAACAAAATTAGTTTTCATCAGGTTTTAGATGAGTGACGAAACTACATGATAAATGTAATACTGTAATAAAATAATGTAACTTATATTATGTGCCGCAAACCACAGCACACTTGCCACTCGAAATAAAAAGGGTACTACACTACAACCTTAGTAGTGAGAGAACCAACCCGTGGTTGGATGATTAGGAGGGCAGTGGTACCCCCAGCCCACCAGAGTTTAAACCCCAGATTTGACGCTTTGGTGTCTTATAAAGGCGGAATATTCTTTCAGTGGGAGGCGATGTTTCCGTCGATAGCGAGGCGCCGGTGGTGACTTCGTCAATCTCAAGACCCGTCGGCTCAGTCTCTCGAAGGTGCTCATAGGGGTAGGATGTGCGTGCGTGTGTTCATAGGGATGAGTATATATACGCATTGTGAGCGTATGCGTTTGTACTGTGTTTTCAACAAAAAAAAAACTTAGTAGTGAGTTCTTATTACATCCAGAACGCCACAGGAACCTGCAGGGCACCATCCATGATGGTTTCTGCGCTGGGAAGCTTGTACCATCTATGTCGGCGGCGTGATTCGGTACAAAGGTTAGTCCATAGCTCTCCATTCTGGCTATACTCTAGAGTTCCGGAAGTCAACAGATCTCCATACTTATCATATATTAGGGAGAATGTCATTAATCTAAGCATATGGTCGGAGTAATTTTCATCTCCAATAGTGCAGAACTGCAAAAAGGCCAAAATTGTTTCTTCCCATAGCGACAAGGCTGGCACCAATGTGTTCCTGTAGTGATGACTTACAGAATAGTTTCTGCTTACCAAGCTCCCATTCTGGGGGCTTCCTATTGATGGGTTCATGATCAGTTGACACGACATCACAGGCCCAACCCAGGCGTCCAGCATTGGGTTAAAGTGAGCACGTACGGCCAATGAAAGGTAGCTTCCAGTTTCCATGGAACTCCCATTTAGAACTCTTTGAGACCGTATCAATGGAGAAAGTGGCAGTGGAGGAATCACTATTCATGCTAAAAAAGATAGTCCGGCCATCGGGATGCACAGCGTGGCTGGTGACATCCTCGAGTTTAAATGGAAGCTTCCAGAGCTTGCGCCACGACCATTTCCCTTCGTGTGGAGGAGGACCAAGAATGTCCGTGTTGTCCTTGTCCAGAGCAAGTAGCTTATCACCAAAGGGCACATAGATGGGCTGAGAAGGACACGACGTGGGACGAGAACCGTGGCCAATATAATGGACTGTGTGCACACATCAAAGACGATGCTGCTCTTGATTGACTTAGCATCTAAGACCATGATCTTGGTGCCAATGGCCGCAAAGAATTGACGTGGTGGAGATTAGAAGCCGATGAAATTAAGGGGCTGGTAAGCGCTCCACGACTTGGCGTCCATCGCAAGAAGCTTTGGTCGATAAATCAAACATATGGATCATTGCATACCTATCGTCCACGTCTTTCATGACCACATAAAGGTGACAAGGGCTAGGAGTCACCTTCCGACAAACGCGCCCATCAGAGTGACGCTTTGGCATCCTCGCTTAGCTTCTGTCACTCTGCTTCTATCTGTCACTACGTACCTGCAAGTCGCACACGAGTAAATTCAGTTAACCGCACGACCTTTGATTCCATGGAGAATTCTATTGCTGAAGGCCCTTCCTGGTGCGCTTCGGCAAAAAAAAAAAAAAAAAACTAAAATAGACACATGCTCGTATATCAGACGAACTTGTGCATATGATTGTTAATCGTTTCCTGAACTCTACCCACCACTTGGTGTTCACCTAATACTATTGTTTTTCATTTTTCCTGTTGGGGACACATCCATCAGAATCTGAGAACGATCCATCATCTAACTATCTTCAACGTTTCATCGAGAAGGAAAAAATCAAGCTAGGGTTTTCCGCATGAACATTGTAGAGTAGAAAAGGGGAAGAATAGGGATCACGAAATAGAGGAAACAGAAGGGGTGGCCTGACCTCGAATCTTAGGGCTGCCGGCGGCGGCGCTCCCTTCTCCCGCCCTTCTCCGCCAGCCGACGTGTGCAGTAGAGGCTGAAGCGGATAGCTTTTCTTTTTTAAACGGAAAGGAAGCTGAGCTGAGATGAGATGGACTAGCAAAGCGAGCCTTGCCCGATCTGTACTATTAATCGCTCGGCCCAAGTAATTCTGGTCCAATCCTAGAATTAGAGCCCATCTAGTTCACGAAAACGAAAGAGATAACCAGTATGTTTCCAATACGACTCGACTTCCGACTCCTACTCCTCCAAATTCACCAACAGCCACAGCCACCATAAAATAGAGGCAAATCCGTTAATTGTATCATATTGAAAACTCAAGAAAAGAAAAGGAGCAGTCGAGTGAAATATGATATCGTGCCTAAGGAGCTCGCACTCCCTCCTCCCAGAGGCCACTCGCCTCCTACAACCCACTCGTATCAACATCGGGCGTCGTCAAGGGGTCTTGGATGCTATCCGAGATAGTAGATTTTTCTGTCAACCGTCTACGATTACGGTACTGCATGCTTCTCGAGGCTATTGCACCTCCCTGCAGAGGAAGATAACCCGCCCGACTCCTCCTAGGTACCTCCATCACCCACGGAAAGTCACGGCAGTGGCTCTACCTATCCATGGCGGTGCGAGGTCTAGTGCCTACCGTGCATACCACGTCGAGACAGTGCCCTACACCAACCGCACCCACATGGTACTCTTTTCTCCCCGGGTGATACGTGAGATTAGTGAGAGGACGTTTTTTGATTACAGAAGGAAGCATGCGTCCAAAATCGTCGACCCACAAAATAGGGACACGGTCCGTGTCAACGAAATTGGCCGGAAGATCATTGGCTCCATACATAGTGTGTTCTCCATCAAGAGTGCAGGACAGAAACAATCAAAGAAGATAACACATCTGGAATGGGTCGACGAGCTCAATTGGGAAATGATAGTTATCCAAGATGACAGTTTAGTGGAATGCTTTCCCGGTGGTAAGATTGTAGTATCAACTAGGTTTCTCAACATATTTGGCACAGACGCCGAGATCGCCACTGTCCTCACGCATGAGGTAAATACACATAGTTATACTCTTTCATTTCAATTAGAGGTCTAGTTAATTTAAAGGACATAGTGTTGTTAATTTGTTTGCTTGTAGGTTGGACATATTCTTGCGAGGCACTCGGTAGAGATGATCAAGATATTTGAGGTGCATGAGTGGTTCCTGACCCGCCTCCTCGTGACGCCATTCTTACGAAGGTAGATTAGTACTTCGTGTTATGTCCACCTAGTCCATGCTAAAAGAGTAGTAAAGCTAACCTATTATACTAATTACTTCATGTTAAGTGGTGTTATTGGTTGAAATATATGATGCCCATCATGTCCTTTATATCGTAGGAATGAGACTGAGGCGGACTACATTGGAACATTGGTACTCGCAGCTGCTGGTTTCGATCCTCATGCTGCCCCTCAATTCTTTGAAAAGGCGGCAAAAATCAAAGGAGAGTCCATGTTGTCAAATTTATTCAACTACTTCTCGTGAAATGTCCATCCTTCGTGTAAGAAGAGATCACGGCTTTTATCACGACCAAAGGTAATGGAGGAGGCGATGAAAATATACAGAGAAGCAATTAGAGGACAGCGGTCATGATATAAAAATTGATGTATATATGATGTAATTTTATGAGTTTTTCTTGGTATGTAGCTTGAACAATTAAACCAACTAAGTATTGATATTTTATCAGCACAATTTATTTGTTTGAGAAGGAAAACGAGCCTTTTCTTCTCACCACTATTACCAAATTAAAAGTTTGTTCGTGTGCTCTAATAACAGAATTTGTCGTTATATCAATTGCCAAAATCACTATTTTGAATCCACTATAAGGATTTTCTTGAGTAATCGGATTAGCGAGAAACGAAAACTTATGACAGATGATTTGTTTTGCGGCATGGTCTCACAGGATGAAGCTAGGCAGGATCCATCATTTTTTTTTGCGGAAAAAGATCCGGATCTATTTCATGAGTTCATAAGAAGTACAAAGTATCCTAAACATAATAAAAATTACATCGAGGTCTTTGGACCACCTAACGAATACTACTGCCGCCAGAGCGAGCCGCCGACGCGCCGCTGTCGTCGCTCCATTACCGGAGCCGGCATGCCATTGTTGATGATAGTCGGGAAGTCTTCGTGCACGTGCCCCTAAGGACCAACGCCCCAGAGATGAAGTTGTCGCCATTGAACCCTTGAATTGATCCGAAATTTGTAACACCAAACCTAAAACACCGTGATCGGCGAGATCCAGAACACACGTAGACTGGACGAGATCCACCACTCCATGGAAGCGGCGACCAGACGAATCCCCACCCTCCTCAACGCCAACAGCAGGATCGTCGCCGACGAGGTGGAAGAGGAGGCGGGTATACCTTATTCTTGTCCCGCACAACGCCGCCATAGCCACCATAAAGACGATGTCGGATGACCAAACTCTAACTTTAGGGACCCTTCTACACCGCCGAGCGCAGGTCCGAGGTCCCCACCTCCTCCTGCCGCCGGAGCGGCAAGCAGAGGAGGCGGGGACCCGTCGATGCTCGGTCGCAGACGGCGAGGACGAAGTAGATCGTGGCGGCTGCTAGGGTTTACCCTAACCGCCGCCTCTTTTTCACGGGAGGAGAGAACGTATCTCACGGGAGGAGAGAGATCAAAGAAGTCCTCGAGGCAGGATCCATCATTAATGTACCTGATTTAAGAGGTAGGCACCTCCTGGAAAAAAACTCCTCCTAGGTCCCTCTGCCGAGCGACTCCGGAGGCGCCCCATCTCAATCCCTCCTCCCTTCCTCCCTCCGTCCTCTGCTCCCGGCCGGTGCTTCCACCGATGCCCGTATTGCGCTACGCTCCATGGGCGCTGGTGATGGTCCAAGGCGGCGTAGTCTTCGAGGCCAGGGCCCAAAGCCGGAGTGGCTAGGGGGTGGCGGGTAGCGCGCCTTCTACAACGAACCTCTAGCGGCGCTGGCGGGTTGGATCTGGGCCTCCATGCGTGATCTAGGCCAGCTGGACCTGCTATGCCGAGTGATGCGAGCATCAGCTTGTGAGATGCTGCAGCTGTTTTCTCCTCTACTGCTCCAACCGGTGGCATGGGGGCCTGGTGGTTTTTCTCGAATAAGGAGGCGCTCCTAGGGTTCTTCTCACGCAAATGCGACGATCTTCTTGTCACATCCACGAAGCAGCCAGCAAAGTGCATTCCTAACAAGGATGTTAGACCTTGTATGCCACATCGTATCCTTTGACGTTGTCTCCCCAAATACCATACACCGATCCGTAGATGCAAGAGTATGCCTTCATGTATCCGGCGACCCATATCAACACCAATTTGAATGGGCTCGAGAAGCAATCGTCATGCACATTCCCATCTGCAGCATCGGCGGCACACATCACTGTGGCATTCCACTAAGAATCTCATTCGTCGTTATCGATCACTAGTGGAAAAGTCACATTGTGTTGTAGGCCGGTAAGGGGATCCCACATCATGATCTCTCGTCGTGATACTTCGAGAAGGACAGACATGCCATGGCGGCTGGCACCACCTCTGGTAGGGGCTCCTTGGCACGAAGAAGCGTGTGGAGGGGATGCGGTCAGGCGTGTCTAGGATGGAAGTGAAGACGAGGTTTTCGCTGAAGGGCTCCCCTATGAAGAAGCCTGACGGAGGAGGCTTCTGGTGGTGTTTACGATAACGTTAGAAAAAGTCAGGGTCGGAGAGGATACTGCGCTAGCGCTTGGAGACGAGGGAGGAACGCGGGAGCGAACATCCATTGTGATATTTTTCTTAAGATTTGTAGCCTCTCTAACAAAATAATCCATTTAAGCGACCCAATTTACTTGTAAAAACTGAAATAGTCAGCAATTAACTAACCTAGCTCACCTCCATGAGATCTGTTAGCAGTTTCATCTAGCGTAGAACGTAGGGGAGTAATATAAACACTCTGGTCTCTTTGACCAAAGAAAAACAAAATTTTGGTGGACAAATTCAGTCTTTTGACCACTCCAAAAGCTACTCCATTGTGCAATCTTAAGAAAAAGAACATTGCAGTGTTACTAAGAAACTATCACAAATTATCCGGTCTGGCATGAGAAACCTAACCACCAAAGAGAAAAGTAAAACACATGGATATGAAATATCATTCTTTGGGATAAATCAAGAAAGGAACCGGAAATGTACTCCATATGGCTCAGTTTCCATCACAAGATGAATGGCACATGCACAGGCAGAGGAAAGGCAACAAATATGAGCAAGCAATAAGACATGCAAGCTATTTCCTGAATAGATTGCAACAACAAAAACACATCGGACATGCAAGCTATTTCGTGAATAGATTGCAACAAAAATTATTGTGAAAATAAACCTAGGTAGGCATCTGCAATGTTCGTTGACTAAATAAAAACATGAAAACACTGAGGGGCTATACACCGGATCCAAAGAAAAATGAAATATATATGGTGCATCCATCCACCACTCCACTAAAGGAAAAAATTAGTTTTTGTGGATCAGAGCAATATAGCATGAAGAAAAAGAAACAAATGGACATTCAATCATTTTCAAGCATGCATATAACACACTATATATGCATATTGTTGGTGCGACACAGGAACAGACTAACATGCATAGGAAAGAAAGAAAAAAAATGGGAATGGTCAAGGACATCCACACTACCAAGTAGGACCTTGCGATGCCATAAAAGAAAACCTGCAATATGATAATTATTCAACATCCGAAAATACGGTGTGATACAATAATCAAGTAAATAACAGAAAAGATTTTGTAAAAGGTTGTTGTTACATGAATGCCTCCTCCATTCCTCCTAACTCTTCCAAAACTATAAGTAGCATCTACTAACCATCTACTGGAGTAAAAATAAGGATTACTGTTAGTTGCGGCCTGCAAAGAAGGCATCATAGGTCAAATAAGTCAACAATCCTGCAACTACAAAACGGCAAGGCTAAAAGTTACTATATGGTGGAGACCAGCATGTACACTTGTTTTGTGTACACTTATGTGCAAAAGTTCTATCAATAACAAATTCAATTTTGTGTAACTCTTTGTCAGAAGCATTTTAAAGTTCTCGGTGTTTCAAGTCTGAAGTAAGGAACATAACTTAAACTACATCAGAACCTCAAGATATTCCTGTAAGGTGTTCTCCATTTATTCACATGAATAGCAAAGTATAAATGTAATGCTTCAGACTTGCTGCTCAAGTAACATTTCGTAGACACGAAACATGTCTTCCAGTTCCAATAGGAAAACGTGATTTTCATGGCCAGTACGATCTGCACCTTTTTTGCTTTCAGGTAGAAGCATGTGGCATGCTCAATATATACAGCTAAGATACTAATACTACTAAGACTAAGGATATCACGTATACGCTTCTAGGTGAGTTAGCAAGGTGTCACGTCCAAATATATGTAACTATAAAAAACTGTAACAGATTAGCATAGCATTCTTTTAACAAACTCGTCATTACATGTTAATATTTCAAATACAAAGTGAAAGAGACGTGTTGTCATAGGATTAGACCTACTGTTGCTAATCATTAATTTTGAATACTTAACTGCTATACTAATCAAGGGAGCTAGCAACTAAGGTAAAGAGAAAGAAACATACCTGAGCCATAATTGGATTTCTTGCATCTGCCAGTGGTGTGAGACGAAACTGTTTTGAGATCTCTGCTATAGATTCATTAGTAACGGCATCATCAGTCTCTAACTGCAATTTCTGCTCGTTGGATCCCATGAACGGTTCCGCAAAAGGAAACTGGATGAGTCTATGTAGTACTTTTTTTCATCACCAATTACAACCGTAGGCCTGAATATTGATGTTTTGCTGCTATTGGACCAGTCTTGTCCAGGTTACCAATAGTAGTAGAAGAAATCCTACAATATTCTGTGCCACAACTTGATCATACACCGATCAGGTGGTAAATAATGTTCACTGTGGTAGAAGAAACACTGTGAAGTGCAACATACACAATAGTTCATCCATGATAAGGTAATCGCAACTCTAAATTGTTACCTGAAATATAGTTTCTTGTTGCAGTTTGCATTATTAGTTCAATCTAAAAGATTACCTCTCAGGTGGCCACATTTTCCAACACGTGTGTGTAGGGGGAAAAACCGCACTACTAACTCAAGCAAATAATTCAGCGATTCAAACAATTACCAAAGAGAGACTGGATGCGCGGATGCAGATGAGGAGGAAGAGAATACCGTGCAATCCCCAGCCAACAAAATTAAGGTCTTTCTCATGGAGGTCTCAATCACTGCCTCATTGTGCCTCATGCCAAACAAACAGGTATTCAGAAACCCCAAAGACAATATTGTTTAACAAAACTTCGATGCAAACACTATGGCCCTGGTGGATATAGAACAGAGAGATAATAATCAGAGAAATATATCAGCTGGGATTAAAAGGCACAGTAGATTCAAAAACACCAAGTATACCGGTATACGCGAGAATCAGATGGATAACAAAAAATTCAATCCTACCTCCATGAGGCTTGACAGAGCTCGTTCGGGCCCCTATGCCAGTGGTGGTCAGTCACCAAGCTTGGCTAAGGGGATGATGAAAAGGAGTTCCCGGTCTGCTTTGTTCGCTGCGATCAAGCGACATCTTCTCCCTGCATATCGATGAGCAAACGCGTGATTCATGGTAGAGCATGAATTAAGGAATATAACGTCAGATAATTATGGTGATTTCGCTAACAAATAAATGGAAGTTATTGTGATTCCGCTTATTATGGTGATTGATCAGTTTGAAAATCAGTGGAGCCGTGGGTTGAAAGTCGAGCGTTGCTAGGAAACGGAATATCCAGAGGTAAGGAACAATAACCTTAATTCCCGGGAAGGGTGTTTAGTATATGCTTTTCAACCAAAGCACGATTTGAGCGCATTGTGCATGCTCTTGGGAAGCTACTGATCCAATCTGGACATTCAGATTTTCCCTTCCTGTATAAAGGAAACAACAATCCTAAGTTTCAAGCAATCAAGATAGAAATCATTTCCGATGATTCCAATCAGAAGTATAACCGTATAAGAATCTCTAACTAATGTTAAAAACAATCTACTACTATATGGAATACGTAGAAATTACCAGTATAGCTCATAAATTTGGTTTCACTGCGACAAATTTTGATGACCTCTATCAGTATCCGCATGCCTTTCGCTTCTTCTCTTCTGTCCTTTTTCTTGCCGCAAGCACCAGCAAAATCCACGTCACTACTCCCTCTCTTCTTCCTCCTCTCAGACCAGAGGAATTCCAGGGCGGCAAAGTGAAGCGCGCTAATGGTGAAGTCGAGCGCGAATGATAAAGAGCTGCGCCGAGTCTGCGCGGCTGCCATGGAACCCACCGGCGACTAATCGGTGGAAGGATAAACCTTGGTGTCCACGGATCCCGGGGAGAACGACGTTCCCACTTCTGGGGCGTCAGCAGCAGCGGCGGCACATCAAGAAGGAGGCAGGTGGTGTTCCTAGAGATGGGGAACAACAGGAGGAGGTCGGCGCAGGAGGGTTCGTCAGCGTTGTCAGAGGCGGAGGCCGATGAGCCTGTTAGTGTAGGCTGCTACGCTCGTGCGGTTAATCCTAGCGGTTGCGGCATCGTTGATCTCGGCGAGCAGCCGTGATAGAGAGGGAGCAAAGGGGGTGGATGAAGAAGAGGGGCGCTGATAGGGTCGAGATGGGATCAGCGTTAACTAAGGCTGGACGAAAAGATCGGTGAAGAGCTGAGAGGCTGGGATTTGTTGGGCTTGGCCCATTTGTCCGCACGGCGAGCGGTCGGAAGAGCGACGAAGGTAGGACGTAGTGCCGTGGTTGGCAGAAAACGGAACAGGTTCCTACTTTTTAGAGCGTTTCTCCATGCCATGGACCTTCAACACCGGCTGGAACTGGAAAATGGTCGATTCCCGCCATAGCCTTGTTGTCCTGATCAACAGGTCACGCCGTGAAATTGTCGTGTGGGATCCCCTTACTAGACAACACCATCGCTTTAATTTTCCACCGAGGCCCAACATCGAAAGCTTGAATTGGTCCTGGCATGCTGTGGTGTTGTGCGTGGATATCCAAGATGAGCATGTGCACGCAGATTGCTTCTCGCGCCCATTCAAACTAGTCTTGATTTGCGGCGGATACAAGCAAGCATCAGCTTGGCTCTACAAATCACCATCTCGTGTATGGGGAAATATCGTCTCGACTGCGACTACTGATACGATTTGTTCCAGAAGGCATAGTGTCCTGGTTGGGAACACACTTTACTGGTTGTTTAGTCGAGGTGACGTCCTTGCATTTGATTTTGAAAGGAAGCACTTTGGTGTGATTGAGAAGCCGGCAGACGCCCGTATTACCAACTACTGCTCTGTTCAGCACTTACGAACAGAACATGGTGGACTTGGCCTCGCCATTTTATTGGATCAACAGACCATCAAATTATGGGAGAGGAAATCTGACAGTGCTGGTGTTGTCGGATGGGTGCTGCTGCAGAAAACTGTTCCACTTGACGGGGTGTTTCCGTGTATTCCACTTGAGGGGTCGTTTCCGCAGAGAATACATTGTAAGCACATACATTTTGTTGGGTATGATGCGGACACGAATGTGATTGTTCTATCTACCATGATTGGCAACTTCATGCTTCAACTTGACTCGGTGCAGATCAGACATATTATGAAAAGAAATGACATATCTTATGACACCTTCTATCCCTACACGAATTTCTATACTGCAGGTAATACTTCTCTATCTATATTACACACACAAAAAAGGTCCAATTAGTTATTTGTTAATGAGGAAATAAATTTCATTGCTATAATATTGTTCCTGTGATTAAGGACGGGCTAGATTTATAAGAATACATGAGTTGTTTCTTTCTTTGTCGCTCAGGTGATCATATGGTGCTAATTTCTTGGTTTATTGCTGGGCTATAGTGAAGCTAGAACAGGAATGTAACTATTACTTTTTTGCCTGGCCATTTGCTAAAAGCTAACTACAGTCATATGCTTATATTGATCTTTTAGCAGTAGGTTTTGAAGCATTGCACTGAAACAGTATAGGGAAACCATCTTATATCCCAAATAGTAATTTGATTGCCACATTGGAAGCTTAATGCTCGTATTGCTTTTCATTCCATATTCTCCCTTGCAATATAAGATCTATCTTTCGTATTATTCATCACTTCATAATATATTTTATTTATTTAATTGTATAGAAAAGTAGCATTTCTTTAAATTTGAACAGTACTAGGTAGTGCTCTTTTTTACTAAGATTTCTCAATCTTGGTGTACTTTCTTTTGCCAATAAACCGTAGAAGTGGTCTCGTCTTAAATGTCTTAAAGGATTAGGATTAATTTTGGTCTTTTTACACCTGGCCATAGACGTGGCTTCATTTACTATCCTTGTCAGGAAGCTTACATGAATATATAATGGTTTGTACATACAGCTCTCTCTTAATTTTCTTTGTTTTATTGTGCTTCTTCTGCTTGTAGGATGGGGAGTTGGCTGGAAGTGTCTGGATCTGAAATTGTGAACAGATGCAATCTTCTAATGTAAGGTGAACTTATCTTTTTGCTATGTGTATATATGATTCACTTGGTTACTTTGTTTATATGATGATGCATGATTTATCTCATGTGTCCGCATTTTATTTATTTCTAAAAACTATATAGGTCTTATTTATTAAAAGCATGCCTTTGAGTTAAGATACCAAACATTTTGGCTTTGTACTCCGAGCCACTCATATGCACACGATAAAATAAAAGTAAATATCAACAGAATTAAATTCTAGGGAGTTAATTATTTTCCTCCGATTGAGGCATCACGTCACTGATCTTTAGTTTCTCATGTGATCATTTGTACAAAACAAAACTTGAGAACATGTCAATCACGGAGGTCGTGGCATGATGTGGTCGAAACTCGATTTTCACTATATGTACTAAGTATGTAGTTTCTTCTACTTAGTCACTGCAACGAGTCCTTTGTTTTAGCATGAATGTTTGTATATACCTTTCAGTTGGAAATATTATTTAGTTTGAGAAAAATCTTGATTCCTCCTCTCAGTCCTAGTCCAATTCTGGATCCGCGGTAACAAATTTAGTCGTTTGAAATTACACTAAAAATCTGTTTCCAGTCCTAGATGACCATTTTCAACACTTGTCGGCTAGTTCTTCAACTTTGGTGCCACTGCCTGGTTACCTAATGTAGACATTAGTCAACTTCCAGGCGTGTTAGTACTCATAGAATTATATCGCTAATGATTAGCTCTGTGATATGAGGTGTTGAACACTTGTTTTCAGTTGTGTAACACGTTTGTAACTGTCATGATCGAGTCCTAGTCTAGCGAGAGTCCTAGTCTATCGGATCTCATGCACGATGTGCAGCCCCTTGTAATCGATATATGTAATCCTTCCATGAGTTAGGACAATTCAGTTAGACTTTGCACACAAAAAAACCCGAACTGATGGAAATAGCTAGGCAATTTATTTCAACATGAGGCACTGAATAGGTGGATGGACAACCAGCAGTAGGTCTTTGTGTATTCACGGTCTATGATTAATCTTTGCTGCCCTGTAGGCAGGGGTTTTGGACGAGAATGGTTTTATCTGGAACTCTGAACATATTGGATCTTCTAATGTGCCATGTTGGTTGAACAAGTGAGGTCAATTAATCTTTTTCGCATGCGTTCATCTTTTTTTTTTGGTTACTCAGTTAGTAAGATGATGCATGATCTATTCTTTTAGGTTTCTAGTGCATGAATTTGATGTTCTTACATTTCCAAAAGCATGCCTTTGAGTTACATTCCAGACGTTCATGCTTTATAATCTGTGAGCCTCTCATATGCACATGATACACAAAGTGGATCTCAAATTACTAACATTCTAGAAAATTTAGTTCTTGCCTCTGATAGAGGCGTTGAGTTACTGATCTAATACTAGTTTCTACTGCGGCCATATGTACTAGAACTTTGGAGCATGTCAAAAGCAGATGTAGGAAGGTGTGCTTACGAGTTAGATACCAGACTGTTTCTGCTTTCTTATGTCAGCTTCTAATGTCCAGATGATACAGAAAGTAATTCTTGAATGGTGTGATAATCTAGGAAGTTCCAAAACTTGAGAGTATGCCAACAGGCAACAGTAGATGTTCAAGTTGTGTAAAATACTACAAGATAAATTGTTCTTCTATTGCCGGGATGATTTTTAGTTTTGTCTAATTGATGTTTTTATCATGACTCCAGAATTATGAGTTGGTGTTTGTTGTTGCGATCATGCAGAATTATGAGATAAACATAATCGGTTTTACATTGACTGAGTAGTACATGGCATCCATTGTTTTGCAGGGCATCAAAGTTATGTTCTATGTGCTGGCTCTTTGTTGTAGCTCCGTTCTCCGTTTGGCATGATGTGGCTGTTCAGATGGTCGACGCCGACATAGTCCTGATATGTGATCTTATAGATATCCTTCCATTTTGTACTTTGTGGCCTGTGAACCGTGTCAAAACTCAACACCTGGCATCGACAACAACAACTTGGGGCTCTAGCAGCCGCCACAATCTACGTCGTCCTCCTCGTCTATGTGTCGTCCTCCTCGTCTATGTTTGGGAATCGACGGGTCCCCGCCTCCTCTACTTGTCGCTCCGGCGACGGGAGGGGGTGGGGACCTCAGACCTGCGCTCGGCGTTGTAGAAGGTCTCTAAAGTTAGAGTTTGATCAACCGGCATCGACGCTATGGTGGCTATGGCGGCGTTGAGCGGGACAAGAATAAGGTATACCCGTCTCCTCTACCACCTCGTCTGCGACGATCTTGCTGTTGGCATTGAGGAGGGCGGGGATTCGTCTGGTCACCGCTTCCATGGAGTGGTGGATCTCGTTCAGTCTACGTATGTTCTAGGTTTGGTGTTACAAGTTTCAGATCAATTTAAGGGTTCAATGGCGACTGCTTCGGCTCTAGGGCGCTGGTCCTTAGAGGCATGTGCACGAAGACTTCCCGACTGTCATCAACAACGTCATGCCGGCTCCGGTAAGGGAGCGGTGACAGCGGCGCGTCGGCGGCTCGCTCTGGCGGCAGCAGTAGTCGTTAGGTGGTCCAAGGGCCTCGATGTAATTTTTATTATGTTTGAATGCTTTGTACTTCTTGTAAACTCATGAAATAGATCCGGATCTTTTTCCGCAAAAAAAAAAAAAACAACTTGGGGCTCCAGCTCCACGGCAGTATGCACTTGGGGTCTTTGATCGCATATTCAATCCGTCTTTTCAGTATGGTTTTTGTATTTCAGGTTTGTATTTCCGCCACCGAACATTCTAGTGTTGAATCTGGGTTAGGTTCTGAATTTTCGGTGTTGTTGGACCTCTGCTGCTGCACTTGCCTGACACAGTTCCATTTGTCGGCTGCTGCAAGACTTTGTTTCATGTAGTAACTGTTTTGTTTGGAGTTTGAATTTGGAGATTCGTCAAGTACGAGTGTCCTGTTGTTGCTGCAAAACTATATATACCCAGCTAGTAGAAATATTTTTGTTGTAATTCAGCAGCATGCCCATTTTGCTTAGTTCAGGGCTTCAGGCTCCATCAGTCAGCGGCATATTAGGTTTGCATAAGCTTGTAGATCCATGGTTAGGCAACCGATATGTATCCTCACATACTCCTATCCTAAACGGGCATTCTTAGATCCATGGGAGAGTATATATACATATATATGAAACTCGTGTATCCTTATCCAAATACTCCAGCTTGTTCTCAGTTAACACAAATTACTAGAAATATTACAGACGGCAGTAAATACTAGAAATATTACACATGCAGCACGCGCGCATGTCCAACTCATGAACTGAAAACACGCTTTACGTGGCACGCAAGCCACATGTAGCAAATTTTATCGCCCCCCCCAACCTTCTTCCTTAGAACCAAGGCAGAACCTGTCGGCCGCCGCCTCAAACTGGATAAAGTGTAGGAAGACAAAGTTCTCTCGCCCCACGAGGCTTGGTCTGGGCTTGCCTCTCTCGAGCGCACCATAACACGGCAGTGGGATCGCATCACGACGCTCAAGGATAGAGACGTGAACACTTCCTTCTTCCACCGGCAGTTTCCCACCATCAGGATGCATGCGCTATCTGTTGATGACCAGGTGCTTACCGATCAGGCTGACATGGTGGACGCCGCATTCACTTTGATGGACAGGTCGGCACCACTGTCGATCGTGATTGCTCGCTCAACCTTGAGCACCTGATTCAATAGAGCCCAGACCTTCGGATCCTCGAGGCACCCTTCTTCGCCGACAATATCTAGGACACAATAAAAAGAAAAAGAATGCCCACATACAAGACGCCGGGGCCTGATAGATTCACCACAGAATTCTTATCGTGCCTACTGGGGAACCATCAAGCAAGACTAAGACTTCATCATTGTTTTCCAGCAGCTCTACGAGTTACATGGCCTTGGCTTCCATCGCCTAAATCAAGCATTGCTGATGGTGCTTCCTAAGCATGTCGACGCAAGCGGCCTCGACGACTACGGGCCAATCAGCCTCATCCACCTCGTGGCCAAGGTCTCCGCCAAGCTTCTGTCGCTCCACCTCAAGCCGAAACTAGACGATCTCGTGAGCACAAACTAGAACGCTATCATCTCTGGCCACAGCCTACACGACAACTACGTGCTAGAAAAGCAATCTGCTAGGCTCCTGCATCAGCTGAAAGCACCCCGAGTACTGCTCAAGCTCGACCTTGCACGTGTGTTTGAGAGCATCTCCTGGGCCTTCCTCTTTGACGTTCCTAGACAGTACCCTCCATGAGCACAAAGGTACTGATCAACGGCGAGTCGGGATGCCCAATCTGGCACCGACGTAGCCTGCGCTAGGGCGATCCTCTATCACCGGAACTATTCGTGCTTGTCGTCGATGCACTAGGCCACCCGATCTAACTCGCCATCAACCATAGCATCCTACATAAACTCCACCCCAGGCGTGGCCTTCTCCCTGTACATCGATGATGTCGTCATGTTCTACCACTCCATGCCCAACGACCTCATAGCCATCAGGGAGATCCTGCTGTTGTTTGGTTGCCCCTCCAGCCTAGATGAAAACCTCAATTCACCCTATCTCACCCCATGCAATCTTCTTCTCTTTTGCTGCAGGAAGAGGATGAGATGAGAGGATGCGGTTCAACCAGCTTTAGGACTTATTCGGTTAATCCACCTCCCAAGTAGATTGGACGGGAATTAGGAGGATTTTGACTAAGAATGGATTTAATCCACGTCAATCCATGTCAATTCTCTTCAATCCGCGTGAAACCGAACATGGCCTTAGGAGGATGGCGTTCCGGGCACAAGGGACAACAACAATCTGCAGCGCTGCAATCCATTGAATAATAATACCATTGTCTAAATCCAGTGCAAACAAAGTTCAAAAGAAATCTTTATCTGGGTTCGTATCGATTTACATTTCGTCCAAGTAATGAAATAAGTGTTTGAATCATACACACATGTTGGGCCTCATATGGAACCATAGTATCAAAAACAGCAACATGAAAAACAAGAGTCAAGTTTTGTCGTGCCATATTCCTACACGAATCAGAAACAAAATAATTTCACTAAGGTTTCCAATGCTCGGAATGATGAATTCTGCAGGAAAATATTTCCTGTACAGAAGAGATGGTGATATTGCCTTGTACTTCTCTTACAAAGTAGAAATTTTGGCACCATGCTTGAGCTTGACTTCATGTTCTGAATTATCCAAATGGTTCACTGTGGAAGTTGCTAATTTAATTCATTCATCCAAATTGATTCACTATCACAGTCAAAAACTCTTTAGGGTCAGGATCCTATGAATTGCCACTAAAATTTTCTCTGTTCCAAACAAAGCCCTTGGTGTCAGACAACCACGCGAAGATTTGTTCTCAATTCTAGGTCTTCAGCCTCCATTGTTGTTAGAGATACAAAGTTGGATATACTTTGGAGAACATTTTCTCTTTATCTTCTTTGTCAGGTCGTGTAGCTGAAGAGTAGCACCTAGAATAATTCAAAATGCACATGATTAAGTACTCAAGTACAGGAAACCTGATGACTTCTTTTGATGTCTCCTTTCCAAAAACCCAATCTGTCAACTACTTGTGAAAAAACAAATTTTCAACTACTCCATGGAAATGTCGCTAACCTTATTTCTTTTAGCATAGTGGCAAAAACGTTACTAGGTGTTGTTCCTGTTCTAATAAAAAGATGAAAATCATGCTTGATTAAAAAAAGTTTTAATGAAGCTTTTTATTTTTGTGAGAAGGATTAATGAAGTGTCAAATGTTACAAAATATTAAATGAAGGTGACAAGCGTCAAATTTCTGTAAAGTAATCAAGAATTTAGTGCTTTGGAGCTTTGCTAATTAATAGATCTAAACAAATAATAATATTTGGATGTTGCAGATGCTGATGCTGATACAGAAAGTACAGGATAAGCAGGAGCAGATGGCACTAGCACTAGCTAGGCATCAGCAATTCAAACAATTCAGTGCTGATCTAAATTTATCTTGGGTGCCTATCAGCAACAGGAACCCAAAAATGGAAAATGTGCAAACAGCACAGAACAATCAAGTGGAGCACCAAGTTTACGAGTCACAGGGTGCTACTACATTGACAAACCCAAGCAACTAACTAACTATCTAAGCTTACAAAACAGATTTAAAGACTTGGTCGCATGGATATCCATACATATAGTCTACTGCGAAATAACTATTTTTAAGTCTACTGATTGAGCCGTATTCCCTTTTAGTTACTTTATTTATGTAACTATTTTCTGACAGATTCAATGGAAAACAAGAACCACCGCTTGACAGATTCAATGGCACCTTTGAGTTGTAGACTCATGAACTTCAGGAAATAGATATTTAATGGTGTCCATTAGTAATTGGCCTAATCATCCAGGCTAGTTTCGCTATTGTGTGCATCTGGAGTAAGATGTCAATATCAAGGCGCTAGCAAGCACCACATTTCATGACTAGAACATCAACTTCACTAACCCGCCATTGTCTGTGTCACACGAGTGTGCATCAAGACATCACCAGTGAAAATGAGGTTACATGACTCCGAGTGCTAAGTTTTTTCTATAAACTATTTTAAAATGTCCTTTTCTGTAAACACATCTTTTTCCACAATCGTCACCCAGTTTTTCCACGCTCCTACATCATGGTACAGTACAGCTGTACATGTAGTGTTGGTCTTCTCAGAAATCTTGTCTATGCCAGCCTATAGGTAACCTAACATGTGTCTTCCCAGAAATATATATGGATTATCTTGTATGGAATATCTTCTATTCGGGATATGATACTTGATGCATGTACGCATCGCCATCGAATTGTATACATCGCCATCGCAACACGCAAAGCCGCCGGTGCTCTCTTCAACTTTTAGTGACGCACACTGTTAACTACTTGTTCGGCCTAGATATCTTGGGCAGAGTAATTGTGGTCCTTATGTCACCAGCACAGAAATATCTCTCCAATTCGCACCTAAGTAGACAATTTTCCTAAATAATATTTATTTATTTGCAAAAATTTGACAAGTGTATGAGTGCACACGGCTTCAGGATGCCAGAGTGGTGGCTATGGGATATGCGGCTTCGACACTAGGGAAGCGGCCTCCGACATGGCTACAAGGGACTCCTCCCATGTTGGAGGTGGCTGGCTGGTTTGTGGCCTATAGTGGTGGATCTCGAGATCGCACAAGGTGTAGAGGAATACGGTGGCAATGGTCTTCGATCCCAAGCATGGTGGATGCTACCGAGTTGGCTCTGGTCTCTATAGTGACTATATCGTAGGCAACCGTGATGATCTGGATGGCAACATCTTCGTCACGAGGAGCCTAGGCGTGGAGGTAGGAGGGATGTTAGGATCGACTGCCATTTTCGATGACCTCAATGACACACGTCACAATCCCTGCATGTCGCTCCTGGTGGAGCTTCGAGGGTGCTAGCGCAACATGCAGCCTTGGATGGCGGTTTCTCTATTGCGTTGATCTAGGTGGTGGCTTTGCGCGAGGCAGATCTGGGCCTCGACGCCTAGTTGCACTAATCTAGGTGGTGGCTCTACGATGGGCTGGCGATCCGAGTGCGGGTTGGCGGTGGTTGTTCGTCCGATCCTTGAGGGGCGGGTGCGTGCTTTTGACTCATCACCATGTGAAATCCTTGTTTGTGCAGATGGACAAGACCGATGGCGGTGACACCATCATTTGGCACCGTGTTCTTCTTGAAGGCGTCATCGTGGGAGTGTTGCCACTCCTTCCCCCGGGTTTCTCTAGGGGAAAAACCAGATCCCACGCATGATCGTGCTACTAGGAAAAGCATTATAGGAGACACCACATCGGCCACGCACAGTCATGTTCCCACATCGCTGATACAACTAGCGGTGTACAAAAATGGATAACACCCCTGATAAGTAGGCATCGACGTTATTGTAGGGCAGGAGGTATCACCACCAGAGTTATGGGTCCCATGCGTTTGAGTGGCGGTAGAAATTAATGGCGTGGTTGTTCTTCAGTGCACCCCTAGTAAATACATATCGGGGGTATTGCATCAGCCAGCTC
Source organism: Avena insularis (assembly GCA_023614405.1). NCBI lineage: Eukaryota > Viridiplantae > Streptophyta > Magnoliopsida > Poales > Poaceae > Avena > Avena insularis. Next base: position 106,798,188 of record CM042694.1, read on the forward strand.
CACCAGTACGAGTCATTCTAGTAGTGCCGCTGACGAGGGTTTAACTCGTCAATGCCCATTGTTATGGACTTAGGTTTTAGAGAAGGAGGGAGCGCTGAAGACATCTATCGGCTAGCAAACAAGCACACAGGGGACAAAGAATTTACCCAGGTTCAGGCCTCGTAGAGGTCCCTACTCCTGCTTGTCTGCTCGTGGAATTATCGAAGGAGTCGAAAGTTACAATGGTACGCAGATGCAATCTGGCAAGGGTTGTGGAAACTAGGGTTGTGTGTGTGCTCCTCGCCGCCCCCTCCTAGCCCTTATATAGATAGGCTAGGTCTCGGGTAGCAGGTCGAGTCGGTTACAAGTTAGGGTTTTTCCCCTTTAAAAACTTTCTATCTTTAGCTTCTTCTTGTCCTTCAAGCAATCGAGAGTCCCCAGGTTACTCGAGTCCTTTCATCTGGGCCTTGGCGACACCATAGACCTGTACGTATTTGGACCGTATATACCAAGCTCGAGTACCTGTAGGATATACCCATGTCAGCCGCCCTCAATATTTAATTACGCATGTAAAGCGGCGGCCTGACGCACACTCCTCCTTGCATCGGGTTTTTCACCGAGTCTCTTTTTATGCCATCACCCCAACCCCATTGCCAATATAGCTCCTTCCACGGCGTCCATCTCCCCCAGCCTAACCCCATGGCTAGTAGCTCCTCCTCAACAGGTCGCAGCGGGGCAACCACATCCAAGGTGTGGAGCACCCGCCTAGCATCGCCTCTGATTTCCCGACACGAGCTACACACAGTCGACTGTGCCGATGAAGAAATGGCGTCAGATGTGTTCAGCGATGTCATCGTGTCGTACTTTCATGAGCTCTGCCGTGCGGACGAGGTGCTCCTGGCACGGAAAAAGAGGGCAAAGACGGATCCCGACAGATTGAAGAAGCGACATAGCTACGAAGAGGCAAAGGAGGCCCACGACCTGGTGAAAGCCATCTTGGAGTTGCTCAAAGAGGAGTACGGCTTGGTCCGCCATGGTCCGCGCCTCGACGCTCTGGATCTCCAACGCCAGTCTGATGCACTCCTGCCACCACCCTAAGCTTAGATCTAGGTTTAGAAGTGGACTCGCTCGAAAAGGAGTACTCCATCATCCGTTTGCCATGCAGCCAATGCTCGCCATGCATTGTATTTGACGCAAGAAAATGTGTAATATATTTTAAATACAAATGAAATCAGCAGTTTATTTCATGGTTTAAATTCTTGTGTAAATAGCATCCAGAATATTTGGTGCGCGAAACATTTGTTGTGGTTTAAATTTATGTTTAAACGGTATCGAGGTAGTACTAGGGACGCGCGTCTTAGCGCCACCAGTGATTATGTCGGCAGCATGCAATGCGACAACGCCCCTGGTATAGTAGGTACTGGGAGCATGGAACGAACACAACCCCCCAGTAAACTTTACCAGCGGTGCCATATTAGGGGCACACAGTTTGAGCGTCCCTAATAGAAAATTTGCAACGCCGCTACCAAGCATATCCGTAGTAGTGTGAGGCGAGGGCGGCGCTTTTGCGTTGGTTGGGCCTTGTCTTGGATAGTCTGCCAGCCAGAGGGACCAACGGAGGGAGTGGCTGGTTGGTGGTGGCAAGCTACTGGGCAGCCTTGGCTATGGCACATAGCTTTGGTCAGCTCCGGGTGAAAACCCTGCACTAGCCTATGTTGATGCCAGTAATGTTTGTGATCTTGGTTGCCGCTCCCCTCCTTGGAGGCATTGTTGTGGAGCCCCTCACATCTAGTGTTGGTGCCCGGTCTGCTCCTCTGTTTAGTAGTTGTCCGCTTATCGTCTTTTTCGATTTAATCAATCAAAGACATTGCTTAGGTTCAAAAAAGAAGACACAGGCATACCGCAACTCTGCAGTTGGTGGAGGAAGGAACGACCAAGTTTCCTTCGCAGCTGGCCCTTTTAGATTCGCATGTATGCACGCTGGCGCCAGCGATCAAAAGGATTGAAACAACCGTCAGGGTAAAACAAACAAGTTGTGCAGGGAGGGAGCAGAAACCGATTGTAGGACATCTTGCGTTATTTATCCTTGGTAGCACAAATCTGGAAGCTTTGGTTTCATCTATAGTTTTGGGTTGATCTAATACCGACAATGTATGCCCCTTGGTAGCACCGTAGCTGCGCTCTCCTCACTTTGACCCGGTCTATTCATTCCAACGAGTGCTGATTGAGACAATCTAGCTAATTAAACCTTTGCCTCACTAACAGAAACCTGGCAAGTGCTGTATATATAAGAGAGAATTAGCTTCTCAAGAAATATAGAAAGTAATTAAAGGAGAAAGAGTAAGGAAGGAGCTTTATCACGAGAGAGATCAAAGGGCGAGAGTACAAGTTCAGCATGGAGGTCGTAACAGGAGCGATGGGCACTCTCCTGCCTAAGCTAGGCGAGCTGCTCCAGGAGGAGTACAACCTCCAGATGGGTGTGAAGCAGGGGATCAAGGACCTCAAGGCCGAGCTTGAGGGCATGCAAGCTGCCCTTACAAAGGTGTCTAACGTGCCGCTAGACCAGCTTGACCCGCAGGTCAAGATATGGGCTGGTGAGGTCAGGGAGCTGTCCTATGCCATAGAGGACAGCTTGGACTCCTCGATGGTGGGCATCAAAGATCTTGAGCTGACCAAGCCCTCCACAATCATGGGCTTTGTCAACAAGACCATCTACAACCTCACCGAGCTAAAGGCTCGCCGCAAACTTGCTAATGACATTCATCACATTGAGAGCCAAGTTAAGAAGGTGAAAGAGCGCTATGATAGGTACAAAATCAATGATATTGTTTCCAATCTTGCAACTACAATTGACCCCCGTCTGTCGACTCTGTACAACAAGGTATCTAACCTTGTTGGTACTGACGAGGCAATTGACGAGCTAATGAAAATGTTGTCTAAGGATGTTGACATGCCCGAAAAGAAGCACAAGGCAATCTCAGTCGTTGGATTCGGAGGATTGGGCAAGACAACTCTTGCTAAACAATTGTATGACAAGGTTATGAAGAAATTCGACTGCAGGGGTTTTGTTCCAGTGGGTCAAAATCCGGATGTAAAGAAAATTCTTCGGGATATCCTCCATGAACTTGACAGGGGAAAATATATGAACATCACTTCATCCCAGATGGACGTAAGGCAGCTCATTGACGAGCTGAAAGAATTCCTCATGAACAAAAGGTACTTTGTAATGATTTGTATTTTGCTATTCAGTGCATACAATAGCTATTTGTCACTACACTTTCTCTCAATTTATTACTAATGCAGCATACAACAGACATGTGAAAAAGATAGCAAACAAATCATTACAGTATGCAACAGATGTAACCAGTACTGGCTTAATCATTCAAAGCGCCTGAATATGATGAAAAATATTTCACAAATATTTTTGACAATTTGCAGCTAATAAAATGCCTGAATATGATGAAAAATATTTCACAAATAACTCAATAAATACAATTTCTGCATTGTTTATGTTCCATGCTAGATTTCTCCCCCTCACGTTCTTCCATGTACACCCGAAATGCATGTTTCCCCGAGGCAAATAGCACTATTAACATCTTTCTGGATCTTGATAGATGGCTTGCTCTTGTTTTAAAGTAATATACTACGTACTCAACATAGTTTAGCTGATTCAGACTTTCTGTGTACTATAAATAGGTACTTGATAGTTATTGATGACATATGGGATATACCAACATGGGAAGTGATTAAATGTGCTTTTGTGGATAGTAACTCTCAGAGTAGAATTGTCATAACTACTCGTATTCGTGAAGTTGCCACAAAAGTTGGTGATGTTTACAACATGAAACCGCTTTCTGATGATAACTCCAAAAGGTTATTCTATATAAGAATATGGGGAGACAAAGACATAAGTTCTGACAATCGAGCTGCTGAAGTGTCGGACAAAATTTTAAGGAAATGTGGTGGTGTCCCGTTAGCTATAATTACGATAGCTAGTTTGCTTGTTGGTAAAAGAAAGGAGGATTGGTCGAAGGTGTATGACTCTATTGGATTTGGGCAACAGGATAACGAAGTTGTTAAGAACACAAGAAAGATATTGTCTTTCAGCTACTATGATCTTCCTTCCTATCTAAAGACTTGTTTATTGCACCTAAGCATCTTTCCGGAAGATTATTATATTGATAAAAATGATTTGATATGGATGTGGATTGGAGAAGGTTTTGTCCCTTGTGTACAAGGGTTAAGGTTATTTGACCTAGGAGAGAGCTATTTTAATCAGCTTGTAAATAGAAATATGATCCGATTGAGAGAGGGCATTGATACCTACTATGATAGATGTCTTGTTCATGATATGGTGCTTGACCTAATCCGCAAGTTGTCAAGCGAATTAAACTTTGTTAAAGTACTGGATATTGAGCAGGATCCCAACACATGTTGGCCAAATAGAAGCACTAGTATTCGCAGATTAGCCGTCCACCAAAGACGTATGGAGCACAACCCTGTTAACATGGAGATGGCACACGTGAGGTCACTGAATGCAACATTTTGCTCTGATAGTAGATTGGTCCAACTTTTGAGCTTCCGTGTGCTGCGAGTACTGTTCCTAAACAAATGTGATTTTTCACGGGGAGCTTGTAACCTCGAGCATCTCGGGAAACTGGTTCATCTTAGATTCCTAGGGCTGTTCAAGACACGTGTTGTTAAGCTCCCGATGGAAATAGGACTTGATCTCAAGTTCCTGCAGACCTTGGACATAAGGGAGAGTGGCATCAAGAACCTGCCGTCCTCCATAGCTGAGATGAGGAAATTGATGTGCCTGCGGGCCTGCAGGTTAACCAGAACGACTGCTAAGATAGGGAAGCTGACGTCGCTAGAAGAGCTCGAGCTATACTCCGTGGACAAGTGGCCAAACTTTGTCACCGAGCTAAGAAATCTGACAGAGCTGAGGATAGTAGATATCCATTTCAATGTGATGGACCATAGAGCCAACAAGGCACTCGTGGAGTCGCTGCGCAGCCTGCGCAAAATCCAGGTTCTGAACATCCGTTCTGACACTGAATATTACTACGATGATGGCGCATGGGAGGACTGGACACCCCCTTCAGGGATCCGTGCGCTGGAATTGCGTTGCACAAGTTTACCCAAGTGTCCTTCGTGGATATATTCCTCGGATTTTCCATGTCTGTTGTACCTTATCTTCCGTGTAGCAGTGGCGAAAGAGGGCGATCTGCATGCCCTCGGGAGACTGCCAGCGCTCTGCTACCTCTCGTTTCATGCAGATGACACAGACACTTGCTTACCACATACTGTTGGTAGTGATGAGTTTCGGAATTTGAGGAGTCTCAACACCAATCTAGAAGTCATATTTGGTGCGAAGGGAGGAGCGCTGCCAATGCTTGAAGACTTAGATTGCTCTATCAGCGTGGGGAACCAGGGTGCTTGCGGATTGGTGCCGGGGAACATGCCTTTGCTCAAGGTTGTCTCGTATTCGCTTGACTGCAGTGGTTGTTGTAGTGAGGAGGTAAAGGAAGCTGAGATAGCGCTGCGCCACGCGGCCACCGAACTTCACCCGAACCATCCCGTCATCTATATGGATAGACATAACTACGAGGCATCCTCTTCAGATGAAGAGCAAGAGGTATACATCTTCCTCATAAATACCATGTCATGACACATATATATGTATTAATTGCTTGCTAATTTCATCGCAACAAAACAACATATTAACCGATTCCATTTTCTTCTTCTCTATACAGTATGATGACAGCGAAGATAGCGATTCCGACGAGGAGGTTTCGGTTACCGGCCAAGAGGTGCGTATGCACTGCCTGATATTATAGCTCGCAATCTATTGACCATAATTAATAGAGACCGTACATTAACTAACTACTACAACTACCAAGCTAGTGAAGGATTGACTAGATCAGATATACAACAGCGATGCACCCTTACATCGGTCATGTCAAAGAAGAAGGAAAGAACAGTCGTAGACTGTATCCCCTTGCCAAATAAAAATGGAATTTTTTTACCTCCTCCACACATATGTAGAGAAACATTATCATTAGTGTGCGAGCAACCGGCAAGAAGGAGCCTTTGTGCATTGAGCCACTGTTTTAGTGCATCGGGGCTCATAAGAGCATCTCTAACAGCTGCTGCATTTTACGGCAGCAGGTTTACTGCACCAAAGCATTGGCCGCTTTACTATAGCTGCCGCAAAATGCACCAGCGGCTGCTACAACAGCTGCCACAACATGCAGAACGGCTGCAGTGCCACCACCTTATTTCAACATATTCTTGATACATATGAACACAAACTTGCAATAAAATGATGGTAAAAATATATAAATTACAAATTATTGCATGCCAACACAAATAGTTTACCCAATAGTTTAAGTACCACATAAATCATCGGGCAACAACATGAAGTTCATCTCAACCAACAACAATAAACATAGAAATGAAATAAGAACTAATTTTGACGGTCATGCCAAGCCCACCACTCCTCAATGAGATCCTTTTGAAGCTCCTCATGCACATTCGAATCTCTAATGTGATGGTAAGCTTCTAGAAAACGAGCAATGTGGTCTACATTGCTATGTGGGCGAATTTGTCGCCCTGTCAAGTTGAAGCCACCATAGATGATCTTCTCTACCACACTCATCTTGAAAGATCATGCTATGCATGATCACACAAGCTATCATAATGTACCACAATATCTCTTGATCCCAAAATCTAGTGGGACCTCTAACAATAGAAAATTGGGTTTGCAAAATCCCAAATCCCCTTCTACATCTTTCCTAGCCGCCACTTGAGCATTGTGGAAATGAGTTCTTTCTTACCGCTGGGTGCAATGATGGCTTCACAAATATTGCCCACTTGGGGTAGATCCATCTGCGAGGTAGTAGCCCACCTTGGGTATCGACACAAAAAGACCGACATACTTTTAGGCAAAATAATTTTATAGAAGACAAAAACTTTGAAAGGAGAGGTTTTCGTGGTCTAACTTTTTTTTATAAATATCTATGTTCATGAATTAATATAGTTCAATATTTCCCATGTTTTAATTGAATTTACTTTTGTGTAGGCTATGGTTTCAAATTTTGTAAGATTTAAGTGCATGGCACATTGTTGCCAGCATAGTTTTCATTGTTTTATGTTCATGTGACTTAAATAATTGAGACAAAGTATTGGGTAGTAGTACCGTGCTAAAAAGGTGTGCTAATCACCATTTGGATATTATTTTTGCAGTGCGATGGGATTTAAAACAATATTTGTGAGTGGACATGTGATAAATTGATGACCTATTGAAATGCTGAAACTGTGTGCCGTCCAAGTCATTTCTAGCATCCAAGTGGCGGTGCTTATAGTTATACGACAAAACAAACACATACTGGTTGGAGAGTAGAATATCTAGATTAAAAAGCAAGGGATAAGGAAAATAGAGTAAAATGATGTAGCATCCAAGTGGCGGTACTTATAGTTATACGACAAAACAAACACATATTGGTTGGAGAGTAGGATATCTAGATTAAAAAGCGAGGGATAGGGAAAATAGAGTAAAAATATCTCCAAATAGTACTACCTACCAAAAATAGACATTCTAAAATATTAAATGGCATGGTATATTTCAAAATGTCATAATACCTACTCTCCACACATGAAAATTATTCAAATTGTCTCCTATACAAATGATATTTAGGTAAAATAATTGTTGTTGCATGTATATTATCTTTGGACTCATGTTTCCCGTATCTATGACATCATAAAAAAATTGATGAAGAAATTTGATATGCTAAATATGGTGCCCTCGCATTTGTGAGGGTCACCTTGCTAGTTAATATAAATACAGGAAATCAACACAATCCGTATCGTGAAAAAGTTGCAATAATTATAGTCACAATACTTATAGTCATCAGTGTTAATGGAAGCTTATGAAAATCTGCACATAGTTCCATCTTTTATCTGTTTATAATTATAAAAAAATTTGTATAGTCCCATTTGTATTATGTTATATAATCATTAAAATTCTTTAATTAGTCAAATTTAGTGTCTCAAATAGGTATTGATTTGGTTCAACTCCCATACCGTTTACCCCTGTCTTTTATTTCTTGTTTATTCTTAGGATGTGAAACAAGAAAGTGACATGACGTATCATGTCAACAATATCAAAAAGGCCACGTCATGCAAGCTAATGGTGAGGCTACAATGTGGAGACAGCATAGAGGCTGCTCGTGGGTTAGCTTATCCAACAGAGGAAGGGGCCCTGATCGACGGCCAACCTATTGAGCAGGAGAATGTGAAGGTCACAGTGCAACATGTAGAGAAAGCGTTCGAACCCATGAAGCTAAGGTTCCACCTAAATAGCGAGATCTCCTTACTTGGACATACACAAGGAAAAGACATACAGTGGCCCCGACGGGACATCATCGTGGATGAAGTTCCTTTGGCATCATTGGGAGATGTTGCCCTCCCGGAGAAAAATGAAGAGCCAGAAACAGACGTTCCTTTATTGCATGAGTTGCCTTCGACCATGGAGGCATCGGAAGCTCTCAAATTACCCTCAATACCAAGTGCACATGAAGTGTCCGAGAAGGAAAATGAAATTGTCGAGTCGCCTTCAACCATAGAAGCACATGAAACATCGGTTGAGATGTCTTTGACCCGTGAGGCAGATCTGCCCGATGCAATACTTTTAACCCAAAACTCGGAGAAGAAAATAGTTGGTAAAAGGAAGCGATCCACTAATAGCAAGGCGATGGAGGGCCAAGTGTAAGCCCTCACATGTGTATATCCACAAGGAATATCTGAGACTCTTTCTTTTCAGCAGAAACGTTACTTGGACATTTACTGAGAAATGTATTTGGTAGTATCGTGGTTGAAACCACCGGATAGAATCCTCAGCCTCACTTAGATTGTTAAGCTGGCGAATACAGCACTATTACTTTGGGGCATGTGCTCACAGAGGGTATGTATTGTGTAGTCGCAGAGGGTACGTATTATGTACTCCCTCCGAGTCAAAATAGATGTCGAAAATTTAACTAAATTTGCATGTATCTAGACACTATTTAGTACTAGATACATCCAAATTTAGAAAAATCTAAGACATCTATTTTGAGACGGAGGGAGTGAATTCGATCACTTGAGAAAAAACATGAAATGCCAGCATGTGTACGAGAAAACTACATGTTAAATTGATAATGCTGAAAAAGATATCCAAGTTCAAGCAGAGAAAAAGTATAACCGTTGTGGCGCTACATGCAAATAGAGTAAGTATCGTCAGAAACTTAATTATTACTTTTCCTCTTGTTATAATATGCTAACTTTATTATGGCAGCTCTGTTTTTCACTTGTTGGTTCAGTCGGTGGTTACAAACCATGGAGTGTTCTTGAATCTGTTCTTTCGAGTTTCTCTAAATCAAATTGTTTCTCTGAATCGGTTCTTGGTGTAGTCGATGGTCCTTGTCCTGAATCAATCATGTCCGCGATCTAAATGCCAATTTGCATATCGGGCCTGTTTTTCACTTTCACCTGATAAGCCATTGTGATGCATCTTATAACATGGAAAACTCATCAGGATTAGGGATTAGGATCCTATGAACTACGTACGACAAAAAAAAATCCTTGTTTCAAACAAAACCCTTGGTGCCAGACAACCACAAAGAAGATTTGCTCTCGATTATAGGTTTTCAAACTGAAATGTTGTTAGATAATTTAGAAAGAGTAGTAACAACAAGAGGAAGAACCAGTTGGAAATAATTTTGAAGCACTTTTAGCCTCTTTTTTCGGCCGTGCAGTTGAAAAGTAGTGCCTAGAATAATTCAAAATGATCAAGTAAAGTACTCCCTCCGACCCATATTAGTTGACTCAGATTAGTCTAGATACGATATTTTAATGTTAGAAACACCGTATCTAGCCAAGTCGCAGGGAGTACATAAAACCTGATGAGTATAATAAAAAGACTCCTTTTAGAAAACCCTTCAACATGCAGAGTGGTACCTAGCGTAATTCAAAATGTGCATAGTTAAGTAAGCACAGGTTCCCAAATGAACATCCTAAAACCAACTACTCCCTCCTTCTCAGTTTATTAGGCTTACTAATAAATAGAAAAAATTAAGAGTTAGACGCATATCTAGCACTAATTAATACCCACTATGACGTGCAACCAATAGTTGATCTCGTAAAATGCTCCTACCAGTCCTAGAGATGACATGCAACCAATCTCTAATCACCTAAATCACATCGCCATTTCTCCTAAGCCTAATAAACTGAGAAGGATGGAGTAATATTTTTTAGCAAGATTGCATTTCTTGTGGGTCTATTCTAGCAGTGTGAGGTCACAAAACAGATATTATATATATTCACAATCATTTTGGAATAGCAACTCAATTCTCGAATGCATTGCCTGGTTACCTATCACCTCAAGTTGGAGCAGCAATGAAGTCCTTCCTTAAATCAGATATGTGACACTGGTATCCTGAACTGAAACAACAATTTGTGTACAAATGCACATCAGATTTGTATTGTATTGAAAATTCTATGCATTTCCAGGAAGGCAGCCACTTCTTAGGGCGCGTTTGGTAGCCTACATCCGATTCTTGGTCCGGTCTGGCACTGCCACATGCAGCACTGTCCGCCCGAGGCAGGCATCGGGCCTGGTTTTGCAGCCTGTTTGGTAACCTGTATGGGCTACCTGTGTATGGTTTAGGCTTTTTATCCCTTGTGTTTGGTTGCCTGCATCAGTGACTTTTGGCCCATTACATGCAAAAACAGGTGTTTGGTTGCACACAGGCTGGCCCTTATGGTCACCCCTTTCAAATTCCGGTGTGCTTACCACCACTACAAACACATCGATCGCATGCACCACCCTAAAATAAGATCAACTTGATGATCATCACAAAAAGAACGACGATGATGAAGTCCTTGAGGCTATCATGTTAGGCATTTTGTTGTTCTTCAGAACCAGCAATGTGTAGGTGTTGTTCTTCCCCAGCAGCAAGTTGCACATGGTGTTGTTCTTCATGGAATGCATTGTCTAGCTAATGTTCTCCTTGGTTTATGTAGTTGCCATGAACAAGGTTGATGTTGTTGTCATCAGCTATGTACCTGCGGAATGCCTCAAATGCCTCCTTTGAGGTACTTTGCGTCCCTTGCGTGCACCTACAAGTTGCAAAAAGACTTTGTTAGCGATCACAATGTTGTTTACGAAGAGAGGTCTGCAGTGATCATAGCTGCAAAGCTGAACATGTCCCTGGTGCTCAGTGGCAAGAAGAATGATGAAGGTGTCCTCATACCATTTGTGCGCCACTAAGGTCTCTCGGCTTGTTGATTTGGATCCAATGTACCCTCCACTTCCTCGGGTGGTTGTACACCTGAGTGCCTAAGACCTCATCACCACAATGCTCGAACAAAGCTTTGGCGCACGCATTGAGATGGATCTCCTTGAACCCCTTCTCAATATGGATGCCGTTCTCCACTATCTCGCACATCTTGTTGAGACGAAGGTGGACATGTAAGGGAGCCATTTCATGGTCCCCTTCATATGCGCCTTCTTGAGCTTAGCCTCGACCTTAGCCTCGATGGAGCGACATAGGTCTCGATAGAAGTGTTAGCATAGACAATGCCATCCTCTGGAGTGGGTGACATCGACGACACTACCTGGTTCTGTGGAAGAGGTTGGCTGTCATCCACATAAGAACAGGGGATCTAAGAGTCCCTAATGGGGATCAAAGCCTGGCTAAACTGGTCGTAGAACCAGTTCTACAACAAGGACACAATAATGACGCAAATGAATCAAGGTGCGAAAAAGATGGTGTTCTAATAGAGGTAACTAGCATATGCATAAAATTCATATATTCTATCAACAGTAATAGTTCATATACAAGATCGAGTCGAACACGGCCGAACTTTGAGATCCTACAGAGAAAATCGTACAAATCTGGCTGAAACCTACACCTGCTATTTGCACAACAATCTACCATGTACTTGAATGAAGCTACGAACTACAACTCCTAACCCTAGCAGCTCTAGAGATCTAAGCTAAACCTAGGTAGAAGTGGAGATGCTTACTGTTATCGCAGGACGTGGCTGACGTAGCTCAACCGTAGAGGAGGAGGAGGTTCCCTTCACGCCGCCGTCGGCGCCGTTGCTCACCGGAGAAGAAGCCACTTACATGGCACAGACAGAGTGGGAAACGTAGCTTGATATAGGCGGGGAAATGGCGGGTGCTTTTTCCAAGTTGGTCGGGGGCGGTAGAAATAGGGGGGTTTTCCGCGGGAGAGATGAGCTCACCTCCCGCGCCAGTTTTTCGATGCAGCCAAAAAGCTCGCACCATCACCATCCTCGGTCGCCCTCGTGCGGGGGGAGCTCACGTTTTGCATCTGCGGGGCGCACGACGAGGGTGGCTCGCTGGAAACGGCCAAATCGACCGTAGTCGTTGGGCCTGGCTGCGGGCTGCTTTAAGGTTCGCGCCAGCGTATCCCAACCAGCAATGCAGGAAACCAAACGGCTCATTTTCTACTCCGCCGTGCCTTTCTAGGCTCCATGCAGGCTGCCAAATGTGCCTTTAGTGAGTCAGAATAGAGTGCGGCAAAAGACTGCAGCTCTTGTCGCAATACACACATGTTGTGCCTCATTTTGGACTTAAGTATCACAACACGAACATAAAAAACACTCAGAAAGTCAAGTTGTGTCGTGTCTCGTGTATTTTTATAGAAATAGTAAACAATAGGATTTTACAAAGTGATTGACTAATGCTCCACAAGAATGATGATTTAGCAGGAAATTTTTTTTTGGTAGGGCTGTACACGGAGCTTGAAGCTCAAGGCTCGGCTCGCGCTCGGCTTGGCTCGAACGTTATGCAAGCCAAGTCTAAACCTTGCTACTTAGGCTCGACAAACCAACTCGGTGAAGCTCGCAAACCAGCTCGAAGGCTCAATGTAATTTAAAAATCGACATGACCTTCTCTAAAAATGTAACAATTTACAATTATAATCCATAATTGAGTATAAGTAGATCCATATTATAAGACACTCAATCTGTGGCAAAACTCTCCCCATAATTATAACAATGTATATTGGAAGAAAAAAAACACTTCCTAGCTATTTAAGCCCCACAGCACTATCTCAGCCAACAATCCTTTCCCAGCTACAATGACAGTTCACATTGTCGGTGAGTGAATTACACCAAGGTAAAGCTGAGATAAGTTGAGCATCGTGGTCTTATCTCGCTATAGATAAATGACTCCAACTTGGTGGTCCATTAGCTGATTAAATTTTGTGTGCACTCCAATATATAGTGTGTATGTGTCACGTCGAACATGGTGATCAACAAGATGCTAATTTCCCTATGTACCAGCCGAATATAGCCTATGTTATTAGATCACAAGAACTACCTCTGTTTTCCCCAGCCGATGCAGTCGGTAATGGCCTATAGTGGGCGGCGCCTCACCTCATATAGGTGACTCAAGAAGGTGGACCTCGTCCAGCAGCGCACCTCGGCCTACAACTTTAGCAGCAGTGTTGTCCGGCCTAGACGAGGTGGCGGTGCAGACCGAGGACGATGGAGGAGCTGGGCTAGGTGCAGTTCATGGCGACGGTGGGGCGCAGGAGTCAGCAAATCAATGCGGGGACGGGTGGGAAAGACCGTGGCGAGGCGGCCTGCGCGAGAAATGGACCTCCGGCAGCAAGAGATGGTCCAAATCATGCCTGCGACAGCGACATTTGAGCACAGAGACAGAGATAAGGATGGAGGGGAACGATACAGAAAGGAAACATCTCGGTGCAGCGCTCTGGCTCAATGAGCCTACCAAGTGAGCCCCGAGCTTCAGCGAGCGAGCCGCGAGCCCATTTTCTGGGAAGTTTGGAGCACCAAGCCAAGTCAGGCTCAGCTCGCCTTTCCCCGAGCTTGACCGAGCCGAGCCACGAGTCAGCTTGGCTTGGCTCAATTCCACCCGTAATTTCTGGTACATGATTAAGTAAAGAGCAAGGAAAGCTGACAAACATAAAATCTCTCCTTTTGGAAACACCTTCCACAAGCAGAGTTAAGTACAAGTACAACAAGTCCTGATACTGAAACTGCCTCTCCTAGACCTAGCCACCGCAACACCTCCTCCTCCTTGATGGCTCAATGCACGGCGCCCAGAAAATCGCTTGGTGCGTGGTTGATGTAGAGCTCGTTGGGAACCCCAAGAGGAAGGTATGATGAGCACAGCAGCAAGTTTCCCTCAGTTATGAAACCAAGGTTTAATTGAACCAGTAGGAGCAAGGAAACACCTCAAAGGTGTTGCTAGCCGAGCTTTGGCAGGGCGCACTACCGGTGCTAGTAGCAACGTGGAGACCTGCACAACACAACCACACAACTTTGTCCCCAACTTGCGATGAGGTTGTCAATCTCACCGTGTTTTGCGGAAAACAAAGGATTAAACGTATCGAATGGAAAGGAGTAAAAGTTTGCCGAAAGTAAACACAAAGCAGTAAACAGTTGTAGATTGTATGTAAAGAAAAAAGACCGGGATCCATAGTTCACTAGAGGTGGCTCTCCTTAGATAGATAACATGCTGGGTGAACAAATTACAGCGGGGCAATTAACAAACACCGAGAAAGCAATACATGCATATACTAATAATCTTGACTCCTTTGAGACTTGATTGGGCATTACAACATAATACATAGACCGCCATCCAACTGCATCTATGACTAATAATCCACTTTCAGGTTATCATCCGAACCCCCTCCAGCATTAAATTGCAAGCAATAGATTATTGCTTTACGAACTGTGTGTAAAGTAAACAATACGATTATTCTATGAACAAAAGATCGTTGTTTTCTCCCTAGTAGCAACAGCACATCTAGTACCTTAGAGATTTCTGTCACTTCCCCAGATTACCAGAGGCATGAACCCACTATCGAGCATAAATACTAACACTTGGAGTTGCCAGCATCTACTTGGCCAAGATAGATACTAACAACGGAAAGCATGCAAGATCTCAAATAACAAAGACATGATAGAATCAATAATCAATCTGAAATAGCATCTCAATATCCATCGGATCCCTGCAAACACAACATGTATGGATTACAAATAGATGATCTTGATCATGAACGGAGCTCACAAGATCTAAACATGAAAGCACAAAAGAGGAGAACCAGCCATCTAGCTACTACATGGATCCGTAGTCCAAGGATGAACTACTCACGCATCACACCGGAGGCTTGCATGGTGATGAAGAAGGCCTCCAGGGTGAATTCCCTCCCAAGGTGCCGGAAGAGCTTCAGATCCCCGATCTAGGGACAGAGACGGCTGACTCTTTCGTGGATTTTGATCGGGTACTTAGGGTTTTCGTCCGAGGGCAACTTATAGGCGGAAGGAGAGGCCGAGGTCTTTGGCGGCAGACCACCTGGCGCGGGCCAGGCCTGGCCGCGCGGCCAGGTGGTGCGGCCGGCCCCTATCCCTTCTCCGTCTTGTATTCTGGCACTTGATCCCTTCCGAAAAAATAGGCACTTTGGCTTTTGTCCCGTCCAATTCCGAGAATATTCATTTTCTGACTTTTCTGGAACCAAAAACAACAGAAAACAGGCAGTCGGCACTGTGGCTCTTGTTAATAGGTTAGTCCAGGAAATCATAATAAAAGTACTCCAAAGTTGGAATAAAACACAAGAAAGTGGATAAAACTAAGCATGGAACATCAAAAATTATAGATACATTTGTAATGTATCAACATCCCCAAGCTTAACTCATGCTCGTCCTCGAGTAGGTAAGTGATAAAAAGAAATAATTTTTGAGGTGACATGCACCATCAAAGACTTGATAAAAATATTTGCAAAAATCAAAGCTGGGATCATAGTACTTCAATCATAACATGAAAGGCAAAGTTCTAGCAATAAGCAAAGAAACTATGATGCAACATGAAAAGGCACAAACAAAAGATTCATGAATAACAATGCTTTGCAAGACGTTTGTTTGTTTCACATAAAGAAAACATAACATACTAGTATTCAGCTTGTCCCTCAATAGAGTAGCAAATATAAATGCATAGGACACCTTTAAAGTTCATAAGAGTGACTAGATACAATAGTTTCAAACAAGCAATAACAAGTTATGCATCAATCAACTAGTCTTGGGACAATGCACATAGAACTAAGAATGGCCACTATGCTCTCAAAGTAGTGCATAAAGATAGAAGGTGGAGACTCAATATAATGGTGGAAGAAAGGCCTTTTGTAAAAAGGAAGTAGGGATTCAAGTCTCATAAAGAGCTTCCAAAAATTATGGTACTTAATAGCTTTCAGCTCTCATTGCCCCTATCATAAGCATCTTGAAGTGATTAAGGTTAAAGTGAACAAACTATGGTGTACATGCTTGACGAAGTATAAGTCAGAAATCTACTGTCCCTTATATATGAGGGCCGCTCCTCATGCTACTCAAGTTTAGTCACCGGTAAGTTCTTGTCATCGTAAGTACATGTGTATCATTGAGAACCGCCAACGGGGTATCCCTTGCCCGATGATACGAAAGAATCCCCATATCAAAATGACAAGGCAAGCAGACAACAAGATCTCAGCATTCTTCTTATTTACCATGGGAATATGGTGCTTTTTTCTCTCTTTCCTCTTTTCATTGTATCTCTTTTTTTTCTTTTCTCTTTTTTTTTTCAATATAGGACTCTTTTTTTATAAGAAGAATGCTTCATAGACAGCTCATTATGGTTACGCTGCAGGTTTCCACCATGTCAGCATGGATTAGACCAATGACCAGCGTTTCTCTAACACATATACATAACTTCATGGACTTACAAGCTCCCCTTTCATTTCACACCGACGACATCCATATACAAAAGAGCATGATATCAACTAGGTACAAGTACCAAGTGCAATGTTGAAAGCGTTCCCCATGAAAGCATGGTTCTGATAATTCCCGACAAATAAGTGCAAGCATATACAACATAGACAACACAATGGTTCAAGTTTATTAAGGGCAAGTAAGTAAAGTGTGCCATCAAGTTCGTGAAAGCTTTAATCACTAATTTTCTCATAACAAGTGGAAGGTAAATAAAAACATGAATATACTTGGAATAGCATAAGCTAGTAGGTAGGTATGGTGGACTCTTTTGAATAACTTGGTTTAGGGAGTTGGATGCACGAGTGGAACTCATACTTTGTTGTGGAGGCTAGCAAAAGACTGGAAGCGACAAACTAAGAGAGCAATAATGGCCATAATCATGCAGAGCGACAAAACATCATTGATCAAAGCATAAAGTGATATTACAAGTTGAATACTAAAGGATCATGAAGGCTATGGTGACTTGAGATAGTCATAACATGGTGTGAGCATGTGCCAAGTCAACCCAAATAAAGCATCAAAGGAGAATACCACTATACTATGCTTTAATATGCTAAAACAACGCATGATTCATCCAAGGCACATTAAGCAATCTCAATTGTTTATAATAAGTCATGCTACAGCAAAGAATACTAAGCATAAAGCCAAAACAATATCAAGCATGGCATGACAAAGCATAGGCCACAGTCAAAAACGAGCTCTTTTTACCACATAAGCAAGAACTTTCCTACTCTTTTTCCAAACCAAACCAAACTATTTGCAAACCAACATATGAAAGAGGGGGGTCCAACCAATTTATTCAGAAAACTAAGTAAACCAAGAAAACTAAAAACCAAAAAAAAAGACGCTCCAAGAAAAACACAGCTGTGCATGAAACAATAAAAATGAAGCGTTTGGAAGAAACCTGGGATTTTTATTGATGAAGAGGGTGGTGCCTTGGGCATCCCCAAGCTTTGACGCTTGTACTTCTTGGATATTTCTTGGGGTGATACGCGTGGCATCCCCAAGCTTGAGCTTTATTCCATCCTTGATCTCATTACTCATTCCTTCCATATACCTGAAATTTTTCCTTCATACAAAACTTCACACAATCTCATTAGCAACATTAGTGCACTTAAGATAAACAAGTCTCAAGGTTCAGTTCTAACACCAAATAAACTTCCATTAGAACACTAGCTACTGTAGCACTTCCCTCAAAAAGCTCAATTCCCCAAAGGAACTCAAGAAGGAACTAACAAGAAGCAAATGCAGAAAATGGCAGAAATCTGTCAAAACAGACCAGCAGGTAAAGACGAATTTTCTCGAAGACCTTCTGTTGCTCAAATCAAAAAGTGTTGAACTAACGAAAGTTAGATAACAACCTGGGGCAGTATCACAAAAAATTACAGATCAATACGATGTACAGAGCTCTCTCAGGAATTTTTACGGTGAAGCACAAAAATCTGTTTCGGGACAGCAACTTTTCCAATCATTACTTCACTCTCATTAGAGGTTAATATTGGCACAAAAACCAAATAAAAAGGATAAGGAGAGGTTATTACAGAGGTAATAACTTCCAAGACTCAACTAAAACTCTTGGGTTATCTCTCAACAAGTACTTTTCTTTAACGCCTTTAAGTTAGGCATAAGAACCAAAGAAAGAATCAAGTGTTCTCAAATGAAGAAGCATTAAGACCAAATTTTGTTTTCATATGAGAAGCAAAAGACATATTTTTTCTCTTTTTAGGGAAGTGTTCTATACCTTTCTTGAGTGGGAGTTGATATTTAATGGTGCCTTCTTTCATATCAATGATGGCACCAACAGTCCTAAGAAAAGGTCTTCCCAAAGTAATAGGATAAGAAGCATTGTATTCAACATCCAAAACATAGAAATCAACGGGGACATAGGAATCATTAACCATAATAAGAACATCATTAAGACTCCCCATGAGTTTCTTTTTAGCATTAGCATTAAGTGGGACATTCAAATAACAATCTTCAAGAGGAGGCAAATCAAGTATATCATAAATCCTTCTAGGCATAATAGAAACACTACTATCAAGATCACACAAAGCTTTGAAATCAAAGTCATTCACTTTCATATTAATGATGGGTTCCCAACCATCCTCTTGTTTCATAGGAATAGAAGCTTTATGTTTCATCTTTTCTTCTTTAATCTTTATGAGAGCATCGGTAATGTGTTTTGTAAAAGCCATGTTCATAGCACTAGCATTAGGACTTTTAGCAAGCTTTTGTAGGAACTTAATAACTTCAGAGATATTGCAACCATCAAGATCAAAATCAACTTTATCATCTAAAGTAGTAGAACTATTACTAGCCTCAACACTAGTGGTGGTGATAGTAGAAACACTAATGTTTCTAGCAATTTCATCTTCTCTTTCCCACTTAGCATTTAATTCAGCTAATAGTCTAACATTTTCATCAATTCTTACTTGTATAGCATTAGTAGCTGCAAAGGGATTCTCATTAGTTTCAGGTTTAGCAGCCATTTTATTCAAAGTAGATTGAGCTTCAGCCAAAGATGCTATATTTCTTTCAGCATTGGAGAGTTTTTCTTCAATAGTTTTATTGAAAGCAGTTTGTTTACTAATAAACTCTTTAAGCATAACTTCAAGTTCAGAGGGAGCACTCTTATTATTGCTGTAAGAATTTCCATAAGCATTACCATTGTTGTTACGAAAATTGTTCCTATAAGCATTATTACCATAAGCATTGTTGCCAAAGTTGTTATTTCTTATGAAGTTCACATCAACTTGCTCTTCTTGAGCAACCAAAGAGGCTAAAGGAACATTATTTGGATCAATATGGGCTTTCCCATTAACAAGCATAGACATAATTATATCAATCTTATCACTCAAGGAGGAGGTTTCTTCAACAGAATTTACCTTCTTACCTTGTGGAGCTCTCTCAATATGCCATTCAGAATAATTAACCATCATATTGTCCAAAAGTTTTGTTGCAGCACCCAAAGTGATGGTCATAAAGGTACCTCCAGCAGCTGAATCCAATAGGTTCCTTGAAGAATAGTTCAATCCTGCATAAAAAGTTTGGATGATCATCCAAGCAGTCAGTCCATGAGTGGGACAATTCTTAACCAAAGATTTCATTCTTTCCCAAGCTTGAGCAACATGCTCATTATCAAGTTGTTTAAATTTCATTATTTCACTTCTCATGGATATAATCTTAGCAGGAGGATAGTATTTTCCAATAAAAGCATCTTTGCACTTAGTCAGAGAATCAATACCATTCCTAGTCAAGGAATTCAACCATCCTTTAGCTTTTCCTCTTAAAGAGAAAGGAAACAATTTTAGTTTAATAATATCACCATCTATATCCTTATGCTTTTGCATCTCACAAAGTTCAACAAAGTTATTTAGATGAGAAGCAGCATCTTTATTACCAATACCAGAAAATTGTTCTCTCATAACAAGATTGAGCAAAGCAGGTTTTCTCTCAAAGAAAGTATTTTCAGCCACATGTGGAGCAATAGGAGTGCTCATAAAATCATTGTTGTTGGTGCTAGTGAAGTCACACAACTTAGTGTTTTCAAGAGTAGTCATTTTTTGGGTTTTAAAATAAGAAAGCAAAACAAGTAAAACTAATTTTTTTGGATTTTTGAAGAACAACACAAGCAAACAAAGAAAAAAGAAAACTAAGCAAAACAAAAACAACAAAGTAAAGAGATTGGTTATGAGGGACTCCCCTTGTGAAGATGTCCTTGACTCCCCGGCAACGGTGCCAGAAAATCGCTTGATGGCTCAATGCACGGCGCCCAGAAAATCGCTTGGTGCGTGGTTGATGTAGAGCTCGTTGGGAACCCCAAGAGGAAGGTATGATGAGCACAGCAGCAAGTTTCCCTCAGTTATGAAACCAAGGTTTGATCGAACCAGTAGGAGCAAGGAAACACCTCAAAGGTGTTGCTAGCTGAGCTTTGGCAGGGCGCAATACCGGTGCTAGTAGCAACGTGGAGACCTGCACAACACAACCACAGAACTTTGTCCCCAACTTGCGATGAGGTTGTCAATCTCACCTTGTTTTGCGGAAAACAAAGGATTAAACGTATCGAATGGAAAGAAGTAAAAGTTTGCAGAAAGTAAACACAAAGCAGTAAACAGTTGTAGATTGTATGTGGCTCTCCTTAGATAGATAACATGCTGGGTGAACAAATTACAGCGGGGCAATTGACAAACACCGAGAAAGCAATACATGCATATACTAATCATCTTGACTCCTTTGAGACTTGATTGGGCATTACAACATAATACATAGACCGCCATCCAACTGCATCTATGACTAATAATCCACCTTCAGGTTATCATCCGAACCCCCTCCAGTATTAAGTTGCAAGCAACAGATTATTGCTTTACGAACTGCGTGTAAAGTAAACAATACGATTGTTCTATGAACAAAAGATCGTTGTTTTCTCCCTAGTAGCAACAGCACATCTAGTACCTTAGAGATTTCTGTCACTTCCCCAGATTACCAGAGGCATGAACCCACTATCGAGCATAAATACTAACTCTTGGAGTTGCTAGCATATACTTGGCCAAGATAGCTACTAACAACGGAAAGCATGCAAGATCTCAAATAAGAAAGACATGATAGAATCAATAATCAATCTGAAATAGCATCTCAATATCCATCGGGTCCCCGCAAACATAACACTAGTAGAAAATGGGCCTTTGGTTCGGGCCATTAGTCCCGGCCGTGGCTGGGGCCGGGACTAATGGTCCGAACCAGACGGCCCGAGGAGGCCGAGGCACTATGTCCCGGTCCATAAGGAACCATTAGTCCCGGTTTGAGATACAAACCGGGACAAATGGGTCCGGGCCAGCGCGCGCGCTCCTGGCAGAACCTTTAGTCCCGGTTTGTATCTCAAACCGGGACTAATGGCCTGGCCCTATATATATGCACCCAGCCCTCCACTCTCTCCTGTTTTTTTCCTATGTGAGAGGTGGGTATAACTTTGTGCTAACTTTTTTTCTTCATATGCACTAGAGGTGTTCGGTGAAATGCCTATTAGAGCGATGCCACTTGAGTTCACACAAGACAAACTATGATATGAGGTGCCAGAGCGACACTTAAGGTTTCTCCTCTTTGTTTTGAAGTGTCCTAAAAGGTTAGCAACTATTTTCTCATTTTGACTACGCGATACTAATTTAAGCATCGTGATTGCGTTTGATATATATGCATGGTTGTATGATGCAGATGAGCCACCCATGGATGTACGGTGACCGACGCTCTGACGCTTACAGAGAAGGCGTGCGTTCTTTTCGCCTTGTGGCCGAGGCGAACAAGCGGCGGGATGGTTTTATGTGTTGTCCATGTGTTGAATGTCGGAATGAGCAGGCTCACACTTCCTCAAGAGTCATTCAGAGCCACCTGCTTCGGTCCGGTTTCATGTCCGGCTATAATGTTTGGACCAAGCACGAAGAAAGAGGGGTTTTGATGGAAGACGGCGATGAAGAAGAGAACAATGATGACAACTACCGATCTATGTTCCCTGAATACGATGATACCGCAGTTGAAGATAATGAAAAAGAAGGGGGTGAAGAACGGGAACCAGATGAGCCCGTTGATGATTTTGTCGGGTCATTAGTGATGCAAGGCGAGACTGCGACATAGAAAAGGAGAGGTTGCAGTTCGAGCAGATGTTACAGGACCACAACACATTGATGTATCCAACTTGTGAAGATGGACAGAAGAAGCTGGGTAGCACACTGGAATTGTTGAAGTGGAAGGCAGAGACCGGTATGACTGACTCAGGATTTGAAAAGTTGCTGGTAATAATGAAGAAGCTGCTTCCAAGAAATAACCAATTGCCCTCCAGTACGTACGAAGCAAATATTTTCCTGCTAGCCCGTGAAAGAATCCATCTCCGCCTCCCTAGGGTTAGAGGTATGGTGGAATCCATGGGATAGAGTGGAGAGAGGCGGCAGATATGAGTCTAGATGTGCTATGGCAACGACCAAGCCAACATGGATGGAAAGTTTCATCCCCATGGATGGAGGAAAGGGTTGGGAAATCTCCCGTGGCGGAACTTTTCGAAGATGCCCTTGGTGCACACGCCCTATGGCATCTTCGGAGGAGGGAATCCTAAACCCTAAGTCACAGGAGGGAACCCTAAACCCTAAACCCTAAACTAAAAACCCTAAACCCTAAACTAAAAACCCTAAACCCTAAACCAAAAACCCTAAACCATAAACCCTAAACCCTAAACCCTAAACCAAAAACCCTAAACTAAAAACCCTAAACTAAAAACCCTAAACCCTAAACCCTAAACTAAAAACCCTAAACCCTAAACCCTAAACCCTAAAGGGGCTACGATCCGGAAGAGAGCGGGCGGGAAAAAATAAGGCGGGGTAGACGATCCGGTCTAGGGTTTCGCCGGAGGAAGACCACCGGAGCGTCGGAATTACATGAAAATGGCAAAATGGTTAATAGTTTGACTAGTTAGAATAATTATTTTATAAAACAGAAAATTGATTTGAATCACTTATTTAAAAATATGCAAAATATAATATTTAATGCATTTTTAAATTGAAAATGGCAAAATGGTTATTAGTTTCACTAGTTAGAATAATTATTTTATAAAACAGAAAATAGATTTGGATTAGTTATTCAAATTCAAGAACTTTTCATGTTGAAATTTTTCTCAAATTCATAAGTATGCAAAAATTGTAAAATTCAAATGTTTAAATAATATGCTAATTGAATTTTTTTAAACAGGCGCGCCCCAGGGTGAATTTTTTTGAAAAAGGGACCTTTAGTCCCGGTGCGTGCTACACACCGGGACTAAAGGTGTGGCGTTGGCGCGTGCCTGTTGGGCTGGGCCAAAAACCCTTTAGTCCCGGTGGGTGGCACGCACCGGGACTAAAGGGTGGACCTTTAGTCCCGGTCCGTATAACGCACCGGGACTAAAGACCCAGTTCGTTATACGGACCGGGACTAGAGGTCCTTCCCCTTATATCACCGCCCCTTCACTCCCCCACCATCTCTACTCACTGTAGGGAAAATCGCGCGCGAGGACGAAGAACTACGCCGGCAGGCTGACAAATTTTTCTCCGGCCATCCGCGCCGCCGCCGTGCGCGTGCATCCCCGTCGACCAGGTAATAAACCCCCGCGACCCTCTGCTTTTTTTGGCCGCCACGCCGTCAACGCCATCATCCGAACTTCGTCGTGCCGCCGCCTCTAGATCCTCAAGCAGGCGCCTGCTTTCCGCACCACCCCATGGCCACTTCTATTTATTCTTTTATTTTTTCATAGTGTAGTATATATGTTATTATTACTTTTTTTTTCTTATAGTGTATATAGTTGTAATATTATTTAGTAGTGTAATAGTAATGTAATATTATATAGTAGTGTAATATTATTATAGTATATAGTAGTGTAATGTTATTTAGTAGTGTAATATTATAGTATATATATAGTAGTGTATTGCATTATAGTAGTATGTTGTAATATTATAGTATTATATATATAGTATTATATTGCATATATTGATGAATATTATATATATAGTATATTGCATATATAGTAGTGCTAAATAAAGATAAGGTGAACATGGCAGACGCGTGCGGGCCGCCGGGAAATAGGGTTAGGGTGGTGGTGCTCGCGGGCCCGCGGACTTAGGGTTAGAGTGGTGGTGCTCGTGGGCCCCCGGAGATAGGGTTAGGGTGGTGGTGCTTGCGGGCCGCCCGGACTTAGGGTTAGGGTTAGGGCATCACTAGAATTTTGCTATTGTTTAGTATTATTGTAGCAAATTGCGTGTTCATATTATTGTTTAGTGTTATTTTATGCAGCAATATTGAATGAAAAATGTTATTGTGTGCATTTTGTAGAAAACTATGGATCCAATCTAGAGAGACCTAGCACAGGAAGAAATTCTCGAGGATATGATCAACGACACCCCCCATGTTGATCCACCCGAATCTCCGTCGATTTATCTGAACCCCTCCGGTGAGGGAGAGGAGGTCGACCGAAATGATCAAGGAGAAGCCGACGGCTCCGGTGGTGGAGAAGCCGACGGCGAGGTATATATATGAAGTCTGGTGATCAGTAGATGCATTAACTGAGTTGTATATATATATGTAAATTTACGAATGTTTCTTCTCTTAGACCTCCACATCGAGCAAAAAATATTCCAAATGAGGCCCGGCCAAAAAGTTGGACGCATCTACTCGTTATACAATTACGCGGGTATCACCACGGGGTGAACCGGTGGAACCCGAAAAGGCTAAAACTGTATTTAAACAACAATGCGGAGTTATGGTTAGGGATCGCATCCCGATCACCGTTCGAGAGTGGAATAAGACCAAAGGGGCGAAAGAGGGTGAGTATGTCTCCGACAGGTGCAAAGAGGGTCTTTGGAATGACCTCATGACACATTTCACCCTGCCAGAATGTGAGGATGATGCCGACACAGCTGCATTGAGGAAGAAAGTCAAACAGTGGACTCTTACGAAGATGGCTGAACTATTCAAGAACTGGAAGAAAGCATTATGGCAAAAGTATCAGAAGACGAAGAATACTCCTAAATTTGAATGCTATCTAACGAAGAGCAGGCTAACTGGGATGCATTTGTGAAGTACAAGGAGTCACAACCTTCTATGGAAATGTCGGAAAAAAACAAGAAAAATGCCGCGATGAAGAAATATCACCATCACAGGGCCGGGGGCTCTGTGGCTGCCATGTCAAAGTGGGATGCTAAAGAGAATGAGCTGCTTGCTAAAGGGATCACTCTAGAACCAATACGCGAAGAATGGGATCTGAGGGCAAGGAATTGGTTCCTTGGGCATGGGAGTGAGTATGACGAATCTGAGGGACCTTATTTGCGATGTGTGATTAGGGTACCCCGGGATACATGGCAGAAAGTGGTGAAGGAGATTAAAGCGGGGACAACAAAGTTCCGTCCCGATAGAGAGAAAGACTTGCTGACAAAGGTCTTCGGGAATGACGAACGCGGAGGACGTGTACGAGGCCTTGGCCCTAGTTATACGTGGGAGATGGGGTTTCCCAAAGATGGAGATACTTATAGGAGCCGAGAGAGAGAAAAGAGGCGACGGCAGGAGGAGGAGGAGGGAGACAAGTTCACCGAGTTGATAGGAACACTTCGAATGCATCAGCAACAGATTGGCGAACTTCGAGGAGCAGCGCGCCTGCAAGATCCTGTACTCGATATTACCGCCGTCCCATCTCAGCGGAAAAGCAGCGTGGCTGAATCGGAGGTCCCTTCTGACGATGCACATATGGTAGATGGCGGTCCCGGCTACCCCGTGGATGGAATCAAGGAGCAGGCATCTTGTGAGCTCCATCAGAAGGTGAAGAACCTATCCATCAAGGTGGCGGTCGGATGTGCTTTACCTTGTCCACCTGGCGCACGCTGGCATGGCCGTGAGATTCCAGCTGGCTATGCTAAAGTTGGTGTGGATGAAATCGCAATGGGGTGGGACTCAATGGAGCTTGACATCCCTGGACCTGAAGGTGAGAGGACACTCGGAGAATCTTGGGTGGTATCATTCTATGGGACAAGAACAACATCAAGCTTCCAGGCTAGACGCCAAAGCCAACACCGCCTCCGAGTGGTCGCATGTCACCTTCACCTCCATCACCTCCAAGAAGCCCACCCCATGACTACGACCATCACAACCCGAGTCCATCTCGATCTCCACCGCAGCCTCTGATTAGTACTAAACGACACAGGAGCCCAAAACGACAAATGTCGCCCCTCCCAAGAGTACCTCATAAGAATCTTCCTATCAGACCTTACGATCGTACTGACGAGGAAACCGACATGATCGTAAAGGCCGAATGTGTTGCGCAGCTTCAAAAGAAGAAACCCGAGCCCGCCTCGGTATACACCGAGAAGCAAAAGGCATATGCACTTTCTTTTCTGAACACAAAATCGCAATATGACTTGCACCATAAGCCAGATGACTATCGACACACACTTCAAAAGGAAGTGAAGAAGAGCAAATCAAGTAGAAGTGCAAGCGGGAGCAAATCATCAAGTCAAAGTGCAACCGGGAAAAGAAAGGACGTCCCCCAGCTCGGGGAACAGGCCAAAAAATCGACCCCACCCCTCAAGGTGGTATCCTATGACACTCCCCAGCAGGATATGGAAGAAGCTAAGAAGCTTGCGGCCGCTATGAATGTGACTGTTGAGGAATTGCTAGGTTCCCAGGACGACAAGTTACCCAAGGCTCAGGTAGTCCCTACATATGTCCCAGGGAAGCCTCTGGTCAGCTTTGAGCAGTTCCAACAACTGCCAACACAAATGCGGAGTTTACATAAATGGTACTTGAAAGCCGTAAAGGAGGAGAGAATAATGATCGTGGCGAAAGTCCCACATGACTACTACTTCCGAGAAGAAGAGGTCCATGTTGAGTTTCCAGAACTCTTCCAGTTATACACTTTCGACGCCGTCGACAAAAGTCTCATGAGTTGCTATTGTCTGTAAGTTGTTGAATTCATTGTCTATATATAAGTTGTTCATTTTTTTCAGTTGTTCAGTTCATTGCATGTAATTATCCTAATTATATCCTTTTGTACTCTATTATTATGCAGAATGAAGATCATGGAATGTAAAAGAAGGTCAATCTTCAGTGTTGGGTTCATTGACCCAGATAAAATACATTGTCGGACGCTAAAGGAAAAACCCGAGGACACACAGGAAAGCCTTCTAAGGTTTCTAACGGAGCAAAATTTCTATGACCACATACTGTTTCCTTACAATTTCGCGTGAGTGTCTTACTCTATTGTACATATTCTCTTTTGCTTACTCGATGTTAAGTATAATTGATGAGTTACTGATGTATATATAAACGTGTACAGTTTTCACTGGATTATCATGGACATTCAACTTGATAAGGGAAGAGTTGAAGTCATGGACCCATTAAAGAGACCCCTGGAACAGTTTAGTGACATGCAGGACATGCTCCAGAGGTAATTTTCGCGCTATAGCGGTCTCTTTCGTTGATTTCCTGAGATATCACGTAATAAATAACTCATTCATTTTCTTTACCGGGTAGGGTTTGGAACCAGTTCAAGAGTACCGTTACGGGTGACTTTACTGAGAAGCTGACGTTTAAGCCGGTCTCGGTAAGTAGTAGGCGCATCTCTTTACTTCTAGTTTCAATACAATTATGATGTTGGATTATTATTTTGATTGAATTCTATTCTCGTAAAGTGCGCGAGGCAGCCACAGGGGACGAATCTATGTGGATTCTACCTTTGCGAGTTCATTCGCACGTTTACCAGTGAGCTGAATGATTATAGAGTCGATGTAAGCAATACATTCATAATATTATTTTTATTACCGTCACTTTTTGTTATCATGATTGATATTCATATTGATATCCTTTTAGTAAATAGTTCGAGAAAATGCGGGATCAGCTCCTACCACAGCAACGCGTAGTAGCAATTGCTGAAGAACTGGCAGGATTCTTGATGAACGAGATGATAGATGACGCCGGATAATTTAGTGTGAATAGGCGCCGATGATCCCCGACCGTGTAATTGAATAGACGGGCTCTAGTCCCGATAATTGTGATCTCCATGTGTAACTATCATGTATATATTTGTATGCTCGATCTTAAGAGAAGTTATCTTATGTATGCACAAACATGTACGGTATGTGGTAGCATAGAAAACTATTTTGAAATGAAAAAAATAATAAAATTAAATTCTCTGCCGCGGCAGAGAAAGTGCCTAAAATGCTGCCGCGGCAGAGAACCATTTGTCCCGGTTCGTAATACGAACCGGGACTAATGGGGGCACCAGCCTTGCAGACAGCCACGTGGATGCCCATTGGTTCCGACTGGTAAGAGGGTCGGGACTAATGGGTGGGCCTTTAGTCCCGCCCCTCCAGTCCCGGTTACCAGGACCGGGAGTAAAACCCCTTACGGGTCGGGACTAGAGGCCCGTTTTCCACTAGTGCAACATGTATGGATTACAAATAGATGATCTTGATCATGAACGGAGCTCACAATATCTAAACATGAAAGCATAAAGGAGGAGAACCAGCCATCTAGCTACTACATGGATCTGTAGTCCAAGGATGAACTACTCACGCATCATACCGGAGGCTTGCATGGTGATGAAGAAGGCCTCCGGGGTGAATTCCCCTCTCCGGTAGGGTGCCGGGAAGAGCTTCAGATCCCCCCGATCTAGGGACAGAGACGACGGCGGCTACAGACTCTTTCGTGGATTTTTGATCGGGTACTTAGGGTTTTCGTCCCGAGGGCAACTTATAGGCGGAAGGAGAGACCGAGGGGGTGCTGGGGGCAGTCAGACCACCCCCTGGCGCGGGCCAGGCCTGGCCGCGTGGCCAGGTGGTGTGGCCGGCCCCTAGCCCTTCTCTGTCTCGTATTCTGGCACTTGATCCCTTCCGAAAAAATAGGCACTTTGGCTTTTGTCCCGTCCAATTCCGAGAATATTTATTTTCTGACTTTTCTAGAACCAAAAATAACAAAAAACAGGCAGTTGGCACTGTGGCTCTTGTTAATAGGTTAGTCCAAGAAATCATAATAAAATTACTCCAAAGTTGAAACAAAACACAAGAAAGTGGATAAAACTAAGCATGGAACATCAAAAATTATAGATACATTTGCAATGTATCACTCCTCCATAGACAGTTCTCCCTCCTCCGGCCGGTTTCGCCAGTCGTGAGGGGTGGAGAACCCGATCTATAGGTGGAGTTTTCAGTAAAAGTAGTGTTTTCAGAAGATTAGATTAGGGTTTTGGTAGACATCTCCTTGACGTCTACGTCAATGGAGATGTCATCGTTCGCAATTACTGAAAAATATTACTAGTTCTTTAAATTTAAAGAATACTAAGTAATGTTCATTTTGCACCAAGGTTTTCTTATCTTTTCATATTTTTGTGTTCAGCCATTGGACAAAACTAGTACAAATTATCTCCTGAATATTTCTGGATTACTGAATCTAAAGGATTTTTATCAGTCCCTCGCACCTGACAATGGATGTGCCTTCATTTACTATACTTGTGACAAAAGCTTACCCTTCCTTCTCATTGGTCTAACTTCTTGTTTTTACATTCGTTTATTGTGCTTCTTTTGCTTGTAGGCATGGGAGTTGGGTGCAAATGGGTGGATCAGAAACTATG
Organism: Avena insularis; assembly: GCA_023614405.1. Lineage (NCBI taxonomy): Eukaryota > Viridiplantae > Streptophyta > Magnoliopsida > Poales > Poaceae > Avena > Avena insularis. Next base: position 106,828,129 of record CM042694.1, read on the forward strand.
AACATCTGAGACTTATTAACTTTCTATGTTGGTGAACAGGTGAGGTAAATTTATCTTTTGCTATGTGCATGTCCTTGTCTTGGTTACTCAACTTGTAAGATGATGCATGATTTATTTTGTTTAGGCTTGTAGTGCTTCAATCTAATTAGTTTCTAAACTATCGAGTTAGATACCAGACTTTTTGGCTTTGCACTCATACACACATGCGACACGCAGGAAATTTCAAATGACTTTGGCAAATGGACAATTTTACTGTGATGCGACATAACTTTTTCGACTGCAATGTTACTGGCATTGGCACTTCGCATATAGGGTCTCTGTGATATCCCTGATGACAGCTGGTCTTTGCTTACTTGTTCATGAGAAAGTGCTACTTGGTGATATCTCCGAGTAGATTTTATCATGCTAAATATCTCCATCCTGACGTTTGTTCTTTTTGGGGTGAAACAGAGACTCCACATGAAGAACCAAGGGTATCAGAAATGCCTTGGATCAAATAAGAAGGCTGAATTCCTTTCCTATAAGCAAAAACTGGATGATATCTTTTGAGTTTGTAGTCAAGCACAAGTTTATTTGTGTACTGGATTAGGATGTTGTGTATAAGTAGATTAGGTGTTCCAATGCTACTCTTGCCTTTTGTGAGAACCCTAATACTTCTATGTTTGAGAAGATCAGATACGTCCCACTCCCTGCCAGGATTAGTTACGTTATCAAGTTCCTTGTCTATTGCGAATTGGTTTTGAGTCAATGTGCAGCTGTAGCACACTAATGAGTTTTTAATTTGAGAACATAACCTAATTTTCAGTATCAAGTGCATATCTTCCTTGTCGGCAGGTGTGAAATATTGCTGTAATAAGTCAATCCTCTAGTTTCCAAACTGGTCAATTAATTCTGCCACAAAACGAAGTCTACATCTTCTTTTCAACGAGATTGGTTTGTATGAGTACGGCCTTGCTAGTTGGTACCCAGTGATCCCTCCAAATACGAATGCTTTGCCCATTAGCAATACGCAAGATCGGCCCCTGTTTCAATAAGTCCAAGCCATGTGATATCACCTGCCACGTGGATGATGCATTACGAGAAAAAGGTGTCCTCCAATCTTCCATTAGGGTAATACTTGGCCTTCAACACTCGAGCACATAGACTCAGGTTTTGTAATCAATCTCCAAGATTGACGTGCAAGAAGCGCCCTGATTAAATACTCAGTAATCACGAAAACCCTATTGGGTCTTTGCCATCTCTCCCACGATCTTTAATGGGTTTTCCCTTTTGCATCTTTTGATACCAGTAAATTCTCTAACCAGCTTTATTAAGTCATCACATATCGATGGTGGTAGTTTAAACACCCGCATAATGTAAGTTGGGAGATCCTGAGCAACCACCTTGATGTGCTTTCTTAAGTCATCACATATCGATAGTGGTAGTTTAAACACCCCCATAATGTAAGTTGGGAGATCCTGAGCAACCACCTTGATGAAGACTTTCTTGCCTGCCTGTACAAGTTCCCATCTCCCCACATCAACATTCATGCCTGCCTATACCAAGTTCCCATCTCCCCACATTAACAACCTCTTTGTTAACTAAGTTTGGAGGTTTTGTAGTTTCCTTCTGGACATACGTCCATCGGAGGTGGGCAACCCCAAGTAAATCTCATCAAATGTAGTAGATGTAACACCAAGGAAATTACGAATGTCTTCTCGAAGGTTAGCTGGGCATAACTCACCAAATAACAAGGAACATTTAGATGGGTTAATCAACTGACCAATGGCATAAGCATAAACCTCTAACACCTACTTTACATGACTGCTTGATCATGTGTTGCTTTGAAGAAAAGAAGCGTGCGACTGTCAAATAGTATATGTGACACTCCAGGTGCACGTCGACAAACTTCTATTGGAGATAGCAAGTTTCCTTCAATTCCTCTATTTAATAGAGTATTCACCAAGCTCGGAGATGACATCTCCTAGGCCACCCTATTCACCCCCACGGTGGCAAACATTCGGATGCTACAACTTCAATGTAAAGATAAGAGCTGCAGATATCATCTGTTGGCCTAGCACCCGTATCCGTTGCGTCCTACCATATGATACCGTACCACTAGGTATGATGAAAAATCCCAACGGACGAAATTGAGTACATAATTATTATCATTGGAATTTGACTCAGTAAGACGCCTGCGGCATGAGTCGAATTATGCCAGCAATTTCCGAATTCGATTCCGGGGACTCGAGTTTGAGTAGATGATATTGTCTTTTGCTCAAGAGCAATTAACTGGTCCCGATCCTTCGGATGAGCCTGGCACGTGCATCAACAATCCGTATGACCTCAACAATGCGACCTGATAAGTCTTTCGGATGAATAGCACCCATTTCGGGCAATTGGAGGTTTCATAGTCTCCACTTAAATCTACGATTCGAATGGACACTCGGGGGTTATTAACATGGGTATGCACTATGGGTGCCTAAGATGACCTACCCGTTCAGCCTAGCGGAGGCTCAACAAGAAAGGCAGTGTCTAGTATCGAAGCCCATGAAAGCTTGGGTGGCCCGGACCCATAAAGGATTCAATTCCTTGGAGGATACGGCAAATAGTATATAGGAAACTTAAATAAAACCCTAATCTGTAACCGACTCGGAGGTATCCTAAGACCCGACCTCCTCATATAAAGGCTGGGAGGAAACCATGAGGAGGACTGAGAAAAAACCCTAGCACAAACACCCTCCAGATTACATCTGCATACCATCGCCATCAAGGCACCCTTATAAACCTTCGGTTCATCTTCAATTGAGAACGGATAAGCAGGAGTAGGGTTTTCCCTCCGGGGCCTGAACCTGGGTAAACACCGTGTCCGTGCATTGTTTGCCTATTAGCCGAACGAGATCTCCAGCACACTCCTCTTCCTCAAACCCAAGTCCATAAATTATAGGTATTGACGTGGTGACTCCACGTCAATAGGGATGAGACCTCTGCTCCATCTGTTTGGTCTCCACCACCGGAAGGTACATCTGTTCTTAATGTTGATGCTGCTTTGTCCTTGTCTTCGGCTTGGATGGGGGTAGGCGTCATGATCAGGAACCACAACGGGAGTTTCCTGGCTGCTCATAGCCCGTTTCTTGATGCAGTTACGGTGCCAGAAAACGCAGAAGCATTAGCCATTCGGCGTGCAGTCACCCTCGCTCGTGAAGAAGGCTTGGACAGGATCCCCTGTGTCTCGGACTGCCTCTCTGTCATCCAGCGGATAAACTCCTCGTCGAAGGATCATTCGTTGGTGGGAGCGGTGATTGAGGATATCAAATTTCTGGTCACTTCTTTTTCTTCAGTGACTTTCAGTCACATTAGTCGTTTGTGTAATAATTCGGCACATGCCCTGGGTCGATGAGCTGTACGGTAGTATTTTCTTCCGTGATGATTTTATCCATGACAAACTTTGTATTGATTTCATTTGATCAATAAAGGGCTGAATTCTCTAAAAAAAAAACTAGAACGAACTCTCTGGCTTAGCTGGCATGCAGCTGCCCGGTGGACCTGGTTCACATACGGGGAATGAGAATAACCCTCCCTTTAAGCGAGACATAGAGGGTCCCCTGGGCTATGGGTTTTGCAAATTTGTAGATGGGCTTCAGCTCATAAGTTCGGCTAGGCTCCGATTGGGTTGGAGACATTATACATAGGCACACGCTAGACTAGTCTCTGTCACGTTCACTCCCTCTGTCTCCACGGCACAACGGCGGCCGGAGCCGAGCGAGAGACACAGAGGAGCGGCGGCGCTGGTGCTAGCGACAGAAAATCTCACCTTTCCTTGGCCGGCAGCGATTTGTGGTGCCCCTTTCCCCTTCCTCAGCGCATCTCAGTGCCCAGCAGAAACACAACGGAGCCAGACCATAACGAGAGAAAGACCGCCGACGACCTCACTAGCTCCGCCCCCGGAAGCCACCGGAGTTTTGAGGTCAGGCCATTGCTTCTCCTTCTCTTTTACTTTCTTGCAGGAAACCCTAGATACATTTTCCACCATGGCTAAACCCTACTTTACGTTTATTTGATGGAGACAGTGAACAGAGTAGATAGACGATGGATCCTAGCACTGAGATTCCACACATCCAATTTCTCTCTACATTTTCATCAGTGCAGCATTTTGTGTGTTGCCTGTATTAGGAGCACAACTGAGAAATCAGTCCATTAATTACATTTGTTTCACAACCACATTGATAAAAGAAATCAGTCCTTGCATTTTTTGACGCCCCTGATGGTGTTCACTGTCAATCCTCCTCCAAGCAGGGCATGTGTGGATGCCAAGAGGCTGCGGTGTTCTGCAGTGCCAGCTGACACTGTATCCAAGGTCATCCACCACAACCATACTAGTTCGTGGCCGGCACAGGCACCCCTACTAGACAACGAAGACCTCCTCACTGAGATCCTCCTCCATCTCCCTCTGATGATATCCTCAGTCTCACCTGTAAGCCTTGGCACCGCATCATCACCGACCCCCGATTCCTCCACCACTTAGGTCCACCCCAAATTCCTGTTTCTTTTGGCAAATATCCCGTCTTCAATCCTATGCTGCTAGACCCACTTGGCGGCATCCTTGCCGCGCGCTTTGTGCTCCCGCCAAACCTATATAATTCTTTCTATGCTGGCTGGCTCCGTCTTCGCGTTGCCCTCTTCCTCGACAAAATTGTGACTAGATTTGTTATATTTCTAGGCTTGGAGCCTGGCTAGATATGTAGTAATATAATTTTGTACTGAGAGTAACATGGGCTAGGACAACAATGTGAGGCAGAAAGTATAATAAGGCCAAGAATTTTCTGGCCTGAGAGAGTGGAAGTAGGTCTTTGACTCTTCAAATGAGAGCCTAGAGAAAATAACCACATTAAGCTACAAGAAAGGTCTTTCATACGTCTGAATATCTGATCCGTTCACTCGATCGCTATATATTTCCTTTGGGCATCATACTAAATCTACTAATTTGTTGTCCATACAAGCACTCATATATAACAAAAACTACTATTAATCAGATGCAAGTACATATTCATTCAGCAGAATTATATTAAACACCACCAACATAGTTCATCATCTCCCCCCTGAGAGACCAGAGAATGTGCCGATGCTCGTCGACAGTTCTGGGTATGACAAGATGGATGGGTGAAATCCTCTGCTTTCCATCATGGACACCATGTTGAAGTTGTTGATATGTGTGGGTGCCAGCTCTGGTAGCACCGTCTCGCCATCGAGGTACTCCATGACTTTCTTCATGCTAGGTCTTGCAGTGGGCAACGGATGCAAGCACAAGAGCCCTAGCTTCAACACCATGCTAGCCTCTTCCTTGTCATAGCCACCTTGTAGTCTTGTGTCCACAGTTTGCAACAGTGTCTCATTGTGCCAATGCTCGAGTACCCAATCCACCAACATGATTTGTTTGCCTTCAGAGTCTTGCTTGATGGGCCTTTGTCCACATGCTACCTCAAGAAGGAATGTGCCAAAGGCAAAAACATCCGTAAGAGGAGAAGCCTTACCCGAGCGTAGCAGCTCCGGGGCTAGATAACCCATGGTGCCAACTACATGTGTGGTCTGTAGGTCGGTACCATGATCATATAACCTTGCAAGGCCAAAATCACCGAGCCGTCCATTCATTTCACCATCAAGGAGCACATTGCTGGCTTTTATATCTCTGTGTATGACAATTTTTTCCCACTTCTCGTGTAGATACAACAAGCCAGATGCGATCCCTTTTACGATCACAAACCTTTGAGCCCAATCAAGTGTATGCTTGTCATCTTCATAATGTAGATACTTATCAAGACTACCATTTGGCATGTACTCGTACACAAGAATGAGCTCATCTTTACGCCGGCAATAACCAAGCAACTGCACAAGGTAGCGGTGTCGAAGGCGGCCAATACTAACGACCTCGGTGATGAACTCCTTCATCCCCTGCCTTGACTCATGAGACACTTTCTTCACAGCAACCTCCAATTTGGATACCGGGAGTACTCCTTTGTATACTTTTCCAAAGCCTCCTGCTCCTAGCAGGTTCTTGTTCTTGAATCCTTCCGTGGCATGGTACAAGTCCTTGTACGAGAACCGGTGTGGCCCAAACTCCACCTCCCAATCCTCTCGAAGCTCAGCATACCTCCGATGCCTTCTCACAAGTAGGAAAATGGTGATTCCCATGGCCGCGATGAATGTTGCGGTGGCAATGGGAAGGACGATCTCCAAGACTTTAGACCGAACCTCCTGATGAGCACGAGGCAACTTGGGCAAATTTGTGATGTTGATTGGTGGGGCAGTGCCATCGAGGCCAAAGCTCCAACCAAGCACGGAGTATAGTGTGCTGAGTGAGCCAGATGAACCCGAGAAGCCAACAAAAGATGGGTCCTTGAGCACACCGGAAAGGTTGGTGGTGGTTGTAAACAATGGCGTACGAGGTTTGGGAGCACCGAGGGGAGCCAAAGTCGATGCGACCTGTGTGGTCTGCGCATCATACTCGACCCACAATTGCATGGGGTCCCCACTATTCAGAGATAAGTTTGTAAAGCTACCGGTATTGTCATCATAGAAACCAGCAGTGTGGGCTTGAATGGAAATCAGCCCGTTGACGTCGATGCCAACATGGTTGCTGTCTATGTCCTTGAACTCCCCGTTCCCGAAAGTGTCGAGCTCAACGAGGAAGATGTGGTTGTCGGGGCTGCCGTTTGTGGAGGCGTTGAAGAGGCCTAGGAAGCTGCCTGGCAGGGCTCCGGTGAAGTTCCTGCCGGGGGCCACGAAGAAGGCCATGCCGCCGCTGCTTTCTTTGTCGAATTCGGACTGGACGGCAAATACAAAGGAGAGGGAGAAGGATCGCACCGTGCCGCCACCGTCAGGGAAACGCAGGGGAGCCTGGTGGAAGCCATAGCCTATGATGTCGGAGCTGTTGGTGAGCTGCAGGAGTCCGTCTGGTTGGACCTGGGCAGAGCCGTCGAGGGTGATATTGGCTCCTTGGAAGCCCGAGTAGACGAACGACTGCACCTGTGCAGTGCAGAGAGGTACATGGTTTGGGCCAAGGGAGGAGAGGATCATCAGGCACACAAGGATGGATGTATGCAGCTGCTTGGCCGCCATGTCTGTAGCTGAAGGCTAGCTGCAAGTAGTTACGTAGTGGGAAAACAATCAAGTCTGGTTGGAAGTGAGAAACGTTTCGGCTGCAGGGGAGAGCGCAACTTGTACTCCCTCCGTTTTTCAACCTAAACACTAAAAGAGTTTAGGTACATTCACTTCACAAAGTTAAAACATCCTATATTTTAGAACGGAGGGAGTATTTGCTAATTAGCAGCCGGAGGGTTAGCTTGCCAAAGTCAAGTGTATGGCTGTACCATATGATACATATCCCATCTAATTGCGTGGCCTGACAACGACAGGCAAGGGATAATAGTTTTTTCTGAGTTTTCAATTTTTCACATCTGAATGTGTGGCCTGACAATGACAGGAACAACATAATAGTTTTCTGGAGTTTTCAATTTTTGTCGAATGGAGACCACGAAAAAAATGCGACTATGGAATTTATCAGCGCAACCTCTAGTTCAGAATTCTGAAGAAAAATGTCGCGGTACGACGGAACAGATGTGCCACTCACTGCTCATGACAAGCGGTACATTTAAATGCAGAAAACAAGGAGTAGGACCTCTTTCATACCGTCTCTATCTGTAGAACTTTCTTTGCTGGTCCGATCTCGCATGGCAAAATATAGTCTGCGCTGCTTAATTTCTAGTACTAGCACCAATACGACCAATCTGTTTTGAAAAGTCTGAAGTCCTTATTGTTTTCTGTTTGCCATGCGCTGTACAAAGTCCACCGTGCGATGGATGGGCAGAAAATCTTTAATCACTAACTGCTCTTTCATCCCCTCCTTAACCGTAGAACCTTCCCAACCAATCCTGTATTGCACCGCACCGTTTAAGTATAAATGCATTCGTCCACCTTGCCACATCATTCGAGCTTTTGGAGGAGTGTTGGAATATATTGACACATAATATAACCTTCTCTGAATAATTTCTAGGAGAAATATGAGGTACTATTTTCCCCCTAAACATGTTCTCTATGTGCTTGGTTAATCTTTTTACCATATGACCGAATGTATTTGTTCGAGTGGGGTCAAGTCAAAGATCAAAAATTGAATAATAATGTAAAATTTTGACTCGTCTGGTATTTTCAGCCATGAGGAATGGCAAAAAGAGAGGATTATGAGTCCGAGGACTTGTCGTGTGGATTTGTTCATGCATTTTTTAAATCCTCAAAATTTATCAGATTTTGCCATTTTGCATGCTCATGGGATACAACATTGACTACGTCTAGAATTTGTTTTTCAATTGTTTTGATACTTGTAATGATTTTGATTTTTTTGTCAAATAAAGAGAGCACTGGAGCTCCGGAGCCAAAGACACTTTCCGCATTGATGTAATTCCTCCGTCTCAAAATAGATGTCGGAATTTTTTCTAAATTTAGATGTACCTAGACACTATTTAATACTAGATACATCCAAATTTCGCCAATTTGCAACGTCTAATTTGAGACTGAGGGAGTATTTGAAATTTAATATACCAGTCGGTGTGCTGCTAAAACCCCCAAATCAGAAGTTGTAAACCCCATACACATAAAGGCGTTCATAAGTACAAGACTGGGAATGGAGTTGCAAGCCCGGGGTGTTTACATTATGGTGCCTGGTAGCCTGCGCATGAATACAATACAGGGGGCAACACCTCTTTGAAAAAAATACAAAGGTACATAAGTAACAAAGAAAGCATTTCTTACAAATATTCACAAATTTACTGGCAAAGCCCACATAACAGAAAATAGTGTGAGCAAATTAATTGGAAGATGTTGCAGAAAAGAACCCTGCTCTTACTTACGAGGACCAAAAAAGTCCGGCATTGGCCTAGGCATGGAGTCATCTTCCACTTGATACAATGGATGTTGCGCCATGGCTTGCTATGGAAGAAGGATATGACATGATGTACGGGTCAAAACCTTCGTTCTGCATCGCAGCGAGCATCTCGAAGTTGGTGTCCACTGGTGACAATGGCTCAGGTGTTGTGCGGTCACCGTCAAGGTACTGCATTACTTGGCGCATTGTAGGCCTGGCGTCCATGAACGGGTGCGAGCATAATAGTCCTAGCTTGAGTGCTAAGTATGCCTCGTTTACATCATAATCACCATGGAGTTTAGTATCCAAAGTGTCGATGACTGATCCATTGTGCCAATGCTCAAGGACACGATCAACTAACATGGGATGTTCTTCTCGTGTATCTTGCTTGATTGGCCGTTGTCCACAAACAACTTCAAGGATGAATATTCCAAATGCAAATACATCGGTAAGAGGTGTTACCTTTCCGGTGCATGCTAACTCAGGAGCTAGGTACCCAATGGTGCCAACCACGTGCGTGCTCTGTGGATCGACCCCATGGTCATACAACCGTGCAAGACCAAAATCACCTAGCCGAGCATTCATTTCAGCATCAAGGAGCACGTTGCTTGCCTTGACATCTCTATGGATAACAATTTTTTCCCACTCCTCATGAAGGTAGAGTAACCCAGACGCAACACCTCTGATGATCTTAAACCTTTGAGCCCAGTTCAGATTAGGCTGCAGCTTGTTATGATCTTGATGATACAAGTATTTGTCAAGACTTCCGTTGGGCATGTACTCGTACACCAGAAACAGTTGGCCTCTTCGCCGACAATAGCCGAGTAACTGCACGAGATTACGGTGTTGAAGCTGTCCTATACTGACAACTTCAGCGATGAACTCCTTCATGCCTTGCTTAGACTCATGGGATACCCTCTTTACGGCTATTTCAAGTTTTGATTTTTGCAGCACCCCTTTGTACACTCTTCCAAAGCCGCCAACACCAAGCAGGTTCTTGTTCTTGAATCCTTGTGTGGCATAATAGAGATCCTTGTATGGGAACCGGTGAGGTCCGAACTCAACCTCCCAGTCTTCTCGTAGCTCAGCGTACCTCTGATGCCTTCGCACAAGTAGGAAAATGGTGATTCCCACGGCGAGGACAGAAGTCGCTGTTGCTAACGGTAATACAATCTCCAGGACCTTTGACCGAGGCTTGGGGCCAAGACGAGGCAGCCTTGGCAATTTTCGGATGTCAATAGCTGGCGCAGGCCCATTCATGCCAAAGCTCCAGCCAAGTATGTAGTGTCGGCTGTCATCCCTACCTGCCGAAGACCCAAATCCAAGGTATGCGTCCTCGGTGATTACCGTTGAGAGGTCATAGATGTCTGAGATGAGCGGCCTTGCTGGTTTGGTCATATCCAGAGGAGACATGGTCACGTTGATCCTTGTCGACTCACTTTCGTAATCTATCCAGAGTTGCAACCTCTCGCCACCGGTGAGGTTCAAGGTGTTGAAGATGCCAGTCTTGTCGTCGTAGAAGCCGGCGGTGTTGGACTTGTTGGAGACGATACTATTGATGTTGATTCCGACATGGTTGGCGTCGATGTCCTGTAGATCCCTGTTATTGACGGTGTCCAACTCCACAGCGAAGATGTGGTTGCTGGAGTTTCCCTGGTTTGCACTGTTGAATACGCCGAACCACTGCGTGGGGAGAGCGGACGAGAAATCCATGCTCTTGGCGATGAAGAAGGCCATGCCTTGGCTGGGACGGTAGTTGGGGTAGATGGCGAATACAAAGGAGACGGAGAAGGATTTTATGGCTGTGCCATTGGGGGATTCATGGAAACGCAACGGAGAAGGGTAGAATGCGTGGCCTTTAAGAGTCTCCTGGCCAAATGAGAGATCGACAAGGCCGTCCCGGGACACCGTGGCAACACCATCCACGGTGATGTTAGCTCCCTTGAAGCCCGAGAAGACGAACTCGTCTTCTCCAGCAGCCTTGGCTGCTAGGTTAAGCACTACTGTGCCGAAGAGGAGATTTAGAAGCAGCAGCACTGACGAACTCGTCTTCTCCTGCAGCCAAGACATGATGATGGTTGGAATTTGGATCTCCTGGCGATGCAAAACTTTGGTTATTGTAGTCTATGGAGCTGAGCTGATGAGCAATATATGCATGTCAATGCTTGGCAGCTCAACTATGGCGACTTGTCAAAACTGGCTGGAATCATTCTTTGGTTTCCTTGGTAAGCACAATTTTTTTTTTGCACCAATCCAGGGACAGGGCAGCGCATTGCCATGGATCGAGCTAGATACTCGACATGATCCAGCCGTTTCTTCCCCTGTCGTAGTCGCCGTTGCATCTTAGAGTCACCGTCATCCTCTGGCCATAGGTCTTTGTTTTGAGAAAAAAAATACGCTGCTACTGCTGCTACATATTCTACCAGGTTAATACTCTCTCCGGTCCATATTAATATTCTTAATTTTTGTCTAGATACAAATATATCTAGTCTAAATCCTTAACTAGGTACATTCAAATCTAGATAAAGTTGAGAACAATAATATGAGCCGGAGGGAGTAGTAAAATACAACTGATTTTAAATTACTACACTGGTTTGCTATTTCGTATGCGAGTGAGACATAACTATATCTATGTCACCCCAGAGAACTGATTGCATGGCTATCCATACATATAGTCTACTGCGAAATAACTATTTTCAAGTCAACTGATTGAGCCGTATTCCATTTTAGTTACTTTATGTAACCAAAAAAACAAGAACCATCGCTTCATAGGATGGTAGAGTTGTAAGCATGGACTTTCTTGGTGGCTAGTATCCATTAGTAATTGGCATAATCATCCAGGCTAGTTTTGCTATAGTATCCATTATGTCAAGATCAAGGCGCTAGCACACACCACATTTCACGACTATACCCCTTCCCATGACCAATCCAACATCAACTTCAGTAAGCCGCCGTTGTCTGTGTCTCACCAGTGAAAATGAGGTGCATTGACTTGAAGTGTTAAGTTTCTGTTTATAAATTGTTATTTTTAAAATGTCCTTTTCAGTAATCACATCTTTTTCCACAGTTCTTGCCCAGTTTTTCAACGGTCCTACATCATGGTACAGTACAGCTATTACAGGTAGTATTTGTCTTCACATAAATCTTGTTTATGTCAGCCTATATATGGAATATGTTACTTGATGCATCTACACATCGCTATCGAATAGTATGCATTATTGAGTGTGCATTAGCAGACATGACACAACACAGGCTTGCAACAGGCAAAGCCGCCGATGCTCTCTTCAACTTTTAGTGACCCACACAGTCGACCACTTGTCCGGCCTGCACATAGGACGTGTGTACATATCTTGGGCAGTGTAATTACAGTCCTTATGTCAGCAGCAGAGAAATATATATCTCTCCAACTCATACCTTTCCTAAATATTATTTATCTATTTGCAAAAAATTGACAAGTGTATGAGTGTACACAATAACTTGTAAAGAATATGATGTTGTCAGATAACTTAAAACCAAAAAAGAGTGCTCTTTGTTGGCTATTTTTTCACAAAACAATTTCTAAGGGAACACTACTGACCTATGAACCTGACCAGGATCAAAGGTTAAACCTGAACAAAACAAGGAATCAAGGCGGCAAGAACCAGTTCTTATCCAGAGAGGATACCAAGATGAAGACTAGAAAAGGGGAGAACAATGATCCATTCTTTTCTAGAGATCTTACCACAGTATCACCCCACCAATAGAGGAACTGCACTATACACCTTAAGCCTCCATTGTTGAAATGTTCTTTAGTTTTTTGATACATAAGTACATATCAGTAATTCAATGACTCCATCAGAGGAAAATACTGAACTTCCTATATTATCAACCCATTTCAGATTAAGTTTTTGTGGCATGTGCACATGAGAGGTTGTTGGAGTAGAAAGAAAAGACTGTGGTATCTAACTCATAAGCTTTTGGGGAATGCAAGAACTATCCGTTTAGAAATTGATCAAAAACCATGCTAGGCATCATCTTAATAGTTAAGTAATTGAACAAGAAGATAAATGCACATTACGTTTTCAAAAAATCACAGTAGTTTATCAGATCTTATGTGTTCACATTTTCAGCTCCACCATCCTCACCAGGAATGCCCCTACCTACAAGCAAAAGAAGTACAATACACCAATGGAAAGGATGAATCAAGAGGAAAACATATGTGCAACTGTTGTAAGATGTAATTTGAGGGGGGAGAAGATTATCTTTTATGATAGACAGGAAATGACGCCACATATATTGCCAGGTCCAAGGAAGAAGAATAGAAATCAATTACCAAGTAATGAAGGGCATGTTATGGCTGATGATAGTTTCGATGTTCAAGAATATGTACTCATCTAGATTTTTTCTCGAGAAATTTGTTTCAGGTATGCTAAACGAGAAACAAAAAATATGCTAAAGGTTTGTGGCAAAATGAGCATTCCGTAGTGGTACTACTATTAAGTTTTGATTAATAATACTATGTTTTTCCATACAAGATAAAATTGATGCTATTATGAGTTTATTATTATTATCAAGTCGAATACTGCATATACCAATCGATTAGCTATTTCATAGAACAGTTGACTAAATGAACATAATAAGTTATAATTTCAATGTCCAAACACTTTTAGTGCAGCGTGGACCATATTTTTAGCAAGAATAGAATTTTGCAGAGCATACATTCAGAGAGTAAATCCACAATGTTCAAGCCTCCAAAAATCCAAAAGCCGGAAATCTTCATTGTAATTTACGATGGAAAAGTTTTCTATTGCAGATCGCAGGAGCATTTAAGAGTAAAAGGATAATTTCATCAAATTAATTTCTTTGCAAAATTACAAGTCAGACCAAAACAAAAGCATCAGAACACTTGAAAAAACATTTCATGGTTCCCTGTGTTTTGAGTGTTAGATAACAATACCGTGGAGTTTTCTCATGTGCGCTAAGTGTGCAGAGATTGTTCTGGTGTTTTGGGGGGCGGATTATCCGCCCCACCAAGGGACGGATATTCCGGCCTAACTCATCGATCAAAGGCAGCCAAAGCGCGACGCTCAGAGTGGGTTCGGATTTTGTCCCGGAAAATCCAAACTGGGGCGGTTTTTCCTCCCCAGGCCGGATAATCCGGCCTTCGCATGGGGCCGAATAATCCGGCCCCCAAAAATCGATCAAAGGCAGCCAAGGCGCGGCGCTCGGAGTGCGGTCGGATTTTCTCCCAGAAAATCCGAATGGCGGCGGTTTTTCCTCCCTTGGCCGGATAATCCGGCCATCGCATGGGGCCGGATAATCCGGCCATCGCATGGGGCCGGATAATCCGGCCCCCAGAAGGCGGTCAAGGGCAGGCTCGGCGCGTCGCTCTGAGTGGGGGCGGTTTATCTACCGGATAATCCGAGTTTGGGGCGGAGTTTTTCCCCAGACCGGATAATCCGGCCCTCACTTGGGTCGGATAATCCGGCCCTCAAAGGCTCCAACGGCTCAGTTGGGGGAGGGGTATAAAAACCCCTTCTTCCCCTTCAGGCAAAACACTTGATTCAGTCGAAAATTGTCAGACCCTTTGCAACAGCTCTCTCTCTCTCTAGATCTCCCACTTCAACCACCCGAAGGCTTCGATCTTTAGGGGAATTGAAGGAGGAGACTATCTTCATCGCCATCACAAATCAAGCGCATCAACTCCTCTCCATTCATTTGGAGAAATCCCCGATCTAGTATTCTTACTAATATCTAGATCTTGTATCTTGTTATTGATAACTTATTCTTGTGGTAGCTTGTTGTCATTACGGGAGCCTCCAATTTGGTTGTGGAGTTGTGCCCCGCTAGTTGTGTAAAGGCGACGATACCCGCCTCGAAGGGTTCCTATAGTGGAAAGGTGGATCAGGCCTTTGGTGGCGGGATCCATCGGAGAACAGGGTGAGGCCTATTGTGGCATGGTGGTCTTAGTACCGCCCACCTCTCCAACGCAGATGTACTTCCCTTAACAAGGAAGAAACTGCGGTAAAACAAATCATGTGTTTCCGCGTGCTTCACTACGGTTCACTCGTTCCTCTTTCCACTCGCCTCTTACTCGCTAGTAGACAGGTTTGCATATAGGGAAATTCTTCTTAGTTATCTAGAGAATTTACCTTTTGTGTTAAGCATAAAATTGAAAAAGCATTAAAAATTGAAGTAGTGCCTATTCACCCCCCCCCCCCTCTAGGTGCCCATACGATCCATTTCAATTGGTATCAGAGCCCCGGCTCTTTATTCGGGCTTAACCGCCTAAGAGAAGTATGGGTACCAAGGAGAATGGGAATGAGGCTGTGGATAAGGTCACAATGGATGACCTCAAGACGTTGGAAACAACCTTGTTGAAATCCTTTGAGACCAAGATGGAGGAGATGCATCAAATGATTGCTCGCTTCACATCATCCGCAACCCCATCTCCATCCTCCTCTGAGGCCGCCACTCCCTCATCCAAGGATAAGGCTAACATCGGATCCAAGGAAGATGAAGTGGTAGGTGAAAAACATAATGGTTCCACCTCCAAGAAGGGAAGTGGTAAGGAGGAATATAGTGAGGTTCATCACTTATATTCCCCCGACCCACCTATCCCTTATCCTCATATAAATAATAGGGTGATCCACCCAAGCTTACTGCATCTTCATTTAATCAATGGAAATTCTTAATGAAGTCTCATGTTTGCAGCTCTTCTATTGAACTTTGGAGAATTATCGAAGAGGGTCTTGATATTGGAGATGACACCAACCTGACAAGAAGAGAAGTTGTGGATAGCCAACTGAATGCTACGACCCTTCACATGATACAGCTCAGAGTGGGTCCCAAGGACATGCCCCACATTGAACATCTCAATACAACTAAAGAAGCTTGGGATGCTCTAACCGATCTCTTTATTAGAAATGAAAGCATGAGAAGGAATAGGTATGATGCCCTTAGTAATGAAGCTGGAGGATTTTACATGTTGGATGGTGAAAATCATGAAGACATGTATAGAAGACTCAAGGGCATCACAACAACGTTTAGAAAGCATGGAGCCACTCACATTGATGATGCTTGGATAAAAAGGAAATACGTGAGTGCTCTAATGCCTTTTGAGCCAATGGACTTGAAGATCTTGCAAGGTAGACACAACTACCATCAAATGACGTCCAATAAAGTCATGCAAGAAATGGCATCATTTAAGGTTGCTGCAAAGAACGCGGAAGATGCCCGTGCCATTGGAATGCAAAAGGGGGTCAATGTTGCTCTAAAGGCTAATGTTGTTGAGCA
This sequence comes from Avena insularis, assembly GCA_023614405.1. Classification (NCBI taxonomy): domain Eukaryota; kingdom Viridiplantae; phylum Streptophyta; class Magnoliopsida; order Poales; family Poaceae; genus Avena; species Avena insularis. The sequence continues at coordinate 106,844,297 of CM042694.1, forward strand.
AGATGAGGACGAAAGAGCTTTCGAGAGTGCCCCCATGGACTTCCCCGATGAAGTCAAACGTGCTCATGGTGAGTACATGGCGTTTTATGCAATGAACTTTTGGAAGGATCCAACCAAGTCCAAGTCGGAACTCGAGCGTAAGAATGGGTCAAGTGGAAGAAGAGAAAGTGGCCCAAAACTGAGGACATGCTACAATTGTGGAGGTAGGCTGCACTTTGTGGCTGAGTGTCCATATCAAAATAGAGAAGACAATGGCGGCAGGCTCATCCTTAAAGAAAAATCCAAGGCACCTAAGAAGAAACCATTTATCAAAAAGAATGGCCCTTACAAGAAGCAACCCAAGATTGTCTTGGTGACACAAGAAGAATACTCCTCTGCAAGTGAAGATGAAGAGGATGAAGACAGTTCTCGCGAGGTGGTTGCTATAGCTACCACATCGAATCCATCATCTCTCTTCGACTCGCCAAACGACAACGTCATCAATAATAACGTCACTTGTCTTATGGCAAGAGGGTCCGAGGTATCAACTTCTAGTTCTGCATTCCCTAAGACTAACATAAATATGGATATGGATGATCATACTAGTCTTAAAATGAAAGAAAAAGTTATTGCTTTGGACAACTTTTTCACTAACTTGCAAGGTGAGCACAAACTTCATTTTGATGCTCTTATGAGTCAACTTGCCCAAGCCAAAGATCTCCTTGAAGAAAAGGGCAGAATTGAAAGAGAAGACGCCTTGGAGATAGCTTCTTTGAAGAATGCCTTGGAAGAAGAAGAGGAAGCTCGAGTATCTTTGGAAGAGAGACTCGAATCCATTGAGGAGTCACATGAAGAAGTTGTGGCTCAGCTCATCAAAGAACGTGAAAACGCTCTTGCCAAGGTAAAGAAACTAAAGAAGGAAAAGATTGAATTTGGGGCTGCTCATGCTAGACTCTCGGAGAAGTTTGAGAAACTTGGCATTGCTCACAAGGCATTGGAGAGTGAACACTCTACTCTAAATGAGTCTCATGACCAGCTCCAAACTCAATTGAGGAAGTATGATGTGCCCAACACCTCCACATCATCTTATGAAAAATAAGAACTTGCAAAAGGATCTCAACACAAAGGTAAAGAAGTTCTAGATGAGATACTTAGCAAGCAAAGAACAAACAATGGAAAAGAGGGTCTTGGTTATATTCCCAAGACAAAGAACAAGAAGAAAAAGAAGAAGAAGAGCAAGACTGCTCAACCAAAGACTAGCACCACCACCAATGACAAGTCTAATTATGATGGTTTTGCAGGGGCTAACAATCCTAACTTTGAGTTATATTGCGATCATTATGGTGATATTTATGCTAGTTATGTAGGTCCTTATGATTGTTACATTTCTTGGTCTATTTGGATCCCCAAGACCCTTGTCACTAACATGAGAGGACCCATTGAAAAATGGGTACCCAAAACCAAGAAGTAATTTTTTGCAGAGCTATGCTTTCGGTGGGTCTAAATGGGTACTCGATAGCGGATGCACGAGTCACATGACCGGAAGCAAGGAGATCATCACGGAGATGCGGCCAAATCATGATCATATAACCGTCTCCTATGGTGACAAGTCTAAATCTGAGGTATTGGGTCTTGGCAAAGTTGTGGTGGCTCACGATAGCTCTCTCGTGGACGTCATGCTTGTTGAGACCCTCGGTTACAATTTACTTTCAGTTCGCGCCCTTGGTAAGATGGGCTTTGCAGTTTTTATTGATGCTGATTTGGTGATACTCTTGTGGAGCAAGTCTCTAAAAGTTGCTTTCGTGGGATATGACGAAAATGACCTGTACGTGGTGGACTTTTCGGGGAAAACCACTACAGACCCGATGTGTCTTTTCGAAAAGGCTGACGCGGGTTGGTTATGGCATCACCGACTAGCCCATGTCAATATGAGAACTTTGCAAAGTCTCCACGAGGGTGGCCACATCCTTGGACTAAAAGAAAATGTCTCCTTTGCCAAAGATCGTGTTTGCAGGGCTTGTGTTGAAGGGAAAATGCATGACTCTCGTCATCGAAGGAAGACTATTATTTCGTCAAAAAGGATCTTAGAGCTCCTTCATGTGGACCTCTTTGGACCTCCATCTCATGCAAGCCTCGGTGGGAAGAAGTACTGTCTTGTAATCGTTGATGATTACTCAAGATACACTTGGATCTATTTCTTCAAGTTGAAGAGCGAGACTCAACAAACGGTCATCGACTTTGCCAATGAGGTTCAACATCAACACAACGTCCCTATTCTGGCAATAAGAAATGATAACTGCTCCGAGTTCAAGAACTACACCTTAAATGAGTTCCTAAGTGAAGAGGGGATAAGACATCAATATTCCGCTACGTACACCCCTCAACAAAATGGTGTTGCCGAGAGGAAGAACCGGACTCTAATGGATATGGCAAGGTCTATGCTAGCCGAATTCAAGTCTCCATATAACTTCTGGGCTAAAGCAATCTCTACCGCTTGTCATTCATCCAACCGGTTATACCTCCGTAAAATCTTGGACAAAACTCCGTATGAAATACTTACCGGTAACAAGCCAAACATCTCATACTTTCGAGTATTTGGGTGTAAGTGTTTCTTTCTCATTAAGGGAGTTCGTTTATCTAAATTTTAGTCTAAGGCTTTAGAAGGTATTTTTGTTGGTTATGGTGCCAAATCCCACACTTATAGAGTCTACAATAAGCTCTCCGAAACTGTTGTAGAATCTTGTAGTGTGGTGTTCGAGGAAAATGATGGCTCCCGTGCGGGGAAAGTTGATGTTTGTGATGCAGATGTTGAAATACCCCAAGATGCCATAAGAAGAATGGGCGTGGGATTTTTCCGCCCCATTGAGGAACCCCTTGTGGCGGATCGGGAAGGACAATGCTCAACTCATGAAGAGGCCTCATCTACACATACTCAACATGCTCCAACCACGGGAGTAACTTTTACACCAACTCCACCAATTGCTGAAGGTCAACATGCTCCTGGATGTCCTTTGGCCGGATTATCCGGTCGACACCGGATTATCTGGCCACCACTCCCCTGATGACCAAACTGTGCATCCTATCGAAGAAACTGTTGCAAGCTCCAGGCCGGATTTTCTGGCTGACCCTGGATTATCCGGCCCCTCGCCAATTCAAGCAAGTTCCAGGCAACCTGATGAAATTGCATCAAGTTCTCCCAGGCCGGATTATCCGGCCGCACCCTCAGTCGGATTATCCGACCCTGAAACTCCTGATGATCAGCAGCCTCCTGTTACGGCTGCTGACCCACCTCAAGGGCATGCTTCGTCATCTCCTACTACTGATAATCATACTTCTAATCAAGGTCAAGCAAATGATTCCAACAAAGACTCAAGTGATGAAACTATTCCACCAAGAGACAACAAGCTTATTGAAATTCGTCGCAAGGCTCGTGTTGATCGGAACCTTGAGTTAAGGGGTCATACACTTGACAAAGTTGTAGGTGATCTTCGACGAAGGGTTTCCGCAAGAAGGGAATTGGCAAGTTTTGGTGAGCATCAAGCTCATATCTCTATGGTGGAACCTAAGAAGGTGTTTGAAGCTCTTCAAGATCCGGACTGGGTTGTTGCTATGCATGAAGAGTTGAATAACTTTGAGCGCAACAAGGTCTAGAAACTAGTGGAGAAGCCCAAGGAATGCCGCAATGTTATCGGCACTAAATGGATATTTAAAAACAAGCAAGATGAGAATGGAATTGTTGTAAGGAACAAGGCGAGACTAGTGGCACAAGGCTATTCCCAAGTTGAGGGCATTGACTTCGGCGAGACATATGCTCTTGTGTCTCGTCTTGAGTCCATCCGTATCCTTCTTGCTTATGTTGCCCATAATAATTTTAAATTACAGCAAATGGACGTTAAGAGTGCTTTTCTTAATGGTCCTCTATATGAGTTGGTATATGTAAAGCAACCCCCGGGATTTGAGAATCCTAACTTCCCAAACCATATCTACAAACTCGATAAGGCACTCTATGGCCTTAAACAAGCCCCACGTGCGTGGTATGGGCACCTTAAAGAGCTTTTGTTAGACCGTGGCTTCGAAGTTGGGCAAATCGATCCCACTCTTTTTACTAAGAGGGTTAAGGGGGAGCTGTTCGTATGCCAACTATATGTAGACGACATCATCTTTGGTTCTACCAATAAAACTTTAATGATGAATTTTCAAAGCTTATGACTAACAGGTTTGAGATGTCTATGATGGGGGAGTTATGGTTCTTTCTTGGATTCGAGATCAAGCAACTTAGAGAAGGAACCTTCATCAATCAAGCTAAATACATCCAAGACATGCTCAAGAGATTTAAGATGACGGATCTTAATGGCGTTGATGCAAACAAAATGTCACCTTGAACTTAACGCCCACGGTAAAGATGTGGACCAAAAGGTATACCGGTCCATGATCAGCTCTCTTCTTTACCTCTGTGCATCTAAACCCGATATTGTGTTGAGTGTGAGGGTGTGTGCAAGGTATCAAGCAGCTCTTAAAGAAAGCCACTTAGTGGCGGTCAAGAGGATCTTCCGATATTTGGTTCATTCCCCTAACTTTGGTCTATGGTATCCCAAGGGCTCTAATTTCTCTCTACGTGGTTATACTGATTCAGATTGGGCCGGTGATAAGGATGATCGGAAATCAACTTCTGGAGCTTGTCAGTTTTTGGGAAGATCTCTAGTTTGGGGAAGAATTGTATTTCTCTCTCCACCGCCGAAGCTGAATATGTTGCTGCTGCTAGCGCCTGCACTCAGTTATTATGGATGAGGCAAACTTTAAAGGAATACGGTATCAATTGTGACAAAGTGCCTCTTTTATGCGATTATGAAAGTGCAATCAAAATTGCGTACAATCCGGTACAGCACACAAGGACAAAGCATATTGAGATTCGGAATCATTTTATTCGGGACCATGTTGCTCGAGGAGATATTGATCTATCTTTTGTGAGTACGAAGAACCAACTTGTTGATATTTTCACGAAGCCACTTGATGAAGCAAGGTTTTGCTACTTGAGGAATGAGATAAATATCGTTGATTCAAGGAGCTTGTCTTGATTACCCATGCACTCGCTCGTACATCTCGGTCTTATTTGGTCTAGATGTGGGCATGGATATAGGGGGAGTGTGGTCCTAATTGATTGGGATAACCATCCCCCATAATGCCGAAAGCAAGTCAAATCATTTCTCTTAATATCATTTTGTGATATGTGAGCTTATTGATGAGTATTGGTCATGAACCCAAGATATATCTTCGCGGTGTCATACCATACACTCCAACAAGGTGGCTTTGACCACCGCCCTCTTCCATTAGAAGAGTTGGATTTATTTGGATCTTCTTAATCGTTTTTAGCTCTTCTTTCTTTTTGGCGTCTCGATGCCAAAGGGGGAGGAGTTGTTCTATTAGATCTCCGAGGATTTGCATGGGTCGGGCACAAGCATTTGCACGTTTCCTATTCGTTGATTTCTCGCTTGTGCCCATTTAGCGTTGAACTTTTACTTGTGGTTTGTATGAAACTTTGTGTATGTGGTTTTGTGGATTATTCATATGGAGTCATCTATCTTATTGGATATTCTTATGGCTATTGGATATCTATATCGAGGGAGGCGCGCTCTATGGCTATCATTGGATATTCTTATAATGTATTGAGGACGCTTCTATCTCCCTACCGGTGGGAGGCGCGCTCTGTGGCTATCATTGGATATTCTTATAATGTATTGAGGATGCTTCTATCTCCCTACCGATGGTATGAGCTTTTCACATTTGTTCCAATGATTTAGACTTTACCCTCTTGTGTGTATTTGTAATCAACTGCAATTGTTTCTATGCACACATTGAGGGGGAGTCTTTGTCTTTCATTAAATCTTGTTGCCTTGAGAACTTTCCTGCAAATCCTAGTATTGTCATCTAACACCAAAAAGGGGGAGATTGAAAGAACATTTCATGGTTCCCTATGTTTTGAGTGTTAGATAACAATACCGTGGAGTTTTCTCATGTGCGCTAAGTTTGCAGGGATTGTTCTGGTGTTTTGGGGGGCCGGATTATCCGCCCCACCAAGGGACGGATAATCCGTCCTAACTCATCGATCAAAGGCAGCCAAGGCGCGACGCTCGGAGTGGGTTTGGATTTTCTCCCGGAAAATCCGAACTAGGGCGGTTTTTCCTCCCCAGGACGGATAATCCGGCCTTCGCATGGGGCCGGATAATTCGGCCCCCAGAAATCGATCAAAGGCAGCCAAGGCGCGACGCTCGGAGTGCGGTCGGATTTTCTCCCGGAAAATCCGAACGGGGGCGGTTTTTCCTCCCTTGTCCGGATAATCCGGCCTTCGCATGGGGCCGGATTATCCGGGCCCCAGGAGGCGATCAAGGGCAGGCTCGGTGCATCACTCTGAGCGGGGGCGGTTTATCTGCCGGATAATCCGAGTTTGGGGCGGAGTTTTTCTCCAGACCGGATAATCCGGCCCTCACTTGGGCCGGATAACCCGGCCCCCAAAGGCTCCAACGGCTCAGTTGGGGAAGGGGGTATAAAACCCCTTCTTCCCCTTCAGGCAAAACACTTGATTCATTCGAAAATTGTCAGACCATTTGCAAGAGCTCTCTCTCTCTAGATCTCCCACTTCAACCACCCGAAGGCTTCGATCTTTGGGGGAATTGAAGGAGGAGACTATCTTCATCGCCATCACGAATCAAGCGCATCAACTCCTCTCCATTCATTTGGAGAAATCCCCGATTTAGTATTTTTACTAATATCTAGATCTTGTATCTTGTTATTGATAACTTGTTCTTGTGGCAGCTTGTTGTCATTACGGGAGCCTCCAATTTGGTTGTGGAGTTGTGCCCCGCTAGTTGTGTAAAGGCGCCGGTACCCGCTTCGAAGGGTTCCTATAGTGGAAAGGTGGATTAGGCCTTTTGTGGCGGGATCCATCAGAGAACAGGGTGAGGCCTATTGTGGCGTGGTGGTCTTAGTACCTCCCATCCCTCCAACACAGATGTACTTCCCTTAACAAGGAAGGAACTGCGGTAAAACAAATCATGTGTCTCTGCGTGCTTCACTACGGTTCACTCGTTCCTCTTTCCACTCGCCTCTTACTCGCTAGTAGATAGGTTTGCATATAGGGAAATTCTTCTAAATAGTTATCTAGAGAATTTACTTTTTGTGTTAAGCCTAAAATTAAAAAAACATTAAAATTTGAAGTAGCACCTATTCACCCCCCCCCCTCTAGGTGCCCATCCGATCCATTTCAACACTCCTTTAGTTACTGATCAATGAAGTTAAGTAGGCAAAGATCCTTAACATAGTATAGCAAGAGATCCTTTGATAGACATTCAGAACATCAAGCAAGAGTTACTGAAAACATCATGCAAATACAACATCCACTTAACAGAAGCCCTTTCAAATAAGCTTGTAGAACTGCCAAAGCATATCATGTAGCAACTGAGCACCTTTCTTTGAAGTAGGCAATTGTGGCTAGGAAAGCAGAGTCATAGAGCGAGCTACTATCTAGCACCTTCTTCACCTGCAATGAACAGAAGGAAGCCAAAGCCAAGCATGGCGACAGACTTTAGAGGCTTTATCCACCCCATTGATTTTCTGCAAACCTGAAAATAAATAAAAAATACGTTGACCCTCGGGGAATGATCCCTCGAGGGCTGTACGTTGTTAGGTAGATGAGACCTCTCCAGCAGCAGATTATACGCGCTTGGATAACACCCCTTTAATTCGGTCCCCATGGAGACTCGAACCCATGTTAGGAGTCTGACCTTCATAAGTTTGGTGGTATAAATAGGCAGCAACCTTAATCATACATAAGGAAGCAGCCACAAAGTCCCAATGGTCATGAAGGCTGCTGCTCTTGGGCAAGGCGAAGTGTTCGGCGGGGATACGATCAGGTTTACTGTCCATATTAGGAACAAAGTTGTGTTTACTACCAGGAGTCCCTGCGAAGAAGCCCAACAGAGTAGGCTTCTGGTGGTGATTGCAGAAGCGTTTGAGAAACTCGGTCAGAGAGGATGTTGCGCTAGCGCGTGCAGACAAGGGAGGCACGGGTGAGGGAGGACAGCTGCGGAGGGAGGCGGGTGAGTATCTCCTGCAGGAGATTTTCATCATCCGGCGGGGGTACCGATGCCGGCCAGGAACTAGTATTGTTGTTGAAGACCTTGGATACTAGATCAGCCAGCACTGAGGAACATCGCAGCCTCTTGGCGTCCCCACATGTCGTTCTTGGACTGAGATCAGCCCAGAATACGCAAACACAACAAAATATAATCAGTGGACTGGTTTCTTTAATCAACTTGAGCTAAGAAAACATGGAACACAAATATAATCCATCCATCAGAAATGCAAAGCAGAGAGAAATTGGGTTTTCTTTGATTAATGTGGTTGCAAGACAGCAGGGACATTAAAAAACAACAATGAAATCGGTCTCATTTCTTTAATCAATGTGGCTGCAGAACCCATCAAATGTGATTAACTGACTGATTTCTCTAACCAATGTGTGTTGCAACAACATCAAGCAGACAAGGAGCAACACATCCATCCAGCAGACACAACAGAAATTGAAGAGTAAATGGGTATTACCTTTGGGGATTCGGATCAGGACCCATCATCTACCGCCTCACCCAATTAAAACGGATCTACAACAAGCAAGTATAGGGGTTCAGAAGAAAACCGAGCTAGGGTTTTATGCAAAGAAAGAGAAAGAAAAGAGAAAGAAAAAAGAAGCTATGGGAACGAAAAGGATATGGTCATCTCGAATCCTTTGTCACTGCCGAGGGCGGTGACATATGTGGTCGTCGGTGGCGCCGCTCCTCTCCTCTGTCGCTCCGTCGCTTGGATCCGGTGGAGACTGAGGATGGGGAGAGCTGAGTGAAGTGTATGGGAGAGTGTCCAAGAAAGTAGTTGTCTGATGCTATACATGAGGAAAACGGGAGGAGGAAGAAGAGAGCAGCGGGCGCGTCGGGCACCGGCGCGATATTTCCCAGCCTTCTGTCGGCGTCTACGTCATAGAGTGGGTATGTCGACCGCCGTGTGGCAGGTGATCCAATCGGCTTCGTCTAACTGGACTATGTGCTAGATGTGAAAATTTCCAAATTTACATATTATTTTTTAAAAAAATTAAAAAAATCATTATTTTAGAAAATTAGCTTTTCACCAGCCTCACGTGTGCTGATTGCTGCGGCTCGATGAGCAATTTCGGCCAAGCCCCAGCGCAAGGGGAGGCGAGAAGAGAGATGGGTGTGGAGGAGATCGTCTAAGGAGGATGCGGGTTGGGGCGGTGTCCTGCCAGCGAGCAGAGGGAGTAACCTTGAGGAAGCTGAAAAGGAGTCATAAAGAGGGGAGATGTGGTGTTTTGCCTCCCATGTGCAATTAAATATATTACGAAAATACATAAAAACAAATTTCAGAATGTTAACATATTTTGAATTTCATGCCTACATCCAGACATTCCATGTGCGTACACAAGTTTTTGTGGAATTTTTTTTTACGTGGCTTGTGTAGAAAAGATAGAAAATGTGTAATAATAGTTGTGTTGGAGCATCTGAATTTATCCTTTTACACGGGACATAGAAACTGTTTTTTCCTAAAAAACGTTGGGACATTGGGATTTAATTTCTTTATCTCATCTCATTTGATTTAAGAGATGGATCAACGGTAGTGCTGCTTATTTGGTTCCCGATTAGCTTGTTGAGATTTACTACATAGGAGTGAGGTGGGACTAATCGATGCTATCATCGATTCCTGTAGAGTAGCAGTTCAGAGAAATCGGCCACGTGCGACACAACGGCCCAGTGTCGATTATCTGTAAACAAAACTTGATAGAATCAAAGTGAGACAACCTTGTTTACAACCCATAAGTGAAAGCTCAGCACCGTCTAAGAAGCAAGGAGCAGCACCTATAGCTGCGTCCTTCGCATTGAGCTAGCCGCCAACTCGCGATTATCCGTTGGTGATTGAGACGGGCTGTGTGTAACTTGTTTTTTTTCAAACTAACCGTGCAGTTTTAGTCTGTTTGACTTACCGGTGGCATTGGTGGGCAATTTGCTGTCAGATAAGAGGATAAAAGGGTCCAAAAAAGTGTTGGGCCCTTTTAGTGCCCATGCGTTTATAAAAAGAAAATAAATATGCCCCGGACAATTTGTACATTTATAATTTAATACTCTATCCGTCCCAAAATAAGTGACTTGAATTTGTCCAGATTCACATGCACCTATATATTTTTAGTCTAGATTCATACGAATCTATACAAAAAAAATCATTTATTTTGAGACTGAGTGTGTATATAATATAAAAGACACATTGGAGTTAGAAGGATGCAAAGTCTGGGCAATTGTCTCCAACCGACCTAAAAATAAAAGAAAAAGACCCAGCCAACACAGTCCAACGAAGCGTCAAAATTATGTTATCGAGTTAACATGTTATTACTCCACGGCCATGCGCAAGATGGAAGCTTACAAGAAGTCACGTCCAACCTAACCCAAAGGGAGCTTGTTTGCCAAAAAAATACACACACGGCACGCACCGAGCCACCGGACCCGGCCACTCACGCACACACATGCGACACGAAAGCCTATCGCGAGTTCGCGAGCGCAACGCACTCGTTCCCAATTATCGGCTCACCACCACCAGCCTTATCCTCTGCCTGTAGCACCGCCGCAGGCCTTCGTCCTCCACCTCTAGCTCTGGCATGCGCAACTCGGGCTTGCCAGTTCGCATGCCATGCCCCGCAGCCGGCGCAGACGCCGCTACCTCCCCCTCTACCGCACTGGTCTGTTGAGGTCTCGTCCCCAATCTTCTCTGCCTAGAGCGCCGCCGCTGGCCTCCGTCCTCCACCTCTAGGTCTGGTACGCCCAGCTCGGCTTCGCCGCTACCTCCCTCTACCGCACGGGTCCGCTGAGGACGCCCCACATGCCCAGTCTCTGCTGCAATCTTGCCCCGACTCTCAAGCTCGGACATGCGCATCCCATCTTCCTGGCGTCCCTCGTCGCCGTCCCATTATTCATCTGGCCATCTGTATCTTTCTCGTTCAAGCATCATCAAATTTCGGAGGCGGCTTGTCGATTCTCGGAAATCTGCAAAGTATATAAATTGGTCGATCTCGCTTTAAGGGGTGATGTGGGAGTATTTCATAAACACAAAAGGGGGATTCTATCAGGTATAAGCGAGCGCTGGGTTGGGCCGGAAAAAAACCTGGACAGGTCCGGTGCGGCCGCGATAGATAAAAATCAAGCAAACGCGACAGGTTTTTATTTACACTAGATGAAACCCCGCACGTTGCTGCGGGACATATGAAATATTTGGAGTTAGAATGAGATTTGTTTAGCTCACATATCTTGAGCTGGCTGCTAAAATAGTTCGGATAAAGTTAAGCACCAGAACTGTCACATACATGAGAGGAAACTTGCCTCATAAAATAGTTCTGATGAAGTTAAAACATCAAGACTGTTACAGACATGAGAGGAAACTACATAAGTATGTTTTATGTGATGGAATAGTTAGAAACATGAGGTGCAGAAGTATAACCTGAAATGTTCATCAAGGTACTGCATGAAGCAGACTCACACTTAGCATGACCAGATGGCAGTCGGGACACAACGGAAAATGAGAACAAACTGAGAATCTTCTCTATTAAATACTTAGGAATTTAAAAAAAATACTGAACTATTATATTGGTCATGGGCATAGAAAAAAAGTTCGGTTACACTCAGAACCATTATCACTGCTCATCTGATAAGCTCTTGTTGAGTAGACTTCATTTGTCATAATGCATCGCATGCCATTTAATATGGAAAATATAAATATAAATACTTAACCATGAGATTAGAGATAATGACTTCTATTTATACACCATAATACATGGAAAAGAAATAATATGAAGAAACAATATAAATTACGTAATCTTATTTGTTTAGGCCTGACACTCTAATGTTGAGTAGAACAAAAATTAATCGTATCCGAGCAATATGCTTCACTGGTTCACTGCATGATAAGAAAAAAAAGCTTGGTTAGAGACAAAAATAATGTGCATAACAATTATATGTGCAAAACAATGTAGCTGCCTCATGGACAAAAATAGACAGGTTTAACCTTTTGTATCGAACACAGCAGTGGAATGAATCCTCCATTTAAATAATAAGCGAAGCGTGAAGAATAAGGAGCTAGTTAAAAGAGAGGGCAATCCAAGGAGAGGTTGAAGATAAATAGTGCACAACAGATGAAGCAAAATTTTGTAAATAATTAAGTCTGCACCTTGTCCAGTGGATCATTCATTGCCCCTAAAATCAGCCATACACAACACATCAGAATCAAAATCCCCTTAAGGAAATATGTCATGTCGATCATCCAGCACGCAAAAAGGAAAACAACCACAGATACACATTCAAGATTAAAGATTAGGTGCGGCTTGGATAGACGATATCACCCATACACATGTAGGTGATCTAGTCGTCCATAGATTGCCGCCACCGTGGTCAAGTGGCTAGTGTCCCTATCTATGTTTCCCTTCCCACACATATGTCTACATGTTCTGATCTTCCATCTATGCTGTTTTTTCATTTCATGCATTAGCAGATCAAGACAACAATTATCAGTTCATTGCATTCTTGCTTTTCTAGAAATAGTCTAATTCGTTCTAAAAAATAGTCTAATTCGTTCTAAAAAAATAGTCTAATTCAAAATGTAAGGCAATTCTCCAATTTTAATGGTCTATGTGATGGTATTATTTTTTAGTGTGAGATTGTCTTGGTACCAGGAAGTTATTTTGGTACCAAATCACACGCACTTGTCGCTATAGTGAGTTTATACACTTTTTGTGTCCCTACTCTGCATCTTTTAACATTATAATAGGTATATGATGTAGGAGTACAACGGATTGGCAGGGAGTAGTAATTACCTCTATTCTCATGTCTCCGTAATTATCTTTTCTTCCTAATATTTCTCCATTTCCCTTGCAAGAATTATATGATGAATTATAGGTGCCTTTATTTTCTTCTCATGATCCATCTCTATTAGTTTAAGCAAATCCGAGGCTGTGTTCAGTCGAGCCAAAGTGAATACACATGCAGAGGAAGCAAACAAAAAAAATCAAAATTAGCAGTAGATGTCAAGCGTGCGCACATCCCAGGCCGTATTCAATCAAGAAAAGAATATCTAAATGCAAGGCTATATGTTCAATCAAACTGAATTCAGATGTACATGAAGCGAACAAAAATTCAGATTAGGAAAAAGTGGGAAGCATACGTACCAATAAGGCCGAACTTAGGCAGGACGAATAAGCAGCGAGGAAGGACCAACGGATTAATAAAGCATCCAAATCGCCAGAACCTGAGGAAGTTCAAATTTGTAATACATGACAGGGAACATGGAGAAGAGAAGAGGGGGCGGCCCACCAGCGGCACTGGTATGAATTCTTTGGCAGATGCCCACCGTCCTGGAGGAAGATGTGTCGATGCGATGCGCCGATGAGAGCAGAATAATCCGAGGCGCAAGTTTATACCAGGAAGGGGAAGATTCTGCGTGACTTCTCGTATGCCCCCATTAGTTTCTCATGGAGCAATTTCTTCCAGAAATCGCGGGGAAGAGGATGAAGGAGTGTGAAGTGGTCATTGATTGAGAAGAGGAGGCGTCAATGGTGTTGATTATTATTTTTGAGCGAAGTCAATGGTGTTGTCGGTGGTTTCAAAGCTTATCCATGGAGAAGAGGAACAGGCACGGGCCGGATCCTTTTATTACACATGGGCTGCAATGCCCCTGGCTAGAGCTAAATGTGAGACGATTTTCTCAGTAAAAAGGAACGAAACGGAAATCAGTGATGTGGCCTAGTTTGCATGTTGGACAAAATCACTGATGTGGCATGTTGATGAGGTGGATAGGCTGCATGTCAAGAGAAATACTTTAGTGGGATCACCTATTTAGTTAGTATTATAGATGTGGCTATCGTGGTGATATGTGGTTTGGTGGGAGAGCAAATCGGTCTAAAAATATATTGGACCGAAAGAAACAATTCGTCTTTTAGTCTTTTATTATTAGGTATAGATAAGAGACGGCCATAAATCAAGAACGGAAAGAAACAAAATGACAAAGCATACTGATCGTCAAAGATAGACAACTCCTTGATGTCAATAATAAATGACTCAGCACCCTCGCGATTCGTCCAGAAGAAACATTATCGTGCATGTTGGCACTACATTAACATTATTAGTTGAAAATAATAACAAATGACGAATCTAGTTGCATATCATACAAGTTGACGCTATATAATCAAAGGGGGAGCTGTGAAAAAGAATAACATTTGACGATTCGGCTTGCTAGTCTCAGGATATGTTTATCGAGATGCTACGGTCTTGTTCATCTTTCCCAGAAGACAAAACCGGTAGGTTTGCAAGTGGCGCAGCGCAGTGCTATTCGTTCTGCTCTGATCCTCCAGCGTACATCACAATCGATTAGAAAGGGAAACGATAAACAAGCTCAGTAGTCGTCATCAACCAACTAATTTTTGTTGCTAACTAGTTGATTGGAGTTTATGTTCTTGTTGTGATTGAATGATTCTACTCCCTCCGTTTTAAAATATAAGATGTTTTAGCTTTGTCAAAAGAGTGTATCTAGACTCCTTTTAGCGTTTAGGTTCAGCCTAAACCTAAATAAATCTAGACACTAAAAGAGATCTAGATGCATTTCATTCACAAAGCTAAAACATCTTATATTTTAAAACGGAGGGCGAGTACAAGAGTTTCACGGCCAGTTTATATCTCTAGTAGACAAAAGTTTGGGCAGCATATTTTCGACTCACGACCCTCAGGTATGTCACGAAGGAAAGGCTAAATATTGAATCATATACCATCACGCATATGTTATCGCCCTGCATGTTACTTTGATGAAGCAAATGCGCTGATCGGGCTGAATTTTTTACAGCTTCTGCTCAGGGCGTTTTGTACATTCCTAAAATAAAATACTAATAAAAAGATGCCCTGCATGCTGTCCCTACACTATTAAGTACTAACGGGCCAACCGTGGATAGAGTAAAAAAAGACGAGTTTGCTTGTTAGTCTCCAGATATCTATCAAAATCGTGCTTGCCATCAAATAAGACAAAATCTGTAGGTTGCAAGTGGTGCAGTATTATTTGGTCTAACGATTCTCTTGTGTAATGCATAAATATTTGGTTCTTCTTTCCTCGAAATGTTGTCCGGCCAAAAGAGAACAGAAAAAAGAACGACGGACACCCTAGCTCCATAGTCATTCATTGATAATTGATGGATACACACTAGCATGGTTGGTCCTTCAACTCTATAAATGGAACCTTCAAGTTCACATATCTCTCACAACACTCTAGCAGGACACATACAACAAGAAGTTAAGGATAGATCATTTGTTCCTCTCCCTCCCAAAAGCAATGACAAGTACACCTAAAAATGCTCTCTCCCTGGTACTCGTCTCCACTTTTGTCCTAGGCTCCATGGTGAGTCTATCCTTTTCATGCCCTACCCGTTGTGAAAGGGAGATAGTATGGACCTTGTATGCCCACCAAATTGGTAAGGGAGAGGACAGGAACCAGGAGGAGTCGGTTGCCCCGGTGAATAGTACCGATAACACGAGGTTTGGTTCGATCGTCACCAACAATTGGCCTGTTTTTGATGCCCTTCCTCTATCCGCCGCAAATATAGTTGCTCGTGCAAGAGGCACACACACCAAGGCTGGACCAGCTGCTGGTGACTGGTTCACTTCTCTCAGCATAGTGTTTGAGGGAGCAAGGTAAAATTACTTGTACTTCTTTTCCAAAACAATTAACTATGTTTCTTGATTCCCAACCACTGGATGTTCTAGATTTCCAACCGCTTTATATTTCTTCATTCCAAACATTCCAATGTTAGAAGGATACTGAGATTGCTAGATTACAAATATCTAGCCTTACGAGGATATTTAGAGTAATTGATCAAAAGTTTGATATATATGCTATTTACATACAGATTTCCCAAACCTTTTGATGGTAAATCATATTAATGTACACAGGTTTAATGGCTCCACATTTCAAGTCATGGGGATCACCGAAGAAAATGGTCAGTGGGCTATCGTTGGTGGGACCGGAGAATTGGCGATAGCACAGGGCACAATCAAGCACACAGTATTAAAAAACCCAGGAATAATTGGAAACATCAGGCAGCTTGATATTCATGCTTTCTACACCCCACCAGCTGTAAGTATAATCTTGAGAAAGAAAATCTAGCTAATTATGGTTATACAATTAGTCTACAACATGCATAAAAATAAATTATTAAATTGTCTTCGGTGCACAACCTTGACCTTTAATTTGCATTTTAATTCATATACCCAAGCTATGTTAGATGAAAATATTCATCAAGACTAGACCACGACATGAATGTAGGATTAAATTTCAAGTGTCCAACCTAAATATTATAAAAATAATTGGTAGTTTCGGATTCAACAAGACCTTGTGCAGAACGTCGCCTTCCATTGAAGAATAAATAAAGTAATACCATAATAAACTTTTCCATATAGGAATTTATTATTTCATAATCACCATACATTTATATATTTGAAGTTACTAACAACATAGAGTACAATCAAACACTTGAATCTCTGATAACCATGATGTGTCTGAACCCGCAGAAAAAGGATAACCATGTAACAAAAAATAATAGTTCGAGCAGACACAAATTCCACCAATTATATTAGTCACCATTTTTTCAAACTATCTGTAATCAGTAATCTAGGATAAATATCACACAAAAATATTCCGGTGTTGAATATTAGCATTGAAGTATAAAATTTAAAACTTATAGACTATTTTGGAACATAGGGTGCAATAGATGAGCTAATTTACTCTTAATTTTCTTTATTTTGTACAGGTTAATGTGAATTTAATTTCCATCCAATAATTCGACCAGGACTTTGTTAAGGTTGCATACATGTATGGATAAATAAGATGAGACAGATGTGCGTCATGAGGTTGTTGGCATTGTCATCATGATTTTTATTAGTTGTTGTTGTCGTTCTTGTCCTTATTTGTGGTGTTGTTGGGTGCCATTTGATATATTTTGTTTCCATGTTGAGGTCCTTGTTGTTGTCTTGTAACACATTTGGTATTTTTAGCATCATATCCTTAGATATGGCCCAAAAAATATCTATTGTTTAAATAAAGGATGCAAGGCTTGTTTGTTTTACAAGTGTCTATTGTATTCACCGAGATTTGTGGGGCTCCTGGTGCGTCCTAACCAGAACAATATTCTAATAATTATTGGAAAATGCTTCCAAATATCTGGTTCTTAGCCAAGAAAATGCGAATCAAAATATGACCTGCTGGAGAGCCCAATTAGCGGCTTATCTTTGATGGAGTGCTTCTTCTATTAATCCTCAAGTTTTATTTGTGAGTGTTGAGGATCTGCTAAGAAGGATGAAGCTCAGCTCTATAAATAAGAGGATCTCTTTTTTACATCAGTTGATCGCTCCTCCGCATAGTTGGCATGTTTCTCTGCCGCCACCTCTAGAAACCGTGGAAGCATCTCGCTCTACCATCAGATCTAGTGGTTTTGCCTCCTCTTTTTTCTTTCCATATAGAGATCCATGGTGTAGGAAGTGATGAAGAGAAAACAAATACTATGTTTTGGAGTTAAAAAGAAGGATAGTTTTCACGATCCCATGGGACTCTCACTTCCGAAGATCAAAAGAAAGTTTATTTGTTTGGCAATCGACTTGTTTCTGCAGGTTTGGATCTCAAAGACAAAGGTATTGGTGTAATGGGAAGGATCCCCTTAGACTTTTTTCAAAAGGTAATTAAGAGATCATACAAGGGGTTTACAAGATGGATCTTGACGGGTTTATAACAATACCCAGCGAGAATATGAATCTAGGGTTTATTACTAAGGCTAATGGCTATGTCATAGGTGAATATGGCATGTCCTCTTCAGGTGAATTTCTTCCAGTATATATAATCATCGGTGATGTAAGAGTTTTTCTTAGTAACGGTAGGTATTCATCTTGCCTTTCAAGTTTATCTTCGATTTCCCTTGGATGTTCGTCCGGTCTTCTGGATACTCCAGAGCCACCTTCCAACCCAACATGTTAGCTCGATTGAGAGCTTCAGGGTGTGTGCCTCTAGGTCACTGAAGCTAGGAGCTTCGTGGGTAGGAATGTGGATTATGTCCTCTGTTATGTACATGCCCAAATCCACCCATCACCGATAAGACTACATCATCTGCAACATCTCGTGTGTCGTTTGCCCGGCGATTAGGCGTGTGACTTGACTTTTATGACCGCCCAGGCTCGTGTTTTCTATTGTAGTGGTTGGCACCAAATTCAATACTTCGGCTCTTTTGTCCACTGAGAAAAATATTACTCAGGATTGCGTCTTGGATTAATTCTTTGTGTGTTCCTCTCCTCGCATGCTTGTGTTTGCATGTGGAGGTGGTAGAAGCTCGGGATGTACAACCCATCGGAAGGTTGTTGTCGTTGCTCTACCTCTTTCTCTTGAGAGTAAGGAGAAAAGTGCATATCATATACCTTTGGTAGCGATGAGTGTTGAGGACGAAAATATGGATCATTCTTGTAGAAGGGGCATTGTCGATTCATCACCAGCGAACATATGGTGCTAGTACTGGAAATGGCTTGGTGTCATGGAATAATTTCTTGATCTTCATTGTGTATGTCGTTGCTCCTCCTGTTGATGCACATGAGAACACTTAGGTCATGTCGACCATGGCAAATCTACCATTACCACGATTACCTAGGGCATGGTTTTCCAGTCGCTTGGTGATGAACCAAGTACGTATTGTGCAAGAGCAGATGTCTCCCGGTGTTCACAATGGATGAGAAGATGAAAGTTCACAGCATTTTGTGCGACTGCGGTTTTGCTTCCACGTCGATATCTCATCAAAATCGTGCGCGTGTCGACTATGAGCCTACTGATCAGTGATTGTGATTGTGATTTGCAGCAGTATTCTCGTTGATCGCTTTGGCATGACCATGTTTTCTTCTTTTTTTCCGGTTTTTCATTGTTCATATCCTTGATATCTCAATTAGATCTTAATATTACGTTGTTTTATCTATAAACAATAGATTCCTTTTACTTTAGGAGTCACCTCTCAGCTTGATTGTGCTAACATGGGTCATAGGGATGTGAAGGAAGTTCTACTGAAGGCGATTGTGAGCATGTTGTGAGGACCGTAATGGGAATGAAATGAGAATATTTTGTGAACCACCAACAATATGACGAGCCTACTGCATGAAGACAACAACGGCAAGACACCTCTCGGTCGAACAGACATTTAGAGAATTGACAGTGGAGATGAAAACGGAACTGGTCACTGCGAACCAAAGAATAAGATTTCTATTTAACTGTTTATCTTCAACTATCAGTCAAAATTATGTATTTTCTTTGTTGTAGCTTCACTACCTGGACTCGCTGGCATATTATAAGCCAGGAACAGGTAGGAGAAGAATCAAGAAGGAAAAAAAGTACATGCTTCAAGAAAAGTTGTGAGTGAGAATCATAACATGTGCACACCAACACAACATAATCTAAAAAGGAAAAGGTGCAACAACAAAACATGTGGACAAGGCTAATAAGTTTATCACTTTCTTTTTTAGTTCTCCTCAGAGGAGATGGCAATGATTTCGCCTTCACCATTAGAGGCAACTTAGGGTTCGGTCTCGTTGTCGAAGCCAGTACATGCCTCGTTGTCGATGGCCTCACAGGTGCCTGCAAACTATGGGGACTTTTGTGTTACAGACTCTATGTTTGTTTCTTCCTTTTCTGAGCCTCATACGTGCGTTTGGCAACAATGATAAGGATATGGGATAAAGGGGATATCACGGATGGTGATGTATGGGAGTGATTCTTTGGTGGCCTGTTTGGTATGTGCTTCTTCTTCTTCTTCTTCTTCTTCTTCTTCTTCTTCTTCTTCTTCTTGGATTGTGGGATCTACGAAGTCGATGTTTTGTTCGGTATTGTGTGGTGGCTCTCTAGTTTCTTCTTCACGTTGAGCGTGAATGACATGGGCTGGTGGAGCATCACTGACGCGGTACTAGCTTGGACAGGCAGCAAGACGAAGTGGGTGCAGAACATGCATGAGTTCTACTGGGTATGGATGGAGCTTTATCTTGAGGATGCACCATTTTGCTCTGAGTTGCAGTAGTATCATGTGAGATGATGCATGATGGGAAGCTTTAATGGTGTGCCGCATGGCATGTCATGTGGGGCAGTAGCGGACCCAAGAATATTTTGAAGGCTGGGCAAGCTCTAAATTCACAAGCTTAGAGAGCTAATTTTTGTTAAATAGCCATATAAATAGGTAGTGCCGGCGGCCGGAAGCCCGGCAATTGCCCGGGCAACATAGACGGTAGGTCCGCCTCTGATGTGGGATAGCACCTGTATTGTCATTATTAAGTTGGAGTCTCAGGGTTGGTTGAGTCAGGATGATTTAGTTTTTGTGAAGTATCGTTTTTTATGATAAATTACAATAATTGAAGGTTAAGTTGAGTTTTCATGTGACAGGCGGTGGGCCGAGCCTCAGGGACGCACCAGTGGACGATAAAACAAAATAAGCAGTGTCGACCAGCAGCGGTGGCATGCAAGAGAAGATACTACTAGAAAGCAACAACGACATGCAAGAGAAGAGAAGACAAGAACCAAGAACGCGAAACGCCAAAAGAGGCTGGCTACCGATTGCAAACGGAGGCGATGAAAACGGGTATCAAAGGAAGCGCCCCATGTCACCGGGTAGACAGGCAGCTGAGGCAAACTTGAGACCGGAGGCAAAACTTGAGACCAGAGGCAACAAGTTGAACAAGATAATAAGAACAAAAGAAAAAAAAAGCCAAATACAGGAAGAGCCAAAGTGTAGACCGCATGACAGAGACCAACCGCTAGGCAATAGCATGAGTGGAAAGATAGAGGACACTGTGAACGTGGCAAGTTGCTTTATTTATAAAGCGGGGCGAAAGTTTGTTTCGAAAGTGTGAACGTGGCAACCAACAATAGGCAAATCGCTGTGGTCGCGAGAATCTCTCAATCTTTATGATAGTAGGGTATTTCTTCACTAAACGTGGCATTTCTTGATGACTACCGAGTATAGGAATGCAAGTAAAACTCAGAAGCGTTTATTAGTATCAAAAAATTGGTTTCTTGTATACTCATAATTATGAAAAAAAAATATGGTAAAATATCTTTTTTTACACACATGGTAAGACCTACTACTCAAGACACCAATTTAAATTATAATTATGAGTATACTAGCTGAATGCCCGTGCCTTGCCACGGTTACAAGCTTTATAACTACACATGTAAAATTCTCGATGACGCAGACAAATGCCAGCGAAAACATATTTTTATAATCAGCATGATAACAGCTATATGAAGATGTGACATGCCTATATTTTGTGTTTGTAACTGGTTTGTGCCCCCAGATATCACTTCAGCAGCTTAGCTTATTCACCGATCACTGATGGTGTATATCCATCTCATGATGGTACAAAGCCATAATACTTTACTTTTCTTTAATTTCAAAAATAATACCTCAATTTGGAAATTTGCAAGAATAACCGACAGGTACTCATCGGCTTTACCAAAACTGACTGGTACTAATCGGTGTGGCCAAGCCGACAAGTGCATGTCATATAGGATGCCCTGCGACTGACCTACGCAAGCATGTTCGGTGTATACATGCATGCATTACTGGCCGTTTTCTGAAAAGAACACCAAGAACCAGCTATCTGATTAACTTGCTGCTTCAAGGATCAACAATAATTATCCGCAGCTAATTTAAGCGGGAAATCACAATGACACTCGAAGTACTTTGCAATTGATGAATATTTTCCTTCACCTGAATCAAATCTTATTCGTGGCACAACTTCGTCGACCAGGGGGCGTGTCGGAGATGGAGTCTTTCCTAAAGAAGTTCTTCCTGCCAAAACAACAATCTCCAACAGTTTGTGCGCGGCACAAACCGTTGTACAAAATCCGTTTTATTCTTCCCGGGCTTACTCGGGGGACGGCGCACGGGAGCAAGGACGTGTACTCCATGTACAACAACCAGGCTCTCACGGCCTTCGTTTACCTCCTCGCTCTACGCCTTCGGCACGGTGGACACGCTGGTGGCGAGCCGCCTCACCCGGCGAGTCGGGCGCCAAGCCATCATGCTCATCGGTGGTAGCATGTTCCTCGTCGGCGTGCTCATCAACGCTGCGGCCGCTAACCTCGCCATGCTCATCGTCGGGCGGACGTTACTCGGCATGGGCCTCCCGCCGAGCCACTCCGATACCGCCAAGATGTCACCGCTGCGGTGGTGCGGCGGGTTCATCTCCGCGTTCCCTCTGTTCATCAACATCGGGTACCTCGTTGCCAAGCTCATCAACTACGGCACGACGCGGATCCCAGGCTGGAACTGGCGCCTGTTGCTGGGCCTCACGGTGGTCCCGGCCGCGGTAATGGTGGCTGGCGCCGCGCTCATCACGAACAACCCGAGCAGCCTCGTCTTGCGCGGGAAGAACGACCATGTGCGAAGCAAGGACGCGACGGTTATTTCCGCGCCTCCAGCAGCTCCCGCCCCCCACACCGGTGACGCAGCGGCGCCCAGTGCCAGCTCTGCCATGGCGAGCATGAACTGCAGATTATCCCCGGCGCGTCCGCCATCGTGTGTATCAGCCGGACGGCAAGGATGAAGCGTCCGCATGACAGTTGTGTCACCTGCACGCACGTATGTATGCCATGCACGGTCAGTAACGCATGCATGCATGCACCGAACAGCTTGCATAGGTCAGCCCCAGGGCATCTGTATGTCATACGCTTGGTTGGCCTGCGCCACACTGATTAGTATCAGTCGGGTTTGGCAAAGCCGATTAGTACCAGTCGGATTCGGACAGGCCGATTAGTACCCGTGGGTTTGGGCTAAGCCAAGGATGTATTATTTTCGTAAATTTTCAAAATCGCATATTGTTTTTGAAATTAAAGAAAAAAGAAGTACTATTTTAAAGAAAATAGCCACAATGAATGCTCTAAAGAACTGACCTGATAGAATATATCGTCCTATCTTGTGCAAGGTTGCACCAAGAATCATCCATTTCCATCATAACACACAACACTTTCTTTTGGTTCCTCCTAAGCCGCTTTAAAGAATAAGTCTATCCAAAAATTAAATCAACAACACCATATTATTTTAAACTGGTTGTATATATTTTAAACTGTAATTCAACAGTTACTACTTTTGTTGGATCATGGATGCGCCTAACATCCTGCAATTTGGAGTACATTTATTTTTATTCTGTAATGAATGTACCAAACTACCAGTAATAATAAAAATTGTGGGGGTAAAACGTGAATCAAATGTATCTAACTCACGTACAGAAAGTCCACACCTCAAGCCTAGCAGTAAAGAGCTAAACCAGGCGTCTAGAAAAGGAGTGAAAATTTCGGAAATGAACATTTGATCCCATTTGTGTATATGCTCCCTTTATTAAAACCATATATTTCAAATTGTTAAAAAAATCAGAAAAATATATTTGTGTGTATCTCCACATTCTCACGCACGTGCACAGGTTTCACGAAAAACCAGATCGATGTGTTTTGTGGGTTGTGTAAAAATGACAAAACATGTCTCGTGGAGAGACTTATTTTAGCACCTAAATTTATCTTTTTTCGGAAGACACACAAAACATCTATTTTCCGTGAAACGACTTTGTGAACACCTAAATATGAAGATGTACGCACACGTATTTTTTCGAATTCTTTTAATATTTCGAAATTTGTTGAAAATTAAACTCTAATAACGGGAGCATATTCACCCAGAGAAAAATAGCCTTGACCCGAAAATTTTGCTAAATAACTTGATAGGGTCATTGCACACCAACCAGAACTCAGGCTTTGGACCTTAAGCAGCTATAAGCTATGAGTACATGCTTACTACCCTAATTAAGTAATTACAGCTAACTAACAACTAATAATCGATGGAAAATCAGATTCGACTGAATGCAAAACCAGAAGTATACGTTTGCCTACAGCCTGGCTGTTGAGTTGGTCCACGTGCTGCTTGGTCTTATTCTTAGAGCACCGGCCGCCTCGTAGCACCAGAGCACCGTCTTGGCTTATCCACAGCGATGGCGTCTCGTCTTCTATCCACACTCTCCATCTGCTGCCCTTGTTCCTCTCTGTCCCTGCATATCCCAGCAAGAGACAGAGTTGGACCACCCCGGCTACCTCCTCCAAGCCAACGGCGCCGATCGGATCGAAGCGACAGCTCGCCTCCCATGAGCTCCTTTTCCTCTTGCTTTCTACCCCCAATCGACACAGCCGAGATGGTTGGCCGGGGAAGATTTCATTGAGGGGATAAGGTCGTGCGTCAGGGACAGAGAGAAGAGAAACGAAGGGCGCCACGCGCAGCAGGGAAGAGGAGGGGATAAGGTCGTGCGTTTCATTGCTTCACTTTGCGGTGGCAGTGTTGTTATTTCTCTAAGTAGCGAGGGGTAAAACAGTCCAAAACCGGCAGACGGAAAAACTGGCCGCGTGACGAACGTACCACAAGAGAAATTAGTAGATAGATATTAGAGTATATATTTAGCATTATGATAGGTATTTTTTGCTAAAAAGATATACTCCGTAGTCATTCTCACATATAGGCACGGGTGCCCACCTTGCATATCAGCATATGGGCCTGAATTGATGTTGCTGGGCGGGCTCGACTGCACCGCTCCCTCCCCACACACACACACACACACTTGCCCGCACCTCAGCTCTGCTCCACGCCTCACCGGAAGAAAGGAGAGGCGGCGCCGGCGCCGGTGACCTGAGCCCTTCCCCGGCGGCAGCCGAAGCTTCTCTGTCCCGTCCCCTCCTCTGATTCGAGGTAAGCGCTTCTCCTTCCCACCCTCTCTCAACATCTTCGCATTCCATCCCCGCGGGAAACCCTAGCTAGCTCAGTTTTCTCCCTGAACCCTACCTAAACATCTCCTTGCTGCGGCAGAGGGGGCTCAGCCGAGGTGCGAGATACACCATGGAAACTGCCGAGGATATTCCCCACCTGTAAGATCCAATGTCTTCAAATTCTCCCCAGATTTCATTCGCGAAGCTTGTTTGTACTCCTTCAGTCCCAAAATAAGTGAATTGCATTTGTCTAGATTTATATGTATCTAGACGTGTTTTAGTATATAGAGATAATGCGAATCTAAGTCAAGTCAGTTATTTCAGGACGGAGGGAGTAATATGTTTTGTTGGATTATAGATGAATTGCTCCAATAGTAGATTGTTGGAGGATTATTTCGCCACACTGATGTATATTTGTATTTGTTTGTTGCTGTCTGCCAATGTTCCAGGGTCTGCCCGGAGAAAAAACCACGCTTTCATGCCAAGGCACCGCGGCCTTCCCCGACACAGGCGCCAGCTGTTGCCAAGGTTCTCGACGACGACGACCTCCTCATCGAGATCATTGTCCGTGTTGGCTTCCCGACCACCCTGGTCCACGCAGCCCTTGTCTGCAAGCGCTGGCTCGCGCACGCCTCCGACTCCAAGTTCTTAAGCCGTTTCCGCAAGCTCCACCCGCCCCACCTCCTTGGCTACTACATCACCGAGGTGTCTGTTTTGCTAGACAAGCGATTTGCTCCACGCTTTGTCCCTATGCTGCCTCAACCCCCAGAGCTCGCCACTGTCATCCGCCGTGCAGAGAGCTACAACTTCGATGGCTATGGCGGACTGCATATCATGGACTGCGGGAGCGGCAGCATCATCACGAGGCGCTACGAAGAAATAGGATTGACACATGTAGTGCACCGTCCGCTGTGCCCTCATAGAAGCATGGACATCGTCCCACCACTACCAAGTGCCCAGGACCACAGTTTCCAAGTGTTTGGTAAAATCCTGTCCAAAGACGTAG
Organism: Avena insularis; assembly: GCA_023614405.1. Taxonomy (NCBI): domain Eukaryota; kingdom Viridiplantae; phylum Streptophyta; class Magnoliopsida; order Poales; family Poaceae; genus Avena; species Avena insularis. Next base: position 106,870,164 of record CM042694.1, read on the forward strand.
GCACTGGCTTGTGCTACTTGTATGTGTTGGGGGAGTCTACCGGGGAGGCAGGGAAGTCCATGGCACGTGTATATGTGTTGCAAGATGGAGCCTGGAACATGCATACCTCGGCCACATGTCCCCATAGTCTGCATTTTGTCCTAAAAGCTCTGCTGGTGGACAACAATATCTATGTGCCGACCTGCGGTGGTTATCACATCACTGTGTTGGATTTGACAGCCTCAAGTTTCTCCACATTTCAGCTCCCACGAGGAGTGAAGTATCACTATTTTAAGAGCATGTTGTCACGGGCAGATGATGCTTCCAGTGTATATTTCATCCATGTTGAGGAGTTTCAACTTCGCGTATGGCTCCACAAGGGGGATAACTGGTTGCTGGTCGATACCATCTGTTTGCATGAGATGCTTGCTATATTGGTATGTCAGAACACATGATTGAGGACAAAGATATTGCGAACATGCAGATAACTCAAGTGGGAGACAATGGTCAGTTTGTATTCTTAGAGGTGGGCTGGTACAGATTATACTTGGATATTAAGTGCAGGACACCGTGTAAAGTCTATGAGAACATAAGAAATGATCGATATTGTGGTTTCATCCATCCTTTTATGATGATCTGGCCTCCCACTTTCCCTGCCCTCAAGGACAATTCTGCCAGGTAGGCCTTTTTGATCTTTAGAGGACCTGTATAGTGCACTTGTTAAGCTTGCAGAATGTTCTGCCGTGCTTCACTGATCGCACTGTTTGTTATAGCTATGTAGTAGTGTTAGCTGCATGATTGATTCCTTTGGTTATTTTGACAATACTAGCTTAAGCGACTTTAGAATCCTTGCCGTAAGACATTTTGAAATAACTTGTGTATTGATTCCTCTTGGGTATTTTGAACAATAATAGTTGGGAAACATTAGATAATACCTGTTGTAAGATAATTTGAAATAAGTATTGATTTCTCTTGGGTATTTTGAAATAATAATAGTTACGAAACATTAGAGAGTACTTGCTGTAAGTATATTACATGATCATTACATCCAGTCATAGTAGGGATCTTACATGTGGGCTTGGCCGCTTGGGTCACTTTTGTTAAATCTTGTGCAGGTACCAGACAACACGCTTCATGAGCTTGCTGAAAATTGACTTGCCTCATGTTTTTAGCATGGACCTGTTATTCTGTTTAGTATCACTGTTTTGTGAATTATCAAGGCGAACTTGTAAACCGGGTTTACAAAAATCATGCCCTTGTCTTGTATAAGAGCTGAAAGATGCCTAGTCTTGTCAATAGGGATGCAGGTAGACGTCCGCCACACCATGATTTCCTGTCCGCCAATTTTTTTCCACATACACCTAATAGGAAACTAATTTGTTTCCTAAGCTGACATGCACTCCGGCGGATTGTCCGCCTAGTCTGCCAGAAGGTCCACTTGCATGCCTACTTGTCAAACATATTGCCTAGTGTGCTTTCTTGTCTTGAAATATTCTCACTAACCTAGCAGGCTTGAAACTTTGACTTCTTTTTTCTTAAATATAATCATGATGTAATCTTACAAGTAGTGCCACACCATGATGTGAGTTTGTGTGGCACTACTTGTAAGGTTAGAGCTCTGTTTTCCTGGAATACAAACGACAAAATGGAAATATATCTGTCTACAACATGAAAGGCATTTAACCTGCATTGCTGTAGCATTTTGAACAAAAAGGCTTATATCACCGCGCCAAATTCGTTATTTTGATTTCCGAGTACACCTCAATTGACTACAGTTCTACTAGCCACTTGTTAGTCCATTTGATATTTTGGCGCTTAAAGTGGCAAACAGATTCAGATGCCCAGTTGTCTTGAATCTGATCCTTCCTCTGTTTTCCCCAAAACAGGATGCTTCTGGATGGTCAGTGACGCGCCATCATGGAAGACTATAAAGCTGCATTCCGTACGTAGGAGTTATAATTATGTTCACTATAACTTATAATGGATAATTAGGATGCTATGTAACCGGAGTAGTACATGTCATGACTGACTCAGACTGAGATGTTTGTTTCGAGAACAAGACTGCCTGTATGCATGTCTAGTAGTTATCTCTTGTGATCCACCCTGCATCGCAGTCTTGCCTGTTACACATGGTATTTAAAATGTTATAAAATTATGGAAAAAAAAATTATGTGTTCACCTCAATGTGCTATATGTGCGCAAAGTGATTTCATGGAAACTAGAATTTTGTATTGACCAATATAAAAGTGACAAATTTTGGTGGTAAAAAACTCTTTTCACGAGACAATTGTTTTGTCTTTTTTACACAGGCTACAAAAAATCTTTTTTTTTCTTGCAAAGCTTTACCTCTGCACATATGACATGGAGACATACGCGCAATATTTTTCTCGAATTTTTTTGACAACTCGAAATGTGTTTTTTGGGTATGATGTAAGTTTCCAGCTGCTTTGGGGCAGGTCTGGTTAATGGATGAACAAGCAGCAGCAGTAAACTCTGGTAGGTGCATCATATATTCCAGGTGTGATTTACCGTTTCTAGCAGCAGGTAAATATATGCCAGGGGTAGGAGAACGGAGGTAGTATCATGTAAATCGATGCCCGACGTTTTGTTGATTGCAGTAAACAGAATCACAAAGCCGGTGTAAGATGGAACATCTGCACTTAGAGCAATTGTACACTGACAGACGCGACCCTGGACTTAATTTGCCTGTGACCCCAAGACTTGCATGGCCGCTTGTCTCTTCATCTTGACTGCATCAATGGTTGCAGATGCCGTGGTGGCAATGATAGTCGTTGGTGCTGAAGTTGGATACAAGATTCTACAACTTGGAATGAAAGATGCAGATAACGAATGCACTAAGAGGAGGGCATAAATAACAGAGAGAACCACAAAGCTGTGGAGGGCATTCTAGTTGACCCGGGGGATTCTATCACCGACAAGCACAATGACTTCTTGTCATTGGTTTACCTGCAGAGACAACCTAAAGAATATGGGGAAGATGAAAAAGCAGAAATGCAGAAAGGTCGGCGCCAAGAAGAAGGCGATTGAGATCACATGATGGATCCACTTGATGCAACCTATGTGTGGAATTGTCGCAAATGTGGCTGGCTTTGGGTATTAGGTTCTATGCTCTTGTCGTGTTGTTGTTGGCTATCTTCGCCCCTAGGCAACCGTTCGTCAAGATCCGCGTGGAGGCTATGGAAAGGAGCGCGTAGATGCATGTGAGGAGACGCTCTCCGAATCCATTTTCCTGAGGACCTCCAGCAGGAAGGCCCAATCCACCGTGTCAAAAGCTTTGGTGATGTCCAGCTTGAGGAGCACGGCTGGCGTTTTGCTGGCGTGTAATTTGCAGGCTGTTCGTTGGACCATCATAAAGTTGTCATGCAGGCAGTCCACGCATGAATGCACTCTGGTGGACCCCTACCATCTGTGGCAGGACTGGCGCTACGCGGGTCGCAATCACCTTGGCCACCCATTTGGCGATCCCATGGATGAGGCTGATTGGCCGAAAATCCCGCACCTCTTCTGCACCAGGCTTCTTGGGAAGAAGCATGACCAAAGCGTTGTTAACTGCCCCAAATCCACGGCAGTCCAGCCTAGAAAGTGAGTGGAAGGCGTCCATAACGTCACACTTGATGATCTCCCAGCAAGAGACAAAGAAGCGGTTGGAGAAACCATCTGGCCCAGGACACTTATCCAACGGCATGCTTTTGATGGCGGCTAGGACTTCCTCTTCGGTGAAGACCCCGTCAATGTGCTGGAGGTCTGTCGACTGCAGGCCTAGGAAGTCAAGATCCAAGGAGAAGGGGCGGTCCTCAGCTACCCCAAGCAGCTTCTCGAAGAAGGAATCCACGGCTTCAGCCTTGTCTGCATGCTCAGAAACATGAACACCGTCCACTAGGAGATGACCAATGAAGTCCTTCCGTCTACGGTGACTAGCATGCGTCTGGAAAAAATGCATGCAGGCATCGCCCTCTCGAAGCCACAGGAGCCGCGATCGCTGTCGTGCCAGGGTTCTCTCTAGGGAGGCCAGCCCCAGGAGCTTCTTCTTGAGAAGGCATCTCAGTCCACGCTCTGCAGGGGAAAGCTGTCTGCTCTCCATGGCAACATCAAATCGAAGGATCAACTCAGTGGCCAGGAGGATCTGCGCCTTGATGCTCCCGATGAATTTGGAGCTCCAGCGGGAGAGCTCTTTGGCCACAACCCGAAGTTTCGCATCGAGCCTTTTGAAGGGGTTGGGCTCCCATTGTTGCGTCGTCCACGCACCCTGCACCACTTCCGTGAAGCCGTCCACTTTGGGCCAGAAGGATTGGAATTGGAATCTACGCCCATGTTGCAGGTCCGGGGCTAGGTTCAGCAACAGCGGGCAATGGTCCGAAGGCCCAGATGAAAGGGCCGAGAGGAAGGCGTCAGGATACCGTGCTTCCCAATCCACTGTGGTGAAGATCCTGTCTAGCTTCTCAAGTGTGGGCCGCGCCCGCTCATTGGACCAAGTATATCTGTGACCGTTGAGATAAAGCTCCTTTAGCTCGAGCACCGAAAGAGTCCGCCAGAACCTGGCCATCATGCGGCGATGCAGGACTCCCTGGTTTTTATCCTCCGGGTTGACAATGAGGTTGAAGTCTCCCGCCACCATCCACGGCCCGACATGCAGGTCTCGGATATCCTGTAACTCCGGGAGGAAGGCGCGCTTGTCTTCGTCGCCCTAGGGACCGTACACTCCTGTAAACCACCAACTGTGATCCACGTCCGTCAAGATGCGGGTCGTGATTGCATTGTTGGAGTAGTGGCGGTGGGTGACTGAGACTAGGCTGGACTGCCAAGCGAGAAAGATCCCACCCCGAGTCCCATCCGCTGGCAAAAAGAAAAACTGATCAAAGGAGGAACCGAGGCTTTTCCTCACCACGCGGTCAGTAATGACCGCCATCTTGGTCTCCTGAATGCAAACCACCGCCGCCCTAGCAGGCAACAACACTCTCGAGACAGCTAGGCGACGTGCTGGGAAATTCAAACCACGCACGTTCCAAATACCAATTCCAAAGTCAGGGTCATCCATTATTACAACAACTGAGAGCAAAGAGGGGTGGATCTAGACAAACACCAATCAGATAAGGCACTCCACCGGTGCGTCATTGCATAGAGGTAAGGCATCAGGCATCCAGCCGAACAGGCGGAGGACCACGTAGATGTGTTGCTGGCGCAGGGTCTCGCGAACAGGTCCAAGTACGTGTCAAGTGCTTCATCACCGATCACCTCGCCCTCCCTGGCGATCCCCAACCTGGTGATGAGCGTGAGCTGCTGCTGGCGGATTGGGGTGCCGGTGGCAAAGCGTCCACGAATGCGTCCACTCCTCCTTACCGGCCCTGTGTACTTCCCCTTGTTCCGACAACGCTTGGCTACCGGCCTGCTCAGAACGGAGTTGATCGGCTTCTTGCAGGACTCACGGAAGGATGCAGGGCTACGGGCCACCACCGACGTTGCTACCGGAACCACGGCCTCAGGACCACGCTGTTGCCTCGAGTCTGCATCAACCGAGGACAGTCAGACCGAGAAAGCGTCGAACATGTCTAGCACAGACCTCGGGGACTCCGCTTGGTTCAGATCAGGTGACCAGTAAACGCTGGAACCACCGCTGTCAGGTGAAGGGAGCAGCCCTGGTGAGGCCAACTGGCAGTTCCCAGGGAATTGGGGGCCCACTGAAGCATCGCGCGTCTCCGCGCCGTCCCGAGCCTCAGTACCGACAGAAGAATTCGCTCCCTCGCGCCTGGTTTGAAACTCAGGCATTTCCACGCGCACAGACGCCGACAAAAGCGGAGAGCGAGCCGTTCCCTCGCGCGCGTTCGTGGTAGGACCCGCCACGTACTGCATGCTGGTCAAAGAAGCGTCCACCATCACGAAGGCCTTTCCATGCGGTGGGTCCACAGCCGGGTCCATCACCTGGTCAAAAGAAGGCGCGCTGTCGTGGGTTGAGGACCCCAGCGTCCCCCTTTCGCTCGACGACCAGTCCACGCGGGCCATGTCATCCTCGCCGGTGTCTCCCTCCTCGCGATCTTCTCCTTCCACGGTAGGCCAGGGCTCAACCTCCAGGGGAGCACTAATGGCGACACGGCGGCTGCCGCCCCAACCAGAAGCGGAGCTACGCCGCCGGCGAGAACCGTCCCCACGCTCGTCATGCGGCCCAGGGCGAGGTCCCCGCGCGTCAGGCCCCTGGTTGGACCCGCCGCTGCGCCCGTGCGGCCCTCGGCCCTGACCTCCCGAGCCGAAGCCGCTGCCATCATCGCCATCGCCGTCATCCCCCGGAGCTGGGTCAGGCGCCATGTCCTCTGCCCGCACCAACCGGATCTTTATGACATAACGCAACATGAGCTTCTCAAGTGGAATGAGGGCATCACTGGGGAGCACCAGACCCTCATCCTCCTCCATCCTGTCATCTGGCTCCTCTATGAGGAGAGCTTTTTCTGGGAGGGAGCTGGTTGATGTTATCAATCCACGCCACGACCTGGAAACGCCCCAAGTCCTCACGGCTGGCCGTCGCCGCGCCCAGGCGCTCAACCCAAGCAGCTGAGCCAAGAATCGCCGTCACCGTCGATCTGCTCCACGCATGTGCAGGAATGCCCGTCAACTCGATGTGCGTCCGGTACCGCAACGGCCGACACACGGCCTGTAGCTGCCGGTTCCATGGCGAGAAGCGAAGGGAGAAGTCGGCCGTCGATCACGCCGGCAGCCATCACATCATCCCGTACACGCCTACTGCTGCAGACGAACAGGAAATCGGCCGGCCATGACCGGTGGACGGAGATGTTGTCCTCGGCACGTGGAACCTGCGCCGCCACGGCCGCGCCAGCCTCGATGAGGGAGACGTGGCTCCGGTGCCCGGAGACAAAGGCGACGAGCGCCCAGCGCAGCGCGTCCTCCGCCGCAGCAATCTCTGCCGAACGCGGCAGGATGACGGTTTCCATGGCCGGGCCAGGGGGTGCCTCCCATCTGGACGACGAAGGGAGCTCGCAGGAGGGGGAGGGAGCTCGCGGGAGGGAGGGAGCAGCTGCCTTCTTACTGTTACGTCGCTAACAGAACCCAGCTCATATATGAACAGCAGAGATCGAGTTCTGCAAATACCATGTGTAACAGAGGCAAGAGCAACCACAAGACTATCGCAATCTTGTTCTCGAAACAAGGATCTCAGTCAAGTACAGTAATGATACATAAAGACATATCTGTCATAGTATTACCTGCTCCGGTTACATAGCATCCAAAATATCCATCACAAGTTATATATAGTGAACACAATTATAACTCCTACGTAGGGAATGCAGCTTTACAGTCTTCCATGATGGCGCCCGAATTGTCACTGACCATCCAGATGCTACCTGTATCAGGGAAAACAGACGAAGGATCAGGTTTGAGACAACTGAGCATCAGAATCTATTTTCCACATGAGGCACCATAATATCAAATGGACTAACAATTTGCGAGTACAACTCTAGTCAATTGATATATGTACTCAGGAATCGAAATAACGAACTTGATGCTGCGATATTAGCCTTTTTGTTCAAAATGCTACAGCAGTGCAGGTTAAATGTCTTTCATGTCGTAGACAGGTACATTTCCATTTTGTATTTGTATTCCAGTAAAACATAATAGCTCTGATCATACAAGTGCCACACAAACAAAAACTATGCACTTTTTGCTTGGACTGGCAGCTATGATGTATCTGTCTCAGAAATCATGCATAAGCTCAAGCGACCCTGGATATAATCTACAATCAACTTATGTTCAACAAAGAAATATACGATCCACTAAGCAACATTCAGGAAAAAAACAAGTATTCACAAGCTCATATATAGCTTCAGGTTCAGAGTAGAAAATAAGCAGCAGAAGATTAAATCATGATTATATTTAAGAAACAGGGAGTCAAAGTTTCAAGCCTGCTGGGTTAGTGACAATATGTCAAGAAAAGAAAAAGCACAGTAGGCAATCAAGGAGTAATATTCTAGCCCCCCAAGGGAGCTCTTAGAGGCCACCAGCATTCCTCAACGTCCGATTGAGCTGACAAACGCATCGGGACCGTCCGCTCCCTCCACTTCTTTGGACTCGCAGAGGCATACACGCTAGCTACCCTCACTGATTTGAGGGCCTGCATTTTGCAAGGCCCGCTGGTCAGAGACCGTGGGAGCGTGTCGAACTGGTGTGAGTTTCAGCGCCAGAGCCACGCGGTGGCTTCATTGTGGTTTCACAGACCGCACAGGGGCAAACTCGTCCTTCCCAACCAAACCCTATCACGCACAAGGGCCGCCCGCCCACGCGTTCCCCTCGTCTCCATCTTCTCCAGCCGCCCGCCCACGTGTTCCCCTCCTCTCCCTTCGTCTCCCTCGTCTCTCCCATGGCGTAGCGCCGCGGAAAACCCTACCCACCACCACTGGTCCCTCACGGTCGGGTGCTGCGGGCCGAGCAGCAGACCAGCCGGAGGTCAGCACGGGAGGAGGTCCCTCACGATCGGGTGCTGCGGGCCGAGCAGCAGGCGAGCCGGAGGTCGGCGCGAGAGGAGGTGGACGGACAAGCAGGGCCACCGCCTCGACCTTGGTCCTCCACCTCTTTTCTCTCTGCCTCGCCCCATCTCCTTGGGCCCGAGCTTGTGGAGGGCGGCGGCTGCAGGTCGACAGGGTATGGATGCCTCTTCTTGCTTCTTCCTTTATTAATTGCTTGTTGCTTCTCACAAGCCTGCCCATGTACCACCTCTCTAAATCTCTCTCTCTAGAGCGGCTGGAGCACAGATGTTGGCCATGGATAAACATATATTGTCACATACAACCGCAATAAGCCAGGGGCACTCCATGAGGTGGACTGTTCATGACCTGAACTAGGTGAGCGCATTTTCGAAGGTTGAGTCAACTAGCAGATATTATTTCTAATATTGTTTTATTTCTGCTCTCTAACCTCTATCCAACAGAAAATGGTACACCCGTGTACACTTATATAATTTAGATGCAGGATTGCATATGGCAATGTAGATTAAATTATATCAGCATACATGAGCGTTGTGCCACGTATCCTCTTGATTGCACACTAGCTTCGCTGTTAATGAACTTGTTCTTGCTGATTTCAAGTGGAACCATTCCCGGTATGATAAATAACATATGACAAGCCGGTTTCTTTGGTATATCTTTATTACGTATATATGATGTTTGACCCCCTGTATTTGTATTCAGTAGGTTTTGAAAAGTATATTGCCTACTACTTGTTGATGTTCATGATGTATACCTAATTCACTTTTTTATGTGTTTGCTGCAACTTTTTCTGATTGTAGGTTTTAAATTTCTGATGGAAATAGAGTACTTAAACTTCGTATTATGTATCAGTTTCATGCTCAATTCGTCTATATAGTTGTACATGTATCAGTTCCACGATCAAATCCCCATTTAGGTGCATTGTGCTTAAAATGTCTGATTCTTTCTGCATAAATGGTCTGGTTTTGCCTCAGTTTTCTGCTACATTAGCTTTTCTATGGTTTTGCCTGTATGGGTTCAGAAAACAAGGGTTACATCATTGTGCTATGTTGATGTTAGAATTTGAGAGAGAGGTTAAATGATGAGTTTTGGTCTATTCACACAGCAGCAGCATGGGTGCGCTCCATCCGATGGCGATGGCGCTGTCGCGTCTGCTGCGGGGCCTGGTCGCGCTCCTCTTTTTGAGAAGTATATAGTTTCTTCTATTTGGAATCATTTGTTCATCTGGTTTACCACTTTTTTAGACTATCTGACGTGCTTTATTTTTCATCTATATACACATATTATTTAGTTCCTTCAGCTGGGGTTTTAGATTGCAGGCCCACAATCCCAAATCATTGAGAAGTCACCCAAGACGAGCAAAAAACACAAGGTGACTGCCAATTACTGATTTACTTCCCTACTTTGTGTATCTTGTGTATCGTCGTGTTTCAGTAGATGGCGTTAATCACTTCTCATATAAAGCTATCATGCTTCCTAGCTAAAGCGTGAGGAAGCTAGAGCTACTGACAACATATTTGGTAGTACTATTTTCACTACTCTGCTCTTCTATGTAGATTGAGGTCTTGTGTACTGTTGTCGGGCGACCGCGAGAACTAGCATCCCTGGTAGCGTAGCAACCCAAGCCGCAGCGAAGGATGCTGATCTCCTCGATGCTGCTCCTACTCGGGACGACCTCCCATTCCGCAGACATGTGAACGAATGTCTCTCTCCCTCTCTATGTGCTCAGCCCATCAAGTACCTCCTCTTCCGCGTCCCTAGAGCTTGACCATAACCTACATGTCGATCTCCTTCTTCCCCATTACTTCTGTGCATGATCTGAAATCTGTGTTGTTTAACAGATATTGAAAACCAAACTGAGTGTTTGATTGTTTGTAGACGGTTATTTTCTTTAGATCTGAAATCTACGTTGTTCAATAGATTTTTTTGGGATTTGATGATAGATGTTGCCATCAGATTGACTATTGATTGCATTTCTAACACATGGAAGGTTCCTTCTTCTAGAATTTCCTTTAGTACAAATCTTATCGAACTACCTATATTGTTCTGAACTTATTTTCTAAAATATTTGCTTATGGTGCTTATTAATAATGTCCAAATATTTGTTTATTCCCTGCTGTTGTGTTTTTAGGTGAGATTCTCAAGCATAGGTTTATGATGTTGTGCAGCTAAACTATATTGGGCTTCCCTTCAAACAATTATAAGGTGAGCACATTAGTTTCAGTAGTGTAACATATATTGGGATTCCCTTCAAACAATTATTAGGTGAGCACATTAGTTTCAGTAGTGTAACTATATTATAAACTAGATAAATTTAGTGGTACTTTTATTATACATGCAAGGTTTTTTTGTTGCTTTAGCTCTTTGCCTGCAGCTCCTTAACCTTTTTGGTGATGTGTTCTTCTGTTCTCTAGATATAATTGCAACTAAGTTAATGAACCCGAGAAATGTGTTAGAAGATGTATAGTGTCCAAAACAATATCATAGTTGCATCAGAGCAGTGGTCAGATTTAAAAATACGCTGTTTATGGCCAAGTAGCATGGATTGTCTTATGATTTCTAGGAGAATGGATATAAAGATATGTAGGATTAGAAAAACAGTTTCTTGCTCATTTATACATGTCGCCATGTAATTTAAATATTCCATTTTACTTTAGTTTAGCATTGTGCACAATCGTACTATCCATAGAGAAATAAGCCCCCTTTTATCACGGTGTCCATTTTCACTTCAGGATGTGCTATGGAACACCAAGTTACGTGATGTTTTCAGCAATGGTCAACTGGTCGCCGAAAAATATGTACAGTTTAAGAATACTATGCTAACTGATTATCGCTCGCTTTCATATCTCTTTGTGAAGGAAATTATAGGCACGCTACCCATTTTGTTAAAAATTTCTTATGTTCACATTTCTCTAAAATGAAAAAAGGGCGATGCTAGAAGAAGACTATTGCAATTCTTGGCATGGATAGACTGAATTGACTAGGTCCTTATTGGTCCGTCATACCCTCCGTAATGTACCCAAGTTCTTTTCACGGATAGTCGACTTTTAGGCATGTGCAGGGCGTCAGCTGAGGAGGCTATGAGACTTCTGAATGTAAGCAAGCTGCGACATAAAAACATAAGGGTTAGCTGGACCTGGGGTCGTCGGGTTGCTAATAAGCAGGTAGTTTTTTCCTCTCGTTTGTTAACTTCTGACTTTTGCTGGCCAAATTGTTCCGAGTTTTATTCATTGAGACACATACTCTTCAATCACAAATATGAGCAGGGTGAATGGAACAGTGAGTACCATGGAAAATATGAAGTCTCTGTTCTGAATTATGGTTGGTGTAATGAGGATCCAAACATGCATGGTTTCCATCATATATATGCATATTACCAACAGCAGCAACCATGGTAGACCACGGTACAGGCAGGTATTCGTTATCATGATGACCAGATACATCTATTTTTTCTTTCTCATTCTAGACTTAGTAACTCAATCCCATCGTGAGGACATAAGTAAATTCCATTGAGCCAACTAGCAGACATCTCATTACTAATTTCTTGTATGAATGGTAAAATAAATCGAGACAAATTTAGGTCGTGTGTACATCCATTAGAGTTTGTCAGATTTGTTTAACATGATGTGTTGAAAAAACGAGCGGGTGTACGTTTTTTCAGATTGTATATTGATCGAAAGGATTAGTTCACGGATTAGTACATGGTCATTTCAAGCCTATCTAGCCTGGACATATCTCAAGAGTAGAACTTTGTATTCTGCAAAAAAGGGTTGTGTGTTCTTGATAGTAGTGTTCAGAAATACAGGTCTATAATGTTTACATTCTATCTCCTATAAATCATCATGTACAATATTCATAGCATGTTATTATTCCTGTGTTTCAGTTTTTTTTGGGCTTTAGTTTAGTACTTGAAAGTTAGCCATTGTGTAGGTTCTCCGGTTCAATGATGTATTCACTAGACTACTGATGAGAAAAAACATGCTAATCTGAATTAAATCATCAGGACATCATGCCTGAAGCTCTGGCTAATCTGAATCTGTCGTGCACTTCTGCAATGTTTTGGTTAATGTCCTTGCATTTTTAGTTGCTTGAGTTTTCTCTCTAACCACAAAATTCCCCCCGCAGCCAAGGAACATAAAGTACGTGTCATTGGGAGATATCCAAAGTTTATTTGTGGAATGCCTAGATTCTGTGGTTATGCTGTGGGGAAGTTTATTCATGAGCATGTGTGGAGGGAAGTTTTCTTTAGCTATTGATGTTAGATTTGTGGTTAATTGTGTTAGTTATTCTGTGACATAGATAATTCTCATTAGCTAGAAATCTTGTGCACTTCTTAATATGTTTTCCCTTTTTAGGATAAGACTGATGTAGTTTTCTTGGTTTCTTGATGATTCTGTTGTTTCTTAGGTCATTGTTATAGAAGGGATGCTTTTCATCATTGCCGGTTCAGCTATACCAGGTGCATTCTGATGCTTGTTCAGGGAATATTAATAACAGTATGATTTAATAATGCAATAATGTTGTGTTCCAAAAGACAATCTTAATGGGTAGGTTGTCTGTGACATACTTATATTTATCAATGGTTTGCATATCTTAGTTTGTTCAATGTGTTAGTTTTATATGATATGATACTAGCGGACGTAACGTCGTTTCCTTTTTAACTGTGCTAGCTTTTCTTTTTGCACAGCCCCTCTGCTCACTAGATGATTGAATTGGAATTGTAAGGTATTAGCAGCGATACATTCTGGACCATTATAACTCTGCAGAATCTGGATTGGAATTGTAAGTTCTGTACACTCTATTGTGTCACACTCTGTTTTATTTATGTAAGGTCGTAGCAGCAATGAACACAATAGTAAATATGAACAAATATAACTACTCATCTATTTTAGAATCAATTATTGCATATTCTTGCCCTACACAAAAATATGTTCGTGCCTGTTCGTGCCTTCACATATCAGCTAGCAGCAGCACACCCAGAGATGTGGAAAGGTGTGGACATACCTGGCGCATGATGCAGGGGCTGGTCCTGCGGTGCTGAGGGGGAGGAAGCAAGTAGGATGGCATGGATGCGCCACCTAAGGTTCACCCTGAATCACTGGAGGTATTCGAATGTAAGCCCTTGTCCTTGGACAGCAGCGCGCCTGTCTACATCGCCGGTTCTGGTTGCGCCGTCTTGGTGGATCCACCACTCGAGGTTTGTGGAACGGCGCGACTGGTCTAGATCAAGGTCTAGGGTGTGGAGTCGCTGCTGGAGGTCCTGGTCAACGGCGGTGGTGCCACTAGCACAAGGGCGACGACGCAATATTATTAGCACAGGAAAGGTCGGAATGGGAGGAGGCGCCTCCTCCTACTTCATCGGCCAATGCTTTTTCTCTTATGAGCAGAGCGAACCAATTTCCCGGTGTCGTTCTTACCAATGTGGGCTTTGGTGGGTATTTTCTTGCCCAATTCATCACAGCTGACCAATTTTACCACTAGAAGAGCATCCCCTAGGGATATTTGGCCCAATGCGAAATGAGATAGAGAATCCAACGGCAGAAAACGTACCCAAAACGCGATCCAATGGCCAAGAACACACAGGTCGTGAGATGCCTCCCTTTTGTCCCGGTTATAATATCCCTAATACATGACATACCTAATCAAAGTGATTTAAAACAAATTGAATACCATTTTAAGGTGAACTAGATTATCTCATAAGGTTCTTTTTTTACTGAAGTTTACCTGAATTCACCTAGCTGGGCATGGATAATATTTTCCATAATTTCAAATTGTGTTTTTGATCTCGGGTTGCATCCCAGAAATGTTGATCTTCTGGGTAATTATATAAGTTTTATGTTATGTTCTTTTTGGTTCGTGCACCTTATAGTGCACAACTATTTATGTTCTACCATCCTGAAGGTAGGGTTGCAGCAGCAAAGAGCGAAAGGAAAATATGCATTATGCATTTTATTCAGAGTGACATGTTTATGTTCTTATACAAGGAAACATTTACTTCATATCAGACATTGTATGTATCAGAATAGTATGCTAACTGTAAAATTGTTTTTATGTACATCCTTATTTGATGGTTAGAAATAGAAAAGATGTTTTCTCATCCCTACTGTCATGGTAGTCATGTTAAGATGCGATTAGGTCATTTATTTGTTTACATTACATTGTTTCTGTAAATATGATTGCTGACTTTGTATCGTCTGTGTTGTCACTTTCGGGTAGGTGAAATTAACATGGCATGGAATAGTCGGTGCCGGTTGGTGCAGTGATGGCCAATGTGGTTCCAACAAGGAAGGAGGAAATGTTGTGGAAGACGCGGCAGCAGGTACAGCTGGAGTCGCCGTCTAGGCAAGCCCATCTTTCACAACGATCTCCAGCTTAAGGGTGTCCACATCGCAACTCCTCCTGGCCTCTAACGTGCATCCAAACTTAGAAAGGACTCTATTATGTAACACATATGCACTATCACTACCCCGTTCTTACTTCTGGTTAAGATATCCGGCTTTGCCTTTTTGATCTGCCTATGATCTTAGAGATCGTTTATGTAGACCATGTATGGGCAGTTGGATTTACTGTGTCTGCTCTGTAATCACACCACCTTTCTTTTCTTCCTGTTGAACCATTAGACTTTATAATCTACCTTTGTTTTTAGATACGTGTTATCTAAAGCTTGTATAAACAATTGCATTTATCATCTAATCATCGTTGGTTTGCAGCTGATAATCCTCTAAGATATGTATCCCTGCTGTGGATTTGTATGCTACTACTCCTTTAAGTCTCTAACTATTTTAATATATTTTTATACTCTCGCTTCTTCTATGTTTTCTACATTTTTAGGCGTTTCTTATTTGGTTGATTTTTAGATACCGATTGTAAAGCATGGGTCCTTTAAATTTTCCTCTTTGATTGTAAGGTTGGCTCAGAAGCATCGTTATCTTCTACTTATCATACAAAATAACTCTATGTCTAATAAGATTGCCTGTGTATATTATCCTTGCTTCATCGTCTTCCAAACAGCTATTTATGCCGTGTTGCCCGCGAAGCGGGCAAGCGAGCGGCAAGCCGCGTTTCCTACCTAGTATCTTGACAACACTAGGCATCTTTCAGCTCTTATACAAGACAAGGGAATGCTTTTTGTAAACCGATCTAGTTCGCACTGATAATTCAGAAAACAGTGATACAACAGAATAAGAGGTCCATGCTAAAAACATGAGGTAAGTCAATTTTCGGCAAGCTCATGAAGCGTGCTGTCTGGTACCAGCACAAGATTTAACAAAAGTGGCCCAAGCCCACATGTAAGGTCCCTAGTATGACTGGATGTAATGGCCATGTAATATACATATATTACCCCAGTACACAAGTGATCTCCAATCATGTTACAGCAAGTATGCTCTAATGTTTCGTAGCTATTATTGTTTCAAAATACCCAAGAGAAATCAATACTTATATTATCTTACAGCAAGTATTCTCTAATGTTTCCCAACTATTATTGTTCAAAATACCCAAGAGGAATCAATATACAAGTTATTTCAAATGATCTTACGGCAAGGATTCTCAAAAGTCGCTTAAACTAGTATTTGTCAAAATAACCAAAGGAATGAATCATGCAGCTAACACTACTACATAGATATAACAAACAATGTGATCGATGATGCACGGCAGAACATTCTGCACCCTTAACAAGTGAACTATACAGGTCCTCTAATAAAGATCAAAAAGGCAAACCTGGCAGAATTGTCCTTGAGGGCAGGGAAAGTGGGAGGCCAGATCATCATAAAAGGATGGATTGAACAACAATATCGATAATTTCCTATGTTCTCATAGACTTTACACGGTGTCCTGCACTTAATATCCAAGTATAACATGTACCGTCCCACCTTTAAGAATACAAACTGACCATTGTCTCCCACTTGAGTTATCTGCACCTTCACAATAACTTCGTCCTCAATCACGTGTTCTGACATCCCCAATATAGCAAGCATCTCATGCAAACAAATGGTATCGACCAGGCGTCCCCCTTGAGGAGCCAGACGCGAAGTTGAAACTCCTCGACATGGATGAAATATACACTGGAAGCATCATCTGCCCGTGACAACATGCTCTTAAAATAGCGATACTTCACTCCTGGTGGGAGCTGAATTGTGGAGAAACTTGAGGCTGTCAAATCCAACACAGTGATGTGATTACCACTGGCGGTCGGCATATAGATGTTGTCCACCAGCAGAGCTTTTGGGCCAAAATGCAGACTATGGAGACATGTGGCCGAGGTATGCATGTGCCAGGCTCCATCTTGCAACACATATACACGTGTCATGGACTTCCCTGCCTTCCCGGTAGACTCCCCCAGCAAATACAACTAGGACAGGCCACTGCCTTCGTCTTTGGAGAGGATTGCACCAAACATTTGAAAACTGTGGTCATGGACGCTGGGTAGTGGTGGGACGATGTCCATGCTTCTCTGAGGGCACACAGGACGGTGCACTACATGTGTCAATCCTATTTCTTCATAGCGCCTGGTCAAGATGCTGCCGCTCCTGCAGTCCATGATATGCAGTTCGCCATGGCCATCGAAGTTGTAGCTCTCTGCGCGGCGGATGACAGTGGCGAGCTCTGGGGGTTGAGGCAGCATAGGGACAAAGCGTGGAGCAAATCGCTTCGCTAGCAAAACAGCCCCCTCGGTGATGTAGTAGCCGAGGAGGCGGGGCGGGTGGAGCTTGCGGAAACTGCTTAAGAACTTGGGGTCGGAGGCGTGCGCGAGCCAGCGCTTGCAGACAAGGGCTGCGTGGACCAGGGTGGTCGGGAAGCCAACACGGACAATGATCTCGATGAGGAGGTTGTCGTCGTCAAGAACCTTGGCGACCGCTGGCGCCTGTGTCGGGGAATGCCGCAGTGCCTCGCCATCAAAGTGTGGTTTCTTCTCGAGACGGACCCTGGAACATCAGCAGGCAGCGAGAAACAAATACAAATATACATCAGTGTGGCGAAATAATCCTCCAACAATCTGCTATTGGAGCAATCCATCCATAATCCAACAAAACATATTACTCCCTCCGTCCAGAAATAACTGGCTTGACTTAGATTCACATTATCTATATACTAAAACGCGTCTAGATACATATAAATCTAGACAAATGCAATTCACTTATTTTGGGACGGAGGGAGTACAAACAAGCTTCGCGGATTAAATCTGGGGAGAATTTGAAGACATTGGATCTTACAGGTGGGGATTCTCCTCGGTAGCTTCCATTGTGTATCTCGCCCCTCGGCTGAGGCCCCTCTGTTGACCCGCTGCCGCAGCAAGGAGATGTTTAGGTAGGGTTCAGGGAGAAAATTCAGCTAGCTAGCTTAGGTTTCCCGCGGGAGATGGAATGCGAAGAAGATGGTAAGAGAGGACGGGAAGGAGAAGCGCTCACCTCGAATCGGAGGAGCGTACGGGACGGAGAAGCTTCGGCCGCCGCCGGGCAAGGGCTCAGGTCGCTGGCGCCGCCGCTCCTTTCTTTCGGTCAGGAGTGGAGCAGAGGAAAGAGTAGAGTGGGCCCGCCCAGCACCTATTGTTATTTTCTAGCAAGAAAAATACGTAGTGTATCAGAATGCTTATTATTTTTTTCTAGCAAGAAAAATACGTACTGTATCAGAATGCTTATAGGTATTACCATGTATAAAAAATAATTTTACATCAAACATTTTTTAATAATTATGAGTATACAATTTTGATATTCCATGTTGATGGGCTCAACTTTGTCTAAATTTGTACTCCTTCTGTTTAGAAATATAAAACGTTTTAGCTTTGTGAATCAGATGTATCTAGACGTCTTTTAGTGTATAGGTTCGTAGAGGTTCAGAGTGAACCTAAATGAATAAAACGTGTCTAGATACATTCGTTTCACAAAGCTAGAATGTCTTATATTTCCGAACGGAGGGAGTATGAATTTAATTAAGTATTTAGATTAGATGCATTGATATCTAGACAAGTTGTGACCATTAATATGGACCGGGGGATCCAGAAGCGTTTCTGAGTTTTACTTGCATTCTTATACGGACAAACTTGCTTATGATCATCGAGAAGATGTCACTTTTGTGAAGAAAATTGTTACCCCTCGGATCCAAATTAATGTTCTTAGATTTGCCTAGATTCGAATATAAAACATGACTTGATTCATTCGAATCTAAAAAACTCTAAGAATATTATATAGACCGGATGGAGTATTTATAGACCACCAGCTTTTGATTGTTAAGTGGAGTAACACCTAACAAGATAGCAACACATATATTAGATTAGAGGTTTTGCTTATCAAACATCCGGTGAACAAAACATAAGGAACACCAACTTACATGACACATCCCTGATAGATGTAGTACATATTGTAATGAACTTGTCATTCACTTAAAAAAGAATAAAAAAGGTTCAGGATATTCCCTCTTAGGACGAGGGTGAAGCCGGCGTGCGCACCGACACCGTGCTCGGCCTTGATTTGGGGGTTTGGGGTGTACACCCACAACTCTAAATAGGGAGCAGAGTACAGGGGCGGTGACCAAATTTCACTCACCAGATTTTCACGGCAATGCATGAGCTCCCCCAATCCCCCTATCTGCACGAACTCCATCGTCACGTTTGTGGTTTTGCACGCAGAGAGGTTAGCTCTAGAGAGACGCTCGAATCGAGCGTTGTCACCAGACCTAGCTGCAAGGTTCTAGCGATGCAGCCCAATATAGAATGTGGGCATCCAAATAGCCCGTTTTCATCGGAATTGGGCCTGCCCAGATCTCCTACAGGCTAGCAAACGCGCCCTTCCGATCCAAGTTGCAGAATCTTTGATCCAGCTTCAGTTGCCGCCATGACGGATGCAGCCATTGATGCAATCCAAGCAAGTCTTGAGATCGCAAGCAAGTTAAGTCTAGGCTGAAGCTAGTGTCGTGTCCTGTATTTTGTTACTGAAGACTTACGAATGTGTCTGTAAACTTGATGGAAGTGCAGACGTTCCATCTTACACCGTCTTCGTGTTTCTGTTTACTACAATCAACAAAAACATCAGGCATCGATTTACATAATACTAGTACTGAAGTCATCAATACCACATTCTCGTACTGGTTAAAACGGTAAATCGGCAAAGACCGAGTTCTGCAAATACCAGGCACGGCGCGCAGCAAGAGCAACCTCAAGATCGCGACGCAGGCAGATGAGACGAGATAACTGACGTTGCCAACGACTGAAATCTGCAGAGAATTAGAGAGAGAGATTGAACTAGACACAAGAGTGGAGACTCGGATTTTGGTGTCGTGCCATCCCACGACCTCTGAAAGTGTCCACGATCACCGTCAAGACCGATTCGACCATGCCATCCCATGATCCGTCCTTGGCGGTGGATAAAATCACTAACCAACTAACCTAGCTACTGACTAGGACTCTAACGGCAGCTGACGAACAGGCTCGTCGGCTCGACCAGCTGCCCAAGTTATTTGCAAACAGACTGAAAGACTGACGAAACTGTCGCTAAGAACCTGAAACTGAACTCAGCGACAACAGACCGTGAACGGTGTCTTATTTCAGACCACAGGATTAACCGAAGTTTGTGACTTCAATAACTACATGCATACAGACAGTCTTGGCCACGATCGCATACAGATACAGTCATGATACATAGGGAGGGCTTATATCTATCATACAAGTACCAGGTCCGGTTATATATACTTCCTCCGTTTCAAAATATAAGATGTTTGAGCTTTATGAAGCTAATGTATCTAGACCATTTTTATAGTGTAGGTTTGGAGAGGTTTGGAGTGAACCTATATACTAAAAGAGGTCTAGATACATTCACTTCACAAAACTAAAACATCTTATATTTTGAAATGGAGTTAGTAGCATCCTAAATAGGAAGTACTCCCTCCATTTCAAAATATTACTCCCTCCATTTCAAAATATAAGATGTTTTAGCTTTGTGAATGAAACGTACCTAAACCTCTTTTAGTGTATAGGTTCATCTAAGTTTGGGGTGAACCTAAACACTAAACTAGGCCTAGATACACCCATTTCACAAAGCTAAAACATCTTATATTTTGAAACGGAGGGAGTACAAGTTATAGT
Organism: Avena insularis; assembly: GCA_023614405.1. Classification (NCBI taxonomy): domain Eukaryota; kingdom Viridiplantae; phylum Streptophyta; class Magnoliopsida; order Poales; family Poaceae; genus Avena; species Avena insularis. The sequence goes on from CM042694.1 coordinate 106,890,723, forward strand.
GAACACAAATATTACTATTACTACGTAGGGAATGCAGCTTCCTTCTCTTCCTTGATGGCGCTCAAATCTTCACTGGCCAGCCAAAAGCTTCCTATTTCAGAGAAAATAGAGGAAGGGTTAGGATCGAGATGAATCAGTACCAAAATATCAGATGGACGAACAAGTGACTGGTAGAATGAGAGTCAAATGTTATGTGTGCTAGGAAAATAAAAATAAAAATAACAAATTTGGTCCAGTGATATAGCCTTATTTATTTTTTCAAAAAGCTACAGCGGTATAGGTTATATGCCTTTCATATCGCAGATTGTTCAATTTCCGTTTTGTAGTTTGTAATTCAGGTAAAACAAAGCCGGCCCATACAAGGAGAAATGCCATATAAAGCCACTATAATGTATCTGAATCACAAATTATGCATAAGCTCAAGCCACCCCAGATATGATCAACTTGTGTTCAAGAAAGAAATATAGGATCCCCTAAGCAACATTCAGAACAAAAACAAGTATTAACAATCTCATACATAGCTTCTGGTTCAGTCTTCAAAATAGGCAGCAGAAAATTATATCACGATTATATTCAAGAAATAGGAAGTAAAAAATTTCAAGCCTGCTGGTTTAGTGACAATATTTCAAGACAAGAGAACAGAGTAGGCAACATGTTGGCAAGACTAGGCATCTTTCAGCTCTTATACAAGACTACTGGGTACTTTTGTAGACTCGGTTTTGTAGTTTGCACTAATAATTCAGAAAACAGTTTTACAACAGAATAAGTGGTCCATGCTAAAAACACGAGGCAAGTCAATTTTCAGCACCACTACAGCTTTGCAATTATGAGACCATATAAGGGATAGAGCAAGTTCAAAAAGCATGTTGCCAGGTATCAGCACAAGATTTAACAACAGTGGCCCAAGCCGACATCTCTAAGGTCCTTGACCGGATGTAAAGACCTTGTAATATGCTAATATTACCCCAGTACAAAGGGGGGGAATTGATTATAACCCCCTCCGTTCGTGTGACTTGGGTCTTAAGCCCCTATCTACGTCTGCCTCTCTTCTAAGCCCCCCAGTTCCTCTAGTTGTTGATGATTTCCCCCTTTGCCATGTTTAACGTATTTGTCAATATATAACCCAACAACCAAATCGTCACGTGAATAGACAAAACTGCCCTTTAGATTCTACTCGGCAGCAGTAATGGACAAACCCAGAGACCGCGGGATCCATCCGGCTCTGCCCTCGACTGCTCCGGCCTCCACTCGAGCGACCCCCGCCGTCCTGCTGTTCATCTGCAGGTCGAGCTCCAGATAGCCCCCGCCAGTCTACCCGAACGGGATCCCCATCTGAACGCTGGCTGCAGATTGAGAAGGTCCTCAAGGTTGGACTGCTCCAGATCACCGCAGGCTTCTGCTCCGCCGGTCACCCGCGGCTCCGGGTCGTCCGCCTCCGGGTCAGCCGCGCGTCTCCCGGTCGTCCGCTACTGCCGAGCAAACCAGGGTGAGCACACGCGCCCCAACTCCACTACCTCCCCTTCTCCGTTTTCCTTGGTATCCAGTCCAGTGCAACGCCGAACATGGCCGAGTGAGCTTTCTCTATCTCGCGACGGGCGACGGACGGGACAAGCAGAAAGAAGAGCAACTTTCTTTGTCTCGCGACTTGAGGAAATATAATTAGACTAATTATATCGGATTATTAGCTTAATAAAGAGATAACACCGCCAAAGGGGGAAATTAGCAACAATTAGGCGAACTGAGGGGGTTAGAAGGAAGGTAGTCGAAGAAAGGGGCTTAATATCCAAGACGCGTGAACAAGGGGGGTTATAATCAATTCCCCCGTACAAAGGTGATTTAGAATCATTTTGCAGCAGGTATTCTCTAATGTTTCTTAACAACTACTGTTCAAAATACCCCCAAAAGGAATCAATACAGAAGTTATTTAAAATGATCTAATGGCAAGGATTCTCAGAAGTCAATTTAGCATTGTCAAAATAACCTAAGGAATCAATCATGCAGCTACCACGACTACATAGCTATAACAAAGCAACATGATCTATGATGCAGAGTATACAGGTCCTCTAAAGATCAAAACGCATACCTGGCAGGATCATCCTTGCGGGCAGGGAAAGTGGGAGGCCAGATCATCATAAAAGGATGGATTAAACCACAATATGGATCATTTCCTATGTTCTCGTAGACTTTACACAGTGTCCTGCACTTAATATCCAAGTATAATATGTACCGGTCCACCTGTAAGAAAACAAACTGACCATTGTCTCCCACTTGAGTTATCTGCACCTTCGCAATATCTTCGTCCTCAATCATATGTTCTGACATCCTCAATATAGCAAGCATCTCATGCAAACAAATGGTATCGACCAGCAACCAGTTGTCCCCCTTGAGGAGCCAGAGGCGAAGTTGAAACTCCTCGACATGGATGAAATATACACTGGAAGCATCATCTGCCCGTGACAACATGCCCCTAAAATAGTGATACTTCACTCCTGGTGGGAGCTGAATTGTGGAGAAACTTGAGGCTGCCAAATTCAACACAGCGATGTGGTAACCACTGCCGGTCGGCACATAGATATTGTTGCCCACCAGCAGAGCTTTGGGGCCAAAATGCAGACTATGGAGACATGTGGCCGAGGTATGCATGTGCCAGGCTCCATCTTGCAACACATATACGTGTGTCTTTGACTTCCCTGTCTCCCCGGTAGACTCCCCCAGCACATACAAGTAGGACAAGTCACTGCCTTCGCCTTTGGAGAGGATTGCACCATACTTTTGGAATCTGTGGTCCTGGACGCTTGGTAGTGGTGGGACAATGTCCATGCTTCTCTGAGGGCACAGAGGATGGTGCACTACATCTGTCAATTCTATTTCTCCGTAGCGCCTGATGAAGATGCTGCCGCTCCTGCTGTCCATGATACGTAGTCCGCCATGGCCATCGAAGTTGTAGCTCTCTGCGCGGCGGATGACAGTGGCGAGCTCTGGGGGTTGAGGCAGCATAGGGACAAAGCGTGGAGCAAATCGCTTCGCTAGCAAAACAGCCCCCTCGGTGATGTAGTAGCCGAGGAGGCGGGGCGGGTGGAGCTTGCGGAAACGGCTTAAGAACTTGGTGTCGGAGGCGTGCGCGAGCCAGCGCTTGCAGACAAGGGCTGCGTGGACCAGGGTGGTCGGGAAGCCAACACGGACAATGATCTCGATGAGGAGGTTGTCGTCGTCGAGAACCTTGGCGACGGCTGGCGCCTGCCGCGGTGCCTCGCCATCAAAGCGTGGTTTCTTCTCGGGATGGACCCTGGAACATCGTCAGGCAGGGACAAACAAATACCACAAATATACATCAGTATGGCGGAATAATCCTCCAACAATCTGCCATCGGAGCAATTCATCCATAATGACAAACAAGCTGCGTGCGAATGAAATCCGGGCAGAATAGGAAGACATTGGATCTTACATGTGGGGAATCTCCTCGGTAGCTTCCATGGTGTATCTCGCCCCTCGGCTGAGCCCCCTCTGTTGACCCCCTGCCGCAGCAAGGAGGAAATGTTTAGGGAGAAAATTCAGCTAGCTAGGGTTTCCCGCTGGGATGGAAGGCGAAGATGTTGAGAGAGGACGGGAAGGAGAAGCGCTCACCTCGAATCGGAGAAGGTTACGGGACGGAGAAGTTCCGGCCGCCGCCGGGGAAGGGCTCAGGTCGCCGCCGCCGCCGCTCCTTTCTTTCCGGTCAGGCGTGGAGCAGAGATGTGGTGCGGGCAACTGTGCAAGTGTGGGGGAGTCGGCTATGTGAGAATGACTACGGAGTATAATTTTTTAGCCAAAAAATACGTATCATAATGCTTATAGGTATACCATGTATAAAAAAAGTATTTTACCATCAAACATTTTTTATAATTGTGAGTATACCAGACTACAATTTTGATACACCTCCGATTCATAATGATGTTTTTAGATTTATCAAGTTTTAGTGCTAAATATATTCAAATCTAGATAAATCTGAAAATATTAATTTGGATCAGAGGGAGTACTTGGAGAGTTTTACTTCCTATACTGACAACCATGCTTATGATCATCGAGCAATGCCACGTTTAGTCAAGAAATTGCTACTCCCTCAGGTCTTTTTTTTGCAAAATTCCACATCCATTAATAATCATCAACAGTTGTACAAAATGTCCTAAAGTAATAAAAATTACAAATAGATCATTGGACCACCTAGCGACGACTATAAATACTAGCACGAGCCGAAGACGCGTCGCCCCTCTATTACCGGAGTCGGGCAAAGCTTGTCGTAGTAGAGCTTATTATAGTAGACATATGGGAAGTCGTCGTGGTAAGACCCCCAAAGGACCAGTGCAGCAACCATCACCGAAGATAAAAACCGTAGATCGGAAGAAATTGGTCTTAAACGACCCCAATGAATACGAAATACGGACAGATCCCAAAAGATATGCTGGACCAGTGCAGCAACCATCACCGAAGATGAAAACCGTAGATCGGAAGAAACTGGTCTTAAACGACCCCAATGAATACGAAATACGGACAGATCCCAAAAGATATGCTGGCGCCCAAATATTCACTGACCAGCCAAAAGCTTCCTGTTTCGGAGAAAACAGAGGAAGGGTTAGGATCGAGATAACTCGGTATCAAAATATCAGATGGACTAACAGGTGGCTGGTACAATGAGAGTCAAATGTTATGTGTGCTAATAAAAATAACGAATTTGGTCCAGTGACATAGCCTTGTTTTTTTTCAAAAAGCTACACCAGTACGGGCTATATGCCTTTCATATCCTAGACTGATATATTTCCGTTTTGTAGTTTGTATTCCAACGAAACAAAGCTCGGCTCATACAAGGAGAAATGCCATACAAAGTCAAATTACCCACTGCTAGCTTGGACTAGCCCCCCTATGATGTATCTGAACTCAGCTCTTATACAAGACTACTGAATACTTTTGTAGACTCAGTTTTGTAGTTAGCACTCATAATTCAGAAAACAGTTCTATAACAGAATAAGTGGTCCATGCTAAAAACACGAGGCAGGTCAATTTTGAGCACCACTACAGCTTTGCTATTATGAGACCATATAAAGGATAGAGCAAGTTCAGAAAGCATGTTGTCAGGTATCAGCACAATAATTAACATAAGTGGCCCAAGCCCACATGTAAGGTCCTTACTATGACTGGATGTAAACACCTTTTTTTTTCAACTTACCCTTGTAATATACTAATATTACCCCATTACACAGGTGATTTAGAATCATCTTGCAGCAGGTATTCTCTAATGTTTCTTAAAAACTATTGTTCAAAAATACCCCCAAAAGGAATCAATACAAAAGTTATTTAAAATGATCTAATGGCAAGGATTCTCAGAAGTCGATTTAGTATTGTCAAAATAACCTAAGGAATCAATCATGCAGCTACCACGACTACATAGCTATAACAAAACAACATGATCAATGATGCAGAGTATACAGGTCCTCTAAAGATCAAAACGCAAACCTGGCAGGATCATCCTTGAGGGCAGGGAAAGTGGGAGGCCAGATCATCATAAGAGGATGGATAGAACAACAATATTGCCTCTTTACTGTGTTCTCGGTGTTTTCATACACTCTACGCGGCATCCTGCGCTTAATATCCAGGTTGAATAGGCATTGTCCCATCCACATGAATACAGACTGGCCATTGTCTCCCACTTGTTTTACCCGCACATTAGGAAAATATTCAAACTGCATCGGTTGATATGACACCCTCAATATAGCAAGCATCTCATGCAAACAAATGGTATCGACCAGCAACCAGTTGTCCCCCTTGTGGAGCCAGACGCAAAGCTGAAACTCCTCGACATGGATGAGATATATACTGGAAGGATGATCTGCCCGTGACAACATGCTATTAAAATATTGACACTTAACTCCTTCCAGGAGCTGGATTGTGGAGAAACTTGAGGTGGTCAAATCCAAGACATCAATGCCATCAGCACTGGCGGCCAGCATATAGATTTTATTGTCCACAAGCAGAGCTTTGGCGTGCATATCCAGGCCATGGAGGCATGTGGCCAAGGTATGCATGCGCCAGACTCCATCTTGCAACATATACACACTCACTGTGGACTTTTCTGCCTCCTTGGTAGACTGCACCATCACATACAGGTAGGACAAGCCGCCACTGCCTTCTTCTTTGGAGACGATTGCACTTGACATTCTGAGATTACGGTCCTGGACAGGCGGGAGTGGTGGGACGATTTGCGTAGCTTTGGTGGTGCACTCCATATGTCCATCTCCTTCCGTCGTGGCACCTGGTGAAGACGCTGCCATTCCAGCAGTCCCAGATCTCGTCAAAGATCTCATGGCCACGAAACATGTACCTCCCCATGCGGCACGTGACAGTGGTGAGCTCTGGGGGCTGAGGCTAAAATGGTACAAAGCGTGGAGCATCTAGCTTGTGGTAAAAAACCGATGCCTCGGTGATGAAGTAGCCAAGGAGGCAGGGCGGGTGGAGCTTGTGGAAACGGCTTAAGAACTTGGGGTCGGAGGCGTGCGCGAGCCAGCGCTTGCAGACGAGGGCTGCACGGACCAGGGTGGTCGGGAAGCCGACGCGGACAATGATCTCACTGAGGAGGTCGTCGTCGTCGAGAACCTTGGCAATGGCTGCCGCCTGTGTCGGGGAATGCCGCGGTGCCTCGCCATCAAAGTGTGGTTTCTTCTTGGGACGGACCCTGCAACATCGGCAGGCAGGGACAAACAAATACAAATATACATCAGTGTGGCGGAATAGTCCTCCAACAGTCTGCCATTGGAGCAATTCATCCATAATCCAGCAAAACATATTACAAACAAGCCACGTGAATGATCTCTGGGCAGAATAGGAAGACACTGGATCTTACAGGTGGGGAATCTCCTCGGCAGCATCCATCGTCTATCTCGCCCCTCGGCTGAGCCCCGTCTGTTGACCCGCTGCCGCAGCAATGAGGAAATGTTTACGGAGAAAATTCAGCTAGCTAGGGTTTCCCGCGGGGATGGAATTGGAATGCGAAGATGTTGAGAGAGGACAGAAAGGAGAAGCGCTCACCTCGATTCGGAGAAGGGGATGGGACGGAGAATTTCCTGCCGCCGCCGGGGAAGGGCTCAGGTCGCCGCTCCTTTCTTCCGGTCAGGCGTGGAGCAGAGCTGTAGCCGAGTCCATACCTGGCCATCGGGCCGGGCCGGCATGTGGCCACGAGTGCTTCGGCACTTCAAGGGCTGGCCTGGCACGCATCGGGCCTATTCCTGGGCTGCTACCCCAATCCCGGCACGGCACAGCCTGCTAAGAGTTTTTTAATTTTATACCATTAATTTTATATTAATTTTAGTAACAAATAAAAAAGTTCTTAACAGGCCTACACGTTAGTGTCGTTTAGCTAATGTGTCGTTCTTGGAACTCGAGGTGAAGCACACGGGCAGCACGATATGGCCCATTAGTTTAACGTGTCCAGATGGAACGTGCCCGGCACCATAATGCCTTAGCGGGTCGTGATATGCCGTGGGCCGGCCCGTTAGCCAGGTATACAGCTGACTAGCTGAGCCTCAACCGGGTGAAAAATAAAGAGGTAAGGTGGGCGGTGCAGACGAACCTGCCCGGCACGGGAAATTCAGGCCATATGCAACGCGCCCGAGCCGTCGATTTTGTTGTGTTCGCCAAAATATAAATAATCTCGTTCATTCATATTAATGGCTCAATGTTATTTACAGTCGTATGAAGTTAGGTATTTACATTAGATGCATTCATATCCAGACAAAGTTATTGCCATTAATATTAACTGGAGGGAGTATCATAATGTTTATCTGTACTTTCTCCAACCCAAATTAATGGGCGCAACCACACTTTTGCGAAAAGCCCCTCAAATTATTTCAGCATCAACCCTCACTCCATCATCCCCTCCACATCCACGCATGACCGAGCGGCGTACGCGGGCCGGCCTCGCCCACCAGCGACGATGTCGACCACTGCCGCCATCTACAGCCCGGCGCCTGTCTCCACGCGCTTAAATATCGATTCTTCCCCCATCTCCCGGCGTCTAGAACCCTCTCCTCCCCCCCCCCCCACCTCAAACAGCGAAAAATCAATTCTTTCGTTGGAGTTGGGGACGATGGCGGCTGATCTATCGCAACACTGTTTTCCCATCGCCCCCGTGCTCGTCCTCCGCCTTTACGGCTGGAGGAAAACAGTGTGGGTGTCGCTGCTCATCCACGGCATCAAGCGCACTAAGATCCGCTCCTGGCCGTCCCCAGTCACCGGTAGCCTCCAAGGTCCCCGACTCCGGCAACATCGCCGCCATGGAGGGATTCTGTCGGAGATCGACGCGGTACCCACTTAGAGTTCATCGGTATGTCCCTCCTCCTCCACCTCAGTTGGGTAAAGAGGCTCAGCTGCTATTTTCACTTGAGCATATTATGCTTCTTAACCGTTTAAGACCATCTCTAGCTGCAAGAGCAATGGAAGAATACCCAATAATATTCACTCATTACTACTCCCTCCGTTTTAAAATATAAGATGTTTTAGCTTTGTGTAGAAGTGTATCTAGACCCCTTTTAGTGTGTAGGTTCATCCCAAACTTACATGAACTTACACACTAAAAATGGTCTAGATACACTCCTTTCATAAAGGTAAAACATATTATATTTTGAAACGGAGGAAGTATGTTGCAAGAGGTAGTAATGCCCTTGTTCCTGCTAAAATGCTTGAAAGATTCAGCGACTCAATAGTTACACTGAGATGAACTGAACAACACTACAAAGATAGCACGATCAAGACTTAATTATGCATGTTAGGAGTAAAGTGCACATACTTATAAACTGATTTATCTCAGGCACCATGGTTTATTACTCCTAACAATATTTATTACCCCATGCACTTTTGCACTTAACCCATGTGTGGGAGGTGAAGCATTGTCAGTGCGAGGTGTAGATGTATCAGGAATGTGCAAATAATAGTGCCTATCCCAACAATTTGTTTTGGATTTGTTATGAGAGCGAAGTGGTTTTAAAAGGGGAGCAATTAGTTTCCCCTTAATTCGATGCCACATTCACTGATTTGCTCTTTCTTGCTATCCTGTAGGGACACACCTGTTATCAGCTTCACGTGGTGTGTGGTGTGAATGAATCCGTATCTGGTTGTGACAACAGTGAAGACTCCATGAAGCGAGATAATCTTATGATGTCTACTACTCTCTTTGTTCAGAAATATAAGACGTTTTAGCTTTGTGAATCAAATGTATCTAGACGCTTTGGTGTATAGGTATATATTCATTTCACAAAGCTAAGATGTCTTATATTTCTGAACGGAAGGAGTACCATCACACGCATGCTAACTTTCTGGCGACTCCAAATGTTGGCTGCTAAGCTTAGCAACGACGGTGATGATGACGACCAACTTTTATGTTGTCCTATGGACATTCCACCACATGGGTTGGTATATATATATAGTGGCGCTATTTAACCCCTAGGGTGTAGAATAGTTATTCTACACTCACCCTATATCTTCTAAACCGTATATTATTTTTACGTCACATAAATTTTTTCTTATTTCGGAAGTCGAGAGAAACATAAGAAATTTAAACATGTCGTAAAAATTTTTATTTACATGCCGTATAAAAATATGACGTAAAATGCGTATTTTCTATGTTATAGTGTAATAATTTTATATCGATTTTTTTACGTTTCTGATGAAGATGAACATAATTATTAATATACAAAACATAAATTTCTATATGTGAAAAAATAAAAATATGTGGGGTGCAAAATAACTATTCTTTACCCTGGATGCTGAATAGGGTTTCTATATAATATATATAGGTAAAATAACTGGGACACCATATGTGATACGCGTATTTTTGCTTTGAACCACGCATACCTGAGGGTATACGTACCTAAGTTATACATACCTAGGTATCACATATCTAAGATATGCATACCTAAGTTAGATATACCTAACATATTACATACCTAAGGTGTACGTACGCAGCGTACATGTATATATATGCAACTTAGATATGTGATACCTTAGGTATATATAACTTGGATAGATATATTTTAGGTATATGAACCTTAGGTATGTAAAATTTAGGTAAGTACACCTTAGGTATGTACGAAATACAGGTATGGTGCCCCATATGAGTGTCCTAAATAACTGGGACACCATGGTCCTATTTTTTGGTTTTAAGGATCCTTTTTTCATCAGGATCTTCGTTAGTTGTTATGATGCTCATATCACACACAACTATCCATTTATATGACATAGGTGGTCACGGACTCACGGTCCTTGGAAATTTTACAGTTTACATGGCACTATCATCTCTGCTTGTTATCCGTGGACCGATTAGCTACATTTCTTAATTCATGTCGCTACAAACAATTTGAAAATGGAAATATGAATTTATTATGCATCCTAACCACAAATACATGGCACAAGAGGTTCTGCTAAAAAAATATCGGATCCCCTATATTAGTTGTTAGTTCCTGGTGCACCATTGTCATAGATATTGGTGTCACAGAATTTGAATTGTTTTGGCGGCAGTGATTAGATCCTGTAAATTATTTACAAAATAACATCTCTTTCTAAACTAAGCCTTTCATGGTGATACATTTTGAACTCATACACCACTCTCTGCTAAGTGACAACTCGAGCTGATGTCGTTTGTGAGCAGTAACTATGAATGCTCTTTTAATAGGGTTAGTTTGAGTCTTACTTGATCCAGGGGCATGTGGTCATATTCTGAATTATGCTTCTACTGTTCATCATGTACATGATCCAGGGGCTTACAAAGCTACTCCATGTAATATCATGTTAAATGAGTTGTGTGGCTTGACATGGAGTAGTGAAAATGAGTTCTTGGAGTAGTGCTTGTACTTTGCCATGTACCAGTTCTGCAATACTAGAGTATTTGCTTGTCCCCTAAATATTTCCCTGTAGGATGTCCCCTAAATATTTGTTGCACTACTGAAGACAAATAGAACAAGCTGTTTCACGGACTGAGATTTCCTTTTCTGTGCGTTCAAACTATTGAGATTCAGCTATACTACAATACTTGTGTGCCATATCTTTTCAAAATATAGTCTATAATTTTGCACACTGTCATTTTGTCACTCTCAAGAATCCCAGGTTTACATCAGGTAGTAGAGAACAGTTTTGATTGATACTAGCTACAACTATGAAACATTTTTACTGGTCATCTGTACTACTTGACAGGAGATTAACAGAGCCGCTTAAGTTTGTATTAATGTATTCCTGAGAGTTAATTCCATGCTTAGGTTTATATTCATGTACTCTTGACAGTTAATTCTATGCTTAAGTTTATATCCATGTGTCCTTGAGAGAGATACTGTATCTTCAAATGCCAGATAAAGTCCAGATATGAATAGATACAGGACTGCACATTGCTTGCAGTAGTGAAGTGAAGTTAATGAGGTTGATGTTTGAATTTTCACGTGCATTGGATGTTCAAGTTTTCAAGTTCAGTTTCAGTGAATTAGCATGCACACACTTGTGAAGCCCCCCTTCACCGGCGATTTCACGGCAGCAACATCGGATGGAGCCGCCGCAGATGGAGCAGAGCGGCGGGGCTGCGGATGGATGGGGTCTAGTTACACGCCGGCAAGTGACATCGGCCGCGCGAGCCAGCTCTGCCGAGTCTGCTCTGGCGAGGTGGCGGGGAGACGGACCGCGCCGGCGGCTAGAGCCTGCGGAAGGGAGATGGTGCGTGATTCTACTCCGGTCGCTGGAGCGGGAGGATAGGGGCTCGATTTTGTTCTGGCCATGCGCCGTTGGGCGAGGTTGGCGGCAGAGAAAGGCGGCGGTGCAGAGGACATACAAGAGTCCGGAGTGACGCCGACAGCTGAAGCCAGACAGTCCAGAGCTATAAGCTGGCAAAGGCGCGCCAGTAGCTGCCGGTCGTTGACGGAGATGAGGCCCGCGCTGAGAGGCTTGAGCGGGGCGTAGAGGCCGATGACGCGAGGAGGAGCAGCGGCCGCGGCCGCACGTGTTTGAGGCCAGACGATTGGAGGCATGGCCAGCGTCACGGGTGAGGAGTTGGGGATCGAAGAGGGTCGAGCTCAGGAGAGCGCTGTGCATCGGTGGGGTGGCAGCGAGCTGGGGATCAAAGGGTGCTGGACTGCAGCAAGGACAGAGGTAGGTGACAGGTGGATTCTGTAACGATCTGACAGGTTTGTTTGTAAAATTTAAATTGAACTTAGCCGCATCCATTAATTCAGGCCGGAGGGAGTATTACCATGTAAAAAAAGTATGTTACCATCAAACATTTTTCATAATTACGAGTACTACAATTTTTATACTTATATAAACGTTTCTGAGTTCTACTTGCATACCTGTACAGACAACATTGCTTAGTGAAAAATTAGTACTATCTATAAACAATCAGCTAAAGATTGCAAAGAAGCAGCGTAAACCCTAACAAGAGAGCACCACAGAGATTAGATCAGAGGTCCTGCTCATCAAACATCTCGAAAACAAAACATAAAGAACGCCATCTCCAGTTACAGGACACATCCCTGATATAGATCCAGTACAGATTGTAATGAACTTGTCATTCGCTTGAAAAGAATCAAAATAGCTCAGGATATTTTCCCTCTTAGGACAGTTTCTACTACCAGCTACAAAGGGGGTTGAAAACAGGCCGCGCTTCTACTCTTCCTTGATGGCACCCTTGTCGCTGACGTAGATACCATCCAAGAACTTCCGGATGTCCTTCTTCTTCACATGGCATTTCTGTTCCAAGCAAAGCAGAGCACTCAATGGTCAGGATGAAGATGGTTGCCATTGTACAGTGATGAGATAGAAAAACACACAAGCTGTAAATGAACTGAAGTGCAAATAGTTTCAGCAATACATGCATAGCTTCTGGGTTCTCGCAAAAAATAGCTTTCGGGTTCTACAGTTGGTAATTCAGTACTTCAGTGAAACAAATCACTATGACCAAACAAGCGAAAATTCTACAAGTTTAGAATACCACTGTGAATGATTTACCCTGTATTGGTCAGGTTAGGTTATACACTTATACCTAAAGTACAAATATGCCATTGTGAGGTATATAATCATTGAGAGGTAAGCAACTGCCTATAGAATATAGGCAACCACAAATAAAGGTCCATCCATGATACAGAAAACTTGTGGTCTTGCTAAGTATATGTGATCACATAAAATATGGTTTACAGCTCAAAGGAAGGTAACTTCAGTACAAGATAAGCAGACACAAGGAGCCCAACCTGGTTGATCAGGGCAGCAGAGCGAGAGACAAGCTCGATGTCGTTGCCATCGAGGACGATCTCATCCTTGACCTTCTCGGACCGCAGGATCGTCACACCATCAAGCATGTCAACTTTCCTTACCTATTCAAGGGAGAATGTCAGTACATATCATAGATGACTGCAGAGACATATACCAATAGGAGTGTTGCAGCAGTTAAAGCGATGCAGGACATCACAACACGCTAATACATAATGTCAAAAGTAATATTTGACTCTCCAGAGCATAGCACCCTCAAATTTGCTGGAAGGTAACACTAGTGACTCCTGCTACAGTTGCAACTTACAACAGCATCAGCATGGAGCAATAAAATCATCTTAAATAAGTTTGACATCATTTTGACGGAAGCAGTAACTTTCGTAATCCCGGCCCTAGGTGAACAAACTGTATCCACTGTAAGAGCAGATGAGTTTCTAAACAATCGGTCATCTAAATACAGTTTGGCAATTTACATACAACACACATATGTAACATGACATGCAAGGCCACACTGCTATCATATAGACAGATTGGCAAATGAACATGGATTGCCTCCATATAATCTAGTCCGCTCAATCATGTTCAATGCAACACTACCAGCCAATTGGCTTGGAGGGAATGAGTGGATTTGTACTACACTTGCAACAACTTTCAGAAACAGTGACTTGTAGCTAGATCAACAATTTTCTGTTCAAATCAATGGCTCACAAGACCCCAAATCTCTAAACAAAATCTCTAGCTAAACGACGGATACTAGATTTCTAGCTTGATCTATCTTATTGCGGTTGTTTTCATGGTCAGTGGAAGTATAAAACGGGGGTTGCCGGGGGGAAAGCAAATTATACCTTCTTCTCGCCGAGGAAGTTCCTAATCTCGATGCCCTTGTTGCCGGAGTTGATGGAGGCGTTGATGGGGAAATGCGCGTAGACGAAGCGCATCTTGTAGCGGAAGCCCTTGGTGACCCCCGTGATGAGGTTCTGCACGTGGGAGATGGCGGTGCGGATGGCGGCCATGGTGCGGCGGGTGCCGAACCAGGCGTCCACCTTGAGCTTCCGCCCGCCCTCCTGCAGCTGGAAGTCGAGGTTGAGGTGCTTGAAGTTGCGGGTGAGCGTCCCGCGAGGCCCCGTCACGGAGATGATCTTCGCGGAGACCTTCACCACCACTTCCTCGGGGATGTCCATCGTCTCCGAGGCCAGGATCGTCTTCATCTTGGTGAGATGGGGTTGGGGCTACTTCCTCGACGGCGGCGGCGGATGGGGTGGGCGGCGGTGCGGCGTGTCTTTGCGGGCGGCGGCGGCGGCAGAGGGAGCGATCGCGTGAGGTGAGGGATTATATAGGTGGCGTCGCTAGGGTTTGTTCGTGGGGGGAGACGGAATGGGTTATCCTGGGCTGATGCTGGGCCCAAGTAGGCCCAGGTGTTTCACTCTGTTTGTCGAGATTACAGCCCAATACCAATCTACTACTACTCCGTGATTTAATAAAAAAAAATTTTGAGGTTAAAAGGCAGTCGTTCTGCCATCCGATTAGATTAGAAAGAGATTGTTATGTACAGAAGGTTCCAAGAACCGGAACCAAAACACAAGGCACCTGCCACAACCAGAACCAAAATGGTTCATGTCGTCCCAAAAAATGCCTACCTGCCGCAACCATGTCTCCGGGTCTGGTGGGCGGCCTCACAAGAATGTCCTCGCGGACCAGCGCCGCCACGACATCCGGGAGAAGGGCCGTGTTGCGAAAGACACGCCTATTTCTCTCCTTCCAAACTCCCCACATGGCGTAGATGAATGCGCCACTCGCCTCCCTTCTCTTAGCCTTTGGCAACAAAGCAATAGTTTCCTCCCACCATAGATTAAGGCTTCGTCCCGCCGGCGGTGTAGCCATACCGAACGTGCCATTCCAAGCAAAAATTTGCTCCTCACGGCGAGAGAAGGAGCAATCGAGAAGGTGTGTTGATCGTCTCGGGATGAATCATGCAAAGCTTGCGATTGGATCGTGAGGCAAACCTCTAATCGCCAAGTTGTCCGCGGTGAGGATCTTTCCATGTAGCACAAGCCAAGCAAAAAATCGACACTTTGGCTCCACATCAGCCCTCCAAGCCTTGCAAGCTTTGAAAGACTCACAAGAGCCGGAGAATTGGCACCGGTATGCCGACGCCGATGAGTAGATCCTGGAGGATGTCCATCGCCATGCAATCAAGTCTGGACCATGCTGAAGGGTCACATCCTGCAAAAGACTCCAAATCTTGAGGAACTGGGACAAGTGCGTCGGAGATGAGATGTGTACCAAAGACCGCATCCAATTCCCATTTGTTAGCTCCTTTTGCACTGTCCTTCCTTTTCGTGGTTGCGATTATGCGAAAAGGTCCGAGCCCAAGCTTTAGGGCCCTCCGGGAGCCAACGGTCATGCTGTAATAGACATCGAGCCCCGCCTCAGACGCCGACATCGGTGGAGGCTCAACAACTCAGACAGCAGCGCCACATGGGAGAGATGATCCATGCCATGGCCTGGAAGAATCGGTCCAAGAGAACCAAAGCCACCGAAGCCTCAAAGCCCTCCCAAACTTTTCAATGTCAAAAATTCCCAAACCACCTAATTTCTTTGGGCGGCAGACCGTCCTCCAGTTAACTAGAGGGTGCGGGTGAGACCCTGGAGTCGCTCCCGGCTTCATCCAAAGGAAAGATCTCTGGATCCTCTCAATCCTTTGGATTATCCACTTGGGCAGCTTGAAGACCGCAAGATGGTATAAGACCATGGAGGAAAGGACGGAGCGACACAGGAGCACCCGTCCCGCACGAGTGAAGTGCCTTCCCAACCATCCTGCAAGTCGCGCGCCAAGCTTGTCGAGGAGTGGCTGGAAATGGATAGCTCTGAGGCGAGCAAAGTGCAGAGGAAGGCCGAGGTACGTGCATGGGAAGGATCCTCTCCTTGCCGGGAAGATTGCCAAGGCTGCCGCGACTTGGTCCTCGGAGCACGCGATCGAAAAGGCCTCGGACTTAGCCAAGTTGGTGTGAAGCCCACTGGCGCCTCCAAAGGCCGCAAGAATGCGGCAAACCGCAGTCATGTCCTCACTCGAAGGCCCCACAAAAATGCCCGCATCATCAACATAGAGGGAAACCGCAAAGCGAACCGGCCTGTTCCGAATAGGCCGGAGCACTCCCTCTTCCGAGGCCACGCGGAAAAGGTGGTGCAGAGGGTCGATCGCGATGATGAAGAGCATCGGCGAGAGAGGGTCTCCCTGCCTGAGACCCCTAGCATGCGCAATAGAAGACCCTGGTTTGCCATTTAGTAGCACCTTTGAAGAGGACGTCGACAGAAGCAAGCAAATCCACCGCCGCCATCTTGGCCCGAAGCCCAGAACCTCTAACACTTCAATTAAATACGCCACCGACAAAGGTCAAACGCTTTCGTGATGTCCAACTTTAGAAAGAAAGCGGCAGACTTCTCTTTGTGTAACTCCTTTAACAACCCTTGCACATGAAGAAAATTATCATGAATGCATCTCTTCTTTATAAAGGCTGACTGAGAAGGAGACACAAGCTCGGGAAGGAGGGGTGCCAGACGCAAGGCCAAGATCTTGGAGAATATCTTGGAGACGCTGTGAATGAGGCTTATCGGCCTATAGTCTGCGATTCCTCCGGCATCCACCTTCTTTGGCAGTAACACGATGCTTGCCTTATTTAGGATACCGAAGTTTGCACCTCCTTGCTCGGTGAACGCAATGATGGCCGCGTGTAAATCCTCACAAATTATGCCCCAACATTTCCGGAAGAATAAACCAATGAAACCGTCTGGCCCCGGAGCCTTCTCCGCCGGTAGTGCAAAGACTGCCGCCCGAAGCTCATCAAGGCTGAAAGGCTCGTCCAACTGGCTAAGGTCTCTCTGAGCATATCCAAGGGCGGCCCAATTCAGGGAAGCCGATCGAGGCTGCGCCGAGCCCAAGAATGCCTGAAAATGCTCCTTCAGGGCCTCCTCCTTCTCGGCATGAGAGACCGCAAGCCCTCCTTTAACAATTTTTTTTTGCAAAGATGATGATGTAAAGAAAACGTTTTCTCTAAGCTAGTAAGATTAGGTACCGGTAAAAACAAAAAAATCACCGGAAAAACATTGAAACATACAAGTCATTAGTACACAAGTTTCATAATAACATGTGAAATGTATGCCTACATACATATACATTCACTTCACAGAAAGTTGATCGAGAAGGCGAGCGAGATCAATCGAGACAAATGTGAGTGTCAGTATGTACATGCATCAGAGGAGCCAAGGAGAATTCATTACAGCCCACCCACCGTGTTCACCCACTGTCGTCGCTAGATACAAAGGCGTATATACGATCGAAGCCTTGAGCTTTGCACGGCTCAATTTCGGAGTAAAAGTAAAAAAAGGAGGGGTGAACTGATGATGATCAGTAGACCTCGACGTTCCATTGCTCGGCCTTCTTCAGCTGCTTCTTGTAGTCACTCCAGACGATCCCTACTCAAGCCCCAAAAAATAACTCATCGCGTTAACTTGACTATGTTGATTCAATCCAGTATGTTAACAAAATTTTAAGAATGGATTGCGATGGTTTACCGTCTTTGGCGGCGAGGTCGACCATGATGTCGTCGATGCCCTTCTCCATGCCCTTGAGACCGCACATGTAGACGTAGGTGTTGTCCTTCTTGAGCATTTCCCAGAGCTCCTCCTTGTACTCCGCCATCCGCGTTTGGATGTACATCTTCTCCCCCGCCGCGTTCGTCTGCTCCCTGCTCACCGCAAAGTCCAGCCGGAAGTTGTCGCCGCCGATCTTAGCCATGTGCTCAAACTCCTGCAACACACACACAGTTTCCAATTTTCATGTTAACAGATTCAGCTATGTTGTCAGACTCGGGTATATCGATCATGGAGGAATTATGCAACGCTAGCCACGGTTTGATTACCTCCTTGTAGAGCAGAGTGTCACTCGTGGGGACACCCAAGAAGAGCCATGCCAGGCCATTGAACTGCACACAATTTGTATATATCAAGTGTTAATTTTCTGCAGTGTACTACTGCTGTGTTGTGTCAAGTTGGAGAAACACTAGCTGACAGGTTCTAGTGTCAGTTATAATAAGTTAATTCAAGCAATTGGTAGTACTAACCTTGTAGTCCTCGTGCTCCTCGAAGAAGATCTTCCAGAGGAAGGAGCGGAACGGCGCGATACCGGTACCCGTCCCGAGCTGCGCGATTGTTCATCTCATTAGTGCAACAGTTAATTATTTGTCTAGGTGTCTGACAGAACAGGTTCTCCTTGGGTAAATAAAATGGCCATGGATGCAAGTTGTACTGGTTTCCATTCATTTGATGCAAGAACCAGTGTATATACCATGATGATGGTGGCGTTGGGGTCCTTGGGCATGAGCATCTCCTTCCCCACCGGCCCCGTGATCTTCACCTCAGCCCCCGGCTTCAGGTCACCTGCACAACCGTCAGCAGTTCAGCAGACATTCAGACCAAGAATTATGATGCATGACGAGGATCAGCAGCGAACATGCGTCCGATCATCAAACTAGTTTAAATCCCCGATCATGTTTTAGCAAAGAATTATTTAACGACTTGATTGAACAACAATACTGACAGAGAGGAAAAGGAAGGCTGTTGATTACAGAGGAAGTTTGAGCAGACGCCCTTGACCACCTCCCCGGCGTCGTTGGTGTACACGAGCCGCTTCACGCAGAGCGACACCGTCTTGGAGTCGCCGAAGTCCCCCAGCGCGCTGCTTGCGATGGAGTAGAGCCGCAGCTTGTGCGGCTTCCCGTTCTTGTCCTCCCCGTCCGCGATCACCCCGATCGACTGCCCCTCTCTGTACGGGATCTCCCCTGCCAAATTCAGAATTCGGTTCAGTTTCGGTTCACGATCGAAAAAATACCTTGCCTTGGACGAAGCTCGGCCGATCAATGGATACCTTCGGTGCTGAAGACCATGTGCCAGGTCTCGCCGGGCGCGTTGTCGCCGGTGATGCGGGTGTTGAGGAGGCACCGGCCGACGTAGGGCTCCTTGGGGCGGTACTTGTTGGTCACCACGCCCTCGTCCTGCTTCTTGGAGATCTTCTTCTCCTTCACCGGCTCCGCGGCCGCCGCGGCGGGCTCCGCGGTCTCCGTGGTGGACACCTGCGCCGTGCGCACGCCCCTGTTTGCATTGCGGAGCCGGCTCGGGAAGGACAGGAAGTGGCTGGCCGGAGACGGCGAGGGCGAGGCGGCGAGCTTGGCGGCCGGGGAGGACGGGAGCGCGGCGGTGAGGGCGACCATGGCGTGTGGAGTGTGGACCAAAGTGGACTGGGGGGCTGGTGGCTGTATGAGGCGAGGGGTGGATTGGGTTGTACGACCTGAGCTTGAGCGGGAGAAGAACGGGTGGAAGGCAGGCGAGGTGAGGAGCAAGTGGTGATCGTTCCTTCATCCCCAACTCGTTCATGGGCTGCTGTTCAACGAAAAAAACTTGGAAGCCCGAAATACTCTAGCCCATCTGTAAAAGCAGAGAACCCTCAAACAAAAATCTGTTAAAACAGAGTTCAAATAAATGAATTTCCGAAAAGAAACGGACAAAATAGAGGAGGGCTGAAATTATAGCTCGAAACTCATGAGCTAAACGAGTAACTCGTGACTCGGCTCGATTAGGTTCGAACTCGGGGTCTAACGAGTCGAGCCAAATTTTAAATTTGAATATGATTGTTCACCCAAGCAAAATGAGCTACTTGCGAGCAACAGTCCTTTAGCTAGTTAAACTCGTTCAAATACACAGAGTTTACAAAGACCATAACACCCCATACATGGTTGAGAGATGTGTCCAAAACCTTGTTGTTTTCGCGTTTTGTGGATATTTTCATGAGGTATTGCTCACTGTTTGGGGGGTTTTAAGGCGATTTACAAAGATCATAACATCCAATACATGGTTGAGATATATTACCAAAACCTCGTCGTTTTTGCAATTTGTGTCTGTTTTCATGAGGTATTGCCGATAGCTTTGTGGTTCAAGGGTGATTGCATGGCCGTCAGACTCGATACATGATTGAGAAACATGACCAAAAACTTGTCGAGAGTTATGACCATACTACCCGATGCATGGTTGAGAGTTTTATGGCAGTTTTCGTACGCTATTAACCATAGTTTTGGGGTTCAAGGACGATTTGCATGGCCCGTAAGACCCGATACATGTTTGCAAGTTATGACCAAAACCTCATCGATTTCGCGTTTGACGGCAGTTTTATGAGCTATTTCCACAGTTTTGGGGTTTCACGGCAATTTGCTTGGCCCGTAACACCCGACATATGTTTGAGAGATATAACCAAAAACTCGTCGTTTTCGTATTTTATGGCTGTTTTTATGAGCTATTTCCCACAGTTTTAGGATTCTAGGGAGATTTGCATGACCCATAAGATTAGATACATGCTTGAGAAATATGACCAAAAACTCATCATTTTGGTGTTTTATGTCCATTTTCATAAGCTATTGCCAATAGTTCTGAGGTTCCAGAACGATTTACTACAACCTTAAGACCCGATACATGTTTGGGAGTTATTACGAAAAACTTAACGTTCTCATGTTTTATGGTTGTTTTCTTGAGTTATTGCCCATAATTTTGGGTTTAATTCCGATTTGCATGGCCCGTAAGACCCGTTACATGTTCGAGAGATATGATTAAAAACTCGTTGTTTTCGCATGTTATAGCCGTTTTTCTAAGCTATTGTCAACAGTTTTGGGGTTACAGGGCACTTACAATGACCGTCAGACTCGATACATGGTTGAGAGTTATGACCAAAGCTGAGAACGACTAGCGGGAGCATGCCCTACAGGAAGTGCGGTTTCCCACTCGACCGCTGCTGAAGTTTTTAATGCCCAAGACTGCAAGAACTTTCTCGTCAGATGGCAACCGACACGTGGCGTCTGGAAGTTCACCCACGGGAGTGACCCGCGCTTTCCCTAAGCTGGCTACCTGCTCAGCACGCGAGCAAATCTGCTTAGCTGGCCAAGCAGTTTAAGCTATATGCTCGCTCGCAAGCTCTTTTTCTAATTTTTTTCACATCAAGCACAAGTAGAAAATAAAGTGCTACAAAAAATAATGCACCTAAAAGATAAAAGTGCACCACCTATGCACTGCTAGGACACCACGCAGTGCATGGCCAAAAGCAGTGTAACATAGAACAACAAGGCAGTGCAGGGCGATGCACTGCCAGGACACTGCGCATTGCACGAGCCCGTGCACTGCCAGGACACCACGCATTGCACGATCGAAAGAAGTGAAACATAGTGCAACGAGGCAGTGCCCGAGCGGTGCACTGCTAGGACACCACGTAGTGCACGGTCGAAAGAAGTACAACACAGTATAACAAGACAATGCATGGGCAGTGCACAACCAGGACAACACATAGTGCACTACGACCGAATGTAGTGCAACACAGTACAACAAGGCAGTACGCGAGCAGTGCACTACCTGAACATCGCGTAGTGCACTGCGACCAAAGACAATGCAACACAATACAACAAGGCAGTACACGAGCAGCGCACTACTAGCACACCGCAAGGCATTATCAAGGCTTAGAGCAAAGATCAAGGTCCGGCCGCGCGGTCACACATCACAATAAAGCGGATGTCTTGTGGTGCACTACTAGGACACCGTGTAGTGCACTATGACCTAGGGCAGTCCAACGCAGTACAACAATGCAGTGCATAGGCCAGGACATCGGGTCGTGCACTACGACCGAAGGCACCATGCACTAGACCAAAAGGCAGTGCAAAATACGCATCAAAGGTAGTACGAGAAAAAAGTTCTTCGAAACATATCAATAATGGATATAGTATTGAAGATATGGATGTGACTAGCCCGGCTGTGAAAACATATATCAATTTGGATTTACCGTTTGACAGATATCAAATTTTTCGTGTTTAAATCTAAAAAAGAAAAGGAAAAAGGACCCATGACCCTCTTCGCATCCACCACATGTCACATGGGGGAAGGCCGAGATAGCGTGTGAGGCACTCCGCGTCCGCCACGTGGAGGTAGCAGCAGCAATGCGCCGTGACTTCCTAGGAGCGTGCCCTTTTTCTAGCCTTTTCACCAAAAGCTCGTCGGTTTTACATTTTATGGCCATTTTCACGAGTTATTGCCCACACTTTTGGGTTTCAAGAGCGATTTTTGAATGGCCCATAAGACTCGGTACATGTTTGAGAGATATGAACAAAACTGGTCATTTTCATGTTTTATGGCCGTTATCATGAGCTATTCCCACAGTTTTGGGGTTCAATGATGATTTGCATGGCCCGTAAGACCCGATACAAGTTTGAGAAATATGACTAAAAACTCCCCGTTTTTGCATCTTATGGCCGTTTTCATAAGCTATTGCTCGCAGTTTTGGGGTTTCAAGGCGATTTACAAAGACCGTAACACCTAACCATCATCATTTTTGCGTTTTGTGGCCGTTTTCATGAGGTATTGCCACAATTTTGTCGTTCAAGGGTGATTGCATGGCCCGTCAGACTGGGTATAGGATTGAGAGATATGACCAAAACTCATTGTTTTCGTGTTTTGTGGCCATTTTCATGAGCTATTGCCCATAGTTTTGGTTTTCAGGGCATATTACAACGACCGTAAGACCCGATACATGTTTGAGATATATGACCGAAAACTCGTCGTTTTCACGTTTTATAGCCGTTTTCATGAGCTATTGCCCACAGTTTTAGGGTTCCAGCGCGATTTACATCGACCGTAAGACCTAGTACATAGTTGAGTGTTATGACCAAAAAACTCGTCATTTTTGTGTTTTATGGCTATTTTTATGAGCTATTACCTATAGTTTTGGGGTTCAACGGAGATTTGCATGGCCCATAAGGCCCGATGCATGTTTAATTGATATAACCAAAAAATTCATCGTTTTTGTGTTTTATGGCCGTTTTCATGAGCTATTGCCTATAGTTTTGCGGTTCTAGGGCGATTAATAGTGACCGTAAGACCCGAAACACGATTGAGAGTTATGACCGTACGACCCGATGCATGGTTGAGAGTTTTATGGCCGTTTTCATGTGCTATTGCCCATGGTTTTGGGGTTCTAGGGGGATTTGCATGGCCCGTAAGACCCGATACATGTTTGAGAGTTATGACCAAAAGCTCGTCGTTTTCGCGTTTTATGGATGTTTTCATGAGCTATTTCCCATAGTTTTGGGTTTGAAGGGCGGTTTTTTGCATGGACCGTAAGACCCGATACATCTTTCAGAGTTATGAACAAAACTCGTCGTTTTCACGTTTTATGACAGTTATCATGAGCTATTGCCCATGGTTTTTGGGGTTCAACGACGATTTGCATGACCCGTAAGACCTAATACATGTTTTAGAGATATGAACAAACACTCCTCGTTTTCGCGTTTTATGGCCGTTTTCATGAGCTATTGCTCACAATATTGAGGTTTCAAGGCGATTTACAAAGACTGTAACACCAGATACATGGTTGAGAGATATGACCAAAACATCATCGTTTTTGCGTTTTGTGGCCATTTTCATGAGTTATTTCCCACATTTTTGTGGTTCAAGCATGATTGCATGGCCTATCAGACCCGATACATGATTGAGAGATATGACCAAAAACTTATTGTTTTCGTGTTTTGTGGCCGTTTTCATGTGCCATTGCCTACAAATTTTGGGGTTCCAGGGCGATTTACAACGACCGTAAGACCCAATGCATGTTTGAGAGATATGACCGAAAACTCATTGTTTTCACTTTTTATGGCCTTTTCATGAGGTATTGCCCACAATTTTGGGGTCGCAGGGTGATTTACAATGACCGTCAGACCCGATATATGGTTGACAGTTATGACCAAAAAACTTGTCGTTTTCGCGTTTTATGGCCGTTTTCATGAACCTACAGTTTTGGGGTTCAACGTTGATTTTCATGGCCCATAAGACCTGATGAATGTTTGAGAGATATGACCAAAACTCATTGTTTTCGCGTTTTATGACCGTTTTCATGAGCTATTGCCCATAACTTTGGGGTTCTAGGGCGATTAACAATGACCGTACGACCTGATGCATGGTTGAGAGTTTTATGGCTGTTTTCATAAGCTATTGCCCATATTTTTGGGTCCAAGGGCGATTTGCATGGCCCATAAGGCTCGATACGTGTTTGTGAGTTATGACCAAAACCTCATCATTTTCGCGTTTTATGGCAGTTTTCATGAGCTATTACCCACAGTTTTGGGGTTCCATGGCAATTTGCATGGCCCATAAGACTCAATATATATTTGAGAGATATGACCAAAAACTCGTCGCTTTCGTGTTTTATGGCTGTTTTTATGATCTATTGCCCCCAGTTTTGGGTTCTAGGCATTTTTCGTGGCACATAAGATCAAATACATGTTTGGGAGAGATATGACCAAAAACTTATCATTTTGGTGTTTTATGGCCATTTTCATGAGCAATTGCCCATAATTTTGAGGTTGCAGGACGATCTATAGCGACCTTAAGACCCGATACATGTTTGGGAGTTATTACCAAAAACTCAAAGTTCTCGTGTTTTATGGTTGTTTTCATGAGTTATTGCCCATAATATTAGGGTTCAAGGTCGATTTGCATGGCCCGTAAGACCCGTTACATGTTTGACAGATATGACCAAAAGCTCGTCTTTTTTGTATGTTATGGTAGTTTTTGTGAGCTATTAACCACAGATTTCGGGTTCCAGGGCAACTTACAACGACCGTAAGACCTGATACATGGTTGAGAGTTATGACCAAAAGCTCGTCGTTTTCAGATTTTATTACCGTTTTCACGAGTTATTGCCCGCACTTTTGGGTTTCAAGGGCGATTTTTGCATGGCCCGTAAGAGTTGATACATGTTTGAGAGATATGACCAAAAACTCGTCGTTTTCGGGCTTTATGGTCGTTATCATGAGCTATTGCCCACATTTTTGGTGGTTCAGTGATGATTTGCATGGCCCGTAAGACCCGATACATGTTTGAGAAATTTGACTACAAACTCCTCATTTTCGCATTTTATGGTCATTTTCATGAGCTATTTCTCATAGTTTTGAGGTTTCAAAATGATTTACAAAGATCTTAACACCCGATACATGGTTCAGAGATTTGACCAAAACCTCATCATTTTCGTGTTTTGTGGCCGTTTTCATGAGCTATTGCCCACAGTTTTATGGTTCAAGGGTGATTACTTGGCTCATCAGACCGGATACATGATTGAGAGATATGACCAAAAACTCATCATTTTCATGTTTTATGGCCGTTTTCATGAGCTATTGCCCATAGTTTTGGGTTTCAGGACGTATTACAACGACTATGAGACTTGATGCATGTTTGAGAGATATGACCAAATTCTCATCGTTTTATGGCCGTTTCATGAGCTATTGTCCATAGTTTTAGGGTTCTAGGGCGATTTACAACGACCGTAAGACCCAATACGTAATTGCGAGTTATGACCAAAAAACTCGTTGTTTTCGCGTTTTATGGTCATTTTCATGAGATATTACCTATAATTGGGTTCAACGGTGATTTGCATGGCCCATAAGAACTGTTGCATGTTGGAGAGTTTTGACCAAAAATTCGTCGTTTTTGTGTTTTATGGCTGTTTTCATGAGCTATTGCCCATAGTTTTTGTGTTCCAGGGCGATTAACAGCAAACTTAAGACCCAATTCATGATTGTGAGATATGACCAAAAACGTGTTGAGAGTTATGACCGTACGACCCGATGCATGGTTAAGAGTTTTATGCCAGTTTTCATGAGCTATTGCCAATAGTTTTGGGGTTCAAGGGCGATTTGCATGGCCCGTAAGACCCGATACATGTTTGCGAGATATGACCAAAACCTCATCATTTTCATGCTTTATGGCAGTTTTCATGAGCTACTGCCCATAGTTTTGGGGTTCTATGGCAATTTGCATGGCCCGTAAGACCCAATACATGTTTGAGAAGTATCACCAAAAACTCGTTGTTTTCGCGTCTTATGGCTATTTTTATGAGGTATTGCCCACAATTTTTGGGTTCTAGGGGGATTTGAATGACCCATTAGATCAGATACATGTTTAGGAGAGATATGACCAAACACTCATGGTTTTTATGTTTTATGGCTATTTTCATGAGCTATTGCCCATAGTTTTGAGATTCTAGGGCGATTTGCAGTGACCTTAAGACCCGATACATGTTTGGGAGTTATAACCAAAAACTCATTATTCTCGTGTTTATGGTCGTTTTCATGAGTTATTGACAACAATTTTCGGGTTCAAGGCCGATTTGCATGGCCCGTAAGACACGTTACATGTTTGAGAAATATGACCGAAAACCCGTCGTTTTATTATATGGCCATTTTCATGAGCTATTGCCCACAGATTTGGGGTTCCAGGGCGACATACAACAACTGTAAGACCCGATAAATGGTTGAGAGTTATGACCAAAAACTTATCGTTTTTGCGTTTTATTTCCGTTTTCATGAGATATGTCGTTGTATTGCCCATGGTTTTGGGGTTTTAGGGCGATTTACAACGACAGTAAGACCCTTTACATGTTTGAGATATATGTCCAAAAACTCGTAGTATTCGTGCTTTATGGCCGTTTTCATGAGCTATTGCCCACAGTTTTGGGGTTCTAGGGCGATTTACAATGACCGTAAGACCCGATAAAAGTTTGAGAGATATGACCAAAAACTCGTCGTTTTCATTTGGGGTTCTACGGCAATTTACAACGATAGTAAGACACGATACATGTTTGAGAGATATGACCAAAAACTCGTCGTATTCGCATTTTATGGCTGTTTTCATGAGCTATTGTCCATAGTTTTGGGGTTCTAGGGCGATTTACAATGATAGTAAGACCCGATAGATGTTTGATAGATATGACCAAAAACTCGTCGTTTTCGTGTTTTATGGCCATTTTCATGAGGTATTGCTCACAATTTTGGGGTTCTCGGGTGATTTACAACGACAGTAAGACTGATACATTGCAAATGTATCTATAATTTTTGATGCTCCATGCTTGTTTTTATCTAGTTTCTTGTGTTTTGTTCTAACTTTGGAGTACTTTTCATATGATTTCTTGGAATAACCTATTAACAAGAGCCACAATGCCAGCTGCCTGTTTTCTGCTATTTTTGGTTCTAGGAAAGTCAGAAAATGAATATTCTCAGAATTGGACGGGACAAAAGCCAAAGTGCCTATTTTTCCGTAAGACTCAGAGCCGAATACAAGATGGAGGAGGGCTGGCCACCCCCTCAAAGGTATTGGGCTGGCCAGGCATGGTGTGGTGGCCCCAGCAGCCCCTGTCTCCCTCTTCGCCTATAAGAAGCCTTGACCTAAAAACTTTAGGGGTTCGACGTTTTCCGTATGAGTTCCTCACGCCACCACCAGATTCCACGAAGACCGTAAACTCCGTTCGCACCTCACGGACGGGGAATTGGAGGAGATCATCGCCATCATCATCACCATCGCTTCTCCATCGACCATCCATGTTTCCCCCATCTATGAGTGAGTAATCCCCCGCTATAGGCTATGGGGATGGTAGGGATTGGATGATATTGTTCATGTAATGGCATCAGATTGTTAGGGCATGGTGCCTAGTATCTTTTATTAGTGTTTTATGACTTTGTTACGACTTGTTGTGCTTAATGCTTGTCACTAGGGCCCGAGTGCCATGATTTCAGATCTAAACATGTTATTGATTCATTATGATAGTATTGTTCTTGGTCTTATCTACAAGTTGTATACACACGTTGTTGTCCGGAACCTATGGCCCGGGCGATGTAAATCGGATAACCTAAGGGAAAGGCTTTGATGTGAGGATCACATGTGAAAAAGGAGTGTTAATGATTTGCTCAGGTGCTCTATTAAAAGGAGCACCTTAATTGCTAGTAGTTCCCTAGAGGCCCCGCTGCAAACGGGCTGGCAGGACAAAAGATGTTGTGCAAGTTCTCATTGCGAGCACGTATGACTATATATGGAACACATGCCTAGGATTGTCTAGTACTTGGATGCTTTATCTTATTTATCTGCAATTGCCCTATGTTCTGATTGCTATGTGAATTGTCTTGTCCATGCAACGCCCGTCCATCCATCCCTATGCCTACCGCACTCGAATCCCATTGTTCGCTTTTGTTACTACCGTCTTTGCTTTACTCTGTACATTTTACTATTCCTACTACAAAACTGTTGCTACTGATAAACTACTATGAGCAAGATTGTTTCCAGGTGCAACTGAATTGACAACTCAGTTGTTAAGGCTGATAAATATTCTTTGGCTCCCCTTGTGTCGAATCAATAAATTGGGTTTCACTTCCCTCGAAAATACTACGATACAGCCCCTATACTTGTGGGTCATCAAAGACCCGATACATGTTTGAGAGATATGACCAAAAACTTGTCGTATTCGCGTTTTATGGCCGTTTTCATGAGCTATTGCCCACGGTTTTGGGGTTCTAGGACGATTTACAACGACCGTAAGACCCGATACATGTTTAAGAGATATGACCAAAAACTCATCATATTCGCGTTTTATGGCCGTTTTCATGAGTTATTGCCATGGTTTTCGGGTTCTAGATCAATTTACAACGATAGTAAGACCCGATACATGTTTGAGAGATATGACCAAAAACTCGTCGTATTCGTGTTTTATGGCCGTTTTCATTAGCGATTACCCACGGTTTTGGGGTTCTAGGGCGATTTACAACGACCGTAAGGCTCGATTCATGTTTGAGAGATATGACCAAAAACTCATCGTATTCGTGTTTTAAAGATGTTTTCATGAGCTATTGCCCACAGTTTTGGGGTTACAGGGCGATTTACAATGACCGTAAGACTCGATACAAGTTTGAGAGATATGACCAAAAACTCGTCGTTTTCGTGTTTTATGGCCGTTTTCATGAGCAATTGCCCATAGTTTTGGGGTTTTAGGGCGATTTACAACGATAGTAAGACCCGATACACATTTGAGAGATATGACCAAAAACTCATTGTATTCGCGTTTTATGGCCGTTTTCATGAACTATTGCCCACAGTTTTGGAGTTCCAGGGCAATTTACAATGACCGTAAGACCCGATACAAGTTTGAGAGATATAATGAAAAACTCGTCGTTTTCATGTTTTATTGCCATTTTCATTAGCTATTACCCATATTTTTGGGCTTCTAGGGCGATTTAAAATGACTACCCGATACAAGTTTGAACGATATGGCTAAAAGCACGTTGTTTTGGGGTTCTAGGACGATTTGCATTTCCCGTAGTGAAAGAAGATTTCATGTTTTCCTATGTTTTGCGTGTTAGATAACAATACTGTGGAGATTATTCATGTGCGCTAAGTGTGCAGGAAGCTTTGAGGGGGCCGGATAATCCGCCCCACCAAGGGCCGGATAATCCAACCCACCTCATTGCTCAAAGGAAGCCAAGACGCGTTGCTCGGTATCCGATCGGATTTTCTCCCAGAAAATCCGAACTGGGGCGGTTTTTCCTCCCTAGGCCGGATAATCCAGCTGTCGCATGGGCCGGATAATCCGGCCCCTAGTTTTCAAGCAAAGGGAGCCAAGGCGCGTCGCTCGGTATCCGGTCGGATTTTCTCCCAAAAAATCCGAACTGGAGCGGTTTTTCCTTCCCAGGCCGGATAATCCGGCCCTCGCATAGGACCGGATAATCCGGCCCCCAGAAGTTGATCAAGGGCAAGCTCGGCGACGCCCGATAGGGCGGATTATCCGCCGGATATTCTGAGTCCAGGCGTGTTTGCATCGGATAATCCGGCCCTCACTTGGGCCAGATAATCCGGCCCCTAAAGTGTCCAACGGCTGGTTTCTGAAGGGGGTATAAATACCCCTTCTTCCCCAATGTTCAGAACTCTTGATTCATTTGAAATTGTCCAGACATTGTGCAAGAGCTCTCATTCTCGATCTCCCACTTCAACCACCCGAAGGTCTTGATCTTTGGGGGAATTGAAGGAGGAGAAGTTCATCATCATCATCACGAATCAAGCGCTGTAACTCCTCTCCATTCACTTGGAGAAATCCCTGATCTAGTATTCTTGTCAATACCTAGATCTTGTTTATTGTATTTGATAACTTTGTTCTTGTGGAAGCTTGTCATTTCGGGAGCCTCCAAGTTGTTGTGGAGTTATTGCCCCGCTAGTTGTGTAAAGGCGCCGGTGCCCGCCTCGAAGGGTACCTATAGTGGAAAGGTGGATCAGGCCTTTGGTGGCGAGATCCATCGGAGAA
This sequence comes from Avena insularis, assembly GCA_023614405.1. Taxonomy (NCBI): domain Eukaryota; kingdom Viridiplantae; phylum Streptophyta; class Magnoliopsida; order Poales; family Poaceae; genus Avena; species Avena insularis. The sequence continues at coordinate 106,921,177 of CM042694.1, forward strand.
CAGGGTGAGGCCTATTGTGGCGTGGTGGTCTTAGTACCGCCCACCCCTCCAACGCAGACGTACTTCCCTTAATAAGGAAGGAACTGCGGTTAAACAAATCCTGTGTCTCCGCGTGCTTCACTTCAGTTTACTCGTTCCTCTTCCACTCGCTCTTTACTCGCTAGTAGATAGGTTTGCATATAGGGAAATTCCACCTAATAGTTTATCTAGAGAATTTACCCTTTGTGCTAAGCCTAAAATTGAAAAAGTATTAAAATTTGGTGTAGCACCTATTCACCCCCCTCTAGGTGCCCATACAATCCATTTCAATTGGTATCAGAACCCCGACTCTTAATTCGGGCTTAACCGCCTAAGAGTAGTATGGGTACCAAGGATGATGGAAATGAGGCTGTGGATAAGGTCACAATGGATGATCTCAAGTCGTTGGAAACAACCTTGTTGAAATCCTTTGAGGCCAAGATGGAGGAGATGAATCAAATGATTGCTCGCCTTACATCATCCATAGCCCATCTCCATCCTCCTCTGAGGCTGCCACACCATCATCTAAGGAAAAGGGTAACACTGGATCCAAGGATGATGATGTGGAAGGTGAAAAACTTAATGGTTCCACCTCCAAGAAGGGAAGTGGTAAGGAAGAATATAGTGAGGTTCGCCACGTATATTCCCCCAACCCACCTATCCCTCATCCTCATATAAACAATAGGGGTGATCCACCCAAGCTCACTGCATCCTCTTTCAATCAATGGCAATTCCTAATGAAATCTCATGTTTGCAGCTCCTCTATTGAATTGTGGAGGATTATTGAAGAGGGTCTTCATATTGGAGATCAAACCAACCTAACGAGAAGAGAAGTTGTGGACAGCCAGTTGAATGCCACCGCTCTCCACATGATACAGCTAGGTGTGGCTCCCAAGGACATGCCACACATTGAACATCTCAACACAGCTAAAGAAGCTTGGGATGCTCTTACGGATCTCTTCGTTGGAAATGAAAGAATGAGAAGGAACAGGTATGATGCCCTTAGTAATGAAGCTGAGGGATTCTACATGTTGGATGGTGAAAACCATGAGGACATGTATAGAAGACTCAAGGGCATCGCAACAACATTTCGAAAGCATGGGGACACTCACATTGATGATGCATGGATAAAAAGGAAATATGTGAGTGTCTTAATGCCTTTCGAGCCAACGGACTTGAAGAGCCTGCAAGGTAGACATAACTATCATCAAATGACATCCAATGAAGTCATGCAAGAAATGGCGTCATTCAAAGTAGCAGCAAAGAATGCTGATGATGCCCGTGCTCGAGCCATTGGAATGCAAAAGGGTGTCAATGTGGCTCTCAAAGCCAATGTTGTTGAGCAAGAGGAAGATGAAAGAGCTTTTGAGGGGACCTCCATGGACTGCCCCGATGAAGTCAAACGTGCTCATGGTGAGTACATGGCATTTTATGCAAGGAACTTTTGGAAGGACCCTGCCAAAGCCAAGTCGGAACTTGAGCGCAAGAACGGGTCAAATGGAAGAAGAGAAAGTGGCCCAAGATTGAGAACTTGTTACAACTGTGGAGATAGAATGCACTTTATAGCCAAGTGTCCGTATCAAAATAGAGAAGACAATGGTGGCAGGCTCATTCTTAAAGAGAAATCTAAAGCACCTAAGAAGAAGCCATTTATTAAGAAGAATGCCCCCTTTAAGAAGCAACCCAATATCGTCTTAGTTGCTCAAGAAGAATACTCCTCTGCAAGTGAAGATGAAGAGGATGATGATAGTTCACGCTAGGTGGCTGCTATAGCCACCACATCGACTCCTTCATCTCTCTTCGACTCGCCAAACGAGAACGTCATCAACAACAACGCCACTTGCCTAATGGCAAGAGGGTCCATGGTATCAACTTCTAGCTCTTCATTTCCTAAGACTAACATAATTTTGGATATGGATGATCATGATAGTCTTAAAATGAAAGAAGAAGTTATTGCTTTGGATACCTTTTTCACTAACCTACAAGGTGAGCACAAACTCCATTTTGATGCTCTTATGAATCAACTTGCTCAAGCCGAAGATCTTCTTGAAGAAAAGGGCAGAATTGAAAGAGAAGATGCCTTGGAGATAGCCTCTTTGAAGAATGCCTTGAAATAGGAAGAGGAAGCTCGAGTATCTTTAGAAGAGAGACTCGAATCAATTGAGGAGTCACAAGAAGAAGCTGTAGCTCAACTCATCAAAGAACGTGACCATGCTCTTGCCAAGGTAAAGAAACTAAAGAAAGAAAAGATTGACTTTGGGGCTATTCATGCTAGACTTTTGGAGAAGTTTGATAATCTTGAAAGTTCTCACAAGGCATTGAAGAGTGATCATTCTACTTTAAATAAGTCTCATGACCAGCTCCAAACTCAATTGAAACGGTATGATGTGCCAAGTACCTCCACTTCATCCTCTGGGAAAGAAGACCTTGCAAGAAGTTCTCAACACAAAGGTAAAGGAGTTATTGATGAGATACTGAGCAGGCAAAGGACAAACAATAGTAAATAAGGTCTTGGTTACATACCCAAGACAAAGAGCAAGAAAAACAACAACAAGAAGAAGAGCAAGACTGCTCAACCAAAGACTAGCAACATTACCAATGACAAGACTAATTATGATGGTTTTGCAGGGGTCAACAATCCTAACTTTGAACTATATTGCGATTATTATGGTGATGTTTATGCTAGTTATGTAGGACCTTATGACTGTTACATTCCTTGGTCTATTTGGGTTCCCAAGACCCTTGTCACTAACATGAGAGGACCCATTGAAAAATGGGTACCTAAAACCAAGAAGTAATTTTTCTTGCAGGGCTATGCTTCCGGTGGTTCTAAATGGGTACTCGATAGTGGTTGCACGAGTCATATGACCAGAAGCAAGGAGATCATCACGGAGATGCGGCCAAACCATGATCACATAACCGTCTCCTATGGTGACAAGTCAAAATCTGAGGTATTGGGTCTCGGCAAAGTTCTGGTGGCTCACGATATCTCTCGTGGACGTCATGCTTGTTGAGACCCTCGGGTACAACTTACTTTCAGTTCGCGCCCTTGGTAAGATGGGCTTTGCAGTTTATATTGATGCTGATTTGGTGGTACTCTTGTGGAGCAAGTCTCTAAAAGTCGCTTTCATGGAATATGTCGAAAATGACCTGTATGTGATGGACTTTTCAGGGAAAACCACTACAGGCCCGATGTGTCTCTTCGGAAAGGCTAACACGGGTTGGCTATGGCATCGCCGACTAGCCCACGTCAATATGAGAACTTTGCAAAGCCTCCATAAGGGTGGCCACATTCTTGGACTAAAAGAAAATGTCTCCTTTGCCAAAGATCGTGTTTGCAGGGCGTGTGTTGAAGGGAAAATGCATGAATCACCTCATCGAAGGAAAACTATTATCTCTTCAAAAAGGATTTTGGAGCTCCTTCATGTGGACCTCTTCGGACCTCCATCTCATGCAAGCCTCGGTTCAACGTCAACACAACGTCCCCATTCTGGCTATAAGGAGTGATAACGGCTCTGAGTTCAAGAACTACACCTTAAATGAGTTCCTAAGTGAAGAGGGGATAAGACATCAATATTCCGCTGCGTACACCCCTCAACAAAATGGTGTAGCCGAGAGGAAGAATCGAACTCTAATGGGTATGGCAAGATCAATGTTAGCCGAATTTAAATCTCCATATAACTTCTGGGCTGAAGCAATCTCTACTGCTTGTCATTCATCCAACCGTTTATACCTCCGCAAGATCTTGGACAAGACTCCGTATGAAATACTTACTGGTAACAAGCCAAACATCTCATACTTTCGGGTATTCGGGTGTAAGTGTTTCTTTCTTATCAAAGGAGTTCGTTTATCTAAGTTTGAATCTAAGGCTTTAGAAGGTATTTTTGTTGGTTATGGTGCCAAATCCCACACTTATAGAGTCTACAATAAGCTGTCCGGAACTGTTGTAGAATCTTTTAGTGTGGTGTTCGAGGAAAATGACGGTTCCCATGCAGAGCAAGTTGGTGTTTGTGATGCAGATGTTGAAATACCCCAAGATGCCATAAGAAGAATGGGCGTGGGATTTTTCTGCCCCATTGAGGAACCCCTTGTGGCGGATCGGGAAGGACAATGCTCTTCCCATGAAGAGCCCTCATCTACACATGCCCAACAAGTTCCCACCACGGGAGCAAATTCTGCACCATCTCCATCAACTGCTGAAGGTCAAGCTGTTTCAGAAGACTCTAGGCCAGATTATCCGGTGGACACCGGATTATCCGGCCACCCCGCTCCAGCTGACAATACTGCTCCTGGTGGTGAAGATGTCAACGCAAGCTCCAGGCCGGATTTTCCGGCAAGCCCCGGATTATCCGGCCCTTCACTAGTTCAAGCAAGCCCCAGGCTTCCCGATGAAGCTGCTACAAATACTCCCAGGCCGGATTATCCGGCCCCTCCATCGGCCGGATTATCTGGTCCTGACTCTCCAGTTCAGCAGCCTCCTGTTACAGCTACTGACTCACCTCAAGGGAACGCGTCACCACCACCTCCTACTAATATTCCAGTTCCTGATCAAGGTCGAGTAAATGCTTCCAATGAAGATTCAAGTGATGAATCTACTCCTCCAAGAGACAACAATCTTATTGAACTTCGTCGCAAGGCTCGAGCTGATCGAAACCTTGAGTTGAGGGGTCACACTCTCGACAAGGTTGTTGGTGATCTTCGGCGAAGGGTTTCTACAAGAAGAGAATTGGCCAGTTTTGATGAGCATCAAGCTCATATCTCTATGGTGGAACCTAAGAAGGTATTTGAAGGTCTTGAAGTTCCAGATTGGGTTGTTGCTATGCATGAGGAAATGTATAATTTCAAGCGCAACAAAGTCTGGAAACTCGTAGAGAAACCCAAAGAGTGCCGCAATGTTATCGGCACCAAGTGGATATTCAAAAACAAGAAAGACGAGGATGGCATTGTTGTGAGGAACAAGGCAAGACTTGTGGCACAAGGTTACTCCCAAGTTGAGGGCATTGACTTCGGCGGGACCTATGCTCCAGTGGCTCGCCTTGAGTCCATCCGTATCCTTCTTGCTTATGTTGCCCATAACAATTTTAAGTTGCAGCAAATGGACGTCAAGAGTGCCTTCCTTAACGGTCCTCTACATGAGTTGGTATACGTAAAGCAACCCCCGGGGTTTGAGGATCCTAACTTTCCGAACCATGTCTACAAACTCGATAAGGCACTCAATGGCCTTAAACAAGCCCCACGTGCATGGTATGAGCACCTTAAAGAGATTTTGTTAGATCGTGGCTTTGAAGTTGGGCAAATCGATCCCACTCTTTTTACTAAGAAGGTTAAGGGGGAGATCTTCATATTCCAACTATATGTAGAGGATATCATCTTTGGTTCTACTAATAAAGCTTTTAGTGATGAATTTTCAAAGCTTATGACTGACAGGTTTGAGATGTCTATGATGGGGGAATTACGGTTCTTTCTTGGATTTGAGATCAAGCAACTTAGAGAAGGAACTTTTATTAATCAAGCAAAGTACATCCAAGACATGCTCAAGAGATTCAAGATGACGGATCTAAATGGTGTAGCCACTCCGATGCAAACAAAATGTCATCTTGAACTTAACCCACATGGTAAAGATGTTGACCAAAAGGTATACCGGTCCATGACCGGCTCTCTTCTTTACCTCTGCGCATCTAGACCCGATATAGTGTTGAGTGTGGGTGTGTGTGCAAGGTATCAAGCAGCTCCTAAAGAAAGCCACTTAGTGGCGGTCAAGAGGATCTTTCGATATTTGGTTCATTCCCCCAACTTTGGTCTCTGGTATCCCAAGGGCTCCAATTTCTCTTTATGTGGTTATACTAACTCAGATTGGGCTGGTGATAAGGATGATCGGAAATCCACTTCTGGAGCTTGTCAATTCTTGGGAAGATCTCTTGTATGTTGGTCATCTAAAAAGCAGAATTGTATATCTCTCTCCACCGCCGAAGCTGAATATGTTGCTGCTGCCAGCGCTTGCACTCAACTATTGTGGATGAGGCAAACTTTAAAGGAATACGGTGTCAATTGTGACAAAGTGCCTCTTTTATGTGATAATGAAAGTGCAATCAAAATTGCGTACAATCCTGTTCAGCACACAAGGACGAAGCATATTGAGATTCGGAATCATTTTATTCGAGACCATGTTGCTCGCGGCGATATTGATCTATCCTTTGTGAGCACGAAGAACCAACTTGCCGATATCTTTACAAATCCACTTGATGAAGCAAGATTCTGCTACTTGAGGAATGAGCTAAATATCATTGATTCCAGGAGTTTGTCTTGATTACCCATGCACTCACTCGTACATCTCAATCCTTCTTTGGTCTAGGTGTGGGCATGGATATAGGGGGAGTGTGGTCCTAATTCATTGGGCTAACCAGCCCCCCATAATGCCAAAAGCAAGATAAATCATTTCTCTTAATATCATTTTGTGATATGTGAGCTTATTGATGAGTATTGGTCGTGAACCCAAGATATATCTTCGCGGTGTCACACCATACACTCCAACAAGGTGGCTTCGGCCATCGCCCTCTCCCTTGAGGAGAATTGGATCTTTTTGGATGTTCTTTGCTATCTCATGTTCTTATGGAATCACACTCAATCTTGGCTTTTATTTGATTTGGATCTTGCAATTTTGAGTGTCTAGTACCATCTCAGTTTGGTTGTCTTAATCCTAAGCCTTTCCCTACCCCTAAGCCATCTATTCTAGCACACAAGTCCCTTGTACACCTTGTGGGGGTGTTGTTTGGGGACGCGCGGGCCTAGTTCTGTGTGCAACAGAATCCCAGATTTGAGGCCGGATAATCCGGCCCAAGTGTAGGCCGGATAATCTGGCCCTGGCGGATTTCATCTTAAAGGGCAGGGATCAGGGGGAAGGGCTCATAACGAGCAACATTTCTCCCCCAACCCTCTCCTCCTCCCCAGCCGCCGCCTGCCGCCCCCACCCTCCCCGGAGCCTCTCCGGCCACCGGATTTTCTGGGCCTCCCTGGATCTTCTTCTCCGCGCCTCCGGGTACCTTCTCCTCCGTGTTCTTCCTCCAATGAGTGAGGGTAACTCCCTCTCTCCCCATCTTTGGCTAGATGTGTAACTTGTTGGGTGGAACGTTGTCTAGAAGGATGTGTTTTCGCATAGAAATCGTAGTCTTACAGTTTCTAGGCCCGATCTACTTTTTTGCATTCAATCTAGGTGAAATCGAAAATTTCTGCCAGGGCCGGATTATCCGCCCCTGGCCAGGCAGAATAATCCGGCCTGACAGATTCGATTCTGGTTCCGTTTCACTATGGAGTATGCATTGAGTAGTTTTTTCCTATGAACTTTTTGTCAATTTTTTCCATGCTCTCTCCTAGACTTGTGTGTATGCTTATCCCCTTGCTATCGCCCTTATTCTCCTCACGGGTGGTTCCAGTGTTCCCAAGACCTACACGCGCCACCCTCGCGCCAAATACTTTCGGGACGACGGACATGGTAATTTAGTGGACGAAGTTGAGTTGAGGAGAAGAAATAACAAAGAGAAGCGCATGGCTGAACAAGCAAAGAGGACTAGGAAGGGGGTGTCCAAGAGGAAGGGCAAGGAGCCCAAGATCAACTTCAGGACTGTGGATGCGGTCTCCTATTCCGCCATCCGTCAACGTGACTTGTTTGCTGAGCTGCCTCGTGATGATGAGCTGGGGGATACTCGTTTTTGGTGTGTAGAACAAAAGGACATTTATGAAGATGTGTATGCCAGGCTGAACATTAGGCCTATGCACCCACTGGTACTTGCTGATGCTTTGGAGAAGGCTCATCTTGTGGATGCGATGTATGTGGCTGAGAGGATGGGGCTGCACCATCTCATGTCTCTTCAGTGCTCCTTTGACTCTGAGGTGGTGAAGCAGTTCTTCTCCACTTTGGTTATTTGTGGGGATGAGCGTCGCACTATGAAGTGGATGACTCATGACATGCCTATGACTGCTAATTTTCACGTGTTTGCTGAGGTTCTTGGATACTCTTTCCGTAGCAGGGATAGAGCCAGTGGCCACCGCATCATCACCCAGCTGAAGCCCAACAAAGATGCAGCTCTCTCTCCTTGCACTGTGGACAATGGCATTGTGGGCACTGTGGCTGGCCTTGCTCCCATCTATGCTGCCTTAGTGGGTCTCTTTCGTGACTCCATTACACCGAGTGGGGGCAACAATGACAGCATCCGTGGTCACCTTGTTCAGCTATTTCAATTTTCTCATGAGGTTGCCTCTTGCAAGGACGAGTCAGTTCAGTACAGGCTGGATGTCATGGACTTCATTTACCATGAGCTGTGTGATGCTATGTTCAACCGTCTGTCCATTCCCTATGCACCCTACATTATGATGCTCATCCGGCACCTGCTTCCTGCTGAGGAGTTCCACATCGACTCGGTGCACAAGGCCAAGAAGATCTACACCAAGGTTCATAAGACCTCTCACCCCTCCTCTGCTCCTGAGGGCCTCATGAGGGATGCTCGCCGACCCCCTGTGCCTCCCGTTGTCCATGAGATCAAGCAGCTGAACTGGTTCCAGCGTAACATCCTCTACATGGGCGTGGACACGCGCAAGGGTTAGTACGAGGCATACAAGCAGCGCCATGAGTTGGCTCACTCCCACCAGCTCATTCTCTACCATGTGTTTGGTGCTTCGGGTGATCCTCCGGATCCTACACCTCCCACTCCGTATGCTTGGTGGAACTCTTCCTCCAGGTTGAACTATGGTGAGCTGGAGCGTCACTCGTTCCCCTCTGCGCCTGCTGATGCTAATGATGATGAGGAAGGTGACACTGAGGAGCTTGAAGACGAGGATGAGAATGAAGACGAGGAATAGGACGAGGACGAGGACTACGAGTGATCCCGTGGGGCGCTAGCATCACTCTTCTCCCTTTTTGGTGTCTCGATGCCAAAGGGGGAGAAGTAGTTCTATTAGGATGTCCGTGGATTTGCATGGGTCGGGCATAAGCACTTGCATTTTTCTATTCGTCATTTTCTTGCTTTTCCCATTTAGTGTTGAACTTTAAATTTGTGGTTTGTGGTTGTTTGAGACTCTATGTGGTTGTCTAGATTATGATGCCTATGGATTTCATCTCATGGATTATGCTTATGGAGCTATCTATTCTTATCCTATTGCTGGAGATTTTATCATGGAAGGCGCTTATATTGGTTATCTGGTAATGATTATGGCTTATGTCAGGGATGCCTTCTCTCTCTACCTCGGTAGTATGTTTATGTTGCTCTTATGTCTATGGAATAGATTCACCTATTTGTGTGCATTTGTATTCCAATGCAAAATTCTATTATGCACACATTGAGGGGGAGTCTCTTTCATAGTTATTACTGTTTGTCTTGTGACTTTCTCCTGCAAATCCTGGTATTGTCATCTAACACCAAAAAGGGGGAGACTGAAAGAACATTTCATGTTTTCCTATGTTTTGCGTGTTAGATAACAATACTGTGGAGATTATTCATGTGCGCTAAGTGTGAAGGAAGCTTTGAGGGGGGCCGGATAATCCGGCCTACCTCATTGCTCAAAGGGAGCCAAGGCGCGTCGCTCGGTATCCGTCGGATTTTCTCCCGGAAAGTCCGAACTAGGGTGGTTTTTCCTCCCTAGGCCGGATAATCCGGCTGTCGCATGGGCCGGATAATCCGGCCCCTAGTTTTCGAGCAAAGGGAGCCAAGGCGCGTCGCTCGGTATCCAGTCGGATTTTCTCCCAAAAAATCCGAACTGGGGCGGTTTTTCCTCCCTAGGCCGGATAATCCGGCCCTCGCATAGGACTGGATAATCCGGCCCCCAGAAGTTGATCAAGGGCAAGCTCGGCGCGGCGCTCTGATAGGGGGCGGATTATCTGCCGGATATTCCGAGTCTGGGGCGGTGTTTTCCCTAGACCGGATAATCGGGCCCTCACTTGGGCCAGATAATCCATCCCCCAAAGTGTCCAACGGCTGGTTTCTGAAGGGGGTATAAATACCCCTTCTTCCCCAATGTTCAGAACTCTTGATTCATTCGAAATTGTCCAGACATTGTGCAAGACCTCTCATTCTCGATCTCGCACTTCAACCACCCAAAGGTCTTGATCTTTGGGGGAATTGAAGGAGGAGAAGTTCATCATCATCACGAATCAAGCGCTTCAACTCCTGTCCATTCACTTGGAGAAATCCCTGATCTAGTATTCTTGTCAATACCTAGATCTTGTTTATTGTATTTGATAACTTTGTTCTTGTGGCAGCTTGTTGTCATTTCGGGAGCCTCCAAGTTGTTGTGGAGTTGTTGCCCCGCTAGTTGTGTAAAGGCGCCGGTGCCCGCCTCGAAGGGTACCTATAGTGGAAAGGTGGATCAGGCCTTTGGTGGCGAGGTCCATCGGAGAACAGGGTGAGGCCTATTGTGGCGTGGTGGTCTTAGTACCGCCCACCCCTCCAACGCAGACGTACTTCCCTTAACAAGGAAGGAACTGCGGTTAAACAAATCCTGTGTCTCCGCGTGCTTCACTTCGGTTTACCCGTTCCTCTTCCACTCTCTCTTTACTCGCTAGTAGATAGGTTTGCATATAGGGAAATTCCACCTAATAGTTTATCTAGAGAATTTACCCTTTGTGCTAAGCCTAAAATTTAAAAAGTATTAAAATTTGGTGTAACACCTATTCACCCCCCTCTAGGTGCCCATACGATCCATTTCACGTAGGACCCAATACATTTTGAGATATATGACCAAAAGCACGCCCAGTTCACACTTTATGGCTGTTTTCATGAGCTATTACCCACATTTTTGGGATTCCAGGGTCATTTACAATAACAGTAAGACCTGGTACATGTTTGAGAGATTTGACCAAAAACTCGTTGTTTTCGCGTTTTACGGCCGTTCTCAAGAGCTATTGCCTATAATTTTGGGGTCCTAGGGCGATTTACAATGACTGTAAGAACCGATACAAGTTTGAGAGATATGACCAAAAGCACGCCGTTTTCGTGTTTTATGGCCGTTTTCATGAGTTATTGCCCACGATTTTGGGGTTCTAGGGTGATTTACAATGACCGTAAGACCCGATACATGTTTGATAGATATAACCAAAAGTACGTCGTTTTCGCGTTTAATGGCCGTTTTCATGAGTTATTGCCCACGGTTTTGGGGTTCTAGGGTGATTTACAATGACAGTAAGACCCGATACATGTTTGAGATATATGCCCAAAAACTCGTCGTATTCGCGCTTTATGGCCGTTTTCATGAGCTATTACCTACAGTTTTGGGGTTCCAGGGCGATTTACAATGACTGTAAGACCCGGCACAAGTTTGAGAGATATGACCAAAAACTCGTCGTTTTCGCGTTTTATGGCCGTTTTCATGAGCTAATGCCCACAATGTTGGGGTTCTAGGGCGATGTCCAATGACAGTAAGACCCGATACATGTTTGAGATATATGACCAAAAACTCGTCGTATTCGCGCTTTATGGCCATTTTTCATGAGCTACTGTCCACAGTTTTGGGGTTCTAGGGCGATTTACAACGATAGTAAGACCCGATACAAGTTTGAGAGATATGACCAAAAACTCGTCGTTTTTGTGTTATTTGGCCGTTTTCATGAGCTATTGCTCACATTTTTGGGGTTCTAGGTCGATTTATAACGATAATAAGACCCGATACATGTTTGAGAGATATGACCAAAAACTCGTCGTATTCGTGTTTTATGGCCGTTTTCATGAGCTATTGCCCATGGTTTTGGGGTTCTAGGGCGATTTACAATGACCGTAAGACCCGATACAAGTTTGAGAGATATGACCAAAAGCACGTCGTTTTCATGTTTTATGGGCGTTTTCATGAGCTATTGCCCATGGTTTTGGGGTTCTAGGGAGATTTATAACGACAATAAGACCCGATACATGTTTGAGAGATATGACCAAAAACTCGTCGTATTCGCGTTTTATGGTTGTTTTCATGAGCTATTGCCTATGTTTTTGGGGTTCTAGGGTGATGTACAATGATAATAAAATCCCGATACATGTTTGAGAGATATGACCAAAAACTCGTCGTATTCATGCCTTATGGCCATTATCATGTGCTATTGCCCACAATTTGTGGGGTTCCAGGGCGATTTATAATGACCATAAGACCCGATACATGTTTGAGAGATATGACAAAAAACTCGTCGTATTCGCGCTTTATGGCCGTTTTCATGAGCTATTGCCCACAGTTTTGGGGTTCTATGGCGATTTACAATGACCGTAAGAGCCGGTACATGTTTGAGAGATATGACCAAAAACTTGTGTTTTCGGCATTTAATGGCCGTTTTCATGAGCTATAACCAATAGTTTTGGGGTTCTATGGTGATTTACAAGGATCATAAGAGCCGGTACATGTTTGAGAGATATAACCAAAAACTCGTCGTATTCGCATTTTATAGCCGTTTTCTTAAACTATTGCCCACAGTTTTGGGGTTCCAGGGCAATTTACAATGACCGTAAGACCCGATACAAGTTTGAGAGGTATAACCAAAAACTCGTCGTTTTCGTGTTTTCTGGCTGTTTTCATTAGCTATTACCCACGGTTTTGGGCTTCCAGGGCGATTTACAATAACTATAAGACCCGATACAAGTTTGAACGATATGACCAAAAGCACGTCGTTTTGGGGTTCTAGGGCGATTTGCATTGCCCGTAAGAGCCAATACATTTTGAGAGATATGACCAAAAGCACGTCCTGTTCACACTTTATGGCTGTTTTCATGAGCTATTACCAACATTTTTGGGGTCCAGGGTCATTTACAATAACAGTAAGACCTGGTACATGTTTGAGAGATTTGACCAAAAACTCATCGTTTTCGCGTTTTACGGCCGTTCTCAAGAGCTATTGCCTATATTTTTGGGGTCCTAGGGCGATTTACAATGACTGTAAGAACCGATACAAGTTTGAGAGATATGACCAAAAGCACGTCGTTTTCGTGTTTTATGGCCGTTTTCATGAGTTATTGCCCACGATTTTGGGGTTCTAGGGTGATTTACAATGACCGTAAGACCCGATACATGTTTGAGAGATATGACCAAAAGTACGTCGTTTTCGCGTTTAATGGCCGTTTTCATGAGTTATTGCCCACGGTTTTGGGGTTCTAGGGTGATTTACAATGACACTAAGACCCGATACATGTTTGAGATATATGCCCGAAAACTCGTCGTATTCGCGCTTTATGGCCGTTTTCATGAGCTATTACCTACAGTTTTGGGGTTCCAGGGCGATTTACAATGACTCTAAGACCCGGCACAAGTTTGAGAGATATGACCAAAAACTCGTCGTTTTCGCGTTTTATGGCCGTTTTCATGAGCTAATGCCCACAATGTTGGGGTTCTAGGGCGATGTCCAATGACAGTAAGACCCGATACATGTTTGAGATATATGACCAAAAACTCGTCGTATTCGCGCTTTATGGCCATTTTTCATGAGCTACTGCCCACAGTTTTGGGGTTTTAGGGCAATTTACAACGATAGTAAGACCCGATACAAGTTTGAGAGATATGACCAAAAACTCGTCGTTTTCGTGTTATTTGGCCGTTTTCATGAGCTATTGCTCACATTTTTGGGGTTCTAGGTCGATTTATAACGACAATAAGACCCGATACATGTTTGAGAGATATGACCAAAAACTCGTCGTATTCGTGTTTTATGGCCGTTTTCATGAGCTATTGCCCACGGTTTTGGGGTTCTAGGGCGATTTACAATGACCGTAAGACCCGATACAAGTTTGAGAGATATGACCAAAAGCACGTCGTTTTCATGTTTTATGGCCGTTTTCATGAGCTATTGCCCATGGTTTTGGGGTTCTAGGGCGATTTATAACGACAATAAGACCTGATACATGTTTGAGAGATATGAACAAAAACTCGTCGTATTCGCGTTTTATGGCTGTTTTCATGAGCTATTGCCTATGTTTTTGGGGTTCTAGGGCGATGTACAACGATAATAAAATCCCGATACATGTTTGAGAGATATGACCAACGACTCGTCGTATTCACGCTTTATGGCCATTATCATGTGCTATTGCCTACAATTTTGGGGTTTCAGGGCGATTTACAATGACCGTAAGACCCGATACATGTTTGAGAGTTATGACAAAAAACTCGTCGTATTCGCGCTTTATGGCCGTTTTCATGAGCTATTGCCCACAATTTTGGGGTTCTATGGCGATTTACAATGACCGTAAGAGCCGGTACATATTTGAGAGATATGACCAAAAACTTGTGTTTTCCGCATTTAATGGCCGTTTTCATGAACTATAACCCATAGTTTTGGGGTTCTATGGTGATTTACAAGGATCATAAGAGCCGGTACATGTTTGAGAGATATAACCAAAAACTCGTCGTATTCGCATTTTATGGCCGTTTTCTTGAACTATTGCCCACAGTTTTGGGGTTCCAGGGCAATTTACAATGACCGTAAGACCCGATACAAGTTTGAGAGGTATAACCAAAAACTCGTCGTTTTCGTGTTTTATGGCTGTTTTCATTAGCTATTACCCACGGTTTTGGGCTTCCAGGGCAATTTACAATAACTATAAGACCCGATACAAGTTTGAACGATATGACCAAAAGCACGTCGTTTTGGGGTTCTAGGGCGATTTGCATTGCCCGTAAGAGCCAATACATTTTGAGAGATATGACCAAAAGCACGTCCTGTTCACACTTTATGGCTGTTTTCATGAGCTATTACCCACATTTTTGGGGTTCCAGGGTCATTTACAATAATAGTAAGACCTGGTACATATTTGAGAGATTTGACCAAAAACTCGTCGTTTTCGCGTTTTACGGCCATTCTCAAGAGCTATTGCCTATAATTTTGGGGTCCTAGGGCGATTTACAATGACTGTAAGAACCGATACAAGTTTGAGAGATATGACCAAAAGCACGTCGTTTTCGTGTTTTATGGCCGTTTTCATGAGTTATTGCCCACGATTTTGGGGTTCTAGGGTGATTTACAATGACCGTAAGACCCGATACATGTTTGAGAGATATGACCAAAAGTACGTCGTTTTCGCGTTTAATGGCCGTTTTCATGAGTTATTGCCCATGGTTTTAGGGTTCTAGGGTGATTTACAATGACAGTAAGACCCGATACATGTTTGAGATATATGCCCAAAAACTCGTCGTATTCGCGCTTTATGGCCGTTTTCATGAGCTATTACCTATAGTTTTGGGGTTCCAGGGCGATTTACAATGACTGTAAGACCCGACACAAGTTTGAGAGATATTACCAAAAACTCATCGTTTTCGCGTTTTATGGCCGTTTTCATGAGCTAATGCCCACAGTGTTGGGGTTCTAGAGCGATGTCCAATGATAGTAAGACCCGATACATGTTTGAGATATATGACCAAAAACTCGTCGTATTCGCGCTTTATGGCCATTTTTCATGAGCTATTGCCCACCGTTTTGGGGTTCTAGGTCGATTTACAACGATAGTAAGACCCGATACAAGTTTGAGAGATATGACCAAAAACTCGTCGCTTTCGTGTTATTTGGCCGTTTTCATGAGCTATTGCTCACAGTTTGGGGGTTCTAGGTCGATTTATAACGAAAATAAGACCCGATACATGTTTGAGAGATATGACCAAAAACTCGTCGTATTCGTGTTTTATGGCCGTTTTCATGAGCTATTGCCCACGGTTTTGGGGTTCTAGGGCGATTTACAATGACCGTAAGACCCGATACAAGTTTGAGAGATATGACCAAAAGCACGTCGTTTTCATGTTTTATGGCCGTTTTCATGAGCTATTGCCCATGGTTTTGGGGTTCTAGGGAGATTTATAACGACAATATGACCCGATACATGTTTGAGAGATATGACCAAAAACTCATCGTATTCGCGTTTTATGGCTGTTTTCATGAGCTATTGCCTATGTTTTTGGGGTTCTAGGGCGATGTACAACGACAATAAAATCCCGATACATGTTTGAGAGATATGACCAAAAACTCGTCGTATTCACGCCTTATGGCCATTATCATGTGCTATTGCCCACAATTTGTGGGGTTCCAAGGCGATTTACAATGACCGTAAGACCCGATACATGTTTGAGAGATATGACAAAAAACTCGTCGTATTCGCGCTTTATGGCCGTTTTCATGAGCTATTGCCCACAGTTTTGGGGTTCTATGGCGATTTACAATAACCGTAAGAGCCGGTACATGTTTGAGAGATATGACCAAAAACTTGTGTTTTCCGCATTTAATGGCCATTTTCATGAGCTATTACGCATAGTTTTGGGGTTCTATGGTGATTTACAAAGATCATAAGAGCCGGTACATGTTATAGTGATATAAACAAAAACTCGTCGTATTTGCGTTTTATGGCCGTTTTCATGAACTATTGCCCACAGTTTTGGGGTTTCAGGGCAATTTACAATGACCGTAAGACCCGATACAAGTTTGAGAGGTATAACCAAAAACTCATCGTTTTCGTGTCTTATAGCCGTTTTCATTAGCTATTACCCATGGTTTTGGGCTTCCAGGGCGATTTACAATGACTATAAAACCCGATACAAGTTGGAACAATATGACCAAAAGCACGTCGTTTTGGGGTTCTAGGGCGATTTGCATTGCCCGTAGGACCCAATACATTTTGAGAGATATGACCAAAAGCACGTCCTGTTGATACGTCCATTTTGCATCTCTTTTCTTATCATAATTCACTATTATTCATTAATATATTTCGTATTGAGAGGTGATACTTATGTTATTACAGCTGTTTTTGCATGGTTGATGACTTTTGGAGCATGGACCGCTGCAGTCAGGATTCTGATGGAAAAGGTGCTGCTTGGAGGCAAAATTCGTGAAGATCAGAAAATCCGGGAAAATATATGGAAAATCCTATTTTTCCAGAAGACGAAGGAAGCAAGAAGGGGGGCTGGAGATGGGCCACAGGGGGCCCACACCACCCCCTGGCACGGGCCAGCCTAGGCTGTTCCACCAGGTGGTGTGGCCGCCCTGGTCCACCCCTGGCACTCCCCTCTGGCGTATATTATCCTCCCAAAACCCTAAGACTCGGGGAGCGACCACAGAAAGATTCCGCCACCTCTGCGGGGCGGAAAACACCGAGAGAGAAAGATCTCTCCGGTAGACAGATTTCTGCCAGGGGAATTCCTTCCCAGAGAGGGGAGATCGTCGCCATCAACACCACCATCAAGCTGGACTTCATCGGGATCATCATCATCATCACCACCATCATCACCATTAGCACCCTCATCACCATCTCCATATTGCTGTAACAATTGTGTTGAATCTTGCATTAGTTCATAGGGGAAACTTTCCCGGTGTTGATTACTCTTTGTAGTTGATGCTATTGAGTGAACCATCGAATTATTGTTTATGTTCAGATTTTTATACATCATTATTCCATCTCTTATCATGATCCATATGATGTCTTGTGAGTAGTTCGTTCTGTTCTTGAGGACATGGGAGAAGTCATGTTGTTAGTAGTGGAGTTGTGTTGAGAAAGATTCAATAGTTTGATATTTAAGTTGTGGTGTACTTCTTCTAGTGGTGTCATGTGAACGTCGACTACATGAAACTTCACCTATATGGGCCTAGGGGAATGCATTGTGTATTTGGCTACTAATCATAGGAGTTGCCGGAGTGATAGAAACCTGAACCCCCGTTAGGAAACCATTACACAAGGGACGTAAGGGTCTTAGAGTTTAAAGCTGTGGTTAGGTTTATACCTTAATTACTTTCTTGTACTTACGGATGTTTGCAAGGGTTATAATCACAAGTATGTATTAGTCCTAGGAAGGTCGGTACATTAGCACAGGTTCACCCACACAACACTTAGAAAGCTAATGAATATTAATCAACTATATGAAGCGAAAGCACTTGACAGTCTTCCCATGTGTCCTCGAGAACGTTTGGTCATCTTAAGGAATACAACCGGCTTGTCCTTTGCTGCATAAAGGATTGGGCTACTTGCTGCATTTATTCTTACTGTCTTTTATTTACTTGTACTTTGTTTACTTGCTTTATCAAAAACCCCTAAAAATCCGTTTGCTAAGTATTTGTAGAGAATTCCTGATCCATACCACTAGTCAGCACCTTCTGCTCCTCGTTGGGTTCGACACTCTTACTTATCGAAAATACTGCAATACACCCCCTATACTTGTGGGTCATCAAGACTATTTTCTGGCGCCGTTGCCGGGGAGTGAAGCGCTATTGGAGAGTGGAACTTTTAAAGAAAAATTCTAGTATGAGTATTGTTTACTTCTGCTAGTTTCTTTATTTTCGTTATGGATAATTCGCTGAGTTTCTTATTTGGTAATGCTACTACCACTGCTAAGGTAGTAGATAAGCCACCACCTGCTGAGAATGATGTTTTTAAAATACCTACAAGAATTATTGATCGTGTTATGGATAACTACTATGTTGGGGATGGAACTATCCATCCCGGTGATCATTTGCTCTTTATACACGAATTATGCGGGTTGTTCAAGTGTGTAGGTATTACTATAGATCAAGTTAAGAATAAGTTATTCTCATTATCACTGAAAGGAAGAGCTGAGGAATGGTATAAGCTGCTGAAGAATGGTCAATCTCTGGAATGGGAGGAAATAGTGCCTCTCTTTTATTCAAAGTTTTATCCTCCTAGTGAGATTCATAAATATCGGAATAAAATCTACAACTTTTGGCCTCTTGATGGAGAGAGTACAACTCAAGCTTGGGGGAGATTGTAGTTACTAATGCTCAAATGTCCCATTCATGAGCTCCCCAACAATATTATTATCAATAACTTTTATGCAAGGCTTTCTCTTCATGATAAGGATTTATTGGATGCTTCTTGTGCTGGATCATCCACTCGCATGGAAGAAGAAGCTAAATGGGATCTTCTGGACCGTATTCAAGACAATGCTGAAGCTTGGGAGAATGACAAAGGTAGAAAGTCAGGTATAAATTATGATTATGAATTCATTGAATCTTTTATGGGAACTGATGACTTTCAAAATATTAAAAATTCTTATGGCCTAGACTCTCAAGCTATTGCTTCTTATTTTAAGGCTTTTGCTTCCTATATTGAAGTGCCTAAAAATAAGTGGAATAAGTATCATGAACCTTATAAATATATTGCTAAGAGTGTTCCTGCAAGAAATACTGAAGTTTATACTGCTAATCATGTCTTACCTAAACCTTACATTGAGAAAATGCCTTTCCTAGTTAAGATAAAGGAACATTTTATGATAGCTAGTATGGTTAACGAATGTGCAAATAAAGCTGTTGAACCTAATAAACAAATGGTTAATGAACCTATAATAGCAAATGTGAAAGACTTTGTTACTAGATATGAAAAAGAGGGACACACTATCCTTTGTACGGATACCCCTAATATTGTTTCACAAAGTAGTGTTATGAGAGCTAATATTCCTGTGTTTTCTGTTAGAATAAGTGATCATTGCTACGATGGTTCTTGTGATAGCT
Organism: Avena insularis; assembly: GCA_023614405.1. Taxonomy (NCBI): domain Eukaryota; kingdom Viridiplantae; phylum Streptophyta; class Magnoliopsida; order Poales; family Poaceae; genus Avena; species Avena insularis. The sequence continues at coordinate 106,940,645 of CM042694.1, forward strand.
ATATTGTTAAGTTTGTGCATGATACTGAAAGTTACTATGAGAGAGGGAAAAGTGTTCTTATGCATCTCAATAATATCAAGTTTCCTCGTTTTATGCTGAAAGTTTTTATGTTGCACTTATTTTGCCTTCCTATGCTAGTGGCCTCTGGTTTCAACAACATGTTTGTTTACAAAATTCCCTTGCATAGGAAGTGGGTTAGACTTAAATGCGTGTATTATTGCTTCTTAATGCTCTCTTTCACTTCAATTCATATTCTTATGTGAGCATCTTCAAAATTATCATGCTCATCTTAATGGCTATAAAGAAAGAGCTTTCTGGGAGACAACCCAATTTGTTTTTGCTTTTGGTTTGTTTTTGTTTCTTTGAGTCTTGGAAGTTATTACTTCGGTAGTAACCGCTCCTTATCCGTTTTGTTTGGTTTTTGTGTCAAGATCAATCTCTAATGAGAGAGAAGTAAGATTTGGGGAAGTTGCTGTCTCGAAACAGATTTTTGTGCTTCACCGTAAACATTCGTGAGAGATCTCTGTATGTCGGATTGAGCTGTAATTTTTTGTGATTCTGCCCCAGGTTGTTATTTAACTTTCGCTAGTTTTGCACTTCTTGATTTGAGCAACAGAAGATTTTCGAAAAAATTGATCTTTACCTGCTGGTCTGTTTTGACAGATTTAGCCACTCTTGCACTTGCTTCTTTAATCGATTTCCCTTTTGAATTCTTTTTGGGTTTTCAGAAGGAGTTGCTAGAGTATCTTATGTTTTGATGGTTTTAATTTGAAATTGAGCTCAAAAGGGTTTGTCACTTTACTTATACTAATGTTGCTAATGAGAACTGTGTGAAGTTTTGTGTGAAAGAAATTTCCAGGTAGTGGAGATAATGGTGTAATGAGAAAGTGAGAGGTTTCATGACTCACAATAAGTGTATGAAGATGAAGATATTGATGTTATTCAAGTGGTGACTCTGGAAGAATCTACTAGATACCAAATTCAGAGACCTGCAGAGTCCGTTTTCAAATAGGTTAGTTCTGGTAAGAAAAGTTCCGCGAAAATACTATCCAACTATATTTTTGCAGTTTTCAGTCAATAAGGAAAACTAGGAAGCGAAAAAGGGACGGAAACGGAGCCAGGGTGGCTCACACCACCCTGTGGCGCGGGCCCTCCCCTGGCCACGCCACCAGGTGGTGAGTCCACCCCGGACTCCGCCTCCGACTCGTTTTCTCCCAGTACCTTCCTTTTGTTTTGAAACTTCAAAATAGATAACCCCTCAGATCTCCCGAGGTTCATATATCATGTTTTCGTCATGTTTTTGTTTCGATCTGTTTCTGCCAGGACACACTCTTTGAAGGTTTAGAAGCACAATGGTGTCCGCCAAGGATAAAGGGAAAGAGCCTATGGAGGAGGATCTCCAAGACCCCGGGCAGGAGAAGGACATCAAGAGTGAAGGTGAAGAGGAGCAAGGCTAATGTACGCACACCAGCACTACCATTGCAAGCATTGGAGTGGTGACAAAACCTTCCAGGGTTAGAAGGACTGCACGGATGCAGACTGGGGGGAAAGCTCCTTCTCATGGCTTGGCTCCACGGTCACTTCCTCCACGCACCAAGAATCCTTTCCATACCCTTATCCATGAGCATCAATACCAGAATATACCCAAGGAGAAGATACCCTCCAATTGGGATTTGCCTCATTCTAGCCATGCAGGAAAAGAAGACTTCAAGGAGGTAGAGTGGGGGAAAAATCGCAGCTGGAAGCTGGAGCCTGACACGATCATGAGCCGCATCAAGGAAAATTCAAGGTTGATTCACACTCTCACCTTCGAGATTAAGGACTTGGGGAAACTGATCAAAGAGCACATCAAGAGGATACCACCACCACCGAAGGAGTAATTCGTCATCAGGTTTGGCATCCCCTTGGTTTGTTCCAAGCTTGGGGGAGTGCCGCGGTATCACATCACTATCTTCTATCTTTTTACCTTGTTAGTAGAGTCATATCATGAATAGAGAAGTTATTATGTAGGATGGTTTGTATTATGGAAGTGTCCCCTGTCTCGTTAGATATGTATCCCTTGGTGTGAGTTACCGTTATGGAATATTAATGAGAAGTTCTATCATTCACTCTTTTTCATAGCTTATATTAGTTTTCAATTCGTGGTTATATGATTGATCTTGTTGTTAGTATTGGTATCGCTTTGGGATCATTGAGTTAATTTAGTTGGTTTTGGCAAACCTGGCTCGGTCAGTAGCACACTATTTTTGAGAGTTGAATGAAAAAGATAAAAGTACTCTAAAGAAAAATAATTTCATCATCTTTCTTTCTTGATTTGCTCATAAGTCTAGTATTCTCTAGTTAAGATCTTTTGTGCTTCCAAGGAAGATTGCATGTTTGTTTTTATCACTTGTATGTTTGGTTGTTTCCTTCAACTCTTATACTTGCTACCCAGCCTTGCTAGCCAAAAACCTATATTGAGAGGGAATTCTTCTCGTGCATCCAATCCTTAAACCAAACCCGTGCCATTTGTGTCCACCATACCTACCTATTAGCATTATTGCTATTCCAAGTAAATTCTTGTTTTGTCTACCTCCCAAATTAAACTTGTTATGTGAAAATTAGTGATTAAAGCTCTCACGAACTTCATGGCACACTTTACTTTCTTGCATTTAATAAACTTGAACCATTGGGTCCTTCTTTGTTGTGTATATGCTTGCGCTTTATGAGTTGAAGTTAGCAGAACCATGTATCATGGGGAACGCTTTCAACACTGCATTGGTACTTTGTACCTAGTTGATATCATGTTCTTTTGCTTACGGATCCCGGTGGTGTGAAATAAAAGTGGAACTTGTAAGATCATGGAGTTCATATGTGTGTTAGAGAAACGCCTGGGCCGCTAGCCTAAGCCATGCCTAATCATGGTGGAAACTTGCAGCATAACTGTAGTGAGCATTCTATGAAGCATCCTCAATAAAAACCTATGCAAATAGCAAAAGATCGCTGAGATGCTCACTGTCTTCTTGCCTTGTCATTTTGATTATAGGATAGCTCCTGTATCATGTGCAAGGGGGTACCCCATTGGCGGTTCTCAATGATACACGTGTATTTACAATGACAAGAGCTTACTCGTGACTAAAGTTGAGTAGCATGAGGTTCGATACTCATAAGTAAGGGGCATGGGACTTCAATTTATAACTTGTCAAGCATATCCTCTCAGTTGTGTCACTTTAACCTTAATCATCTAAAGATGCCTATGATAGGGGCAATGAGAGATGAAAGCTAGTAAGTATCATAATTTTTGGGAGCTCTTTATGAGACTCGAAATCCCTGCTTCCTTTTGCGAAGGGCCTTTCTTTTACTTTGTAGTTGAGTCAGTAAACCTATCCCTTCTATCTTAGCAAGTATTTTGAGTGGTTGTGTTTCATTCATTCATATGATGATTTATTCAATCATGTTTCTTATGTTCCTTGTTTTGCACATTGCTCTTATCTTGATGTTTACTACTTTGAAAGCTTTCATTGAAAAACCAATTATTTGTGAACTCCAGCAAATTATCAACTATTCTTCGACCAAGAGCTAAGTTTGCCATTACCGATTATGATTTACTTTATGTATCTTTATTGTGTTTCCTTTACTTATTACAAGTTGAGTTTTATAATAGTGAGTTTTCTTCTATTATGATCTATGTATTGGATGAATTTGATGCTTCTTGTCTGTATTCTTTTATCGACTCTTCACTCCATAAACCTGAGGCCATGTTTATTGAGCTCAGTTTCGCTTGGGGACAAGCGAAGTCTAAGCTTGGGGGGAGTTGATACGTCCATTTTGCATCACTATTCTATGTCATAATTCACTATTATTCATTGATATATTTCGTATTGAGAGGTGATACTTATGTTATTTCACCTATTTTTGTATGGTTGATGACTTTTGGAGCATGGACCGCTGTAGTCAGGATTCTGATGGAAAAGGTGCTGTTTGGAGGCAAAATTCGCGAAGATCAGAAAATCCAGGAAAATATATGGAAAATCCTATTTTTCCAGAAGATGAAGGAAGCCAGAAGGGGGGCTGGAGATGGGCCACAGGGGCACCACACCACCCCCTGGCGCGGGCCAGCCTAGGTCGCGCCACCAGGTGGTGTGGCTGCCCTGGTCCACCCCTGGCACTCCCCTCTGGCGTATATTATCCTCCCGAAACCCTAAGACTCGGGGAGCGACCACAAAAAGATTCCGCCGCCTCTGCGGGGCGGAAAACACAGAGAGAGAAAGATCTCTGGCGGGACATGATTCTGAGGTAATTCCTTCCCGGAGAGGGGAGATCGTCGCCATCAACACCACCATAAAGCTGGACTTCATCGGGATCATCATCATCATCACCATCAGCACCCTCATCACCATCTCCATATTGCTGTAACAATTGTGTTGAACCTTGCATTAGTTCATAGGGGAAACTTTCCCGGTGTTGATTACTCTTTGTAGTTGATGCTATTGAGTGAACCATCGAATTATTGTTTATGTTCAGATTGTTATACATCATTATTCCATCTCTGATCATGATCCATATGATGTCTTGTGAGTAGTTTGTTTTGTTCTTGAGGACATGGGAGAAGTCATGTTGTTAGTAGTGGAGTTGTGTTGAGAAAGATTCAATAGTTTGATATTTAAGTTGTGGTGTACTTCTTCTAGTGGTGTCATGTGAACGTCGACTACATGAAACTTCACCTATATGGGCCTAGGGTAATGCATTGTGTATTTGGCTACTAATCGTAGGAGTTGCCGGAGTGATAGAAACCTGAACCCCCGTTAGGAAACCATTGCACAAGGGACGTAAGGGTCTTAGAGTTTAAAGCTGTGGTTAGGTTTATACCTTAATTACTTTCTTGTACTTACGGATGTTTGCAAGGGTTATAATCACAAGTATGTATCAGTCCTAGGAAGGTCGGTACATTAGCACAGGTTCACCCACACAACACTTAGAAAGCTAAAGAAGATTAATCAACTATATGACCTGGTACATTTACAATAACAGTAAGACCTGGTACATTTACAATAACAATAAGACCTGGTACATGTTTGAGAGATTTGACCAAAAACTCGTCGTTTTCGCGTTTTACGGCCGTTCTCAAGAGCTATGGCGTACAATTTTGGGGTCCTAGGGCGATTTACAATGACTGTAAGAACCGATACAAGTTTGAGAGATATGACCAAAAGCACGACGTTTTCGTGTCTTATGGCCGTTTTCATGAGCTATTGCCCACGTTTTGGGGGTTTTAGGGTGATTTACAATAATCGTAAGAGCGGATACATGTTTGAGAGATATGACGAAAAGTACGTCATTTTCGCGTTTTATGGCCGTTTTCATGAGCTATTGCCCACGGTTTTGGGATTCTATGGTGATTTACAATGACAGTAAGACCCGATACATGTTTGAGATATATGACAAAAAACTCGTCGTATTCGTGCTTTATGGCCGTTTTCATGATCTATTACCTACAGTTTTGGGGTTCCAAGGCGATTTGAAATGACTGTAAGACCCGATACAAGTTTGAGAGATATGACCAAAAACTCGTCGTTTTCGCGTTTTATGGCCATTTTCATGAGCTATTGCCCACAGTTTTGGGGTTGTAGGGCCATGTATAATGACAGTAAGACCCGATACATGTTTGAGATATATGACTAAAAACTCGTCGTATTCGCGCTTTATGGCCATTTTTCATGAGCTATTGCCCACAGTTTTGGGGTTCTAGTGCGATTTACAACGGTAGTAAGACCCGATACAAGTTTGAGAGATATGACCAAAAACTCGTCGTTTTCGTGTTTTATAGCCGTTTTCATGAGCTATTGCTCACAGTTTTGGGGTTCTAGGTCGATTTACAACGACAATAAGACCCGATACATGTTTGAGAGATATGACCAAAAACTCGTCGTAGTCGCGTTTTATGGCCGTTTTCATGAGCTATTGCCCATGTTTTTGGGGTTCTAGGGCGATTTACAATGACCGTAAGACCCGATACAAGTTTGAGAGATATGACCAAAAGCACGTCATTTTCATGTTTTATGGCTGTTTTCATGAGCTATTACCCATGGTTTTGGGGTTCTAGGGCGATTTATAATGACAATAAGACCTGATACATGTTTGAGAGATATGACCAAAAACTCGTCGTATTCGCGTTTTATGGTTGTTTTTATGAGGTATTGCCTATGTTTTTGGGGTTCTAGGGCAATGTACAACGACAATAAAATCCCGATACATGTTTGAGAGATATGACCAAAAACTCGTCATATTCGCGCTTTATGGCCATTATGATGAGCTATTGCCCATAATTTTGGGGTTCCAGGATGATTTACAATGACCGTAAGACCCGATACATGTTTGAGAGATATGACAAAAAACTCGTCGTATTCGCGCTATTGCCCACAGTTTTGGGGTTCTATGGCGATTTACAATGACCATAAGAGCCGGTACATGTTTGAGAGATATGACCAAAAAATTGTATTTTCTGCATTTAATGGCCGTTTTATGAGCTATTACCCACAGTTTTGGGGTTCTATGGTGATTTACAAAGATCATAAGAGTCGGTAGATGTTTGAGAGATATGACCAAAAACTCGTCGTATTCGTGTTTTAAGGCCGTTTTCATGAGTTATTGCCCACAGTTTTGGGGTTACAGGGCGATTTACAATGACCGTAAGACCCCATACAAGTTTGAGAGATATGACCAAAAACTCGCCGTTTTCGTGTTTTATGGTTTTTTTCATGAGCTATTGCCCACGGTTTTGGGGTTCTAGGGCGATTTACAACGATAGTAAGACCCGATACATGTTTGAGAGATATGACCAAAAACTCATCGTATTCGTGTTTTATGGCCGTTTACATGAGCTATTGCCCACAGTTTTGGGGTTCCAAGGCGATTTACAATGACTGTAAGACCCGATACAAGTTTGAGAGATATGACCAAAAACTCGTCATTCTCGTGTTTTATGGCCGTTTTTATGAGCTATTACCCACAGTTTTGGGGTTCTAGGGTGATTTACAATTATTGTAAGACCCAATACAAGTTTGAGCGATATGACCAAAAGCACGTCGTTTTGGGGTTCTAGGGCGATATGCATGGCCCGTAGGACCCAATACATTTTGAGAGATATGACCAAAAGCACGTCCTGTTCACGCTTTATGGCCGTTTTCATGAGCTATTGCCCATATTTTTGGGGTTCCAGGACGATTTACAATATCAGTAAGACCCAATACATGTTTGAGAGATTTGACCAAAAAACTCTTTCTTCCGTTCTCAAGAGCTATTGCCTACAGTTTTGGGGTTATAGGTAAACCTGGGCATACACGGTTTAAGCAAGTTTTGGCTGGTTTCTCAAACCAACCCGTAAGTAAAAGTTTGAAGTGGGTTGGTTTGGTTTAGACCGCTTACACATTAGGTGAAAGGACGGTTTGGTGTGGGCTGGTTACACGGTTTAAACGGTTTGAAACCATTGAGTACTGAAATAAACAAATCTATGAGTCCCTGACATACAGAAACCACCGCCAACGACGGACGGAACATTTCAGAAGTTCATGTACAAGTCTACTAAATAATCACAACATATCCATGTGCAAAATACTTGTTACATGTCTAGAAAATCGAGCATCATCAATGGATGGGCAGTTTGCAGTTGCATGTGTGGCTAGAGGAAATCGACTATTGTGTCCAGTTTTACTACCTCTTCCATACTGTCTATGTATGTAACAGTTTAGGTATGCCTATTCAGCTGGTGCAATATTTTCTGAATCTTGATCACCTGCTGCTGCTTCTCTAGTGGCAACAAACTCAGCTGCTCAAATGTCAGTTGTAAGACCTGCTACAGAAGAGCTAACACATCGTCCGGAGTGAGATGCACATCACAATCATGGTTGGAATTGTGAGCACATGAAAGTTGTAAGTCTAGAAGGACAGTAAATTGTGAGCACATCACAACTAACAAGGACAAGCAAAATAACCACACAACTGTAAAAGGGAAACTGCATACCTGATACGCTGATATTATTGCCAGAATCATATTTCTCCACACTCCAAAGCTCCGAGCTCTAATGAATTTAAATAATAGAAAACACATTACTACTTATACAGCAAGAATAGAAATAGAACTTATACGACATCCTCTGTTTTTACCTTCTGCAAGCTCCTCATACTTGTGTAAATCTGCAATTATTTGTCGTACATCAATTTTGTTGGGTGATGATCTTAACCAACTCTGTCCATAGATTAGTGCTTCGACCATCTTTGGCGACATTGAGCTTCTTTGTGGATTAATTACTCTACGACCGGTGCTAAAGCTAGCTTCAGAAGCAATTGTTGAAACTAGAATAGCTAAGACATCCTTCGCAACTTTAGATAATGTTGGATATTTCTTTTGTCGCCTTCTCCACCAAGTTAGAACAGAGAAATCATCCGTATCCTTCTCACAAACTTCTGCCAAATATATAGCCAATTCTGTATTTGCTGCCTTACTTTCAATGACTTGCAAATGTTCCTGAAAACCGGACGCCCATAACTTCCTCGAATTCTCAGCACAATCTTCAAGATCGATTCAAGTGGAACATGAGAAACCTCACTATTACTTGGAGCTAACTCAGCTTCAGCGTACCACTCAAACAACATTGTCAAACTATCTTCAACCTTCTTTGTGAAGATTTTTGCTTTCTCTCGGTCATAAATATTAGAAAAGCCATATTCCAAAAATTTAACTTTGTACGGAGGATCAAAAATAACAGCAATAAATAGCAGTGGGTTCAATATATCATTATTATCCCAATACTTTTCAAATGTCAGCTTCATATTTTCTGCCATTGATGCTAGGCCAGGTTCTTCCTTTTTTCCACAAATCAGTTGTGTTATCTTGTTATGCATCAGTAAGAAATCGTGAAAGAAGGTAGTTGATGTGACATTTAGTTGTCCGGAGAATCGGACCGTCACATTGTAGAAAAGTTTGAAGACAGAAATCAATTTTCGGGCTTCCAACCAGTTATCAGAAGTGGGAGGACCACCAACTCTAGAAAAGTATGGTGTAAAGTATTTGCATTCTTCACCTAATCTTTTGAAAGCTTTTTCAAAGGGGACCGTATCCTCGAGCATAAGGTAAGTGGAGTTCAACCTTGTGTCAACATCTAGCGCAAAGAGACCCCTCTCTCCAATCTTCTCCTTCTTCACACATTTCTTAAATAGTCTTAACCTTCCCGGGGATGATTTTACAAATAGAAGGGCAGTTCTAATTTTTGCAACCGATGGATTACTACATTCCCAACACTTTTTCACCACCAGATTCACGATGTGGCAACAACACCTCACATGCAAGAATCGATTGCTGCATATTGTTGATGGCCAATGTTCGGCAGCAGTTTTCAAATACCTGATTGCTGTATTATTTGAGGATGCATTATCAACGGTTAGGGTGAAAACTTGTCCTATGTCCCACTCTAGAAGACACTCCTCTATCATTCTGCCAAGAGTATCTCCTGCATGATCTGGCACGAAGCAAAAATTCAACACCTTTCTCTCTAGCTCCCACTGATTATTGATCCAATGAGCAGTCAAACTCATGAAGTTTTGATTCTGAATGGATGTCCATGTGTCAGTCGTCAAAAACACACGCTGATCCCTCAAAGCTTCCTTCAACTTCATCTTTTCTTCCAAGTACATATTCAAGCAATCCCTAGCAACTATGTATCGAGATGGAGGTTCAAACTCTTGTTGAAGTATTTTTGAGTATTCCCTAAAGCCTTCACCTTCTACAACACTAAAAGGATATTCATCCATGATAATCATCTTAGCAAGACCTCGACGACAATTTTCAGCACTAAAGCGATGATCTTGTAAAGACAATTTTCTTCGCTTATCATGGTCTGTGAATGGACAGCTAGAGCAACGGTATAACAAATGACCCCGCAATGTGCTTGTTCCATGGAAACCTCGGTCACATTGATATACCTGCTTGCAGAAAGCACAAATTGCCACCGGACCAGCTTCGGTATCTTGCTGAGTAAAATATTCCCAAACATCTGAGCTTGTCCTAGAAGATCTTTTTCTTTATCTTGACAGGCTTTTGAGATTTCATTGGAGATGTCTTTGGAGAAGTATTCCCATGATTGCCTGCTCCATTTCTTACCCCGGTTGGTTTTGGAAACCTCATTCCTGTAGGTAATGGTGGTTGAGGTGATGACGCTGTTGAGTCCGTATCCCTTTCCATAATAACATGGGCATGTGAATCCTGGATAGGTGGGAATTCTAGAGGTTCATCGGGTTGAAGTTGGGAATTCTCGACTGGCTTAGAAGATTTTTTGGCCTGAAACAAATATGAATTTAGACACACAATTGTCTAAAGAGTCCATCATATACTGTATTATCTTAGAGCAAGAGCCACCTAACAAGTAGACTTACTGCAAAATGCACAACCGTGGAAATAACTATTTTTTATATGTACACATGGATGTGATAATACAGAACATCGTCGCAGAAGAAGAAGCATAAATGTGGACATGTGTGGAAGAAGCATAAATGTAGGAAAACTTGTCCTATGGGATGTGGTGTATGTCACATACCCCGGTTGGTTTTGGAAACCTCATTCTTGTCCGAGCAGAAGTTGAGTCAGATTCACCTTCCCTTTTTATTAACTAATGGGCATGGGAGTTCTGGCCAAGTTGAAGTTGTGAATTCTCAACTTGCGTAGAAGTTTTAATGACCTGGAAATAAAATATGGAAATGTTTAAAGGTCATACTGAAAGTACAAGAAACTAGCTGCTGAAAATCTCTGCCACGGGATAGACTGAGATGTCTACTATAGTTCAGAAATAACACACAGTTTGAAATGTGGATCATCAGAAAATACAGCAAATCGACAAGCCTACAGGCATCAAGCCTCCAGAAAACTCTGCACCTTGCAACAACTACAGGAGTGTGGATCAGCAGGATCCCCTATCAAATAAAAAAATAGTACTAACGTTTTAAAGAAATAGTACTGACGTTTTTTACCATAAAAGACAGAATTGATCTAACAACGACAAGAATGCATCTCAATTCTCAAACGACACTGCAACATTAGCTGTTTGTTCCTGTCAATAAGTTCCAAGGTGATGAAAAAGATGGATTGCGTTTGATTGAACTGAGCTCGTTAACATAATAAAATTGTCCTGACTAAGACGAGCACTCACCCTAACCTACATAACCACTTTAGTTGTCCACTTTAGTTGTTCATGTACAGAACCTTAAGCAAGCATAAATGCGTGGCAGTGAATCATAAAGTGCAAATATTTCCTATAGCCTAGGTGGAGAAAATAGTACGAGACCAGCCCAACAAACTGGAAAAATGTCATCGCTGTGAGGTAAACCAATTGTAGGAATGAAGCAATCAAATCTGTTCAATTTCTTATCCGCATATGTGTATACTATGCAAATACCTATAGCTCCAGCCACCTTGGTATCATCCTATCATGTTTCCTAAAGGAGGAAATTCTATCTACATGACAGAGTCAGCGAAATTCTATCCAACCGAGCTCACTAACAAAACAAAACTTTTCTGACCATTCTAACGTAAAGAACCAATGTAGTTGCCCATCCCCATCATTTGGATCAGAGTCTTAGAGGTTGCAGACAGAAGATCACGAAACAAGCACCATATATATGTGGAAAGAGGACCCAATAGCACTCAAGTCCCATGTCCCATTCACATGATCAAGCCTTGGCACCACCTCTGCATTATTATTTTCCGGATCAGGCCACTACCCTCGCCTTGGCTGTTGGCTCCATGAATACAAGACGGAGAAAAGAGGAATTGTGGCATCAAGTAATCACGGGAGACCGGAGACAGACCTGAGGCGAGCAAAATCTCTTTCGATAATTTGTTGTCGCCTCGCCCTCGCCGCTGCCGTGGGACGGGGCACCCAACCCTTCTCCTCCATGACCACCGGTGGCAATCTCCGCTTCCGCCGATGCCCCGGCCTCCAGCAACCTCTCGGCGCCGAGATCTGTCATGTCCCCGCAGCCTCGGCGCTGACGCCTTCCGCCTCCACCGACGGCGGTGCCCTCGCCTCCGCCGTTCCCTCGCGCTGGCGGCGGTGAGTGAGATGTGGTTCGATTCATGTGATCTGATGCGGTTTGGCGATTTAGCTGGTTCCAATCCGCCTCAAACCGGCATAGTTATTTTTATTACGGTTTGGATGGTTTAACAAGGAAAACCCGACACAAACCGGTGAACTTGTGCGGTGTGGTTTGGGCTCGCAGTTTGCACGGTTTGAGACTAGACAACGCCCAGATTTAGTTATAGGGTGATTTACAATGACCGTAAGACCCGATACAAGTTTGAGAGATATGACAAAAAACTCATCGTATTCGCGCTTTATGGCTGTTTTCATGAGGTATTGCCCATGGTTTTGGGGTTCTAGGGCGATTTACAACGAAAGTAAGACCCGATACATGTTTGAGAGATATGACCAAAAACTCGTCGTATTCGTGCTTTATGGCCGTTTTCATGAGCTATTACCCCACAGTTTTGGGGTTCCAGGGCGATGTACAATGACTGAAAGACCCGATACATGTTTAAGAGATATGACTAAAAGCACGTTGTTTTCGTGTTTTATGGCCATTTTTATGAGCTATTGCCCATAGTTTTGGGGTTCTAGGGCTATTTACAATGAGCGTAAGACCCGATACATGTTTGAGATATGACCAAAAGCATGTCGTTTTGGGGTTCTAGGGCGATTTGCATTGCCCGTAGGACCCAATACATTTTGAGAGATATGACCAAAATCACGTGCTGTTCACGCTTTATGACTGTTTTCATGAGTTATTACCCACATTTTTGGGGTTTCAGGGCGATTTACAATAACAGTAAGACCTGGTACATGTTTGAGAGATTTGACCAAAAACTCGTCATTTTCGCGTTTTACTGCTGTTCTGAAGAGCTATTGCCTACAATTTTGGGGTTCTAGGGCTATTTACAATGACTGTAAGAACCGATACAAGTTTGAGAGATATGACCAAAAGCACTTCATTTTTGTGTTTTATGGCTGTTTGCATGAGCTATTGCCCATGGTTTTGGGATTCTAGGGTGATTTACAAAGACCGTAAGACCCGATACATGTTTGAGAGATATGACGAAAAGTACGTCGTTTTCGCGTTTTATAGCCGTTTTCATGAGCTATTGCCCACGGTTTTGGGGTTGTAGGGTGATTTACAATGACAGTAAGACCCGATACATATTTGAGATATATGACCGAAAACTCGTCGTATTCGCGCTTTATGGCCGTTTTCATGAGCTATTACCCACAGTTTTGGGGTTCCAGGGCGATTTACAATGACTGTAAACCCGATACAAGTTTGAGAGATATGACCAAAAACTCGTCAATTTATGGCCGTTTTCATGAGCTAATGCCCATAGTTTTGGGGTTCTAGAGTGATGTACAATGACAGTATGACCCGATACATGTTTGAGATATATGACCAAAAACTCGTCGTATTCGTGCTTTATGGCTATTTTTCATGAGCTATTGCCCACAATTTTAGGGTTCTAGGGCGATTTACAACGATAGTAAGACCCGTTACAAGTTTGAGAGATATGACCAAAAACTCGTCGTTTTCGTGTTTTATGGCCATTTTCATGAGCTATTGCTCACAGTTTTGGGGTTCTAGGTCGATTTACAACGACAATAAGACCCGATACATGTTTGAGAGATATGACCATAAACTAACCGTATTTGTGTTTTATGGTTGTTTTCATGAGGTATTGCCCACGGTTTTGGGGTTCTAAGGCGATTTACAATGACCGTAAGACCCGATACAAGTTTGAGAGATATGACCAAAAGTACGTCGTTTTCGTGTTTTATGGCCGTTTTCACGAGCTATTGCCCACGGTTTTGGGGTTCTAGGGCGATTTGTAACGACAATAAGACCCGATACATGTTTGAGAGATATGACCAAAAACTTGTCGTATTCGTGTTTTATGGCTGTTTTCATGAGCTATTGCCTATGTTTTTGGGGTTCTAGGGCGATGTACAACGATAATAAAATCCTGATACATGTTTGAGAGATATGACCAAAAACTCGTCGCATTCACGCTTTATGGCCATTTTCATGAGCTATTGCCCATAATTTTGGGGTTCCAGGACGATTTACAATGACCGTAAGACCCGATACATGTTTGAGAGATATGGCCAAAAACTCGTCGTATTCGCACTTTATGGCCGTTTTGATGAGCTATTGCCCACAGTTTTGGGGTTCTATGGCGATTTACAATGACCGTAAGAGCCGGTATATGTTTGAGAGATATGACCAAAAAATTGTGTTTTACGCATTTAATGGCCCTTTTCATGAGCTATTACCCATAGTTTTGGGGTTCTATGGTGATTTACAATAACTGTAAGAGCCGGTACATGTTTGAGAGATATGATGAAAAACTTGTGTTTTCCGCATTAAATGGCCGTTTTCATGAGCTATTACCCATAGTTTTAGGGTTCTATGGTGATTTACAGAGATCATAAGAGCCGGTACATGTTTGAGAGATATGACCAAAAACTCGTCGTATTCGTGTTTTAAGGCCGCTTTCATGAGTTATTGCCCAGAGATTTGGGGTTATAGGGTGATTTACAATGACCGTAAGACCCGATACAAGTTTGAGAGATATGACCAAAAACTCGTCGTTTTCGTGTTTATGGCTGTTTTCATGAGCTATTGCCCACGGTTTTGGGGTTCTAGGGCGATTTACAACGACAGTAAGACCCGATACTTGTTTGAGAGATATGACCAAAAACTCGTCGTATTCACGTTTTATGGCTTTTTTCATGAGCTATTGCCCACAGTTTTGGGGTTCCAAGGCGATTTACAATGACCATAATACCCGATACAAGTTTGAGAGATATGACCAAAAACTCGTCGTTTTCGTGTTTTTTGGCCGTTTTCATGAGCTATTACCCACAGTTTTGGGGTTCTAGGGCGATTTACAATTACTGTAAGACCCGATACAAGTTTGAGCGATATGACCAAAAGCACGTCGTTTTAGGGTTCTAGGGCGATATTCATGGCCCGTAGGACCCAATACATTTTGAGATATATGACCAAAATCACGTCCTGTTCATGCTTTATGGCCGTTTTCATGAGCTATTGCCCATATATTTGGGGTTCGAGGGTGATTTACAATAACAGTAAGACCCGGTACATGTTTGAGAGATTTGACCAAAAAACTCGTCGTTTTCGCGTTTTACGTCCGTTCTCAAGAGCTATTGCCTACAATTTTTGGGTTATTGGGGGATTTACAATGACCATAAGACCCGATAGAAGTTTGAGAGATATGACCAAAAGCTCGTCATATTCGCGCTTTATGGCTCTTTTCATGAGCTATTGCCCACGATTTTGGGGTTATAGGGCGATTTACAACGAAAGTAAGACCCGATACATGTTTGAGAGATATGACCAAAAACTCGGCGTATTCGTGCTTTATGGCCGTTTTCATGAGCTATTACCCCACAGTTTTGGGGTTCCAGCGATGTACAATGACTGAAAGACCCGATACATGTTTAAGAGATATGACTAAAAGCACGTTGTTTTCGTGTTTTATGGCCATTTTCATGAGCTATTGCCCACAGTTTTGGGGTTTTAGGGCTATTTACAATGAGCGTAAGACCCGATACATGTTTGAGATTTGACCAAAAGCATGTCGTTTTGGGGTTCTAGGGCGATTTGCATTGCCCGTAGGACCCAATACATTTTGAGAGATATGACCAAAATCACGTGCTATTCACGCTTTATGACTGTTTTCATGAGTTATTACCCACATTTTTGGGGTTTCAGGGCGATTTACAATAACAGTAAGACCTGGTACATGTTTGAGAGATTTGACCAAAAACTCGTCATTTTCGCTTTTTCATTGCTCAAGAGCTATTGCCTACAATTTTGGGGTTCTAGGGCTATTTACAATGACTGTAAGAACCGATACAAGTTTGAGAGATATGACCAAAAGCACTTCATTTTTGTGTTTTATGGCTGTTTGCATGAGCTATTGCCCACGGTTTTGGGATTCTAGGGTGATTTACAAAGACCGTAAGACCCGATACATGTTTGAGAGATATGACGAAAAGTACGTCGTTTTCGCGTTTTATGGCCGTTTTCATGAGCTATTGCCCACGGTTTTGGGGTTGTAGGATGATTTACAATGACAGTAAGACCCGATACATATTTGAGATATATGACCGAAAACTCGTCGTATTCGCGCTTTATGGCCGTTTTCATGAGCTATTACCCACAGTTTTGGGGTTCCAGGGCGATTTACAATGACTGTAAACCCGATACAAGTTTGAGAGATATGACCAAAAACTCGTCAATTTATGGCCGTTTTCATGAGCTAATGCCCATAGTTTTGGGGTTCTAGAGCGATGTACAATGACAGTATGACCCGATACATTTTTGAGATATATGACCAAAAACTCGTCGTATTCGTGCTTTATGGCCATTTTTCATGAGCTATTGCCCACAATTTTGGGGTTCTAGGGCGATTTACAACGATAGTAAGACCCGATACAAGTTTGAGAGATATGACCAAAAACTCATCGTTTTCGTGTTTTATGGCCATTTTCATGAGCTATTGCTCACAGTTTTGGGGTTCTAGGTCGATTTACAACGACAATAAGACCCGATACATGTTTGAGAGATATGACCATAAACTCACCGTATTTGTGTTTTATGGTCGTTTTCATGAGGTATTGCCCACGGTTTTGGGGTTCTAAGGCGATTTACAATGACCATAAGACCCAATACAAGTTTGAGAGATATGACCAAAAGTACGTCGTTTTCGTGTTTTATGGCCGTTTTCATGAGCTATTGCCCACGGTTTTGGGGTTCTAGGGCGATTTGTAACGACAATAAGACCCGATACATGTTTGAGAGATATGACCAAAAACTCGTCGTATTCGCGTTTTATGGCTGTTTTCATGAGCTATTGCCTATGTTTTTGGGGTTCTAGGGCGATGTACAACGATAATAAAATCCCGATACATGTTTGAGAGATATGACCAAAAACTCGTCGCATTCACGTTTTATGGCCATTTTCATGAGCTATTGCCCATAATTTTGGGGTTCCAGGGAGATTTACAATGACCGTAAGACCAGATACATGTTTGAGAGATATGGCCAAAAACTCGTCGTATTCGCGCTTTATGGCCGTTTTGATGAACTATTTCCCACAGTTTTGGGGTTCTATGGCGATTTACAATGACCGTAAGAGCCGGTATATGTTTGAGAGATATGACCAAAAAATTGTGTTTTACGCATTTAATGGCCCTTTTCATGAGCTATTACCCATAGTTTTGGGGTTCTATGGTGATTTACAATAACTGTAAGAGCCGGTACATGTTTGAGAGATATGACGAAAAACTTGTGTTTTCCGCATTAAATGGCCGTTTTCATGAGCTATTACCCATAGTTTTGGGGTTCTATGGTGATTTACAAAGATCATAAGAGCCGGTACATGTTTGAGAGATATGACCAAAAACTCGTCGTATTCGTGTTTTAAGGCCGCTTTCATGAGTTATTGCCCAGAGATTTGGGGTTATAGGGTGATTTACAATGACCGTAAGACCCGATACAAGTTTGAGAGATATGACCAAAAACTCGTCGTTTTCGTGTTTATGGCTGTTTTCATGAGCTATTGCCCATGGTTTTGGGGTTCTAGGGCGATTTACAACGACAGTAAGACCCGATACTTCTTTGAGAGATATGACCAAAAACTCGTCGTATTCACGTTTTATGGCTTTTTTCATGAGCTATTGCCCACAGTTTTGGGGTTCCAAGGCGATTTACAATGACCATAATACCCGATACAAGTTTGAGAGATATGACCAAAAACTCGCCGTTTTCGTGTTTTTTGGCCGTTTTCATGAGCTATTACCCACAGTTTTGGGGTTCTAGGGCGATTTACAATTACTGTAAGACCCGATACAAGTTTGAGCGATATGACCAAAAGCATGTCGTTTTGGGGTTCTAGGGCGATATGCATGGCCCGTAGGACCCAATACATTTTGAGATATATGACCAAAAGGACGTCCTGTTCACGCTTTATGGCCGTTTTCATGAGCTATTGCCCATATATTTGGGGTTCGAGGGTGATTTACAATAACAGTAAGACCCGGTACATGTTTGAGAGATTTGACCAAAAAGCTCGTCGTTTTCGCGTTTTACGTCCGTTCTCAAGAGCTATTGCCTACAATTTTTGGGTTATTGGGGGATTTACAATGACCATAAGACCCGATAGAAGTTTGAGAGATATGACCAAAAACTCGTCGTATTCGTGCTTTATGGCTCTTTTCATGACCTATTGCCCACGATTTTGGGGTTCTAGGGCGATTTACAACGAAAGTAAGGCCCGATACATGTTTGAGAGATATGACCAAAAAACTCGTCGTATTCGTGCTTTATGGCTGTTTTCATGAGCTATTACCCCACAGTTTTGGGATTCCAGGGCGATGTAGAATGACTGTAAGACCCGATAAATGTTTAAGAGATATGACCAAAACCATGTCGTTTTCGTGTTTTATGGCCGTTTTCATGAGCTATTGCCCATGATTTTGGGGTTCTATGGCGATTTACAATGACCATAAGTCCCGATACATGTTTGAGAGATATGACCAAAAGCACGTCGTTTTGGGGTTCTAGGGCGATTTGCATTGCCCGTAGGACCCAATACATTTTGAGAGATATGACCAAAAGCACGTCCTGTTCATGCTTTATGGCTATTTTCATGAGCTATTACCCACATTTTTGGGGTTCTAGGGCGATTTACAATAACAGTAAGACCTGGTACATGTTTGAGAGGTTTAACCGAAAACTCGTCGTTTTCGCGTTTTACGACCATTCTCAAGAGCTATTGCCTACATTTTTGGGGTTCTAGGGAGATTTACAATGACTATAAGACCCGATACAAGTTTGAGAGATATGACCAAAAGCACGTCATTTTCGTGTTTTATGGCTGTTTTCATGAGCTATTGCCCATGGTTTTGGTGTTCTAGGGCGATGTACAATGAGCTATTGCCCATGGTTTTAGGGTTCTAGGGCGATGTAAAATGACAGTAAGACCCGATACATGTTTGAGATATATGACCAAAAACTCGTCGTATTCGCGCTTTATGGCCATTTTTCATGAGCTATTGCCCACGGTTTTGGGGTTCTAGTGCGATTTACAATGATAGTAAGACCCGATACAAGTTTGAGAGATATGACAAAAAACTCATCGTTTTCGTGTTTTATGGCCGTTTTCATGAGCTATTGCCCACGATTTTGGGGTTCTAGGGCGATTTACAATGACCGTAAGACCCGACACATATTTGAGAGATATGACCTAAAACTCGTCGTATTCACGCTTTATGGCCATTTTCATGAGCTATTGCCCACAATTTTCGGGTTCTAGGGTGATTTACAATGACCGTAAGACCCGATACATGTTTGAGAGATATGACCAAAAATTCGTCGTATTCGCGCTTTATGGCCATTTTCATGAGCTATTGCCCATAGTTTTGGGGTTATATGGCGATTTACAATGACTGTAAGAGCCGGTACATGTTTGAGAGATATGACCAAAAACTTGTGTTTTCCGCATTTCATGGCCGTTTTCATGAGCTATTACCCATAGTTTGGGGGTTCTATGTTGATTTACAAAGATCATAAGAGCCGGTACATGTTTGAGAGATATGACCAAAAACTCGTCGTATTCGTGTTTTAAGGCTGTTTTCATGAGTTATTGCCCACAGTTTTGGGGTTACAGGGCGATTTACAATGATGGTAAGACCTGATACAAGTTTGAGAGATATAACCAAAAATCGTCATTTTCGTGTTTTATGGCTGTTTTCATGAGCTATTGCCCACTGTTTTGGGGTTCTAGGGCGATTTACAACGACAGTAAGACCCGATACATGTTTGAGAGATATGACCAAAAACTCACCGCATTCGCATTTTATGGCCGTTTAATGAGCTATTGCCCACAGTTTTGGTGTTCCAAGGCGATTTACAATGACCGTAAGACCCGATACAAGTTTGAGAGATATGACCAAAAACTCTTCGTATTCGTGCTTTATGGCTGTTTTCATGAGCTATTGCCCATGGTTTTGGGGTTCTAGGGCGATTTACGATGACCGTAACACCCGATACAGGTTTGAGAGATATGACCAAAAACTCGTCGTTTTCGTGTTTTATGGCCGTTTTCATGAGCTATTACCCAAATCTTTGGGGCTCTAGGGTGATTTACAATGATTGTAAGACCCGATACAAGTTTGAGCGATATGAACAAAAGCACATCGTTTTGGGGTTCTAGGGCGATTGCATGGCCCATAGGACTAAATAAATTTTGAGAGATATGACCAAAATCACGTCCTGTTCACGCTTTATGGCCGTTTTCATGAGCTATTGCCCACAATTTTGGGGTTCCAGGGCGATTTACAATAACAGTAAGACCCGGTAGATGTTTGAGAGATATGACCAAAACCTCTTCGTATTCGTGCTTTACAGCCGTTTTCATGAGGTATTACCCACAGTTTTGGGGTTCCAGGGCGATGTACAATGACTGTAAGACCTGATACATGTTTGAGAGATATGACCAAAAGCACGTCGTTTTCTTGTTTTATGGACGTTTTCATGAGGTATTGCCCACGGTTTTGGGGTTCTAGGGCGATTTACAATGACCGTAAGACCCGATACATGTTTGAGAGATATGACCAAAAGTACATCGTTTTCGCGTTTTATGGCCGTTTTCCTGAGCTATTGCCCACGGTTTTGGGGTTCTAGGGCGATGTACAATGATAGTAATCACCCGATACATGTATGAGATATATGACCAAAAACTCGTCGTATTCGCGCTTTATGGCTATTTTTGTGAGCTATTGCCCACAGTTTTGGGGTTCTAGGGTGATTTACAACGACAATAAGACCTGATACAAGTTTGAGAGATATGACCAAAAGCACGTCGTTTTCGTGTTTTATGGCTGTTTTCATGAGCAATTTCCCACGGTTTTGGGGTTCTAGGGCGATTTACAATGACCGTAAGACCCGATACATGTTTGAGAGATATGACCAAAAGTACGTCGTTTTCGCGTTTTATGGCCGTTTTCATGAGCTATTGCCCACAGTTTTGGGGTTCTAGGTTGATTTGCAATGACAGTAAGACCCGATACATGTTTGAGATATATGACCAAAAACTCGTCGTATTCACGCTTTATGGCAATTTTCATGAGCTATTGCCCATAGTTTTGGGCTTCTAGGGTGATTTACAACGACAGTAAGACCCGATACAAGTTTGAGAGATATGGCCAAAAACTCGTCGTTTTCATGTTTTATGGCTGTTTTCATGAGCTATTACCCACAGTTTTGGGGTTCCAGGGCGATTACAATGACTGTAAGACCCGATACAAGTTTGAGAGATATGACCAAAAGCACGTCGTTTTCGTGTTTTATGGCCATTTTCATGAGCTATTGCCCATGGTTTTGGGTTTCTAGGGCGATTTATAACGACAGTAAGACCAAATACATGTTTGAGAGATATGACTAAAAACTCGTCGTATTCGTGTTTATGGCTGTTTTCATGAGGTCTTGCCCAGGGTTTTGGGGTTCTAGGGCGATTTATAATGACCGTAAGACCCGATACATGTTTGAGAGATATGACCAAAAGCACGTCGTTTTGGGGTTCTAGGGTGATTTACATTGCCTGTAGGACCCAATACATTTTGAGAGATATGACCAAAAACACGTCCTGTTCATGCTTTATGGCTGTTTTCAGGAGCTATTACCCACATTTTTGGGGTTCTAGAGCTATTTACAATAAAAATAAGACCTGGTACATGTTTTAGAGATTTGACCAAAAACTCGTCGTTTTCGCGTTTTATGGCCATTCTCAAGAGCTATTGCCTACAATTTTGGGGTTCTAGGGCGATTTACAATGACTGTAAGACCCGATACAAGTTTGATAGATATGACCAAAAGCACGTCATTTTCGTGTTTTATGGCCGTTTTCATGAGCTATTGCCCACGGTTTGGGGTTCTAGGGTGATTTACAATGACCGTAAGACCCGATATATGTTTGACAGGTATGACCAAAAGTACGTCATTTTTGTGTTTTATGGCCGTTTTCATGAGCTATTGCCCACGGTTTTGGGGTTCTAGGTTGATTTGCAATGACAGTAAGACCCGATACATGTTTGAGATATATGACCAAAAACTCGCCGTATTCGCGCTTTATGGCCGTTTTCATGAACTATTACCCACAGGTTTGGGGTTCTAGGGCGATTTACAATGACTGTAAGACCCGATACAAGCTTGAGAGATATGACCAAAAACTCGTCGTCTTCGCGTTTTATGGCCGTTTTCATGAGCTATTGCCCACGGTTTTTGGGTTCTAGGGTGATGTACAATGACAGGAAGACCCGATACATGTTTGAGATATATGACCAAAAACTCGTCGTATTCGCGCTTTATGGCCATTTTTCATGAGCTATTGCCCACAGTTTTGGGGATCTAGGGCAATCTACAACAATAGTAAGACCTGATACAAGTTTGAGAGATATGACCAAAAACTCATCGTTTTCGTGTTTTATGGCCGTTTTGATGAGCTATTGCTTACAGTTTTAGCGTTCTAGGTCGATTTACAACGACAATAAGACCCGATACATGTTTGAGAGATATGACCAAAAATTCGGCGTATTCGCGTTTTATGGCCGTTTTCATGAGCTATTGCCCACAGTTTTGTGGTTCTTGGGCGATTTACAATGACCATAAGACCCGATACAAGTTTGAGAGATATGACCAAAAGCACGCCGTCTTCGTGTTTTATTGCCGTTTTCATGAGCTATTGCCCACGGTTTTAGGGTTCTTGGGTGATTTATAATGACAATAAGACCCAATACATGTTTTAGAGATATGACCAAAAACTCGCCGTATTCGCGTTTTATGGCTGTTTTCATGAGCTATTGCCTATGTTTTTGGGGTTCTAGGACGATGTACAACGACAATAAAATCCCGATACATGTTTGAGTGATATGACCGAAAACTCGTCGTATTCGTGCTTTATGGGTGTTTTCACGAGCTATTGCCCATAGTTTTGGGGTTCTATGGTGATTTACAATGACCGTAAGAGCCGGTACATGTTTGAGAGATATGACAAAAAACTTGTACTTTCCGCATTTAATGGCCGTTTTCATGAGCTATTACCCATAGTTTTGGGGTTCTATGGTAATTTACAAAGATCATAAGAGCCGATACATGTTTGAGAGATATGACCAAAAACTCGTCGTATTCGTGTTTTAAGGCCGTTTTCATGAGTTATTGCCTAGAGTTTTGGGGTTACAGGGCGATTTACAATCACCGTAAGACCCGATACAAGTTTGAGAGATATGACCAAAAACTCGTCATTTTCGTGTTTATGGCTGTTTTCATGAGCTATTACCCACGGTTTTGGGGTTCTTGGGCAATTTACAATGACAGTAAGACCCGACACAAGTTTGAGAGATATGACCAAAAACTCGTCGTATTCGCGCTTTATGGCTGCTTTCATGATCTATTACCCACGGTTTTGGGGTTCTAGGGCGATTTACAACGAAAGTAAGACCCGATACATGTTTGAGAGATATGACCAAAAAATCGTCGTATTCGTGCTTTATGGCCATTTTCATGAGCTATTACCCACAGTTTTGGGGTTCTAGGGCGATGTACAATGACTGTAAGACCCGATACATGTTGAAGAGATATGACCAAAATCACGTCGTTTTCGTGTTTTATGACCATTTTCATGAGCTATTGCCCATGATTTTGGGGTTCTAGGGCGATTTACAATGACCGTAAGTCCCGATAGATGTTTGAGAGATATGACGAAAATCACGTCGTTTTGGGGTTCTAGGGCGATTTGCATTGCCCGTAGGACCCAATACATTTTGAGAGATATGACCAAAAGCACGTCCTGTTCACGCTTTATGGCTGTTTTCATGAGCTATTACCCACATTTTTAGGGTTCCAGGGCGATTTACAATAACAGTAAGATCTGGTACATGTTTGAAGAGATATGACCAAAAACTAGTCGTTTTCGTGTTTTACGGCCATTCTCAAGAGCTATTGCCTACAATTTTGGGGTTCTAGGGCGATTTACAATGACTATAAGACCCGATACAAGTTTGAGAGATATGAACAAAAGCACGTCATTTTCGTGCATGGCTGTTTTCATGAGCTATTGCCCATGGTTTTAGGGTTCTAGGGCGATGTAAAATGACAGTAAGACCCGATACATGTTTGAGATATATGACCAAAAACTCGTCGTATTCACGCTTTATGGCCATTTTTCATGAGCTATTTCCCACGGTTTTGGGGTTCTAGGGCGATTTACAACGATAGTAAGACCCGATACAAGTTTGAGAGATATCACAAAAAACTCGTTGTTTTCGCGTTTTATGGCCGTTTTCATGAGGTATTGCCCACGGTTTTGGGGTTCTAGGGCAATTTACAATGTCCGTAAGTCCAGATACAAGTTTGAGAGATATGACCAAAAGCACGTCATTTTCATGTTTATGGCCGTTTTCATGAGCTATTGCCCACGGTTTTGGGGTTCTAGGGCGATTTATAACGACAATAAGACCCGATACATGTTTGAGAGATATGACCAAAAACTCGTCGTATTCGCGTTTTATGGCTATTTTCATGAGCTATTGCATATGTTTTGGGGTTCTAGGGCGATGTACAACGACAATAAAATCCCGACACATGTTTGAGAGATATGACCAAAAACTCGTCGTTTTCGCGTTTTACGTCCGTTTTCAGGAGCTATTTACCCACAGTTATGGGGTTCGAGGGCGATTTACAATGACTGTAAGACCCGATAGAAGTTTGAGAGATATGACCAAAAACTCGTTGTTTTCCTGTCTTATGGACGTTTTCATGAGCTATTACCCACAGTTTTGGGGTTCCAGGGCGATTTACAATGACTGTAAGACCCGATACAAGTTTGAGAGATATGACCAAAAACTTGTCATTTTCCTATCTTATGGCCGTTTTCATGAGCTATTACCCACAGTTTTGGGGTTACAGGGCGATTTACAATGACTGTAAGACCCGATACAAGTTTGAGAGATATGACCAAAAACTCGTTGTTTTCGTGTTTTATGGCTGTTTTCATGAGCTATTGCCCATAGTTTTGGGGTTCTTGGGCGATTTATATCGACAATAAGACCCTACACATGTTTGAGAGATATGACCAAAAACTCGTCGTATTCGCGTTTTATGGCTATTTTCATGAGCTATTGCCTATGTTTTTGGGGTTCTAGGGCGATGTACAATGACAATAAAATCCCGATACATGTTTGAGAGATATGACCAAAAACTCGTCGTATTCACGCTTTATGGCCATTTTCATGAGCTATTGCCCACAATTTTGGGGTTCCAGGGCGATTTACAATGACCGTAAGACCAGATACTAGTTTGAGAGATAGGTCCAAAAACTCGTCGTATTCGCGCTTTATGGCGGTTTTCATGAGCTATTGCACATAATTTTCGGGTTCTATGGCGATTTACAATGACCGTAAGAGCCGGTACATGTTTGAGAGATATGACCAAAAACTTGTGTTTTCCGCATTTAATGGCCGTTTTCATGAGCTATTTCCCATTGTTTTGGGGTTCTATAGTGATTTACAGAAATCATAAGAGCCGGTACATGTTTGAGAGATATGACCAAAAACTCGTCGTATTCGTGTTTTAAGGCCGTTTTCATGAGTTATTGCCCACAGTTTTGGGGTTACAGGGCGATTTACAATGACCGTAAGACCCGATACAAGTTTGAGAGATATGGCCAAAAACTCGTCGTTTTCGTGTTTTATGGCTATTTTCTTGAGCTATTACCCACGGTTTTGGGGTTTTAGGGCGATTTACAATGACAGTAAGACCCGATACATGTTTGAGAGATATGACCAAAAACTCGTCGTATTCGCATTTTAAGGCCGTTTTCATGAGCTATTGCCCACAGTTTTGGGGTTCCAAGGCGATTTATAATGACCGTAAGACCCAAGACAAGTTTGAGAGATATGGCCAAAAACTCGTCGTTTTCGTGTTTTATGGCCGTTTTCATGAGCTATTATCCACAGTTTTGGGGTTCTAGGGCGATTTACGATGAACGTAACACCCGATACAAGTTTGAGAGATATGACCAAAAACTTGTTGTTTTCGTGTTTTATGGCTGTTTTCATGAGCTATTACCCACTGTTTTGGGGTTCTAGTGCGATTTACAATGATTGTAAGACCTGATACAAGTTTGAGCGATATGACCAAAAGCACATCGTTTTGGGGTTCTAGGGCGATATGGATGGCCCATAGGACTCAATACATTTTGAGAGATATGACCAAAAGTACGTCCTATTCATGCTTTAGGGCCGTTTTCATGAGCTATTGCCCACATTTTTGGGATTCTAAGGCGATTTACCACGACAGAAAGACCCGATACATGTTTGAGAGATATGACTAAAAACTCGTCGTTTTCGAGTTTTATGGCCGTTTTCATGAGCTATTACCCACAGTTATGGGGTTCCAGGGCGATTTACAATGACCGTAATACCCGATACAAGTTTGAGAGATATGACCAAAAACTCGTCGTTTTCCTATCTTATGGCCGTTTTCATGAGCTATTATCCACAGTTTTGGGGTTCCAGGGCGATTTACAATGACTGTAAGACCCTATACTAGTTTGAGAGATATGACCAAAAACTCGTCGTTTTCCTGTCTTATGGACGTTTTCATGAGCTACTACCCATAATTTTGGGGTTACATGGCGATTTACAATAACCATAAGACCCGATACAAGTTTGAGAGATATGACCAAAAACTCGTCATTTTCGCGTTTTATGGCGGTTTTCATGAGCTATTGCCCACCGTTTTGGGGGTTCTAGGGAGGTTTATAACGACAATAAGATTCGATACATGTTTGAGAGATATGACCAAAAACTCGTCGTATTCGTGTTTTATGGCTGTTTTCATGAGCTATTGCCTATGTTTTTGGGGTTCTAGGACGATGTACAACGACAATAAAATCCCGATAAATGTTTGAGAGATATGACCGAAAACTCGTCGTATTCGCGCTTTATGGGTGTTTTCACGAGCTATTGCCCACAGTTTTGGGGTTCTATGGTGATTTACAATGACCGTAAGAGCCGGTACATGTTTGAGAGAAATGACCAAAAACTTGTGTTTTCCGCATTTAAGGGCCGTTTTCATGAGCTATTACCCATAGTTTTGGGGTTCTATGGTGATTTACAAAGATCATAAGAGCCGATACATGTTTGAGAGATATGACCAAAAACTCATCGTATTCGTGTTTTAAGGCCGTTTTCATGAGTTATTGCCCAGAGTTTTGGGGTTACAGGGCGATTTATAATCACCGTAAGACCCGATACAAGTTTGAGAGATATGACCAAAAACTCGTCGTATTCGCGCTTTATGGCTGTTTTCATGATCTATTGCCCACGGTTTTGGGGTTCTAGGGCGATTTACAACGAAAGTAAGACCCTACACATGTTTGAGAGATATGACCAAAAACTCGTCGTATTCGCGTTTTATGGCTATTTTCATGAGCTATTGCCTATGTTTTTGGGGTTCTAGGGCGATGTACAATGACAATAAAATCCCGATACATGTTTGAGAGATATGACCAAAAACTCGTCGTATTCACGTTTTATGGCCATTTTCATGAGCTATTGCCCACAATTTTGGGGTTCCAGGGCGATTTACAATGACCGTAAGACCAGATACTAGTTTGAGAGATAGGTCCAAAAACTCGTCGTATTCACGCTTTATGGCGGTTTTCATGAGCTATTGCCCACAATTTTCGGGTTCTATGGCGATTTACAATGACCGTAAGAGCCGGTACATGTTTGAGAGATATGACCAAAAACTTGTGTTTTCCGCATTTAATGGCCGTTTTCATGAGCTATTACCCATTGTTTTAGGGTTCTATGGTGATTTACAGAAATCATAAGAGCCGGTACATGTTTGAGAGATATGACCAAAAACTCGTCGTATTCGTGTTTTAAGGCCGTTTTCATGAGTTATTGCCCACAGTTTTGGGGTTACAGGGCGATTTACAATGACCGCAAGACCCGATACAAGTTTGAGAGATATGGCCAAAAACTCGTCGTTTTCGTGTTTTATGGCTGTTTTCTTGAGCTATTGCCCACGGTTTTGGGGTTTTAGGGCGATTTACAACGACAGTAAGACCCGATACATGTTTGAGAGATATGACCAAAAACTCGTCGTATTCGCACTTTAAGGCCGTTTTCATGAGCTATTGCCCACAGTTTTGGGGTTCCAAGGCGATTTATAATGACCGTAAGACCCAAGACAAGTTTGAGAGATATGGCCAAAAACTCGTCGTTTTCGTGTTTTATGGCTGTTTTCATGAGCTATTATCCACAGTTTTGGGGTTCTAGGGCGATTTACGATGACCGTAACACCCGATACAAGTTTGAGAGATATGACCAAAAACTCATTGTTTTCGTGTTTTATGGCTGTTTTCATGAGCTATTACCCACTGTTTTGGGGTTCTAGTGCGATTTACAATGATTGTAAGACCCGATACAAGTTTGAGCGATATGACCAAAAGCACATCGTTTTGGGGTTCTAGGGCGATATGGATGGCCCATAGGACTCGATACATTTTGAGAGATATGACCAAAAGCACGTCCTATTCATGCTTTAGGGCCGTTTTCATGAGCTATTGCCCACATTTTTGGGATTCTAAGGCGATTTACCACGACAGTAAGACCCGATACATGTTTGAGAGATATGACTAAAAACTCGTCATTTTCGAGTTTTATGGCCGTTTTCATGAGCTATTACCCACAGTTATGGGGTTCCAGGGCGATTTACAATGACCGTAAGACCCGATACAAGTTTGAGAGATATGACCCAAAACTCGTCGTTTTCCTATCTTATGGTCGTTTTCATGAGCTATTATCCACAGTTTTTGGGTTCCAGGGCGATTTACAATGACTGTAAGACCCGATACTAGTTTGAGAGATATGACCAAAAACTCGTCGTTTTCCTGTCTTATGGCCGTTTTCATGAGCTACTACCCACAATTTTGGGGTTACATGGCGATTTACAATGACCATAAGACCCGATACACGTTTGAGAGATATGACCAAAAACTCGTCATTTTCGCGTTTTATGGCGGTTTTCATGAGCTATTGCCCACCGTTTTGGGGGTTCTAGGGAGATTTATAACGACAATAAGATCCGATACATGTTTGAGAGATATGACCAAAAACTCGTCGTATTCGTGTTTTATGGCTGTTTTCATGAGCTATTGCCTATGTTTTTGGGGTTCTAGGACGATGTACAACGACAATAAAATCCCGATACATATTTGAGAGATATGACCGAAAACTCGTCGTATTCGCGCTTTATGGGTGTTTTCACGAGCTATTGCCCACAGTTTTGGGGTTCTATGGTGATTTACAATGACCGTAAGAGCCGGTACATGTTTGAGAGAAATGACCAAAAACTTGTGTTTTCCGCATTTAAGGGCCGTTTTCATGAGCTATTACCCATAGTTTTGGGGTTCTATGGTGATTTACAAAGATCATAAGAGCCAATACATGTTTGAGAGATATGACCAAAAACTCATCGTATTCGTGTTTTAAGGCCGTTTTCATGAGTTATTGCCCAGAGTTTTGGGGTTACAGGGCGATTTATAATCACCGCAAGACCCGATACAAGTTTGAGAGATATGACCAAAAACTCGTCGTATTCGCGCTTTATGGCTGTTTTCATGATCTATTGCCCACGGTTTTGGGGTTCTAGGGCGATTTACAATGAAAGTAAGACCCGATACATGTTTGAGAGATATGACCAAAAACTCGTCGTATTCGTGCTTTATGGCCATTTTCATGAGCTATTACCCACAGTTTTGGGGTTCCAGGGCGATGTACAATGACTGTAAGACCCGATACATGTTTAAGAGATATCACCAAAAGCACGTCGTTTTCGTGTTTTATGGCCATTTTCATGAGCTATTGCCCGCGATTTTGGGGTTCTAGGGCGATTTACAGTGACCGTAAGTCCCGATTCATGTTTGAGAGATATGACGAAAAGCACGTCATTTTGGGGTTCTAGGGCGATTTGAATTGCCCGTAGGACCCAATACATTTTGAGAGATATGACCAAAAGCGCGTCTTGTTCATGCTTTATGGCTGTTTTCATGGGCTATTACCCACATTATTGGGGTTCCAGGGCCATTTACAATAACAGTAAGACATGGTACATGTTTGAGAGATTTGACCAAAAACTCGTCGTTTTCGCGTTTTACGGCCGTTCTCAAGAGCTATTGCCTACAATTTTGGGGTTCTAGGGCGATTTACAATGAGTGTAAGACCTGATACAAGTTTGAGAGCTATGACCAAAAGCACGTCATTTTTGTGTTTTATGGCTGTTATCATGAGCTATTGCCCATGGTTTTAGGGTTCTAGGGCGTTGTAAAATGACAGTAAGACCCGATACATGTTTGAGATATATGACCAAAAACTCGTCGTATTCACGCTTTATGGCCATTTTTCATGAGCTATTGCCCACGGTTTTGGGGTTCTAAGGCGATTTACAACGATAGTAAGACCCGATACAAGTTTGAGAGATATGACAAAAAACTCGTTATTTTCGCGTTTTATGGCCGTTTTCATAAGCTATTGCCCACGGTTTTGGGGTTTTAGGGCGATTTACAATGACCGTAAGACCCGATACAAGTTTGAGAGATATGACCAAAAGCACGTCATTTTCGTGTTTTATGGCCGTTTTCATGAGCTATTGCCCACGGTTTTGGGGTTCTAGGGAGATTTATAACGACAATAAGATCCGATACATGTTTGAGAGATATGACCAAAAACTCATCGTATTCGCGTTTGATGGCTGTTTTCATGAGCTATTGCAAATGTTTTGGGGTTCTAGGGCGATGTACAATGACAATAAAATCCCGACACATGTTTGAGAGATATTACCAAAAACTCGTTGTTTTCGTGATTTACGTCCGTTTTCAGGAGCTATTTACCCACAGTTATGGGGTTCCAGGGCGATTTACAATGCTGTAAGACCTGATACAAGTTTGAGAGATATGACCAAATACTCGTTGTTTTCCTGTCTTATGGACGTTTCCATGAGCTACTACCCACAGTTTTGGGGTTATAGCGCGATTTACAATGACTGTAAGACCCGATACAAGTTTGAGAGATATGACCAAAAACTCGTTGTTTTCGTGTTTTATGGCTGTTTTCATGAGCTATTGCCCACGGTTTTTGGGGATTCTTGGGCGATTTATAACGACAATAAGACCCGACACATGTTTGAGAGATATGACCAAAAACTCGTCGTGTTCGCGTTTTATGGCTATTTTCATGAGCTATTGCCTATGTTTTTGGGGTTCTAGGGCGATGTACAACGACAATAAAATCCCGTTACATGTTTGAGAGATATGACCAAAAACTCGTCGTATTCACGCTTTATGGCCATTTTCATGAGATATTGCCCACAATTTTGGGGTTCTAGGGCGATTTACAATGACCGTAAGACCCAATACATGTTTGAGAGATATGACCAAAAACTCGTCGTACTCGCGCTTTATGGCGGTTTTCATGAGCTATTGCCCACAATTTTCGGGTTCTATGGCGATTTACAATGACCGTAAGAGCCGGTACATGTTACAGAGATATGACCAAAAACTTGTGTTTTCCTCATTTAATGGCCGTTTTCATGAGCTATTACCCATTGTTTTGGGGTTCTATGGTGATTTACAGAAATCATAAGAGCCGGTACATGTTTGAGAGATATGACCAAAAACTCGTCGTATTCGTGTTTTAAGGCCGTTTTCATGAGTTATTGCCCACAGTTTTGGGGTTACAGGGCGATTTTCAATGACCGCAAGACCCGATACAAGTTTGAGAGATATGGCCAAAAACTCGCCGTTTTCGTGTTTTATGGCTGTTGTCATGAGCTATTGCCCACGGTTTTGGGGTTTTAGGGCGATTTACAACGATAGTAAGACCCGATACATGTTTGAGAGATATGACCAAAAACTCGTCGTATTCGCATTTTAAGGCCGTTTTCATGAGCTATTGCCCACAGTTTTGGGGTTCCAAGGCGATTTATAATGATCGTAAGACCCGAGACAAGTTGGAGAGATATGGCCAAAAACTCGTCGTTTTCGTGTTTTATGGTCGTTTTCATGAGCTATTATCCATAGTTTTGAGGTTCTAGGGCGATTTACGATGACCATAACACCCGATACAAGTTTGAGAGATATGACCAAAAACTCGTTGTTTTCGTGTTTTATGGCCGTTTTCATGAGCTATTACCCACTGTTTTGGGGTTCTAGGGCGATTTACATTGATTGTAAGACCCGATACAAGTTTGAGCGATATGACCAAAGCACATCGTTTTGGGGTTCTAGGGCGATATGGATATCCCATCTGACTCAATACATTTTGAGAGATATGACCAAAAGCACGTCCTATTCATGCTTTATGGCCGTTTTCATGAGCTATTGCCCACATTTTTGGGGTTCTAGGGCGATTTACCACGACAGTAAGACCCAATACATGTTTGAGTGATATGACTAAAAACTCGTCGTTTTCGTGTTTTATGGCCGTTTTCATGAGCTATTACCCACAGTTATGGGGTTCCAGGGCGATTTATAATGACCGTAAGATCCGATACAAGTTTGAGAGATATGACCAAAAACTCGTCGTTTTCCTATCTTATGGCCGTTTTCATGAGCTATTATCTACAGTTTTGGGGTTCCAGGGCAATTTACAATGACTATAAGACCCGATACAAGTTTGAGAGATATGACCAAAAGCACGTAGTTTCCGTGTTTTATGGCCGTTTTCATGAGCTATCACCCACCGTTTTGGGGTTCCAGGGCGATTTACATGGCCCATAGGACCCAATACATTTTGAGAGATATGACCAAAAGCACGTCCTGTTCATGCTTTATGGCCGTTTTCATGAACTATTGCCCACATATTTGGGGTTCCAGGGCGATTTACAATAACAGTAAGACCTGGTACATGGTTAAGAGATTTCACCAAAAACACGTCATTTTCGCGTTTTACGGTCGTTTTCAAGAGTTATTGCCTATAGTTTTGGAGTTCTAGGGAATTTAGAATGACCGTAAGACCCGATACAAGTTTGAGAGATATGACCAAAAGCATGTTGTTTTCGCGTTTAATGGCAGTTTTCATCAGCTATTACCCACGGTTTTGGGGTTCTAGTGCGATTTACAACAACAGTAAAACCTGATACATGTTTGAGATATATGACCAAAAACTCGTAGTATTTACGTTTTATGGCTGTTTTCATGAGCTATTGCCGACAGTTTTGGGGTTCTAGGGCGATATACAATGACAGTAAGAGCCAATTCATGTTTGAGATATATGACCAAAAACTCGTCGTTTTTGTGTTTTATGGCCGTTTTCATGAGCTATTGCCCATAGTTTTGGGGTTCTACTGCAATTTATAATGACAGTAAGACCAGATACATGTTTGAGAGATATCACCAAAAACTCGTCGTATTCGCGTTTTATGGCCGTTTTCTTGTGCTATTGCCCATAGTTTTGGGGCTCTATGGCGATTTACAACGACAGTAAGACCCGATAAATGTTTGAGAGATATGACCAAAAACTCGTCGTTTTCGCGTTTTAGGCCGTTTTCAAGAGCTATTGCCTATAGTTTTGGAGTTCGAGGGCGATTTACATTGATCGTAAGACCCGATACATGTTTGAGAGATATGACCAAAAGTACGTCGTTTTCGAGTTTTATGGCCATTTGCATGAGCTATTGCCCACGGTTTTGGGGTTCTAGGGCGATGTACAATGACAGTAAGACCTGATACATAATTGAGATATATGACCAAAAACTCATTGTATTCGCGCTTTATGGCTGTTTTCATGAGCTATTGCACACAATTTTGGGGTTCTAGGGCGATTTACAATGACAATAAGACTCGATACAAGTTTGAGAGATATGACCAAAAACTCACCGTTTTCATGTTTTATGGCCATTTTCATGAGGTATTGCTCACAGTTTTGGGGTTCTAGGGCGATTTACAACGACCATAAAGCCCGATACATGTTTGAGAGATATGACCAAAAACTCGTCATATTCTCATTTTATGGCTGTTTTCATGAGTTATTGCCACGGTTTTCGGGTTCTAGGTCGATTTACAACGATAGTAAGACCCGATACATGTTTGACAGATATGACCAAAAACTCATCGTATTCGCATTTTATGGCCGTTTTCATTAGCGATTACCCACGGTTTTGGGGTTCTAGGGCGATTTACAACGACCATAAGACTCGATTCATGTTTGAGAGATATGACCAAAAACTCATCGTATTCGCGCTTTATGACTGTTTTCATGAGCTATTGCCCACAGTTTTAGGGTTCTATGGCGATTTACAATAACCGTAAGAGCCGTTACATGTTTGCGATATACGACCAAAAGCTTGTGGTTTCCACATTTTATGGCCGTTTTCATGAGTTATTGCCCATAGTTTTGGACTTATATGGTGATTTACAATGATCGTAAGAGCCTGTATATGTTTGAGAGATATGACCAAAAACACGTCGTTGTGGGGTTCTAGGGCGATTTGCATGGCCCGTATGACCCAATACATTTTGAGAGATATGACCAAAAGCACGCCCTGTTCATGCTTTATGGCCGTTTTCATGAGCTATTTCCCACATTTTTGGGGTTCCAGGGAAATATAAAATAAAAGTAAGACCCGGTACATGGTTGAGAGATTTGACCAAAAACTCATCCTATTCGCACTTTATGGTTGTTTTCATGAGCTATTGCCCACTGTTTTGGGGTTCTAGAACGATTTACAAAGATAGTAAGACCCGATACATGTTTGAGAGATATGACCAAAAACTCATGGTATTCACGCTTTATGGACGTTTTCATGAGCTATTACCCCCAGTTTTGGGGTTCTTGGGCGATTTACAATGACTGTAAGACCCCATACAAGTTTGAGAGATATGACCAAAAGCACGTCGTTTTTGTGTTTTATGGCCGTTTTCATGAGCTATTGCCCATAGTTTTGGGGTTATACGGCAATTTACAATGACAGTAAGACACGATACATGTTTGAGAAATATGACCAAAAACTCGTCGTATTCTCTTTTTATGGCCGGTTTCATGAGCTATTTCCCACATTTTTGGGGTTCTATGGCGATTTACAACGATAGTAAGACCGGATAAATGTTTGAGAGATATGACAAAAAAATCGTCGTTTTCACGTTTTAGGCCGTTTTCAAGAGCTATTGCCTATAGTTTTGGAGTTCCAGGGCGATTTACATTGACCGTAAGAACCTATACATGTTTGAGAGATATGACCAAAAGTACGTCATTTTCGCGTTTTATGGCCATTTTCATGAGCTATTGCCCATGGTTTTGGGATTCTAGGGCGATGTACAATGACAGTAAGACCCGATACATAATTGAGATATATGACCAAAAACTCGTTGTATTCGCGCTTTATGGCTGTTTTCAAGAGCCATTGCCCACTGTTTTGGGGTTCTAGGGCGATTTACAACGACAGTTCGACTCGATACAATTTTGAGAGAGATGACTAAAACCTCATCGCTTTGGTGTTTTATGGCCGTTTTCATGAGGTATTGCTCACAGTTTTGTCGTTCTGGGCGATTTAATATGATAGTAAGACCCGATACATGTTTGAGAGATATGACCAAAAACTCGTCGTATTTGCGTTTTATGGCCGTTTTCATGAGCTATTTCCCATGGTTTTGGGGTCTAGGGCGATTAACAGCGACCGTAAGGCCCGATACATGTTTGAGAGATATGACCAAAAACTCGTCATATTCGCATTTTACGCCCGTTTTCATGAGTTACTGCCACAGTTTTGGGGTTGTAGGTCGATTTACAACGATAGTAAGACCCGATACATGTTTGAGAGATATGACCAAAAACTCATCTTATTCGCGTTTTATGGCTGTTTTCATTAGCGATTACCCACGGTTTTTGGGTTATAGGGCGATTTACAACGACCATAAGACCCGTTTCATGTTTGAGACATATGACCAAAAACATGTCGTATTCGCGCTTTATGGCTTTCATGAGCTATTGTCCACAGTTTTGGGGTTCTTTGGCGATTTACAATAACCGTAAGAGCCGGTACATGTTTGAGAGATACGACCAAAAACTTGTGGTTTCCATATTTTATGGCCGTTTTCATGAGCTATTGCCCATAGTTTTGGAGTTATATGGTGATTTACAATGATCGTAAGAGCCTGTACATGTTTGAGAGATATGACCAAAAGCTCGTCGTTTTGGGGTTCTAGGGCGATTTGCATGGCCTGTAGGACCCAATACATTTTGAGAGACATGACCAAAAGCACGTCTTGTTCACGCTTTATGGCCTTTATCGTGAGCTATTGCCCACGGTATTGGGGTTCTAGGGCGATGTACAATGACAGTAAGTCCCGATACATGTTTGAGATATATGACCAAAAACTCGTCGTATGCGTGCTTTATGGCCGTTTTCATGAGTTATTGCCCACAGTTTTAGGGTTCTTGGGTGATTTACAATGACAGTAAGACACGATAGAAGTTTGAGAGATATGACCAAAAACTCGTCGTTTTCGTTTATTATGGTCATTTTCATGAGGTATTGCTCACAGTTTTGGAGTTCTAGGGCAATTTACAACGACAGTAAGACCCGATACATGTTTGAGAGATATGACCAAAAAAACTTGTCGTATTCGCGTTTTATGGCCATTTTTAGGAGCTATTGCCCACGGTTTTGGGGTTCTAGGGCGATTTACAACGATAGTAAGACCTGATACATGTTTGAGAGATATGACCAAAAACTCATCGTATTCGCGTTTTATGGATGTTTACATTAGCGATTACCCATGGTTTTGGGGTTCTAGGGCGATTTACAATAACCGTAAGACCTGATTCATGTTTGAGAGATATGACCAAAAACTAGTCGTATTCGTGTTTTAATCCGTTTTTATGAGCTATTGCCCACAACTTTGGAGTTATAGGGCGATTTGCAATGACCGTAAGACCTGATACAAGTTTGAGAGATATGACCAAAAACTCGTCGTTTTCGTGTTTTATGGCCGTTTTCATGAGCTATTTCCCACGTTTTTGGGGTTCTAGGGAGATTTACAACGACAGTAAGAACCTATTCAAGTTTGAGAGATATAACCAAAAACTCGTTGTTTTCGTGGTTTATGGCCGTTTCATGAATTATTACCCACAGATTTGGGCTTCCAGGGCGATTTACAATGAGTATAAGACCCGACACAAGTTTGAGCGATATGACCAAAAGCACGTCGTTTTGGGGTTCTAGGGTGATTTGCATTGCCCATAGGACCCAATACATTTTGAGAGATATGACCAAAAGCACGTTCTGTTCACGCTTTATGGCCGTTTTCATGAGCTATTGCCCACGGTTTTGGGGTTCCAGGGCTAGTTACTTTAACAGTAAGACCCGGTACATGTTTGAGAGATTTGATAAAAAACTCGTCCTATTCACATTTTACGGCCGTTCTCAAGAGCTATTGCCTATAGTTTTGGGGTTATAGGGCGATTTACAATGACCGTAAGACCCGATACAAGTTTGAGAGATATGACCAAAAACTCGTCCTATTCGCGCTTTATGGCTGTTTTCATTAGCTATTGCCCACTGTTTTGGGGTTCTAGGACGATTTACAAAGACAGTAAGATCTGATACATGTTTGAGAGATATGACCAAAAACTCGTCGTATTCGCGCTTTATAGACGTTTTCATGAGCTATTACCCACAGTTTTGGGGTTCCAGGGCGATTTACAATGACTGTAAGACCCGATACAAGTTTGAGAGATATGACCAAAAGCACGTCATTTTCGTGTTTTATGGCCGTTTTCATGAGCTATTCTCCACGGTTTTGGGGTTCTAGGGTGATTTACAATGACCGTAAGACCCGATACATGTTTGAGATATATGACCAAAAGTACGCCGTTTTAGCTTTATAGCCGTTTTCATGAGCTATTGCCCATGTTTTTGGGGTACTAGGGCGATTTACAACGACCATATGACCCGATACATGATTGAGAGATATGACTAAAACTCGTCGTATTTGCGCTTTATGGCCATTTTCATGAGCTATTGCCCACTGTTTTGGGGTTCCAGGGCGATTTACAATGATTGTAAGACCCGATATAAGTTTGGGAGATATGACCAAAAGCACGTCGTTTTCGTGTTTATGGCTGTTTTCATGAGCTATTGCCCATGGTTTTGGGGTTCTAGGGTGATTTACAATGACCGTAAGACCCGATACATGTTTGAGAGATATGACCAAAAGTACGTCGTTTTCGCGTTTTATGGCCGTTTTCATGAGCCATTGCCCACGACTTTTGGGTTCTAGGGCGATGTACAATGATAGTAAGACCCGATAGATGTTTGAGATATATGACCAAAAACTCGTCGTATTCGCGCTTTATGGCCGTTTTCACGAGCTATTGCCCATAGTTTTGGGGTTCCAGGGCAATTTCCAATGACAGTAAGACCCGATACAAGTTTGAGAGATATGACTAAAAGCACGTCGTCTTCGTGTTTTATGGCCGTTGTCATGAGCTATTGACCATAGTTTTGGGGTTCTAGGGTGATTTACAATGACCATAAGACCCGATACATGTTTGAGATATATGACCAAAAGTACGTCGGTTTCGCGTTTTATGGCCGTTTTCATGAGCTATTGCTCACAGTTTTGGGGTTCTAGGGCGATTTACAACGACCGTATGACCCAATACATGTTTGAGAGATATGACCAAAAACTCGTTGTATTCGCGTTTTATGGCTGTTCTCAAGAGCTATTGCCCACGGTTTTGGGGTTCTAGGGCGATTTATAATGACAGTAAGACCCGATACATGTTTGAGAGATATGACCAAAAACTCGTCGTATTCGCGTTTTATGGCCATTTTCATGAGCTATTGCCCATGGTTTTGAGGTTCTAGGGCGATTTACAATGACCGTAAGTCTCCATTCAAGCTTGAGAGATATGACCAAAAGCACGTCGTTTTCGTGTTTTATGGCTGTTTTCATGAGCTATTGCCAATGGTTTTGGGGTTATAGGGCGATTTATAACGATAGTAAGACCCGATAGATGTTTGAGAGACATGACCAAAAACTCGTCGTATTCGCGTTTTATGGCTGTTTTCATGAGCTATTGTCTATGTTTTTGGGGTTCTAGGGCGATGTACAACGACAATAAAATCCTGATACATGTTTGAGAGATATGACCAAAAACTCGTTGTATTCATGCTTTATGGCCATTTTCATGAGCTATTGCCCAAAATTTTGGGGTTCTAGGGTGATTTACAATGACCGTAAGGCCCGATACATGTTTGAGAGATATGACCAAAAACTCATCGTATTCGCGCTTTATGGCCATTTTCATGAGCCATTGCCCACAATTTTGGGGTTCTATGGCGATTTACAATGACCGTAAGAGCCGGTACATGTTTGAGAGATATGACCAAAAACTTGTGTTTTCCACATTTAATGGCCGTTTTCATGAGGTATTACCCATAGTTTTGGGGTTCTATGGTGATTTATAGAGATCGTAAGAGCCGGTACATGTTTGAGAGATATGACCAAAAACTCGTCGTATTCGTGTTTTAAGGCCGTTTTCATGAGCTATTGCCCATAGTTTTGGGGTTACAGGGAGATTTACAATGACCGTAAGACCCGATACAAGTTTGAGAAATATGACCAAAAACTTGTCGTTTTCGTTTTTTATGGCCGTTTTCATGTGCTATTGCCCATAGTTTTGGGGTTCTAGGGCGATTTAAAACGATAGTAAGACCCGATACATGTTTGAGAGATATGACCAAAAACTCGTCATATTCGCGTTTTATGGCCGTTTTCATGAGCTATTACCCACAGTTTTCGGGTTCTAGGGCGATTTAAAACGACAGTAAGACCTGATACATGTTTGAGAGATATGACCAAACACTCGTCGTTTTTGTGTTTTATGGCCGTTTTCATGAGCTATTATCCACAGTTTTGCGGTTCGAGGGCGATTTACAATGACCGTAACACCCGACACAAGTTTGAGAGATATGACCAAAAATTCGCGTTTTATGGCTGTTTCAGGAGCTATTGGCCACGATTTTGGGGTTCTAGGGCGATTTACAATGACCGTAAGACCCGATAGATCTTAGAGACATATGACCAAAAACTCGTCATATTCGCGTTTTATGGCCGTTTTCATGAGTTATTGCCACAGTTTTGGGGTTCTAGGTCAATTTACAACGATATTAAGACCCGACACATGTTTGAGAGATATGACCAAAAACTCGCCGTATTCGTGTTTTAAATCCGTTTTTATGAGCTATTGCCCACAATTTTGGGGTTACAGGGCGATTTGCAATGACCGTAAGACCCGATACAAGTTTGAGAGATATGACCAAAAACTCGTCGTTTTCGTGTTTTATGGCCGTTTTCATGAGCTATTTCCCACGTTTTTGGGGTTCTAGGGCGATTTACAACGACAGTAAGACCTGATACTTGTTTGAGAGATATGACCAAAAACTCCTCATATTCGCGTTTTTTGGCCATTTTCATGAGCTATTGCCCATAGTTCTGGAGTTCTAGGGTGATTTACAATGACCGTAAGACCCTATTCAAGTTTGAGAGATATAACCAAAAACTCGTCGTTTTCATGGTTTATGGCTGTTTGATGAACTATTACCCACAGTTTTGGGCTTCCAGGGCGATTTACAATGAGTATAAGACCCGACACAAGTTTGAGCGATATGACCAAAAGCACGTCGTTTTGGGGTTCTAGGGTGATTTGCATTGCCCATAGGACCCAATACATTTTGAGAGATATGACCAAAAGCACGTTCTGTTCATGCTTTATGGCCGTTTTCATGAGCTATTGCCCACGGTTTTGGGGTTCCAGGGCGAGTTACAATAACAGTAAGACCCGGTACATGTTTGAGAGATTTGATCAAAAACTCGTCCTATTCACATTTTACGGCCGTTCTCAAGAGCTATTACCTATAGTTTTGGTGTTATAGGGCGATTTACAATAACCGTAAGACCCGATACAAGTTTGAGAGATATGACCAAAAACTCGTCCTATTCGCGCTTTATGGCTGTTTTCATTAGCTATTGCCCACTGTTTTGGGGTTCTAGGACGATTTACAAAGACAGTAAGATCCGATACATGTTTGAGAGATATGACCAAAAAAATCGTCGTATTCGCGCTTTATAGACGTTTTCATGAGCTATTACCTCACAGTTTTGGGGTTCTAGGGCGATTTACAATGACTGTAAGACCTGATACAAGTTTGAGAGATATGACCAAAAGCACGTCATTTTCGTGTTTTATGGCCGTTTTCATGAGCTATTGCCCACGGTTTTGGGGTTCTAGGGTGATTTACAATGACCGTAAGACCCGATACATGTTTGAGATATATGACCAAAAGTACGTCGTTTTAGCGTTTTATAGCCGTTTTCATGAGCTATTGCCCATGTTTTTGGGGTACTAGGGCGATTTACAACGACCGTATGAGCCGATACATGATTGAGAGATATGACTAAAAACTCGTCGTATTTGCGCTTTATGGCCGTTTTCATGAGCTATTGCCCACTGTTTTGGGGTTCCAGGGCGATTTACAATGACTGTAAGACCCGATACAAGTTTGGGAGATATGACCAAAAGCACGTCGTTTTCGTGTTTTATGGCTGTTTTCATGAGCTATTTCCCATGGTTTTGGGGTTCTAGGGTGATTTACAATGACCGTAAGACCCGATACATGTTTGAGAGATATGACCTAAAGTACGCCGTTTTCGCGTTTTATGGCCGTTTTCATGAGCCATTGCCCACGACTTTTGGGTTCTAGGGCGACGTACAATGACAGTAAGACCCGATAGATGTTTGAGATATATGACCAAAAACTC
The DNA here is from genome assembly GCA_023614405.1 of Avena insularis. Lineage (NCBI taxonomy): Eukaryota > Viridiplantae > Streptophyta > Magnoliopsida > Poales > Poaceae > Avena > Avena insularis. The sequence goes on from CM042694.1 coordinate 106,982,634, forward strand.
GTCGTATTCGCGCTTTATGGCCGTTTTCATGAGCTATTGCCCATAGTTTTGGGGTTCCAGGGCTATTTACAATGACAGTAAGACCCGATACAAGTTTGAGAGATATGACCAAAAGCACGTCGTCTTCGTGTTTTATGGCCGTTGTCATGAGCTATTGACCACAGTTTTGGGGTTCTATGGTGATTTACAATGACCATAAGACCCGATACATGTTTGAGATATATGACCAAAAGTACGTCGTTTTCGCGTTTTATGGCTGTTTTCATGAGCTATTGCTCACAGTTTTGGGGTTCTAGGGCGATTTACAACGATCGTATGACCCGATACATGTTTGAGAGATATGACCAAAAACTCGTTGTATTCGCGTTTTATGGCTGTTCTCAAGAGCTATTGCCCACGGTTTTAGGGTTCTAGGGCGATTTATAACGACAGTAAGACCCAATACATGTTGGAGAGATATGACCAAAACCTCGTCGTATTCGCGTTTTATGGCTGTTTTCATGAGCTATTGCCCATGGTTTTGAGGTTCTAGGGCGATTTACAATGACCGTAAGTCTCCATTCAAGCTTGAGAGATATGACCAAAAGCACGTCGTTTTCGTGTTTTATGGCTGTTTTCATGAGCTATTGCCAACGGTTTTGGGGTTATAGGGCGATTTATAACGATAGTAAGACCCGATAGATGTTTGAGAGATATGACCAAAAACTCGTCGTATTCACGTTTTATAGCTGTTTTCATGAGCTATTGTCTATGTTTTTGGGGTTCTAGGGCGATGTACAACGACAATAAAATCCTGATACATGTTTGAGAGCTATGACCAAAAACTCGTTGTATTCATGCTTTATGGCCATTTTCATGAGCTATTGCCCAAAATTTTGGGGTTCTAGGGCGATTTACAATGACCGTAAGGCCCGATACATGTTTGAGAGATATGACCAAAAACTCGTCGTATTCGCGCTTTACGGCGGTTTTCATGAGCTATTGCCCACAATTTTCGGGTTCTATGGCGATTTACAATGACCGTAAGAGCCGGTACATGTTTGAGAGATATGACCAAAAACTTGTGTTTTCCGCATTTAATGGCCGTTTTCATGAGCTATTACCCATTATTTTGGGGTTCTATGGTGATTTACAGAAATCATAAGAGCCGGTACATGTTTGAGAGATATGACCAAAAATTCGTCGTATTCGTGTTTTATGGCCGTTTTCATGAGCTATTGCCCACGGTTTTGGGGTTCTAGGGCTATTTACAATGACCGTAAGACCCGATACAAGTTTGAGAGATATGACCAAAAACTTGTCGTTTTCGTTTTTTATGGCCGTTTTCATGTGCTATTGCCCATAGTTTTGGGGTTCTAGGGCGATTTACAACGATAGTAAGACCCGATACATGTTTGAGAGATATGACCCAAAACTCGTCATATTCGCGTTTTATGGCCGTTTTCATGAGCTATTACCCATAGTTTTCGGGTTCTAGGGCGATTTAAAACGACAGTAAGACCCGATACATGTTTGAGAGATATGACCAAACACTCGTCGTTTTTGTGTTTTATGGCCGTTTTCATGAGCTATTATCCACAGTTTTGCGGTTCGAGGGCGATTTACAATGACCGTAACACCCGACACAAGTTTGAGAGATATGACCAAAAATTCGCGTTTTATGGCTGTTTCAGGAGCTATTGGCCATGATTTTGGGGTTCTAGGGCGATTTACAATGACCGTAAGACCCGATAGATGTTTGAGACATATGACCAAAAACTCGTCATATTCGCGTTTTATGGCCATTTTCATGAGTTATTGCCACAGTTTTGGGGTTCTAGGTCAATTTACAACGATAGTAAGACTCGATACATGTTTGAGAGATATGACCAAAAACTTGTCGTATTCGCGTTTTATGGATGTTTACATTAGCGATTACCCACGGTTTTGGGGTTCTAGGGCGATTTACAATGACCGTAAGACCTGATTCATGTTTGAGAGATATGACCAAAAACTCGTCGTATTCGTGTTTTAAGTCTGTTTTATGAGCTATCGCCCACAATTTTGGGGTTACAGGGCGATTTGCAATGACCGTAAGACCCGATACAAGTTTGAGAGATATGACCAAAAACGCGTCGTTTTCGTGTTTTATGGCCGTTTTCATGAGCTATTTCCCACGTTTTTGGGGTTCTAGGGCGATTTACAACGACAGTAAGACCTGATACTTGTTTGAGAGATATGACCAAAAATCCTCATATTCGCGTTTTTTGGCCGTTTTCATGAGCTATTGCCCATAGTTTTGGGGTTCTAGGGTGATTTACAATGACCGTAAGACCCTATTCAAGTTTGAGAGATATAACCAAAAACTCGTCGTTTTCGTGGTTTATGGCTGTTTGATGAACTATTACCCACAGTTTTGGGCTTCCAGGGCGATTTACAATGAGTATAAGACCCAACACAAGTTTGAGCGATATAACCAAAAGCACGTCGTTTTGGGGTTCTAGGGTGATTTGCATTGCCCATAGGACCCAATACATTTTGAGAGATATGACCAAAAGCACGTTCTGTTCATGCTTTATGGCCGTTTTCATGAGCTATTGCCCACGGTTTTGGGGTTCCAGGGCGAGTTACAATATGAAGACCCGGTACATGTTTGAGAGATTTGATCAAAAACTCGTCCTATTCACATTTTACGGCCGTTCTCAAGAGCTATTACCTATAGTTTTGGTGTTATAGGGCGATTTACAATAACCGTAAGACCCGATACAAGTTTGAGAGATATGACCAAAAACTCGTCCTATTCGTGCTTTATGGCTGTTTTCATTAGCTATTGCCCGCTCTTTTGGGGTTCTAGGACGATTTACAAAGACAGTAAGATCCGATACATGTTTGAGAGATATGACCAAAAACTCGTCGTATTCGCGCTTTATAGACGTTTTCATGAGCTATTACCCACAGTTTTGGGGTTCCAGGGCGATTTACAATGACTGTAAGACCCGATACAAGTTTGAGAGATATGACCAAAAGCACGTCATTTTCGTGTTTTATGGCCGTTTTCATGAGCTATTGCCCACGGTTTTGGGGTTCTAGGGTGATTTACAATGACCGTAAGACCCGATACATGTTTGAGATATATGACCAAAAGTACGTCGTTTTAGCGTTTTATAGCCGTTTTCATGAGCTATTGCCCATGTTTTTGGGGTACTAGGGCGATTTACAACGACCGTATGACCCGATACATGATTGAGAGATATGACTAAAAACTTGTCGTATTTGCGCTTTATGGCCGTTTTCATGAGCTATTGCCCACTGTTTTGGGGTTCCAGGGCGATTTACAATGACTGTAAGACCCGATACAAGTTTGGGAGATATGACCAAAAGCACGTCGTTTTCGTGTTTTATGGCCGTTTTCATGAGCTATTGCCCATGGTTTTGGGGTTCTAGGGTGATTTACAATGACCGTAAGACCCGATACATGTTTGAGAGATATGACCAAAAGTACGTCGTTTTCGCGTTTTATGGCCGTTTTCATGAGCCATTGCCCACGACTTTTGGGTTCTAGGGCGATGTACAATGACAGTAAGACCCAATAGATGTTTGAGATATATGACCAAAATTTCGTCGTATTCGCGCTTTATGGCCGTTTTCATGAGCTATTGCCCATAGTTTTGGGGTTCTAGGGCAATTTACAATGACAGTAAGACCCGATACAAGTTTGAGAGATATGACCAAAAGCACGTCGTCTTCGTGTTTTATGGCCATTGTCATGAGCTATTGACCACAGTTTTGGGGTTCTAGGGTGATTTACAATGACCATAAGACCCGATACATGTTTGAGATATATGACCAAAAGTACGCCGTTTTCGCGTTTTATGGCCGTTTTCATGAGCTATTGCTCACAGTTTTGGGGTTCTAGGGCGATTTACAACGACCGTATGACCCGATACATGTTTGAGAGATATGACCAAAAACTCGTTGTATTCGCGTTTTATGGCTGTTCTCAAGAGCTATTGCCCACGATTTTGGGGTTCTAGGGCGATTTATAACGACAGTAAGACCCGATACATGTTGGAGAGATATGACCAAAAACTCGTCGTATTCGCGTTTTATGGCCGTTTTCATGAGCTATTGCCCATGGTTTTGAGGTTCTAGGGCAATTTACAATGACCGTAAGTCTCCATTCAAGCTTGAGAGATATGACCAAAAGCACGTCGTTTTCGTGTTTTATGGCTGTTTTCATGAGCTATTGCCAACGGTTTTGGGGTTATAGGGCGATTTATAACGATAGTAAGACCCGATAGATGTTTGAGAGATATGACCAAAAATTCGTCGTATTCACGTTTTATAGCTGTTTTCATGAGCTATTGTCTATGTTTTTGGGGTTCTAGGGCGATGTACAACGACAATAAAATACTGATACATGTTTGAGAGATATGACCAAAAACTCGTTGTATTCATGCTTTATGGCCATTTTCATGAGCTATTGCCCAAAATTTTGGGGTTCTAGGGCGATTTACAATGACCGTAAGGCCCGATACATGTTTGAGAGATATGACCAAAAACTCGTCGTATTCGCGCTTTATGGCGGTTTTCATGAGCTATTGCCCACAATTTTCGGGTTCTATGGCGATTTACAATGACCGTAAGAGCCGGTACATGTTTGAGAGATATGACCAAAAACTTGTGTTTTCCGCATTTAATGGCCGTTTTCATGAGCTATTACCCATTGTTTTGGGGTTCTATGGTGATTTACAGAAATCATAAGAGCCGGTACATGTTTGAGAGATATGACCAAAAATTCGTCGTATTCGTGTTTTATGGCCGTTTTCATGAGCTATTGCCCACAGTTTTGGGGTTCTAGGGCGATTTACAATGACCGTAAGACCCGATACAAGTTTGAGAGATATGACCAAAAACTTGTCGTTTTCGTTTTTTATGGCCGTTTTCATGTGCTATTGCCCATAGTTTTGGGGTTCTAGGGAGATTTACAACGATAGTAAGACCCGATACATGTTTGAGAGATATGACCAAAAACTCGTCATATTCGCGTTTTATGGCCGTTTTCATGAGCTATTACCCACAGTTTTCGGGTTCTAGGGCGATTTAAAACGACAGTAAGACCCGATACATGTTTGAGAGATATGACCAAACACTCGTCATTTTTGTGTTTTATGGCCGTTTTCATGAGCTATTATCCATAGTTTGGCGGTTCGAGGGCGATTTACAATGACCGTAACACCCGATACAAGTTTGAGAGATATGACCAAAAATTCGTTGTTTTCGTGTTTTATGGCCGTTTTCATGAGCTATTACCCAAATTTTTTGGGGTTCCACGACGATTTACAATGAACAAAGACCCGATACAAGTTTGAGTGATATGACCAAAAAACTTGTCGTATTTGCGGTTTATGGCCCTTTTCATGACCTATTGCCCACGATTTTGGGGTTCTAGGTTGATTTACAACGACCGTAAGACCCGATATATGTTTGAGACATATGACCAAAAACTCGTCATATTCGCGTTTTATGGCTGTTTTCATGAGTTATTGCGAAAGTTTTGGGGTTCTAGGGCGATTTACAACGACAGAAAGACCCGATACTTGTTTGACAGATATGACCAAAAACTCGTCGTATTCGCGTTTTATGGACGTTTACATTAGCGATTACCCACGGTTTTGGGGTTCTAGGGCGATTAACAATGACCGTAAGACCTGATTCATGTTTGAGAGATATGACCAAAATCTCGCTGTATTCTTGTTTTAAGGCCGTTTTCATGAGCTATTGCGCACAATTTTGGGGTTACAGGGTGATTTGCAATGACCGTAAGACCCGATACAAGTTTGAGAGATATGACCAAAAACTCGTCGTTTTCATCTTTTATGGTCGTTTTCATGAGCTATTTCCCATGTTTTTGGGGTTCTAGGGCGATTTACAACGACAATAAGACCCGATACTTGTTTGAGAGATATGACCAATACTCGTCGTATTCACGTTTTATGGCCGTTTACTTGAGCTATTGCCCATAGTTTTGGGGTTCTAGGGTGATTTACAATGACCATAAGACCCTATTCAAGTTTGAGAGATATAACCAAAAACTCGTCGTTTTCCTGGTTTATGGTCGTTTCATGAGCTATTACCCATAGTTTCGGGCTTCCAGGGCGATTTACAATGACTATAAGACCGATACAAGTTTGAGCGATATGACCAAAAGCACGTCGTTTTGGGGTTCTAGGGCGATTTGCATTGCCCATAGGACCTAATACATTTTGAGAGATATGACCAAAAGCACGTTCTGTTCACGCTTTATGGCCAATTTCATGAGCTATTGCCCACATTTTTGGGGTTCTAGGGCGATTTACAATAACAGTAAGTCCTGGTACATGTTTGAGAGATTTGACCAAAAACTCATCGTTTTCGCGTTTTCTGGCCATTCTCAAGAGCTATTGCCTATAGTTTTGGGGTTATAGGGCGATTTACAATGACCGTAAGACCTGATACAAGTTTGACAGATATGACCAAAAACTCATCCTATTCGCACTTTATGGTTGTTTTCATGAGCTATTGCCCACTGTTTTGGGGTTCTAGGACGATTTACAAAGATAGTAAGACCCGATACAAGTTTGAGAGATATGACCAAAAACTCGTCCTATTCGCGCTTTATGGCTGTTTTCATGAGCTATTGCCCACTGTTTTGGGGTTCTAGGACGATTTACAAAGACAGTAAGATCCGATACATGTTTGAGAGATATGACTAAAAACTCGTCGTATTCCCGCTTTATGGACGTTTTCATGAGCTATTACCCACAGTTTTGGGGTTCCAGGGCGATTTACAATGACTGTAAGACCCGATACAAGTTTGAGAGATATGACCAAAAGCACGTCATTTTCGTGTTTTATGGCCGTTTTCATGAGCTATTGCCCATGGTTTTTGGGGTTCTAGGGTGATTTACGATGACCATAAGACCCGATACATGTTTGAGATATATGACCAAAAGTACGTCGTTTTAGCGTTTTATAGCCGTTTTCATGAGCTATTGCCCACGTTTTTGGGGTACTAGGGCTATTTACAACGACCGTATGACCCGATACATGATTGAGAGATATGACCAAAAACTCGTCGTATTTGCGCTTTATGGCCGTTTTCATGAGCTATTGCCCACTGTTTTGGGGTTCCAGGGCGATTTACAATGACTGTAAGACCCGATACAAGTTTGGGAGATATGATCAAAAGCACGTCGTTTTCGTGTTTTATGGCCGTTTTCATGAGCTATTGCCCATGGTTTTGGGGTTCTAGGGTGATTTACAATGACCGTAAGACCCGATACATGTTTGAGAGATATGACCAAAAGTACGTCGTTTTCGCGTTTTATGGCCGTTTTCATGAGCCATTGCCCACGACTTTTGGGTTCTAGGACGATGTACAATGACAGTAAGACCCGATACATGTTTGAGATATATGACCAAAAACTCGTCGTATTCGCGCTTTATTGCCGTTTTCAGGAGCTATTGCCCATAGTTTTGGGGTTCCAGGGCAATTTACAACGACAGTAAGACCCGATACAAGTTTGAGAGATATGACCAAAAACACGTTCTGTTCACGCTTTATGGCCGTTTTCATGAGCTATTGCCCACAGTTTTGGGGTTCCACGGCGAGTTACAATAATAGTAAGACCCGGTACATGTTTGAGAGATTTGAGCTATTGCCCATAGTTTTATGGTCGTTTTCATGAGAAAATTACGTCGTTTTCGCGTTTTATGGCCGTTTTCATGAGCTATTGCCTAAGGTTTTGTGATTCTAGGGCGATTTACAACGACCATATGACCCGCTACATGTTTGAGAGTTATGACCAAAAACTCGTTGTATTCGCGTTTTATGGCTGTTCTCAAGAGCTATTGCCCATAGTTTTGGGGTTCTAGGGCGATTTATAACGATAGTAAGACCTGATACATGTTTGAGAGATATGACCAAAAACTCGTCGTATTCGTGTTTTATGGCTGTTTTCATGAGCTATTGCCCATGGTTTTGAGGTTCTAGGGCGATTTTACAATAACAGTAAGTCTCCATACAAGTTTGAGAGATATGACCAAAAGCACGTCGTTTTCGTGTTTTTTGGCTGTTTTCATGAGCTATTGCCCACAGTTTGGGTTTCTAGGGCGATTTATAACGACAGTAAGACCCGATAGATGTTTGAGAGATATGACCAAAAACTCGTCTTATTCGTGTTTTATGGCTGTATTCATGAGCTATTGCCTATGTTTTTGGGGTTCTAGGGCGATGTACAAAGACAATAAAATCCCGATACATGTTTGAGAGATATGACCAAACACTCGTCGTATTCATGCTTTATGGCCATTTTCATGAGCTATTCCCACAATTTTGGGGTTCCAGGGCGATTTACAATGACCATAAGACCTGATACATGTTTGAGAGATATGACCAAAAACTCGTCGTATTCGCGCTTTATGGCCATTTTCATGAGCTATTGCCCACAGTTTTGGGGTTCTATGGCGATTTACAATGACCGTAAGAGCTGGTACATGTTTGAGAGATATGACCAAAAACTTGTGTTTTCCGCATTTAATGGCCGTTTTCATGAGCAATTACCCATAGTTTTGGGGTTAGGGCGATTTACAATGACCATAAACCCCGATACAAGTTTGAGAAATATGACCAAAAACTCGTCGTTTTCGTGTTTTATGGCCGTTTTCATGTGCTATTGCCCACGGTTTTGGGGTTCTAGGGCGATTTACAACGACAGTAAGACCCGATACATGTTTGAGAGATATGACTAAAAACTCGTCATATTCGTGTTTTATGGCCGTTTTCATGAGCTATTATCCACAGTTTTGGGGTTCTAGGGCGATTTACAATGACCGTAACACCCGATATAAGTTTGAGAGCTATGACCAAAAACTTGTTGTTTTCGTGTTTTATGACTGTTTTTATGAGCTATTACCCACAGTTTTGGGGTTCCATTGTGATTTACAATGAATGTAAGACCCGATACAAGTTTGAGCGATATGACCAAAAGCACGTCGTTTTGGGGTTCTAGGGCGATTTGCATGACCCGTAGGACCCAATACATTTTGAGAGATGCGACCAAAAGCACGTCCTGTTCACGCTTTATGGCTGTTTTCATGAGCTATTGCCCACATTTTTGGGGTTCCAGGGCGATTTACAATAACAGTAAGACCCGGTACATGTTTGAGAGATCTAACCAAAATCTTGTCGTTTTCGCGTTTTACGGCCGTTCTCAAAAGCTATTGCCTACATTTTTGGGGTTATAGGGCGATTTACAATGACCGTAAGACCCGATACAAGTTTGAGAGATATGACCAAAAACTCGTCTTATTCGCGCTTTATGGCTATTTTCATGAGCTATGGCCCACGGTTTTGGGGTTCTAGGGCGATTTACAATGACAGTAAGACCCGATAAATGTTTGAGAGATATGACCAAAAACTCGTTGTATTCACGCTTTATGGCCGTTTTCATGAGTTATTACCCACAGTTTTGGTGTTCCAGGGTGATTTACCATGACTATAAGACCGGATACAAGTTTGAGAGATATGACTAAAAGCACATCGTTTTCGTGTTTTATGGCTGTTTTCATGAGCTATTACCCACAGTTTTGGGGTTCTATGGCGATTTACAATGACCGTAAGATCTCATACAAGTTTGAGAGATATGACCAAAAGCATGTCGTTTTCATGTTTTATGGCTGTATTCATGAGCTATTGCCCACGGTTTTGGGGTTCTATGGCGATTTACAATGACCGTAAGAGCCGGTACATGTTTGAGAGATATGACCAAAAACTCGTCGTATTCGCGTTTTATGGCCGTTTTCATGAGCTATTGCCCACATTTTTGGGGTTCCTGGGCGAGTTACAATAACAGTAAGACCCGGTATATGTTTGAGAAATTTGACCAGAAACTCGTCCTATTCACGTTTTACGGCCGTTCTCAAGAGCTATTGCCTATAGTTTTGGGGTTATAGGGCGATTTACAATGACCGTAAGACCCGATACAAGTTTGAGAGATATGACCAAAAACTCATCCTATTCGCGCTTTATGGCTGTTTTTATGAGCTATTGCCCACTGTTTTGGGGTTCTAGGACGATTTACAAAGACAGTAAGATCCGATACATGTTTGAGAGATATGACCAAAAACTCGTCGTATTCCCGCTTTATGGACGTTTTCATGAGCTATTACCCACCGTTTTGGGGTTCCATGGCGATTTACAATGACTGTAAGACCCGATACAAGTTTGAGAGATATGACCAAGAGCACGTCATTTTCGTGTTTTATGGCCATTTTCATGAGCTATTGCCCACGGTTTTGGGGTTCTAGGGTGATTTACATTGACCGTAAGACCTGATACATGTTTGAGATATATGACCAAAAGTACGTCGTTTTAGCGTTTTATAGCCGTTTTCATGAGCTATTGCCCATGTTTTTGGGGTACTAGGGCTATTTACAACGACCGTATGACCCAATACATGATTGAGAGATATGACCAAAAACTGGTCGTATTTGCGCTTTATGGCTGTTTTCATGAGCTATTGCCCACTGTTTTGGGGTTCCAGGGCGATTTACAATGACTGTAAGACCCGATACAAGTTTGGGAGGTATGACCAAAAGCACGTCGTTTTCGTGTTTTATGGCCGTTTTCATTACCTATTGCTCATGGTTTTGGGGTTCTAGGGTGATTTACAATGACCGTAAGACCCGATACATGTTTGAGAGATATGACCATAAGTACGACGTTTTCGCGTTTTATGGCCGTTTTCATGAGCCATTGCCCACGACTTTTGGGTTCTAGGGCGATGTACAATGACAGTAAGACCCTATACATGTTTGAGATATATGACCAAAAACTCGTCGTATTCGCGCTTTATGGCCGTTTTCATGAGCTATTGCCCATAGTTTTGGGGTTCCAGGGCAATTTACAACGACAGTAAGACCCGATACAAGTTTGAGAGATATGACCAAAAGCACGTTCTATTCACGCTTTATGGCCGTTTTCATGAGCTATTGCCCACAGTTTTGGGGTTCCAGGGTGAGTTACAATAACAGTAAGACCCGATACATGTTTGAGAGATTTGATCAAAAACTCGTCCTATTCACATTTTACGGTCGTTCTCAAGAGTTATTACCTATAGTTTTGGTGTTATAGGGCGATTTACAATGACCGTAAGACCCGATACAAGTTTGAGAGATATGACCAAAAACTCATCCTATCCGCGCTTTATGGCTGTTTTCATGAGCTATTGCCCACTGTTTTGGGGTTCTAGGACGATTTACAAAGACAGTAAGATCTGATACATGTTTGAGAGATATGACCAAAAACTCGTCGTATCCGCGCTTTATGGACGTTTTCATGAGCTATTACCCACAGTTTTTGGGTTCTAGGGCGATTTACAATGACTGTAAGACCCGATACAAGTTTGAGAGATATGACCAAAAGCACGTCACTTTCGTGTTTTAAGGCCGTTTTCATGAGCTATTGCCCACGGTTTAAGGGTTCTAGGGTGATTTACAATGACCATAAGACCCGATACATGTTTGAGATATATGACCAAAAGTACGTCGTTTTCACGTTTTATGGCCGTTTTGATGAGCTATTGCTCACAGTTTTGGGGTTCTAGGGCGATTTACAACGACCGTATGACCCGATACATGTTTGAGTGATATGACCAAAAACTTGTTGTATTCGTGTTTTATGGCTGTTCTCAAGAGCTATTGCCCACAGTTTTGGGGTTCTAGGGCGATTTATAACGACAGTAAGACCCGATACATGTTTGAGAGATATGACCAAAAACTCGTCGTATTCGTGTTTTATGGCCGTTTTCATGAGCTATTGCCCATGGTTTTGAGGTTCTAGGGCGATTTACAATGACCATAAGTCTCCATTCAAGCTTGAGAGATATGACCAAAAGCACGTCGTTTTCGTGTTTTATGGTTGTTTTCATGAGCTATTGCCAACGGTTTTGGGGTTATAGGGCGATTTATAACGATAGTAAGACCCGATAGATGTTTGAGAGATATGACCAAAAACTCGTCGTATTCGCGTTTTATGGCTGTTTTCGTGAGCTATTGTCTATGTTTTTGGGGTTCTAGGGCGATGTACAACGACAATAAAATCCTGATACATGTTTGAGAGATATGACCAAAAACTCGTTGTATTCATGCTTTATGGCCATTTTCATGAGCTATTGCCCATAGTTTTGGGGTACCAGGGCGATTTACAATGACCGTAAGACCCGATTCATGTTTGAGAGATATGACCAAAAACTCATCGTATTCGCGCTTTATGGCCATTTTCATGAGCCATTACCCACAATTTTGCGGTTCTATGGCGATTTACAATGATCGTAAGAGCCGGTACATGTTTGAGAGATATGACCAAAAACTTGTGTTTTCCGCAATTAATGGCCGTTTTCATGAGCTATTACCCATAGTTTTGGGGTTCTACGGCAATTTACAATGACAGTAAGACCCGCTACATGTTTGAGAGATATGACCAAAAACTCGTCGTATTCTCGTTTTATGGCCGTTTTCATGAGCTATTGCCCACAGTTTTGGGGTTCTATGGCGATTTACAACGACAGTAAGACCCGATACATGTTTGAGAGATATGACCAAAAACTCGTCATATTCGCGTTTTATGGCCGTTTTCATGAGCTATTACCCACAATTTTCGGGTTCTAGGGCGATTTAAAATGATAGTAAGACCCGATACATGTTTGAGAAATATGACCAAACACTCGTCGTTTTTGTGTTTTATGGCCGTTTTCATGAGCTATAATCCACAGTTTTGCGGTTCGAGGGCGATTTACAATGACCGTAACACCCGATACAAGTTTGAGAGATATGACCAAAAACTCGTTGTTTTCGTGTTTATGGCCGTTTTCATGAGATATTACCCACAATTTTGGGGTTCCACGGCGATTTACAATGAATGTAAGACCCGATACAAGTTTGAGCGATATGACCAAAAGCACGTCGTTTTGGGGTTCTAGGGCGATTTGCATGACCCGTAGGACCCAAGACATTTTGAGAGATAGGACCAAAAGCACGTCCTGGTCATGCTTTATGGCTATTTTCATGAGTTATTGCCCACATTTTTGGGGTGCCAGGGCGATTTACAATAACAGTAAGACCCGGTACATGTTTGAGAGGTTTGACCAAAAACTCGTCCTATTCGCGCTTTATGGCTGTTTTCATGAGCTATTGGCCAAAGTTTTGGGGTTCTAGGGCGATTTACAATGACAGTAAGAACCGGTACATGTTTGAGAGATATGACCAAAAACTCGTCGTATTCGCGCTTTATGGATGTTTTCATGAGCTATTACCCACAGTTTTGGGGTTCCAGGGAGATTTACAATGACTGTAAGACCCGATACAAGTTTGAGAGATATGACCAAAAGCACATTGTTTTCGTATTTTATGGCCGTTTTCATGAGCTATTGCCCACGGTTTTGGGGTTCTAGGGGGACTGACAATGACCGTAAGACCCGATACATGTTTGAAATATATGACCAAAAGTACGTCATTTTCGCGTTTTATAGCCGTTTTCATGAGCTATTGCCCACGGTTTTGTGGTTCTAGGGAGATTTACAACGACCGTATGACCCAATACAAGATTGAGAGATATGACCAAATACTCGTCGTATTTGCGCTTTATGGCCATTTCCATGAGCTATTGCCCACAATTTTGGGGTTCCAGGGCGATTTACAATGACTGTAAGACCCGATACAAGTTTGAGAGATATGACCAAAAGCACGTCGTTTTTGTGTTTTATGGCCATTTTCATGAGCTATTGCCCATGGTTTTGGGGTTCTAGGGTGATTTACAATGACCGTAAGATCCGATACATGTTTGAGAGATATGACCAAAAGTACGTCGTTTTCGCGTTTGATGGCCGTTTTCATGAGCCATTGCCCACGGTTTTTGGGTTCTAGGGCGATGTACAATGACAGTAAGACCCGATACATGTTTGAGATATATGACCAAAAACTCATCGTATTCACGCTTTATGGCCGTTTTCATGAGCTATTGCCCACGGTTTTGGGGTTCCAGGGCAATTTATAACGATAGTAAGTCCCGATACAAGTTTGAGAGATATGACCAAAAGCACGTCATTTTCGTGTTTTATGGTCGTTTTCATGAGCTATTGACCACAGTTTTGGGGTTCCAGGGTGATTTACAATGGCCATAAGTCCCGATACATGTTTGACATATATGAGAAAATTACGTCGTTTTCGCGTTTTATGGCCGTTTTCATGAGCTATTGCCTAAGGTTTTGGGATTCTAGGGCGATTTACAACGACCATATCACCCGCTACATGTTTGAGAGATATGACCAAAAACTCGTTGTATTCGCGTTTTATGGCTGTTCTCAAGAGCTATTGCCCATAGTTTTGGGGTTCTAGGGCGATTTATAACGATAGTAAGACCCGATACATGTTTGAGAGATATGACCAAAAACTCATCGTATTCGCGTTTTATGGCTGTTTTCATGAGCTATTGCCCATGGTTTTGAGGTTCTAGGGCGATTTTACAATAACCGTAAGTCTCCATACAAGTTTGAGAGATATGACCAAAAGCACGTCGTTTTCGTGTTTTATGGCTGTTTTCATGATCTATTGCCCACAGTTTGGGTTCCTAGGGCGATTTATAACGACAGTAAGACCCGATAGATGTTTGAGAGATATGACCAAAAACTCGTCGTATTCGCGTTTTATGGCTGTATTCATGAGCTATTGCCTATGTTTTTGGGGTTCTAGGGCGATGTACAACGACAATAAAATCCCGATACATGTTTGAGAGATATGACCAAACACTCGTCGTATTCACGCTTTATGGCCATTTTCATGAGCTATTGCCCACAATTTTGGGGTTCCAGGGCGATTTACAATGACCATAAGACCTGATACATGTTTGAGAGATATGACCAAAAACTCGTCGGATTCGCGCTTTATGGCCATTTTCATGAGCTATTGCCCACAGTTTTGGGGTTCTATGGCGATTTACAATGACCGTAAGAGCTGGTACATGTTTGAGAGATATGACCAAAAACTTGTGTTTTCCGCATTTAATGGCCGTTCTCATGAGCAATTACCCATAGTTTTGGGGTTAGGGCGATTTACAATGACCATAAGCCCCGATACAAGTTTGAGAAATATGACCAAAAACTCGTCATTTTCGTGTTTTATGGCCGTTTTCATGTGCTATTGCCCACGGTTTTGGGGTTCTAGGGCGATTTACAACGACAGTAAGACCCGATACATGTTTGAGAGATATGACCAAAAACTCGTCATATTCGCGTTTTATGGCTGTTTTCATGAGCTATTATCCACAGTTTTGGGGTTCTAGGGCGATTTACAATGACCGTAACACCCGATATAAGTTGGAGAGCTATGACCAAAAACTCGTTGTTTTCGTGTTTTATGACTGTTTTTATGAGCTATTACCCACAGTTTTGGGGTTCCACTGTGATTTACAATGAATGTAAGACCCGATACAAGTTTGAGCGATATGACCAAAAGCACGTCGTTTTGGGGTTCTAGGGCGATTTGCATGACCCGTAGGACCCAATACATTTTGAGAGATGCGACCAAAAGCACGTCCTGTTCACGCTTTATGGCTGTTTTCATGAGCTATTGCCCACATTTTTGGGGTTCCAGGGCGATTTACAATAACAGTAAGACTCGGTACATGTTTGAGAGATCTGACCAAAATCTTGTCGTTTTCGCGTTTTACGGCCGTTCTCAAGAGCTATTGCCTACATTTTTGGGGTTATAGGGCGATTTACAATGACCGTAAGACCCGATACAAGTTTGAGAGATATGACCAAAAACTCGTCTTATTCGTGCTTTATGGCTATTTTCATGAGCTATTGCCCACGGTTTTGGGGTTCTAGGGCGATTTACAATGACAGTAAGACCCGATATATGTTTCAGAGATATGACCAAAAACTCGTCGTATTCATGCTTTATGGCCGTTTTCATGAGTTATTACCCACAGTTTTGGTGTTCCAGGGTGATTTACCATGACTATAAGACCGGATACAAGTTTGAGAGATATGACTAAAAGCACATCGTTTTCGTGTTTTATGGCTGTTTTCATGAGCTATTACCCACAGTTTTGGGGTTCTAGGGTGATTTACAATGACCGTAAGATCTCATACAAGTTTGACAGATATGACCAAAAGCACGTCGTTTTCATGTTTTATGGCTGTTTTCATGAGCTATTGCCCACGGTTTTGGGGTTCTATGGCAATTTACAATGACCGTAAGAGCCGGTACATGTTTGAGAGATATGACCAAAAACTCGTCGTATTCGCGTTTTATGGCTGTTTTCATGAGCTATTGCCCACATTTTAGCGGTTCTAGGGCGATTTACAATAACAGTAAGACCCGGTACATGTTTGAGAGATTTGACCAAAATCTCGTCGTTTTCTCGTTTTACGGCTGTTCTCAAGAGCTATTGCCTACATTTTTGGGGTTGTTGGGGATATACTTTCCAGGTTTCCTCACAGTTCCTCACTGACCAGGGTGGCCCATTTCGGGTTAGAGCTTTGCTTCACGGGCGGCTCAGTCAGGGAGAAAGACGGAGTCCAATCCGGCTACGGGAAGGCCCAGAAGACTTACCGAGATAGGCCCATAGTGTTACTTGTAGTTCAAGATGTACTCTGTAACCGACTCTTAGTCGTAGCCGGATAGATCTCTCCTATAAACCCTAGGTCGGATATCTATATAAGCCGTCCTAGGGAGAGACTTTAGGGCACCCTCAATAGTCTACAATCTCAACTCGCACAGGCAAAACCTTGTAACCCATATTTCGGCTCTGCCGTATTACTGGATTGCTAGCAGGAGTATCTGTCCAAAGCCGGTGGATTTGAACCTGGGTAAACTTGTGTGCTCATCGTCCTGGGATACCGTATGTCTCACACCCCTCTCTTCCGCACGCCTCGAGGACCCCCTCATGGCGTACTTGTCATCAATCCGACGAAACTTGGCGCCCACCATGGGGCAAGTGAGCTTCGGATCTGCGTTCCGAGCGGAATCTGTGAGACTATCACCGTCAGTCGCATCCTCTACGCCAGTGACGTCCCTCTCATCGTTCTCGACGAGACCTGGATTCCGGCTAGGGAGGTTGTGACTGCCTACACCATCATGTCTTTTGGCGAGATCGATGTTTACATCGGTTTTGCTGAACATGTCCCACCCACCCCAGCGGTGATGATAGAGGCAGAAGAATCTTCTAGGTCCCCTTTGTCCGCGGAGGCGGCAGAGTTCTGGATCTCAGAAAACCCTAATCCCACCCAGCCCGCACCAGTTGTAGAGATAGTGGATAAATCCGAACCTGAAGTAGACCTAGCGGTCCAAGTCGAATCTAGAGTGGATCTCCTTGGAGAGGCCGAATCCCAGATCGACCCACCTGTGGAAGTTGAAATCTAGGAGGAGCACATTAACAACACTGATTCCGGCTCTGACGACACCAGGACAGACAGGCCTTTCCTGAGTTACCTCAGGAAGCACGCATCACACTTCGTCGGATATGTGGGATCCAGATCCAGCTCTGCCGATGCTGGAGACAACACCAACTCGGTGCTATAGGCAATTGGAAAAAACGACGATGTACCCGCATCCTCGGATGATTCGATGACGTCAGTGGATTTCCAAAAGTTCTCCGCAGAATATGAAGAGGAGTACAACTCCAAAGCTACAGAAGAAGGAGAAGCCATGGATGAAGGATCCGGGGAACACTCTCCCAAAGCGCATGATGACATGGAAATCGAAGATAATCCCGAGATCTAGAGGTCTGAAAGTACCGATCAGAGCTTGACTCTCGGAAACGGACCCAAAGCCGTATTTGCTACCGGCACTGCCAAGAAGGCAAAGAAGAAGAACAAGAAGAACAAGACCCCGACAGAAGACCCTCTGACAGAGGAGGTGATTGCCGAGGAATATGAGGAAGACTCGGATGGAGCAGTTATCCCAGAAGAGCCAAAAAAAGAAGAATCGGTGGATGGACACGTGATCACTGAAGGTGCGCATAAACTCATCGATGCTGCATTAACCACACTTATCCCTATAGCTGCAGAGCTTACTGCTGAAGAGCTAGACGAAAGGGCCCAAGCCCTAGAAGCGCGTCATCAACAACTCCTGGATGAAGCCAAAAACATCGAGGAGGAGAGGAAATGCATGGCAACTACGGAGAATTACATCTCTCGGTTGCATCAGAAGACACGGAAACATTACACACGTGACGGTTAATTTCCGAAAGTGAACAAAGTTCTCTTCAAAGGAGATCCAAGGATGCCTCGTCGTGACAGCAAAGGAGATCTGGTGTACCCAAGACCGGTCCAGAACACTGTTGCAGCTCAGGATATCCTGTCGAATAACCCAGGCCCAAAACAGGTTCAATTGGGCATCAAGATACTCACCAAGGGTCTAGAGCAACAGATGGCTGCGAAATCTGGAAGCGGAAAGCTGGTCTCCAAATCCGACCAATGTCGCACGGACTCAGCCTGGAATGATATAATGCCCCAGCGTGTTCCGGAATAGCATCACCGTTACGACCAACGGGAAGACAACTACTCCAGAACCGGATCATCAGGAAAGCATCATAGATCTGCACGTGACTGGCGCAACGTCGCTCCAGCAGCCGAGCAAGAGGCCATTGCTGCACTATATCCGAGGAATCCTCCCCGACGAGAGTCGAACGATCAAAGGGGAGAAGATAAGGAGAAACGTCGGGAGGAAGATCGTCAAAACATGCCACCTCCTAGACATCCAAGCCGTCCGACTGAGCCTCACCATAGTGGGAATGACAGACAAAGGAACAACGGAAACCATGCCGAGACAAGCCAGAAAGGGGCTCGTCGTAGTGAATACCCTCCCCGGAACCGGAATAACGATGCTTTAGATGGAGGCCAGCGAACAGCCAAAAACAATCCAGCTGCCCCACCCTCTCCACCAAGCAGTCATCACAATGGCTCTCAAGGGGGACAAGGAAGACGACATGGCGGAGGAGGTGGTGGTAGAAGCCGGAGTCCGGCTCCAAGGCACCACAATCAGAGCCGTCACTCTGGGAGACGATCTTTGTCTCCAAGTGACACGCGACACAGGATCAACTCCAACATAGAGGCGCGGCGCTACGAAAACGATGATATCTATGTGGGACCGAAATCCTTCGGACCACGCATCAGAGCTACAAGATTCCCGGAAGGATTTGCTATCTCACGACATATCCAAGCCTACGACGGCATTGCTCGGCCAGATACCTGGCTACAGGACTTCTTCCAAGCTTGGTGCATCGCCAAAGGTGGAAACAGCCTGGTCGCAACCCGATATCTCCCACTCATGTTGCAGAAGACGGCACGATCATGGCTTAATGAACTTCCGGAAAACACCATCCACAATTGGTATGACATGCAAAGCGCGTTCTTTAGGAATTTGGAAGGCACATACCGGAGGCCCTGTACGGTCGGAGACCTACAGTGTTGCACCCAGAAGGCCAGAGAAACTTGCTGGGATTACCTCGGACAATGGATCGACACCAAGAACTCCTGTGAAGGAGTAAATGATCAAACTGCGATTGAAGCTTTCATTGCAGGTCTCCCAATTGGTCTACCGCGTCATCGCTTGAAGTGTGACAAACTCACTGATTTGGGAGAGATGATAGAAACAGCGAGCAAGTATGCAGATGCGGATGACGATGCAGAGGGATTACTCAATGCCCTAGCTATGCCACAGTCGGCAAAACAACCAAAGCAACAAGCTCAGAAGCGCAATAATACCTTGAAAGAGAAACCCAATGCGGAAACGGCAGTCGTCACTGCTACTTTCGGGTCTGGAGGACGAGGAGGACGCGGCAGAGGCCACGGGCGTGGCCATGCAACTTCAAGAGTTCAAGTTAGAGGAGACCAGCAACCAGGCAAAACATACTCCTGGGCCGACATTGCCAATAACCCATGTGTGCATCACTTAGATGCCAATGGGGGCTCGTCCCACACCAACGCTGAATGTCGTTTCAATGACGAGATCAAAAGAGATGACACCGCTGGCTACAAAGCTAAGCGGAAGAAGGGAAAGAAGAATCCCGAAAACGATAAAGAGACCAAGGAAGATTCCGACATGGAGGAAGCTGATGCTTCAAATCCCAAGCCGGAAGGGAAGAAAAGTTTTCCGACCAAGAAAGACACTTATGTCACCTTCCTCGGATCTCAACCAGCAAAGGTCAAGAAAGCAGTTCTACATGAGCTCAATGCAACAGTTCCAGAGGTCCCTCAATTCTTGGAATGGTCGGAAGTGGCAATCACATTTGACCGTGCCGATCATCCGCCTAAGCTACATAGGCGAGGAAAATACGCCTTAATCGTCAATCCACTTATTGATGGTTATGGTTTCTCCAAGACCCTCATGGACGGTGGGAGCAGCATTAACATTTTATATGTCGAAACGCTATGCCAGATGAAGATCTCGGAGACCCAGCTGAACCATAGCTCTGTGATCTTTCACGGAGTTGTCCCAGGAAGACAAGCAAATTCCATGGGAGAGATTACTTTGGATGTTACTTTTGGAACTTCAAAGAACTTTTGGACGGAAGCACTTTCCTTCGAAGTGGTCCCATTCAAGAGCGCATACCACGCTATATTCGGACGTCCGACTTACTAGGCTTTCATGGCTCGTCCGTGTTACATTTACAATATGATGAAAATTCCAGGTCCCAACGGCGTGATCACCATCAGGGGAGACCCGAAGAAAGCGCGAGAGTGCGATGATGGAAATGCCGCCTTTGCTAAAGCCGTGCTGCACGCCCAGGAGTACCAGGAAATCAAGAAGAGAATATATCCGTCCGAGATGCCCGCAACAAAGAAGGAGGTGACAAAGCTGAACCCAGAGTTCAGGGCATCAGAAGAGACGAAGAAGACGTCGCTGAAGGATGATGACCCCTCCAAGGTGACCCAGATAGGCGTAGGCCTAGGTAGCGCATTGGAAAGCGCGCTCGTCAAGTTCCTGCAATCAAATCAAGATATCTTCGCATGGCAGCCATCTGACATGACCAAAGTACCTAGGGAACTTGCCAAGCAATCTCTAAATGTAAACCCGAACGCTAAACCCGTCAAACAGTCCTTGCGACGGTTCGGCGATGTAAAGCATATGGCAATAGCTAAGGAACTAGCACGACTCGAGTTATCCGGATTCATAGAAGAGGTCATCCATACTGATTGGTTGGCCAATCCTGTAATGATCCCTAAAAAGGACACCACTGATTTAAGGATGTGTGTTGATTATACTGCCTTG
Source organism: Avena insularis (assembly GCA_023614405.1). Lineage (NCBI taxonomy): Eukaryota > Viridiplantae > Streptophyta > Magnoliopsida > Poales > Poaceae > Avena > Avena insularis. The sequence goes on from CM042694.1 coordinate 107,003,931, forward strand.
AACAAGGCTTGTCCCAAAGATCCGTTCGCTCTGACTAGGATTGATCAAGTTATCGATTCTACGGCAGGCTCGGAACTCCTCTGTTTTCTCGACGCATATTCCGGTTATCAGCAAATTCAGATGAAGGAATCTGAAAAAATCAAAACTTCATTCATAACCCCTTTCGGAACCTTCAATTTTGTTACGATGCCCTTTGGGCTGAAGAACACAGGAGCTACGTACCAGCGCACAATTCAACGTTTCCTACATGATCAAATTGGACGCAATGTACATGCATATGTGGATGATATTACGGTGATGTCCAAAAAGAAGGAAACATTAATTTTCGACTTGGAGGAAACGTTAGCCAATCTACGAAAATACAACATAATGCTTAATCCGAAGAAGTGTTTCTTTGGAATCCCAGCCGAAAAATTGTTAGGTTTCATCGTGTCTCAAAGAGGCATAGAGGTGAACCGAGACAAAATCAAGGCTATAATCAATATTTCTAGGCCAAATCGCCTGAAGGACGTATAAAGACTAACTGGTTGCATCGCTGCAGTCAGTCGGTTCATAAGCCAGCTCAGTGAGAGAGTCGCACCATTATAAAAGCTCTTGAAAAAGACCAAGGATTTTGTGTGGACCGACGAAGCTGAAGCTGCGTTACAAGATCTGAAGAAAGTACTCTCATCTGCTCCTATCCTTGCAGCTCCGGAACCACAGGAACCGATGTTGCTTTATCTTGCTGCGACAAACAAAGTTGTCAGTAGTGTCATGGTAGTGGAGAGACCGGAGGAAAATCAAGAACACTTGATGCAGTGCCCAACTTACTTTGTCAGAGAAGTCTTGACAGAATCAAAACAGCGATATCCGCACTATCAAAGGCTAGCTTATGGAGTGTTCTTGGCATCTCGTAAGTTACGACATTATTTTCAGGAGCACTCAATTACCATGGTGAGCACAGCTCCCATGAGAGATATAATCAACAATAGTGACGCCACAGGACGCGTCGCCAAATGGGGTATAGAGCTCTCAGCTTTCGTTATTGAGTACAAACCTCGGCTAGCAATCAAATCCCAAATCCTTGCCGACTTTGTTGCTGATTGGACAGAGACCAAGGAGAATATGACCCTCCCTGAGTGGGAATATTGGACTCTATATTTTGACGGATCTAAGGCTCGAGGAGGCTCGGGGCCTGGCGTGGTGCTCAAATCACCCCATGGAGATAAAATTTTATACGTGTTGCAGATCCAGTTCACAGTGACAAATAATATTGCCGAGTATGAAGCACTGTTACATGGAATCCGGATTGCTCAAGATATTGGCATCCAATGACTGATGTGTTACGGAGATTCAGATCTTGTTGCTCCGCAAGTGTCGGATATTTGTAATGCAAATAAACACATGGCAGCATATAAAGCCGTAGTGGATGATTTATCTAAATCGTTCGAAGGGTTTGAGGTTCAACACATCCCTCGAGCAGAAAACGAGGAAGCAGATGCACTATCTCGGATAGGCTCTACACGGAAAGAGGTCCCGGATGGCGCTTTTCTAGAGCACCTCAAAGTTCCCTCAATAAAAGGAGTGGGCGAGGAATATCCGACCAAATCCGACTCACGCTTGATAGCAGTTCCGGCTGTAATTCCCAGCTGGACTCAACCCTACCTTGATTATTTGGTAGATGGCAAATTACCCGAAGACGAAGTTTTGAGCCGGCAGATAATCTGACGAGCAAAATCCTATACTGTGATCAGTGGTGAGCTCTATAAGCAGAGTGTTTCTGGGGTTTTTCAGCGTTGCGTATCTCCGAGAGGAGGAGTGGAAATCCTAAGAGAAATCCACGAAGGCAAGTGTGGTCACCACGCTGCAGCCAAATCTTTAGTGGCAAAAGCTTTTCGACACGGTTTTTTCTGGCTTACAGCCAAGGCAGATGCCGAATGGCTCGTCAAGACGTGCAAAGGCTGCCAAAAGTACGCCAAACAAGCTCACGTTCCGGCTGATCAGCTGCAAACAATACCTATAACATGGCCGTTTGCGGTCTGGGGGCTTTATATGGTAGGACCATTTAAAGAAGCTCCAAGTGGATTTACCCACCTCTTAGTGATGGTGGATAAGTTCACCAAATGGATCGCGGCAAAACCCGTTACTAGTTGTGATGGAGCAACAGCCAAAAGATTTGTCGAGGATGTTATAATCCGGTATGGTTATCCGCATAGCATTATCACGAACAACGGGAGTAATTTCTCTATGGGAGAATTGGCCGAATTCTGTGATGAACAAAATATTCGGCTTGGCATTGCGTCAGTCGCACATCCACAGGCTAATGGACAAGTTGAAAGAGAAAATGGTTTAATCTTACAAGGCCTAAAACCGAGACTCGAAGCACCACTACGACGTGCTACGGGGCTTGGACAGAGGAATTACCCTCTGTAATATGAAGTTTAGGAACAACTCCGAACAGGTCAACTGGATACACACCTTTCTTCTTGGTCTATGGCGCAGAAGCAGTTCTTTGTAGTGATATGATTCACGCTTCTCCTAGAGTGGCCGCGTATATCGAAGAAGATGTCGAGATTTCTCGACAAAATGATCTCGACTTGGTCGAAGAAGTTCACGTTGTTGCTGAAATGAGATCAACAGCCTATCAACAGAAGTTACGCAAGTATCATAGCCAGAGAGTCCGAAATAGATCTTTCAATAAAGGCGATTTGGTTCTTCGGCTTGTGCAACAAAGAAAGCACAAAATTTCCCTAGTATGGGAAGGGCCCTTTTTAGTTAGTCGAGTATTGCACAATGGTCCGTACTACTTGACTGACATGAGTCCAATCAAAGAAAGACCTGCTACTAAGAAGAGAAAGAGAGCTGGAGGCAGTACAAATCCGGATGAGTTAGACAAACCATGGAATATTGCTCAGCTATGTCCCTTTTATTCTTAGTTTATCCTTCTTTGTAATCATATATGTGTACATGTTCTGTGAGAAATATTTTTTTTGGTTACCTCAAGATTTTTCTGAGAAGTTTTTACCATCTTATTTCCGAATGATCATGTCACAGTCGAAAATCCCAGAATGCTTGAAAGTACTTTATGATCATGTTCGTTCTGGTTTAGACTTTTGATTCTAAAGTGTTACCTACGGGTATAACTATAAATTTTATAGTCTATGCTTTGGTTATTTGTCTTATTGCTAGATGCGGGCATTTTCCGAGTAGTGAATTGTTGGTACTGGAAGCCGGATTTGTTTCCGAGTTTAAACTGGTTTAGCAATTGAGCTCCGTTTCTCGGCAAAGTTTCCGTGCAGAAGGTTTAGCCGGCTCACGAAAGGGACGAGGCGGAAAGCCAGATAAACGATAAGTATAGACGAAAAAGTATAAGTGCTTATGTAAACATTTCAGGCACACAAAATTTAAAGCCAAAAGTGCTGAATAGATCAAAAGCTTAGCACTAGCAAAAATATAGTACTGCATATTTACAATACCCATAATGTTTCTCAGAATAATACATTTGTTTCTGGTAACTTATGATGCAGAAGAGGATGCAGGAGCTGCCGACTCGCTGTATACATCGGCCTCGGTTTGATAATGTTTCGAGATGTTCAGATCCGATACGGTCTGTTCATCGTCGGAAACTTCAGCTGTTTCTTCCGGAGGCAGAAGCGGTGTGTCCACGCGAGTGAAGAAGGGAGTGTCGTAGCTGGTTAAGTCAGCTACGTGACATCCATATCCGGCGCAGGAGTCCATAATGGCCTTGATGTCTTGCTCCTGTCCATCTTCATCCACCGTAGAGTATCCTCTGGTGACTTGCCATATCTCCATGCTTCCATGGTGGCTCATGACCATGGTGAGAGCGTTCTGCGCTGTGGATCGCGTGTAGGACATGTTTCAGTCCTGGACAAGTTACGGCATCTCCTTCGCCTTGTCTCGCACCTAAAAGTTGGACATGTCATGCATGTCCGGAACCTTGAGAGCTTCGCCAATTTCCTCGATGGATTGGCGGAAGTCATGAAGCAAATCACCAACTTGGGTAAGCTGGTGGGTGCGAGGCTCGGCAGAGGTGGAGTCCGTCAAGTTCAGAGGACCTATTCACATAACACAAAAATGGTTAAGAAAATCCGACATTGAAAGAAGTCAAAGAAAATAGACAAGTCAAATAGATGAAACATACCGAAGATGACATCGTCAACTTTGGTCTTCTCTTCCTGAAGACTCCGGAGTTCAGCCCGAAGCGCCTCGGAAAGGTCCTTCTCTCTACACAGCTCATTGTTGAGATCCGAGATTCTCTGATCTTGAAGCGCAATCTTGCGATCACGCTCGTCAGTAGCCATGGAGGAGGATTCGAGAATTTGAGCGATGCTCTTCTCATGATCTTCCTTGAGCTTATCCAGCTCTTGGCGAAGTTCTTTATTCTCCACCACCAAGGTTTTGAGGTTCTCGGCCTCTTCAATCATAGCACAGGACTGTTTTACCAGTGCTGTAAGACAAAAGAACAATAGTTTAGTAAAAAATATTTGACAATGAAAATACAGGACAAGGCTTGAGTCTCGGAATGTTTACCTTTGGCCTCATTCTTGGAAACCTTCAGCTCAGCATTTTTAAGTCGGAGAGCCTTGATCTCTCTCTGCTTGTTGCAGACATTCTTCAATAAATCCTGGTTATAGGAATATACTTTCTGTAAGTCAGAATACCCAAATTCAGAAGTCTACTAAAGACTCGGGCTAATATTTTTATTAATATCAGCACGAGACTTGGGGGCTACACTATATCATTCTTTGGCATCCTAAGTAAAGCATAAACCCGGATTTTCTATCCAACTTCATTCTTGGGGGCTAGAGGATATGATATAAAACAAGATAAAGAAAATGTGAGTTTGAATTCTGACTTACATATTGTTCATGAGCAAGCTTGTTCAAACTTGCATTCACTTTGGAAGTAACCTTCTCGGCGAGAGTAAGGGGTACAACTGGTGAAGTCGGAAGTTCACCAGTCCTCAGCTTCTCGTCACGAAGGCGTACTTGTTCAACAAGGTCAGAGTGCTTGATGTCCTCCGCTTCTTGTGCTTCTTCTTCGGCAGATAGATTTCGGCTTTCCAGGCATTGCCGGGCCAGCCGCTGGATCTCTTCCGCATATTTCCGGGACAAGCCAAACCTGGCAAGCCCCGGATTGCTAAGGAGGTTTTCGGCGAAGATCTCTATCGAGGGATCATTACCCGAAGAGGGTTCACCCTTATCTAAACCTGAGCCACTTGTGGTGGCGTCAGTCTGTGATTCGAGGATCACTGGCCCTGTTGAAGGAGCCGGATTTTCTGCGACAACCGGAGATGGATTAATCACCGGTGTTGTAGAGGATTGTGGGGTAGGAGTCGGAGGAGCCACGTCAGGAGAAGCCATGGACATCTTCGTCTGCCACAAGGGCTTCGAAGAAGTTCCCTTCCCCTTGATGAGCTGCTTATCTCTGATAATGTAATAGAATGGAAAACGTTACATCTCGGAAGAAAATTCGAGTAAGGTACAAAGGAAAAATTTGTGTTGAAAGTTACCTCTTCACAACTGGCACCTCCTTTGTGCCTACGGCCACTGTCGGAGCTTTGCGCTTCCTCCGCACAATGTCCAGCAGTGGAACCAATTCAGCCTCCTGAGAAAACTCTGGAGGATATCCCTCGAGTGGAGCAAGTTCCGACTCGAGGAGGTTAGCAAGCTGAAAAGAAGAAAACATATCAGTATTGCGATATAACCGAAAGAATGAAACACCTAAAAAAGGTTTATTGTTAGAAGCTTACTGGCACAACGGGGTTTTCCGCTTTGTGCATATCCAGAGAAACCTCCGGTATCCTCCTCTCGATCCGCTCCCTTATCAGCCATTTAATCTGGCTTATATAACCTTGCGAGGTATAGGCTCTGGGGCAGATGCGGAGGGAATCCTTTTTGGACGACGTGATGGAGTGCATCAGTCGGTCTCCGTGGTACTGCAGGGGTTGGATCCGGTGTGACACCCAACATTGGACAAGGTCGGATCCCTTCAGTCCTTTGTGATTTTTTAGATATTCGATCCGCCTCTTGGCAAGAAGCAGATCGTCGCTGAGAGCTAGAGCAGCCTCGTCCCAAGATAATTGAGGCGCGGCGGCTCCATCGATGAAAGCCGGCAAAGTAGTGGCTTTGCCGGGAGCCGGAACATCCTTGTGATAAAATAAGGTGGCTGGCCATTGTTTGACCGAGTCACAGGCTAGAATCTTAGGGTATGCGTGCTCACGCCTAACCGAAAAACTAATTGTACCGGTAATATAAGGATTACCGGCAGTGATAGAATTTCTCCAGACATGGAAGTAGTACCGGAATAAGGTAAGACTAGGCCTAATGCGGAGAAATCCCTCGCACAAGGGCGCATAGGCACTCATTTCTAAAAGGGAGTTGGGAGGAATATGGTGGAGTTGGACACCATAGTGATCTATCACCTCGGAAAAGAATTCTGAGGGAGGAAAGGACAAACCACTATCAAGGTGGGTGCCGAGGTGTACCCGCTCGCCGGCGTGCGGGTTGGGGATAGTCTCTCCGACGCCACTCCGCCAGTCGCCGGCGTGGAGGAGCCCTTCTGTCTCCAGTCCGTGGAGCTTCTCGTTGTCAAGAACGCAGGGGATCCAAACCCCGCGGTAGCTTTGCTTCTCTGCCCCGCCTTCGTCGCTGCTACCGCCGCCAAACCGGAAGAGGATGAGGAAGCCATTTCTCTGGTGCGCCGGTGACCTAAGATGGGCGGCGCTGGGAGTTTTTGGGGAAACCAGAGGAGCTCTGTGCGCGAGGGAGATGTGAAGGATAAGGAAACGGCGATGGAACAAGTGAAGAAGATGAGGGAAGAGGAATCCTCACCCCTTATAACCACGTAACCGCGCCAAGATTCGTGTAAATCGCAATGTATAACCACCACGCGTCGTGGAAGGAACTAGGAAGGACCCACGCGATGATTGCGTCGCCTCGATCTCCGTGTACGCATTGAAACGGCGCCTCGGTTCCGCGAATGGCGGACCCACCAACGGTCGTACTGACATGATGTTTGTCAGGTGACGTGACTTGACCATGACCAGTGTCAGGTGACGTCAGAGACCAAGTTCCGGCTTAGTTTGAAAATCAAGCTGGGAAATCCGAGTAACATATTGATAGGTCCAACTTATTTTTAAAACCCGGATCATATTTTTTGTTGTGAAGTTTCAGGAACCCTTCAAGATTCTGCAAGCCGAAGATCAAGCTAGACGATGATAAATCCGACTTTGCATCTTGGAGATTCCAGGGGCTGCTGTTGGGGATATACTTTCCGGGTATCCTCACAGTTCCTCACTGACCAGGGTGGCCCATTTCGGGTTAGAGCTTTGCTTCACGGGCGACCCAGTCAGGGAGAAAGACGGAGTCCAATCCGGCTACGGGAAGGCCCAGAAGACTTACCGACATAGGCCCATAGTGTTACTTGTAGTTCAAGATGTACTCTGTAACCGACTCTTAGTCGTAGCCGGATAGATCTCTCCTGTAAACCCTAGGCCGGTTATATATATAAGCCGTCCTAGGGAGAGCCTTTAGGACACCCTCAATAGTCTACAATCTCAACTCGCACAGGCGAAACCTTGTAACCCATATTCCGGCTCTGCCGTATTACTGGATTGCTAGCAGGAGTAGGATCTGTCCAAAGCCGGTGGATTCGAACCTGGGTAAACTTGTGTGGTCACCGTCCCGGAATACCGTACGTCTCACACCCCTCTCTTCCGCATGCCTCGGGGACCCCCTCATGGCGTACTTGTCATCAATCCGACGATAGGGGTTATAGGGAGATTTACAATGGCCGTAAGACCAGATACAAGTTTAAGAGATATGACCAAAAACTCGTCTTATTCGCGCTTTATGGCTATTTTCATGAGCTATTGCCCACGGTTTTGGGGTTCTAGGGCGATTTACAACGACAGTAAGACACGATACATGTTTGAGAGATGTGACCAAAAACTCGTCGTATTCGCGCTTTATGGCTGTTTTCATGAGATATTACCGACAATTTTGGTGTTCTAGGGTGATTTACAATGGCTGTAAGACCCGATAGAAGTTTGAGAGATATGACCAAAAGCACGTCGTTTTCGTGTTTTATGGCTGTTTTCATGAGCTATTGCCCACGATTTTGGGGTTCTAGGGCGATTTACAATGACCGTAAGACCCGGCAGATGTTTGAGAGATATGACCAAAAGTCCGTCGTTTTCTCGTTTTATGACCGTTTTCATGAGCTATTGCCCACAATTTTGGGGTTCCCGGGCGATTTACAATGACCATAAGACCCGATACATGTTTGAGAGATATGACCAAAAACTTGTCGTATTCGCGCTTTATGACCGTTTTCATGAGCTATTACCCATAGCTTTGGGGTTCTATGATGATTTACAAAGATCATAAGAGCCGATACATGTTTGAGAGATATGACCAATAACACGTCGTTTTCGTGTTTTATGGCCGTTTTCATTAGCTATTGCCCACGATTTTGGGGTTTTAGGGCGATTTACAATGATAGTAAGACCCGATACATGTTTGAGAGATATGACCAAACGCACGTCCTGTTCACGCTTTATGGCCGTTTTCATGACCCATTGCCCACGGTTTTGGGGTTCTAGGGCGATTTACAACGACGTATGACCCGATACATGTTTGAGAGATATGACCAAAAACTCGTTGTAATCGCGTTTTATAGCTGTTCTCAAGAGCTATTGCCCACGGTTTTGGGGTTCTAGGGCGATTTATAACGACAGTAAGACCCGATACATGTTTGAGAGATATGACCAAAAACTCGTCGTATTCTCGTTTTATGGCCGTTTTCATGAGCTATTGCCCATAGTTTTGGGGTTCTAGGGCGATTTACAATGACCATAAGAATTCATATAAGTTTGAGAGATATGACCAAAAGCACGTCGTTTTCGTGTTTTATGGCTGTTTTCATGAGCTATTGCCCATGGTTTTGGGGTTCTATTGCGATTTACGATGACCGTAAGAGCCGGTACATGTTTGAGAGATATGACCAAAAACTTGTGATTTCCGCATTTAATGGCCGTTTTCATGAGCTATTACCCATAGTTTTGGGGTTCTATGGTGATTTACAAAGATCGTAAGAGCTGGTACATGTTTGAGAGATATGACCAAAAACTCGTCGTATTCGTGTTTTAAAGCCGTTTTCATGAGCTATTGCCCATAGTTTTGGGGTTACAAGGCGATTTACAATGACCGTAAGACCCGATACAAGTTTGAGAAATATGACCAAAAACTCGTCGTTTTCGTGTTTTATGGCTATTTTCATGTGCTATTGCCTACGGTTTTGGGGTTCTAGGGCGATTTACAATGACAGTAAGACTCGATACATGTTTGAGAGATATGACCAAAAACTCATCATATTCGCGTTTTATGGCTGTTTTCATGAGCTATTGCCCACAGTTTTGGGGTTCTAGGGCGATTTAAAACGACAGTAAGACCCGATACATGTTTGAGAGATATGACCAAAAACTCGGTCAGTCTCGTTTTATGACCGTTTTGAGCTGTACTATTGCCAATTTTGGGGTTCTCTGGCGAGTTACAATGACCGTAAGAGCCGATACATGTTTGAGAGATATGACTAAAAACATGTGTTTTCCGCATTTAATGGCCGTTTTCATGAGCTATTACCCATAGCTTTTGGGTTCTATGGTGATTAACAAAGATCATAAGAGCCGGTACATGTTTGAGAGATATGACCAATAGCACGTCGTTTTCGTGTTTTATGGCTATTTTCATTAGCTATTGCCCACGGTTTTGGGGTTTTAGGGTGATTTACAACGATAGTAAGACCCAATACATGTTTGAGAGATATGACCAAAAGCACGTCCTATTCATGCTTTACGGCCGTTTTCATGAGCTATTGCCCACAATTTTGGGATTCTAGGGCGATTTTCAACGACCGTATGACTCGATACATGTTTGAGAGATATGACGAAAAACTCGTTGTATTCGCGTTATATAGCTGTTCTCAAGAGCTATTGCCCACGGTTTTGGGGTTCTAGGGAGATTTATAACGACAGTAAGACCCGATACATGTTTTAGAGATATGACCAAAAACTCGTCATATTCACGTATTATGGCCATTTTCATGAGCTATTGCCCACGGTTTTGGGGTTCTAGGGCGATTTACAACGTCAATAAGACCCGGTACATGTTTGAGAGATATGACCAAAAACTTGTCGTATTCGCGTTTTATGGCCGTTTTCATGAGCTGTTGGCACGGTTTTGGGGTTTTAGGGCGATTTATAATGATAGTAACACCCGATACATGTTCGAAAGATATGACCAAAAACTCATTTTATTCGCTCTTTATGTCCATTTTCATGTGCTATTACCCACAGTTTTGGGGTTCCAGGGCGATTTACAATGACTGTAAGACCCGATACAAGTTTAAGCGATATGACCAAAAGCACGTCCTTTTGGTATTCTAGGGCGATTTGCATGGCCCGTAGGACCCAATACATTTTGAGAGATATGACTAAAAACACGTCCTATTCACGCTTTATGGCCATTTTCATGAGCTATTTCCCATATTTTTAGGGTTCCGGGGCGATTTACAATAACAGTAAGACCCGATACATGTTTGAGAGTTTTAACCAAAAAACTCGTCGTTTTCGCGTTTTACGGCCGTTCTCAAGAGCTATTGCCTACAATTTTTGGGTTATAGGGCGATTTACAATGACTATAAGACCCGATACAAGTTTGAGAGATATGACCAAAAACTCGTCGTATTCATGTTTTATTGCCGTTTTCATGAGCTATTGCCCATGAATTTGGGGTTCTAGGGCGATTTATAATGACCGTAAGACCCGATACATGTTTGAGAGATATGACCAAAACTACGTCGTTTTCGCGTTTTATGGCCGTTTTCATGAGCAATTGCCCATAGTTTTGGGATTCTAGGGTGATATACAATGACAGTAATACCCGATACAAGTTTGAGATATATGAACAAAAACTCGTCGTATTCGCGCTTTCTGGCCATTTTCATGAGCTATTGCCCATAGTTTTGGGGTTCCAGGGCGATTTACAATGACCGTAAGACCCGATCCAAGTTTGAGAGATATGACCAAAAACTCGTCGTTTTCGTGTCTTATGGCCGTTTTAAGAGCTATTATCCACAGTTTTGGGGTTCTAGGGAGATTTACAATGACCGTAAGACCTGATACATGTTTGAGAGATATGACCAAAAACTCGTCGTATTCGCGCTTTATGGCTGTTTTCATGAGCTATTGCCGACGGTTTTGGGGTTCTATGGTGATTTACAATGACCGTAAGAGCTGGTACATTTTTGAGAGATATGACCAAAAAATTTTGTTTCCGTATTTAATGGCCATTTTCATGAGTTGTTACCCATAGTTTTGGGGCTCTATGGTGATTTACAAAGATCATATGAGCCAGTAAATGTTGTGAGATATGACCAAAAACTCGTCGTTTTGGAGTTCTAGGACGATTTGCATGGCTCGTAGGACCCAATACATTTTGAGAGATATGACCACAAGCACGTCCTGTTCACGCTTTATGGCCATTTTCATGAGCTATTGCCCACAGTTTTGGGGTTCTAGGGCGATTTACAATAATCGTAAGACCCGGTACTTGCTTGAGAGATTTGACCAAAAACTCATCGTTTTCACGTTTTACGGCTGTTTTCAAGAGCTATTGCCTACAATTTTGGGGTTCTAGGGCGATTTACAATGACCGTAAGCCCCGATCCAAGTTTGAGAGATATGACCAAAAACTCGTCGTTTTCGTGTTTTATGGCCGTTTTAAAGAGCTATTATCCACAGTTTTGGGGTTCTATGGCGATTTACAATGACCTTAACACCCGATACAAGTTTGAGAGATATGACCAAAAACTCGTTGTTTTCGTGTTTTATGGCGCCCACAGTTTTGGGGTTCCAGGGCGATTTACAATAATCGTAAGACCCGGTACTTGGTTGAGAGATTTGACCAAAAACTCATCGTTTTCGCGTTTGACGACCCTTTTCAAGAGCTATTGCCTACAATTTTGGGGTTCTAGGGCGATTTACAATGACCGTAAGACCCGATACAAGTTTGAGAGATATGACCAAAAACTCATCGTTTTCGTGTTTTATGGCCGTTTTCATGACCTATTGCCCACGGTTTTGGGGTTCTATGGCGATTTACAACGACAGTAAGACCCGATACATGTTTGAGAGATATGACAAAAACTCGTCATATTCGCATTTTATGGCAGTTTTCATGAGCTATTACCCACGTTTTTGGGGTTCTAGGGCGATTTACGACGTCAATAAGACCCGATACATGTTAGAGAGATATGACCAAAAACTTGTCGTATTCGCATTTTATGGCCGTTTTAATGAGCTGTTGGCACGGTTTTGGGGTTTTAGGGCGATTTATAATGATAGTAACACCCGATACATGTTCGAAAGATATGACCAAAAACTCATTTTATTCACGCTTTATGGCCGTTTACATGAGCTATTACCCATAGTTTTGGGGTTCTATGGTGATTTACAAAGATCTAAGAGCCGGTACATGTTTGAGAGATATGACCAAAAACTCATCGTTTGGGGTTCCAACACGATTTACAATGACTGTAAGACCCGGTACAAGTTTGAGAGATATGACCAAAAACTCGTCGTTTTCGTGTTTTATGGCCGTTTTCATGTGCTATTACCCACAGTTTTGGGGTTCCAGGGTGATTTACAATGACTGTAAGACCCGATACAAGTTTAAGCGATATGACCAAAAGCACGTCCTTTTGGTATTCTAGGGCGATTTGCATGGCCCGTAGGACCCAATACATTTTGAGAGATATGACTAAAAACACGTCCTATTCACGCTTTATGGCCATTTTCATGAGCTATTTCCCATATTTTTAGGGTTCCGGGGCGATTTACAATAACAGTAAGACCCGATACATGTTTGAGAGATTTAACCACAAAACTCGTCGTTTTCGCGTTTTACGGCCGTTCTCAAGAGCTATTGCCTACAATTTTGGGGTTATAGGGCGATTTACAATGACTATAATACCCGGTACAAGTTTGAGAGATATGACCAAAAACTCGTCGTATTCATGTTTTATTGCTGTTTTCATGAGCTATTGCCCATGTATTTGGGGTTCTAGGGCGATTTACAATGACCGCAAGACCCGATACATGTTTGAGAGATATGACCAAAACTACGTCGTTTTCGCGTTTTATGGCCGTTTTCATGAGCAATTGCCCATAGTTTTGGGATTCTAGGGTGATGTACAATGACAGTAATACCCGATACAAGTTTGATATATGAACAAAACTCGTCAGATTCGCTTTTACCGCTTTTCATGAGCTATTGCCCATAGTTTTGGGGTTCCAGGGCGATTTACAATAACCGTAAGACCCGATCCAAGTTTGAGAGATATGACCAAAAACTCGTCGTTTTCGTGTCTTATGGCCGTTTTAAGAGCTATTATCCACAGTTTTGGGGTTCTAGGGCGATTTACAATGACCGTAAGACCCGATACATGTTTGAGATATATGACCAAAACCTCGTCATATTCGCGCTTTATGGCATTTTCACGAGCTATTGCCCATAGTTTTGGGGTTCTAGGGCAATTTATAACGATAATAAGACCCGATACATGTTTGAGAGATATGACCAAAAACTCGTCATATTCACATTTTATGGCTGTTTTCATGAGCTATTGCCCACGGTTTTGGGGTTCTAGGGTGATTTACAATGACCGTAAGACCTGATACAAGTTTGAGAGATATGACCAAAAACTCATCGTTTTCGTGTTTTATGGCTATTTTCATGAGCTTACCCACAGTTTTGGTGTTCCAGGGCGATTTACAATAACTGTAAGACCCGATTCAAGTTTGAGAGATATGACCAAAAGCACTTCGTTTTCTAGTTTTATGGCGTTTTCATGAGCTATTGCACATAGTTTTGGGGTTCTAGGGCGATTTATAATGACAGTAAGACCCGATACATGTTTGAGAGATATGACCAAAAACTCGTCATATTTGCGTTTTATGGCTGTTTTCATGAGCTATTGCCTACGTTTTTGTGGTTCTAGGGCGATGTACAATGATAATAAAATCCCGATACATGTTTGAGAGATATGACGAAAAACTCATCGTATTCGCGTTTTATGGCTATTTTCATGAGCTATTGCCCACAATTATGGGGTTCCGGAACGATTTACAATGCCTGTAAGACCCCATACATGTTTGAGAGATATGACCAAAAACTCGTCGTATTCGCGCATTATGGCCGTTTTCATGAGCTATTGCCGACAGTTTTGGGGTTCTATGGTGATTTACAATGACCGTAAGAGCCGATACATGTTTGAGAGATATTACCAAAAATTTCTGTTTTCCGCATTTAATGGCCATTTTCATGTGCTATTACCCATAGTTTTGGGGTTCTATGGTGATTTACAAAGATCATATGAGCCAGTACATGTTTGAGAGATATGACCAAAAACTCGTCGATTTGGAGTTCTAGGGCGATTTGCATGGCTCGTAGGACCCAATACATTTTGAGAGATATGACCATAAGCACGTCCTGTGTTGGGGGTATACCCCCGGGTAGGGTCATGCCCGGGTATAAAGGCCGAGTTAGCCGAGGTACGGCAAGGTCAAAGAAAGTGCTAGCCGAGTCACCTCAAGGCAGGTCGAATCACGGAGTAACCCGGACCGGAGGATGTCCGCCTAACATTGTCCTGGCCGACGTATGTCGTATGCCGGCAGGATTTATGTAACTTGTATGCAGGTACCAGTGTGGACGGATTAACCAGGCATGATCTGGGTTATATTAGGCTTGCAAGAGAAGGAAGGTATCTCGCTGGTCAAAAGGTGGTCACTATACGCAGGAGCGTGAGCGAAGAAGACAGAGAGAAGGACCACCGAGGCGTGGCCAACAAGGGTGACACACCCTGTGTCGGATGACGCTAGCGCCGCAGAGGCTTACGTAGCCTCTGCATGGCTTACGATGGGGAAAAGTGACCTGGTCGGTTTGCTATTTTGGGAAGAGGCATATCCACGTATGCCCTAATTGGAGACCTAGACACCCCTTTATAAGGAGGGCTAGGGCATCTGTAGAAGGGGTTGATCGCTAGTTGGTTGGCATTTGAGTAGTGTTTTCCTGGGCGATAATAGCTGGCGCGAGAGTAAGAGAGTTCTTTCTTCCTCCTCTCCCCAATACAGCTCAAGGAGCATTTGTAACCTTGGAAACCTAGTGAATAAAAAGCATCTGTGTGTGGAATCACCACACTATCCCTCCCTGGATTCCTCTAGTGCATATTGTCCCCACCTTTAGCCTATGCATGGCATCTGCCGTGACACCACCAGGACAGTTGGCGCCCACCGTGGGGCTAGCGGCGCTAGCAGGATTGAAGATCCAGACGGGAAACCTCATCGGCAACGGCGAACACATCGTCTCTGGGCTTGTTCAGCGCTTTGGAGCACTGAACTTTGTCAGCGACAATGCTGGCTGCTTTGGCAAACAACCTCTTCCATGCAACAGCCTCTTCGTCAAGCTTGGATCTACGTCGCTGTCAATGTGTCGTGCATTCACCCACGACACGTCGTCGAGGGAGGGGAGCCACCCCTTAGCGCGGCCTGCGGGGCGCGTATCACTCGCTCCCCTGACCGCGCCGAGGTGATGATGACGGTACCTGGCGCTGGCACGAGCAAGGATCCGGCACCAGATCCAGAGGTAACACCCAAGGCACCAAGGAAAAGTAGAGGTCCTTCACAAGAGAGACCAGAGAACATGCTGCAACAGGCGATAGATAGCTTGGTAAGTCCCATAGCACCTGTGGTAGATCCGGCTCAGGCACATGCCGAGTTAGAGGAGACTAGGCAGAAAATACTAGAGGGTGCGAAAAAGATAGCAGCGGCTCAGTAGTCGTGGAACATGACACTGCCTGAGTACGCAAAGGCAAATAAGGTAGATGCTGTGAAAGTGAAGGGGAGAAACCTCATTAGTGAAATTAACAAAGAGTGTGATACTAGAGTTGAGGAATCAGAGAACATTCTATCCGTGGGGCTGCCGAAATACAGTACCCTGGCAAAGAACCTTAGAGCAGCAGATGCAACTGCGTCTGAGTTAGAGGGTTTGACGGGTGAAGCCCGGCAAAGAAAGCAGGATAGGGTAAATGAGTTAGTTCAGATCGCAAACAGACAAAATGAAGAATTGCTCAGAGCTAATCTGGCAAGAGCTGGGGCTTCCAAAGTCGTTTACTCAGCAGTAGGTAACCCGAAGAAATCTGCTGGAGCTGCATCGTCCCCTCATGGTGGCCCAAGAAGAGAGGAGGTGGTAACCTCGGCGAGGAGAAACAAGCAGATAGTCCCATATGACCCGGCAAGGGCAGGGAAAGGAAAAGCAGTGCAGGGAAATGAGGATCGACGAAGTGTTAGCCGAGGTAACCGCGACCAAGGCAATGCCGGTCAGGGAAACACTATGAACGGCTGCCGGACAGCGCAACTCGGCGGGTGCAGGACAACCGCAGTAGCGGAATATACCACGGCAAGAGCGAAGTGCCGGCCAAGGTATGCAACAGAGAGCAGCTCTACAAGAGCAAGATAGATACAATGATGGTGATTCGGAAATGGTGAACGCAGGATATCCTAGGCTGGACTATCACGTGATATGGTCAAGATTGGGAAGCAGGAACTTGATGCCTGATGACGCCAGGTTAAAACTGGATTGGCTCTATAGGTCGGAGCAAATTGATGGGCAAGGTCCTCTAGGTCCAGCGTGCTTTGGGCCCCGGATCATGAAAGAACCTCCGGTACCTAACTTCCAGTTACCTAGAGGTACGAAAACGTATGACGGTAGCACAAAGCCGGAGGATTGGTTGATCAACTCTGTGACGCGGTAAAATTGCTACTCTGATCAACTTGAGATGGGCTGTGAGATATGTACCTCAGATGCTGGAAGGGCCAGCGAGGGTATGGCTAAACAATTTACCACCTGGTAGTATCAACTGTTGGATCGATTTTGAGAAAATGTTCATCAGTAACTTCTCGAGCACGTATCAGAGGCCGAATAGGCCACAGACCCTAGCAATGTGCAAGCAGAGACCAAATGAAACAGACCAGGAGTTCTTAACCCGTTGGTGCAATGTGCGAAACTCATGAGAGGGCGTGATTGAGTCACAGGCCATAGCTTGGTTTGCGCAAGGGTGTAGATATGCGAGCATGCTATGGCAAAGGTTACAGAGGGATATGCCAACTACACTGGCAGAGACGTTCTGGATTGCTGATTCATATGCTTTGGGTGATCCAACCCAACCTAGGCTTGTGTCAAACGAGTCAAATGAGGAGTACTACCAGCGAGATGGAGCCGGATCATCCCGGTGGAATGATTACCGGGGTAAGAGAAGAGATGATAGACCCGATTATAGATACAATTTGCAACAAGTTGCTGCTGTAAATCAAGATCAACCCGGAGCAGGGAGCAATCAGCGTCAGAAAACTGGAGGGCAACAGTGGACCCCAAGAAATGATGGCAAGAAAACTTGGACGCCAGAGCAAAAGAGACAGTGGCAAGAAAAGAAGGACCGGCCGAGGTATACCTATGAGGCAATGCTGGATTAGCCATGCAAATTTCACACGCCAAATCCGAGTAACCCGGCGGGTCACACGACTCGGCAATGTGAGTGGATGAGGAAGATAGGACAAAGTGGTTCGGAGAATGCTCAGGCACCTCGGAACGATCAACCTCGGCAGGAGTTACCCCGGCAGCAATTACTCCCCGGAGCGAACACGCAACAGTCAATGTTACCACCACCTCTGCCGAGGTATGAAAACCATGAGAGAAGGGATGCAGTGCATCAGGTGGAAAACCAACATCAGCCAGATCAAAGGTACCCCAGAAATGAGGGGAGAAATGAATACATAGAGCATCACCAGAGTTACTGCGTGTTTACCACGGAGGAAACAGATAGGAAAAGCTTGCAGCGCCGACATATGGAAGTGAATGCGGTAATGCCCGCAGTGACGAGCTATATGCCTTGGTCTGATCAGGAAATTACATGGAGTATCAAGGACCATCCCAATCTCATGCCTAGTCCCGGTTCGTATGCACTGGTGCTGGACCCAGCGTTCATTGGGCCAAATATCAATGTTAGATTTTCTAAGGTGCTGATTGACAATGGCAGCATCATCAATATTATGTACGTGGATACAATGTGCAAGTTGGGTATCTCGGAGAACATGGTCCAGGCCACGAGAACAACTTTCCATGGTATTGTGCTAGGCATTTCCTGTAAACCCATTGGCAAGGTCCGGGTAGACGTGTTGTTTGGCACGAGAGATAACTGCCGAACTGAAAATTTGGAGTTTGAGGTGGTGAACCTAGAAAGTGCATATCACACGTTACTCGGCAGGCCTGCCCTGAACAAATTCATGGCAAGTTGTCACATCAGTTACCTGAAGATGAAATTGCCTGGGCCAAATGGAGTAATTACCATAGCAGGAGATTTCCGACGTTCCATCGAGTGTGCATCAGCCGGGTCTAACCTGGCCGACTCACTTGTGATTGCACAAGAGAAAAGAAAGATCCAGGAGGTGGCGGCATTGGCTCAGTCCGCACAGCAGTATATGCCGGCGCTGAGTAACCCGCATGGAAGTGTCTCATTTCAAGCAACTAAAGATACAAAGAAAGCGCCTGTTGATGATTTGTTCCCAGAGCGCACCGTAACAATTGGTGCCGGGTTAAATGACAAATAGGGAAGCGAGCTCGTCAACTTCCTCCGTGAGAATCGGGATATCTTTGCTTGGTCCACACAGGACTTGCAAGGTGCTCCGAGTGAGTTGGCCGAGCACTCTTTGAATGTGAGACCCGGAGCAAAGCCGGTGAAGCAACCTCTCCACCGCTTTGCCGAAGATAGGAGAAAAGTCATTAGAGATGAGATAGCTCGGCTCCTAGCAGCTGGGTTCATCATGGAAGTGCTTTATCCGGACTGACTATCTAATCTGGTGCTGGTGGAAAAGAAGAAAGATGATCCGAATGTGGCAGTGGTTTGGCGTATGTGCATCGATTACACGAACCTGAATAAGGCGTGCCCAAAAGATCCATTCCCACTTTCAAGGATAGATCAAGTCATAGATTCTACTGCTGGGTGTGAACTATTGTCATTCATAGATGCATATTCTGGTTTCCACCAGATATCTCTGAACCCGAATGATCAAATAAAAACTGCATTTATCACCCCGTATGGGGCTTATTGCTATCGCACCATGCCTTTTGGTTTATGTAATGCGGGGGCAACGTACCAAAGATGTATGCAAAAATGTTTACACGATCAAATGGGCCGAAATGTGCAAGTATATGTGGATGATGTGGTT
Organism: Avena insularis; assembly: GCA_023614405.1. NCBI lineage: Eukaryota > Viridiplantae > Streptophyta > Magnoliopsida > Poales > Poaceae > Avena > Avena insularis. Next base: position 107,023,273 of record CM042694.1, read on the forward strand.
ATAAAAACCAAGGAAAGCAAAACGCTCCTTGATGATATCAGGCAAACATTCGCGAATCTAAGGAGGTTCCGAATGAAACTTAACCCGGAGAAATGTACCTTCGATGTCCTGGATGGAAAATTACTCAGATTTCTTGTCTCTAGCCGAGGTATCGAAGCTAATCCAACTAAAATCCGAGCCATAGAGCGAATGGAACTGCCGAAGTGTCTTAACGATGTCTAGAAGTTCACTGGCTGTCTGGCATACTTAAGTCAGTTTATATGTCGGATGGGAGAAAAGGCATTACCTCTCTATCAACTAATGAAAAAATCAGACAAGTTCGTATGGACACCGCAGGCCAATGAAGCCTTCATTCAGCTAAAGAAAATGTTAGCCACTGCACCGGTATTAGCCTCTCCACTATTAAAAGAGCCAATGTTGCTCTACGTAGCCACAATCAACCGAGTTGTAAGTGCAGTAATAGTGGTAGAGCACGACGAAGAGAGTAAGTTGATGCAAAGGCCAGTCTATTACCTGAGCGAGGTATTATCAGCATCGAAGCAGAACTATCCTCACTATCAGAAAATGGCATATGGTGTATATATGGCGGCAAAGAAGCTGAAGCACTATTTTGAAGAACACCCCATTAAAGTGATATGCGAAGCCCCCATATCTGAGATAATGAGCAATAAGGATGCAAGCGGCCGGATTGCAAAATGGGCAATTGAACTAGCCCCTTATGCTCCACAATTCGACAGGAGAGATGCGATCAAGTCTCAAGCTATAGCTGATTTTTTCGTGGATTGGGCCGAGATGCAGTATGAGCCACCGTTGCCAGATCCGAACTACTGGTGAATGCATGTTGATGGATCAAAAACAAAAACTGGGTTAGGCACCGGAGTTGTACTTACCTCACCAAAGAATGACCAGTTGAAGTATGTGTTGCAAATCCATTTCGCAGCATCAAACAATGTCGCTGAATATGAAGCACTTGTGCATGGGCTCAAAATGGCAAAAGAAATTGGAATACGTCGGATCCAATGCTTTGGCGACTTGGATTTGGTAGTTGAGCAAGTCTCGGGGCAATGGGACGCTCTTGATCCAAACATGGCATTGTACAAATTCCATGTGCAAAAGATATCAGGGTACTTCGAGGGATGCGAGTTTCACCATGTACCCCGGTTGGAAAATGAGGCTGCCGATGTATTGTCGAAGCTCGGATCAACCCGACAAGCAATTCCACCAGGTGTAGCGCTCGAACATCTCAGAAAACCATCTATCAGGCCGTCCCCAGAAACCGACTCAATCTACATCCCGGCAGATCCGGAGTCTGGAGTTGTACCCATGGAGATTGACGTGGGAAGTGGTTCAGGAAACCCGGGGACTGCTACGCAGAACCCGGGGACTGTGCAGCGCGACCCGACCGAGGTTATGTCGGTTGATCAAATGGAAATAGATGAGGATGTGTTTCCGGTGCGAGCTATACCAGCTTGGGCACTGCCCATATTTCAATTCCTGAAGGATGGAACTTTGCCTAGTGAAGTGGTGCTTTCTAGGAAAATTCAGAGGCGCGCAAAGGCATACACAATTATCAATGTCGAACTATACAAGAGGAGTGTGACAAACATCCTCCAACGATGTGTTGACCCGGAAGAAGGGCTTGACATCCTCCGAGATATACATCAAGGGGAATGTGGGCATCATGCCTCATCTAGAGCTTGAGTGGAAAAAGCTTTCCGGCATGGGTTCTACTGGCCAAGTGCCTTGGAACAAGCAGAAGATCTAGTAGAAAGTGCAATGGTTGTCAGAGGTATGCTACCAAGACACACATGCCAATGTCGGACCTCAAGACCATACCAATTACCTGGCCATTTGTTGTATGGTGTTTGGATATGGTTGGCCCGTTTAAACCAGCAAGAGGAAATATGACCCATATCTTGGTTATGGTGGACAAATTTACGAAGTGGATCAAAGTGAAGCCAATAAGAAAATGTGATGAAGCTACAGCCGTGACATTCCTCAAAGATATCATTCTGAGATATGGTTATCCTCACAGTATTATAACAGATAACGGCACAAATTTTTCTAAAGGAGCTTTTGCGTGATTCTGTCGGGATAAGAAGATCCGGCTGGACGTTGCCTCGGTAGCCCACCCCACATCGAACAGACAAGTGGAGAGATCCAACGGATTAGTATTATCCGGGATAAAACCCCGGCTCATTGAGCCGCTGCAAAGATCAGCGGTGTGCTGGATAGAAGAACTACCAGCGGTACTGTGGAGTTTAAGAACAACTCCGAATCGATGAACAGGCTATACGCCATTCTTTCTGGTATATGGGGCAGAAGCTGTATTACTAGCCGACATAGAGCATGATTCGCCTAGGGTCACCCAATACACAGAAGCCGAAGTGCGAGAAGCCCGGAAAAATGATGTTGATCTGCTGGAAGAAGCGAGAGAATTGGCATTGTCTAGATCCGCCATTTATCAGCAAAATCTCCAACGCTATCATAGCCAGAAAGTTAACCCTCGAGTCTTCCGGGAAGGTAATCTGGTACTCTGGTTGGTACAACGTACCGCTGGCATGCATAAGTTATCCCCCCCATGGGAAGGGCCATTCATTGTGAGCAAAGCATTGCACAATGACTCTTACTATCTTATCGATGCAAAACCACAGGAGAAGAACAAGGCGGACAGGTCCGGCGAGGAATCTAAGCGTCCTTGGAATGTAGCTCTACTTCGTCTGTTCTACACTTAGCAAAGAAGTGTGTGTATCCGAGTATCTCATACGTCGGTATGTATGCCGGCAATGAGTTTATCAATGAAATCGTGGAACCTCGAGCAGTAACTCGGGGACTGCCTTAATAATATTTGTTGTCTTCTGTACTTGTTATTTATTTTTATGTCGGCTGGTTTATGTTGTTTCTACCTAAGCCTTATTAGTAGTGTGTGAGCACCAAAAACTCAACTCTTCGACTTGCTGCTATCCAAAAAGATTTGGCTTCATGGCAAGCAAGAGAACAAGTTTGGAATTGCGTAGCACACGAAAAACGACTAAGGAAAAGAACGTAATCGAGCCGACATTCGTTATTTGGACTAACTTTATGTTTACCTTGTTTTTACTATGCTGAATTATTTTGAGCTAGTCCTAAAGTTTCCAAGTAATGTTAAGTCAATTTTTGAAACTCGGGCTCGTAAGTCGTAAAACCGAGTCAAGGTAGAAGAGAGCCGAGCCAAGAAATTGGAGAAACAAGAAAATGAAACTCGGGGACTATGCCCAAGTTAATCCGGCACGAGCAACTTAGTATCAAAATATAATTTGTGTGCTTAATACATCTGCACCCGGCATACCGGGGATCTGATAAACTTCAAAGTGTTTGTTGGTGATCAAGGAGTAGCAGGAGGATGTAACTTGGCGCCAGCAGGGGGAACTTCGGCCTCATCTTCAGCGTCATCTTCATTTTCTTCGACGTTCGAGGCTTCGTCCTCTTCCTCCTCATCTGAGCCATCTTCGACATATTCGTCGTCAATAGCTTCGAGAAAGCTTGGTCCCTCGTTCCATTGATGGATGGGGGCAAACTAAATGAGGCTATGGGCGCAAGCCTTGCGCCGAGCTATCCAATCCAGATCATTGGACCACCTTGATCCGGTGCGCATGCGCTCGAGAAGATTCAGATTTATTTTCTCACACCATGTGAACACGTAGTGGAGGACGGTTTCAGCTCCGGCGCGTCCGGCAGATTCCCTCCAGAGGTCATGCTGGGTCTCGCACTCCATCAACTTGTTAATTAGAGCGGTGGATCCCTCCGGAGTATCTTCACCAGGCCAAAGGGCATTGAAGATCCGGATTGCTGCGTCTAGGAGACCCGAACTGTAGTTCTTCACAATCTCGATGCGAGAAGATAAGATGACCAGCAGGTCCTCCATGTCATAGGGAATATTTTCAGTGCGACGACCAGTTGGGGTACCCCTCTGCTGGCGGAACTTCGAAACTGCGGCAACCGCAATAACATCGCCCTATGGAAATTTGTCTGAAAAGGAGACAAGTGAAATAAGTAAGGGAGGTTGACCCGGAAAGATTCACGTCGGCTGAAGGAAAAGAACTTACGAGAAATATGGCTATGGATCCGGGTCAGCTCCTTGGTGCAGTTATCACGGCTCTCCCGAAGCTGCACAAGTTCAGCATTTGCCGACTCAAGCTTAACGTCGGCCTCCTTCAGCAGCTCTTGATTTTTGGCAATTTGGAGGTTGAGACGTTCCCGTTTCTCGGTGAAGTCTTGACCAGCTTTCTCCATCTCAGTTTTGTGGAGCGCCTTGAGCTTTTTCATTTCTTCCTTCAGCTTGGCAATTTCATCATCTTTGGTCCGGAGGAGGGCGAGCTCATCATCCTTCTTCTTAAGTTTGGCCTGATGCTACCCTGCTTGTTCAAGAAAATGCAGCATCATATCAGGCACGGGCACACTATCTTCAAGAGATGCTGAAACAGTTTGTTGACCCGGCAAAGCCGAGGTATGAATATTTGCCGAGCTTAGGAGAAAGGAAAGAGAGAGCAGAAGAATATTAACCAAAGTGACTTACCTTTTATTTGAGCCAAGTTCTTCCTCATGATGGTGTTTTCGGCTTCCACTTCGGCTGCCCAATCCGAATAACAGATTAGTTCGGCGAGAAAGGACAAAGAAAGATGGGAAAAAAGCCAAGGAGAAAACTTACACCTTTTCTCGAACTCAGCGAGAAGCGTAGAATGTTTCGAGCGCAGCGCCTTATGGGTGTCCAAGAGGCGCTGAAACTCAGTGCTCCGGCGATTGGTGGTAACCTGAGAAAAGCAAAGTTGACTTGATCATGTGCATATTCGAAATGTACAAGATCCGGGCCAAGTGGAACTTAACCCGGCTCTAGGTGTGTGCATATTCGAAGTGTACAAGTTCCAGGCCAAGTGGAACTTAACCCGGCTCTAGGTGTGTGCATATTCGAAGTGTACAAGATCCGGGCCAAGTGGAACTTAACCCGACTCTAGGTGTGTGCATATTCGAAGTGTACAAAATCCGGGCCAAGTGGAACTTAATCCGGCTCTAGGTGTGTGCATATTTGAAGGGTACAAGATCCGGGCCAAGTGGAACTTAACTCGGCTCTAGGTGTGTGCATATTCAAAGTGTACAAGATCCGGGCCAAGTGGAACTTAACCCGGCTCTAGGTGTGTGCATATTCGAAGGGTACAAGATCTAGGCCAAGTGGAACTTAACCCGTCTCTAGGTGTGTGCATATTCAAAGTGTACAAAATCCGGGCCAAGTGGAACTTAACCCGGCTCTAGGTGTGTACATATTCGAAGTGTACAAAATCCGGGCCAAGTGAAACTTAACCCGGCTCTAGGTGTGTGCATATTCGAAGTGTACAAGATCCGGGCCAAGTGGAACTTAACCCAGCTCTAGGTGTGTGAATATCGGAAGTTACTAAGGAGCTATGCTAGTTCTCTAAGGAGAATCCGGCCGAGTAACAAGTTACTCCCCCGGAGGCTCGGGGACTAATGGTTATATCACTAAGCACTAGTACATGTTAAAGAAAAGACAAAGTAGCATACCTCCATCATCCAGCCGGCAAGGTTGATAACCTTGGCGGCTGTGTTCATTTGTGCGGCAAACTCGGCAGGCCCAAATTTCTCCGGGAGATCGTCGTTATGGACGAACTCTGCCTTGTTCCAGTTATTGACGAACTCAATCAAGGCCAGAGGATAGAGCTCTCCGCTAAGCATGTGGGGTGCAATTAAACCCTTGGCATGAGCTTCCCTCCTTTCAATTTGGGCAGCAGCAGGGCTAGTGTGCAATGCAAGTTGCGTATTAGCTGACCCGGCGGGGGCATCTTTCTTCGGTGGGGTCTTCTTCGGAAGCATGGACGCGAGTGTGTGCTATCCAGCCTTGATGCATGCTGCCCTGGCGGCGTCAGAAGTTTTCTTGGCCTTAGGCTGCTGCTGAGAGGTTGAAGTTTGAGCTGCGGATTTAGTCTTGGGTGCAGCCTTGGTGTTAACTGGGCCTTCTCACCGAGTCTTGGAGGACTCGGACGAGGCGGAAGGAGTTGGTGCTGCTGCTTGTACTTGTGGTGCTGCTGTTGGTGTTGGCGCTGGTGCTTGTGCTGGTCTTGGCCGGGGTGCTATTTGTACCTCGGTGGTGGCAGGTTGCGGCTAAGCCGAAGAGGAGCTGGGAGCATCCGCTGCCTCGGCAGAGCCTCTTCCTCCTACTCCGAGGTTGCCCTCCTCTGGACGAGGTGGGCTAGAACCCGGAGAAGCCGATGAACCCTCCTAAATGGGGCTCAGTGGGCGTGTATCATCGCCACGAGGGGGAGATGGGGTATGCCGGAGAGGCGAATCAATGATGGATCCGCTCTGGGGAACCTCCACCGCAGCCCTACCGAATCAAATGATGAATAACAAGTTAAAACAGAAGAAAAGCACGAAGCAAAGGACTGGACAATGAGAAAAGTGACTTACTCATCAGAAGTCAATGGCTCCTTGGGCTTCCGAGCCCTCCGAGTTATGGCCTTAGTCATAGGCTTGGTGGCGGCTTTGTCCGCGGACTTCTTTTGCCTCTTAGTTGGCTTAGAAGGTCCGAAAGAAGCAGCAGATGCGGCCGCCCGTTTCTTTACCGCGGTTGGGACCGGCTCACCCGTGGCAAGAGGAGGATCTTCATGGATCTGCCTAGCCGGGTTAGCTGAAGTCAGAAAGGCGTAAGAAAGGGGTACGGCGTCAAATGCTTCCATCACCTCAATGTCGAAATCATCTTCATCATCAAGCCAATCTCTTAAGGAAGAGAAGTTACCGGTAGGTCGCTTGGTCCCATGAGGGAATGGCAGGAACATTTCTTGATCCGGCTCCTCCTCGTCCGGGGAATCTCGATCCTTCGCCCATTTAAGAGAAGGCTCGGGGCCATCCTCGAGGGTTTGCTGAAGAAAAAACTAAGAAGAAAATGCAAAGGGATCAAACAAACAACAAATTCCGACATATGATATAACTCGTAAAAAGATTGGATCACGAGATTTACCGTAGGAGGAAGCCTGTCTCGACAGAAATGCTCAATCCCCCACTCCCAATCAGCAGAGAAGTCTTTGACGGTCATGAAGAGGGCCTTGACCCGGCGGAATATCTCGGTGTTAATCAATTCAAATGAGGAAGTCCGGTTGGGGTCAAGTCGCCAGCTCATGTGGCAAAGCTTGTGTGTGCGCTTCTGGAGAGGGGAGATCCGGCTGCGGACAAATGTGATCATCGCGTCCTCGTTGCGTAGCCCCGCATCCTTCAACTCCTTGAACCGTTTATTGACTTGGTTCGCCAAGACAGTGGTTTTCTTGGAAACCCGGTCCCACAGATCCAGATTAGGAGGACCCAGAGCGTAGGGGCGCAGCCGGATCAGATCTTCATTCATGCCATTTCTGACAAAGAAGAAAGTTCGGGCCCAACCCTTGCACGAATCTAGCCCCATGACCCGGGGAAACACGGATTGTTTCCGGGGACAAATAGAAGAAGCACCGAACTGCGTAAGATGTTTGCCTCCGGGTCAAGCTGCCTATTCGGAATCACGTTCCTTCGTATACCGAAGAAACGGATCCAGAGCTCTTTAGTGGGCCACAATCCGACATACCCCTCTATTGTGGAGGCGAAGGAAGAAAGGGATGTGATGGCGTTCGCCGGAAGGTGGTGCGGCATAAGTTCATAGATATCAAGGAAATCATGAAAGAAATTGCTAACGGGGAGGCCAAACCCGCGCTGGAAATGGGAGAGGAACACCACGAACTCACCGGGATTGGGTGAGGGTGCGAGCTCCTCGGAGGCGAGGCGGGCAACCACGCCCTCTGGGATGCGGCGCGTGCGGTATAGCCAGTCCAGGTCATCCTGGCACACCCAGGAACCAGCCCAGGCGCCGCGTTCTGCATTCTCCGCCCCCTCGTCCATCTCCGCCTCCGTGACGGCGAGCTCTTCCTTTGTCATGTCTAGATCGCTATCCTCACCGGCCCAATCAGAGGTGGGAGGTAAAGACTTGGACTGGCGCGGACCTGTGGGGGTGGAACTGCGTGGGAGCGGCAGCGAGGGAGGTGCGAAAAGGCACGGTGCAGCGGCATCGCTGCTAAGCAGGTGCGGCAGTGGCGGTGCTGTCGCTAGGAAGAAGAAGAAGAAGAAGAAGAAGAAGAAGAGGCAGAGAGGTGCGGGAAGGGGAAAAAGACCAAGGGGCGCACCCCTCCCCTATTTAACCACGCCCCAGCGGGGGTAGTGGGATCGTGCGGTGTGCCAGGGCCATACGATGTGGCCGTGTATTATCCGGATCAGCCAACCTGAGGCGAGCCACAGGAAGGGCCACAGGGCGCAGGGGATCCCACGACGCGACGTGGTGATACAGTTAACGAGGAGACAGACACGACATGACGTGTGCAATAGTAACACCTGGCATTAACTGCAGCAGTAACTAGCGCAGACCCTTAAAATGAGGCAAAATAATGATTACCCTCCACGTGGGACGTGGGGAAGCGTACGAGAGAAGGAAGGATTATCCAGATAACCAAAGGGTGACCCGGCCAGCGAGTGAAAACTCGGAATGTGCCAAGGGAAAGTTAGCCCGTATAATCCGGACTATGAGATAACTCGGAAAAGGGAGCAGAAGGATCGGTAAATTGAACCTGTCGTGGCCTTAGCAGTTGGAGCTGCTAAGACCGCACCAGCTTCGGGGACTAATGTTGGGGGGATACCCCCGGGTAGGGTCACGCCGGGGTGTAAAGGCCGAGTTAGCCGAGGTACGGCAAGGTCAAAGCAAGTGTTGGCCGAGTCACCTCAAGGCAGGTCGAATCACGGAGTAATCCGGACCGGAGGATGTCTGCCTAACATTGTCCCGGCCGACGTATGTTGTATGCCGGCAGGATTTGTGTAACTTGTATGCAGGTACCACTGTGGCCGGATTAACCAGGCACGAACCGAGTTATATCAGGCTTGCAAGAGAACGAAGGTATCTCGCTGGTCAAAAGGTGGTCACTGTACGCAGGAGCGTGAGCGAAGCAGACAGAGAGAAGGACCACCGAGGCGTGGCCGACATGGGTGACGCACCCTGTGTCGGATGACGCTGGCACTGGAGAGGCTTACGTAGCCTCTGCATGGCTTACGATGGGGAAAAGTGACCCGGTCGGTTTGCTATTTTGGGAAGAGGCATATCCATGTATGCCCTAATTGGAGACCTAGACACCCCTTTATAAGGAGGGCTAGGGCAAATGTAGAAGGGGTTGATCGCTAGTTGGTTGGCATTTGAGTAGTGTTTTCCTGGGCGATAGCTAGTGGCGAGAGTAAGAGAGTTCTTTCTTCCTCCTCTCCCCAATACAGCTCAAGGAGCATTTGTAACCTTGGAAACCTAGTGAATAAAAAGCATCTGTGTGTGGAATCACCACACTATCCCTCCCTGGATTCCTCTAGTGCATATTGTCCCCACCTTTAGCCTATCCATGGCATCTGCCGTGACACCACCACGACATCCTGTTCATGCTTTATGGCCGTTTTTATGAGCTATTGCCCACAGTTTTGGGGTTCTAGGGCGATTTAAAACGACAGTAAGACACGATACTTGCTTGAGAGATTTGACCAAAAACTCATCGTTTTCACGTTTTACGGCCGTTTTCAAGAGCTATAGCCTAAAGTTTTGGGGTCCTAGGGCGATTTACAATGACCGTAAGACCCGATACAAGTTTGAGACATATGACCAAAAACTCGTCGTTTTCGTGTTTTATCGCCGTTTTCAAGAGCTATTATCCATAGTTTTGGGGTTCTAGGGTGATTTACAATGACCGTAACACCCGATACAAGTTTGAAAGATATGACCAAAAACTCGTTGTTTTCGTGTTTTATGGCACCCACAATTTTGGGGTTCTAGGGCGATTTACAATAATCGTAAGACCCGGTACTTGGTTGAGAGATTTCACCAAAAACTCATCATTTTCGCGTTTTACGACCCTTTTCAAGAGCTATTGCCTATAGTTTTGGGGTTCTAGGGCGATTTACAATGATCGTAAGACCTGATACAAGTTTGAGAGATATGACCAAAAACTCGTCGTTTTCGTGTTTTATGGCCGTTTTCATGACCTATTGCCCACAGTTTTGGGGTTCTATGGCGATTTAAAACGACAGTAAGACCCGATACATGTTTGAGAGATATGACCAAAAACTCGTCGTATTCGCGTTTTATGGCCATTTTCATGAGCTATTACCCACGGTTTTGGGGTTCTATGGCGATTTACAACGTCAATAAGACCCGTTACATGTTTGAGAGATATGACCAAAAACTTGTCGTATTCGCGTTTTAAGGCTGTTTTCATGAGCTATTGCCACCGTTTTTGGGTTTTAGGGTGATTTATAATGATAGTAACACCTAATACATGTTCGAGAGATATGACCAAAAATTCGTTTTATTCGCGCTTTATGGCCGTTTACATGAGCTATTACCCATAGTTTTTGGGGTTCTATGGTGATTTACAAATATCGTAAGAGCCGGTACATGTTTAAGAGATATGACCAAAAACTTGTCGTTTTGGGGTTCCAACACGATTTACAATGACCGTAAGACCCGGTACAAGTTTGAGAGATATGACCAAAAACTCGTCGTTTTCTTGTTTTATGGCCGTTTTCATGTGCTATTACCCACAATTTTTGGTTTCCAGGGCGATTTACAATGACTGTAAGATCCAATAATAGTTTGAGTGATATGACCAAAAGCACGTCCTTTTTATGTTCTAGGGCGCTTTGCTTGGCCCGTAGGACCCAGTACATTTTGAGAGATATGACCAAAAACACGTCCTGTTCACGCTTTATGGCCATTTTCATGAGCTATTGCCCATATATTTAGGGTTCAGGGTGGTTTACAATAACAGTAAGACCAGATACATGTTTGAGAGATTTGACCAAAAAACTCGTCGTTTTCGTGTTTTACGGCCGTTCTGAAGAGCCATTGCCTACAATTTTGGGGTTATAGGGCGATTTTCAATGTCTATAAGACCCGATACAAGTTTGAGAGATATGACCAAAAACTCGTCGTATTCATGTTTTATTGCCATTTTCATTAGCTATTGCCCATGGTTTTTGGGTTCTAGGACGATTTACAATGATCGTAAGACCCGATAGATGTTTGAGAGATATGACCAAAACTATGTCGTTTTTGCGTTTTATGGCTGTTTTCATGAGCAATTCCCACAGTTTTGGGGTTCTAGGGTGATGTATAATGACAGTAATACCCGATACATGTTTGAGATATATGAACAAAAACTCGTCGTATTCGCGCTTTCTGGCCGTTTTCATGAGCTATTGCCCATAGTTTTGGGGTTCCAGGGCGATTTAAAATGACCGTAAGACCCGATACAAGTTTGAGAGATATGACAAAAAACTTGTCGTTTTCGTGTTTTATGGCCGTTTTCACGAGCTATTATCCATAGTTTTTGGTTCTAGGGTGATTTACAATGACCGTAAGGCCCGATACAAGTTTGAGAGATATGACCAAAATCTCATCGTTTTCGTGTTTTATGGCCGTTTTCATGAGCTATTATCCACATTTTTGGGGTTCCAGGGCGATTTACAATAACTGTAAGACCCGATACAAGTTTGAGAGATATGACCAAAAGCACGTCGTTTTCGTGCTTTATGGCCGTTTTCATGAGCTATTGCCCATAGTTTCTGGGTTCTAGGGCGATTTATAACGACAGTAAGACCTGATAGATGTTTAAGAGATATGACCAAAAAGTCGTCACATTCGCGTTTTATGGCTGTTTTCATGAGCTATTGCCTATGTTTTTGTGGTTCTAGGGCGATGTACAACGATAATAAAATCCCGATAGATGTTTGAGAGATATGACCAAAAACTCGTCTTATTCGCGCTTTACGGCCATTTTCATGAGCTATTGCCCACAATTTTGGGGTTCCGGGATGATTTACAATGACCGTAAGACCCGATACATGTTTGAGAGATATGACCAAAAACTCGTCGTATTCGCGCTTTATGGTCATTTTCATGAGCTATTGCCGACAGTTTTGGGGTTCTATGGTGATTTACAATGACCGTAAGAGTCGGTACATGTTTGAGAGATATGACAAAAAATTGATGTTTTCCGCATTTAATGGACATTTTCATGAGCTATTACCCATAGTTTTGGGGTTCTATGGTGATTTACAAAGATCATATGAGCCAGTACATGTTTGAGAGATATGACCAAAAACTCGTCGTTTTGGAGTTCTAGGGCGATTTGCATGGCTCGTAGGACCCAATACATTTTGAGAGATATGAACACAAGCACGTCGTGTTCATGCTTTATAGCCGTTTTCATGAGCTATTGCCCATAGTTTTGGGGTTCTAGGGCGATTTACAATAATCATAAGACCTGGTACTTGCTTGAGAGATTTGACCAAAAACTTATTGTTTTCAAGTTTTATGGCCGTTTTCAAGAGCTATTGCCTACAGTTTTGGGGTTCTAGGGCGATTTACAATGACCGTAAGACCCGATAAAAGTTTGAGAGATATGACCAAAAACTCGTCGTTTTCGTGTTTTATGGCCGTTTTCAAGAGCTATTATCCACAGTTTTGGGGTTTTAGGGCGATTTACAATAACCGTAACACCTGATACAAGTTTGACAGGTATGACCAAAAACTTGTCGTTTTCGTCTTTTATGGCCATTTTCATGAGCTATTGCCCACAGTTTTGGGCTTCCAGGGCGATTTACAATAATCGTAAGACCCGGTACTTGGTTGAGTGATTTGACCAAAAACTCATCGTTTTCGCGTTTTACGACCCTTTTCAAGAGCTATTGCCTACAGTTTTGGGGTTCTAGGGCGATTTACAACGATAGTAAGAGTCGATACATGTTTGAGAGATATTACCAAAAACTCGTCGTATTCGCGCTTTATGGCCGTTTTCATGACCTATTGCCCACAGTTTTGGGGTTCTATGGCGATTTACAGCGACAGTAAGACCCGATACATGTTTGAGAGATATGACCAAAAACTCGTCGTATTCGCGTTTTATGCCCGTTTTCATGAGCTATTACCAACGGTTTTGGGGTTCTAGGGCGATTTACAACGTCAATAAGACCCGATACATGTTTGAGAGATATGACCAAAAGTCCGTTGTTTCCGTGTTTTATGGGTGTTTTCATGAGCTATTGCCCATAATTTTGGGGTTCCCAGGCAATTTACAATGACCGTAAGACCCGATACATGTTTGAGATATATGACCAAAAACTCGTCGTTTTCGTGTTTTATGGCCGTTTTCATGAGCTATTACCCACAGTTTTGGGGTTCCAGGGCGATTTACAATAATCGTAAGACCCGATACTTGGTTGAGAGATTTGACCAAAAACTCATCGTTTTCGCGTTTTACGACCCTTTTCAAGAGCTATTGCGTACAGTTTTGGGGTTCTAGGGCGATTTACAATGACCATAAGACCCGATACAAGTTTGAGATATATGACCAAAAACTCGTCGTTTTCATGTTTTATGGCTGTTCTCATGACCTATTGCCCACGGTTTTGGGGTTCTATGGTGATTTACAGTGACAGTAAGACCCGATACATGTTTGAGAGATATGACCAAAAAACTTGTCGTATTCGTGTTTTATGGCTGTTTTCATGAGCTATTGCCATGGTTTTGGGGTTTTAGGGCCATTTATAATGACCAAAAATTCGTTTTATTCGCGCCTTATGGCCGTTTTCATGAGCTATTACCCATAGTTTTTGGGTTCTTGGGTGATTTAGAATAACAGTAAGACTCGATACAAGTTTGAGAGATTTGACCAAAAACTTCACGTATTCGCGTTTTATGGCCGTTTTCATGAGCTATTTCCCATGTTTCGGGGGTTCTAGGGATATGAGCAAAAACTCGTCGTTTTCGTGTTTTATGGCCGTTTTCATGAGCTATTATCCACAATGTTGTGGTTCTAGGGCGATTTACAATGACCATAACACCCGATACAAGTTTGAGAGATATGACCAAAAACTCGTTGTTTTCGTGTTTTATGGCAGTTTTCATGAGCTATTACCCACAGTTTTGGGGTTCCAGGGCGATTTACAATGAATGTAAGACCCGATACAAGTTTGAGCGATATGACCAAAAGCACGTCGTTTTGGGGTTCTAGGGCGATGTGCATGGCCGTAGGACCTAATACATTTTGAGAGATATGACCAAAAGCACGTCCTGTTCATGCTTTATGGCCGTTTTCATGAGCTATTACCCACGGTTTTGGGGTTCTAGGTGATTTACAATAATAGTTAGACCTAGTACATGTTTGAGATATTTGACCAAAAACTCATCGTTTTCGCGTTTGACGGCCGTTTTCATGAGCTATTGCCTACAATTTTGGGGTTCTAGGGCGATTTACAATGACAATAAGACCCGATACCAGTTTGAGAGATATGACCAAAAGCATGTCATTTTCGTGTTTTATGGCTGTTTTCATGAGCTACTGCTCATGGTTTTGAGGTCTTGGGTGATTTACAAGGACAGTAAGACCCGATATATATGTTTGAGAGATATGACCAAAACCTCGTCGTATTCGCGTTTAATCGCCATTTTCTTCAGCTATTGCCCACAGTATTAGGGTTCCAGGGCGATTTACAATGACCGTAAGACCCGATACAAGTTTTAGAGATCTGACCAAAAGCACGTCGTTTTCATGTTTTATGGCTGTTTTCATGAGCTATTGCCCATGGTTTTGGGGTTCTAGGACGATTTATAACGACAGTAAGACCCAATGCATGTTTGAGAGATATGACCAAAAACACGTCGTATTCGTGCTTTATGGCCGTTTTCATGAGCTATTGCCCACAGTTTTGGGGTTCCAGGGCGATTTAGAATGATCGTAAGACCCGATACAAGTTTCAGAGATATGACCAAAAACTCGTCGTATTTGCGCTTTATGGCTGTTTTCATGAGCTATTGCCCACGGTTTTGGTGTTCTAGGGCGATTTACAACGACAGTAAGACCCGATACATGTTTGAGAGATATGACCAAAAACTCGTCATATTCGCGCTTTATGGCCGTTTTCATGACCTATTACCCACAGTTTTGGTGTTCTCGGGCGATTTACAATGACTATAAGAACCGATACAAGTTTGAGAGATATGACCAAAAGCACGTCGTTTTCGTGTGTTTACGGCTGTTTTCATGAGCTATTGTCCATGGTTTTGGGGTTCTAGGGCGATTTACAATGACCATAAGACCTGATACATGTTTGAGAGATATGACCAAAAGTCCGTCGTTTTCGTGTTTTATGGCCGTTTTCATGAGCTATTGCCCACAATTTTGGGGTTCCAGGCGATTTACAATGACCGTAAGACCCGATACATGTTTGACAGATATGACCAAAAACTCGTCGTATTCACGCTTTACGACCGTTTTCATGAGCTATTGCCCACAGTTTTGGGGTTCTATGGCGATTTACAATGACCGTAAGAGCTGGTACATGTTTGAGAGATATAACCAAAAACTTGTGTTTTCTGCATTTAATGGCCATTTTCATGAGCTATTACCCATAGTTCTAGGGTTCTATGGTGATTTACAAAGATCGTAATAGCCGGTACATGTTTGAGGGATATGACCAATAGCACGTCGTTTTCGTGTTTTATGGACGTTTTCATTAGCTATTGCCCACGGTTTTGGGGTTTTAGGGCGATTTACAACGATAGTAAGACCCGATACATGTTTGAGAGATCTGACCAAAAGTACGTCATGTTCATGTTTTATGGCCGTTTTCATGAGTTATTGCCAACGGTTTTGGGGTTCTAGGCGATTTACAATAACCGTAAGACCTGGTACATGTTTGAGAGATTTGACAAAAACTCATCGTTTTCGCGTTTTACGGCCATTTTCAAGAGCTATTGCCTACAGTTTTGGGGTTCTAGGGCGATTTAAAATGACCATAAGACCCGGTACAAGTTTTAGAGATATGACCAAAAACTCGTCGTTTTCGTGTTTTATGGCCATTTTCATGACCTAGTGCCCACAGTTTTGGGGTTCCAGGGCAATTTACAATGACTCTAAGACCCAATACAAGTTTGAGAGATTTGACCAAAAGCACGTCGTTTTCGTGTTTTATGGCTGTTTTCATGAGCTATTGCCTATGGTTTTAGGGTTCTAGGACGATTTATAACGACTGTATGACCCGATACATGTTTGAGAGATATGACCAAAAACTCATCTTATTCGCGCTTTATGGCCGTCTTCATGAGCTATTGCCCACAATTTTGGGGTTCTAGGCCGATTTACAACGACAGTAAGACCCGATACAAGTTTGAGAGATATGACCAAAAGCACGTCGTTTTCGTGTTTTATGGCTGGTTTCATGAGCTATTGCCCACGGTTTTGGGGTTCTAGGGCGATTTACAATGACCGTAAGACCCGATACATGTTTGAGAGATATGACCAAAAAATCGTCGTATTCGCGCTTTATGGCCGTTTTCATGACATATTACCCATAGTTTTGGTGTTCTAGGGCGATTTACAATGACTGTAAGACCCGATACAAGTTTGAGAGATATGACCAAAAGCACGTCATTTTCGTGTTTTATGGCTGGTTTCATGAGCTATTGCCCACGGTTTTGGGGTTCTAGGGCGATTTACAATGACCGTAAGACCCGATACATGTTTGAGAGATATGACCAAAAGTCCGTCGTTTTCGCGTTTTATGGGCGTTTTCTTGAGCTATTGCCCACAATTTTGGGGTACCAGGGCGATTTAAAATGACCATAAGACCCGGTACAAGTTTTAGAGATATGACCAAAAACTCGTCGTTTTCGTGTTTTATGGCCGTTTTCATGACCTAGTGCCCACAGTTTTGGGGTTCCAGGGCAATTTACAATGACTCTAAGACCCAATACAAGTTTGAGAGATTTGACCAAAAGCACGTCGTTTTCGTGTTTTATGGCTGTTTTCATGAGCTATTGCCTATGGTTTTGGGGTTCTAGGACGATTTATAACGACTGTATGACCCGATACATGTTTGAGAGATATGACCAAAAACTCATCGTATTCGCGCTTTATGGCCATTTTCATGAGCTATTGCCCACAATTTTGGGGTTCTAGGGCGATTTAGAATGACCGTAAGACCCGATACAAGTTTGAGAGATATGACCAAAAAGTCGTCGATTCGCGCTTTATGGCTGTTTTGATGAGCTATTGCCCACGGTTTTGGGGTTCTAGGGCGATTTACAACGATAGTAAGACCCAATACATGTTTGAGAGATATGACCAAAAAATCGTCGTATTCGCGCTTTATGGCCGTTTTCATGACATATTACCCATAGTTTTGGTGTTCTAGGGCGATTTACAATGACTGTAAGACCCGATACAAGTTTGAGAGATATGACCAAAAGCACGTCATTTTCGTGTTTTATGGCTGGTTTCATGAGCTATTGCCCACGGTTTTGGGGTTCTAGGGCGATTTACAATGACCGTAAGACCCGATACATGTTTGAGAGATATGACCAAAAGTCCGTCGTTTTCGCGTTTTATGGGCGTTTGATGGCTCAATGCACGACACCCAGAAAAATGCTTGATGGCGGTGTTGATGTAGAGCTCGTTGGGAACCCCAAGAGAAAGGTATGATGAGATAAGCAGCAAGTTTCCCTCAGTTATGAAACCAAGGTTTAATCGAACCAGTAGGAGCAAGGAAACACCCCAAAGGTGTTACTGGCTGAGCTTTGGAAGGGCGCACTACCGGTGCTAGTAGGAACGTGGAGACCTGCACAACACAACCACAGAACTTTGTCCCCAACTTGCGATGAGGTTGTCAATCTCACCGTGTTTTGTGGAAAACAAAGGATTAAACGTATCGAATGGAAGGAAGTAAAAGTTTGCAGAAAGTAAACACAAAGAAGTAAAAGATTGTAGATTGTATGTAAAGAAAAGGACCGGGATCCATAGTTCACTAGAGGTGGCTCTCCTTAAGATAGATAACATGCTGGGTGAACAAATTATAGCGGGGCAATTGACAAACATCAAGAAAGCAATACATGCATATACTAATCATCTTGGCTCCTTTGAGACTTGATTGGGCATTACAACATTATACATAGACTGCCATCCAACTGCATCTATGACTAATAATCCACCTTCAGGTTATCATCTGAACCCCCTCCAGTATTAAGTTGCAAGCAACAGATTGTTGCTTTACGAACAACATGAAAAGTAAACAATACGATTGTTCTACGAACAAAGGATTGTTGTTTGCTCCCTAGTAGCAACAGCACATCTAGTACCTTAGAGATTTCTGTCACTTCCCCAGATTACAATGACCATAAGACCCGATACATGCTTAAGAGGTACGACCAAAAGTCCGTCGTTTTCGTGTTTTATGGCCGTTTTCATGAGCTATTGCCCACAATTTTGGGGTTCCCGGGCGATTTACAATGACCGTAAGATCCGATACATGTTTGAGAGATATGACTAAAAACTCGTCGTATTCGCGCTTTATGACCTTTTTCATCTGCTGTTACCCACAGTTTAGGTGTTCTAGGGCGATTTACAATGACTATAAGAACCGATACAAGTTTGAGAGATATGACCAAAAGCACGTCGTTTTCGTGTTTTATGGCTGTTTTCATGAGCTATTGTCCACGGTTTTGGGGTTCTAGGGCGATTTACAATGACCATAAGACCCGATACATGCTTAAGAGGTACGACCAAAAGTCCGTCGTTTTCGTGTTTTATGGCCGTTTTCATGAGCTATTGCCCACAATTTTGGGGTTCCCGGGCGATTTACAATGACCGTAAGATCCGATACATGTTTGAGAGATATGACTAAAAACTCGTCGTATTCGCACTTTATGACCTTTTTCATCTGCTGTTACCCACAGTTTAGGTGTTCTAGGGCGATTTACAATGACTATAAGAACCGATACAAGTTTGAGAGATATGACCAAAAGCACGGCGTTTTCGTGTTTTATGGCTGTTTTCATGAGCTATTGTCCACGGTTTTGGGGTTCTAGGGCGATTTACAATGACCATAAGACCCGATACATGTTTGAGAGATATGACCAAAAGTCCGTCGTTTTCGCGTTTTATGACCGTTTTCATGAGCTATTGCCCACAATTTTGGGGATCCCGGGCGATTTACAATGACCGTAAGACCCGATACATTTTTGAGAGATATGACCAAAAACTCGTCGTATTCACGCTTTATGACCATTTTCAGGGCTATTACCCACAATTTTGGGGTTCTATGGCGATTTACAATGACCTTAAGAGCCGGTACATGTTTGAGAGATATGACCAAAAACTTGCGTTTTCGCATTTAATGGCTCTTTTCATGAGCTATTACCCATAGTTCTAGGGTTCTATGGTGATTTACAAAGATCGTAATAGCCGGTACATGTTTGAGAGATATGACCAATAGCACTTCGTTTTCGTGTTTTATGGCCGTTTTCATTGGCTATTTGATGACCCACAAGTATAGGGGGTGTATCGCAGTATTTTCGAGGGAAGTGAAACCCAATTTATTGATTCGACACAAGGGGAGCCAAAGAATATTTATAAGCCTTAACAACTGGGTTGTCAATTCAGCTGCACCTAGAAACAATCTTGCTCACAGTTTATCGATAACAGTTTTGTAGTAGGAATAGTAAAGTAATAGCAGTAGTAAAGTAAAGACAGCAGTAACAATAGTAGTAAATAGTGGGATTCGAGTGCGGTAGGCATAGGGATGGATGGACGGGCGTTGCATGGACAAGACAATTCACATAGCAATTTGAACATAGGGCAATTGCAGATAAATAAGATAAAGCATCCAAGTACTAGACAATCCTAGGCATCTGTTCCATATATAGTCATACGTGCTCGCAATGAGAACTTGCACAACATCTTTTGTCCTGCCAGCCCGTTTGCAGCGAGGCCTCTAGGGAACTACTGGCAATTAAGGTGCTCCTTTTAATAGAGCACCGTAGCAAAGCATTAACACTCTGTGAACACATGTGATCCTCATATCAAAGCCATTCCCTCCGGTTATCCCGATTTCTGTTACTTCGGGGCCATTCGTTCCGGACAACAACGTGTGTATACAACTTGTAGATAAGACCAAAAACAATACTATCATAATGAATCAATAACATGTTCAGATCTGAAATCATGGCACTCGGGCCCTAGTGACAAGCATTAAGCACAACAAGTCGCAACAAAGTCATACTGCACTAATAAAAGACACTAGGCACCATGCCCTAACAATCTGATGCCATTACATGAACGATCTCATCCAATCCCTACCATCCCCAAAGCCTACAGTAGGGGATTACTCACTCATAGATGGGGGAAACATGGATGGTCGATGGAGAAGCGATGGTGATGATGATGGCGATGATCTCCTCCAATTCCTCGTCCTGGCAGGGTGCCAGAACGGAGTTTCTGGTGTTGTTTCGTGGAATCTGGTGGTGGCGGCGGAGCAGAACTCCTTCTAGAAAAACGTCGAACCCCCCAAAGGTTTTAGGTCATAAGGCTCCTTATAGGCGGAAAGAGAGGCCGAGGGGGTGCCTGGAGGGCCCACACCACCCCCTGGCGCGGCCTGGCCTGGCCCGCGCCAGCAGGTGGTGTGGCCACCCCCTGGCTCTTCTCCGTCTCGTATTCTGGCTCCTGGATTCTTTGGGTGAAATAGGATTTTTGGCATATTTTCCGGCATTTTTCCTGATAGTTGGTTTTCTCCACAAAAAGTAGACACCAAGGCAATTCTGCTGAAAACAGCGTCAGCCCGCATTAGTTGCATGCAAATCACACAAGTTTAGAGGAGAAACAATAACAAAAGTGTTCGGGAAAGTAGATACTTTTTGGATGTATCAACTCCCCCCAAGCTTAGCTTATTGCTTGTCCTCAAGCAATTCAGTTGAAAATTGAGTGCGATAAAAGAACTTTCACGAACACATTTGCTTCATATGATGTAAATATTATCAGCAATGTGATCAACTACTTAGACAATTCATAATAACGAGTATGCAACCAAGTCTACTTAATAGTCATTGCAAGCTATGAAGAGATTCCAACTCAAAAATAATAAGTAGCATGAGGCACAAACATAAACAACATTACAATGCTCATAGAAAGGTATGATAGATTGGTATCTCGCTTGTCTTTGATTATGAATGTCAAGGCACCTTTGAAGTTCAAGTGATGACTAGAAGTAAAGATATAGGGGATACAAGCATCAAAGTCACAACACAAATAATCAAGTAATGGAACAAACACAAAGAATGACAACTATGCTCTCAAGAAGGTGCTCAAAGAATATGTGGAGACTCAACAAGTAGAAGAAAAGGTTTTGAATAATATGAAAGGCTTCCAAATGCTAAAAGTATGGTACTCATTAGCTTTGAGCTCTCATTGCCCCTATCATAAGCATATTTAATGTGGTTAAGGTGAAAGTGAGGTCCAATCTGAGTTATATGCTTGACAGACTATAAACTGAAAATCCCAAGTCCCTTGAGTACGAGGGCCGCACCTCATGCTACTCAACTTTAGTTACCGGTAAGTTCTTGTCATCGTAAGTATGTGCGTATCATTGAGAACCTCCAACGGGGTACCCCTTGCCCGATGATACGGAAGAATCCCCATATCAAAATGACAAGGCAAGCAGACAATGAGTATCTCAGCAATCTTCTTATTTACCATGGGAAAATGGTGCTTTTTTCTCTCTTTCCTCTTTTCATAAAACACTTTTTTTCTGTTTCTCAATAGCTATCTCTCTCTTTTTTTATAATAAGAATGCTTCATAGATATCATTATGGTTACGCTGCAGGTTTCCACCATGTCAGCATGGATTAGACCGGTGGTCCAGGCGTTTCTCTAACACACATACATAACTCCATGGACTTACAAGGTCCCCTTTTATTTCAAACCGATGACATCCGCAAACAAAAGAGCAAGGTATCAACTGGGTATATATTTACAAGTGTTGAAAGCGTTCCCCGTGATAGCACAGTTCTGCTAATCCCCAGCCTATAATTTGCAAGCATATAACTTTCATGGAGAGTTCACAATGGTTCAGGTTTATTAAGTGCAGGAAATAAAGTGTGCCATCAAGTTCGTGAGAGCTTTACTAACTAATTTTCTCATAACAAGAAAACATTTTATTCGGAAGAAAACAAAGCATATTGAATATGCACGGAAGTAGCAAATGATGCTAATAGGTAGGTATGGTGGACACTTTGGAAATATTTGGTTTAGGGAGTTGGAAAGTTGAGTAAAACACTCAATGGAAGTGAAGGCTAGCAATAGTAAGGCAGCGACAAACGAGAGAGCAATAGTTGTCATTATCATGCTTGCAACAAAACAGGACTACTCATGGCATGAAAGTGATTCAAGATCCTCAAGGCAAAATAATTCATCGAGGCTCAACTGATTATTACAGTCATGTGCATGCGTGAGCATGTGCCAAGTCAATTCAAATGAAACATTCAGAGGAGGATACCACGGTGTCATACCAATTTATGAATAGAGCAATGCAAGCAAACATTCATAAGACATGCTACAAACTATTAGCGAGCTAGAGCTAATCATAAGAAAGCAAGAACTACTAAGCATCCAAAGATAACATACACCCTACATGAACAGACTAAGCATGGTCACAGTGATGAGTATATGTACAAAAATGAAAACAAATAGAGTCCGTTACCAGCCTCTTACCACGCCTCAAGTTGTCATTAATCCTCATTATTGCTCCTCATTTGTGTGGCTTGAATAATAATATGAGACCAATATTCCACTGAGGACTGCTGCACCTTGTAGCAAACTCACAAAACCAAAGAAGAACGACAAATATTTTTGGTGTTTTCGATTTTTAAACAAGAACCAAAAGGGAAAAACAAGCAAAGCAAAATCATTTTGGGTTTTTCGAATAGTTCAAACAAAGCAAAAAGGGAAAAACAAACCAAGGCAAAAAGAAGAAGCAAACCAAAGAGAAACAACATAAATATTTTTGGTCTTTTTGTGTTTTAGGAAGCAAAAGCAAAGAAAAACGAAAACTAAAAAGAGAATGAAAACATGAATATACAAAGTACCGACGCAACATGATATGGAGATGAGTGCGGTGTCAGCGTACATCCCCCCAAGCTTAGGCTTTTGGCCTAAGTGGGTATCAATCCCAAGCTGGCCAGGATGAAGTGTCACCCTGGTACGACGAAGAGGTCCCCTCATCCTGGTGCAAGCTCGAGTACGTCCCTCCGTAATGCGCAGAGTAATCATAGGAGGGCACATCCTCCTGGTGCTGCTCGTGGAAACCCAGCAAGCGAAGCTGCTCGTCCACCTCCTCCTTGGAGCGCGACCACGGTCTCCTGTGAACACTAAACAAAGTAGGCTGTGGAAAAAGGATCTCCCTTTCATCCCCGTCAGTGAAAAGAATCCTATATACTAGACTGTTCAAATCAGAAGTAGAAGTGACAAAGTGATGAGTTTTCATAGCAACAAGGTCAAGCCTCTGTGGTGCCAGCATAGCATCATAGAGATCCACTGAAAGACCTAATACATTGAGTATACGCGAGGCAATGATGCCCCAATAGATAGGCCCCCTAGCAGCTAGGCGGCGAGCAATAAGCGAGCCAAGATTGTACCGAGTATCATTGTTAAGCGCAGCAGCAAGGAATGCTAAATGATAGTTGGAGATATTACTTGTGTTCTCCCTACCAAGTACACTAGTAGCAAGATAATATGCAAAGTATCTAAGAGCAGGGAGTTGGATATTTCTTATCTTTCCGCGCTGCGCCACGCGGTCATCATCATTGGTCACCCCTCGATAAAGCTCTAACAAATCAGCGGGTCGCCCTTGAATTTTCTTCACGGTCCTTGTCATGCGTACACCTACAATACTGCAAAATCTCTCCAAAGGCATGGTGAAGGGCAAATTATAGATTTTAAAAGAGACGATCGACTGATAGGATGTGTTAGTAAATGTGAAGCTCTCAACAAAAGTTTTGGTGAGCATAGCGTATTGCGCACTCTCATCTTGCATATATGAGGTCAAACCAACCCTATCAATCAGTAGCAAGAAATCATCAAGAATACCTGCAGCTTGTAAGAAAGTAAAACAAGGAAAAGAGGATGTGTGAGCATCCCCATCATCCCTTTCACTACCAATACGAGTTGCAATGAGATCTTCATTATATGATGGCCTAGCTTGAGAGGCTGTTCTTGAGGGCCACGAGCTCCTAGGTACATCACTCTCAAATATCTCTCCAAAAGTATGGTTGTTCATGCTTGGTATTCTCAAATTTAAACACCTATTAAACAAGTGATTGCAAAGTAAATATAATGAAGGATTCTACTCATAGGGACTTGCAAGAGGCCTAAACATGCATTAAAACTATATCTCTAAGGATCAAACAAGCTTACAAGCTCTCATAACCAGTCACCTACAGCAGCAAAATACTCAAGATATAATCCACTAAACACAAATCTACTTGGACAAGGGGAGGAGTCACATACCAGGGAACAAATGCTCCCAATTTCAGCAAGAAAGATGGGCTGAGCAAGGAGATCGAAAAAAAGAGAGCAAGCACAGCAAGAACACAATTTTGAGCAATGAACTGGAGCTTACTCGGGAGAGAGAAGAAAGTGGCAGGTGAGAGAGTTAGTGGGGGCCAGGGGTGGCCCACACCAGGGCATGGCGCCACCCAGGGCTGGCCCTGCCACCATGTGGTGTGCCTGCCTGGTGGGGCCCCCTGGTACCTCCCAGGTACTCCTCTTCCCCTTTTTAATATGAATTTTCTGGAATATTTCGAGACACTTTATTTTTGGGCATTTTACAGAAATAGAAGAATGATTATTCTGAATGACAGATTTTTTTTTTGGAAACATGATGCAAGGACAAAACAAGGTCTAGAACTACAGAAGTTCTAAGACACTCTAACATGCAAGCAACTAACAACAAAAAGAAAACTAAACAAAAGCAAAAACTAAAATGCAAAGGATAGAAATAAACGGAGATAATCATAGTGAAAACATTGTTTTGATCAATGAAATCCTTTTGTTAACAAGGTTGATCAAGTCTTGCTACCAAAACAATTGCATATGAGACAAAACTTTGTATTCCACTAATGATTATGTTACCTCAGCCTTGATAGCAATTGTCCCAATCATAATAGTTTCAATTTTTTCTCTTGGTATGGGACAATATATTTCTCCAACTTGAATGCCTTCAACATGTTCAATTGAATTCAAACCATAAGTCCTTTCAATCTTCTTGGGGAAATAGACAGTATGTTCCTTGTCATTAACATTGAAGGTCACCTTTCCTTGATTACAATTAATAACGGCTCCTGCAGTATTAAGAAAAGGTCTCCCAAGAATAATAGACATATTATCATCTTCAGGCATTTCAAGCACAACAAAATCAGTTAATATCAAACAATTGTGAGCCACCTGAACAGGTACATCCTCACATATACCCACAGGAATAGTGGTAGATTTATCAGCCATTTGCAAAGATATATCAGTTGGTATTAATTTTTCAAGTTGAAGCCTCTTATAGAGAGAGAAAGGCATAACACTAACCCTAGCTCCCAAATCACACGAGGCAGTTCTAACATAACTGTTCTTAATAGAGCAAGGGATAGTTGGAATCCCTGGGTCTCCAAGTTTCTTAGGAACCTTACCATTGAAGGAATAATTAGCAAGCAAAGTAGAAATTTCTTCATTAGGGATCTTCCTTTTATTCGAGACAATATCCTTCATATACTTTGAGTAAGGAGGCAATTTAATAGCATCAGTCAAAGGAATTTGCAAGAATAAAGGTTTCATCCACTCACAAAACTTATTATAATGTTCATCCTCCTTTGACTTGTGTTTCTTATCAGGGAAAGGCATAGGTTTTTGGACCCAAGGTTCTCTTTCACTACCATGTTTCTTAGCAATAAAATCTTCTTTGGTGTATTTAGTATTCTTAGTGTGGTTTTCAGGTTCTTCTTCAACTCTTTCTTCATTAGGAACTTCATTTTCTTCATTACCACTTTCAGTTTCAGCATCAGAGATAGATATACTATTAGGATCTATAGCAGGTTCAGAGGGTTCTACAACAGTTTTATGTTTATTTTTCCTTTTCTTACGAGTAGAACCTCTATTTTCAGCTTGTTGAGAATCCTACTCAATTCTTTTGGGATGCCCCTTAGGATATAGAGGATCCTGGGTAGCAGCACCACTTCTAGTTCTAACTTCATAAGCATGTTTTTCTCTAGCAGCATTAACTAGCAAGTCGTTTTGCACTTTAACGAGTTGATCTATTTGAGTTTGACCATTTGAAAGTTTTTCACAATCATAACATCATTAGAGGTTCTTTCCACAATATCTTTCAACTCAACAATCGCTCTAGTGTTTTCCATTAGACGATTTGCACCCTTTTATTAAAGTTATCTTGCGTAACAATAAAGATATTGAATTCTTCTAAGCATTGATCAGGAGGTTTAGAGTAAGGGATATCACCTTCATCGAAGTGTTGGAGAGAGTGTACCTCAATAGTGGATGAGTAGGGAATAGGCTTACATAATTCTTCTATAGGAGGTAAATTATTGACATCTGCAGCTTTAATTCCCTTCTCCTTAAGACATTTCTTAGCTTCCTTCATCACTTCATCATTTAATTCAATAACTCCCCTCTTGTTTGATGTTGGAATAGGCACCGGAATAGATGGTTCAGGTACAATTACTTCAGGTATAGCTTATTTAGGAGGAGTCCAATCTTCATAGTTCATACTTATTTTAGCCATTAATTCCTCAGCTTCCTTAGGAGTCCTATTCCTGAAAACACAATCAGCACAACTATCTAGGTATGTCCTAGATTCCTCAGTTAGTCCATTATAAAATATATCAAGAAGCTCATTCTTAGGTAATGGACTTCCAGCTTGTGCATGAATCAAAGCACAAAACCTTGCCCAAGATTCGGACAATACCTCTTTTACTCCCTGTTTAAAATCAAAAGTTCCTGCAAAATAGCATGTCTAGCACTAGGAGGAAAATATTTCTGCAGGAAAGTACTAATCAAGCACTCAGGGCTATCAATAGATCCAGGAGGTAAATTACTAAACCAAGTTTTAGCTTCTCCTATCAGTGAAAAGGGGAAAATCTTAGCAACAAAGTAAGTACGCATCTTAACATCATCAGAAAACAAGCCACTCATGGTAGAAAGTTCATTCATATGTGCTACCGCACTTTCATTCTTAGTCCCACAAAAAGGTTCTTTCTCGACAATAGCTATGTAAGATAGATCGAGAGAGAAATCATAATCTTCATCTATAATGTTTATGGGAGAAGCAGCAAACTTAGCAATAGGAGACAATTTGGGTCTAATAGTACGCCTCTCAAGGAGACTCTTAGCAGCGCTCCTATCATGGGTGTTTTTACATTCTTTAATAAATTCATTGGTCATCTCAACATAACCATCTTCAATATCATAACTTTCACTAGACTCAGGTGAACTAACAGGTGTGGTAGTGTCTTCATTAGGAGTTTCGGTATTTCCAGCTATAGTTCTAGCAATCATAGCATCTAGGAAAGGACCTAAAGAACCACTCTTATCAAAGCAGAAGCAAAGCAGCATCATTAGCATCAGAAGCTTCAGATTCAGCAGTAGTAGCAGTGTGTGTAGCATGTGTATGTGGTGGTGTAACGAGCTTACTTATAACAGACAGTGAATCAAGAGCACCAGAGGTGTTCAGAACCATACCTCTTCTTGTAGTGGATGGTAAAATAGGAACCTTGCCATCACGAGACTTACCCATGATGGATGGATAGCAGCGAACAATAGAGAATCCAAGTGAACTTGATAAATAAAGCTATGCTCCCTGGCAACAGCGCCAGAAAATAGTCTTGATGACCCACAAGTATAGGGGGTGTATCATAGTATTTTTCGAGGAAGTGAAACCCAATTTATTGATTCGACACAAGGGAGCCAAAGAATATTTATAAGCCTTAACAACTGAGTTGTCAATTCAGTGCACTTGAAAAATCTTGCTCACAGCTTATCAAGAGCAACAGTTTTGTAGTAGGAATAGTAAAGTAACAACAGTAGTAAAGTAAAAGACAGCGATAACAATAGCGATGTGTGGGATTCGAAAGTCGGTAGGCATAGGGATGGATGGACGGGCGTTGCATGGACAAGACAATTCACATAGCAATCAGACATAAGGCAATCGTAGATAAATAAGATAAAGCATCCAAGTACTAGACAATCCTAGGCATGGGTTCCATATGTAGTCATACGTGCTCGCAATGAGAACTTGCACAATATCTGTTGTCCTGCTAGCCCGTTTGCAGCGGGGCCTCTAGGGAACTACTGGCAATTAAGGTGCTCCTTTTAATAGAGCACCGGAGCAAAGCATTAACACTCGTTTGAGAGATATGACCAAAAACTCGTCGTATTCGCGCTTTATGGCTGTTTTCATGAGTTATTGCCCACGGTTTTGGGGTTCTAGGGCGATTTACAACGACAGTAAGCCCTGATACATGTTTGAGAGATATGACCAAAAACTCGTCGTATTCGCGCTTTATGGCCGTTTTCATGACATATTACCCATAGTTTTGGTGTTCCAGGGCGACTTACAATGACTGTAAGACCCGATACAAGTTTGAGAGATATGACCAAAAGCACGTCGTTTTCGTGTTTTATGGCTGTTTTCATGAGCTATTATCCACGGTTTTCGGGTTCTAGGGCGATTTACAATGACCATAAGACCCGATACATGTTTGAGAGATATGACCAAAAGTCCGTCGTTTTTGTGTTTTATGGCCGTTATCATGAGCTATTGCCCACAATTTTGGGGTTCCCGGGCGATTTACAATGACCGTAAGACCCAATATATGTTTGAGAGATATGACCAAAAACTCGTCGTATTCGCGCTTTACGACCGTTTTCATGAGCTATTGCCCACAGTTTTGGGGTTCTATGGCGATTTACAATGACCGTAAGAGCCGGTACATGTTTGAGAGATATAACCAAAAACTTGTGCTTTCCGCATTTAATGGCCATTTTCATGAGCTATTACCCATAGTTCTGGGGTTCTATGGTGATTTACAAAGATCGTAATAGCTGGTACATGTTTGAGAGATATGACCAATAGCACGTCGTTTTCGTGTTTTATGGCTGTTTTCATGAGCTATTGCTCATGATTTACAAGGACAATAAGACCCGATATATGTTTGAGAGATATTACCAAAACCTCGTCGTATTCGCGTTATATGCCCATTTTCTTGAGCTATTGCCCACAGTTTTTGGGGTCCAGGGCGATTTATAATGACCATAAGACCTGATACAAGTTTTAGAGATATGACCAAAAACTCGTCGTTTTTGTGTTTTATGGCCGTTTTCATGACCTATTGCCCACAGTTTTGGAGTTCTAGGGCGATTTACAATGGTTCTAAGACCCAATACAAGTTTGCGAGATCTGACCAAAAGCACGTCGTTTTCGTGTTTTATGGCTGTTTTCATGAGCTATTGCCCATGGGTTTGGGGGTTCTAGGACGATTTATAACGACAGTAAGAGCCGATACATGTTTGAGAGATATGACCAAAAACTTGTCGTATTCGCGCTTTATGGCCATTTTCATGAGCTATTACCCATAGTTTTGGGGTTCCAGGGCGATTTAGAATAACCGTAAGACCCAATACAAGTTTGAGAGATATGACCAAAAACTCGTCGTATTCGCGCTTTATGGCTGTTTTCATGAGTTATTGCCCACGGTTTTGGGGTTTTAGGGCGATTTACAACGACAGTAAGAACCGATACATGTTTGAGAGATATGACCAAAAACTCGTCGTATTCGCGCTTTAAACAGCCATAGTTTTGGGGTTTTAGGGCGATTTACAACGATAGTAAGACCCGATACATGTTTGAGAGATATGAATAAGAGTACGTCATGTTCACGCTTTATGGCCGTTTTCATGAGCTATTGCCCACGGTTTTGGGGTTCTAGGCGATTTACAATAACCGTAAGACCTGGTACATGTTTGAGAGATTTGACCAAAAACTCATCGTTTTCGTGTTTTCGGCCGTTTTCAAGAGCTATTGCCTACAGTTTTGGGGTTCTTGGGCGATTTAAAATGACAATAAGACCCGATACAAGTTTGAGAGATATGACCAAAAGCACGTCGTTTTCGTGTTTTATGGCTGTTTTCATGAGCTATTGCTCATGGTTTTGGGGTCTTGGGTGATTTACAAGGACAATAAGACCCGATATATGTTTAAGAGATATGACCAAAAACTCGTCGTATTCACGTTATATGGCCATTTTCTTGAGCTATTGCCCACAGTTTTAGGGTTCTAGGACGATTTACAATGACCGTAAGACCCGATACAAGTTTTAGAGATATGACCTAAAACTCGTCGTTTTAGTGTTTTATGGCCGTTTTCATGACCTATTACCCACAGTTTAGGAGTTCTAGGGCGATTTACAATGATTCTAAGACCCAACACAAGTTTGAGAGATCTGACCAAAAGCACGCCGTTTTTGTGTTCTATGGCTGTTTTCATGAGCTATTGCCCATGGTTTTGTGATTCTAGGATGATTTATAACGACAGTAAGACCCGATACATGTTTGAGAGATATGACCAAAAACTCGTCGTATTCATGCTTTATGGCTGTTTTCATGAGTTATTACCCACAGTTTTGGTGTTCCAGGGCGATTTACAATGACTGTAAGAACCGATATAATTTTGAGAGATATGACAAAAAGCACATCGTTTTCGTGTTTTATGGCTGTTTTCATGAGCTATTGCCCACGGTTTTGGGGTTCTAGGGTGATTTACAATGACCATAAGACCCGAAACATGTTTGAGAGATATGACCAAAAGTCCGTCGTTTTCGCGTTTTATTGCCGTTTTCATTAGCTATTGCCCACCATTTTGGGGTTCCCGGGAGATTTACAATGACCGTAAGACCCGATACATGTTTGAGAGATATGACCAAAAACTCGTCGTATTCGCGCTTTATGACCGTTTTCACGAGCTATTGCCCACAGTTTTGGGGTTCTATGGCGATTTACAATGACCGTAAGAGCCGGTACATGTTTGAGAGATATGACCAAAACCTTGTGTTTTCCGCATTTAATGGCCGTTTTCATGAGCTATTACCCATAGTTCTGGGGTTCTATGGTGATTTACAAAGATCGTAATAGCCGGTTCATGTTTGAGAGATATGACCAATAGCACGTTGTTTTCGTGTTTTATGGCCATTTTCATTAGCTATTGCCCACGGTTTTGGGGTTTTAGGGCGATTTACAATGATAGTAAGACCCGATACATGTTTGAGAGATATGACCAAAAGCACGTCCTGTTCATGGTTTATGGCTGTTTTCATGAGCTATTGCCCACGGTTTTGGGGTTCTAGGCGATTTACAATAACCGTAAGACCTGGTACATGTTTGAGAGATTTGACCAAAACCTCATCGTTTTCGTGGTTAAGGCTGTTTTTGAGAGAGATATGACCAAAAGCACATCGTTTTCTTGTTTTATGGCCGTTTTCATGAGCTATTGCTCATGGTTTTGGGGTCTAGGGTGATTCACAAGGACAATAAGACCCGATACATGTTTGAGAGATATGACCAAAAACTCGTCGTATTCACGTTTTATGGCCATTTTCTTGAGATATTGCCCACCGTTTTGGGGTTCCAGGGCGATTTACAATGACCATAAGACCCGATACATGTTTTAGAGATATGCCCAAAAACTCGTCGTTTTCGTGTTTTATGGCCGTTTTCATGACCTATTACCCACATTTTTGGGGTTACAGGGCGATTTACAATGACTCTAAGACCTAATACAAGTTTGAGAGATCTGCCCAAAAGCACGTCGTTTTCGTGTTTATGGCTGTTTTCCTGAGCTATTGCCCACAATTTTGGGATTCTAGGGCAATTTACAATGACCGTAAGACCCGATACATGTTTGAGAGATATGACCAAAAACTCATCGAATTCATGCTTTTTGGCCCTTTTCATGACCTATTGCCCACAGTTTTGGGGTTCTATAGCGATTTACAATGACCGTAAGAGCCGGTACATGTTTGAGAGATATGACCAAAAACTTGTGTTTTCCGCATTTAATTTCTGTTTTCATGAGCTATTACCCATAGTTTCGGGGTTCTATGGTGATTTACAAAGATCGTAAGAGACGATACATGTTTGAGAGATATGACCAAAAACTCGTCGTTTTGGGGTTCCAGCACAATTTACAATGACCGTAAGACCCGGTACAAGTTTGAGAGATATGACCAAAAACTCGTCGTTTTCGTGTTTTAAGGCCGTTTTCATTAGCTATTATACATAGTTTTGAGGTTCCAGGGTGATTTACAATGAATATAAGACCCGATACAAGTTTGAGAGATATGACCAAAAGCACGTCGTTTTCGTGTTTTATGGCTGTTTTCATGAGCTAGTGCCCATGGTTTTGGGGTTCTAGGGCGATTTACAATGACAGTAAGACCCGGTACATGTTTGAGAGATATGACCAAAAACTCATCATATTCGTGCTTTATGGCCGTTTTCATGAGCTATTACCCACAGTTTTGGGGTTCCAGTGCGATTTACAATGACTGTAAAACCCGATACAAGTTTGAGAGATATGACCAAAAGCACGCCGTTTTCGTGTTTTACGGCCGTTTTCATGAGCTATTGCCCACAATTTTGGGGTTCCAGGGCGATTTACAATGACCGTAAGACCCGATACATGTTTGAGTGATATGACCAAAAGCACGTCCTATTCATGCTTTATGGCTGTTTTCATGAGCTATTGCCCATAGTCTTGGGGTTCTTTACAATGACCGTAAGAGCCGGTACATGTTTGAGAGATATCAGCAAAAACTTGTGGTTTCCGCATTTTATGGCCGTTTCATGATCTATTGCCCATAGTTTTGGGGTTCTAGGGCGATCTACAATGATCGCAAGACCGGTACATGTTTAAGAGATTTGACCAAAAACTCGTCTATTTGGGGTTCTAGGGCGATTTGCATGGCCCATAAGACCCAATACATTTTGAGAGATATGACCAAAAGCACGTCCTGTTCACGCCTTATGGTCGTTTTCATGAGCTATTGCCCAGGGTTTTGGGGTTCTAGGGCGATTTTCAATAACCGTAAGACCCGGTACATGGTTGGGAGATTTGACCAAAAACTCATTGTTTTCACATTTTACGGCCGCTTTCAAGAGCTATTGCATACAGTTTTGGGGTTCTAGGGCGATTTACAATGACTGTAAGACCCGATATAAGTATGAGAGATATGACCAAAAGAATGTCGTTTTCGTGTTTTATGGCAGTTTTCATGAGCTATTGCTCATTGTTTTGGGGTCTAGGGTGATTTACAACGATAGTAAGACCCGATACATGTTTGAGAGATATGACCAAAAACTCATCGTATTCGCGTTTTATGGCCGTTTTCTTGAGCTATTGCCCTCAGTTTTGGGGTTCCAGGGCGATTTACAATGATAGTAAGACCCAATACAAGTGTGAGAGATATGACCAAAAACTCGTTGTTTTCCTGTTTTATGGCCGTTTTCACGAGCTATTACCCACAGTTTTGGGGTTCCAGGGCGATTTACAATGACTGTATGACCCGATACAAGTTTGAGAGATATGACCAAAAGCACGTCATTTTTGTGTTTTATGGTCGTTTTCATGAGCTATTGCCCACGGTTTTGGGGTTCCAGGGCGATTTATAACGACATTATGACTCGATACATGTGTGAGAGATATGACCAAAAACTCGTCTTATTCGGGCGTTTTCATGAGCTAACCCACGGTATTGGGGTTCTAGGGCGATGTACAACGACAATAAAATCCCGATACATGTTTGACAGATATGACCAAAAACTCATCATATTCGTTCTTTATGGCCATTTTCATGAGCTATTGCCCACAATTTTGGAGTTCCAGGGCGATTTACAATGACCGTAAGACCTGATACATGTTTGAGAGATATGACCAAAAACTCGTCGGATTCGCGCTTTATGGACGTTTTCATTCGTTATTACCCACAGTTTTGGGGTTCTATGGCGATTTACAATGACCGTAAGAGCTGGTACATGTTTGAGAGATATGACCAAAAACTTGTGGTTTTCGCATTTTATGGCCCATAGTTTGGGGGTTCTATGGTGATTTACAATGATCGTCAGAGCCGGTACATGTTTCAGAGAGATGACCAAAAATTCGTCGTTTTGGGGTTCTAGGGCGATTTGCATGGCCCATAAGACCCGATACATGTTTGACAGTTATGACCAAAAACTTGTCGTATTCGCGTTTTATGGCCGTTTTCATGAGCTATTGCCCACGGTTTTGGGGTTCTAGGGCGATTTACAATAACCATAAGACCCGATACATGGTTAAGAGATTTGACCAAAAACTCATCGTTTTCGCGTTTTACGGCCGTTTTCAAGAGCTACTGCCTACAGTTTTGGGGTTCTAGGGTGATTTACAATGACCGTAAGACCCGATACAAGTTTGAGAGGTATGACCAAAAGCACATCATTTTCGTGTTTTATGGCCGTTTTCATGAGCTATTGCCCACAGTTTTGGGGTTCTAGGGCGATTTACAATGACCGTAAGAGCCGGTACATGTTTGAGAGATATGACCAAAAACTTGTGGTTTCCGCATTTTATGGCTGTTTTCATCAGCTATTAAACATTGTTTGGGGGTTCTATGGTGATTTACAATGATCATAAGAGCCGGTACATGTTTCAGAGATATGACCAAAAACTCGTCGTTCTGGGGTTCTAGGGCGATTTGCATGGCCCATAAGACCCAATACATTTTCAGAGATATGACCAAAAGCACGTCATGTTCATGCTTTATGGCCGTTTTCATGAGCTATTGCCCATGATTTTGGGGTTCTAGGGCAATTTACAATAACCGTAAGACC
Source organism: Avena insularis (assembly GCA_023614405.1). NCBI lineage: Eukaryota > Viridiplantae > Streptophyta > Magnoliopsida > Poales > Poaceae > Avena > Avena insularis. The sequence goes on from CM042694.1 coordinate 107,058,108, forward strand.
CGGTACATGGTTGAGAGGTTTGACCAAAAACTCATCGTTTTCGCGTTTTACGGCCGTTTTCAAGATCTATTGCCAACAGTTTTGGGGTTCTAAGGCGATTTACAATGACTGTAAGACCCGATACAATTTTGAGAGATATGACCAAAAGCACGCCGTTTTCGTGTTTTATGGCCGTTTTCATGAGCTACTGCTCATGGTTTTGGGGTCTAGGGTGATTTACAATGATAGTAAGACCCGATACATGTTTGAGAGATATGAACAAAAACTCGTCGTATTCCCGTTTTATGGCTGTTTTCATGAGCTATTGTCGACAGTTTTGGGGTTCTAGGGTGATTTACAATGACCGTAAGACCCGATACAAGTTTGAGAGATATGACCAAAAACTCATCGTTTTCGTGTTTTATGGCCGTTTTCATGAGCTATTACCCATAGTTTTGTGGTTCCAGGGTGATTTACGATGACTGTAAGACCCGCTACAAGATTGAGAGATATGACCAAAAGCACGTCGTTTTTGTGTTTTGTGGCCGTTTTCATGAGCTATTGCCCACGGTTTTGGGGTTCTAGGGCGATTTATAACGACAGTAAGACTAGATACATGTTTGATAGATATGACCAAAAACTCGTCTTATTCGCGTTTTATGGTCGTTTTCATGAGCTATTACCCACGGTTTTGGGGTTCTAGGGCGATGTACAACAAAAATAAAAATCCCGAGTCATGTTTGAGAGATATGACCAAAAACTCGTCGTATTCACGCTTTATGGCCATTTTCATGAGCTATTGCCCACAATTTTGGGGTTCCAGGGCGATTTACAATGACCGTAAGACCCGATACATGTTTGAGAGATATGACCAAAAACTCGTCGTATTTGCGCTTTATGGCCGTTTTCATGAGCTATTGCCCACTGTTTTGGGGTTCTATGGTGATTTACAATGACCGTAAGAGCCGGTACATGTTTGATAGATATGACCAAAAACTTATGGTTTTCGCATTTTATGGCCTTTTTTATGAGCTATTGCCCATAGTTTTGGGGTTCTATGGTGATTTTGAGAGATATGACCAAAAGCACGTCGTTTTCGTGTTTTATGGCCGTTTTCATGAGCTATTGCCCACGGTTTTGGGGTTCTACGACAATTTATAATGACAGTTAGACCCGATACATGTTTGAGAGATATGACCAAAATCTCGTCGTATTCGCGTTTTATGGCTGTTTTCATGAGCTATTGCCCATGGTTTTGGGCTTCTAGGGCGATGTACAACGACAATAAAATCCCGATACATGTTTGAGAGATATGACCAAAAACTCGTCGTATTCGTGCTTTATCGCCATTTTCATAAGGTATTGCCCATAATTTTGGGGTTCCATGGCGATTTACAATGACCGTAAGACCCGATACATGTTTGAGAGATATGACCAAAAACTCGTCGTATTCGTGCTTTATGGCCGTTTTCATGAGCTATTGCCCACGGTTTTGGGGTTTGAGGGGGATTTGCATGGCACGTAAGACCTGCTACACGTTTTAGAGTTATGACCAAAAGTTCGCGGTTTTGGCGTTTTATGGCTGTTTTCATGAGCTATTTCCCACATTTTTGGATTTCAACGGTGATTTTTGCATGGCCCATAAGACCTGATACATCTTTCAGAGATATGACCAAAACTCGTCGTTTTCGTGTTTTATGGCAGTTAGCATGAGCTATTGCCCACAGTTTTTGCTGTTCAACGACGATTTGGATGGCCCGTAAGACCTAATACATGTTTGAGGGATATGACCAAACACTCCTCATTTTCGCGTTTATGGCCATTTTCATGAGCTATTGCTCACATTTTTGGGGTTTCAAGGCGATTTACAAAGACTATAACACCAGATACATGGTTGAGAGATCTGACCAAAACATCATCGTTTTCACGTTTTGTGGCCATTTGTGGTTCTAGGGTGATTGCATGGCCTGTCAAACCTGTTATATGATTGAGAGATATGACCAGAAACCTCATTGTATTCATGTTTTGTGGCCATTTTCATTTGCTATTGCCAGTAGTTTTTAGGGTTCCAGGGCGATTTACAACAACCGTAAGACCCAATGCATGTTTGAGAGTTAGAACCAAAAAACTAGCCGTTTTCGCGTTTTATGGTCGTTGTCATGAGCTATTGCCAATAGCTTTGGGGTTCTAGGGCGATTTTTTGCATGGCCCATAAGATCCGTTAAATGGTCGAGAGTTATGACCAAAAACTAGTTAAGAGTGATGACCGTACGACCTAATACATGGTTGAGAGTTTTATGGTCATTTTCATGAGCTATTTCCCACATTTTTGGAATTCAAGGGTGATTTGAATGGCCCGTAAGACCCGATACATGTTTGTGAGTTATAACCAAAACCTCATCGTTTTCGCATTTTATGGCAGTTTTCATGAGCTATTGCTGCACAGTTTTGGGGTTCCATGGCAATTTGCATGGCCCGTAAGACCCGATACATGTTTGAGAGATATGACGAAAATCTCGTCGTTTTCATGTTTTATGGCCGTTTTTATGATCTATTGCCCACAGTTTTGGGGTTCTAGGCGATTTGCATGGCCCATAAGATCAGATACATGTTTGTGAGAGATATGACCAAAAACTCATCGTTTTCGTGTTTTATGGCCATTTTCATGAGTTATTTCCCTTAGTTTTGAGGTTCTAGGACGATCTATAGCGACCATAAGAACTCGATACATGTTTGGGAGTTATTACCAAAAATTCAATGTTCTCGTGTTTTATAGTCATTTTCATGAGTTATTGCCCATAATTTTGGGGTTGCCGATTTGCATAGCTCGTAAGACCCGTTACATGTTTGAGAGATATGACCGAAAGATCATCGTTTTCATATGTTATCGCTGTTTTCGTGAGCTATTGCCCACAATTTTGGGGTTCCAGGGCAACTTACAATGACCGTAAGACCTGATAGATGGTTGAGAGTTATGACCAAAAGCTCGTTCATGAGTCCACATTTTTAGGGTTCCATGGAAATTTGCATGGCCCGTAAGACCCGATACATGTTTGAGTGATTTGACCAAAAACTCGTCATTTTCACATTTTATGGCCATTTTTTGAGCTATTGCCCATAGTTTTGGGGTTCAAGGTTGATTTGCATGGTCCGTAAGACCGAAACATGTTTGAGAGTTATGACCAAAAACTCATTGTTTTCGCGTTTTATGGCTGTTTTTGTGAACTATTGCCCATAGTTTTGGGGTTCCAAGGAGATTTTCATGACCCATAAGACCCGATGCACGTTTGAGAGATTTGACCGAAAACTCGTCGTTTTTGTGTTTATGGCTGTTTTCATGAGCTTTTGCCCACATTTTTGGAGTTCCATGGCAATTTACAACGACCTTAAGACCTGATGCATGGTTGGCAGTTGTGACCAAAAATACTCATTGTTTTCGCGTTTTATGGCTGTTTTGATGAGCTATTGCCCTTAGTTTTGGGGTTCAACAATGATTTGTATGTCCATAAGACATGATGCATGTTTGAGGGATATGACCCAAAACTCATCATTTTTGTGTTTTATGGCCTTTTTCATGAGCTATTGCCCATAGTTTTGGGGGTTCCTGAGCGATTAACAATGACCATAAGACCCGATAAATGGTTGAGAGTTATGACCAAAAACTCGTTGTTTTCGCGTTTTATTGCCGTTTTCATGAGTTATTGCCCATAGTTTTGGGGTTGAAGAGCGATTTGCATGGCCCATAAGACCTAATACATGTTTGAGAGATATAACCAAAACCTTGTCATTTTCATGTTTTATGGTCGTTTTCATGAGCTATGGCCCAGAATTTTGGGCTTCTAGGGCGATTTATAGCACCCATAAGACCCTATACATGTTTGAGAGATTTGACCAAAATCTCACCGTTTTCGCATTTTATGGTTGTTTTCATTTGCTATTGCTTGCAATTTTGGAGTTCAAGGGTAATTTGCATGGCCCATAAGACCGGACACATGTTTGAGAGTTATAACCAAAAACTCATTTCTTTCACGGTTTATGGCCGTTTTCATGAGCTACTGCCCACTATTTTGGGGTTCCAGGGGGATTTACATGGACCATAAGAGATGATGCATGTTTGAGAGATATGGCCAAAAAATCAATTTTTTCCCATTTTCTCGTCGTTTTCACACTACAAGAATATAGACGATCCGTGACATTTTTTTATGACGTGACCTCAAAACATCGCGGATTCCTGACGTTCTAGAACATTTCGTCACAACAAACCCCAATCCCCTGTAGCCCGTTTATCCATGATGTTCCTTGTTTTCATCATGGCAAATTCGTCGCATATTTTGTCATTTCGTCTGGTGCCAAATTCGTCGTGGATTTTGTCATGGCACATGTTCGACTCTTTTTTTCATCGATTGTCTCCTCCGTGCTTCAACCCCACATGTCAGCTCGGTGTCAACGGTACATACATAGTGTATCTCACAGTAGTGCTGGGTTTCATGCTGCTTCGTGACGTTTTCCGCTGGCCTCAGCTGTTAGTGCGTTTGATAGAAATTAAATAACAGAAAAAACAATTGTGCAGGTAGATGGAATCAAACCGTCAATCAATCTTTTGCAGAACTAACTTGCAACCAATGCATCTATCCATTGGTTTTTTGCTGATCTACAGCTTTATTTTGTATATTACACACGAGCTCTCAATAACAGGAAATGAAGTAATTTGAAAATAGACAATCAACACGGTATATATGTATCGACGTGTATGATACATATTGTACATTTTACACAACTATAAAAAAGATAAAAAGCATATTTTTAGATCATCATTGACAAGTACGTAGAAAAGAAACAACATGAACACAATCAACCAAATATATACATAGCATATGGATATAATATTACTTAGCATGTAGAGCACTAGGTTGACAACAAGTTCCTTACTACTACAAGTTCACTGACAACATATTACATTAATGGTTCATTCAACACCAGCATAAACAAGATACTTTTTGGCCTCATTGCAGAACATTAACACAACCCATGAAGCCATGTAGCCCCTCATTTAAAAAGGTGAAGATGCACACATTCTCCTCCCTTATTCCAGCAAGTTCGAGAATATTAGACCAGCCTCTTGTCATCTGGGCAACATCATTTATGCCTTGGAAGAGGTTAATATGCTCAAAAGTGGTCTTGTAGGAGCATGTGAGTGGTAACACCTTTGGGAGATAGCGGTTGAGGTGGGCAGGGCTATAGCTAACTGAAAAGTACTATTGGAGAAGAATAATATTAGTTGTTGGCCGCTAGAGTTCAATGTGCATAATAAAATTTAAATATTGAAATGTCAAATTTTAACCATCTTGACCTTCCCATGGATGACATTTGACTTGTTCATCTTGCACACATAGTATGGTATAGATGGCTTGTGTCGTTTAACTATCACTTTGTGGGAAGCAACTTGGTCTGAAGTCAATTCCAAATTGTTTCCCAACACGCAATGCACATCAAATTCCTCAACCCCCATCATACTTGGACCTAGAAAGAAAATATTAGAAAGTAATAATCTGTATCTGCATATAAATGTAGCAAAACATGTATATAATGCCACACCTATAGGAATAAGGATCCTCGGTTTCTCGAGTACTCTAAATCTTTTCATATAAGCTTTAGTTCTTCGCCTTGCTATATTAGCTTTCATCTTGCAAAAAACTACAGCAGCATGTTTCTTCACATGATGATCGGATGAGACATCGATGACGACAACATCCTTCGTAGCCTAGATTAGACATTGCACTAATTAGCATGTTTAGTTTTTATGCCATATACATTAGTAGTGCCAGTAGCATCAATTTTAGAACCTGCTCATGTATCTCCCTGGCCTTCATCGTACCTGCCCCAAAGAGTAAATACAAGAATTAAGTTAGAATACAATTCTAATTAGTGAATTATTACGAGAATCAAATTTAGTGAGTAAACTAAAGGGAACTTCTAGTGAACTAGATTGAGCCTTTGACGTAAGCAGCAACATCGACGTGCGGAGCACTAGATTGTGGGTGTTCTTTTCCAATAATACCACATTGATATCTACATGACCACACACACTATATGATGCAACTTAATTATGTCACACTGGTGAATGTGTGGAAGCTGCTTTTCCTATGTGTTTGGTCTCTGTGACCATGGTTGTATACATGTGGAAACCCCTAGAGTCATTGCATGTGTTCTTTTCTTAAACCACATTGATATCCACACTGTTAGATGTCATTGATCCACACATGACCACATTGCCTGTGTTGTTTTCCAAAACCACGTTGATATATCTACACACATGACCACACACACTAGTGGATTCTGTGATGCAACAATCTGTCACACACACATCACACACTGGTGCAACATGCAATATGTGGAAGCTGCTTTCCTATGTGTTTTTGGTCTTTGTGAGACCATGCATGGTTTGATACATGGATCCCCTAGCTGCTAGCTAGAGTAATTAATTAAATGCATGTGTGTTCTCTTCCTAAAAACCACATTGATATCCACACTAGATTCATTGATCTCCACATGACTACATTGCATGTGCTCTTTTCCAAAACCACATGATATCTAGCTACATGCATGACCCACACACATACTCTAGTGGATTCTGTGATGCAACTTCTGTCCCGCTGGTGCAACATGCAATATGTTGCTTTCTATGTGTCTTTGGCCTCTGTGACCATGCATGGTTTAATTTGAAACATGGATCCCCTAGTACACACTGATATATATTCACTAGAGTCACTGATCTATCACATGACCACATTGCATATATGTACACTGTTCTTTTCCAAAACCACAATGATATCTCCACATATGCATGACCACACACATGCATATACTCAAGTAGATTCTGTGATGATGCACAACTTGTGTCACACTGGTGCAACCATGCATGTAACGTGGAAGCTCCTTTATTTAATTCCTATGTGTTTTTGGTCTCTATGATGACCAGGATCTCTCCTAGAGTCATATTGCATGCATGTGTTCTTTTCCTAACCCACATTGATATGGCCACTAGAGTCATTGTTGATAGATCCACATAATGACCACATTTCATGTGTTCTTTTCCAATAATACCACATTGTTATCTACATGACCATACAAACTCTAGTGGATTCTGTGATGCAACTTCTGTCACACTAGTGCAATGTGGAAGCTGAGATTTCCTAGATATATGTGTGTTTTTGGTCTTTGTGACCATAATTTGACACATGGATCCCCTAGAGTCATTGTATATGATGTGTTCTTTTCCTAAACCACATTGATATATGTAACACCCTTGAATCGGCCCTATGCAAGTTTTAGCCCTTTTCTGCCAAACCCGCATAGAAACGATTCAAGAACGCCCACCAGGCACTTTCGTGTGGGTGGAAAACGAAGTAATACCATTACACAGCAGTCCTCGATGGGACCCACAGAACAGATATATATATACAACACGACTCCATGAGTCAAGAATATCGATACACAATACAAAGATACAAATCACCTTGAAATCGCTACAGCGTCCGAGTACGGACAAGATGCAAATGGGGCCAAGAGCCCTAAAGAATAACCAATGGCGTCCATAACCCTGCCCAGGCCAAGCCGGAAGGGTAATCCTGCTAACGACATCGATCGCAAACCTGCTAAAAAAAGGGGGTGCCGACCAAGGGCAAAGGAAAAAGAGGAGCGTCAGTACTGGGGCCAGTACATGGTGAGGCTAGAATTCAGCGTCTCTCGCCTACATAGGTATGGTGGACTTAAGCGGTAGCACAGCAGCACTAAACAACCTATAGAGACTCAGTAAAACTAGCGGATATTAGAGAGGGATAAGAAAGACCTATCCGGATCCAACCTGATAGTAACACCAAACATACCCATCCTGGTATTCCCCCTCGAGACCAAACGAGGAAGTCAAACCGAGGAACTCACACAGTTGGCAGTTTTATTCATTCGTTTATAGTTGAAGCACTTACTAGTCAGATATAGATAGCATGAGTCATACTGATAGCATAAGTAGTGGGCAGTTTTAATCACCATTCCGTTGTAGTTGGAACATTTACTAGTCAGATGTAATTGTCCTGAGGAATCCCAAAACCCAGCAATTGTTGGCACTTTTATCACATTCCATTGGACTTGCAATACTTAGTAGGCAGGTACAGCATGACACGATACACACCAGTTCCACCAGTTGTTGGCACATTTATTATCCATTCCATTGTAGTAAAGCTGATTACTAGTCACATATTAAGTCAAATTTATAGCACTACTTTAGTTATACTTGTCTATGATCGAGATACTGTGCTCCAAGTTGTCCATAACCGCGGACACGGCTTTCAGAAAGATTTACCCTGCAGGGGTGCACAAATAGCAACACACACACAATCAACCTCGGAAAAACCAAATCAAAACCCAACGAGGCTTTCACGATAAAGCAATCACAGGATTCATAAAATATTTCAGGGGGCCACCCCACTAAGCTACCCGCAACGAAGTTGGCCGGCTCCGAAACGGACCCAGGGTTTGTGACGACGGCTATAAACGACTAGGAACCCGAAAGTGTGACTGGGCTTGTCGATACCGCGAAAACATCGCACGATCCAAAACAGTACAGGTGCTCCACGCACAATCTTAATTAAAGCAGTAAAGCATGGCATAAGTGCAGGATAGTAATAAAGCCCCAAACTAGTTTGTGGCCCCAAGAAATAGGAAATGAATCAAGTTCTGGCTAAGGGGGATTCATAGAGTCTCCTGTATGTGGATAGTGCGAATAGTCAAGGAACAGGTATCATGTACTCGGGGCCTACGGGACACAAGTGGGCATGAAAAACCAAATAGCATGTAATAGCCCACCGGTGCCACTTTCATTAGTTATCACGGCAATTTAATAGTTGTAATTAAAGACATGATCAACTCCACCATAATACATTTGCCAGCATTCCAACAACTGTGGTACTCGATAACACGAGATCGCACCTGAGCAAGCAACTACGACTCGCAAGGCCAGCTATCTACCAAACAACAGGTAATAGGAGGTGTCCAAGGCAATATAGAGGCTGCACGGGATATATCGGGTATGGAACTATAGCATCGCAACACGGATAGCAATAGATCAACAGGAGGAAATAAAGACTATAAAAGCAAAATAGGTAGAAGGGGGAGAGATGCTCGCCTGGGAAACACTGCCGGAGATCACATCCAGAGAACTTGTCGATACTCGCATCCACTCATCGGCCTAATCTGCGAAGAAGCAAACACTAGAAGAAACACCGGATGCAATATTTAATACCACGGCAGAAGATCCGGCATGCTTATGATATGATGCATGGCATGGCACAGATGCGGTGCAACTAGTCAAAATTAAGCGGAACTGGGGTCCCGACAATTAATTAATTAATAGGTTCGAGTTATTTAACAACCCTGCAATTTAAATGTTGTATTATCAAGGCAACACATGGCATCGGTTTGCTACACCAATTTAAATGGAGTCCGGAATAAGACAACAATATTCCTCATATAGGCTCCATATTTAATTATGAGGTGAATCGGCATAATGCCCCCAAACCACAGACAGGTATGCATGCATGAACAATTTAATATGCGACAAATGATAATGTCATATTATAAAAATAGGGGCTTAGGGGAACACATCTGGGTTCGGATGATCTTGGTTCCGAGGGTTTGGATATGGGGTTCAGGGTTCGACGGGGACGGCGAGGTTCAGGGTTCGATGGGATCGTTCTCCGACAACGGAAGGAGAGCTTCGCGTTTCGGGAAGAAGGCCTTGGTTGGCGTCGGGGGCACATCGGATTCGCCCTGGTCGGTGTCGATCTTGTCGTCACGAAGATCTTGTCGGTTCCTCGTCTCGGGCCGGTCTTGGCGCTCCGAATCGGTCTCGGTTCCGGGAACGGTTCTTGGTGACTCCCGTCTCCGGGAGGAAGGGCTCGGTGTTCCGGAAGTAGATCTTGTCATTCCGACTTTATCATCGAAGGCGAACTTCCTTGGTCGCATCCTCAGTAGTCGGTCTTGTCGACGCCCGAAGATCTTGGCGAGTCTAGGTACACGGACGCAACATCAATTGTGAAGATCTGAGAGTCTTGGATAGTTCTCGGCACCAAGTGGCAGTACCCATTTCACCAAAAGGCCACAAGGCTGCAGGCTCACACATGAGCAGCAACAGACTGGTCACGAACATGCGGACACGCACAGGGGAAAAATAGCACCTCGCACACACGGAGGAGGTCGACGGCGGACCACGGCACGGCGGTTGGTGGTGGGTCACTGGGCGGAAGAATAGGAGGCCAGGGCAACGGAGGCGGGCTCACTGTCGGAGCGGGTCGGTGGTGCTCGGGCCACGGGGAATGAAGGAGGGCAGGGCGACGAGGAGCTCGACGTGGGGCGGCGTGACGCGGTCCCTGGGGTCGGGGATCCTGGCGACGGCGGCCGGTGCGGGGCAGGGGCTGACGAAGTGGCCGGGCGCGTGGACAGCACAGCTCGCAGGCGAGAGGCGGCGCGGACAGAGGCCGACGGCGGGCACCAGACGCGGGCGGGGAGCTCTAAGAGGAGGCCGGGGCTCGGGCGGAGGAGAAGAGCCACGATGGCGGCAGCTCGCAGGACGTGGCCTGTAGAGACGCGGGGACGCAGGAAGGAGCGGCCCGCACATGGAAGAGGATGGCGCACAATGGTGGTGCGGCATCCGCAACAGTAGAGGGCGACGGCGATCCGTGATAGGAGGAGGCCGAGGTAGGGCGAAGCTCCTCGATGGCGGCAAGGCGACGAGGCTTGCGGAGGGCGGTGCCAGAGGCGGACAGCGACGGCCGGGAGAAAGAAGGGGAGGCGGCAACAAGGCACGGGTCTGGCGCCACGAGGCGGTGGGGTGCGGGCTCGACGAAGGATAGGCGCCGGGCGTGCCATGGGGGGATCACAGGGGCGCGGGGCAGAGAGAGGAGATGGTGGGAGAGAGAGGCTGCAGGGTGGGGCCGGCTCGCGAGGGCGTGTCGGTGAGCCAGGGTGGTGTGGGACGCGTGCAGGGGAAGTGTGGGAGTTGGTGGAACGGAGGTGGGGTGCACGTGGTGGGCCAGGCGGCGCGGAGTTGGTTGCTGCACGCGTTACAGCGTGTGTGTGTGTGCGTGGGGTTTGGGGCCAAGGGGTGGGGCCAGGCGACGACCAGGTGGTGTAGGGAGAGTGCAGGTGGCGGCGGGGTGGAGAGAGGGAGGGGTGGCCGGCGGTTAGTGTGGGGGAGAAGGGTAGGATAGGGTTGGAGATTAGGGTTTGGTTGCTGTTGGGTAGTAGGTGGCTGGTTGGGCCTTTTGGGACTGGCCGGCTGCCTCGCCTAATAAAATATTTGTTTAATTTTATTTTACAAAACCTTTCGCAAACAGTTTTTAGACAAAACAAAATATTCAGAAAAAAACCAAGGTTTTGATTTGAAATAAAAACGAGGGATATTTAGAAAACAAATATAGGCTTTTAGAAAATAGTTTTAGGCAAACAAAATGCAAGATGACATGACGATGCTCAAATGCAATGTGGCATGATGACATGAGCATGCGGTCATGATGATGCAATGCACAAAAACACAGCGATTTGCTAGTAGTGGTTTTATCGGGGCGCCATAATATATATATCCACTAGAGTCACTGACCACATGACCACATTGCATGTGTTCTTTTCCAAAACCACTACATATGCATGATGACCACACACACATACTCCAGTGGATTCTTTGATGCAACTTCTGTCACACACTGGTGCGACATGCAATGTGGAAGCTACCTTTCCTATGTGTTTTTGTCTCTCTATGACCATAGTTTTTGACACATGGAACCCCTAGAGACATTGCACGTGTTCTTTTCCTGAACCATATTTTGATATATATCTACATGATTCTTTGATGCAACTTCTGTCACACACTGGCCGTGCAACATGGAAGCTGGTTATTTATTATTTCCTATATGATGTTTCATTTTGGTCTGACACACATGGATACCCCTAGAGTCATGCATGTGTTCTAACCACATTGATATATCCACTACTAGTCATTCACATTACTACGTTGCATGTGTTCTTTTCCAAAACCACATTGATATCTACATGAGACCACACACATATAGCTAGGGATTCTATGATAATGCATGCAACTTCTATCACACTGGTGGTGCAACACATGGATGTGGAAGCTGCTTTTCCTATGTATTTTGGTCTCTGTGATGCATATTCTTTGGGCTCAAACTTTGATATATACCATATGTGTTGCTATGACCTAAAACTAACCAAAATAAGGATAAAAGTCCATCGTTCAACCATAATCTTGAGAAATCCATTGTTCAAACCCGCATTTTGAATCTTATCTAAATTTGAATATATTATCCAAAATACATTACCTCTCTTGAGATCATTGTACAAGCCAAAATATAAATTAGTAGTCCACATTATTGGTTTTTTCAAGATTTATTCGTCAATAATTTATATTTTTCTTCACCAGGCCCTTTTAGTGAAGACTTTCTAAAATATGGTTAATTTATTTGAACCCTCCATCATGCATCTGACGGCCAGGACACCAACCCCAAATTTCCAGGTCAGGTCCTCCTGCCCACACGAAATTTGGCGCCAACACGGGAGAGTTTCTATGCAAATGAAAATTTCTCTAGCTGCAGTTACCTTTGAGCCCACCTACACAGTGCTACCCAAGCATTCGCACAAAGTTCATTTACGTAATCTATTCGAACCCCTTTATATCCCCTCGCTGAAATAAGACAGATCCGAATTTCCCCACTGTACTCCCCCTTTTCCCCTCACCCTCCCCACCATCCTCACCTTTTCCCCTCGCCGTTGTCCGTCCCTCCGCCCTCTGCCTTTAATCCCCTTGTCTCCGTCCGTCCTTCCAGTAGTAACCTCTCCGTCACCCTAGCACAAACCCTAGCCCCTCCTCACTATCCTGGTTTTCCACCATGTTTGTCCACCTCACCGGTCGTCCACCTCGCCGACAGCTAGCTAACCTTGTCTACCATCTCGTTGTACACTTCACCAACAAAATCGGCTAGCTCACTGTCCACCTCGTCGTCCATCTCGCCGTCTAGCTCGCCATCCAGCTCGCAGTCTGATGCGCTCGACATTCGACTTAGAGCTTGTTGGGAACCCCAAGAGGAAGGTAAGATGAATATAGCAGCCAGTTTTCCCTCAGTTATGAAACCAAGGTTTAATCGAACCAGTAGGAGCAAGGAAACACCCCAAAGGTGTTACTAGCTGAGCTTTGGCAGGGCGCACTACCGGTGCTAGTAGCAACATGGAGACTTGCACAACACAACCACAGAACTTTGTCCCCAACTTGCGATGAAGTTGTCAATCTCACCGTGTTTTGCGGAAAACAAAGGATTAAACGTATCGAACGGAAAGAAGTAAAAGGTTGCAGAAATTAAACACAAAGCAGTAAAAGATTGTAGATTGTATGTAAAGTAAAAGGACCGGGATCCATAGTTCACTAGAGGTGGCTCTCCTTAGATAGATAACATGATGGGTGAACAAATTATAGTGGGGCAATTGACAAACACCGAGAAAGCAATACATGCATATACTAATCATCTTGACTCCTCTGAGACTTGATTGGGCATTACAACATAATACATAGACCGCCATCCAACTGCATCTATGAATAATAATCCACCTTCAGGTTATCATCCGAACCCCCTCCAGTATTAAGTTGCAAGCAACAGATTATTGCTTTACGAACTGCATGTAAAGTAAACAATACGATTGTTCTATGAACAAAGGATTGTTCTTTTCTCCCTAGTAGCAACAGCACATATAGTACCTTAGAGATTTCTGTCACTTCTCCAGATTACCAGAGGCATGAACCCACTATCGAGCATAAATACTAACTCTTAGAGTTGCTAGCATCTACTTGGCCAAGATAGCTACTAACAACGGAAAGCATGCAAGATCTCAAATAACAAAGACATGATAGAATCAATAATCAATCTGAAATAGCATCTCAATATCCATCAGATCCCCGCAAACACAACATGTATGAATTACAAATAGATGATCTTGATCATGAACGGAGCTCACAAGATCTAAACATGAAAGCACAAAGGAGGAGAACCCAACCATCTAGCTACTACATGGATCCGTAGTCCAAGGATGAACTACTCACGCATCACATCGGAGGCTTGCATGGTGATGAAGAAGGCCTCCAGGGTGATTTCCCCTCTCCGGCAGGGTGCCGGGAAGAGCTTCAGATCCCTCCCGATCTAGGGATGGAGATGACGGCGGCTACAGACTCTTTCGTGGATTTTTTATCGGGTCCTTAGGGTTTTCGTCCCGAGGGCAACTTATAGGCGGAAGGAGAGGACGAGGGGGTGCCGGGAGCCACCACACCACCCCCTGGCGCAGGCCTAGCCTGGCCACGCGGCCAGGTGGTGTGGCCGGCCCATGGCCCTTCTCCGTCTCGTATTTTGGCACTTGATCCCTTGCGGAAAAATAGGCACTTTGGCTTTTGTCCCATCCAATTCCGAGAATATTCATTTTCTGACTTTCCTGGAACCAAAAACAGCAGAAAACAGGCAGCTGGCACTGTGGCTCTTGTTAATAGGTTAGTCCAAGAAATCATATGAAAAGTACTCCAAAGTTGGAACAAAACACAAGAAAGTGGATAAAGCCAAGCATGGAACATCAAAAATTATAGATACATTTGCAATGTATCAACATCCCCAAGCTTAACTCCTGCTCGTCCTCGAGTAGGTAAGTGATAAAAAGAAATAATTTTTGAGGTGACATGCACCATCAAAGACTTGATCAAAGTATTTGTGAAACATTCAAGGTTGGGATCATAGTACTTCAATCATAACATTAAAGACAAAGTTCTAGCAATAAGCAAAGAAACTATGATGCAACATGAAAAGGCACAAACAAAAGATTCATGAATAACATGCTTTGCAAGACGTTTGTTTGTTTCACATAAAGAAAACATAGCATAATAGTATTCAGCTTGTCCCTCAATAGAGTAGCAAATATAAATGCATAGGACACCTTCACAGTTCATAAGAGTGACTAGATACAATAGTTTCAAACAAGCAATAACAAGTTATGCATCAATCAACTAGTCTTGGGACAATGCACATAGAACTAAGAATGGCCACTATGCTCTCAAAGTAGGTGCATAAAGTTAGAAGGTGGAGACTCCATATAATGGTGGAAGAAAGGCCTTTTGTAAAAGGAAGTAGGGATTCAAGTCTTATAAAGAGCTTCCAAAAATTATGGTACTTAAAGCTTTCAGCTCTCATTGCCCCTATCATAAGCATCTTGAAGTGATTAAGGTTAAAGTGAACAAACTATGGTGTACATGCTTGACGAAGTATAAGTCAGAAATCTCATGTCCCTTGTATACGAGGGCCGCTCCTCATGCTACTCAAGTTTAGTCACCGGTAAGTTCTTGTCATCGTAAGTACATGTGTATCATTGAGAACCGCCAACGGGGTACCCCTTGCCCGATGATACGGAAGAATCCCCATATCAAAATGACAAGGCAAGCAGACAACGAGCATCACAACATTCTTCTTATTTACCATGGGAATATGGTGCTTTTTTCTCTCTTTCCTCTTTTCATAGTATATCTTTTTTTATTTTCTTTTCTCTTTTTTTTCTCAATATAGGACTCCTTTTTTTATAAGAAGAATGCTTCATAGACAGCTCATTATGGTTACGCTGCAGGTTTCCACCATGTCAGCATGGATTAGACCAGCGGCCCAGGCGTTTCTCTAACACATATACATAACTCCATGGACTTAAAAGCTCCTCTTTCATTTCACACCGACGACATCCATATACAAAAGAGCATGATATCAAGTAGGTACAAGTACCAAGTGCAATGTTGAAAGCGTTCCCCATGAATGCATGGTTCTGCTAATTCCCAACAAATAAGTGCAAGCATATACAACATAGAAGACACAATGGTTCAAGTTTATTAAAGGCAAGTAAAGTAAGGTGTGCCATCAAGTTCGTGATAGCTTTAATCACTAGTTTTCTCATAACAAGAGGAAGGTAAACAAAAGCATGAATATACTTGGAATAGAATAAGCTAGTAGGTAGGTATGGTGGACTCTTTGGAATAACTTGGTTTAGGGAGTTGGATGCATGAGTGGAACTCATACTTGGTTGTGGAGGCTAGCAAAAGACTGGGAGCGACAAACTAAGAGAGCAATAATGGCCAAAATCATTCAGAGCGACAAAACATCATTGATCAAAGCATAAAGTGATACTACAAGTTGAAAACTAAAGTATAATAAAGGCTATGGTGACTTGAGATAGTCATAACATGGTGTGAGCATGTGCCAAGTCAACCCAAATAAAGCATCAAAGGAGAATACCACTATACTATGCTTTAATATGCTAAAACAACGCATGATTCATCCAAGGCACATTAAGCAATCTCAATTGTTTATAACAAGTCATGCTACAGCAAAGAATACTAATCATAAAGCCAAAACAATATCAAGCATGGCATGACAAAGCATAGGCCACCGTCAAAAACGACCTCTTTTTACCACATAAGTATGAACTTTCCTACTCTTTTCCAAACCAAACCAAACTATTCACAAAGCAAAGTGTGAAAGAGGGGGTCCAACAAACTTATTCAGAAAACTAAGCAAACCAAGAAAACTAAAAACCAAAACAAAACCGAAAAAGAAGACGCTCCAAGAAAAACACAACTGTGCATGAAACAATAAAAATGAAGCGTTTGGAAGAAGCCTGGAATTTTTATTGATGAAGAAGGGGGATGCCTTGGCATCCCCAAGCTTTGACGCTTGTACTTCTTGGATATTTCTTGGGGTGACACACGTGGCATCCCCAAGCTTGAGATTTAGTCCATCCTTTATCTCATTACTCGTTCCTTCCATACACCTGAAATTTTTCCTTCATACAAAACTTCACACAATCTCATTAGCAACATTAGTGCACTTAAGATAAATAAGTCTTAAGGTTCAGTTCCAACACCAAATAAACTTCCATTAGAACACTAGATACTGTAGCACTTCCCTCAAAAAGCTGAATTCCCCAAAAGAACTCAAGAAGGAACTAACAAGAAGCAAATGCAGAAAATGGCAGAAATCTGTCAAAACAGACCAGCAGGTAAAGACGAATTTTTCGAAGACCTTCTGTTGCTCAAATCAAAATGTGTTGAACTAACGAAAGTTAGATAACAACCTGGGGCAAAAGCGCAAAAAATTACAGCTCAAACCGACATACAGAGCTCTCTCAGGAATTTTTACGATGAAGCTCAAAAATCTGTTTCGGGACAGCAACTTTCCCAATCATTACTTCTCTCTCATTAGAGGTTAATCTTGGCACAAAAAGCAAATAAAAAGGATAAGGAGAGGTTATTACAGAGGCAATAACTTCCAATACTCGTCTAAAACTCTTGGGTTATCTCCCAACAAGTACTTTTCTTTAACGCCTTTAAGTTAGGCATAAGAAGCAAAGAAAGAATCAAGTGTTCTCAAATGAAGAAGCATTAAGACCAAATTTTGTTTTCATAGGAGAAGCAAAAGAAATATTTTCTCTCTTTTTAGGGAAGTGTTTTATACCTTTCTTGAGTGGGAATTGATATTTAATGGTGCCTTCTTTCATATCAATGATGGCACCAACAGTTCTAAGAAAAGGTCTTCCCAAAGTAATAGGACAAGAAGCATTGTATTCAACATCCAAAACATAGAAATCAACGGGGACATAGGAATCGTTAACCATAATAAGAACATCATTAAGACTCTCCATGAGTTTCTTTTTAGCATTAGCATCAAGTGGGACATTCAAATAACAATCTTCAGGGGGAGGCAAATCAAGCATATCATAAATCCTTCTAGGCATAATAGAAACACTACTATCAAGATCACACAAAGCTTTGAAATGAAAGTCATTCACTTTCATGTTAATGATGGGTTCCCAACCATCTTCTTGTTTTATAGGAATAGAAGCTTTATGTTTCATCTTTTCTTCCTTAATCTTTATGAGAGCATCGGTAATGTGTTTTGTAAAGGCCATATTCATAGCACTAGCATTAGGACTTTTAGCAAGCTTTTGTAGGAACTTAACAACTTTAGAGATGTTGCAACCGTAAAGATCAAAATCAACTTTATCATCTAAAGTAGCAGAACTATTGCTAGCCTCAACACTAGTGGTGGTAATAGTAGAAACACTAATGTTTCTAGCAATTTCATCTTCTCTTTCCCACTTAGCATGTAATTCAGCTAATAGTCTAACATTTTCATCAATTCTTACTTGTATGGCATTAGTAGCTGCAAAGGGATTCTCATTAGTTTCGGGTTTAGCAGCCATTTTATTAATCAATGAAGATTGAGCTTCAGATAGAGATGATATATTTCTTTCAGCATTAGAGAGTTTCAATTGTAAACCAAGAATTTCCCTATTTAGACTCTCAAGTTGATGGCTAATGTTCTTCAAAATGATAGATTGTTCCTCCATAGTTTTAGTAAATAGCTTATTTTGCTCATATTGCATTTGCATGAAGTTTTTAGTGGCTCTTTCAACTTCTAAAATTCTTCCTTCACTAGGTAATTCAGATTTACCATTATAGCCATAAGTAGTATTAGGAGGATAAGGCTTATAATTGTTGTTACCAAAATTGTTCCTATAAGCATTATTACCATAAGCATTGTTGCCAAAGTTTTTATTTCTTATGAAGTTCACATCAACTTGCTCTTCTTGAGAAACCAAGGAAGCTAGAGGAATATTATTTGGATCAATATGGGCTTTCCCATTAACAAGCATAGACATAATCATATCAATCTTATCACTCAAGGAGGAGGTTTCCTCAACAGAATTTACCTTCTTACCTTGTGGAGCTCTCTCAGTATGCCATTCAGAATAATTAACCATCATATTGTCCAGAAGTTTTGTTGCAACACCCAAAGAGATGGTCATAAAGGTACCTCCAACAGCTGAATCCAATAGGTTCCTTGAAGAATAGTTCAATCCTGCATAAAAAGTTTGGATGATCATCCAAGCAGTCAGTCCATGAGTGGCGCAATTCTTTACCAAAGATTTCATTCTTTCCCAAGCTTGAGCAACATGCTCATTATCAAGTTGTTTAAACTTCATTATTTCACTTCTCATGGATATAATCTTAGTAGAGGATAGTATTTTCCAATAAAAGCATCTTTGCACTTAGTCCAAGAATCAATACTATTCCTAGTTAAGGAATTAAACCATTCTTTAGCTTTTCCTCTCAAAGAGAAAGGAAACAATTTCAGCTTAATAATATCACCATCTATATCCATATGCTTTTGCATCTCACAAAGTTCAACAAAGTTATTTAGATGGGAAGCAGCATCTTCATTACCAATACTAGAAAAATGTTCTCTCATAACAAGATTGAGCAAAGTAGGTTTTATCTCAAAGAAAGTATTTTCAGCCACAGGTGGAGCAATGGGAGTGCTCATAAAATCATTGTTGTTGGTGCTAGTGAAGTCACACAACTTAGTGTTTTCAAGAGTAGTCATTTTTTTGTGTTTTCAAATAAGAAAGCAAACAAGTAGAACTAATTTTTTGTGTTTTTGAAGAACAAAACAAGCAAACAAAGCAAAAAGAAACTAAGCAAAACAAAAACAACAAAGTAAAGAGATTGGTTATGAGGGACTCCCCTTGTGAAGATGTCCTTGACTCCCCGGCAACGGCGCCAGAAAATCTTGATGCGCTCGACTTTCGACGTAGAGCTCGTTGGGAACCCCAAGAGAAAGGTACGATGAATATAGTAGCAAGTTTTCGCTTAGTTATGAAACCAAGGTTTAATCGAACCAGTAGGAGCAAGGAAACACCCCAAAGGTGTTACTAGCTGAGTTTTGGCAGGGCGCACTACCAGTGCTAGTAGCAACGTGGAGACCTGCACAACACAACCACAAAACTTTGTCCCCAACTTGCGATGAGGTTGTCAATCTCACCGTTTTATGGAAAACAAAGGATTAAACGTATCGAATGGAAAGAAGTAAAAGTTTGCAGAAAGTAAACACAAAGCAGTAAAAGATTGTAGATTGTATGTAAAGTAAAAGGACCAGGATCCATAGTTCACTAGAGGTGGCTCTCCTTAGATAGATAACATGCTGGGTGAACAAATTACAACGGGGCAATTAACAAACACCGAGAAAGAAATACATGCATATACTAATCATCTTGACTCCTCTGAGACTTGATTGGGCATTACAACATAATACATAGACCGCCATCCAACTGCATCTATGACTAATAATCCACCTTCAGGTTATCATCCGAACCCCCTCCAGTATTAAGTTGCAAGCCACCGATTATTGCTTTACGAACTGCGTGTAAAGTAAACAATATGGTTGTTCTATGAACAAAGGATTGTTGTTTTCTCCCTAGTAGCAACAGCACATCTAGTACCTTAGAGATTTTCACTTCCTTCCCATTACGGAGGCATGAACCCACTATCGAGCATAAATACTCACTCTTGGAGTTGCTAGCATCTACTTGGCCAAGATAGCTACTAACAACGGAAAGCATGCAAGATCTCAAATAACAAAGACATGATAGAATCAATAATCAATCTGAAATAGCATCTCAATATCCATCGGATCCCCGCAAACACAACATGTATGAATTACGAATAGATGATCTTGATCATGAACGGAGCTCACAAGATCTAAACATGAAAGCACAAAGGAGGACAACCCAGCCATCTAGCTACTACATGGATCCGGAGGCTTGCATGGTGATGAAGAAGGCCTCCAGGGTGAATTCCCCTCTCCGGCAGGGTGCTGGGAAGAGCTTCAGATCCCTCCCGATCTAGGGATGGAGATGACGGCATGCACTCTTTCGTGGATTTTTGATCGGGTCCTTAGGGTTTTCCCGAGGGCAACTTATAGGCGGAAGGAGAGGCCGAGGGGTGCCGGAGCCACCACACCACCTGGGCGCGGCCCAGCCTGGCCGCCAGGTGGTGTGGCCCCCTGCCCTTCTCCGCCTCGTATTCTGGCACTTGATCCCTTCCGGAAAAATAGGCACTTTGGCTTTTGTCCCGTCCAATTCCGAGAATATTCATTTTCTGACTTTCCTGGAACCAAAAACAGCAGAAAACAGGCAGCTGGCACTATGGCTCTTGTTAATAGGTTAGTCTAAGAAATCATATGAAAAGTACTCCAAAGTTGGAACAAAACACAAGAAAGTGGATAAAACCAAGCATGGAACATCAAAAATTATAGATGCATTTGCAAGGTATCACAGTCCACCTCGCTGACAAGGCCCGTCACCACACTGACAAGGCCCGTCCACCTCGTCGCCCACCTCATCGACGAGGTATGCTACCTCGCCGTCCAGCTCGATGCCACGTGCCCCAAGCCACTTTAAGAAACATAGTATCAAAAAGGCCCTACAAGTTGCAGACAAGGAAACACACTCATCCTCGATGCTCATGTTTTTTTACTTTGCCTAGGAAATGTTGTTCATTATCCTGTTATGCCACCAATTTACCTATTCTGTTGCAGTTATTCTCTCTTATTTGTTCTGCCTGTGAAATTGCTTGTGATTTTACAAGTCTTGTGATTAGGGTTGCATTATCCTGTCTGTTGCATTAGTTTAACTACTTCATGACATGTCTGATGAGAAGAGTATAAATTGTTCATAGTAGTCTGGTTTACATGATGATTACTACTAAACAATCAACATCATATGTCATGACTTGTTTGATTTCCTATTTTAATTGCATGAAAGATGCTTATCCTTCTAATGTTTAATTGTCCTACCCTGCTTATTAGTGCAACCAACCAACCAATTGATAAGTGAGATTCAGAGTATTCGGCATATGATCAGTTTACATATAGATAAAGTTTGCATTATCTTGGTTGTTCCATTGGTTTATCTGCTTCATCCTATGTCTTTTGATCAGAGTATAAATTGCTCATAGTGGACTCTATTACATGATGATTACTATAGAACAATCAGCACCATAAGTTATATTTTGTTTATTTGCAGGATAGTTGCTTATCCTGCTTATGTTTTATTGTGATTATCCTCTTTAACTGCATGTATACTATTTCGGCTTATGATCTGCTTGCTGTGATAAAGGTTACATTATCTTGATTTTTTTGCATTAGTTTGGCTACTTCATCATATGCCTTATGATCATAGTGAGCTGTCACATGATGAGTTCTATAGAACAATCAGTACAGTAGGTTATGTTTCCTGTTTAATTGCACTATTGATGCCTATCCTGCTTATGTTTTATTGTCCCACCTGCTTATTACTGCAACCAATTGGTGAATTGTCCATCTTGTTCATCATCTTGTTACTTGCTTTGCTTTGGCTGCTTCATTGTTAGTCTTGTGATATGAGATTCGGAGTAGAAGTTCCTCATAGTGGAATGTTGTACATTATGATTAGTATAGAACATTCAATACCATAGGACATAGGTTATATTTTTGTAGCTTACTTAAGAGTTGTTTATTCATGATAGAACCACAATTGCATCCCATTGGAAGAAAGACGGCTGGAAAATAACACGAGAAACAATGCGCGGATGCAAAAAATGGGTCTTAGGCCCCTTATTTATGCATCTCCCACTTAATTCTCCCCTAAAAAGAGCAAGGATAAAGGCTCTGGATCTAACTATTATCCTGAAGAGGAGGGGAGGATGAGCTTGAGGTAGCCCTTTACTTGCCTACTCATCTTTTGTGTAATTATTTGGTTACTTAATCTTCCATATATGTTGTGCGTTTTTATTATCCCGAATTGACTACCTTTGAATTGTATAGACTGAGAAGAGGAAGTATAAGAAGAAACCTTTCGTCATGACAAGGATGGCTGCTGGTGGTGGATCAGCTACTCATAAGTGTGTCTTAGCTAGCATGGTTTCCTCGATAGAAAGTACGAGACATACCAGGCCCAAGGGGAATCCGCCAGAAGTACTTCCACCTCCAAGTTCTCCATGGTGCCCACGAAGACCGCCAAGTGCTGCGACCTCTTCGCAAGAAACTCAGAGTCCTACAGATCCTGATGCTCAAGGAGAGAAGGTAGCAGCCCAAATCGAGATGGCAACACTCCATTGCAGGAATACAATAGTCCAAGACGAGCAGACAGCTACCCCAGGCAAGCAAGCAACTCCCCAAGGAAAGCACATTATATTCTTTGAATGGCACTTATTATATGGTAGAACACTAACTCCACATTATATGTTTGTAGATGATTTTTGCCATCATCCTTCTGAAGTAGCGTGAGAACATGTCCAAAGGAGGAAAGCTTCCATTTGCCATTCCTCCAGGAAGAACTATTGCTTCCAAGTTCGCCCCTAAGTGTGCAGAAACAGTCAGGACTGGTATGCCTATCTTCCCCCGCTGGAAAGAGTACAAGGAGAGGCTGGATGTTATTGCAGAGTTCTAGGATAGAGTTTCTGTATGTTCTATGACTCAATTGCTCTTTTCTTCTCATTATTGTTCAAGCATAGGCTGATGCACGATGTTTTATTTCAGCAAAACTTTGTCATCAATGCATCACACCCAGATGTGCAGGTTGCTTGCAACCAACAGTTAATGAGGCACACAATAATTCAAAGGCATCTCCTGAAGAAGCAGTTTTTTGACCCCCTCCCACTTAATAAAGTAACAAGGATTTCTCCTGTTGAACACATGAACAATGCAGAGTGGTGCAAGCCTGTTGATTCTTGGACTGACCCCAGGAACCAGTTCAAGTCTTGTCTACTCAACTCCCCCTATTTGTGTTTAACCAGGAATGCCTCTTATACTCTATGCTCTGTCTTTGTGTAGGCCCGTTGTCTAATAAACAGGCAAACAAGAAATAGACAACCTTATCGCAGTGCCTTATTTTTCTGTGACGGATGGGACTTCTCCAATCACAGTGTGAAAAAGCAACAATAAGCCCTCCAAAATACTTTTCATATTTCTCATCTTCCAAAATTTCAATGCCATATTTGTCTTTAAAATGAGTATGATCATTTTTAATTTGCTAGTTGTTTTTCTAATGTTTGATTCTATTCCTAAAACTCAATAGGCAACCAAGGAAAGCAAGATGGCGCCTAGTGCTACAGAAGATATCACTGAGGCTGAACAACCTCCTTCCACCGACATGGTGCACTATGCGGTGTCGTAGGACATCCGCATCCATTCTTCAAGACTAGCCAAGACTCTCCTTGAAGCGCAACTCGGGGCTCAGAGAGCAGGTAATGTGATATTGTGCAGTGCCATTGTGGGGTTATAGACAGAGAAACCAGATGGCGAGGCAGAAGCCCCGAAGGAAGCATAGGAAGTGTGGAAGAAGCTATACCATGTCGATCTTTGTCATCTTCGTATAATGCAATACCCTGTTTGTCCATGAAGATGTGCTTGGAATTTGCTTGCTACTTTTCTAACATTTGCTTCTATAATTGTCAGGCACCCATTGGAAGCATGGTGGCGCCATATGCTGCAGAAGATGGCATTGAGGATCAACCACTTGCCTCCACTGATGAAAGAATCGATGCTTCAAGACCAACCAGCTCGCTCCTTGAAGCACAACTTGGGACTGAGAGAGCAAATGAGGCACTGGGCAGACACATTGCAACATTGCTGAAGGAGATAGAAGCAAAGAATGAAGCGCGGAAAGCACTTGTGAACTTCGTAGACCTTATAAATGGATCACTTTAGCAATTCTTAGCTATATTGCGTAAGTTAACTGTTGGTGTGGCTGAAATCTTGTTAGGATCTTTTCTGTATTTTGTTGGCAACTTATGTGCGAACCTATTTATGTCCCCTAAAACATGTGCCCTGCAATTTCTGTCATTTTGATCTGGACGGTGCAATCTAGCAAAGTTGCCAGCACTCTTCTCCGATGTAAATGAAAATGTCATGGTTGTTTAGTTGATGAAAATATTTCCGTCACTGGTAGACGCCGACGTGGCGCACATTCACTCGTCAACATCCACGATGAAATAGAAATGTCATCTCTTCTACCCTAATGATTTGAGTTCATCATGCATTGGAGATACGCGTCCAACTCTGATGATGGACCACGTGTTTCCTTGTTATTGGTCCACGTGTCGCCCTAACGATCGGCCACGCGTAAGCTGGCCAGCTTAATACCATGACGAAAACAAAATTCGTCTCCGCCAGCGTGACAATATGGGAAGGATGACATAAGCAAATGAAAGGATGACGTCAGCAAATGGTGCTAGCGGAATCAGGCCGTGACAGAGAAACCGTCAGGAAGTCGATGATGTCATAGACGGCGAACATGACATCAGCAAACGACGTTGACGGCCACCCGCGGTGCCGTCCGCCACATGGCATTGTTCATGATGAAATAAAAACGTCATGAAAGATCGGGCATGGGCTGGGCCAGTCCAGTTTGTCGCGACCAAATTGGAGGAACATGACGAATAACTGACGACCCATAAGTATAGGGGGTTTATCATAGTATTTTCGATAAATAAGAGTGTCGAACCCAACGAGGAGTAGAAGGTGTTGACAAGTGGTTTGGATCAGGAATTCTCTGTAAATACTTAGCAAACAGATTTTAGGGTTTTTTGATAAAGCAGATAAATAAAGTGTGAGTAAATAAAAGACAATAATAATAATTGCAGCAAGTGGCCCAATCCTTTCTTTAGCATATGACCAAACGTTCTCAAGGACACATGGGAATATTGTCAAGTGCTTTTGCTTCATATAGTTGATTAATCTTCTCTGGTTGGATAAGTGTTGTGTGGGTGAACCTATGTTAATGTACTGACCTTACTAGGACTAATACATACTTGTGATTATACCCCTTGCAAGCATACGCAACTACAAGAAAGTAATTAAGATAAAAACCTAACCACATCCTTAAACTCTGAGATCCTACACTCCCTTATGCAAAGATTTCCTAACTGCGGTTTAGGTTTTTGTCACTCCCGCAACCCCACGATTAGTATCCAAATACATAATGCATTCCCCTAGGCCCATAAAGGTGAAGTATCGTGTAGTCGACATTCACATGACACCACTATAATAATATCACTACAACTTAAATATCAAACCATTAAATCTTTATCAACACAATTTCAGTACTAACAACATGACTTCTCCCATGTCCTCAAGAACTAAACGAACTACTCACGAGACATCATATGGATCAAGATTAGAGATGAAATAATGATTAGTAACAATCTGAACATGAACAATAATTCAATGGATCCACTCAATAGTATCAACTACAACAAGTAATCAACACCGGGAAAGTTTCCCCTAAGAACTATGCAAGATTCAACCCAATTGTTATAGCGGTACGTATTCGTGGCGATGGTGCTGGTGGAGATGATCATGGAGACGATGATGATGATGATCCCGATGAAGTCTAGCTTGATGATGGTGTTGATGGCGACGATCTCCCTTCTCCGGGAAGGAATTTCCCCGGCAGATTTCTGCCTGCCGGAGAGCTCTTTATCTTTCTATAGTTTCCGCCCTACAAAGGTGGCGGAATCGTTCTATGGTTGCTCCCTGAACTTTAGGTTTTCGAGGGGAATATATATGCAGAAGGGTGAAGCCGGAGGTTGGCCAGGGTGACCACACCACCTGGTGGCTGATACGTCCATAACGTATCTATAATTTTGAATGGTTTTATGCTAATAATATGCTTTTGACACTCATTTTTGTACAAAGTTTATGATTTATTTGTACTAACCTACTAATAGTTGCAAAAGTGCACAATGTTCTTGGTTTACACTTTGATGTGTAGGAATTACCAAGAATACAAGTGGAAATCTTGTTGGAGTCAAATCGGGATTTTTCCAGAAATCTATCTCAGAACTCTTTTAGAAGATGGTCAAGTTTCGGGTCGAAGATAGCATCAAATGGAAAACTCTTCGACTAAAAAGTTGTTGGAAATTTCGCGATAAACGTTCTGGACATAAACTTTAGCTGATTACGAGTCAGGACGGTGCCGCTAGGTCCGATTTACTGCAGCCCAAGATGGGGTGACGGGAATCCGAGAAGTTATATAAAGGGAGGAAACCTAATCCGCCCTCTTCACCATCTTCACCGCCATCTCCGTCACCTAATCCTCCTAGTATGCAGTGGTTCATCCTCCCACACACCTCTGTATCGTCCTATGTAAACATGGTGTTTGATGCTATAAGTTATAATCCTATGATCTATGTCATGTTTGCGTAGTTTCTTTGTTCTTAGATTGAATGGTTGAACATCTTTGGTTCATTAGAGTTGATGTTGATATGGTACAGTCCTTTGGTGTCCATTATATTTGTGTGTGCATGGATTAAACATCATAGAGTTTGTAGTATGTGTAAAAGGAAGGGGGAGTTCTGCCGGAGTGACAGAAACCTAAGGACGCAAACCGGAACGTTGCACGTATGGGAGTAAGAGTGTTGGAATTTTGCCTAATAAAGTCCCAGCCCATTTATATTATTCAACAATTCCTGAAATCCTAGAGGCCCACTTGGCCCATTCATGCAAGGCAAGAGGTGGGACAAAAGTTTAGTCCCACATTGCTAGTTGAGTGGAAGTTAGACCAGCTTATAAGGAGAGATCCTCTACTACTTGTACGAGCTTGAGAAGAGAAGACATATACACGCGCGCTCCTCCTCCTCCGCCGCCCGCCTCGTCATGACACGACATGACGCGCGCACCGCGGGTTGCAGGTTGCCTCGAGCCGAGAGCTTCTCTTTCTTTTTGCCACGCATAAATGGATAATAATTTGAACAGTCTGCGTGAGTGTATTTACTCGTGCCTATAAGAGCGAGAGGTCACTCCTCTCCTCAGACACACCAACGCACACACCCTGTGCCTCCAGTTTCAGAGAATTGCGTTGCGGCGTGCACCACGAGCTGGGACAGTAGGCCTTCGAGACCCCGCTCCTTCTAGTCCTGTATGGGAGAAGGGCGATAAGGTTTTTGGGGAGCGCTATCAGCGCGAATACTGGCTTCATCACGGACTCCTTCACGGATAGCGACTATAGCAACGTCTTCCCCAATGACGACTTCTTCCCCGACATCAACGACCTTTTCCTTGACAACATGGCTGACGACGGTGCCAACGCTAACGGGAACACCGGCGGTTCCTCTACCGTGATGTATATCATCCTTTGGTCTTTTTCTATTTTTCTACCTATGCTTTATCTGTCTTTTACTATGGTTAAATCTCTTGGAAAATTGCTCTATTCCTCAACAATCCAAAAACCTTATTATAGGCAATTTGCTCCAAGTGGTTTTGTTGGTTCTGTGAAGCCACCTATTTTTGAGGGTACGCATTATAAGAGGTGGCGTGTGAGAGCAGTTCTCTGGTTTCGAAACATGAACTACTATGACGCCACTCTTGGCAAGCCTGAGGGAGAGCTTACTCCTGCTCAGGAACAAGTTTTTCGGAAAACTGATACCCTGTTCAAGGCTGCTTTGATGTCTATTCTAGGGGATAACATTGTTGAACCCTGTATGTCATTTGATAATGGCAAGGACATGTGGGCTGCGCTTGAGGCCAAATTTGGGGTCTCGGACGCTGGCAGTGAACTGTATGTCATGGAACAACTCTATGACTGCAAGATGACTGATGACCGCTCCGTGTTTGAGTAGGCTCATGAAATACAGTCACTGGACAAGGAGCTTGAGCACTTCCCTTGTGTTTTACCGGACAAGTTCATTGCCGCGGGCATTATTGCCAAACTTCCCCCTTCGTGGAGGAACTTTGCTACTTCCCTGAAACACAAGAGACAAGGGTTTTCCGCATCGGATCTCGTTGGAACTCTTGATGTGGAAGAGAAGGCGAGAGCAAAAGACACACGTGCTCGAGGTGCTGAGGGAGGTTCAAGTGCCAATCTAGTACAGTAAAAGAACTTCCAGTCACACAAGTCCAAGAACAAGGGAAAGTTTGATGGAAAAGGGAAGTTCGATGGAAAGAACAAAGCCTCACAGTCTACTAGTTTCAAGAAGAAGACTGATAAGAAGAAAGGTGCTTGTCATGTGTGCGGTGATCCTGATCATTGGGCTCCTGCTTTCCCCAACCGCTTTGACAAGCGCCAGCATGGAAAAGGCAGCAAGACTGCTAATGTTGTCATGTGTGACATTGAGATGAAAGATGTTGGGTATGGTATATTACCTACTGTTCTTTCATTATGTCATTCTCCTGATTGGTGGATTGACACATGCGCTAATGTACATGTTTGTTCTAATGTTTCCATGTTTTCTTCATATCAGGTTAGAGGGGCTTAGTCCGTGCTGATGGGGAACGTCTCGCATGCTTCTGTTCATGGTGTTGGTACGGTCGATCTGAAGTTCACTTCGGGAAAGACCGTGCGCCTGAAGAACGTGCATCATGTTCCCTCAATAAATAAGAATCTTGTTAGTGGATCACTTCTATGTCGTGATGGCTACAAGATTGTGTTTGAGTCCAATAAATTTGTACTGTCTAAGTTTGGAACATTTATTGGTAAAGGCTATGAGTGTGGAGGTTTGTTCCGCCTGTCATTGTCAGATGTATGTAATAAAGTTGTGAATCATGTTTCATCTGATCTTGTATTAAATGTCTGGCATTCACCTCTTTGTCATGTTAATTTTGGTTGCATGACCCGGTTAGCTAAAATGTATATAATCCCAAAATTCACTACTGTGAAGGGATCTAAATTCCAAACTTGTGTGCAAGCAAAGCAACCTCACAAGTCACATACGACTGCAGAGGTGAGAGATTTGGCGCCACTAGAGCTCATACATTCAGATATTTGTGAGATGAATGGTGTGTTAACAAAAGGTGGAAAGAAATATTTTATGACATTGATCGATGACTCTACGAGATATTGTCATGTGTATCTTCTGAAATCAAAAGATGAGGCTTTGAGTTACTTCAAAATCTATAAAGCTGAAGCAGAAAACCAACTTGATCGAAAGATTAAGAGGCTTAGGTCTGATCATGGTGGAGAGTACTTTTCCAACGAGTTTGATTCTTTTTGTGCGGAACAAGGTATAATCCATGAGAGGACGCCTCCCTACTCGCCCCAGTCAAACAGGGTAGCTGAAAGAAAGAACCGTACTCTAATAGATTTGGTTAACGCCATGTTAGACACATCGGGTCTCTCCAAGGAATGGTGGGGGAGGCATTACTGACTGCATCTCATGTCCTAAACCGAGTTCCCACTAAGAACAAAGAGATTACTCCATTTGAAGAATGGTAAAAGAAAAGATTAAATATTTCTTACTTGCGAACTTGGGGCTGTTTGGCAAAGGTTCATATGCCAATCCCAAAGAAGCGCAAACATGGACCAAATGAAGGGTTTCGCGACATAGTAAATCAAAATTTTCTACGGATGCGAACAGAGGGAAAGCCAAGATCTAATCTAGGAGATGCAAACAACGAGAGAGATTGGATTAGATCTTCATACCCTTGAAGATTCGCACAGCGGAACGTTCGTCGGAACGTGGGTGATGTAGTCGTACTCGCTTCTCCTCCTCGCGATCCGATCCGATCCGATCTAGCACCACAAGTGGCGGTGCCTCCGTGAGATGCACACGTGCGGCACCTCGACGTCTCCTCCTTCCTCGGACCAGCAAGTATGGTGGAGAGATAGATTGGATCTACAGCACGACGGCGTGGTGTATATGGTGGAGAATTTCTGCCGCAGGGCTTCACCTACAAACAGTCGGGAGGGAGAGAGGAAGGGCAGCAGGGCAACTGGGTTTTGAGGACGGTGTAAGGGGAGTGTGAGAGGGGGCGCACCAGCCCTCTATATATAGAGGGGGGTGCGGCCAGCCCTAGCCTCTCCTCCAAGCCTATCTCTAGTTTAAACAATTTAAACTCTCCCTTATCTAGAAATCCTATCTTATCTTATCTCTAGTTTAAACGATTTAAACTCTCTAGGATCGGCTGGGCCCTATGGGGCCTTGTGCCCCTGGCCCAATGCGGCCAGGACACTCCCTCATAGGCCCATGCCCCCTCCCGGAAGGTGGGGCCACGTTGGTCCCCTTCCGGAAGGTTCTAGAAGCTTCCGGTACAATACCGATTAACCCGGAACAATTCGAACTCCAAAACTGCGCCTTATATGAATCTTATTCTCCGGACCACTCCGAACCTCTCGTGATGTCCCGGATCCCATCCGAGACTCAACAAAAATTCATAAATCAATTATCCAATCTATCCTAGCCGAGACACGTTAAGTGTGTGACCTGCGGGTTCGAGAATATGCGCATGATCTTCTATCAATAATCAACAGCGGGTCCGCACCCATATTGACTCCACACATTCATCGATGATCATATCGGATGAACCACGATGCCAGGATTCAATCAATCCCATATATATATTCCCTTCGTCTCGCGATATTTTACTTGCCCGAGATTCGATCGTCGTATCGTCGCCATACCTAGTTCAATCTCGTTCACGGAAGTACTTTACTCGTTCCGTAATCCGATATCACTTTGTGATCAACTCCTTAACCACATGCTTGCAAGGTGTTGATATCGATTACCGAGTGGGCCCAAGTATATCTCCGACTTGGGAGGGACAAATCCCATCTCAATACATACAACCCAATGGATACTTTACGATCACCGAGAGACACCTTGATGATCACCCTCTCATAGGATGACGTTTGATGACCTCAAAGCTTTCTTCCGATACCAGGGAGTTGTATTATCTCATGGTCTAAGGAATACAATATTTGACATAAGAAAAACTTCACAAAGACGAACACGATGACACGATCTAATTGCTTCGCTTAGTTTGGGTCTATCCACCACATCATTCTCTAGTGATATGATCTCATTATCAATTGACAACTCATGTCTATGGTTAGGAAACCTTAACCATCATTGATCAATGAGCTAGTCCATAGAGGCGCATTAGGGATACGGTGTTGTTCACAAACCACACAAGTATTAAACTTTCCGCTTAATACAATTCTAGCATGGAATATAAACTTTATCATGAACAAGAATTATAATAATAACATCTTTATTATTGCCTCTAGGGCATAATTCCAACAGTCTCCCACTTGCACTAGAGTCAATAATCTAGTTTACATTTGGCAACAATCTTACACCCATGGCACTGAGGTGTTGATCATGTTTTACACGTGGAAGAGGTTTAGTCAATGGATCTGCGACATTCAGATCTGTATGTACTTTGCTGATCTTCAGATCTCCATCTGCTATATAATCTCGGATTATATGAAACTTGCAGTTGATATGCTTGGTCTTTGGATGATATCTTGGTTCCTTAGCGAGTGCTATGGCGCCAGTGTTGTCACACAATATCTCCAAAGGTCCAATGCACTTGGAACCACGCCAAGCTCGATGATGAAGTTTCGATCCAAACTCCTTCACTTGACGCCTGCGGTAGCCATGTATTCCGCTTTCTTCAGAGATCCCGCGACCACGCTTTGCTTGCGCTTCTCCAGCTCACAGCTCCTCCATTCAAAATATACACGTATCCTGTTCGAGATTTAGCATCATCCTTGTCGATTGTCGAAACTAGCATCGACGTAACCTTTTACGACGAGCTGTTCATCACCCCCATAGACTAAGAACATTTCTTTAGTCCTATTTAGGTACCTTAGGATGTTCTTCACGGCTGTCCAATGTTCCACTCCTGGATCACTTTGATATCTGCGTCAAACTAAGAGCATTGGACACATCCGTCTAGTACACAAGATGGCATACATGATGGAACCTATGGCCGAGGCATAAGGCACTTTGCTCATAGCTTCCTATCATTTACCATAGTGGACACCGAGCCTTGCTCAATATCTTACTCGACAACATAGGCAATGAACCTTTCAATGCCTTATCCATTCTGAACCTTTTCAGAACTTTGTCTAGGTATGTACTACGCTTAAAGCTATCAGCCTTTGTCTATCTCTATAGATTTTGATGCCCAATATATAAGCAGCTTCACCTAGGTCTTTCATTGAAAAACACTTGTTCAAATAACTCTTCACATCGTTAAGCATGTTGATGTCATTTCCAATAATCAATATGTCATCCACATATAGTACCAGAAACGTCACCGAGCTCCCACTCACTTTCTTGTAGATGCAAGCTTCATAGCAATTTGGAACAAATCCAAAGCTCTTGATCACTTGATCAAAACGAAGGTTCCAACTACGAGATGCTTGCTTCAGTCCATAAATGGAACGCTGAAGTTTGCATACTTTATCAGCATCCTTAGGATCGACAAAACCTTCGGGTTGCATCATATACAACTCTTCATCAATGTTGCCATTGAGGAAAGCAGTCTTGACATCCATTTGCCATATTTCATAATCATGAAACACAGCAATTGCTAATAAAATCCGAATGGACTTAAACATCGCTACGGGAGAGAAAGTCTCATCGTAGTCAACACCTTGAACTTGTCGAAAACCTTTCGCAACAAGCCGTGCTTTATAGACGGTAACATTACCATCCGCGTCCATTTTCTTCTTGAAGATCCATTTGCACTCAACGGCCTTTCGGTCGCTAGGAGGGTCCACCAAAGTCCATACTTGGTTTTCGCTCATGGATCCCAATTCGGATTTCATGGCTTCTAGCCATTTCTCAGAGTCTGGGCTCATCATCGCTTCCTCATAGTTCGTAGGTTCGCTGTCTTCTACTAACAAGACAGTCAAGACAGGGTTGCCGTACCACTCAGGAGGGGCACGCGACCTTGTCGACCTGCGACGTTCTCAAGAGCAGCATCGTCCAAGCTTCATGATCCTTGTCATTAGCTTCCTCTATTGTTGGTGCAAAGTGACCTGGAACAATTTCAGGTGTGTGCTACTCTCCAATTCAAGAGAAGGTTCAATACCCTCGTCTAGCTCTACTTTCCGCCCACTCCCTTGTTTCGAGAGAAACTCCTACCCAAGAAAGGAACCGTTCTTGCAACAAACACTTTGCCTTGATTCGGTGATAGAAGGTATACCCAATAGTTTCCTTAGGGTATCCTATGAAGACGCATTTCTCCGCTTTGGGTTCGAGCTTGTCCGGCATCAACTTCTTGACGTAAGCTTCACATCCCCAAACTTTAAGAAACGACAACTTAGGTTTAGCACCAAACCACAGTTCATACGGTGTCGTCTCAACGGATTTATATGGAGCCCTATTTAAAGTGAATGCAGCGGTTTCTAATGCATAACCCCAAAATGATAACGGCAAATCAGTAAGAGACATCATCGATCGGACCATATCTAATAGGGTTTGATTCCGGCGTTCAGGAACACCATTGCTTGTGGTGTTCCGGTGGCGTGAGTTGTGAAACGATTCCACTTGCCTTGAGATGCGGAGAAAATCATAACTCAAATATTCGCCACGATCGGATCGTAGAAACTTAATCTTTCTGTTACGATGGTTCTCCACTTCATTCTAAAATTCTTTGAACTTTTGAAACGTTTCAGATTTATGTTTCATTAAATAGATATACCCATATCTACTTAAGTCATCTGTAAAAGTGAGAAAATAGCTATATCCACCGCGCGTCGAAACACTCATCGGTCCGCATACATCGGTATGTATGATTTCCAACAAGTCCGTTGCTCGCTCCATCATACCGGAGAACGGGGTTTTGATCATCTTGCCCATGAGGCATGGTTCGCATGTGTCAAATGATTCAAAATCAAGAGACTCCAAAAGTCCATCAGAATGGAGTTTCTTCATGCGCTTTACACCAATATGACCTAGACGACAGTGCCACAAATAAGTAGTATTATCACTATCTACTTTGCATCTCTTAGCCTCAATGTTATGGTTGTGTGTTTCATCCCTTTCGACATTTAGAAAAAATAAACCATTCACAAGAGGTGCATGACCATAAAAGATGTTACTCATATAAATAGAACAACCATTATTCTCCGATTTAAATGAATAACCGTCTTGCAATAAACACGATCCAGAAATAATGTTCATGCTCAACGCAGGCACATAATAACATTTATTAAGGTTTAAAACTAATCCTGAAGGTAAAACTAAGGAGAGCGTGCCGACGGCCATCACATCAACTCTTGATCCGTTGCCAACGCGCATCGTCACCTCATCCCTCATAAGCCGTCTATTCCGTAGCTCTGCTTTTGAGTTACAAATATTAACAACCGAACCAAAGATCAAATACCGTGCACTACAACGAGGGCTAGTAAGGAAAACATCAATAACATGTATATCAAATATACCTTTGATGGTGCCAGCCTTCTTGTCCGCTAAGTACTTGGACAGTTCCGCTTCCTGACCCTTGTCCTTGCAATAGAAGCACCGGTGTCCGCTTAGGACCAGACTTGAGCTTCTTCTCAGCAGGGGCAACACGCTTGCCGCCGCTTTTCTTGAAGGGCTTCTTTGCACCTTTACCTTTCTTAAAGGAGGGCTTGTTGACCATCAACACATGATTATCCTTTTTGATGTCCACCTCCGCAGCCTTCAGCTTTGCGAAGAGCTCGGTGATCGTATCAGTGGATCCAATCTGATTGTGAGTCACTACAAAACTTTTGTAGCTGGGAGGGAGTGATTGCAGAACCCTGTCAATCTTGAGCTCCTCTGGAATCTTGCAGTCCAGTTGCTCAAGGCGTTGAGTGTAGCCCGACATCTTAATGGCGTGCTCACTAACGGAACTCCCTTCCTCCATCTTGCAGTTAAAGAACTTCTCAGAGATCTCATATCTCTCAGAACGGGCCTGAGTCTGAAACATGGTTTTCAGCTCCTCGAGAATCTCAAAGGGCCCGGGATAGTTTTCAAAACGATTTTGAAGTTCCGGTTCCATAGCAAACAACATGGTGCTCTTAATCACACCATAATCATCTTTGCGCGACTGATAGACGGCTTTCTCATCAGCCGGCGCAGTTGCAGCAGGGGGGTTACCTAACGCTTTCTCAAGGACATAGTCCTTTTGTCCTCCAGACAGAATGATTCTTAGATTGCAGAACCAGTTGGTGAAGTTAGACCCATTGTTTCTAAGCTTTTCTTTCTCAGCAAAAACGTTGAAGTTGAAGTTGGACTTGGCCATGTGATCTACAGTATTTGCAAGTACAATTTAGACTATGTTCATGATAAATAGTTCAACTTAATCAAATTACTAGATGAACTCCCACTAAATTCAACATCCCTCAAGTTGCTTAGTGAACACGATCCAAATTCACCACACCTAATCCGATCATCACGAGAAGAGATGTGGTTTCAATGGTGGACAACGAAGTGTCGATCATATCATTCATATGACTCATGCTTAACCTTTTGGTTCTTGTGTTCCGAGGCCATGTCTGTACATGCTAGGCTCGTCAAGTTAGACCCAAGTATTTCCGCGTGTGCAAAACTGGCTTGCACCCGTTGTATGTGAGCGTAGAGTCTATAGCACCCGATCATCACGTGATGCTTGGACACGATTAACTTTCACAACGGTGCATACTTTGGGGAGAACAGTTTTATCTTGATCTTTATGAGGAATCATCTTATAATGCTACCGCGATCTAAGCATAATAAGATACATAAAAGGATAAACATCACATGCATATAACTTTATGTGACATGGTATAGCGAATCTTGGCAAGAATGATCTCCATCTTGTGCGTTCCGGCATGATCTCCATCACTCCACCATGATTGCCTCCACCACGAATAGCAACTACAACTATTGCTAACTACTTAGCGATAAAGTAAAGCTATTACATGGCGTATAAGAAGTTGACTCGCAGGTCATACACAATTATAAAGATAACCATATGGCTCCTGTCGGTTGTGTACTCATCGACATGCAAGTCGTGAAACATTACAAAACATGATCATCGCATACAATATACACATCACATCTTGGGCCATACCATATCACAGAAAACACTCCCTGCAAAAACAAGTTAGACGCCTCTACTTTGTTGTTGCATGTTTTACGTGGCTTATGGGAGTAGATGCTAAGAACGATTCTTACCTACGGAAAGCCACAACGGTGATATTATGGTTGCCAAACTCCGGTGTTAATCCCATGACAACTATAGTGAGAGAAACTGACATCCACCAGCCGCATGTATGGTACAAGCCACACGTCAAGTGCGGAGCCGGTCTCGCGAACGACGTCGCGTAAGGTTGGCCTGGACCGCTTCAATCTCACTATCCCACGCCATAAGAAGAACACAAACAAGAGGCTTGCAACAGAAAACATCAACGACCGCAACAACCATGTTGCGTTCTACTCGTGAAACACATCTACGCATAGATCTAGCTCTGATACCACTGAAGGGTTTCGTGGCATAGTAAATCAAAATTTTCTACGGATGCGAACAGAGGGAAAGCCAAGATCTAATCTAGGAGATGCAAACAACGAGAGAGATTGGATTAGATCTTCATACCCTTGAATATTCGCACAGCGGAACGTTCGTCGGAACGTGGGTGATGTAGTCGTACTCGCTTCTCCTCCTCGCGATCCGATCCGATCTAGCACCACAAGTGGCGGTGCCTCCGTGAGATGCACACGTGCGGAACCTCGACGTCTCCTCCTTCCTCGGACCAGCAAGTATGGTGGAGAGATAGATTGGATCTACAGCATGACGGCGTGGTGTATATGGTGGAGAATTTCTGCCGCAGGGCTTCGCCTACAAACAGTCGGGAGGGAGAGAGGAAGGGCAGCAGGGCAACTGGGTTTTGAGGAAGGTGTAAGGGGAGTGTGAGAGGGGGCGCACCAGCCCTCTATATATAGAGGGGGGTGCGGCCAGCCCTAGCCTCTCCTCCAAGCCTATCTCTAGTTTAAACAATTTAAACTCTCCCTTATCTAGAAATCCTATCTTATCTTATCTCTAGTTTAAACGATTTAAACTCTCTAGGATCGGCTGGGCCCTATGGGGCCTTGTGCCCCTGGCCCAATGCGGTCAGGACACTCCCTCATAGGCCCATGCCCCCTCCCGGAAGGTGGGGCCACGTTGGTCCCCTTCCGGAAGGTTCTAGAAGCTTCCGGTACAATACCGATTAACCCGGAACAATTCCGAACTCCAAAAACTGCACTGCCTTATATGAATCTTATTCTCCGGACCACTCCGGAACCTCTCATGATGTCCCGGATCCCATCCGAGACTCCGAACAAAAATTCATAAATCAATTATCCAATCTATCCTAGCGTCGAGACACGTTAAGTGTGTGACCCTGCGGGTTCGAGAATATGCAGACATGATCTTCTATCAATAATCAACAACGGGGTCTGGGCACCCATATTGACTCCCACACATTCATCGATGATCATATCGGATGAACAACGATGCCAGGATTCAATCAATCCCATATATATATTCCCTTCGTCTCGCGATATTTTACTTGCCCGAGATTCGATCGTCGGTATCGTCATACCTAGTTCAATCTCGTTCACAGCAAGTACTTTACTCGTTCCGTAATCCGATATCACTTTGTGATCAACTCCTTAACCACATGCTTGCAAGCGGTGTTGATATCGACACGAGTGGGCCCAAGTATATCTCTCCGACTTGGGAGGGACAAATCCCATCTCGATACAGACAACCCAACCGATACTTTTCGATCACCTGAGAGACACCTTTATGATCACCCTCTCATAGGTTGACGTTTGATGACCTCAAAGATTTCTTCCGATGTGGAGTTGTATTATCTCATGGTCTAAGGAATACAATATTTGACATAAGAAAAACTTCGCAAAGACGAACACGATGACACGATCTAATTGCTTCGCTTAGTTTGGGTCTATCCACCACATCATTCGCTAGTGATATGATCTCATTATCAATTGACAACTCATGTCTATGGTTAGGAAACCTTAACCATCATTGATCAATGAGCTAGTCCATAGAGGCGTACTAGGGATACGGTGTTGTTCACAAACCACACAAGTATTAAACTTTCCGCTTAATACAATTCTAGCATGGAATATAAACTTTATCATGAACAAGAATTATAATAATAACATCTTTATTATTGCCTCTAGGGCATAATTCCAACACCAAAAACCGTGGACTGTGTTTTTCTAGGATATTCTTTTCATAGCATTGGCTATAGATTCTTGATAGTAAAATATGGAGTACCAGAAATGCATGTTGGTACAATCATGGAGTCAAATGATGTGATTTTCTTTGAGGATATCTTTCCCATGAAGGATATGCCTAGCTCATCAACTCAGGAGATACCTGACTCATTGAATCAGGAAATACCCACAATTCCTGAACATACCATTCCTATTGAACACTCAGAAAAGCCTAAGGAGGATGATAATGAAATTCCTAAGAGGAGTAAGAGACAGAAGACCGCAAAATACTTTGGTAATGATTTCATTGTGTACCTTGTGGATGATACTCCTACTTCTATTTTAGAAGCCTATGCATCTCCTGATGCTGACTCCTGGAAGGAAGCCGTTCGTAGTGATATGGATTCCATCTTAGCGAATGGAACATGGGAGATCACCGGTCGTCCTTATGGGTGCAAACCTGTAGGATGCAAATGGGTGTTTAAATAGAAACTTAGGCCTGATGGTACTATTGAGAAGTACAAGGCAAGACTTGTAGCCAAGGGTTATACCCAAAAAGAAGGTGAGGACTTTTTTGATACTTACTCACCCGTAGCCAGATTAACCACCATTCGCGTACTACTGTCTTTGGCTGCCTCACATTGCCTTCTCATTCATCAAATAGACATTAAGAAGGCTTTCCTAAATGGAGAGTTGGACAAGGAAATCTATATGGATCAGCCAGATGGATTTGTAGTGAGTGGTCAAGAAGGAAAAGTGTGTAAGTTGTTGAAGTCTTTATATGGCCTTAAACAAGCACCTAAGCAGTGGCACGAGAAGTTTGAGAGAACCCTAACCACTGCAGGTTTTGCTGTAAACAAAGCTGACAAATGTATGTACTATAGCTATGGTGGGGGTGAGGGAGTAATTCTTTGTTTGTATGTTGATGACATACTAATTTTTGGGACCAATCTTAATGTGATTAAGGAAGCCAATAATTTCTTATCTCGGTCTTTTGAGATGAAGGATCTAGGAGTACTGATGTTATTTTGAACATCAAGCTATTGAGAGATGATAATGGTGGGATCACACTGCTTCAGTCTCACTATGTGGAAAAGATCTTGAGTCGCTTTGGGTATAGCAACTACAAGTCTTCTCCAACACCGTATGATCCTAGTGTATTACTTCGAAAGAATAGAGGCACTACTAGATATCAATTGACATATTCTTAGATTATTGGGTCGCTTATGTATTTAGCTAGCGCTACGAGGCCTGACATCACTTTTGCTGTAAGCAAACTCAGTCGGTTTTTTTCAAATCCTAGAGATGATCATTGGCAAGCTCTTGAGAGAGTCATGCGCTATCTAAATGGCACTACGAGCTACGGCATTCAGTATACTGGGTACCCAAGGGTGCTGGAGGGATATAGTGATTAAAATTGGATATCTGATGCTGATGAGATAAAGGCCACGAGTGGATATATATTTACACTTGGTGGTGGTGCGGTTTCTTGGAAGTCTTGCAAAAAGACCATCTTAACGAGGTCAACTATGGAAGCAGAACTCGCAGCATTAGACACAGCCACTGTTGAAGCAGAGTGGCTTCAAGAACTCTTGATGGACTTACCTATGGTTGAGAAACCTATACCCGCAATCCCAATGAACTGTGATAATCAAACTGTGATTGTTAAAGTTAACAGTTCTAAGGATAATATGAAGTCCTCAAGACATGTGAAGAGGGGATTGAAATCTGTCAAGAAAATGAGAAACTCTGGAGTTATTGCATTGGATTATATCCAAACATCTAAGAATCTGGCAGATCCCTTCACAAAGGGTCTATCACGTAACGTGATAGAAAATGCATCAAAGGAGATGGGTATGAGACCCACCATATAAGTTTTCCACAGTGGTAAACCACTCTATGTGATCGGAGATCCCGTGAATTAGAATTGGGAGACAAGCTATTGGTTAACTGAGAGGAAAGTATCCCTACTTTAAAACACCACTCCGTGAAGATGCAACACTTTCCTATTCTGCATGGCAGGTTGATTTATCTTAATGTGTTCTAAGTGGCTTAGTTTAAGCAGAGATGTTGTCCTGCAGAACATCTTTTGAAGAACACACCTATATGAGTCTGACTGTTAAACGTTGCAGTCTATGAGACTTGGGTGCTCTCTAATAAACTCATGAAAGGCTATGGAGTATGACGCATAAGCTCCACCCGCGGGTTGCGGGAATGCCTCGAGCCGAGAGCTTCTCTTTCTTTTTGCCACGCATAAATGGATAATAATTTCAACAGTCTTCGTGAGTGTATTTTTAATATGAACTTAGTGGAGATTTAATTCGAGCTTAGTGGAGGCTGTTTGGCTTCGGTCGATGCCTATTCGCTTCCTCTCCCGACGCCGACTGTTCGCCTGCCTACTCGTGCCTATAAGAGCGAGAGGTCGCTCCTGTCCTCAGACACACCAACGCACACACCCTGCGCCTCTAGTTTCAGAGCATTGCGCTGCTTAGATCGTCCCCATCCCGTCTTGCGGCATGCACCGCGAGCTGGGACGAGGGCCTCGAGACCCTGGCCGCTTGAGTCTTGCAGAGAAGGGCGATAAGGTTTTTGGGGAGCGCTATCAGCGTGACTACTGGCTTCATCACGGACTCCTTCACGGATAGCGACTGCAGCGACGTCTTCCCCAACGACGACTTCTTCCCCGAAATCAACGACCTTTTCCTCGACAACATGGCTGACGACGGTGCCAACGCTAACGGGAACACCGGCGGTTCCTCTACCGTGATGTCTATCATCCTTTGGTCTTTTTCTATTTTTCTGCCTATGCTTTATCTGTCTTTTACTATGGTTAAATCTCTTGGAAAATTGCTCTATTTCTCAACAAAGAGGACCATTAAACTAAAGGCTATGGTTGGGGAAACCTTAATGCATTGTTAGTACTTACGGATGTTTGCTAACAATCCAATCATATAGTACATGTAATTCCATGTAGTGAAGCGCATGTATATTTAGCCTCTCCCACATAGAAAACTGCATCGAAGACAATGAACCTGATCTTTTCGCTATTTAAACTTGGACAAAGCCAGCACAATTACCACCACTATTCCACACTCATGGTTCTGTTAGTTTAGTGTATTTTATTGCTGCAGCAACTAGCTTTACTTTCTTGTTATTTATTATCATACAAAGCTATCTCTATTACTCGTATTGTTGCTCTAGTTTTATTTCCTAGATAATGCAAACATTTAGTGTGCGTAGAGTTGTATCAGTGGTTGATAGAATTTGACAGAATATTTATCCTACCTTTAGCTCCTCGTTGGGTTCAACACTCTTACTTATCGAAAAGGCTACACACGATCCCCTATACTTGTGGGTTATCAAGACCTTTTCAAAGTTGTTCTTAGGGAGCAATAGCGTGTGGGTGAATATTCTTGTGTGCACTTGTTTGTTTTATCTCTAAGTAGTTTTTACTTTCAGTTTTAAGTTGTTCTCTATCTTAGTATGGATAGGGAATGCGAATTACAAAAAAAAATAGTTGTACTTGTTACCTAAAAACGTTTTCAAAAAGGAAAGTGATTGGAAAGATGAGTAATGGTTAATTGAGGGTCGACCTTGAACACTTGTGTTCATGCCTATAAAACCAAAACAAATCTTCCCATGGAAGCTTTTTAGTTAAAAATCGCAGGAAAGAATGGGAAAGTTTTTGTGTTGAAGTTTTTTCACAGAGAATAAGGAACACCAAACAGAGAAATTGAAGAATGGCAAAAAATTTCTTCAACAACCCCTCGGTTTGCAAACCTTTAAACTTTGTTTTTTGAGTAGCATAGAAACTTGAATAAATTTGGAGCGTTTGTATCTTTTTATTTATTTGTCTTAGCATCAAACACTAGTTACATTTATTTTATTTGAGTCTTGGATGTTGTTACCTCTGTAGCAACCGCTTCTTATCCTTTTTATTTTATTTTTGTTCCAAGAGTAACCTCTAATGAGAGAGAAGTAATGCTTGGGAAAGTTGTTGTCCCAGAACATATTTTTGTGCTTCGCTGTAAAAATTCGTGTACAATCTCTGCACGTCGGTTTGAGCTGTAATGTTTTGTGCTTCTGCCCCAGGTTGTTATCCAACTTTTGTTAGTTCAACACTTTTTGATTTGAGCAACAGAAGGTCTTCTAAAAAATTGGTTTGTATCTGCTGGTCTGTTTTGACAGATTTCTGCCATTATTTGCATTTGCTTCTTGTTGATTACTTTTTGGGTTCTCTTTGGGGAATGGAGCTTTTTAAGGGAAGTGATACAGTAGCTTGTGGTTTAATGGAAGTTTTATTGGTGTTGAAACTGAACCCAAAGACTTATTATCTTGAGTACACTATTGTTGCTAATGAAGATTATGTGAAGTTTTGTATGAAGGAAAATTGCAGGTGTTAAGGAAAGAATGATGTAATGAGATGAAGAATGGACTAAAGCTCAAGCTTGGGGATGCCACCCCGTATCACCCCAAGAAATATCCAAGAATTACAAGCGTCAAAGCTTGGGGATGCCCAAGGCATCCCCTTCTTCATCAATAAAAATCTCAGGTTCTTCCAAACACTTCATTTTTATTGTTTCATGCACAGTTGTGTTGTTCTTGGAGCGTCTTTGTTTTTGTTTTTGGTTTTAGTTTGTTTGGTTTTCTTAGTTTGCTTTAATAAATTGGTTGGACCCCCTCATTCATACATTAGTTTTCAAATAAGATTGGTTTGGATTGGAAAAGAGTAGGAAAAGTTCATGCTTAAGTGGTAAAAGGAGCTTGTTTTTGACTGTAGCATATGCTTTGTCATGTCATGTTTGGTATTGTTTTGGCTTTATTATTAGTGATTTTTGTTGTAGCATGACATGTTACAAACAATTGAGATTGCTTAATGTGCCTTGAAAGAATCATGTGTTGTTATAGCATATTAAAGCATAATATTGTGGTATTCTCCTTTGATGCTTTATTTGGGTTGACTTGGCGCATGCTCACACCATGTTAAGACTATCCCAAGTCACCATAGCCTCTATGATCTTTTAGTTTTTGACTTGTAATATCACTTTATGCTTTAATTATTGATGTTTTGTCGCTTTGCATGATTATGGCCATTATTGCTCTCTTAGTTGGTCGCTCCCAGTCTTTTGCTAGCCTCCATAACCAAGTATGAGTTCCACTCATCCATCCAACTCCAAATAAAACCAAGTTATTTCAAAGAGTCCACCATACCTACCTATTAGAATTTGTTATTCCAAGTATATTCATGTTTTTATCTACCTTCCGAATTAAACTTGTTATGAGAAAACTAGTGATTAAAGCTCTCACAAACTTGATGGTACACTTTACTTTTCTTGCCCCTAATAAACTTGAACCATTGTGTCGTCTATGTTGTATATGCTTGCACTTATATGTTGGGGATTAGCAGAACCATGCTGTCATGGGGAACGCTTTCAACATTGCACTTGTACATTGTACCTAGTTGATATCATGCTCTTTTGTCTATGGATGTCGTCGGTGTGAAATGAAAGGGGAGCTTGTAAGTCCATGGAGTTATGTATGTGTGTTAGAGAAACGCCTAGGCCGCTGGTCTAATCCATGCCTAATCATGGTGGAAACCTACAGCGTAACCATAATGAGCAATCTATGAAGCATTC
This sequence comes from Avena insularis, assembly GCA_023614405.1. NCBI lineage: Eukaryota > Viridiplantae > Streptophyta > Magnoliopsida > Poales > Poaceae > Avena > Avena insularis. The sequence goes on from CM042694.1 coordinate 107,102,640, forward strand.
TTCTTATAAAAAAAGAGACAGAGATTAAGAAAAAGAGAAAAATAGAAAAAGAAAAAAAGATGAGAAAAGAGGAAAGAGAGAAAAAAAGCACCATTTTCCCATGGTAAATAAGAAGATTGCTGAGATGTTCGTTGTCTGCTTGCCTTGTCATTTTCATATGGGGATTCTTCCGTATCATCGGGTAAGGGGTACCCCGTTGGCGGTTCTCTATGATACACATGTACTTACTATGACAAGAACTTACCAGTAACTAAACTTGAGTAGCATGAGGAGCGGCCCTCGTATTCAAGGGACATGAGATTTCCAACTTATACTTTTTCAAGCATATACTCCATAGTTTGTTCACTTTAACCTTAATCACTTCAAGATGCTTATGATAGGGGCAATGAGAGCTGAAAGCTAATAAGTACCATAATTTTTGGAAGCTCTTTATGAGACTTGAATCCATGCTTCCTTCTATGAAGGCCTTTCTTTTACTTTTATGTTGAGTCCCCATCTTCTATCTTTATGCACCTATTGAGAGAGCATAGTTGCCATTCTTAGTTTAATGTGCATTGTCCCAAGACTTGTTCATTGATTCATAACTTTAATATTGCTTGTTCTTAAACTAGTTGTATCTAGTCACCCTTATGAACTTTGAAGTTGTGTTATGCATTTATGTTTTGCTATACCATGAGGGACAAGATTAATACCACTCTTATTATGTTTTCTATAGGTGAAACAAACAAACGTCTTTTAGTGCATTGTCATTCATGATCTTTTGTTTGTACCTTTTCATGTTACAACATAGTTGATATATTGTTTGAACTCCATCTTTCATGTTCATGTTTAGAGTACCTTTGATCTCAACTATCAATGCTTTTACAATAATGATGATCAAGATTGTGCTGTCTGCATGTCACCTCAAAAATTATATTGTTTTTATCATTTACCTACTCGAGGACAAGCAGGAACTAAGCTTGGGGATGTTGATACATCCATAACATATCTATAATTTTTGATGGTTTTATGCTAATAATATGCTTTTTATACTCATTTTTGTATAAAGTTTATGATTTATTTGGACTAACCTACTAATAGTTGCAAAAGTGCACAATGTTCTTGTTTTACACTTTGATGTGTAGGAATTACCAAGAATACAAGTGGAAACCTTGTTGGAGTCAAATTGGGATTTTTTCAGAAATCTGTCTCAAAACTCTTTTTGGAGATGGTCACGTTTCGGGTCGAACACAGCGTCCAACAGAAAACTCTTCGACTACAAAGTTGTTGGAAATTTCACGACAAACGTTCTAGACATAAAATTTAGCTGATTCCGAGTTAGGACGGGCCCGCTATGCCCGATTTACTACAGCCCAAGATGGGGTGATGGGAATACAAGAAGCTATATAAAGGGAGGAAACCTAATCTGCCCTCTTCACCACCTTCACCATCATCTCCATCACCTAATCCTCCTAGTATGCAGTGGTTCATCCTCCCACACACCTCTGTACCGTCCTATGTAAACATGGTGTTTCATGCTATAAGTTATAATCCTATGATCTATGTCATGTTTGCGTAGTTTCTTTGTTCTTAGATTGAATGGTTGAACGTCTTTGGTTCATTAGAGTTGTATGTTGATATGTACAGTTCTTTGTGTCCATTATATTTGTGCGCGCATGGATTTAACATCATAGGGTTTGTAGTATGTGTGAAAGGAAGGGGGGGAGTTCTGCCGGAGTGACAGAAACCTGAGGACGCGAACCGGAATGTTGCACGTATGGGAATAACAGGACCATTAAACTTAAGACTATGGTTGAGGAAACCTTAATGCATTGTTAGTACTTACGGATGTTTGCTAACAATCCAATCATATAGTACATGTAATTCCAAGTAGTGAAGTGCATGTATATTTAGCCTCTCCCACATAGAAAATTGCATCAAAGACAATGAACATGATATATTCGCTATTTAAACTTGGACAAAACCACCAAAATTACCACCACTATTCCACACTCATGGTTCTGTTAGTTTAGTGTATTTTATTGCTGCAGTAACTAGCTTTACTTTCTTGTTATTTATTATCATGCAAAGCTATCTCTATTACTCGTATTGTTGCTCTAGTTTTATTTCCTAGATAATGCAAACGTTTAGTGTGCATAGAGTTGTATCAATGGTTGATAGAACTTGAGAGAATATTTATTCTACTTTTAGCTCCTCGTTGGGTTCGACACTCTTACTTATCGAAAAGACTACAGACGATCCCCTGTACTTGTTGGTTATCAGTGGCACGGCCCAGGGGCTCACGCAAGGGGGTGGTGTGGGCCCCCTGTGGCCCATCTCCACTACCCCTTGTGGCATTCTTCATCTTCTGGAAAAATAGGAATTTCCGTATATTTTCTAAGATTTTCTGATCTTCGCAAATATTGCATCTAGACAGTGCTTTTTTTCCATCAGAATCCTGACTCCGGTGGTTCATCCTCCAAAAGTCATCAATCATGCAAAAATAGATGAAATAACATAAGTATCATCTCTTAATATGAAATATATCAATGAATAACAGTAAATTATGATATAAAATAGTGATGCAAAATGGACGTATCTACTCCCCCCAAGCTTAGACCTCGCTTGTCCCCAAGCAAAAATTGAGCTCAATAAACATGACCACGGGTTTAAGGAGTGAAGTGTCGATAAAGAGAATACGGACAAGAAGCATCACATTCATCAATACACAAATCATAATAGAAAACAACTCACTATTATATAACTTAACTTGCAATGAGTAAGGGAAACACAATAAAGATACACAAAGTAAATCATAATTGGTAATGGCAAACTTTGTTCTTGGTCAGAGAACGGTTAACAAATTGCAGGAGTCAAACTTAATGGGGTTTTCAATGATAGCTTTCAAAGTAATATTCACTCAGATAAGAGCAGTGTGCAAAACAAGGAACATAAGAAACATGATTGAATAAATCATCATATGGATGATTGAATCACAATAACTCATTGCTTGCTTGAAATAGAAAGGAATAGGTTTACTAACTAACCTAAAAAGTAAAAGATAGGCCCTTCGCAGAGGGAAGCAAGGATTTCAAGTTTCATAAAGAGCCTCCAAAAATTATGGTACTTACTAGCTTTGAGCTCTCATTGCCCCTATCATAGGCATCTTGGAGTGATTAAGGTTAATGTGACAGAAAATATGAGTTATATGCTTGACAAATTATAAGTTGAAAATATCATGCCCCTTGAGTACGAGTACCAGACCTCATGCTACTCAACTTTGGTCTCCGGTAAGTTCTTGCCATTGCAAGTGTATGTGTATCATAGAGGACCGCCAACAGGGTACTGATACGTTGCAAACGTATCTATAATTTTTGATGTTCCATGCTTGTTTAGTATCTACTTTCTTATGTTTTGTCTACATTTGGAGATAATTTTATGCATTTTCTGGAACTAACCTATTAACAAGATGCCATAGTGCCAGTTGCCTGTTTTCTGCTGTTTTTGGTTCCAGAAAGTCAGAAAATGAATATTCTCGGAATTGGACGGGATAAAAGCCAAAGTCAATATTTCATCGAGGGGAACACGGAGCTAGAAGACGAGACGGAGAGGGGCCAGGGGCCGGCCACAACATAGGGTGGCGCGGGTCCTCCTGGCCACGCCACCAGGTGGTGTGGGCCCCTCCGGCCTCCACCAACCTTGCCCTTTCGCCTATAAGAAGCCTCCGATGCAGAAACCCTAAAGAGTCTAGCCTCCAGCCACGAAAAGTTCCGCAGTGCCACCGCCACCGAAGGGGAGATTCGGGGGACAGAAAGTCTCTGTTCCAGCACCCTGCCGGGACAGGGAAGTGCCCCCGGAGCCATCTCCATCGATCTCCACCGCCATCTCCATCGCTGTTGCTGATTCCCATGATGATGAGGGTGTAGTTCTTCCTCGAGGAGAAGGGTTCTACCAGTAGCTATGTGTTCATATATCTCTATATGCATGATAATATTGTGATCATGAGCTTTGTAATCAATTAGATCTACCTTGCTACTCAAGTGCTTTAATAGATCTCTACTCTCCCCATGTGTGTGAAAGTGACAGCGTGCACACCATGGTGGCACTTAGGCTAGAGACTACAAATACTTGTTATGAGTTATATTTGGAGTTGGATGTCTCTATGAAATTGTGGTGTCTGTTGGAACCATCTAGTGCTCAAGATGACAGTGTGGGGTTATCTAGATGCGGAAAGCGAACTTTGAGGAGTGCTGTTATGGCCCTACCATGGATTAGAGTATCCAACCGGAGAGTAGTTCACAGTAGTATCATGAAGAGAAGATATTTATATGAGAGTGTTCACTAGAGAAAGTATGATCCTTAGACCTTGTTTATAAGCATTGAAACACCATTTGCAACTAGATCTGTTACATGTTTGCTTGCTTCCATCTTTATTTCAGTTTGCCTTTGGTCTCTTCCACGCCATTAAGCTATTTTCTGGCACCGTTGTCTTATATCCATACCACTTGTATTTCACTATCTCTTCGCCGAACTAGTGCACCTATACACCTAACAAGTGTATTGGCTGTGTTGGGGACACAAGAGACTTCTTGTATCTTGATTGCGGGGTTGCTTGAGAGGGATACCTTTGACCACTTCCTCCCTGAGTTCGATAAACCTTGGGTAGTCCACTTAAGGGAAACTTGCTGCTGTTCTACAAACCTCTGCACTTGGAGGCCCAACAACTGTCTACAAGAATAGAAGTGCGTAGACATCAGGTACCCCTTGCACCATGACACATGAGCTATCCCATATCAAAATGGCAAGGCAACAGAAAGTGAGCATCCCAGCGATCTTTTTATTTGCTATCTGCATAGGTTTTTATTGAGGATGCTTCATAGAATGCCACTATGGTTATGCTGCAAGTTTCCACCATGATTAGACATGGCTTAGGCTAGCCGCCCAGGCATTTCTCTAACACATATACAAACTCCATGAGCTCAAAAGCTCCCCTTTTATTTCGCACCGCTAGCATCCATAAACAAAAGAACATGATACCAACTAAATAATAAGTGCAATGTCGAAAGAGGACCCCGTGATAACATGGTTTTCTAACTCCAAACTTATAATTTGCAAGCACACAAGCTTCATAAGATAGTCACAATGGTTCAAATTTATTAAGTACAAGAAAATAAAGTGTGCCATCAAGTTTGTGAGAGCTTTAATCACTAATTTTCACATAACAATTTTAATTTGGAAGATAAATAAAACTCGAGAATTTACTTGAAATAGCAATAATGCTAATAGGTAGAAATGGTGGACACAAATGGGATAGGTTTTAGTTCGAGGATTGGATGCATGAGAAGTATTCCCTCTTAGTATAGGTTTCTGGCTAGCAAGGCAGGGTATCAAGCATACGGATTGAAGGAAACAAACAAACATATAAGTGATAGAAACAAGCAAGCAATCTTACTTGTAAACACAAAAGATCTTAACTAGAGAATACTAAGCTTATGAGCTAATCAAGAAAGAAAGATAATGAAATTATATTTCTAAAAGTACTATTCTCTTTTCCATTCAATCCTCAAATAGTGTTGCTACTGACCAGAGCTAGGTTTGCCAAAACCAACTAAATTTACTTAATGATCCGAAAGTGATACAATACTAACAATAAGATCAATCATATAACAGAAATTGCAAACTAAAATAAGATGTGCAAAAAGTAAATGATATAACTTCTCATTAATATTCCATAACAGCAACTCACACCAAGGGATACATAGATAACTAACTAGAGGAGAGATACTTCTACAATGCAAACCATCCTATATGATAACTTCTCTATTCATGATATGACTCTACTAAAAAGGTAAAAGGATGAAAAATAATGATGTGATACCACGACACTCCCCCAAGCTTGGAACAAACCAAGAGGATGCAAAACCCCGATGACGAATTACTCCTTCAGAGGTGGTGGTGTTGTGATCATGATCGGAGTGAGAAAATATTCCAACATCTTGTGAAGCCTGTTATTCTCCTCTTGAAGTATATCCACCTTCTCCTCAGGACTCGGTACTTATCGCAAAACTCATCAGTGGCTCGTAGAGCTTCTACTACTACATGACATGAACTGAGGTCTACAACTGGAGGTATCAGCCCCTGCATATCATGAGAGAAAGCACGTCTAGTGTTAATTGCCCCTACAAGAGTAGGTTTCCTTGCCCTTGATCCTGTAGCAATCTGTCCCTTCATGCCTGCTAACATGTTCTTTACTTCCTCCTTGACGCTCCGATCCATGTCTTCGCGCCTAGCTATGATCCTTTCTTCTTTCACCCATCCCACAAAAGTCCTCTGCTCTAGATTGCGATGGATCTCGCGCTGACGTCGCAGCTCATAGTCCCCTGAAGACGAATCCTGGAACAACATCTGAACAGAACAAATCGAAACAAAAACACGATATACGGACCTCGGGGGATCCGGGGGATTATATATTACAAAGTTTAACAACAAAAGGAAGGTACTGTGAGAAAACGGGTCGGAGACGGGCTCCGAGGTGGCCACACCCCCTGGTGGCGCGGCCAGGTGGGCCCATGCTACGGGGTGGTGTGAGCCCCCTGGCTCCGTTTCCGTCCCTTTTTTGACTCATTATCTTCCATGTTACATAAAAACTACAAAAATATAAATTGAAAAGTTTTTTGTGGACCTTTTCTTACCAGAGCTGTTACCTATTCGAAAACGGACTCTGCAGGTTTCTGAATTTGGTCTTTAAAAAATTCTTCCAGAGTCACCACTTGAATAATATCAATATCTTCATTGTAAGAATCTCCAGAAATATAGTGCTTGAGTCTTTGACCATTCACCAGTTGTGTAGTGTTGTCTCTTAACGAAGAATTTTTTATCGCACCTGAATGATACACCTCTTCAATAACAAAAGGTCCTTCCCATTTTGAAAGTAGTTTTCCTGCAAAAAATCTGAGATGAGACCTATACAATAGAACTTTCTCACCAACATAAAACTCTCTCTTAAGAATTCTCCTATCATTCCATTTTTTAACTTTTTCTTTAAAGAGTCTAGCATTTTTATAAGCCTCAATTCTCCACTCATCTAAACAACTCAAGTCAAGCAATCTTTTCTAACCAGCAAGTTTAAAATCTCTATTAAGTTCTTTCACTGTCCAATAAGCTTTGTGTTCTAATTCTAAAGGCAGGTGACAAGCTTTTCCATAAACCATTTTATAAGGAGACATTCCCATAGGATTTTTATAAGCAGTTCTATAAGCCCATAAAGCAGCATTCAACTTTTTAGCCCATTTTTTTCTAGATCTATTAACAGTCTTTTGCAAGATAGATCTATTAACGTCATATTTAGCAAGGGTCTTCGCAAAACCACCATGAATGAAATGTGAACCTCCATCAGTCATAAGATATCTAGGCACTCCAAACCTAGGAAAGATAGCATCCTTAAGCATTTTTAAAGAGGTCTCACCATCAGCACTTTTTGTAGGTATGGCTTCTACCCACTTAGTAACATAATCAACAGCAAAAAGAATATGAGTATAACCTTTTGAAGGAGGAAAAGGACCCATAAAGTCAAATCCCCAACAGTCAAATGGTTCAATAACAAGAGAGTAACTCATAGGCATTTCATTGCGTCTAGAAATATTACCAACTCGTTGACATTCATCACATGATAAGATAAACTTTCTTGCATCTTTAAAAAGGGTAGGCCAATAGAAACCTGATTGTAGAACCTTTTGTGTGGTTCTATCTCCAGCATGATGCCCTCCATAGGCACTACCATGACATTTCTGCAATATCTCTTTTTGCTCATATTCTGGAACACATCTTCACATAATACCATCCACTCCCTGTTTATATAAATGTGGGTCATCCCAAAAATAATGCCTCAAATCATTAAAGAATTTCCTTCTTTGCTGGGTTATAAAAGTTGGAGGAAAATACTTGTAAACAATAAAGTTAGCATAGTCAGCATACCAAGGATTCTCTCGCGATCTTACCTCTACTGCAGCCAACTGTTCATTTGGAAATCTATCTTTAATAGGCATAGGATCAAAACAAATGTTTTCCAATCGAGATAAATTATCAGCAATAGGATTTTCAGCACCTTTCCTATCTACAATATGTAGATCACACTCTTGTAAAAGTAACACCCATCTAATAAGCCTAGGCTTATCATCTTTCTTTGTCATAAGGTACTTAATAGCAGCATGATCAGTATGAATGGTAACTTTTGAATCAACAATATAAGGTCTAAACTTATCACAAGCAAAGATAATAGCTAAGAACTCTTTTTCAGTAGTAGCATAATTCTTTTGAGCAACATCAAGAGTCTTACTAGCATAATGGATAACATTCAACTTTTTATCTATTCATTGTCCAAGAACAGCACCTACAGCAAAATCACTAGCATCACACATAATTTCAAAGGGTAAATTCCAATCAGGCGATTGGACAATAGGAGCAGTAGTTAAAGCTTTCTTTAGAGTTTCAAAATCTTCCTTACAATCATCATCAAAAACAAAAGGTACATCTTTTTTGGAGAAGATTAGTAAGAGATTTTGACATCTTGGACAAATATTTAATAAACCTTCTATAGAAACCAGCATGACCAAGGATACTATCAAAAGAAGTTCCATAGATGGAAAAGATCATCCATGAATACTTCCACAATTTCCTCACAAAAACCATGAAAGATAGCAGACATGCATCTTTGAAAAGTAGCAGGAGCATTAAACAAACCAAAATGCATACGCCTATAAGCATAAGTTCCATAAGGACACATAAAAGTGGTTTTCTCTTGATCTTGTTGTTTAACAGCAATTTGAGAGAACCCAGAGTATCCATCAAGAAAGCAAAAATGAGTCTTCTTAGACAACCTTTCTAACATTTGATCAATAAAAGGTAGTGGGTAATGATCTTTCTTATTAACTTTGTTAACCTTTCTGAAATCAATGCACATCCTATAACCAACTAATAGTCTTTGGGGAATAAGCTCATTATTCTCATTGGGCACAACAGTAATTTATCCTTTCTTAGGGACACAATGAACATGACTAACCCATTGACTATCAGCAATATGATAAATAATACCAGCATTAAGGAGCTTTAATACCTCATTTCTTACCACTTCCTTCATCTTAGGATTTAAACGATGTTGATGTTCTACCACTGGTTTTGCATCAGGTTCTATATTAATAGCATGCTGACATATAATAGGAGAAATCCCTTTTAAATCATCACGATTATAACCCATAGCTCCTCGGTGTTTCTTCAATACTTCTAATAATCTTCCCTCTTACTTTCCTGAAAGTTTAGAACTAATAATAACATGATTTATCTTCTTCTCATCAATGTAAGCATATTTAAGATCATCAGGTAAAGGTTTTAGATCGAAAATCGAATCCTTTTTAGGTGGTAATGTGGTACCCAAAGATTCCACATGTAAGTTATGCTTAAGCATCTTGGGTTGACGAAGGAGAATCTCGTAATTCTCATTTCTTTCTTCCATGAAGATCTTACTTTCGTGGTCTTCCATATATTGCTGCAAAGCATTGTTAGGAGCAAGAGAAATAGAAGCAAGTTGTTCAACTCTAAATCCTCAACAGCCAATTTATTTTCATAAGGAACTTTAGCAAATTTTGAAAAATTAAACTCATAAGATTCTCCATCAAATTTAGTTAAATTTTTCTCCCTCTTACAAACTATAATGGCTCCACAAGTGTTCAAGAAAGGTCTACCAAAAATGATAAGACGAGTTTTACTAGCAGCTGAACCAAGTACTAGAACTTCCACATCTCTTACAATACCAATTAGAGAGATGGTCTCTCTCTATTAGCAAGGTGAATAAGCACATCAATTTCTTCTAGTTCACAGGGACCAATTTCATGCATAATTTCTTTGTAAAGCTCATAAGGAATAGCACTTGAACTTGCACCAGTATCACATAAATCATAATAGCAATGATCACCAGTTCTAACAAAAAGCATAGGGAAACAAGCTTTCCTAGTTATACTAGGATGTGAAACAATATTAGAAGCATCCTCAGAAAAGATATGTGTCCATCTTCTACACTTTTAGTGACAATGTCTTTCACGATTGCTACTGCAGGTTCAACATTTATTTGTTCATTAGGTTTTATAGCTTTCTTTGTACTTTTGTTAACCACACTAGTTATCATAGAATGCTCCTTGACCTTAACAGGGAAAGGTATTTTCTCGATGTAAGGTTCAGGTAAAATATGATCAACGGTGCAAACTTCAGTATTTCTAGCAGGAACACAATCAACAATATCTTTATATGGTGCATGATACTTGTTCCATTCCTTTTGGGGAATTTCAATATAAGAGGCAAAGACCTTAAAACAATTTGCAAGAACTTGAGAATCAAGACCATAAACAGTACTAATATTATGAAAGTCATCAGTTCCCATAAAAGATTTAATGTATTCATAATCATAATTTATACCTGACTTTCTTCCTTTATCATTCTCCCATGCTTCAGCATTGTCGTGAATACAGTCTAGAAGATCCCATTTAGCTTCTTCTTTCATACGTGTAAATGATCCAGCACAAGAAGCATCCAATAGATCCTTATCATGAAGAGAAACCTTGCATAAAAGTTATTGATAATAATATTATTAGGGAGCTCATGAATAGGACATTTGAGCATTAGTAACTTCAATCTCCCCCAACCTTGGGCGGTACTCTCTCCATCACGAGGCCAAAATTTATATATTTTATTTTGATCTTTATGAAGCTCACTAGGAGGATAAAATTTGGAATAAAAGAGAGGTACAATTTCCTCCTATTCAAGAGATTGGCCATTCTTTAGCAACTTATACCATTCCTCAACTCTGCCTTTCAATGATATCGAGAATAAATTTTTCTTAACTTGCTCTGTTGTAATACCTACACACTTGAACAATCCACATAATTCATGTATAAAAAGCAAATGATCACTGGGATGGACAGTTCCATCTCCAAAATAATGGTTATCCATAACATGATCAACAATTTCTGTAGGTATTTTAAAATGATAAATTTCAGCAGGTGGTGGTTCATCTACTACCTTAGCAGTGGTAGTAGCATTCTGAAATAAGAAACTAAGTGAATTATCCATATTGAAAAATAAAGTAACAAATAGAAATAAACAATACTCACAGTGGACGTTTCCTTTACCAGTTCCACTCTTCAATAGCGCTTCACTCCCTGGCAACGGTGCCAGAAGATAGTCTTGATGACCCACAAGTATAGGGGGTGTATTGTAGTATTTTTGATAAATAAGAGTGTCGAACCCAACAAGGAGTAGAAGGTGTTGACAAGTGGTTTGGATAAGGAATTCTATGTAAATACTTAGCAAACAGACTCTAGGTTTTTTTTATAATGCAGATAAATAAAGTACAAGTAAATAAAAAACAATAATAATAATTGCAGCAAGTGGCCCAATCCTTTATTTAGCAAAGGACAAGCCGGTTGTATTACTTAAGATGACCAAACGTTCTCAAGGACACATGGGAATATTGTCAAGTGCTTTCGCTTCATATAGTTGATTAATCTTCTCTGGTTGGATAAGTGTTGTGTGGGTGAACCTATGCTAATGTACTGACCTTAATAGAACTAATACATAGTTTTTATTATACCCCTTGCAAGCATCCGCAACTACAAGAAAGTAATTAAGATAAAAACCTAACCACATCCTTAAACTCTGAGATCCTACACTCCCTTATGAAAAGGTTTCCTAACAGGGGTTTAGGTTTCTGTCACTCCGGCAACCCCACGATTAGTAGCCAAATACACAATGCATTACCCTAGGCCCATAAAGGTGAAGTATCATGTAGTCGATGTTCACATGACACCACTAGAAGAATAGCACCACAACTTAAATATCAAATGATTACATCTTTCTCAACACAATTTCACTACTAACAACATGACTTCTCCCATGTCCTCAAGAACTAAACGAACTACTCATGAGACATCATATGGATCAAGATCAGAGATGAAATAATGATAAGTAACAATCTGAACATGAACAATAATTCAATGGTTCTACTCAATAACATCTACTACAACAAGTAATCAACACCGGGAAAGTTTCCCCTAAGAACTATGCAAGAGTCAACCCAATTGTTATAGCGGTACGGAGTGGTGGCGATGGTGCTGGTGGAGATGATGGTGGAGACGATGATTATGATGATCGCGATGAAGTCTAGCTTGATGATGGTGTTGATGGTGACGATCTCCCCTCTCCAGGAAGGAATTTCCCCGACAGATTTCTACCTGCCAGAGAGCTCTTTCTCTTTCTGTGGTTTCTGCCCCGCAGAGGCGGAGGAATCTTTCTGTGGTTGCTCCCTGAACTTTAGGTTTCCGAGGGGAATATATACCCAGAAGGGCGATGTCGGAGGTGGGCCAGGGTGGCCACACCACCTGGTGGCGCGGCCTAGGGGGGCCACGCTAGGGGGTGGTGTGGGCCCCCTATGGCCCATCTCCACTTCCCCTTCTAGCATTCTTCATCTTCTAGAAAAATAGGAATTTCCGTATATTTTTTCAGATTTTCTGATCTTCGCAAATATTGCATCTGGACAGTGCTTTTTCCATCAGAATCTTGACTCCGGTGGTTCATCCCCCAAAAGTCATCAATCATGCAAAAAATAGATGAAATAACATAAGTATCATCTCTTAATATGAAATATATCAATGAATAACAGTAAATTATGATATAAAATAGTGATGCAAAATGGACGTATCAATAGCCCCTGACGTTTTCTGACAGAAAAAACATCACAGATTGAATTATGATGTGAGGTCCATGACCTATTTTTTTGTCGCATAATTCATCACGGATGGCCATCTACGACGTTTTGATCCTCCTCCATGACGATATCAGATCTTCATGAACCGCCCAGATTCTTGTAGTGTCATGAGCTATTGCCAATAATTTTGGGGTTCTAGAGAGATTTAGAGTGACCGTATGACCCGATACATGTTTGAGAGTTATGACCAAAACCTTGTCGTTTCGATGTTTTCTGGTTGTTTTCATGAGCTATTACCCATAGTTTTGGGTTTAAAGGGCAATTTGCATGGCCCGTAAGACCCAATACCTGTTTGAGAGTTATGACCATAAACTCATTGTTTTCGCGTTTTATGGATGTTTTCATGAGCATTTGCCCACAGTTTTAGGGTTCACGGGGATTTGCATGGCCCATAAGACCCGATGCATGTTTGTGAGATATGATCGAAAACTCGTTGTTTTCGTGTTTTATGGCCATTTTCATGAGCTATTGTCCATAGTTTTAGGGTTCTAGGGAATTTAAAATGACCGTAAGACCCGATACATGGTTGAGAATTATGACCAAAAAACTAGTCGTTTTCGCGTTTTATGGCCGTTTTCATGAGCTACTGCCCTTAGTTTTGGGGTCCAATGGAAATATGCATGGCCCATAAGACCTGATGCATGCTTGAGAGATATGACCAAAAACTCGTCGTTCTCAAGTCCTATGGCCTTTTATGAGCTATTGCCCACAGATTTGGGGTTCGAGGGCGATTAACAACGACCGTAAGACCCGATAAATGGTTGAGAATTATGACCAAAAAACTCATCGTTTTAACGTTTTATGGACATTTTTATGAGCTAATGCCCTTAGTTTTGAGGTTCAATGACGATTTGCATGGCCCATAAGACCTGATGCATCTTCCAGAGATATGACCAAAAACTCATCGTTTTCACATTCTATGGCCGGTTTTATGAGCTATTGGCCATAGTTTTGGGCTTCTAGGGTGATTAACAACGATCGTAAGACCGGATACATGTCTGAGAGTTATGAATAAACCTCGTCGTTTTCATGTTTTAAGGCCGTTTTCATGAGCTATTGCCCTCAGTTTTGGGCTTCCATGAAAATTTGCATGGCCTGTAAGGTTACATGTTTGAGGGATTTGATAAAAAAACTCATTGTTTTCATGTTTTATGGATGTTTCCATGAGCTATTGCTCAAAGTTTTGGGGTTCAAGGGAGATTTGCATGGCCCATAAGACCGGATACATGTTTGAGAGTTATGACCAAAAACTCATTATTTTCGCGTTTTATGGCTGTTTTCATGAGCTATTGCCCACAGTTTTCGGGTTCCAAGGGGATTTGCATGGCTCATAAGAGCCGATGCATGTTTGAGAGATATGACTGAAAATCATCATTTTCTGGTTGTTTTCATGAGCTATTGCCTACAATTTTGGGATCCTAGGGAGATTTACAACCACCGTAAGACCTGATACATGTTTGAGAGTTATGATCAAAACCTCATTGTTTTTACGTTTTATGGCCATTTTCTTGAGCAATTTCCCGTCGTTTTGGGGTTCCAAGGGGATTTGCATGGCCCATAAGACACGATGCATGTTTGAGAGATTTTACCGGAAACTCTCCATTTTTGTGTTTTATGGTCATTTTCATTAGCTATTGCCCTCACTTTTGGGGTTCTAGGGAGATTAACATGGCTCGTATGACCCGATAAATGGTTGAGAGTTATGACCAAAAACTTGTTGTTTTCGCGTTTTATGGCCGCTTTCATGAGCTATTCCCCACAGTTTTAGGGTTCCATAGAAATTTGCATGGCCCGTAAGACTTGATACATGTTTAAGATATTTGACAAAAAACTCATCGTTTTTGTGTTTTATGGCCATTCTTATGAGATATTGCCCACAGTTTTGGGGTTCAAGGGCGATTTGCATGGCCCGTAAGACCCGATACATGATTGAGAGTTATGACCAAATACTCATTATTTTCGTGTTTTATGGTCGTTTTTGTGAGCTATTGCCCATAGTTTTGGGGTTCCAAGGGGATTTTTAGGGCCCATAAGACCTCATGCATGTTTGAGAGTTATGAATAAACCTAGTCGTTTACGCGTTTTATGGCTGTTTTCATGAGCTATTGCCCATAGTTTTGGGGTTCCCTGGAAATTTGCATGGCCCATAAGACCAGATACATGTTTGATAGTTATGACAAAAACTCATCGTTTTCGCAATTCATGGCTATTTTGTTGAGCTATTCCCCACAGTTTTGGGGTTCCAGGGTGATTTACAACGTTCGTAAGGCCCGATAAATGTTGTAGAGGCATGACCAAAACCTCGTTGTTTTTGCATTTTGTGACTGTTTTCATGAGCTATTGCCCATAGTTTTTGGGGTTAATGGGCGATTTGAATGGCCCATAAGAGTCGATACCTGTTTGATAGATATGACCAAAACATTGTCGTTTTCACATTTTATGGTTGTTTTCATGAGCTATTGACCATAGTTTCGGGGTTCCAAGGGGATTTTCATGGCCCATAAGATCCGATCTATGTTTGAGAGATATGACCAAAAACTTGTCGTTTTCCCTTTTTATGGTTGTTTTCTTGAGCTATTGCCCATAGTTTTGCGGGTTCCAGGGGGATTTGCATGGCCTATAAGACCCGATACATGATTGAGAGAGCTATGATCAAAAATCATCGTTCGGGTGTTTTATGGCCGTTTCCATGAGCTATTGCCCATAGTTTCAGGGTCCAAGGCAAATATACAGCGATCGTGAGACCCGATACATGTTTGGGAATTATTACCAAAAACTCGTTGTTCTCATGTTTTATGGTCATTTTCAGGAGTTATTTCCCACAATTTTTGGATTCAAGGCCGATTTGGATGGCTCGTAAGACCTATTACATGTTTGAGATATGACCAAAAACTCGTCGTTTTCGTATGTTATGGCCGTTTTCCTGGTCTATTGCCCATGGTTTTGGGGTTTCATGGGCGACTTACAACAACCGTAAGTCCCGATTCATGGTTGAGTGTTATGACCAAAAACTCATCGTTTTCACGTTTTATGGCCGTTTTCATGAGCTATTGCCCACACTTTTGGGGTTCTAGGGGGATTTACAACAACCATAAGACCTGATGCATGTTTGAGAGTTCTGACCAAAAACTTGTCGTTTTCACATTTCATGGCTGTTTTCATTAGCTATTGACCACAATTTTGGAGTTTCAAGGCGATTTATAAAGACTGTAACACTCGATACATGGTTGAGAGATATGACCAAAACAATGTCGTTTTTGTGGTATGGCCTTTTTCATGAGCTATTGCCCATAGTTTTGGGGTTCAAGGGCGATTTGCATGACCTGTTAGACCCAATACATGTTTGAGTGTTATCACCGAAAAATCATCGTCTTCGTGTTTTATGGCCGTTTTATGGGCTATTGCCCATAGGTTTGGGGTTCCAGGGCGATTAACAATCCGACACGTCCTAGGTGGCCGTGTTGTTATGTTTAGAATGAAGGGTAACAAAAGCGTAAGTTCGTGCATTTGTATGTGCAACGTGTTGATAGCCATTGAACTATAGCTTCAATCATGCGTGAACTTACGGTGTCTCCGGCTTTACATTGTAGGTGGCGCTTCGGAATCACGGCGGAAACATGTATGGTTGCCAGATGTACACGGGAACACCATCGATGAGCAGAAGGCTGTACATCGGCCAGTCTTCACGCTGCTACGCATGAGGAAACCGCGTCAGCGGGGAGAAACGGTCGCATCAAAGTGGGGGAGAACCATTCGCGTCGAAGGCATGGCCTCCCGTGGTGACATATGCAGGAAACACATCGGTACGAAGAACCAAGAGTCGCGTCAATGGGGAGACATGCGGATAGTCACTCTTTAGTCATAGGTTAAGTCTAGCATAGATTTGTTTTAGTCTTAGTTTACTATAGCATAGGGTTTGGTATATTTTCATGAGTTATTACCCATGGTTTTGGGGTTCCAGGGGGATTTGCATGGCCCATAAGACCCGATACATGTTTGAGAGTTATGACCAAAAGCTCGTCGTTTTCGCGTTTATGGCTGTTTTCACGAGCTATTTCCCACAGTTTTGGGTTTGAAGGGCGATTTTTGCATGGCCCGTAAGACCCGATACATGTTTAGAGATATGACCAAAACTCGTCGTTTTTGCATTTTATGGCAGTTATCATGACCTATTGCCCACATTTTTTGGTGTTCAACGATGATTTGCATGGCCCGTAAGACCTAATACATGTTTGAGAGATATGACCAAACACTCCTCGTTTTCGCGTTTTATGGCCGTTTTCATGAGCTATTGCCCACAGTTTTGGGGTTTCAAGGCAATTTACAAAGACTATAACACCAGATACATGGTTGAGAGATGTGACCAAAACATCATCGTTTTCATGAGTTATTGCCCACAATCTTGTGGTTCAAGGATGATTGCATGGCCTGTCCGACCTGATACATGATTGAGAGATATGACCAAAAACTCATTATTTTCGTGTTTTGTGGACGCTTTCATGTGCTATTGCCCATTGTTTTTGGGGTTCCAGGGCGATTTACAACGACCGTAAGACCTGATGCATGTTTGAGAGTTAGGACCAAAAAACTCATCGTTTTCGCATTTTATGGCTGTTTTCATGAGCTATTTCCCACAGTTTTGTGGTTCAAGGGAGATTTGCATGTCCCATCGGACCCGATACATTTTTGAGAGTTGTGACCAAAAAATCATTGTTTTCGTGTCGCTTTCATGAGCTATAACCCACCGTTTTGGGTTCTAGGGGATTTACATGGCCCGTAATACCTGATGTATGTGTGAGAGATATGACTGAAAACTCGTCTTTTTCACATTTTATGGCCATTTTCATGAGCTATTGCCCATAGTTTTGGTGTTCCAAGGCGATTTACAACGACTATATGAAGTGATACATGGTTGAGAGTTATAACCAAAAAAAATGTCGTTTTCACGTTTTATGGTTGTTTGGATGAGCTATTTCTCTATGTTTTGGGTTTCAACGACGTACCTTTATTGCTACCTGATTATCAAAGTGTTGGTACATAGATTCCTCATTTCCTTCACTTACCGAAATCTTAACGTTGATCCTTTTTACAAGATCTTCAACGGTGTAACTTGGTGAAGGAGCATTACTATAATCAAGTTCTTCAGGCTCCTCCCTCTAGATTCTCATCATCTTGAGGTCTTCAACAGGATTGGGCTCAGCTTTACCTGCAAATTTAGCTAGAATGAGAGTTTGACTCTCGGTTATCTACCCTAGCTGTGCCTCCACGATCCTCGTTCTTTCTTGGAGGGCCTGCAAATCATTTCTCAAACTTACAACTTGGTTAGATAATTTACCAAGCATAGCATCATGGTTCTCCATTATTTTAAAAAGAATATTGTTTTGTTCATTTTGTGAGTCTATAAAAGACTTAAGTGTTTCTTGGAGACTACCATTACTAGTTCCCATATTATTATTAGAGTTACCTGCAAGATTAGAATAGTGTTTCTGAAAATTAGGATTATAATTCTTCTTCCAAGCAGGGTTATAATCATTACGAGCTATGAAGTATATTTCTTCAATATTTGTCTCTGGGATAGCTCTTACCTTGGTTTCCTTACCTTTTACGGCTAGTATGAGGTCATCCAACTTAGCATTGAGTTCTTCATTTTCTTGTGGTGAGATGGAGTTCACCTTCTTCGTGTTTGATCTATCCACATGCCATTGGGCATGGTTGTCTTGCATATTATCTAGTAGCTGCTTTGCTTCGGTAATATGTTTACCCATAAATGTTCCTCCTACTATAGTATCAAGCATAGACTTAGACACATGGTTAAGAGCATTATAAAATAGATGGAGAATTACCCAGTCTTCCATCCCATGACTAGGACAGTTTCTCATGCATTCTTTCATCCTCTCCCATGTAGGCGCTAGTGGCTCACGCTCTTCCTGTCTAAAACCAATAATATCAGATCCTAGTTGCAACAGTCTTTGCAGGTGGGAAAAATTTAGTCATAAATAAAGAAGTGCATTCCAACCATGATGTAATAGTATTTCTAGGCCAAGATAGCAATCATTCTTTTGCTCTTCCTCTAAGAGAGAAAGGAAATAAACGCAATTTGACGGCATCAGGGTCAACATCTTTTATACGCGTCATATCACATATTTCAATGAAAGTATTCAAGTGCATACGTCCTCAACAGCAGAGCCTCCAAATTGATTCTGTTGAACCAAACTTAAATAATGGGGCTTAATTTCATAGTCATCAGTAGAAATTGTTGGCTGAGTAATAGGAGTACGCAAATAATCATTATTGGGAGTAGCAAACTCCCCAAGCTTCTTTTCAGCCATATTTCCTATGTTTTTGGGCTTTCTTAAACATAGTATTATAATAGTAAAAGCAAGAACTTAAAGGCTAACTATTTTTTTGGTGTTTCAAATAAAGACTGAAAGCAAACTAACAAAATTAAAAACAAAAATTAAAACTAGCAACGTTCCCTACTAACCTCACCAGGGTAGCTATTGCTTCCTTGACAACGTTGCCAGAAAAAGGGTTGATACATTCGATCCGGATTACAGATGTAGTATAGCTCTTTTTCCCTAGTAGGCCTAGGTTATCGAATCCTCGGGAAGCAGATGCGTAGTGAAGTTACTTTATCAGACCTTCGGAGTTTTAGAATTCCTTTTGTGTTTTTACCAGACCAAGATTTTGCGTCTTTTTGTTGTTGTCGATGATGGAGAGAGAGGGCCTAGGGCGTTCGGTTTCACCTGTAGCTGTGCAAAACATCTGATGGGAATAAAAGATAAAGATAAATTATGCATGTAATTGTTAGAGCTAGATAAATTATATGTGGGAAGTGCATCCATACTTGCTATTTCCTCCGCAACCACTTATAGCAATAACCTACTAGTCCCATCCATAGAAGAAATAGAACTAATGATATGCATAGTGACGTCACCATTAATCCCAGGTAAATACCTGACATACAGCCGTACTACCCCTTCTGTCACTAGGGTTCCCAACCTGCAGATTAGTCATTACTCATACTCCCTATACCTGGCTCAATCCTCGGTGTCTTGGGTACCTGACAAGTCCTTAGATTGAGGCATGAGAGGATAAAATAATCATCATGTCATACAAACTAATACATGATGCCATCTATGATAAATAACATGCACAAAAGCTACATGGCTAGGCCGCAGCTCTTAACCCAAGGAGAATTACTCACGCATAGAGATGAGATCAACAATCACAAACATTGTAATGGAAATCATGACATTGATAGCAAATAGTCTTACATTGTCGCCAATCGAAGATGAGATCTACTATTACAAGTGGTGGAATATGGCTATGGTGGTGGAGAAGGATTTGGAGATTAGATCTAAGTCTATTCCTCCAGTGGCTGATGATCTGGGGCAGGGGATCTCGAGGCTCTTTTCTCATCGGCCGAGGCTTCTTTATATAGGGGTCCCTTCAAGAAAGTTATTTTGTTTGACCTAGCGGTGTTGTTGGCAACTATACGAACGGAACTATACGGCCGGAATTTTATTCCGGTCGTATAGTTCATCGTTAAAGCGTCTGCCTCTGACCCACGACTCTTGGTTTCTTCTGGTTGTTGGAAATCTCGTATCTTTGACTTTAATGTAGTGATTCCCATCATCAAACTTCATTATCCGTGTAGGAAAAAATGTAAAAGAAAGGATTGCATACCCCTTTGATTATTAGGCATTAGTGGCAGGGTTTAGAGAGATATTTCATCAAAAATATGAATAATATCGAGTTTAAATGTGGACGTATATGGCTATATTTTAGAGCCATCAATGGCCCATAAGACCTGATGCATGTTTCAGAGATATGACCAAAACCTCATCGTTTTCGCCTTGTCCCATAGTTTTGCGGTTCAAGGGCGATTTGCATGGCCCGTAAGACCCGATGCATGTTTGAGAGATATGACAAAAAAACTCGTCGTTTTCGCGTTTTATGGCCGTTTGGATGAGCTATTGCTCTATGTTTTGGGGTTCAACGATGATTTGCATGGCCCATAAGACCGGATGCATGTTTGAGAGATATGACCAAAAACTCGTCGTTTTCGCGTTATATGGCTATTTTCATGAGCTATTGCCCACACTTTTGGGGTTCAAGGGCGATTTTCATGGGCCGTAAGACCCGATGCATGTTTGAGAGATATGACCAAAAACTCGTCGTTTTCGTGTTTTATGGCTGTTTTCATGAGGTATTGCCTATAGTTTTGGGGTTCAAGGGCGATTTGCATGGCCTTTAAGACCCGATACATGTTTAAGAGATATGAACAAAAACTCGTGGTTTTCGCATTTTATGGTTGTTTTCATGAGCTATTTCCCATAGTTTTAGTGTACAAGGGAAATTTGCATGACCCATAAGACCCGATACATGTTTGAAAGATATGACCAAAAATCGTCATTTTCACGTTTTATAGCCGTTTTCATGAGGTATTGCCTATAGCTTTGGGGGTTCAACAATGATTTGCATGGCTCGTAAGGCCCGATACTTGTTTGAGAGATATGATAAAAAAACCTCGTTTTCACCTTTTATGGTTGTTTTCATTAGCTATTGCCGACATTTTTAGGGTTTCAAGACGATTTGCAACGACCATAACATCCAATACATGGTTGAGAGATATGACCAAAAACACGCCGTTTTCGCATTTTATGGCCGTTTCCATGAGCTATTGCCCATAGTTTTGGGATTTCAGGGCGATTTACAACGACCGTAAGACCCGATACATGTTTAAGAGATAGGACCAGAACCTCATCATTTTCGCGTTTTGTGACCGTTTTCATGAGCTATTGCCCACAGTTATGCGGTTGCAGGGGGATTTGCATGGCCTGTCAAACCCAATACATGTATCAGAGTTATGACCAAAATCTCGTTGTTTTCGCATTTTATGGCCATTTTCATGAGCTATTGCCCATAGTTTTGGGTTTCGAGGGTGATTTACAAGGACCAAAAGACCCGATACATGTTTGAGAGTTATGACCAAAACCTCATAGTTTTTGCATTTTGTGGCCATTTTCATTAGTTAATGCCTACAGTTTTGTGGTTCAAGGGCGATTTGCATGGCCCGTCAGATCCGATACATGTTTTAGAGTTATGACCAAAAACTCATTGTTTTCGTGTTTTATGGCTGTTGCCATGAGCTATAGCCCACAGTTTTGGGGTTCCACGAGATTTGTATGGCCCATAAGACCTGATGCATGTTTGAGAGATATGACTAAAAACTCATCGTTTTCACGTTTTATGGCTGACATGGGTATGCCCTACAGGTACTCGAGTTTGGTATATACGGCCTGGATACAGCAGAAGCCCACGGTGTTGCCAAAGGCCCAATATGGAATTCAAGTGGCCCATGGACTCTCGATTGCTTGCGAGACAAGAAGAAGCTTAAGATAGAAAGTTCA
Organism: Avena insularis; assembly: GCA_023614405.1. NCBI lineage: Eukaryota > Viridiplantae > Streptophyta > Magnoliopsida > Poales > Poaceae > Avena > Avena insularis. The sequence continues at coordinate 107,124,846 of CM042694.1, forward strand.
AAGGGAAAACCCTAATCTGTAACTGACTCGACCTGTTACCCGAGACCTAGCCTATCTATATAAAGGCTACGAGGGTGTGGCGAGGAGGACGCACGCAACCCTAGATTCCACAACTCTCGCCAGATTGCATCTGCGTGCCCCTGTAATCTTCGATTCCTTTGTTAATTCCAAGAGCAGACAAGCAAGAGTAGGGACCTCTACGAGGCCTGAACCTGGGTAAACCTTGCGTCCCTATGTTATTGTTTAGTAGCCGACTGATGCCTCCAGCGCTCCCTCCTTCTCCAAAACCCAAGTACATAACAATGGGCATTGACGAGTTAAACCCTCATCAATTGGCGCCGTCCGTGGGGATTGGGAGTGCTGATGTCGCGGCTTCTTCGGCCCCATCAACCGCGATCTACAACTCTGCAACAGCGGAGATTCGCCAGCTCTTCGGCACGTTCGACTTCACCATCCATACACCGGCCACTCGCCCGGCATTCCAGTCCGTGGGCGATGGAATCAGTCTGGCGATTGGGAGCTTCTACTTCCAGGTTGGTCAGATGGGCACGCTTCGCCTGCCTGACCAGCCAACAGCACCCGCGATTGCTCCAGCATCATGGTTCCATCCACCAATTGGCACCCTCAACAAACTCAACACCTCGGCAACAGCTGGGAGCACGGACAGCAACAGCAGTCGCAGATCCGATCTGGGTGATCTAGCCACCGAAGATGGAGCCTACGGCTCCGGGTCTGAAAGTTGTGGGTGCAACAGCTTCCCTAGAAACTTCGTGTGCGTGGTCATCAACGCGGGTGACACTGCCGCCAATCGTGAAAACACTGGCCACGGATCCGGCACCGGACCACCCAGCGGTGCTGAACCACCCAACGGCAGCACGCCCAAGGGCGGCCCCACCAACGGTGGCAACGGAGCGGCAGTCGAGCCACCAACCATAGTGAACAAACACACAGGAGAGTGTGTCGTGATTAAACTCAACAACAACGAGTGGGCCCGTTGCTGGGAAGCTCTACGAGGCAATCCTCTGCCCCCCGGCATGCCGCAGGACATGCTGATGGGCAACCATTGGCTACTAAAGGAGGAGTACAGACGCCAGCTACATGCAATCGCGCAACTCGAGACGCGTAAAAAGGCGGCGGATGAGTTGAGTCTTCGACGGGCCGGGCTCTCCTCCCATGGAGGATCCTCCTCCAAAGGCAACGAGTACGTGGCCAACAAGAGGTGATCTCGAATGGCCTATCTCACTGAGCAAGAACGATAGAAGCTGCAAAAGTCCTCGACTTTAGCTCTATGACAGTCGACACGCGGGCTAACGTGGTCCCAAAGACACCGCAAGCTGCGGTGACATTGGCCACCATGTACCTCCTCAACAACCAGCCGCCAGCTGGAGATCCCCGGGCCGCCATGCACCGATCTACGATCGCGGGCTTGGGGTTAATCGAGGCTGCTCTCGACAAAGAGCCGACACCGGAGCCGAAGAAAGGCAAGGCTCTGGCAAAACACTATTCCTCACCCTCGTCCAGCAACGACAGTCACGATCGGTCTTGGCGTCGCCGCTCATGGTGACACGATCACGACTACAATGCGCGCGATGACCTCACGCAGCGCAAAATCGACAAATCAAGGGCAAGACGCGCTCGTTCGACTGATTTAGAAGAGGATGAGACTGAACTCTGCGGTACCAGATGCTTCAGCAGGGCCATTAGGCAGAAGCGAATGCGTAAAGGGTTCAAACTCCCGTTGGAGAACCCAAAGTTCGATGGCCTACAAGAACCAAAGATCTGGTTGGAGGACTACATCTCCTCCGTCAGGCTGCATGGCGGGATTCAAAGCATGGCCATGCAATGCCTGCAGCTATAGCTACAGGGCGCCACCCGCGCATGGCTCAATAACCTCCCGCGTGGATCCATTCGTAGCTGGGAAGAGCTGGTCTATAGCTTTGTACGCAACTTCAAGGGCACTTACAAATGGCCCGCATCAATCGAAGAGCTGGGGAGCTGCCAGAAAAGGTCAGGCAAATCACTATGCTCGTACATCCAGAGGTGGTCCATCATCAAAAATTCCATGAAAAACATCTCAGAAGACCGCGCAATCGATGCGTTCAATGGCGGCTTCCGCCGCATAGAGCTCAGGGAGGAGCTGGGCCGCTCGAAGCCCAAAAAAATCGACCACCTGATGGAAATTGCGAATCGGTGGGCCGATGGAGAGGATTCGCTGAAAAACCGCACCTACTTAGACGATGACGACCTCGGGCGCAGACGTGACCGTCGAGGCAAGTGGCGAATGCGCATCTACGATGACCACGGCAACGTCAAAATGGTCGCAGCCGGCTACGCCGACAAACGCGACAACAACCGCAACAGTGGCTATCACAGTGGTGGATACCGCAACTCCGGGAAAACCACGCAGGTATGGCAGCACTGCACTCGCGAAGAGGCACCCGCAATCGTGGACAAACTATCCGGGCCGTGCAACGTGCACTTCTACATCGACAAGCACGACGGCAAGAAGAAATCCAGCCATCTTCTCAAGGACTGCCGCGAGTTTCTCAAACTCCACGAGGGCCTGGCTTGGATGAATTGCAACACAGTCAACAAGGGTTATGGAGTCGCCCTAGGCGCCATAGCACATGGAGCTCCTCCACCACCGCCCGGACCACCGCCACCCGCGGCCGTGCCGGTCCAGCATCATGGAGGCGAACCATACCCACGACCAGTGGGCAACATTGGGATGATCCAAAAAGGGCATCCCTCAAATCGAGTGCAGAAGGCCATCACTTGCCAAGTCAACTTGGCGATAAATTCTCCACCTCCACCACTGAGTAGCTCAGTGGAAGCGACTCCTGCATCACCTTCGACAGGCGTGACCACCCGCGCCAAGTTCCTCGTCCAGGCCACTGCCCCCTCATACTCGAGGCGTAGATTGGGGGTTTCGACATAAGTCGTGTCTTCATGGATGGCGGCAGCGGCATTAACCTCATGTTCGCGAGTACCTTGCATGCGATGAAGATCCCTCTGACGTGTCTGGAAGTTTCAGACACGATGTTCCACGGCATCGTCCCAGGGAAAGGCGTATATTCCCTGGGCAAAATCAACCTCGACGTCATCTTTGGCACGCCGCACAACTTTCAGCGAGAGCGCATCGACTTCGAGGTCGTCGATTGGCCTTCACAATACCACTTCTTCCTCGGACATGTCGCGTTCGCAAGGTTCATGGCAGTGTCGCACTACGCCTACCTGCAAATGAAGATGCCAGGTCCAAACAGCATAATCACAATCAACGACAACTTCGAGAGGTCCGACAGCTGCGACAGGGAATTCAACAGAATCTCCCAGTCCTTCGGCATGCAGGAAGAACTCGCAAGACTAAAGGAGTCGACAGACAATAGTCTGCCTCCCCTGAGCAGGCCAAGTTCACCCGACCTGTCCTTCGACTCGTCGGTGCACACGAAGAAAGTCCAGGTCCACCCAACGGACCACACCAAGACGGCCCTCATCGCCAACAACTTGAGTTCCACATAGGAACTCGCGCTCGTCGAATTTCTCCGTGAGCACTAGGAAATCTGCGTCTGGTGTCCAGCGGACATGCTAGGAGTTCCCAGGGAATTCACCGAGCATGCACTCAATGTAAATCTAGATGCAAGGCCAGTCAAGAAGACAATACGGCGACTGTCTAAACCAAGAGCAAAAGCGGTCGGAATGGAGATCAACAGACTCCTCGACGCAAACTTCATATGCGAGATCAAGGAAAGCACTTGGCTCGCTAATACAGTGCTGGTACCCAAAAAAGACACGGATATCCTACGGATGTGCGTGGACTTCACCTCCTTGAATAAGCACTATCCCAAGGATCACTTCCCGCTGCGACGAATCGACCAAATCATCGACTCCACCACGGGATGTGAGCGCCTCTGCTTCCTTGATGCCTACTCAGGCTACAATCAAATTCGGATGAAGGAGGAAGACCAAGAGAAAACGGCCTTTACGACGCCCTTTGGTGTGTTCTTCTACAACACGATGCCCTTCGGGCTAAAAAACGCAGGAGCCACCTATCAACGGTGCATGCAGGCCTACCTCAAGAATCAACTTGGTCGCAACATCCAAGTCTATGTTGATGACATCGTCATCAAAACAAAAGAGGAAGCCTTGCTAATCGACGATCTACACGAAACCTTCGCCAACCTAGATCGCTACCGGATCAAGATCAATCCGGACAAATGCACCTTCATCGTACCATCTAGGCAACTACTCGGGTATCTCATCTCCGCGAGGGGGATCGAGGCAAATCCGAAGAAAATAAAAGCCATACTGGCCATGGAGAAACCGAAGAACGCAAGAGGCATTTAGCAGCTGGCTGGGCGAATCACGGCGCTTAGTCGATTTATCAGTCGCATGGGCGAAAAGGCGCTGCCCTTCTACCAACTTCTCCGTAAAGCTAACAAGTTCAAGTGGATTGACGAGGCGCAAGAAGCATTCGAAGATCTCAAGCGTCTATTATCCACCTCGCCGGTACTGGTGACACCTCGCGAAAAGGAACCACTACTGCTCTACATCTTCGCCACTAATCAGGTGATCAGCACGGTGCTTGTGGTAGAACGAGCTGAAGAAAACAAGGTGCACGGGGTCCAACGCCCAGTCTACTACCTCAGCGAGGTGCTCACACCAACAAAATAGCAGTACCCACATTACCAAAAGCTGGCATACGGCGTCTTCATGACAGCCAGACGCTTGCGCACTATTTCCAGGAGCATCCAATCGTGGTGGTCAACGACGCCCCGCTCGGGCAAATCCTGAATAACCCTAATGCCATCGGATGAGTCGTGCTTTGGGCAATCGATTGTCTCCACAAGAAGCGTGGCGCGATCAAGTCACAAGTCCTCCCTGATTTCCTCGTGCACTGGATGGAGAACCAGCTCCCCAAAAAGCCAGATATGTCCAATCTCTGGACAATGCACTTCGATGGGTCCAAACGAAAGGATGGAGCCGGTGCAGGCGTCATACTGACATCGCCTCAGGGAGACAAGCTGAAATACATTCTGCGAATGCAGTTCACTTCCTCCAACAATGAAGCTGAGTACGAGGCCCTAATCCACGGAATGCGGATGGCAAAAGCCTACGGCGCCAAGAGGCTTATCATTTAAGGTGACTCCAAACTGGTGATCAACCAAACGATGCACGAGTGCGACGCACTGAGCGACAACATGATCGCCTACCGCGACCTCTACGACACACTCGAAGGGGACTTTGACGATTGTGAACTATGGCATGTAGGCCGTGAAAGCAATGAAGAGGAGGACACACTCGCCAACATCGGTTCTACCTGCGCCCCCATACCACCTGGGGTATTTCTCGAGCGAATCTGCAAATGCTCCATTAAGCCAAAGGCTACAGAGAAGAAAGCAAGCGCACCAACAGACTCGGGGGCTATGCCACCCAATGAGCCAATGGCACTCGACGACCTGGAGTTTGACACAGGACTCGAAGGACCAATGGGCGTCATGATGATCGAGCCATCCTGGACACAACCCTACATCACGTATCTTCTCAACAAGAGGCTACCCGACGACCTGACTGACGCGCGACACATTGCGCGATGATCCAAGGCATTCGCTGTCATCAACGGCGAACTGTATAAGTGCAGCATCACAGGAGTACTCCAACGGTGCGTCTCCAACAGATACGGAAGGGCCGTCCTCCTTGACATCCATGAAGGGACCTGCGGGCATCATGCCGGTAGTCGCGCCCTCGTCGCCAAAGCTCTACGAGTTGGATTCTACTAGCCCACGGCCATGCGCGACACCAAGGACATCATCCAGTGCTGCAACACTTGCCAGCGATTCGCGGACAAACCGCATGCACCGGGCGCGGAACTCCGTCCAATACCATTGGCTTGGCCCTTCGTGCAATGGGGACTCGACATGGTCGGCAAGCTCCCGTGATCCTCGCGAGGAGGTTACGTATACTTCTTGGTCGCGGTCGACAAGTTCACAAAGTGGATCGAGGCGATGCCGGTGACAAACCAATCAGGAGCCAGTGCTGTCAAGTTCTTCAAGTCCATTGTCTACCGCTTCGGTGTGCCACATAGCATCATCACGGACAATGGGACGAACTTCACCTCCAAGGAGTTCCAAGAATTCTACGAAAACCTGGGAATCAACATAAGCTACGCCTCGGTAGCTCACCCACAGACCAACGATCAAGTCGAAAAAGCCAACGGCCTTGTCTGCGGTGGAATCAAGAAACGACTCCTCCGACCACTCGAACAGGCCGCAAGATGCTGGCCAGATGAGCTGCAATCTGTACTTTGGATCTTACGCACAACTCCAAATAGCGCCACGGGATACACACCGTTCTTCATGGTGCACGGCGTTGAAGCGGTGCTACCCGCAGAGGTATGCTACAAAGCCCCACGGGTGGTTGCCTACAGCGAGCAGGAGTCAACTCTCGCACTCGAAGACTCTATTTACCTTCTTGACGAGGCCCGTGAAATCGTAGCAAAAAGATCAACGATCTACCAGCAGAGCCTCCGCAACTACCATAGCAAAAGGTTACGCCCCATATCCTTCGTCGAAGGAGACCTAGTCTTGCGACTCAAGCAACAAGGGCATCTCAAGCTCGAGTATCCCTGGGAGGGACCATACGTGATTACAGAAGTAATCCCAGGTGGCGCCTATCGCCTTAAAGATTTCAAGACAGGAGTCGCATACTCCAACCCTTGGAACATCGCAGAGCTGCGTCGTTTCTGCCCTTAGTCGTTTTTTACATTACAAATAAGGCGACCAAGCCAGGATACTTAGACACACATTGTACCTCGTACTATTCTGCGAATAAATAAAAGCTAAGTGCCCCAAAACTTTGTGTATTTTTCTACTTTCCTGCAATTTCATCACTCAGGATCTACGCCACCCTTTAACATCCTCGTTCTACGAACAAGTCGCAGTATCCCGAGTAGCTGACACAACATCAATCAAACCCTTGATAAAACACCAACCCAATTGAAACGCACCTGACAGGTTGGCAAGGTGCTGAGATAAAATAAGTCAGGCTAACAAAAAGGAACTATAGAGTACAAATACACGCAAAACATATAAGCTAGCAAGATCTTTATATCAGTAGAAATTAATTACATCCAACATATCCATATGAACTTTACAACACTTGTACAATTATGCGCACGATACAACCTAAGGCTACTGCTGCAACAGAAGAACGTTCGTTTGCTCCTCGAAGAAGTCGACAATTTCTTCAGCTGGGCGATCAACTGCCTGATAATGTGGAACCATGTTCCAGGTCAAACCTTGCGGCGAAGTCCGCGGCCCAGCAGCAACAACTTCAACATCTACATCTAGCCTATGCAGTCGCACCAGTGACAAAGCAGCCTTGCAACCATCCACTAATTGCTGCCGCACACACTCGCGAAATCTTGGAACTTTGCCAGAAGAGCCAATAGGCTTGAAGGGACAGCATCCAGCGGAAACATCATTTGGTAGATATGCCTAAGGCATGACTACGCCTTCTTCAAAAAGTGGAGCACTCGAGAGGCACGATCATGGCCCACCCAAAAATACCCACTCGCCTGAAGCTGCTCCTGGGTTAGGTCATTCATCCGAATGGCAATCCGGTCTTTCTCATCCTGCGGATGACGAGCACTGACAACTACAGCAAGCAAAAAGGCAAAGTATGAAGACAAGGCACCACCGTGGTTGACTAAAAGACAAGATAAGAGGGCAGAAGGCTAACACTTGAAACGATCGCCCAGCTGTGTCACCTCCTCCAATAGATACTGCTCGCAGGTGGTAGCCTTCTCCGCCTTCGACTTCCATACATCCGCGTTACCGTGGAGGATGGGTAACTCATGTTCCAGCTGTTTAACGCGATCGCGCAGTCGCGAAAGCAGGGACAACTCATCCACCCTTGAGCGTGGCTGCGCCAAGGCCTCGTCAGTGGGCGGTGGATCACGAGGATTACTCGAGGGACCACTCGACGTTCCCTATCATAAACCTAGCAAGAGAAAAAATAAGGGACCAAGAATACTTTGACAAAACGCATATACGCATTCAAACTCAGCAAAAAGTTTCGACTGGAACTTCCATAAAGGCATTGTTCCAATAAAAGGTTAAAACTACAACTATTACAAAGATAACTACTGAGCAGCAACCTGCTTCTTCGACTTCAACTTGGACTTTGGAGGCCTCGTCGAATCTGTGGCGGTCTCTAACACCATAGACTTTCCGGTGCGGGCCCCCGACGCCGCAGCCTTCGCCGCACTCTTCGCTCGCTGCAGCTCCTCGGAGTACTTGGCGATTATGCCGATGAGCTACGGCCCATATTTACCACATCCAGAAGCGAAGGGAGCAAACACTACCTGTTGGCCATCCGCTCCGACGGGCATCGCCTTGGAAACTGCAGCAAGATCCACATCCACACCATGGGCTTGCACCATTGCGAGTGCCATGGTGGCGCCGACGGACCGTTGAGAGTTCTTGAAATCCATAGGAACACCCTAGCAAAGGATTCCGCCAGGTCCTCTAGTTTTTCAAGCAGTTCAGCCTTGGGAGTTAGGTCCCTCGTATGCGACTGAGGGCATTCTTGGCCTTCGTCAGTGTCCCTTGAAGAGAAGCGCTGCGGTCTTCGACTGCGGCGATGGCACCATCCAATGCATCGTCGCGACGAAGGGCCTGGGCGTCAAAGCTTAGGCCGCCCGCATCTACATAAAGCATAGTGTTGGTACGATACCATGGAGTTGAGGCAGGAAACAAAGACAACTAATCAGAAAAATACCTGAAAGGGACTTGGCAATCGAGACAAGCTGCTCCTCGAGCAACTTCTCCCTCTCGGAATTGGAGGAACGCAAGTCCTCTACGCGTTTCCGCAAGTCCTCCTCGCGCCTTTGCGATTCCCCCAAGTCCATGATTGCTTCGTCGCGACTCTTCGCCGCCACGGCAAGCGCCTTTTCAAGTGAAGCAGCATGGTGCAAAAGTACGTTATGTTCAACTGCAAGAGAAGATGTATCATCAAACGCATCTAGATACTTCACCAAGACAAATACAAAGGCAATACTAACCTTCAACAACACGATGGTGATTGTCCAGTCACGCATGTTGTCGACCCATCTCCAGGACTTGCTCCGCCAGGCGGGCAGCCTCCTTCACGATGAGCTACAGTAGAAGAAATCAAAAGTTCAGCAACAGTACCAAGTATATATTCAACTACCAACAGAGCAAATAAATGCTTACGTGGTCCTCTAGATACTCCGGAGATGACTGCCGTGCAGTCATCCGGGTAACAATCTGATGTTCCCCAGCATGTGGGGAACTCGAAGAATTGTGCCCGGAGTGGGCCGGCAATGGCAGAGAAGAAGATCGTTCGGCCACACCTTTGGCCTTGGAGTCTGCGACTCTAGATTCCTTCACAAATTGGACATCGCCAGAAGACGACGACGCCTCTTGACTACAGAAAGCATCCAGCAAAACTTCAGGGAAGGAAATTCAAAAAAGAAATCAGGACAAAGTTGAAAATTTACCAATCAAATTTGTCAAAATCGAAGGTTTGCTCCTCCGATTCTGACGACTCCTTTGGCAGTCGTAGCTTCTTCCAAGCAGGAGGATCCACGGACTGCACATGAATGGTAGGGATCGGTTCCTCTGCATTAGCAGAAGCTTCTAGCATGGTCGGCGACGAAGCATCCGAATCCTTGTTGCGCGAGCACTTGTGAGTGTCCGGGACGCTGGACTTGGGGGCTCCCTCCTCCTCTTCGACTGGGACGGTCGACTTCGACTCATCCTCTTCATCCACCTCACGAGGGATAATTCCTTCGGGAAGAGGAGGCAAATTGGGAGACACCTTCCAATCCTGCATTCAGAAGATAATTTATTATACGTCAAGAACTTAACGGCATTCGATAAAAAAAGCTACTTCGTAGCATAGTTCTACCTCAGGAGGAGGGTTAGAGGCGTCGAAGGGAGGCATGACTGGTTTGCCTAGGAGACCCTCCTTGTCGGTATACTTTGTCACCAACCGCAGCCTCTTATCTACTTCACCCGCAAAAATCCCATCGGCACATACGCGAGTGGCATCGTTCGCACCAGACCATCGGAACATGGGGTGGACTCTGGCCCGCAGAGGCTGGATACGATGGCGCAACCATGTGCGAATGAGGGCAGTTCCTCCCTCTTATTTACCGATGCAACTCTCGAGGTCGCAGACGCGCTTGTACAGCACTTCTGTCTCCTCGGACTCGCCAGGCATCACTACGTTCTTCCACGAATGCCTCCTCTTGCCCGGCGTCGCGGGATCAAAGGGAGCGAGTCCGTAGTGCTCCACGTCGGCCTTCTGGTCGCGGATGTAGAACCACTTGTCTCTCCACCCTTGGACGGACGCCGTGAGTTTGATATCGAAATAAGTGGTGGAAGAATCGACATGGATTCCGCAGCCTCCTATGTCGTAGACTACAGAACCAGATGATGACTGACGCTTCAGTTTAAAAAGCCTCTTAAAGAGGCCAAAGTGTGGCTCGACTCCGAGCCAGCACTCGCAAAGGGTAATGAAGCAGGAGATGTGGAGAATAGAATTTGGGGACAGCTAATGCAGCTGGAGCCCGTAGAAGCAAAGGAGGCCCCTGAAGAAAGGATGCAGGGGCAGAGAAAGACCGTGGATGATGAATGCAAGGAACATCACCCAGAAACCAGCAGGAGGACAAGGAATTACCTCGCCACCTGGCACTCGTGACTCATCCTCCACGGGCGACGGAACCCCATCTTGACGAAGGAGATGGAGCTCGGAGGACTTGATGATGGATGCACGCGATGCACCATTGGTGACGCGGGTACCCGTGACCTTCTTCTTCCCAGCGCCGGCGGCGCTGGTGCCCATAGTGGCAGAGCCACCCTTCTTCTTGGCGACAGCAGACTCAGCGGCGGTGCCTCCCTTCTTCTTGCCCATCTTGCGATGGTGGTGCAAGCAGAGGAAGTAGCTTGGAAAGACACGGAGTTGGACCAGTGCCACGAAGAGGACGACCGCTAGGAAGCAGAGAGCAGCAGCAATGGCAATCGAAGCACAAGCAAAGAAAGGCAGATGGGAAAATTACCGCAGCTACGCTGCTACTTAACCTTATTGCAGACACAATCAAACAGCTAGCAGAAACCCTACTACACACATGGCGTACATCGCCATCGACACGTGCCAAAGCTGAAGCACGAACCGTCCCCCCGCTATTCCCATTACGCGCGGAAATCGAGGAGACGCAGTTAAAACAGAAGATTCCTATCAAAGCCGCTCACGCGGGCAACTGAGGTCATCACAGCGTCAGCACTGATGTCATCAAGTTGAGCATCAGAAGATTTCGAATACTTTAAGTCCTTGCTTGAGTCTTCGACTCCACGAAGCACTCGGGGGCTACTCCCATAGGGAGCGCTAGCTGCGCACCCTACGATTCATTTTTATGCAGGAATATGAACATTAAAAGCACACCCACCACTCGAATCTAAGATTTGATTATGGATCATGGGTTACTCCCATAGGGAGCGCCGAAAGCAAATTCGACTGAAACAAGCAATAAAAGACGACAGCAGTCGCAAAAGTTCTTTAGTCCCTACCTGAGTCTTTGACTCAACCAGGCACTCAGGGGCTACTCCCATAGGGAGCGCTGGTCGTGCACCCTATGATTATTTCTACATCGTACTATGTGTTGATAACATCCACACTCAAATGCTATAGCGATTCCACCTCATACTATCCCTACAAAGAGACTATGTCTCCTGGGTTACCCGAATCATCTCCGTGATGACAAAAACTTGCATGTCGTGCTTACAGCATGAAGATAAGGCCTGGCAACGCATCTGCTGCACACTACCAGAAACATATCAGTGCCTGCAGGTACGATGAACATGCCTTGACGGACGAGTCGAGTGCTCACACCCATACACTGGAATTCAACTCCTGTAAGACCTCCGTGGCCTGAGTCGAATTACACCAGCACTTTTCCGAATTCGAGTCCGGGGACTCGAGTTTGAATAGATTGCGTTGTTTTTCCCTAAGGCAGTTAACTGATACCGATACATCGGCTAAATCAGGCACGCATATCAACAATCCCTATGACATGAACTGAACACTCGAAAAACACTCAATCATGCACTCAAAAGGCTTCATAAAGTCCCCTGTCGAATCTGCGATTCCACTGGACACTCGGGGGCTACTAACATGGGTATGCCCTACAGGTACTCGAGTTTGGTTTATACGGCATGGATACAGCAGAAGCCCACGGCGTTGCCAAGGCCCAATATAGAATTCGAGTGGCCCATGGACTCTCGATTGCTTGAGAGACAAGAAGAAGCTTAAGATAAAGTTCAAAGGGAAAACCCTAATCTGTAACCGACTCGACCTACTAACCGAGACTTAGCCTATCTATATAAAGGCTAGGAGGGGGCAGCGAGAAGAACACACGCAACTCTAGTTTCTACAACTCTCGCCACATTGCATCTGCGCGCCCCTGTAATCTTCGATTCCTTTGTTAATTCCAAGAGCAGACAAGCAGGAGTAGGGACCTCTACGAGGCCTGAACCTGGGTAAACCTTGTGTCCCTTTGTGCTTTCTTGCTAGCCGACTGATGCCTCCAGCACTCCCTCCTTCTCCAAAACCCAAGTCCATAATAATGGGCATTGACGAGTTAAACCCTCGTCAATGGCCATTTTCATGAGTTATTCCCCATTGGTTTGGGGTTCTAGGACCATAAAACCTGATACATGGTTGAGAGTTATGACCAAAAAACTAATTGTTTTTGCATTTTATGGCCATTTGGATGAGGTATTGCCCTTAGTTTTGGGGTTCAACAACGATTTGCACGGCCCATAAGACCCACTTATTGCATGTTTGAGAGATATGACCAAAAACTCATTGTTTTCGCGTTTATGGCCATTTTCATTAGCTATTGCCCACAGTTTTGGGGTTCTAGGGCGATTAATAACAACGACCATAAGACCCGATGGATGTTTGAGAGATATGACCAAAAACTTGTCATTTTCGCATTTTATGGCCATTTTATGAGCTATTGCCCACATTTTTGGGGTTTGAGGGTGATTTGCATGGCCCCTAAGACCCGATACATGTTTGAGAGATCTGACCCAAAACTCATCATTTTTGTGTTTTATGGCCATTTTCATGAGCTATAGAAGACCCGATGTATGTTTGAGAGATATGATCGAAAAACGTCGTTTTCGCATTTTATGGCCCTCTTCATGAGCTATTTCTATAGTTTTCAGGTTCCAGGGCGATTTACAACCACCGTACGACCTGATACATATCTGAGATATGACCAAAACCTCTTCGCTTTCACGTTTTGTGGCCATTTTCATGAGCTACTGCCCAAAGTTTTGGGGTTCAAGGGCGATTTACATGGCCCGTAAGACCTGATACATGTTTGAGAGTTATGAACAAAAACTCATTGTTTTCATGTTTAATGGTCGTTTTCATGAGCTATTGTCCTTAGTTTTGGGGTTAAATGGTGATTTGCATGGCCCATAAGATCTGATGCATGTTTGAGAGATATGACCAAAAACTCGTCATTTGCGCCTTTTATGTCGATTTTCAAGAGCTATTGCCCACAGTTTTGGGGTTTCAGGCGATTAAAAACAACATTTAAGACCCGATACATGGTTGAGAGTTATGATCAAAAGCTCATCGTTTTCATGTTTTATGGCCATTTTCATGAGCTATTAAACACAGTTTTGGGGTTCCATGGCAATTTGCATGGCCCGTAAGACCCCATACATGTTTGAGAAATATGACCAAAACTCGTCGTTTTCACGTTTTATGGCTATTTTTATGAGCTATTACCCATAATTTTGGGGTTCATGGGTGATTTGCATGGCCCATAAGACCCGATAAATGTTTGAGAGATATGACCAAAACATCGCCGTTTTTGCGTTTTACGACCATTTTCATGAGCTATTGCCAATAGTTTGGGGGCTCCAAGGGGAGTTTCATGGCTCGTAAGACCAAAAAACTCATCGTTTTCGGGTCTTATGGTTATTTTCATGACGTTCCATGAGTTATTTCCCACAATTTTGGGATTCAAGACTGATTTGGATTGCCCGTATGACCCATTACATGTTTGAGAGATATGACAAAAAATTCGTCGTTTTCGCATGTTATGACCATTTTCGTGAGCTATTCCCCATGGTTTTGGGGTTCCAGGGGACTTACAACCACCATAAGACCCGACACATGGTTGAGTGTTATTACCAAAAACTCATCTTTTTGACGTTTTATGGCCATTTTCATGAGCTATTGCCCACACTTTTCGGGTTTTAGGAGGATTTATAACGACCATAAGAGCCGATGAATGTTTGAGAGATATGACAGAAAACTCATTGTTTTCGCGTTATGGCTATTTTCATGAGCTATTTCCCATAGTTTTGGTGTTCTAGGGCGATTTACAACGACCGTAAGAAGCGATACATGGTTGAGAGTTATGACCAAAAATTCGTCGTTTTCGTGTTTTATGGTCGTTTTCATGTTTTATAGTGGTTTTCATGAGCTATTGCCCTTAGTTTTGGGGCTCAACAACGATTTACATGTCCCAAAAGACCTGATGTATGTTTGAGAGATATGACCAAAAACTCAACGTTTTCGCGTTGTATGGCCGTTTTCATGAGCTATTACCCACAATTTTGGGGTTCAAGGGTGCATGTCCCGTAAGACCTGATGCATGTTTGAGAGATATGATAAAAATATCGTCGTTTTCATGTTGTATGGCCGTTTTCATGAGCTATTGCCCACAGTTTGGGGGTTCAAGCGTGATTTGCATGGCCCGTAAGACCTGATGCATGTTTGAGAGGTATGACCAAAACCTCATCGTTTTCGCGTTGTATGGCTGTTTTCATGAGCTATTGCCCTCAGTTTTGTTATTCAAGGGCAATTTGCATAGCCCGTAAGACCCGACACATGTTTGAAAGATGTGACCAAAACCTCGCCATTTTCGCGTTTTATGGTTGTTTTTATGAGCTATTGCCCACAGTTTTGGGGTTCCATGGCAATTTGCAGGGCCTATAAGACCCGATACATGTTTGACAGATGTGACCAAAAACTCGTCATGTTCTTGTTTTACGGTCGTTTTTATAAGCTATTATCCATAGTTTGGGGGTTCTAGGGGGATTTGCATAGCCCATAAGATCTGATACATGTTTTGGAGAGATATGACCAAAAATTCATTGTTTTGGTTTTTTATGGCCATTTTCATGAGCTATTCCCATTGTTTTGAGTTTCTAGGGTGATTTACAGCGACCGTAAAATCCGATACATGATTGAGAGAGATATGACCAAAAACTCATCGTTTCGTGTTTTATGGTTATTTTTCATGAGTTACCCAAAATTTTGGGTTCATGGCTGATTTGCTTGGCCCGTAAGACCAGTTACATGTTTGATATATATATGACCGAAAACTCGTCATTTTCGCATGTTATGGCCGTTTTTGTAAGCTATTTCCCATAGTTTGGGGGTTTCGGGGTGACTTACAACGTCGTAAGACCCGATATATGGATGATAGCTATGACCAAAAACTCGTCGTTTCCATGTTTTATGGTCGTTTTCATGAGCTATTGCCCACCACAATTTTAGGGTTCCAGGGGGATTTGCATGGCCCTTATGACCCGATACATTTTGAGAGTTATGACCAAAAGCTCGTCGCTTTCGCATTTAATGACCGTTTTCATCAGCTATTCCCCACAATTTTGGGTTTCAAGTGCGATTTAAATGGCCCGTAAGACCCGAAACATGTTTCTCTTTTTATGGAAATTTTCATGAGCTATTGTCCATAATTTTTTGGGTTCAACGACGATTTGCATGGCTCGTAAGACCATATACATGTTTGAGAGATATGACCAAAAACTAATTATTTTCGCGTTTTATGGCCATTTTCGTGAGATATTGCCCAAAGATTTGGGGTTTCGAGGTGATTTACAAGGACTGTCACTCCCGATACATGATAGAGAGATAGGACAAAAAACTCGTCGTTTCGTGTTTTATGGCCTTTTTCATGAGCTATTGCCCACAGTTTTGGGGTTTAAGGGCGATTTGCATGGCCAGTAAGACCCGATACGTGATTGAGAGATATGAACAAAAACTCGTTGTTTCGCGTGGCCTTTTTCATGAGCTATATTGTCCACAGCTTTGGGGTTCAAGGGTGATTTGTATGGCTTGTTAGACCTAATACATGTTTGAGAGTTATGAGCAAAAAATTATTGTTTTCGTGTTTTATGTTCGTTTTCATGAGCTATTGCCCATAATTTTGGGGTTCTAGGGCGATTTACAATGACAGTAAGACCTAATGCATGTTTGAGAGATCTGACTGAAAACTCGTCGTTTTCGCATTTTATTGCTGTTTAAATGAGCTGTTGACCACAGTTTTGGGTTCCATCAGCCTTGTTGAACTAATTACTTTCATCTTTGTGCCACCTCAAATTGCAAATCAACTAATTGTTCTCTAATACCACCTCCTCCTATATATGATATTGGTTCAGGCAATTTGCATGGCCCATAAGACCTAATGCATGTTTGAGAGATATGACCAAAACTCCTCGTTTTCGCGTTTTATGGCCGTTTTGATGAGTTATTGACCACAACTTTAGGGTTCCACGGCGATTTGCATGGCTCATAAGACCATATACATGTTTGGGAGATATGACCAAAAACTCCTTGATTTCGCGTTTTATAGCCATTTTTTAGGGTTTCAAGGCAATTTACAAGGAACGTCAAACCCGATACATGATTGAGAGATAAAACCAAAAACTCGTCATTTCGCGTTTTATGGGCTTTTTCATGAGCTATTTGCCACAGTTTTGGGGTTTAAGGGCGATTTGCATGGCCAGTAAGACCCGATACATGATTGAGAGATATGAACAAAAACTCGTCGTTTCGCTTTTTATGGCCTTTTTCATGAGCTATTGCCCATAGTTTTGGGGTTCAAGGGCGATTTGCGCATGACCTGTTAGACCCAATACATGTTTGAGAGTTATGATCGAAAAATCGTTGTTTTCGTGTTTTATGGCCATTTTCATGAGCTATTGCCCATAATTTTGGGGTTCCAGGGCAATTAACATTCCGGCGCATCCTGGGTCGTGTTGTTATATTTAGAATGAAGGGTAACGAAAGGTAAGTTCATGCATTTGTATGTGCAACGTGTCGATAGCCACCGCACGGTAGCTTCATCCACGCGTGAACTTACGATGTCTCCGGCTTTACGTTGTAGGTGCCACTACGGGATCACGGCGGGACCATGTCCTGCTGCCATATGTACACGGGAACACCGTCGACGAGCAGAAGGTTTCACATCGGCCAGTCTTCACACCGCTACGCATGAGGAAACCGCGTCGGCGGGGAGAAGCGGTCCCATCGAAGCGGGGGAGAAGCATTCGCGTCGAAGGCATGGTCTCCCGCGGTGTCATACGCGGGAAACGCATCCGTAGGAAGAACCGGGAGTCGTATCACGCATGAGGAAACCGCGTCGGTGGGGAGAAGCGGTCCCATCGAAGCGGGGGAGAAGCATTCGCGTTGAAGGCATGGTCTCCCGCGGTGTCATACGCGGGAAACGCATCCGTAGGAAGAACCGGGAGTCGTATCAATGGGGAGACATGCAGATAGTCCCTCTTTAGTCGTTGGTTAAGTCTAGCATAGATTTGTTTTAGTCTTAGTTTACTGTAGCATAGGGCTCGGTATATTTTCTTATTTGTTTTCCTTTCTCATGTAATCTTCGCTTTCGCTAACTCTGTATGAGTAATGTAATACGGTTGTCAGAAAGTAAATGTTAATATTAATGTTATTTGCGCGTCTTTTTCTTCGTATTAATTAATGCTGGCTTGCAAGAAGAAAGTAATAGTTCGCACGATGTCTTTTTCTTGGGATCAATTCTTTGTATGTTTACTTAATGTCGTGTGTGCCTTTGTGTACCTATTGTGTCAAGTTCCCTAAAAACACTTATGAAAAGAAAAGAAAGGAAAGCATGGACTCTCTTATGCAAAACGACTCGACTATGCAAAACGAAATGCGTGACGATAGAGACGATAGAATAAGTCTGTTGAAAAAATAGTGAAAGATGAACTGTCATCATTATCTGGACGATGCAAGACGATATTTATCGCTACTAAAAAAACATCTGAAAAAATAATGACCAAAAGAAATTGCAACGTACGCTGGTGGAAAAAGGGCCTCTAGTCCTGGTTCATAAGAGCCATTGGTCCCGGTTTCCGAACCGGGACCAATCACTCAGGACTAATGCTGGTCCCGGTTCGGGCACAAACCGGGACCAATGAGTCTTCACGTGAGCGCGCACGACGAGGGGGGATGGATCATTGGTCCCGGTTCGTGGAACAAACCGGGACCAATGGGTCCCCACGTGGGAGCGCGCGAGACGAGGGGGTGGATCATTGGTCCCGATTCGTGGCACGAACCGGGATCGTTGGCCTCTATGCCGCGGCAGGGTTTTGTGCCGTGGCAGGATTTTCGGGCTATTTTGGGGGTGGATCATTGGTCCCGATTCGTGGCACGAACCGGGATCGTTGGCCTCTATGCCGCGGCAGGGTTTTGTGCCGTGGCAGGATTTTCGGGCTATTTTTGTGTCGCGGCAGGGTTTATTTTTTTATTTATTTGGTGTTTTGTATTCAATTTAATTGTACTACATATATACAACAATAATGAAACCACGATATATATATTACACATCATGATCACAAATATATTATACACCGTCGCATCCGTCTTCTTGGTCGAAACATATTAATTACAAACGATACTCACACGAATTTGATCTAATTTACATCTTATTTTTTACACTTCATCCTTTCAAATGAACCGGGTAATAGTATTCTCCTTTCGGATCTATGACTTGTTCTAATAAGAATTCGGCAATTTCCTCTTGAATTGCTTGCACGCGTTCTTGTGATAAAAGACCGTCCCGCATCCATTTGATCTAATTTAAAGAAGGGGATCAATATATATGAATGAAACTAAACACAATTGGTGGTAATAAAATAAAGTTGTGATTATTATTTATTGTACTTCAATTTTTTTGATGTCCTGGTCTGCGCCATTCTCTTTGGTCGTCTGGCGAATAAACTCACAGACATAGTATCCACGTAAGTTATTCCCGGCTTCCTGCCTCAAGCACTTTACGAAAACGGAGTTCAATCAAAATAATAATGAAGCATGATAATGGTGGTATTGAAACTAGAATCAAAGAGATGCGTGGATCTAGCAAGTAGTACTTACAATCAATGGTTGAAATGTAAGCTCTGGCTTCCAAACACCCCTAGTTTTGGCAGTGAACCGTTTCTAAGCCTTCTGGAGGCATTCATGCATGTCTGCCCACTTTTCTAATGGTGTGTGTTTCGAGTCCAGGACTTTTACTACTCCGGTGTCAACAGCAATGATTAACAGAATATAGTGGAAGCTAGACACACTAACAAAATATAACACGAGCCAATTATACGCTTAACATCGAGTAAGCGAAAATAGAATGTGTACAAAGACAGTAACACTCACCCAGCGTTGTAAGGAAATAGTATTTCCCTTCTGTTGCTGAAATGCGTCAACGCTTGTAGCAAGTTATCCTCTATATCTTTGGGTTTCATTTTTAGAGTAACTTCATGAACGAAATTGCAGTCAACAAACCCAAGGTCATAGATTTGTCCTTTGTTGCATCCAAGAATCTTCATTCTGCATATATAATTAGTATAGTGATGAGTAAGATTATACAAGCAACGAATAAGCTGAGCTAGAAAGACTTAATTATAGAAATTAATAATACTTGCAAACAATAGGCACTGACGATAGTTTTGTCGAGGGCGTCTTGTTGGTAAAACTGAAATAATTCTGGAAATTCAATCAGTAGGAAGTCATCTCCATGACCGTAATGGTGGTGTTTATATGTAGCATAGATCCAGTTTTTGGATTCAGCACAGGCTTGAATGTACCAGTTATGCAATCTTCACATTTTTGTTGGTAGATCTTTGACTAACTCGGGTTTGACGAGAGGAGCCCCATACTGGTATACGTATGCTGTTTCTTGGTACCTCTCGAACTCATCCATACGGCTCATGTACTTAGTAATAGACAGTCCATATAATTCGGCCTTTTCTCCGTACAGTCGAACAAACTCCGGATCAATGTTCGGATCATGCCGCTCCTGGGCTCTCCACTCATTGGTATCGTACACTTTGAGCGGTTCGATCGATTGATTTTTCTGTTGTCCACGCTGGACAACTTCTTTCCTGACACTCTGCTCTTTTGCCTCAGTCGACTTGGTAATAGAGCGATTATAGTCTGATGTGAGCGCTATGGGTTGGTGAAGCTGAATCCTAAGCGTGGATGCTTTGGCTTTATCTTCTGTGGTGACCGGGAAGAATGTCTCTATCGGCTTTTTCTTGTTAGCCATGTCAGTCTTCCACTTTTCATAATGGGCAGCTGTGGCCGCAGCAGTTTCCTCATATGTCTTCTCGCAAGGTAGCTTCTTCATATTCTTATGAGGTACTTTTGGGAGGGGCGATATCTTACATTTCGGTGATCAGAACATACTCTTGCTGCTGCTGGTGGTGCTGCACCTCTTAGTATACTTCCGCTTTTGTCTCTGAGGCTCAGGGGGGAGAGGCAGCCTGTGGCGGAGACGGGCTGAGGCGGCGATGGAGGCATTCTTGGCTGAGTGGTGAGGCGGTGAAGGCGACGGTTGCGCTGGAGAATGGTGAGGTGGTGGCGAAGGTGGATTGCTGATCTGAGGAGTGGTTGGCCTTGGCGGCACATAATTTGGAAGCACGATGTGCTCCTTCGGCCATAGAATAGTCCCCCCTTTGGCTTCTCCTAGTTGAGTCAGCTCCATATCTTCCCTCGCAGGGTGGTCTAGCTTCAGCTCCTCAAAATCTTCCTTCACATCATCCACCGTGATGACAGCGTACCCTTTTGGAACCGGTCTGCAATGCCAAGTTGGGTTAGGCGCAATTGGTACGGCCATGCCGACCGCCGCCGTCACCCTTAAGTTCATAACCTGCACCTTTAGCTCACAAGCTGTGGTCTCCGTGATATCATCCACTGGGTAGCGTTTAGGAGGAGCCGTCGTCGGTGCATCATCATCAACATCATGGAGCTGCGTGGAAGCGACGCTGCTTTTCTTATTCGATAGGGCGCCGGTGCCATCGAATGCAGCTTCTACCACGTGTCGCTGAGATTGGTCGCTAGTACCTTGCTGGCTAAGTTTGTCGAGTTGATCTTGGTGCCGCTTTAATGCTTCTTCAACATTACACAGCTGGTCTGCAGCGGCCGCTTTCTCAGCTTCCTCCCTTTCCTTTCTCCTCTGATGGCTTTTATCAGGATATCTCTTCATTTCCGCGGAGAAGGCAACATTCCACAACTTGGAGTCTGGTGTGCCTCGTGCTCGTCCTTTGTGTTCAGGATTTTTAAGGGCGCATGTGAGCTCGTCGTTCTATCTATCGGGAACGAACCGTCCCGCTGCAACATCATCTACTGCATTTCTAATATCGTTGATGGGTAGTAGGGGATCATCTTTGTGTTTTTCGATTATATATTGCCCTCCCTTCTTTGTCCAATGTGCCCCCATGGCCGTAAAACCAGTTTCACGCCCGTGGTTTCCATGTTGTGGGCTCTGGTCTGATCCCAGCAGCAATGTAATTGACCTCAAGTGCATCCCACTTAGGCATGCAACCGGCATAGCCAGCAGACCCCATATTATGATGGTACACTTTCTTAGCAGCGTTCTCCGTATTTATTCTAGATCTTTCCTTAGCTTTCTCCGATGTCTTGTAGTTCACAAAATCCTCCCACTGGTGTCTTAACTTAGCATAGCCGCCTTGATTGAAATCCGGAGTCTTCTCTACCTTGACAAAGTTATTGTACAGTTTCTTCTTCCAGTTCTTGAATGCATCGGCCATCTTGATGAGAGCAAACTTCTTGACTCTTTCCACAAGCTCCATTCTTGCTCTCTCCTCCTCATCTGGATTCACATCTGGCATCGGCAGGAGGAAATTAATCATGAGCTTGTCAAAAAGCTTATCTTTGGCGGTGTCGCCGACATACGGGACTCCACCGCCGCTTGGCCGATTCCATTCTTGAACGGTGATCGGGATGTAGTCCCTCACAAGAACTCTGCATTGCTTGACAAATTTTCTTGCGACATCGACGGGAGCTTGTGGTTCGTCGTCTACACCGACCACTTTGATCCTATACCTCATAGTGTCATCCAACTTTGTTGTTGGGCCTCGTTTCGTTCTTACGGAAGAAGTTCTCGATCTGGACGGCTAAAAGAAGAAAGAGTGTTAATATATGCATGTATATATATAGACAGCAGCATTTTAATTACAAAAATACATATATACACCTCGCCGGTGTTTGCGAGATTTAAGGTTCCGATGGAGCCGTCGCCTTCTCCCTCATCGGCTTCTCCCCTGTCCCAGGCTTCGGCTTCTACCTCACTAGAACTGTCTCCTTGGTTGAGAGACTCATCTCCCTCACCGGAATCGTTCAGAAACTTCCTGGTGACATTGATATCGATATCTTCATTTTCGCAGATCATTCCCTAGAGGATGTTTTCCTGATGTTCTAGAATCATAGTATCTTGGTGTGTTGGATCCATAGTATCTGCAAATTAATATTTGCAAGTTACTATAATGCAAATAATGCAAAACACTATGCACTTATTTTCTAAATCGGTTCGGAATGCCCTAGGTGGACAAACCATCGAACCCATGGTACTTAGGAGGGTGTCGGTGTTCCTCTATGTAAAATAAGGTCCAAAATTGTCTGTATATGAATTCTTACATTTTTAAATGATAGAGCTCATTTTTCTGAACATTTTGATATATTATACACATTTTTCTGATTTAAAATGAATTAGTTATGATTTTTCCCAATTTTAATCCATTTTTAAATCATTTTTAAATAAATAAACATTTTTGGAATTATTAAAACTATTTTCCATCTGGCCCCACATGTCAGACCTAATTAAAAACCTAATTAAAAAACATAATTAAATGGTAGGGAGGCTTACGGTGGCGATGGCCATGGCGTTGAGGCGGAACACTGAGGGAGGCGGGCGGCAGGTCTTGCAGGTGGCGTCGGCGCGTGCCTCCTCCTCCAAAGACGCCGAGGCGGCTCGGGCGGCACGCGCGGTCGTAGGCGTGGGTGCTTGGGCGGCACGGGCTCGGGCGACGCGGGCAGGGGTAGGTGCAGGGGCAACGGTGTCGGAGGCGGAGCGGTGCGGGCTCGGGCGGCTCAGTCCATGACGAAGAGGGCAATGGCGGAGCGGTCAACGGCGGCTCGAAAATCCGGCAGCCTGACGGCGTCGTTCTACTCCGCACGTGATTTTCCTTAGCCGTTTTGCGAGTGAAGTGGATGGGGAAGAAGAAGAAGGGCAACACTCTAGTACAGGCCTTTGGTCCCGGTTCGTCCCACCAACCGGAACCAAAGGCTCAACAGTCCCAGTTGGTGGGATGAACCGGGACCAAAGGTCTGGGCAGGAGCGTTGTTGGGCCGCCACGTGCGCGCTCCTTTGGTCCCGGTTCGTCCCACCAACCGGGACGGTTGAGCCTTTGGGTCCCGGTTGGATGGACGAACTGGGACCAAAGGAGCGTTGCTGGCAGCACGCACACCCATGATCATCGGTCCTGATTCGTGGGACAAACCAGGATCGTTGACCCGTTTTTCAGATTTTGGCAAAACTTTTGGTCTTCCCGCCATTTTCAAATTTGTTTTAAATTTCTTCTTTAATTAATAAGATGTTTCCATTTAAGATGATTATTTACTTGGAATTTCAAAAAACTTTTAACAGAAAAAGTGCTTCAATTGAAATACCTAATCAAAAACCATCTTCTGTTTTTAAATATTTTTATTTTAACTATACAATTTTACTATTTTCAATTAAAATTGCATTAACAAATATTTATTGCATAATTTGGAATTTCAAAAAACTTTCAACAGGAAAAGTGCTTTAATTTAAATAACTAATCAAAAACCATTTTCTATTTTCAAATATTTTTCTTTTAACTATACAATTTTACTATTTTCAATTAAAATTGCATCAAATATTTATTGCATAATTTGGAATTTGAAAAAACTTTCAAGAGGAAAAGTGCTTCAATTTAAATAACTAATGAAAAACCATTTTCTGTTTTCAAATATTTTTATTTGAACTATACAATTTTACTATTTTCAATTAAAATTGCATTAAAAAACATTTATTGCATAATTTGGAATTTGAAAAAACTTTCAATTGGAAAAGTGCTTCAATTTAAATAACTAATCGAAAATTCATTAACTATTAAAATTATAAAAATTTATGCCATTTTCAATTAAAAATTCATTAACTAATTTTTAAGCCAATTTCTATTTTTGAGGTGCAGGAGGAAGTTTTCCTTTTCGACGCACGAAAAAGCCAATTTCCATTTTTAAGGTGCCGAAATCGGGGTGTTCTGTGAAGCAACCACCAAATTAAAGGTTGGCATTGGTACAAACCCATTTTTCAAAATTACTAGACCACCTTATATGGACAATTTCCCAACCGGTGTATCTGGAACCTTTCCGTCCATCCCTCATGAAAAAGACAAATTACTGTCGAATCGGCAGGAGGTTGCCCAGATTTGAACTACAAGTACATGATATAATGCTTGTGATTTTTTTTAAAAATCATTTATAGGTTCACAACATGCAATTTCATCAGAGATCCACTTCAAGTTCAGCGAGGCTCAGCCCCGGGCTAAGAAGTTTCATACGCGTCGTTAGTCAATATAGTTTTAATAGGGCATAAGAAATTCAAAAATAATCCAAACAATGTGAAACCTTCACGTGGTGTCTTATTATGTGTCATAGTTGAAAGCAAAAATATTGAACTTGAAAAATTGCAATCATCATAAAAAATACTTCACAAAATGACCTATCATGTTCGAGGTTTCATGGCATTTAGGTCAAACCACCAATGTCAATCAGGGCATAGTTTGTGATAATGTGTCCATATTGTGCAACCATGTGCATCTTGGGATGGCTTACGATGTTGTAGGAGGAAGTTTTCCTTTTCGACGCACGAAAAAGCCAATTTTTATTTTTGAGGTGCCGAAATCGGGGTGTTCTGTGTAGCAACCACCAAATTAAAGTTTGATATTGGTACCAACCCATTTTTCAAAAATACTAGACCACCTTATATGGACAATTTCCCAACCGGTGTATCTAGAACCTTTTTGTCCATCCCTCATGAAAAAGACAAATTCCTGCTGAATCGGTAGGAGGTTTCCCAGATTTGAACTACAAGTACATGATATAATTCTTGTGATTTGTTTTAAAACTCATTTATAGGTTCACAACATGCTATTTCATCAGAGATCCACTTCAAGTTCAGCGAGGCTCAGCCCCGGGCTAAGAAGCTTTATGCGCGACGTTAGTTAATATAGTTTGAATCTTTTCCTCTGGCTACTAAGATGTTTCAGTTCGCAAGGCTCGGCTAGAGGACTACAGCAGCCGAAGCCGAAAATGATCCAAACAATGTGAAACCTTCGCGTTGTGTCATATTATGTGTCATAGTTGCAAGGAAAAATATTGAACTTGAAAAATTGCAAACATCATAAAAAATCCTTCACAAAATGACCTATCATATTCGAGGTTTCATGGCATTTAGGTCAAACCACCAATGTTATGGCTAGAATCAGCGCATAGTTTGTGATAATGTACCCATATTGTGCACACATGTGCATCTTGGGATGGCTTACGATGTTGCAGGAGGAAGTTTTCCTTTTCGACGCACGAAAAAGCTAATTTCCATTTTTGAGGTGCCGAAATTGGGGTGTTCTATGAAGCAACCACCAAATTAAAGTTTGGCATTGGTACCAACCCATTTTTCAAAACTACTAGACCACCTTATATGGACAATTTCCCAACCGGTGTATCTGGAACCTTTCCGTCCATCCCTCATGAAAAAGACAAATTCCTGCTGAATCGGTAGGAGGTTGCCCAGATTTGAACTACAAGTACATGATATAATGCTTATAATTTTTTTTAAATCATTTATAGGTTCACAACATTCTATTTCATCAGAGATCTACTTCAAGTTCAGCGAGGCTCAGCCCCGGGCTAAGAAGCTTTATGCACGCGTTAGTCAATATAGTTTGAATCGGTCATAAGAAATTCAAAAATGATCCAAACAATGTGAAACCTTCGCGTGGTGTCATATTATGTGTCATAGTTGCAAAGAAAAATATTGAACTTGAAAAATTGCAAATATCATAAAAAATCCTTCACAAAATGACCTATCATGTTCAAGGTTTCATGGCATTTAGGTCAAACTACCAATGTTATGGCTAGAATCAGGGCATAGTTTGTGATAATGTACCCATATTGTGCACACATGTGCATCTTGGGATGGCTTACGATGTTGCAGGAGGAAGTTTTCCTTTTCGACGCACGAAAAAGCCGATTTCCATTTTTGAGGTGCCGAAATCGGGGTGTTCTGTGAAGCAACCACCAAATTAAACTTTGGCATTGGTACCAACCCATTTTTCAAAAATACTAGACCACCTTATATGGACAATTTCCCAACCGGTGTATCTGGAACCTTTCCGTCCATCCCTCATGAAAAAGACAAATTCTGTAGAATCGGAGAGGTTATAGATTTGAACTACAAGTACATGATATAATGCTTGTGATTTTTTTTAAAATCATTTATAGGTTCACAACATGCTATTTCATCAAAGATCCACTTCAAGTTCAGCGAGGCTCAGCCCCGGGCTAAGAAGCTTCATGCCCGCCGTTAGCCAATATAGTTTGAATCGGGCATAAGAAATTCAAAAATGATCCAAACAATGTGAAACCGGGACTAATGGAATCGGGACTAATGGAATCAGGATGGCTTACGAAATCGGGGTGTTCTGTGAAGCAACCACAAAATTAAAGTTTGGCATTGGTACCAGAACCCAATGACCTCCTCTGTTCCATAACCCTTGGAGATGCTTCCTTCTGGCCTAGCACGGTTACGAACATATTTCTTTAAGACTCCCATGAACCTCTCGAAGGGGAACATATTGTGCAGAAATACAGGACCGAGAATGGAAATCTCTTCGACTAGGTCAACTAAGAGATGCGTCATAATATTGAAGAAGGACGGGGGGAACACCAACTCATAACTGACAAGACATTGGACCACATCCTTCTGTAGCCTATCCAGACTTTCTCGATCGATTACCTTCTGAGATATTGCATTGAGGAATGCACATAGCTTCATAATGGCTAATAGAACATTTTTCGGTAGAAGCCCCCTCAATGCAATCGGAAACAACTGCGTCATAATCACGTGGCAATCATGAGACTTCAGGTTCTGAAATTTTTTCTCTGCCATATTTATTATTCCCTTTATATTTGACGAGAAGCTAGATGGGACCTTGATACTTTAAAGGACTTCAAAAAAGATTTCCTTCTCTGCTTTGGTCAGAGCATAGCTGCTTAAGTATTCACGGCATTTATCAGTATGCTTGTTGTATGGGTCTTTGATACATTGCTGGTCCTCCCGTGCTTATGGTGTATCTTTTGTCTTCCTATACACGCCCAGGAAGCCTAGCAGGTTCACGCAAAGATTCTTCGTCACGTGCATCACGTCGATTGAAGAACGAACCTCTAGCTTTCCAACACTCAAGCTCCCAAAATATAGATTTATTTTTCCACATGGCCGTGTGTCCGGTAATGGGGTCTTTCAGAACAGATTGACCACCAGGACCATTTCGAAAGATTACTTCTAGGTCCTTCACCATACCAAATACATCAGCACCTTTAGGGAGCTTAGGCTTCTTCCGTTAATCTGCCTCACCGTTGAAATGCTTGCCTTTCTTTCTTACTTTATGATTGGTCGGAAGAAGTTTACGACACCCCAGGTACACAACCTTCTTACATTTATCCAAATATGTACCTTTAGTCTTATCTAAACAGTGTGTGCATGCATTGTATCCCTTGTTTGACTGTCCTAAAATGTTACTAAGAGCAGGCCAATCATTGATGGTTACGAACATCAACGCTCGTAGGTCAAATGGCTCCTGTTTGTGCCCATCCCACACCTTTACACCTGGTTCTGCCCACAACTGCAAAAGTTCATCGACTAATGGACTTAGGTACACATCAATGTCATTGTCGGGTTGCTTCGGTCCTTGGATGAGCACTGGCATCATAATGAACTTCTGCTTCATGCACAACCAAGGAGGAAGGTTGTAGATACATAGAGTCACTGGCCAGGTGCTGTGAGTCTGTGACTGCAGCTCTGCTCTCCAAAAGGATTCATGCCGTATGTACTTAGACCAAACCATAAGTTCCTCGCGGCACCTGCAAGTTCGAGTACTTTCTCTTGATGTTTCTCCACTGCGACCCATCGGCGGGGTGTCTCAGTTTCCCGTCTTTCTGATGCTCTTCTTTGTGCCATCGCAACAACCTGGCATGCTCTTTGTTTCTGAATAGACGTTTCAACCGTGGTATTATAGGAGCATACACTAGTGCACACCCCCCCCCCTCTAACACCGGTTTGGAGGGCCCTCTAACAGCGGTTGTAGAACCGCTGTTGAGGGTTCAGTGTTAGAGGGGGGCCCCCTTTAACACTGGTTCTTATACGAACCGGTGTTAAAGGGTGGCGCACGTGGGGCTGCCGCAGGGCTCAGCCCCCCCCCCCCTTTAACACCGGTTCGTAACACGAACCGGTGTTAAAGGTTCTGTGTGGCAGAAAAGGACATAAATCTCGCCGGCGGAAAACAGCCTAAATCTCTGCCGCGCATGGCAGTTCTACCCCGTTAAGGCGTATTTCTGACGCAGTGGGGACGGGAGGGGAGGGGGAATCGATCGGGAGTGGTATACACATACATCGTCATCGGTACATATGAATACATGAATAATTAAGCAACTATTATTATACACAACATCGTCATTGTGTGGTATTCTCCGTAAACGTTGAAGCATCAAGTACAAGACAAACACGTTCAAGCATATATACAACATTCATTTTGGTGGATATCTAAAGAGTTCTCCGCCAGGCGTGACGACCTCATCAAGTATGAACCCCGCCAATTCCTCTTGAATGGCTCATATGCGGTCAAATGGTAGGAGTTGGTCCCGCATCCGTTCGATCTGAATATATATGAAGAATGGGGTCAATATATATAAGAATAAAACTCAACACAATTGATGGTAATAAAATAATGTTCTGTACTTTGTTTACTTACTCTAAGTTGTTCTAGTGCGGCTTGGCCCGTCGCACATATCGTGTTGAATGAACTTCAAACATAGTACCCACATAAGTTATTGCTGTGTCCCCGATGCGCACTTTACGAGAATAGAGAATTCAATCAAAATAATAATCAATAAAGCATGATATAATGGAATTGGAAGCAGAATCAAAGAGATCTGAGACCTAGCTAGCTAGTATTACTTACATTTTGGTCTACAAATTTTAGTTCTTCTGACCATTCACCCACGGCCCTGCCCGTGAACCTTTTCCAAACCCTGTCCGGCAAAGAAAATGGATAAAGGAGTAATTAATTACTTGTTGTCATGAAAGTTGCCGATCTAGTGTGATAATATGATTGAAATTACCTCTAGAGCATCTCTCTAAAGTCTGCCCATAGCTCTTTTTCTTTTCGTAACGAGTCCATGACAAGGAATTTTCCTGAGTCAGGTTGAATGACTAGCAGAATAAAGTGGAACCTACACACGCATAACTCATCATCAGTTACACTTAACATCGAGTAAGTCGAAACAGAATGTGTACAAGAGAGGGTAACAGTACTCACGAGAAGTTGTAAGGCAATAGTATTTCCCTTTTGGTTTGTTGTCTCAGTAAAGACCTTAGCAATAAATCTTACATTTGCCGGGTTTGGTT
Organism: Avena insularis; assembly: GCA_023614405.1. Classification (NCBI taxonomy): domain Eukaryota; kingdom Viridiplantae; phylum Streptophyta; class Magnoliopsida; order Poales; family Poaceae; genus Avena; species Avena insularis. The sequence goes on from CM042694.1 coordinate 107,154,727, forward strand.
CTTACCACTTCTTCATGAACTCTATTTGGGTCAACGAACCCAATGTCAAAAGGTCCTCCTTTCATGCATTCCATAACCTTTTTCCTGCATAATAGTATATACATATATGGTGAGCATATATACATGCAATTAATGAAGTGAATGAGATGAGATAGAAAATACAGAAATGGTACTTACACACAATAAAGGTTGATGGCAGCTTTGTCGAGTTCCTTCTGATTGAATAGAAAATGCAAGTCTTGAATGTTGAAGTCGATCTCGTCGTCTCCGCACAAGAAAATCTCATCTCTTATATGCGTCGTGATCCATTCTTCCTTTCTTGTCTTGTAGAAATCAATGTACCACTTGTGCAATCTTCGCATCTTTGTTGGTAGATTCTTGAGCTCCTCTTTCTTGACGAGATTCTTCCCATACTTCCATTGCTGTATGGGGTTGGCATCGCATTTGGGCAAGTTGTCTCCCATGATGTTCAAGTATGCAATGTAAGTCATCCCCATCTCATTGGCCTTTCTTTGTAGCTCTGCCTCGTAATCATTTACGGGAGGAGCGTCCCGTGTGTCGAACCACCGCCGGATCTATTTTCTCCTTTGGCTCGGCCCGTCTAGGTGCAAAGAATTTCTTGACCTCTTCTTCCGAGATCCTATTGGTCTCCTCGTCGCTGTGATTCCACGATAAAACTGGCAATGGCTTGGCGGAAGGCTGCGGGATGTAGTTTTTTGAACTCTTTGTGGTAGTGCTAGTGATGCTCTTCGTGGCAGTGCTCTTCCGCTTACGCTGAGGAGATGGCTGAAGCACCGGAGATGGCTGACGGGCAGGAGATGGCTGGCGCGCCGGAGATGGCTGGCGCGCAGGAGATGGCTGAAGCGCCGAAGATGGCTGAAGCGGCTCGAGCTGGCAGACAATGCGGAGATGCGGGTGCCAGTGGCCTCCAATTTGGAAGCACGATGTGTTCCTTCTTCCAAAGAATGGTTGTTTTCACTGCAAATTTGAGTTGAGTTTCCCCTTCACCTGTAGCATGGTCAAGCTGTGCTTCCTCATATTCCTTCACAACCTCATCCACCCCGACAATAGCATAACCATCTGGAATCGGTCGGCAGTGGTAAGTTCCACCAACTACAGGAGGTAAGGCATAGCCGACAACCACCTTAATGGATAAGCCCATTAATATCACATGAAGCTCAGCGTGTTCGCTCTCCATGATCTCATCCACGGGGTATCGAGGACCCGCCATTTCAAGCGTGGGCTGCATGTTCTCCGTGGAAGCCACGCTACTTTTCCGCTAGAGTCCGGCGACTTCCAATGCAGGCTCTTCGTGCCGCTGAGATGGGTCGGTAGCTTGATGGCTCTGTTGTGCATTCACTTGCGCCTGCAGCACCACAAGTGCATGTTCTATCTGTGTCATCCGCTCTATACGATCTTTTTCTTTTCTGCCGCGCCATCTGTAAGAGTCGCTCCACTCGGCAAACCCATCCTTCCACGTCATACCCCCTGTGCCTCGTGCATGTCCAGGGTGTTATTTTTTACCGATGGCGCGTGTGAGCTGGTCATTCTCTCTGTCAGGATGGAAGGTCCTGGCGGCTGTTTCCTCGTATGCCGTGATGAGTTCAGTGACGGGTTTGGCAAGGAGGGTTGGGAAGATACACAATCCTGTTTCTGGGTCCAACCTTGCCCCGATTCTCAGAGAACCAAGTCTTTGCGTAGGTCCCACCCATGTGTCTGGGTGTGATCCTCTATCGCCAGGCCTTCTCAGCTTCCTCCCACTTAGGCCTCTGAGATATGTAGCCACCGACCCTCCTGGTGATATTCCTTCTTACGGGCATTTAGCGCATTGGTTTCGACCTCTTTGTAGCTATAGCACCTTCCTTGTATGCCACAAATTTGCGCCCGGTGAGGTCTTATCTTCGCATAATGCGTCTTGAAATCTGAGTCTCATGAGCTTTGACAAATTTGTTCAATTTTGTCTTCCGATTCTTGAAGCGTCAGCCATCTTCTTTAGAGTCCACTCTTTGACCTTTTCCTTTATAACCGGTTTGTTTTCATCCTCCTCTGGCGGAAGGGTGAAATTTACCAACAGCGAATTCCAAAGCGTTTCTTTGGATCTTTCATCGACAAAGGTACCGTCGTCCTTCTTTGGCTTATTCCAATATTCAATTATGATTGGGATTTGGTCCCTAACAAGAATTCCAGCCTGACGTACAAATTTGTCTGCGGCCTTCTTGGGCTCCATCGACCTGCCATCAACACGGACTGCTTCGATCGTGAACTTTGCACGATCTTTCAACCAATGGCTCGCGCCTCGCTTGCTCTTTTTCGTAGAAGAAGATGGTTGCTGGCTGGTCGATCCAGAGGGCTAAAAGAAGAAAGAAGCGTTAATTAATACATGTAGAAGAAGATTGTTGGTGGAAGTCAGCAGAGGCTTAATCAATGCAAATACCTCGCCGGACTTTGTAATCACTAAATTGCGTTCACCGGAGTCTTCATCTTCTCCATGACTACTTGAGTTGTCATCATGTCCCTAAGTTCAGATATTGTGAGGTGTCCTCATCGATAATGTTCTCCATTATTTCTTCTTCTTCAAGGTTTCTACTAAGTGGATCCATAGTTTCTAAAACAATAATATTATCTAGAGTAAGAGAGTAAACATTCAAGTGGACTTGGATTCATACACAAATATACATATTATTCATACAAAAATACACAAATAAATACACAAATGAAATTAAAACCCTAAGGATGCTTGATCATTTTAAACGAGTTCGAGGGTCCAAACCTAATTGAGAAATCCGGATGCATATGAGAGGGGCTAGCTACAGGTAATCGGAGGATGCTCTAGAAAGCGGTGGCGGCGCCGGAGAGCGACCTAGGGCGCGAGGTAGCGGGTTCGCCTCAGTGATGCGCCTACCTAAACAGTGGCGCCACTACCTAGGGGTCACCGAGCGATGTGGCGACCTAAACTAATACTAACTATAAAATACACTAAATAACCCTAAACTAAATACACTAAACTACACTAAATAAATAACCCTAAACTAAATAACCCTAAACTAAATAAATAACCCTAAACTAATAACCCTAAACTAAATAAACCCTAAACTAATAACCCTAAACTAAATAAACCCTAAACTAATACTAACACTAAACTACTAATAATACACACTAAACTACACACTTATAAAATACTAATAACTAATTATATACATATATGCAACAATATATACAACATATATGCAACAATATATATATGCAATTACACACAAATAAAATTATTCATACACAACAATATATATACATATATGCAATATTTATCCAATATACACACAAATAACATTTATCACCAATATCCAATATCTCCAAAACATAAACAGAGAGCTCTCACCACCGGTGGCGGCAACTCTCGCGAACGGGGTCGGCGATGGTGGGACGGGGTTGGCGGCGGCTCCGAGTTGGCGGAGGCTTCGGTGTTGGCGCGCGGTGGATCCGAGCGGCGACGACGGGGGTGGCGGCCGACGTGGCACGCGTGGCGGTGATGGCCGGGCGCTGGCGAGGGGCGTTGATCGCGACGGCGCTCCCTGAGATGGCGACGAGGGCGGCGGCGACTGGACGGCGGCCTCTCCTGCTTCTCTGCTTCGATCTGGCTGGGGGGAATAAGGAAGGGGAAGGAGCGCGTTATAACTTTAACACCGGTTCGAACGTGTTAAGGGTGTTAAAGAGATCGTTCTCTTTAACACACGGTTCCAGCCACGAACCGGTGTTAAAGAGAATGTAACAGATAAAAAATCGTCGCCCTCCCCTTTAACACCGGTTCGTGGCTGGAACCGGTGTTAAGAGCATTATTTCATGCATTAAAGGGGTGGGGGCATTTATAATTCAAAAAATAGGATATGAATTTAGAAAATTCATATCTTATTCATTTTAACTCAGAAAAATATGAATAATATATCATAATTTTCAGAAAAATAATATCTATCCATTCATGTAAAAACATTTTATATTTACTTTAGATGAAAATTTTCAAAATGATTAAACACTTACATATAAATTTTGATTATTCAATTCAAACAAAAATAAATTGTCAAATCCTAAAACTTTGAACATAAGAAATATTAATCATCTAAAAAGGAATCTAACCCTATTTTATTAAAGAAAATCATATTTTATTTTGTATTAACATTTTTGAATTGATTGGATATTTAAATGCCGCATCTTTTGTATACACTTGAATCTGACAAAGCCTCGCTCAACTTGCATTGGATTTTTGATAAAATAGCATATTGTGAACCTAAAAATGATTTTTGTAAAAAATCATGAGCATCGTATCATGTACCTATAGTTCATATCTGACCCACTTCCTATCGATTCGGCAGAAATTTGTCTTTTTCACCAGAGGTGGACGGAAAGGTTTCAGATCCCCCTGTTGGTACATTATCCATATAAGGTGGTCTAGTATTTTTGTAAAATGTGGTGGTGGTTTTTTGAATTAGCCATTTGGTGGTTGCTTCACAAAACCGTCCGTTTTTTATGCTCGGAAAATGGAAAATGCCTTTTTGGTGCGATAAAAAGGAAAACTTCCTCTTGCAACATTGTTTGCCATGCCATGATGCACATGTATGCACAATATGGCCATATTATCACAAACTATGCCTTGATTCTAGCCATAACATTGGTCATTTAACCCGAAAGCCAAGAAACCTCGAATGAGATAGGTCATTTTGTGAAGGAGATAGAACTGGAATTAAAATACAGAATGCAACTAATAGTAAGTTACATAAAGCACGACTAAAAATTAAGATACATAAAAGAACTAAAAATTAAGATACATGGCCAGATTAAGTAACAATCGGCCGAACTTGTTTCGGAATGTTGGAGTGATTCAGTCATGCTCCTGCCTACACCTATAATACTCGCCACTATAGTCGTCGTACTCGCCACCGCTGTCATCGCTGTTGTCGTCGGGGTCGCCGTAATTGAACCTTGAAGGCTGAGTACGCGTGGGCTGGACTTGAGGGTAGCGCAGACGGGGGTTAGAGTCGACGGCAGTGTCATAGGCCATGACGCTCTGGAGAGTCCGACCGCACCACCATAGCCGACGGCCGGCCTCGTTGAAGTTCGGAGGAGGTGGGTCGTCCTCCTCGTGCCTGGCGAGCGCCCTCTCACGTCGATCCACGAAGAAGGCTTCCCAAGTAGGGAAATAGTCGGGATGCCATCTGGGATTCCTCCGCTGCTCCGGCGTTAGCTCGAAGTAGTAGTGGTTCGTGATGGCCATCCGGCGCGCCACACCTAGAGGGACAGGAGGAACTGGCACGCCTCTGGCACTCAGCATCCAGCCGACGGGGACACAGAGTTCGGGGGGTAGTTCGAGAAAAGCGCCTCCGCCTCCCTGGGGGTTAGTGCTACGGTGGAAGCCATGGGAAAGAGTGATGAGGTTGCAGATATGAGTCTAGAGATGTGCAATGACAATGGAGGCCAACCCTACATATATATATAGTGAAGAACTGGCGGGAAGAACTGGAGGGAAGAACTGGCGGGAAAAAATGGCGGGAAGAAAAATGGCGGGAAGAAAAATGGCGGGAAAAATGGCGGGAAAAAATGGCGGGAAGAAAAATGGCGGGAAAAAATGGCGGGAAGAAAAATGGAGGGAAGAAATAGAAGGAAGAAAAATGGCTCATTTAATACATATACTAAGAAATATGACATTGATTTCCATGTTGAGATACATATGTGTGCCAAAAATGGCTCAATTAATACATATAGTCAATCTTATGATCGCGTCGGCCGTAACCATGGAGTATCAACACCGTTTAACAGGATGGTTGGGTCAGTCTTCACTCTGAAGGGCGGAATTTCATCAAACTTATTATAATCTTCTGACATGTCTGTCTTGTCCTCCACTCCCACGATGTTTCTTTTCCCTGAAAGAACTATGTGACGCTTTGGCTCATCGTGTGATGTATCTGTTTGCTTATTTTTTTTCGGTTTGGTAGACATGTCCTTCACATAGAAAACCTGAGCCACATCATTGGCTAAGACGAATGGTTCGTCTAAGTTCTTGTCTACCTTCATAAGATTGTTGAGATCCACCGTTGTCATTTGTACTTCTTGTCTACCTCAACCACCCTCATTAGCTTGACCCATTTGCATTGAAACAAGGGGACCTTAAAATTAGGTCCATAGTCAAGTTCCCATATCTCCTCTATGAACCCATAATACGTGGTCTTTTGCCTATTGTCTTCTAACGCATCAGGCGGACACCACTATTTTGGTTGGTGCTCTTTTATCTTGGCCTATCGTGTAAAATGTATTCTCATTTATCTCGTACCCTTGGAAAGTACATACGATCGAAGATGGTGTCCTGGCCAACAAGTACATGATCCCCAACAGTGGTGTTATTCGTGAGAAGTCTTTGTAGCCAACGCCAAAACTCGCCATGTGTTCACTTATAATCCATTCATCGATCGTCCCGTGTTTGAGGCATATTAAATTCTTGTGTTCATTGATATACGGGCAACCAAGATAGATCTTTGTAAAACCGTGTAGTGCTTGATTGAGAGAATGCCCGTCCCTACATATCATTGCTTTACATCCTAGGGTGCCTTTTCCACGCAGTCTCCCCTCATGTCGTGATTATGGAACACCAATCGCCTTAAGGTTAGGAATAAAATCAACACAGAACTCAATGACCTCCTCTGTTACATAGCCCTTGGAGATGCTTCCTTCTGCCTATACGGTTATGAACATATTTCTTTAAGACTCCCATGTACCTCTCAAAGGGAACATATTGTGTAGAAATACAGGACCGAGAATGGCAATCTCTTCTACTAGGTGAACCAGAGATGCGTCATAATATTGAAGAAGGATGGTGGGAACACCAACTCAAAGTGACAAGACATTGGGCCACATCATGCAGAACCTGGTAGGCTTTCGGATCGATTACCTTCGAGATATTGCATTGAGGAATGCACATAGCTTCACAATGGGTACTCGAACATTTTCAGTAGAAGCCCCTCAATGCAATCGAAAGCAATTGTGTCATAATCACGTGGCAGTCATGAGACTTCAGGTTTTGGAATTTTTCTCGCCATATTTATTATTCCTTTATATTCGATTTGAAGCCGGGAACCTTGATACTTCTCGCATTCAAAAAGATTTCCTTCTGCTTTGGTAAGAGCGTAATCGCGGGGAGTTAAGTGGCATTGTTTACCCTTCGTTCTCGGGATGCATAGGCTCTTGAGGTCTTTCAGACGTTGCTGGTCTGCCGTGCTTAGGTGTATCTTTTGTCTTCCCATACACTCCTAGGAAGCCTAGCAGATTCACGCAAACATTCTTCGTCACGTGCATCACGTCGATTGAAGAGCGGACCTCTAAGACTTTCCAATAGGGTAGGTCCCAAAATATAGATTGCTTCTTCCACATGGGCGCGTGTCCGACATCATCATTCGGAACAGATAGACTGCCAGGACCTTTTCCAAAGATTACTTCTAGGTCCTTGACCATACCAAATACCTCCTCACCGGACGGAGGAGGCTTCCTCAAGGGTTACGCCAGACGTTTGAAATGCTTGCCTTTCTTTCTTCTTTGGATGAGTTGGAAGAAATCGATACCCTAGGTACACAACATTCTTACATTTATCCAAATATACACTTTAAGACTCATCTAACAGTGTGTGCATGCATTGTATCCCTTGTTTGTCTGCCCTGAAATGTTACTAAGAGCAGGCCAATCATTGATGGTTATGAAAAGCAATGCTCGTAGGTCAAATGGCTCCCCTTTGTGCTCATCCCACATACGTACACCTGGTTTGGCCACAGCTGTAAAAGTTCTTCAACTAATGGCCTTAGGTACACATCAATGTCGTTCTTGGGTTGCCTCGGGCCTTGGATGAGCACGGCATCATAATGAACTTCCTCTTCATACACAACCAAGGAGGAAGGTTATAGATACATAGAGTCACAGGCCAGGTCTTTGTGCTGCAGCTCTCACCAAAAGGATTCATGCCATCTGTACTTAGACCAAACCTTAAGTTCCTTGCATCACGTGCGAAGTCCGGGTACTCTCGCTCGACTTTTCTCCACTGTGACCCATCAGCGGGGTGTCTCAACATCGCGTCTTTCTTACGGTCTTCCATGTGCCATCGTAACAACTTGGCATGCTCTTTATTTCTGAAGAGACGTTTTAACCGTGGTATTATAGGAGCATACAACATAACCTTGGCAGGAACCTTCTTCCTAGGGGCCTCGCCCTCAACATCGCCAGGATCGTCTCGTCTGATCTTATACCGCAGTGCAGTGCATACCGGGCATGCATCCAAATTCTCGTACTTCTCACCGCGGTAGAGGATGCAGTCATTAATGCAGGCATGTACCTTCTGCACGTCTAATCCTAGAAGGCAGACAACCTTCTTTGCTTGGTATGTACTGTCGGGCAACTCGTTATTTCTTGGAAGAAGATTCTTCATTTTTACCAACAACTTTGAAAATGCGCTGTCAGTCACATCGTTCTCTGCCTTCCATTGCAGCAAATCCAGTGTGGTACCTAGCTTTTTGTGGCCATCTTCGCAAGTTGGGTACAACAATGTTTTGTGATCCTTTAACATCTGCTCCAGCTTCTCCTTCTCCTTTTCAGTTTCACATTCTTCCTTTGCATCAGTAATGGCCCGACCAAGATCGTCATCAGCGGGCCCATCTGCTGCCTCTTGATCTTCATTATCTACCCCCGTTGTAGTATCATCATATTCAGGATACATATTATGATAGTTGTCATCATCCTCTTCTTCTTCGTTGTCTTCCATCACAACCCCTTTTTCTTCGTGCTTGGTCCAACAATTATAGCTGGGCATGAAACCGGATCGAAGCAGGTGGGCGTGAATGGTTCTAGTATTTGAGTAGTCTTTCTTGTTCTGACAGTGAACACATGGACAGCACATAAAACCATTGTGACCACGGTTTGCATTAGCCACAACGATGAAATTTTGGAGGCCCGTAATGTACTCGGAAGTGCGGCGGTCACCGTACATCCATTGTCGGTTCATCTGCATTAATATATAGTATATATCAAAAAATAATAGGGAGATGATCATTTATATATATAGTACATCAATGACACATGAAAGGATAGTTGCCGACCTCGACCGAGAAGGAAAGAGCAACGAGAAAACTTATTTTGAGCTCTCGGGCATTTCACCGAACACCTCTTGTGCATATGAAAAAAACACAAACTAGCACACTTCGCACCCTCTTGCTAGGCTCCAAAATGAGATAGTGAAAAAATGGAAGAGTGGGGTGTGGGCTGCGGTGTCTTATATACCCCCCCCCCCCCTTTAATACCGGTTCAAGCCACGAACCGGTGTTAAAGGGGAGGGCTGCACGGGCCACTGGTGCAGGGGCCTTTAACACCGGTTCGTGCCACGAACCGGTGTTAAAGGGGGGCTCCTTTTTGCTGCACGAGCCACGCTGGTATAGGCCCCCCCTTTAACACCGGTTCGTAGAAGAACCGGTGTTAAAGCCCATTTCCAGGCTCAACCAAAGGCCTCGTTTCCACTAGTGATACCACATAACCTTAGCAGGAACCCTCTTCCTAGGGGGCTCTTCATCGCCCTCAACATCACTAGGGTCATCTTGTTTGATCTTGTATCGACATGCAGTGCATACCGGGCATTTATGCATATTCTCGTACTTCTCACTGCGGTACAGGATGCAGTCATTAATGCATGCATGTGTCTTCTCCACATCTAATCCTAGAGGGTAGATAGTCTTCTTTGATTCGTACGTTGTCTCGGGCAGCTCGTTATCTTTTGGAAGCTTCGGCTTCATTATTTTTAGTAACTTCTCAAATCCCTTGTCAGATAAGCCAGTCTCTGCCTTCCATTTTAGCAGTTCAAGTGTGGTGCCGAGCTTTGTGCTGCCATCTTCGCAATTTGGGTACAACAAATTTTTGTGATCCTTTTGCATGGCCTCCAACTTAAGCTTCCCCCTTTCTGTATCGTATTGTTGCTTTGCATCAGAAATGACCCGACCAAGACCATCAGCGGGCTCATCCGATGCCTGTTGTTCTTCTTCATTGCCGCCTCCCTCTTATTCATTGTCTTTTATTGCAGTATCACCGTCTTCTCCAGGGGACATAGGATAGCTGTCATCATCCTCCTCTTCTTCATTTTCTTCCAGCCTAACCCCTCTTTCTCCGTGCATGGCCCAACAATAATATCTGGGCATGAAACCTCTCTGAAGCAAATGGCTTTGAAGGGTTTTCGGGGCAGAGTGCTCCGCCATGTTCCGACAGTCGACGCAGGGACAAGGCATAAAATTATCCACTTTGTTTGCCTTGGCCAAATCGATAAATTTATGCAAGCCTGCAATAAAATCGGAATCATGTCGGTCGCCGTACATCCATCGCATCTGCGCATCGATCTGCGTCATAATAATTAACCATGACAATGACATCGTGAATAGTGAAATGACCACCCTACATGGACACATGCAATATTTTTGTATCAATTATAGATAAAGAAGATAAGGTTGCTAACGTCGGCCGAGGATACCATGTTGTGCGAACTTAAGCGTGGCTCGGACATTTCGTCGAACACCTTGTGTGCAGTGTGAAGAAAAAAACCTAGCATCCACCTCCCACACAAAATTCCAGAAAAATAAGTGGATGGGGCTGGGCTTATTTATAGCCAGGGGAGGGTTTTTGGTCCCGGTTCATGCCACGAACCGGGACCAAAGCGCTTTCCAGCCACACGTGGCGGCCCAACAACGCCTCCCCCAACCAGGTCATTGGTCCCGGTTGATGGCACAAACCGGGACCAATGACCTGGGTGGGGGCGACGTTGCTGGGCCGCCACATGTCGCGGGGAGGGGCTTTGGTCCCGGTTCGTGGCATGAATCGGGACCAATGCCCACCGTCGCTTCGACGTCCTCGTGTACAAATAGGAGGCCACAGCGCGTCGCTTTCGCCATCGCCTCAGCCTCTCTGCAATCTCCACCGCGCCATCGCCTCGCCCTCTGCACCTCTCCACCACGTCGTCGTATCGCCTCCCCTCCCTCTCCAATCTCTACCTCGCCGCCATGGAGGTGCCCACGCTCAACTTCTACGAGGCGGCGATGTTCGCGTACTACGACATCCTCGCGCCGTCGCACGCGACGGTGCCCGCCGGATGGCGCATCAGCTACGCGGGTGTGCTGGTGCCTCCGCTCCTCGTCCCCAGCGAATACGAGATGGAGAGCTTAATCGCGGAGCGTCGCCGCCAGATACCCGCGTGGAAGAGGGCGTTGCCCCGGTACGCGGAGGCCAGCCCGTACTGGCCCCAGCTGTTCAACAAGGAGCGGAAGGTCAAGCTTGGCAACCGCATCGTTACGGACGCGTGGTGCACCCGGATCTCCGCAACCGAGAAGGGCGGGAGAGGTTCTGGTCCGTCCCTAGACGGACCATCTACACCGCCATCGACGCCGCTCGCCGTGCAGAGGAGCTCCGTCTCCCGAACAATGCGGAAATCGTGGAGGTTTCGTCCGACGATGATGAGGAAGCCGGCGGCTCGGAGGACAGCGGCAGCGGAAGTGAAATTGTCGACTAGGAAGAATTTGTAAAATCGCACCTTTGTTTAGAAAGAATTTATGGTCGAATTAATAAAATGTCTCGATTTAGATCTTTGTCTCGATTAATTTGTGGAAGATTTTTTCAAAAGTACCGATCAATTCAATTTCTGCCTCGAATTAATTTCTGCCTCGATTCAATTTCTGCCTCGAATTAATTTAGATCTCTGTCCCGGATTACGGACCGTCGAGGGGTTTTTGGTCCCGGTTCGTGGCATGAACCGGGACAAATGCTCCGCAGAGCGCCACGTGTGCGTCGCGGTGGCATTGGTCCCTGTTCATGCCACGAACCGGGACCAATGCTTAGAGATGAACCGGGACCAATGCCCAGGCGGCATGAACCGGGACCGGTGCCTGGCATTGGTCCCGGTTAAGGAAACGAACCAGGACCAATGGTATTTGGGTGTTGGACCAAAGACCCTTTTTCTACCGGTGGTACGTCTATTCCACCAGTCTACTTGCATGACATGTGAAACCTAGCCGTCAACGTTTTGTTGGTTATCTTGACAACTAACTGATTCAGACGATTACCGATCCGGCTTTGATGACTCAGGCTTCGACAACCACGACGACTCAGGTGATGACAACCAATCCGCCGATGATGACTTCTTCCTATGAATATCTACTGCCTTGACTTTTCATGTTTAACTACCGGACGTTCTGTCTAACAGCTGCGTCCCGGGGGTGCAAAGAGAAGTCTATTAAACAATAATAACAGGAGTAATGTAGAAGCTAGTACGTTAAATCAGTCATGGTAGTAAGCATAATAGCACTGGTACATTGTTTACCCCACACACATAACAACTTGGTTCATCCCATACACATGCTTGTTTACTAACGAACAAACAAAGGTTCACCACCAACTAGATCACGAGAACAACAAGAAGACATCGCACCAATCAACCCTCGGTCATGGCAAGGTTCGGATCATGCTCGGGACACTTCATGACCACCTCAGTCATCGAGTAGTTGAATATGGTTACCATGTAGACATCCTGTCTGAGGACTTTGAAGGTCAAGAAGTAGCATGTCTTGATCTCGTGACCTATGGAAAAGTATGCTCACCTTTGGTCCATGGCACCCCTCCCATTGACATCCTCCGCCTTGCTACCCAGCTAAAACCAGTGTCCACCATCAAAACGATGGTCCCTCTGATGGTGTGAAGGATATGACGCAAGCCGTCAGGAGTCGGAAGAACCCAGGAGCCTTGGAGAAATATACTCTAGCTAGCTTTTTATAGGCCCAGAGAACGTAGAGAAGAAATATAATAAGAGAAAGGAGTAGAGACAACACGACATCGCACATCTTTCTTTGTCTTCTTCTTATGCAGTGTTACCAAAATATGATCCCTATTATACAAGTATAAAATGAACTGACATTAATAAGGATGGAAGAAATAGATCATCGTACACAAAAGCAAAACCACATATAAGAAACCACATGAGCAAACACATAAAAAACCATATATGCAACCACATAGAGTTCTGATAGAAATAAAACATTGTATACCTAAGCAACTACATAAGATCTCAACTATACAAGTTCTAACACTTACATTCTAATCTAATTAGATGCTTCTACTTAGTAAGCTAACACATTAACACAAATATAGTAGCACATTCCTCTATTTTAGGCTACCAAAACATCTTATATATTATATCTACCACATTGATCCGGTCGAACACAAATCACACAAATCCGTCCATAAATACTAATATACCAAGCACATATATCTAAAGTGCACAGCCACACTAAGAGCATAGTAATTTTACTATGCATTTGAAGGGATTAAAAAAGATGTACACAAGGTCGGGCTAGTGCATATGTAGATCTAAGGTACACACAACCGGCCAAGTGTGAGGAGAAGGAGCCTCCGTTGTGGTCCGGTGGCGGGACAGGGTTCTCCTCCTCCCCAATCGGAAATGCTTACTCATCCTTCACCACAGGAGAGCCCTGCTCAACACGGCGACGTTGCCATATGGGAGAAAGATGAGCGGTCTTCTTGCCATGAGCCGTATCAAAATGTATCTACTGTAGAGCTAGTGTGTACCAAGAGGATGCGATGGCGCGGGATTTATGGCCCGCCTCCTAGAAGTTGCATCGTTCCTGACACACGACACATGGAGGAAGGAGAAGGGGCTACGCACTCGTCGAACGAAATTCGAGAAAAGCACACTATGATTTATGAGTCGTCGTTTGAGAAAGGCAATAGAAAAAAGAAAAAAAAAGATAATTTGACAAAACGTCAAAAAAAGAAAACACACAGTTTCGGGGATAGTTTTCCGAGTAAGCACACGGTTTCTCTTTGTTTAGCCATGTGCCATGTATTTTTTACGCTCCAAAAGGCCGTTCTATGGGTGATCTAACCATGTAGGCGCCGGTCTCGGGCATGCAACAATTTTGCGGCGCCACCAATCTACGACACCACACACGGAAAGACACGATCATTCTATGTGTTAATAAGGGGCCTTAATAGTTCCGATCTGTACTAATATACTTAACTCTTTTTTAGAAAGTTTATTTATTTATAACTCGGTGTTATCTATGGACATGGAATTTTTTCTATTCCCTGCCTACTAATAATCTGGTTAGCCATGGCTTTAGCCATGGGTATAATATCGTACCCAGCCGTGGCGCTGAATATCCAAACCCATGGGGTAAAATACAGAGTGAGTACACGTATTGTTGAGCAAGCTAAGCTGCTAATGAAGATGATTACTTAGTCCCATTTGCACTCACGTGGAAGTCAAGATTTGAGTATATGGGTGAATAGTACGTCTGATGTTAATTCTTATGTTAGTCTCCTTCAACAACGACATCAAGAACAGTACCCCACTCCGTACTTCTAATTTTCTCGCGATGCATGTACGGTTATACTTCTCTTTTCTTTTCTCATGCCTGAAAAAAGTTTGCAAAATGTTCCAGCCGTCCATCGATGGTTCGATATTCCAATTCCAAGGGCTGGAAAATGGTCGAGGGATCGAACTTTAATAAGACTGTCAGGATCGAATGAATGCGGCGCCTTTGCATTGCTTGATTTGCAAGCCATGCATTTCATGCATTAGTGTTGGCTGGCAGCATCGGTTCCTCCCTCGTGTTTCCTTCAGCTTTTCCATAATATTTTGTGGCATTAAAGTCAAATCAATTGGAATGAAAACAAAAACTACTCTCGCTTGAAATAAGCTTTTGTTTTGTCTCGTTTTATAAATAAAGCAAACCGCCAAGGTCATACAGGGTTCAAGTGAAGGTATGAAAAAATAAGCAAGTCTATTGGGGCAACAACACAGACATGCCCAACTGGAAAAAAAGACACAAGTCCGCGTGAAGATAGAGCTCAACGGCATGACATCTAGCCGGTCTCTGTCCTGTCATCTATATAACGAGTGTCACTGCTGCAAAAAAAAAGACAAAAATTGGAACACACGGAGTCAGAGGCACGCCGTAAGAAAATCTGCTCTATCACCATCTTGTTTGTAATAGTCCATAAAAACCAGACCATCACGGCAAACACTAACCAAAAGAGTCACCACCTCCTGTCGATAGGATTTGCCTGTGCTTTTTGGAAACCCGCCAAGGTCTAGAGCTTGCGACTCAGCCCCCAAAACCTTCGAGACGAAGTTCCAAAGGAACTGGACAGCAGGACAAGATAAGAGGATATGGTAACTAGATTCTAGAACTTCACAAAGTGGGCGCTTGCCATCGCTTGGACCATGCCGCTTCAAGACCTCCACCCAGAGGGAAGATTACCTATAAGCGCAGGCGGTGATCTTGATCTTGAGTGGTATGGAGGCTTTCTGAAGCGGATGGGTCCAAGTCACGATCGGTCCTCTAAAAAGGGCCAGATAAACAGAGCCCACCAAAAACTCCCCCAAGGGGAGAGGTGACACGGTACACTATGGACGTGTTTGGTAGCCCACATGTAGTCAGGGTAGGCCCATTAGCGACGAAACTGAGCCGATTTGTTGACTGCCCGTCCTCCGCGTTGTGGCCCGCATGCTCCTTAAAGAACCTTCGGGCCAGTGCCAGGAGGAACTACTGAATCGGCAGTTTTCGTGGAGCCAGGACCAGGAGAGCGCGAGGAGATACCTTGGTTGCGTGTGTGGGTATGGAGGGAGGGATCCACTGCACATCCCTCCGTGAACACGTGCCATAAATTCTCTCACATCCTCTCTCGCTCCTATCACTCTCCCTCGTCTCATTCTCCAGTCACATTACGTTGGCACTTCCAATACCGTCGACCCATCCTTTACGGTGACTCTATGAGGAAGATCCAGACAGCGACCTCGACCGCGATCTCGATTTCGATCGGACGACATCATCGATGTCTCCGTGCAGAACTACCTCGCACTAGTACAAACTCGTTACTTAGAGACAGTGCACTTAGATGGTTTGTCCCAAGTTCGAAAAACCCTGCCTTTGTTTGCCACCCTCAGCCGGTTGTTGTTAGATGACCACCTCTACTAACTTTAGAAGCGGTTTATTACTATACCCGACTGAAAAAATGGTCGGAAAGGAGGCGGCTAATAAAAACAAGAGGATCGGTTTAGAACCTTAGATGGTCAGAATAAACAATCATCTCTAAGACACGGAGCGATGAGACGGTCATTATTACAAGCAACCGCTATTTGGTTGCCTAACACATGCAGTTATAGCACAACTAATTGTCCCGCGACATGCAGTCCCGGCGAGTGGGCATTAGATAGATGATAATAAGAACCGCATCTAAAAGTGGTCACGGGGAAGCGGTTAGGATTTTGAACCGCCTTCTAGATCTAAATGTGGGAAAATCGAATCGTGTAAACTCAACGGGCAGTTCCAGAGGCAGAGTACAAAGGAACTTCGCTTGTAGGCTCTTCTTCCTCTCTACTCTTTTTTCTATTTAATTTCTATCTCTGAATTTAGTATAATCATACACAGGTATTTGTTTTTACACAGAGTTTGAGTTGCGTAGATTTTTCATACACTTCTCCAGATCTAACGTGAAATTTTTTTGCTCTGCATTTTCCCCACTCCGTGTACTGTACAAATGGGGTATTCACTGCATTCATTCTGAATCTTTTCTTCGACCTTTTCTTTTTTCAGTATGCAAAACTAAGCTCTATAAGATACATAGTGATGGATATCTGTTACGTCTGCAGCCATCTAGAGCAGAACCGCGGCCGTTCAAATAGGACTTCCGAGTTCTTCACCATCATCCTGAACCAGCCCAACTTTCAGCAAGTTATGGTGAGTAATTTTATCCTCAATCTACAAAGTAATAATGTTTATTCTCAATCATCAAAATACTATCAGTTAATTAGCATGCCTACATGTGAACTAAAATTATTGTTTCGGTGCTTGGTAGAAATTTGAGATTTTTTTGAGCAAGTTAATTAGTTAGAAACATCAATGGGCATATCTTGGAAAGTTTCCTTAAGATTTTAGGAGTAGTGGAAAATTATTGTAACATGTGTATTATAAAGACAATTTGAATATTTTAGGAGTAGTTTAATTTTGTTTGTTTGAACAGTTAGAAACATAAATCAATTATTTTCTGTTTCTACCATATATGCATCTTTGTTTTGATGTGATATGCCACACATGACTACATGCATTTATATTTTTATAGATTGTAGTAAATCTTCCTATTGTTATATATGTGATCAATATCATCATATTTATTATGTTAGTAGTAAATTTTCCTATTGTTATATATATTTGGTTAGTAGTTTTCTAATTATTTTAGGAGTTGAACTTTCTTAGTTTTAGTAGTAATCTTCCTACTGTTATATGTATAATCAACATCATCATATTTATTTGGTTTTTGTCTCAGACTGTTCCTTGTCACTTTAAGGAAAAACTCAACCAGTTTGCCGATAAGTGGTTACCATCTGTGGCTGGAGGGCATAGGTTTGATCTTTTCCTAGTGAAAAGGGAAGAAGCTACATCCATAATAGGACCATTCTGGTTAAGTTTCCCGAGGACACACAATACTGCTATCCATGATGTGGTGACATTTAGCTTAATCACAAAAGCGGATGATGAAGAAGATGAAAGAGGTGAAGAGGATGAAGATGAGGAAGGAGGTGACTAGTCTGTGTTTAGGATGGAAGTACGTGCCTCTAATGGTGACATCAATGGATTCTAGAATATTGATGGTATGTGTTTTTTCCATCAAATGTATGTATTGTCTGTCATCTTATGTGGAATTTATTTTATGGTAATTGAATGTTACATGATTTAGGGAGCCATATGTGGATCCCTACATTAGAGGTGTTTTCTACGGGAGTGTATTTAAACATATGCAGCTAATTATTGTGCTAGACATGTATGCCATTACTTTTGAGATGATGAAGGATATAAGCAAGATAGTCAGCTTCATGATGAGGATGATTTTTTCCATCTCCCTCATATGCAATACTATGTTACAAGTCTCAGTGCACTTAATATAGCTAACAACACATGTGTGAGTTATTCTACCTAAGGATATGGTTTAAATTTTACTTGTCTGTTTACTAATGTGTTTTAATTAATCCTTTATTTCAGGTCATACCATCAAACTTTTCACTTGGTTACAACATCCTAAAGAATGGTACAGCTCAGTTTCATAGTTATGGCATAGATGACAAAATTATTGGGGAGTACAAGTTCGTCGCAACTTGAACCAGATAGTTTTCTCCAATGATTGGAACCTCTTCTGCAACATGAACCAACTTGAAGGTGGTTTACTAGTTTCTGTGAGGATAAAAATGAGGGAACTTTACATTGGCTTGTTCGTGACGAGAGTTCGCTGAGCCCTCCAAGGAAGACTGTATGCTTCTTTTGTCTAGCTAGATCCAATGTAGGATAATGTTTAATATTGTGAAGAACTATGTTTGAAGTATTCAAGATGTTGTGAACAACTATATTTGTAATATATTCACCTTCCTTGCCTTTTGGTTCTGAATAATTCATAAGTTTTAGGATTATCAAAATCTGGAGTGTCCAAATATATCTAAAGTTCCGAATATTGACTCAACGAGACTTCCTTCAAGGATTACATGAAAAAAAGTTCAGATTGGTGGGAAATTTATATTTAAGTAACCAAATGATCTCACATCTTGATTAAACATTTGAATTAGTCAATTTCAAAACACATGCACTTTATTGCTCTACAACAAGCGCATGAACACTAGGAGTCATCATACATTTCAGGGTAAGATCCAAGGTTTGTACCATGCCATATATTGTCTTCAATGTATGAACCTCATTTAGTCTTATGACTCAATTTCACACTAGCAAGCATGTATAACCACCTTCGTCTGCCGTTTGGTTTTGAATAATTCTCAAATTTTATGATTATCAAAATTCGGAATATATCTGAACTTCCGAATATTCAATTAACGAGATACATGAAAATAAGTTTAAATTATGGGAAATTCATATTTAAGTAACCAAATGATCTCACATCATGATTAAATATTTGAATTATTCAATTCAATATACTTGACCTTATTACTCTGCAGCAAGCGCACGAACACTAGGAGTCGTCGCACCTTTCATGGTAAGATCCAAGGTTTGTACTACACCATATATTTTCTTTAATGTATGAACCTTATTGAGTCTTCGGACTCAACTTCGCACTGGCAAACATGTATAACCACCTTCCTTTGCCTTTTGGTTCTAAATAATTCTCAAATTTTAGGATTACCAAAATCCGGAGGGTCCGAATATATACAGAGTGTCCAAATATATTGTTATGGTAGATACGGTTGTTTTTATGGACCATCTCCGATAGAAACTGCCACTTCCCCTTCCATTTAAGATCGAGAAATCCCCCACCAGCCGGATTCCTCTCTTCTAGATCCAGCTCCCCTTCCTTCCGCCCCTAAGTCTAGATCGAGGCCACTGCCATGCATCGACGATGCTGACCCCCCCCCACACACACACACACACCACCACCACTACCACCCCCGTGAAACGGTGAGTGCTACCCCACCGTAGATCTAGTGCTAGTATTTAGTTATATTAACTAATCACTTGTGGTTATATATATTGTATATGATATATGGCAATGTGCCAAGTTTGCAAGACTCGCTGCAAGGAAATAATCTTATCAACTTGCTCACTATTCAGTGTTCATCTCGTACCTGGTAATTGTGAGACCAGGCACATGGCTTAATAGGATTGATAGAATACTCATACCAACAAGTTGCAACTTCTTTTCTGAAAGCTCATTTGAAAAGAACTCTAAGGTTAAGCGTGTTTGGCCTAGAGCAATTCTAGGATGGGTGACCAATCGAGAAGTGGGTACCGGTGCATACGAGTGAGGACAAAGTATGCAGAAAAGACTAGTGTTGGTCTGTAGGGCCAGTCTAGATATCCTATTAAGCTGCCAGAAGTGACATCCCTCAGGCCTAGTGGACGGGGTGTTACAGTTATTTCGAGAAATCAGTCGTATATTTTTAAAATTTGTATTATTTCTCACACAGAATTCATCTCATACCTGGTCAGCATTAAAATCATTAATTTAATATGTGCTTTTGGTGCACATGCTGTTGCATGCAATGCAAGGGCACATTTCAATGAACTCGCAGAAGATAGTGTGTGATTCCGAGCTTGTGGGCAGACATACACGGTTCAGGTGCAAAAAGGGCAACTAGGACTCGATTGGAAGATGGAGGGTGGCGTCGATTCATTGCTAATAACCATCTCAAGGGATATGGTTAGCTGGTGTGCTTTTACTTGCAAGGATACAAACCTAGGATAACTATCATCTATCTAAATAATATTGGCGAATAGGAAGAAGATGACTAAGAAGAGGAAGAAGATGACGAATTACCTATAGACTAGTTATCTCCAATTATCTCCCAGAGATCTAAATTTACCGATGGTGAGACATATCACCTCCAACGAATCATTCCTCCAAGTAATTCCTTCATTGGGGTGCCATTTGTCACCCACTTGACGAGGACAAATATCGAGAGGTGCCTTATGATATGTATATCATGTCACCGTATAGCTATATATATCGATCTATTACTTTTTTTCTTCTGTTCCTAACTTATGATAATGGTCACGTGTAACATCGAGTTATATTACCTTTGCATCGTAGAAATTACCTCAAAACATGGTTTATCATCTTGATATCCCTCAAGATGGCTTTGTTGGACTACGCGTTGGAGAACGAGGCCGCATCTCTCTCACCGCTGACGAGTGGAAGAACTTCCTCCAAACCGAACATCTCCAGATTAGACAAGCCATACTCATCACTGTGAGGTTAACCATGCGTAGGAACCTACACATGATGTTTGTCATCGATATCATCAATGATTTTGCGTCCCCGTCAGACTCGGACTCATAGGAGTGATCCTCGGAGGAGTACGCCATGTGACCTTAATAATATTGGCTAGATTGTCTGAAGCAACTTGTTGCTAGTTAAGCTATAGCTAGCTAGTTTCATCTCAATGTTTTGGACCAAGTTAATGTTAGTTGTTTATTATAAGATAAATGTTCTAGACCGTAGATCTCATCTTCCAAATCTTTCGATATATAATAGGCCTCTTCTCCCATACTTCTTTTGTGTAAATATAACATATAATTCAAACAAAAAAAGTTCCCTAGAAAATGAAATTTGAATTAGTCCTACAATTTCAAAAGGAATTTGAATATTGTTGACATAAGCATGTAAGAAACATGTATTCGAGACGGTTCTAGTTTCTACTGTATGAGGTAAGTACTTCGCAGCAAAATATGAAATATTCGGACAACGGATTTTCTTAGAGACGTTTTTCCTTTGCAGCCATCTGAGGCTTGTACTTGGTGGTAAAAATCTGAAAATATTTGGACAATATTTTATATTTGTGCCACATTTTTCCTTCCCTGCCTGCCTAGACCCCCAATATCCACCGCCGTCGCTGCCATCGCCCTCCACCACCGCTGTCTCCAGTCCCTGCCTCTCCTCCCCGCTGCCTACGGTCCCTTGCGGCGAGGACTCTCTCCCTCACCTCCGAGGACCCCTTCGTCGTGCAGGTACGTATGTGTCGCCGTCATTCATTGTTTCTCATTGTGTCGCCGTCATTCATTGTTTTCACGACTATGCTGGCGGGCGCGATGAGGTAGTTTCTACGGAGCGAGGATGTTGATCCGAAGGTGGTGGATCTGTCGTTCTTCTCCAACTATGTCGATGGGAACCGTGGATCCTAGTCCAAGACACCATGACACGGGACGTTCCTCAGTCGATGTGCCAGAATGACATATGCATCTGTTCATCGACTCGCAAAGCCTCGTTGGCTATGGTGCTTTTTTATATCTTGCAATGATGGAGGCTCGACATCTCTTCCGGTGTGCGCACCTTGGCAGCGCTGGAGTTGGCTGACGGCACTGGCTTCGGTGGTTGCAGGCAAATCTAGGGATCGTTTTGTATTTCTCAAACTCTTAGGTTTTTATTGCAAAGTTTTCAGGACAATCATTTTATACCGGTCCGTCTTTTACTATCCACACGTGTTGCTTCATGTAACTTTTATTTGGATTAATGAAATATGTGGTTGCTCTAAAAAAAAGTAAGTAATTAGGAAGGGGAATAACTTACTAGTAGATGTAATTAACAGTTGGGTATAATTAATTTCTTTGAAGAGGATAATGATACTTCCTCCGACCCATATTAGTTGACTTCAATTTGGATGTATCTAGACATGTTTTTGTGATAGATACATCTAAATTGGAGTCAACTAATATGGGTCGGAGGGAGTAGTGAAATCTTCATTTCGAGTGGTTTAATGTCTACTCGTGAGCATCGGATTTGCCTGCCATCGATCTAGTTGCATATGAACACGTGCCAATTTTTCTCTTGGTTTTCAGTTTTTTTTACGATGATCTTTGGTTGTAAGTACTACAGGTGTTGAGATGCCATTTTGATTGGGCAAAATTATCACCACTGAAACGATGCCTGACCGATTGCATCAACGATTTGCACGCAGGAGCATAAAAATCACGACGCACCATATATATAGAAGAGAATTTTGTCGGGCGGATCGAGCTGATGGAGTATTTTGTCGCCCATGTGTTAAATCTGGCCCTTATGGCACAATATCGCACTCATGGATAAATTATTAGGGATACGATTCCGTGGAGAAATCGGGACAAGACTGATGAGAAATGGTTTGGCGTCACGTTGCTGACGATCGGTGAGAAATCGTTTGGAATATGGTGAGCTCGTTTTTCTGCCGCTGTGGCGTGTGGATACCTAAACTGGTTTTTGGTAGAGAGACAAGGTACGTGCAAAAGAAAAAATTCTGCTTTTGCAGCATACTCAAATTGGCACCGAAAGCTTTCAAAAAAAAAGGTTGGCACCTAAAAAATCTGTACCTAGGACCCACACATTGAAGTGTGGTATTTTTTCTATTTCCCCCCTCTCTTCTGCTTCCTAGTCTGGACTCTACCTTGCCTCGATATCGCACGACGCGCACGATGGCTACCATGTCATGCTCCCCTCCCCCACCCTCAACCCCCTCGCTACCCTTTAATTTCTTGAACCAGAATGTAATACCCCGACCACACTCAGGCCAGGTTCTTTCGTGATGAGCTTTCCGAAAAGAGGATGCATCGTGTTAGCATGAGTCACGGCACATTAATGCAATGCAGAAGAACCAAAATCTACCCGCAATGCTCTTACAACTTTATTTTTTCGGTCATCTTGTTTCCTTTACCCGACCCCATGCGCCAAGACCACCCATCCCGGATGCAGAGAGACGCCGCTGCCTCGGCACCGTCACCGGTGAGCTCGTTCGTGCTACAAACCGGGTTGGGGCGAAAGCACCTCATAGGGACTTCGGGGTGGAGAAAGTGAAGGGAATATGCCCGAGAGGCAATAATAAAGTGGTTATTATCTTATTCCTTGTTTATGATAAATGTTTATTTTGCATGCTATAATTGTATTGATTGGAAACGTCAATACATGTGTGTTTAATAAACAAAATACAAAGTTCCTAGTAATGCCTCTCATATAAACTAGCTCGTTGATTAATAAGATGATCAAGGTTTCCTGATCATGGACATTGGATATTGTTAATAACGAGGTCACAACATTGGTGGAATGATGTGATGAACATTCATCCGAAGTATAGCATTACGATCAAGAGTCATTATGTTTATATTGCTATAACATCATACGAAGTAACCTTAGTTCTTAGACCATGAGATCATGTTAATTGCTAACACTGAAAGAGTATCTTGATAACATCAAACGTCACACCGTAACAGGGTGACTATAAAGGTGGGTTCAGTGCTACAAAGGTGTTATGTTGAGGCTCATGGATCAAGAGTGGGATTTGTCCATCCCGATGACGGATAGATATACTATGGACCCTCTCAGTGATATCACATTGAAATAGCTTGCAAGCAAGTGATGTGATCACTAGAATGTTATATCATGGGAACGAGAAAAGAATGCATGTCGGCAACGAGACCAAACTAGGTATTTGGATGCCAATGATCGAATCTCGGACATGTAATATATCGCGATACAAAGGGATTTAGTTACGACATTAAAGGTTCACACGATCATAAGAGTCATCGTTGAATATGTGAGTCGAGACGGATCTCCGTGTCCTGCTGATTATTGATCAGAGAGGGGTCTCGATCATGTCTGCATTATTCGCGAACCATAGGGTGACACACTTAAGGGATACCGACACCATTTAGGAGCAAATATGTTTCAGATAAAGATTTAAGAAAGCGCTGGAATCATTTCGATGGAAACCGGAATTGTTTCGGGTGAAATTGCTGAAACTGGTTCTGCATGTGATATTGAAATATTGCAGGGGGTTTTATGTGAATGTTTGTTAATTAACAAAATCCGGAATAAAATAAATAAATAATTTTATTTAATGAGAGCTTGCATTAAATTTGGTCATGTGTGAGTGGAATTTTGAGTGAAAGCTTTTTATGAGAGTGGGAGCTCCACCCACATGAATGTGGAAGAGGTGGGGGCACCACCATGGCTGCCATGCCATGGCCCTTGGGTGCCTCCCCTCTTCCCTATAAAAGGCCCCCCTCTCCTCCTCACAAACCACACCTCCTCGTGAAGGATCTCTCTCCCCCTCTAGTTATTCCCCATGGTCTCAGCTTAGCGAGATACATGTTTCCGGTGGCTTTATCTGGAAAGGATTTGCTGCTTCCGCTGCATCGCTGGAGCGAGGAGGCAGAGGTTGTTCGGTGGACCGAACGTGTGTGCGATCACGGATGCACCGCTACTTTCGGTGCTGGACTTGATGGTGCTGGAGCTGCTGGACCTGAAAGACTTCATCACGATCTTGAGATCGGCAAGTATACGACTACATCATCCACGAGTTCCAACTCGTTAACAAAGCTTTGTTGTCTTCGAGGGTAAGTTCTCTATGGATGTATATCCACCCGTTGCTTGTATCTAGCAGATAGATCTTGGCGTATAGTTCCCATCGTAGAATTTTTTTTGTTTTCTATGATGTGAACCCAACAGAAAGAGAGAGACGGTGAGAGAGAGGACATGGGAACGGCTGGGGTGAGTGGGGCGAAGGGTGCAGAAGTTTTAGTATGATTCATTCTGGGTCCCGTTTTGGTTTTGCATCAGCGGAAAAAAAGGGTCCCTGCACAAAAACATGGGTATGGGTGAAGGGAATATGCCCGAGAGGCAATAATAAAGTGGTTCTTATCTTATTCCATGTTTATGATAAATGTTTATTTTACATGCTAGAATTGTATTGATCGGAAACATCAATACATGTGTGTTTAATAAACAAAAAGGGTTTCTAGTTATGCCTCTCTTATAGACTAGCTTGTTGATTAACAAGATGATCAAGGTTTCCTGATCATGGACATTGGATGTTGTTAATAACAAGGTCACACCATTGGTGGAATGATATGATGAACATTCATCCGAAGTATAGCATTACGATCAAAGTCATTATGTTTATATTGCTATAACATCATACGAAGTAATCTTTATCCTTAGACCATGAGATCATGTTAATTGCTAACACCAGAAGAGTATCTTGATAACATCAAACGTCACACCGTAACAGGGTGACTATAAAAGTGGGTTCAGTGCTACGAAGGTGTTATGTTGAGGCTCATGGATCAAGAGTGGGATTTGTCCATCCCGATGACGGATAGATATACTCTGGGCCCTCTCGGTGATATCACATTGAAATAGCTTGCAAGCAAGTGATGTGATCACTAGAATGTTATATCACGGGAACAAGAAAAGAGTGCATGTCGGTAACGAGATCAAACTAGGTATGGAGATACCGATGATCGAATCTCGGACATGTAATATATCACGGGACAAAGGAATTTAGTTACTAGCGTTAAAGGTTCTCACGATCATAGAAGTCATCGTTGAATGTGTAGGAGTCAGTATGGATATCCAGGTCCCGCTTCTGATTATTGATCTGAGAGGGGTCTCGATCATGTCTGTATTATTCGCGAACCGTAGGGTGACACACTTAAGGGATACCGACACCATTTGGAGCAAATATGTTCCAGATAAAGATTTAAGAAAGCGCTGAAATTATTTCAATAGACACTGAAACTGTTTTGGGTGAAAATGCTGAAATTGGTTCTGCATGTAATATTGAAATGTTGCAGGGGGTTTTATGTGAATTTTTTTAATTAAAGTAATTAACAAAAATTTGAATAAAAATAATAAAAGAGTTTTATTAAATAAGAGAGCATTAAATTTGGAGAAATTTAATGCATTTAAAGTGGAGACTTTAAAAGAGAATGTGAAGGGGCATTTTAATGTGGAGGGGTTACCACCACATGAATGGAGGAGGTGAAGGGTCACCCCCTCCATGCGCCGGCCATGAAGGAGGGGCACCCCCCTCCTCCTATAAAAGGCCACCCCCTCCTCACTTCTCACACACACCTCCTTGTGAAGGATCTCTCTCCCCCTCTAGTATTATTTTCCCATGGTCTCGGATTAGCGAGATACATGTTCCCGGTGGCTTTATCTGGAAAGGAGTTGCTGCTTTGCTAGAGCGAGGGACGGAGGTTGTCGGGGTACCGAACGTGTGTACGATCACGGATGCACCACTACTTTGCGGTGCTGGACTTGGTGGTGCTGGAGCTGGATCCGATGGACGTGCTGGAGCCGGACCTGCTAGACTTCATCACGATCTTGAGATCGGCAAGTGTACGACTACATCAACCACGAGTTCCTACTCGTTAACAAAGCTCGTTGTCTACGAGGGTAAGTTCTCGTTAGATGTATGTCCACCCGTTGCTTTGTACCTAGTAGATAGATCTTGACGTGTAGTTCACACCGTAGGAAAACTTTTGTTTTCTATGCTGCGGACCCAACAATGGGACCACAAATGGGTTTCTTATTGAAGGAGGTTTTGGTGAAAATATAAAAAAACAGTTATTGGGCAGTTTATTTCGAAATGGAGGTGTTACCCCCGGCCTCTGCATCAAAAAGATGCACACAGCCTGCTGTGTTTATTATTCAACGAAACCTTACAAAGAAAATACAAAGATCAATTGAAGCCATCTCTCTAAAAACAATTTGATGAAGGGGTGGTCATGTCAGAACACTCTAACCGCACACCAACACATCATCAACATACCGGAGGTTCCGAACCCGCCCCACGGCAGGTCAGGAACACAAACCGGTCCAGCTGATCCGTAGCGCACACCATCGTGCACGCTCAATCTTCTGCTGCCGTCGTCTTCCGCCAACCCATCTTCAGAAGAGATCAATGCAATGACCTTGCGAGGCTTGCCATCGACGCCGCCATGACGCCTGACGGCACCACCGTCCTGCGCATGTCCATCAACAAGCACGTGCGATCGCCACCGAGACCTCTCAGCGCCATGCCGCTGAGTCTCGCCACCCGACGCAGCTAGAGACCTCTAGAAGATCTGTCGTCTATAGCACCTACCGCACTAGGCATGACTGAGCGTAGCACCTGGCAGTTAGGCATGACTTGACATCTCCACTAGAGTCTCCGTATAAGATGAAGCCACTCCACCACAAGCCTCTGCCATCCAGCGCTGCATTTCAATTGGGCAGTGGACCAAAATTTGCTAACATTGCTAGAGATAATTTAGGCTAACATTTTTGAATTGCTTCTTTAATGGTTTGGGTTGCACTTCAATTGTTGGCAGCCCAACGTCTCGTCGGTGGAAGTTTCACTTTTACTGATATGTTGTTTGTATCGGTGTAGAAGTTGTTGCTAGTGGAGGTGGCCCATTAGGGTTCAAATGTCACATTCAGTTAAGGCGCCTTAGCACCCTTTGCTCGAAGTTGTTACAACTGACCTAATGTAACTTAGGTCAGTGTCAGTAGCATCACCCTGGGACCCATACCATTACTGAAAGTCGATGATGAGATGATTTTCCGGTAGTGATAACACAAATGTAATAATGAAGTGGGCCTAGCTTATTTGGATAGGGAACTGGATGTACAATCCAACCACTCGGGTCTATGTCTTCACATACCAAGATTTGGGTTTGTATCATTTTAAAAATAAATTATTGTATAGAGGCTTTCCTACCACATTTCTTTCAAAAAAATGTATATATCATTTTATTTATTTGCATATTACCATGTTTTTTGTAGTCAGTTTTTTTGCAGATTATCACTTGTATACTCCCTATGGTTTTTATACAAGGCACTATCTCATTTTTCAGATATGGAGAAAAGATAGCTAACTAATAAATATCAAAGTTAATTGTTTGGAAAACCTCTCATGTTTAAACATGTTGCATGTGGCGCTTATTTCTCTATGATTCATGTAATGTTCATATTAATAAGCACCATGTTACGATAAAGAAACCTCATAAATTCTTCTCAGAAAGAGATAGTGGCCTCGTATATGTAAAATGTAATCTTGTATTAAAAAATGGAGGGAGTATTGTTTTATACATCCGTGCTATCATTTTCTATGATGTTTAAGATCTTGAGTTATAAAACAGATACATATCCGAAGCTACGATAAGGCTTCGTTACTGGTATGGTTTAGAAAGTTCAAAAATGGCTTTAAAAAATCCACTGCTAGACTATAAACTATTTCGGATTTCTATAGCTCAAACCAAACAATGTACACTAGTCCTGGATTCAAAATGGACTTTCCTCTTATGCTAACACATGGCCCTGCCACTATGTAATTAACTAGTACTTCTTTTGCTTGGATCAGCCAAATCCACAGCTCATATAATTCTCAACGCTTTACTGTGACACACACGCTCCTGATTAAGTACGTTTTAAGGATAGCTTTGCCCAAAGCATCTAGCCTTAATCGACTTCTCTCTCTTGCTTTCTCTCATAAAGCTAGCCAGGTGCACCGATTCTTCCATTTCTTTTGGAAGATTATAATCAAGTTCTTCCATTACCTTTAGAATGACCGGTCTAGAGAACTAATTCCACTCATGCATGGCCCAACATTGGCATCATTCGTCGGCGCACACAACTTAAAAGCAAATAGTAGTTTTGCACTGACAAATTAGGGTGTAGAATATTGTACACCTCCACAGAATGTTTGCAGGGCGTGCAAGGAGAGGCCATAAATAGCCTTGCCACAAGCTTGTCTGACCCTATCAATTATTAAGGACCTAAATCAGCTAGTTAGCACTTAGCACCACAGTCATCATATAGCTAGTTGACTTGACTCTGCCGAGTCATATAGCTAATCAGTCAAGAGAGCATATATAGATGGATTTCAAAGCGACGGTGACGATGGTGGTAGTGGTGGTCGTGTTCGCGGTTATGAACACACTGACGAAGATGGCGTTCAACGAAGGAATGCACACCACCGTCCTCATCGTCCTTCGCCAGCTCATCGCCACGCTCTTCCTCGCCCCGATCGCCTACTTCAGAGAAAGGTTCGCGTTGACATGAATCAATTCCCTTAGACTGAAGTGAATTTTACCATGATCTCTAATGCCCTTTGTTAAGATTATGGAGTATAAGAGATAAAAATCCTCACCTATTAGCTAATTACTAATTTGTATGGTTTTGTACATGGACATGGATATTTAGGAAGACAAGACCAAAGCTGACCACCGAGATCTTCATCTACCTCTTCTTCAGTGCCTTGCTCGGGTAACCTAATTAATTACTCTCTTATTTTCAGCACTAGTTAAGTTGATCAATTGATCTTGATTTGGTTTCATATGTTCGTGGAGAAATTCTAATTTGATCGTATGAATGCAGAGCGTCACTGACACAGTGGCTCTTCTTCCTGGGCCTCCGGTACACCACGGCGACCTTCGCATGCGCCTTCATCAACATGACCCCCATGTTCACCTTCCTCCTCGCGCTCCCCTTCAAGCTCGAGAGGCTCGACGTCGCCACCGGCTCCGGCGCCGCCAAGCTCACCGGCACGGCCGTGGGGCTCGCTGGAGCGCTGGTGCTCGCGCTCTACCAAGGCCCCTCCCTCACCGGTGCCCCGGCAGCCGCATCAGCGGAGCTCGCCGCTCATGCAGTAGGCGGCGCAAAGAGGTGGGTGATCGGGTCGGCGGCGCTGCTGGGCGGGTCGGTGAGCTGGTCGCTGTGGTTCATCCTGCAGTCCAAGATCGGCACCAAGTACCCGGCCCTCTACTCCGGCATGTCGTGGATGTTCTTCCTGAGCTTCCTCCAGATGGCCGCCGTGGGCGTCGCCACGGAGAAGATGGCGTTCCACGTGTGGGTCGTGGCCACCAGGCTGCAGATCGTCACCGTGCTCTTCGTCGGGATCGCCGGGTCCGGGCTGGCGTTCCTGGCCATGTCGTGGTGCGTGGAGCGGCGCGGGCCCGTGTTCACCACCGCGTTCATGCCGCTGGTCCAGATCGTCGCCGCCGGGATCAACGTCGTGGCCCTCCACGAGCAGCTCCACCTCGGGAGCGTGGTGGGCGCCGCGCTCGTCGTCGTGGGGCTCTACTTCGTGCTCTGGGGGAAGAGCCACGAGGCGGCGAGGACGACCAAGGAAGTTTGTCCACCGTCGGACTCCAAGATCGTGGTGGAAGAGCGTGGATCACGGATTGATCAGACCGTGTGATAATTTAGCAGATGCATCAAGAAACTATGGATCGCCGTAGTCCTTGTCGAGAAAGAAGATATCTAATAGTTCACTCTTTTTTCCAGTTTTGCCTTTGTATTTCACGAGAATTAATCAAGTGAATTTCAGGTATTTTAGATAAGTCAAAGTGTGACTACTTATGGTTTCATAAGAAACTAAGGGTGAAGTGGACTTTAGATAAGTCAAAGTGGACTACTTCTTGTTTCATACCAGTGACTGAGGGAGTCGACTTCGTGTCGGGCGATGAGGTTGCTCTTGATGCTAGTCAGCGGCGTCGCTTTGGCGCAGCTCTTCGGAGGGCATCCTATGTCTGCTCCTCTCATAGTAGTCACAACGTCTTCTTTTTGACGTTGAGTGAATGGCCGTCTTGTCATGACGGAGTGGGTTTTCGAGCTTTAGCTTGGTTGTTCCAAGGGTCTTGTGTGGGCTTGGCCCTATGAAGAGTGTGGGTGTGGCTCCATTGTGTTGTCGTTGTTATATGGTTTTCGTCCGGTTTTTTATTAAAGAACTTGACACCTTTCTTCTTAATTACTGGATGAGCTTTTGCCATCGTTTCGAAAAAATATCAGTGATTGACAATGCTATAGGGCCTTGCACCCTGCCACAACACACATAGTTCTAGCATTGTATTCTTCACCCTCGAGCGACATCATCCTCCTTAGTTCCTCCTTCATTCAACTGTCATTGGCATGGTGGTGCTGGACCGTGCGCCTCACCTCCATAGGGTATGAAAGTTTTGCTCAGCGGCGCAAGAATAGCAGTCAATATTATTCAATCACTCTCTCCACAAAATTTTCCCTAGAGATTTGTCATTGATGTTTTCCCACCTCATTCCCAATGGCCGCCGTCACCGTTGGAAGGTCCTTAACTAAGTAAACAAGTAGGTACTAAGTTCATGTACAATGGGGTGACGTCAGCCTTCTCTTCTGGTAGCCATTTAAGAATTGTCCTTAGTTGGAGGAGAGAAAAGTAAGAAAGAGAAAATTGTCTTCCTTAGGTAAGGGATGATCTCTTAGAAATAAAAGAAGGCTATTTTCTATACCATATTTCTTCCCTTAGCAATCCAATTTCTTGCTAAAAACGTCAATTCTCATTAATTGCTAGAGATGGCAATAAGAGATAATGTGTTGTACAAGTTATAGTGTCTTTCTAGATGATGTGGAGAGCTAAGGAAAAACATGCCTTCTCCACTATTGTACAAGCTATAGTGTTTTCCTAAGACCAGCGCCGGCCCTAAGGCGGTGCAACCAGTGCGCCCGCACGGCCACTTGGAAAAACAATTTAGTGCAAATAAAATCTGTCCAAGGACGTATTCGTACACAGGCCATGCACGTACACATATAGGAACCGAACACTGAACCGTCCGCATTAACTTGGTCGACTTGGACTCGCTCGATCGCATAGACTTCTCCCCCTCCATTCTCGCCTCCAGCCTCCTCGTTCTACTCTCCATCTCTGAACTCTTCCGTTCCCCAATCACCGCTGAGGCGCCGACGATGGGGCGGAGCCATACCATCAATATTTCTAGCCGTTTTGGTGGAATTAATGGAGATTATGCCGAAATCCCTTCTCACCTTGCAACGGTCTGTACAATCCCATCCTTTATATTCTTCAAGGTTTAGTCTGTTCTTGTTCATTCGATTGGATTCGATTCGTTCCCCAATCCCCACTTCTCCTTCCTCACAGGCAGGTCCTGATTCCTCTTTCCCCAATCCCCATAGCAGGGGCGGCGCGGCGGCGGCAGCCAGCAGGGGCAGCACGTTGGCAGCAACCGTAGGGGCAGCGCAGTGGCGGCAGGCCAAGCTGGCAGCGCGTTGGCGGCCGCCGCAGGTGGTCGGCGCGGCGGTGGCAAGTGGCAGCGAGCAACGAGACAATTTTCATCCAGACCCATCTTCATATTTGCTCCAGGTGCATTCGATTTCAACCATTAATTTCATGTACTAAATCGTTCTTGTGCTTGTTCTTGTGTGCTAAGATGTCATCTAGAAAGTGTATGTCTGGTTATGAAAATCGACAATAGAGAAAGCGAAAACACGAGTTCATACAATCCCAGAAAGGTGCCATGGATAAATTTATTAGGAAATATGCAAGTTCTGCTAGTAATTCTCAGGAACTAGCTCTAGCAATTGTTGAACAACCTGCTGGGAATTTAGATCAGCACAATAGCAATGCTAGTGGCCATGAAAATTTAGGCGAAGGAGATAATGGTGCGAGTGAGCATGAAAATTCAAATGGACATGATAATAATGTGAGTGGTGATGAACCAGAACAACAACATTTTACCACAAATATTTATGATCTAGCAAATTGTCATAATTTAGATGACAAATTAAGAGATGTTTTAGTGGATAAGGGACCTATAAGAGAAGAAAACTTTGTTTTCCCTTTGGATGGTTCTGATAGGCATTTTTCATATTCTTATTATTCTAAGAAACTGAGTAATGGAGAAGTTCATGATTGAGAATGGCTAGTATATTCCAAGCTTGTTGACAAGGTGTTTTACTTTTGTTGTAAGCTTTTCAAGTTTAATAATAACAAGAGTGCGTTAGCAACAGAGGGAATGGGAGATTGGAGACACCTTGAGAGGATACAAGAACATGAAAATAGTGTTAAGCATATTAATAATATGAGTAATTGGAATGAGTTGAGAATTAGATTAGTAAATAGTCAAACTATTGACAAAGATTTGCAACAAATATACGCAAAGGAGAAAGAGCGCTTGAAACAAGTTTTGCGAAGAATAATTATTGTTGTATAATATCTAGGAAAACGTAACTTGGCATTTCGGGGATCAAGTGAGAAGCTTTATGATGACAATAATGGGGATTTCTTACCAACTGTTGAGATGATTGCTCAGTTTGATTTGGTAATGCAAGATCATCTTAGACGCATTGCAAACAATGAAATTCACTATCATTACCTAAGTCATAAAATTTAGAATGAGTTGATCTCTCTTTTAGCACCTAGTGTTACAAGTTCTATTATAGAGATTGTTAAAGAGGCCAAATATTTCTCCATTATCCTTGATTGTACTCCAGATGTGAGCCACGAGGAGCAAATGGCTCTACTTGTTCGATGTGTTAACATGTGAAGTAAAAAATGAAAATTGAAGAGTTCTTTCTAGGGTTCCTTAAGGTAAATGACACATCTGGTTTGGGTATTTTGAATGAATTGATTGATGAAATTAAGTCTTTTGGTTTTGATGTTGATAATGTGAGAGGACAAGGTTACGATAATGGTTCAAACATCAAAGGTAAAAACCAAGGTGTACAAATAAGATTACTTGATATAAATCCAAGAGCGTTATATATGCCATGTGCTTGTCATAGTCTTAATCTCACACTTTGTGACATGTTCAATTCATGTGGTAAAGCTGTTAGTTTTTTCGGCATTGTCCAACGAATATACGTATTGTTTTCAAGTTCAACTAAAAGATGAAAAGTTCTTCTTGACCATGTTCCAAGTTTCACTCTGAAATCTTTGTCTAATACTCGTTGGGAGAGTAGGATTAAAAGTGTTAAGGCTATTATATTTCAAGCTCCTGAACTAAGGTCAGCTTTATTAGAATTGTCTAAATATGATGATGATGCCATGGCAAAAAGCAATGCAAAAAATTTATATGATGTGATTGGTACTTTTGAGTTTTTACTTAGTATGGTAATTTTGCATGATATTTTGTTTAATGTAAATATAGTGAGCAAAACATTGCAATCTCTATCCATGTGCATTGACTCAACCTTGCAACAGATTGAGGGCATACTGAAATATTTTGATAAGTATAGAAGTGAAGGTTTCTCCGCTAGTTTGAGTATTGCCAAAGAACTTGCAAATGATATGAAAATACAACCATCGTTTCCAATAAAACGACGCATTATGAGGAAGGAGCATTTTGATGAAAGTGGTGATGATGCTAATAATCAAGAGATTCTAGCCGCAGAAAAACCTTTTGAAGTTGATTTCTTTTTTGTTATGGTGGACACATCAAATACTTCATTGAAAAATAGATTTGAAGAACTTGGAGTTTTCAAAGGAATATTTGAGTTTTTGCTTAGCTCATCAAATCTGAAGTGATCGGATATCGTTGAGCTAAGAAAGTGTTGCACACAGTTTTCTAAAATCGTTTCTCGTAAAGATAAACTCACTAATAAAGTTGTATATGATGTTGACTTGGATGATCTTTTTCCCGAATTAAGAATGTTGGAAATGACCTTACTAGATGAACCAATGTGTGCTGCCGAGATGTTTGAGTTTATTAGAAATATAAATTGTTTTCCAAACATCTCTATTGCTTATAGGAATTTATTCACCATACCCGTGACAGTAGCTTCGGCAGAGAGAAGTTTTTCTAAATTGAAGTTGTTAAAACATTACCTTAGGTCTGCAATGTCACAAGAGAGATTGAATGGTCTAGCTACTATACGCATTGAGAATGATCTCTTGGACCAGATTAATATTGATAATATTATCAGTGACTTCGCCTCAAAAACTTCTAGAAGAAAATGCTTTACATAACTAGTTATCTTGTCTGTTTTGCAAGTCGATACAAGATTCGAGTGCGAGCTGAAGTCCAGGCTGGGGTTCGAGCTTTGAGGTGAAGAGCAAGATGGGGGAGCAAGCAGGAGTGCGGGCTGATGTCTCACCTGAAATGGAACTTGCATTATGCAAGATGTGGAGCTCAAGCTGCTATGTTATTTCCTTGACAAATATAGCTGCTTTGTGGAATGAATAATATCACTGATAAGAGCTTGAGTATCTGTAGTTCCTGCCGTATTATACATCGAATGCGAATTTGAATAGAACTATGTTAAATGTTTAAATTTATATTGAAATATCAAACAACTTTATTTATATACAGGGGCCCTATTTTTTTGTCTTGCATCGGGCCCAATTTTCTTCAAGCCCGGCCATGTCTAAGACCATTCAACAAATTTGTTTCTCCTAAGCACTAGTAGCTGGTTTACTATTGTATGAGTTAGGGCACGTACAATGATAGAGTGGGTGAGTATTCTCTTAATCTTCCACACTATCTAGAGAAGAGAATAAAATAAGGCATACAACACACCAACTCTTATTGTCATCCCTAATGACTAGTGTTTGAATTGACTAATTTTAGTAAGAAATTGTGTTAAGAAGGAAAGGCATATGGTACAGTAGAGAAATAACTTTTATTTTTATAAGAGATCATCTCTTAGCTAAGGGAAGACAACCTTCTCTCTTAACTCTCTCTCCACCAACTAAGAAAAAATATGACATGGCAAGTTTAAGGCCGACTTCTTTTTAGCTTATGATTCTAGAGAAGCTAGCTTTTGGCAGATTTTTGGGAGAAGCTATGGTGGAGAGAAGCTCATAGAATACGGTCTATTCCATTCTTTTTGGCTTTCAGATATTTGGCTTGTTTGATATGTTAAGTTGTGAAATGTCTGTAACACCCCTAAATTTTATACGTATACTAGCTTTCATGTGTAACGCTTCTTGAAGTAAACTGTAATTGAAATCAACTACTACTATATAGGGTCATGTAGTGTCTAGCAATCAGTAGTAGCAATCAACTACTCAGTAGTAGCAGTAATTGAACCTACTGTCTAGCGAATAGTACTAGCAATCACTAGTACTCCCTCCGATCCATATTACTTGTCATTGAAATTGATATATCTAGCACTAAAATATGTCTAGATACATTTATTTCAGTGACAAGTAATATTGATCGGAGGGAGTAGCAGAAATCAACTACTGTCTATCAATCAGTACTAGCAATCGGTAGTAGCATGTGTGTCGGCGGGTGTCAGACGCAGTGGGGGGCGGTTGGTCGGCGGCGGTCGCGGGTGCCCTGGGTCGCAGGTGGACGAGGGGCGGGTCAGGGTCACGGGTCGCAGGTGGACGAGGGGCAGCCGGTCGCCGTCCTTGCTGCCATCAACGTCGCCCTCGGTGGCAGAAAACCTGGCCGCCAAAAGGGCGCATAGGTTTCTGCATGTGGCGGTTACGGGGAGTGATGTCAAATATTATTGCTCCAACTCCATTTGCAACTAAAATTACTGTTTGGAGGTAACAAGATGGACATGGTACACCAAGAAAAAAATCTAAACTTCTCAAAATTCGATTTTCTCACTTATACTTAGATTTTTTAGAATAGTAAAAATTACTTACATGTCTTATACATTGTAGGAAAATCAAATTTTATTTATGAAGAATCGTTTTGCATACTACCTACGATCTGTATCTGAATCTAGATAAAATTGACAACAATAATATAGAGCAGAGGGAGTAGTAAAAATGCTATAAGCGTGAATGTGCTGACCCATGTCAGATGTGATGGGCTTTCTCGGCCTGAGCTGACGCATGCTCTAAGTAGAAAAGGAAAAAAAATACTTACATGTCTTATACATTTAGGAAAAATCAACTTTTATTTATGAGAATCATTTTGGATAATAAACATGTATATAAGTGTGAATAAAAATGTATATTTTTTTTGAGGAAGAATAAAAATGTATATAAGTGTGAACGTGTTGACTCATGCATGTGATGGGCTTTCTCGGCCTCATTAAACGAATAACTGGGCTGGCCTTGGGTGTGCCTTCATTATCAGTGTAGTCGACTCATTGCTTTTCACTTCGGCATCCAGCTCGGTCTGCTCAGGAAGAAAGGAGCGGCGCGGCGAATCCGCCGGCGACCGACCTCAGCCCGTCACTGGCGGCGGCCACCGACCCTCTCCTCCGTCTCCCGATTGGACTCAGGTGAGATTTTCTCCTTCCCGTTCTCTCCCAGTTTCTCCCGCGGGAAACCCTAGCCAGTTAGATTTTTCTCCCTAAATCCCACCTAACATTTGCTTGTTGCGGCAGCGTTCACAGGGAGCAGCTGAACTGATGGACGCATCCGAGGAAAATCTCCCACTGTAAGATCCGATCCTCTCCGCCTCTTTCCATTTGTTTGTCTGTAATACTATGTTCTGCTGGATGTGGGGAGTGATTGGCTGAAGAAATTGGCCAGTAGCAAAATTGATGCCGGTTTGCATTTGTTTGATGGATGATTGGATGGAGAGTTAGCCAGTGCATAATTGAAGCCAGTTTGCATTTTGTGTGTTGCTGCCATTTTTTTCCAGGATTGAGAACCCATCTGTGGATGGCGAATCACCGCAGCATTCCCTGGCAGTAGTGTCCAAGGTTCTCGACGATGATGACCTCCTCGTCGAGATCCTCCTCCGCATTGGCTTCCCCACCACCCTCGTACACGCTGCTCTCGTCTGCAAGCGCTGGCTCAACCATGCCTCCGACCGCAAGTTCTTAAGCCGCTTCCATGAGCGCAATCCGCCGTGCCTCCTCGGCTTCTACATCGACTCCACGGAGGATCCGAGCGTGGCTGCACGCTTCTTCCCAATGCTACCTCAGCCCCCAGAGCTCGACATCATCATGCGCCGCGCTAGCTTCAGCCTGGACTCCTATCAAAGCGTGCGGACCAACATCATGGGCTGCCGGAACGGCGGCGTCCTCATAAGCTGTGTGGACAACGGTGAAATTACAGTTGGGCTGCACAGCCCACTGTGTCCTGGGAGAGGCCTGGCTATCGTCCCGCCATTCCCACACCCTGGATTCGAAGACGCCTATTTCCCTATTTGGGGCCGACTCCTCTCAAAGAAGAAGGCGATGGCATGTCTGACATTTATGTGTGTGTGTGCAAAAAGGACATGACAGAATATGTGGTGCACGTTTATGTGTTGCAGAACAGTGATATTGCTTGGTGCAGACTTCTTACCTTGGCTGCGGATCAGCTCGCTAGTCTGAGATTTGAACCAAGAGCCATGCTCGCCAATGATAAAATCTTTATAGCAAGCGAGCGCAATGACATTGTTGTCTTGGATTTGACGACCAAAAGCATCTCCACGCTTCAGCTTCCACAAGGGGTGCAGTATGGCCATAAAGACATTGTGTTTGCAGGGGCAAAGGATGCTTCTGTTGTCTATCTCATCCATGCCAAAAACCTTCAACTTCACATCTGGCTCCACAAGGGAGACACTTGGTTGGTGGTGGACACCATATGTTTGCGTGGCATGATTGCTAATTTGGGGATACCAGGTTGCAAGCTTGAGGATGAGCCTACTGCTCCTCTCTGGATAAACCATGTGGGCGATTATGCTGAGTTTGTGTTCTTGGAGATGGGTCCATGCACACTCCTCTTGGATACCAAGTGCAGGCAACTGCGTAAAGTGTACACCATGCCAAAAAATTATCGATATCGGGGTGTTATCCATCCTTTCATGATGATCTGGCCTCCCACATTTCCCGCGCTCAAGGATGATCCTGCAAGGTTTGCCTTTTTTTTTCCTTTAGATGTTCTGTATAGCTGTCATGTTGAGACTGCAAAGTTTTAGGCCCCGTTCGGTATGCAGGAACCTAAAACATAGGAATAGAGGAAAACAGAGGAATAGAAAAGGAAACCAACTGCAAAACAGAGGATCCGAAAACCACAGGAAATTTACAGGACCATGCGTTCGATGGCTACAGGAAAAATATAGGAATGGATCATGTCGCATCTGATACTAATCACAGTCCCTTGAATATTTTATTTGGCCATAGCATCCATGTTTGCCTCTGGCCACGAATACTATGCAATTATTTTATTTAGATGAACTGAGCAACAGCTAGTCGCCTCGGTCTTCCATGAAAAAAAGCGATTGGAGCGGATGTTTACATTCCTTAGGTATGGGCACTGTAGAAGCAGAAATTCCTTTGGAATACTGTAGCTTTTTCCTTTGCTCTGAACGCACAAAAGGAAAATAATCCCGTAGGAACAACATTCCTGAAATTCCTGCACAATTCCTTCGAACCGAACAGGGCCTTATAATGTGGATAATCCATCAAACTGGTTGGTTTTGCTGTGGAAAGGTTTTGTGCATAAGGTTGTTTCATTAGGTCATTTCACTGGTGTTAGTTTAGTGACATTAGATAATGCTTGCTGTGGGATGATTTAAAATCACTCACGTACTGGGTTACTATTACAAAGGTGTTTGATTGTGGCATAATAGAGACCTATCAGCAATTCAGCACACGTTAATTCTGTTGAAGTTTGTGTTGGCACCACACAGCATGCTTCCATAA
Source organism: Avena insularis (assembly GCA_023614405.1). Classification (NCBI taxonomy): domain Eukaryota; kingdom Viridiplantae; phylum Streptophyta; class Magnoliopsida; order Poales; family Poaceae; genus Avena; species Avena insularis. The sequence goes on from CM042694.1 coordinate 107,194,393, forward strand.
CAACAACTTGTAGTCGGGCTAAGAAATGACTAATTTTCTTTTTCTCTCGAACACAAGTGGATTGTAAATTCTAAGTGGATATGCCTGAGCTTATGTAAGATTTATATTTCATATAATACAACCGTGACAGTTCTCCTTTTGTATGAGAAGTGGCTGCTCCAACCTAACAGTGCATAATTTGTGTTTGTGTGACATTTCTCCTTGTATGGTCAGAGTTTACTTTCAATGAAATATAAAGTAGAATACAGTAATATATCCGACTGTGATATGTAGGCATTGGATCTGTACTGATGTGGCTTTTTTGGAATAAACCATATTGCTGGATCGAGGTCATTACTTTGATTTTTGAGCGCACATAACATTGACTGTCATTGTACTAGACAATTGTCTCGTTGCTCCTTTTAATATTTTGATGCTTAAAATGTGGCTACATAAATATTGTTTTCCTTAATTATCTCCATGATCCTTGCTATGTTTTCTCTGAATCATAAATGCCATTTGAAGAAGGGTGTGAGGAAGCTTTTGGATTGTTAGTGGAAAGGGCTCCATCAAGGAAGAGCAGAGTTGCATTTCATAGTAGCAGTTTTATTCTAACTGTCTTTGATATAACTTGTGCTGGATTTGTTAGGATGTTATAAAACTGGAGCAGGTAGTCGTGTGATATATAGGAGTCATATCCCAATGCTGTCATAACTGTTTGCATCAGATCCTTGTTTCAAGAATAAGCCTTCCTCCTATCCCATGGTATCATATTTGCTTGTTTGCAACTGAGATATTTGTTTCGTGTGGTTGGGAGAAAACGCCCTGTATGTTCTAGTAGTAGATATCTCATCTGATCTGCCCATGTCACAGTCTTGGAGTTGCCTGCTTGTTACCTTGCATATGCAGAATCGGTCTTGTTGTTCATCACTGGGAATTGGTTTCAGTCATCGATCTGTAGCTCTAGGTTACATGGACAGTTATGGCAGATAACCTAAAAGTAACTTACGGTATTTCAGTAAGGATTGAGTTGATTGCAGCCTTTGCATAGCCTCTGGTAAATGCATCATATATACTGGTGGTAGAAGCATGAAGTGTTGATGAACTCAGTAATAGGAAAGATACACGCATAGACTCTGCAACTGGAATCATGTTTCTGTCTCGAGCGCCAAAGACAAAACAATGTTTCAGACAATTGAGGAGAAGATGGGCCGGTGCTTTTTCTACTTGGATATTAAGTGCAAGAAGCCATGTAAACTGTTTCAGAAAAAAGAAAACTTGCTGGACCAAATTCAGTATTTGTATTCTGAGCACGCATAACATTTGACTATCGTTTTATCAGCCACATGCTTTGTTAGTCTGTTTGATATTTCGATCCTGATCCTTGCTATGTTTTCTCCGAAACAGAAATACATTGTGAAGAAGGAAGCTTTTGGATGTTGAGGGAAGAGCACAGAGCCGCATTTGCTCGGTAGCAGCTATAGTTGTGTTATGTGTAACTTGTACAGGATTAGTTATGATGCTATGTAACCAGAGCCTGTACTCCTATCATCCTATTGATAGATAAGAGTCCTGTCCCTATGGTACCATGACTGTTCGTGACTGATCTTTAGTTCTGGAAGAAGTCCCCTTGTATAATTAGCTTGTGTGTTAAGTCTCTTGTGTTTCCAGTGCTTGCCGGCTTGTTATGTATGGTGTTGAGGAAGCATCTTGTGTAATCTCTGATGTAACAGTATAACGTTTATCTTGCATGCCACATTCCGAGTACTCCAGATGGACAGCCATGGTTCATTAAAGATTGGATACCAGCGTTGCAGCCATCGTTCTTTTTGCTTGATGAATAAAATTGGAGATGACTAGTAACTTTTAACAGTACTAGGAAACATATTGATGTATGCATCTAGCAGTAGAGTGAACCGAAACTGCAATTTGAAAATTGAAATCAGTTAACTACTGTTTGGATTTTAAAGCTCACCGAGGCGAACTGAATCACAAAAATGATGTGCTTGTAAGATGGAAGCTTTGTGGAACAGGAAAGAGTAAATAGCAAGGAAATGAGGCTTGATTGCTGGTCATCTCAAGTCTTGAAAAGTGGTGACGAGGATGCAGTGTCCACTTGTGATTCTGGACAGGAATGCATGTTTGAGATGATCAGAACTATGTACTAGTAGATCGAATAATCCAAGATTGGAAGACAAAGGCATCAGTAGAAATGATTGGTGCATGACCTTGCCGGAACACGGACTACAAAATAGAAATATCAAATATTTCCGTCTTGGATATGAAGGCACTCAATCTGTGCTGCTGTAGCTTTTTGCAAAATAAGAACTACATTGCTATGGACACAAATTAATGGACTTAGTACATTAATTCCGATCCGAGGGAGTATCAAATTCATTATTCTGATTTCTATGCACACATGACATTTGACTATCGTTCTACCAGCCACTTGTTTGTCCAGCTGATATTTTGGTGTTCTAACTGTTCAGTATAACCTGCAACCAGAGCATAAACTTCTATGATAGATAGGATCTTTCTTCTGTGAAGAATACTCATTCCAATATGTTTTATAGTTACTTTGAGTGATCTTTAGCGCCAGTCATGTTGTTCCTCTGCCTGTTCCTCTAATGTAGCAGTAAATATAATTGCTTTTAGAATGTACTTTCTCTGATACCAGCTTTTATATAAGTCTGGTAAGTGAATCATATAATACTAGGGTAAGAGAATGAAGTAAATTCAGTACTAGGAAACGCATGGCGACTACAAGTAAGATTTATTTTTTCACGGTATCAGTTGGTCTCCAATGTAAATATGCTCTAGGATGGAACGTTTGCACTTAGAATAAGAAGACGGAGAAACTCGTAAATCTACAGTGAGAAACAGAGCACAAGATGCTACGACTTTCTAATCATGATCTCAAGGCTTGCGTAGTACTGCACTGGCTTTCTACAGGTGTTGGTGTTGTCATTCCCTCTAGCAAAGGTAAGCTAGCATTGAAGATCTGCAGCATGACACAGAAGCTTCAGATAACTATTGCACAAAGAGCAGAGCCTCCAACTCCAGTTTTGCCTCTTCTTTTGAAGTGCCTGTTTGATAGCTGCTTGATAGCAGCTGTAGTATCATCAGTCATCACGGTCACCACGAGTAAACATTAGACAACAAATTAGTTCTACCAACAAAAGCATTTCCGTTTTGCAAACATAACATCCACATACTAGAGTTGTACCCTGCAGATGGATCGGCTATACTGTTGTAATATCATTAGCAGCCATGTTTGGCATGTCAAAACTCGAATAATTAGATCGATAACATGATAAATCAAGTGAAATAATACATTCATATGGAATGTGTTAATGCAATCGAACATGCATTAAAAAAGGGCCAATCTGGCAAAAATACCAAAGAAACGGGTTAGCATGCAAGACTAGTCGATATTTAGATACTGTACATGAATGCTTGAGACAGCTACTGACTGGAGAACGCTAAAAAGAACATGGGGGAATGCTTTGATAATGGTCGAAAAATTGATTAAAGAAGGCTCAAATAGTGTGCGTAACCAACAACTGAAAGAATGAATGACATGCTACATGTGTATAAATGATAGGACCTTCAATACAAGTCCTGATTCTAACAGAGTGTATGGTACTCACTATGTGGATATTCATTGGCTTCAACATAGGGCCTATGACGGAACACATAGTTAACCCATCATTCAAGAAGAAGTAGGATTTCTTTTTTAAACTAATAGAGCAATGGTTTGTCGTAATTGTTCTTTTATTTACAATATCATCGTCGATACAACACAACATATATGCTACCCTGAATGAGCACATGAGTAGTCTCTCCTCCTTTCTCCGGGCTTGAGACCGGCTACACAATTATAAGTGTTAACTTAGAATGGCATAGGCGGAGTTCCCTACCTATCCTACAAAAAAGGAGAAAAGGAAAAAAAACAAATGCACAAAACACACCTTAAGAAGTCAATGAATACATTTTTTCCCCTTTTTTATTTATCAAATAATTAAGAGAAGCAAGACACAAACATAATAAAATCTTTTTTTTGTCATTTTAGAACATCAAAAACATTTTCTAGCAATTTCTAGCATAAAACTACTCTAACAACACAAAACAAATAAACTTGTTTTTGATGTTTTTTAATGTTTTTACTAAAAAGTCCACTCTAGTGCTGAATCATTTTCTTATCTTATGAGTTTTTTCTCCGCACACCCACTCTACTGCTAAAGAAAATAAACAATTTTTTTTTGGTTTTGTTTTTTCCTGTTGCAAACCAGTCTAATGCTCATGGACAAATTAAGCTCAGCGAATTCAGAGTAATTAATTGGTCTTCCAGATTGTAGAAAGCTTCAATGTCCCATCGTCCTGTAGCCAGAAAATTTAAGGGTGGTATTGTAATTAAAGAGGCAGACTGTACGAAGCAGAAGTATTACATATATATGATCCTAATCTGGGAACTCGAAATCACCAAAAAGTGGATGATTTGTCTAAAACATGGACTAGTAATAGCAAATTGTTCAAGTTCAGTTATTTTGTTGAAATTCGAAATAAAGAAATGGAGGTATGTGGTACCAGCATGCATGTGGATAAATACAGAAGTGGAAAAAGGAGATACAGAGGCACATAGTGTACCAGCTTTGATGACATGGATGAAGTTTTGGAAAATACAGCGATTCAAGGTTGGCTCACCGCCCCTTCCTAGTGACTCCCACTGCTTGTGGCAACATCATTGTCTGCCTGGGGGTTAATTAGACATAAATGAAATCGGCCGGACAGCCATCAGCGACATGATAAGGCGATGAATTTCTATATAGCATGTGAAAAATACGATATAGTTTATACTTATGTACCTCATCTTGCTCGGTATCATAGTCATTATCACCATTATCACCATCTTCGCCATGGTGATTCTCATCATCGGTGTCAGTGACGTCATATGTAGCCATGGTATCGCTGTTGTCCGGCTAGAGATAAGACACACATAAACCATAAACCAACGAGCGGCAATCAGCTACATTGTAATATATATGCATAGCTATGGATCAATAAGATGTAGCAGTATATGCACGTACCTCTTCTTGATCGGTACCTGAATCATCATGATGTAACAAGCTCTTGAATTTGGTGACAAAGCCACTTAGCTCTTGCTCGCCATACCTCCCGAGTTGAGGCTCGTCGTTATCACGTAACAGAGTCTCCAGTGATGTAATCATGCGACGAAGCTCCCTTTGATCTGCAGTTATTTCCTCACCAGCTAGGATCGATTCCAGTGCATCAATAAGTCCAGCTGCCTTCCGGTTGTACCTCTGTATGTATATGTCGAGGTGGAAATGTATTCTGGTTGAACCAAGCATCCTCATGGCTCTGCCGGCTTTCCTCAGGGCTGCCTTCGCTGCTTTGACTTCTGTGCGGCCGCTGTTTGCGCAGTCAAGCCAACAGCAAACATAACAAAGTGAAGGCCAACTATTATTCCAGGGCACCAAGCTGTCCTTTCTTCCAGCGCTGGCGCAGTATGCCAGACTTTTAAGCATCGGTAACGATCCTTCTTCAAGATTAATCTCTACATTCGTTGCCAAACATTTCAGCTTCTGAAACTCATCACGGCCAAAGGTATACGATACACACTTCTTCTCCGCAATGAAGAAACCGAGGTCGATGAGCGATGGCAACCTTCCAAGGATTTGAATGTCCTCAGCTTCAACCACCTCCACATGCAACAGCAGCTGAGAGAGGAGCGGAACCGACAAAGCATTTATCCACGACGGAATCTTCGTTATAAGTATACTCGCTGGCCAAAAGGTACGAAGACTTGAACTTGGCGACAACTCTTCCAAGCTGCCGACACAGACATTTCTATCAAAATGCATTATTCCCTTCCATTTGTTCTCGATAAAAATTCTTCGGATCTTGTGCAGGTTCAACATATACTCCGCCAGAACCTTGCATGCGGACTCCTCCAATTGATCTAAACTAATTTCGAGCACCCTTAGCTTTGTTAGCTTTCCAACATCCCTGAAGAAGTTTGGGACCTTGTCCACCGAATCTAGCTTCATCTCTTCAAGGCACGTTAACTTCCCTATCTCCCCCTTCATCGTTGTACCTTCATTGGCCCATAAGCACCTCAAATTTTGTAGCTCGCCAACGGACGGTGGCAACTCACTTATGGAACCTCCCCTTACGCCCAGTATCTCGAGAAACTTCAGATCAAGTCCTATATCTCCTGGCAGCTTGACGGATGTATTCACTAATCCTAGATACCTCAGCTGTACCAACTTTCCAAGATGCTTGAGACTAAGACCTTCTGAAAAAATACAATCTTCTATAACTAGTACCCTTAGCACTTTAAATGTCAAAAACGGGGGCATCCCAGTATCAGTACACATGATAGCATTGAATGACCTCACATGTTTCATTTTTATGCTATGACAGTCCTCAACTTTTGCTCCGTGGAAAGCTAACCTGTGAACTCTATTGCTTTGACCTTTTGGTGAAGACTTGATGTGATCCTCTCCTTTATCTTGTATTGTAATAAAGTTTACTTCCATTGACATGATGCGGATCACATCTAGAACCATATCGTGAACACGACAACCTTCATCATCAACATTATAACCATAGTCTACCTCACGAATCAGGCTTTTATTCACCAGTTCGTTGTAATAGCTCTCACCTAGCTCATATGAACTTATACCTTGTTTATGTTGTACAAATCCCTCGGAAACCCACCTCCATATCAATGATTTCTTGTGAATAAATTTATCTTCGGGATACATGCCTAGGTACAATAGACATGTCTTAAGATAAGGTCGTAGATCATAATAGCTGAAAGATAAGATTTTTCTTGTGTTATGGATGACTTCGCTATCTTCATCCCCAAAACCAATTGCATCATATACCCTAGACCAATCTGCACTTGGCTTACCGACAAGCAAACTAGCTATTGAAATGATAGCTAATGGCACACCAGCACATTTCTTCAAAATTTTGTTAATCACTTCACTGGATTGGTCATCTTGACTAACTCCTTCAGCACCACATGTTCTTGTATAGAATAGCATTTTGGAGTTACCATTCGAAAGCGGCTTCATGCGGTAAATACCACCGGCATTTGTGGCAACATCATGATTACGAGTAGTTATCATGATTCTGCTTTCTGGATGACTATCCATGAATGCATACTTAATCGTCTCCCATGTCGGTATGTCCCATAAGTCATCAATAACAATAAAGTACCTACTTATGTACATGAGAAGCCAGAAACTTTAGTTAGTAAAATATTTAACGTACTAGGACATACTTGAATAAGAAGCACGCAGACACACCAGAACAAAAAAGGCATTAAGATTCGGTGAAAAGATTGTATAAAGTACATCTGAATTACTAAAAGGCCCTGAATTATCATTTTCAGATTGTTATATTATAGATGCAAGGATATGTCTTGTAGGAGAAAACTAGAGACAGTTGACCGAAGGAGTGATCCATGTAACCATTCAACCACTGTAATGGTGGTAATCGCAAGTACAAATTTAGCAAAAGAATACAGGTGATACTATAATAGACACACATTAATTTCCATTTCTATGGTGTTCACTGATACCTTTCCATATGGGTATCAAATCAGTGAGCTTATGGGTTTGGCCAAACACGAACAGAAATTTTGTACACGCGATTACATGCATGGCTGACTACTTTGGGGCAGAGAACAACAATAGTGGCCATGGTAACTACAATGGCATTGTCGATGTCAGCGCTAGCTTACTTATGGCGAGGCAGGAGGGGGGCTTTGGTCTTAGTGTAGGTCGTACGAACCCTAATGGAGGAGCAATATATGGAGGCGATGGTGCTTAGAATGGACCACCAATAGTGTTTGGTGCTGTTGTGGCGTTCGTTGACTTTGTTGCTGGTGGAAATTTCTAGGGTACTGGTCCATGAATGGACAAAGTGGTGTTGGCTACCAAGGAGCATAACCTTTTTAGGACGCTTGTTTTTGAGCATTATGCTTAGCTTGTCAACTTAGGTTTGGAAATAGGCAGATGTGTGGCTCAGCGGTGTGTGTGTGCAACATTAGGTCAACGATGTCCACAACTGAGTTTCCATCGACACCCTGATAACCTTTTTTATATCCGAACATGCTGGAAATGAGGGGGACAAGAGGTTCTTCACCGGGGAGGAGGAAGAAAGAAGCATCACCTCCGCTGGAAAAGAATCGCCTTGGAAATTGCTAGCTAAACCACCTGCTGGAGGCGCTTTGCTGCCCCAGCTTCCCTAGCCTGATCCTTAATCGGTCCACTGTTCATCGACCCACCATACTTCTAATTGTTGGTACTTGTCCCTCCACATGTAGGTGTGTTGGTAGCCCAACATCATCCCATGAAAGTCCAACACATTTCAACTGTTGATCAAGGTTCGCATCCAACGGCTGAGGTGCTCCTTGGGAGAGGAGTAGAAAAGAAAACCCTACCCACCCTTGGTGGATGTGTGTGAGACACTCTATGAGAGCAAGTGAGAGAAGCAAGCAACCGTGGCTACTGCTGAGAGAGGGTGAGAGAACACACAAGAACACCACAACCTAGTGAGAAGAGAGGAAGAAGGGGAGGTGATTTCTGTCCAGATTTCTGAGATTTGACCGGTCTGTCTTCAAGTTAGTGTTTGGAGGCTCAAACGTGCTTGGATTGGCTCCAAACTAGGTGAGCTTGTTCCTTATTTTGGATACTTAGGTATGGTTAGCTAGTTTGAGATTTGGGTCAGTGTAGCATCCGATTTGGAAACAATTTAGTCAGTTCGGACTGCTGCAGTTTTAGCATAGAGCAGTTTTGGTAGACAAACAGTTTAGGCAGGAAAATAGTGTCCGATTGAGCTAAAATTTGGCATGTATGTTGGGTACTCGTATGTCAGCTTGTCTACCGAGTTTGATGCTTATTGGATCTACGGTTTAAGAGCTGGACTTAGTATTTTCCGATGTTTGCAAAATATCGGTGAGGTCATTGGGTGGAGCAAAGTACTTTATCATATTTATTGATGACCTTTCTAGGAAGGTTTGGGTCTATGTTTTAAAGACCAAATATCAAGTACTAAGTGTATTCAAGCAGTTCCAAGTCTTAGTTGAGAGAGAAACTGAGAACAAGATCAAGTGTATTCACACTAATAATGGAGGAGAGTATATTGGCCCATTTGATGCTTATTGCAAGGAGCAGGTAATTAGGCACCAATTTACTCACCATAGATGAATGGTCTTGCTGAGAGGATGAACTAGATAATTGTTGAGAGAGTTAGATGCTTGCTATCGAGTGCAAAGCTGCCTAAACATTATTGGGGTGAGGCTTTGTTGACTGCAGTTTATCTTATTAATCTCTCACCAAGTTATCCATTGCATGGAGATGTTCCAAACATGGTCTTTTATGACAAGGACGTCTCCTACGAGCACCTGAAGGTTTTTGGGTGCAAGACCTCTGTTCATATCCCTCAATATGAAAGGTCAAAGTTTGATTCAAAGACACGACCGTGTAGATTTCTTGGCTATGCAGGTGATCAGTTCGTCTATAAGTTGTATGAACCAATAGAAAGAAAGGTTGTGAGAAGCAATGATGTGGTATTTGTTGAAGACCGAACAATTCAGGATACTGTGAAGAAAAAGGTGCAGGTTCCCAAGAAAGTTCCGGTACATGTTTCTCCTCAAAATCAGTAGCAAGATAGATCTGATTCTGACCCAGTTCCTGCAGATTCAGCTCAACAAGAAGCTGAAGATTATGATGCAGAAGATATGCAAGATTATGCACATAGTGGTACAGGTGAGGATGCTACCCATCAGTAAGAGTATGATGCCGAAGAAGATGATCATGATCAGCAAGCACCTGGACCAGATAGTCCACCAGCTGCTCTACTCAGACGGTCTAACAGAGACCGTGTTCCTTCCACTAGGTACGATTCAGACCAATGTGGTGTTATTGTCTGATGGTTCAAAACCTAAATGTTTTCAAGATGAAATGAAAGATGAGAACAATAAAGAGTGGAATAAGGCTATCCAAGAAGAGATGGATTCCTTGCATAAAAATCATACTTATGAGCTGGTGAAGTTGCACAAGGGCAAAAAAGTTCTAAATAACAAGTGGGTTTACAGAATCAAGAAAGAAGAGCACACCGTCACATCCAAGGTACAAGGCTAGGCTAGTTGTAAAAGGATTCATCCAGAGAAAAGGTATTGACTTTGATGAAATATTTTCTCCGGTGGTAAAGATGACATCAATCCAAATGATCCTTGGCATGGTAACAAGTCTCAACTTGGAGGTTGAGCAAATGTATGTGAAGGCAGCTTTCCTTCATGGAGAGTTGGAGGAAGAAATCTAAATGGAGCAGGCTAAGGGGTTTCTTGTTAAAGGAAAAGAAGAATATGTGTGCAAATTGAAGAAAAGTCTCTATGGCCTAAACAAGCACCGAGACAATGGAACATGAAGTTTGAATCTATCATGGGGAGCAAGGCTAAAAGAGGTGTAGCTCAGACAATTGTTTGTTTATTCAGAGGTTCTCAGGTGATGATTTTATCATGTTATTGCTCTATGTTGATGAAATCTTGATACCTGCCATACTTCTAAGTGTTGGGCAATGTCCCTCCACACGGTGGTGTGTTGGCAGCGCAGCATCATCCCGTGCTTGGATTGAGGTTCGCATCCAACGGCTAAGGTGCTCCTTGGGAGAATCCTAGCCATCCTTGATGGCTGTGTGTGAGACATTCTGTGAGAGAAAGTGAGAGAAGCAAGCCAGCATGGCTGTTGCTGAGAAAGGGTGAGAGAACACAAAAGAATACCACAACCTTCTGAGAAGAGAAAAAGAAGGAGAGGTGATTTATGTCCAGATTTCTGAGATCTGACCGGTCTGTCCTCAAGGTGGTGTTTGGAGACTCAAACGTGCTTGGATTGGCTACAAACTTGGTGAGCTTGTTCCTTACTTTGAGTAATTCGATCAGGTTAGCTGGTTTGAGATTTGGGTAAGTGTAGCATCAGATTTGGAAGCGGTTTAGTCAGTTTGGACTACTGCAGTTTCAGCACAGAGCAGTTTTGGTAGACGAACAGTTTGATTAGGAAAACGATGTCCGATTGAGCTGAAATTTTATATGTATGTTGGGTACTCGTATGTCAGATTGTCTACCAAAAATTTTAGGGCATGCCCAAACCCCCTTAGTGATGGATATGTTGGGCACGTGATAGGGGATCTGACTTTGTGCCGCATCCCTTCCACCGCTCTGAAACTTCCCACCTCCCTCCCGCCTCTTGATCGTTGCTAACGACCGCGCCGCCCCGCCTCCGACTCTCACCGCCTCAACCCCCTCGTGCCGTCCTCGTCGTAGACCCTTCTGTTACCGCTGCTACCGAGCCATGCCGCTCCATTTCCACGCCTATTTTGGCCTCAGCCACCCAACTCTATCCGCCACCGCCATTGGTATGCCACCTAGGACTACAAAGAGTGGAGTTCGAGCGACTTATAAACTCGAGCAAGCTGTGACTAAGTTGGGTGGAAGGTTGAGCTATAAATTGGCTCATACTCAACTTGTAATGATCTCTAGTCGAACTCGAGCTAATTTTGGGCTGAACAAGACCTAGAATATTCCTATATACAAAGTAATTATTTCATCCAGTTGAACACACAATGACATCATAATAAAACACTTTAAGTAGTGTTCCAATCAAAACCAATATAACATATAATAATGCACGTTTGATTATCCTTCCAAAATTACTAGCATGTACACACGAGAAAATCCTGTTTACAACATATAATGTAACAAATTATCGTATTTTCATTCAATATATATAATTATAATATTTCGAGTTACGGAGCCAAAAATCGAGAGGGCTAATGTTGGATCAAGATCATCTCGTTTCCTAGTCGAGCTACATATGACACTCATACCCAGCTCATATGTTTTTGAGTTGATCTTGAGTCGAGCTGAAAAACGCGTGCCTCCACCGGTTTCCTCGGCATCCGCGAGCGCCCCTATGGCTACTTCACGGTCTAAATTGCTGCCAGCAGCGAGCAGCTGTGGCTCGGCACATTCCAGTCGGTGCACGAGGCCGCCCGCGCCTTCCACACCGTCACGTGGAGGTTCGGCCGTCGAGGACCGACCTCAACTTCCCGGCGATCGAGTCTGACAAGTACGCAGAGACGCGTCTTATTTTAGGGCACGAAAAACTACAAAAATAGTGTACTATCCTAGTTTTCATGTGCCCTAAAATATATTATCGGTTAGTGATGTGTCTTCCTTCTCTGGCGCTGGCAAGCCCACACGCCTGCGCTCCTAACACCCCACTCTTAAATTTGTTTTTTGCCTCCTAGTAAGGGCTCACCTTCGCCTCCCACGGCTCTTGGCAGGCTCGGTGGTCCTCTTTGCCCCTCTCTTGGTGTGATGTGTTCTCCAATAAGAACAAAAACGAAATGGGGGAGAGGAGAGAAAAAAATAAGGAGATAAAGGGATGGGCCCACATTGGTGACCTTGTTTCGCACGTCAAGCATGGATACAGTCCCATTAGAAGAGCCGTTTCACAAAATTTCCCTCCTGAATTCTCAATTGGCTCTAAGAGAAGTAGAAAAATAAGTACTACAGGAAAACGAAAGTCTACTGGTTTTGGCCGGAACCAGCCACGACGATGTCTGCTGGCACTGGTTCCCTCTCGAGGCGTTGTCGTGAGCGCAGATCCGATGCCCCTAATCGAACGATGGTGGCATCCAGGTCATGACCCTCTTGAGGGCGTCGTTTCTAGGGTCGGACATGGTTGGATGATCATGTGTTATGTTGGTGGCAGCGGTTGAGTGGCTTCGTCTTGCACGGAGTTTTCAGCGAAAATGTCAAGCCGTGCTAGCCGACAGGTGCTATGCTAAGTCATGCCTGTTCCACAAGTGCTATGCACGACAGATCTTACGGGGCCTTCAAGATGTGTCGGCCGGTGGCACTAGGCGGCATGGTGGTGTGGTGTATTTGCTCTGACCGCGACGTGTGTAGGTGATCGCGCGCATGATGGTGGTGCTTCTTCGCACCGTGGTGGTGTCGGTAGCTGGAGTGGAGATAGTCTTTGCATTGATCTACACCGTTAAGATGGGTCAACGGAAGATAGCAGAGGCAGCGACATCCGGAGCGAGCGCACCATTATGCAGCTGCACGGATATGCTAGGGCAGATTTGGGCTCTTGGCTTTGCCAGAGCGATTGGGTGGTTTCCTGATTAATAATGAATAAACGATGTGTGCGTCGCTCGACGCAGAGGCCGGGGCTCCGTTCCCCTCCCTGAAAAGTTAGATATGCTTGCATACTTCATACACCGTGATATGTATGTCTCCTTGCATGTGTTCTTTTTGTTTTGGCCTTTTCTTTGATGTATTGTACTTGTGTAATAGTGTAAATAAGAATTTGCTACATAAAAAATATAAAAAATTAATGAGAAAATGATGTGTGTATATATATATAGTGTAGTTACACCCACACGTGTTTCACACTATCTAGGCAGTATCTACCATACCGAAAGATATGTACGCGTAGTATGAAGTATATAAGAATATTTGGGCAGTATATATACTATTTTTTTGGTAGTATGTAATTTTTATTCACATATTTCTTTTGTACGTACAAATATGACGGTATTTTACATATATAGTGCAAACTATTGGTGCACTTATAATTTTTTCATCTAACTTGGTTGGAAGTATCTTAGATATAGTATATAAACATACTCAAACAGATAAAATATTACAAAACTTTCGTAAGGTAGTATATGAGATGTGGGTGTAGTTACACCCGGGAGTAAGAAGTATTTTTCATATATATATATATATATATATATATATATATATATCACCACAACACAAAAGGCCATATAGTTATCTAGAGGCATAGGTGACATACGGAAATTATTGACTAGCATAAGATGAGATTTATGCGTACCTCTTGCCTGCAAGGACGTTTTGCAGTTTGTTGATCAGCTGCCTTTCATCCATTCTTTTTGACACCTCTATGTCAAGTTCAAAGAGGATGTCACTGAGAACTTTCTTTGCACCTTGGTTCTGACCAACTGGAACAAAACCCTGGCGGTCGTATGTTTTGCTAAGCTTGTCAAACAATGTTTTTGCAAGGGTGGTCTTGCCCAAACCTCCAAATCCAACAATAGAGACTATCTTGGGATTTTTTTGGGCTGTCTCAGCACCCTCAGACAAGATCTTCATTAGCTCATCAATTGGCTCCTCAGTACCAACAAGGTCAGAGACCTTGTTGTATAGAGCCGAGAGACGAGGATCAACTGTAGTTGTTGCAAGATTAGCAACAACATCATGGATCTTGTACCTGTCGTATCGTTCTAACCTGGCTCTCAATGTCTTCGATCTCATTGGCTATTACATGGCGTGCCTTGAACTTGGTGAACTTGTTGCGGGCTTTCTTCAACAAGTGATTGAATTTGGACTTGGTTGGCTCAACACCTTCAACACGGGTCACAAAGGAGTCGAAGCTGTCCTCAATAATGTAGGACAACTCCCTGACCTCATTAGCCCAAATCTTCACCTGCAGGTCAAGTTCATCCAACGGCACGCTGGAAACCTTCACAAGGACCCCTTGCATGCTCTCAAGCTCGGCCTTTAGGTCTCCAATCCCCTTCTTAACAGTATCCTTCAGGTTGTACTCATCCAGGAGCAGCTCGCCCAGCTTGGGGATGAGGGTGCCCATCGCCCCCGTAGCGAACTCCATGGTCGACTCTCTCCTTCTTAGCCTGTTCTGCTAGCTTCTTTGTTGTTCCTGTTTTCCTCTTCCCACCTGAATATCAGGATGCAATTAAGAAGAGGATTAGAGCAGCAGCCAGGTAGATGGAGAAGGAGAAACTAAATACGCGGATAGAAATAAATTACCAGGCAAGTGCGCACTGTATCGAACTATCAAAACTAAATTCAGCTGGATCTAACTAACATCGTCTGGTGAAATTACTCGTTCAGCTGAAGAACAAGGCTAGCTACAATCCAAAGCTTGGGAAGATGCAACAAGGGAGGAGGACTGTGTGAGTAGTGGATGTGGATGGAGTCAAAAGTTGCAGAGAAAATTCAGTGCGTAACACGTCTGGTCACTGAGTCATCACACGAGCCCACTATGTTGGTGCGATTCAAAGTAAAAAGGGGTCAGGATAGAAGCGAACCAAGTGCATGCATCGCCTTTTTTTGATTCTGATAGCATGCATCGATGCTCCACTATATATGGTCTAAAGTTTCCCACGCAGGCCAGAATGTAGTGGTCCATCAAGGGCAGTCTACTATATAATGGAGATGAATAATCGATGAAAGACACAAGACATGAAGAATGAATAAAGCAGTGTACTGACCGAAACAAGACATGAAGAGCTGCAACACGCGAAGTAATTTTCAATGTTTTCCTTTTGTCCAATTTTACTTATCACGTAATTGAGAAACATAAGAAAAACTAGTAATTTGTGCGTGCTTTGCACATCACATTTCAATCCACTAAAATTCAAAGTAACCACCTACGTTATGATCTATTTATTATGGAATTAACTAAAAGAAACTATCTTCTATGAACCTGTGGAAGCTTTTTTGTTTTTTTACACCACATTACAATGGAGCAATAATTTTCCTTATGAAGTATGTATTAGGAGAAGCCTTTGTTTTTGAGTTTGTTTTTCACAAAGTTGGAATATATGGAAAAGAAGTTTGGTGTTGTAATTTCAACCCTTTTCCCTTTCTTAGGTGTGAACTTTTCCATAATCTTTAGTTCCTGTTGTGTCCTCGACCTTATAGCATTTCGTTAAGAAAATTGAAAGACCAATATTTTAATAACGTCAGCATTTTTTGAACATTTCTACACATTAATAGTGCACAATTTCTAGAAATTCACTTTTAATCTCAGGCACATATGCTTCCTTTACCAAAAGCACGCATTTAAAATTATTAAAAAAATTCTAATTTTTTTGTGTGTATCTCCACATTCTACATGCTCGCATAAAGTTTCGAGAAGTATTGATATTTTGTATGGGCTTTGTAAAATGACAAAAAAAATTATTTTATCACCAAGTTATGTCTTTTTACACAAGTCACACAAAAATTTGATTTTTTATGAAATGACCTTGTGCGCACCTAAAATATGGAGATGTACGCACAAATATATTTTTGGAATTTTTTGGCATTTAAAAATGCATTTGTAAGATATTTCTAATAAAAGATACATAAGCACCAAGAGCCGAAACACGCGTACCAACATTTCCATATACTTACTCCCTCTATTTTCATATTATCCTGCATATAAGGTTGAATGAAATCAAACTTTATAAACTTTGACTAATTATATTGAAAACGTAATATTTACTAAATTAAATAAATATAATTAGAAGGGTAATATCATATAATTTCATATTGTATACATTTGATATTTTATATGTTAATATTTTATTATAAATAATTGGTCAAATATTACAAATGTTGACTTTGGCCAAACTTAATATGTGGAATAATATGAATCCAGGCGTGTATTTTTAAGGAAAGAAAGAAAGACGTCCGTGGATGCATTCAACCTCAAGTTGTCGGTTTGCCAGAGATCATTCTTTTCTTTAGACGGAAGGCTTGAAATAAGCCCGACTTTGAATTAACGAAACCAACAACCGACTAGGAGTTATCATTCTTTTCTTTCAAAGTGGGTAGCAGCGTTAGGTTAGGCAATCTCTAACCTACTCTACCATCCATCTTTGTTTTCATTCAAAGTAGCTAGCAGGGTTAGGTTAGGCCATCTCCAGCAAAGAAACGTAAATGGACCGAGCACGTCCTTGGTCTGACCAGACAGGAGGACAACTGAAACGCGACCCGACCAACTCATCTAGACCGAATAATTTTCAGCCCAAATTTGGGCTGGGACTATCTAGCCGGACACGCCGCGGACCATGTGTGTGTCCTCGCGCGTCCGCCCTATGCGGCCTGGCAGTGAACCACCCGCGGTTGGCCATCTGTACCATCATTGGGAAATTTGACTACTTCCATGGCCCCTTTGACTCCTGCGATGGCATGAACGTTGGTCGCTGGACTCCTACGCCGCCATCAATGCCACAACAATTGCCAGCATTGATGGTCGGGGCTTCTTAACAATGGTTGTGGGCACATATCTTCTCTCAGCACCCTGCGTCACTGCTACTTCGAGGCGAACATGTCGCCCACCTGCCCGCAACCATGTTGTCCTGGTGGAAGAAGATGACGACAAACGACCATGAGGCTAGCTCTTTCTCGGGCTGGCACTGTTGTCCCTCGCCGACACCGCCTTCGGTGAAATAGGTAAATAAAAATAGATAAAATATGTCTACCTTTGTTTCAATACATGTTGCATTGCAAAATATTGCATAAATTGAGCAAAATATCAATATTAAATATGTGCACAACAAATAAATTATGGATTTCGATATTTGGAAATTGATGAAAAGATTCAAAAGTAAGTCTTGGCGATGGTGTCTCTGTCTAAGATGCAACATATTTTAGAATGAAAGGCCAATGTAATATTTCATATTTAGAAGAAATGAGGACATAAATTCATTCTAACAAGTTAAAATCCAAATTTTCATCATATAGTTGCCCTAGCAGTCAACAAGATATTTTATTCACTTCGGTAACAAAATATTTGATTAAAATGTTACCTAAATCTTCAAATGGTTGTACAAGCACTCAATCAAATTGTCATAGTGTTGTGTGTTGTTGAGAACGGGGGCAGTAGCCTAGTGGTTGAGTCGCAGTTGGTGCATCCCAGTGACCGGAGTTTGATCCCTGTCATGGATGAATTTTCGGAATTCGCACGCCGACCCGCTTCTACTATATCAATAAAGGGTCT
Organism: Avena insularis; assembly: GCA_023614405.1. Classification (NCBI taxonomy): domain Eukaryota; kingdom Viridiplantae; phylum Streptophyta; class Magnoliopsida; order Poales; family Poaceae; genus Avena; species Avena insularis. The sequence goes on from CM042694.1 coordinate 107,212,227, forward strand.
AGTTCCTCCTAGCACTGTTTCATCTTTTTTCATAGTGTTGTGTGTTAAGTTGTTGTTTCTCAATAATAATTTCTTCACCATATAGGTCATAAGAAAACATAATTATCATATTAAAGAACCCTTGATGAATCAAAATTATAGAAAATTAGTACTGAAAATATTATGGTAGAAAAACAAGTCAGCTAGATAAGTACAACATGTAGTTTTTAATATAATCAATTGACCTTTTGAACCTTACTATCAACAGATGTGAACCGATATGTATTCTTCATTGTTCTTAACATAATCTCACCATATTAAGTCCAACATGACTAAGTTATCTTAATGAATTTATATAAACTTCAGCATGTGAGACATTATTATTTACTAAATCGGTAAAAAATACGGAGCATCAGATCTAACGTCAAAACTTACATTCTAGCTTGCAAAATAAAATTAATTTTTTGTACTGATCGAGATCGTCCTGTACAAATCGCACATATAATCATTGATACACCCTTCGTATGGCACCATTAATTATACTCCCACGACTTACACATATTAAAGAAGTCTCTTGCACAAGTGATTCTATACTTAACATGATCAGTACTTATGGTGACTACAGAACCATGCTAATTCTAAGTTCATAATATAAATGTGTATAGAACCATAATTTTGTCATAGACATTTCCGAGGGCCACCATTGTAGTGTTATGAAACTAGAGCAGGTAGTCGTATGATATATATGGATCCTATCCCTATGGTACCATAGTTGTTTGCGCCTGATCTGTGTTCCGTGATTTCAAATTTCCTATGGCATAATGTATATTTATTTGGTTTGCGACTCAGATCTTTGTTTTCTTTCATTCGAAAAAAAACTCATCATATGCTTTAGTACTTATCTCCTCTGATCCCCCCATGTCATAGTATAGTGTTTTTGAACTCTAGTAAACAAACCTAGTAGAAGTAAACATATGTGCATAGACTGAAGGAACATCAATTGGAATTTTTGGCCTCTTGATGTTTCTTTTGCAAAGGCCAAGATAAAAAATACTCTTCCTTTCCAATGGTGGGAGCCAAGGTAGCGATCTTCGTCTTCCCACCCTTCTTCCACGAATTTCTCGCCATGAATATACCAATGTCGACACCAATGCTCGCCGGGAGTACGTCGACATGGACCTGCATGGCAGATTCAACCCCAACGCCACTGACCTGTTTTCAGAGACATTCTTTTTTTGAGAAACACAGTACAAACGCAGACACTCACAATGCGTACATACACTCACCCCTATAAACACACGCACGCACACCCTACCCCTATGAGCACCTCCGAGAGACTAAGCCGACGTCGACCTCGATTGTCCCTACATAGGCATGATGTCTCTGCCGCTTCAAAGGGGTCCCCTCAAGTTTGTCATCGCCGTCGACAACATGTTCGACGAAATGGGTGGGAGCGGCGTGAATTATAGTACCATCGAGGAGGTGGAGGAAGAGGAAGTGGAGGAGGGTGGCGAGAAAGAACTGTTAGGTGAGGATAAAGCGAGAGGCACACCAGGTCCTAGGTGGAAGTCGTTGGAAGATATGGATGGAAGTCGTTGGAAGATATTTGTTTGTATGACTCTTCGAAGATGGCGACCATGGATCCGATCACCGACACCTATCACAAGTGGTGCCTATTGGGGTAGGATAGAAAAAAGAGTTTGATGATCGCAAGTTTCTGAACAAGGAGTATGCCATAATGCAAATGAAGAGGAGCCAAAAGGCTATGTCAACCTGGTGGGGTATCATACAAGTTGTAGCGAACTTATTTGGCTACCATGCAAACATTGAAGCTCGGCCGGATAGTGGCATGAGCTCAACCAATTTGGTCATTTTTGTGTCGTCCCTATTGTGTGTCGTTGTTTTGATCTTCTATGCATTGATGTCTTTGCATTTTATTTCTTAGTTGGACAAGGCACTAGACATGTACCAGCCAAAAAACATCAACAAAGGGTTCACTGATGCATTGCTACACCAAGCTCAAAGGATGTGAGAAATGGAGGCAAATACACCTCCATTTGGCAAAGGCAGCCGACGACGTCATTGATCTAGATGCGTTGCTGGCAACCTCAGTGGAGCTCCCAATCGGCAAATCGGCAACAAGAAGGCCACGGCTCAAGTCTCATCATCTGACTGGGTGCACGTGTCGATTGACAAGTGCCACACCACGTCTCGTCAAGCTTGCTCATTTAGGAGGAAAAGAGCGATGAAAGGTGGAAGTCGTCGTTGCTGATGCAAGACTAGAAGATCGTGATCGAGAAGGAGAGGGTCGCTGTGAAGAAAAGAAAGGAGGACTTCATGATCTTGACCACTGACACTTCAAAGATGGACCGCGAGGTGAAGACGGGGCACATGTACTAGCGCCACTTGATCCTGCAAGAAATTGACCATCGAAAGGCGGCATCAAAGGCAGCATCAAAGGCAGCAGCATCGGTAGCGGCATCAGCAGCGACATCGGCATCATCAAAAGAGGTAGTTGTTCTAGCCGAGCCGCCGATGATGGCGGACACTATGTTCTTTTAGATTTATTTGTGACTCGGTTCTGTGATATTCTGTCCGACGATCGTGACAAAGCGATGGCAGGAACTTTGAAGTCTATGGCCAGTTTATTCCTATTTATGATTTAATTCGGTTGCTAAAATGAATGTGTTTAGGGGATGCGGCTGGGAACAGATGTACCCCAAATGTGGGACGATGCAACGGTGTCCTTGAAGTGACCGATGCGGTGATTTTGCCGGACGTCGTCTGAGGGACGGGACATGACTGGAGATGATCTTATATTATCAAAATGTTTCATAGGACACATCTGAGATAATGATAAGCATTCTCATTATAGGTTTGCAAGATAAAAGGGACTGTCACAAAACCGGCATCACGAATGGATTATATATGGGCCTTACTTCTCGTTGCTGGCCGGGATAGGCTGCAGTCTGCACTGTCTGCTCTCACTAAAAAACTTCCAATGGAAGAACTGAATTAAGGCAACTACAACTACAACAAAGCACGAACTGAAAATACAGCTGACTGAGGTAAACGAAATGAAAGCATAAAAAAAAAAGTTTGGCACGCTTTACACATAGAACACGTAGAATGACACTCGTAAATCTTTATACCTGTAGAATGACACGTAGAACTGAACACGTAGAATGACACACGTAACAAACAGAGGACAGGATGCTGCATCCCAGGCTTTATACCTCATTATGACCTTAAGGCATGCATAAACAAGTAAGTCGCCGCACCAGCTCAGTATCAAATCTTCAGATCTGACTTGATTTGCTCTTGATCTCAACACCTGCTTGGATAGTACAGTACGTAGGGACCAAGGTAACAGGCGTGCTATAGCCATTTCAAAAAAAAAAAGGTGTGAAATAGTCGTTGATGCAGAGTAACAGGCGTGCATAAGCAAGGTAAAGCTGGAACCAAAGATTCTGAACATGGATTATTCAAATTAAGGAGAGCAGAGCACGAACATTTGTAACAGAGACGATCTCTTCAAAAGGAAAATACATGGATCACTTATTCACTTGTCCAGCATTGCCAAGAAAAATGCTAGACTGCCATTATTTCCGTTGCTAGCTGCTGTAAGTAAACGTTCACCATGAGGAAACAGCAGAGAACAGACCACAAATCCATTCGAGAAAAAACAACATATGTACACTCAGAAGGATCAGCTATATTATTGTATTATGATGGCTAATCAGGGGAAATACTCAAAAAATGGATACAAGACAAGTCGACATTCACATCCTCTGCACGAATGATTTAGGCAACTAACTGGAAAACATTAAGAACATTTTGGATAGTGATGACAGCTTCAATATGAATACCGATGTGAACATATAGTACTCATGATGCGGAGATTCTTTGGGCTTGAACATGGATCTTTCCATAGAACACATATCTATTCCATCATCTAACTAAATGTTTGGTGCCTTTTAACAAATGGGTATTCCATGGATCTTTGGGCTTGAAGATATCTTTCCTTCGAAATATTAGTTCCTACTAAATGTTTGTTGCCTTTTAACAACACAATATGTATATTACCCTCTATTAGAACATGAGTAGTCTCTCCTCCTTTCTCCGGGCTTGAGACCGGCTACACGATTATAAGTGTTACCTTACAATGGCATAGGCGGAGTTCCCTACCTACCCTACGAAAAAAGAGAAAAAGAAAAGAAACGATAGAAGAAAACAAACCTTAAAAAAGATATGAATACCCTTTTTTTATCTTTTCCATTTTTTGTTTTTTTGTATTTATTAAATAATTAAGAGAAACAAGGTACACACAAAAATAAAATATTTTTTCCTTTTATAGTTTTTCTTGCTACATGGAAAAAAATTCTAACAGAAAACTACTCTAACAACCAAAAAAAGATTTTTTTTTGTTTATGGTTTTTTAAGTTTTAGCAAATTGTCCACTCTACTGCTAAAGAAAATAAACGCTACTCCAATGGACGAATTATGCTCAGGGAGTTCTGAGAAGTAACTGCTCTTCCAGGTGTCGGCAACAAGGTTGTAGAAGGCTTTAATGTCTCATCGTCCTTTAACCAGAAAATGGTGCTTCTGGAATTAAAAATGAAAAGCTTAGAAAACAGAGGTAAGGAAAATATATGATTTTAAATTTGGGAACTGGAAATAGCCAAAATTAGAATGATTTGTCTACAAACCTAGAATAGTCATCGCAAATTTGCCGAGTTTATTAATTTGGGTGGAATTCGTAAGAACAGCAATTGAGTGGCACTGGGCCTGATGCAAATATACATAAGTGGACACGTATGACCTTAGCATGCATACAAAAGGGAGAAAAAGAATGACAGAGATGCGCGTAATGTACCAGCTTGTTGGAATGAATGAAGTAAGTGAAATTATGCGATTGAAGGTTTGGTGGTGGCCACCCCTTCGTCATGAGTCCCACTGCTTGTGGCGATATCATTTTCTACCTGGAGGTTTTAGTTAGACATGTATTAATTCAGCCGGCTGGGAATCGGCTACACGAAAAGTTAATAAAATTAGTATACAACATGGTATATACTTATGTACCTCCTCTTGCTCGGTATCTTCGTTGTCCCTGTGATCATTATCATTATCACTGTTGTCGGTGTCAGTGTTGGCGTCGCTCTCGCTGTCGGTCTCATCGCTGTTGTTGGCCTAGAGATAAGACACAGACATATAAACCAGCGAGCCGGCAATCAGCTACAGCCATGATACTTATTGAGATGGAGCCGGCAATCTGAAACTCATCACTGCCAATGGTATACGATACATACTTCTTCTCCGCACTGAAGAAACCGAGGTTAGTGAGCGATGGCAACCTTCCGAGGATTTGAAGGTCCTGAGCTTCAACTACCTCCACAAACAACACCAGCAGAGAGAGGGGTGGAACTGACAAAGCATTTATCCATGACGGAATCTTGGTTATAACTATACTCTGCAGATAAAAGGAACGAAGCCTTGAACTCAGCGTCAACTCTTCCAAGCTGCCGGCACGGACATGGAATTCTATTTTATACAAATCCATTATTTTCGTCTCGTTCCCCTCGATAGTCAGATTTTGGATGTTGTGCAGGTTCAACAGAGACTCTGCTAGAACCTTGGCTGCAGCCTCCTCCAATCGATCTAGCGAAATCTCGAGCACCCTCAGCTTTGTTAGCTTCCCCAGTTAGGGACCTCCTCCACCGAATAGAGCTGCAGCTCTTCGAGGCACGTCAGCTTCCCTATCTCGCCCTTCATCACTGTACCTTCATCGGCCCATAAGCACCTCAAATTTTGTAGCTCGCCAACAGACGACGGCAACTCACTTATGAAACCTCCCCTTACGTCCAATATCTCAAGAAACTTCAGATCAAGTCCTATATCTTTCAGGAGATTGACCGATGTATTCACAAGTCCTAGATACCTCAGTTGCACCAACTTCCCAAGATGCTTGAGACCAATATCTTCTGATAGAACACAGTCCTCTATAACCAGTACCCGTAACACTTTAAAGATCGAAAGAGGGGGCATCTCACTATTACTACATGTGATAGCACTAAATGACCTCACATGTCCCATTTTTATGCTATCATCGTACTTGACTTTTGCTCCATGGAAAGCTAACCTACGAACTCTATTGCTTTGACCTCTTGGTGAAGATGTGATTTGATTCTCTCTTGTATCTTGTATTGTAACAAAGTTTACTTCCATTGACATGGTGCGGATCAGATCTAGGACCATATCATGAACACGACAACCTCCTTCATCATCTACCTCACGAATTAGGCTTTTGTTCACTAGGTCATTGTAATAGCTCTCACCTAGTTCATATGAACCTATACCTTGTTTATCCAGCACAAATCCCTCAGAAACCCACCTCCATATCAATGTTTTTTTCTCAATAAATTTATCTTCATGATACATGCCTAGGTACAGTAAGCAGGTCTTTAGGTAGGGTCGTAGGTCATAATAGCTGAAAGATAATATTTTCCTCGTGTTCTTAATGAGTTCGCTATCTTCACCCCCAAAACCAATTGCATCATACACCTTAGACCAATCTGCACTTGGTTTACCAACAAGCAAACTAGCTATTGTAATGATAGCTAATGGGACACCACCACATTTCTGTAAGATTTTCTTAGTCACTTCATCTTGTTGGTTATCGCGAGTTGCTTCTTCATCACCACATGTTCTTGTATAGAATAGAAACTTGGAATTATCATCTGAAAGCGGTTTCATGTGGTAGATACTTCCGGCTCTTCTGGCAACATCAAAAATGCGGGTAGTTATGATAATTTTACTTTCTGGATGACTATCCACGAAAGCACACTTAATCATTTCCCATGTTCGTATGTCCCATAAGTCATCAATAACAAGAAAGTACCTATTCACGTGAGAAGGCCAACATTATAATTAGCAAAAACTATGTATCTTACATGTTGATCGTGAGCATGTAACAATCGTAGAAAACATTGTATAAAACACATGTGAAACTTTAAAAGGTTCTCAATTATCATTTTTATATGGGTAATTCTAGATAAATGGATATGTATTCTAGTAGAAAAGAAAGATATAGTTAACCACGTAAGCAATCCATGTAACCGTTCAACCAATGCAAATGATAGGTAATCTCGAGTCGAACTTTAGCCAAATATTAAAGGTGTCAGTGCCACATATGCTATAATGGACACACATTAGTTTCCATTTCTAAGTTGGTTATGAATTGCTTTCCATATGGATACCGAACTAGTGCGCTAATCGTTTTGGCCAAACACACGAAGAGATATTTTTTAGAGGTGACATCATGCATGGTTGGCCGCTTTGGGGAAGAGAACAACAACGGTGGACATGGTCATGACAAAGAAAACATCGGCATTGGCACCGAGTTTCCCATGACGAGTGATGGGATGGGTTTTCGGTCTAAGTGTAGGCCCTACGAACCCTAGTGGAGGAGCAATAGAGGCAATTGTGCTTAGGATGGTCCACCGGCGGTGTTTGCTGATGTTGTGGGGTTTGGTGGCATCATTGCTGCTGGTTAATCCCAGGGCACTGACCAAAGATTTGGCCAATGTGGTGTTGGCTACCAAGGCCGATCATAACCCTGTAGGGGCTAGGGAAAGAGGTGTCAGTATCGGAACTTGTTTGAACATTATGGTTATTGCGCCAACTCATGTTTAGAACTGGGTTGTTGCATGTCTTAGCATTGAGCGTGTGTGCGCAACATTTGGGGGAAGGATACCTAAAGGTCACCCATGTACAGGACTGATCTGAGGGATCTATCTTGTCCTTTTTATCCTCACACATGTTGAAGATGAGGGGGAGATGAGGACAGGGGCGGAGCCCAATGGGCCAACCCTGATGCATAGGCATGGTAGAATTTATTTTACTAGTGCCTACCATATGAAAAAGGGCTTGTGCATCAGGGTGGGCCAGACGCCCATGCTTGTCTGCTCCTTGGTACGCAAACCTTTGTCTGATACCGAATCGATCGATCAAATGGGGTAAAAAAACAGGAGAATCGACGCCGTCATATGCAAGGCAGGGGCAAGGCGCACAGCGGCATACCGAAAGGGCGTATCCTCCGATAACTGGCCACCGCCCATCGTCACGGGCTCATCTGATCCCTCTTCTTCATTCCCCCATGGACCGCGGTCGCCTGGTCGGTGGTTCGGCAATGGCAAATGTCTCGGTTGCCCGTACCTTGCCATTAGATCAATTGATAATTACACAGACTCAAATCCTCCCGGTAATTCCCCAAAATTCTCTTCTATTGTGTGCGAAAATTGTTGCTAGTAGATGAAATCTCATATAAAAATTGTGGCTGTGCCTAGGATATTTTGATCAAGTGTATGTATGTAGGGACAAGATTGCTCTAAATAGAAAAACACCATCATAAGATGTTCCGGAAGATGATCAATTTGAGAGATTCAATATGTTCGAAGCAAGAGGAAATTGATAGAGCAATATCATCCATAATTTGACAGAAGTGGTAAGTAGAAAATGCAAGGCATCTTTTTCAAGTAATTTTGTCACTCGTTTTATCATTATAATAGGCCTTCTAACTTTTTATTACCTCATCGGATTCACTATAAGTGTCGCTAATACAAAGTACTACTGCTTATTTGTATTTATACTTGCCTTTTATTACGTCCTATTATCTATGTTGGGAGTTTTATAAACCACATCTTCATATAGTAGATTGTTTCTTGATTTTTTTAGCCTTGTCTAAGTGGTGCATCAGGGTGATGTCAGCTCCAACTCAGACCTGGATGAGGTACTTCGCCCAGAGAGGAAGAAGAGAGAAGCTAGCACCACATCAGCTGCCCGGGAAACACCTTAGAGCATCTCCACTCGCAACCCCCAATTTAACCCCGGTGTAAGACCATATGGGGGGCGCCGGCGCAAAAACCGGCTATGGGGAGGAGCTGGTCTCCAGCCGTGACCCCCCAAATCGGTCCTCAAATTAGAAATTTGAAACTCGAGCAAGAAAAATAATATGGCGGGTAGAACGGACGATCGCCGATCGCATAGCCGAACATAAATAGTCTGGGCGTTACAAAACAAAGTCTCGACGATCACATCGTCGTAAATCGCTGCAAATCATCATAGTCTAGCGATCAAAAGAAGCCGCGCCGGCATCACAGAGCATAGCGGCGCATCAGACGGCGCGTCGACATCGACAACCGGCGGGGGAGTGCCTGTCGCCGGTGTGCCCGCAGGTGCTGGGGTAGTGGATGCCGCAGGCGATGGCGAAGTGGATGCCGCAGGTGCTGGGGTAGTGGATGCCGGTGGGCCTCAGACCTCGTGCAGGATCGTGGTGCGCTGGGCCTCCCACCACACCCGCATGTCGGCGTCCATGTCCCTGGTGTCGACCATGAGGATCGACAGGTCCTCCCTCCTCTTCTTCGCGGTCACATTGGCCCGGATCATCTCGAGCTTGGCGTCCTGCCTCTCGATGACCGACGCCACCTGGCCGCGGCAACCTGCTCCATCTTGGCAGCCTGCTCCGCCCTCTCGGCAGCGTGCGAGACGGCATCTGCCATGCAGGCCATGATCGAGTTGTGCAGTTTCTCGATGGCCGGCGCGGCATCCCTCGCCGCCTTGGCCTTCTTCTGCCCGATCGGACGGCCTTCCGAGGAGAGAGCTGGCAGTGCGTCGGGGTCGTACTTGCCCTTGGCGAGCGTCGTGCGCGTCTCGGTCCACTTGTGGCACGTTTTGATCCTGGCGAACACATGGATGAACTTGAACTCGACGTCGTCGTTGGCCTCGCGGTAGGCGGTGTTCATGGCGCGCATCTACGAAAGCAATGCAATGCAGCGAACAAACGACCGTGATCAATGGCCAGCGACTCAACACAAGGCTACGATGGACAGTGGACATGGTGGGTTCACTTACTTGGTCCTCGAAGTTGGTGTCGCTGACATGGACACGACACACCTCCTCCATGATGCCATGCCATTTGTTGCAAGCATGCTAGATTATGTGCCAGCGGTGCGACATGCCGGAGTCGTTGCGGTCGTGGTACATGTCCTTGAAGTAGGGGCCCAAGAGCCGCCGCTCGTCGTGTTGGAAATATGCCCTAGAGACAAATAGTAGTAAGGACTATTATCATATTTCATATAGTTTATGATTAAGTTTTATATCATGCTATAACTGTATTGAGTGGAAACATCAATACACGTGTGATATACAAACAACCAGGGGTTCCCAGTGAAACTCTAGTCACTGGTTCATTGGTCAACAGATGATCATGTTTTCTGATCATGTGGCATTTATGCCAGTTGGAAATGAGGTCATCTCATTCGGAGAATGAGATGATGAACCAATACCCAACCTAAACATCATGACCCGATCATGTCACGAAGTCAAAGTTACGATGATTAGAAATGGATCCTCGTAGACTATTCCTTAGACCGTGAGGCTATATCAATCACTGTCTCCCGAGAGTGCTTAGATAGCATCAAACGCTATCTGGTAAAACGGTGGTTACAAAGGTGTGTTCAGGTACTCAGAGGAAACCGTAGAGGCAATATATGTCAGGAGCGGGATTTGTCCGTCTATGTGATGGAAAGATACTCAAGGGCCCACTCGGAGAAGTTATATCCAATAGTTACGCAGCGTGTGATTGGATCACAGGGATATCACTTGTCGGAACGAGTTAAGTAGCATTTTTCAGTAACGAGATTGAACACGACATGGTGATGTCATTGATCAGATCTCGGGCAATGCAAGTATCGAATAACAAAGGGAATAAGACACGACTGTCCCGGTTCAAACGATGAAAGATCTTCGTGGAACGCACAGGGGTCACATGGCCATCTAGGTCCCTCTGTCGATCATTGGTGCAGGAGTGTCCCGACCATGTCTGGAGTGTTCCCGAACCGTAGGGTATCACTCTTAAGGGCTTGATGATGCTTAGAGAGTGTTTATAGGATCGGTAGAATCACTGAAGAAAAGAAGGGAGAAAACCAGAAGGGTTTCGGTAAGTCCAGAGGATGTCCGGAGTGGAGGTGGAAGGTGTTCCATAGTCACGGAGGTTGAATAATATGTGAATGAATGTTAAATATTGATTTAATCATTTATTCATAATTATTTAATAAAGAGAAAATCAATTAAAGGTCAAAAAGGCTTAATGGGCCAATTCACGGAGGGGAGAGGGCCCATTAGGGAAAGGCAAGAGGGGAGAGGGGCCAAGGGACCATTGGGACAGCCCCCCACGTGGGGCCCATGAGGGGGTGGCCGACGGCGCCTCCCCCTCCCCCTCCTCTCCTTTAGTCCCACCCCGGGACTTGAGGGGAGGTAGTACCTCCCTTCCCCCTATATAAAGAGGGGTATTTGGCCTAGAAAAATACAACGAATAATCAATAAAGGTCTCCCTACTTTTGGGAGGACCTCCAATTGATATTTTTTCTCTCTCTCTCTCTCGTGACCGTGGTCCCAAGTCTGGACTGCGCGAGCGAGAGACATCTTTACTGGAGCCTTGCTGCCATGGATTCGGACCCGGAGCTCTACTTCCGCAATCGCTGCTGGATCGGGAAGCGGAGTCATCGCCAGCACCGGACGTGTAACTCCCAGAGGTGTCGCACTTGAGGCACTCAAGTCGTTGGAGCCGAAGGAGCGCAAGGACTTCATCACGACCTTGAGGTCGGCTTGGCTCGTCTACATCGCCCACGCTCTCTGGCGTTGACAACGCTCGGTCTTCAAGGGTAAGTTCGCGAAAAGCCCCTCCCGTTACTGTATTACTAATAGATAGGTCCTGGCAGCTTCAGGGGTTCAGGGGCGTAGAGTAAAATTTATTGTTTTTATGCGCGGAACCCCTATAGTGGTACCAGAGCTAGATCTATGCATAGTAATGCTAGTACGGGTAGAACACACGAGATGTAGCATGTGGGCGTTGATCTTTTAGTTGTTACCCTCCCATGTGTACTTGTGTATACCGCAGTAATGCTTGATGAAGCGGCCCCCAACCAACTTTACGCGTTCATTTGCAAGACTGGTCCACGCTTGACATACGGCTTGTACCGTATAAAGTGGCTTAGGGGGGTGTCTGTCTCTCTCGCATTAGTTGGTATACCATTTGCAACGGAGGGACCCGAAAGGGGTGTAGTAGAGACAACTACTTGATCAGCGTTGTGCTGAAAGTTCGTAGGTAAGAACGGTTCTTGTGCGAAAGCCATTCAGCCACGTAAAACATGCAAAGATAAAGTAGAGGCGTCTAACTTTGTTTTGCAGGGGGGGCGTTGCTTTGTGATATGGTTGTGGCAAAGGTAAAGTAAGTACCTTTTGTTACTTAGTAGTAGATAGTCACGGAGGTGGCAAACTACCACGCCGGAAAGACACCGGTACCCTGGTGTCTAAGGCGCCGGAACCCTGGCGCCGAAACCTGGTGACGACGGATGGAGATCACGACGTGAAGGACCATATCACATAGCATTTACATTCAATGTTATTGTTTGTATGTCTTATTGTGTGCTAGTATTAGATACTCGATGGTAGCCTAATAAGATGATCCCTGTTACAATAACCAACGATTGTGTTCCCTCTTAGTGTGCACCACCAAGAAAGTTCTTTGGTATGAGGCAGGCCGTGATGATCGGGTGTCAGACATATCTACATTCACATATAGTGGGTGCAAGCCATGTTGCACAGCGAAAACACTAAGGTTGAGTTGGGGAGCCTAGCATGTAGAGACATGGCCTTGGAACGCGGATGTTCGAAAGATCGAGCACGAGTCGCATGAATGATGTGACCGACATTTAGCGTCCACCCTTGAACCCACGTTGATGGCCGTGATGATCGAGGGAGATGTGGCTGATAGGGGTCGTGTTATCACTAGGAACCCTCATTGGGGATAGGTGTTTCTGAGTGGAGTTATTACTAACTCATTTAATTATAAACTTAGTCTAAATTCCTTTTGCAATTATAAATGTAGATGGCTCACCGTGAAGCTTACTTTGCCATTGAGGATTGGGTAAAGGATGAGAAACTTAGACTTGATGGATCCAACTTCCCTAGTTGGCTTGTGCGCCTAGATGATCTCCTTACTAGGAATCATGTGGTAGACTACATACGCCGCACGATGGATTTGACTGAGCCAGACTACTATGAAACCCTACAAGAGCTGGCAGACCGCTACTATCGTCAAGAGATGTCCACCTACATTCAGATAATAATGCGTTACGGGATGGTGGATGAACTACATCCACTCATGGGTGATCTTGACCCATATTCGATGGTGGATCAGCTGAGAGCAGAGTTCATAGGCCATGTGCGCATGTGGAAGCACGAGTTGCTTGGAGAGTTCCTTTCCATACAGATGGAGGATCATACATGTCTGAGCAGTCACTTGGAGCGCATGCTTGATGCACATACGAGACTGGTTCACTTCATGGATTACCGGATGGCTGATCCATTTGCGATAGACGTACTGCTTCGGTCATTGCCTCCCAGCTACAAAGGACATGTCCAGAGTAGCATCATGAGTGGTGATACGAAAGCACTAGATTTCCATGAGTTCATATTACGTTTCCAGAACGTAAAGGTTGAACCAATCGCCGGAGAGGTCATTGATGACCAAGGTATATATTTGATCTACAGTTTTATAAATGTTATAATCTTGCAAACACATTGCAGTGTTAAGTATATCTGATACTTGTTCTGTTTTACTAAAAACAGGTCCTTCTGCATGAGAGGTGCTTGTTGGAGAGGAGGTGACGTTGCGTGTTGATGGCGAGCATGATGATGATAGCCGACGACACTCTCCCTCGACATTTATCACTTAGTTTGTGTTTTAGGATGATTATTGTAATCAAGAGATTGTGAACTTCTTTAGTGTGTCTCACACTTCGTGAGACGGTTATTCATATGAGTTTGTAACAAACAGTTGTTCTGCTTTTATGAATGATTTCTATTCGTGTTCATATCTTGTTTGATTATGTGTGAATATCCTTATTGTTTGAAACTAATTGATAATGTGTGAACATTTGTAAAACATTAAAATGCCTTGTTTAAAATACCCAATTTAATGATATTTCATTAAATGGATGAAACCATTGTTTAAATTCAAAGTTATGTGATAATATGTGAAAGTCATTCGATTTCTTGTCACATATAAATCATGCCTAAGTTCGGCAAAATAACTTGAACACTGTGTATTACTTGAATACAAAGTGTTTAAAGAATTGTTAAAAGTAAAGTACATATTCGATGTATTATGTTTTAACAAAAATGGTAATTATCATTAAATAATTATTTAAATGTGTAAAGTAGTTTACCAAAGGAAATATGAATATGAAAGTATTTGATTTGATCAAAGTGTTTCATCAACAAAGGGTGTAAATGTAAAAGAGAGTCAAATTGCTATGATTTGATCAATAGTAATGAAATTCAACTTTATAAGAATGGAATAAAAGTGATTGTGAAATGCAAAGCGTTCTGAAACGTCAGAATGCAAAGCATCACAATATGATATTGGATATCAAAGGGATTGAATAGAAGGCACCAAATAAATTGTTGTAGTGTAGATGTACAGACCATTAGCTTAGAAATAGTTAGCACTCAATTAGAATTAGTGAACCATTTAAATTCGTGAAAGTTTTGGGGTTGTTCGATATAACCAAAACAATAGCGAATAAGTCCTTGTAGTGTATTCATTGGAAATTTTGAATACGAAACCAATAGCTCAAACCAAAAGAAAAACAAAACTAGTATTTCTTGGATTTTGGTGCATTCTTGAGAAAGCTCGCTTTTAGTGATGTTTCTCAATTATGAAGCAAATGGAAAATAGTGTAAAACACGATGAGGATTCAAAACCCTGCATCAGAGTGTTGAGAAGCGCAACGGAAAAATGTTCCTAAATGATTCTCTGCACAGAAGGAAAGAATCAATGATTTTAATCATTTTTTTCCCTCCACTATTGTTTTCCACTACATGTAGTAGGATTCAAAATGTAAATCCATATCTTGTATGGAGACATTTGTGAATCACTTGTCATGATTTTTGAAATATGACATACCTACGAACTACAAAGGAAATAATGGTAAACTAAATCATGAGAAATCCTAGAAGTAAAATTCACTTCAGATTAGAAAGCAATTCGTTGCTGAATCTCACAAGTAAAAGGAGTTACTTGGAATTTTCCCAAATGACTGCAAAGCCATAGTAAAAAAGGGGTGAATGACAAAAGCACAATTTGTCAAAGTATTGGACAAATTCGAATGAATTTGATTCATGTGTGCTAAATGTCTAGTGGATTAAAACTAGTAAAGTACTAGCATCTCATAATAAATCCCCAAGTTTGATATTTGATCAAAAGATTTTGAAGTTGTTCAAAATAGTAAGGAGATATGAAATTTGCATAAAATTGAGTGGGAGCTATGAAAGTCTTCTTAAAACAATATGTGGTTGACATATTTTTAAGTGGGAGCAATGTAAGGCTCAAATTTAAATATGTAGGAACATATTTTGAGTGGGAGCTTATAAGAGTAATTCTTAAATTTGTTAAGAATGAAAGGCTCAAATACTTATGAATAATGATTCATAAGATGTAGAAGTTGATAATAGGTGTATTATGATATTATGTAGTATTCCTTAAAGGATTCTGAAAAGGGTTTCAAGATAGAAGTTAATTAAGGAACTAGTCCTTAATAACTCAAATTAGGAATAACATTAAGTTTAACATCAACGGTTGAAAGAAAGAAAAAGATGATCGTCATCCACTATGTTGAGACATAGGTTCTGTCTTAGTAAACCATGATGATAACTTAGCATAATATGTAATCCAAATAAGGAACGTTTAAAAGTGATTAAGTTCGAATCACATAACGTTGAGCTAAGTTTGTCCACAGTGTCTAGTAGAGAACTGTAGACATATTTTCCAAATCCATAAAGGATAACATATCTTAAAGCATAAAGATTTATGTTATAAGGGAATATGTTGGAAACTCCTTTAGATACCAATTAAAGTCAAGTAGGAAGCGAGGTGAACAAAACATTGAAAGTTGCACAGAGTGCAGGGGAGTTTCGATGAATACATTTATAATAGTAGATAAGGGTACCATCTAAAGTGTTGTATAATGTTATGGCGGGGCTATTTCGCTTTTAACATAGAATGATGTGTCCCAGGGCATAGTGCCCATGAGAAAGCCCTCGAGGTTGATCTAAAGTCACTGTAGGCTCCTGGAATCAGGCCTCGTTCTGCTGCCATGGCGACGATGCATACACACAGATGCTGTCATGTGATGATAGAGTATTAATGTCAATCAAGGTGACATTAGTAAGTTGCAAAGGATTTGGGACTGTAAAGTACATACTCAAGACTCAACCTCTTCCATGAGCAAGCATGTTCAGGGTACCGGGTATATGGTGCCAATGATTGAGAACAAAATGCAGCTAGTGTATTTGTACTCTAGTGCAAGTGGGAGACTGTTGGAAATATGCCCTAGAGACAAATAGTAGTAAGGACTATTATCATATTTCATATAGTTTATGATTAAGTTTTATATCATGCTATAACTGTATTGAGTGGAAACATCAATACACGTGTGATATACAAACAACCAGGGGTTCCCAGTGAAACTCTAGTCACTGGTTCATTGGTCAATTGATGATCATGTTTCCTGATCATGTGGCATTTATGCCAGTTGGAAATGAGGTCATCTCATTCGGAGAATGAGATGATGAACCAATACCCAACCTAAACATCGTGACCCGATCATGTCACGAAGTTCAAGTTACGATGATTAGAAATGGATCCTCGTAGACTATTCCTTAGACCGTGAGGCTATATCAATCACTGTTTCCCGAGAGTGCTTAGATAGCATCAAATGCCATCTGGTAAAACGGTGGTTACAAAGGTGTGTTCAGGTACTCAGAGGAAACCTAGAGGCAATATATGTCAAGAGTGGTATTTGTCCGTCCATGTGACGGAAAGATACTCAAGGGCCCACTCGGAGAAGTTATATCCAATAGCTGCGCATCGTGTGATTGGATCACGAGGATATCACTTGTCGGATCGAGTTAAGTAGCATTGTTCAGTAACGAGATTGAACACGACATGGTGATGTCATTGATCAGATCTCGGGCAATGCAAGTATCGAATGACAAAGGGAATAAGACACGACTGTCCCGGTTCAAACGACGAAAGATCTCCGTGGAACGCACAGGGTTCACATGGCCATCCAGGTCCCTCTGTCGATCATTGGTGCGGGAGTGTCCCGACCATGGCTGGAGTGTTCCCGAACCGTAGGGTATCACGCTTAAGGGCTTGATGATGCTTAGAGAGTGTTTATAGGATCGGTAGAATCACCGAAGAAAAGAAGGGAGAAAACCGGAAGGGTTTCGGTAAGTCCGGAGGATGTTCGGAGTGGAGGTGGAAGGTGTTCCATAGTCACGGAGGTTGAATAATATGTGAATGAATATTAAATATTGATTTAATCATTTATTCATAATTATTTAATAAAGAGAAAATCAATTAAAGGTCAAAAAGGCTTAATGGGCCAATTCCCGGAGGGGAGAGGGCCCATTAGGGAAAGGCAAGAGGGGAGAGGGGCCAAGGGGTGGCCGGCGGCCCTATTGGGCCAGCCCCCCACATGGGGCCCATGAGGGGGTGGCCGGCAGCGCCTCCCCCTCCCCCTCCTCTCCTTTAGTCCCACCCCGGGACTTGAGGGGAGGTAGTACCTCCCCTCCCCCTATATAAAGCGGGGTATTTGGCCTAGAAAAATACAACGAATAATCAATAAAGGTCTCCCCACTTTTGGGAGGACCTCCAATTGATATTTTCTCTCTCTCCCTCTCTCTCTCGTGACCGTGGTCCTAAGTCTGGACTGCGCGAGCGAGAGACATCTTCACCGCGGAGCGCCGTCGTGCTGCGGGATTCGGATCCGGGAGCTCTACTTCCATGCTATCGCTTTGGATCGGGGAAGCGGGAGTCATCGTCAGGCACCAGACATGTGTAACTCCCGGGAGGTGTCGCACTTGAGGCACTCAAGTCGTTGGAGCCAGAAGGAGCGCAAGGACTTCATCACGACATTGAGATCGGCTTCGGCTCGTCTACATCAGCCACGCTCTCCTGAGCGTTGACAACACTTTTTGGTCTTCAAGGGTAAGTTCGCGAAAAGCCCCTCCCGTTACTGTATTACTAATAGATAGGTCCTGGCAGCTTCAGGGGTTCAGGGGCGTAGAGTAAAATTTATTATTTTTATGCGTGGAACCCCTACACGTCGTACGCCACCTTGACACGCAGCCAGTAGGCCTCGGAGCTCTGGTTCGCGCCGGTGAAGGGGTCAATGCTGACCGGTTTCCAAGCCTCGACGAGACACTCGTCCTCCCGTGAGCTCCACTTCGGCCTGCGGCCGCCGTTCTTCTTCTTCTTGACCACGGGCACCACCTCGGGCACCGACGCGGGCGCCTCCTCCTCGTCATCCTCGGCGAACGCGTAGGAATCATTCTCCTAGGGTTCTCGGTTGTCATCGTAGCCGTCGTAGGACTCCGCCTCCCCCTGCGTGTAGAACGGTGGCAGCCCCCCACCGTTGATCATGTCGGTCATGATGGCGTTGGTGCCCAGCATCGTTTCATCGAGCATCCCATGGCTACCGCCGCTGCTAACAGCGTTGGTGGGCATACCGCCGTGGAAGAGGGGGCGGAGGAGAGCAGGAGAGGCGGCCAGGTTGGGTGCACCTTGGCTGAAGGCATTGGGGTTGAAGCTGGCATTGAGGTCGACGGCGCTGAAGGCATTGGGGTTGAAGCTGCCGCCCGTGTCGAATGGCCCGCACGACAAGAAGCGAGATAGCTTGGGTGTACCCTGGCTGTCCTGGGACATCGGGCCAGCCTGGGTTGTTGCCGAAGACAGCGACGGTGACGAGACGCTCCCTTGGCTCCCCCACGCATGTGGGAGGAAGCTCGGCATGCCCGCCATGTGGGATGCTCTCTGCGCCATGATCACCTCCGAGGCCCACTTCTTCCTCGCCCTGAGCTCTCTCTGCCGGCGGCTGGCGTTCTCGACCTGTCGGCGCTGCAGGTCGAACGCCCACTCCGTGTTCGTCATCCCCTCCGGCCGCTCCTTCTCCAGCTTGCCCCTCTTCTTCGCCGGCGGCGCTGCTGCGCGAGGAGCGATGTACTTCTTCGGTGGCATGGCGGCGCGATCTGGTTTGTGCTGGAGAAATGGCGGGAGTGGGAGGCGAGGCGGGAGGTAGGGGCTAATTTTGTAGGGAACCGGCGCTAATTTTGGTGGGAAAAGGGAACAATTTCAGCTAGATCGCCGACAAGGCTTGCCCGCCGAACTTTTACCCGCCCTCCGGCGCTCCCGATAGCCTCCCTTAGAATTGGGTTTCGACCGGGCGCGCCGAGTATATTGAGCGCGCGCACCGGCGCCAAATCAAAAATTGGCGCTTACCAATCATTGGTCGGACAGCCTACTAGCAACACCTTGCTACCCCAACTTACGACCCATGACTGGCTGCCTTTTTAAGCTCCCCTCAACTCTTCCTTCCATAGCACCAGCGATCCCGCATGCCTCCACACCAAACACAGTCGAGCCCGCGTGCCTACAGTCTTAGGTCTATTCCTTGCCTCACGGCAAGGGTCCAGTTCACAGTTTCCGTCTCTGCCACGACCATTGGCAACATCAGCGATTTGGACTCTGGTGGCGGGCTCGGTGATTCTCTTTATCCCTCTTTTAGTGTGAAGTGTTACGAAGAAGGAGAGAAAAGGATTATGGGGATAAAGGGAATAAGAGGATGGGGCCCACGTGGCTGACCATGCTTCACAAGTCAAGCGTGGATACAGCAACCCAGAAAAGAGAAGCTTCACAATGTTTCCCTACTAAATGCTTAATTGCGTCCTAGAGAACTAGCAAAATAAATACTCCATTTCTCCCAAATTAATTGACTCAATTTTATTTTGATATGCACGTATCTAGACACTAAAATGTGTCTAGATACATGAGAATCGAGACAAGGTTGAGTCAACTAATTTGGGACATAGGGATTTTCCTCCTTTCTTTATTCACTATATTTTGTGATTAATGTAAATATGGATTCGGTACATCAAAGATTAAAGAAACAACTGAGAAATGATGTTTAGATATACATGTCATTGTTGTCTACTACATCAACTGAAGAAAATATCATAAAGAAAATAAATCTAAAATATATAATCTTTCTTATTTGTGCGACCAAAGCCTGAGAATTGCACTGTGATTACCTTTGGCGTTTTTAGCTTATATGCCATACTGATTTGTTAACCACCCTATACTATTGAATATTTGATGTCACCACGACACAAAATTCATAAGGTGTATCTGGAACACATGTGACATAAAGAATATATTGACTAGCATAGGATGAGATTTATGCGTACCTCTTGCCTGCAAGGACTTCTTGCAGTTGGTTGATCAGCTGCCTTTCATCCAATCTTTCTGCAGATTTGTGGAGCTCTTTGTCAAGTTCAAAGAGAATGTCTCTGAGAACTTTCTTCACGCCTTGGTTTTGACCAACTGGAACAAAACCTTGACACTCGTATGTTTTTCTAACCTTGTCATACAATGCTTTTGCAAGGGTGGTCTTGCCCAAACCTCCAAATCCAACAACGGAGACCATGTTGATATTTTCTTGAGATAAGATCTTCATTAGCTCATCAATTGGCTCATCTGTACCAACAAGGTTAGAGATCTTGTTGTACATAGCCAAGAGACGAGGGTCAACTGTAGTTGATTCAAGATTAGCAACAATATCATTGATCTTGTACCTCTCGTACCTTTCTTTTATCTTCATAACTTGGCTCTCAATGTCTTTGATGTCAGCTGCTAGTTCATGGCGTACACTAAACTTGGTGACTTTATTGCGGGCCTTCTTCAACAAGTGCTTGATTTTCATCTTGGTTGGCTCAACACTCTGTACGCGTGTCATGAAGGAGTCAAGGTTGTCCTCGATTACATAGGATAACTCCCTGACCTCATTAGCCCAAATCTTCACTTGCAGGTCAAGTTGATCCAGCGGCACCACTGGATACCTTCACAAGGGCCCCTTGCATGGCCTCGAGCTCGGCCTTGAGGTCTCCAATCCCCTTCTTCACACTCTCCTTCAGGTTGTACTCCCGTTGTAGCAGTTCCCCAAGCTTGGGCAGGAGAGAGCCCATCGCACCCGTGGCGAATTCCATGCCTGACTCTCACCCCTCCCTCCCTCCCCCTCTCTTGCTAGCTTGGTGGCTATTATCTTCTTCTTTTCTCCCCCTCAGTTTCTTCTCTTTTCATAAGCTCTCTCTTACTGGCAGTGGCTGAGATTATGCCCCTTGTATGTGTATATAAACTACTAGTTAGTTAGATTGGCCTTGAAGCATATTTCCACGGTCAGAGTGGCTACTGGCTAACCCGGTTACTCTTTCTTGAGTCATGTGCGAAGATTCACTACGTTAATTTGTGTAGTATTTTAGTTTCCTCTAGATCTGTGAAAATATTTAAAATACTATAGTACCAGAGTCTGCAAGTGGCGTTTCTCGGGTTCGGAGAAGAGCTGCTCCCAATGAAAGTTTTCTAGATCTGCGCAAATTTGCAGGTTTCTACAGTTTTTCATCTGAATTACTCTCTCTGTTTCATAATATAAAATGTTTTAGCTTTTATAAAACTAGTATATCTAGACATCTTTTAGTTCGTAGGTTCCGAGTGAACTTACACACTAAAAACATTTTGATACATTTGTTTTACAAAGGTAAAACATCTTATATTTTTGAATGGAGGGAGTAGTTACTAGCTGCCTTGAATCGTCCATGGCCATGATGCAAGTGTACACGGATGCATTATTGGTTCCAATCAGTGATAGAGAAGAAGCTAGTGTTGTGTGCATATGCGTGTATTGTCAGGCTAGCTTGTAGTTTTGGAAGAATTGGATACAGCGAATAGGCGATGTATATGTAATTTCTCCATTATAGGTTCTATGCACAATTCATTTAAGCGATGAAAATTGGGAGAACGCTAAATAGCCATCCGCATTCAGATGAGAATGACGGAACATTAGACCTTATTATATAAGATCGATGTCAGAGATGTAGCTACAGTTTGCGCGCGCCTGTCGGGAAAGCAATGCGCACCTTGTCCTCCATTATAATACTACTCAAGTCTCCAAGTCATTATAATTACTCCCTCCGATCTATATTACTTGTCGTTCAAATGGATGTATCTAGACATGTTTTAGTACTAGATACATCTATTTTTGCGACAAGTATTATGAATTGGAGGGAGTAATTAACTATAGGGGTGTTGAGAGCCAAGCAGCAATCACATGGCTAGTACTCGTCCTTGTATGCACCTGTCACTTCGCCAGCGATGGTGGTCTAAAATACTCCATGATGAAGTTAAAACTAGCATGGATAAGTATTGCCAAATGCCAATACTATGTATCCAGCTCTTATGAACCATATGATTAACAACCATTATTGGTTTGGAAAACCACAAGTTGTTTAGATCCCTCATGATCCGAACAAGTCCGTTGCCAACTTTGCCATACATGGATAGATTAAGCCTTCCTTGGATTCTTCATCAATACAATGCTGGGTGTACTTTTCAAACCGTCACTTGCAATAAACATTTCTTAGACTATTTCATTTTTCTGGCAATAAGGCATGACAATGTCCAAATGTGAATTAGGGAAACCATAATTAGACTATTTCACCTGCCAATCTATTTATCTATTATATACTAAAAGCAATATAAGGATGTTTTTCGAGGCACTAGGTTGATCCACTCATCTAGATTATATTGACAGTCAGATTTATACTTAATGGCTAGGATCTATTAAGTTACGTACAGGGTTATCACAAATGTGCACACTTTATAATTATGTAGTTTAGTTAACCGTGGACACGTTAAGTTTTTTTTTTAGATCCACACACGTCAATGGATAGGATCCTTTAAGTAGTACGTACATGATTATCACGTATGTACAACTTTCATTATGTAGTTTAGGTATTTGCGGACATGTTAAGTTTTTTTCTCGAGCGAGACATACACATCAGTTAATCGAAGATATCAGCTAATCGATGTATTGGGATATCTTGAGATCAATATCGTGATTAGTTTTGAATACTCAAGGATGGTACGCGTCCTACACATACGACAGGGAAAGCACTTTCTAGCAAGAGGACTTTTTTCTTTGACACACATAGTCGGAGATCTGTCTTGATTTTTTTTAGAGAAAGAGAAATCGCTACACAGTATTGTGAGCTCAACACCAAGGATATGATCAGCTTGTTTTTCTTTGTACTGCTGTTAATGATTATTAATAGATCTGTGGAATTTCGCAAAAAAAAAGACATGCGGAAGCCTGCTTTTCTTTCTGCAGGAAGAGTCTGGCACCGTGTTCGATAATTAAGACACAGACTTGCCGAGTTTTTTTTCTTTTGGCGAACCTACATGGATCAAATATGGGAGTCTAGGTCCATGTTAATAATTGATATTTCGATCTTTGATGTTGTTGCACAAAGATAAAAAGCCCAAAATTAACTGGACCGGTAGTTTTTCTGTAATCCGGACGGCGCGACATGCGTCTTAGGTGATAGGGAAAATACATTCTAGGCATAAAGCAAAGGGGCTCTCGAACTAAAATACCAAGGAACGGTAAAAAGTAACCATGTCACCAGTATAAATAAAATATATACAATCTTATGGGAAATTTATTTACCAAAGCCTTCCTCTCATACATGCATAATATCTTATTCTAACCGGAGAAAAACCTTAATTGTTTTCGAATTTGCACAATAAGATAGTCGCAATCTCTAAAAGTGACCATGATCCGGAAATAGTCATAATTGTTTATTTAGATAACCCATAGGGTTCTTATGAAAAAAAAATATGTCTTAAAATCTCACAAAACGGTGAATTTGTGTAACATAAGTGCATCAAGTTTTATTGGTGTGCTATTTTTAGCTTAACACGTACAGTTAAAATTAACAGTGTAGGACAAAAAAATCTTTAGTCCAAAAACCAAGTAAAACAATTAAGGGATGCTGGATAATAATCGGTGCTTATACACGTAATTGCGAAGATACTCCGACAATTACCTCTATGAACTTATGAAAACATCCTAACATCTATTAACTGTTATATGTTTAGGTTCACTTATGGTAATCTATGGGAATAATTTACTTTTTAGAAAGCTGATATGATCATTAAATACATCAGAGTTCTCCCTGCTGTAATCAGTTTTGGTATAATTTATATCGTGCTCTACCAATAAAAGGAGGGTATGCCATATGTGTTTGGATGTTTCAGCTTTTATGATGTTTTTAACCATTTTTTTCCAGAAGAAGAACCAGATGCTAAACCTATAAGAATAGTTCGAGGGAGATATTCCGATTAAATTGTCATTTCTAGAGATTCTGATTATATTATTGTATTAATATCTAAGTTTTAAGATTTCTCCCATAAAAATAAGACTTGCAAATATGATAGGAAGACTTTGGCTCCATTGAGAAAACCCCCTAGTTGCACCGGTACCCTCATGGAGCTGACCTTATTTGTATGGCACAAAGAATGTATCTTCCTAATAAGGGTGAAATCTAAACAAACAACAAGAGGTTGATCTATGACTACCCTTCCTCCTGACCAATTAATGGTTTATCAAGGTGACATGTCCGACGAACATTGAAATGGTGGAATGTTGACCTGGTGTAGGTCTTACTTTTATGAGCTAAAGAGTTCAAATGTTCCACACCCAAGTAAGAAAGGTAAAATCATTACAATTTCAATCATAGTAAAATCAAACACTGTATTGTAAATATAAATTAGAATATGAGTCCGGTCCAAATGCACATAGGCTTAAAACATTTGTAAATTTTTAGAGAATATACCAATAAATTACAAGACAACCTACCAAAACCATGAGGTTCTCATATCAATCTATCTATTTATGTGGACTATGGGGCTAAAGCAATCGCATGAATTGATTCTAGGGTTACTTTCAGAACAGTTAAGACGATGTCCTCGCAAATGTGAGGGTCACCCTGCTAGTTATATACTAAAAGCAATATAAGGATGTTTTTCGAGGCACCTGGTTAATCCACATCACCCAAATTATATTAACCGTTAGATACACAATTTATGGTTATGGTTTAAAGATAAAAAAAGTTACGTAAAAAGTTGTTGACACAAACAGTACGATGTCACGTATGAGAAGTAAATAAAACAGATCGTCAACGATATGGACCCACCCTATGGGGCACATACGTACAGTAAGCTGACTCTCATCTTCCGTCTAGAAGAAAAAAAAAAGCAAGCTGATCGGTCTGCAAAGATACGTTGCTATGACTTAGTTACAAACAAGTAGCCACACAATTCCTTCCTTTACCTGGCAATGTTTTGGTAGGCGGTATTTGTTCCGACTTTCAGGCATACTGCTCTTTGATCTTCCCGTCAAAAAGAAAAAAAAATAACTCAAGCTGATCAGTGACGAAGAAAAGCTCCAACACGATACATACCTATGAAAAGCCCACTCTGAAACGGTCGCTCGAAAAAAAAACTCGAAAACTAATATACTTATTCTGATTTTTTTCTTATTATCATTAGACGCATGGGACATGGTCTTAGCCTGGTTGGCAAATACACGCTCTAAAAGTAAACATATTTGTATGTGTATATATAGACTTCTCACCAAGTTAAGTTAACCTCATACTCCCTCTGTTTCAAAATATAAGATGTTTTAGCTTTGTGAAAAAAGTGTATCTCGACCCATTTTAATGTATAGGTTCACCCCAAACCTAGATAAACATACACACGAAAGGGTTTAGGTACACTTTATTCATAAAAACATCTTATATTTCGAAATGGAGGGAGTATATTATAAAGTCCGCGAGTAGTACTACCTTACGTTTTTGGACTAAGAGACACCTACGCATGACTGAGTGCCTAGCCATCTCTCTATTGGCAATATCCCGAGAAAAACGATAAGAATCACCTATTCCATGGATAAATACACAATATATATATCTTTAAATATAAGTTGTAAACGTTAAGTTAACCTCATAGATTTGAAACAATACTCCCTCATTTCTGAAATGTAGCATATAATTTTTTTTGAAAAGTCAATGTAAAGTTTGACCAAGTATGTAGAAAAAATACCAACATCTAGAATGCCAAATCAGTACCATTATATATGTTAATATGGTATTTATCTGGTATTGTACATATAGACATTTTTCTCAGTAAACTTGGTCAAAGTTGATAACGTTTGAATTTTCAAAAATCTTATATGCGCTATATTATGGTAAGGAGGGAGTAGTATGAAAAGTTGATTTTCGAGAGTAATACCGGTCATTTTCGAAACAAGAGCCACACTTCTTGCAAGACAGATTTTTCAGACGTTGCTCTATTAGCAATATGCCGAGAAAAAAAATGAAATAACAATAAATGAGAATCGTCGATTCCATTGACTACTACATAATACACATCCCATTTGGGAACACCAACAATTCGACAGAGTCAAAATACATTTATTTGGACATTATCCCAACACCCAACACATTATTGTGAACAACACATGAGGTAAGAGGCCTAAACTACATTTTGGAGATTATTTAGTGCATTCCTTACACTCACCCGAAACCTTCTAGTAGCTGTTGAAGGTCAATGAAAGTGGGGCAGATTGAAACATGTTCTATTAGTTTAAAAGTAAAAGGGTAGGGAGTAGGTTTGAGGTGAAGGGACGTCTAGGCTCCCTCATCGAATATTCATCTAGCTCTAATTACTTTTAATTAGCGAAAAAGCATAATCATCCACAATGAAATATAAAATTAACATCCTTATAAAATTCCAATGAAATACAAACAAATTAAAAAATACTATCATGGTTTTAACCACCTGGTCTACTCACAATCAAACATTCAAGGTAGTGAACATTCTAAGAAAAAATAGCTTAAGAAACACCACGTAAATCTACCATGATCAAGAATTTTTTCGTTAACAATACAACACAATAAGTGAGATGTACTCGAGATTATCATAAAATGCAAAGTATTCAACAATCAAACAAGTCGACATATTTGTTGACACGTCATTACAATTTGAACTATCCATATCTTAAAAAGGGTATACTTCATAATCAAATTATGGTATAAAATCAAAATATGCATAGTAGGTAAACGAGACATGTGAGGAGTTCACAAAGAATTAAGACATGTTTTTGTTTAGTGTAGCAGACCTTATTTCTATTCGTGGATCACAAATAGTCGATGTTTATATCTATGTGTAAACAATATAAAAACCATCATATTATCATAATTTTGCTTAAAAAATCATAGTTAATCGATTTTTATAGTTGTACTTGAGGAAATCATAGTTAGATATTTTCATAACTACACATGATGTCTTAAACATTTCACAACTGATTGGTATTCTAAATGTGTATAGATTTTAATAGTTAATATTTGATATGATAAAAGTGTATCAGGTTTACAATTAATCTACAGAAGCAAATAAGTCATGAGTTTAGTTAAATGATATATATATATATATATGTGTGTGTGTGTGTGTGTCATCCTATGATTGTACAATTTGAACGATTAAATTTGAAAGGGCATTGATAATTTCATTTTTTGTAGAATCCCTTAGATTCCATATATATGCAACAAATGTGGTTGCATCATCCTACCTTATAGAGATGATATAACAAAGGTGTGGATGAATTTCTTCATATAACCTTACAGTTCATTGTTGGAAGGTAAACAAGATAGGACTTCTACAATTGGTTTTAAGCTTCATGATAGTATCATTCATAGCCTAGCAAAAACATAGTATAATAAAATAGTGATACAAGCAAAAGTTGTGAATAGAGGGGAGAATCGGCTATTAAGCATGTAGATAAATCCTTAGGGAATATGATGATACTGCTAAATAGCTATCAACACCAAAAAATTGGGTTGTTATCAAGAAATGCAACCTATAGTATATAATTTCTTCATAATTCAACAAAATAGTGGCCAGTTTTATGAAAAATAAATTTGAAGTCATGGTAACAATAATTTCATGGAATTAACTATTGAGGTATCATGATTACTTATGAGGGTTATACATCTTAGAAAATATTTATATAAATCATAGTCAACTAGAAAATAAAAGTCGCTTTAAATAAAACATTTAGGAAAAAAATATATTCAGGATTTGCATATAATATGATTAAAAAACCATTTATGTAAATCTGCATGGTTTTGCGATGAAGTTTGTACGTTTATTATCCTTAAAATTTATTTGTACATACATTGCAATTTGCAATCATGTAGAAATAACGATGACTGATTAAGATGCCAAAACTATGGTATCTTTGCCAACCTACAAGTGAGCGAGATCACTGAATGTCGGGATTTAAAAGTGAGCTTAGCATGGAAGGATTATAAAAATATTTAAACATAATATTGTATGTGTTGGAAAATAAATGATATTCTATATGAACTTTAATTAAACTTCTCTAACCTTTGTTATTGATATCAAATGAGTCTATCTGTATCCTTCTTGCATCATAATTTTAAATTATAGCAAATGGATGTAAAAAGTGCCTTTCTTAATGGTCCATTGCATGAATTGGTTTATGTTTGGCAACCCCCGGGCTTCGAGGAACCCAAATTTCTTAACCATGTCTACAAACTTGATAAGGCACTCTCTGGCCATAAACAAGACCCACGTGTATGGTATGAGCACCTTAAAGAGTTTTTGTTAGACTGTGGTTTTGAAGTTGGGAAGATTGACGATAAAAGTTCCATCAAGATTTCCTACAATCCGGTGCACCATACAAGAATGAAGCACATTGAGATTCGTAATCATTTTATTAGAGATCATGTTGCCTGTAGATATACTGAGCTATCATATGTGAGCACGAAGGATCAACTTGCAGATATATTCA
Organism: Avena insularis; assembly: GCA_023614405.1. Taxonomy (NCBI): domain Eukaryota; kingdom Viridiplantae; phylum Streptophyta; class Magnoliopsida; order Poales; family Poaceae; genus Avena; species Avena insularis. Next base: position 107,241,098 of record CM042694.1, read on the forward strand.
TGAAGCCTCTTTATGAAGCAAGGTTTTGCTATTTGAGTAATGAGCTAAATATCATAGATTTAAAGAGATTAACTTGATTCTATTATAGACGCACCTATTTCTTAGCCTCTATTTGGTTTAGATGCAGGCATGGATATAGTGAGAGTGTGGTCCTAGTTGTTAGGCTAACCCTCCCTCCATAATGCCGAAGTTAAAAAATCATCTCTCTTAATATCATATTGAGATATGTGAGCTTAATTGATGAGTATTGCGCATGAACCCAAGATACACCTTCACGGTGTCATACCATACACTCCTACATGGTGGATTCGGCCTCCACTCTCTTCTTTGAGAAGAGTCGATTCTTTGTGGATCTTATTGGGTGTCTTTGCGCGCTCCTTTTCCCTTTTTGGCGTTTCAATGCCAAAGAGGGAGAAGAAGTGGTTTATGGATTTGCATCCTATTTAATGCCTATTTGGTTTGCGTGATGTTGAGACTATGTTAAGTATGATTGTGAGACATATGGTTTTATGGATATGGATCTATCTATGGAATTAGCAATATGGATTTATCTATGGAATTATCTATCTATGATTGAGACTTCATTATGGTTGGTATGATAAACATCTCACAATTGATTACTTCTTACTAGTATCCAATTCATAAAGGGATTTCGAACCCATATGTGTGCATTTGTATTCCAATGCAAATTACTTATATGCACACATTTAGGGAGAGTCCCTTTATCTTTTGGAACTATTGCTGGTTAATCTAGTACTTTATTGGAAATCCTAGTAGTGTCATCTAACACCAAAAATGGGGAGACTGAAAGAGCATTTTATCATCCCTAATGTTTTATGTGTTAGCTAACAATGCCAAGGATGTTTTAATTGTATGTTGAGTGCTGCAGATACCAAAGGTTTATCTTGTGTCAGCAAGATCACACCAAAAGATTACTAAGAGCCCCTACCCAAATGCAGCAGAATCATGTTTGCCAGGCTGGATTATCCCCCTAGCTAGGGACGGATAGGGTGCGGTTTACCGGCTGGATAGTTGGCACTAGGCCGGATGTTGGCCCAGGATCGGATAATCTGGCCCTAGCTAGACCCGGATTATCCACGCTTCCCAAAATCAACTAAGGACCAGACACGTGATGCTCAGATGGCTGGAGGATAATTCCCCTGAATATTTGGGTAGGGATGGAGCCTGTTCCCTAGCCGGATAATCCACCCCTCTCGATGGGGCGTATTCTCCGCTCCCCGAGGATTCTCGTTAAGGACCAGAGGCACGACACTCAAAAGGGGGCGGATGTTTGGACCGTATTATTTCCTCTGTGCCGGATATTTGCCCGTAGCAAGATTATCCCCCCCTCCCCCCCACTTGAGCCGGATTATCCGGTCCCCAACGACTCCAACGGCTACAATCTAGGAGGGGTACAAATACCCCTCTCCATCTGATGAGTGCATATTTGCATCATGTTTTATATGATTATTTTGCATTGTAGATGTAGGATCTTGGTATTTTACGGCGCTCACGCGCATATTTTATGTCTATTTCACTACTAGGAAACAGCTTATAGATAGACAAGATATTCAGTGGCGCATATGTAAAAATATGCGCCACAGATATATATCAGTGGCGCACTAGAAACAATGCGTCACAGAAGTTTGGCACTACAGTGGCGCACAAAACCAATATGCGCCACAGAAGTCCATATTTCTGTGGCGCATATTTTCGTGTGCGCCACTGAATGTCAAACTTCTGTGGCGCATATAGACGTATGCGCCACACAAGGTTGATGTGACCAAGCAGTAAAAAAAGGGGGAGAAACTTCTGTGGCGCATATGTCCATATGCGCCACAGAAAGTGATGTTTCTGTGGCGCATATAGGTGTATGCGCCACAGAACAAGCATATAGGGGAAAAACAGATCCCACCCCCCTGGTGATCGCCTTTTCAGTTTTGTAAAAAATAAACAAAAATGATAGAAACTTCAAAAAAATAATTCCTTTAAGTTGTAGTTAGATTTTAGGGTATAGATCTAGACAAAATTAAAAAACATGAATTTCGATGTATTTTGCAAAAATAGATCATGGCACGGTAAAACGGCTCTAACTTTTGCATACGATGTCGAAAAAAAATCTTTAACCTATCAAAATGATCGTCTCGAAATTTTCTACTCGATTTCAACATTTTGTAGATTCCCCAAATTCCAAAAGAGTAAAAATTTATGGCAGACAGAAGATTTTTTCCTGCAAAAAATAAAAAAGGGGGAGAAACTTCTGTGGCACATTTCCCCCATATGCGCCACAGAAGTCTTGGGCGGGATTCAAAATTTGAATCCCGCCAGCGCCCCTTCTCCTTATATTCCTCCACTTCTTCTCCTTCTTCTCCCCTTCTCCTCCACTTCTACTCCCCTCCATACTTCTCCCCTCCATACTTCTCCCTCCACTTCTCCTCCCCTCCATACTTCTCCCCTTGTCCTCCACTTTTCCCTCCACTATTCCTCCCCCCCCACACTTATCCCTCCACTCTCCGGCGACATCCACCTCCGGCCATGGCTACCTCGGTGACCTCGTCCACCTAGATGACCTCCTCCTCCGGCGACCTCCAACACCACCGGCGACCTCCTCCACCACCACCATCTCCGGCGGTCTCCTCCAACCATCTCCGGCGGCCTCCTCCAACCATCTCCGGCGAGCCCTTCCTCCACCTCCGGTGGCCTCCTCCTCCTACTACTCTGATCACCTCCTCCGGCCTCCTTCTCCTCCGGCCATCACATTAGATCCACCTCCGGCGACCCCCCAGCTCCGGCCAGATCTGGGCCCGGGTTTTTTTTGAAATTTGAAAAAAACTTCTGTGGCGCATATTGGCCATATGCACCACAGAAGTTTTAGATCTGGCCCGCCTTTTTTTTGAATTTTGGAAAACAACTTCTGTGGCGCATATTGGCCATATGCGCCCCTGAAGTTTGAGACTTCCGTGGCGCATTTTGAAATGCGCCACTAAAGTTAGTTATCAGTGGCGACTAGGAAATGCGCCACAGAAGTTGAAAAAAGGTGCGCCACAGAAGAGCTGTTTCCTAGTAGTGTTTTCACCAGGACCAGGACAGATGATGGATACAATGGACACAATTCTTGGAGCAGTTGTACTGAGGAGAAAAGGAGTGAAAAACAATGTAAATCCCTTATTTGGCAAATATCAATAACACCAGAAGAAAACCCGAAGTGATCAAGGCATACAGATGGTTTAACGACCAACTATATGGCGGGAATAAAATTCCGACCATATAGTTCCTGCCGTATAGTTGGCGCTGCCACCGCCTCCTCAAATAGTTTCACCCTGTGCAACTGGATCAGAGAGACGACATACAGAACAACCAGAAATCGCCAAAACCTCACCTCCGGAAGGCATCTAGAGAGGGACCTTGTCCATCGGGGATTCATCTTCGCCCTGCATAGATCCGGGAGGCTAAGGCATCGATCTTCATCATCAACCACTACATCACCACCATCTCCATCCATCCCATCTACATCTTGCCTAGATTTTGTTGTAATTTCCGTACTCGTTGTGAATTTATACAAGTACTATTCATCTATGATCGATTCCATTGTTATTGCCATGATGTTGATTGCCTCCATGTCTGAGTAGATCATTAGTTCTTGGGGAGATGGAGAAACCCTAGTATGAGATTGAAATAACATAAAGTTTATTATGATATTCATCGCTTTGACCATGTGTTAGATTGTCTTCATCTTGATGTTGGGAGAAGTCAACCTCTCAATATTTGCCTCTTATGGGGACTTGATGGATGGAACAAATTGCTGGTAGAAGGAGGTGTGTTAGCACTTACAGTGACTATAAAGATGTTGGCACCCCTTACGTATCAACTTGGGAACCGAGGAAACTCACAGAACACTATCCATGCCATGGGATACGTCCTACGGGATTAAGTCCCTTAATAGCGCATTAATTCGATTGATGTCTGCTGCGATTATGAGGATGATGTGAAAAGTGGTTGCTGCCTATTTGTCCAAATACGGAGTTCCTCCCACACATACATAGTTGAGAATGTTCATGATAATAATCTTTACCTTAGTTCTTTATAATTCTAGTGGTGTATCCGTTACTCCCTGAGAACGCTTTTTCCCATTGCAGTTCCAAGCTCTTTTACATACGCGATACTTACTTTCTGTGTTTAGTTGTTTTACTTTACTTATACTTGCTCTTATACCAAAAACCCAAAAACACCTTTTTACGCAATACTCGCATTTTATCTTGTCACTTAGAACTTTATTTAGCATTTCTATTGTAGAATTTAATTCAAGAGTTATTAGACTTTAGACTCGTGCTCCCTGTGAGATCGATATCTTTATTTTGAAACTAGCTACAAACGATCTGTGCACTTGCAGTCATCAAACTATTTTCTGGCGTCGTTGCGGGGGAGCTAAGCGTTGTAGGTCTTTTAGTTTTTGCTTCTTTATTTTTATCTTGCTAAATTTTGTTTTGAGTTACAGGTTTCCACCAACATGATGGAGTTTGAGCATATGACTAGTGCTAACCCATTTAGCCACTTTGGGAAGCCCTATGATATTTATAAAAGAGACAACTCCAACAAGAAGACAAGGGGGTTTGAAATAAATCCTCTACTACTTGGTATTCTACACAAGAAGCAATTTACTAGGGATGAAGAAGATCCTGATCCATATGAGCATATTGCATGTTTCAAAGATATATATTGCACTTTTCAATTACCGGGATATACCGCTAATGAGGTATGGGTTAAACTTTTTAGTCAGACTTTGACTAGTGCAGCTCTCTCATGGTATCGATCTCTACCCCCAAAAGCCACTACTTGGGATAATTTAGCCTGTGAGTTTCTCGCAAAATATTACCCATTATTAAAATCTTTTGGAATCAGGCGTCTTATAATGACTTGGAGGAACCGTCCTAATGAAGGACTAGTAAGAGATTATATCCGATTTAAAGATTTACTTAATCTGTGTCCTCATCATGATTTGCCTGAATGGTATTTATTGCCCTATCTTTTATGGTAGTTTAATTGAACCCAATAAAATTTAACTAGACTCTTTCGCGGAAGGAGACTTTATGAATCTTCCTATAACTAAAGCTTGGCATTTACTTAATAGAATTCACGATCATAGAGTTTCAAGGAATTTTTGTCTAGGAAGCGAAGGAGGCATAGAAATAGATTATGATTGTATTCATGACTATAATAAAAAGGGCCATGTTAAAGATTTATCTAAGGAACTTTATTTGGATTCAGATCTTGTGTTGCACGTTGTTAAACTTTTACAGAACACATCAAATCTCCAAAAGAGGGTTTGGCCAAGTATGATCCACCACCCGAACCTGGAAAGAAGAAACAAGTTAAAGCAACACTGGCCTCCTAGAACCAACATATGAGATACCTTTTCCTAACACTGCACAGAAGCATATTTCTGAATATGAATAGGTCAAAGCAGTACAGAAGAAGAAGGAAGAGGAAAGTATGCCAGAAGTTGTGGAACATCTGGAAGAAACCAAAGTTGAAGAGGTAACCAAGGAAGCAATTATGTCTATGTATGCACATTGTAACATAGTTGAACTTGATAAAGAGACTTCCGTATTGGTTGAAAGTAAAACAAAGGTAAAATATGTGGGTAAGCCTATTCTTCCCTGCATATTTAATGAAACCTCACATTATGGTTTATGCGATCTTGGCACCGAAGTTAATGTTATATCTTATGATTTTTATTTACAAATAAAAGAAGAAATAGAACTGGCTACAATTGAAAATACTGATTTGACAATCATGTTAGCCAATAAAACTCTTAGAATTCCAATGGGAGTAGTTGAAGATGCAACTGTCACAATTGGCAACAAAATCTTTCCTATTGATTTTATAGTTGTTGATATGCCAGCTAACACTCTTTGCCCAATTATATTTGGAAGAAACTTTTTGGGTGATGTAGGTGCCAAAGTTGATTTCAAAAAGGAGATTGTGTCTCTTAAGCTCGGGGAAGCGGAAAAAGAATTCCACTTTTCCAAATTTAAAGACAGGCCTCCACAAAGACAAGAAGAAGAGAAAGAGAAAACTATTGTGGAAATGGTAGCTCTCTTCTTTAGTGATCAAAAAGAAGAAATAAATGAAGACTTAAATTGTGAAGAAATAGTTATGGAGGACAAGTCCCAAGAAGAACTAGAAGTTGAATTTGATGCACTTCCTATTGTAGGGCCTCCAACTAATGAGTCTTTTGAAGAGCCAGAAAAGAGAGGGGATGAGGAATTACCACCCCTAGAATTTAAGACTCTACTAGATAATCTTAAATACATATTTTTAGATGATACAAATAAATTTCCTATTATTATTAGTGCTAAACTTTCAGGAGATGAAGAAGAAGAACTCATGAAAATACTTAAGGAGCATCGCAAGGCCTTTGGGTACTCAATGTATGATTTGAAGGGCATTAGTCCCATGATAACCGTCCATCAAATATTCATGGAAGAAGGTGTTAAACCAGTTGCGGAATTTAATAGAAGACTGAAGCCCGAAATGAAGGAAGTGGTAAGAAAAGAAATAGTATGCCTATTGGATGCAGGTATAATCTATCCTGTTAAAGAAAGTGAATGGGTAAGTCCTGTTCATTGTGTCCCTAAGAAGGGCGGCTTTACTGTTGTTCCTAATGAAAACAATAAATTGATACCTACTAGAACTATTGTTGGACATAGGATGTGCATAGATTTCAAGAAATTGAATAAAGAAACTAGGAAAGATCACTATCCTTTACCGTTCATAGATCAAACTTTAGAAAGGTTAGCAAACCACACTCATTTTTGCTACTTGGACAGATATTCTGGTTTTTCTCAAATAGTTGTTCATCCTGATGACCAACTTAAAAAAACTTTCATTAGCACAACAGTAAGTTTCCCTCAGTTATGAAACCAAGGTTTAATCGAACCAGTAGGAGCAAGGAAACACCTCAAAGGTGTTACTAGCTGAGCTTTGGCAGGGCGCACTACCGGTGCTAGTAGCAACGTGGAGACATGCACAACATAACCACAGAACTTTGTCCCTAACTTGCGATGAGGTTGTCAATCTCACCGTGTTTTGCGGAAAACAAAGGATTAAACGTATCGAATGGAAAGAAGTGAAAGTTTGCAGAAAGTAAACACAAAGCAGTAAAAGATTGTAGATTGTATGTAAAGTAAAGGACTGGGATCCATAGTTCACTAGAGGTGGTTCTCCTTAAGATAGATAACATGCTAGGTGAACAAATTACAGCGGGGCAATTGACAAACACCGAGAAAGTAATACATGCATATACTAATCATCTTGACTCCTTTGAGACTTGATTGGGCATTACAATATAATACATAGACCGCCATCCAACTGCATCTATGACTAATAATCCACCTTCAGGTTATCATCCGAACCCCCTCCAGTATTAAGTTGCAAGCAACAGATTATTGCTTTACGAACTGCGTGAAAAGTAAACAATACGATTGTTTTATGAACAAATGATTGTTGTTTTCTCCCTAGTAGCAACAACACATCTAGTACCTTAGAGTAGCAAATATAAATGCATAGGACACCTTCAAAGTTCATAAGAGTGACTAGATACAATAGTTTAAAACAAGAAATAACAAGTTATGCATCAATCAACTAGTCTTGGGACAATGCACATAGAACTAAGAATGGCCACTATGCTCTCAAAGTAGGTGCATAAAGATAGAAGGTGGAGACTCAATATAATGGTGGAAGAAAAGCCTTTGTAAAAGGAAGTAGGGATTCAAGTCTCATAAAGAGCTTCCAAAAATTATGGTACTTATAGCTTTTAGCTCTCATTGCCCCTATCATAAGCATCTTGAAGGTGATTAAGGTTAAAGTGACACAACTAAGAGGATATGCTTGACAAGTTATAAACCGAAATCTCATGCCCCTTACTTACGAAGACCGACCATCATGCTACTCAACTTCAGTCACGAGTAAGCTCTTGTCATTGTAAGTATATGTGTATCATTAAGAACCGCCAACGGGGTACCCCTTGCACATGATACGGGAGCTTTCCCATAACCAAAATGACAAGGCAAGCAGACAATGAGCATCTCAGTGATCTTTTTATTTGCTATTTGCATAGGTTTTTATTGAGGATGCTTCATAGAGTGCTCATTATGGTGATGCTGCAAGTTTCCACCATGATTAGGCATGGCTTAGGCTAGCGGCCCAGGCGTTTCTCTAACACACATACAAACTCCATGATCTTACAAGTTCTACTTTTATTTCACACCGCCGGGATCCGTAAGCAAAAGAACATGATATCAACGGGGTACAAAGTACAAGTGCAATGTTGAAAGCATTCCCCATGGTACATGGTTCTGCTAATTTCAACTTATAAAGCGCAAGCATATACGAACCAAACCAAACCAAACTATTTGAAAACCAATGTATGAAAGAGGGGGTCCAACCAATTTATTCAGAAAACTAAGCAAACAAAAGCAAACGAAAAACCAAAACGAAAACGAAAAAGAAGACGCTCCAAGAACAACACAACTGTGCATGAAACAATAAAAATGAAGCGTTTGGAAGAAACCTGGAATTTTTATTGATGAAGAAGGGGATGCCTTGAGCATCCCCAAGCTTTGACGCTTGTAATTCTTGGATATTTCTTGGGGTGATACGCGTGGCATCCCCAAGCTTGAGCTTTAGTCCATTCTTCATCCCATTACTCATTCCTTCCATACACCTGAAATTTTTCCTTCATACAAAACTTCACACAATCTTTATTAGCAACATTAGTGCACTCAAGATAAATAAGTCTCAATGTTCAGTTCTAACACCAAATAAACTTCAATTAGAACACTAGATACTGTAGCACTTCCCTCAAAAAGCACAATTTCCTAAAAGAACTCAAAAAGGAACCCACAAGAAGCAAATGCAGAAAATGGCAGAAATCTGTTAAAACATACCAGCAGGTAAAGACGAATTTATTCGAAGACCTTATGTTGCTCAAATCAAAAAGTGTTGAACTAACGAAAGTTATATAACAACCTGTGTCAGAAGCACAAAAAATTACAGCTCAATCCGACATACAGAGATCTCTCACGAATTTTTACGGTGAAGCACAAAAATATGTTTCGGGACAGCAACTTTCCCAATCATTCTTCACTCTCATTAGAGGTTACTCTTGGCACAAAAAGCAAATAAAAAGGATAAGAAGAGATTATTACAGAGGTAATAACTTCCAAGACTCATCTAAAACTTTTGGGTTATCTCCCAATAAGTACTTTTCTTTAACGCCTTTAAGTTAGGCATAAGAAGCAAAGAAAGAATCAAGTGTTCTCAAATGAAGAAGCATTAAGACCAGATTTTGTTTTCATAGGAGAAGCAAAATAAATCTTTTCTCTCTTTTTAGGGAAGTGTTCTATACCTTTCTTAAGCGGTAGTTGATATTTAATGGTACCTTCTTTCATATGAATGATGGAACCAACAGTTCTAAGAAAAGGTCTTCCCAAAGTAATAGGACAAGAAGCATTGTATTCAACATCCAAAACATAGAAATCAACGGGGACATAGGAATCGTTAACCATAATAAGAACATCATTAAGACTCCCCATGAGTTTCTTTTTAGCATTATCATCAAGTGGGACATTCAAATAACAATCTGTAAGTGGAGGCAAATCAAGCATATCATAAATCCTTCTAGGCATAATAGAAACACTACTATCGAGATCACACAAAGCTTTGAAATCAAAGTCATTCACTTTCATATTAATGATGGATTCCCAACCATCTTCTTGTTTTATAGGAATAGAAGCTTTATGTTTCATCTTTTCTTCTTTAATCTTTATGAGAGCATCAGCAATGTGTTTTGTAAAAGCCATGTTCATAGCACTAGCATTAGGACTTTTAGCAAGCTTTTGTAGGAACTTAATAACTTCAGAGATGTTGCAACCATCAAGATCAAAATCAACTTTATCATCTAAAGTACTAGAACTATTACTAGCCTCAACACTAGTGGTGGTGATACTAGAAACACTAATGTTTCTAGCAATTTCATCTTCTCTTTCCCACTTAGCATGTAATTCAGCTAATAGTCTAACATTTTCATTAATTCTTACTTGTATAGCATTAGTAGCTACAAAGGAATTATCATTAGTTTCAGGTTTAGCAGCCATTTTATTCAAAGTAGTTTGAGCTTCAGCTAAAGATGTTATATTTCTTTCAGCATTAGAGAGTTTTTCCTCAATAGTTTTATTGAAAGCAGTTTGTTTACTAATAAACTCTTTAAGCATAACTTCAAGTTCAGAGGGAGCACTCTTATTATTGTTCTAAGAATTTCCATAAGCATTACCATTTTTGGGAGGATATGGCTTATAATTGTTGTTACCAAAATTGTTCCTATAAGCATTATTACCCTAAGCATTGTTGCCAAAGTTGTTATTTCTTATGAAGTTCACATGAACTTGCTCTTCTTGAGAAACCAAAGAGGCTAAAGGAACATTATTTGGATCAATATGGGCTTTCCCATTAACAAGCATAGACATAATAATATCAATCTTATCACTCAAGGAGGAGGTTTCCTCAACAGAATTTACCTTCTTACCATGTGGAGCTCTCTCAGTATGCCATTCAGAATAATTAACCATCATATTGTTCAAAAGTTTTGTTGCAGCACCCAAAGTGATGGTCATAAAGGTGCCTCCAGCAGCAGAATCCAATAGGTTCCTTGAATAATAGTTCAATCCTGCATAAAAAGTTTGGACGATCATCCAAGCAGTCAGTCTATGAGTGGGACAATTCTTTACCAAACATTTCATTCTTTTCCAAGCTTGAGCAACATGCTCATTATCAAGTTGTTTAAACTTCATTATTCCACTTCTCATGGATATAATCTTAGCAGGAGAATAGTATTTTCCAATAAAAGCATCTTTGCACTTAGTCCAAGAATCAATACTATTCCTAGTTAAGGAATTCAACCACTCTTTAGCTTTTCCTCTCAAAGAGAAAGGAAACAATTTCAGTTTAATAATATCACAATCTATATCCCTATGCTTTTGCATCTCACAAAGTTCAACAAAGTTATTTATATGGGAAGCAACATCTTCATTACCAATACCAGAAAATTGTTCTCTCATAACAAGATTGAGCAAAGCAGGTTTTATCTCAAAAAAGTATTTTCAGCCATAGGTGGAGCAATAGGTGTGCTCATAAAATCATTGTTGTTGGTGCTAGTGAAGTCACACAACTTAGTGTTTTCAAGAGTAGTCATTTTTTTGGGTTTTCAAATAAGAAAGCAAACTAGTAAAACTAATTTTTTTTGTGTTTTTTGAAGAACAAAACAAGCAAATAAAGCAAAAAGAAACTAAGCAAAACAAAAAAAAACAACAAAGTAAAGAGATTGGTTGTGAGAGACTCCCCTTGTGAAGATGTCCTTGACTCCCCGGCAATGGCGCCAGAAAATCGCTTGATGGCTCAATGCACAGCGCCTAGAAAAGTGCTTGGTGTGTGGTGTTGATGTAGAGCTCGTTGGGAACCCCAAGAGGAAGGTATGATGAGCACAACAGCAAGTTTCCCTCAGTTATGAAACCAAGGTTTAATCGAACCAGTAGGAGCAAGGAAACACCTCAAAGGTGTTACTAGCTGAGCTTTGGCAGGGCGCACTACCGGTGCTAGTAGCAACGTGGAGACCTGCACAACACAACCACAGAACTTTGTCCCCAACTTGCGATGAGGTTGTCAATCACACCGTGTTTTGTGGAAAACAAAGGATTAAACGTATCGAATGGAAAGAAGTGAAAGTTTGTAGAAAGTAAACACAAAGCAGTAAAAGATTGTAGATTGTATGTAAAGTAAAGGACCGGGATCCATAGTTCACTAGAGGTGGCTCTCCTTAAGATAGATAACATTCTGGGTGAACAAATTACAGCGGGGCAATTGACAAACACCGAGAAAGCAATACATGCATATACTAATCATCTTGACTCCTTTGAGACTTGATTGGGCATTACAACATAATACATAGACCGCCATCCAACTGCATCTATGACTAATAATCCACCTTCAGGTTATCATCCGAACCCCCTCCAGTATTAAGTTGCAAGCAACAGATTATAGCTTTACAAACTGCATGTAAAGTAAACAATACGATTATTCTATGAACAAAGCATTGTTGTTTTCTCCCTAGTAGCAACAACACATCTAGTACCTTAGAGATTTCTATCATTTCCCCAGATTACCAGAGGCATGAACCCACTATCGAGCATAAATACTAACTCTTGGAGTTGTTAGCATCTACTTGGCCAAGATAGCTACTAACAACGGAAAGCATGCAAGATCACAAATAACAAAGACATGATAGAATCAATAATCAATCTGAAATAGCATCTCAATATCCATCGGATCCCCGCAAACACAACATGCAGAATTTTAAATAGATGATGTTGATCAAGAATAGAGCTCACAAGATCTAAACATGAAAGCACAAAGGAGGAGAACCAGCCATCTAGATACTACATGGATCCGTAGTCCAAGGATGAACTACTCACGCATCACACCAGAGGCTTGCATGGTGATGAAGAAGGCCTCCAGGGTGAATTCCCCTCTCCGACAGGGTGCCGGGAAGAGCTTCAGATCCCTCCCGGTCTAGGGATGGAGATGACGGCGGCTACAGACTCTTTTGTGGATTTTTGATCGGGCACTTAGGGTTTTCGTCCTGAGGGTAATATATAGGCGGAAGGAGAGGCCGAGGGGGTGTCAAGAGCCACCACACCACCCCCTGGCGCGGGCCCAGCCTGGCCGTGTGGCCAGGTGGTGTGGCCGGCCCCTGGCCCTTCTCTGTCTCGTATTCTGGCACTTGATCCCTTCCGGAAAAATAGGCACTTTGGCTTTTGTCCCATCCAATTCCGAGAATATTCATTTTCTGACTTTCCTGGACCCAAAAACAGCAGAAAACAGGCAGCTGGCATTGTGGCTCTTGTTAATAGGTTAGTCTAAGAAATCATATGAAAAGTACTCCAAAGTTGGAGCAAAACACAAGAAAGTGGATAAAACCAAGCATGGAACATCAAAAATTATAGATACATTTGCAATGTATTAGTAGCCCTCGAGTGTCCAGTGGAATCTGAGATTCGACTAGAGACTTTATAAAGTCTTTCGAGTGCATGTCTGAGCATTTTTTCGAGTGTTTAGTTTGTGTCATAGGGATTGTTGATATACGTTCCTGATTTATCCGATCTATCGGTATCAGTTAACTGCCTTAGGGAAAAACAACGCAATATACTCAAACTCGAGTCCCTAGACTCGAATTCGGAAAAGTGCTGGCATAATTCGACTCAGGCCGTGGAGGTCTTACAGGAGTCGAATTCCAGTGTATAAGCGTGAGCACTCGACGCGTCTGTCAAGGCATGTTCATCGTACCTGCAGGCACAGATATATTTCTGGTAGTGCACAGCAGATGCGTTGCCAGGCCTTATTCAGGTCTTATCTTCATGCTGCAAGCGTGACATCCGAAATTTTAGTCATCGCGGAGATGATTTGGGTGGCCCAGGAGATGTAATCTCTTTTTAGGGAAAATATGAGGCGGGGTCGCCATGGCATTCGAGTGTGGATGTTATCGACACACGGTACAATGTACAAATAATCATAGGGTGTGCGGCTAGCGCTCCCTATAGGAGTAGCCCCCGAGTGCCTATTCGAGTCGTAGACTCGAGTGGGGACTAAAAACATTTTGCGACTCATGTCGTCATTAGTTTCTTGTTTCAGTCGCATGTGCTTCCAGCGCTCCCTATGGGAGTAAACCATAGTTCACAATCGAATCGTTGATTCGAGTGATGGGTTTGTCTTGAATGCTGATACACCTGCATAAAAATTCTTTTGGGTGCGCGGCCAGCGCTCCTGTTAGGAGTAGCCTCCGAGTGCTTGGTTGAGTCGAAGACTCGAGCAAGAACTAAAGTAGTCAAAATCTTCTTTTGCTACAATCGATGACGTTAGTGCTAACGATGTGATGACCTCAGTTGCCCAAGTAAGCGGCTTTGACGGGACATGAAGAGCGGTGGGTCCCACATTCTGACTTTGATTTGACTAGGCGTGTGTAATCTTCTGTTTAACTGTGTCTCCTCGATTTCCGCGCATAATGGGATAGCGGGGGACGATTCGTGGTTCACCCTCGCCACATGTCGATGGTGATGTGCGCCATGCGTTTAGTAGGGTTTTTGCTGGCCGTTGGATGACACCTGCGAGGAGGTTAAGTAGCAACGCATCTGCGGTAATTTTCCCCATCTCTCTTCTTGCTCGTGCCTCCTTCGCCATTGCTGTTCTCTCTGCTTCCTTGCGCGCTTCCTCTTCGTGGCACTGGACCAGCTCCGTGTTTTCCCCAGTTACTTTCTTCGCTTGCATCGCCATCGAAAGATGAGCAAGAAGAAGGGAGGCACCGCCGCTGGATCTACGGCCATCATTGCCACCGCCAAGAAGAAGGGCGGCACCACTGCTGTGGGCATCAGCGTTGCCGCCGCTAGGAGAAAGAAGGGCGGTACCCGCGTTACCAACGGCTCCTGGCACGTGTCCATCATCAAGTCCTCTAAGATGCACCTTTATCGTCAAGATGGAGCTCTTCCGCCCGCGGAAGATGACTCGTGAGTGCCTGGCGATGAGGTAATCTCTCGTCCTCCTCCAGGATTCCAGGTGATGTTCCTTGCGTTCATCATTCGAGGTCTCTCTCTTCCCCTGCATCCTTTCTTTAGGGGTCTTCTTTGTTTCTATGGGCTCCAGCTGCACCAGCTGTCCCCAAATTCCATTCTCCACATCGCCTGTTTCATCACTTTGTGTGAGTGCTGGTTCAGAATCGAGCCGCACTTTAGTCTCCTCAAGAAGCTTTTTAAGCTGAAGTGTCAGTCGGGGTCGGGTTCGATAGTCTACAATGTAGGAGGCTGCGGGATCCACGCCGACTCCTCCGTCACCTACTTTGATGTCAAGCTCACCGCGTCTGTCCAAGGGTGGAGGGACAAGTGGTTCTATCACTACTAGAGAAAAGGCTATAGGAGACATGCACATTAGAGGCGCATTTATACTATATGCGCCTCTGATAAAATAGGCGAGGCGCACCAGCCAGACATGCGTCTCTAGTATTAAAATAGGTGAGGCGTATATTTGTATGATGCGCCTCCTCTAATCTCTGTACGGACAAAATCTGGCACCCCCATATTATGCGAGGCGCAGTTCGATAATATGCGCCTCCAATATATTAGATAGGCGAGGCGCATATGGGAAGAATGCGCATCGCATAAGTTGCATGGGCCCAGGAGGATATCTGTGGTCGAATATGCGAGGCGCATATGCGCCTCCTATAACCGGGCATATCCCCCCCCCCCCCCCCCCCGGGGAACGCCTTTTAAGTTTTGTAAAAAATAAACAAAAATGATAGAAACTTCAAAAATAATAATTCCTTTGAGTTGTAGTTAGATTTTAGGGTATAGATCTAGACAAAATTGAAAAACATGAATTTCGAAGTATTTTTCAAAAATAGGTCATGGCACGGTAAAACGGCTATAACTTTTGCATACGATGTCGAAAAAAAATCTTTAACCTATCAAAACGATCGTCTGGAAATTTCCTATTTGAATTCAGCAACCTAGGGTTGTTCTGAATTTTACAGAATCCCCAAATTCAAAAAGAGTAAAAAGTTATGGCCAAAAGAAGATTTTTCCTGCAAAAAAATAAAAAACTATTTGAGGCGCATATCATATGATATGCGCCACACATAGGTAGAGCCGGATTCAAATTCGAAACAGCCACTACCACACCTACCACCTCTCCTCCTCCTTCTCCTTCTCCTCCACCTCTCCCCCTTCTCCTTCTCCTCCACCTCTCCTTCTCCTTCTCCTTCTCCACCTCTCCTTCTCCTTCTCCTCCACCTCTCCTCCTTCTCCTCCACCTCTCCTCCTTCTCCCCTTCTCCTCCTCCTCCGGCGACCTTCTCCTCCTCTTCCTCCGGCGACCTCCTCCTCCGGCGATCACTTCGTCCATGGCCTCCACAACCACACCGACCACCTCCTCCTCCTCCTCTACCTCTGGTGGCATCCTCCTCCTCCTCCTCCGGCGACCTTCTCCTCCTATTCCTCCGATGACCTCCTCCTCATCTGGCGATCACTTCGGCCATGGCCTCCACAACCACACCGACCACCTCCTCCTCCTCCACCTTCGGTGGCCTCATCCTCCTCCACCATCTTCGGCGACCCCCATGGCCATGGCCTCCCGCACTTGCCTGTGGTGGTAGGTTGTGGCCATGGGCACGGCCTCCGACGAGCTCCGACGAAATTCTGGCCAGATCCAGATCTGGCCGCCATTTTTTTTTTGAAATTCAAAAATAATATCCGAGGCGCATTCGGATCAATATGCGCCTCGCATATGCAGAATATAGGAGGCGCATTTGGATCAATATGCGCCTCGCATATTCTGAGTATGGAAGGCGCATATGATCAATATGCGCCCCACATATCTACGATATAGGAGGAGCATATGATATGTGCCTCGCATAACAAATACTAGAGGCGCGACGCTAGAGGCGCATATCATATGCGCTCAGATAGGGCTTTTGGTGCGCCTCGGGTAGGGTTTTCCCTAGTAGTGTATGTCCGCGGCCAGAAGGCTAATGGAGAGCACTTCGGGCTTGCGCCGTTCTATCCCGCGGTGACTTTCAAGAGGAGGCACTCCTGGAAGAACATCGTGATGCCTGGCGAGTCCGAGGAAATGGAGGTGCTGTATCAGCGCATCTACGACCTCGAAGGCCACATAGGCAAAGAAGAGGGTGGCGCCGCTCTCATGCGCACGTGGTTGCACCGCTGGATCCAGCCTCTGCAAGCTAGAGTCCATCCTATGTTCCACTGGACCGGTGTTGGCGATGTCATCGCATATCTACCGAGGGCATTTCTGCGGGTAAGGTAGATAAGAGGATGCGACTGGTGACCAAGTATACCGCCAAGGAGGATCTCCTTGGTGAATCAGTCGTGCCTCCTTTCGATGCCAACAACCCTCCACTGGAGGTAGAGTTTTTTTTCCGAAGTAGTATTGTATTTGTGTGATTGGTTGCCAAGTGCTTGAATCTGTGTTGTTGTGTCTTCTGAATGCAGGACTAGAAGGTGTCCTCCAATTTACCTCCTCGGCCTGAAGGGGTTATCCCTCGCGAAGCGGATGAAGAGGACGAGTCGGAATCGACCGTCCCGATTGAAGAAGAGGAGGGAGCCCCCGAGTCTAGCGGCCACGACACTCGCAAGCGGTCCCACAGCAAGGATTCTGACGCTTCTTTGCCGATGACACCGGAAGGTCCCTCTGCTGCTGTAGAGGAGCCAATCCCTGCAGTGCATGTGCGTGCCTTGGCTCCTCCTGCTCGGAAGAAGCTGCGACTGCCGAAGGAGTTGTCGGATGACTCCTTTGACCTCGACAAATTTAATTGGTAAGCTTTTAATGCTCGTGAGTTTGTTTTGCTCTCTTTGAGTTTGATTTTTCTGAAGTTGCGCTGGGCATCTTTTGTAGTCAAGTGGCGTCATCATCTTCTGACGATGTCCAATTTGTGAAAGAGTCCGGATTCGCAGACTCTAAGTCCAAGGAGGTGGCTGAACGGCCTCCTTCTCCTCTAGTGGTGGCCCACTCTGGCGCCAATTCTTCGAGTTCCCTGCATGCTGGGGAGCACCAGATGGTTGCCCAAATGACTGCATGACAGACATCTTCGGAGTCCCTAGAGGAACATGTAAGTGTCCTTTTTATTGTTTGGCAGTCAAATTTGTACTTTGGGTTGCCGCTGAGTCTTCGTTTCCCTTTGGTGTAGTTCATTGTGAAGGAAGCTGCACAGCTCGCAGAGCAAGTTCTTGCTATGGGTCGACATCACGCCCTGCTAGACAATCACCACCGCACAGTCGAAGGTTAGCTTTGGATTTTGTCTTTGTCTTCATGGAAATTTGTCGGCTCAATTGTTGTTATGCCCCGTCCTTTATAGGTGAGCACAATGAGCTTCTTCGTCGTGTTTCGTCCCTCGAGAAGGGGCTTGCCGTGGCAGTGAAGAATCGCGACAAAGCAGTCGCAGCCCTGGAGGAGTCGCGGAAGCGCGAAGAGGATTTGCGCTCTTCCACTTCTGAAAGGGAGAAGTTGTTCAAAGAACAACTTTTCTCGATTTCCAAGGCCCTCTCAGGTAATTTTTAGTTTTTATTTTGCGTTGCTCCTTGTTTGATGTCATCATGTTGCTATGCTAACACCTTGTGTATGCAGATGCCGGTGGCCTGAGCTTTGGCCTTGATCCCATCCTGCGTCATGCGGATCGTTGGCTGGTGCCGTTCTTGCGATCGAGGACATGATGTTTCCCTCCAAGAGACGCTGGGGAAGGCCAAGGATGTGCTCAGTCGCATCCATGAGGAACTAACTCCCAAGGCCGGTCTGATCGACAACCTTGATGACCTGATGGAATCCCTCGCTGGAGGTATTCCCGCGGAATTCAGGAACTCTCAGCGGTCCGTCGGCGCCACCATGGCACTCGCGATGGTGCAAGCCCATGGCATGGAGTTGGATCCCGCCGCGATCTCCGAGGCGATGCCTATCGACGCTGGAGGCCAGCAGGTAGTGTTTGATCCCTTGGCTGGTAGCTGCGCTAAGTATGGGCCTCAGCTTATCGAGACAGTAGCCAAATACTCTGAGGAGCGGCGGCGAGCGAAGGCGGCAAATACCGCGGTATCTGGGGCTACCACCGGCAAGTCCGTGGCATCGGAGACTGCCACGGATGCGATGAAGCCCTCGAAGTCGAAGTTGAAGAAGCAAAATGCTCCCATGATGAGGAGGGAGTAGTTCTCTCTCGAGGCTAAGGGTTCTACCGGTAGCTATGAGTTAGGACATGAAGTGTTTGAAGAGAAAATTAAAAAACCTATGGAACTTTATTTGCATGCTAATAGCAATGTTGTTTGCATGAATTCTTTGGACACCATTATTGCTAATTCTATGGAAAAGTCTAAGCTTGGGGAAGCTAGTCTTTATGAAAATGATCTTTTTAGTTCCCCAGCTTTGGAAGATAGCTATTCTATTGCTTATGATGATACAAAACCTCCAATATATGATGATTACAATGATGAATATGATATTTTCAGTCCACCTACTATTGAGGAGAAAATTAATTATGATTACAATATGCCTCCTATATTTGATGATTATGGTGATGAGAATAATAATGATAACTATTTTGTTGAATTTGCTCCCACTATAATTAATAAGAATGACTATGTTTATGTGGGGAGTATTAATTCTTTTAAGCATGTGGCTCATGATAAGAATGTTTTATGTGATAGTTATATTGTTAATTTTATTTATGATGCTACTGAAAGCTATTATGAGAGAGGGAAACATGGTTTTATGTATCTCAACAATATTAAGTTTCCCCTCTTTATGTTGAAATTTTTGAAGTTGCACTTGTTTTGCTTTCCTATGCTTGTTGCTTTGTGCTTTCATGACTTGTTTCTTTACAAGATTCCTATGCATAGGAAGTGGGTCAGACTTAAATGTTCTTTGAATTTGCTTCTTGATGCTCTCTTTTACTTCAATTCATATTTCCTATGTGAGCATCTTCTCAAACTATCATGCCTAACTTAAAGGCGTTAAAGAAAAGTACTTATTGGGAGATAACCCAAAGTTTTAGATGAGTGTTGGAAGTTATTACCTCTGTAATAACCGCTCCTTATCCTTTTTATTTGCTTTTTGTGCCAAGAGTAACCTCTAATGAGAGAGAAGTAATGCTTGGGAAAGTTGTTGTCCCGAAACAGATTTTTGTGCTTCACCGTAAACATTCTTGTAAAATCTTTGTACTTCCTTTTGAGGCGATATTTTTTGTGCTTCTGCCCCAGGTTGTTATCTAACTTTCGTTAGTTCAATACTTTTCGATTTTAGCAACAGAAGGTCTTCGAAAAAATTCGTCTTTACCCGCTGGTCTGTTTTGGCAGATTTCTGCCATTATTTGCATTTGCTTCTTGTTGGTTCCTTTTTGAGTTCTTTTGGGGAATTGAGCTTTTTGAGGGAAGTGTTACAGTAGCTTGTGTTTTAGTGGAAGTTTTATTGGTGTTGTAACTGAACCCAAAGACTTATTATCTTGAGTGCACTAATGTTGCTAATAAAGATTGTGTGAAGTTTTGTATGAAGGAAAATTTTCAGGTGTATGGAAGGAATGAGTAATGAGATGAAGGATGGACTAAAGCTCAAGCTTGGGGATGCCACGCGTGTCACCCCAAGAAATATCCAAGAAGTACAAGCGTCAAAGCTTGGAGATGCCCAAGGCATCCCCTTCTTCATCAATAAAAATCCCAGGTTTCTTCAAAACACTTCATTTTTATTGTTTCATGCATAGTTGTGTTGTTCTTGGAGCGTCTTCATTTTTTCATTTTGGTTTTTCGTTTGCTTGGTTTTCTTGGTTTGCTGAATAAATTGGTTGGACCCCCTCTTTCATTCATTGGTTTTCAAATAGTTCGGTTTGGATTGGCAAAGAGTAGGCTTAAGTGGTAAAAATGAGCTTGTTTTTGACTGTGGCCTATGCTTTGTCAAGCCATGCTTGATATTGTTTTGGCTTTATGCTTAGTGATCTTTGTTGTAGCATGACTTGTGATAAACAATTGAGATTGCTTAATGTGCCTTTGAAGAATCATGTGTTGTTTTAGCATATTAAAGCATAGTATTGTGGTATTCTCCTTTGATGCTTTATTTGGGTTGACTTGGCACATGCTCACACCATGTTATTGGATTTATGTATATGTGTTAGAGAAACTCCTAGGACGCTGGTCTAATCCATGTTGACATGGTGGAAACCTGCAGCATAACCATAATGAGCTGTCTATGAAGCATTCTTCTTATAAAAAAAAGAGTCCTATATTGAGAAAAAAGAGAAAAAGGAAAAAAAGAGATTATGAAAAGAGGAAAGAGAGAAAAAAGCACCATATTCCCAAGGTAAATAATAAGATTGCTGAGATGCTCGTTGTCTGCTTGCCTTGTTATTTTGATATGGGGATTCTTCCGTATCATCGGGCAAGGGGTACCCCGTTGGTGGTTCTCTATGATACACATGTACTTACTATGACAAGAACTTACCGGTAACTAAACTTGAGTAGCATGAGGAGCGGCCCTCGTATTCAAGGGACATGAGATTTCCAACTTATACTTCATCAAGCATATACACCATAGTTTGTTCACTTTAACCTTAATCACTTCAAGATGCTTATGATAGGGGCAATGAGAGCTGAAAGCTATTAAGTACCATAATTTTTGGAAGCTCTCTATGAAACTTCTATGAAGGCCTTTCTTTTACTTTTTTGTTGAGTCTCCACCTTCTACCTTTATGCACCTACTTTGAGAGCATAGTGGCCATTCTTAGTTCTATGTGCATTGTCCCAAGACTTGTTGATTGATGCATAACTTTGATATTGCTTGTTTTAAACTATTTGTATCTAGTCACTCTTATGAACTTTGAAGGTGTCCTATGCATTTATGTTTGCTACTCTATGAGGGACAAGCTGAATGACACTATGCTATGTTTTCTTTATGTGAAACAAACAAACGTCTTGCAGAGCATTGTTATTTATGAATATTTTGTTTATGCCTTTTCATGTTGCAACACAGTTGCTTTGCCTTATTGTTAGAACTTTGTCTTTCATGTTATGACTATGATCCCAACTATCAATGTTTTACAAATACTTTGATCAAGTTTATGATGGTGCATGTCACCTCAAAAATTATTCTTTCTTTTTATCACTTACGTACTTGAGGACGAGCAGGAGTTAAGCTTGGGGATGTTAATACTTTGCTAACGTATTCATAATTTTTGAAGTTCCATGCTTGGTTTTATCTACTTTCTTATGTTTTATCCACACTTTGGAGTATTTTCTATACACTTTCTTGGACTAACCTATTAACAAGTGCCACAGTGCTAGTTACCTGTTTTCTGCTATTTTTGGTTCCAGGAAAGTCAGAAAATCAATATTCTCAGAATTGGACCGGACAAAAGCCAAAGTCGATATTTTACCGGAAGACTCACGGAGCCAGAAGACGAGACGGAGAGGGACCAGGGGCTGGCCACACCACCTGGTGGCGCGGGCCAGGCCAGGCCGCGCCAGGGGGTGGTGTGGGTGTCGGCGGTCTCCCCTCTCGCCTATAAGAGCCTCCCGATGCATAAACCCTAAATCGTCAATCAGAAATCCACGAAAAGTTCCGCAGCGCCGCCGCCACCGAAGGGGAGATTCATGGGACAGAAAGTCTCTGTTTCGGCACCCTTCCAGGACGGGGAAGTTTCCCTAGAGCCATCTCCATCGATCTCCACCGCCATCTCCATCACCATTGCTAATTCCCATGATGAGGAGGGAGTAGTTCTCTCTCGAGGCTAAGGGTTCTACCGATAGCTATGTGTTCATCTCTCTCTATACATGATCTTATTGAGATCATGAGCTTGTAATCTATAGATTACCTTACTACTCAAGTGCTTTAATAGATCTCTAATCTCCCCATGTGTGTGAAGTTGACTGTGTGCACACCATGGTGGCACTTAGGCTAGAGATTTCAAATACTTGTTATGAGTTATATTTGGAGTTGGATGTTTCTATAAAATTGTGGTGTTTGTTGGAACCATCTAGTGCTCAAGGTGACAGTGTGGGGTTATCTAGATGGGAAAGGCTTACTTTGAGGTGTGTTGTTATAGCCCTAGATGGATTAGAGTGTCCATCCGGAGAGTAGTTAAGAGTAGTATCATAAGGAGAAGATATTTATATGAGAGTGTTCACTAGTGAAAGTATGATCCCTAGGCCTTGTTTCTAAGCATTGAAACAGCGTTTGCAATTACATCTGTTACATGTTTGCTTGCTTCCATCTTTATTTCAGTTTGCCTTTAGTCTCTTCCACACCATCAAAGTATTTTCTAGCACCGTTATCTTATATCCATACCACTTGTATTTCATTATCTTTTCGCCGAACTAGTGCACCTATACACCTGACACGTATATTGGGTGTGTTGGGGACACAAGAGACTTCTTCTATCTTGATTACAGGGTTGCTTGAGAGGGGATACCTTTGACCACTTCCTCCCTGAGTTTGATAAACCTTGGGTGATCCACTTAAGGGAAAACTTGTTGCTGTTCTGCAAACCTCTGCACTTAGAGACCCAACAACTGTCTACAAGAATAATAGAGAATGCAAGAAAGACTCTCAGGTCGACGTGCTCCGTCGCGTCTCTCAAGCTATGCAAAGATCCAGCTCAAGTATCCTGGTACTACGTGACAGACCTAAACTATCCTGCTGATTTTTTATGTAGTTCTATCTGCGGCAAATTACTAATTCATACCTTATTAATTAACTTAATTACTACTCCCTCCGTCTCAAAATATAAGGCGCCTAAGGATTGATCAAAAGTTAAACCTTACTAACTTTGACCAAATATTTAGAAAACAATATCTACATCTATAATATTGAATGGACATATTAAGAAAATATACTTTATGGTGAATCTATTGATATTAATTTAGTATTATAAATTTTTATATTTTTATGTATAATTATGGTCAAACTTAAAAAATATTGACTTTTGACTAATCCTGAGGCGTCTTATATTTTGGGACCGAGGGAGTAATTAGTACCTTATTATTTAACTTGAATGCAGTGATTCCTGGTCTCCTAGTGCAGTTGAAGAAAAGGAGGTTTTTCTTGGGATGGTGGTGGGTTGCTGGGTGTCACATCTGCCGCATCGGATGGGGAATTCATTATTTGGGGAACCAACGAATGGGCAAGAGAACCAAGAAAACAAACCTGTGCTGCTTGATTCTTGTCCTCCCCCTGTGTCAGGTTCTTGTCCTGCTCCATTGCCGGACTCTTCTCCTCCTCCACCGGCACGCGCGGCGACGACAAGAGATCCAGGATGGCACAGGGGAGGCACCGGGCGTCGAGTTGGGCGTGAGCGTAGAGGGGATGCAATAGGATGAGCGGGGTACAAGGTGGCGACGAGCTAGGCCGGTAGAACGAGCGGACCGCTGGCCAGGCGGCGGCGGGGTAAGGGCGTGGCGGACTGGCGGCGAGCCCTATCGACCGGATGTTCTCAGTTCATCGCTAGGAGTTGTGCTGTACTGCTGGTCCTCTTCTCCTTGGCAGGACGACGGACCTAGCAGGCTAAGCAGGCCCTGTCTGTCAGTCCGTGGAGATTATACGGCCCGTCCATGATGCCGTTTGGGCTTTTTACACGGACGTGGACTCACGGACCCACGGACGTCCGTGTCCATCCTCATCCCGAGGTGGAAAGCGGCATCGTAAGAGGGAGGAGCCACCATGACGTAGTTCGGCCGTCGCGGGGATGGTAATTAGGAAATAATTTCATCTTTTCTCATTCCATATCGGTCCTTGGAGAAAACAATCTCTTTATAAACCATCTAAGTCACATCGTGTCATGTTCCAACTTTTAAATCGTGTATATAACCTGCAGGTTCTTCATTCCTCCTCGTCGGAGCAGACATCGTCGTCAAGAGCGCCTTTGGAAGTGCGTAAGAAATAGTAGAGGTCAATCAGACATACATGCATAAAGCATTAGGGAAAAGGATATTACCAATCATGGTTGTTAATTACATACCTGCTGATATGGTCGGATAGATGGGCGTGGAGTGTCTTCTCCAGCACAGCCTTCGCTTGCTTGGCCATCCCGATCGTCACTACTCTGCGTTCCAAGAAGACATTGACATCCTGAAGGGATGGCTGGTTACCCATGCCCAGGTCACCACCGTTGCCAGCTGCTTCCTCATTTGCGACCCGCAGACCGACATAGAGCAGGGCTCGCTCAACCTTGGGCATGGCTCCTTCCTGGAACGCGATTTCACCCGGCAATTTGGAAAACCAGTTGAAAAATGTCAGACAATGGAACCCATCGGCGCCGACGAGTAGCGGCCCGCTCTGGCTGAGGTTCCACAAGTAAAGATTGCGAAGAGCTGGTAACCACCTGCCAAGGTTTTCCAGATACTCCTGTCGCACTTGCCTGACACGGATACAAACACTTAGAGCCCGATCGAGATACATATATAGTGTTAAGTGCCGAATTTTTATATAAGTGTCCAATACAAAGTTCATATCATCTCACATTATAAATATGAAGTGGTCACCGCCGCCTACATTAGGATCAAATAGGATACAACTGTGATGATGGTGAGCAAGAGCATGAGCCCGACCAATATCTTCATCCGGTTCTTCTTCCACAGGTGGTTCCTCCACGTGGTTACCGCCTCTCCTCTAGTCGCGCATCCTTTATATATGTTGCTGCTGAACTTGTTCACTTGTTTATGACAATCCTCCTACTCCTCGTAGACTCCTGAAACTCTACCCATGTACACCACATACCACCTCGTCGTCATCTCTATAGACGACAAGGCATATTAGTAAAAATACAACAAAAAGAATTAATAAAGGGTTCACACCCATATATATATATATATATATATATATATTGCAATATGCGCCACAGAACAATATGGTGCAGGTTAAAGCGGTGGAACCCAGGTTATATTTCTGTAGCACATGTGTAGATATGCGTCACAGAAGTCAAACATATCTGTGGCGCATATCCTCACATGCGCCACAGAAAGTGGGTCAACTAGATTCCGCGGTGGGGCCCGCCTCCACGTTCTGTGGCGCATGATAAAATATGAGCCACAGATGTTGTCTCTTCTGTGGTGCATATGTAACGAGGATCGCCCCACCCGGCTGGCAGGTCCCACCTAACTTCTGTGGCGTATGTTCTTAAAAATGCGCCACAGATGTTTTTAGTATCTAACTTGGAGAGTTTGGACAGATGCGAGGGATTCCTCCTTATCGACGCTGGCAGTGTAGAGAATATGATGTCTCTGTCGACGACAAATTCCTGGAGACTTCGAGGGGGCACCCAACGTTCCTCCAAAATATCTTTTCATTCCATGTCACGACCAATGAAGGGAGGCAATGTCTAAACTTTGGATGTTTGATAGTTTTCCCAGTGACTCCACAAAAGCTTCCTCCAACTCCAAGTTCCAATTATCAAACACGAGTTCAAGCTTCCTCAACCTTTTCATGTTGCCCAACTCTTTCACCATGCTTAGAGAGTCAACACGTAACTTACTCATGAGACATACTTCAGTGCTCCCCCTAAGCCGAATTCGAAGGGGTATCCCTGCCCCCGCTAGTTTTTTCTCTCTGGCCCGTCCTGGCCCATATCCAAGCCCGGTATAACACATTGTATCATGTGTTCTCACACTAGTAGAAAAATGGCCTCTAGAACCTGTTAGGAACGGGTTCTAGTCCCGGTTTCCAATCGGGACTAAAGGCCCATATACTTTAGTCCCGGTTGGACACAAACCGAAACTAAAGGCTCTCCATGTACCTGCGGTCAAGCGCTTGGGCTGGAGGACTTTTAGCACCAACCGGGACTAAAGAACTCCACGTGGCTGCGGTCGAGTGCTAGGGTAAACCAACCAGGACTAAAGGTTTTGTGTTTTAGGGTTTATAGGGGTTGGGGTTTAGGGTTTTCCTTTTTATTTTGGGTTTTCCTTTTCATTTTGTGTTTTCCATTCAATTCTTTTTGATTTCAAACAAGTTTTCGTATATATATATTCTACGCTATAACATATTGTACACATTGTACACGTTTGATACATATATAATATTTCTTACAAGCACACATATATATACAATTTGGTATATATATATATATATTTTATTACATGGAGATCATTAAATTACATGGAGACATTAGTAGCAATGGTATTCTTTGGTTTCAGGTATGACCTCCGTAAGGAAAAATCCCGCTAACTCCTCTTGAATTGCTAGTAGACGGTTCTTTTGTAGGAGCCTCTCCCGCATCTCTTCAGTCTTTAAAGAAGGAGATCAATATGAATATATGAGTTGTGTGTATATATATCCAATCATCATACAAAATGGTGAATGAAACTCAACACAATTGATGATAATAAAATAAAATTGTGAATAGTGTTTACGTACTTGAAGTTGTCGATGATCTCTGCACCGCTCACTAGTTGTCATGTGAATGGACTCGCAAACGTAGTATGCACATAAATTAGTCCCCTGTTCCTGCCTCAAGCACTTTATGAGAATAGAATTCAAACAAATAATAATCAAGCATGATAATGATATTGGAACTAGAATTAATGAGATACGCGGACCTAGCTAGTACTACTTATCGGGATCCGTCGAAAACTCGGCTCCTTTTCTCCATTCACCGACAACCTCCTTAATGAACAGTTTTCAACACCTGCCTGGAAAAGAATATGAATAAAGGACTTATTAATTACTTGATATTAGGAAATGAACAAAAGAGACCGATATAGTGCAGTAATAATCGAAATTAACTCTTGAGCATTGAAACCAAGCTCTTGTATTCCTCGGAATTTTTATTAATGAGTCCATGATATCAACTCTTCCAACGTCAACTTGAATGATTAGTAGAATCTAGAGAAAGCTACTCACGTTTATATATGCAGACATGCATAACGCATCAATTACACTTAACATCGAGTAAGAAAAATAGAATGTGTACAAAAAAGTAACACTCACTTGAAGTTGAAGGAAATAATATTTTCGTTATGGAATATTGTTCCTTTAAAAACATGAGAAAGTTAGCCTATGTGTCCTTGGCATGGTCTCGTATCGTATCAAAATTAATGATATATGGGTCAATGAACCCAATATCATAGATTCTCCCTCTTTTGCATTCGAGAATCCTTATTCTGCGTAATAGCATACAAAAGAATATAGTGAGGATAATTACAGGCAATGAACGAGCTGAGCTAGATATTTAAATTACAGAAATAAATCACTTACAGACAATAGAAACTGACGATAGATTTGTCGAGGGTGTCTTGATTGTATAACTAAAAAACTTCTTCAAGCATAATACATAGATGGTCATCACGATAGTAATGTTATTTCTTAACTTCCACCATGAGCATGTTTTGCTCTTCCTTTATGACTCTCATGAACCACTCATACAATCTTCGTATTTGTGTTGGTAGATTCCGGACCTGCTCAGGTCTGACCAGAGGCTGCCCGGGGACATATTTCCATTTTATATTAGCCTTGAGGATATCTGTGCCCCCTATCAATTGAGCAACACTGAGATCAAGGTTGCTAGCAACTTCGCTGTATAGGTCCTGATCGGAAAACACCTTGAGCGGGGTGGTCGATTGTATTTCCTGTTCTCCGAGCTAGAGAATTTTTTTCCCGCTTGCACTACTTCTCGTCTGCTACATTTGTTCTTTATATGACTTCTGAATACAACGGTCATAGTCTAATGGCATATTAGCCAGATGTGACGATTTTGGTTTCCTCATCAGTCATTTCTTAAGCTAACTTGGTAGGAGCCTTTGTCCTTGGCTTTCTTCATTGTACCTTTCTTTCAAGTAGTACAAGTCGACGGAGCGGTGGTCTTCCGCTTTGCCCCTGGGACTTAGTGGGTGGAGTCGGCTGACGCGCTGAAGATCGAGATGGACTCGCGCTGGGGTCCCTCTTGAGGAGGGGTGGACTTGGAGGTGGATTGCTACTCGGAGGAGTCGGTGGCCTTAGCGCCGAGTTTGAAAACGCGATGTTTTCCTTTTTCATAGAATGATAGCATGCGCAACTTCTCCCGGTGTCGTCTCCCCTCCACCTGAATGGATGTCAAGCTCCCGTGACTCATATCCCTTCAGAACTTCATCCACCCCGACACGAGCATAGTCAGCTGGAATCTGACCACCATGGAAGCTTGCTCCAGGTCTAGAAGGTAAATCAAAGCCGACTGCCACCTTCATTGATATGTTATTCAGTGACTGATGTAGCTCACAATTTTGGTCGGGCCTCGTTGCCTTCTAGCAGATTGGCTTGATCCGGAGGGCTGAAATAAGAAAGATCCATTAATATATACATACAAATCAATTAATGCATGTACTGATCACTAGAGGCTTAATGTACCTCAGCGGACTTTGCTAAGGGTCCAACATTTTCTTCACCATCTTTGCTTGTTTTCCCTTCGTCTCTTAGTTCTAGCTCTAGCTCCATTCCCTTACCGCAGTCGTTCAAAAATTGTGAGCCGTCATCTATAATTTTGAAAATTGCCGGTTTAGCTTCTTCACCGTCTATGCCACGGTCCATAGCCTAACCAATCCGGAAGAAAGATAAAACAATTTAGTATCAAGATTTCATATTTATATTTATATTTATGACCACATATCTTACAAAAACCACATCCCACCATGGCTTTGACACCGAAAAGAAAGGGAAACAATCAACACATGGGAAACCCTAATTATGGGAATCGGCGGCAATGGTGGCGGCCGGTGTCAGGGAAGATAAGCTCATCTTGAGACTCATTGCGCAAATCGTGGCGCGCGCATCGCGTCGTGATGAGATGAGTGGGCGAGCGTGTACCACTCCAATTCTAACTCAGTTACAAAGTGGTGAGATACTTCACCTTATAAGCACTACAAGAAACAAATCATGTAGAGACGCCCAGCCTAGTGATAAGAGGCGCTTTATTTCATCTCTACAGCATCATAGAGTCGCCTTCCGAAAACGTCTCACGAGCGTCTTCTTATGCATCGTCACAAAGAATGTAGCGACGCTTGCCATGCATGTTTAACAAAAGATGAGACGCTCGTGTTGCATCTCTAGGTGTCTATAGACGCTTTGACATATGGATATCATGGCATCTCTATGGCTGCTAAATACGCTCTATTGCGTCTCAATTATATATGTAGATATCTATTAATTGCATCAGGCTGATGACACGAGGTTCAATTCTTTTATGTAATTCATCCCAAAAAACATTCTTTTATATGTAACTTATTTAGCTTGTCAAAACACGATCATGGTTCATCACATGTTACAAATAAAAGGTGTTTCACATATAAGTGAAGATCCACTAACAAAATCAGCTAGTTGATTATATTATTAAAGGGAAAATGAAGGTGTCGATAGGTTCAAGCATACATAAGGCGCAAGCACACTTGAGAAAATCTTACAAATTTACATACATTTTCATATTATTCTCTCTCTCTAAATAGTTCGAACTATCTACATGCAGAAATCCAATATCTTCTGAAGGTCCACTGCATTTGTAGACCCCAACCTATATCTTCTCCAGTTCCACTGCATTTGTAGACGCCAACCTATATCTTCTCCTGTTCACTGCATTTGTAGATGTCATTTATTTTTATCCAACAGCCTGCAAGCGTTATTTATTAAATACGTTAGTTTATTAGACATAATTTCACTCGAAAAATAACATATAGACTCACATAAATAAATTTAACAAGTGTTGGTGAATTGCATATTCATAAACCAATTTCAAAAAAAATAAAAACAGTGTGACATATTACTTACTCAATCTGTCCCATAATATTTGAGTGAATGTTAAATCGTTTTCTATGCAACAATTGACATGCTTGAGTCTATTTCCCGTGGTGACTGGCTTTCATTTGCATTTTAATCATGACTTGTGCAAGCTGCAGAAAACGAAATGAAAAGAAAAAGGATTTTTCTAAGTATTCCAACCTCCAAGTAGGCCAAAGATATAAGTGAAATTTTGGACCTACCATTCATAATGGTTCTACTATGTCTCCTAGAGAGTCTTCCAAGAGAACAAATATCCCTTAGCCATGAATATACTACATTTCCATATTTTAGTTTCCTAGTTTAAGATAAGGTGACATCATATAAAATACAAGTATTAGTATACATACCTGCAGTAGGCGGCTTAATTTACTGTCCTGGTACGGGACAAATACTCCTTCTCTCCTCTTCTCATTTCCTAACGGACTAATAACATTGCCAAGAGCAAGAAATCCTCTTCCCTGCAAAAAGTAAATAAAGACCAGTAAGATAAAGGAAGGTTTTACAAATATCAAAATTCATGGTCGAGTAGTGTTTTTAGAACAATTACATGTCCAAAAGGAGTGTTCTTTTGAACTTTGCACTTGAATTTTATGAACTTCTACATTTAAGCGTACAAACATCATGCAAGTACCTCGTGGTATCGTTTCAAAACCTATGACCAACAATTAGCGCGTATGGCAGTACAATAGGCAACAATAGAATACATATCATGGTTCATGTGGTAACCTCTTCCAATTGCGCATAGCCATGATTTAGAGGCATAGGCCTTTGGCAGCTACATCTTTCTATTGACAATTACTCCCTCTTGTAGATCACATGATAAATATATTGTCTGCATCTAAAAAAATATTAGCCAGCTGAAATCATATCCATGGAAGGTTTGGTACGTACCTCGATCATAATAAATAGGTGAGTGGTGTAACTCTCCTGCAACTTTTTATGTGGGACTAAACTTTATCTCCCACTCCTCTTGCCACAAAAATATGAGCTACCACTATCTTGGACTGCTTCACATATGGGCTTCCACACACATGGATTTTGAGATTTAAATAAAATCTAAAATCATACATGGGTCTAATGATTTAGCCCATTGTTTTTATCATCTTTTAGAGAAACTATAACACATGATGTATAATAGGGCATCCAAAATAGGTGATTTAAAAATTATACATCACTAAAAAGGGTGTTTTATATGACCTGTGCAGCTTATACAGTTCAAACTTCAAATTCAACAACTCAAACTTAAATTCGAACACTTTTAATTATTTCAACTGTTCGATAAACTCTCAAACTTGACTCCTGCAATAGATAGAACCTAAATTTCGACATTTTGACCCTAAAGTTAGACACTTCGACCCTAAAGATCGACACTTTGACTCTAAACTTGGACACATAGAACTAAATTTCTAAAGAATTAAACCTTCGACACTTCGAATCTAAAACTCATCATCGTCGTCTAAAGAGGAGCACGACGAGATGTCACAGGTGGAGGGACCTGCCACTGATCCTTAGACTTCTTCTTCTTAGTTGCTTCTCTCGCCGCAAAGTACTCTCTCTGTGTCTCTCTGTCTCTCTCTCGAACTATACGAGCTCCAACTCCTCACGACGAATCTTCGCCAACACCGTCTCGTCAATTTTCGAGCCTGAATCTGCAAAAATGAATGGCGGTTCTCTTCTCTTGCCCGTGGGTGACAATCCGTACCTGTGGCGCGAGGACCTTCAACATGGTCTCAGCGGGGCGAGGCTACGCACCTCGGGGAAGTTCATCTACGCGTGGCCGGCCGAACGTCCATGCGCCATAGTCATATGTGAGCGCAATGAGCTCCGACATTTTGAAGATCCCCATCCACGACCCCACATGGTCGATGGTCATCTTGGCCGAGTAACGGCCGTAGTCGCACGCTGCGAAAGACGGCCAGACGAGGCTACGCACCTCGGGGAAGTTCATCTACGCGTGGCCGGCCGAACGTCCATGCGCCATAGTCATATGTGAGCGCAATGAGCTCCGACATTTTGAAGATCCCCATCCACGACCCCACATGGTCGATGGTCATCTTGGCCGAGTAACGGCCGTAGTCGCACGCTGCGAAAGACGGCCAGGGAGCGTTGGCGGCGGCACGACGGCATCTTCAAGTAGAAACACGCGATTCAGCGGCGACGCACGCGGAGTCGGTGGGGAAATGGCGAGTCAGGGCTCGACGGTGTTGAATCTAGTGGATTGTAGGAGGAGCGGTGGTGGGAACGATCAGAATCGGCGTTGGGGCGGCGACGGAGGGGAAAATGTGGGGACACGGCTTCAGTGTGGTGGTTGGGGTCTCGCGTGTGGCTGTTTTAGATATACAGCACCAAGGGAGGTGATGCATATTACATCAGCTGGGCCAAACTATACATCACCTCCCAAAAATGTATATCACCATATAGGTCTACATCCATTTTTGTCCCATACTTGGATTATTCGATGTACTACTTGGACATATTTCTGATCATCTCAAGCATGCATTGCTGTCCAAGTGGACTCTGCAATCCTCCCGCACACCAACAATGAGCGGCACTTTTCAAGTCATGAGATCACCAGCAAATGAAGAATTGGTTACCCAGGAGTGTTCCATTTATTGTTAATTTACTGTCTTGTAGCACAAACTTTCCATCTTACGACACCGCTTTTTGTGCATACTTGGACATCGAATAATCCAAGCTTGAATTCAATATGTACTACTGTAGCTTTTTTTTAAAAAGGGAAAATGCACTGCTCTATCAAATTCATTATTCTGATTTGTAAGCACAAATAACATTGACTGTCTCTCTACCTGTCACTTGTTGGTCCATCTGATATTTTGGTGCCTAAAGCTGTAAGGCAAATATATTCTGAGGCTGATCTGAGTCCTCCGTTTTTTCTGAAACAATAGAGCGCCCTAAGGGAAGAGCAAAGAGCTGCATTTTCTTAGTAGCAGTTCTAGCTGTTATATAACCTGTAACGAGAGCATAAACTTCTATGATCTTCAGCGTTGGTCTTGTGGTTGCTCCGCCTGTTCCTCTAATGTAGCAGTAAAAAAACTGCGTTTAGAGTACTGTTTGTCCACTCAACATGTATCAACTAAGTTGATGTAAACTACTACCAGCAATGTTGTACTGCAAATCAAAGGACGAATAATTAGACCTACGACATGATCAATCAAGTAAAATCCAACCTTCAAAGAGAAGGTGGGGTATAGGAAAATATGCATCAGAAAAGCTAATCAAGTAAAATACTAGGAAATAGGCTAGGGCATGAGACAACTCTACATTTAGTTTCTGTAAATGAATGATTCAGCAACTAACAGGAAAAGATTTAAAAAAACTTGGAGAACATATAGGTTGGATAATGATTTGAAATGATTCAGAATGCACCATTATGAGCACTGATTCTAAAATAGAGTATTGGTACTCACTGCGTAGAGGTTCTTTGGCTTGAACATGGGGCCTTTGATAGAAGAAATAGTTAGTCCTAACAAGAAGGCAATTCTTTCTTTTCAAACTATTTTTGTTTGAACGAAAGGCCGGAGCCCAACTTTATAAATAAAGCAAACCACCAACAAAGTGATAGGATCTCAAAATTTACTCTCATTGAAGAAGAGGATGACACTAGGAGTTGGGGCAATTTTCTGGTTTTATTTCTCACACAAACTCACACAAATGCCATGCCAACCTGAGGGGTTAGGGATACATATTTATAGGCTGCTAACCAGCGAAGCATATGTTAGATGCTAGTCTAAAGCAGCAGTCAAGGATGCTATCCTAACAACCAGTCCTTGATGCTCTATCCTAACTGTCAGTCCTTGACACAAGGACCATGTGTGCTGCAACCCCACAAAGACCATAGTATAGAGACTTATCCATCATTCTCCTCATAAGTCTTGTGTGTCGTCCTGTGGGAAGGCTGGACCATCCAATCCTGGAGCAGAGTCCAATGGACGTGATCCGCCCAAGAGGCTTGGTGAGCAGATCCACAAGCTGATCCTTGGTGTTGATGTAGCTCACCATGATGCTCCCTTCATCCAAACAGCTTCGGATGAAGTGGGACCTCACTCGGATGTGCTTGCTCCGCTCGTGGAACACGGGGTTCTTCGCCAGGGCCAGAGCGGACTTGCTATCCACCCTGAGCTCCACCGCTCTAGTGTCTCGACCGAGGAGATCACCAAGCAGTCGAGCGAGCCACGGAGCCTGAGTGGAAGCGGTGGAGGCCGCTATGTACTCGGCCTCGCAGCTGGACATGGCCACCACCTACTGCTTGACCGACTTCCAACTCATGAGGCACTTGTCGAGGAAGAAGACGATCCTGCTTGTGCTCTTGCTGGTGTCGATGTCACCGGCATGGTTGCTGTCGTTGTACCCGATGAAGTGTGCCGCCCCGAGACACCTAGGGTAGTAGAGGCCATGGTCGAGAGTACCTGCAATGTAGCAGGCGATCCTCTTCACAGCCTGCTGGTGCTCCGACATCGGTCACTGCATGAACCGACTAACATAGTTGACGAAGAATGCCAAGTCTGGCCGTGTGTGGGCGAGGTAGCGAAGGCTCCCCACAAGACGCCGGCTTGATATCCATGTGATGAACACGCCATCCCTCCTGGGTAGCTAGCGCAAGGAGGAGTCGCACGGACTCCATACTGCGTACACGGGGCGAAGCGTCATCGAGTCGACCCTCTCTCATCGCACGAAACCTCGTGCCACCAAGCGAGCCTTGTGCCTGACAATGGCGCCGACTTCATCCATCTTCATCTTGAACACCCACTTAAGGGTGATCGCGCCGTGACCACGAGGGAGGTCAGCAAGCTCCCAGGTTTGGTTCTGCTCAACCGCATCCATCTCCAACTGCATCGTGGCGCGCCATGCCGCGTCTCTCTTGGCCTCTGCAAAAGACCGAGACTCACCTACATCACACGCAAGGTGCAACTGCGCCTCTAGGTCATGTGACACTAGTCCCCGCACCGGCTGGTCGCCGAGAAGGTTCTCCATCGTACGGTATCACAGCGGCTCGCCATCGTAATACGCATCGATGCACTCCTCGTAATGAGAGAGTGGGGAAGCAAACTCCACAAGGTTGTGCTCGACGTGGGCTGGTGATGGAGACGTGCCCGGAGGAGTGGCTGTCGGCGCTGGAGTACGTGGCGTCGCCGGCTGTGGTGGAATCGGTGAAGGACTCATCGTAGCTGAAGTCACGGTAGAGAGCGTGATGCTAAGGCCGGCATGCTCGGCGAAGAGGAGATACCTACTCCCCTAGCTCCCTCGAAGTGGATGTGCTCGATAGTGAAGTCGTCATACATCGGAGTCGAGTCGTCGTCCACCGCCTTGTCCCACACCCATCCTCGCCCTTCGTTGAACACAACATCTCGCGTCGTGCGCACACGCTGTGTCTTCCGGTCGAGAATGCGGTAGGCCTTCGAGCCCTCCGCGTAGCCGATGAACACTCTCGGAGTGCTCCTGTCTTCGAGCTTGCCGATGTGGCCAAGTTCCTTGGAGAACGCGAGGCAGCCGAAGACCCGCAAGTGGGAGTCCGTCGGCTTACGCCCCATGCCAAGCCTCATACGGCGTCCTGCTGTCGAGCGCCTTGGTAGGCGAGCGGTTGAGGATGTAGACCACCATCACCACCACCTCTCCCCGGAAGATAGTCGGCATCCCTCTCTGCTTGAGGAGGGCCCGGGCCATCCGCACAACCGTCTGGTTGCGCCGCTGGATGACGCCATTCTGCTGCGGGCTGTACATCGCGGAGTAGTGACGTTGAATGCCCTCATCAACGCAATACGACGCGAATTCAGCCACCGTGAATTCGCCGTCGTTGTTGGTGTGTATGCCACTTCCTCACGCTCGCCTCCGCTGACAACTGCTTGCACTGATGGCATCCGTAGCCCCATAGCCTATCCCTTGCTGCCGAGGACCATCATCCATATGTAGTGGGAGATGTCGTCGACAAGAAGCAGGAAGTAGCGTTGTCCTCCCAGTGTAGCCGGTGTCACCGGGCCACACAAGTCCCCATGCACGAGCTCGAGCCTCTCCTTGGCTCTAAGCTCATCTACGGGAAAAAGGGATCCACCTCTGCTTTGTCAACACGCAGACGTCAGAGAACTACTCCACATGGGAAGGCACGGTAGGCCTCGCACCATCTCCGTGGCACTGAGCCGCTTCAGGGCCTCGAAGTGAAGGTGCCCGAAGCGCTCGTGCCACTGCTACGCCTCGTCGTCCCGACGAGCGGCGATAGAGGGGTTGTGCCACCTGCAAGTTCAGGACGTAGAGTTGATTCGCACCTCTGGTTATCTTGGCAACAAGGCGACCATGGCGATCCCAGATGCGTAGGATCCCATGCTTGATCAGAAGGCTCGAGCCGTTCTCATCCAGC
The DNA here is from genome assembly GCA_023614405.1 of Avena insularis. Classification (NCBI taxonomy): domain Eukaryota; kingdom Viridiplantae; phylum Streptophyta; class Magnoliopsida; order Poales; family Poaceae; genus Avena; species Avena insularis. Next base: position 107,277,839 of record CM042694.1, read on the forward strand.
TCTCCCAAGCTGATGATGGAGGTCCTCAGCATGAGGATGTAGTAGACACCGGTGAGCAGCCGGTGCTCTCTAGTCTTGGCGGTGAAGATGACGGAGCCGACGCCCTTAATCTCCACGACGGAGGCATCCCCAAACTTGACGGAGCCTCGCACGTCGGAGTCGAGCTCAACGAAGAACTCCCTTGTCATGTGATGGGTGGCGGTGGTGTCTAGGCACCACCCGTCAGTCTTGTCATTGCCGGAGCCGTCGTCGAGGAGGGCATGTTCCTTTGGCTCGTCAAGGTGGAGGAGAGCCGATGCGGTCGGTGCCGCTAGAGTTAGCTCGATGCTTGCATGTGCCATGAACAGCCGGCTCTCCATCGCCAGGCGACGTGGGATCGGCCGCTGCGTGGTCGCCGATCCTTGGCCCAATGGCCAAGCTGGCCGCAGCTATGCGTAACAGCCGCCTCGTCTTAGGCTTGTGCTTGCCAGCGGCTCCGTCCTGGGTGTCTTTGCACGGCTTGTCGTGCTTGCGACCGCCTATCGTGGAAGAAGGGGGAGCCTTCTTCCTGTCACATTGGCAGACATCCCACTGCTCCCGAGTGAGAAGTAGCTTCCCGCTAGTGGTGATGGACCTGGAGTGAGGTTGTGGCTCGTCGGAGTCGACAACCTTGAGGCGACGTATCGCCTCCTCGATCGACATCGTGGAGAGGTCCAACAGAGACTCGATCGAGCGAGCCATCTGCCTGTACTTCTCGGGGACGCATCGAAAGAGCTTCTCGATAGCTCTCTCCTCGCCATAGGTGTCCTCGCCGAACTGCACCATCTTATGCAGTAGAGTGTTGAGACGGAGAGAAAAATCATCAACGTCCTCACCTGGCTTGAAGGCCAGGTTCTCCCACTCCTTGCAAAGTGCCTGCAGTGTGGACTTGCGGTATGCCGCCCATGCGTCTTGCCGATGGCGTCCCAAGCCTCCTTGGCAATCCTCTTGTTGGAAAGCGAGAATTGCATCTCGGGCGGGACTACAGCGATGAGGGCATCTAGCGCCCGTCGATCCTCATGGTGGTCGACATCGCCATTCTAGACCGCCTCCCACATGTGCCGCACCTGGAGCTTGATCCTCATGACCGTCGCCCACTCGATGTAATTGGTTTTGGTGAGGGTAGGCCACCCAACACCGGGACCAATGTCCCTGACCATAGTCCGGACCTCGTGGAGGCCGTAGTCTTGGTCGTTTCGGCCATCGTCGCCGTGCGCGCCTCCTCCGGGAGTGCCACCGCCATGCGCGCCTCCTCCGGGAGCGCCACCGCCGTGCGTGTCTCCTCCAGGAGTGTCGTCGCCGTGCGCTTGGGCGTCTTCATTGCTAGCGCATGCGCCGTCGCTCGTCAAATTTGCATCGTTGTGGTTTCGCCGACGCTGCCGTGTCGCAAAAGCAGCTGATGATCTGTTGCCGCGCAGAGCCTGGAACTCCGCCGCTACTACACGTGTTGCTTCCAATCTACAAGTTTTGCCTACGTTCTAGCTTATGCCAGTTCCGCCGCTGCCAGCCTTGACGCCCTTGCTACCGTCGCAAAGGTTGCTACCGCCACCCGCTCACGCTCCTCTGCTGGCGAAGCTCGGCCTCCGCCGACGCCTCACGCCGAGGTGAGCAGTCTTGAGCAACACAATGGATATGGCTCGCCGCTAAAGCATTGCGTGAAGGGAAGCTTTTGACGAGCTTGCTCATTGCCTTGAAGGAGAGAGGCAACCAGGGACAGCTTGAGCTGCTGCTCTTGCCCGTTGGGGCTGCTCCACACCCGGTGAAGGGGATGAGCAGGAAACACTCAGTCTACAAGACAACCTCGCTCTGATACCACTTGATAGGATCTCAAAATTTACTCTCATTGAAGAAAAGGATGACACTAGGAGTTGGGGCAATTTTCTGGTTTTATTTCTCACACAAACTCACACAAATGTCATGCCAACTTGAGGGGTTAGGGATACATATTTATATGCTACTAACCAGCCAAGCATATGCTAGATACTAGTCTAAGATGCTAGTCTAAAGCAGTAGTCAAGGATGCTAACAACCAGTCCTTGATGCTCTATCCATGCTCTATCCTAACTGTCAGTCCTTGACACAAGGACCATGTGTACTGCAACCCCACAAAGACCATAGTACAGAGACTTATCCATCATAGAGTTCACACAAACGTTCACAACAACTTACAAGCCTCCATGGCAGCACAACAACTGGAACTAAACAAAAACAAACTACAACTGGAACTAAACAAAAACAAACTACAGGTCCATTGGCCAGGGCATAGGCTTAGAACAACACCATAGGTGTGAAACTATTTTTGTGTACGCAATCTTTTTTTGAAACTAATAAAACAATAGTTTGTCCTAACTGTTTCTTGCACTTCACTCTAATCGTTTCTTGCACTTCACTCTAATCGCGACGTATATGTTACCCTTTGTGAGCACATGGTCAGTAGTCTCTCCTCCTTTCTCCAGGCTTGAGACCGGCTAAGCGATTATAAGTGTTACCTTAGAATAGCATAGGCAGAGTTCCCTACCTACCCTACCAAAAAAGAGAAAAAGAAAAGGACAATTGCAGAAAACACATCTTAAAAACGAAAATGAAGACTTTTTTTACTTTTTCGTTCAGAGTTTATCATGCTACATAGAAAAAGTTTCTAATAGAAAACTACTCTAACAATATAAAACAAATAACAATTTTTTTTTATGATTTTGAACTTTTAACAAAAGGTTAACTCTAATGCCAAAGTTTTTTTTCTTTTACTAGTTTTGTATTTTTTTGAGTTTTTTTTTCAAAAAACTAGACTGCCAAAGCAAACAAACATTTTTTTATGAATTTTTATGAGTTTTTCCTGTTACAAGTCAGTCCAATGCTAAAGGAATAACAATTTTTCCGGGCACCAACGGACGAATTAAGCTCAACGACTTCTGAATACTCAATTTTTCTTCCGAGTGGAGACAATATTATTGTAGAAGGCTTCAATGTCTCATGATCCTGTAACCAGAAAAATGGTGGTCTTGTAGTTGAAAAGGCAAACTGTAGAAATCAGAGATATTACATATATATGATCTTAATTTTGGAATTCAAAATCACTAAAAAAGAATGATTTGCCTACGAACACGGAATGGTAATTTGCAAACTGGTCGAGTTTAGTTATTTGGGTGAAATTCGAAATAAGAATAGTAACTAAGTGGCACTTGGCCTGATGCAAACATAAAGAAGGGAAGGGGGGGGGGGGGGGGGGGTACAGAGAGGAGCGTAGCGTACCAGCCTTGATGGCATAGACGAAGGAAGGGAAATTCTGCGATTCAAGTTTGTCTTGCCAATCCTTCCTCATGACCCCCGCTGCTTGTGGCAACAGCATTGTTTGCCTGGGGGTTAATTAGAAATAAATGAAATCGACCAGCCAGCCATCAGTGACATGATAAGTCGATGAATTTCTATATAGCATGTGACCAATACGATATAGTTTATACTTATGTACCTCATCTTGCTCGGTATCATCAAAATTATCAGCATCTTCGCCATCGTGATTCTCATCATCAGTGTCTTCCTCGGTGTCAGTGTCGTCGTCTGTGGCCATGGTGTCGCTGTTGTCCGGCTAGAGATAAGACACACATAAACCAACGAGCGGCAATCAGCTACATGGTAATATATATATGTATAACTATGGATCAATAAGATGGAGTAGTATATGCACGTACCTCTTCTTGATCGGTACCTGAATCATCATGATGTAACAAGCTCCTGAATTTGGTGACAAAGCCACTTAGCTCTTGCTCGCCATACCTCCCGATTTGAGGTTCGTTGTTATGGCGTAACAGAGACTCCAGTGATGTAATCATGTGACGAAGCTCCCTTTGATCCTGTCCATGACCAGCTAGGCTCGATTGAAGTGCATCAATAAGTCCAGCTGCCTTCCGGTTGTAGCTCTGTATGCATATCTGGAGGTTGAGATCCTCAGCATTGGAATGGGCTCTCTTTGCTTTCCTCAGGGCTGCCTTCGCTGCTTTGACTTCTGTGCGGCCGCTGTTAGCGCAGTCAAGCTGACACCTGACACCATGAAGTAACGGACAGCTGTCCTTACTATTATTCCAGGGCACCAAGCTGTCCTTTCTTCCAGCGCTTGCACTGTATGCCAGCATTTCAAGCTTCGGCAATGATCCTTCTCCAAGATTAATCTCTACGTTCGTTATTAACAATTTCAGCTTCTGAAACTCATCGCTGACAATGGTATACCATACACACTTCTTCTCCACACTGAAGAAACTGAGGTAGATGAGCGATGGCAACCTTCCAAGGATTTGAAAGTCCTGAGCTTCAACCACCTCCACTTGCAACACCAGGACAGAGAGGAGCGGAACCGACAAAGCATTTATCCATGACGGCATCTTGGTTATAAGTATATTCTGCATACTAAAGGAATGAAGCCTTGAACTCGGCAGCAGCTCTTCCAAGCTGCCGACACGGACATGCAATTCTCTTTTATACGAATCAATTATTTTATTGAACTTGTTACTCGCGATAGTCAGATTTTGGATGTTGTGCAGGTTCAACAGGGACTCTACCATAACCTTGGCTGCGGTATCCTCCAATCGATTTAAGGAAATCACGAGCACCCTTAGCTTTGTTAGCTTCCCAACATCCCTGAAGAAGTTTGGGACCTTGTCCACCGAATCTAGCTGCAGCTCTTCAAGGCACGTCAGCTTCCCTATCTCACCGTTCATGCGTGTGTCTTCACCGGCCCATAAGCACCTCAAATTTTGTAGCTCGCCAACGGACGGCGGCAACTCATTTATAGAACATCCCCTTATGTACAGTATCTCAAGAAACTTCAGAACAAGTCCTATATCATCCGGCAGCTCGACCGATGTATTCACTAGTCCTAGATACCGCAGCTGCACCAACTTCCCAAGATGCTTCATACTAAGATCTTCTGAAAGAACACAATCCTCTATAACCAGTACCCGTAACACTTTAAAGATCGAAAGTGGGGGCATCCCACTATTACTACATTTGATAGCATTAAATGACCTCACATGTCCCATTTTTATGCTAGCATCGTACTTCACTTTTTCTCCATGGAAAGCTAACCTATGAACTCTATTGTTTCGTCTGGTTGCTGAAGCCGTGATGTGGTTCTCTCCTGTAGCTTGTACGGTAATAAAGTTCAATTCCATTGACATGGTGCGGATCAGATCTAGAACCATGTCGTGAACACGGCAACCTTCTTCACCATAGGACTCTACCTCACGAATCAGGCTTTTGTTCACCAGATCATTGTAATAGCTCTCACCCAACTCATATGAACCAATGCCTTGTTTATCTGGCGCAAATCCCTCAGAAACCCACCTCCATATCAATGTATTTTTCACAATAAATTTATCTTCAGGATACATGCCTAGGTACAGTAAGCATGTCTTTAGGTAGGGTCGTAGATCATAATAGCTGAAAGACAATATTTTCCTTGTGTTCTGAATGACTTCATTGTCTTCATCCCCAAATCCAATTGCATCATACACCTTAGACCAATCTGCACTTACTTTACTAGCAAGCAAACTAGCTATAGAAATGATAGCTAATGGCACACCACCACATTTATTTAAAATTTTATTAGTCACTTCATCGGGTTGGTTATTGTGACTTACTTCTTCCCCACCACGTGTTCTTGCATAGAATAGCAATTTGGAGTTATCCTCGGAGAGCGGTTTCATGTGGTAGATACTACCGGCACTTGTGGCAACATCGATAATACGAGTAGTTATGATAATTTTACTTTCCGGATGACTATCCACGAAAGCACACTTAATCAGTTCCCATGTTTGTATATCCCAGAGGTCATCAATAATGAGAAAGTACCTATTCACAAGAGAAGGCAACCATTATAATTAGTAAAAACTACGTAGCTTACTAGTACCTAGCAATAGGAAAAAGCATTAAAAATTGTAGAACACATTGTAACAAATACATCTCAAACTTTAAAAGGTCTTCACTTATCATTTTTAGATGAATTTTTAGATTGATAATTCTAGATAAATGGATGTGTATTCTAGTAGAAAAACTAGATACAGTTAACCACAGGATTAATCCATCTAACCAGTCAACATATGCAAATTGGGTAATCTCGAGTTGAACTTTAGCCAACTATTAAAGGTGCCAATGACATTGTCCCGTGTCAAAACGTAGACACCGGAGATGTCGCACACCCCCTAGTTGTTCGGTGATGGGCACTAAGGCGATTCAACCCCAGACATGCACAGATCAACACAACACAACACACACAATGTTTTTTTCCCAGGTTCAGGCCACCCTTTGGCTAACAACCCTACGTCCTGCTTTGGTGGATTATCTAGTGGATTGATGTACAACAGAATGAATAATCTAGTGTCGGTGAGTCGCTTTCAACAAGATTCTACACTTATCGGGCTTCCTCTTTCTTTCTTCCTCTATCTCCAAGAGCCTCTTAGTGTGTGCTCTCTCTCTATTCTCTCTGTCCTTGTTCTCTCACTATTCTCCATGTACTTGCACCCCCCCTTCTCTGGTGGCCAAGGCTCTCCTTTTATATCTCAAGGGGGTACCACAGCGACCGTCGTGAGTGCGCCTTCATATCATTCCCAGGATCCACTGCGGGCGCACCACGTGGCACGGCGGCAGGTGGGTGGTGTTGCTGACCACTCCTGGTCGTGGGCGGTGCCTTTGGCCACTCCTTGGCCGCAGGCGGTGTGCGGTAATTGATGGCGATGCGACAGCACGATTCGCCTGATGTCGCGTTGGGACTGTCACGCCTGCACCCCCATTAATGCATTGCTGGGACGCAGGGATAGGGACGACACTTGTCTTCCATGTCGCCCTTCGCGCTGTCATCGGATCTGGCTTTGTTGACTCGCGTTCCCGACACCACAACATCGTCTGGCTCGGGGGAGCTTTATCCATGACGATGTTGTGGCGTAGTGGGTCTGTCCGCTCGACAACGCCACTTACATCCTTCATGACCCCGTTCCCGGGTCTTCCCTACATAGTACACGTTCACACAAGTCATAGTGGCCTTGCTTTAGGGATCTCAACATGCGAGAGAGGGCGGGAACAACTATGAGTGGCGTTCTGCTCCCTCTTCACCGCGTAAGGCAGAAGATGTGCTGAATGTAGTGACATAGTTTAGAGAAGGCTATTCGTATTTTTCCGGGTGGAGAAGAGCTTGCCGGGGAGTTGGCTTCCTCCCACGCACTGAGGCGCAATGTGAGGGCCCCCGTGTCCATTGCACCGACGGAAGCCCCCGGGCTAGGCCCGCAACGCTTCAGATTAACCTTCTTCCTTATGCGCATCGCTCTGGTTGGCCTGTGCACCATTGCCGGGCTCCCCCCTACAACGACGCGTGGGACTAACTTGTCGATACGTGCGCGACGTGACCACTTGGCACGTTTCGAGCCACTTCGAGCTAGCGTGCGCACGCGCGCATACTCAAGTAGCCGCAGAAACGATGCGTCATGTCAAGTCCTGTCTCAGCTTCCACAATCTAGCTACATTGACTGTGGTTGCCTCGTTACCTGCAAAAAGAGCCATAACTGAGGAGACAAGGCGTCACCTGCCTCCCGATGCGCCGGTGGGGAGGCAAGCCGTCAGCTCCCACCCTTACTATAAAAGAGGGGCGAGGGATGATGGATTATGGCATGGTCGCCACATCCATCCCCTCCTCACTTCCCAGGTTTAGTTAGTTCGAGGTTGCGGTAGATGTCGTCCGAGAGTGCTGATGGCCACCGCCGCCACTTCGGCGACAGACCTTCCCACGGAGGCGATGTGGCCCCTCCATCGCTAGAAGCCCCCTGGCGTAGGCATCGCCGCGGTCGCCGATCTCGCCTTGGATCGGCGCAGGTGGATGAGGATCTTGCACTTCCTCATCGATGCCTCGGCCATTTGTGGCGGCGAGGCCGGCGAGATCGAGGACATGGCGGTCATAGAGGCGGGCCTGCGTCTGCGTTCGCAAGGCCAAGACGGCCGAGGTCACTGCCAGAGTATGTAAGAGCTTGCCAAGGACTTGGCTTCCTCCCACGTGCTGAGGCGCAATGTGAGGGACCCCCGTGACCATATGCTATAAAGGCCACACATTAATTTACACTTCTATGATGTCCATTGATAGCTTCCATATGGGTATCAAATTAGTGCGCTAATGGTTTTGGCCAAACACACGAAGATATTTTGTAGAGATGGCATCATGCATGGTTGGTCGCTTTGGGGAAGAGAACGACAACGACAAACATGTTCACATAAAAGACAACGTCGGCGTTGGCGCTACATTTGCCATAAAGAGTGCTTGGAGGGGGGCTTCGGTCTAAGTGTAGGCCCTACAAACCCTAGTGGATGAGCAATATAGGCAATTGTGCTTAGCATGGATCACCCAAGGTGTTTGTTGTTGTTGTGGGGTTTGCTGGAATGGTTGCTCGTGGCCAATCCTAGGGCACCGACCCAAGATTTGGCCAATCCTAGGGCATCGACCCAAGATTTGGCCAATTTAGCGTCGGATACTATACCCCTGTAGGGGCTAGGGCAAGCCAGGTTAGTACCGGAACTTCTTTGAACATTATGCTTAACGTGTCAACTCAAGTGCAGAACTAGGTTGTTGCATGGCTTGGAAGTGAGTGTCTGTGCGCAACATTTGGGGCAGGGGAGGATACCTGAAGGTCACCCGTGTACAAGACTGATTTCTCGAGAGCGCTATGTTGTCCTTTCGCTATCAGCACATGCTGAAGATGAGCGGGAGATGAGGTGCTTCGCCGAAGAGGAAGAGAGAAGCTAGTATGACAGTTGCTGCCCTGAAATGCCTTGGCTGTGTTTAGATGCCCACCAAGTCGTTTCTCGCGTTCAGTGGTTCAAAAAATGGACTTTTGGTGGCCTGGGTCGCATCTGATTTTGCATAGCACTGGTCCAAAAGCAGGCCAAAAGTTGGCCTGCTTGGAACGCCCGAATCGAGCGTTTCCACGGAGCCAGTCTATGTCGATGCAAAAGAGGGCACACATTTTCTCACTGATGGCAACCAAGTACGTAAACCTTGCTTATCTAACACAGTTAACTTACTCCCTTCTGATCTACATAACGATCATCCGATTGAAGATAAGCTCTACATTAAAAAGATGTGTATTAACATTGTGATTCAATTCCCATGATCAGTTCCTAGTTTTGTTGTATTTTAGGGTTCTATTTCATGTTCATGTTCCGTTGGAAATTTCGGGTTCTATTTCATGTTCATGTTCCGTTGGAAATTTCTTTCGAGTAGCAGCTTCGTCTTACCGTTTCACACAACTTCTATGTTGTAAGTTCTTCATTTTGACATTCATAAACAATTATATATATGAACTTTCCTAATATATTGTACGTTGATGTAGATCTAGTCGTATACGAATGTCTGAACAGAAAACTTACAACATGAAAGTCGTGTGAACGACGAATGAACAGTGTGCGAAGAATTTGGAAAAATTCATCCAAAAAGACTCCAAATATGAACATAAAATAGAGTTTCAAACACTCAACAAAACTAGGAACCGATTGCGGAAATGAAATCATTATATCAAGGGGGATCTTATTCATGTAGGAATTATCTCGAATGGTTAGGTAGATTAGAAGGGCTAAGAAAAAATATGTTAGTTAAACGCAAAACACTCCATGGTCTCCTATTACCCAATTAACCGAATTTCATGGCTTTTTTTTGCATCTAGCACTTCGTGGGCTACCAATCAAGATGTCCAAGTTGGCCCAAGGCAAATCCCGCAACATGTAACATCCAGCGGTCCAAGTGGTAAAAAAGGGAAACAAGGGCCCGACTAACCAAACACGCCCTTACCGCATGCTAGCGGAATCTTTCTACCCACCCTACCATAGTTGCCTCCTTACCGGTCTAATGTCCCTCCACCAGCCACCTTTATATGCTCCCCTCGACTCTTCCTTCTCTGGCGCTAGCAGCCGCATGCCTCCCCTCCTAACACTGATGAGCCCACACCCCTACACTCTTAGGTCTATTACATCTCTCCACGACAAGGATCTAATCCTCAAAGGTCTAGGCTTACCGTCACCATCTCCACCATGACCATCCGCAACATCACCGACTTGGGCGATTTGGACTCCAGTGGCGGGCTCGGTGGTCCTCTTTCTCCCTCTTTTGGTGTGGTGTGTTGCGAAGGAGAGACAAAGAGGGAGGAGATAAAGGGGATGGGCTCCACGTGGCTGACTATGCTTCTCAAGTCGAGGATATTGTAACCCAGAAAAGAGATGCTTCACAATGTTTCCCTACTATCAATTCGGTCCTTAAGAACTAGCAAAATAAGTACTCCCTCGGTCCCAAATTAATTAACTTAGTATTGAGATAAAGTTGAGTCAAGTAATTTAATATTTGTTTCTGCCTATTCTTTATGCACCGTATTTTGTGAACAACATTTAGATTTAGATGTTATAGTTGCTTACTAACAAAATATCATTAAAAAAAATCCAATATATATTATCTTCCTAATTTGTTCGACCAAAGCCTGGGAGTTGCACTGTGACTACCTTTGGCGTTTTAGCTAATATGTCGTCGTACTGATTGATTAACCAAGCCCATACTAGTGAATATTTTATGTCCCCACAACACATAAGCCATATGGTGTATCTAGGGGCACATGTGACATATATTGTCAAGCATAGGTTGAGATTTATTCGTACCTCTTGCCTGCAAGGACTTCTTGCAGCTGGTTGATCAGCTGCCTTTCATCCAATCTTTCTGCAGCTTTGTAGAGCTCTTTGTCAAGTTCAAGAAGGATGTCATTGAGAACTTTCTTCACGCTTTGGTTCTGACCAACTGGAACAAAACCTTGACACTCGTATGTTTTGCTAAGCTTGTCATACAATGCTTTTGCAAGGGTGGTCTTGCCCAAACCTCCAAATCCAACAATGGAGACTATCTTGGGATTTTTTTGGGCTGTCTCAGCACCCTCGGACAAGATCTTCATTAGTTCATCAATTGGCTCATCAGTACCAACAAGGTCAGAGACCTTGTTGTATAAAGCCAAGAGACGAGGATCAACTGTAGTTGTTGCAAGATTAGCAACAACATCATGGATCTTGTACCTGTCGTATCGTTCCTTTATCTTTCTAACCTGGCTCTCAATGTCTTCGATCTCATTGGCTATTTCATGGTGTGCCTTGAACTTGGTGAACTTGTTGCGGGCTTTCTTCAACAAATGCTTGAATTTGGGCTTGGTTGGCTCAACACCTTCAACACGGGTCACAAAGGAGTCGAGGCTGTCCTCGATGGCGTAGGACAATTCCCTGACCTCATTAGCCCAAATCTTTACCTGCAGGTCAAGTTGATCCAGCGGCACGCTGGATACCTTCACAAGGACCCCTTGCATGCTCTCGAGCTCAGCCTTTAGGTCTCCAATCCCCTTCTTAACAGTATCCTTCAGGTTGTACTCATCCAGGAGCAGCTCGCCCAGCTTGGGGATGAGGGTGCCCATCGCCCCTGTAGCGAACTCCATGGTTGACTCTCACCTTCTCCGCCTGTTCCGCTAGCTTCTTTGTTGTTCCTGTTTTCCTCTTCCCACCTGTATATCAGGATGCAATTAAGAAGAGGATTAGAGAAGCAGCCAGGCAGATGGAGGAGATATATGCAGACAGAAATAATGTGCACGCTGTATCAAACTAGCAAAATTAAATTCAGCTGGACCTCGTTCAGCTGAAGAACAAGGCTAGCTACAATCCAGAGCTTGGGAAGATGAAACCAGGGAGGACTGTGTGAGGAGTGGATGTGGATGGAGTCGAAAGCTGCAGCGGGAATTCTGAGCTTTACAGGTATTGAACCACATGAGCATTAGGCGTGGGATCCCACCTAGACGTCTCACTCTCCTCTTTACTGGATTGTGTCAGGATAGATGCTCCACTATATATGGTCTAAACTTTCCCACACAGGCCAGTCCCACTTCCACCTGTCATCCTCAGCAGGCATCAATCAGACATGCTGTCTCCTCCATGGATGAGCGACGTGATGATGACTACTCCCTGTGATCCAAAATATAGATGTTTTAGTCTTTTTCTAAAACGCATGTATCTAGACGACTTTTAGTATGTGCGTTCGGAGCAAAATGAGTGAAGCTACACACTAAAAGGTGTCTAAATACATGTTTTAAAAAAAGGCTAAAAGATCTTATATTTTGAAACTGAGGGAGTAGCTAAGTACGGGACATGGCAATTTGGCACCCAGGTCTAGATACACCTATTATGAAAAATGCATTTTATATGAATTTTAAAATATTGAAAAATTCCGAAAAAAAATCTCAGGTGTGTATTCGGACATGCTATGTCCTCACACAAAGTTTTGCAACGGAAAGGCATTTTTTGTGGTCTGTACAAAAAAGACAAAAAATGTCTTGTGAAAAACTATTTTGCAACACCAAAAATTGTCTTTTTTACACAATCCACATAAAATGTCTTTTTTTCGTGAAACTTGGTGTACGAACATAGAATGTCAACATGTACATCCGAATATTTTTTATTTTTTTTTCAACATTTTAAAATATGTACTTTAGGCAGTGGGTGCATCTACACCTGCGAGCCAAAGTGGATTTCCGCTAAGTACGGTCCTTTTTTATGAGGATGCAAACATGCCATTGTGCAAAAGTCTTTCGACAAGATCTGCAAAACAGACTTGACCTAAGCGCATTGATTTATACCCAGTAACTAACTTACAACAAGAAGGTATAATGGAGATGAATATGGAGGCTGAATAATCGACGAAAGACACATTCAAGAATGAATAAAGCAGTGTACTGACTGAAACAAGACATGAAGAGCTGCAACATGTGAAGTAATTTTCAAGGCTTTCCTTTTGTCCAATTTTATTTATCACATAATTGAGAAACATAAGAAAACTAGTAATTTATACGTGCTTTGCACATCATATTATTATGTAATCATAATTACAATCCACTAAAATTCAAAGTAACCACCTATGTTATGATCTATTTATCATGGAATTTCCTAAGGGAAATTATATTCGATGAACTTGTGGATGCCTTTTTGTTTCTTGACACCACATTACAATAGAGCAATAATAGAAGCCTTTGTTTTTGAGTTAGTTTTTCACAAAGTTGAAATATAGGGAAAAGAAGTTTGGTGTTGAAATCTCAACTCTTTTCCCTTAGGTGTGAACTTTTCCATAATCTGTATTTCATGCTGTGTCCTCGAACTTATGGTGTGTTTTACATAGACTTATAGCATTTTGTTAAAAAAATTAAAAGACCAAAATTTTAATATTGTCAGCTTCTTTTGAACAATTCTACACATTAACAATGCAAATTTTTTGGAAATTCACTTTTGATCTCATGTGGATATGCTCCGTTTACCAAAAGCACAGATTTAGAATTATTAGGAAAATTCTATTTTTTGGGTGTGCATCTCCACATTCTACATGCTCACATGAAGTTTCGAGAAAACTTGATATTTCTTATGGGCTGTGTAAAATGAAAAAAGAAGTCCAGGATAAGCCTTCCTTTATCACCAAATTTTGTATTTTTACACAAGTCACACAAAAATTCGATTTTTCATGAAATGACCTTGTGCACATGTAATTCGTGCAGTATTTTAGTTCCCATTAGCCTGCAAGTGGTGTTTGTCAGAGTCCGGAGAAGAGCTGCTCCCAACGGAAGTTTGTCAAGATCTGCCCGACTTTGTTGGTCTCTGCCTTTCTTCATTTGAATTAGTTCCGATTAATGATAGAACAAGCTAGTTTATACTGTCCAAATAAAAAAAAATTGATGAATGCAATTCCTGTCAACAAAGTGTTATGTGAGGACAAGATATGGCATCCGAGTTTTGCTGGAGATGCATAAATTCTTAGATCACATGGAAACATCAAACATCGGATGTCGTTCCTGCTCTTGCAAATGAACTACAGAAGCAGGAGCAGCAACGTGTTTGGGGCTTCAGAGATGAGTATAACTGATGACACCATTTTGCTAGTTAATTGATGTCGCCGATAATAACGAAAATCGTACATCTTACAAAACATCGGCCATGAATGTGACAAGGCAGCTCTGGGTTAGAAGTGAATTTGGCTATTACTTCCCATGCAGACATCATTTGGTCCATCTTCTGCCAAAACACACCCTCAGTCTCTTAACTCCGTTATTTTCTACTGCTAGTCCAGATAACCAACCAACCAGTAATTTAGGCTAACTAGGAAAGTTGTCAACCACAAATTTGGGGTTGAGACTAGCTAACCTATGTACTTGAATGAACCAAATTAACACATCCTTAGAGTTGACTAAATGGTTAATACTCCTTTGACTTCAGATGTATCCCTTTACACAGATTAATTACAAGGTATCTTAAACTAGATAGCTTACCTGGCCATATGTGCTTTCAAAATCACTCAGAAAGCTGATGATCTCCGATACAGAAGGTCTAGCTTCTGGTTTTTGTTCCCTACAGCGTCCTGCTATGTCGATGCATCGAGTTACTTGCTGGTATTGTAGTTGCGTCGGTGACTTATTCCATTTGTGTCTCCACCTTCGAAGTACCTACATTTAACAAATGCTGGTTATTATTTGTGATAATCCCATAGTATTACGGTGCAAACTATTTCCATTGAGAAACATGCTGTTTATACTAGATATGACATTCAGCAGGATAGTATGCAAATTAAAGTGCCAATAAAAGATGGATGCTTGTGGTAAAAAGTGAGAGATATCAGATACTCTTACATTATGTTTGTCAGGGATGTCCTTACGCCCTGTTACTAATTCAATGATTATGGGGCCCAAACTATATATGTCAAACTTGAATGAAGTTTTGCCATGGTTCTCGTATTCTGGAGCCAAATATCCTCTGCAAGAAAATACGATAATGCGATGGATCATGAGAGAAATTAATTGTATAGAGTGTAATGGTAGAAAATTTTCAACTGGTGGTTGTTCCGATGCATAGCTTACCGTGTTCCGTAACATTTACCCGCAGTGTGTGAGTTTTCATTTGGTCTTGACAAACCAAAATCCGTGATTTTTGGAACCATATACTTCTTATCTGATGATGTAGCAATATATTTGCCGGTTTAAGGTCCATATGAATAATACTTTTGTCCTTGTGAAGATAGCACAACCCCTTGCAAATCCCAATGATTATTTCATAACGTGTTTCCCATTCAAGTCCTCTTAATTCATCTGCAGAAGAATAAATACATAAAAAAAGAATAGATCAGCCTATCTCTTACTGCTGACTTGACTTGAAAACTGAGCACTAGTCAAGGCAATAAGGGGGAGAAGTAAAGCATAGGGCAATGACATCGTACCAGTAATATGCTTATCAAGGCTCCCATTGCTGATGTACTCAAAACAGAGCAATCTTCTATATCTAAATAGGAAGCCCCCACTACATGTAATTCTCTGCAATTTCGTGCAGCCACATCACCCTATTAGTTTTGACAGCCGCAAGAAGCCCTTCTGTGTACGTTTGCTACTTTCTTAGCTTGGTTTCTTTACTGCTCCCTTTAATCCAACTGTAACGCTCTATCGCTTCCCCTCCCAGACCCACTATGTTTCACGGTTCATGCCTCCTCACTTCCTCCTTCTGACGAAAAGCTACCAATTAAACGATTCACTTTTCTCTCTTCATCTTCTCCACGAAACTTATGGAAGGGTAACTGATGGATCTACTTTCTCCTTTTAAGTACCAGAGCTTCTCTGATCCCCGTCGCCAGGCTTAGCCTAATGGACACCATGAATTTGAGGCCAACGCCCTCGACGCCCATGGCCTGCTAGGCGATGATGCACTCACATGGCATTACCTCCATCATGCTGGACCAGATGAACCATCAGCAATCGCTCTTTTCCATGAGCCCCCTTCAGGAACAGATCTATTGGATTGTTTCCATTGGATTTTTCTCAGGCTTTAACTACAGGCTTCGGTTGTTCATAGCAGAATATCGTTTGCTGCCTTGCCGTCGAATTGGGGGTGTATCAGTGTACATAAGTCATTTTGGTTATCTCCTGGGCACTTCAACCGCTTGATGGAATGTCAAGGCTGCCATGCAAGGTTTTTTGTGCAAATGCATGATACTCTTTTGATGGATAAGATGACATGCATGTATAAGTTTTGTTTAAACTGATTTTTCATGATGTTTATCCTTGGGCACAAATCTTAATCTGCTGTTTTGATATCATATGCCACAGCTGTTTTTTCCTTTGTGTATATCTGATTATGCAGTGAGCTGAAATGGGAATTCAGTAATTACACTGACACAAGTAGTCTTTGGACCATACGATGATGCTATTATTTCTCTCAATTGTTTCAAGGTTAGCAAACTGGTTTAATCAATAGATCCACTGCAATCTTCCAGTTCCATACAGAATCATATTAAAAAAGGTTAGACTACTATCTTGAATTTAACGATTTGGTGCCTGATCGCAACGTGCATAACCATCTGAGATCTGACATCCATATCTTTCAAGTGCTCGATTGCTCATCTTTTTACCTGATTCACATAGTCCGGTCATTTCTCACTGTCCTAACTCTTTCTATCATTTTGTGCAGCAACCCACCATGAGATTATTATTTTTCATTTAAATTGCAGGGGATTTTCAGGTTAGAACTGATGTATGAGTTATCGTCGTTGTTTTTAGAGATCATATATTTTCCATGTCTGTTTTTTGGCTATAATTTTTTCTACTCATGTATTGGCAGCTAATTTACAATAAAATTGACATCATCCGGTATTCAATCGATAGATTTCGCATGGGTTTATGTTGGTTCCAACTCACGTAAATGGTTTATATCATAGCCTGTTTCATGGTTGAATCAACATTGTTTCAAAATAGTTACATATCTGGTGCAACAAATATTTTTTCTTCTTAGTGTGATATTATATGTTGTCAAATGTATGTTTCATGTTTAAATTTATGCTATAGGTTTCAATTTGATTATGATTAATCCCTCATAAACATTGGCCAATATGCATGTGATATTTCAAAATGATTCGCATGGTTAAAGGTAAATAAATACATGTCTGCTTATCCTATTGCTAAGAAAAACTGATTGGTATATGTGAAAAAACTGATTTTGCTTTTTTCGCTTGCTATAAGATGCTTTCTTGACCACAGGAAGGTAGATAAAAAAATTGTGAGAATAGAGGTACCGCTTCAACTTTTGAATAGTTATAGCTACGCGTTTCTAATGAAGCTGGTGTTCATGTTTGTGCAGCAAATGAAACATGGTGCCTTCAAATTTTCTTCAGGTCATCATACCAACGAATATAGCTGGACAATGGCATCATTGTAACGTCTTAATATACTGTGTTTCTTTTTTTTTTAGAGTGATATTGTGTTCCTTCTAACATCCATATAAGCTGTGCTCAAACTTCGATTGTCATTATTTTCAATACATACTAAACATCATTTTGTTCAAAATTATTTTATGTATATTATCCACGAAAAGGATCTTCCAATAGGGTCACATGTGTTATGAGTTCAATCTTTGCAATATATTTGCTACCGATTTCCGCAGCAATGCGATCTAGTTTATCTAATACGTTGGCCAAAATCGTTCCTCCTGACAGAGCATCCTCTAGCGTTTTCTGGTGTGTTAGAGCAGAAGCCAAGAAACCGAACTACATTTCGATGATTAGTTTTCCACAAGCTAACAAATTCACGGCGAAGCATCCTGTCATAAAATGTGTTTTCGTATATGTGGATCCTCTTCATAGCAACAACCCATTATCCTACTCGTAAAAAAAATCCTTCTCCAAATACACCCTGTTGGTCAGCGTTAAAATGATACATGGCATTAGAATAATCCAAAAAAGCGTTCTACTTCTACCTTTCTAATCGAACTAGCTATATTTTGCTGGCGGGCAAAACTCTCGCTGGCGGACGGTGGCGGCGCGGCTTTGTTCGTGCGTCGACACGCTGAGTCAGCATGATGGCGCAGCGAGCGCCTGCAGGTGGTTACTGATGGCAGGCAGTGAAGCGGTCGTGAAGCTCAGCGGTCTTCTTTGGCGGCAGCGGCCGGCCGCTGGATGCGTGTGGGAGGGATGCGGTCGCGCAGATCTGTGTCGCATGGACTTCCCCCGGCCCGCGACTGCCCCTCCGCTCACCCAGCCTTCTCCCTCCTCCCACCCCTCCCGGCCGCCACCAGTGGATGCTGCTGGAAGGCGGGCATGGGAGCAGCGACCCAGCGATGGCTGCTCTGTTGTGCCTGGCGAGAACCTGGCGATTCTGCGATGGATGCTATAGGTCGTGACGGCGGCCATGGTCGGCGGTGAGTGGTGCGGTGGCCCCCTAGCCACCGATCTGCCCAAACCGTTCCCCGGCGGTGGTTTGTCTGGTGGCGCTGTGCTGGCCGGTGCCCTCCTTCAACGTCAATGTTTCTAGGATTCCCCTCTGCGCTGCTTGTCTACTCCAGCAACCAACTTTGCCACCTCCAGTATGCCCTTGCATCAACGGTCTTCGGAGGTC
This sequence comes from Avena insularis, assembly GCA_023614405.1. Lineage (NCBI taxonomy): Eukaryota > Viridiplantae > Streptophyta > Magnoliopsida > Poales > Poaceae > Avena > Avena insularis. Next base: position 107,296,306 of record CM042694.1, read on the forward strand.
ATCGTTCTTGGGTCGGGGCAAGATCCCCGCCAGCGTCGGCCTGCGCTGTCAACGGTGACGCCTGAGGGTGCTGCTACCTTCTTTAAGGCGCTTGCATGACCCTAACCGGACTTCCTCCTCGAGCACCAGGGGAAACCCCAGGTCCGGCCTACCGGACCGGGCAGCGGCGGCGTCTCAACGCCATTCCCTTCTTGAAGGCGCTGCCTTGGCTGCAAAGTGGACTACCTGATGCTGCAACTAGAGGTTTTGGCGATGTGTCGCTCCGATGTAGGCTGCTACACAGGGCACAGACCTCTGTAGCATCCCATCTGTCTAACATATGTAATGCTACATGGTTTAGTAATATAATGGCTACTTCCTACATATAATTGTTGCATCATAAATATATCATGCTCATGTCATCATGCCACCTTGCATTTGAGCATCATATAAAACCCCTTTTCATTTGGTTCTTCTCTCATATGCATTAGTAATTGTATTTGGCTCTTGATATATTGTATTTGACTCTTGATAAATGCTTGATGCCCAAATTGAGTTGGGGGCATATCTTTTATTCAACTCCATCACCTTTCTCTGTCACCACCTTATAATTCCACCATCCAACTAAATATGAGCTTTGCACTTTATTGGGTTTTACCTCTAGCTCATGTGGGTTGGGATGGATCCAATTCTATGTCCACATGCCCTCATATTAGCATCATGTTGTTTTCACATTATTGATATGTGGAGCCACCTTTGCATGCATTATGAGTAGTGCTCCTTTTCCTAGCTTTCCTATGGATTATTATGGATTTATGCTCATGTTGGGATATTTTTGGGACTATTAAACATCTAGTGGAATATACACACTAGCAAGTCCCGATTATAATCAAATATGATCATCTCCATCTACTCCACTTGGAACTTTCATTTAAATTCTTTTGCTTGGCCTTTACTCCACATTTTGGTAATGCATCGGAATAATGCCATGATACATTATTATTGTTTTCACAAGAATAAAACATGGCATTTAATGCCCATGCATGAGCCATGCAAATCACCACCATTCTATCCTTTGTGTTTTACTTGGAATTTTGAGTGGAGCCCTTTTTCTTCACCTAGAACCTCACCACCTTTTCCTTTTCACCTTCCACCCTCATCACCCCTCATGTGTGTATGCCTCCATGCATGATCATGTGGGACCAAACCCAAAACCCTAACCCTAGCCATACCCTACCTCTTCATCCCACAACTTCTTCTTGCTTGATCTTGTCTTGTACGTGTTCAAACCCAAGTCACCACCACACCACCCCATCTACCCCAACCAGCTACCCATCTACCCCCCCCCCCTTTAACCCAATCCTAACCCGAGCCCCTCCTAACCCTAGCCGAAGCTAACCCTAGCTACACCGAGCCTCCCCCTCTCTCTGCCACGCCAGCCCCACCACGGCACCCTCTCTCCCTGCTGCTCCTTGGCCTCGCCCAAACCCCACCGGCACCTCGCCTCGCCGCCTCACGCCGAGCATCGTGAAGGAAGCAAAAGGTGGCAAGCCACCCTTTTTCTCCAACGTGCCCCACGGCCTCTCCTCACCTCTCGCTTTATCTCTTTCCTCACGCCTCCTAGCATCGCCAGATCCAGCCCTGTGGCCTTGCCCTTCCCTCTTCCTTCCACCGACGCCACCTCCTCCTCTGTCACGGCGCCCACCGGTGTCCACCACCGATCCTCAACCAAAAGCGGCGTGGCGTGGAGGTTGTCGAGGAGACTGCACCTCACTCAGTCTAAATCACATACGAGCGAGGAGGAGACGGCCCCTATACTCACAGACGCCGCCGCAAACCCTAGCCGCCGCAAGGCGTCATATCAGCGATTCGTCAAGGCTTCGTCGATCCAACCCCACCGACGAAACCGCGGTGAGCTGGCCTTCCCCTCTGATACCCTCTCCCTCTCCATCGCAGCCTAGTCTCGCCGGGCGTTGAAAGCACTTTGCAATGCCGCTAGCGCCTAAGACTTCCTCACAGCCAGATAGTGCCTCATCTAGTCGTCTAGCCCCACCACAACACTTCAGCCACTGAAGTAGCTTTTCACATACTGCCAGACTGGCCCATCGCACGGATCTGTCCGTCGAACAGAGAAGATCCACAGTGCCGTGCGCACTTTGCACAAAACCCCCCCTCTTTTATTTTTCCTCAAGCCGCAATCCTCACGGGCCCACCTACCAGCCGCTGGGTGCATTTTACAAAAGGGTACCCGGTTTTTCATATTCATCAACTCAGCCCATCATTGTGCTGGCACCCTCGTCGCTCACGTCTCAGGCTCATGAGTTCACTGCCCCATCTCGTCATTAGCCATAACCCAAAGACGCGTGAAAAGTTCTCACTGCTTTTCTCCCGATCAAGAGCGGCCCCACTGCGTGGGTCGAGGCTAGTTTTGTCTGGGTATAAAAAGTCCTGACGATTTTCTGTTTAAATAAAACAATTTTTTAAATGTTTAAATACAAATTCAAATCTGTTTTTAAATAACTTTAAAATTATAAATCCAAATAATACAAATGATATATGATTTGGAATCAGAAAAATGTGAGGAATTCATATATGCCATTCAAAATATCTTTTGGGCAATTAAATTTCGACATTGTTTAAAATTACAATAAAATGCCCTTTTCTTAATAAATTAATAACTTTAACTCTATAACTCCAATTTTGACAAATAATATGTCTAAATCGATCAGCGCGACGAGCCCGTTCTAACTATGCATTCCTTGTTCTGAATTACAGCATGCATCATATAAATATTAAGTGAACAGCAAGTGTTATGAGAGCAAAACATGACTAAAACTTAATAAAATGCTTTCTTCTTGTACCCCATACCTCTCCATGCCATGCTACTTTATTGCCATGTAAATTGTGCATCATTCATCATGGCATGCTTGTTTGCTTGTCGCATTTCAATCCATATGCTTGTGCACTTTATTTATGTTGGCCCTTGTTTATTTGGTTCTTCTTCGAATAGACGCTGAGCAAGGGATATACCAGGAATCCCAGGAGCACTACCCAGATCCGACTCTCGCTTCAACTGAGCTGCCAGGCAAGCACTACCACATGCTTGCATACATATAGTATCTATTGCCCCTTTCTTATTCTTGCATCATTGAGTCGCGATTGCATTAAATTGAATCCCAAGTACTGCATAGCCTTTACTTTTAAACCCCACTGAAGCTTGTTCCTCCATCCCATGAGCCATTACTACAGGAGTTGCTTGAGCCATGCGGGTCGTAGAACAGCATGTGTAGGGTATGTGAGTGTTTGGTGGATAACGAGGTACCTAAACAACTTAACCTTAGTAATGGGATAACTAATGAAAGTGGCACCGGTGGGCAATATCTGTTATTTGGTTTTTATGCTCACTTGTGTCCCGTAGGACCCCGAGTACTTGATTCCTGTTCCTTGACTATTCGCACTATCCACATCCGGGAGGCCTTATGGACCCCCCTGAGCCAAAGCTTGATTCATTCTTATTTCTTGGGGCCACAAAGTAGTTTGGGGCTTTATTACTATCCTGTACTTATGCCATGCTTTACTGCTTTATTTAAGATTGTGCGAGGAGCACCTGTACTGTTTAGGATTGCGGAGTGTTTTCGCGGTATCGACAAGCCCACCACACTTTCGGTTCCCAAATGTTACTGACCATTGGCGCAAACCTTGGGTCCGTCTTGGAGCCGGCCAACTTCGTTGCGGATAGCTTAATGGGGTGGACCCCTGAAATATTTCTTAATCCTGTGATCGCTTTGTCGTGAATGCCTCGTTGGGTGTTGATTTGGTTTTTCCGAGGTTGATCGAGTGTGTGTTGCTATTTGTGCACCCCTGCAGGGTAAATCTTTCTGAAAGCCGTGTCCGCGGTTATGGACGACTTGGACAGCTTTCGATCATAGACAAGTATAACTAAAGTACCGCTTTTAATTTGACTAAGTACCGACTAGTAAATAGTGCAATACTGTGGAATGGTTAATAAAACCGCCAACGGATGGGTTGTTCGTCCGCTTTCGTTGGTAAGCGAGGAGGATGGATCTGCTAATTATACCGTTATAACTGTTGTTACTATTAATGTACATCCGCTCATCATTGGTTAGGCGGATGGTTAGCGAGTATCTATAGACTTGTTAGTTATTATCTTTTGCTGCAATTGCGTCACCCTAGGTTATGTTCCCTTTAGAGGCATAAAGACTTGCTGAGTACACGATAAATTGTTTGATTCAGATGAACAGGTGTACTCGCAAGATGGATACTGGGTGGAGGAGACGGATGATGTTGACAACGATCACTCGGTGTAGAGATTCCGGGAACGGGGATCCGTGAGATCTGTGGGCGGGATGTGTTTATTTATGTGGCATCTTATGCCGATTTGCTTCTTATCCGTACTCGGATCTTGTTTTCCGTTTCCGCCTGATACTCTGATGTTTGATGTATGAGGAGCTATCCTAAAATATTATCTCTATCTAGGATATTTGGATCTTGCCGTATGGCGTTGCAATATTTCTATTTCTTTTAGATGGAATGGCTCTGTGAACAGTTGTATGGTGGCTTGCATACATACTCACTTGTGTATGTAGTTGATCCCTTCGCCTGCCGATTACGCCGCTCGTTCTTGTCCCGATGATCTGAAAGTGGTTAGGACGTAAAAGGTTCACTGTGAGTGGCCCCTGGGCCCCACCGTACTATTTTAACCACTTTCGCTCATCCAGGCATGTAACTAAGAGCGTAATTCACCGAGGTAGTTACAACCTCCGAGACGCAATGTTCGCTGGCGCCAGCACTTCCTCGACGAATGCTACGCCAGTACCAGCTGGGCCCTGCCTTTCACCCGATGACTCTCTAGGCACAAGGGGTGCAAAGTACGTTGGCCTGGGCAATCCTGGAATAGTAATCATCTCTGGAGGCGTCCGGCAACGGCGGTGATGCTGCCTGCTCCGAGTCTCGACTCGCCATTCTTGGCTAGAGGAAAAGCTGAGGCCTAATGTCGTTGTTTTTCGAAGTTGAGGACACCTCCTCACCTGTTCGTAGTCGCTTGGTGAGGACGGTCGTGTGTGTGTCCCTCTTCTGAAGGTTGTACCCCGATGTCTTCTACCTATTCAATGAAATGAAACGCAAACTCTTTTGCGTTTTCTCGAAAAAAGAATTTCTAGAAGAGCGACTTCAATAATCGATGGAGAGAGAAGATCAGCTAGCTAATTGGATTTTTGTTAACAAGACAAGATCCGTGAGACCTGGGGGCAAAGTTGTGCGCAAATCACATATATTATCATCATCCAATTGCACCTAACACCCAATGCCGTGTTTGATTGCACCTAACAATTAGTAGTAATACATTTTAGCTCGTTTTCAGCTTTTAATTTAGAGTCTTTAACGTTTTTATGCAGCACCAACACTTCTGTCTAATTCACTGAGTTTCAGAATTTCGTGATGATCGATTGAGATGCTTGTCTCATAGTCCATCTCTAAGCACATCATCATCCCAGGGTGCAGCAACCGAGTAGCAAGCTAGCAGAAACAAGCTGGGCAGAGTACAACTGACAAGCTTGTAAAGCCAGATCATGTCAAGTACTGTGTTGGGAGTCGTTGCGTGGCAGTCCAAGATAGGAAATTCTTAAAAGACACAATAAATTGATGGGCTACCATGGGAACAGCTAACTAATTTGAACTTTTACTTAAACAGGTCACGTACGCGCAGGTATGATCCATGAGACTGCGAGCCAAGTCTTGTGCACATTATATATATATTATCGATTGTGTATGCCTCGTTGGAATGCAAGACTAGACTTGCAAAAATATTAACGCAGCTAACAAAGATTCTCATCGATTTTCATAATTAACGGTAACCAACTTGGAGTAGCTTGAGAAGATCGATGATCATTCTGCACGAGACTGCACCTGAGTTGTGGTTTAATGAGCGAAGTGACCTTGATTAATTCGTCTCACGAATTCAGTGGTTAGCTAGTTAACCATGTACTTTGGCATTGCCCATTAATGGACAGATGAAGCAATTTTCTGGACCTAACTAACTAAGAATTTTGTGGTTTAGTAAGTGAATCGAACAGCGGCAAGGCGCAACTTGCTGGGCAGAGAAGAAACATGTGCTGCTTTCTTGAAAGGCTATTCTTAAAAGATGATCACCCATGGTAAACAAAGTTGTAAAGCCAAGGCCAAGATGGCATTCTTAAAAGGCATAATCGATGGGCCAGTTGATTAGAGTTTTTATTTTAAAGGACCAATTTGGCGGGCAGAGAAGAACAGCCTTATTGTATAATGTTACTGGAATATATTCAACAGGAGAAGATAATGTGCAGGCAGATTGTATAGTAAATTATTATCAAATTCAAATTAGTACCTTGCAAGCCGTGCAACAGCACCTACTTGGAGCCATCCCTGGCCTAAACGCCATCCATCATGCCACACGGACGGAGCCAACAGAGATGCAGACACGGCGGCCTAGCTAATAGGAGCAGCATCACCACCTACTTGGAGCCATCCAGGCCCTAAACATCGTCCAGGCTCCAGCGACCCACGCGGACGAAGACGCACAGGGACCATGCAAGCTAGTCCCGAGGTGCAGCAGTGTCAGGATCCGACGAACAACAGTATGTCCTGCCTGTTATCTGAAGAACAACGGTGACAACAATCAATGGCTAGGATGACTCCTTACCGGTTCAGTGCGATCCAACGGTTCAGACTCCCATATGCTCTGTTCTCGTTACAGTAACTTAAGTGGCTGTTTAGCTGGGTCAAACGATGTAATCTCGTTAATTGCACTCTGTCTAATGCTTGGGCGTCTTCCTTTTGATATAAAAGGAGTGCGTGGGTGGCTGGGAGGCCAAGCATAAATGAAACCCTAAATTTCCTACCTGTTCTTCCTTAGCAGTTTATCTTTCTTTTCTGCAATTTATCTTGATTGGGACCAATTCTTCCCCTACCTTTCGATCGTCCCCAGCTCAGGCTACCGAAGTCCTGACAAAGTGGTATCGAGCACTCTGGTGCCTGGCCCAAATCTTCCCTCCCTCCCTCCCATCCCTCCTCTCCGGCGGCGTTCACCGTGAGGTTACCGGATCTTCCTGTCTGGCCGTAAAATCCCTCTGTTCTTCACATGGCAGGCTCCATCATCACGACCCGCTCGCAGGAGCGCGTCGAATCGGCGGCTGAGGAAGCAGTGATCTTGGCGGCAGCTCAGGAACAAGCGCGCCAGAGTAAGCTATCAGCAATCGTCTCCCCCGTGAGGTAATCAACCTCAACAGGCGACTGGACCAGCAACACGAGTCCTCACAGAAGTCTATGGCAGATCTCCAAGGTGAAATCTCCAAACTTTCTCAATTGGTGTCGTCCATGGTCAGGTCGCAGTCAACATCAGTCAATCCTGAAGGAATCGGGGTATCCACTACCGCCGCTACCCGAAGTCAGGTCTTTACCACACCACCACCACCCCAACCCCACTCCCTGTCGCCGATAACCGAGGATTCCACTCCGGCAAACTCCAGCCAAACCAGCCAGCATACCGCTCGCCCCCTACAATTCGGCAACCTTGCTCCCGACCAGCTACCGCATCCGCTGTTTCCACCACACCCAGTCACCATGCAACCGCCCGCCTCCACAAATCCGCCAATCTACACCACGTCCACTGTCCCAACTTCAACACCAGCCTCAACCTCCATTCAACAAATCTCTCAAAAACCAACCCATACACTAATCCTCATATGTATCAACCACAGCAAGCCCAAACCTTCCAGCAACAACCACCGTTCTACAGCCCAATTCCACCCTTTTACCCATATCAACCCCAATACTTGCAACCCCAATTCGGGCCACCTTACCCCCTGCCCTACCAACCCAATCAATATTACCCAACACCTTATTCCCCACAACCCAACCCACCACCTTTTGAACAACCCGAAGCACCTCGACAACACACACACCACTCTCTTAATGAACCCCAAATTCGCACTCCCCATGTTGAACTCCCTATTTTGACTGGTGAAAACCCATCAGCTTGGAAACATGAGAGCAAAAGCAACTTTGATCTAGCTCGTTTTCAGCTTTTCAGTTAGTCTTTAACGTTTTTATGCAACTTGCTGGGCAGAGAAGAAACATGTGCTGCTTCCTTGAAAGGCAATTCTTAAAAGACGACCACCCATGGTAAACAAAGTTGTAAAGCCAAGGCCAAGATGGCATTCTTAAAAGGCATAAAATAATGGATGGGCCAGTTGATTAGAGTTTTTATTTTAAATGACCAACTTGGTGGGCAGAGAAGAACAGCCATATCCCTGGCCGTGCAGATTGTATAATGTGACTGGAATATTTTCAACAGGAGAAGATAATGTGCAGGCAGATTGTATACAAATAATCATCAAATTCCAATAATTAGTACCTTGCAAGCCGTGCAGCAGCAGCTACTTGGAGCCATCCCTGGCCGGGACGCCATCCATCGACGGAGCCAACAGAGACGCACACGCGGCGGCCTTGCTAATAGGAGCAGCAGCACCACCTACTTGGAGCCATCCATGGCCGAAACGCCGTCCAGGATCCAGCGACCCACGCGGACGAATACGAACGGAGGCCTAGCTAGGGACCTTGCAAGCTATTCCCGAGGTGCAGCAGGGTACTTGGAGCCATCCCTGGCCTAGGCGCCCTCCGTCGCCACACGGACGGAGACGGCGGGGCTAGCTAGGGTTAGCCCCAGCCGCATCATGCCGAAGAGGGGCGGCCGCGGAGGCGGCGGCGCCGGCGGGGGGGTCTTGGGAACAAGCCGGGAGAGGGTGCTGGCGTGGTCGCCGGCGTCGATTCGATTGTGGCGGAGCGGAGTGTAAGAGAGAGAAAGGGGATGGTCGGATGGGAGCGAGACGAGGACTTTTTTTCCTCCCATGAGACAAAACTATGCGTGTGCTGGGCCAAACCTAGCCCACAGCTTATGCTTCTTTGGCCCAATGGTAAACTCGGCCCACCATACACAGATTATTTTATTGAATGCTCATTGTTATTTGGACCACCACACACACTTTTTTTAAAAGGAGACAATCCATAGATTACATATATGGTCAACCTAAGACAAACATGCTTGTGAAACAAAGTTCAAAAAAAAATGCTTGTGAAGCAACTTTGCACAAAGAACCCCGCAAGTAAAATCATAATTTTACCCTTAGAGAAACTTGTGCCGCCGAACCGTCGTCCATCGTCCTTCGTCGTCACCATGGTAGCGCTAGAAAAAGAGGCAAACAACCATCATACCTAGATCTAGGAGAGCACCATCGCATACGAGTATGCTTTTCAAGCCGATGAACTGAGTTGCCGCAAGCGATAGGCCCAAGGCTTTTTGGCTGGTCGGCCGGGGATGTTCCTCGTGGTCGCCAGATCTCGACACCGTTGATTTCGTCTGACTCAATCGAAAAAGATAAATGCCGCCGCTTGCCGTCTTCCACGCGCACAGCTTCAAGACGTCAAACACGCAGCCGACGCGGCCGCCACCCGCAAGAGACGAACGTCGACCACCAGACACGAATCTCACTGGATCTAGAGACCGGCGTGAATACCGAGCCACCTGTCCCCCAACGTCACTGGTTGAAGCGACGCCAAGATGGAGGAAGAACAGGGACAAATCGATGTGATGCAGTCTCCTCCATGAAAGCACCGCCTGAAGGAAGCACTAGGCCAACCCTAACTACACGCTGGAGCCCGGGTCTCCACCCCCTCCCGCGTCGAGAGTGGCCAACAAAGGAGGCAGGGACCAACGGCTTGTCATAGGAAAAGAAAGATATAGGAAAATAAAGGTTAGATCGTGATATAACCTTTAGTTCTATGTACACGTAAAAACAACATATATAGTCAGTTTTTTTTGATGAATTTCATGTACTCAATCAGTGACAAAAAGGACGTTGCATATTTTTCTAGATTCATGTGTACTTATACATGTTTTTGTTTATAAATACATGTGAATTTAGATAAATATTGGGCATCCTTTTTGTGAAGGAGGGAGTACAACATTGGCACACTCACATAGTCAGGAAGCATATAGATAGACAATGTCACTTGATACTGTGTTATTGGAATGATATAAAAATCGACGGCCCATAATTTAAATATGTTTCTTTCATGAATTTTTTATTTAGCATATCATTTACGGTAGCACTATAAAATATACTGTATACTAGGAAAAGTGCACATGCGCTGCAATGGAAACCCATCAAATCGTCTCAAAATTTATATGTGTATATGCATATATAAAATGTCCTGATCGACTCATCGCTTCATTTAATCCAACACGTGTTAGCAAAAACTTGTAGAGTATATTAGCTTCTAAATTCTACACAATTCTGCTGAGGTTCGCCGTGCATTGATTACTGGGCAACATTTCTACTTTCATCTACTTGATAAAAGGTCCTAAAATTTGCCCATAAGGATCATACCGACCCTAATACTCTCCCTGTGATCAGATCATGCAACTTTATTTTTGCAATTGGTTGGTTCTCAACTTTAGCTTTAAACACTTTAAATTTGTCAAAATATTCTGATCAATCGTGTATTGGGTAGATATACCCATACCGTGAGAATAGCATGTAATCAAAACCATATATAGACTTATAACATTTAAATGTTCGCATATGTCAGTATGAATAAGTTGGAGAACCCATATGGCTCTTACGGCTCATTTCTTAATTATTTTCGTATATTTTCCTTTAATACAGTCAACATAGCTATCTGCGTCCGCAAAGTCTAATGCAAGGAGTGCGTCATTTTTAATAAGTCTTTCCCATCAAATTGTCAGAAAATTTATATATGTATATGTATATGTATGTATAAAATGTCCATGTATATGTATGTATAAAATGTCCTGATCGACTCATCACTTCATTTATCCAACACGTGTTAGCAAAAAGTTGTAGCTTGTATTAGCTTCTAAATTGTACACCATTTTGCTGAGGTTTCGCCATGCTTTGAGTAGAGAGCAACATTTCTATTTTCATCTACTTGATAAAAGGTCCTGAAATTTGCCCATAACGAGCATGCCAACCCTAATACTCTCCCTATGATTATATCATACAACTTTATTTTTTGCATTCAGCTGGTTCTCAACTTCAGCATTTAACACTTTGAATTTGTCAAAATATTCTAATCAATCGTGTATTGGGTAGATATACCCATACTGGAAGAATTGTATGTAAATATGATGAACGAGTCGAAATAATATATAGACGTATAGCATTTAAAGGCCACCATATGTTAGTATGAATAAGTTGGAGATCCCCTGTGGCTCTTACGGCTCATTTCTTAAGTATTTTCATGTATCTTCCTTTAATATAGTCAACATAGCTATCTACATCCTTCAAGTCTAATGTAAGGAGTGTGTAGATTTTAATGAGTCTTTCCACACCTCCCCTAAAATATGGTCCAAATGACGGTGCCAAAGAGGTGCTAGTACCCTTCCATTTCTTTTCATCTTTGGAAACATTACTCACATGCAAAAAATAATCATTAAGAGATAATATACATAATTAATTTGCCTCGTATGACATCGAGGACAACACCTTATTACAATATTTCAAAACAATTTTTTTTCAAACAAGTATACATGCATGTCATCATCTAGGCAGGAGACTGAAATCAAATTCCTACTTAAAGTAGGTACATAGAGAACATCATTTAAATGAAGACTAGAACCGGTGTGAATCACCAAGAAGAATGCCCCTATTGCTTCAGCATGGACTTCAACTCCATTTGTCACGTTAAGCCTTCTTGCCCCTTTGTTATAGTTTGGATTAAATTTAATGCCTGCAACATGAGCAGTTGCTCTTGAGTCAATCCACCATGATGTACAAGAGAAATTGGCATAAAATAATTCATCAATAGAAGTGGTTTCATCCTTACTTTTTTTCATCATCCACTTAAGGTTGTCCGGACAATCCTAGAGTAAAACCCGGAGTGCCGAATGGATTTCTCGACAGGAGCCAAAAATGTGTATGTTGTGGGAGTGAGAGCGTTAGTGATACAACACAACACTAACACCTTTACTGACAGGTATTAGAAAGCAGTATGTGAACTATAGCGACCATCACCGACGGCATGCTCAGTGGGCCGGTAGAAGGACTACACTGGTGATACAGGCCAAGCGCCTCAAAGTGTAGACGTATACCATTGATGGGCATTTTTGCCGACAGGTCCTATCATTGAGCACCTGTTAGACATACAGGTCCGGGCTCAACTCCGGGTATCAGAAAATGTTCTCTCTAACGGATATCTAAAGGCCCGTCAGAGATATGCCGTTAGAAGCAATGATTTTTGTACTAGTGAATTCCTTTAAGAGTCGGAGGATGACCATGTCGAGTACGAGGGGGTTGAACTGGGTTCCTAGTCTGGCGGCGAGAGGGAGTGGTCATCCTCTCCCACCATAGACACAAGCTCAACACGTCGATGCCGCTTTCGCGGGAAGAGCTATGGGACTCTGCAGGACAGGGGCAGCTCCAGTGCAACTACGCACACATATGGAGACGAGCGATCTCCTTACTGCAAGCCATATTAAGAGACAATATAACTTAACCACCTAGGAGGCATCACAGCGATTTCACTCTCAGCACCGTGCGATCTTACATACCAACGCTCCAGATCCTCCTAGCATACCCCGCATTCACTCTCAGAACTCGTTTCGTCCGTGAACTCGCGCCAAATGGGCCGGCAAACTTTTAAGGGTTGTTACTCCACCGGTTGAATTAGATGATTCCTTGTTATTCGGGCCGCGAAAACTTCACACGGTCTGCACCTGCTTGACGTATGTTATTTTTTTATGAAACTAGTTAAGCATAAATACTAACTCTTGGAGTTGCTAGCATCTACTTGGCCAAGATAGCTAATAACAACGGAAAGCATGCAAGATCTCAAATAACAAAGACATGATAGAATCAATAATCAATCTGAAATAGCATTTCAATATCCATCGGATCCCCGCAAACACAACATGTATGAATTACAAATAGATGATCTTGATCATGAACGGAGCTCACAAGATCTAAACATGAAAGCACAAAGGAGGAGAAACCAGCCATCTAGCTACTACATAGATCCGTAGTACAAGGATGAACTACTCACGCATCACACCTGAGGCTTGCATGGTGATAAAGAAGGCCTCCAGGGTGAATTCCCCTCTCCGGCAGGGTGCCGGGAATAGCTTCATATCCCCCCGATCTAGGGACAGAGATGACGGCGGCTATAGACTCTTTCGTGGATTTTTGATCGGGACCCCTCTCCGATCAATAATCAGCAGCGGGACCTGGAGATCCTTACTGACTCCTACACATTCAACGATGACTTCTGTGATCGTGAGAACCTTTAACGCTAGTAACTAAATCCCTTTGTCCCGCAATATATTACATGTCCGAGATTCGATCATCGGTATCTCCATACCTAGTTTGATCTCGCATCGACATGCACTCTTTTCGCTCCTGATATAACATTCTAGTGATCACATCACTTGCTTGCAAGCTATTTCAATGTGATATCACCGAGAGGGCCCAGAGTATATCTATCCATCATCGGGATGGACAAATCCCACTCTTGATGCATGAGCCTCAACATAACACCTTCAGAGTAATCGAACCCACCTTTATAGTCACCCTGTTACGGTGTGACGTTTGATGTTATCAAGATACTCTTCCGGTGTTAGCAATTAACATGATCTCATGGTCTAAGGATAAAGATTACTTCGTATGATGTTATAGAAATATAAACATAATGACTTTGATCGTAATGCTATACTTCGGATAAATGTTCATCACATCATTCCACCAATGGTGTGACCTTGTTATTAACAACATCCAATGTCTATGATCAGGAAACCTTGATCATCTTGTTAATCAACAAGCTAGTCTATAAGAGAGGCATAACTAGGAACCCTTTTTGTTTATTAAACACACATGTATTGATGTTTCCGATCAATACAATTATAGCATGCAAAATAAACATTTATCATAGACATGGAATAAGATGATAACCACTTTATTATTGCCTCTCGGGCATATTCCCTTCAGTCTCCCACTTGCACTAGAGTCAATAATCTAGTTTGAAAAACTTTGCGTATTGAACACCTATGGCTTTCTGGTGTTGCATATATGCTATTGCTAGTGGTTAACATAATCTCCGGATCCCAGCTTTCAGTCCGTGTGTATTTGCATGTCTTTGCCTCTACGCATCACTCATTCTCAAATGAGATGGCATTGTATAAATTTGGTCCTTTGGTGAGACCTTTAGTTCGTTCGGCTCAAAATATGTTGATATTATTGTCACACAATATATCTTCATAGTATTAGCCCACTTTGAACCACACCTAGTTTGATAACAAACTACTTAACACAAATGCCCTCCTTGTCGCTACTATAGCAGTCATATACTTAGCCTTTTGTTGTAGTATCCGTCACAATGTCTCAACTTTGGAACTCATCCAAATCCATCATGGAACATCCTTTCCATTACATTGTGCCACCCATAGTCTAAATTGAGATAAATTTAATTTGTATCTTGTGAAAAAACTAGTATCAATGTAACACTTTACAATGAACTACCTTTAACTATTTGTCACTTATACATTATATATTCTTAGTTCTTCCAAAGCTCATAAGAATATCTTTACTATTGTCCAATGATCATCTTATGAATCATTCTGGTATATGCTCATAACACTTAGAGCATAGGACATTCTGGATATATACATATCATGGTATAATCGATCAAAATCTTCATGTGATTTACTCACCAAGTGTTGAAACACTTGAATTTTGATACAATCCTTTCCATGCAGCAAGAACATTTCTTGTTGTTTCCATATTGAACCCTTTCAATATCTCATATATATGTATCGCACAACCATATTAGCGCCTTAATCTATCCATATAGATATTGATGCCTAATATTCCGGGTTTGCCCAAGTCTTTCATCGAAATCTTATTTTAATGAAATTATTAACTTGTGTCAATACAAGATACATCATGTCCAATCAACAATATGTCCTCTACATAATGTATTAGAAATATGTCTCAGTGCTCCCACTTAATTTCTTGTAAATGCAAGCATCTTCATCATCTTCGATGAATTTAAACTCTTTTAACAGTTTCATCATGGTGAAGATTCCAACTCCGCTATGCTTACTTCAACTATTGAAGTTTACATGCCCTTTTAGCACCCTTTGAATTAACAAAACCCTTCGGACCATGTCATGCACACGTCCTAGGTAACCGTTCTATTAGAAGAACCTTGTTTTGTTTATTCAACTACCATATACCAAATTATATGTAGTGGTTGCTACATTAATCCGTCAAGACTATATATCGCTATGAAAGATCAAATCTTGTCATAGTCAACTCCTTGAACATTGTCGTAAACTTCTTTCCGACATGTCGACTATTTCATAGATGTTAAACATCCTTGTCTTATTTCTTTATAGATCCAAACACGACCGATAGGCTTCACGCCTTTCCGGAGGGTCTTCCAAGTTCAGAAACTTGTTTTCTCGTGTATGGATACTATCACGGATTCTATGACTTCTAGTCATTTTATGGAGTCAGGGCCCATCATCGCTTCTTTGCATGTAGTCGGTTCATCATTGTCAAAACAATAACGACTTGCTTATCAAATCTTACTATTTGATTCTTACCGACCCACACGGTTCTATAGGAACTCTAATCTCCGAGATCACACCTTTTGTAATCACGAGAGCCATGAGCATTGTGGCCGCCACCGGGACACTTTCTTCCGGCCAAGCGCTACTTAGCACATATAGCTAAGGTTCAACAACCTTATCAAAGTTCTATTGTCCTCCCGCTTAACTTTTCACGAAAAATTCCTTCTCAAGAAACTTGATGTTCCAAGTAACAAACTCTTTTGTCCTCGGTGTTATAGAGAAATTCCCAACAAATTCTTTGGGATAACCTACAAAGACGTGCTTATCCGACTTTGGTTGTAAACATTTTACTTATGCATAGCATACCAAAATTTAAGAAAAGACAATTCGGGTTTTATCCCCAACCATAACTCATATGGTGTCATTTCAATGGATCACGATGGTGCTCTTTTCAGTGTAAAAGCGGTAGTCTCTAAAGCTTCAATCCTTAAAACATAATGGCAGTTTTATAAATGACACCCTTGATCTTACCATGTCAAACATGGTTTGATTTTATCTCTCGAATATGCCATACTCCTATGGTTTATCGGGAAACACAAATCATGGAACAATCCTCAAGTCTTAGGTGTTTTTGCTAAACATGTAACTCAAATATCTTCCTTTATGATCGAATCATAAACTCTTTTTTTCTTGTTACAATGATTTTCCACTTCATCTTGAAAGTCTTTAAACAATTTTCAAATGTTTCATACTTCTTCCTTATTAAGTAAATATACAGATATATTCACTCAAATTTTCGGAGAAAGCATATGAAGCAAAAATATCCATCGCATATGGCTACACATAATGGACTATGCGCATCAGCATGCACAATTTCCAATAAGCTAGTCATATGTTCCTCTCTGGCCTATGGACGGAGTTTCAATTATCTCGAGGAAAGTCTCACATGCGTCAATTGATCAAAATCAAAGACTCCAAAAATCCATCAACATGGAGTTTCTTCATGTTTTCTTTCTAATATAATTTAAACAGCGATGTCACTTCATAAGTGATCTTTCAATCATTTGTCTTGTGACATTCTAGCAATAGTGTTTATGGATGTGATTTCTCCAACTAGACTTGTAAAAGTTCATCCATCCTTTATGGAATACGGTAATTATTTGAACAGCCATTGTTCTCATGATACCGAAACAAAATAACAATTATTTAAACAAATCTTGAAGGCTTGGTTTGATGACAACAAAAAACACAATAACACTTTATTTGTTTTCGATGAACATCATCACTCATTCTCTTGCTGGTTTACTTAGGCCATTGTAGTTCATGAATTGCGTTGTCCTGTATGACACTTCATACCAACCAATTCGGTATCCAATACCGGTATCCAATACCTAAGAACCACATTTTTTTAACAAGCAAGGAATACAACCATAACATGTATATCTTCTATATACCCAAGTTGGACATCTCCAACCTTATATTTTCTGCCAAATATTTTATAGATTCTCTTTCAGCAATTCCTTTTTCTTTTAAAAGAATCTATCAACATCAATAGTGGTGTCATTCACATGACACATAGTACAAAGCGTATATAGTCAAATACTAATACCTTTGGACTTGCACTTTGAAGTGGATCACCATCATCAAATGCTTGGCATTCTTTCAAAAATCCATTCTTTAGTAATCTATTAGTGTAGTAAACATTTTACTTACATCTTCTATTCATCCTTATCATGACAACTTTCATGATCAAGCTACTATAGCTTATAAGGAAGAATCACGAGTATAATATCAGTTCCCAAAACCTTTTTGGTAGATTCGGATGCCTAGCATCTCCATCCTTCACAAATTCTCATACAATATGAGAACATGTATTTTGCTAAATTATACTCTATCATAATGCAACCAAAAACATTGTTTCAGATATCACAATATCTTTCACACATGATGGTTTCTGAAACAATTTCCAGCTCCAATATAATCTTGATATTAAAACAACTTTTTGAATATCAATAATCATGAAGGCAAACATGATACTTTAGATACTAACTTTGGAATTCTTACTCTATATTTAATACTACTTATTAAACTTCATGGAGTAAATAGAGTTTGCTGAAAGTTTGCAATAGGACTTATAAACTTTAAATTGACATTCAAAACAATACGATACCAGTTCGTAAAGTAAATATCCAGAATTCTATAGTTCTATTATCTCAAATAAAAACTAAGCATAAGGTAGAAAACGAATGCCAATGACTACAACAAACTATGCAAATTCACTTTGATTTAATTTATGACAAATTTGGTTCGACTAATCCAAATTAGAAATGAACTCCCACTCAAAAACGACACCCCTCGTGCCTTTTTGGTGATTACATGAACCAAATCCACTACACCAAGTCCGATCATCACGTGAGTTGATGTAGCTTCAAAGGCGAGCATCTATATGGGCATCATATCAACTATATGACTCATGCTTAACCTTTCGGTCCGTGTTCCGAGGCCATGTTCAGACATGCTAGGCTGCCAAGTAAGAACCTTAGTACTCGCATGTGTAAAACCTGTCTTACACTCGTTTGTATGAAAGCGTGAGTCAAGTACACCCGATCATCACGTGATGTCTCAATACGATCCACAAAAGCGGTGCATACTTAAGGAAGAACACATTTTATCTTGATATCTAAAGAGGATCATCTTACAATGCTACGAAGCGCCAAACTAGCAGTATAAGATGCTAACATCTAATGTGTAAAGTGAGATGATATGGTCCATGCATTTGATCTCTATCACTTGCACCGTGGTATGATCTCTATCATTCCTTTGTGTGTAAGGCCAAGGTCTATGGAACTTACACGTTGAGTGTGTTGTAAGAGTATCTGTCATACATCTACTTACAACAATACCATATCAATACACTAGCCCAGCAATGATCTAAACTAGACGCCTCTAATTTATCAATTGCAAGTTTTACGTGGCTTAGGGCTTTCGGAGATAGAACCATTCTTACCTACGAACATGAACCACAATGAGGATAACTAAGTTATTAGCAACTCGTTGTAAATCAGATATTGACTATAGTAGGAGAGACAGACACCCACCAGCCACTTATGCAAAACAAGTTGCATGTCAGTTGTGGAACCGGTCTCATGTACGATGACATGTAATGTTGGTCCGGGCCGCTTCATCCCACTATGCCACCAATATCCAAAATACATAGAAGATGCAATAACATGATCATCATCGCCCACATATCAACATATGTGTACTACACGTGCTAAGCACCTACGCATAGATCAGGCTCTGATACCACTGTTGGATCCGCAGCATAGAAAACAAAAAAAATTCCTACGGTGTGAACTACACGCCAAGATCTATCTACTAGGTACAAAGCAATGGGTGGACATACATCCAACGAGAACTTACCCTCGTAGACAACGAGCTTTGTTAACGAGTAGGAACTCGTGGTTGATGTAGTCGTACACTTGGCGATCTCAAGATCGTGATGAAGTCCAGCAGGTCCGGCTCCAGCATGTCCATCAGATCCAGCTCCAGCACCACCAAGTCCAGCACCGCAAAGCAGCGGTGCATCCGTGATCACACACACGTCTGGTACCCCGACAACCTCCATCCCTCGCTCCAGCAAAGCAGCGGAAGCAGCAACTCCTTTCCAGATAAAGCCACCGGGAACATGTATCTCGCTAATCCGAGACCATGGGGGAATAATACTAGAGGGGGAGAGAGATCCTTCATAAGGAGGTGTGTGTGTGAGAAGTGAGGAGGGGGTGGCCTTTTATAGGAGGAGGGGGGTGCCCCTCCTTCATGGCCGGCGCATGGAGGGGGTGACCCTTCACCTCCTCCATTCATGTGGTGGTAACCCCTCCACATTAAAATGCCCCTTCACATTCTCTTTTAAACTCTCCACTTTAAATGCATTAAATTTCTCCAAATTTAATGCTCTCTCATTTAATAAAACTCTTTTATTATTTTTATTCAGAATTTTGTTAATTACTTTAATTAACAAACATTCACATAAAACCCCCTGCAACATTTCAATATTACATGCAGAACCAATTTCAACATTTTCACCCGAAAAAGTTTTGGTGTCTATTGAAATAATTCCAGCGCTTTCTTAAATCTTTATCTGGAACATATTTGCTCCAAATGGTGTCGATATCCCTTAAGTGTGTCACCCTACGGTTCGCGAATAATGCAGACATGATCAAGACCCCTCTCCGATCAATAATCAGCAGCGGGACCTGGAGATCCTTACTGACTCCTACACATTCAACGATGACTTCTGTGATCGTGAGAACCTTTAACGCTAGTAACTAAATCCCTTTGTCCTGCAATATATTACATGTCCGAGATTCGATCATCGGTATCTCCATACCTAGTTTGATCTCGTTACCGACATGCACTCTTTTCTCGTTCCCGTGATATAACATTCTAGTGATCACATCACTTGCTTGCAAGCTATTTCAATGTGATATCACCGAGAGGGCCCACAGTATATCTATCCGTCATCGGGATGGACAAATCCCACTCTTGATCCATGAGCCTCAACATAACACCTTCGTAGCACTGAACCCACCTTTATAGTCACCCTGACATAAAGGTGACGTTTGATGTTATCAAGATACTCTTCCGGTGTTAGCAATTAACATGATCTCATGGTCTAAGGATAAATATTACTTTGTATGATGTTATAGCAATATAAACATAATGACTTTGATCGTAATTCTATACTTCGGATGAATGTTCATCACATCATTCCACCAATGGTGTGACCTTGTTATTAACAACATCCAATGTCTATGATCAGGAAACCTTGATCATCTTGTTAATCAACAAGCTAGTCTATAAGAGAGGCATAACTAGGAACCCTTTTTGTTTATTAAACACACATGTATTGATGTTTCCAATCAATACAATTATAGCATGCAAAATAAACATTTATCATAAACATGGAATAAGATAATAACCACTTTTTCGAAGACCTTCTGTTGCTCAAATCAAAAAGTGTTGAACTAACGAAAGTTAGATAACAACCTGGGGCAGAAGCACAAAAAAATTACAGCTCAATCCGACGTACAGAGCTCTCTCAGGAATTTTTACGGTGAAGCACAAAAATCTGTTTCGGGACAGCAACTTTTCCAATCATTACTTCACTCTCATTAGAGGTTACTCTTGGCACAAAAAGCAAATAAAAAGGATAAGGAGAGGTTATTACAGAGGTAATAACTTCCAAGACTTATCTAAAACTCTTGGGTTATCTCCCAACAAGTACTTTTCTTTAACGCCTTTAAGTTAGGCATAAGAACCAAAGAAAGAATCAAGTGTTCTCAAATGAAGAAGCATTAAGACCAAATTTTGTTTTCATAGGAGAAGCAAAAGAAATCTTTTCTCTCTTTTTAGGGAAGTGTTCTATACCTTTCTTGAGTGGAAGTTTATATTTAATGGTGCCTTCTTTCATATCAATGATGGCACCAATAGTTCTAAGAAAAGGTCTTCCCAAAGTAATAGGACAAGAAGCATTGTATTCAACATCCAAAACATAGAAATCAACGGGGACATAGGAATCATTTAACCATAATAAGAACATCATTAAGACTCCCCATGAGTTTCTTTTTAGCATTATCACCAAGTGGGACATTCAAATAACAATCTTCAAGGGGAGGCAAATCAAGCATATCATAAATCCTTCTAGGCATAATAGAGACACTATTATCAAGATCACACAAAGATTTGAAATCAAAGTCATTCACTTTCATATTAATGATGGGTTCCCAACCATCTTCTTGTTTTATAGGAATAGAAGCTTTATGTTTCATCTTTTCTTCTTTAATCTTTATGAGAGCATCAGTAATGTGTTTTGTAAAAGCCATGTTCATAGCACTAGCATTAGGACTTTTAGCAAGCTTTTATAGGAACTTAATAACTTCAGAGATGTTGCAACCATCAAGATCAAAATCAACTTTATCATCTAAAGTAGTAGAACTTTTAGTAGCCTCAACACTAGTGGTGGTGATAGTAGAAACACTAATGTTTCTAGCAATTTCATCTTCTCTTTCCCACTTAGCATGTAATTCAGCTAATAGTCTAACATTTTCATCAATTCTTACTTGTATAGCATTAGTAGTTGCAAAGGGATTCTCATTAGTTTCAGGTTTAGCAGCCATTTTATTCAAAGTAGATTGAGCTTCAGCCAAAGATGCTATATTTCTTTCAGCATTAGAGAGTTTTTCCTCAATAGTTTTATTGAAAGCAGTTTGTTTACTAATAAATTCTTTAAGCATAACTTCAAGTTCAGAGGGAGCACTCTTATTATTGTTGTAAGAATTTCCATAAGCATTACCTTTGTTGGGAGGATATGGCTTATAATTGTTGTTACCAAAATTGTTCCTATAAGCATTATTACCCTAAGCATTGTTGCCAAAGTTGTTATTTCTTATGAAGTTCACATCAACTTGCTCTTCTTGAGCAACCAAAGAGGCTAAAGGAACATTATTTGGATCAATATGGGCTTTCCCATTAACAAGCATAGACATAATTATATCAATCTTATCACTCAAGGAAGAGGTTTCCTCAACAGAATTTACCTTCTTACCTTGTGGACCTCTCTCAGTATGCCATTCAGAATAATTAACCATCATATTATCCAATAGTTTTGTTGCAACACCCAAAGTGATGGTCATAAATGTACCTCTAGCAGCTGAATCCAATAGGTTCCTTGAAGAATAGTTCAATCCTGCATAAAAAGTTTGGATGATCATCCAAGCAGTCAGTCCATGAGTGGGACAATTCTTAACCAAAGATTTCATTCTTTCCCAAGCTTGAGCAACATGCTCATTATCAAGTTGTTTAAACTTCATTATTTCACTTCTCATGGATATAATCTTAGCAGGAGGATAGTATTTTCCAATAAAAGCATCTTTGCACTTAGTCCAAGAATCAATACTATTCCTAGTTAAGGAATTCAACCACTCTTTAGCTTTTCCTCTCAAAGAGAAAGGAAACAATTTCAGTTTAATAATATCACCATCTATATCCTTATGCTTTTGCATCTCACAAAGTTCAACAAAGTTATTTAGATGGGAAGCAACATCTTCATTACCAATACCAGAAAATTGTTCTCTCATAACAAGATTGAGCAAAGCAGATTTTATCTCAAAGAAAGTATTTTCAGCCACAGGTGGAGCAATAGGAGTGCTCATAAAATCATTGTTGTTGGTGCTAGTGAAGTCACACAACTTAGTGTTTTCAAGAGTAGTCATTTTTTTCGGTTTTCAAATAAGAAAGCAAAACAAGTAAAACTAATTTTTTTGTGTTTTTTGAAGAACAAAACAAGCAAACAAAGCAAAAAGAAACTAAGCAAAACAAAAACAACAAAGTAAAGAGATTGGTTATGAGGGACTCCCCTTGTGAAGATGTCCTTGACTCCCCGGCAACGGCGCCAAAAAATGTCTTGATGCACTCGACGATCGACGTAGAGTTTGTTGGGAACCCCAAGAGGAAGGTATGATGAGCATAGCAGAAAGTTTCCCTCAATTATGAAACCAAGGTTTAATCGAACCAGTAGGAGCAAGGAAACACCCCAAAGGTGTTACTAGCTGAGCTTTGGCAGGGCGCACTACCGGTGCTAGTAGCAACGTGGAGACCTGCACAACACAACCGCAGAACTTTGTCCCCAACTTGCGATGAGGTTGTCAATCTCACCGTGTTTTGCGGAAAACAAAGGATTAAACGTATCGCATGGAAAGAAGTAAAAGTTTGCAGAAAGTAAACACAAAGCAGTAAACAGATTGTAGATTGAATATAAAAGACAAGGACCGGGATCCATAGTTCACTAGAGGTGGCTGTCCTTAGATAGATAACATGCTGGGTGAACAAATAACAATGGGGCAATTGACAAACACCGAGAAAGCAATACATGCATATACTAATCATCTTGACTCCTTTGAGACTTGATTGGGCATTACAACATAATACATAGACCGCCATCCAACTGCATCTATGACTAATAATCCACCTTCAGGTTATCATCCGAACCCCCTCCAGTATTAAGTTGCAAGCAACAGATTATTGCTTGACGAACTGCGTGTAAAGTAAACAATACAATTGTTCTATGAACAAATGATCGTTGTTTTCTCCCTAGTAGAACTAGCACATCTAGTACCTTAGAGATTTCTGTCACTTCCCCAGATTACCAGAGGCATGAACCCACTATCGAGCATAAATACTAACTCTTGGAGTTGCTAGCATCTACTTGGCCAAGATAGCTACTAACAACGGAAAGCATGCAAGATCTAAAATAACAAAGAGATGATAGAATCAATAATCAATCTAAAATAGCATCTCAATATCCATCGGATCCCCGCAAACACAACATTTATGAATTACAAATAGATGATCTTGATCATGAACAGAGCTCACAAGATCTAAACATGAAAGCACAAAGGAGGAGAAACCATCCATCTAGCTACTACATGGATCCCTAGTCCAAGGATGAACTACTCACGCATCACACCGGAGGCTTGCATGGTGATGAAGAAGGCCTCCAGGGTGAATTCCCCTCTCTGGCGGTCTTGGAAGAGCTTGATCCCCGATCTAGGGGAGAGATGACGGTGGCTAGAGACTCTTCGTGGATTTTGATCGGGTACCTAGGGTTTTCGTCCGAGGGAAACTTATAGGCGGAAGGAGAGAGGCCGAGGTGCTGGGTCGGCGGACCACCTGGCGTGGGCCAGGCCTGGCCACACGGCCAGGTGGTGTGGCCGGCCCCCAGCCCTTCTCCGTCTCGTATTCTGGCACTTGATCCCTTCCAGAAAAATAGGCACTTTGGCTTTTGTCTCGTCCAATTCCGAGAATATTCATTTTCTGACTTTCCTGGAACCAAAAACAACAGAAAACAGGCAGCTGGCACTATGGCTCTTGTTAATAGGTTAGTCCAAGAAATCATAATAAAAGTACTCCAGAGTTGGAACAAAACACAAGAAAGTGGATAAAACCAAGCATGGAACATAAAAAATTATAGATACATTTGCAATGTATCAATGGGGAAATGATAATTAACTGAATTATCACCCAAATGGTAGCCGCAAGGGAACCCAGTTGGAGAATGGCATGACCCAGCGCCCGGCGAACCCAGTTGGAGAATGGGTCGCTCGACCATGACCTGGTTGAAGAACCCCAGGACGTTATTGGCGTGCAGCTTCTTCATCCTCTTCTTCGCCATCTCTGGCCCCCTTGTCTCTCCGCGGCTTCAGCAACAAGAGCGACTCTTGTAGGATTTTCAGACACAAACACCTTGGTATGTAGCGGATACCTTTCTTGTTTTATGCATTTATCTCCACTGGTTCCTATCTTCCAGAGTTCATCTCATATTTTGGCTGCATACACAAACACACATCCTTAGAAGAAGAGACACCACTATCACCAAGTGATGATTAGGAGCTTAGGACCTAGTATTGTTGGCTATCACTAGTAGAAAATGGACCTTTGGTCCAGGGATATTAGTCCCGGTTTTGCTACAAACCGGGAATAATGCCCCGGTCCCAACGGCTAGGACTGGCCTCAGGGGACCATGGACACTAGTCCCGGTTCGAACGGACCCTTTAGTCCTGGTTCGTGTAACAAACCGGGACTAAAGGGTGATGTCTACACACTTCTATTGTTGTAGACAGTTGTTGGGCCTCCAAGTGCAGAGGTTTGTAGAACAGCAGCAAGTTTTCCCTTAAGTTGATCACCCAAGGTTTATCGAACTCAGGGAGGAAGTGGTCAAAGGTATCCCCTCTCAAACAATCCTGCAATCAAGATACAAGAAGTCTCTTGTGTCCCCAACACACCCAATACACGTGTCAGGTGTATAGGTGCACTAGTTCGGCGAAGAGATAGTAAAATATAAGTGGTATGGATAATTATAAGTGGTAACGGTGATAGAAAATACTTTGATGGTGTGGAAAAGACTAAAGGCAGACTGAAATAAAGATGGAAGCAAGCAAACATGTAACAAATCTAATAGCAAATGGTGTTTCAATGTTTAGAAACAAGGCCTAGGGATCATACTTTCACTAGTGAATACTCTCATATAAATATATTCTTCTTTATGATACTACGCTGAACTACTCTCCGGTTGGACACTCTAATCATTGGTAGGGCTATAACAGCACACCTCAAAGTAAGCCTTTCCCATCTAGAAAACCCCACACTGTCACCTTGAGTACTAGATGAGTCCAACAAACACCATAATTTCATAAAGACATCCAACTACAAATATAACTCATAACAAGTATTTGTAATCTCTAGCCTAAGTGCCACCATGGTGAGCACGCTGTCACTTTCACACACATGGGGAGAGCAGAGATCTAATAAAGCACTTGAGTAGCAAGGTAGATCTACTTGATTACAAAGCTCATGATCACAATATGATCATGCATAGAGAGAGAGATGAACACATAGCTACCGGTAGAACCCTTAGCCTTGAGAGAGAACTACTCCCTCCTCATCATGGGAATCAGCAACAGTGATGGAGATGGTGGTGGAGATCGATGGAGATGGCTCCGGGGGCACTTCCCCGTCCCGACAAGGTGCCAAAACAGAGACTTTCTGTCCCCCAAATCTCCCCTTCGGTGGCGGCGGCGCTACGGAACTTTTCGTGGCTGGAGGCTTGATGATTTAGGGTTTATGCATCGGGAGGCATCTTATAGGCGAAGAGGCAAGGTCGGTGGTGCCGGGGCCCACACCACTGGTGCATGACCAGGGCTAGCCTGCACCACCATATGGTGTGGCCGCCCTATGGCCCCTCTCCATCTCTCCTTCTGGCTCCGTGAGTCTTCCGGGAAAATATCAACTTTGGCTTTTGTCCCGTCCAATTCCGAGAATATTCATTTTCTGACTTCCTGGAACCAAAAACAGCAGAAAACAGGCAGCTTGCACTATGGCATCTTGTTAATAGGTTATTCCAAGAAAGTGTATGAAAAGTACTCCAAAGTTGGAACAAAACATAAGAAAGTAGATAAAACCAAGCATGGAACATCAAAAAATTTAGATACATTTGCAATGTATCAACATCCCCAAGCTTAACTCCTGCTCGTCCTCGAGTAGGTAAGTGATAAAAAGAAAGAATAATTTTTTAGGTGACATGCACCATCAAAGACTTGATCAAAGTATTTGTAAAACATTCAAAGCTGGGATCATAGTACTTCAATCATAACATGAAATACAAGGTTCTAGCAATAAGACAAAGAAACTATGATGCAACATGAAAAGGCACAAACAAAAGATTCATGAATAACAATGCTTTGCAAGACGTTTGTTTGTTTCACATAAAGAAAACATAACATAATAGCATTCAGCTTGTCCCTCATAGAGTAGCAAATATAAATGCATAGGACACCTTCAAAGTTCATAAGAGTGACTATATACAAATAGTTTAAAACATGCAATATCAAAGCTATGCATCAATCAACAAGTCTTGGGACAATGCACATAGAACTAAGAATGACTACTATGCTCTCAAAGTAGGTGCATAAAGATAGAAGGTGGAGACTCAATATAATGGTGGAAGAAAGGCCTTCATAGAAGGAAGCAGAGATTCAAGTTTCATAAAGAGCTTCCAAAAATTATGGTACTTATAGCTCTCATTGCCCCTATCATAAGCATCTTGAAGTGATTAAGGTTAAAGTGAACAAACTATGGTGTACATGCTTGACGAAGTATAAGTTAGGAATCTCATGTCCCTTGTATACGAGGGCTGCTCCTCATGCTACTCAAGTTTAGTCACCGGTAAGTTCTTGTCATCGTAAGTACATGTGTATCATAGAGAACCGCCAACGGGGTACCCCTTGCCCGATGATACGGAAAAATCCCCATATCAAAATGACAAGGCAAGCAGACAACAAGCATCTCAGCAATCTTCTTATTTACCATGGGAATATGGTGTTTTTCTCTCTCTTTCCTCTTTTAATAATCTCTTTTTTTTTCTCTTTTTCTCTTTTTTTCTCAATATAGGACTCTTTTTTTTATAAGAAGAATGCTTCATAGACAGCTCATTATGGTTATGCTGCAGGTTTCCACCATGTCAACATGGATTAGACCAGCGTCCTAGGAGTTTCTCTAACACATATACATAAATCCATGGACTTACAAGCTCCCCTTTCATTTCACACCGACGACATCCATATACAAAAGAGCATGATATCAACTAGGTACAAGTACCAAATACAATGTTGAAAGCGTTCCCAATGAAAGAATGGTTCTGCTAATTCCCAACAAATAAGTGCAAGCATATACAACATAGAAGACACAATGGTTCAAGTTTATTAAGGGCAAGAAAAGTAAAGTGTGCCATCAAGTTCGTGAGAGCTTTAATCACTAGTTTTCTCATAACAAGTTTAATTTGGAAGGTAAACAAAAACATGAATATACTTGGAATAGCATATGCTAGTAGGTAGGTATGGTGGACTCTTTGGAATAACTTGGTTTAGGGAGTTAGATGCATGAGTGGAACTAATACTTGGTTGCGGAGGCTAGCAGAAGACTGGGAGCGACAAACTAAGAGAGCAATAATGGCCATAATCATGCAGAGCGACAAAACATCATTGATCAAAGCATAAAGTGATATTACAAGTTGAAAACTAAAGGATCATCAAGGCTATGGTGACTTGAGATAGTCATAACATGGTGTGAGCATGCGCCAAGTCAACCCAAATAAAGCATCAAAGGAGAATACCACAATACTATGCTTTAGTATGCTAAAACAACGCATGATTCATCTAGAGGCACATTAAGCAATCTCAATTGTTTATAACAAGTCATGCTACAGCAAATAATACTAAGCATAAAGCCAAAATGATATCAAGCATGGCATGACAAAGCATAGGCCACAGTCAAAAACAAGCTCTTTTTACCACATAAGTATGAACTTTCCTACTCTTTTCCAATCCAAACCAAACTATTTGCAAACCAATGTATGAAACAGGGGGTCCAACCAATTTATTCAAGAAAACTAAGCAAACTAAAATGAAAAACTAAAAATAAGACGCTCCAAGAACAACACAACTTTGCATGAAACAATAAAAATAAAGCGTTTGGAAGAAACCTGGGATTTTTATTGATGAAGAAGGGGATGCCTTGGGCATCCCCAAGCTTTGACGCTTGTACTTCTTGAATATTTCTTGGGGTGACATGCGTGGCATCCCCAAGCTTGAGCTTTAGATCATCCTTCATCTCATTACTCATTCCTTCCATACACCTGAAATTTTTCCTTCATACAAAACTTCACACAATCTTTATTAGCAACATTAGTGCACTCAAGATAATAAGTCTTTAGGTTCAGTTCTAACACCAATAAAACTTACATTAAAACACTAGCTACTGTAGCTCTTCCCTCAAAAAGCTCAGTTCCCCAAAAGAACTCAAAAAGGAACCAACAAGAAGCAAATGCAGAAAATGGCAGAAATCTGTTAGACAAAACAGCAGGTAAAACGAATTTTTTCAAAGACCTTATGTTGCTCAAATCAAAAA
This sequence comes from Avena insularis, assembly GCA_023614405.1. Classification (NCBI taxonomy): domain Eukaryota; kingdom Viridiplantae; phylum Streptophyta; class Magnoliopsida; order Poales; family Poaceae; genus Avena; species Avena insularis. The sequence continues at coordinate 107,325,446 of CM042694.1, forward strand.
GTGTTGAACTAACGAAAGTTAGATAACAACCTGTGGCAGAAGCACAAAAATTCACGCCTCAAAACGACGTACAGAGATTTTACACAAATTTTTACGGTGAAGCACAAAAATCTGTTTCGGGACAGCAACTTTCCCAATCATTACTTCTCTATCATTAGAGGTTACTCTTGGCACAAAAAGCAAATAAAAAGGATAAGGAGCGGTTATTACAGAAGTAATAACTTCCAAGACTCATCTAAAACTTTTGGGTTATCTCCCAATAAGTACTTTTCTTTAACGCCTTTAAGTTAGGCATGATAGTTTGAGAAGATGCTCACATAAGAAATACGAATTTAAGTAAAAGAGAGCATCAAGAAGCAAATTCAAAGCACATTTAAGTCTAACCCACTTCCTATGCATAGGAATCTTGTAAAGAATCAAATCAGGAAAGCACAAAGCAACAAGCATAGTAAAGCAAAACAAGTGCAACTTCAAAATTTTCAACATAAAGAGGGGAAACTTAATATTGTTGAGACATATAAAACCATGTTTACCTATCTCATAATAAATTTCAATAGCATCATGAATAAAATTAACAATATAACTATCACATAAAACATTCTTATCATGAGTTACATGCATATAATAATTATTACTCTCCACATAAGCATAGTCATTCTTATTAATTGTAGTGGGAGCAAATTCAACAAAATAGCTATCATTATATTCTCATCACCATAATCATCAAATATAGGAGACATATTGTAATCATAATAAATTTTCTCCTCAATAGTAGGTGGACTGAAAATATCATATTCAACATTATAATCATCATATATTGGAGGTTTGGTATCATCATAAGCAATAGAATAGCTATCTTCCAAAGCTGGGGAACTAAAAAGATCATTTTCATAAAAACTAGCTTCCCCAAGATTAGACTTTTCCATAACATTAGCAATAATGGTGTCCAAAGAATTCATACTAACAACATTGCTATTAGCATGCAAATAAAGTTCCATAGGTTTTTTAATTTTCTCTTCAAACACTTCATGTCCTAACTCAAGATAAATACTATAAATCTCTTTAATTTTGTTGTTGTTTTCCATTAAGCCTAACTAGTGAAAACAAGAAACAAAAAGACAAAATTGCAGAATCTAAAGGAAATAACTTTGAGCACTCACACCGGAGGATGTGAGTACCTTTTACCTTACCTCCCCCAGCGCGCTTGGAAAATAGCTTGATGTCTACGCACTTCTATTCTTGTAGACAGTTGTTGGGCCTCCAAGTGCAGAGGTTTGTAGAACAGCAGCAAGTTTTCCCTTAAGTGGATCACCCAAGGTTTATCGAACTCAAGGAGGAAGTGGTCAAAGGTATCCCCTCTCAAACAATCCTGCAATCAAGATACAAGAAGTCTCTTGTGTCCCCAACACACCCAATACACTTGTCAGTTGTATAGGTGCACTAGTTCGGCGAAGAGATAGTAAAATACAAGTGGTATGGATAATTATAAGTGGTAACGGTGATAGAAAATACTTTGATGGCGTGGAAAAGACTAAAGGCAAACTGAAATAAAGATGGAAGCAAGCAAACATGTAATAGATCTAATAGCAAACATTGTTTCAATGTTTAGAAACAAGGCCTAGGGATCATACTTTCACTAGTGAACACTCTCATATAAATATATTCTTCTTTATGATACTATGCTGAACTACTCTCCGGTTGGACACACTAATCGTTGGTAGGGCTATAACAGCACACCTCAAAGTAAGCCTTTCCCATCTAGAAAACCCCACACTGTCACCTTGAGTACTAGATGAGCCCAACAAACACCACAATTTCATAAAGACATCCAACTCCAAATATAACTCATAACAAGTATTTGTAATCTCTAGCCTAAGTGCCACCATGGTGAGCATGCTGTCACTTTCACACACATGGGGAGATCAGAGATCTAATAAAGCACTTGAGTAGCAAGGTAGATCTACTTGATTACAAAGCTCATGATCACAATATGATCATGCATAGAGAGAGAGATGAACACATAGATACCGGTAGAACCCTTAGCCTTGAGAGAGAACTACTCCCTCCTCATCATGGGAATCAGCAACGATGATGGAGATGGTGGTGGAGATCGATGGAGATGGCTCCGGGGGCACTTCCCCGTCCCGGCAAGGTGCCGGAACAGAGACTTTCTGTCCCCCGAATCTCCCCTTCGGTGGCAGCGGCTGCGGAACTTTTCGTGGCTGGAGGCTTGACGATTTAGGGTTTATGCATCGGGAGGCATCTTATAGGCGAAGAGGCAAGGTCGGTGGGCAGCCAGGGGGCCCACACCACCTGGTGGCGCGGCCAGGGCTAGCCCGCGCCACCATATGGTGTGGCCGCCCTATGGCCCCTCTCCATCTCTCCTTCTGGCTCCGTGAGTCTTCCGGGAAAATATCAACTTTGGCTTTTGTCCCGTCCAATTCCGAGAATATTCATTTTCTGACTTCCTGGAACCAAAAACAGCAGAAAATAGGCAGCTGGCACTATGGCATCTTGTTAATAGGTTAGTCCAAGAAAGTGTATGAAAAGTACTCCAAACTTGGAACAAAACATAAGAAAGTAGATAAAACCAAGCATGGAACATCAAAAATTATAGATACATTTGCAATGTATCACTGGGGCTAGCGCCAGACCTTTTAGTCCCGGTTTGTTACACGAACCGGGGCTAAAGATTGACCTTTAGTCCCGGTTCTAGACTCAAACCGGGACTAATAGCCCGGCTATATCTTCTTCCCCCATGCCCAAGCCATCCTTCAAGCTCAAGTTCATGCCCTTTTTTTCTCAAGATTTGTCAAGATTTTGCGGCGCCCCATCTATCCAAAGGTTCTAAAAGGTGAGAAACTTCATCCTTTTGACTCTCATTGATATATTAGCTCATTTCATGCTCTACAAGTAGATGGATTTGTGGATTTAGTTTGGTATAGTAATTTTTGAAGTAATAACATGAGACCGATGTTTGGATTCAATCTATCTTGTAGTAATGTAATGAAATCCAAGGTAAATATCATTTTCAATATGTGGATTCTGTTTATATCTTGTTTTGGCACATAGTCTCGAAATTCATTTGATTCATAGAAGCACAGAGGTAGATGCATGAGTTTATCATCCTAACTAGCTGGGAAAAATGCCCTTCTTTGTCTTCTACCTGCCTTCAGCAAACTGAAAAAATTGCTACAAAAATAGGGTTAATTCACAAAAGCTTGATAAGAAGACATCACAGTACATCTTCGAGAAGCTCATCTATGGCGAGCTCCTCGAAGATGTCTGTGGACAGGATCCTAAGACATCTTCGAGAAGCTCTGCCATAGTGGTGTCCCTCTCGCACCATCTTGGAGTTTATAACTTCTCTAGCTATAGATTAATACACCGGGTAGCTAACAAATTTCACATATTAGGGAGTGCATCTATGGCCAGCTTGTTGGAGATGCCGGAGGACTGGGCTCCGCCGGCATCTCCCTCAAGTTGGCCGTAGTGTTGTCCCTGCTCTCGCACACCATCAATACGCCGGGTAGCTAACAAATTTCACATATTAGGGAGTGCCTCTATGGCCAGCTTGTTGGAGATGCCTGAGGACTGGATCCTTAGGCATCTCCCTCAAGCTGGTCATAGTGGTGTCCCTGCTCCCTCAAGCTGGTCGTAGTGGATCCTTAGTGTTTGCAGTTGATAACTTCACAAGGATGCCAGCCTATTTATAGTGTCGCCACCCATGTTTAGTCCCGGTTGTTGTCTCCAACCGGGACTAAAGATGAACCTTTAGTCTCGGTTGGAGACACCAACCAGGGCAAAACAAATTTCCCGCCATGTTTTCTTGCCCTTTCCCTCCGTTTCCCGCCACGTTTTCCCGCCACCCATGTTTAGTCCCGGTTGGTGTCTCCAAATGGTACTAAAGATGGAGAGACCATCTGGGGCAGTGCTAATTTTAGACTAGTACTAATTCCGTTTGATGTACTTAATTATATAATGCAGATGAGCCGGCAATGGATGTACGCTGACCGACTCTCTGGCGAGTTCATTAAAGGCGTGCATTCTTTTCTCCTTGTGGTCGAGGCAAACAAGCGAAACGGTTTATGTCCTGTCCATGTGGTGTCTGTCGGAACCATAAGGAATCCTCTTCCTCAAGAGTCCTTCACAGCCACCTGTTTCAGTCTAGTTTCTTGACCGGCTATAATTGTTGGACCAAGCACGGAGAAAGAGGGGTTATGATGGAACACAATGAAGAAGAAGAGAATGATAACCACTACCCTACTATGTCCCCTAAATACGATGGTACTACAATGGAAGACAATGATGAAGAAGAAGCTGAAGAACGGGCATTAGATGAGCCCGATGATGATCTTAGTCGGGCCATTGCTGATGCAAAGGGGGAATGCGTAGCTGAAAGGGAGAGGTTGAAGTTCAAGCAGATGTTAGAGGATCACAACAAATTGTTGTACCCAAATTGCGAAGATGGGCACAAAAAGCTTGGTAGCACACTAGAATTACTGCAATGGAAGTCAGAGAACGGTGTGACTGGCAAGGGATTTGAAAAGTTGCTAAAAATAATGAAAAAGCTGCTTCCAAAGGATTACAAACTGCCCGTCAGTACGTATGACGCAAATAAGGTTGTATGCCCTCTAGGATTAGAGGTGCAGAAGATACATGCATGCATTAATGACTACATCCTCTACCGCAGTGAGAAGTACGAGAATTTGGATGCATACCCGGTATGCACTGCATTGCGGTATAAGATCAGATGAGATGACCCTGGTGATGTTGAGGGTGAGCGTCGCATGAAGATGGTTCTGACCAAGGTGATGTGGTATGCTCCTATAATACCACGGTTGAAACGTTTGTTCAGGAACAAAGAGCATGCCAAGTTGTTGCGATGGCACATGGAAGACCGTAAGAAAGACGAGATGTTGAGACACCCCGCTGATGGGTCGCAGTGGAGAAAAATTGAGAGAGAGTTCCCGGACTTTGTATGTGACACGAGGAACTTATGGTTTGGTCTAAGTACAGATGGCATGAATCCTTTTGGGGAGCAGAGCTACGGTCATAGCACCTGGCATATGACTCTGTGTATCTATAACCTTCCTCCTTGGTTGTGCATGAAGCGGAAGTTTATTATGATGCTAGTGGTCATCCAAGGCCCGAAGCAACCCGGCAACGACATTGATGTGTATCTAAGGCCATTAGTTGAAGAACTCTTACAATTGTGGCATGGACAAGGTGTACGTGTGTGTGGGATGAGCACAAGCAGGAGGAATTTGACCTACGAGCGTTGTTGTTCATAACAATCAATGATTGGCCTGCTCTTAGTAACATTTCAGGACAGACAAATGAGAGATACAATGCATGCACGCGCTGTTTAGGTGAGACTGAAAGTATATATTTGGATAAATGTAAGAAGAATGTGTACCTGGGGAATCGTTGTTTTCTTCCACCCACGCACTCCCTAAGAAAGAAAGTTAAGCATTTCAATGGTGAGGCAGATCACCGGAGTAAGCCTATCTACCGTAATGGTGATGATGTATTTGATATGGTGAAGGATTTAAAGGTAATCTTTGGAAAGGGTCCTGGTAGACAATCTGTTCCCAAGGATGATGGCGGACACGCACCCATGTGGAAGAAGAAATCTATATTTTGGGAGCTACCCTATTGGAAAGTCCTAGAGGTCCGCTCTGCAATTGACGTGATGCACCTGATGAAGAATCTTTGCGTGATGATGCTAGGCTTCTTGGGCATATATGGGAAGAATAAAGATACACCGGAAGCACGGCAGGACCAGCAACGTATGAAAGACTGAGACGGCATGCATCTAGAGCTATTTCAAGGTACTGGTAGCTACGCTCTTATCAAAGAAGAGAAGGAAATCTTTTTTGAAGTCCTTTACAGTATCAAGGTCCCGTATGGCTTCTCGTCGAATATAAAGGGAATAATAAATATGGCAGAGAAAAAATTTCAAAACCTAACGTCTCATGACTACCACGTGCTTATGACCCAGTTGCTTCCGGTTGCATTGAGGGGGCTCCTGCCGAAAAATGTTCGAGTACCCATTGTGAAGCTATGTGCGTTCCTCAATGCAATTTTTCAAAAGGTAATCAATCTAGATAGTTTAGGTTTATAGTTAGTATAGTTAATTAGTTTAGGTTAATTAGTATATGTTAGTTTAGGTTTATAGTTAGTATAGGTTAATTAGTTTAGGTTTATAGTTAGTAGTTAGTTTAGATTTATAGTTAGTATATGTTTATAGTTAGTATAGGTTTATATAGTTAGTGTATGTTCGCCGCGCCGCCCCGTCCGCCGTCTCCTGGATAGAAATGGTGAAAATGGTTAAAATTGGTTAATGATACATTGCAAATGTATCTATAATTTTTGATGTTCCATGCTTGGTTTTATCCACTTTCTTGTGTTTTGTTCCAACTTTGGAGTACTTTTCATGTGATTTCCTGGAATAACCTATTAACAAGAGCCACAGTGCCAACTGCCTGTTTTCTGCTGTTTTTGGTTCCAGGAAAGTCAGAAAATGAATATTCTCGGAATTGGACGGGACAAAAGCCAAAGTGACTATTTTCTCCGGAAGGGATCAAGTGCCAGAATACGAGACGGAGAAGGGCCAGGGGCCAGCCACACCACCTGGCCGTGCGGCTAGGCTGGGCCCACGCCAGGGGGTGGTGTGGTGGTTCTCGGCACCCCCTCGGTCTCCCCTTCCTCCTATATATTGCCCTCGGGGCGAAAACCCTAAGGGCCCAATCAAAAATCTACTAAAGAGTTTGTAGCCGCCGTCATCTCCATCCCTAGATCAGGAGGGATCTGAAGCTGTTCCCGGCACCCTGCCGGAGAGGGGAATTCACCCTGGAGGCCTTCTTCATCACCATGCAAGCCTCCGGTGTGATGCGTGAGTAGTTCATCCTTAGACTACGGATCCATGTAGTAGCTAGATGGCTGGTTCTCCTCCTTTGTGCTTTCATGTTTAGATCTTGTGATCTCCGTTCATGATCAAGATCATCTATTTGTAATTCTGCATGTTGTGTTTGCGCGGATCCGATGGATATTGAGATGCTATTTCAGATTGATTATTGATTCTATCATGTCTTTGTTATTTGTGATCTTGCATGCTTTCCGTTGTTAGTAGCTATCTTGGCCAAGTAGATGCTAGCAACTCCAAGAGTTAGTATTTATGCTCGATAGTGGGTTCATGCCTCCGTAACTGGGAAGTGATGTAAATCTCTAAGGTACTAGATGTGTTGTTGCTACTAGGAGAAAGCAACAATCCTTTGTTCATAGAACAATCATATTGTTTACTTTACACGTAGTTCAGAAGCAATAATCTGCTGCTTGCAACTTAATCTTGGAGGGTCTTGATGATAACCTGAAGGTGGATTATTAGTCATAGATGCAGGATGACGGTCTATGTATAATGTTGTAATGCCCAATCAAGTCTCAAAGGAGTCAAGATGATTAGTATATGCATGTATTGCTTTCTCGGTGTTTGTCAATTGCCCCGCTGTAATTTGTTCACCCAACATGTTATCTATCTTAAGGAGAGCCACCTCTAGTGAACTATGGATCCCGGTCCTTTTTCTTTACATACAATCTACAATCTTTTACTGTTTTCTGTTTACTTGCTGCAAACGTTTACTTCTTTCCATTCAATACGTTCAATCCATTGTTTTCCACAAAACACGGTGAGATTGACAACCTCATCGCAAGTTGGGGACAAAGTTCTGTGGTTGTGTTGTGCAGGTCTCCACGTTGCTACTAGCACCCAGGTGCATACGCCAAAGCTCTGCTAGTAACACCTTTGGGGTGTTTCCTTGCTCCTACTGGTTCGATTAAACCTTGGTTTCATAACTGAGGGAAAACTTGCTGATGTGCTCATCGTACCTTCCTCTTGGGGTTCCCAACGAGCTCTACGTCGAACGACGAGCACATCAAGATTTTCTGGCGCCGTTGCCGGGGAGTCAAGGACATCTTCACAAGGGGAGTCCCTCGTAACCAATCTCTTTACTTTGTTGTTTTTGTTTTGCTTAGTTTTATTTTTGCTTTGTTTTCTTGTTTCTTTATCAAAAACACACAAAAAATAGTTTTGCAAGTTTGCTTTCTTATTTGAAAAATACAAAAAAAATTAGTTCCTATCCTAAGTTGTCACTATGTCTAGCCTTGCTCCAATCACTATGTCACCCGAGGAAATGATTTTCACTTTTAAACAAGGAATTGAGAAAAGTTTTAAGGAAGCTTGGTCTAGAATCTCCGATCTACATGAAAAAACCGAGCCTAAAATGACTCAAAGCTTGTTCCTTAGCAGTTTTTACCTTGGAATTGCTCTTTTCTATAGATATGCTTTAGATGCTGTTGTGGGAGGAGATTTCCTCCATTGTAATGAGGATGATGCTATTAATGCTATAAAGAAATTGATCCTCACTTACAACTTGCCTAGCCAAACTGATATTTCTTTTGCAAAAATATTTGCTAGGTTGGACACTCTTGAGGCTCGCACTACTAGATTAGAAAGTTGCTATAATACGCTTAGGGAGCATCACGATTATGTTCCAATAAACTCTGAACCATCAAAGTGGTTCCCTACAGTAAAGATTGAGATGAACATTGCAACTTTTCAAGCTCGCTGTGATATCATGTCTGAATTTTGCCTTATGCCCAAAGATATTTATAAATCCCTGAATACTTGGGGGCTCATTGAGGGAGGAAAAGAAATATCTCTTACTAATAATACTACCATATTACCTCTTGGAATAGCTGAAGGAGTGTTTACAAAGATCCTTGGGAAAACGATTTCTATTGATTATCTTGTTATTGAATGTGCAGGAAAAGGACAAATTACACTTGGAAGGTCCCTATTAGAACTCCTTGGAGCAATAATACATGTGGGAAAGGGGACCATGCACCTTTCTTCTCCACCAAACAATCATATTTTCCCCAAGGTTAAGAATAAAAGTAAGAGAGGTAAGGGCAAGAAAGTTGGTTTTAATGCTTCTTCATTTGAGAACACTTGATTCTTTCTTTGCTTCTTATGCCTAACTTAAAGGCATTAAAGAAAAGTACTTATTGGTAGATAACCAGAAAGTTTTAGATGATTCTTGGAAGTTATTACCTCTGTAATAACCTCTCCTTATCCTTTTTATTTTCTTTTTGTGCCAAGAGTATGTAACATCCCAAAACTTTAATCCAAGCTTATCAAGATCAAATCATCCAAAATTGGGGTTAACAAAAACTTTTCCAAAATTCAAATGAAAGCATTCATATGTGTATGCATTTAAAATAGGAGTTGTTTGAATTGCCATGATTGATTGATCCAATGCTTGCAAAATGTTTCTTAGGTGATTTAAACATCATCTACATCATTCCCAAACTTTTCCTAAAGAAAATCAAATCAAAAAGAATTAAAATGAAGGAATGGTCATTTTGACAAATTTAACTCTCATGCCTACTTTGGCTATTCCTAGTACTCATTCTTAACAAAAACAATTCTTGATCTTTGCACCCCTTGCTAGTACACATAATGAGGTACCAAGGCCCACCTTTTGATCTACTAAAAACATTCTGGAAACTATTTTAAATGACAGTTTAAAATTGAATCTAATGCATATGCATAGATCACCCCTATTTCAAAAACCATATAATTGAGCACCATTTTCAAAACCCTTGCAACCATAGACTACCTAGCACTAGTGGAGATCACCCAAGATTTTTGAACTCAAAATTCAAAACTTTTTCTCTTGCGGCCATTTCATCAAACACCTGGCAGGCTTAATCACACCTCTAATCCTAGCTCACTGTTTTGAACAGAGTTTTGCCCCCATTTGATCTCCATTTACTCCCTCTGTCTCCCAATGATCTAACCAAAGCCTAAACACCCATCCCCTACACCCCTAGCAACAATGCCATGCCGACCCGAGCCATGCCTCGCCGGCCAAACTTGTAACCGCTGCAGCAGACCACCGCTCTCCCCCTCTCCATGTCTAGGAGGTAGCCAGCACCGCACCGCCCTCTCTGTCCCTTGCCCGAGCCAAGACCAGCCATGGACCATAGAGGAGAACCCGCGCCCAGTGCCACCGAACCATGCCGACGCCGCCCCCAGAGGGCGCATTGTCCCTGCGTGCACAAGCCGCCGCAGCCAAAAGCCCACCGCTGCGTGGACACCGCCGCCTCTGCCTCTCAGAGCGCCACCTCGCCCAGACCGCATGCCACCGCCCTATGGCTGCATTTAAATCCTAGAGCACCGTCAGGGAACCGCCCACCGATCGCAATCCCCAGCCATGCCGCTAGCTCGCCGTAGCCATGTCGCCACCGTCGACCGCCCATCCCGCTCGGTCTCACCGTCGAGCCTATAAAAGGAGCCCTCCCCAGCACCAAAGACTCACACCATTCCACTCCCCTCACCTCTTTGAACCTCACCCACCTCTCGCCGGAGCTAGTGGAGCAGCAACTTGCCGGAATTGGAGCCGGAGCCGCCGCCTTTGGAGAAGAAGGGTGACGTTGATTCCGGCCACCCCAAGCTCCGCCGCGACCACACCTCGCCTCGCCGTCGTCTTCCAATTCGTTCGCCCGCATCACCGACCCCGCTAGAGCCCTGGTACGCCCCCAGTAGACCCCCACCGAGCCGCTAGGGTTAGAGCTCGCCGGCGACCTGTTCGTCGTCGACGACGACCCTCAGCCGTAGATCTAGCCTCTAATCGCACGACCCACAGCTGCTGTGCTTTTTTTGGCTGACAAGTGGGACCCCCTGTCAGCTGAGCCTCGTGCCGCGTAGCGCCACTGGGCAGGCCCATTTCCTTTCCCGCGCAAGCTCGTAGATTCAAATCTGGATTTTTCTTTTTAGTTAGAATATAGTTTCTGTCCATTGTTTCAAAATTCAATTCAGAGAGTTTTAGAGATCCAAATTACATGAAACTAATTTTGTTTGAAAGGTATTGAAATGCTCTATCCAAGACCGTTGGATTTAATTCATTTAGAGTTATAGATCTCTCCTAATAAAAATAAGAAGACAGAAGCTTTTGCAACTTGAAACATTTTTATAAAATCAACCAAGTTAGATTTTGAGTTGATTCCAACTCTCAAAAATAAAATTTCATCATATCTATCCAAATATGTAATAATATTAAGGTTTACATGCAGTGACTTTGGACTAGTACCAAAATAATGCTATATAGGCATTTCTAGTCACTTTAAATCATTAAATAATAAACCTAAACCAAAGTAATATTGATCCAACCTTTAAATCTTATTCCCACATGTTAGAATATGTGGTGAGGACATGTGTCCACATGATCCCATATTTTGGTGGTGAATATTAAATTTTTGTTAATATTTCAATGAGTAGAAATTACTTTTCCAAAATAAAAAGGTTGAAACTATTGAATTAAACTTGTGATGTTTGGGATGATAATAGATCATCAATTGTGTGGTTTAGAATACTACTTAGCCTAGTTAAGTATTGTTTGGTGATTGTGCACTCCCTATGTATTTCTAGACGATAGTACCGACCAAGCCTTCGAGGAGGAGGAGTTCTACCAAGAAGAAGAAGAAGAAGAAGAAAACTTCAACCACTGCACCAACCAAGGCAAGCTATTAGTGGCAAGCTAAAACTTGCAAAACATGCTTTAGTAAGCTATTGTTAGCAAGCTAGAATAAAACTAGATGGTTTAGTAAAGATGCCTTAAGCATGCCTTGATCACACCCCTTTAACTATTAGTACCCCAAGTCTTATTGACAAGTTTTACCTCCCCTTTAGTTTACACACAGTTCTTTACTTAATTTTGAAGGTAGCATAAAGAGTATAAAACTTGACCCACTTAGAAACCTTTAGATGTCATTCTATGGATTGAGATTGATCCCATCTTTCCACCTTAGTGAACACTCTTAACTTAGTATCTTAGAATAGATCAAAAACTTGAACCTTAGATGGGAACACTTGGTGGAAATGAGTTATGAAAACCTTGGAATGATGAGTCATTCTATTGAGATGTTTTGACATGTGTTGAGAAACACAATTGGTTTATGATGATGAAAATGATGAGGCATGAGCCTTAACCCTTTTATAAGATTAGGATGCGATACCGTTCCAAATTTACCGTACAACCACATTACCTGAATTGGGTAAGGCTTAGCTGGAAATTTATATGCATTAGTATTAGTTCCCTCACGGGAGAGGTTTGAGCTGAGGCTACCTCTCAATGATGTCCACCTATGCAGTGCCCAAGATGACTGATGGCCATGGTTTGGAAGCCATACTCATAGGAGAGGTGCTTATACTAGAGTGTGTAAAGGGAAGGTTATGTTTGATTATCTGCATACCAAGTATGATGATTCAGGGTTATCCCTGACAGATGTATCGAATCTTGTGGTGAAAGTGTACCACCTCTGCAGAGTGTTAAACTATTCGAATAGTCGCGTCTGCGGTTATGGACAGTTGGAATGGCCATACTGTTTCGTTGTCAGATGTTTTCTAAATAACTTGAAATGAATGATGAACTTTGACTTGACCACAACAGGGTTGTGTTAGTGAAATTAGCTTCCCAACTTAAGTGATTCTAGAACTTTACTTTATCTTTTCTTGTTTCAGAACTCAGCTTAGGTTTCAAACTTAACTTGATAGTTATTCTTTAGATTCAGCACTTTAACTTAGAATTATAACCCTTGTTAGTAGTAGTTTGCGAGTACTTAAAGAGTACTCATGGCTTTTGTCCCTGGCTATTATCATGGCCAGACTATGAAGGAGATTATCAAGATGATGGTCAGCAGGACGGCTATGATAACTAGGACTATCCTTCGCATCGGCATTACTGTGCCCCGAAGATGGACCCCACCGCCACGCTATCGTTTATTTCCGCTTGTTGTATTAAAGAGGATCATGAGATCCTTATTTGTGTAAAACCTTATGTATGGTTGGTAATGGATGATGTCTTGTGATATCCAATCCGTTATGTCTCGCAAAATGATAATCCACAGGATTGCGGTATGGCATAACGGGCATCCGGGATTAAAAATCCGGGTGTTGACAAGTTGGTATCGAGCCATCGACCATAGGAGACCCTAGTTAGAATGGACGTCCAAACCAAAAACTTAGCTTCAAAACCAAAGTGAGTATTTATGAAAAACTATTTCCCTTCTTACCCTTGTGAACTCATTCTTTCTCAAAAATACATGTTCCTCAAAATTCTTACATTACTACTTAAAATTTTACACACTTGATCACTTCACTAATTTCCTCATCCTAAATTCTTGTAGATGGAGACTCAGTTCAGCAAGTTTTACCGGTTGGGAAGCGGAGGTCACCGATCTTGAGAGGATCTGGATTCACTGTTGGAGTTATTGGGACGCCCACATCTCGAGTTTCTTGGAGCTCAACTTCCAGGACCCCCAGGAGGAGACCTACAATGGCTAGTCACCGCAGATCTTCGAGGAAGCATTGAAGCACCAACTTCCGGGAGAATTCAGTTCTCTGTGAGAGAGAATAGCTGGCTAGATGGATTAGCCAGGGCAATGCATGAAGCTCTCGCACGTCTATGTGCCCTCAGTGTCAACCAGATTCAAGGAACCCGTTTTGCCCACTACGCAAGACGTGACTTCATGGGAATGCCGATGGAGATGCCAAGTCACCCAGAGTTGAGACGTCAAGTGGAGAACCTTGACTTCTTGCTTCATGACCGACAGCAGGAACTGGACAATGCCAGAGAGTTAGCCAACCAGAACCGTGCCACTGCCGACCACAAGGCCCAGACTTTCGCACTGCTCGTCCAAGATCGCAGTCTCTTTGTCGCCAGCGTGCCAAGAAGGATCGCACCATCGCCCATCTTCGCAAGAAGGTGGCCGACCTCGAGAAGACCGTCAAGGAGCAGGAAGCTCAACTTGCAGCAAAAGAAGAAGAAGATGAGGGTGAAGACATCCAGGGAGATATGGATTCTTACCTCAGCAACGATGATGACTTTCTAGAAGAGGATGCTGTGGACTTCTACACTAATGATGAAGACTCCGACTTCATCGATGATGAGTAGATGCACTAGAGCACTGTCGTAGCATGAGATGTATCATCTCATTATATCGTAGCTTGCAGAATGGTTCTTAAAACCATCTATTTTCCCCTTTGATTGTTGTGGTGTGTGTTGTATCGTGTGTTTGCATGAATGAAAATGAAGTTAGTTGAAAAACCTGAGTCTAACTCAAAGTGTAGCTTTGAAAACCCAAAACCATGAACCTTAGAATTTCCCTCTTACCCCTATATCTATCTCAATCTTCAGATGACTCGTGGAAACCAAGGAGGGAGCAGCTCGTCGCAGGACCCAATGCTGCAGATCTTGCAGAATCTCATTGCAGACCGTGAAGCAAGCAGGGCCGAATGTCAAGCCAACTTAGCAACATTGCAGCAGATCGCCCAAATGGCTCTCAACAACCAAGGCCATGGAAATCAGGATCACCATGGATCTAAACTCAAAAATTTTCAGAACGCCAATCCCCCAATCTTCAACCAATCTGAAAACCCATTAGATGTCAATGATCAAGTTACAGACCATGGAAAACAACCTCGAAGTTGCAGGAGTAGACGCAAATGAGAAAGTTCTCTTCGCCACCCACTATCTGGCAGGAGATGCAAGAGCTTGGTGGAATAGCGTCCGCAATATGAACCATGGCCAGGTGATGACCTGGGAAGCATTCAAGGTCAAGTTCAGCCGCACCCACGTGCCACAAGGTCTTGTCAACAGGATGAGATATGAATTCCGTGAACTAAAGCAAGGAAGGATGACTGTGGTAGAGTACCGTGACAAATTCTTGTCACTTGCCAGATATGCACCGGATGAGATCAACACTGAGGCCAAGAAGAAAGAGAGATTCTTAAACGGACTGCATGATGAGATGCGCATCTCGTCAACATCCATTTTGATGATCTCGAAGAGCTAGTCGACTCGCCATTCAGATGGAAGGAAGATTAACCAGTAAACGACAACCGCAAGCGCCGTATGATGCAGCAATGGATCCAAAGTCACCGAAGTACCATCCTAACCCCTCACCAGGATATGCACCAAGGAACAACCGACCCCCAAATTCTCGCCCAAGCTACCCCAACCGTAGCGGAGGAAATGTGAAGTCCGGAGGAAACAATCACAACTCCGGCAACGCCAACAACTTCAACCGTGCCCCTCCCAAGAGCAACAACAACAACACTGCCCCCAGAACTGGCAGCAATGCTGTACCTATCGCAGTCAAGGACAAGTCCCAGATCACTTGTTTTGAGTGTGGAGTGAAGGGTCACTACTCCAATGAGTGTCCCAAGAAGACTGCCGCCAATGCCCATTTCAGCAAAGAAGCCGTGTTCAACCAGGAAGGAGATTTGCCCCAGGAAACCCGCACAACCGCAACGGTCGTCTCTTCCACATGAACGCAGAAGAAGCCCAGGAAGCGCCAGATGTAGTGCTGGGTATGTTTTCTGTCAACTCAGTTTTAGCAAGAGTATTGTTTGATTCTAGAGCATCGCATTCATTTGTCACCGAAGAATTTGTATGCACTAGTAAGATTCGCCCAACCAACCTGAAGCATGTCATGATAGTTCAAATCCCCGGTTCAACCACAAAAGCTAGAAAAATTTGCAAAGTTGTACCTATCAGAATACATGGGATAGATTTTTATGCCAACCTAATTGTACTTGGAACCAAAGGATTGGAAGTAGTACTAGGTATGGACTGGATGTCAAGGCATAAAGGACTGATAGACTGTGCTAAGAAAGCCATCACCATGACCAGTAGTTCGGAGTAACAAGAGAACATATCTACGAAACCTTACCGTCAATTCAAGTGCAACAAGAGTGTAGCTCGCCCACCATTGACCAAGTCAGAGTAGTCATGAATACCCCCGACGTATTCCTGCATGAATTGCAGTATGCCCCGGATAGGGATATAGAGTTCATTATCGAACTAATCGCTGGAACCGAACCTATGGCCTAGAGACCCTATACCATGAACCCCTCAGAGTTAGTAGAACTAAAGAAGCAGTTGGATGCCATGTTAGCAACATGCTTGATTCAACCAAGTGCATCGCCATGGAGATCACCAGTGTTATTCGTCGACAAGAAAGATGGAGGCAACCGTCTGTGTACATACTACAGAAAGTTGAATGATGTCACCATCAAGAACAAGTACCCCTTGCCAAAGATAGAGGATCTATTTGATCGATTATTTGAGCTCGGTATTCTCAAAGATTGATCTTAGGACTGGTTATCACCAACTTAAGATTCGTACAGCGGATATTTCAAGACCGCCTTTACTACTCGCTATGGTTTATACGAGTATCTGTTATGTCTTTTGGATTAACCAATGCCCCTGCTTATTTCATGAATCTCATGAATAAGATCTTTATGAATTTCCTAGATAAGTTTGTAGTTATGTTTATCGACGACATCCTTATCTACTCCAGTTCAGAAGAAGAGCATGAGCAACATCTGAGAATCATCCTAGAAACCCTAAGAGAGCATCAGTTATACGCCAAGTTCAGCAAGTGTGAGTTTTGGCTGAAAGAAGTAGGATTCCTAGGACATATTGTGTCTGCCGGAGGAGTCTCTGTTGATCCCAGCAAGATCAAAGATGTCGAAGAATGGGAAGCCCCAACCAATCAAACCCAAGTTCATTCATTTCTCGGATTAGCGGGATATTACCGCAAGTTCGTAGAAGGATTCTCGATCATAGCCCGACCAATGACCCAATTGTTGAAGAAGGACAAGAAGTTTGAATGGACAGATAAGTGTGAAGCCAGTTTCCAGGAGCTGAAGAAGAGATTGATATCAGCCCCAATTTTGATCATGCCCGACATCAAGAAGCCGTTTGATGTGTATTGTGATGCATCCAAGATTGGTCTAGGATGTGTATTGATGCAAGAAGGCAAAGTCATCGCGTATCTGTCTCGACAACTGAAGCAGCATGAGCAGAACTATCCGACCCATGATCTTGAGCTAGCAGCCATGGTTCTAGCATTGAAGACATGGCGTCATTATTTGATGGGTAATCGTTGTGAGATTTACTCGGACCATAAGAGCTTGAAATATATCTTCACCCAGAAGGAGTTGAATATGAGGCAAACAAGATGGATAGAGTTAATCAAGGATTATGATCTTGACATTCACTATCACCCCGGCAAAGCCAATGTGGTAGCAGATGCTCTTAGCAGGTTGCCGTGTAGGCTGAACACCATGATCAAAGAGAAGCAACCAAGTTTGTATGAGGAGTTGGAACAGTTTAGGACTGAGTTAATTAGCAAAGGATTCCTAGCTAGCATTGAACTTCAACCCACTTTGATTAGCCAAATCAAGGAAGCCTAGAAGGGGAATGAATGTATCGACGGAATCAAACATCGTATTGGTACAGGCAAAGTACCTGGATTCACCGAAGACGAAGAAGGTGTACTGTGGTACAAAGGACGTATCTGTGTGCCAGCAGATTCGGAGCTGAAGGAAATTATCATGAAGGAAGCTCATGATACTCTTTATTCTATCCATCCCGGAGGAACAAAGATGTATCAAGATTTAAAAGAGCAATTTTCGTGGCACAAGATGAAGAGAGAGATCGGAAGCTACATCGCTAGATGTGACATCTGTCAAAGAGTCAAAGCAGAGCATCAGAGACCTGTAGGATTGTTGCAACCATTGCAGATTCCGGAATGGAAATGGGATTCCGTCGGAATGGACTTTATCACCAGTTTACCTACTTCTAGTAGGGGAAATGACTCAATCTAGGTCATAGTTGATAGACTATCCAAGGTAGCCCACTTCATACCAGTCAAGACAACCTACCAGAGTGCAAAACTAGCAGAGCTGTACATTGCTAGGATTGTTAGTCTGCATGGAACCCCCAAGACCATCATATCAGATCGAGGAACTAAGTTTACTTCAAGATTTTGGCAGAAAGTTCAGGAAGGTTTAGGAACCAAGTTGAACTTCAGCACAGCTTATCACCCGCAAACAGATGGACAGACTGAGAGAGTCAACCAGATCTTGGAGGATATGCTTAGAGCTTGTGTGTTGGAATACGGATCCAAATGGGAAGACTGCCTGCCCTTTGCAGAATTCTCATATAACAACAGTTATCAAGCTAGTTTACAAATGGCACCATTTGAATTCCTATACGGAAGAAAGTGTCGTATCCCTTTGAATTGGTCGCAAGTAGGAGAGAGTCAGATCTTTGGACCCGACATTCTCCAAGAAGCAGAAGAGAAAGTTCACAAAGTTTGTGAGCACCTCAAGACCGCCCAATCCAGACAGAAGAGCTATGCTGACAAGAGAAGGAGAGACCTGACTTTCAATGTCGGAGATTTCGTATATCTCAAGGTTTCACCATTGAAGGGAACCCAACGCTTTAGTCTGAAGGAAAAGTTAGCTCCTAGATATATCGGACCTTTCAAGATTCTGAACCATCGAGGAGAAGTATCGTATCAACTGGAACTGCCGGAAGAGATGTCAGCCATCCACAATGTGTTCCATATCTCATTACTTCGCAAATGCTTGGAAGTGCCTGAGAAGACTGAAGTTTTCAAGAATATCGATCACAGAGCTGTGGAAATCAACAATGACCTGACCTATCGGGAAGTACCCATCCGTATCTTAGAGGAAGCCTACAGAACCACCAGGACCAGGAGTATCAAGTTTCTCACGATTCAGTGGAGCAACCATACCGAGGAGGAAGCTACTTGGGAGCGCGAAGATTACATTAGGACAGAGTTCCCAGATCTCTTTAGTTTCTAGTTTTCTTTGTAAATCTCGGGACAAGATTTTGTTTAAGGGGGAAGGTTTGTAACATCCCAAAACTTTAATCCAAGCTTATCAAGATCAAATCATCCAAAATTGGGGTTAACAAAAACTTTTCCAAAATTCAAATGAAAGCATTCATATGTGTATGCATTTAAAATAGGAGTTGTTTGAATTGCCATGATTGATTGACCCAATGCTTGCAAAATGTTTCTTATGTGATTTAAACATCATCTACATCATTCCCAAACTTTTCCTAAAGAAAATCAAATCAAAAAGAATTAAAATGAAGGAATGGTCATTTTGACAAATTTAACTCTCATGCCTACTTTGGCTATTCCTAATACTCAATTCTTAACAGAAACAATTCTTGATCTTTGCACCCCTTGCTAGTACACATAATGAGGTACCAAGGCCCACCTTTTGATCTACTAAAAACATTCTGGAAACTATTTTAAATGACAGTTTAAAATTGAATCTAATGCATATGCATAGATCACCCCTATTTCAAAAACCATCTAATTGAGCACCATTTTCAAAACCCTTGCAACCAGAGACTACCTAGCACTAGTGGAGATCACCCAAGATTTTTGAACTCAAAATTCAAAACTTTTTCTCTTGCGGCCATTTCATCAAACACCTGGCAGGCTTAATCACACCTCTAATCCTAGCTCACTGTTTTGAACAGAGTTTTGCCCCCATTTGATCTCCATTTACTCCCTCTGTCTCCCAATGATCTAACCAAAGCCTAAACACCCATCCCCTACACCCCTAGCAACAACGCCATGCCGACCCGAGCCATGCCTCGCCGGCCAAACTTGTAACCGCTGTAGCAGACCACCCCTCTCCCCTCTCCATGTCTAGGAGGTAGCCAGCAGCGCACCGCCCCTCTCTGTCCCTTGCCCGAGCCAAGACCAGCCATGGACCACAGAGGAGAACCCGCGCCCAGTGCCACCGAACCATGCCGACGCCGCCCCCAGAGTGCGCATTGTCCCTGCGTGCACAAGCCGCAGCTCGACCGCAGCCCGCGCCCGCCGCTCCGCCTCGACCTGGAGAACACCCCAGACACCCCCGTTCGCCGCCCAAAGCCCCACAGCCACCGCTCGCCGTGGACACCGCCGCCTCTGCCTCTCAGAGCGCCACCTCGCCCAGACCGCATGCCACCATCCTACGGCCGCATTTAAATCCTAGAGCACTGTCAGGGAACCGCCCACCGATCGCAATCCCCAGCCATGCCGCTAGCTCGCCGTAGCCATGTCGCCACCGTCGACCGCCCATCCCGCTCGGTCTCACCGTCGAGCCTATAAAAGGAGCCCTCCCCAGCACCAAAGACTCACACCATTCCACTCCCCTCACCTCTTTGAACCTCACCCACCTCTCACCGGAGCTAGTGGAGCAGCAACTTGCCGGAATTGGAGCCGGAGCCGCCGCCTCTGGAGAAGAAGGGTGACGTTGATTCTGGCCACCCCAAGGTCCGCCGCGACCACACCTCGCCTCGCCGTCGTCTTCCAATTCGTTCGCCCGCATCACCGACCCTGCTAGAGCCCTGGTACGCCCCCAGTAGACCCCCACCGAGCCGCTAGGGTTAGAGCTCGTGACGACACATTGCGTAAATCGTCGGCACGACCCTCGGTAGTGAATCTAGCCTCTAATCCTTACGACCCACAGGCCGCGTACCGTTTAAACTTTTAAGTGCGTGACAAGTGGGACCCCCCTGTCAGCTGAGCCTCGCGCCGCGTAGCGCCACTGGACAGGCCAATTTCCTTTCCCGCGCAATCCCGTAGATTCAAATCTGGATTTTTCTTTTTAGTTAGAATATAGTTTCTGTCCAATGTTTCAAAATTCAATTCAGAGAGTTTTAGAGATCCAAATTACATGAAACTAATTTTGTCTGAAAGGTATTGAAATGCTCTATCCAAGCCCGTTGGATTTAATTCATTTAGAGTTATAGATCTCTCCTAATAAAAATAAGAAGACAGAAGCTTTTGCAACTTGAAACATTTTTATAAAATCAACCAAGTTAGATTTTGAGTTGATTCCAACTCTCAAAAATCACATTTCATCATATCTATCCAAATATGTAATAATATTAAGGTTTACATGCAGTGACTTTGGACTAGTACCAAAATAATGCTATATAGGCATTTCTAGTCACTTTAAATCATTAAATAATAAACCTAAACCAAAGTAATATTGATCCAACCTTTAAATCTTATTCCCACATGTTAGAATATGTGGTGAGGACATGTGTCCACATGATCCCATATTTTGGTGGTGAATATTAAATTTTTGTTAATATTTCAATGAGTAGAAATTACTTTTCCAAAATAAAAAGGTTGAAACTATTGAATTAAACTTGTGATGTTTGGGATGATAATAGATCATCAATTGTGTGGTTTAGAATACTAATTAGCCTAGTTAAGTATTGTTTGGTGATTGTGCACTCCCTATGTATTTCTAGACGATAGTACCGACCAAGCCTTCGAGGAGGAGGAGTTCTACCAAGAAGAAGAAGAAGAAGAAGAAAACTTCAACCACTGCACCAACCAAGGCAAGCTATTAGTGGCAAGCTAACCCTTGCAAAACATGCTTTAGTAAGCTACTGTTAGCAAGCTAGAATAAAACTAGATGGTTTAGTAAAGATGCCTTAAGCATGCCTTGATCACACCCCTTTAACTATTAGTACCCCAAGTCTTATTGACAAGTTTTACCTCCCCTTTAGTTTACACACAGTTCTTTACTTAATTTTGAAGGTAGCATAAAGAGTATAAAACTTGACCCACTTAGAAACCTTTAGATGTCATTCTATGGCATGAGATTGATCCCATCTTTCCACCTTAGTGAACACTCTTAACTTAGTATCTTAGAATAGATCAAAAACTTGAGTCACTTTAGATGGGAACACTTGGTGGAAATGAGTTATGAAAACCTTGGAATGATGAGTCATTCTATTGAGATGTTTTGACATGTGTTGAGAAACACAATTGGTTTATGATGATGAAAATGATGAGGCATGAGCCTTAACCCTTTTATAAAACTGATGGTTGGATTCGGATGCGATACCATTCCAAATTTACCGTACAACCACATTACCTGAATTGGGTAAGGCTTAGCTGGAAATTTATATGCATTAGTATTAGTTCCCTCATGGGAGAGGTTTGAGCTGAGGCTACCTCTCAATGATGTCCACCTATGCAGTGCCCAAGATGACTGATGGTCATGGTTGGGAGGCCATGCTCATAGGAGAGGTGCTTATACTAGAGTGTGTAAAGGGAAGGTTATGTTTGATTATCTGCATACCAAGTATGATGATTCAGGGTTATCCCTGACAGATGTATCAAATCTTATGGTGAAAGTGTACCACCTCTGCAGAGTGTCAAACTATTCGAATAGCCGCGTCCGCGGTGACGGATAGTTGGAATGGCCATACTATTTCGTTGTTAGATGTTTTCTAGATAACTTGGAATGAATGATGAACTTTGACTTGACCACAACAGGGTTGTGTTAATGAAATTAGCTTCCCAACTTAAGTGATTCTAGAACTTTACTTTATCTTTTCTTGTTTCAGAACTCAGCTTAGGTTTCAAACTTAACTTGATAGTTATTCTTTAGATTCAGCACTTTAACTTAGAATTATAACCCTTGTTAGTAGTAGTTTGCGAGTACTTAAAGTGTACTCATGGCTTTTGTCCCTGGCTATTATCATGGCCAGACTATGAAGGAGATTATCAAGATGATGGTCAGCAGGACGGCTATGATAACTAGGACTATCTGCCTTCGTCAGCATTTCCTGTGCCCCTGAAGGTGGACCCCACCGCTACGCTATCGTTTATTTCCGTTGCTTGTTGTATTAAAGACTGGATCATGAGATCCTTATTTGTGTAAAACCTTATGTATGGTTGGTAATGGATGATGTACTGTGATATCCAATCCGTTATGTCTCGCAAAAATGATAATCCTGGGATTGCGAGGTATGGCATAATGGGCATCTGGGATTAAAAATCCGGGTGTTGACAGAGTAACCTCTAATGAGAGTGAAGTAATGATTGGGAAAGTTGTTGTCCCGAAACATATTTCTGTGCTTCACCGTAAATATTCGTGAGAGAGCTCTGTATGTTGGATTGAGCTGTAATGTTTTGTGCTTCTGCCCCAAGTAGTTATCTAACTTTCGTTAGTTCAACACTTTTTTATTCGAGCAACAGAAGGTCTTCAAAAAAATTCGTCTTTACCTGCTGGTCTGTTTTGATAGATTTCTGCCATTTTCTGCATTTGCTTCTTGTTGGTTCCTTCTTGAGTTCTTTTGGGGAATTGAGCTTTTTGAGGGAAGTGCTACAGTAGCTACTGTTCTAATGGAAGTTTATTTGGTGTTAGAACTGAATCTTTAGACTTACTTATCTTAAGTGCACTAATGTTGCTAATGAGATAGTGTGAAGTTTTGTATGAAGGAAAAATTTCAGGTGTATGGAAGGAATGAGTAATGAGATGAAGGATGGACTAAATCTCAAGCTTGGGGATGCCACTTGTGTCACCCCAAGAAATATCTAAGAAATACAAGCATCAAAGCTTGGGGATGCCCAAGGCATCCCCTTCTTCATCAAAAAAATCTCAGGTTTCTTCCAAACGCTTCATTTTTATTGTTTCATGCACAGTTGTGTTGTTCTTGGAGTGTCTTCTTTTTCTTTTTCGTTTTGGTTTTTAGTTTGCTTGGTTTGCTTAGTTTTATGAATAAATTGGTTGGACCCCTCTTTCATACGTTGGTTTGCAAATAGTTTGGTTTGGTTTGGAAATAAGTAGGAAAGTTCATACTTATGTGGTAAAAAGAGTTTGTTTTGACTGTGGCCTATGCTTTGTCATGCCATGATTGATATTGTTTTGGCTTTATGCTTAGTATTCTTTGCTGTAGCATGACTTGTTATAAACAATTGAGATTGCTTAATGTGCCTTGTATGAATCATGCGTTGTTTTAGCATATTAAAGCATAGTACAGTGATATTCTCCTTTGATGCTTTATTTGGGTTGACTTGGCGCATGCTCACACCATGTTATGACTATCCAAAGTCACCATAGCCTTTATGATCCTTTAGTTTTCAACTTGTAGTATCACTTTATGCTTTGATCAATGATGTTTTGTCGCTCTGCATGATTATGGCCATTATTGCTCTCTTAGTTTGTCGCTCCCAGTCTTTTGCTAGCCTCCACAACAAAGTATGAGTTCCACTCATGCATCCAACTCCCTGAACCAAGTTATTCCAAAGAGTCCCCCATACCTACCTACTAGCTTATGCTATTCCAAGTATATTCATGCTTTTGTTTACCTTCCACTTGTTATGAGAAAACTAGTGATTAAAGCTCTCACGAACTTGATGGCACACTTTACTTTTTTGCCTCTAATAAACTTGAACCATTGGGTCCTTCTTTGTTGCGTATATGCCTGCGCTTTATAAGTTGAAATTAGCAGAACCATGTACCATGGGGAATGCTTTCAACATTGCACTTGTACTTTGTACCCCGTTGATATCATGTTCTTTTGCTTACGGATCCCGGCGATGTGAAATAAAAGTGGAACTTGTAAGATCATGGAGTTTGTATGTGTCTTAGAGAAACGCCTGGGCCGCTATCCTAAGCCATGCCTAACCATGGTGGAAACTTGCAGCATCACCATAATGAACACTCTATGAAGCATCCTCAATAAAAACCTATGCAAATAGCAAATAAAAAGATCGCTGAGATGCTCATTGTCTGCTTGCCTTGTCATTTTGATTATGGGAAAGCTCCCGTATCATGTGCAAGGGGTACCCCATTGGTGGTTCTTAATGATACACATATACTTACAATGACAAGAGCTTACTCGTGACTAAAGTTGAGTAGCATGAGGATCGGTATTCGTAAGTAAGGGGCATGAGATTTCGGTTTATAATTTGTCAAGCATATC
This sequence comes from Avena insularis, assembly GCA_023614405.1. NCBI lineage: Eukaryota > Viridiplantae > Streptophyta > Magnoliopsida > Poales > Poaceae > Avena > Avena insularis. The sequence continues at coordinate 107,350,123 of CM042694.1, forward strand.
CTCTTAGTTGTGTCACTTTAACCTTAATCACCTTCAAGATGCTTATGACAGGGGCAATGAGAGCTGAAAACTACAAGTACCATAATATTTGGAAGCTCTTTATGAGACTTGAATCCCTACTTCCTTTTACAAAAGGCCTTTCTTCCACCATTATATTGAGTCTCCACCTTCTATCTTTATGCACCTACTTTGAGAGCTTAGTGGCCATTCTTAGTTCTATGTGCATTGTCCCAAGACTAGTTGATTGATGCATAACTTGTTATTGCTTGTTTTAAACTATTGTATCTAGTCACTCTTATGAACTTTGAAGGTGTCCTATGTATTTATATTTGCTACTCTATTGAGGGACAAGCTGAATACTATTATGCTATGTTTTCTTTATGTGAAACAAACAAACGTCTTGCAAAGCATTGTTATTCATGAATCTTTTGTTTGTGCCTTTTCATGTTGCATCATAGTTTCTTTGCTTATTGCTAAAACTTTGTATTTCATGTTATGATTGAAGTACTATGATCCCAACTTTGAATGTTTTGCAAATACTTTGATCAAGTCTTTGATGGTGCATGTCACCTCAAAAATTATTCTTTCTTTTTATCACTTACCTACTCGAGGACGAGCAGGAGTTAAGCTTGGGGATGTTGATACATTGCAAATGTATCTATAATTTTTTATGTTCCATGCTTGGTTGTATCCATTTTATTGTGTTTTGTTCCAACTTTGGAGTACTTTTCATGTGATTTCTTGGACTAACCTATTAACAAGAGCCACAGTGCCAGTTGCCTGTTTTCTGCTGTTTTTGGTTCCAGGAAAGTCAGAAAATGAATATTCTCGGAATTGGACGGGACAGATGGCATGAATCCTTTTGGGGAGCAGAGCTGCGGTCATAGCACCTGGCATATGACTCTGTGTATCTATAACCTTCCTCCTTGGTTGTGCATGAAGCGGAAGTTTATTATGATGCCAGTGCTCATCCAAGGCCCGAAGCAACCCGGCAACGACATTGATGTGTATCTAAGGCCATTAGTTGAAGAACTCTTACATTTGTGGCATGGACAAGGTGTACGTGTGTGGGATGAGCACAAGCAGGAGGAATTTGACCTACGAGCGTTGTTGTTCATAAAATGATTGGCCTGCTCTTAGTAACATTTCAGGATAGACAAACGAGGGATACAATGCATGCACGCACTGTTCAGGTGAGACTAAAAGTATATATTTGGATAAATGTAAGAAGAATGTGTACCTGGGGAATCGTTGTTTTCTTCCGCCCACGCACTCCCTAAGAAAGAAAGGTAAGCATTTCAATGGTGAGGCAGATCACCGGAGTAAGCCTATCTACCGTAATGGTGATGATGTATTTGACATGGTGAAGGATTTAAAAGTAATCTTTGGAAAGGATCCTGGTAGACAATCTGTTCCCAAGGATGATGGCGGACACGCACCCATGTGGAAGAAGAAATCTATATTTTGGGAGCTACCCTATTGGAAAGTCCTAGAGGTCCGCTCTACAATTGACGTGATGCACCTGATGAAGAATCTTTGCGTGATGCTGCTAGGCTTCTTGGGCGTATATGGGAAGAATAAAGATACACCGGAAGCACGGCAGGACCAGCAACGTATGAAAGACCGAGACGGCATGCATCCAGAGCTATTTCAAGGTACTGCTAGCTACGCTCTTATCAAAGAAAAGAAGGAAATCTTTTTTGAAGTCCTTTACAGTATCAAGGTCCCGTATGGCTTCTCGTCGAATATAAAGGGAATAATAAATATGCCAAAGAAAAAAATTCAAAACCTAACGTCTCATGACTGCCACGTGCTTATGACCCAGTTGCTTCCGGTTGCATTGAGGGGGCTCCTGCCGGAAAATGTTCGAGTACCCATTGTGAAGCTATGTGCGTTCCTCAATGCAATATCTCAAAAGGTAATCAATCTAGATAGTTTAGGTTTATAGTTAGTATAGTTAATTAGTTTAGGTTAATTAGTATATGTTAGTATAGGTTAGTTTAGGTTTATAGTTAGTATAGGTTAATTAGTTTAGGTTTATAGTTAGTAGTTAGTTTAGATTTATAGTTAGTATATGTTTATAGTTAGTATAGGTTTATATAGTTAGTGTATGTTCGCTGCCCCGCCCCGTCCACCGTCCCCTGGATAGAAATGGTGAAAATGGGTTAATGATACATTGCAAATATATCTATAATTTTTGATGTTTCATGCTTGGTTTTATCCACTTTCTTGTGTTTTGTTCCAACTTTGGAGTAATTTTCATGTGATTTCTTGGACTGACCTATTAACAAGAGCCACAGTGCCAGCTGCCTGTTTTCTGCTGTTTTTGGTTTCAAGAAAGTCAGAAAATGAATATTCTTAGAATTGGACGGTACAAAAGCCAAAGTGCCTATTTTTCCGGAAGGGGTCAAGTGCCAGAATACGAGACGGAGAAGGGCCAGGGGCCGGCCACACCACCTGGCCACGCGGCTAGGCTGGGCCCGTGCCAGGGGGTGGTGTGGTGGCTCTAGGCACCCCCTCGGCCTCTCCATCCGCCTATATATTGCCCTCGGGACGAAAACCCTAAGTACCCGATCAAAAATCCACGAAAGAGTTCAGAGTCAGCCGTCATCTCCATCCCTAGATCGGGAGGATCTGAGCTCTTCCCGGCACCTGGGAGAGGGAATTCACCACAGGCCTTCTTCATCACCATGCAAGCCTCCGGTGTGATGCGTGAGTAGTTCATCCTTGGACTACGGATCCATGTAGTAGCTACATGGCTGGTTCTCCTCCTTTGTGCTTTCATGTTTAGATCTTGTGAGCTCCGTTCATGATCAAGATCATCTATTTGTAATTCTGCATGTTGTGTTTGCGGGGATCTGATGGATATTGAGATGCTATTTCAGATTGATTATTGATTCTATCATGTCTTTGTTATTTGTGATCTTGCATGCTTTCCGTTGTTAGTAGCTATCTTGGCCAAGTAGATGCTAGGAACTCCAAGAGTTAGTATTTATGCTAGATAGTGGGTTCATGCCTCGTAACTGGGAAGTGATGTAATCTCTAAGGTACTAGATGTGTGTTGCGACTAGGAGAAAACAACAATCCTTTGTTCATAGAACAATCGTATTGTTTACTTTACGCAGTTAAATAAAGCAATAATCTGTTGCTTGCAACTTAATACTAGAGGGGGTTCGGATGATAACCTGAACGTGGATTATTAGTCATAGATGCAGTTGGATGGCGGTCTATGTATAATGTTGTAATGCCCAATCAAGTCTCAAAGGAGTCAAGATGATTAGTATATGCATGTATTGCTTTCTCGGTGTTTGTTAATTGCCCCGCTGTAATTTGTTCACCCAGCATGTTATCTATCTTAAGGAGAGCCACCTCTAGTAAACTATGGATCCTGGTCCTTTTTCTTTACATACAATCTACAATCTTTTACTGTTTTGTGTTTACTTTCTACAAACTTTTACTTCTTTCCATTCGATACATTTAATTCTTTGTTTTCGCAAAACACGGTGAGATTGACAACCTCATCGCAAGTTGGGGACAAAGTTCTGTGGTTGTGTTGTGCAGGTCTCCACGTTGCGACTAGCACCGTTAGTGCGCCCTGCCAAAGCTTAGCTAGTAACACCTTTGGAGTGTTTCCTTGCTCCTACTGGTTCGATTAAACCTTGGTTTCATAACCGAGGGAAAACTTGCTGCTGTGCTCATCGTACCTTCCTCTTGGGGTTCCCAACGAGCTCTACGTCGAACGATGAGCACATCAGTTAACCATTAGGTTATTAGGATAGAAATGGCTAACCGTTGCCAGGATCGAGAGAGGGCGACCGAATGCTCAACTGAAGTGACCTGTTCAGAGCCCGCTGGTGGCGGCGGAGCAGGAACCTGTGTTAGGTTTAGGGTTAGTGTTAGGGAAATTACTTAGTGATTTAGGTTATGGGTTTAATTTAGTGTTTAGGGCTGGGGTTTAGGTTATGATTTAGTTTAGGGGTTTAATTTAGTGTTTATGTTTTATGATTATTTATGTTATGATATAGTTATGTCGCATCCTCGTCGTCCACTCGGCGGCAACGACGGAGTACTGGGCTCCTCTGGGGATGTCCGAGCCTGTTCTCCGCTGGGCTAGCACTTGGAGGTGCTACCTGCCGGGACTCATAGCTTAGTGAGGAATCTAGGTATCATCGTCGACTCGGAACTTCTTTGGTGGCGGCCGCGAGGTCCAGGAGCGGTGCAGAGGGAGCCAGCCCCCGAGGAGGTGGTATAGAGGCGTGTCAGGGAGGAGGACGAGCACGTCCGCTGCTATATGGTGGTTTTGGAGGTCAGGTTTTCCAATACCTAGCAGCTTCTTCAGGGACCTCACCCGAACTATGCTCCTGTGTTGGTTCCTTATCTCTGGGTGTATAGCTCCCGGGGCTCAGGACCCGGCAGTCGATGTAGCTAGTTTGATCCGAGATGTATTATATATTATTGTTGCATTATCTGGATTATCCGATATGTATTATTGTACTTTATCTTATATTATTGTTGCATTATCTAGATTATCCGAGATGTATTATATTGTTTCATTATTAGTACATAATCTTTCTTCTATATCTGATTCGTCGCAATTGTAATATTCTTTTACTTAATGCAAAATTTGTTTTATATTTCTTATATATTAGTTAAGATATGGACGGTAGAGACAATGAAAAGGTGGTGTTCAACATGATAGATGAGGGTACTGGAGGTTCTTATGACAATGATGTCTCCCAGTATCTCAATTTGTTTGGAGGATACGACAGTGGAGACGACGGTGGAGACTATGGTAGAGACGATGGTGGAGACACCTTAATAACAAAGTCCGGTGAGGTATATAAAGCCTCGACTGATCACTAGTATAGATGCACTAATTGATTCGTATATATATACTGATGAATGTTTCTTCTCTTATACCTTCGCATCGGGCCAATCTTCTATAAGAAAAAGAGGCCCGGCCAAAAAGTTGGCCCCTGATGTCCGTTTCAGCATTGACTTAGTCTCTGAGCTGGGTCAACCGTTGGAGCCCATAGAGACCGCAAATGCATTTCTACATCAATGCGAAGTGATTGTTAGGGACACCATCCCGATCACCACTCGGGTGTGGAATAAGCCAGGAAAGAAAAGGGATCCAGCTGGAGCTAGTTTGTCGAAGACAGAGCCAAAGATGCAATGTGGAACTCTCGCATGACACATTTCACCCTACCAGTCTTGTCGACTAATGAGCTCACATAGCAAATGAGGTTGAAAGTCAAGGAGTGGGATCTTAAGAAGATGGCCACACTATTCAAGGACTGGAAGAAAAGATTGTACCAAAACTATGTGAATGAGAAAAAAACTCCTGAATTCACTGGCTCACTAGAGAAGCAGCGGGATAACTAGGCCACATTTGTGCAATACAAGCAATCGAAAACAGCTAAGATAATGCCAGAAAAGAATAAGCTAAATGCTTCCAAAAAGAAATATCACCATCATATGGGGACAGGTGGCTACAAGAGTGCCATGCCTAAGTGGGATAAAACTGAGGCTGGCCTGACGGCTAAAGGGGTCACTCTAGCTATGTATGGTTGGCCCTTGAGGTCAAGAAATTGGTTACTTGGGCATGGGGGATCGTATGACCCAGAAACAGGCGAGATTATTGCAAACAAAGAAGTTGCTGGACCAAAAATGATCTTACTAAAGTGATAAAAGAGGTTCAAGAGGCAAAGTTCGTTCCCGACAGAGAGAACGATGAGCTGACAAAGGCCCTCGGAAATCCTGAAAAGGTTGGACAAACACGAGGCTTCAGACCTTCTTGTCCATGGGCTATCGGGTTTCCCCTGGACTTTGACACCTACAGAAGCCGATCAAGAAAAACAAAGTGGCAGCAGGCGGAGGAGGCAGCGCGGTTTGCAAAGTTTGAAGCCATGTTGCAGCAGCAGGAGGAGATTAATGAACTTAGAGTTCTAGCCCGACAGCCAGATCCTGTACTTGACAGTACGGCCGTCCCATCACAGCGGAAAAGCAACGTGGCTTCCACAGAGGTCCAGGCTAATGATGCAACGATGGATGTCTACCCCGTGGATGCAATCAAGGAGAAGACTAGTTGTGAGCTACATGTTGAACTGAAGAACATATCCATGAAGGTGGCGGTCGGCTTTGCTTTACGTTCTGCACCGGGAGTGACCTACCATTGCAATCTGATTCCAGCTGGCTATGCTCGTGTCGGTGTGGATGAAGTTGAACCGAGATGTTAGTCACTGCAGCTTGACATCCCTGGAGGTGAAGGGGATATGACACTGGGAGAAGTCACGAGTGGCTTCATTCTTTGGAAAAAGGAATACATCAAGTTTTCAGGCTCGACACCAAGGTCACCGTCTCCACCGAGAAACAATCCATCACCTCGAAGGCCACCCTCTCCTCCGAGTCCACCGTCTCCTCCCAGTAAAAGTCCACCACCTCCAAGTCCACCCCTCCTTGAGAAGGACCTCAGAGCGAGTCCATCTCGATCTACGCAGCCGCCTCCACCCACTAAGGGCCAAAAGCGGAAGAATACCACCACTCCGTTGAGGGATAACCGACGTGGAAGGCGAATGTTTTTGCCCCTCCCAAGAGTACCACCGGATCCTCCCAAGTTACCCGACCTCACTGATGAGGAGACCAATGTGGCCGTAAGTGCCAAAGTGACTGCCTTTTTTCAAAAGAAACAGCCCGAGCCAAAGGTCCAAATAAAACCGGAAGTCAAGGAGCACTTTAGGAGATTACTATCGCATCCATCCCAAGCTCAGTTATTTGCGCCAGATAACTATACACGCTGTCTTGAGAACATAGTGAAACAGAAGAGATCAAGTGGTAGAGGAAGCATCAGGAAAGACGTTCCCCAGCTTGGGAAACAAGCAAATCAATCAAGTGGTAGTAGAGGAAGCATCGGAAAAGACGTTCCCTAGCTGGGGAAACAAGCAAAACAATCGATCCCCCCGCTCCAGGTGTTACCCGAACCTCAACTATATGGGGGAGAACCTTTGGTATGGAGCGGCTCAGCTATTGGCCGAGCAATGTAATATGTCTATTGATGGCTTTCTTCGCGGCGCTGCTATCACCACGGCTGATGTAGCACAACGATATGTCTACGGGGAACCTATGGTTAGTTATGAGAGGCTCCGGGATATGCCAACAAAAATGCGACAATTGCATAAATGGTATATTAAAGCCACAGAAGAAGAGCGACAATCGATCATAGTGAAAGTTAGAGAAGAGCATTACTTCATTAAAGACGAGGTCCATATTGAATTTCCAGAACTCTTTCAGTTATTCAATCAAAGGGATCTCGACAAATCTATCCTCAGTTGCTATTGTCTGTAAGTGATTACTTTATTTATGTAATTAAGTCTCTAGCTCAGCTTGTTTAATTCATTGCCGGTAAGTATACTCACTATATTCTTTTGTACGCTATAATAATGCAGAATGAAGATTCTCGAATGTAAAAAAGGGAGAATCCATGGATTTGGGTTCATTGACCCAAATCGAGTTAATGAAGCTATGCTAAAGGCGAAGCCCGATGAGACCGAGTATAACTTGCTTCAGTTTCTCAAGAAGCAGAATTACTGTAAGGAAATACTATTTCCTTACCACTTCGGGTGAGAGTGTTACTGTCTTGTACACATTTACTTTTGCTTACTCGATGTTCAGTGTAAAGGATGAGTTATGTTGACGTATGTAAACCTTGCGTAGCTTCCACTAGATTCTTCTAAGCATTTCCGTTGACTTGGGAAGAGTTCAAATCATAGAATGATTACAAAAAGACATGGAAGAGTACCACAGCATGATCGATATGCTCCAGAAGTAATTTCAATCATTATCACACTATATCGGTCTCTTTCATTCATTTTCTGAGATATCAAGTAGTTATTAACTCATTCATTCATTTTCTTTGCCGGACAGTGTTTGGACACAGTTCAAGACCCAGGTTCGTGCTCAATGGTGTGAGCAGGTGAGTTTTAAACCGATCCCGGTAAGTAGTACGAGCTAGGTCCGCGCATCTCTTTAATTCTAGTTTCTATACATTTATCATGCTTGAGTTATTATTTGATTGAATTCTATTCTTGTAGTGTCCGAGGCAACCAAAGGGGACTAATCTATGTGGATACTACGTTTGCGAGTTCATTCGCGTTATCACTACTAAGAAGCCCTTGAAAACTCTTCGAGTAAGTAAACAATATATTCACAATTTATTTTTATTACAATAATTTGTGTTGAGTTCCATTCATATGATCTCCTTCTTTATAGTTGGACGTGATGCGGGAAAAACTCCTACCATAGCACCGCCTACTAGCAATCCAAGAGGAATTGGCTGGATTTTTGGTTGACGAGGTCATAGACCCATGCAGAGAATACAGTCTAGATAGATCCTAAACCATCCATATAATGATCTCCATGTAATTGAATAGACGGGCTCTAGACCCGGTTGTGACTCGTATACCAAATTGTATATATATATGTATGTATGTTTGTAAGAGAAATTTTATTATATATGCATCAGTGTGTACAAGTACTATGTAGTAGCGTCGTGTACGTATACGAAAACTTGTTTGAAATAAAAACAAAGAATGCAAAATAATTAAACAGAAAACACAAAATGAAAAGGAAAACCCTAAAACCCAATTTCCTGCCGCGGCAGCCAAATGGCCCAAAACACTGCCGCAGCAGGGAAACCCCTAAAACCCAATCTCCTGCTGCGGCAGCCAAATGGCCCAAAATGCTGCCGCGGCAGGGAACCTTTAGTCCCGATTCGTGTTACGAACCGGTACTAAATGTCCTCCAGCCCAGCGCATGACGCGGGGCCACGTGGTGAACCTCTAGTCCCGGTTCGTAACAGAACCGGGACTAAAGGTCGGACCTTTAGTCCCGATTTGGCAATCCCGGTTTAGAAACTGGGACTAAAGGTCCTTACGAACCGGGACTAGAGGCCTTCTTTCTACTATTGTATACTGCTCCCCACTCATGAGATTGTTCAAAAATACTCGACCAAATTTTCCTGTAAAGATAAATATACTTTGGTGAACTATGCTATGCAAGTAAGCCGCAAATTCAATTCAAGAAAACCTGTAGGATGATTATTTGAAGTAAGGGTACAACAAAACCGTTGGCATTTCATCACACATAATCAGATACACCATCCTGACTATAATGTTTGAGATGCAAAGACCCCAAAATATATTATATAATCACCAACATCAAAAGGAAAAAGCCTGTCCAGGAACTTATACCTTCATATTTCTGTCTTAAGTAGTGACGTAAAACATGCCCATAGGTCAGGTATTCTCTTGTTTGTATTCTCCTATTTGTACGTATACAACAAAATATCCAATGGCCATGTCTCATAGATCAACGAGAATGTGCAACAGTGAATCAAGATGTCAAACTAACACGGGCAAAAAGAAATCAACCTTGTATGCAGCTTCAGGTGAGATTAGCTTATAACGCCACTGAACTTTCAGTTATTGAAAAAAAAGCAGTAGTCTAGACTCCAGACTACTTAAATGCTTATCAAACAGCTTTATTTTCATGACGCATTCACTTTTCGATAGTGGCGGACCTAGGATTTTTGCTGAGGGGCATGCCACATCAAAATTTTGGCCCACCTTTTGACAAAGATTTTATCTTAGAATATAAAGAAGAAATGATAATTGTGAAATATGACAAAATAGTTAAATAAAAATAGATTTTGCATTATATTGAACTAAACTCTCATTGTTGAGTGGGGCCCTAAATTTCCAAAGTATTCGACCGTGGTTGCCGGTTGGTCATTCCAGCAAGACTATAAAATGCAGAACAATAATTGTCATATGTACAAAAATAAACAACAAAATATGTAAAAATGATGTTACAGAAAGCTCCAATGTAACATATAAAAATTAATCATATACTCTACTACCGGAGACTATGGCTAGCCATGTATTATACTAATTTCTCCGTCCTGAATTAGATGTCGAAGATTTGTCTAAATTTGGTATGTATATACACTAAAACATGTCTAAAATATGAAAATCTAGACAAATTTTTTATATCTAATTCAAGATAATTCGAGATGGAGGAAGTAATCAAGTCAAATCAATAGCTAGATGTTTTCTTTCCTTAGTCATCGTTACCAATTATGTCAAATCAATTACAGTACCAGCCGTGCGGTCTTACTTCACATCTTGATAAACATGTACTCCCTCCGTTCAGGAATAAGTGACTTAGATTTGTCTAGATTCAGATGTATCTAGACATGTTTTAGTGTTTAGATATATTCAAGTCTAGATAAATCAAAGTTATTTCTATACGGAGGAAGTAGTAATTAGCGGATGATCAATTAACGGCCAATGCTAATCAACCCATAGTCTGTATGTGAGATGTCCCTCGTCGAGCCATGCATGGCCGCATGCTCATGTGTTAGCTCAGCGCGCCTCAGCATGATCATGCATGGCCGCATGCTGCATGTGTTAGCTCAGCGCGCCTCAGCATGATTGATCGGCCACATGATTAAACTACTACATGCCCGGACATACCCGGTAGGTCCGTCACTGCTTTTCGACTACTAACAGATTGCAGCAAATTATCTTGAAGTTTGTACCTATAAAACAATCTCATCAACAGACCAAGCTTCTTATCAAAGAAGAGACGCTCGGTAGGGGGTTGACACAATCATCTGCTTTCAATGCAGAAAAAAGGAGTTTCACACAATTTGCAAAGCCCATTTCGTTAGTCCCATCAACAGACCTAACTTCTATTGTATGTGGTATTTTTTTCTTGTTGTACTATGTTGGTACCGAAAGATCAAACATTTAGTGTAACCATTCTACCGAAAGAACAAATATGCATGATGGTCACCCCACCCCATCCCCACTCCCCACCCCCGTTCTTGTTTGTACAAAAATGCTAGATGTGGTTTAGATTGAACACTATTCCTTAGCACATGTACTCTTTGATTCTTAAATTAGCTAAATTCCTCGAAATTTGCACGTGAAGAATATAAGATACTGAAAGTATTATGATTGTTTGTTAAATATATATAATGCTTCAGGAATTTGGCTGCGGCATTAGAAAGTAAGAAACAATCTGTTCATCCTTTTCTATCTGTCCAGCCTTTGCATTGTAAACTCTATAGTAATGATCCATGAGAGCATGTCATTACACACTACTTATCTGAAAACACCGTAAGATATAATCTACCTAGGCTACCATAAGACTATGTATGAATGTAAAATGTGTGACTTACCTTTAACGAGTAGCAACAAATCATTTATTTTAAAGACTTCATGTTCCTTCATGCACAACTCTGCATCACTTCCGTTAGACTTATCCAGTGCACTTATACAACCTGGAGCGCTCTGCTGTGGACGGGGAGTTTAACCAACCTACACCCTCAAAATATAAATATACCAACTTAGTACTAAAACCTTGAACCAAAAACAAGTTCTAAATATTATTTTTTCTATATGGAACTAGAAAGCACTTTCAGCATTGTCTATCATCGTGTCAGCTTAATATATTTGCCTCCAATATAAACCAAAACAATTTCAGTCAGGTAATCAGGTTTACCTGTACAAATCATGACTCTAAATGTACCAATTTTCATTTCTATCTGCCAAAGTAATTCTACATGATGGCGGATAGACAAAGTACAAAGCTAGCAATGTCCAAAATTTTAGTTTCTAGTATCTATACCCATTATAAATGAATTGATGTTTTATGTTTAAGAGATTAAGCATCAGAAACAGCTAAAATTATTTTCAGTACACACACTTTTTTCAAAAAGATTTTGCGATTACCTCTGTTGTTGTCCAGGCTCCTGATTCTTTAGTCCCTCTTGTAGTTGTCACTATATCTGAAGCTGCATCTTCATTACCCAAGATAATGTGCTGGCACTGGCGTCCACGTTGATCTCCTCTGTCACCTCTTCTCTGAGCAGCGGAATTACAAGTGGTACCAGGGCAGTAGTGTGCTGACACCAGGCGTGGTGCTGGAGGTGACATCTTTGATGGGCGTGTACTTACAGGAGTGGATGGTCATGGTCATCAACTGAAGTCGAGGAAGGCGGCCTAAATTGGAGGCACATCCCTAACCAAGTCCCCTCGCTGGTGAAGTCGCACACAGGGGTGTGGACCTCAGTCTTGGGGTGCTTGACCCTAATCTCCTTGGAGACGGTGGCTAGGGGCGAGCTTGCCCATGTTGCGGCCGACGAGCACGAGGCCCAGCGGATGTTGTTGGTGGAAGTAGTGGCGACGACCCAGATCTTGCCGGGGAGGAGGAAGACAGCTTAGGCCTAGAGCGGCAACGATCATGGCAGCATGGGCGATGAGGAGGAGGCTGACATTAGGCAGGGCTAGCGCCAATGGCAGCTGCGCGCGGAGGATCTCGCGATGTGGGGTGGTGGTGTGCGGCCTTTGGCGGCGGCGGCGGCCTAGGAACCCTTGCGAGATGAGAGACAGGAGAGACGAGTAAGAAGGAAAGGATTGTGGGGTTGAGTTGCATATACATGTCGTGCGACGAAGGGCGACGTATCACGCGACCAGGCGACAACAGAACCGTTTGTTGGAAGGGAAAAATGGTCTTATTTAAAAAAGTGTTGGACGAAACCAGCGACCAGAGGAAACAGAGGAAATTCATCATTTTTAAGTAGTAGAGAAACACCGAAGGCATATCACAACGAGAAGGCACCACAGGTGTCCTTTCCTCTCTTCTCCCCACGCCGTTGTTTCCCCTTCGTCTGCCATGCAAACGAAGGGTGCCTCACTCCGCAGGCGATTTGCGCCGAGCGCGAGGCGACCCGAGCAACGCCGCTAACGATAAAGGGATACAAGGAGTGCTTCCTGTTTCTACTCCGTGACGTACATGTACTAGACTTACAAACGTACTTACATACGATAACAGTTTCTACCTACGGGTTTTGCACGGCGGCACCGTCGCTGCAACCAGCCTGTCTCTGATATATCATGTTTGCTTCAACACTTAGGTATGTCTTCGATTTCTATGCCATCACTTAGGTTGATCTTTACGGTTGTATTCCTCATCTGCCAATATGGGTATGTGTGGCTTGTGTGCTGAATCCAACGTAGATGGTGATTTTTATCTTCAAATTCATTTAGAACAGTTTATATTAAAAAAAATCATCTTTCTGCAAGATAATATACGTGTACTGTACGTGTCCCTTAAGAGCTTAAGCATGTAGTAGAAACTGCATGAATACGACAAATTGGTCCTTTACCATTCTCACCTAAACCTTTCTCAATTTGCATGTAATGTTTCATGTCCATAGCATGTCTTCTGAGATTTGCATATTATGTTGTTTGACAGTCAGAACAATCTTTATATGTGAGAAGAAAAGAATGTACCCTTAACAGGCAGCAGTGACTAGTGATCATCACTTAGCGGTCATGCTTATATTGATGCAACAAATGGCATTAGAGCAGATGCTGGTTTGCATGGTTTGAGGTGAATCAAAATAGTGTGTTCTGTCGTTAGAGTTTTTTTTTGAAATGGGGAGCGGAGCCCCGGCCTCTGCATCAAGCGATGCACACAGCCTTTATTTATTATTAGAACCACAATATTTGGCAAAGGCCATTACAAAGATCATACAAACCGGAACCGCCAAAACAAAACACCGAGCAAAAACGATAACCGTATCGCCAGCTCCCCAACGAGATCTATCAAACACCTATCTACCAGTTTCGACCCCGACCCATGGTCAATCACACTGTTGCCACTCGCCAAGAGAAGCTGGAGCGTCTTGGCTAGGCGGCTCGAACTCAAGCAAAAAGAGCCCTAGAACCGCACATCATATCCACGGTGTGGCGCCCACGCACATGCTCTGGATGTCACCGCCTTCACTATTTTCCACCAACCATCTTCAGCTTGTAGATCGATGTGCTGACTCTTGCCACAGCAGCCACCGACACCACTGCGGTGCCAAGCAGCACCACCCCCCGCGAGCTAGCCACTCCACCTCTCCTGCCACTTCCATCCGACGCTGATCCACAGGCGGTGCTCCCAGGAGAGAATGCGATACCGATACCGCAGCACCGCCATCACCCGACCCAAAGATCTTAGGGTTTCCCCCGGAGTAGCACGATTGAGGACGACACAAGGTGCATGGTGATTCCTTCATCAAGGTAACGACGTGGTAACGTCGCCATCGCCTGCCAATGGCTCGATTTTCACCGGCACCTAGGTCTCCCCGCCTCGCTGCTAGGACTAGAATACGGACCACGAGATCTGCCAATCCAGCCGCAGGCCGGCTACCTTCGATAGAGAAGATGCCCACCTCCACCAAACCCAGGGCCTCTGCCCAGGGCATCCTCATGATGCAAAGTAGGCCACAGAAGACCTCCGGACGATACCGGCCGACGTCGAGGAGGCGAAGACGACACCGATCTAGGAACCCTAGATCTCGCCACCATCCGCCGCCCCGCCGCCTAGGGACTGCTGCCGTCAGAGCTCACCGGTCACCGCCCACCCGCCATCATTGCTAGAGATCCGCTGGAGCGCCGCCACCATTGCCTGGATCTCGAGCCGCTGCCGCCATGGAAGCGACAAGCGCGAGGGCTAGGGCCCCGCCGCCGCCGCTGGAGCTTTGTCCGACGACGGATCCGACGGCGGTGGAGAGGAGGGGCGTGCGGGAGGGGGTGGCTGGCCAGGGGAGAGGGTGGCGACCCGGTGCGCCAGGGGAGAGGGTGGCGACCCGATGCGGCGGCGGGGCCGCACGGGGTCGGGAGGAGGAGGGGATGTCTCGCACATGAAAATCCTACAGGAGGATATTCTGGTGCTTTGTTGAATAAAAAAATTCTTTTCAGTTTATTTTTTATACATAAGCTTCCAATAGTAGTGTAATATGAAATGATAGATTAGTATGTTTACTACGGAAACTTGTTGGATTGCTTACACTAATCTCTAATTAATTAGTTAATTGTTGTAGCAACGGGTATTTAACCCATACTTGATTACCTTGGCATGCAAAAACATATATCTTTGTTTTTTCAAAGTTTATATGATTGATGGCTGTTGTGAAATCAATTTTGTTGCTCCAACAGGTACGCAACACGATGCAATTGTCTTAGCAGGAAAAGTATTCACTACTTCTGAATTTACCCCTGATCATTGGTATTGTAGATCTCATGCAGAAGTATGTTCCATAAAAATTTGGGTTCAGATTCCTTCTGATTGATACTGTTTTATTTGTACCGATATCTTGCAGGTGTTGTTATACCAAGTATTATACACTTGTTTGTGTGTTAGTTGGAGTAACCCTAAAGCTCATGATCCAACCGTATTCCACTAGCATCGGGTTCAAAGTTATTCTTATTAATGCCTTCTTTGTTTTAAAATGCTGTAGGCGCTCTCAGTCGAGGTGTTGGATAATGGAGACTAATTCTGGTGCTATGATTTGGAGAATCCCAAAGATCAAGATTTGCACTGGCTGATGGCTAGGTTAGTTTACCTGTACTCTTATGTCTCATCTTATTATACATGTATATGTGCCTACAATTTATAAAGTTCAATGCTACCACTAAGTTTTAGAAGACGATTAAAATTAGTAGCCATCAGAATTTTCTATGGATATGGGAATCTTCCGGAAAAAATGCAATAAGATTGATTGTCAATTTCTATAGGACGTGTGCTTTTTGATAGATCTAGATCGGTAAGTACCATTTTTAGTTTGTTAAGACCTGCTTTTTTCATTATATTCAATTTATACACTAGGCTCATTCAGCTTATTTCTGAGATCAAACGTTGTGGTATCTTCCATGCTAACATGTTCGTCTCGTTTTGTACGGCTCTGGAATTTGGGTTAGATATATGAACCATTTTAGTCTAAAAGTTCCTTCCACGCGCTATTGAAATTATCATGGAATTTAAACTGATGCTTTGGGGTTATATTTTGCATCTTGCTATAAAATGATTGTTCTGAACTCCAATAACTCTCAAATGCATGCTTTCTGACTAAGTTATACAATATTGACAATTTAAAGACTTTGTATTTTCGTGTATTTTGTGTTATCTCCGAAAAATAGAAAAATTGTATGTCATGCTCAATTAGGTTGCAATCTAATACCAATTATATTTAAGTGGCCCTAATATATTTACAACTTTTTTCATGAACTGTCCTTATAATCATAAGCTCTATCAAATTCTTGCATTAGGAGATAGCTCGTGAAGTGAAGAGCTACAGTTTTCTTGATTACCTCACTGTACCTGGATAATAGTATACTAACATAGCACACCCGCTGCACAGTATACTCACTGATCATCTTTTTTGGCAAGGTCATCATTTGTACTTACTCTATTTCATATTAAGTCTCATTATATTAATATAACTTTGTACTAAATCAGCGGCAATAAATATGGAGTACCATTTTAACTTAGATTATACACCGCATACCCACCCAATAATAGGCAGTAATTCTCCACTCATTGCAGGTACTTCCATGATGCTGGATCAATTTTATCTCTAGCTACCCATCCTATACACTAAAATCTTCGGATGCAACAACATCCTCCCAGATTACCAAGGAAGCTCCCTCAAAAAATATTACCAAGGAAATTATGCATCATATTTGTCAGCTCTCTTTAAAGAATATGTACATGCGCATTTATGTAATTTTGTACCTTCTACACGACAATGTTGAACGAATGTGTGCTCTTTTAGGCGAAGATGAACATGTGTATCAACACCT
The DNA here is from genome assembly GCA_023614405.1 of Avena insularis. Lineage (NCBI taxonomy): Eukaryota > Viridiplantae > Streptophyta > Magnoliopsida > Poales > Poaceae > Avena > Avena insularis. Next base: position 107,366,820 of record CM042694.1, read on the forward strand.
TCATGTTTAGCACATCACTAGTGGAAAACGGGCCTCCAGTCCCGGCCCGTAAGGGGCTTTAGTCCCGGTCCTGGTAACCGGAACTGGAGGGGCAGGACTAAAGGCCCACCCACTAGTCCCGGCCCTCTTACCAGCCGGGACCAATGGGCATCCATGTGGCTGTCTCTGCGGGCGCTGGATGCCCCCCATTAGTCCCGGTTCGTATTACGAACCGGGACAAATGGTTCTCTGCCGCGGCAGAATTTTAGGCACTTTCTCTGCCGCGGCAGAGAATTCAATTTGTATCTTTTTTTTCATTTCAAAATAGTTTTCTACGCTACCACATACCGTACATGTTCGTGCATACATAAGATAACTTGTCTTAAGATCGAGCATACAAATATATACATGATAGTTACACATGGAGATCACAATTATCGGGATGCATCCTCCCCTACTAGCCTAATACTTCTCTGCCAATTAATTAAAACTCCATCTTCATTGACCAGTAAATTTGTAAAAAATTCAACTTTTATGTTTAATGTCTTCACATTGTGAAACTCTACCATTCTGTCACTAAAAGGGACGGACACGGCAACGCACGCTATCATGATCTAGTTGATCTATGTATAGCATAGAGCGTGCTAAAAAGATGGCGGTGTAGAGCTTTATAGCACTCGGCGATGAGGCGGAGGAAGCTCCCTCATCGCCAATGTGTGGCATGCTGGACGAAGGTGTGCAACCTACACGGATCCAAAGAAAATCGTAGGAGGCAAATTGGTAGGAACACATTACACACACAATTTAATTCATCCCTCCCGTCAAACACATTTTTTTGTCTGTTTGTTTTCCCAACCGTAACAAATATGTTGGACATGGTAGTGCACACTCAATCATGAACTACGCTACAGTAACTCTAATGTTTTATTTTAGCGCGGCCATGTGCGATATATTAATGCAAATGGTGTGCGATGTCTACGCCCTTGAGTGGGGCTGGGCCGCAGGCACAAGGTGCATATATTGGACCATAAGCTAGAGGTTGGACATTCATATGGTGTTTGCTTTGCATGTTGTGGGTGGAAACAAAGAGTCATTTAAGGAACTTATTGTGGCTTAGAGTTGACGGCGTCAATGCTTGGTTGGAAATACTTATCAATATAACATTGGTGAAAATAATTTGAAATCATTTTTATGTTTTGTTAAAATATGGAAAAAGAAGTCCACATAACCCCCTATCTATTGGGTTTGGTACACTAATCACCCCTATGTTTAAACTGGGCGAAATAACCCCCTATCTATCCAAAACCGGACAGCGAATCCCTAAGGCACTAATGGCTGTTTTGATCGGTGGTTTTGGACACGGTGAAAACTGGTTAAAGCCAAGTTGGACTCTGGTCAGTCCAAATCCCCCTGTAAAGCGGTCGTTTCTCTCTTGGAAAATGATACCCTTCCCCGGGGGATCGAACGAATCGATCCCCCCGGGTCGCGACCGTGCTTGACCAACCATCGCTAAAAAAAAACCCAACCCTCGCCTTTCCTTCTTCTTCACATGACCGCATGGATTCAGCGCCACCGCGCATCCGCGCGTGTGTCGGCCGCTTCCCCGCACGCCCGACACCTTGCCTCACCGCCGGGATCCTGAGGCCCTCGTCTTCCTTGACCCCATGCACGCATGCCTCTCTCCTGTCTGTGCAGCTCCCGGCATCCATGGCTGCGCAATGTACTGGCGCGATGTACATGGGTGGACGAGGGCGCCGCCGCTGCTGCTGCAGGCCACCTGTCATGGAAGCGCCGTCGCCCGCACTGATGGTGGGCTGCCCCGTGCAGGAAGCTCACCCGGAAGTCGTCGATGGGCCAGGTCGCCACTACTAGGAAAAAGCTTATCAGTGGCGCACCTATTTTACAATTCTATGACGCATATGGGATGCGCCATTGTTACCTCGCCACTAAATTGTTAATTCTGTGGTATGCGCCATGGAAATCTCAAATTTCTGTGGAGCATATAGACATATGCGCCATAGAATTGTCTCCCCCTTAGTTGGTTCTGGGTCCCATCAGATTTCTGTGGCGCATATGTGTATATGCGCCACAGAATCATCATTTTCTGTGGCGCACGGAAAAATATGCGCCACATAAACACATATTTCCGTAGCGCATATGGGTTCCGTGCGCCACAGAATTAATTATGTGGAGCATGCACTTTTATATGCGCCACATAAAACTTTTTTTATCTATAGCTAGTTTTCTAGTAGTGCGCGGTCGTCGACCTCCCCGGACCGCAGCCATGGCAAAGTCGGGGTGGTTGCGCCGCCCCGGCCCTGCTCACATCGGCACCGGTGTTGCTCCCCGCGGAAGCCGACTGTGCTGCCCACAGCGTACGGAGTTGCTCCCGTCGGTGACCACCGTTGCTACCCGCGGAGGCCCGCGTTGCTACCCGAGGCGGCTGGCTACAGGTTTTTCTACCTACGACATCCAGAGTTGCTACATACGGTGACCGATAATGCTACCTTGGGTCGACGATGTTGCTACCGACGAGAGCGGATTTTGCTACCTTTTTTGGCGAAGGGGATGCTGATTTTGCTATATACTCATTTATAATTTGCTATGTACTCGTTTCGTTTTTGCTACATTGATCTTCTCCAAACGCTACATTGTTTTTTATAAATTCTCGCTACAAATTCCGGTTGGTGTCACGGAGATGCTCCGGCGAACTCGACTTTTTGCTACACTAACATAAATTATTTGCTACAATTATTCTCCAGTTTTGCTACGTTAGCATATTTTTTTTGCTACGAAGTATCCGACAGTCTCCGGCGAATAGGTTTTGCTACATTAGTAGAACTTTTTTGCTACGGTATCTCCGATGAGGTCTACGGCGAGGTCTCCGGTGAGGTCTCTGGCGAGAGATAGTCTTTATGTTCTGTTTTTGTGCAAACAATTTTCTACTAATGTGTAGCTAAAGCGAGACATTATGTAGCAAAAGGGGATTTAGTGTAGCAAAAGGGACACGTGTCAGCAGGAGGACCCAAGGGATCAGAAGTTTTGATCCCCCGGGGATGTGTAGCATCCTTCACAGTCGCAATGAAATTTCCCCTCGCAAATGTGGTCGTTGATGCCGCCGCCCGCCCCTCGCCGCCTCTCAGTCCAAAGACTCTCGCCCGCCTCCGCCAGGCCCTGGTCGCTGGATCCCACTGCCGGCCAACTCGGTGGTCGACGGACACCACCGCCCCCGCGCACCTCTGCCCTCCCCTCGCCACGGGCTCCCACTGCCGTCCGATGCGGCTGGCCCCACCCGCCCACCGCTGATACCCCCACACCTGGCTCCCTTGTCCCTGGAGGAGCCCCGACGCAGCTCGTGCTCCCACCGCCGTGTGCCCTGTTGGCGGCCGCCGCTGCATGCCCTTGGACTCGCAGGAGATGATTGTCTTAAGACATAGTTGTGAAGATTGGTGTGTATGTGTTTTTAACGCTAGATGCTTCGAGATGCTTCCAAACGAATTCGTCCCAATTGGACCAGGGTTGCTGTGAAGGTTGCATCAATGTTGTCTGGAATAAACAGTGATGCTGCTGCTGAATATGTGGTGGCATCACTAAATTCTGTTGCTGAATATGCTCAATTTTGACAGAATTTGGCTGCTATTATGGCTACATTTTGACAGTTGCAAGTCACAGACGAAATTAGAGTGAACCACATAACGATATTAAGCTAGACGTCAAGTGTGAGCATTCCTATAATCGAGTCAGCACACGTAATGCTGGACGTCAAGTGTGGGCATTGTCATGGTTAGGTAGGCAACAGAACATAGTATCATCAATTTGTATTATCCTGTCAAAAAAAATTGTATTATGGGCATGAATCCTCCTGACCACATATGGAGCATTCCGCGGACGGCGCCATATTTCGTCTCTGCTGGAGATCACCCGTATGTAGAGAGTGTTTAGCCGGTCTCCATAAGATCATTTTAATTTTAGATGGGACTGCAATCTTCCACATCTTTGACCATGACTTCTCCTCCTCCTCGACAAGGGATGACGCCGCCCTCTCGTCCAGCCAATCTTCCCGCGAGCGCTTCCTCGCCATATTGCTCTATAGCATGATCGAACCGAGAACACTCCAGACTTTTTAAAATGTCATGCCCAGATATCATCCTAGAACCGATGGCTTAGCAGAATCCCCCTGATTATCTCCACATCCATCGGTAGAAAAAACTCTTCTAGTTTCGCCACATTCCATGCAGCTTCATGTTGGTTTATAAAATCACTTACTTTGGCAGGGGCATCCTCCTTCAGAGCCGCGACATGCCGAAGCCTAGTGTCTCGTGGCAGCCAGTTCTGTGACCATGCCAAGGTTGAGGTACCGTCGCCGATCCGCCTTATGATGCCGACGTTTAGCGCATTCCTTCCCCCCATGATCGACCTCCAAATTTGGGACGGGTGAGACCCCAATTCCGCATTCAGAATGTCGTGGCCCGGGAAGTAAACCGCCTTCAGAACACGTGCGCTCAAGGAATCAGGCACTGTCAGAAGGTGCCACACCTGTCATGCAAGAAAAGCTAAATTGAAAACCTCGATATCTCGGAAACCTAGCCCCCCCCTGCACACTTCGGTTGAGTCATTTGCTCCCAAGAAACCCAGCTTGTCCTCCTCTTCCCATCTTTACATCCCCACCAAAACTTGCGGAACATCGAAGTAATGTGCTCGCAAAGTCCTCGTGGGAGCTTAAAGCAGGACATGCAGAAAGCCTCAACTGCTTGAGCCACCAATTTAATAAGAACCTCCTTGCCCCCTACCGATGGCAAAAGTTCCAACCATCCAAGAATCTTCTTACATACTTTATCTCAGAGATATCTGGAGGCTTCACTCTTGGATATACCTACATCAGATGGCATACGAAGATATCTCTCATTGAGTGTTTCCCTCTCCACTTGTAGTTCACTCTTTACCTTATGTCTTACCCCTTCTGGGCAACCTTTACTAAAAAGATAGATGATTTATCGATATTAATCCGCTGACCCGAAGCATTGCAGTACGCTTAAAGTATTCTCTTTATCTCCACAGCCCCTTCGACACTCGCTTGGAAGAACAATAGGCTGTCATCAGAAAAGAGTAGATGGTTTATCGGTGGTGCCGACGTCGCTACTTGCAACCCTTTTAGCGCTGAAGACTGAACTCTAAATTTTAGGAGGCACGAAAGGCCCTCTGTTGCCAAAACAAAAGTAAGGAGACATGGGGTCTTCCTGTCAAATGCCCCTAGATGGGGTAAATTCCTCCTGTGGTACGCCATTGAACAACACCGAGAAGGAAACTGTCCTGACTAGTCTCATCGCCAAGGCAACCCATTGTGTGTTGAAGCCCAGCTTCAACATGATCACCTGTAAATAGCTCCACTCCACCCGGTCATATGCCTTCCGCATATCCAGCTTTAGAGCACATGTTCGATGCTTCTTCGCCCTGTTGCGTTTCATAAAATGCAAATATTCGTAAGCTGTAATAATATTATCAGTAATCAATCTACCTGGGACAAAGGCAGATTGTTTCTCAGATATAACCTCCGGTAACACCTTCTTGAGTCTGTTTGCTGCCACCTTTGATGCAATCTTATAGATAATGTTTGCACAAAATAATGGGGCGGAATTGTCCCAACTCTTCTGGGCTAGCCACCTTGGGAATCATCACAATGAAAGTTTTGTTTATCACATTCGGGCTCTCCTTCCCCTCCAAAATTCGGAGAACAGCCTTTGACACTTCCTCCCCACATAGCTCCCAATTTCTTTAAAAGAAATGCGCCAGAAATCCATCCGGTCCCGGAGCTTTAGTAGGATACATTTCAAACAGGGCAGTTTTCACTTCCGCCCTATCAAACGGTGAACCAAGCATCTCATTCATCACTGAGCTTACTTTCACCAGGACCGAGTTCAGCACTTCCTCCAGCCCCTGTATGCCCTCTGACGTGTACAGTTCCTTATAAAAACTGCTCGCCATATCTCCCAGCTCCGCATCACTCGAGACGCGCGAGCCATCCACCCTTTTGAGCTTCAAAATTTTTGTTTTTCTTTCGACGCTGGCTTGATCTCATGTGGAAGAACCGCGTATTTTTGTCACCAGCAGCCAGCCACTACACGCGGGAGCACTGTTTCCACAGCACCTCCTCCTGATCAAACAGCTCGACGAGGCGTTGGGTTATTTCCTCTTCCCTCAGACTCGGGTCAAGGCAGCACAGGTCTCGCCGCAGCTCCCCCAACTCGCGTTGTAGGTCTGCAATCTGCCGTCTTACATTGCCCAAAGATTGCTTGTCCCATTGACATAGATCACTCGATAGAGATGAAAGTTTCGCTTGTAACTCCTCCATCGATAGACTCTCCTTTCCTGCCCCCCATTTCTGTTCAAGCATCGGCGTAAAATCTTTGTGGCTCTCCCAAGCTACCTAATACCTGAAAACTGCTCTCGCCCTCCGGTCCCCTACTCCTAGTTCTCGCTGTAGAAGTACAGGTAAATGATCTGAAGTTGCATAAATCTCCAAATGTTGTACCACCGCTGATGGAAAGCGGGTATACCAGGATGGTGACGTTAGCGCCCGATCCAGCCTAGTGCGGCAGAAAGAACCCCCTGCCACCTTCTTTTCAGACGTCCAGTCCACCCCTCTGTAACCTAGGTCACATAAGCCGTAGACATCGCCAGCCTCTCTGAAACTAGTCATTTGGCTATAACTCCGTTCGTTGCCGCCACTATGCTCAGATCTGTGCAGAACCTCATTGAAGTCCCCGATGCAGAGCCACGGGTAGTCCCCGTTGAATTTTTTATGATGTTTCACCGTTGGATGAAGGCTCATATTGGCTCTCCTGGTTTTTCCTTACATGCCCGTAATTGCTCCAAAGATGCGGGTCGCTTGAACGTGGATTGGAAGTTCTAATGAATTTATCCTCAAGATCGTTCCAGCTACTGATAGAATCTTCGGGTAGCTGTCTTAGCCACGAGCATGCTGCGTTAGTTAAGTGCAGCTGCAAGCTTTGCATTGCGGTAGCCTTAGAGCCACCTTGTAACTTGACTGTTGCCAGATAATCCGCTAACCAAGCTTCGGGTTCTTGGAGACCATCGTACTTTTGACGGTCGTGAGGTAATTTGAAGTCTTTTGGTACTGGAGTCTTGCGAACCCGTCGGGTAAAGCAACTAGCTCCACAAAGTTCTTGTTCTTTGCTTTCACCGTCGTAATATCTTCGGCTGCTACGCTCTTCCCTGGACCTATCGATCCTGCGTTATGTGATATCGTTTCTTGCGTCGTTTCGTGGTTCTGGCTCTGAGAAGTGAACCCGATGTGGCGATCGTGATCGTCGGGTGTGACCCACTTGTTGAGGGCTACTGCGACGACGTGGGGATCTGTCAGGTTTCAGTGTGGTTCCTTGTTCTGCTTGCGTGAGAGATGCTCTTACCATGCCGAGGTTCATCAGGGCGGAGCGGTGGAGGGCTGCGTGAGGATCATCGGGTGCAGGTTGAGTTGTGATTAAATATGTTTGTGCAACCACAATTGCTGCCTGAGCTATTTTTTCCTTGATGTTTCCTTCTTAATCTATTGACATGAACGATAGATCAAGGTCTCGGATCAATTCCTTTCTTTCAGCTTCGGGGATATTCTGTAAGCGAGATGTTCCCCTTCTTGGCGGTGCTCCTCCTGTTATGCTCCCCGATCCTCGGGTAGAACTTAGTTGTGCCCGCCGTAAGCTGGATTCGTTGGCTAAATTCTTTCTTTTGTCGAGTTGCCTTTGCATCCTTAGTAGGTCTCTCTTCTTATGGTGAAGCAAATATTGATATGCTAACAGATCTTCGCGTGTGGCGTCAGATGTCATTGGAACTGCACCCGAAATTACTGCTCTTGCTCTTTGCCATGCGTCGGCTGGTAGGCGGAGTGTTTGCCTCTCGCCTCTGCGCGATTCTCCTTCTCCTTGGACTATGTGGTTGACTGTTGGGTTTTCCCTGTTTCCTTGGCTTCCTTCGTTTCCACGATTTCCTGCATTGTCGCTTGATAAAATATCATCGGGGTTAAAAATAGGGTTATCGTTGGAGTCTTGCTGAGTCGAGGTGTCTCCGATGATCATGCATACTTGGTGTTGGGTGATATATGAACCGGTGATGTTGTCGTCTGAACCAAGGGAGACACTGTCGGGTGAACCAATGAAGTCCATAAATTTCTGTTCTGGGTAGATTTTTGCCATCCTAATTCCGAGGTCGATGCTTTCTCCACTTTCTTCGGGTTTAGAATTTGCCTGGCTTGTTTCACGTGGTGGAGTTAGCTGAGAATTTGATCCGTAGGAGAGATTGTCATAAAGACCATCAAGGTCCCCCAGACCCGCCTCGATTTCTTTGTTTTCTTTCCCTGCTTCGCTCTGTGCCATCATTTCTATGGAGGATCCGACAGATGATGCTGGTATCGCTGTAGGCGTAGATTTTTCCACCGACGGTTCTGACGTAATCAGGCCCGAGGGGTGCGACTCTTGGGGGTTCTCTACTTGGAAGTGGAAACTTCCGATGATTAGATTAGATCATTCCAGCAGAGGCGGCTGATTTGGCTTATCTCCTCCGGCCAGTTCTTTTGCCGGGCTCTGAAACCGAGCATCTACTGATGTTCTCTTTCTATTCTCTGACGCCGAGTTTTCTCCCGTACCACGTCCTCCACCACGGTCCTAACCACCTCCCCCTCCAGCTCGCCCATGACCCCTGCCTCTTCCCATCCGCCCCCACCACGTGACTCATCCCCCGTCCTCCTTGCCGCTCATGATACGCTGGCCAGTTCTGCTGCCTCCCATAGAGTTGTGCATGATTTCATAACAGCCATCCACTTGACTTCCTCCTTCAGCGACTCAACTTGGCTCTTCGCCACCACCACGCTAGCAACGTCCTCTCCCTTTAAATTCAGACTCCTCAACAATTCTTCCAAGGAGGGTTCAGCCTCCCGTGCCACAGACTCGCTCGGCTTCCCTTGTTCCATCCCCGCCGCCATCCCCGAAAACCGATCTGGACCCATCGCCTGCGGAGCCCTTGCCAAGGCCGGGCAACCGAGCTAGTTGGCCCCTGGGTCAGCCCGAGCAAGTTTCTCACGCAGGGGAGAGAAATCGCCGGAGAGACGGGTAAAACCCTAACCGTTATGTAGTACTTGGGCGGTGCCTACTTCCCTGAAGAAGCCCATACCAGTAGAGGTTTGCAAGATAAAAGGACTGTCACACAACCGGCATCACGAATGGATCAAGTATGGGCCTTATTTCTCGTTGCTGGGCCAGCATGGGCTATAGTCCGCACTGTCTACTCTCCCTATCTTCACTTCACCCAGCTCTGCTCTGCTAATCCTCAAAAAAAAAAATCTGCTCTGATCTAGGCCAAACTTGCCCGCACGAGCGGCGGCGTTGGCGACCTTGGCCCCTCCCCTGGGGCGCCCGAAGCTTCTCCCCTGATTCGATTCGATTCGATTCGATTCGATTGAGGTGAGCTCTTCTCCTTCCCCTGATTCGATTCGATTCGATTCGATTCGATTCGATTCGATTGAGGTGAGCTCTTTTCTAGGTTTCAGTAGAAGCTTGTACCTCTAATGTAGCAGTAAAAAGATAATTGCTTCTATACCACTGTTTTCCTATTCCATATGGCTGGCCATGGTAGATAATGTAGAATGTATTTGTTTGATACCAGCCTTTGAATGTTAGCAAATAGTATCAATTCGATAGTATGAAATGTATATGCATCTAGTAGCTACTTGAACTGAATGAAGGCAACTGCAACTACAACAGAGGGACGAACTGAAAATACAACTGGATTTTCAAAGCTCACTGTGGTAAATGGAAGCACAAAAATATGTTACTTGGCATGTTGAAAGCATTCGTAAATCTTCAGTAACAAACAGCGGACAGGAGGCTACAACCCAGGCTTTATAGCTCATTAGGACCTTCACGTATGCATAAACATGTAGGTCGCTCGCGGCACCAGCTCAGTATCAAATCTTCAGTAAGAATCACAGGAAAGGATCCCAGCTTCAGGGCTGACTTAATTTGCTCTTTATTACAATGCCTGCTTGGATAGTAACGACTACTGACGTTATTGCGTGGCAGTTTGGCTCCTCAGCTTCACTGCACCAATGTCTCCACTAACAGTTGCGGCAAGAGATTAATCGTGTGGCAGGTGTTCTGTAGTCGTTGATGCTGAAGCTGAATGAAAACAGAAGATTCTGCACATGGGTGATTCAGATTAAGGAATGCACAAAGAGCAGAGCACGGACATTTATAACAGAGGCGACCTCTTCAAAAGGAAAATACATGGATCACTTGTCCAGCATTGTCAAGCAAAACTGCTAGACTGCCATTACCCTTATGAGCACATGATTAGTCTCTCCTCCTTTCTCCGGGCTTGAGACCGGCTACGTGATTATAAGTATTACCTTAGAATCACATAGGCGGAGTTCCCTACCTACCCTATCAAAAAAAGAGAAAATTAAAAAAAAAGCACAAAACAACCCTTAAAAAAGACAATGAATACCTTTTTTGTGACCTTTTCCATTTTTTGGTTTTTTGTTTTTATCAAATTATTAAGAGAAGCAAGATACAAACATGATAAAATCTCTTTTTTTCTTTTAGAATTTTTCTTTCTACATGGAAAATATTTTCAAACAGAAAACTACTCTAACAACACAAAACAAATAAACTTTTTTGTTTATGATTTTTAAGTATTTTTGCAAAAAGTCCACCCTAGTGCTAAAGCAAAAAAGTTTTTTTTTAGTTTTCTCAACAAGCCACTCTACTGCTGAAGGACATAAACATTTTTTTTTGTAAGTACTTTTTGCAAACCATCTAATTAATAATGAAGGAGACGCCATCTTTCTTGGCTCCATGGACAAACTAAGCCCAACGAACTCCGAGAATTATTTTCTCATCCAGGTGGTGGCAACCAGGTTGTAGTAGGCTTCAATGTCTGATCATCCTGTAACCAGGAAAATGATGGTTTTGTAATTAAAAAGGCAAACTTTAGAAAGCAGAGGTATTACATATATATGATTTTTAATTTGTGAAATAGAAGTAACCAAAAGTAGAATGATTTGTGTACAAACATCGAATATCAATAGCAAACTGGTCGAGTTTAGTTATTTGGATGAAATTTGTAATAACAGTAAGATAAATAATGGGATTCAAGGTTTGCACGCCACCCCTTTGTCATGAGTCCCACGGCTTGTGGCAACATCATTGTCTACCGGGAGATTAATTAGACATAAATTATTCCAGCGGCCGGGCTGGGCATCATCGACATGAAAAGTTAATGAATTTCTATATATAGCAGGCGATCAGTATGTAGATATGTACCTCCTCTTGGTCCATACTGTCATCGTCGCCATCATCATAATCATTATCACCGTAGTAGCCATCATCATCATTGGTGTCGTCACCGGTGTCAGTGCCAGTTGCGTTATCCTGCTAGATATAAGACACGCATAAACCGCCGTGCGACTGATCAGTTACATGACAAATATGTATAACAGTGGATCGATAATATGGAGTAGCTAGTATATGCACGAACCTCTATTTCTTGGTCGGTGTCAGTGTCATCATGTAACAGACTCTTGAATTTGGTAACAAAGTCACTCAGCTCTTGTTCGCCGTACCTCCCGAGTCGAGGCTCGTCATCATCACATAACACCGTCTCCAGTAAGGTAATTAGGTGACCTAGCCCTCGTTGATCTGCAGCTATTATTTCCTCCCCATCAGGTCCGTCCAAACAAGTGATTGCATCAATCAGCCAACCTTCCTTCCAGTTGTAGTGCTTGGTGTGTATCTCTACCTGAGCCTTGGGATGGTCTTCCTCGGCATTCCCCAGGACTCCCTTCGCTGCCATCACTTCCATGCGGCCAATGTTACCGCACTCAAGCACGCACTCGACATAATAGAGTGAAGGACATTTATTCTTCCACGGCACCAACAAGCTGTCCCTTCTTCCAGCACTTACAGTGTAGAACAACTTTTCAAGCCTCGGCAGGGCTCCTTCTCCAAGAGTGATCTCTATGTTTGTCGCCAACCATTCCAGCTTCTTAAACTCATCGCTGCCCAAGGTATATGATATGCTTGTTTTGCCCTCACTCACGAGACCCAGGCTAAGGAGCGACGGCAACCTTCCGAGGGCTTGCAGATCCCTTGCTTCTACCACATCCGCACACAAACATAGTTCAGAGAGGAGCGGAACACACAAAGAACTGACCCACGACGGCACCCTGGGCAAACTTATGCCGGCCAGAGACAAAGAATAGACCTTTGTATCAGGTACCCAGTCTTGGCAGCAGACACGGGCATTTTTTTTCTGTTCTATACCAATCTTGGCAATCCAACGCTTCCTCGATCTTGATCACACTGATACTCAGACTTTGGATCTTGTGCAGGTTGCACAGTGACCCTGCGAGATCCTTGTCTGTGGTCTCCTCACGTTCGTTGAACTGGATTCTGAGCACCCTCAGGTTCGTCAAGTTCCCCAACTCCTTCCAGAAGTCTGGGCACGTCTCCACTGAATATATGTGCAGCTCTTCAAGGCTCGTCAGTTTCCCAATCCTGCCCTTCATGATTGTACCTTCATCGGCCCACAAACATCTCAAATTTTGTAGCTCACCAACAGACGCTGGCAACTCACTAATCAAACCTCCCCTTATGTCCAAAATCTCAAGAAACTTCAGATCATGACCTATTCCCTCTGGGAGCTTGACGGCCGTCTTCACCAGTCCTAGATACCTTAGCTGGATCAACTTTCCGAGGTGCTCGAGACTATCACCTTCAAGAAAATCGCATTCCTCTATAACTAGTACACGTAATACTTTAAAGATCAAAATAGGAGGCATCCCACTATCACTACACGTGATAGCATTAAATGACCTCACATGTTCCATTTGCATGCTAGTGTTGTCTTCCACAAATTTTCTGTGAAGTGCTAATCTGCGAACCCTACTAGTTTGTGTGCCCCGCAAATAGTTGGTGTGTTGTTCTATATCACTTGACATAGTGCGGATGAGATCCAGCACCATGTCGTGGACACGACAACCACCTAGGGTGTCATCATAAAAATTAGACTCTATCCACCGGATCAGGCTTTTGTTAACAAGCTTGTTGAAACAGATATCCCCTAGCTCATATGACCCCATCCCTTCTTTATCGGGGACAAATCCTTCAATGACCCACCTCCATATTAGTGACCTTTTGTCAATAAAGTAATCTTCAGGAAACATACTAAGATACAATAAGCATGCCTTTAGATTGGAAGGTAGATCATAATAGCTAAATGACAATATTTTTCTTGTGTTCTGGATGACTTCACTATCTTCATGCCCAAAACCAATTGCATCATACACCTTAGCCCAATCTGCTCTTGGTTTACCAACAATCACACTAGCTATCGTAATGATAGCTAATGGCACACCACCACATTTCTTTAAAATTTTCTTAATCACTTCATGAGGTTGGTCATCTTGACTTACTCCTTCAGAACCACATGTTCTTGTATAGAATAGCATTTTGGAGTTGTCATCCGAAAGCGGCTTCATGTGGTAGATACCACCCGCATTTGTAGCAATATCAACAATACGAGTAGTTATGATGATTCTACTTTCCAGATGATTGTCCACGAAAGCGTACTTAATAATTTCCCATGTCGGTACGCTCCATAAGTCATCAATAACAATAAGGTACCTACTTACGTACATGAGAAGCAAAAAATAGTTAATTATGTAATGTACTAGCGCCCTCTAGAAAAAGAAGCATGCCAACACACCAGAATAAAGAAGGCATTAACAATCAGAGAAAAGATTGTATAAAATACATCTCAATCTTTAAAAGGCTCCTCAATTATCATTTTCAGATTGATATATTCTTGGTACATGGATGTGACATAGTTGGAAAACTAGAGATGGCAATTAACCGCATGAGTAATCCATGTAACCATTCAACAATGCAACTAGTGGTGATCTCGAGTTGAACTTTAGCGAAAGAACATATGTGCCAGTGCAACATATGCTATAATAGCCAAACATTAATTTCCGTTTCTATGGTGATCATTGATAGCTCTCCAAATGTGTATCAAGCTAGTGGTACTATGGTTTTTGCCAAACAATCGAAGAGATATTTTGTGGAGGTGGCGGTAGTCATGGCTGGCCAATTTGAGGAAGGACAATGGTTGTGGAGGTGGCGGTAGTCATGGCTGGCCAATTTGAGGAAGGACAATGGTGGGACTGGCCCAATATTTGGCCAAAGTTTCGTCATCTACCAAGGCAGAGGCATAACCCTATTTGTACAAGGTCAAGCTTGGTTCAAAACCGGTAGAAACATTGTGCTTAACAATGTCAACTCAATTTCATAATTAGACAATTGTTGATCTTGACCCAATATTTTGAGGTGGCCTAGCTGATAGTCACCCTATAGAGGGACGATTCTCCGATAGTGCCTCTTTGTCCTTCTATTGTTGGAACACACTGAAGATGAGGGGGGATAAAGAGGTGCTTTTCCAATGAGGAGCAAGAGAAGAGCACCGCCGCCTTAGCCCATCAATTAGCCTACCAATCACTGGTTGAACCTCATGCTGGTGGTGCCTTCCTACCCCACCAGTATGTTGTCACCATTCAGACAACCCTATAGCTCCAGCCAACTTTTCCTTCTCTAGCGCCAGCGAGCGCATATGCCTCCACCTCTAAGTTTATTCCTAGACTCCACGGCGAGGGACACTTTAGCTGAGGTCCAGGATCACCGTTTCCATCTCCGCCACAACATCACGTACTATGGCAAAGTTGACGGCCGTGGCGGGCTCTATGATCCCCTGTCTTCCTTTATGTGATGTGTTGCGAAGAAGAAGAAGAAGAAGAAGAAGAAGAAGAACAAGAAAGAAAGAAAGAAATTGGGTGAGCGTAAAGAAAAGGAGGGAAGGAATAAAGGGGAGAAGGGAGGTGTAGCCACGCGGTTGTACCTTGTTTCACAATGATTACCCCGAGAAGTGCCGCTTTGCAACATTTCCATAATAAATGCCCAATTTTGTTTAAGAGTTCCCAAAAAATAAGTAAATACACCATGATGAGGTATGTTTCCTTTTAGTGTGTGTGTGTGTGTTCATTTTTTGTCATTTTTTTTGAAATATTGTGCTTGTGGAGTGATGTAAACAAAATTTCACTACATATGATGTAAAAAGAATCTAGTGCGGAATAATATTTATATATTCATGTTATTGTTTTTACTAGACGAAGAGAACAAAATTTCATAATCCAATATATATTATCTTCCTTATTTGTCCGACTAAAGCCTAAGAATTGCATTGCGATTACCTCCGGTGTTTTTGCCTATATGTAGTGCAGATTGATTAACCATGGCAATACTCGTTTCATGCCAGCACAACACCAAAGCCATATAGTGTATCTAGGGGTATAGATCACATAAATAAGTTATTGACTAAAGCCCGAGAGTTGCACCAAAACTTTATTGTTTAACCACCCCAAAACTATTGAATATTTCATGTCACCACAACACAAAAGCCATATGGTGTATCTAGGGGCACATGTGACATAAAAACATCTTGACTATCAAAGGATGAGATTTATGCATACCTCTTGCCTGCAAGGAGTTCTTGAAGATGGTTGATCAGTTGTCTTTCATCCAATCTTTCTGTAGTTTTGTACAACTCTTTGTCAATTTCAAAGAAGATGTCACTGAGAACTTTCTTCGCCCCTTGGTTCTGACCAACTGGAACAAACCCATGACACTCATATGTTTATCTAAGCTTGTCATACAATGCTTTTGCAAGGGTGGTCTTGCACAAACCTCCAAATCCAACAATGGAGACTATCTTAAGATTTTTCTGGGATGTCTCAGCACCTTCGGACAAGATCTTCATTAGATCAACAATCGGCCCATCAGTACCAACAAGGTCAGAGACCTTGTTGTATAGAGCCGAGAGACGAGGATCAACTGTAGTTGTTGTAAGATTAGCAAGCACATCGTCAATCTTGTACCTGTAGTATCGTTCCTTTATCTTTCTAACATGGCTCTCAATGTGTTCCATGTCTTTGGCTATTTCATGGCGTGCCTTGAACTTTGTGAACTTTATGCGTGATTTCTTCAACAAATGCTTGATTTTGGATTTGGTTTGCTCAACTCCCTCAACGCGTGTGATGAAGGAGTCTAGGTTATCCTCAATGACATAGGACAACTCCCTGACCTCATTAGCCCAATTCTTGACCCGCGGGTCAAGTTGATCCAGCGGCACGCTGGATACCTTCACAAGGAACACTTGCATGCTCTCGAGCTCGGCCTTGAGGTCGCCAATCCCCTTCTTCACAGTCGCCTTCAGGTTGTACTGCTCTAGGAGCAGCTCCCCGAGCTCGGGGAGGAGAGAGCTCATCGCCCCCGTGGCGAACTCCATGCTTCGACTCTCACCCTCTCCGCCTCTACGGCCCTCTCTTGCTACCTTTTCTTGTTAAACGGAGTCGGTTAGGACTGCTACCGATCCTAGACTCTGTTGCTAACCAATTGTGATTAGATATATCTGTAGGTAGTTAGACCTTTGTAAATCTAACAACTCTGTAATCCTGTGTTTGTATTATATAAGGAAAGCACTGCCGGCCCTAGAGGTACACGGCACAAAACCAATATATACTATTTTCTTATATGGTATCAGAGCCTCAGGCTCCAAGAACTCCATGGCTCCACCCAATCCACTCTCCCCTGCGCCGCCGATGAACATCATCGCCGCGCTGGCCGCTGCCATCACAATCAAGCTAGATCAGGAGAATTTCCTGCTCTGGAAAGCTCAGGCTCTGCCTGCGCTGTACAACAATGATCTGTACGGGTTCATTGACGGAACCAAGGCGGCCCCGCCGAAGAAGGTCGCCGCTGCAACCGGGAGCTCCGACGAGGTTGACAACCCTGAGTATCCCATCTGGTTTAAGCAAGATCAGCAGGTGCTGAGTGGCCTGCTCGCCTCCCTCACACCATCCGTGCTCGGCCATGTCCAGCTCCTCAAGACATCGACCCAGGTGTGGGAGGCACTGGAGAGGACGTTCTCGTCCAGATCCAAGGCGCGCATCGTGCAGCTCCGCACCGCGCTGGTGAAGCCTAAGCGCAGGGACATTTCGATGTCCAACTACTACCACCACACAAAGAAGATCGCCGACACGATGGCGGCAATTGGGAATCCCCTTGGCGACGACGAGATCGCCTCATACATCCTGGCTGGTGTAAGCGAGGATCACGAGAACTTTAGCACGTCAATGTCCATGCTTGCTGGGAAAGAGGACTTCATGCTCAGTGACCTGTATGGTCACATGGTCGCGTACGAGGCGCGCACGGGCGATCGCGCGTCCGGAGGCCAGTTTCAGCACTCCGCCAACAACGCCGGGCGCGGTGGTGGTCGCGGCGGCTTCCAGCGTGGCGGAGGACGTGGCCGTGGCAATGGCGGCCGCGGCAATGGAGGAGGACGCCACAATGGTGGCTACAATGACAACGGTGGCGGCCACAATGGCTACGGAGGTGGCTATGGTGGCTATCAAGGCCACCAAGGAGGATACCATGGAGGTGGCAACGGCGGCGGCCGTGGCCACAACCCTGGGCGCGATGGATCAGCTCAGGGAGGAGGAGGACGTGGACGCGGCGGCGGCAAGTCCACGTGCCAGATCTGTGGAGTATACGGCCACGACGCGCTCTGCTGCTACAACCGCTTCAACCACGCCATCCAGCCGGAATCTTTGAACCGGCAGGCATGCCAACGATTATGGTGAGAATTGGGTGTTGGACTCCGGTGCGACGGACCATATGACGAACGACCTGAGTCGACTTCACATTCAGGACGTCTACCACGGCAACAATCAGATCCAGGTGGCAAATGGTACGCATATACCCATCCTACATATCGGTGAATCATCTTTACCTGGTTCAACTCATCCTTTACGTCTTAAAAATGTCTTACATGCTCCTGATCTTTCCAAAAATCTATTATCTGCTAGTAAACTTGCCTTTGATAATGACTGCTTTGTTGAACTTCATCCCCGTTCTTTTGTCATCAAGGATCGCATCACAAAGGAAACTCGGCTACAAGGTAGAGGTCATCGCAGACTCTACCCCGTGCCACACCCACGCCCCCGACAAGCTTTCCTCACCACACCATCCAAGGACTTGTGGCACCAGCGCCTTGGCCATCCCTCTTCGACCATCGTCCAAGCCATCCTCTCCACAAATAAGTTAGAGTCGTCCACAAATAAAGATTCAGTCACACATGTGTGTGATGCGTGTCAGCAAGCTAAAGTTCATCAGCTACCGTATGAGTTGTCTAGTCGAGTTTCCCATGTTCCCTTAGAACTTGTCCACACCGATGTGTGGGGTCCTGCGATTAAATCTGCAGGCGGTTTTAGTTATTATGTAAGCTTTTTGGATGATTTCAGTAAATTTGCTTGGGTTTACTTGTTGAAACACAAATCAGATGTTGAGCATGTCTTTTATCAGTTTCAGAATCGTGTTGAACGTTCCTTTAACAAGAAAATTTTGTCCATCCAATCCGATTGGGGAGGAGAATACCACAAATTAAATCGCTATTTTCGTGACAATGGCATTACCCATCGTCTCCCGTGCCCACACACGCACCAACAGAATGGTGCCATTGAGAGGAAACACCGTCATCTTGTTGAAACAGCCTTGGCTCTTCTAGCCCAAGCCTCTCTTCCTCTCCGTTTTTGGGATGATGTTGTCCTTACTGCTTGTTATCTTATCAATAGAATGCCTAGTCGTGTTATTCACAATGATACACCGGCCCATAAACTCTTTCAAACTCCCATTCGTTATGATCTCCTTCGCGTGTTCGGCTGCGCTTGTTGGCCTAACTTGCGCCCCTACAACAACCGGAAACTTGATTTTTGGTCACGCCGGTGTGTCTTCCTAGGGTACAGCCCTGATCACCTCGGTTTCAGGTGTCTTGATCGCTCGACGGGGCGTATCTATGTGTCACGCGATGTAGTGTTCGACGAACGCGTGTTCCCGTTCGCCGCCGATTCCCCCCAATATTCCCTCCTTACCGAAGATCTTTTACTCCTTCCTGAACCAGTTGATTCGCCTTTATGTAGTGATAGGGCACCTGCTACTAATTCTGCCCCAAGTTCTGTTGATGTTTCAGGTACTGACGGCGACGTCGATCGTGCCATGCATGGCCTGCATTCACCCCCTCACGTCGATCACGGGGGGCCAGCGGTGGGCTCTGAGGATGGCCTACCCGAGGCCCATCTCGATGCCCCGGACGCGGAACCATCTCCGCCCACCTCCCCGGCTACTCCACCTACTGGGCCGGCCCATGACGACCCTGGCTCGTCGCCGTCCTCTGCTGGCACGCCATCGCCAGCTCCGTCACCACCTCGGATGCGCACACGGCTTCAGAACAATATCGTGCGTCCGATCAAAATACCTGCTGACATTATTCGGTATGACGTCTCCAAACGAGGTTTTGCAGCTGAGCCGGTTTCTCATGTTGATGCACTGGGCGTCCCGGCATGGAAAGCTGCTATGGACGAAGAGTTTCGAGCTCTTCACCAGAACCAAACCTGGCAGCTTGTCGAAGCACCTTGTGGGCATCATGTTGTTGGATGCAAATGGGTTTTCAAGCTCAAACAAAAACAAGATGGCACTATTGATCGGTACAAGGCCAGGCTCGTTGCTAAGGGATTCACTCAGCGTCAAGGCATTGATTACACGGATACATTTTCTCCTATTGTTAAGCCCACTACGGTGCGCTTGATCTTGTCCATCGCCGTGTCTCGCGGCTGGACTCTTCGGCAAGTTGACGTTCAGAACGCTTTCCTCCACGGCGATATCCAGGAGGAGGTGTATATGCATCAGCCACCAGGGTACGTTGATCCTGATCGACCGAATCATGTCCGTCGGCTTCAGAAGTCTCTGTATGGGTTAAAACAGGCGCCCAGGGCTTGGTATTCGAAGCTCAGCGTCAAGTTGCAGTCATTAGGGTTTGCTCCATCACAAGCAGACACATCTTTGTTCATCTTCGCGAATTCTCGAGTCACCATCTACATGTTGATCTATGTGGATGACATTATCATTGCAGGCTCCTGTTCTATAGCCGTTGAGAAGTTACTCGTTCAGCTTCGTGATTCATTTGCTGTAAAGGATCTGGGAGAACTCTCATATTTCCTTGGTATTGAGGTGACTTGGCAATCTGATGGCATTGCACTTACTCAGTCGAAATATGCTGCAGATCTTCTTCGGAAAGTAAACATGCATACGTGCAAGGTGAGCAGCACACCGATGGCAGCTTCTGATAAGCTCAGCAGAACAACAGGAACACCGTTATCTGATGAGGATGCATTCATCTACAGAAGTACAGTTGGGGGTTTGCAATATCTCTGCATGACTAGGCCAAATATCTCCTTTGCAGTAAACAATGCCTGTCAATTTCTGGCTGCACCGACAGATGTGCATTGGTCAGCCACCAAGCGAATCTTGAGGTATATCAAAGGAACAGTGGATGTGGGACTGAAGATAACACGCTCAGCGTCGACAGAGCTCAGTGTCTATACCGATGCCGATTGGGCAGGATGCCTAGATGATCGAAGATTGACAGGTGGCTATGCGGTGTTTTACGGGCCCAATTTGATCTCATGGAGCTCAAGGAAGCAGCCAATCGTTAGCAGGTCGAGCACGGAGGCAGGCAGAGTACAAAGCCATTGCAAATGGTACACCAGAAGTCATCTGGTTACAGTCAGTACTTCGAGAACTAAAGATTTTTCAGTCTCAGGCTCCAGTTTTATGGTGTGATAACTTAGGAGCCACTTTCCTCACAGCTAATCCTATCTTCCATGCGAGGACGAAGCATATTGAAATTGACTTCCATTTTGTACGAGAGAAAGTGTCAGCAGGTGCACTGAAGGTTCAGTTCATCTCAACTCAAGATCAGTTGGCAGATATATTTACTAAGGCACTTGGAAGAGATTCATTTGATAAACTGAAGTATGGGCTGAATTTGGTTAGCACTCGTTTGGATCGAGAGGGGCTGTTAAACGGAGTCGGTTAGGACTGCTACCGATCCTAGACTCTGTTGCTAACCAATTGTGATTAGATATATCTGTAGGTAGTTAGACCTTTGTCAATCTAACAACTCTGTAATCATGTGTTTGTATTATATAAGGAAAGCACTGCCGGCCCTAGAGGTACACGGCACAAAGCCAATCTATACTATTTTCTTATATTTCTCTCTCACTTTAGAAGGTCTGATGCTGCGAGGTTGCTGTTGCTTGCATGTCTATATAAACTAGATTGGCCTCGAAGTGCTAGGGATGCGGTTGGTACTAGTTAGGTTACTTAATGTGTATTATTCGGTAAAAGATTACATTAGATTAGAATGTGCGGTTATAGATAATTTCCTGTAGAGATGTGTGCAAATTTACTTTAGTAAAGTACTTCATCCGTTTTAAAATATAAGATGTTTTAGCTTTGTGAAGAAAATGTATCTAGCCCTTTTTAGTGTATAAGTTTATTAAGGTTTCAAGTAAACCTATACATTAAAAGGAGTCTAGATACACTCTATTCACAAAGCTAAAATATTTTATATTTTAAAACGGAAGGAGTACTACCAAAGTCTGTGACTTCCGTTTGTCAGGGTCCGGAGCAGAGCTGCTCCCCAGATTGATAATTAATTTGTAGATTAGCGTAGGGACCATTCGTCCGGCCGCATTCAGATGTGAACTAGTATATGTAGACAGTACTTGTTAGACGACTCTACCGGCCAAACCTTATAAAAGATCCATGTCAGATGTAGATACACTTTGTGCAGATCGATCTAAGAATTCATTATACAGGCTATTATATACTAGCCATTTACCTTTGGCACTGATACCATCAGAATGTGAGTATTTGTCCTCTATATAATGTAAAAATACTTGGAAATATAAACATGTCATGCCCACGGACCAAAACACCCGTACGTCTATCTGGACGGGTCACTGTTAGAGATATATTTGTATACTGTAGTTTCACTACTAGTTAGGGGGTTTTCTGTATATTTCACATCTATACATGTACTATATATTGTGGTCTTTGGCCCCCTTAGAATACAAGTTGCATATTCCTAACATGGTATCAGAGACCAGATTAGGGTTTTTTTCCAGACGTGCAACTCGTCCCTAGAATTCCACCGTCGCCTTGTCCGGCCGTCGTCGTCCTTAGTTCTTGCGTGGCCTCCCATACCGAGCTGCCTCACGTTGAGCTTATTTGATCAGATCGATTCCTGCTGCGATTGATTCCCTCTGCTACATCTTTTCTTCTTTTTTGATCAGATCAATTTCGGCTGGACTAATCCGCCCACGCCTTTTCTCATCTGGTGCTCCCGGCCGTCGTTTTTCTCGTCTGCTTCTCTCTGGCCGCTGCCCGGCCGCTGCCGTCCATCTGGTTCTCGCCTCTCGTCTTTAGTTCATCGTGGTGTTTTGGGATCTGTCTCCGGAAACGCCTGTTTGGATTGTCTGGGTTGTAAGCTTGGTAAGCAGATTCAGCTACCCTATCCCCACAGTGAGTCCATGTCCGAGCGTCCTTTTGATCTTGTTCATTCGGATGTTTGGGGTCCGGCTCCCTTCGCGTCGAAAGGGGGTCATCACTACTATGTTATCTTTATAGATGATTTTTCTTGCCACACTTGGATATATTTCATGTCTTCTCGTAGTGAGGTCTTGTCTATCTATAAAAAATTTGCTGCCATGGTTCGTACTCAGTTCTCCACTCCTATTCGTGTGTTTCGTGCAGATTCTGCTGGCGAGTACATCTCTCGTTCACTGCGAGCCTTTCTTGCTGAGGAGGGTACTCTTGCTCAGTTCTCTTGTCCTGGTGCTCATGCTCAGAATGGCGTGGCTGAGCGCAAGCATCGTCACCTTCTTGAGACGGCACGTGCATTGATAATTGTCGCTTCTCTTCCACCTCACTTTTGGGCTAAGGTTATTTCCACTGCCACCTATCTTATCAATATCCAACCCTCTGCTGCTCTACAGGGTGGTATTTCTCTCGAGCGTCTCTCTGGTCGTCCTCCTGATTACTCGGTGCTTCGTTTGTTTGGTTGCGTTTGCTATGTTCTTCTTGCCCCTCGCGAACGTACCAAACTGACTGCTCAGTCTGTTGAGTGTGTCTTTCTTGGATATAGTGATGAGCATAAGGGCTATCGGTGTTGGAACCCCGTTGGCCGTCGGATGCGCATTTCCCGTGATGTCCCTTCTACCCACGCCCCTCCTCCTCGACCTTCTCAGTGGAGGACATATCCTTTTTATTGTTTCCTGACACACAACCCTCTGTTACTATTGATCCTCCTCCATGCCTAATCCTTGCTGATGCTTCACCTTCCCCACCGCCACCCTCCTCACCACCTAGTCCTTATCCTTCTTCTTCCGACCCTCCACCCACCTCATCGTTGTCTCCTTTTCCTTTTCATTATTCTCGTCGCTCTCATGTTCCGGATGCTTCCTCTGATGTTTTTTCTGATGCGCCTTCTTTCTCTGATGAGATGACTCCTCCTCTTCCTGCTCGCCATCGTCGTCCACCTAATCGCTACTCTCCTAGTCACTATGGTCTTTCAGTTGCCCTTGAGCCGACTTCTTATCGGGATGCCTTGCATCATCCCGAATGGCAGCTTGCCATGGCCGAGGAGATTGTTGCGCTTGAGCGCACCGGCACTTGGGATCTTGTCTCTCCTCCTCCCAATGTTCGTCCCATCACGTGCAAGTGGGTCTACAAGATTAAGACTCGCTCTGATGGATCTCTTGAGCGCTACAAAGCGCGTCTTGTGGCTCGTGGCTTCCAGCAGGAGCAGGGCCGTGACTATGATGAGACTTTTGCTCCTGTGGCCCATATGACCACCGTGCGCACTCTTCTTGTTGTGGCCTCTGTTCGCCACTGGTCTGTGTCTCAGCTTGATGTTCAGAACGCATTTCTCAATGGTGAGTTGCGTGAGGAGGTTTACATGCAGCCTCCTCCAGGGTACTCTGTCCCTGATGGCATGGTTTGTCGTCTTCGGCGCTCTCTTTATGGCCTAAAACAGGCCCCTCGCGCCTGGTTTGAGCGCTTCGCCTCTGTGGTGACTGCTGCTGGTTTCTCCCCTAGCGCTCATGATCCCGCGTTGTTTGTTCACACTTCTCCTCGTGGACGCACACTTCTCCTCCTCTATGTTGATGACATGATCATCACCGGTGATGACTCTGAGTATATTGCCTTTGTTAAGGCCTGTCTTCATGAGAATTTTCTTATGACCGATCTTGGTCCTCTTCGCTACTTTCTTGGGATTGAGGTTTTCTCCACTTCTGATGGATTTTTTATCTTCCAAGAAAAATATATTCAGGATCTCCTTGCTCGTGCTGCTCTTGGGGATGAGCGCACTATTGAGACTCCTATGGAGCTTAATGTCCAGCTTCGCGCTTCTGATGGCGATCCCCTCCCTGATCCGACACGCTATCGTCATCTTGTTGGGAGCCTTGTCTATCTTGCTGTCACTCGCCCCGATATATCCTATCCTGTCCATATTTTGAGTCAATTTGTCTATGCTCCCACCTCGGTTCACTATAGTCATCTCCTTCGTGTTCTTCGCTATCTCCGTGGCACGAGCACTCGTCGTCTATTCTTCCCTCGTTCCAGCTCCTTCCAGCTCCAGGCCTACTCTGATGCTACGTGGGCCAGTGATCCTGCGGATCGCCGCTCACTTTCTGCCTACTGTGTATTTCTTGGTGGTTCTCTCATTGCATGGAAGACAAAGAAACAGACCGCAGTTTCCCGTTCGAGTGCAGAGGCTGAGTTGCGAGCTATGGCTCTTTTGACTGCTGAGGTGACTTGGTTGTGATGGTTACTTGCAGATTTTGATGCTCTATTACGACACCTACTACTCTCTTGTCTGATAGTACATGTGCTATCAGTATTGCACGTGACCCGGTAAAGCATGAGCTTACCAAGCATATCGGTGTTGATGCTTCTTTTGTCCGTGCTAGTGTGCAGGATCATGTTATTGCGCTCCAGCATGTGCCTTCGGAGTTACAGTTGGCGGATTTCTTTACGAAGGCCCAGACTAGAGCACATCATAGTTTCTTTCTCTCCAAACTCAATGTTGTGGATCCACCATGAGTTTGAGGGGGGGGAGGGGGGGGGGGGTGTTAGAGATATATTTGTATATTGTAGTTTCCCTACTAGTTAGGGGTTTTTCTGCATATTTCACATCTATACATGTACTATATATTGTGGTCTTTGGCCCCCTTGGAATACAAGTTGCATATTCCTAACAGTCACGTTGTACCAGCGCATCATGTAGGCGGCGAGGCAAAGCCCGTCGTTTCATCTAGTATTTACTTATTGATAGTGTGGAACACAATGACTCACAAAATCAGTAAAGGATAGTTAGTTGATTAGTAAGTTACGTGATGAATGGTTAGCTGCTAATGGACAACAATTTGTGTGCTGCATTTACATATATGTATGGATGTGGCTAGTTAACCAACACAATAGGTCACTTGATAAATCCACGGATAATTAATGTTCTAATAATTAAATAATAGAAATATGAGAGGCGGCGGCCATGAAAGATTACTCCATGAATGACAGGGCTAACTGAAGCAAGTCTATCACACAATCTTGAAATAAAACAAAGTGGGCACTAAACCATGGTGTGTATGTATAAGAGATGATAAGATGCCTAACCTTTTCTATCATGTTGAACACTATATTACGTATCCTGAAATATCATCACTGAACACATTAACCTTGAATTTAAGCTTTGTACTTTCATAACAGTTTGCGATGGTGTGTAATTTTTTAGAAGCTCGCTTGATTGGCTAATGTAAGTTGATGTAGCCTGTGCATATGAATATAGAGTGCTGACAGGTTGATATTACCTAAATTGTCTATGGAAGAATTACAGTCCCCATTTGTACCTAATACTAATTGAAGAGAGCATATTGCAATGGTGATGGTAACACGTGGGCAAATTTAAACGGGGGAGACTTGGAACAGTCCAAGTCGTCTTTCATAGTTTAAAATTAGCGTCACCAAACGCAAGTTGCAGTGTTAACAACTAATTGTGTGTAAGCTAGTGTAAAATTAACGTCACCTAACACGCGACCGACGGCAGAAGGCTCCAAAGTACAATGTCTTTATGTAAGTTATTTTTCAGCTGGCGTGTTACGACCTACTACAACAGATATGTTTTCTTTTGGCGATATTGCCAAAACTCCGAGTCAGATTGGTGTGACCTCTTGGGCCGGCAATATATAACAACAGATTCGTTGATTTATTTTATGACGAGTTTGGTGTCGTCAAGTTTGGGCATGGTGTGAAACGAAACGTCTCACTGAACCATAGAGCATGGTTGCTTGATTCGTCCTTGGACGAACGAGAGAAGCTAACGGACGTCAAAGAGATGCCGCACGGCCAACTATTTGTTTCGACAAGGCTGATCCACAAACCACGAAAAGTATAAAGAGAAAATGAAACTGGAACGAAGTAATTGACGCTTGGCATGTTTTGCTCTAGAGTATGATGGGAAAATACTTAGTAAAACTGGCTAGTAAAAACAAACTTGAGGGTGGAAGATGGAAGATTGGAAGATATGTAGTACTCCGTACTACTTTCTCTTTTTAAAATATAAAACATTTTAGCTTTGTATCTAGTTGTGTTTTTTGTGTATAGGTTCAGAGTAAACCTATAGACTAAAAGTGGTCTAAATACATTCGTTTCATAAAACTAAAACCAGAAACATTGTATGCTTCCTTATTCGTATTTGCACATCTTCATGTCGTTTTGCAATCCTTATGTTTATTAAACTCCTTTTTGCCTGCTGGAATGTGCGTGGGTTGGGCCAACGGAGTAAACGAGACGATGTGAGAGCCGCATCGACTCGTTTCTTCCTGCTATCCTTTGTCTTCAGGAATCGAAGCTCATGGACATCTCTCCCTTCTTAGCTTCCTCCTTTCTCCCTCCTTCTCTACGCTCCTTTGTTTTCAAACCTCCAGCCGGCGCTTCTGGAGGTATCATCACGGCTTGGAATGATAGTATCCTTGATTTAACCTACCACTCCATTGATGAATTTTCCATTACAACTACTTTCTCCTTTAGAGCTGATAACTTGAGTTTCTCCGTGGTGAATATCTATGGCCCCTGTACTCACTCTCTTAAACCTGTTTTCCTCTCCTCACTTGAAAGCGTGGCTGCTACTCTCCCAACCCCCACGGCTTTCATGGGAGATTTTAACCTCATTAGAAACCCCCGGGAACACTCCAACGATAACTTCAACGCCGATGAGGCAAGTTTCTTTAACGACTTCGTCAATAACCTTGGGCTCCTCGAAATCCCTCTGCTGGACCGTCAGTTCACCTGGTCTAACCAATAGGACCCTCCTATTCTTGCTAGGCTTGATCACGTGTTGGTTAACTCGTCTTGGAGTGTCGCCCTCCCTGACTCTACCCTCACCTCTTCTGCTCGCCCCACGTCCGACCATGTTCCCCTTCACCTCGTGGCCGCCTCAAAAGCTCCTCGGAGCACCATTTTTCGCCTTGAAAATACCTGGCTCTCCCATCACTCCGTCTCCCCTCTTGTCGCCGCTAATTGGCTCAGTGTTGGTCAATCGCACATCACAATGTCGAGCGTTAGTCGGCTCTTCCTGCGCCTTAAGCGCATTAGATCTGCTGCCCGATCTTGGGCCAAAGATAGACGCTTACCTTCTGTCTATCTCGCCAACTGTAAAACCATCATCGAGTTGTTCGATCGCCTTGAAGAAATTCGCCTCCTCTCTCCTCTCGAGCGGCACCTCCGCCTTCTCGCCAAGCAACACTTGAGTAAACATAATGGCCTTCGTGCCACTTACTAGCGGTAGCGGGCAAAAATTAAGCATTGCATCCTCGGGGATGACAATTCCCACTATTTCCACCTTTGTGCCTCTAGGCGGCTCCGCAAAAACCAAATCAAAGTGTTGGATGATGATGATGCCAACCCCATTTTCTCACACTCGGCCAAAGCCAATATTCTTCACGATTTCTTCAAGAACCTTCTTGGCTCTGCGCTTCCTGCCTCCCCTATCCTTGACCTGCCTTTGTTAGTCTCCTCCACCTCGCTCACTGCTTCTCAATATGCCTCCCTCGAACGCTCTTTCACTATGGAGGAACTCAGGGCCACTGTCTTCTCCATGAACGAAAATTCTAGCCCCGTGCCTGATGGCTTTGGGCCGGCCTTCTATAAGAAAAATTGGGATCTTGTCAAAGACGAGCTGATGGAATCCCTTCATGACTTCCATCATCTTTACACCGACCTTCGCCCCATCAACAAATCTTATATTGTCCTTTTACCAAAAAAAGTAGGCGCTAATCAGCCGGAAAATTTCTGCCCCATATCCCTTCAAAACGCCTGCCTTAAGTTTCACTCCAAGTGCCTCACCTTTCGCCTCCGTGACCTTATCCCCTATCTGGTCCACCCGGATCAAACCGGGTTTACCGCTGGCCGCTCCATTGCGGAGAATTTTGTTTATGCGGCTAACCTTGTCCAATCCTGTCACAGACGTGGGACTGCGGCTGCAGTCTTCAAACTCGACTTCCGCAAAGCTTTTGACTCCGTCAGTTGGGAGGCCCTTGATTGCATCCTTGCGGCTAAGGGGTTTCCCGAGCTCTGGCGCTCTTGGATAAAAATGATGAACACCACCAGCCAAACTGTTATTCTCCTAAATAGCGTCCTTGGTCGTTGGATCCAATGTCGTAGAGGTCTCCGTCAAGGTTCCCCTGTCGCCCTACCTTTTCAATATTGTGGTTGATCTCCTCCAGCAACTCCTTCTCGCCGCCTCTCGCAATGGCCTTCTTCTCCATCCTCTTGTCGATGACCTGCCTTGCCCCATCCTTCAGTATGCTGATGATACCCTTATCATCATCCGTGCCATTCCTCTGCATGTCGCTAACCTTAGAAACCTTCTAGATGATTTCTCGACTGCCACCGGCCTTGTTATTAACTACTGATGACCCACAAGTATAGGGGTGTATCGCAGCATTTTCTATAAGTAAGAGTGTCGAACCCAACGAGGAGCAGAAGGTGCTGGCTAGTGGTATGGATCAGGAATTCGCTGCAAATACTTAGCAAACGGATTTTTAGGGGTTTTTGATAAAGCAAATGGCAATGCGAGTAAATAAAAGACAGTAGGAATAAATGCAGCAAGTGGCCCAATCCTTTATGCAGCAAAGGACAAGCCGGTTGTATTACTTAAGATGACCAAACATTCTCGAGGACACATGAGAAGATTGTCAAGTGCTTTCGCTTCATATAGTTGATTAATCTTCTTTAGCTTGCTAAGTGTTATGTGGGTGAACCTGTGCTAATGTACCGACCTTCCTAGGACTAATACATACTTGTGATTATACCCCTTGCAAACATCCGTAAGTACAAGAAAGTAATTAAGGTAGAAACCTAACCACAGCTTTAAACTCTAAGACCCTTACGTCCCTTGTGCAATGGTTTCCTAACTGGGGTTCAGGTTTCTATCACTCCGGCAACCCCTACGATTAGTATCCAAATCCACAATGCATTCCCCTAGGCCCATATAGGTGAAGTGTCATGTAGTCGATGTTCACATGACACCACTAGAAGAAGTACACCACAACTTAAATATTAAACTATTGAATCTTTCTCAACACAACTCCACTACTAACAACATGACTTCTCCCATGTCCTCAAGAACAAAACGAACTACTCACAAGACATCATATGGATCATGATCAGAGATGGAATAATGATGTATAACAATCTAAACATAAACAATAATTCAATGGTTCACTCAATAGCATTAACTACAAAGAGTAATCAATACCGAGAAAGTTTCCCCTATGAACTATGCAAGATTCAACGCAATTGTTACAGCAATATGGAGATGGTGATGAGGGTGCTGATGGTGATGGTGGTGATGATGATGATGATGATCCCGATGAAGTCCAGCTTGATGGTGGTGTTGATGGCAACGATCTCCCCTCTCCGGGAAGGAATTCCCCTGACAGAAATCTGTCTGCTGGAGAGATCTTTCTCTCTCGGTGTTTTCCGCCCCGCAGAGGCAGCGGAATCTTTCTGTGGTCGCTCCCCGAGTCTTAGGGTTTCGGGAGGATAATATACGCCAAAGGGGAGTGCCAGGGGTGGACCAGGGTGGTTATTATACCTACTATTCCGCATTTTTTTTTTCTTTTCGTGGTTGTACCAAAAAGCTGAGTCAGATCGTATGACCTCTTGGGCCGGCAATACAAACTAGTCCATCTGATTGGTTGTTTTATTTTTGACGAGTTTGAGGTCGTCAACTTTAGGCAGCTAGCAAGCTACGTGTGATGTGGCGGTGTGAAACGAAACGATTTACAGTATGGTTTGCTTGATTCGTAAGTCATGTACGAACGCTAGAAGCTAACCGACGGCACTGAGATGCCAGACAGCCAACTATATGTTTCAACAATGGTGGATCAACACACCGCCACAAGGTAATGCAATAGGTAGATCGATGTGCTAAAAGATAATAGCACAACGGAACAAGCCGCTGCTGTACGAAATTATGGTATGGGGTTCCTTATGGGATTGATCCTAGGGTGGCTCGACACTAGTAGAAAATATTCCTTTGGTTTGAAGCATTAGTCCTAGTTGTGTTTGGAACCGGGACTAATACTCCGGACCCAACGGATAGAAACCGCCACAGGGCTCGACGACATCTAGTCCCGGTTCGAAAGGGACTTTTAGTCCCGGTTGGAGACACCAACTGGGACTAAAGGGTTTCTCGCAGGCTAGGGTCGGCATCGGACCCTTTAGTCCCGGTTGGTTTCTTCAACCAGGACTAAAGACGGAGCTTTAGTCCCGGTTAGTGTCTCTAAACGGAACTAATGATTCCTATATCATCTTCTTTCCTATCCGAGCCATACACTCAATTTTGAATATGCTTCTCCTCTGTTTCCTCCATTGAGCTTGAGTTCATCCCCATTTTTTATAAGATTTGGCGGCGACCCATCTATCCAAGGGTTCTAAAGGGTAAGAAACTCCATCCTTTTATCTTTCATTGCTAGTTTAGCTAATTTCATGCTCTAGAAGTAGTGGGTTTTATGGGTTTAGTTTGGGAATAAGTTTTGCAATAATAACATTTGGTCACTGTTTTACTTTGGTTTTAATGTGCTGAACTTGTATTAATTATGTCACTTCTCTATTTATGATGTTGTGTAATGGTTTTTGATATACTTAATTATATAATGCAGATTTGGCCACACTCCTTCCCGATCTCGAGTTCATCTCCTTTTTTCACTCGATTTACCAAGATTTGGCGGCACCCCATCTATCCAAGTGTTCTAAAAGGCTAGCAACTACATCCTTTCATCTGTAATTTCTAGTTTAGCTCATTTCATGCTATCAAAGTAGAGATATTTGTAACCACTTCATCTTCAAATTTCGGATGGATATAAACAAAATAACATCATCATTATTCATAGACATATATATGTACCATAGTAAACAATAATAATCACAAAATTGTAACAAAAATAGGGTTAGTTCAAACAAGCTTCATATGAAGATACACTAGCTCAATACATCTTCGAGAAGCTTCTCGATATCAATATATGGCAGTGCCTCTATGGCGAGCTCCTCGAAAATGTCTGAGGATGGGATCCTAAGACATCTTCGAGAAGCTCCGCCGTAGTAGTGTCCCTGTCGCACCATCTTGCAATTTATAACTTCTCTATCTAGATCAATACGCCTGTGAGCTAACAAATTTCACATATATGTGAGTTCCTCTATGGCGAGCTCCTTGAAGATATCTGAGGATGGGATCGTAAGACATCTTTGAGAAGCTCCATCGTAGTGGTGTCCCTCTCACACCATATCTTGCAATTTATTAATTCACAAGGATACATCTTGCCTACTTATAGATTAAGGACCACAATATAGTGTCGACACTCATCCATGACATAATGTCACCACTCACTGGATAGTGTCGCCACTCACGGCATAGCGTCAACACTCACCCATGACACAGTGTTGTCACCCTTGATTAAATAAATCTAAACGTTTAGTCCCAGTTGGTGTCTCCAACCAGGACTAAAGGTCCATATTTAGTACCGGTTGGAGACACCATCTGGGACTAAACGGGCTCGCGCCAGCCCCAGCCTGCCGCAACCCCTTAAGTCCCGGTTGGTGTCTCCAATCCGGACTAAAGATCCACCAACTGGGACTAAAGATGGAGTAGAAAGTTTTTAAATCAGTGCATAGTTTTTACAGATGGAGTAGAAATTTTAGACCGGTACTAATTTTTGCATCGTGGTTGCGTTTGATGTACTTATATAATGTTGATGAGCTGACCATGGATGTACGTTGACCGATGCTCTGGCGAGTTCATTAAAGGTGTGCGTTATTTTCTCGTTATGGCTGAGACAAACAAGCAGAATGGTTTTATGTGTTGTCTATATAGTGTTTGTCAGAATCAAAAGGAATACTCTTTCTCAAAAGTCCTTCACGGCCACTTGTTTTGGTCCAATTGCATGTCCGGATATAATTGTTGGAACAAGCACAGAGACAGAGGGGTTATGATGGAAGACAACAAAGAAGAAGAGAATGATAACAACTACTTATGTTCAATGAATACGGTGGTACTACAATGGAAGATAATGACGAAGAAGCTGAAGAATGGGCATTAGATGAGGCCGCTAATGATTTTGGTCGGGCCATTGTTGATGCAAAGAGAGACTACGAAAGTGAAAAGGAGAGGTTGAAGTTTGAGCAGATGTTAGAGGGTCACAACAAATTGTTGTACCCAAATTGTGAAAATGGACATAAAAATCTGGATAACACACTGGAATTGCGGAAATAAAGGCAGAGAACGGTGTGACTAACAAGGGATTTGAAAAGTTACTGAAAATAATGAAGAAATCGTTTTGAAAGGATAACGAACTTCCCGCCAGTACATACGGAGCAAAGAAGGTTGTCTGCCCACTAGGATTAGAGGTGCATAAGATACATGCATGCCCTAATGGCTGCATCCTCTACCGCGGTGACGAGTACGAGAATTGGGATGCATGCCTGGTATGCACTGCATTGCGATATAAGATCAGAAGAGATGACCCTAGTGACATTGAAGGCGAGCGCCCTAGGAAGAGGATTCATTCTAAGGGGATGTGGTATGCTCCTAAAATACCACGGTTGAAACGTTTGTTCAGAAACAAAGAGCATGCCAAGTTGTTGCACATGAAAGAACATAAGAAAGATGATATGTTGAGACACCCCGCTGATGGATCGGAGTGGAGAAAAATCGAGAGAGGATTCTCAGACTTTGTAGGTGACACGAGGAACTTATGGTTTGGTCTAAGTACAAATGGCATGAATCTTTTTAGGGAGCAGAGCTGCAGTCATAGCACCTGGCATGTGACTGTATGTATCTATAACCTTCCTCCTTGGTTGTGCATGAAGCGGAAGTTCATTATGGTGCCAGTGCTCATCCAAGGCCCGAAGCAATCTGGCAACGACATAGATGTGTACCTAAGGCCATTAGTTGAAAAACTTTTACAGTTGTGGCACGGACAAGGTGTACGTGTGTGGGATGAGAACAAGCAGCAGGAATTTGACCTACGAATGTTGTTGTTCGTAACCATCAATAATTGGCATGCACTAATACGTTGCTAACGTATCCATAATTTTTAATGTTCCATGCTTGGTTTTATATACTTTCTTATGTTTTGTCCACACTTTGGAGTACTTTTTATACACTTTCGTGGACTAACCTATTAACAAGAGCCATAGTGCCAGTTGCCTGTTTTCTGCTGTTTTTGGTTCCAGGAAACTCAGAAAATGAATATTCTCGGAATTGGACGGGACAAAAGCCAAAGCCAGTTTTTCACCGAGGGACACAAGGAGCTAGAATACGAGACGGAGAGGGGTCGAGGGGCCGCCACACCACCTGGCCGTGTGGCCTAGCCTGGCCTGTGCCAGGGGGTGGTCTGGCCGCCTCCGGCACCCCCTCGGCCTCCCCTTTCGCCTATAAGATGCCTCCGAAACAGAAACCCTAAGTACCCGATCAAAATTCCACGAAAGAGTCTGTAGCCGCCGTCATCTCCATCCCTAGATCGGGAGGGATCTGAAGCTCTCCCCGGCACCCTGCCGGAGAGGGGAATTCACCCTGGAGCCATTCTTCATCACCATGCAAGCCTCTGGTGTGATCCGTGAGTAGTTCATCCTTGGACTAAGGGTCCATGTAGTAGCTAGATGGCTGGTTCTCCTCCTTTGTGCTACCATGTTTAGATCTTGTGAGCTCCGTTCATGATCAAGATCATCTATTTGTAATTCCTACATGTTGTGTTTGCGGGGATCCGATGGTTATTGAGATGCTATTTCAGATTGATTATTGATTCTATCATGTCTTTGTTATTTGTGATCTTGCATGCTTTCCGTTGTTAGTACCTATCTTGGCCAAGTAGATGCTAGCAACTCCAAGAGTTAGTATTTATGCTCGATAGTGGGTCCATGCCTCTAGTAATATGGGGAAGTGACAGAAATCTCTAAGGTACTAGATGTGCTGTTGCTACTAGGGAGAAAACAACAATCCTTTGTCATAGAACAATCGTATTGTTTACTTTACACGCAATGCGTAATGCAATTATCCGTTGCTTGCAACTTAATACTGGAGGGGGTTTGGATGATAACCTAAAGGTGGATTATTAGTCATAGATGAAGTTGGATTACGGTCTATGTATAATGTTGTATTGCCCAATCGAATCTCCAAGGAGTCAACATGAGTAGTATATGTATGTATTGCTTTCTCGATGTTTGTCAATTGCCCCGCTGTAATTTGTTCACCCAACATGTCATCTATCTTAAGAAGAGCCACCACTAGTGAACTATGGACCCCGGTCCTTTCTTTTATCATCAATCTACAATCAACTGTTTACTGTTTACTTTCTGCAAACTATTACTTTCTTCCACTCGATATGTTTAATCCTTTGTTTTCAGCAAAACCGGTGAGATTGACAACCTCATCGCAAGTTGGGGGCAAATTTCTATGGTTGTGTTGTGCAAGTCTCCACGTTGCTGCTGACGCCGGTAGTGCGCCCTGCCAAAGTCCAGCTAGCAACACCTTTGGGGTGTTTCCTTGCTCCTACTGGTTCGATTAAACCTTGGTTTCATAACTGAGGGAAAACTTGTTGCTGTGCTCATCATACCTTCCTCTTGGGGTTTCCCAACGAGCTCGAGATATCTTGGGCCATCAAAGCTTTTTCTGGCGCCGTTGCCGAGGAGTCAAGGACATCTTCACAAGGGGAGTCCCTCATAACCAATCTCTTTACTTTGTTGTTTTTGTTTTGCTTAGTTTATTTCTGCTTTGTTTGCTCATTTCTTTATCAAAAACACACACAAAATAGTTATACTAGTTTGCTTTCTTTATTAAAAAACACAAAAAAATTAGTTCCTATCTTAAGTTGCAATTATGTCTAGCATTGCTCTAGCTACTATGTCACCTGAGGAAATGATTTTCACTTTTAAACAAGGAATTGAATAGAGTTTCAAAGAAGCTTGGTCTAGAATCTCTGATCTACATGAAGAAACTGAACCTAAAATGACTCAAAGCTTGTTCCTTAGCAATTTTTACCTTGGAATCGCTCTTTGCTATAGATATGCTTTGGATGCTGTAGTGGGAGGAGATTTTCTCAAATGCAATGAGGATGATGCTGTTAATGCCATAAAGAAGTTGGTCTTTACTTACAACTTGCCTAGCAAATCTGATGCTTCCTTCATAAACATATTTGCTAGAAATACTCTTGAGACCAGCACTGCTAGATTGAAAGATTACTATAATATACTTAGAGAGAATCATAACTATATTCCAATAAATTATGAACCCTCAAAATGGCTTCCCACAATAAAGATTGCTATAAATAATGAAACGTTTCATGCTCGCTGTGATATCATGTCTGAATTTTGTCTTATGCCCAAAGATATCTATGAATCTTTGAATCTTTGGGGGCTTTCTGAAGGAGAAGAAGAAATATTTCTTGCTAATAATGCCACAATATTACCCATTGTAATAGCTAAAGGAGTGTTTACAAAGATCCTAGGGAAAATGGTTTCTACTGATTATCTTGTTATTGAATATGTAGCAAAAGGACAAATCACACTTGGAAGATCCCTATTGAAACTCCTTAAACAATAATAGATGTGGAAAAGGGCACCATGCACTTTGCTTCTGCACCAAGCACTCATATGTTCCTTATATGAGTCTTGGAAGTTATTACCTCAGTAATAACCGCTCCTTATCCTTTTTATTTGTTTTTTGTGCCAAGAGTAACCTCTAATGAGAGAGAAGTAATGATTGGGAAAGTTGCTGTCCCGAAACAGATTTCTGTGCTTCACCGTAAAAATTCGTGTAAAATCTCTGTACGTCCTTTTGAGGCATGAATTTTTGTGCTACTGCCCCTGTTCGTTAGTTCAACACTTTTCGATTTGAGCAACAGAAGGTCTTCGAAAAAAATCATCTTTACCTGCTGGTCTATTTTGACTGAGTTTTGCCATTATTTGCATTTGCTTCTTGTTGGTTCCTTTTTGAGTTCTTTTGGGGAATTGAGATTTTTGAGGGAAGTGCTACAGTAGCTTGTGTTTTAATGGAAGTTTTATTGGTGTTGGAACTAAACCTAAAGACTTATGATCTTGACTGCACTAATGTTGCTAATAAAGATTGTGTGAAGTTTTTTATGAAGGAAAAATTTCAGGTGTATGGAAGGAATGAGTAATGGGATGAAGGATGGACTAAAGCTCAAGCTTAGGGATGCCACGCATGTCACCCCAAGAAATATCCAAGAAGTACAAGCGTCAAAGCTTGGGGATGCCCAAGGCATCCTCTTCTTCATCAATAAAAATCTCAGGTTTATTCCAAGCACTTCATTTTTATTATTTCATGCACAATTGTGTTGTTCTTGGAGCGTCTTCTTTTTCGCTTTCGTTTTGGTTTTTTGTTTGCTTGGTTTTCTTAGTTTGCTGAATAAATTGGTTGGATCCCCTCTTTCATACATTGGTTTTCAAATGGTTTGGTTTGGATTGGAAAAGAGTAGAAAAGTTTACGCTTAAGTGGTAAAGAGAGTTTGCTTTTGACTATGGCCTATGCTTTGTCATGCCATGATCAATATTGTTTTGGCTTTATGCTTAGTATTTTTTGCTGTAGCATGACTTGTTATAAACAATGGAGATTGCTTAATCTGCCTTTGAAGAATCATGCGTTGTTTTAGCATATTAAAGCATAGTATTGTGGTATTCTCCTTTTATGCTTTATTTGAGTTGACTTGGCGCATGCTCACACCATGTTATGACTATCCCAAGTCACCATAACCTTTATGATCCTTTAGTTTTCAACTTGTAGTATCACTTTATGTTTTGATTAATGATGTTTTGTCGCTCTGCATGATTATGGCCATTATTGCTCTCTTAGTTGGTCGCTCCCAGTCTTTTGCTAGCCTCCATAACCAAGTGTGAGTTCCACTCATGCATCCAACTCCTAAAACCAAGTTATTCCAAAGAGTCCACCATACCTACCTATTAGCATATGCTATTCCAAGTATATTCATGTTTTTATCTACCTTCCGAATTAAACTTGTTATGAGAAAACTAGTGATTAAAGCTCTCACGAACTTGATGACACACTTTACTTTCTTGCATTTAATAAACTTGAACCATTGCATCCATCTTTGTTGCGTATATGCTTGCGCTTTATAAGTTGAAATTAGCAGAACCATGTATCATGGGGAACGCTTTCAACATTGCACTTGTACTCTGTACCCCGTTGATATCTTGTTCTTTTGCTTATGGATCCCAGCGGTGTGAAATAAAAGAGGAACTTGTAAGATCATGGAGTTTGTATTTGTGTTAGAGAAATGCCTAGGCCGCTAGCCTAAGCCATGCCTAATCATGGTGGAAACTTGCAGCATAACCATAATGAGCACTCTATGAAGCATCCTCAATAAAAACCTATGCAAATAGCAAATAAAAACATTGCTGAGATGCTCATTGTCTGCTTGCCTTGTCATTTTGATTATGGGATAGCTCCTATATCATGTGCAAGGGGTACCCCGTTGGTGGTTCTCTATGATACATATGTACTTACAATGAGAAGAGCTTACTTGTGACTAAAGTTGAGTAGCATGAGGTTCGGTCTTCGTAAGTAAGAGGCATGAGATTTCAGTTTATAACTTGTCAAGCATATCCTCTTAGTTGTGTCACTTTAACCTTAATCACCTTCAATATGCTTATGATAGGGGCAATGAGAGCTGAAAGCTAATAAGTACCATAATTTTTGGAAGCTCTTTATGAAACTTGAATCCCTACTTCCTTCTATGAAGGCCTTTCTTTTACTTTTATGTTGAGTCTCCACCTTCTATCTTTATGCACCTACTTTGAGAGCATATTGGCCATTCTTAGTTCTATGTGCATTGTCCCAAGACTTCTTGATTGATGCATAGCTTTGATATTGCTTGTTTTAAACTATTTGTATCTAGTCACTCTTATGAACTTTGAAGGTGTCCTATGCATTTATGTTTGCTACTCTATGAGGGACAAGCCGAATTCCACTATGCTATGCTTTCTTTATGTGAAATAAAAAAACGTCTTGCAAAGCATTGTTATTCATGAATCTTTTGTTTGTGCCTTTTCATGTTGCAGCATAGTTGCTTTGTCTTATTGTTAGAACTTTGTCTTTCATGTTATGATTGAAGTACTATGATCCCAACTATCATTGTTTTACAAATACTTTGATCAAGTTTATGATGGTGCATGTCACCTCAAAAATTATTCTTTCTTTTTATCACTTACCTACTCGAGGACGAGCAGGAGTTAAGCTTGGAGATGTTGATACGTTGCTAACGTGTCCATAATTTTTGATGTTCCATGCTTGGTTTTATCTACTTTCTTATGTTTGGCCACACTTTGGAGTACTTCTTATACACTTTCTTGGACTAACTTATTAACAAGAGCCACAGTGCCATCTGCCTGTTTTCTGCTGTTTTTGGTTCCAGGAAAGTCAGAAAATGAATATTCTCGGAATTGTATGGGACAAAAGCCAAAGTCAGTTTTCACCGAGGGACACAAGGAGCCAGAATACGAGACAGAGAGGGGCCAGGGGGCCGCCACACCACCTGGTCACGCGGTCCAGCCTGGCCTGCGCCAGGGGGTGCTCTGGCAGCCTCTAGCACCCCCTCGGCCTCCCCTTTCGCCTATAAGATGCCTCCGTTATAGAAACCCTAAGTACCAGATCAAAATTCCATGAAAGAGTCTATAGCCGCCGTCATCTCCATCCCTAGATAGAGAGGGATCTGAAGCTCTTCCCGGCACCCTACCAGAGAGGGGAATTCACCCTGGAGGCCTTCTTCATCACCATGCAAGCCTCCAATGTGATGCGTGAGTAGTTCATCCTTGGACTACGGGTCCATGTAGTAGCTAGATGGCTGGTTCTCCTCCTTTGTGCTATCATGTTTAGATCTTGTGAGCTCCGTTCATGATCAAGATCATCTATTTGTAATTCCTACATGTTGTGTTTATGGGATCCGATGGATATTGAGATGCTATTTCAGATTGATTATTGATTCTATCATGTCTTTGTTATTTGTGATCTTGCATGCTTTCCATTGTTAGTAGCTATCTTGGCCAAGTAGATGCTAGCAACTCCAAGAGTTAGTATTTATGCTCGATAGTGGGTTCATGCCTCTAGTAATCTGGGGAAGTGACAGAAATCTCTAAGGTACTAGATGTGTTGTTGCTACTAGGGAGAAAACAACAATCCTTTGTTCATAGAACAATCGTATTGTTTACTTTACACGTAATGCGTAATGCAACTATCCGTTGCTTACAACTTAATACTGGAGGGGGTTCGGATGATAACCTGAAGGTGGATTATTAGTCATAGATGTAGTTGGATTATGGTCTATGTATAATGTTGTAATTCCCAATCGAATCTCAAAGGAGTCAAGATGAGTAGTATATGCATGTATTGCTTTCTCGATGTTTGTTAATTGCCCTGCTATAATTTGTTCACCCAACATGTCATCTATCTTAAGGAGAGCCATCACTAGTGAACTATGGACCCCGGTCCTTTCTTTTATCATCAATCTACAATCAATTGTTTGTTGTTTTCTATTTACTTTCTGCAAACTATTACTTTCTTCCACTCGATACGTTTAATCCTTTGTTTTCAGCAAAACTGGTGAGATTGACAACCTCATCGCAAGTTGGGGGCAAAGTTCTGTGGTTATGTTGTGCAGGTCTCCACGTTGCTGCTGACGCCGGTAGTGCGCCCTGCCAAAGTCCAGCTAGCAACACCTTTGGGGTGTTTCCTTGCTCCTACTGGTTCGATTAAACCTTGGTTTCATAACTGAGGAAAAACTTGATGCTTTGCTCATCATACCTTCCTCTTGGGGTTCCCCAACGAGCTCGAGATATCTTGGGCCATCATGCACTTAGTAGCATTTTAGGACAGACAAACAAGGGATATAGTGCATGCACACACTGTTTAGGTAAGACTAAAATTATATATTTCAATAAATGTAAGAATAATATGTACCTAGGGAATCATTGATTTCTTCCGCCCAAGCATCCCTTAAGAAAGAAAGGAAAGCATTTCAATGGTGAGGCAGATCACTAGAGTAAGTTGTTGGAGATATGCCCAAGAGGCAATAGTAAAGTGATTATTATTATTATATCTTTATGTTTATGATAAATGTTTACATCCCATGCTATAATTGTAATAAAAGGAAACACTAATACTTGTGTGTTTTGTAAACATAAAAGAGTCCCTAATGAGCCTCTTGTTAAGCTAGCTTGTTGATTAATATATGATCATGGTTTCCTGTTCATGAACATTGGATGTTATTAATAACAAGATCATATCATTAGTAGAATGATGTGATGGACACACACCCATAGTAAGCATAGCATAAGATCAAGTCATTAAGTTCGTTTTGCTAGAAGCTTTCAAATACATAGTAACCTAATCATTCGACCATGATATCATGTTACTCACCATCACCGGATGAGTGCTTTGATGACATCAAACGCCACTTTATAACTGGGTGGTTATAAAGGTGGCATTAGGTATTCTGAAAGTATGTGTTGAAGCGCATGGATCAAGAATGGGATTTGTCCATCCTAATGACAGATAGATATACTCTGGGCCCTCTCGGTGAAATGTCATCCAATTGGCTTGAAAGCATGTGACTAGGTCACAAGGGATGCCGTATCATGGTATGAGTAAAGAGTACTTATCGGTAACGAGGTTGCACTAGGTATGGAGGTGCCGATGATCGAATCTCTGATAAGTAGAGTACCGCGCGACAAAGGGAATCGGTATCGTATGTTAATGGTTCTTTCGATCACGAAGTCATCGTTGAATATGTGGGAGCCATTATGGATCTCCAGGTCCCGCTATTGGTTATTGATCGGAGAGGTGTCTCGATCATGTCTGCATAGTTCACGAACCGTAGGGTGACACACTTAAGGTTCGATGTTGTTTAAAGTAGATATGGAATGTGAGTTGGAGAACGAATGTTGTTCGGAGTCTCGGATGGGATCCAGGATATCACGAGGAGGTCCGGAATGATCAGGAGAATAATATTCATATAATGGAAGTCATTTTCCGGGGTTCGGAAAAGTTTTCGGTATTTTGACCAGAGCTTTTCGAAGGTTCTAGAGGGCCACCAGTGGGCCCACCACCCCGGGAGGGGCCACATGGGCTGAGGGAATGTTGCGGTGGCCCATGGGCCAGCCACACCAGGCCCAAGAATCCCAACCAGCCAGCCCCATAGGGATAAGATCAAATCCCTGGAAAATAGGGGATAAAACTTGGGGGGAAGGAAACTCCCCCCCTCCCCATGCGCCGTCCCTAGGAGGTGGAGGGCAAAGGGGGGAGCCCTAGTCGCACCCTCCCTTTATAAATAGATGGGAGGGGTGGCCACCCCCTTGCCCACTCCCCAACCCTAGCCGCCACCTCTCCTCCCTCCTCCCTTCTTCTTGCTCCGGCTTAGGCGAAGACCTGCAAGAATTCTTCTCCACCACCACCACCACGCTGTCGTGCTGCTGGAATTCCGAAGGGATCTACTACATCCGCTTCCCACTGGAACGGGAGAGGAAGGTCTTCATCGACTCCATATGTGTGACTGAGTGCGGAAGCGCTGGCGGAACGCGGTGCCGGAAGGATCGTCAATGTGATCTTGAGATCGGCAAGTGATCGACTACATCAACCACGAGATCCGATCTCGTTAACACTTTGGATCTTCGAGGGTTAGTTCTCATCTATCTCGTTGCACCTATCTCGTAGATTAGATCTTGGTTTTTTCATAGATTGGATCTTAGTTTTGTGCGTTCTCGCAGTAGAATTTTTTTGTTTTCCCTGCTACGAACCCTACATAAGCCTATTCATCATACTGGTGATGAAGTATTTGATATGGTGAAGGATTTAAAAGTAATATTTGGAAAGGGTCCTGGCAGACAATCTGTT
This sequence comes from Avena insularis, assembly GCA_023614405.1. Taxonomy (NCBI): domain Eukaryota; kingdom Viridiplantae; phylum Streptophyta; class Magnoliopsida; order Poales; family Poaceae; genus Avena; species Avena insularis. The sequence goes on from CM042694.1 coordinate 107,409,294, forward strand.
CTGAATGACGCTAGCGGACACGCACCCATGTGGAAGAAGAAATCTATATTTTGAGAGCTACCCTATTAGAAAGTCCTAGATTTCCACTCTGCAATCAACATGATGCACCCGGCGAAGAATCTTTGTGTGATACAGCTAGGCTTCTTGGGCGTGTATGGGAAGAATAAAGATGCACCAAAAACATGACAAGACCTGTAACGTATGAAAGACCGAGACATCATGCATCCAGAGCAGTTTCAAGGTCCGTCCAACTACACTCTTACAAAGAAGAGAAAGAAATCCTTTTTGAATGCCTGGACAGTATCAAGGTCTCGTCTGGCTTCTCATCAAATATAAAGGGAATAATAAATACGGTAGAGAAAAAGTTCCAAACCTAAAGTATCATGACTGCCACGTGGTTCTACCTTTTGTGTCGCTGTCATTTCCTTCCTTTATTCTGTAGGATCAGATGGTGAGCTTTGCTAACTACCAAATATATGTTATATATGCAAGAATAAAGTCACTAGTGGAAACGAGGCCTTTGGTTGAGCCTGGAAATGGGCTTTTACACCGGTTCTTCTACGAACCGGTGTTAAAGGGGGGCTGTATCAGGGGCCTGCAGCAAAGGAGCCCCTTTAACACTGGTTCGTGGCACGAACCGTGTTAAAGGCCCCTGCACCAGTGGTTTACAGAATTTCTTTAACACCGGTCCGTGGCTTGAACCGTGTTAAAGGGGGCTATATAAGACACCGCACACCCACCCCCCTCTTCCATTTTTTCACTATCTCATTTTGGAGCCTAGCAAGAGGGTGTGAAGTGTGCTAGTTTGTGTTTTTTTCGTATGCACAAGAGGTGTTCGGTGAAATGCCCGAGAGCTCAAAATAAGTTTTCTCGTTGCTCTTTCCTTCTCGGTCGAGGTCGGCAACTATCCTTTCTTGTGTCATTGATGTACTATATATATAAATGGTCATCTCCCTATTATTTTTTGATATATACTATATATTAATGCAGATGAACCGGCAATGGATGTACGGTGACCGCCGCACTTCCGAGTACATTACGGGCCTCCAAAATTTCATCGTTGTGGCTAATGCAAACCGTGGTCACGATGGTTTTATGTGCTGTCCGTGTGTTCACTATCAGAACAAGAAAGACTACTCAAATACCAGAACCATTCACGCCCACCTGCTTCGATCCGGTTTCATGCCCAGCTATAATTGTTGGACCAAGCACGGAGAAAAAGGGGTTGTGATGGAAGACAACGAAGAAGAAGAGGATGATGACAACTATCATAATATGTATCGTGAATATGATGATACTGCAACGAGGGTAGATAATGAAGATCAAGAGGCAGCAGATGGGCCCACTGATGACGATCTTTGTCGGTCCATTACTGATGCAAAGGAAGAATGTGAAACTGAAAAGGAGAAGGAGAAGCTGGAGCAGATGTTAAAGGATCACAAAACATTGTTGTACCCAACTTGCGAAGATGGCCACAAAAAGCTAGGTCCCAGACTGGATTTGCTGCAATGGAAGGCGAGAACGGTGACAGCAGATTTTCAAAGTTGTTGGTAAAATGAAGAATCTTCTTCCAAGAAATAATGAGTTGACAAGACATACCAAGCAAAGAAGGTTGTCGCCTCTAGGATTAGGCGTGCGTAAGATACATGCCCTGCATTAATGATCGCATCCTCTACCGCGGTGAGAAGTAGAATTTGGATGCATGCCCGGTATGCACCATCATGCAGTATAAGATCAGACGAGACGATCCTGGCGATGTTGAGGGCGAGGCCCCTAGGAAGAAGGTTCCTGCCAAGGTTATGTGGTATGCTCCTATAATACCACGGTTAAAACGTCTCTTCAGAAATAAAGAGCATGCCAAGTTGTTACGATGGCACATGGAAGACTGTAAGAAAGACGCGATGTTGAGACACCCCGCTGATGGGTCACAGTGGAGAAAAGTCGAGCAAGAGTACCCAGACTTCGCACGTGACGCAAGGAAATTAAGGTTTGGTCTAAGTATAGATGGCATGAATCCTTTTGGTGAGCAGAGGTGCAGTCACAACACCTGGCCTGTGACTCTATGTATCTATAACCTTCCTCCTTGGTTGTGTATGAAGAGAAAGTTCATTATGATGCCAGTGCTCATCCAAGGCCCGAGGCAACCCGGCAACGACATTGATGTGTACCTAAGGCCATTAGTTGAAGAACTTTTACAGCTGTGGGACAAACCAGGTGTACGTATGTGGGATGAGCACAAAGGGGAGCCATTTGACCTACGAGCATTGCTTTTCGTAACCATCAATGATTGGCCTGCTCTTAGTAACATTTCAGGGCAGACAAACAAGGGATACAATGCATTCACACACTATTTAGATGAGACTGAAAGTGTATATTTGGATAAATGTAAGAAGGTTGTGTACCTAGGGTATCATCGATTTCTTCCGAACCTGCATCCAGTAAGAAAGAAAGGCAAGCATTTCAAACGTCTGGCAGAACCCCGGAGGAAGCCTGTCCTCCGTACCGGTGAGGAGGTATTTGGTATGGTCAAGGACCTAGAAGTAATCTTTGGAAAAGGTCCTGGCAGTCTATCTGTTTCGAATGACGATGCCGGACACGAGCCCATGTGGAAGAAGCAATCTATATTTTGGGACCTACCCTATTGGAAAGTCTTAGAGGTCCGCTCTTCAATCGACGTGATGCACGTGACGAAGAATGTTTGCGTGAACCTGCTAGGCTTCCTAGGAGTGTATGGGAAGACAAAAGATACACCGAAGCACTGGCAGACCAGCAACGCCCGAAAGACCACTCAAGAGCCTATGCATCCGAGAACGAGAAGGGTAAACGATGCCACTTAACTCCCGCTACGCTCTTACTAAAGCAGAAGGAAATCTTTTTGAATGCCCGAAGCGATCAAGGTCCCGTCTGGCTTCTCGTCAAATATAAAGGAATAATAAATATGGCGAGAAAAATTCCAAAACCTGAAGTCTCATGACTGCCACGTGATTATGACACAATTGCTTCGATTGCATTGAGGGGCTTCTACCTGAAAATGTTCGAGTACCCATTGTGAACTTATGTCCATTCCTCAATGAAATATCTCAAGGTAATCGATCCGAAGCCTACCAGGTTAAGGCAGATGTGGCCCAATGTCTTGTCAGCTTTGAGTTGGTGTTCCCACCATCCTTCTTCAATATTATGACACATCTCCTGGTTCACCTAGTAGAAGAGATTGCCATTCTCGGTCCTGTATTTCTACACAATATGTTCCCCTTTGAGAGGTATATGGGAGTCTTAAAGAAATATGTTCATAACCGTGCTAGGCCAGAAGGAAGCATCTCCAAGGGCTATGTAACAGAGGAGGTCATTGAGTTTTGTGTTGATTTTATTCCTGACCTTAAGGCGATTGGTGTTCCAGAATCACGACATGAGGGGAGACTGCGTGGAAAAGGCACCCTAGGATGTAAAGCAATGATATGTAGGGACGGACATTCTCTCAATCAAGCACACTACACGGTTTTACAAAGATCTATCTTGGTTGCCCCGTATATCAATGAACACAAGAATTTAATACGCCTCAAACACCGGGGGCAGTCTGATGAATGGATTATAAGTGAACACATGGCGAGTTTTGGCGGCTGGCTACAAAGACTTCTCACGAATAACACCACTATTGGGGATCAGCTGTACTTGTTGGCCAGGACACCATCTTCGACTGTATGTACTTTCCAAGGGTACGAGATAAATGGGAATACATTTTACATGATAGGCCAAGATAAAAAGAGCACCAACCAAAATAGTGGTGTCCGCTTCGATGCAGCAGAAGACAATGGGCAAAAGACCACATATTATGGGTTCATGGAGGAGATATGGGAACTTGACTATGGACCCAACCATCCTGTTAAACGGTGTTGATACTCCATGGTTACGGCCGACGCGATCATAAGATTGACTATATGTATTAATTGAGCCATTTTTGGCACACATATGTATCTCAACATGAAATCAATGTCATATTTCTTCTGTTAACAGTATATGTATTAAATGAGCCATTTTTCTTCCTTCTATTTCTTCCCTCCATTTTTCTTCCTGCCATTTTTTCCCGCCATTTTTCCCGCCATTTTTCTTCCCGCCATTTTTCTTCCTGCCAGTTCTTCCTGCCAGTTCTTCCCACCAGTTCTTCACTATATATATATGTAGGGTTGGCCTCCATTGTCATTGCACATCTCTAGACTCATATCTGCAACCTCATCACTCTTTCCCATGGCTTCCACCGTAGCACTAACCCCTAGGGAGGGGAGGCGCTGGCGCCGAACTACCCCGCCTCACGGGCCATCGTGTCCCTGCTCGGCTGGATGCTGAGCGCCGAGGCGTGCTTCCTCCCGTCCTCTAGGTGTGGCGCACGGATGGCCATCACGAACCACTACTACTGAGCTCACGCCGAGCAGCGGAGGAATCCCAGATGGCATCCCGACTATTTCCCTACTTGGGAAGCCTTCTTCGTGGATCGGCGTGAGAGGGCGCTGCCAGCACGAGGAGGACGCCCACCTCCTCCGAACTTGAGGCCACCGTCGGCTATGGTGGCGCTGGTCGACTCTCAGAGCGCCATGGCCTATGACATCGCCGCCACGACTCTAACCCCGTCTGCGCTTACCTCAAGTCCAGCCCACGCAGCATTTCAGCCTTCAAGGTTCAATTACTTACCGACGACAAAGGATGACGGCGGCAAGAGTACGATGACTACAAAGGGCGAGTATTACAGGTGTAGGAAGGAGCTGACTGAATCACTCCAACATTCCGAACAAGTTCGCCGATTGTTACTTAATCGGCCATCTATCTTAATTTTCAGTTTTTATGTATCTTAATTTTCAGTGGCTTTATGTAACTTACTGTTAGTTGCATTTTGTACTTTAATTCCAGTTCTATCTCCTTCACAAAATGACCTATCTCATTCGAGGTTTCTTGGCTTTCGGGTCAAATGACCAATGTTATGGCTAGAATCAAGGCATAGTTTGTGCTAATATGGCCATATTGTGCATATATGTGCATCATGGCATGGCAAACAATGTTGCAAGAGGAAGTTTTCCTTTTTATCGCACCAAAAAGGCATTTTCCATTTTCCGAGCATAAAAAACGGACGGTTTTGTGAAGCAACCACCAAATGGCTAATTCAAAAAAACACCACCACATTTTACAAAAAATACTAGACCACCTTATATGGACAATGTACCAACAAGGGGATCTGAAACCTTTCCGTCCACCTCTGGTGAAAAAGACAAATTCCTGCCGAATCGGTAGGAAGTGGGTCAGATATGAACTACATGTACATGATACGATGCTCATGATTTTTTACAAAAATAATTTTTAGGTTCACAATATGCTATTTTATCAAAAATCCAATGCAAGTTGAGCGATGCTTTGTCAGATTCAAGTGTATACAAAAGATGCGGCATTTAAATATCCAATCAATTCAAAAATGTTAATACAAAATAAAATATGATTTTCTCTAATAAAATAGGGTTAGATTCCTTTTTAGATGCTTAATATTTCTTATGTTCAAAGTTTTAGGATTTGACAATTTATTTTTGTTTGAATTGAATAATCAAAATTTATATGTAAGTGTTTTAATCATTTTGAAAATTTTCATCTAAATTAAATATAAAATGTTTTTACATGAATGGATAGATATTATTTTTCTGAAAATTATGATATATTATTCATATTTTTCTGAGTTGAAATGAATAAGATATGAATTTTCTAAATTCATATCCTATTTTTTGAATTATAAATGTCCCACCCTTTAATGCATGAATAATGTGCCTCTTTAACACCGTTCCAGCCACGAACCGGTGTTAAAAGGCATTATTCGTTAAGCCAGACACCCCCCCTTTAACACCGGTTCGTGGCTGGAACCGGTGTTAAAAGAAGTGAACGAATCTTCTTAACACGGTTCCACCACGAACCGTGTTAAAGGGGGTTATAACGCGCGCCTTCCCCTTCCTTCTTCCCCCAGCCAGATCGAAGCGCGAGCTGTCGTCATCCAGCCTCGCTGTCGCCATCTCATGGAGCGCCTGCCGATTCTCCACCACCACCCCAACCGCCACACTCATCCACCACCTCTCAACCGCCTGGCCCAAGTTCTCTTTTTTCCATTTTTTTTATTTTGTAGTATATAGTTGTAATTTTATTTGGTAGTGTAATATTATTTTGTGTGTAATATTATTTAGTAGTGTAATAGTAGTGTATAGTTGTAATATTATTTAGTAGCTAGTGTAATATTATTTTGTAGTGTATATAGTTGTAATTTTCTAGTAGTATATTGTAATAGTAGTATATTGCATTACGGTAGTATATTATAATATTATTTTGTAGTGTATATAGTTGTAATATTATAGTAGTATATTGTAATAGTAGTATATTGCATTATAGTAGTATATTGTAATATTATAACACTCCTCACGGGCCCCCGCACTTAGGATTAGGGTGGTGGTGCTCGCAGGCCCCCGCACTTAGGGTTAGGGTGGTGCTCATGGGCCCCGCACTTAGGGGTTAGGGTGGTGGTGCTCATGACCCCACTTAGGGGTTAGGGTGGTAGTGCTCACGGCCCTGACTTAGGGTTTGGGTGGTTGTGCTCGCGGGCCCCCGGACTTAGGGTTAGGGTGGTAGTGCTTGCCGGCCCCCGGACTTAGGGTTAGGGTGGTAGTGCTCGCGGGCCTCCCGCACTTAGGGTTAGGGTGGTGGTGCTCGCGGGCCCCCGGACTTAGGGTTAGGGTGGTGGTGCTCGCGGGCCCCAGGACTTAGGGTTAGGGTGGTAGTGCTCGCGGCCCCCGCATTTAGGGTTAGGGTGGTAGTGCCCCCTTACGAGGTTAGGTGGTAGTGCTCATGACCCCGCACTTAGGTTAGGTGGTAGTGCTCATGGGACCTGGACATAGGTTAGGTGGTAGTGCTCATGGGCCCCGCACTTAGGTTAGGGTGGTGGTGCTCATGGGCCCCTGACTTAGGGTTAGGTGGTAGTGCTCATGACCCAAAGACTTAGGGTTAGGGTGGTGGTGCTCATGGCCCCGTGCATTTAGGGTTAGGATGGTGGTGCTCGCGGGCCCCTGGACTTAGGGTTAGGGTGGTAGTGCTCGCGGGCCCCCGTACTTAGGGTTAGAGTGGTAGTGCTCGCGGGCCTTCCCCTTCCTTCTTCCCCCCCAGCCACGAACCGGTGTTAAAGGGGGGGTTATAATGCTCGTATGTATATACTATTATGCAGGAAAAAGGTTATGGAATGCATGAAAGGAGGACCTTTTGACATTGGGTTCGTTGACCCAAATAGAGTTCATGAAGAAGTGGTAAGAACCAAACCCGCAAATGAAGATTTATTGCTAAGGTCTTTACTGAGACAACAAACCAAAAGGGAAATACTATTGCCTTACAACTTCTCGTGAGTACTGTTACCCTCTCTTGTACACATTCTATTTCGGCTTACTCGATGTTAAGTGTAACTGATGATGAGTTATGCGTGCGTAGGTTCCACTTTATTCTGCTAGTCATTCAACCTGACTCAGGAAAAGTGCTATGGGCAGACTTTAGAGAGATGCTTCAGAGGTAATTTCAATCATATTATCGCACTAGATCGGCAACTTTCGTGACAACAAGTAATTAATTACTCCTTTATCCATTTTCTTTGCCGGACAGGGTTTGGAAAAGGTTCACGGGCAGGGCCGTGGGTGAATGGTCAGAAGAACTAAAATTTGTAGACCAAAATGTAAGTAATACTAGCTAGCTAGGTCTGCGTATCTCTTTGATTCTGCTTCTAATTTCATTATATCATGCTTTATTGATTATTATTTTGATTGAACTCTCTATTCTCGTAAAGTGCGCGCATCAGGGACACGGCAATAACTTATGTGGGTACTATGTTTGCGAGTTCATTCGCAATACGATATGTACGACGGGCCAAGCCGCACTAGAACAACTTAGAGTAAGTAAACAAAGTACACAACATTATTTTATTACCATCAATTGTGTTGAGTTTTATTCTTATATATATTGACCCCATTCTTCATATATATTCAGATCGAACGGATGCGGGACCAACTCCTACCATTTGACTGCATACGAGCCATTTAAGAGGAATTGACGGGGTTCATACTTGATGAGGTCGTCACGCCTGGCGGAGAACTCTTTAGATATCCACCAAAATGAACGTTGTATATATGCTTGAACGTGTTTGTCTTGTACTTGATGCTTCAATGTTTACGGAGAATACCACACAATGACGATGTTGTGTATAATAATAGTTGCTTAATTATTCATGTACTCGTATGTACCGGCGATGTATGTGTATACCGTTCGATCGATTCTCCTCCCCCACCCCGTCCCCCCCGTGCCGCAGAAATACGCCCAGAACGGGCAGGCAGAACTCTCATGCAGAGATTTAGGCCGTTTTCCTGCAGCGGCAGAACTCTGCCGCGGCAGAGATTTATCTCCTTTTCCTGCCGCGGCACAGAACCTTTAACACCGGTTCGTGTTACGGCGGTTCTACAACCGCTGTTAGAGGGCCCTCCAAACCGGTGTTAGAGGGTGGGGGTGCACTAGTGAGTGTAGCAGGTAGATTTACAATAAAATGAGGATGAGTACTTGGAGCACATACACTTGCGCTGGTAAAAGAATGGGCATGGACGAGAAGCTTCGTTTGGTCAATGGAGATGAGAACTTGTGTCCTCTCGAATCGAGCTCAAGGATGTATACGGATATAATTGAAGTCATGAGTTGTGATTTTCTCCACATATTATTTTGCATAATTTACTGGGTTGGCTCCTCAGTTTGTACCAATTACATGACGATGCAACAGAATAAAGATCAGTAGATATAGAATGCTAAAGCAAAAAATCCTGAAATGCATATCCATTTGTGGAAAATAATCAAACAAAGAAGGATATGTTCTTCATGAATGTGAATTATTAGTTATGTGCATAATTTATTGTGTTGCCAGCAAATCCTGTTATCTTTTTGAATGAAAAAGTGGTAATGTCCTCGATGATCTATGATATGCTGGCATCCTGTTATCTGGTAGATACCTACTGAGAAAACATAAATAGGATTACCATATTTTATTGGTTGATAGTTTTGGTTAAAATAGTTTCTCTCTTTCGGACTTGGTGCCAGTGGCGCGCCGGGTCATCTATTAATTTAAACTAGCCAGCAAGCAGGCCACCAGCGACCTGAAAACTTCATGAATTTCTATATAGAATACGGCCGATACAACATAGTAGTATGTGTGTATGTACCTCTTCCTGGTCAGTATTTTTTTTATGGTTGTATACGTATTTCATTAGATCAAAGTCGAGTACAACAATACTAACGGAACTGTCCACAAGGACATGTAGATCCGTACACCTTGCAGAAACAACCCTAAGAAGCAAAAATGACAAAGGAACCCCTAGGGAACTCTGCATCAGATCCAATCCGATGCTCGACTCCGGCATTGCCGCGGGGAGCACCAAGAGAAGAAGAGATGGAGTCCATCATTCCCGAGGTCGACGCAGCTCCATCGCCTCACGGCTCTGTGAACCTCAAAAGTGGATCACTCGAAGTGCTAACCTTGTCGCTCGGGCTCGTCGGTCTGGGTCCATCCCCAAGCTCACTGTCAATCTCCAGATCCGGCCCACCCCGTCGACCACGTCAAGGGACGGCGCCAGATCCATCTTTCGTAGACCACAAACCCTGGACAGATCTCACCATCATCTAGACCATCACCAGCCACACCTAGCCAGCAGTAACCGCTCGACTACACCTTCCTCTGTCTCCCCGACGACGCTAGATGAGATGTCGATGTGCCGCGGACGAAGAAGAGGAACAAAAATCCCTTGCAAGATCCCCGCCGCTGTCTCAACGATCCCGCCTAGAACCCTAGATCCACGGCTCCTCGGAGTCACACCACGACGACCCTGAGGCGGTGGCACGGAAGAACTTATTCGCGACACCGACCGAGCACCGCCCACAAACCCTAACCTACACCTATCTACATGCTGACCATAAAGTAGTGGGACTCCCCCCCCCCCCCCACCCCACCCCCCACCCCCTCCTCCCTCCGTCGCCGGAACGACGAGAGGCCGAGGTGGACCTACAGGGTATGCCCCGTATGGCCAGTATGCTGGGGCATACCCTGCGGCCAGCATGCAAACGTTTTGGCCATGCACTTGTCCTCGAGGTTGTTATAGCCATGCAAACGGTATAGACTATAGTAATGCCAAAGATACCTCTATTTATGGCCACTCATGCATCGTGCATTCCAGTTTAGGGAACTAAACCTGCTGGTTGGTCTCCTCTCCGGCCTTACGGCCATGCACCATGCGACACGAAGCCGTTTTGATAATGGATTTGACTTGATTAGCTATGAGCTAATTAAAAGAAATACCTCTATCCCGGTTTAAAGGATACATATAGAAAATCTTTGGACCCTAGACTTTCTGATTGGATCTAATTTGGATCTTACTAATTCTCTGATTGATTCTTCCTCTAAAATTAAATGCTTATGTGCCTAGGAGCTAGGTGGGAGGATTTTAGGATTGCATGATTTTCAATATATGTCCTTTAAACGGGGAAGGAGAACTACACTGCGATTTAGTAGGATATGGGAAAGCTAGTTGCGTAGCATCAGCTTAGAATTTTAGTCAACTGATAATTAGCTTGGTAGTTAAATGGTTTCTAGAATTACTGCATGATGGATCAGCATTTTATATTTCTCCTTTCTATTTTGAGTGGCTGATACATATATCAAACATCTGTGATTCTTGAGTTGTAACGAGTTTGAACTATAATAACGTAATAAAAGGGTTGCATGCATCACTCGATGCAGAGGCCGGGTAATCCCCATTTGGATAAAATGGTTGATTAATTGCTATATGGACCGAAACTGGTTCTGGAAGGGAAAAAAGAACCGCTCGTCTCGCTCGCCCCCGCGGGCGACGGGGCGAGCTCCCTGACTCCGGCCGGCCGCAGCGCCCTTCTCCACCCTCCCTCCTCCCACCGCCGTCGGCTTGCGCCGCCGGGCGAAGCCCGGGCGATGCCGGCGGCGGTGGCAGAGACGCGGGGCTCTCCTTCGACGGCGGTGCTCCTCATGGTCCGGCAGGGACGGATGGCTAGTGTATTGATATGGTATTGTTGTAAGTAGATGTATGGTAGATACTCTTACAACACAGTCAACGTGTAAGTTCCATAGACCTTGGCCTTACACACAAAGGAATGATAGAGATCATACCATGATGCAAGTGATAGAGATCAAATGCATGGACCATATCATCTCACTTTACACATTAGATATTAGCATCTTATACCGCTAGTTTGACGTGTTTGGTAGCATTATAAGATGACCCCTCATTTAGATATCAAGATAAAAATGTGTTCTTCCTTGAGTATGCACTGTTCTATGGATCGTGTTTCGAGACATCACGTGATGATCGGGTGTACTCGAATCTACGCTTTCATAGGAACGGGTGTAAGACAGTTTTACACACGCGAATACTAAGGTTCTTATTTGGCGAGCCTAGCATGTACAGACATGGCCTCGGAACACGGACCGAAAGGTTAAGCATGAGTCATATGGTTGATATGATGCCCATATAGATGCTCGCCTTTGAAGCTATATCAACTCACGTGATGATCGGACTTGATATAGTGGATTTGGTTCATGTAATCACCAAAAGGACACGAGGGATGTCGTTTTTGAGTGGGAGTTTATTAGTAATTTGGATTAGTTGAACTCAATCTATCATAAACTTAGTCTAAATAAACTTTACAAATTCGGTTGTAGATGGCACCACCTGCTTTTAATTTCAATGTGTTCATGGAGAAAGAGAAACTTGCTGCGAATGGTAGCAACTTCACCAACTGGGCTATGAATTTGAGGATTCTCCTCACTGCTGCACAAAAGCAATATGTCAGTACAAGGGAGACTCGTTTTTATCCACATCAGAAGTTGACAAGACACTTGCTTGTTCTATCTTTGATCGGGACCAATACAACAATAGTACATCTGTATATACCCTTGTATAACATGGAAAATAATAGATTGTACTACCTCGATCGTCAAGGCCGACTGGAAGCAGTTGATAACTTACTAAGGCAAACATCTATGGAATCTAGACGTATATACACTTCAGTTTTGAGTCGTACCTAGAGTCCTGGACCCAGCGTCAAGCTGCAAGAGCGCTAACCTACAAAGTTGCGTAGATCTAGAGAAACTTTTCATGTGCCTACGAATTGTTAATACTGGGAGCAGCTCTTCTCAGGATGCCCCGAGTTGTTGCGTCGAGGAAACAAATTGCTACTTGTCATTCGATACTAGTGGTGGTAGCGACGTCCGTGTTTTATGTTTTCTGCCGAGGAAGCTTCCGCGCGCTACCCAGAAAATTTAGTTGGCCCGTCACATCTTCACTCTCATCCTCGGGAAAAAAGGGATTAAATCCGCGCACGACACAAAGCAACAACCCTCACATTCTCACTGTCCAGGTCTTTGGACCAAATCCGTGACACAAAGCAACAACCCTCTCACATGCTCAATCCCAGTAGTCTTGATTCCTCCAACGCCTGCAAGTCCTGTCTGCCGCCCGGTCGGCTACTCCCCACGGCCATCCGGTCGCGGGCAAGCTTCTCAACTCCCCTCCGGCCTGCCACAAGAGCGCCCCAACTCGCCGCACAGCCCCTGCTGCTCCTAGCCCTCGGCCACGTCCAGGGTGTTACACCTCTCGCTGCTGCGTTTCGCGGTGCCGTCACAGCGCGTGTGTGCTGGGTTCTTGACCACTCGGTAAGGCCGCCGTGTGTGGGAAGCACAAGATACGTCCAGGCAGACCAGAACTCCCAAGGTACGCAGTGGAGGCCGGCCGGAGTAACATTTTAAAAAAATTGCTAGGAATATTACTAGTTCGATGGCTTCCTGCTGTGCAGTTATCATCTCGTCACTATTTGTTCTACTCCCTCCGATCTAAATTATTGTTCTCAAATTTCTTAGATACATCCGGATTTATCCAAATCTGAGAATATTAATTTGGATCGGAGGTAGTAAGTTTCTTTGGAATTTGTCAGCCATTATATGCATCCTTGTGCTGACGTGAAGTAGTTATTCTGGTCAAAGTCAACTCGATTAGTACTCCCTCGGTTTACAATTATCTCGCGTTCTGGGTTTAGTCAAAGTCAAACTTTACAAAGTTTGACCGAGAATATAAGAAAAAAATATGAACATCTATTATTTTCGGTGCATATAATATAAAAATATAGATTATGAAAATTCTAATACAATTGATTATATATTTTTTGTGTTGATATTTTTTCCTAAATGTATGGTCAAAGTTTGCAAATTTTGACTTTGACTAAACCTAAGATGCGAGATAATTGTGAATGGAGGGAGTATGTATCCTTAATTGTTAGACTCGAGGCTACCATCTGATATTGCGCAGAGTTCACATATATGATGCATGCATGCACCTTCTTACGAATTTAATTTAATTTGTGTACAAATCACATGATCTTAAGGGAGAGTTCATTTGCATCCACCTGACATGCATGAGATGATATATAGTACCCGTTCAACCACAGGTACTTGAGAGTTCGCAACGCCCGGCAGCTCGTCCCGGCCGGCAACGCTTCTCGCCACCAGCCCTGTCGTCGCTGCGTGCGCTGGGTTCTCTGTCCCTGGACGACTCAATCAGGCTGCTGTGTTTATTCCTGGCTGTAATACCAAACGTATCGATCGGAAGTTGAAGATACGTTCAGCCAGACCACAACTCGCAAGGTACGCGATATAGAGGCCTGAAGATACATTCCTAATTTGAACGCCCAGATGATTTTCAAGCAATTTTCTCATGCAGGGTGCTCGTACAATGGAGGGTGGCGGCGGTCGTGAGCTCCTGGAGCAAATACTAGATAGAAGAATAGAGCCCACGGATCTACGGTTAGCACTTTTGGAAGACATCACCGAGAAGTTCTCTGAAAACCGCAAGATCGGTCAGGGTGGATTTGGAATTGTTTACCAGGTAAATCTCATCTTGCCCCCCCACAGAAAACATCTGAATTACACAAGTGAGATGCATGCATATTCTATTTTTCTTGTACAAGTTACGAAATTTGTGGTTTTTCTTCGTGGCATTAAACCTATCATTTGTAAAATATAATAAGGTGAACCAAATGCTCATAAGAGAAGTTGAAACAGGGTATCCTTGGAACCAGGACCGTAGCTGTGAAGAGAATTATAAACAGCCATGCATTCGATGAGAAGCTATTTCGTCGTGAGGTTAACAACCTCATTGGAGTTGATCAAGAAAATGTTGTGCGGTTTCTTGGTTTTTGTTCTAATACAGAGCATACATTGATGCCTTTTAATGGAAAGCAAGTTTATGCCGAAAGAAGAGAACGATTGCTATGTTTCGAATATGTTGCCAATGGGAGCTTGGGCAGATATCTCACCGGTAAGATAATGTTCTTTGTGATGCCTCTTTCCCGTTTACTCGTTTGTCGCCATCCTTCCATTTCTTGATTTTATACCATGGTCGAGTTCAACGATCAGTATGCGCCGTATCATGGTCATATCTAATATTGGAAGAGTCCCCGCACCAGGGAAATTGTAGCGTTTTTTTACAAACACAACAACAACAAGATGACTAGTGGCTAATTTGAAATGGCAAGAAAAATATTCTCAGGACAATAGAAGTATAGCCTGATTGGGTGCTTATTCTGTGTATTAATTTACACTCCAGCCCAATGAGAATGTCAGACCCAAATATGTCGATCTAAAATATCATAGAAAATCCAGACCTCCTGATAACCATCAAACAACTCAGATTAATTTGGATGATGTGGCTCGTTGTAGGTGGCGATTGAAAATATTAACTGCTATTAGTGGAGTTAGTCTTCATATGAATATTCCATACTTCCCATTTAATCATTTTTCACTTTTGTTCTTTCCTTTTAATTGAAGATGAATTAAGAGGACTTGAGTGGGGTGTACGCTATGGCATTATTAAGGGAATTATTGAAGGTTTGCATTACTTGCATAAGGAAAAAGGTATGATCCATATGGATCTAAAGCCAGCAAATATACTATTGGATTCTCACATGGTGCCTAAGATCACGGATTTTGGCCTTTCAAGGCTCGAAAACTCCCAAACTACAAGTACACAACAATTTTTCACAATGTAAGCTACACATCCCAAGATGCCAGTGTTTACTCGTAACAACTACTGATATTTTATATTTTCTTAATTTCATAATGCAGGGGATACTGCGCTCCAGAATATCAATTTCATGGCAAGATGTCATTCAAATCAGATATGTATAGTTTGGGTGTGATAATCGTCGAGCTGATAACAGGAAGAAAAGACATCCCCAACATTAATACTGTAAGAGTACTTTATGTCATCCCACACGTGCTCCTATTTATAAAAAAACAAATATGTCTGGGAATTTGGTGGCTTGGAGGTCGTGTTCTACTGGATGCCAATAACTTTCTCTTCCTCCGTCTTCTCTTCATTCGCCACCTACATATTGTTTGTGTACTTGCACAAAAAGTTTATATACATATTGTTTTGCAATATCCAATTTTTTTATTAATTATTTGTTAAATGGCAGGTACTTAGAAGATGGAGGCACAGGTGGAATAAATCAGCAAGAGAAACACCATTGGAATATAAACAAGTAACCAAATGCATTGAAATAGCGTTACTCTGCTTGGCCCAAGACCCATTTGGTCGGCCTTTTATATGGGATATAATCGGTGACATGAAAATTATGGACGGTTCGGATGGGCACATTGTTGGTGATGACAAGTCCACAGTTTGCGAGGTAAACTCGATGATCTGCAATTGTTGCATATGATATTGGACTAACTAATATGTATTGTTCATTTAATATCGTTTCTGTAATGAAACATGAGGATTTATTAACTTTGAACATTGAAGTCGTTGTCGTGTGCAAAAAATATATATTATCCCTTTTTTTCAAAAATAAAATGTAGTTGAAGTCTATGGGCCAACGGTTTGGCCGATCAAAATAGGTGGTTCGTTCTCTGGAGCATACCGGAATCAATACAAGATCAGCAATTTATATATAATCAAGCAAATTCATTTCATTATTTGGAATCAATATTTATGATGATGAGGCTTATTCCACCACATTCTGGAGAGCAAAAACAATGCTAGACATGAACGGAGGTGGATAGGTTTACAATATTGTGCGCTCGCCATGACACACCACTCGAGCCGTCTTATTTTGGAGAATTTAAAATTTACCATCATGAGATCGTTAGATTCCTGAATATTCGTGAGAAATATAATACTCTGTATTGGGAACGTACGACCGGTATTCACTATAAGATAATTGTTAGTAACAGTAAGTATTGTTCCGCAATGAGTACTTTTTATCCTGCTCCAATAATGTAATCTGCATTTCATTTCTTATAGTTCTATGGGGGTATTCACGGGTAACTTGATATATCGTCATCACAAGGCTCTTATAATGGAAAAGTGAGTTAAATGCACAATTAGTCATAAACCTTGGTCTTAGATTCAAATCAGTCACAAACGTTGAAAACTGGACATGACAAGTCAGAAACCTTGGCAGGGATATTTAGGACTAGTCACAAGCAGTCCACCGCAGCGCCACATCAGCTAAATTAGCCAGCTGTCGTGCCAACTGGACTGTGCGGGAGCGTTGATGTGATGTTAGTGCTGTGTGGAGGGGCTTAGATGAAATTTACGTGCATGCTTCTATATGACAGGTGAGCCCAGGGGAATACGACCCGTCGGGCTCATTTGGCTCTCTCCCACTCCACCGACTGAATCGTTCCCAAGTCGACCTCGAAAGCGGTTGCCACCTTCGTGGCTGGCTGCACGAAAGCCAGGATCTCCTTGTGCCGCTCTCCGTACGCCGGCGCACAGTGCCGTCCCGCCACGGTGGCTCACATCCTCTCCGGTGCACCACTGTGAGTGTTGATCAGATTCGCCGCCATGGAGAAGTCGAGATGAGGGAAACTGAAGAGGCCATGCAATTGAATCCGACATGTTCAGCGCAGGAGATAACTGCTCGATTGTGCTTCCTTAAGGACCCCACCTGTCATCCAGTGAGCCTTCACATTTTTCATAAAACACCTCGGGTCCGATACAATTTGCACCACAAATATTTCCGCGCCTCTAATCCATCCAAGTGGCACGACAGCTGGCTAATTTCACTAATGTGGCTCTGTGGTGGGCTTGTTGTGACTAATCCTAAACACCCTTGTTCCCCTTCCAAGGTTTGTGACTTGAGGTATATCGATTTTTCAATGTTTGTGACTGATTTGAACCTAAGCAACAAGGTTTGTGACTAATTGTGTATTTAACTCGGGAGGAAAAGTACCGCCCTTATCATCATTCATATATATGACATCTTTATTACTGTGGGACAGAACTTATCTATTTCCTAGCAGAATGGTAGCTGTTACTAATGCATTTGCTCTTTTCTCATAGGTGGGCGCATCATATTCTGACGATGACATGCTTTGCATCGAGCCGTTGTTGCTAAATTTTCCTTGCACGTTTAATGGAGAGATGTCGCGCCCACTTCACCTAAGAAACGAGACGGATTGTTATAAGGTTTTCTACATTGAAAAGGAGACCTCACTAATTGACAGCATAAAACCAGCAAAAGGCGTTGTGCCACCACGATCTACGTCTATTGTCAGAGTAATATTGCAAACACATGACAAGGTACCGAATGAGATGCTGCACCCACGCCAGTTGGTTGTGCGGAGCACTAAACTGATGGAGGGTCTCAAAATAGATGAGATAATAGGTAAAGAAGTTCTCAACAAGGAAATGGGTTATGTGGTTGACGTGGTGGATTTGGATATTTTATTTGAAGAACCTGTGGTAAGCACTTGTGTTTCAAAGAGTAAGCTGATACATTTGACATGTGGAATATTTCATAGCAGAGCCACTAAGTTGCATGGGAACTAAGTTTTGCATCGTTCATGCTGATTTTTTATTTTTTTGGCCCAGTTCAAAGAATCATATTTATGAAATACTACATACACATTTGCTACCATGTGCCCGGTTAGTTTTGCAATATTGCATGGATTTCAAAGTCTGATTCGCATGCACTCGTTGTGTGAGATCCACAAATACATTTAAAACATCCCAACCATCAATTTTTAATGTAACCCTCATTTGATGACGACCCTTTGAAGCTCCTTGTACATTTGTAGCTGAATGGAAACTCACTCAGAAGTATTTCTAAGTGCCTAGCCTCACACCACTTGCCCTCGATTTTAGTTGTTGTTAATTCACTCAGAAGTATTTTCTCTTCGAAATATCTTTTGATATTTGTTATTAATTTTGGATTAAATTACACATTTTACTCTGTATAAGGTTTGTTGTGACAATTGTTACCCAACTAATTTTTGTGTGAAATATTTTACCTCATTTAAGAAAACTTTGTGAATGATTAAGATTTTTTCCACAATGTTGTACCATCTCACTTGTCATGTCCGCTTTCATAGGGTTTTATGTTTAAAATTTATTTGTAAATTGAGTGAGTTTTAAAATATTTTACCACTTAGAAATTTTCAAATTCACCTAAAAACTCTCATTTTTGTTCTGATGGCCAGCTTTCATTGGATAGTATTAACACAGTGATGATGCATCAACAACCCAATATTTATAATATGCTCTTACAAAAACACGACAAGCATCTTTGTTCTGATGGCCAACGTTGCAATTGGTCACGTATAATAATGTATTCTAGCTTGTTTACAGTGAATGATGATGCACTTGTTACAGTAAGTTTATGTTTTTTCCCTGTGTATAATTGGGTCATCTCTATCTCAATGCAGCCCATCGAGGTCCACCCTAGTGAGCTCCGATTTCCAGTTTGGGGCATGAGTTTTTCGATCTCAGTCAAGGTAGTCAACACTACTGACAACCATGTTGCTTTCATTCCACGACCAGGGGCTCACAATGTGGCCGACTACTACACCCATCCAGAGGGAGAAATTATGGAGCCAAAATCAGAAAAGGAATTGGTGGTAAGAAGGACAGCAAAGAAAGAGGTTCCACAGAGCAATGAGTGCAATGAAAAGTACATTATATGCAGCACAGCCGTGAGCAAGAATTTCAAGACTAACAATCTTGAGAAATTCTTCGAAGAAACAAGGGCCGATAGAAAATGGTAGGAGAAAGAGTTGGGCGTTGTCATTGAAGATACGTTTGACGTGAGTTCCATCACTTACACTCAATCTTCAAATTTTCTAAACTGTAGTAGTAGTAGCAGCAGGTTTCATTCTCATGATCTGTCGTTATTTAACGGTGTACTCCAACTACTTCATAATGAATGAATGATACACATGTTGCAGTAACTTGATGTTTTTGGGGTTACATTCATGTTTCTTTTTGTTCCTCTTCATAATTGGGTTATCAATCTCAATGAAGCAACTAGCCATATGAGTGGACACACGTTTACTACAACTCTTTTTTGCTACCTCTTCACGGACCGTAGAAAAGCTGTTTATTTATAT
Organism: Avena insularis; assembly: GCA_023614405.1. Lineage (NCBI taxonomy): Eukaryota > Viridiplantae > Streptophyta > Magnoliopsida > Poales > Poaceae > Avena > Avena insularis. Next base: position 107,428,801 of record CM042694.1, read on the forward strand.
TTGTACTATATTACTGAATGCATTGGTTTTCTGTATGGGTAAATCCTGCTCTTTTGCTGTTTAAACAGTCAAATATATTTGAAATAGAGTAAACTCCACTTTTGACCCTCAAAGATGACATTTGTGACACTTTTGACCCCCTCTAACAAAATGTGCCATTTTTTACCCCCCTTCATGTAGCAAACTAATTTGTCACACAAATCTTGGAAAAGTAGACGTATATTAATATGTGTTATCACATCCTACTATCTTAAAAAAGAGCAATGTCAGGAGTCAAGATTTTTGCTTAATGTTAAATATGGTAACAATGCATGGCGATGTACTCCCACTATCATCTTGTACTTTTCCAAATACAAAGAAGTGATACCTATTTAGTAGCATTATCTCCTAAGAGGTACGTAATTAATACTCTAGTAATTGTGACCTTTGGATCAACAGATACAGACAGTCTAAAATAATATGACATTATGTTGAAAATATTCAAACTCACTCAGAAGTACTCTACCTGGACATCGCTACCACTTGCCCTCGGTTTCACATGTATTATTTTCTGGTGCAAATATTATGCCAAATTTATTTTTAGTTTCTTCCAATCCAATCTGGACCAACAAGAACAGGACATGTGATGTTCTGCTGACGAGTTCCCCATTGGTTATAGTGATGTGGTCTAGCTAGTGTATATTCAATTGCAATGCACCATCAATTGCAATGCACTCTCTTACTCCCAGGAGTAAGAAGTATTTTTCCTAATATGTATATATATGTTATTTTTTGTTCCTGTCTATAATTGGGTCATCTCTATCTCAACGCAGCCGATCGAGGTCCACCCCAATGAGCTCCGATTTCCACTTTTGACAAGTGAGGGGATGAGTTTTTGGATCTCGGTCAAGGTAGTCAACGCTACTGATGGTCACATTGCTTTCATTCCAAGGCATGGGGACCACAATGTGGCTGACTACCACACGCATCCTGACGGAGCAATCCTGGAACCAAAGTCCACAAAGGAACTGGTGGTAAGAAGGACAACAAAGAAAGCAGTCCCTCGGAGCATCGAGTGCAATGACAAGTACAATATATGTAGCATAGCCGTGAGCAAGGATTTCAAGACTGACGATCTTCAGAAATTCTTCCAAGAAACATGGACAGATCAAAAATGGCATGAGACAGAGTTGGGCGTTGTACTTGAAGGTACGTCTGAGGTGAGTTTCATCCCTGACTCTCAAGCTATAACTTTTCTAAAGATCAGTTGTAGCACCGGGTTTCATGCTCATGATCTGCCGTTATTTAATGGTGTACTCCGGCTAGTTGTTGCAGTACGTTGATGTTTTAGGGTTACAATAAATCATGTTTGTTTTTGTTCCTGTTTATAATTGGGTCATCTACCTCAATGCAGCCAATCCACCCTCGTGAGATGCCGAGTGAGAGGATGACAGTTTCCACCGCAATCAAGGTAGTCAACAATACTTATAATTGCCTCGCATTCAAACCCACCACTTGCCCTCTGTTTCACTTGTATTCTTGTCTCTTGTAAATATAAATATTAGTTCGGATATGTTATTTAGTTCTTCCAATCCAATCTGGACCTGCAAGAACATGACATGTGTTCTTGATGGTGAGTTCCACACTGGTCACATACAATGATGTGGTCTAGTGTATATGCCATGATGATGCACTTACTGTAACCGTAAGACAATTCTCTTGGATCACACATGTATGTTTGTTTTTTGTTATTGTAGATTTTTAAGTCGTATACCTCACTGCCGATGAATGTTTACCCCCGTGAGCTCCGGTTTCCTTTTTTGCCAAGTGAGGGCATGAGCTTTTCAATCTCGGTCAAGGTAGTCAACCCTACGGATAACCGCGTCGCTTTCATCCCAAGGCATGGGGTCGACAATGTGGCGGACTACCACACCCGTCCGATCGGAGCAATCCTCGAACCAAGGTCCACCCAGAAACTGGTGGTAACAAGGACAACAAAGAAAGTGGTCCTGCCTAGCATCAAGTGCAATGATAAGTACTTTCTATGCAGCACACCCGTGAGCAAGGATTTCAAGAGGGTCGATCTTGACAAATTATTCAAAGAAACACGGGCATATCGAATGTGGGATGCGATGGAGTTGCGCGTTGCTATTGAAGCAGGACACGAGCTGCAGTCCTCAAATGGTACGTCTGAGGTGAGTTCCGTCCCAGACACTCCATCTATGCTGTAGGTTTAACTTTTTTATTAGCATGGTTATAATTTGGCCTCATCAAGGTTTGTACCGTAGGTGTTCTTTTTTCTCCTGGTTGACGAGAGAATAATAACTTCTTCTCATTTCACATGAAGTTCAACATACGCAAAAATAGAAAAAGAAGAACACCAATCACGATTAAGAAAAACATCTGGCCACTCATGTGTACTCTAGCTGAAGCTAAATGCCGATATAGATTCTAAACTGTAATTTTTGGCGTGCTCATAATCTGCCAATTTACTGGCGTATACTAGGCTATACTAATCCACTACTTTCTTCTTCCCGGAAGGTGTGCTCATCTGCCCCAAGGGAGCTAATCCGACTAAAACAAGATGAGGCTTCCTCAATTATTCTACTAGTCAATGTTATAGAAGACCGCGTTGCTTTCTTTATAAAGGCAGACGGTAGAACAATCAAAGGAATCATCCTACCCTACTCAACGCTAGAACTCGTGGCAGCAGATACGCCAAAGTGGAAAGACAAGTATTATTTGGACAGCACTGTCGTGAGCAAGGATCTGACGACGAGTAATCTCAGAGACAACTTGTATGAAACAGAAGTAGGCCGAACATGGTATCGGGTGAAGCTAGACTTTAGTCACATTACACCGCCTCGACCCCGATTCTGGGAGGTGAGTTCCCTACTTCAATGATACACCACATTTTACATTTGAGCAAAGCTGTTGTGTACTATTTTAACTAGTCGTCGTGTACAATATAACCAGAAATCAATGTAGGGCGTTGCCACTCGGAGTTGTAGTAAGCACAACAATTTAATATTGAGGATATCGGCAAAACAAAGTTAATTAAACTCCTTTCCCCATACCAAAATTAACCCTGAAGTTTTTACTAGTGGCCAAAGTCAACCCTAAACTATCAATACACTCGAATAATCTGCAGCCCTAAACTATCAATACACTAGATATATCTCATACTAGATTAGTTTTTCATGTACATCTAACCATCTTTGTTCGATGTTTGCGATCAGAAAATTCCTGCCTCAAGTTCCACTTTGACCATGGACATCCATCCAAGTAAGCCGTGGTGAGTACTGGTCCTTCTATTTCCTTGACCGTACATAAACAAAAATGTTGTTGTACACATCACACATATGGAAGAACTTATGCTATTTGTTTCTCCTCTTAACACACAGGATTTTGATGAATATCAATCATACTAGTAAAATTTGGAACTACCAGACAAAGGCAAGTGATATTTTTCAGTATTTTGTCAGTACATCAAGTATGCAGGCACAGTCCTCTTGGGATCCTAGAAATTTTGACGTGAGTTTTGGTTTTGAAGAAAATAAAAGGTAGAACTAGAGACGATGCGTATGTATCTGTATCTATAACGTACTCCCTTCGGTCCCAAATAAGTGTCCTTGTTTTGTACTAGATGTGGCACAAAACTGGGACACTTTATTTGGAAGAGAGAAAGTACATTTAATTATCCGCCAGTTATGGAGGAAGTATGTGTTTGGACATATGTTAACCGATACTTAGAAGTCATTTCTTTGTTCGTGCGCACGTGCATATTCTTGTCTTAGGCGCCTGATTTAAAAAATATGCGAGAACTGTTTTCTATCTTATCCGCATGATCATGTACCAATAAGAAAAAAACTGCACTTTTATATGTTATACGGTTTTCCGATATTAGTACCTGTTTAGACCAATCAATGCGGTAACGATTTTGTATGTTTTTTTTTGGACTAAGAGCGCTCACCCATATATTCAACTATGCAGGAAATGACCACTTTGTTGGATGATGCGTCAAATGGTACGCTTCTCACGTTTCAAGCTGTGTGGAGATAATATTTTCTATACTTTTATATAATGGAGCTATTTTTAATTAGAATTGGTCTTTTCTCTTCTTTCACCTGAACAGCTCTGACATGTTGCCGACCGTTGATTTGTTTTTCTTAGGTTCCTTTCCACCCTTCACAATTTTTTTCAAGAAATCTGTTTCGCCACAAGGTAAGCCGAAGGCATAATGAAAATTCTTGAGATATCTGGAAGCCTCTACATGCCACTGCACAACAATAAAAACAAATGAGGTGGAGAACTCCATAACTACCATATGGTTTGAGATAAAATGGACATGTCACAGTAAGAGCTGGAGGTCACACGATTAGTTCTTGACCTGCACATATTTAGGTCTTGTCAGCTAGTTGGGTAGGCTTGGGTCATGTACGGGTATACCCATCCTATTTAAAATAATTGGGATTTTATTTTTCTCTTAAGTTAAATTTGTATTAGTTTGGTTAATGAAGTATCTAATGATGCTAATTTGGTTTCGCAAATATTAACACTTTTTTCTATAAAGTTGATCAAATTTATAAGTGTTTGACTTAAGATAAAGGTATAATTTCAATTATTTAGAATAACAGGCAGTAAACATATCCTTCTAATGATACATGTGGGCCCCGGATGCATATTACACTTCGGTGTAGCTGGGGCAGGGTGTATATATGGCCTAAACAATACTCTCTCCATCTCAAATTAGATCGCATCCTAGAAAACTTCAAAAAAAATAGCGGTGCATTAATTAGTACTAATTAATCACTGATTCATGGGTTTTAGATGGTAAAAGCATTAAAACAGGCACAATCAACTGGGTGATCCTTTTCTTAATACTACTTCCCTAATCATCAACACTTAATAATACTACATCATTAAATTAGGATGCAAAATCTTGGACCCTGGATGCCGAGGGAGTATTTGGCTAAATGCAAGCTCAATAGCAACAACAAAATTTGGTAAAATAGTAATGGTGCCAAACAAAATCTCTATAAGAACAATAGAAAATTTACTTCCCTGGGAATGCATCCATGCCGGTATATGCTGTTTTTTGAAAAACAAATAGCGTATGATGCGTTCTACGTGAACCTCACTATCTAAGAACTTTTTCAGTTATACGGTATGGTATTTTTCATTTTAGAGAGTTGTGCAAGCTCAATAGGTTCCACATATTTTATGTTAACTCAAATTCTATCGACACCATTTTGTTTGATTTTTGCACTGCTTGACTCGTATTCGCTATTTTTGCACCACCTACTAGTGTAATTAGTAGTAATCATTATAACACTATTTGACCTGACGTTGCAGTGACGAGTGCTAAATTTATAGCACCTAAGCAATGGATTGTGACGGGTCATGGAGATGGTCACATCTGCGTGTATGGTGGGGATCCAATGAATACAATCCGTGTTCTGAAGGAACATTCAAGAGATGTCAACTGTCTAGCAATTCATGCCACCCAGCCCTACATGTTGTCCACTTGTCGAGGCGGAAAAATTGTGTTGTGGGACCATGACAAGGACTGGCAAGTACGGAAAACTTTTCAGACATGTGGGGCCCTGTCCCATGCCGCCTTTCATCCCAAGGATTCCAACATGTTTGTTGTTTGTGAAGCGCATAGGATAAAGGTTCGGGACTTCCCTACCAGCATGCAATGTGCAAATACAATCGTGGATTGTCATGCTAAAATCTTTTTAATCTTTTTTCTAAAATATACTCACTCCATTTCTAAAATGGTGCCAGTTAGTACTTATAAACGATCGAAAGTAATATAATACTATATGCCTGGTAATTATAGATATGGAATATTCATACTGGTGAAAGTATGTTCGAATTCTTTGGGCATTTAGAGCGCGTTTGGTGTCTTGATTACTTCAACCATGGTGACAAGCTATACATGATCAGCAGTTCTTTTGACAAAACTGCCAAGGTACGTAGTATACCATCATGATCATTGTTAGTACGAGAACATAGACGCAAATGACGAGTTCCTACTTTTTCTTCCACTTCTCTTTTTTGTCAGATCTGGGACTGTCATACAGGGGCATGTGTTCAGACACTACAAGGGCATACTGATTGGGTTCACACTGCCTGTTGCCATCCGAATCTTCCCGTAGTCATTACAGGTTCAAGAGACGGGTCGGTTTGTTTATGGAACTCCAAAACCTTTAGGTAATAATTATATATATACTACCTCTATTCCGCAGTTATTTCGAAACGGAAGGACCATAACATAAACAGCCGTGCAGCCTCTTGAACCACCACCGAGATTTTCTGACTTCCTTCACAAAAGCCAGAGCGACAGTAGCTCTCTGACTTTGTGAATCTCAGTCTTTGATTTGGATATTAACGGTTCAGATTAGATGCTACAGGATCAATCATCATTATAGTATTTTTGCTACAGTGCCTGTTAAATCTGAGCCATTTAGTTTCCATTCGGTGGCTCAGATGCAACTGCACCCTCTGCCTTTTGTTAATAAAGTCAGAGAAGTTGCGCCACTTGTACCATGCCTAGCCATATCCACTCATTAAGTTGAGCTAACTGCATGTAATACCCTTGTGTTTATTCATTAGTAATTTTAATGTATTATCTTATTGCATATATGTCCTACTTGTACACGTAAAAATAATACTTATATAACCTCCTATAAGTATGCAAATTCTGGTGTAGGGGAATATATCAAGACGGTATCAAATTGTTGTTTGATATTTCTGGAATATGGAAATGGTAACATTGTGGTTCATGTTTCGACAGGCTGGAGCGCACACTGAACTTTGGCCTAGATACTGTGTACGCAATTGGATGTCTGAAGGGCTCAACTAGGTATATAATGAAAATTACTACCTCCATTCCTAAATAATTTTTGTTTTTCTGTACTAGTTGTAGTATAAAATGGTGTCAGTTAGTTAGGAACAGAAAGAGTTTCTTATTATTACTAACTAGCACTTACGCACGTGCAAGGCATGTTTCCATTATAATTTGCAGATCCACAGTTGTTTGAAGAATTTGAACAGAGTAACAAAGATAGTACTAACAAAGTGATGATGCATCAACAACCCAATTTGATGCGTATGCAAGATACGTCTCAGCTAATTACAATCATAAAAGAACAAACATATTACAATTTCAAAAATAGCTATAGGATTATAAAACACGAATATATATAGTTTATATTAAGTTATTAACTACACACAAAAAATCAGTTTATGCAAAACAATTCAAGCACAATCCATCTTGGTATATAAACCATATACACTTTTTGGAGCTGCTTCTATGCAGGCTAATTATCACCACCCTTTCCAATGCTCTAGTGATGAAGTAAGTTCCGTCCCTTTGCTTCCTCTATGATTCCTTCAAGCCCGCCGACTAAACCTGTAGGCTTTGAAATATACATTCATGCCAACAGTTAAAGGAACGTCTAGAGGCAACAAAAAATCGTAATAGCTAAATTATGATTGTTCCCGAGATGAATTACATACATGATTATCCTAATTCAGTATAACGCGGATAATTCATACCGGGGACAAGAAATATAAAACAAACCATCATAGTTTAATCTTGGGGAGTATAAACAAAACTAATTCATAGAATTAGTCGGCAGTTTACTATTGAAATATATCTCTGGGAAAAGATAGATGTCACCTTTGGTCCTCCGGCTATTCCCATACAAAGTTCTCTAAGTAGCTCCTGAAGAGTAAGGAGCTATTGACACCAATTAAATTAAGCTCTCAATTCTTCGTGTTGATAAATTATATACATGAATAAATTTGTTCTATAGTTCAAAACAAAAACATTTAAGTTATGCCCTACATAAATCTAGATGATCTTTGAAGTACCAAACCTTAGTATCCTATCAAGAAAAGGCATACCACAAATGTTGTGAAATAGGACAAACATATATGCTACTGAAGAATTCATCCCATGCCCCTCCTCTGTAGGAGCTTCTACTCCGAATTGGTCAACATTCAACACACATTTAATCCAAGAAAGCAAACCAATCATCAATCAACCAGATCAATTAAGTAAATCAACAAGCTACAATGCAACACATACCTGGTGGATTGTAAAGGTACTGTTGGTGTCGCTCAATCCAGCAAGGGACGCACATTCACCTGCTACACCTCACAGCTGCATCAGCCCATATGTGACCCTCCAAATCCTCTCCAAGGTCTGGTGCCTGCACCCAAGTACTCGCCACCTTTCTAAATGATCTCTATCAGTGGCCAGCAATACCAACTCATCTGATTAGAATAGACGGATTAAATTTATCGGAGGAAAAATGGTTGGATAAAGAGCAATTTATGTGGGACAGATGAAACATGAATATGTAAATTAAAGGAAAAAAAAGGACAGACGAATGAGGTCAGGGCACACGCACATGCCGCACTGACCCAGGTATCGTCATCGTCAAGTTTGACGCCACCTGCTCCCTCTTCGGCGGAAGGACGGCGGTACCCTCCCATGTCCAATTCGCTCTGTGACCTAATGCGGTAGGAGCCTAGGATTGAAGGAGGCGATAGGTGCGGCCAGCGGCGGCGTGTGGCAGGGCAGAGGCCTGAGGTGCGGATGGTGTGTGGGATGGTGGATTGGTGGGGCACGCATTTTAGAATTTTTGTGCCGTCAGCGGTGTGAAGTCATGGTGTTGATGCAGGATTTTGTATTGGACTTTTGATTTGCAATCAAAGGAGATCGGAGGGTCATACAAATCCTGTTAAATCGTATCCGACACTACAGGATTTTTGTTCTTTGCCGTGTAACAGATGATACACGGCAAAGCCTAAAAAAAACACGGCAAAGCCTTTGCCGTGCACTGTACACAGCAAAGACCGCACGGCAAAGATCAGGCCGGCAAAGGACTCTTTGCCGTGCGCCTTACACGGCAAAGGCTTTGCCGTGTGCCTGGCAGTCCTGCACAGCAGACAAAAGTAACTTAACACCGTCGCGAGCGAGACGGCGCCATGCCAGTGGGTCCCATTAGGCCTTTGCCGTGTGTCTCGTGTTTGCCGTGTGCTTTGTATGTCGGTCCCAACTCTCAAATTTGCCGTGTGTTTTGGATATGCCTTTGCCGTGTGTCTTTCCAGTGAGCTTTGTCGTGTATTTTTCCGTGGCGCACGGCAAAGTCATCGAACAGTCGAAAAAAAACCGGCGACCACCGTCCTCACCTCTGCTCCTCCACGACATGGTCGACAAGCCTTTGCGGTCGCCGGTAGTCTCGTGCAAGCGTCGTCGAAGCTTGGTGGCAGCGCCATGGAGGTGAGGCGACGGCGGCGCCTGAATCAGTTGTCCGGGCTGGCGGCGGGGTGGAGGGCACCATGGTTCGTGCTTGCTAGAGTTTGTTGCCGCGCTCGCCGGTGGCAGCGCCCAACACGGGGAGGCCGTATCGTAGGGATAAAGCCTACTGCGGGGTGGAGGTCGCCATGGCCGCGCTCACTGGAGGTCATGGCCGTGCTTTCGCCAATGCAAGCAGCGTGTGTCTGCAGGACTCTGGGAGGCCGTCTCTCGAAATCCGGTGGCTTCTCCGAACTTCGCTCGTCGCCATGGCCGTGCTGGGCGGAGGTCGCGTGCCGACGCCTTGTCAGAGGGCTACGCTCGCCGTCGCTCATGGGGAATATTTCTTGGCAAAGAGTGAATTGAAGATAAGGAGAGAAGGGGAATATGCCACGTCACTGATCCATGGCTCCTCTCTCTGGACCAATCAAAGCAAAGCACACGGATCGTGTGTTTCTTTACATGGCTTTGCCGTGTGCTTCACTCGGTAAAGATTATTTTTCCTTTTATTTCTAGTTTTTCAACGTTTGTATTACTCTCTCCTTGATCCATATTAAATTTGTTTTAGATACGAGTGTATTTAATACTAAAACTTGACTAGATATATTTGTATTTAGATGAATCTAAATATGGGTAGGAAGTGGATCGCATAGAAAAGCCATTTCCTATTTTCTGAGTACTAAAAACGGGGTGTTTTGTAAAGTAATCACCAAATGACTAATTCAAAATGCCACCACCTCATTTTTCAAAAATACTAGACCAACTTACATGTACAATGTTCCAACCGAGATATCTCAAACCTTTTCTTCCACCCCCGATGAAAAAGACAAATGTCTGCCGAATCGGTAGGAAGTGGGTCCGGTTTGAACTGCAGGTATATGATCTAATGCTCATGATTTTTTGCAAAAATCATTTTTAGACTCACATTATGATGTTTCCTCAGAGATCCAATGCAGTTTAGCGAGGCTCAGCTATTAGGTAAGAAGTTCAAAGACTAGGGTTTTATTTGGGAAAGCGGCCTCCGAGCTACTGAATCCCACCAAAACTTGCATGTGGCCATGCCATGTGTACACAAATGTGGTTTATGTTCCATAGATGCAATTTCTAGCTCCCGGGTGTCACCGTCTTCACATGCATGTGATAACACTAAGCAGATTCCTGGAACTCTAGATAGAAATGTCCTTCTTGGGTATACCGAGGCTAGAATCATCACAAGGTCCCAAACTTGGTTTTCTTTATATCTATGGCCTAAAAATACCTTAACAAACAATAAAGTACATTGTTGGAATCTCATGCGGAGAAAACTAGGGGGTATACCTTCTCGGGGCCCGTAGACGAGTGTTTTTGGTTCTTTCGACCCCCGAAGCCCCAGGAACCCACCCGAACTTGCATGTGAACCTAGGAATCTTGCATGTGTACCTAGGATACATGTAAAAGTGTTGTGGAAGGCCCATAGATAGAATACATGGCTCCCCGGTGTGACCTTCTTCACATTCGTCATATAACACTTAGGAGATTCCTGGAACTCTAGGTGGAAATGTCCCACATTGGTATACCATGGCTAGCATGTGCCACAAGGTCCCAATCTTGGTTTTCCTTGTATATATGGCCTAAAATACCTTAACAAAAAAAGTACATTGTTGGAACCTCATCCGAGAAAGCTAGGGGTATACCTTCTCGGGGCCCGTAGACGAGTGTTTTTGGTTCTTTCGACCCCCGAAGCCCCAGGAACCCACCCAAACTTGCACATGAACCTAGGAATCTTGCATGTGTACCTAGGATACATGTAAAAGTGTTGTGGAAGTCCCATAGATAGAATACACGGCTCCTCGGTGTGACCTTCTTCACATTCGGACGATAACACTTAGCAGATTTCTGGAACCTTAGGTGGAAATGTCCCGTTGCAGGTATACCGGGGGCTAGAATCTGTCACAAGGACCCAAACTTGGCTTTCCTTATATCTATGGCCTAAAAATACTTTAATAAACAAAAAAGCACATTGTTGGAACCTCATGCGGAGAAATCTAGGGGGTATACCTTCTCGGGGCCCGCAGACGAGTGTTTTTGGTGCTTTCGACCCTGACCCAGAACCCTCCCAAACTTGCACGTGAACCTAGGAATATTGCATGTGTACCTAGGATACATGTAAAAGTGTTGTGGAAGTCCCATAGATAGAATACATGGCTCCCCGGTGTGACCTTCTTCACATTCGGACGATAACACTTAGCAGATTTCTGAAACTCTAGGTGGAAATGTCCCGCTGCGGGTATACCAGTGGCTAGCATGTGCCACAAGGTCCCAATCTTGGTTTTCCTTGTATATATGGCCTAAACATACCTTAACAAACAAAAAAGTATATTGGTGGAACCTCGTGCCGAGAAAGCTATGGGGTAGATCCCTGGGTGCCTCGCGGACCAGGGTTTCGATGGCAGATAGCCGCTGGAGCGCCAGAATCCCAAAAAACCACATAATTAAAGTGGGCTGGCCAAACCATATAATTAAAGTTTCCATAGATGCAATATGGATGATATTTGAGATAAAATATGTGCTAAAATAAAATGGAGGCAAAAAAGAGGGAAAATGGGGAAAAATTGTGCTTTGTCGTGCACTGCACACGGCAAAGGCTCCTTTGCCGTGTAGGGTGCACGGCAAAGACCGTCCCTAGTTGAATAAAACGAGCGGGAATATTTCGCGTGTTAAATAAAATATATAGCGAGAATATTTTACGCGAAAAAAACAATTTAAAATTCAAAACTTTGCCGTGCCTGACGGTGAGCACACGGCAAAGCCCCGCCGTTACTACAGCACGTCAACAGCGCGGAAACGGTGGGTCCCACGAGATGGTGTGCCGTGCGATTTCTTTGCCGTGTGACTTTTTTGTCCTTTGCCGTGGACAGTTTCTTTGCCGTGTGTTATTTTTGGGCTTTGCCGTGAGTGTTTTCTTTGCCGTGTATCTTGTATCATGCCGCCGTGCGACACTTCTTTGCCGTGTGTCATGTTGTTTGGTTACGCGGCAAAGAGATCTTTGCCGTGCATTGGCGCACGGCAAAGCCCCAGTGCACGGCGACGCCGAATTTTCCCGTAGTGCGATGGCTAATTTTTTTTGGATCCCCACCAACTGCTGCTTTTATTAGTAGTAAGTATAGATATAGATTATATAATCTTCCCCATTAGTATTCTTCACATTACGTCTAACATATAAAATCCTCTGCATGTATATAGTATTATCTTGTGTTTTTGCGCTGTTTGTTTCGCTCCATGTTGAACAGCTTATGTAACGCCTAACTTGTCAACTTGTTGTAGGATTGCCATCGGGCATGGTTATGGTTCAGTACTCGCAGACATTGGAGCGGAAGACCCCTTTGCATGATAATAAGGTAGTGAACAGGCCATATTAGGAAGCGACGAGATGTGAAACCGTTGCTGCTGCAGCCTTTTTCTTATTACTATTATTTTTGTATGGCAACTTGCAGCTAAATTTAGCTGGGTATGATTTAACATCGATCATGACCGATAAAAGAAAATGTCAATTTGAGCCAAATAGGCCAGCTCCCTACTCAACAAATTCATCAACTGTAGAACTTGAGGGGGATAGGGTTTGCCGATTTACTGAATCAGCTGCAAAAAACAAAGTGCAAAATAAGACAATTTGGAGTGGAGTTCAGATCGATCAAATATGGCATCAACCAGATTCTGGACTGGAGACCGCTAGCTGAAGCACTCGTGCTTTGTGATCAGGCACGTATCCCTAGCATGCATCAGTTTGTTCCGAGCATTAAGCAGACACACGTTTTGTTTCTTGTGTTGGTAGCTGCACACGAAGCCTCACGTTTTGGTATGACGACCCTGTCTTCGCTGTTGACGCCATCCACGAACGCAGCGAGCCCTAGCCCCTAGCTGTCGATCTGTTTTAGTCTTCTTCATTTAGTCCAGCAGAGGGCATAGCTGGCGTCCGTCTAATCATGGCGCTGGGTGGTCTCCTCTCCGACCTTATGGCCATGCACCATGCAGACACGAAGCTGTTTTGGTAATAGATTTGACTTGATTAGCTATGAGCTAATTAAAAGAAATATTATTTGTAATCTCTATATCCCGGATTAAAGGACACATAGAGAAAATCTTTGGACCCTAGACTTTCTGGTTCGGTCTAATTTGGATCCCACTAATTCTCTGATTGACTCTTCCTTTGAAATTAAATGCTTATGTGTCTAGATGGTGGGAGGATTTTGGGATTGCATGATTTTCAGTATATGTCCTTTAAACCGGGAAGGAGAGAGTACATAGAATCAACTCTACACTGCGATTTAGTAGGATATGGGCAAGCTAGTTGTGTAGCATCAGCACAGAATTTTAGTCGTCTGGTATTTAGCTTGGTAGTTAAATGGTTTCTAGAATTACTACACGATGGATCAGCATTATATATTTCTCCTTTCTATTTTTGAGTGGCTGATACATGTATCAAACCTATGTGATCCTTGAGTTGTAACGAGTTTGAACTATAATAACGTAATAAAAGGGCTGCATGCATCACTCGATGCAGAGGCCGGGTAATCTCCATTTCAAAAAAGAATAAAAAAGTTAAATGGTTGATTAATTGCTATCTGGCCTGTTGAAGGTTTTTTGTAACATCTTATTTTACATATATTATTGTTTGTCTTAGTACAATCTGGTTGCATTTTATAGCATTGCCAAAATGATTATCCTATAGTCAAATATTTAGAAATTTAGGTTTGCACGACAACAGCAAAAATTCAGTTCAATATTAGAATGTCTGTCGCTAGAGACGATGTATATGTAAAAAAAATACCCATTTTTTAAATGCAAAATCCATTTTATTTAGTATTTTTTTAATAATCCATAATCGTCATTTGTTTTTTATATTCTGAAAGAAATCAATTCTGGTGTGGCATACAACCGGCCGCCAAGATTTTGGTATGCAATAGCTTTTGCCCAAATACTAGATCTGCCACCACCATGACCTCGGCGGTAGCGGATGGAAGGGAACGGGACTCCTCTCTTATCAGTTCTCTCTACTGTAGGGGAGAGGAGGGGAAAGGGAAAGCAGTCTGGAAATAATCGTTCTTCCCTGCCGGTATCATTACTCCAGTTGTGGTGATCATCATCATAGTCGTCATCTGTGTCGGTGTCGGTGTCATCGTCATTGCTGTCCATGGAACCCCGGTAGTCCCCCTAGAGATAAGACACACGCATAAACCGGCGAGCCAGCAATCAATTACATGAAAAATTACTGCAATGGATCGGTAGGATGGAGTAGTATATGCACGTACCACCAATTCATCGTCGTTAGGAGGTAACAAACTCCTGAATTTGGTGACAAAGCCACACAGCTCTTGTTTTCCATACATCCCGACCCGAGGCTCTTCATCATAGTATAACAAAGTCTCTAGTGACAAAATCATGCGACGTAGCTCCTCTTGATCCGCAGTTATTTCCTCCCCATCGACTCTGTCCAGACCAGATAGCATCGAGCCGAGTTTATCAATGAACCAAACGTCCTTCCGGACGTAGTTCCGTAGGTGTGTCCTGAGGTATAGAACCTTAGTATTGGGATGTGTTCTCTCGGCTTTCCTCAGGACTGATTTCGCGGCTTTCACTTCCCTACGTCCGATATTGGCGCAGTCAAGCAGACATTCGACACTACGTAACAGACAATTTTTATTCCAGGGAACCAAGCTGTCCTTTCTTCCAGCGCTGGCGCAGTACGCCAGCTTTTCAAGCATCGGCAATGCTCTTTCTTCAATAGTGATCTCTATGTTCGTCACCAGCATTTTCAGCTTCTGAAACTCATCACTGCTAAAGGTATACGATATGCACTTCTTCTCCGCACCGAAGAAACCAAGGCTGATGAGGGACGGCAACCTTCCGAGGATTTGAAGGTCCTGAGCTTCAACCACCTCCACATGCAACAACAACACAGAGAGGAGCGGAACCGACGAAGCATTTATCCATGACGGAATCCTGGGCATAATGATGCTTGGTAGAGAAAAGGAACAAAGGCTTGAACTCGGTGCCAACTCCTCCATGCTCCCGACACAGACATGAAAATCTCTTTTATACAAATCCATTATTTCCTCCAACTCGTTCCTGAGGATAATAAGACTTTTGATCTTGTGCAGGTTCAACAAAGACTCTGCCAAAACCTTGCATGCGGTCTCCTCAAGTCCATCTAACCAAATATCGAGCACCCTCAGCTGTGTTAGCTTCCCAACATCCCTCAAAAAGTTTGGGACCTTCTCCACCGAATCTAGCTTCAGCTCTTCAAGGCACGTCAGCTTCCCTATCTCACCATTCATGCGTGTACCTTCATCGGCCCATAAGCACCTCAAATTTTGTAACTCGCCAACAGACGACGGCAACTCGCTTATGGAACCTCCCCTTACGTCCAATATCTCGAGAAACTTCAGATCAAGACCTATATTTTCTGGCAGCTTGACCGATGTATGCACTAGTCCTAGATACCTCAGCTGTACCAAATCCCCAAGATGCTTGAGACTAAAACCTTCTGAAAATACACAATCCTCTATAACCAGTACACGTAGCACTTTAAATGTCAAAAGCGGGGGAATCCAGGTACACGTGATAGCACTGAATGACCTCACATGCCCGATTTTTATGCTACGATTGTCCTTAACTTTTTCTCCGTGGAAAGCTAACCTCTGAACTCTATTGCTTTGACCTTTTGGTGAAGACGTGATGTGATCGTCTCCTTTGTCATGTATTGTAATAAAGTTTACTTCCATTGACATGGTGCGGATCACATCTAGCACCATATCATGAACACGACAACCTTCTTCATCATCGTCATCAGACTCTACCTCACGAATCAGGCTTTTGTTCACTAGCTCGTTGTAATAGCTCTCACCTAGCTCATATGAACTTATGCCTTGTTTATCCTGTACAAATCCCTCGGAAACCCACCTCCATATTAAAGATTTTTTCTGAACAAATTTATCTTCAGGATACATGCCTAGGTATAATAGACATGTCTTTAGATAGGGCCGTAGGTCATAATAGCTGAAAGATAATATTTTTCTTGTGTTCTGAATGACTTCGCTATCTTCATCCCCAAAACCAATAGCTTCATACACATTAGACCAATCTGCCCTTGGTTTACCAACAATCAAACTAGCTATAGTAATGATAGCTAATGGGGCACCCCCACATTTCTTTAAGATTCTCTTAGTCACTTCATCTGCTTGGTTATGACGACTTACTTCTTCGTCACCACATGTTCTTGTATAGAATAGTAATTCGGAGTTATCGTTGGAAAGAGGTTTCATGCGGTAGATACTACCGGCTCTTGTGGCAACATCAAAAATACGTGTAGTTATGATAATTTTACTTTCTGGATGACTATCCACAAAAGCACACTTAATCAGTTCCCATGTTGGTATGTCCCATATGTCATCAATAATAAGAAAGTACCTATTCACTTGAGAAGGAATAAAAAAGTAATTAGCAAAAACTATGTAGCTTATTAATGCACACTAGAATAAGAAGCATGATGACACATCAAAACATTTTTACATGGATAAATCTAGATAAATAGACGTGTATTATAATAGAAAAACTACAGGCATTTGACCACATGATTAATCCATGTAACCATTCATCCAATGTACATGTAACCTCGAGACAAACTTCTTCAAAATAATAGAGTTTGCCAGTGCAACATATGCTATAATAGCCCCCACATCAATTTCCATTCTTATGGTGTTTATTGATAGCTTTTCGTATGTATATCAAATTAGAGCGGATATGCTTTTGGACAAACACATGAAGATATATTTTGTGGATATGGGGACATGCATGGATGGGGAATAGAACAACAACATGAGCCATGATAATGGCAGCGGCATCATCGGCATTGGCGCATGATTTCCTAGAGAAGGGGGATGGGACTTTAGTCTGGGTGTAGGCCCTATGAACCCTAGTGGAAGAGCAATACTTGGACGTGATGGTGCTTAGTATGTACTCCCATTAGTGTTTTGTGGTGTAGTGGGGTCTGCTGGCTCGGTTGCCAGTATCGAGTCATAGGGATTTGAAAATATATGGCCAGTAGCTTCCGCTACCTGCCAATCCGGATTTAGAACCAACAGTTATTTGAACAATATGCTTAGCATGTTAACACAAGTCTAGAATTAGGTTGATGTGCCTTTGGCTATTGTGCAGATTAACCATGAGTGTTTGTGTGTGCAACATTACTAGGGGGATACTTGAAGGTCATGTCAACAACAAATTTTCTAATAGAGTCTCGTTGTCCTTCTACTATTGAAACATGCTAAAGATGAGGAGGAGAAGAGGTGCTTCGCTAGAGAGGAGGGAGAGAGGAGCACCACCGCCGCTTCCCGGGAATTGCCCTACCAATCACCGGAGGAATCACCTGTTGGCGGCACCTTTCTACCACACCCTTCCCTAGCCACCTCCTCCGCCGGTCTGTTGTTCCACGACCAGCCAACCTTATAAGCACCCCAACTCTTCCTTCTCCGGCACCAACCCTAACACCGGCAACGAGCCCGCTCAACCACAATATTACCCGAGGTCACTCGAGGTCCAGGATCACCATCACCATCTCCGTCTTGGATAGCCAAGACATCACCTGCTATGGCAAACTGGACATTCGTGGCAGGCTAGGTGGTCTTGTACTCTTGTCTCTACCTCTACTGGTGTGTGATGTGTGTGTGATGTGTTGCAACGGAGAAGAAAGAAAGAAATTGAGGGATAGGAGAGACGAAGAGGGAGGAGATCAAACAACAGCAGAAAGTACATGTAACAATTTTTTACTAGATGGAGCGACAAACTATCATAAATAAAATAAGTCCAATTTATATTATCTTCCTTATTTGCTCAAGAGAGTTGCATTGTGATTACATCTGTTGTTTTTGGCTAATATGTCGTACGAATTATTAACCATGCCCATACAAGTGAATATTTCATGTCACCGGAACACAAAAGTGCATCCAGGGGCATAGGTGACATAAATAAGTTACTGACTAGAAGAGGATGAGATTTATGTGTACCTCTTTCCTGCAAGGACTTCTTGGAGCTGGTTGATAAGCTCCCTTTCATCCAATCTTTCTGCAGCTTTGTAGAGCTCTTTGTCAACTTCAAAGAGGATGTCGCTGAGAACTTTCTTTGCGCCTTGGTTCTGACCAACTGGAATAAAACCTTGATACTCATATGTTTTGCTAACTTTGTCATACAATGCTTTTGCAAGGGTGGTCTTGCCCAAGCCTCCAAATCCAACAATCGAGACTATCCTGAGATTATTTTGGGATGTCTCAGCAGCCCCGGACAAGATCTTCATTAGCTCATCAATTGGCTCATCAGTACCAACAAGGTCAGAGACCTTGTTGTATAGAGCCAAGAGACGAGGGTCAACTGCAGTTGTTGCAAGATTAGCAACAACATCATCGATCTTGTACCTATCGTATCTGTCCTTTATCTTTCTAACCTGGTTCTCAATGTGTTCAATGTCATTGGCTATTTCATGGCGTGCCTTGAACTTGGTGAATTTGTTGCGGGCTTTCTTCAACAAGTGCTTGATGTTGGTCTTGGTTGGCTCAACACCCTCGACGCGAATCACGAATGAGTCGAGGCTGTCATCAATAGCATAGGACAACTCCCGGACCTCATTAGCCCAAATCTTGACCTGCGGGTCAAGTTGATCTGCCGGCATGCTGGATACCTTCACAAGGGCCCCCTGCATGCTCACCAGTTAATCTCTGAGGTCTCCAATCCCCTTCTTCACACTCTCCTTCAGCTTGTACTCATCTAGGAGCAGCTCCCCCAGCTTGGGCAGGAGGGAGCTCATCGCCCCTGTGGCGAACTCCATGCTTGACTCTCACCCGCTTCCTCCCTCAAGCCTGCTAGCTTGGTGGTTTTTCCTTCTTCTTTTCTCACCCTCAGATACTTCGGTTTTCAGAAGCTCTCTGTTATTGGCCGTGGCTGGGATGCTGCTCCTTGTATGTGTATATCGACTACTAACTAGTTAGACTAGCTTTGAAGCATATTTCGACGGTCAGAGTGTCCTCTGGCTAACCCGGTTACTCTATTTATTGGGTCTAGTGATAAGCTTCACTACGTTAATAACTCTGTGCAATATTTTAGTTTCCATTAGATCTGTGCAAAATATTATTTTACTATACTACTACAGTTTTTTCATGTGAATTAGTTATTAGCTACCTCCAATCGTCCTTGGCCATGATGCAAGTGTAGATGGTGTTAGAGTATATATGTGTATTGTAGTTTCCCCTTATGTTAGGGGGCTTTTTGTATATTTGCACCTGTACATGTACTATATATTCTGGCCTTTGGCCCTCTGGTAATACAAGAGATCTATTGCCCTAACATGGTGAAAGGTACCCCAGAAAATCGAAGCAAACAGGCGCAAGCTTATCGCCAAATACAGTATCGGGAAGCACAGCTTGGGGGACTTCAATATCCACGGGCTTGCTAGCCGTAAGGCCTTTTTTTCCTCTCTCTTCTCTCGCCGCCGTCGTAGACACCGCCGCCGGCCGCCGCCGCCCGTCACCGCCACCGACCCGGATCCGCCGCGCCGACGCCACCGCCGCCGGATCGATCCGTCGCCGCCACCATCGCCGCCATGCCACCACCGTCCGTCGCCGCCACCGGCCGCCCGCTCCCGCCGCCGCCGACCGGATCAGCCCCCGGTTCGCCCGCTGCCCCGGCCGCCGCCTCCTCGCCTCAGTCGGCCCGCCGCCCCGCAGCCTCCCAGATTCGATTCGATCTGGTTTGAAAAAAAATGTCTTCCTCGTCGGGCTATGTTGCGATTCCTCGCTGCCCGATGATTTTTGATGGCGCGAATTATCCTGATTTCGCTGCCTTCATGCGCGTCCATATGCGCGGTCTTCACCTTTGGGGTGTGCTTTCCGGTGAGGTCTCCTGTCCACCGCGCCCCGTTGTGCCTCCTATGCCTCTTGCACCGACGCCAATTGTCCTTTCCCCCGATGCTACTTAGGCGGTCAAGGATGCAGCCCAGAGTGCTGATGATTCTGCTCGGGCTGATTATGAGCGACGTGTCTAGGCGCATTCTACTGCTACTACGACCTACCGGCTGGATCTGGCTGAATACACTCAGTGGATTGATGAGGATGCTCGTGCTGCTGCTGTTCTTACTTCCAGTGTTCTGCCTCAGTATGCTGCTGAGTTCATGGGCCTTCCCACTGCTGCTGCTCAGTAGGCTTTTCTTTGTCAGCGCTATCAGCCATCTGGAGATGCTCTTTATCTGTCTGTGGTTCATCAGGAGCATGAGCTTAAGCAGGGTGATTCTACTATTGATGATTTCTATACTCAGAGTGCTGCTATTTGGCGTCAGCTTGACTCTCTTCATACAGCGGTGTGTAACACATGTCCCTGTTGTCTGATTATGCGTGCGGATCTGGAGTTTCAGCGCGTCTTTGAGTTCTTGTCACGGCTCCGCAAGGAGTTTGAGCCACGTCGTGCCCAGCTGCTTGCCCGTGGTCGTGTTCTGCTCTCTGAGGTACTGGCTGAGCTTCGTGCTGAGGAGACTCGTCTTCGTGGTGCTGGTCTTCTTGAGGTTCCTTCTGTTTTTTCTGCTCGTGGTCCCCCTGTGTCGTCGGCTTCGTCGCGGTCTTTCGCGCCGCCGTTACTCTCTGCTCCACCGGCCCAGGGTCAGAGTCACTCTCAGCAGCCTCGTGGTTCTCGTCCTCCCGGTGCCCACTGTGGCAAGCCTGGCCACGATATCTCTGGTTGCTGGACGAGGGATCCACGCTTACGTCAGCAGTATTTTGCTCGTCGCCAGTCTGGTTCTTCAAGATCTTCTGCTGTTGCCTCTGGACCTCCTACTGGTGCTTCTGGACCTCATACTGGTGCTCTGTCTGATCAGGATATTATCCGTGGTCTTCGTAGTCTGCTCGCTGCTACAGGCTCCTCCTCGTCGGGTACTGCTGGTTCTGTGCCTAGTTCTTCTGGCACCACGCGACCATAATCTTCTACACAGTCAGGTACGTCATCCCCGTGGTATCTGGATTCTGGAGCTTCTTTTCATATGACTTCTGCGTCTTCTATTCTTTCTGCTCTTCGCTCTCTTATTTCTCCTGTACGTGTTACTACGGCTGACGGTACCTCTCTTCCTGTTTCTAGTCGAGGCGCCCTCTCTACTTCCTCCTTCTCTGTTCCTGATGTTTCTCATGTTCCCAGCCTTAAGATGAACCTTTTCTCTGCTAGTCAGCTCACTGATTCTGGTTGTCGTGTCATTCTTGATGTTGATTCTTGTGCTGTTCAGGACCGTCGCTGCACGGCTGGTTGGAGCTGGCCCTCGCATTGAGTCTCCGGGGCTCTAGGAGTTAGGCGGCTTCGTTCCTTCCGTGACAATTCTTCGCCACTTCTCTGCGGTTCTTCACATCTGGCTCGTTTCAGCAGTAGCATCATCGGCTGGGTCATCTTTGTGGCTCCCGTTTATCATCCTTAGTTCGTCGTGATCTTCTGGGGCGTGTCTCAGGAGATGTGTCGTCGTTACATTTGTGTCAGGGTTGTAGGTTAGGTAAACAGATTCAGCTTCCCTATCCTACTAGTGTGTCTGTATCTCAGCGACCTTTTGATTTAGTTCATTCAGATGTGTGGGGTCCTGCTCCCTTTGCTTCAAAAGGGGGCCACCGATACTATATTTTGTTTATTGATGATTTTTCACGGTACACCTGGTTATTTTTTATACGCTCTCGTAGCGAGGTGCTTGCTATTTATCAGCGTTTTGTGGCCATGGTTCGTACTCAGTATTCCACGCCTATTCGTGTGTTTCGTGCTGATTCTGCAGGAGAGTATATCTCCCAGCACCTGCGTGGCATCCTTGCTGAGCAGGGCACCCTTGCTCAGTTCTCGTGTCCCGGCGCCCATGCTCAAAATGGTGTCGCCGAGCATAAGCATCGTCATATTCTTGAGACTACCCGCGCTATGATGATTGCTTCCTCTTTTCCGCCGCATTTCTGGGCTGAGGCCGTCGCTACGTCAACTCACCTCATTAATATCCAGCCTTCAGCTGCTCTTCAGGGTGGCATTCCTCTCGAGCGTCTCTCTGGCTCCTGTCCAGACTACTCGACTCTTCGTTTATTTGGTTGTGTTTGCTATGTCCTTCTCCCTCCTCGTGAATGCACCAAACTAACCGCTCAGTCTGTTGAGTGTGTTTTTCTTGGCTATAGTGATGAGCATAAGGGCTATCGCTATTGGGACCCTGTTGGTCGTCGTATGCGCATCTCTCGTGATGTCACGTTTGATGAGACGCGTCCTTTCTATCGTCGCCCCACCTCTGGTACTTACCCAACGGATGATCTCTCTTTTCTTCTTTTTCCTGATACACCTTCCGCTGTCCTTTCTATTCCACCTACTCCATCTCCTTCTGCTGCGCCTCCTTCTTCTTCGGCAACCTCCTCTCCTCCGTCTAGTTCCCCTAGTTCTCCTCGGTCTCCGGCTTCGGATCCTTCCTCCGCGACTCCTTCTTCCTCCTCTTCTGATGAGTCATCTTCTGCGGATGAGCTTCCTTCCTCACGGCCTGTTCGTCAGCGTCGTGCTCCCTAGTCAGTATGGTCTCTCTGTAGTCTCCGAGCCGACTTCTTATCGGGATGCCGCGTGTCATCCTGAATGGCATCTTGCCATGGATGAGGAGATCGCTGCGCTTGAGCGCACTGGCACCTGGGATCTTGTCTCTCCTCCTTCCGGTGTTCGTCCTATCACGTGTAAGTGGGTCTATAAAATTAAGACCCGCTCTGATGGATCTCTTGAGCGCTATAAAGCGCGTCTTGTGGCTCGTGGTTTTCAGCAGGAACATGGTCGTGACTATGATGAGACCTTTGCTCCTGTGGCCCATATGACCACCGGTACTCTTCTTGTTGTTGCTTACGTCGGCCTTTCTGTGTCCCAGCTTGATGTTCAGAATGCTTTTCTAAATGGCAAGTTGAGTGAGGAGGTTTACATGCAGCCTCCTCCTGGGTATTCTGTTCCCGATGGGATGGTTTGTCGTCTTCGACGTTCCCTTTATGGCCTGAAACAGGCCCCTCGTGCCTGGTTTGAGCGCTTTGCCTCTGTGGTGACTGCTGCCGGTTTCTCTCCTAGTTCTCATGATCCAGCGCTTTTTGTTCACACTTCACCTCGAGGACGCACTCTTCTCCTTCTCTATGTTGATGATATGATCATTACTGGTGATGATCCTGAGTATATTGCCTTTGTCAAGGCTCGTCTTCGTGATCAGTTTCTTATGACTGATCTTGGTCCTCTTCGTTATTTTCTTGGGATTGAGGTTTCCTCCACTTCTGATGGGTTTTCTATCTCTCAGGAAAAGTATATTCAGGATCTTCTTGCTCGGGCTGCTCTTGCGGATGAGCGCACCGTTGAGACTCCTATAGAGCTTCATGTTAAGCTTCGTCCGACGGATGGTGATCCTCTTCCTGATCCCACTCGTTATCGCCATCTCGTTGGGAGTCTTGTTTATCTTGTTGTCACCCGTCCTGATATCTCTTATCCTGTTCATATTCTGAGTCAGTTTGTCTCAGCTTCTACCACTGTTCACTACGGTCATCTCCTCCGTGTCCTTCGTTATCTTCGTGGCCCGATTCATTTGTCTGTCTCCCCTGCTGTCACACCGCTTGACACTCCGACGATGAGACGTTAATGGCGATGCAACGTCGGCTTCCCGCGCGGCCGGCGTTTCCGTTTTCCGCGCGCGGTTCCTCGGCCGTTTCCCGCCTTCATCGTCGTCTATAAAAGACGGTCGCGCGGCGCGGCTGAGACAACAAGCCCCAGAGCAACCACCGCGGAAAAAAAAACTCCTACCACGGCCATGCCCCGCCGCAAGATCGCCAACTGGAGCAAGATTAGGTAGTTGTGTCGTGCCCGCCAGGACACCGACGTTGTCGACCCCCATGCCACGTTCCTGTCCCAGTGCATGGCCGAGGCGGATATGGTGGCCTTCAAGGAGGAAGGCCGTGTGGCTGAGGCGGCGCTGGAGGAGGTGGTGCACGCGGCCTCACTGGTGGCGGCCCAATGGGCGGTGCGTGATGTTCACCATGTTGCCGCCAAGGAGGCGGTGGAGGCGGTGACCAAGGAGGTCGCAACACGGGCCCTCCGCGAGATCCGCCATGAGGTGGCCATGGTCACGCTTTAGGCGGTGGCCAAGGAGACCGCCAAAGGCGGCCGCCTCGTGCACTGTGGCGGTAGTGGCGGAGCACGCCGCCAAAATGGCGGCGGAGCAGCTGCGAGTGGCTGCTGCCACCAAGGTGGCGACCGCATGGGGTCTCATCGACGGGACGATGTCGAGGTGGAGGACGACGACGAGGAGGGGGAGGAGGTGGATCAGGTTGTGGCGGAGGAGGGGGCGGGAGAGGAGGAGGGGGAGGAGCCGGTCGTCGTCCCCATCAGCAGTAGTAGGAGTTTTAGTTTGTTCAAACGGTCTTTTTGTAATCGGCAGGGCTTAATCTAATGAAAAGTCAGTTTACTTATTAATGTTTCGCTTACACATGGGCCCCGAGCGGCCGACAGTCGGACACCCGCGCGGTGCTTGCGCTGTCCCGGCCGAGCCAGTTGTCACGCAAATTAGGTGCACGGATGGATCGAGCCGGACGCGTCGGGACGGATGGGTCGTGTCGCTGCGACAAGTCGCGCGCGTCCGCATGGACGGGTTCGGACACGCCGGGACGGGTTGGGTCGATCGGGGAAGATGCCCTTAGGATGTGAAACGAACACGACAAGTAGACATGCACACGGATGTCCGCCTGCGGCCCCTCACTTGTCCCTATGCTTGTCCTCGGTGCTGGCGAACTTTCGGACGTCCAACTTATGCTCGTCCAACTAATGGCAAGCCCTCTACAACGTTTGTATACTATGTCCCTATGCTTGTCCTCTCTACAACTGTGTATACTAGGCCCTATTCTTGTCCTAGGTGCTGGCGAACTTTCCTAGCGACAAGCTAACGGACAGCAATGAGATGTCGGACGGCCAAAGTATTTGTTTTAACAATGGTGGATCAACATACGACAATAAGAGGTAATGTGATGGGTCGATCGATGTGCTAAAAGATAATAGAACAGCTGAACAAGCCGCACCACCAAACTTATAGGTCAATAAAAGAATGAACTTTGTATTTAACTCAAACGACTCCTGCATCTGCATCATCTAGCAATACGCTTAGAAGGAAACAGCCACCGCATCAATTCATGCTTGCCGTTTGTGGTGATGATGATTACTAAGTGAAAGGACTGCTTTACCAGAAGGGATTTGGTTCACATGGGCATCAGTGCTCCCTTCGGTTTTATATTTTTAACCAATTTAAAACCTCACACTTTTGTCTCTCCAAAAATTATTACGTATATATATATATATAGGGCATATTCATACTATACCCGGGTGTAGTTACATCCACGTGTGTTTCCTTTATTTAGACAGTATCTATCATACTGGAGACTATATATGGGTAGTATGAAGTATATACGAATATTTGGGCAGTATATATACTACTTTTTTGGCAGTATGTAATTTTTATTCACATACTCCTTTTGTACGTACAAATATGACGGTATTTTACATATATAGTGTAAACTATGGGTGTATTTGCAATTTTTTCACCTAACTTGTTTGGAAGTATCTTAGATATAGTATATGAACATACTCAAACAGATAAAGTATTACAAATACTTCCGTAAAGTAGTATATAAGACGTGGGTGTAGTTACACCCGGGAGTAAGAAATATTTCTATTTCCTAATATATGTATATAAGGAGTGTACATAAAAATGTCCTGTTAAAAAATCCTTTATATTTTGGAAAATAAAAAAAGACAAATTTCTGGTAAAAAAGATATACTATTCCACTACTATTTACTATCAGAAGTTGTCAGAAATTTATCTTTTTTATATTTCCCAAAATACAGTGTATGTTTTAGTGAAACTTTTTTGCGTACACTTCTCTATATATCTATCTATGTATTTCATGCCATAATTTTTGGAGACATAGAAGTGTTAGGTTTTGAAAAAAATTAAAATATAATACTGAAGGGAGCACTGACGTCCATGTGCCAAACCGCTTTACTGACTTCAGTGAAAACAAATGAGGCTGTAACTGTAAGTGATATAGTACAAGAGTTGATGTACCGACTAGTCGGGACATATCTTGTGGAAGGCTTCTGAATCCTTGTGATGGGCTAGGCCTCGCTCTCTCCTGCAGCACATGAGACATATGTTGCTGCCGCCTAACATATACTTGTTCATTTGGGCCTCCTCCAATGTTTAGTTATCTCTCCATCAGGACTTCATTGGGAGGCTAGGTGATGGAGGAAGGCCAAGAATCAGTATTTTCACTTCACCTTGCCAAACTCTCTGCTATCAGGTGACTTCACCTGGAGTTTTCGTTGGCAATGGCCACTGATCGCTTCTTCCCCTCCCGGAGAAACATTTAGTGCAAGAAGTTTTCAGTTTGATTATCTGATATCAAGCAAAGCGTACTACTAGCATTCTTCTCTAGTCTTATAGTCTCCTTTTGTAGTTAGAGCACCAAAGCGCTAATATGTTAAAAAGAATAAGAATGCTTCTTTGCTCCACCCTCCTCCAAATTTAAAAGGGCATTCTAGTCTTTTGTAATTAATTAATCCCTAATCCCCTATAAATTATATTTGCCACTCAGATCCAAACCCAAACCCATACTACCCACGTGTATACATGTATTTCTATACGGGGATCGATCTAACTGCTTGGTGTCCTTGATATAAGCGCCACGATAGACGCATGTGAGGACGAGGATATTGCCGCCGCGAGGCGTGGAGGCAGAGGCAGTGGTGTCATTTCCTCTTTCATCGCCCCTCCCCTTCCACCTTGCATCGAACCACCATCCATCGCAAGCTAAATTATAAACCAGTACGCGTGTAATGAGAGGAAATGAATTCGAAATCTCGTCGATCGATGCCTCTAGCGACAACTGTTGGAGATATGCCCAAGAGGCAATAATAAAGTGGTTATTATCATATCTTCATACTTATGATAAATGTTTACATACCATGCTATAATTGTATTAACCGGAAACATTAATACTTGTGTGATTTATAAACATAAAAGAGTCCCTAGTAAAGCCTCTTGTTAAACTAGCTTGTTGGTTAATATATGATCATGGTTTCCTGATCATGAACATAGAGATGTTATTAACAACAGGGTCATATCATTAGGAGAATGATGTGATGGACATACTCCTATAGTTAAGCGTAGCATAAAGATCAAGTCATTTAATATAGTTCATTTGCTATAAGCTTTCTGATACATAGTAACCTAATTCCTTCGACCATGAGATCATGCATATCACCTTTACCGGAAGGATGCTTTGATGAAATCAAACACCACACCGTAACAGGGTGGCTATAAAGGTGGCATTGAGTGTTCGGAAAGTATTGGTTGAGACACATGGATCAAGAGTGGGATTTGTCCATCCATATGACGGATAGATATACTCTGGGCCCTCTCGGTGGAATGTCATCCAATTAGCTTGCAAGCATGTGGTAGCTCACAAGGGATCACATACCAGAACGAGAAAAGAGTACTTATCGATGGAGGTTGAACTAGGTATGCAGAGATCGACGATCATAACCTCGGATAAGTAAAATATCGTGAGACAAAGGGAAATTGGTATCGTATGTAAGTGGTTCATTCGATTGCAAAGTAATCGAGAAATATGTAGCCATATGAATTTCCAGATTCCTCTATTGGTTATTGATCGGAGAAGTGTCTCGATCATGTCCGCATAATTCACGAACCGTAGGAGACACACTTAAGGATTCGATGTTGTTGAGTAGTTATGGAATGATGAATAAGAGACCGAATGTTGTTCGGAGTCTCGGATGGGATCCGGGATATCACGAGGAGATCCGGACTGGTCCGGAGAATAAGATTCATATAAGGAAAGTCCTGTTTGGGTTGGAGAATGGTTCCGTGTTTTAGTAGGAATGTTCTAGAAGGTTCCGGAATGTCCGGCACTCCGGAGGGGAAGGGTACATGAATGTGTCATTGCAAGTTGGAATGATTGCATCATGTACTAGGTGTCATCGCTGTACAAAATAAAGGGTTTAATCAAATCCTAGTTTGAAAAGTCAAACGCCAATTTGAAAAGCCAAACGGCTATTTTGGAAAGTGGAGAAGAAGTGGGAAAGAGTTGGGGAGGAGTTCCTCCTCCACGTCGCCCACTAGGGATCCGAGTTGGGGAGGACTCCCTCCCTTGGCGCGCCCCCTCCACCTATATAAGGAGGAGCAGGGCTCCCCTCCTAGACACACAAGTTGCCTTCCTCTAAACCTAAACCCTAGCCACAACCTAGGGATTTCTCCCAAGCCGCCGAGTTAGAGCTTCTAATTGCCCTAGCCGCCGGTTTAGCCCCTTCTAATTGGTGTGTCTAAACCCTAGATCACCAAGGCTCTCTCATAGTCCACCATACTCGCTCCGGCTTAAGGTGAAGCCCTGCGAGATCTCCCCTCTACTTCCGGTACCACGCCGTCGTGCTGCCGGAATCACAAGGAGAGTGCTACAACCTCCGCTGCCTTGGAACAAGGGAGAGGAAGGTCTTCATCAAGTACCGAGCGATGTGACCATTGCGGAAGCGCTTGCAGCCTTGGAAGGATCGTCTACGCGATCTTGAGATCGGCAAGAGTACGACTACATCACCCACGAGAATCTGCTCTCGTTAAACGCTTTGGAATCTTCGAGGGTGAGTTCCCCTATCGACTCGTTGCTACAATCTAGTAGATAGATCTTAGCTTGTTTGTTTGCATGCGGTAGAAATTTTTTGTTTTCCATGCTACGAACCCCAACAGTGGTATCAGAGCCGTGTCTATATGTAGATTTGTTGCACGAGTAGAACACAATGGTCATTATGGGCGTTGATGCTTTTGTTGTCGATTGCTTCTTGTGTACTTTGCATCTTGCGGGATGGTGGGATGAAGCGGCCTGGGCTAACCTTACATGACATCGTTCATGAGACTTGCTCCACGCTTGACATGCAACTTGTATTGCATAAGTGGCTTTGCGGGTGCCTGTTTCTCCCAACATAGTTAAGATTAAATTTACAACGGGTGATTGACAATACTAGTATCAATGTTGTGGTTCTTGTTCGTAAGTTAGAACGACACTTATTGAAAGCCCCAAACCACGTAAAACATGCAAAGAAAATTAGAGGCGTCTAACTTTGTTTTGCGGGGTGTCTTGTGATGTGATATGGCCATGATTGTGATTATATATGATGTATGCAATGTTCCTTATTGTAAGTTGGCAACGGCGGGAGCCATATGGTTGTCTTTAAATTCTGTTAAGACCCGCTTATGCATTCAAAGTAGTTGTAATAGTTGAAGCTGGTGGGCGACAACCATGGAGCGGCGTCATTGACCTTGATGCAATGTCGGTGATGATGGAGATCATGTTCGTGCTTGAAGATGGAGATCGGAAGCACAAGAAGAAAGGACATATCATATCACATATTATGAATTGCGTGTGATGTTAATCCTTTTATGCATCTTGTATTGCTTAGTTAACGGTAGCATTATAAGATGATCCCTCGAGCACACAATTTCAAGTTTTAAAGTGTTCATCCTTAGTAAGCACCGTTGCTAAAGCTCGTTGTTTGAAGCACCACGTGATGATCGGGTGTGTTAGATTCTGAGTGTATACAACGTGAGCAAGCCAGATTTGCTCATGCGGAAGCTAAGGTTGATCTTGACGAGCCTAGCATGTACAGACATGGTCTCGGAACACGGATCACCGAAAGGTAAAGCATGAGTCATATAGTAGATATGATGAACATGTTGATTGTTCGCCATTGAAGCTACATCAACTCTCGTGATGATCGGTTTTGATGTGGTGGATTTGGTTCGTGTGATCACTAAAACAATGTGAGGGATATTGTTTTGAGTGGGAGTTCAACGGCAATATGATTAAAAGTTGAACACTATTTATCATAAATTAAATCAAAGTGAATTTGCATAGTTGTTGTAGTCATTGGCATCCGTTTACCACCTTGCGCTTAGTTTTAATTGAAATGATAGAACTATAGAATTCTGGTTAGTTACTTTACGAACTGGTATCGTATTGTTTTGAAGTGTTAATCTAAAGTTTAAAAGTCCTATTGCAAACTTTCAGTAAGTTCCGGTTACTCCATGAAGTTTAATAATTAGTATTAAATCAAGAGTGACAATTCCAAGTGTTAGTGTATGAGTATCATGTTTGTCTCCATGATTCTTAATATTCAAAGGATTGTCTTAATATCAAGGTTATCTAGGATCTAAAAGAGTTGTTTCAGAAACCATGATGTGTGAAAGATATTGTGATATCTGAAACAAAGTTTTGGTTGCAACATGATAGAGTATAATATGGCAAAAGTCATGTTCTCGTATTTGATGAGAATTTGCAAAAGGTTGAAGACACTAGTTGTCCTAATCCTCCAAAATGTTTTGGAGAGCATCATTATACTCGCAGTTCACCGTTATAAGCTAAAAGTAGCTTGATCATGGATAATTCCATGATAAGGGTGAATATTTGATGTAGGTAAAGTGTTTACTACACCAATAGATTACTAAAGAAAGGAATTTGAAAGAACACCAAACATTTGATGATGGTGATCTACTTCAAAGTGCAAGTCCAAAGACATTGGTATTTAATTATACACGCTTTGGACTATGTGTCATATGTATGACTCCACTGTTGATGTTGATAGATTCTTTCAAATGAAAATAAATCTTGAAAGAGAATCTCATAAATATATGGTAGAAAAGAAAAGACTAGAATTGTTCAGTTTAAGTATATAGATGATATACATGTTATGGCTATATTCTTTGCTTATTAAACAATGTGGTTCTTAAGTATTTGATACTGAATTTGTTGGTGTGAATCGTCATACGAAACAACACAATTCATGAACTACAATGGCCTAAGTAACTAGCAAAAGAATATGTGATGATGTTCATCGAGAACAAATAAAGGGTTATTGTGTTGCTCGTTAAACATCAAAGCTTGCCTTCAAGATTTGTTTTATCGGTATTATGAGAACAAAAGGGTTGTTCAAATAATTGCCGTAATCCATAAAAGATGGATGATTCACAAATCTCGTTGGAGAAATCACATCCATAAAACTAGTGCTAAAAATGTCGAAAGACAAATTGATTGAAAGATCACTTAGGAAGTGACATCGCCGTTTAAATTATATTGGAAAGAAAACATGAAGAAACTCCATGTGGATGGAATTTTGGAGTCTTTTGATTTTTGATCACATGACGCTTGTGAAACTTTCCTAGAGATAATTAAAACTTCGTTCATAGGCCAAAAGGGAACGAATGACTAGCTTATTGGAACTTGTACATATTGTTGTATGAAATCCATTATATGTAGTCAAGAGCGATGGATTTCAACTTCATATGCTTTCTCCGAAAATTTGAGTGAATATATGAATACTTACTTAATAAGGATGAAGTATGAAACATTTGAAAAAGTTCAAAGTCTTTCAAGATGAAGTGCAAAATCATTGTAATAAGAATATAAATAGTTTATGATAAAGATCATAAAGGAAGATATTTGAGTTACAAGTTTAGCATAATACCTAAGATTTAAGGAATGGATTACGTGTATTTGCATTTCCCGAAACACCATAAGAGTATGGAGCGTTCGAGATATGTAATTAAAACCTTGTTTGACATGGTAAGATCAAAGGTGTAATTCATAGAACTGCCATTATATTTTAAAGATTAAAAGCTTTAGAGACTACTGTTTTCCACTGAAAAGAGCTCCATCATAATCCGCTGAAATGACACCATATAAAGTTATGGTTTGGGATAAAACCCAAGTAGTCCTTTCTTAAACATTGGTATGATATGCATAAGAAAGATGTTTGCAACCAAAGGCGGATAAACCTGTCTTTGTATTACTATTAAGTATTCCTCCATAAACACCGGAGACAAAAGTGTTTGTCGCTTAGAACGTCAAGTTTCTTTAAGAAGGAATTTTTCGTGAAAAGATAAGTGGGAGGACAATAGAACTTTGATAAGGTTAAAGGAACCTTAGCTATATGTGCAGAGTTGCGCAGCGCCGAAAAGTGTTCCGGAGGCAGCAATAATGCTCATGGCTCACGTGCCTCAAAGGTTGTGGTCACGGAGATCTAAGTTCCTATTAAAACAAGTAGGTCGGGTAAACAATCAAATACCAAGATTTGAGAGTTAAATCATTATTTGACAATAATGATCTAACTACATGCAAAGAAGCGATGATGGGCCCTGACTCTGTCAAATGGCTTGAAGCCATAAAATCCGTGATAGTTCCATACACGAGAAATCAAGTTTTGAACTTGAAGGACCCTCGAGAAAGGTGTAAGACCTTACAGTTGTGTTTGGATCTATAAAGAAGTAGACATGGATGTTTCACATCTATGAAATAGTCGACATGTTGGGAAAGAGTTCACAAAAATGTTCAAAGGTTGACTATGACAAGATTTTGATCTTTCATAGCGATATTTAGTCTAGACGGATTAATGTAGCAACCACTACATATAATTTTTGTTATGTGGTAGTTGAATAAACGAAACAAGTTCTTCTAATAGAAGGGTTACCTAGGACGTGTGCATGACACGGTCCAAAGGGTTTTGTTAATTCAAAGGATGCTAAATGCATATGCAAACTTCAATGGTTGAAGTAAGCATACCGGAGTTGGAATCTTCACTATGATGAAAGCTTAAAAGAGTTTAATTTCATCGGAGACAATGAAGATGCTTGCATTTGCAAGAAATTAAGTGGGGCGCTAAGACATATTTCTAATACATTATGTGGAGGACATATTGTTGATTAGAAATGATGTATCTTTATTAACACATATTAAGAATTTCATCCGATGAAAGACTTAGGCAAAACCAAATATTTGGCATCAATAGGCGCTAATATGGTTGTTCAGAAAGTACATAGATGATGTATTGAATGAGTTCAATATAGAAACTACAAGAAAGGTTCTTGTCACACAGAAAGGATTGAATGAGTTCAATATTGATGATATATTCAAGTGTATTGACACTTGGTAAGTGAAACAAAGATTCAAGTATAGATTGATACTTGATGTATGAAATCAAAAAAGAGTATTTATATCAATCATCTTTGTGATATGTACAAATCCGGATATGTCCTATGCTCTAAATGTTATGAGCATATACCGAATAATTCATAAGATGATCATTGGACGATAGTAAGGATATTCTTATGATCTTTTGGAAGAACTAAGAGTATATTATTTGTAGAAGTGACAAATAGATGGTTAGTTCATTGTAAAAGTACTACATTGATACTAGTTTTGTCACAGAGTACAAATTAAGTTTATCTCAATCTAAACTAAGGGTGGCACAATATAATGGAAAGTAAGTTCCATAATGGATTTGGATGAGTTCCAAAGTTAAGACATTGTGACAGATACTACAACAAAAGGCTAAGTATATGACTGCTATAATAGCAGCTAAAGAGGGCATTTGTGTCAAGTAGTTTGTTGTCAAACTAGGTGTAGTTCACAGTGGGATAATACTATGAAGATATATTGTACGACAATATTATCAACATGTTTTAACCCCAAAGAACTAAAAGTCTCACCGAAGGACCAAAATTATACAAAGCCATCTCATTAGAGAATGAGTGATGCGTGAGACGCAAAGACATGCAATTACACACGGACACGGAAGTGTCGATCCGGAGATCGATTGACCACTAGCAATCGTGTACATACAACACCGAGAAAGCCATAGGTGTTGAATACACAAAGGTTTGAAACTAGATTATTGACTCTAGTGCAAGTGGGAGACTGTTGGAGATATGCCCAAGAGGCAATAATAAAGTGGTTATTATCATATCTTCATACTTATGATAAATGTTTACATACCATGCTATAATTGTATTAACCGGAAACATTAATACTTGTGTGATTTGTAAACATAAAAGAGTCCCTAGTAAAGCCTCTTGTTAAACTAGCTTGTTGGTTAATATATGATCATGGTTTCCTGATCATGAACATAGAGATGTTATTAACAACAGGGTCATATCATTAGGATAATGATGTGATGGACATACTCCTATAGTTAAGCGTAGCATAAAGATCAAGTCATTTAATATAGTTCATTTGCTATAAGCTTTTACGATACATAGTAACCTAATTTCTTGACCATGAGATCATGCATATCACCTTTAGGAAGGATGCTTTGATGACATCAAACACCACACCGTAACAGGGTGGCTATAAAGGTGGCATTGAGTGTTCGGAAAGTATTGGTTGAGACACATGGATCAAGAGTGGGATTTGTCCATCCATATGACGGATAGATATACTCTGGGCCCTCTCGGTGGAATGTCATCTTGCAAGCATGTGACTGGCTCACAAGGGATCACATACCACGGGACCGAGAAAAGAGTACTTATCGATGCGAGGTTGAACTAGGTATGCAGAGATACCGACGATCATAACCTCGGATAAGTAAAATATCGTGAGACAAAGGGAAATTGGTATCGTATGTAAGTGGTTCATTCGATCACAAAGTAATCGTAGAAATATGTGGGAGCCATATGAATTTCCAGATTCCTCTATTGGTTATTGATCGGAGAAGTGTCTCGATCATGTCCGCATAATTCACGAACCGTAGGGAGACACACTTAAGGATTCGATGTTGTTGAGTAGTTATGGAATGATGAGTAAGAGACCGAATGTTGTTCGGAGTCTCGGATGGGATCCGAGATATCACGAGGAGATCCGGAATGGTCCGGAGAATAATATTCATATAAGGAAAGTCCTGTTTCAGGGTTGGAGAATGGTTCCGGTGTTTTCAGTAGGAATGTTCTAGAAGGTTCCGGAATGTCCGGCACTCCGGAGGGGAAGGGTACATGAATGTGTCATTGCAAGTTGGAATGATTGCATCATGTACTAGGTGTCATCGCTGTACAAAATAAAGGGTTTAATCAAATCCTAGTTTGAAAAGTCAAACGCCAATTTGAAAAGTCAAACGGCTATTTTGGAAAGTGGAGAAGAAGTGGGAAACCGAGTTGGGGAGGAGTTCCTCCTCCACCGTCATCCCACTAGGGATCCGAGTTGGGGAGGGACTCCCTCCCCTTGGTCGGCGCCTCCCTCCACCTATATAAGGAGGGGCAGGGCTCCCCTCCTAGACACACAAGTTGCCTCCCTCTAAACCTAAACCCTAGCCACAGCCTAGGGATTTCTCCCAAGCCGCCGAGTTAGAGCTTCTAATTGCCCTAGCCGCTGGTTTAGCCCCTTCTAATTGGTGTGTCTAAACCCTAGATCACCAAGGCTCTCTCATAGTCCACCATACTCGCTCCGGCTTAAGGCGAAGCCCTGCGAGATCTCCCCTCTACTTCCGGTACCACGCCGTCGTCTTGCGAATCGCGAGAGTGCTACAACCTCCGCTCTTTGGAACAAGGGAGAGGAAGGTCTTCATCGAGTACCGAACGTGTGACCGACTGCGGGAGCGCTGCCGGAACGCAGCGCCGGAAGGATCGTCTACGCGATCTTGAGATCGGCAAGAGTACGACTACATCACCCACGAGAATCTGCTCTCGTTAAACGCTTTGGAATCTTCGAGGGTGAGTTCCCCTATCGACTCGTTGCTACAATCTAGTAGATAGATCTTGGCTTGTTTGTTTGCATGCGGTAGAAAAATTTTGTTTTCCATGCTACGAACCCCAACAACAACAACACTCGATACTTATAGGACGCAACTACTGCTCGGAGTAGAGTACACGCTAATAGGGGTCGACTACGACACAACTTTAAATCACAGCGTCCATTTAGAAGAACCACCCCAATTAAACGACGGTCCAAGCTACTCTAGCTATAATGTAATCTCCGAAAGTTGCACTCGAACGCAAACCCTGCAATGCAACTGGAGCTAATGGCGGTGGTCTCGGGTCGTAGGTACCTTAACTAGAGCTCATGGGAATTTAGTGCGGGCATGAACAACCCATGTTGTCGTTGAAAGCCACAGTGAAGGCGAAGTTGGTGCGCACCTTGACCCCGCGGTGCCTAAGAGCCATTGCCGAGTGTGCAACATTGTCCTAGCCAGGCGGCACCTATACGCGTTGATGCCATTGCCTAGGGCGCACCATCGCTCGTGCAGGCAAGGGTGTGACATCGCTTGCCGCCAGCATGGACAGAGCAATTGTGAGCGACAAGGACAAAGCCCACAATGACATACAGATTCCATACGTATACGGATACATATGGGTTTATATAGCGCCAGATATAGGAATTAATTTTCCGTTAATGATGTTTTAATAATTTATTAAATACCATCATACCCTTAGTTACGAAGGAGTACAGAGCAATCGGCTATTATTGTGTGTAAAATTTGAATATGGAGGAGTACTGAAGAAACTGTAAACATAATTTAAAGCAAGAGCTTTCACTTCATGCACCAAATATCAAGCAAAGCCCGATATTCACGGTACTCAAAATGCATCTATGTGCGTCTACTTGACGCTTTTATTACTCCCTCCTTCTTAGTTTATTAGGCTTAGGCTAGTCATAGTGGGGGATAACTTCACTAGTAACTAAAAGTCCAAGTCAGCATTTTTGCTTATGTGGCAATGAGTTAATAAAGAGAGAGAGAGATAGAGTAACTAGCTATGTTACTGTAACATCACACATATCAAGGCAAAATGAGTCTACAACCTAATTAATGTGATATTACATGTTACTACTCCCTCTGTCCCAAATTACTCTGCGTTTTAGGTTTAGTCAAAGTCAAACTTCATAAACTTTGACTACAAATATAAGAAAAAATATCAATATCTAAAATATGTAATAAATATAGTTAGACTTGCCATAAATATTATTATTCTGTTGAAGATGTTTAGTCAAGTTTTAACATGTTTGACTTTGACCAAACCCAAAACGCAGAGTAATTTGGGACGGAGGGAGTATACATAAGTTATTTCCCACTATGGAGATAGTAACTTTGCACTATGAACAACCTTAGTAGAAATGGTGATATGATTTAGGTGATTAAGGATTGGATGCATGTCAATCTCTAGGATTGGTGCGAGCGTTTTAGTACAGTTATTGGTTGCATGTCATAGAGAGTATTAATTAGTGCTAGATATGAGCCTAACTATTTAGATTTTTCTAATTTTTTAGTAAGACTAATAAACTGAGAAGGAGGGAATAGTTGCCTCGCTTGCAAGTTGGCCGAAATTAATAGCTCATTGATTATATTATCTGCTTTTATTACAATACCAAGCTTGAGTATGTTCTACTCGTAACGTACTTGATACTTCCATTACATCTTCTCAATATTACCTCCGTCCCAAAGTTTAAGGATTTTTTTTTTTGAAAAGTCAAGCTACGTAAAATTTGATCAAATCTTTAGAAAAAACTATCAAAAACTATGATATTATGTCGATACCATGTAAAAATATGTTTCATGATGTATCAAATGGTATGGATTTCGTATTATATGTATTAATATATGTTTCTAAATACTTGATCAAACTTTACTTAGTTTGACTTTAAAAAAAATATAAAAGTCTTAAGCTTTGGGAAGGATGTAGTATGTATTAAGTGAAAGTATCATTTCGTAGCAAAATAAAGTAGATGTATCATTAAGATAAAATAAATATATCAGAATCGCTTGGAAGCTCATAATGGCATATATACTAGTTTACTCTAGAGATGAAAAGCACAATAAAAAGGTTACAAACTGTTAAGACTTACCGAACAAAAAAAATCCTCCCTTTCAATCTTTAAGACAAACATCTCTCAACCGGAGTGCCTTTTCCAT
Source organism: Avena insularis (assembly GCA_023614405.1). Taxonomy (NCBI): domain Eukaryota; kingdom Viridiplantae; phylum Streptophyta; class Magnoliopsida; order Poales; family Poaceae; genus Avena; species Avena insularis. The sequence goes on from CM042694.1 coordinate 107,466,905, forward strand.
TTATATGTTTGAAATAAAAAATAAGATGGCAATAACAAGTCGAAACCAGGTCTAGGCAGTAATGCAACATTGAACTCCACTACAACGTTGACTCATTGCTCCTCTTGAAGGCGGGCGCCCTTGCCACTAACACAAATGTCATATAACTCATGATGACATCCTTGTTCTTCAGCTGGAATTTCTATTTGGTTTAAAAATGAAAATGAAAGGAATAAGAAAAAGGGTTACCAGGCATATGAAGATAGAATCAAATATTATGCGGTCATTAAAAGACAAAATGATACACAAGTTCGGACATATAGATTAAATGTCTAGAACAGAAAAAAAATATGGTTACAGTTTATCCATCAATATGTTGCTTGAATAGAATTCTTATGAAGCATATGGAAAAAATAGTCATATACACATTTCATAGTTATACAAAATGATCAATTGTAAATGGGATGAAACGGTAACAAAAGTAATGAATGTAGAATGATCAGCGCAGTCTATTATATAAAACATTTTATGATGACATGTTGATCGAGACCACAAGTTTCAACCACAGATAAAGAATATATAAAGCAAATGGTGAGCACCAACACGTTAATAGAATTCACATATAAAATTTCTATAATATCATCAGATAGAGTTAAGAGATCACCGAAATTAAGAAGGCTAAGGGTAAACCTTGCAAGATGACCACCCTTAAGCGTAGGGAATTCGGGAGGCCATGTTCATTATAAAAGGATGGGTCTGCTCAAGAGTTTGATCCTCCCGTGTCAACTCATACACTTCATGCAGCACCCTTCTCCTAGTATCAAGGAAAAATGCACATTGTCCCAACTTGAGGAACACAAACTCGACAATATCCCCCCATCTGGGTTGTTTGGAAAAGAGTAGCAACCATCGGAAATCCAACCTATCATCCCCAAAGTGGCAAACACAAGGGGAAAGCTAATTACATAAAAATGTATCAAGCTCGGCGTGGCACCACTATTGTGGAGCTAGATATAAAGCTGGAGGTTCTCATCAAGATGGATAATAAAAATTCCTAGATCATAGGCTGATACTAGCATCATATCTTTGTAATTGTGCTGCTCCATTCCTTCCCGTAGCAGATTCATGGAGAATCTGGAGGTTTTTACATCAAGGGGAACAATGGTGGTGGAGTACTCCAAATAGATCTTGGTGACGACCAGCAGAGGTTGTGAATCCGACTTGGGAGAAGGAAGCACCGCAACAGTCGATGAACGGAAGTGTTAATGGTCGTCTTCTTGCAGCACATATATGTGCGCCTTGTATTTCACGGAGTATTCCTATTGCTATGACATATATATTTCTATCTCTCGATGGAAGACTTATACTCATAAACTCAGTACTCACGAATATGTACTATATATGATCTCGTTAGCCCCCTTATCAAAGGGAGTCTTGAAAAGATTGCATTATTTCCATTCAAGATTCTTTTGGTGGGAGATAGTGAGAAAAAATATCGACTGGCCAAATGGCGTATGGTTTTCCGTCCAAAAGACCAAGGTGGTCTTGGTATCCATGACCTACAAGTCAAGAATACCGCTCTTCTAGGTAAATAGATTTTTAAGATAGTCATAGAGGACGGTGTATGCGAACCATTCTTTGGCTCAAAATCCGTGTCTCAAGTGCTATAAAAGCCTGGTGATTTGCATTTTTTTGGTTGGCCTTGTGCCTTCCAAAAGACATTTCTTCCGATTTCGGACCTTTAATATCATGGACGATCACATATACAATTTTTGGGAGGATAAATGGTTTGGTCAGGCTACTCTCCGAGAATAATATCTTGCTCTATACAATATTGTACAACACAAAGGAGAAACAATTTCCACTGTGATGGAATCAAACCCTCCGAATGTGATGTTCAGACGAAATCTAATTGGTCATAAACTAGCATCGTGGAACGAGATCTTTTATTTAGGTTAACCTGGTATAATTGTCTGAGGATTCTGATGTGTTCAAATAGAATTTACTGGAGAGTGGTAAATTCTAGGTAGATTCCATGTATAGCTCGCTCATTCAATAAGATATCTAGTTGATGATAATAAGAAAATCTGAAAGATGAAAAAAAATTAAAGACCAAGTATTACTTACGTAGAGGATCTATTCTCACAAAAGACAATCTTTTAAATGAAATTGGCAATGAATTAAGCAATGTGCTTTTTATCATCAAGATGAGACAATTAAACATGTATTCTTTCAATATAATTTCGCTCGTTCTATATGGTCAATCATCCGAGCAGCGTCTAGATTATCTCTCCCGTTCTGTTTCCGATGTATTTGATAATTTGTTACATGAGATTGCTGATAAATACATAATTTTGTTAAGGATGGGAGCATTTACCATTATTGTGTCGCTATGGCTACGTAGAAATGACAAGATCTTTAATGATAAATGTCTTCTTATTTGCAGGTTATCTACCGGAGCACGGCCACTCTCTATTTGTGGTCCCCTCTATAATGTGTGATGTTTCGAGGCCTAGTTACCGAGAGTTGTACATGCTTGGAGAATACGGCGAAGATATTTTTTCTCGACATGGATGAGAGCGAGGTTTGAATTTTTATCTTCCTAGACGTTTTGTTTAATCAGACAATTGTGTACCTCTGGCCTAGTTGGTTTATTGTTTGTGTAACAGTTGATGGTTATTGGCCGTTATTGGCCGTGTGCATCTGGTTATGATGACCGGGTGTAATCTATATCTATATCTATATCTATATCTATATCTATACCTAATAATAAAAGACGGATTGTTTCTTCTGGTCCAACACTTTTTTGAACCATTTTGTCCTCCCATTAAAACCTATATTACATCAAATGCCACCTATAAGTGTTTCTTAATACTACCGGCCACGTAAAATAAATGTTTTGTGTTAGGTCCGGCTGCACGCATCGCTGCCTGGAGCTGGAGTCCTCCACATCGTTGCTGCTGGACAATGGGCTTAATTTGCTCCTTACGAATTGCTTGGGCTAGCACGGGTACTACGGCCCATAGCTTGTGCCGGACATGTGCAAGCAATATTAAAAATAAAAATAATAGTAATAGCCGGATTGAAAAATACAACTTTTGTACACATCGATGAGAGAACAGATAGTCCCACCTCGCTCTTTTATACCGAATTCCACCAGTTTATATATCTTTGTAATGTTCCAACAATCAGCAAGCAGCACCAACGATTGGTTGATCTTCTGAGATTAAGCGAAGATTGAAAGGAATTATATTCTGCATCTCCCAATGGGAGAGAGGACCATGCCTATCCGGGCATCTCTTGAGCAGGAGTGGGGAAGTTAGCTAAGTAATTAAACAAAGCGAGATTTGATGGGCTTGGCTTGTGCATAGAGTTGGTCGGTAAAATTAAACGAAGCAAGATTTGATGGGCTCATAATTAAACAAACGAGATTTGAGAGGCCTTTGTGCATGGTGCAGAATTACAGGAGGACGTACATGGTGCACAGAATTATAAATAGAGTTGCCTATTCGTGTCATTGGAGGCGACGGGCTGAACGGACTCCCGTGGGAAAGAAAAGAAGCATAGCGCCTGAAGTCTATCTTTGCGTCGACGCAACTAGAAATCCCAGGATCTGTAAGCGACTCAATTGTAACTGTCCTTAGATGTGATGTGATGACTATAATGAATATAAAAAAGCAACCATTTTAGTTATCTTATCAAATTGTCGTCGAGTATTAATTTTTAAACGCTAATTTGTTCACTCATGAAATGCTCAAGATATATAAATGTCTCATGTACCAAAATGGTGGGTAAAGCTGGATTTCTTTAAAAAATATCGATAATTCAAATATTAAACCTACATCGAAATAAGTTGACATTGATGGGAATTATTAGACAGGTACCTGCATCCCAATTCATATCCTAATGATTTATTCGACCTCCTCTATGTTAGAGTATATTTGTATATTGTAGTTTTCCCATATGTTAGGGGGCTTCCTGTATATTTGCACTTGTACATGTACTATATATTCTGGTCTTTGGTCCTCTGGTAATACAAGATCTATTACCCTAACATGGTATCAGAGCCGTAAGGCTTTTTTTTCGCCGCCGCCGCCGACACCGCCGCCACACCGCCATGCCCTCGCCACACGCTGGCAAGCAGCCACGACCCCGCCGCCGCATCCTCTGCCGTGGTCCGCCCCCGGTCGCCGCCCTCCAGCCGCCGCCAGATCGGTTCGATCTAGTTCTGTTAAAAAAATGTCTTCCTCGTCGGGCTATGTTGCGATTCCTCGCTGCCCGGTGATTTTTGATGGCGCGAATTATCCTGATTTCGCTGCCTTCATGCGCGTCCATATGCGCGGTCTTCGCTTTTGGGGTGTGCTTTCCGGTGAGGTCTTCTGTCCACCGCGCCCCGTTGTGCCTCCAGTGCCTCGTGCACTGACGCCCGTTGTCCTTGCCCCCGATGCTACTCAGGCGGTCAAGGATGCAGCCAGTGTCTTGATGATTACGCTCGGGCTGATTATGAGCGCCAGTCCGAGCATTCTCGCTACTACGACCTACCGGCTGGATCTGGCTGACTACACTCGGTGGATAGATGAGGATGCTCGTCTTGTTGTTCTCACTTCGGTGTTACGCCTCGACGCTGGTGAGTTCATGGGTCTTCCCACGCCGCTGCTCGATGGGCTTTTCTTCGTCGGTATTATCACCGTCTGGAGATGCTCTTTATCTGTCTGTGGTTCGTCAGGAGCATGATCTTAAGCAGGGTGATTCTACTATTGATGATTTCTATACTCAGAGTGCTGCTATTTGGCGTCAGCTTGACTCTCTTCGTACAGCGGTGTGTAACACCTGTCCCTGTTGTCTGATTGTGCGCGTGGATCTGGAGTTTCAGCGCGTCTTTGAGTTCTTGTCACGGCTCCGCAAGGAGTTTGAGCCGCGTCGTGCCCAGCTGCTTGCCCGTGGTCATGTTCCGCTCGAGGTCTTGGCCAGCTTCGTGCTGAGGAGACTCGTCTTCGTGGTGCTGGTCTTCTTGAGGTTCCTTCTGTTCTTGCTGCTCGTGGTCCCCCCGTGACGCTGGCTTCGTCGCGGTCTCTCGTGCCGCCGTTACTCTCTGCTCCACCGGCCCAGGGTCAGAGCCAGTCTCAGCAGCCTCGTGGTTCTCGTCCTCCCTATGCCCACTGTGGCAAGCCTGGCCACGATATCTCTGGTTGCTAGACGAGGGATCCACGCTTACGTCAGCAGTATCTTGCTCGTCGCCAGTCCGGTTCTTCAGGATCTTCTGTTGTTGCCTCTAGACCTCCTACTGGTGCTTCTGGACCTCCTGCTGGTGCTCTGTCTGGTCAGGATATTATTCGTGGTCTTCGTAGTCTCCGCTGCATTTCAGGCTCCTCCTCATCGAATCGCTGGTTCTGTGCCTAGTTCTTCAGACACCGCGCGACCATCACCTTTTACACAGTCAGGTACGTCATCCCCGTGGTATCTGGATTCTGGAGCTTCTTTTCATATGACTTCTGCGTCTTCTATTCTTTCTGCTCTTCGCTCTCTTATTTCTCATGTCCGTGTTATTACGGCTGATGGTACCTCTCTTCCTGTTTCCAGTCGAGGCATCCTCTCTACTTCCTCCTTCTCTGTTCCTGATGTTTCTCATGTTCCCAACCTTAAGATGAACCTTTTCTCTGCTAGTCAGCTCACTGATTCTGGTTGTCGTGTCATTCTTGATGCTGATTCTTGTGCTGTTCAGGACCGTCGCACACAGGCTCTGGTTGGAGCTGGCCCTCGCAGCATTGAGTCTCCGGGGCTATGGGAGTTAGACTGGCTTCGCATTCCTTCCGCTGACACTTCTTCTGCCACTTCTCCTACGGTTGCTGCTTCTATCACTGGCTCGCTTTAGCAGTGGCATCATCGGCTGGGTCATCTTTGTGGCTCCCGTTTATCATCCTTAGTTCATCGTGATCTTCTGGGGCTTGTCTCAGGAGATGTGTCGTTGTTACATTCGTGTCAGGGTTGTAGGTTAGGTAAACAGATTCAACTTCCCTATCCTACTAGTGTGTCTGTATCTCAGCGACCTTTTGATTTAGTTCATTCAGATGTGTGGGGTCCTGCTCCCTTTGCTTCAAAAGGGGGCCACCGATACTATATTTTGTTTATTGATGATTTTTCACGGTACACCTGGTTATTTTTTATGCGCTCTCGCAGCGAGGTGCTTGCTATTTATCAACGTTTTGTGGCCATGGTTCGTACTCAGTATTCCACGCCTATTCGTGTGTTTCGTGTTGATTCTGCAGGAGAGTATATCTCCCAGCACCTGCGTGGCATCCTTGATGAGCAAGGCACTCTTGCTCAGTTCTCGTGTCCCGGCGCCCATGCTCAAAATGGTGTCACCGAGCGTAAGCATCGTCATATTCTTGAGACTACCCGCGCTATGATGATTGCTTCCTCTCTTCCACCGCATTTCTGGGCTGAGGCTGTCGCTACGTCGACTTACCTCATTAATATCCAGCCTTCAGCAGCTCTTCAGGGTGGCATTCCTCTCGAGCGTCTCTCTGGCTCCTGTCCAGACTACTCGACTCTTCGTTTATTTGGTTGCGTTTGCTATGTCCTTCTCCCTCGTGAACGCACCAAACTAACCGCTCAGTCTGTTGAGTGTGTTTTTCTCGGCTATAGTGATGAGCATAAGGGCTATCGCTGTTGGGACCCCGTTGGTCGCCGTATGCGCATCTCTCGTGATGTCACGTTCGATGAGACGCGTCCTTTCTATCCTTGCCCCATCTGTGGTACTTACCCAACGGATGATCTCTCTTTTCTTCTTTTTCCTTATACACCTTCCGCTGTCTCCTCTCCTCCACCTCCTTCTTCTGCTGCGCCTCCATTGTCTTCGGCGCCATCCTCTCCTCCGTCTAGTTCTCCTAGTTCTCCTCGGTCTTCAGCTTCGGATCCTTCCTCCGCGCCTCCTTCTTCCTCCTCTTCTGATGAGTCATCTTCCGCAGATGAGCTTCCTTCCTCATGACCTGTTCGTCAGCGTCGTGCTCCAGACCGTTACTCCGCTAGTCAGTATGGTCTCTTTATAGTCTCCGAGCCGACTTCTTATCGGGATGCCGCGTGTCATCCTGAATGGCAGCTTGCCATGGCTGAGGAGATCGCTGCGCTTGAGCGCACTGGCACCTGGGATCTTGTCTCTCCCCCTTCTAGTGTTCGTCCTATCACGTGTAAGTGGGTCTATAAAATTAAGACCCGCTCTGATGGATCTCTTGAGCGCTATAAAGCGCGTCTTGTGGCTCGTGGTTTTCAGCAGGAACATGGTCGTGACTATGATGAGACATTTGCTCCTGTGGCCCATATGACCACTGTGCGTACTCTTCTTGCTGTTGCTTCTGTCCGACGCTGGTCTATGTCCCAGCTTGATGTTCAGAATGCTTTTCTTAATGGCGAGTTGAGTGAGGAGGTTTATATGCAGCCTCCTCCTGGGTATTCTGTTTCCGATGGGATGGTTTGTCGTCTTCGACGTTCCCTTTATGGCCTGAAACATGCCCCTCGTGCCTGGTTTGAGCGCTTTGCCTCTGTGGTGACTGCTGCCGGTTTCTCTCCTAGTTCTCATGATCCAGCGCTTTTTGTTCACAGTTCTCCTCGTGGACGCACTCTTCTCCTTCTCTATGTTGATGATATGATCATTACTGGTGATGATCCTGAGTATATTGCCTTTGTCAAGGCTCGTCTTCGTGATCAGTTTCTTATGACTGATCTTGGTCCTTTTCGCTACTTTCTTTGGATTGAGGTTTCCTCCACTTCTGATGGGTTTTCTATCTCTCAGGAAAAGTATATTCAGGATCTTCTTGCTCGGGCTGCTCTTGCGGATGAGCGCACCGTTGAGACTCCTATGGAGCTTCATGTTAAGCTTCGTCCTACGGATGGTGATCCTCTTCCCGATCCCACTCGTTATCGCCATCTTGTTGGGAGTCTTATTTATCTTGCTGTCACTCGTCCTGATATCTCTTATCCTGTTCATATTCTGAGCCAGTTTGTCTCAGCTCCTACCACTGTTCACTACGGTCATCTCCTCCGTGTCCTTCATTATCTTCGTGGGACGATTACTCGTCGCCTTTTCTTCCCTCGTTCTAACTCTCTCCAGCTCCAGTGCTACTCGGATGCTACGTGGGCGAATGATCCTTCAGATCGTCGTTCACTTTCTGCTTACTATGTGTTTCTTGGTGGTTCGCTTGTTGCATATTGGTGTTGATGCCTTTTATACACGTGCTCAGGTGCAGGATCAGGTTGTTGCGCTCCTTTATGTGCCTTCAGACTTGCAGTTGGCAGATTCCTTTATAAAGGCACAAACTCGCGCTCAACATGATTTCTTACTCTCCAAACTCAGTGTTGTGAATCCACCATGAGTTTGAGAGGGGGTGTTAGAGTATATTTGTATATTGTAGTTTCCCCATATGTTAGTGGGCTTCCTGTATATTTGCACCTGTACATGTACTATATATTCTGGCATTTGGCCCTCTGGTAATACAAGATCTATTACCCTAACACTCTACTTCATCTACTCACCAGCTCCATGGAGGCGAAGGCCTTCATGGAGTAGAGTGAGTTGGCGATGTCGGAGCATGTCTCACGTGTATCAGTTGGCCAGGTTGAAGCGACAAATAGAGTAGGCAGCCTCGTCGGCCGACATGTATCGCTATGTTGACTTGTTGAAACTGGCTTGTTTCTATGACACTCAACCAACAGGAATTTATTGCATATGGCTTCGCAACATAAATTTTCTCTTCCGGTGCAACGCACGGACATGTTTGCTAGTCTATACCTAATAACAAAGGACAGATTGTTTCTTCTGGTCTAACACTTTTTTAGTCGTCTTTACCCTTACCAGCTAGAGATAATTACCCATGGTGTCACCCATAAGTCAAATATTGATTTTTTTCCTGATCGATCGCTCGGCGGCTTCGTACCTTGCATCATGATGGTCACTCCGTTCGGTTCGTATCATGATCGGATCGGTCGTCCACGCGAGACACTACACATGTCCTTTCTCCCACCATATATATATATGTATGTATATATATATGTATGTATATATATATATGTATAGAAACCCTATTCAGCATCCAGGGTGCAGAATAGTTATTTTACACCCCACATATTTTTATGTTCTCACATATAGAAATTTATGTTTTGTATACTAATAATTATGTTCATATTCATCAGAAACGTGAAAAAATCGACATAAAAATACGATTTATGAGTCATTATAGTGTAAAAATTAGAGAAAATTCGCATTTTACGCCGTATTTTTTTACGACATGTAAACAATTTTTTTACGACATGTCTAAACTTTCTTATATTCTTCTTAACTTTTGAGGTAAGAAAAAATTTACGTGACGGGGAGAGGGGTTCCATTACACTGTTCAGATGGGGGCGGCGGTTCTGGTGGCCGGAAATCGGGTAGCTGGCGCTTGACCCGTGTGGTGGCGTCAGCGACTGCTCAGTTCAACCGTGGACGTGCGCGGTGGTCCACGAGGAGGAGGAAATTCGTGGAGGATGAGTGGAGGAGGCGAGGGCGCCAGGCCAGCGGATGATCAGAGCCGCATGCGACCTAGGACAGCGGACATGTGCCTCGCTCGCATCTTACGGGTCGAGGGAAGTTGTCATTCGGTGTCGGCGCCGGCGCCAGCGGACATGTGCCTCGCTCGCATCTTACCGGTCGAGGGAAGAAGTTGTCATTCGTCGTCGGCGCTCCGTTCCGGCAGTGATGCCATTCTCGCGTCGTCGGCTTCTGGTACACGCGCGCGTCTCGCCGGCTTGCGACGGGAGTATAGACGGGGGCGGCCGCAACGGAGTGTCTCGCACGCATCTTACCGGTCGGGGTGGGTCGGGTTTGGCGGCCGTTCTGGCTGCGATTCCATTCTCCGCGGCTTCCCTCCCACGGTGAGCATGATGGCTGATAGTCAGGTCACCCTTGCAGGAGATATATCCGGCCACTCCCGTGAACGTAGGGGGAGGTCAGCAGCAAAGGAGAAAAGCAGATGGAATCATGTGTTCTTTGCAAGGACGGCGTCCTGGGCGACGGGAACGAGGCCCTCAGCTGCTGGAGTGCGTGCATGTTTCTGGCCGGGGCTGCTTGAGTGCGTTTGATGGAGCAGATGTGTTTTGGAAAAAATTGACCAAACATATCTAGCTGACGATTGTTTGTGTGTTTGCAATATATTTTTGAATAAATCAAGGTCATGTTTAATTTTCTTTTAAATTGACAACTTTTAATTTATGTCAATTTGTAATGTGCAAATTCATTTTAAAACAAAGTTTGACAGAAAAAATTGAGCAACAAATATCTTGATTATATTATACATAATTAGTATTGTTGAACTCGTATTGAAAAACACTTTCCAACGATGCTAGTCCGGCGAGCGGTGACGGCAGCGACCCGTCCGGCGAGCAGCATCGGCGGCAGCGACCAGAGATCTGATGCGGCGACAAGGACGAGATCTGTGATGCAAAGCTCTGCCCCATCGTCATCTACACGGTATCGCTCCTCCTCCTACTCGTCATCTGCATGGTGGGATTTTTGCTCTGACACACCCGTCAAAGATTTGCTCTGGAATCTGAAAGTTGGGATGCTATGATCAAATTGCAGCACGATGTATGAGCCTGGACCTATTCAGGGCTCTCACAAGATTCTGATGGCATCGGCATGCTTTGATCTGACAGAACTAGCATTCAACTATTTTGGCCCATCTTGCTTCTTAGCTTGTTTTTGATGTAGTTCATTCAAGAAACGACATGGTTTTCAGTGCTAAGGAATTACAAACAAGCGGTGCAATAGTTTCTTTGAAACAGCGACAAAATGTTTGCCATATTGTAGAACAAGCTTGTTGTAGGAAATTATATGGATTGTTATCATTCCAATGTAGAACAAGCTTGTTGTTTATTTATCATGCTAAATTGTTGTTTTTTATTTGATTTCCTACTATTGTTTATTTGATTTACTACTATTGTTTTCTTTTATTTAGGATGCCAAGTTTAAGTCTTCATAAGGCCATCCGAGTTCAAGTCTTCAGAAGTCCATCCGAGTTCAAAACTATTGAACGGCTATTATTTGTAATTTAAATAACCTACTTTGTTATTGCTCTGAGAAAAGTGAAGTTTGTATTCATGGATAGCTATTAAAATATGACCTAGGATGTTCTTATGTAAGTTAACGTGGATTGCTCGTGTATACTATACTGGTGCATGTTCAAAGATTCAATTTTGATGGAGTCTGAGAGGACTAGCTTTATGCTTATGTGATTACCAGCCAAAATACCTGCATATCCAAATAGATTACCTGACATCCGTATGTTTCACTCCGGAACGGACTATGTACATCTAAATCCGCCCGTGAGAAAAAAAACGGAGCAGGAAAGCACACCGGACTCCCAAACGAGGCCTAAAGCGGAGGTGGTAGCTAGTGTTTGTCCATTGACGGAACATTCTCTACGGGCAGAGAAAAGTAAGAAACACCCCGTCTCGCGTCTACAACCCCTGCCATCGCAAAACACAGGCTAAAAAAGGAAACTGACTGCACTTAGGTACCCTCAGTCTCAACACTGACCTCCTTGCCTTCAGGTGTGTCGCTTTTCGAAAAAGAAGTGTTTTGCTTAATAATTTGTAAGTGAAGCATTACAATTTATGTCTATATAGATGAAATAATACTATCCATTTTTTGCAATGTAGAGTATATAAATGATTGTTTTATCTTAATTGTTCATCAATCATTATATAGTCTTTTTAGGGCAAAAATAAGACTCTACTCCGTCCGTCCAAAAATAAGCTTGCCCTTTTCTAAATATGCATATATCTACATGCTAAAGTACGACTAAATACATATAAATCTAGATAAATTCAAGTCACATATTGGGAGTGGAATAATTGATGAACAGATCCATCGAAAAACAACACAAGAGAAAACCCAAGTCAACATACAGAACACAATCCCTAAAAAAAATAAAAAAAATAACACAAGGGAAAACTCAACCCGCGATGCAGATGCCACGGCCCACGGCCTTCTGCTTGCCCTGCCGGCCGGCGGCTGCCACGGCGACCCGAGCCCGCCGCCGCCGCCGGCGGCGGCTCTTCGAATCGGCGCAGCATCCATCGAGGTGGGCATCCCTACCCCAGTCGCAAGCCCTAGTTTCTGTAACTCCATCCCCCATTTTTTGGTTTCTTTGATTCCATTGCAAGCATCGGGCGCCATGGATCCCGGAGGTGTATGAACATCTTTGATTTGGCTGAAACAATTTTTTTTTCAATTACCTAGAACTAAAAGGCGAACTGTTCAGATTCGGATACTACTACCGCAGAGTAACTTATTTTGAAAGAGTCGGATACTGTCCGGATCGGATTGGATTTAGCATCCCCTTCCTCGCGCGGCCGCGACCGCACCAATCCAGCCGGAATCCCCTTCCCTACGCCGGCGATGTCGCTGGTGCCCAACTCCCAGTCATCGGATCTCCGGATCTACCAGCCGAGTTGCATCCCTGGTGTTCCCCAGCCCGAGGAATTGTCCAAGTCCACAGCTCAAGTGCTGCACAAGATCCACTGCTCCTATCGCAATGCCCGGAAACTGCTCGAGACCTGGGGCGGCGAGGCTCCTGCTGCCTGCTCCACCCTCTGCCTCGGCCTCCTCGATCCGGTGTCCAACCTCCTGATCAACAACCTCATCCCCTACAAGCGCAATCGCAAGCGCGCCCGTGAAACATCTAGGGTGGAGGGTGAAGAAGAAGAAGAGGACCTGGAGCGCCGCTCGCTTGACGGCATGGTGACTTTCCTCACCCGCCTGTTCCCCGACCTCGCCGAGAGCCAGGCCATGCGCTACCTGTTCCTCGCCGACGCCGATGTCGTCGTGGCTGCCGGAATCATCGTGTCAGACGTTGGCATGAAGAGGTTTTTCGACTCCGGCCCAGCCATCATGGAGATGGCCCTCCTCAAGTGCGCCGCGCTGGCTGCTGGGCACCCCGACCCCGACCGCCTCGTCTCTGCCTGGCGCAACATCTCCAGCCGCATCGACGACGTCCTACCACTACTCACCCGCTTGTCGGGCAACGCACCATCCCGCGACGTCCCCATTATTATTGACAAGCTCTCCAGGATTCTTAGCAAGGGACCCCGCTTCGACAGAGAGGAAGATCTGTTGTGGGCGTGGAAGCTCGCATGTGCTCGTCGCCCTTGTCCATGCTACGTGCCCTACCGGCACACCAGATTACTGACTCGGACGCTCCATGACGCCATCCACGCGTTCTACCTGCAGGCCCTCGCCTGGTTGCCGGCAGGTGAGCTGCGGTCTCGCTTCCACCGTAGCCTGCTCAAGGCCGGCTACTGCTACGGCCTCCATCTGGTACGAGGCTGCATTCCCGCCTACCAAGACAGTCGAGCTGGATATCATCAGCACGGAAAGACTCCAACGGATGGAGAACCGCTCCTTGTACGACCTCGCCTCCTTCGTCTGCACACGTTATCATTGCCTCAGTTTCCAACAAGCTGTGCACTGCCTGCTCCAGGAAGATGCCAACCTTGCGCTCGCTGATCCTGACCTTGATGATGCCGCCTGTGCCTCCATTGGTAAAATGGGGTGCAGACCACCCCTCTGTAGCACTGCTCAACCTCTAGGCCCACCCGACACCGGTGTCGAGGAAGCCTTCTTGGCCGCCGCCAAGGCAGCCTGTCACCCCAACCCAGATGCCCAAGTGAAGCTTCTCACTTCGTGTAAGGCGATGCTGGGGTCTGCCTTAACTCTGCTGCAGGGCTCTAACAAGCTCTCCTCTCAAGATGTTCAGCGGCTTGCCACGTTGATATGTCCTGAATCCTCCTCCGGTGAGAGGGGGGCACTTCTCCCAATCCCCCTAACAGGTTACGCCCCCCTAAGCGGTTACCGCCATGCACAGCTAGCATATGTGCATACAGCAATCTCAGAAAAGGTCAATGCCTTGTTGAATGCATATGAACAGATGCCAACTGGGGTAGGTTTGTTATTGCTAACATTTCTCATGTATTGCTGGCCTATGCTAATCTCGCTTACCAAATATTCTATTTCAGGATGCCAAATTCGAGCTTCATACGATTTTTGGTGTGAATGATCGGGTCCCATGCCGTGCCTCCGGTCCTCCTCGTGGGTACCATAACTCTCATGGGTATCACGACTCTCACGTGAACTTCATGGCTACTCCCAAAAGCCCGTGTGGTGGTGGAGTTCCAACTTTGTTTTTTGCTGAAATTATCTATGGTTACAAAGACAGGTCCTTCTGTTGCCCTCTGCCTCTACCTCTTCCATGTTATGGTATGCTATAACCAACCCTATGCCAATATTTTCCCACCTCTTATCTACTCATTATATCTTGTTGCATGTAACTAGTTGTTCTATACTGCGTCTGAACCACCATGATGCATCTTTGCCACAACTAAACACTTGATTGTGCTTTATTATTCCACAACTAAACACTTGTCAAAGGTAAAAAATCAACGCCTTTACTTTAATATCTCCATGTTTATTAGTTACTGAAGTCAAACATTTCGATAGAGCAGACTGCCAAATTCATCAACATGTAGCTGGATGATCTACCCACGCATCTTTTTGCTTTTATTTTTATTTTCTCTCAAGCCCATGCATCATGTAATCTAATACATAAATAAAACCAAGAGTTTATCCCTTAGTTATATGTTTATAACAATATAAGTTCTTGCTTGATGATTAGGAGCACCAGAGATTTTAAAGAAATGGTTGTCCTCATTTAAAAACGTTAACAAAAAACTTCGTACAAAACCATGGTGCAAAAATGATCAGCCGAACTGAAATCAAATACAGTGGATACCAACATGGGTCCAATTGAACCCTTCCATCACAAGTTGACGGGCCCTTGACATACGGCTAAGTCCATTTGTATGGTTGAATTGTTCAGCTATATCTTGCCCAAATGTGTACCCTACTCCTCTTTTCGATATCCCCCATCTGCATCGATCATCCGGGTCAGACTACCAAAGACCACACATAGGTCCTTTGTGTGGGACCTACAGCCATTTTAGTGCAGAACATAAATGAAGATTTGACCAAATTGCAGAGTGCAGTACCCATGTTTTGCACAGGACAACAATTCATTAATTCTTAAAACCAGTGGTGCAATAAGGTCGACTTCATGGACTGTAAGATCAACAATCTATACAAACAAATTGTCTAGCAACCTGCAAACATGCTGCTGGTTTCATATTAAGTCACCTATGTTCGCATGTTTCAATTTTCAGTCACTTTACTGCCAAAACTGGACTACATAACTGCAACTAGTTTAGCACAAGACCACATAACTGCAATTAGTTGAGAACAACAGAACTCAGTCTTAAATCCAGAACTTTCTGGTTTTCTTAAATTCTTAATCGATTTCCCACAGTATGCGCATTGCATCTTGGTGAATCCAATTATACATCACAAAATAGCATCGCAGTGTATCTTCTTAGAACACCCATTCTGTATAGCTAATATTACTCGGGATACTTACAGTACATTGATGAAAGTTAATCCTATCAGATGAATGTTTTTGGATCCTATGGGTGCCGTGCATATATGCAATATAAATCGTGAAATCCAATTCAATGGCAGAAAAGGGAAACTCCAAATGTTCTCCTTTGCTCGAGCCAGATGATCGATTATGATATATACACATTGCTTAAAAAATCTAACACAAATTGTTCTATTCAAGGGCTATCATTAACTTCCAGAAAAAAAGGCAGGTATTATCTATTAAGTAGTTTTAAATCAACAAACTGCATGTATAAAATGATCCCCTACTAGGAACCAGCGCAAAGTTCACGGTAAATCATACCTACCTCTTGTATGCGTTCAAGAGAACAAATGGTGTCGAAGATATCCTATGATAGAAGGAGACCACCATGGAGACAAAATACCTACAACATACATTTTCCTCTTTGACCAGGCATGCATGGAAAGAAATCCTATGTCTATATTAACAGAGCAAACCAACCATCTAGGGAAATGAATAGACCTGGTTTTCTATAAGAGTTGTGAGAGGAAAATAATCTAACAAATCAGTGAAGTACTTTGAAACATTTGCATTTCTGTACTTCCTTAAGCATGCATCGTAGAAGCCATACATGTAGCCTGGACTGTATGATTGTGCTGGCATTTCAGAAAGTAGCCTGATGCAGCATATCTTGTGACGGACACTATACACTGATCTGATAGTTCATTACTTATTTTATTCCACACTATGCTTCTTGTATCTACCTACTATCTAGCCCATGGCATTGTGGTTACGTTATTTATATACTACACTAGGTAGGCAATTATTCACTGCAACAATGCAAAATGATTTTCCTCGCATTCTTATGCATGTGGAACATGCATTCAGGGCTGTTCCTACTACCCCCTTGTTACATGGGCGCTAGTTTTCCATACTCCATAATGTGTAAACTGGTATAAGTAACTGAACATATTTCACCATCATACTCATTTCCCAAGCCAACATAATAATAACGTTTAAAAGCAATTCCATGCATGGTGAAACTAGAAAGCCACATGTCCTTTTATATTTTTATATTTTTACTCACGCACAATTTTTGTGGCAACCATTAATTCTTATTAATTACCTCGTCTGCTGAAGAAGATGGCCTGCGGAAAATACCCCTATAACAATGACTTTGGCAACATGGATATCATCAACAATAGGTTTAGCTTCGCAGAGAGCATTTTTGTCCGGGTGAAAGAAGATAGCCTCTATGATGACCTTGATGGGCACAGGATTGAGGAGCGTGATCTGAGTTCCATGAGTATCAAGGCCCAGATTTTTTTGTTGGCCAGGGAAATGTAAGGTGTTGTGCCATGTAGTTGTCTGTGTGACGCAAGAGACATGTCAAGTTTAGGTTGTCTGTGACTATGCAAGAAAAGTTAAGATTATGTTGTCTATGACAACGCAAGACAAGTTTATGTTTTCTCATAGGTAGGATGATGCTCATGAAATTTATCAAGTGGTTAATGTACCATTGAAATATCCTCTGATAGTAATGGTATTTGAGTGTTGAAAGTGATTGTGTGATTGTGGTACAATAAACTAATCTGTAACTACTTTGGCTAGCAATCACGGGTTGGTGCATCTTTGTTTCGGCCGTGATGGTTTGATATGCACCAAGCCTGTGGAAATCTGGTTGTACATTTGCTCTATGTTTTGTCTGTTATCAGAATGTTGACAAGAATTAGTTTCCGTTATTGTTCCACCTGTTTTGTTCTTGTCTACTAATATCATTACTCTGCCTAAGAGGGCTAAATTTCTCTAGTTTGTAGAGTAAACTTTGTTTGAAGATGAATTTGAAACGGAATGTGCATGCCAGAATTTTCAACATTTCCAGCAGTTAACCATTTTCAGTGGGCATGTGGTGTTGCTCGTAGCAGTGGGTGAAAGGTTCCACTGTTAAGATGGTATATTTGTTGATCTGCTGCAAGACATGGTTGGCTAAATTGCTCAGGTTAGTTAGGAGGAGATATATAGAGTTAATGTGACCCTCTCACATTATTTCGTTTGCCGAGATGAAATTTCGGTTTACAGGTTCTGGATGTTATGTTTTCTGGAGACACTGCACTTTGTCTGAATTTGGGACTACCTGGTGCTAACTTTGGCAAATCGGTTATCTATGCTATGCTTGCTGATTGAACCTGGTGCGTTTGATGTTCACACAACTTTGGAATTGAAACCTTTCGCTGTTTTTCACCTCGTATTGTTTAACATGTTCTTATGGTTTACTAGGTTGACATGAGGATGTTGGAAAGCAACATGAGGTACTCGCTGCTGATGCAACTGATCTCATACCCCAGATGTTGCTGTTTTGGTCTATCTTCTCTACTCTAATAACAGATAAGAAACCTTACAGAGGAGACACCAAAATAGGTGAGAAGCTTGTAGCTATGGCTGATGCAGCGTTGCACTCTGGCCAGTGTACTAAAAAATGGTGCGAAAACGCTCTTTGGGTTCCGATTTTGCTAGGTACCATTACTCCATTACGCAGCTGCTTACTGTTTTTGTTTTCTGTTTTCAGAACACACGATGATACTGTCAGGTCATCTGCTTGTAGCTATGGCTGATAATACTGTTTGACAATGGAAGGTTGCGAACATGATCTGAACTCGGGGATGCTTAAAATTCCACCGGAAACATCTCTAACACGCCAATGCCTCGCCTTTTCTAACACTCATTTCTACTACGGCCCAGCCATTTCTAACACTCGTCGTCGATGTGCCAAGGCCCAAAAATATCATTTTTTTTAGGGAAGCGCTACGCGTCCCCGGGGGATAACTCCCCCGATCCCCCGGGTCCCCTGCCCGCCACGTGTCCCAGAAAAACACCTCCAATCCCGCTTTTGCTACAGATCACCTATTTTTTATGCAAAAAAGCCTGTTTTTGCTGCATGTAGCAAAAAACGGTTTGCCCACGAGACAAAAAATAAAAAGACAAATCTCGCCGGAGGCCTCGCCGGAGTTTCGCCGGAGACCTCGCCGGACACTTGTAGCAAACAATTGTTCTAATGTAGCAAAACTGACTTTGCCTCGGAGACTTTTGCTGGGAGAACCTCGCCGGAGATATTGTAGCAGAACCACGATACAGTTGTAGCAAAAAGGTTCAACAAATGTAGCAAAGCCGGACCTCGCCGGAGACTTTCGCTGGGAGAACTTGCCGGAGACATTGTAGCAGAAACTGTGCGCTATTGTAGCAAAACTAGAAAATAGATGTAGCAAAAAAGTTCAGCATCTATAGCAAAAAAAGGCTTCATCGGAGACATCACCGGAGACTTTCACCTAGGTAGCAAACCCAACGCCCACTTGTAGCACTGTCACAGACCGCTGGTAGCAAAACTCGACGTCGTTTGTAGCACCGCTAGCACCCGCATGTAGCACCTTCGTCAACTGCATGTAGCATATCTCGACATTGTATGTAGCAGCGTCGGTGGTCTTGGGTAGCACTCCCGGCGGCCGCATGTAGCAAGCCCGTGGGGACATTGGCATCGCCGGCTTCATCAACGCAGGAAACGGAGATGGAGGACCACCGTCGCGGTCGTTGACGCTGTCGCCGGAGATGGAGGTTGGCCAGGCGGAGTGTGGCCTCGTCAGAGATGGAGGTCGACGCCGTCACCGGAGTGGCGTTGGTGCATGCCGTCGAGGAGCAACGGCGCGGCGGCCGGACTGCAGGGCGGGCGGCAGCGCAGCCGGGCGGTGGCGCGGCGGAAGAAGAGGTCCGCCCTGATCGATCCATCGCGGAAGAAGTCCGTACCTGGGGCCCACCACGAGACGCACGAGAGCGACCCAGGGGATCGAATGGAACAATCCCTAGGGGAGTAGTATCATTTTCCTTTTTTTACTTAACGCTGAATTATGCATTGCACACTCTATCTGAACTGACGAACCGATGAAACAAAACAAACAGAGAAAATTTGGCCAAATTCGTGCTGCGTTTTATTCAGGGCTAAGCTAGACAGGAAATCATCCATGTCATTAGGCATACAGAGCATGGCGAAGCTAACTGCAACACTGGTTCCAATGTCTAGCGACTAATGATCAGCAAATAAACAAACCCGAGAGCAATTACACAAAAATAAAAATTGTAGCCGTCAGATTTGCCTACTTCAGATTGATAATTTCCCTCCAATGCTTGTTGAGCTTCTTCAATTCTCCCTGTGTGACCCATTATCCCTTCACTTTCGCATTCCCCACCGTAGCAACAATTGGGTTGCCAGATCCCAATTGCTCCACCGTTGACAGTAAATTGAGCTCCAGGGATGCTCCCCTTCAAATCAGTTGCGCCCTCCAGTTGAATCCTCTCAATGTACCCATCCATCCGATCAAATGCCAGCATTTCTTCAGATCGTGAAAACGGAAAGATGAACCCTAAATCCCAAATTCGAGGAAAAACCAGAAATTAGCACACAAAAACAAGAAATCAGTTGATGGAGAACTCAGATCTAACCTTCCCGTCCTTTGGCTTGCTGTTGCATTTCAAAAATTCGCACCCATAGTTGCCATTCTTCTCCTCCCGCATAGTGACCAACTGCTTCAGTGGCGCAGTGCGTGGGCAGTCAGAGCATCTTGTCATCGATATTGCACCATACCGCAGCAATGATGGACGGGAGGCTTAAGTGGAGATCGAAATCTCTTGCCGACATTGCCGCTCTTCGTCGCTTGAAAATAGTAAGAAGAAAAGGTAGGGTTGGCAATGGCACGGTCGCGGGGATGGCTCGTGGGCAGGGATGGATCAGGCTGCTACTTTGTACTAACAATGATCTGGAGAAGTTGTGGGTCCCACTCTATGAGGTGGATATGTGGTGGGTCCCAAGCTCAGTGGACAACTTGTGGATCCCATGATGAGGTGGATAAGTTGGGGTCCCGCTCGTCTCACATAATCCAAATTGTTAAGATGTCTCTTGCAGTTAAGGACTCGTGTCGCACATGGGATATTTGGGCCACCGGAAACATCGCGCTCGAGCTATTTCGGCCAACGACGTCGCTCTCCTTCCAATCCCAGGGAAAGATGTTGCACATGAGCTACTGACCCAAGAAAAAAATACAAGTAACATGAAAGAACATACACTTGAATGAAATTTTCTCTTTCTTGAGTGTACTATATATATTATATACTTGGAATATACGAAGGCAAAGAAACATAAGGTATTTCGAGGTTTTAGATCCCAATATTCACTATTAGCTGGCTTAGTTCTAAATTTAGTAGGGGCTAGGTCAAATTATGTCCTTAGGGACCAAATAAAAGCTTTTGTACGTGAGGTGAGAGTTTATATTTGTTTAGATCCGTGGGGACATAAAATTCGTGCCTTTTTGTAAACATGTTGTAATTTGTTCTTATTTTTTAATTTAAGAGTAGTAGGAGCCTCTCCTGCTGTAATTCCTCAAAAAAAACTTTAAAAAACATATCATGTTACACTTGACAAGATTGGTGTTTGTCAAACGGGTCAAAAATGGACCCCATCGAAGGTATTGGCTGTCGGTAGGTTATCTAAGAGATGTTCGTGCTCATCGTCTCTCAGGTCGCATCTTTGGGAGATGATGGTAGATTCATATGGGTCTTCCCCGCCACCGCTGAAATAGACAACACGGATCCCAAGAAGTTGTCATCCTAAGGAAAAAATAATAATTTGATCTCCCCTGAACAAATTGCCTCCATCCATCACCTCTCATGTGGGTCAGAGTCCGCTCTTTCTCCACATCAATGTCATATGCATGCCCAAGTGCTTGAAATACCAAACTCCTTCCTACTGATTCATTGAACATTAGACAAATATGTGCACCATTAACAAAAAAAACACGTTGAATTGATTAATGGTAAAAGAGCTACAAACGATGGTTACAATGTAGTATAAAAAAGATTACTTTATTATCACTGAATCTTCAAACTCCTCACGCATATAGACACTAAATAGTAACCCTGACTACAAGCTAGTGGCACACTCACTCATGCATTTTCGACATGGCGCCATAACTCCTAAACAACAACAATATTAATTTAAATCAACTTACAACACTAGACATGTTCTAGTAACAACAACATATATCATCTAAAACAACAAACCTTCACAATTTAACTACATGAATTATATACACCATTCATCTAAAGAATTCATCTACACAATTCATATGAGATGGATTTCTATGTCCTGTTTGACTATTTTTCTTTCAATTTCTATTCAGGATTGCCCCTATTTAAAAGTGGCACCCCGTCTCTATTTTACTCATTGATTGGATGAAATCATCATTGTCAACTAAATGAATTCCAAAAGGCCGAAGATTGGCATGGAAGATATGATTTCAAATCAAGGAAACAATATAGAGAAGGTAGCGAACCTATAGTTAGATCTTCCACACTTTCAAAACACAAATCTTAAAAATAAGTTGTCTACACACTTCAAGTATACATAGAAAAATAGGAAAGCTAGGGCTCACCAATGGCACGGATACCGAGGGGCCACGGTGGCTCATAAGGGGTGGCGGCGGCTCGAGAGGGGTAGGGAGCCAGCAGCAACCGAGGGGTGGCGGCAAGAGGAGAGGGACGGACGGTGCGGCCATAAGAGGAGAGGGAGGGCAGTGAGAGGAGAGGGAGGGGAGGGGAGGCGGCTAGAGGAGATGGGGGGGTATTCCGGTGGCACACGTGGGGTGGGATCGAGCAAAGAGGAGAAGTGGATCAAGTGTGAAATGGCCGGTTTTTTAATGTGAAAATCCAAGTCATGCCACGGCACTAAGTTCTAAATACTAGTGTTTCTTGTATGTGCCACACAACTAATATTTTTAAATTTTTCGGCCGGTCAACCCTGGGTCCCACATACCAGGACACGACACTAGTAGTGACTTGCTGGTGGTGTACGGAAAAATGACACACCACCACTATTACCAATGTTTGGCACTAGGGCGAGGCATCACTGATATAGTCCTAAATATAAGTAGTTTCCTACTAGTGATCCAATGTGATTAAATTCGCTAGTGCATATGCTAATGTTGATTTCGGTAATATCACTCAAAAATTGCTTAATACCAAACAATTACTAGAGTCATAGTTATTGCCAAAAGATTGTGATTGTATACAAGATAATGAAAATCATTTGAAAAGGAATCGGAATAAACAATTAGTATGTGGCTCATACAAAACGATCAAGCACCTGGTAGCAATTACTACTTCCATTCCAAAAAAAACAACACTTACAATTATTTCTAAAATCAGATGGTGTAAAGATAGACCAAATTTATATAATAAACTATCAACATTTAGAAGAAAAGGTAGACATAATATAAGATTATATTGCAAGTTCTATCATATGTTGTTGATATTTCCATTTTGCATCATCATTTCTAGGACTTATATGTACTGTTTAGAATCATATTTACGATGATCCATCATTACTTATGTATATTTAGATGATTTAAGGGACTTTCTTACAAAGTCCCTTTCATTGGTATTTAATTTCTGGGAGGCAAAAAATCTCATTTTTATGTTTTTGTTGTTTTAGGACCTTCTGGACATCATTAAATCAAAGGAAAAATACCTAATGAGTTTTCACCTGGAGAATCAACTTGGGCCAAAGAATAAAGCGAGAGGAGCCACGAGGCCCGAAAGAGGCTAGGTGGTGTGTCCACCCCCTAGGCGCGCCACCCATGCTATTTCGGTCCTCGAGTGAAAGGATAGAGATGTCGCCTAGAGGGGGGTGAATAGGAAATTTCAAAAATATTACGGTTTTGGCTTGATAGAATGCGGAATTAAACTAACGTTTATTTTACAAGCACAAAACTTAAATACACTAGGCTCAACTAAGTGCACCAACAATAAGATAAGCTAAGCAAGATAGCACAAGATAAATATACCACAAGTGATAAGCAAGATATAAGTACTTCAAGCTCGATGGCTATCACAAGGAAAATAAGCTCGAGTATAGAGATAACCGAGGCACGTGGAGACAAAGATGTATTCCCGTGTTCCCTTACAAGTAAGGTACGTCACGTTGGAGAGGTGTGAGATTCCACGAAGGATTTCCCAACGCCACGAAGGCTCACCTTCTTCTCCGAGTCTATCCCACGAAGGAATAGGCCCTTTCCTTATGGCTAGATTTTCCTCCACTCCGGAGATGGCAAGCTCCACAACCACTTCACAAGCTCCACGAAGGAGAAGTCCGGTCTCTTCACAATCTTCCATGAAGAGGACACCGCGACACCAACCGCCAAGCCAACTAGGAGGTCACCCTCCAAGAGCAACAAGCTCATGGTCTCTCACTCGAACAAATCGTAGTGGAGAGCTCAACACTTATGCAAGAATGCAAAGCAAGAACACCAAGGGTGTTCAAATCCTTCACTCTCAAATCCCACCAAAGCAACAAGTGCTAGGGAGGAATTAGAGAGGAAGAACAATGGTGGAAGTCAACCAATGACTCCAAGATCTCGATCCAAAGGGTTCCCCTCACTTAGAGGAGGAATTGATTGTTGGGGATTGTAGATCTAGATCTCCTCTTCCAAAGCCCTCAGAAATATGCAAGAATCATAGAAGGGAAGGGAGAGGAAGCAAGCTCAAGAGGGTCAACAATGGAGGTCAATTTCGAGCTCAAGAACACCCAAAAACGTTGGGGGAAGAACCCTCTTTTATAGGGGATAGCAAATAAGGCCTTTGGGAGGAAACAACGAAAACTCGGTTTCAAAGTCGGTTGGACCGGCCCCAGAACCAGGAAACTCGGTCCCCAGGCCAGAGGACCGGCCTACAACCCGAAATACTTCTGTTTGCCAACCCGGAATAGACTCGGTCACGAAAACCAGAAAATCCGGTCTGAGATCCGGTCTACCGGAGCTGGAACCGGACCGTCCGGTGTGGGACTCGGTTGAACCGGATCCACAACCGAGATGAAACAGACTTCACGAAAAACGCAATAACTTTTGCATCCGGACTCCGATTTCGATGATCTTGGGCTTGTTTTGACAAGGACAACAAGCTTACAATATGGTGCATGAAAACATCATAGTCCAACAAAGGAGGATAGAACCAAATAACGAAAGGTATGAAGCCTCCCTATACGAAGAACTGGTAAAACCTTCAAACTCGAAAACGCCATAGAAGATGCATACGAATTCCGTTTTTGATGAACTTGGGCTTGTTGAAGAGCTAGCAACAAGCTCAAGAACCTCACATGGAGAAACACCAAGAAGCAACAAAATAGGAAGATGCAGAGTATGCAAAGGATTGAGCTCCTTACGACGATGTGATCAAGTTACCCAACCGAAAGCCCCTCTTGGTAGTGTGGCTATCTATCCTATAACCCGGTCTCCCAACAACCACCTTGAGACCGGTAAAAGGAAAACCTAGAAAGGATATACCTTTGCCTTGCGCATCCTGCTTGATTTTGATGACAACGCTTCAAGCTCTATCCAAGCCGGAATGCATCACTTGATCATTGTTGCTTCGTGAAGACTCATAATTTTCTCCCCCATACACCACTATGGGATAGCTTCACTAGGACACATCTTCACATGTCCATTATCACCAATATGGATGGCAAGCTTCAAGCAAATGATCTTCTCGAGATGCTTATCTTGAACTTTCCCTTCTCAACCCTGATGATGATCACCACTTGATGTCATCCTCTCATGGGCTATATGAAATCTTCACTTTTGAAGCATGCCCATGGAAAGATACCTATCCCATATAGAAAACACAAAGGCACATATATAATGGGTTAGTTCATGATGCATAAATGACAAGGCTTACCATACCACAAGATCCATGTGGTACATTCTTTATGCTTCATGTGTTGACCAACTTGAAATCACTCTTCACTCTTTGTATTGGTCAACCAAGTATCTTCTCATGATCCATCTCAATATCTTGAGGTACATAAAGAATTCTTCATTTGATTACATGCTCTAAATCTTAGTCAACCATAGCTCAACTAATGAGGCTATCATGACACCGGCTTAGAGCCATATCTTGAATTCTTCTATTGAGATCACACTCTCAACATCTTAAACATATCATATTCTTCTCTTCAATTTGATGATCTTGATGCCAAAACTCAAGGTATATCTTTATCTTCATGGCATCCATACTTGAATCCAATATATGGACTACAAGCATGACCTATGGAATATTACTTCATATAAAACTCAATGAAAACATTAGTCCATAGGGATTGTCATTAATCACCAAAACCACACATAGGGGCAATTACCCTTTCATCGAGCATCGTCTCGGCTCCTCCTTTTTTTACAGACGCCTCTGTATCGCCAGAAAAACCTACGCCATATTTTCTACACGATTTATAGAGCTGGCGGCGGAGGCGAAAGTCCTCTCCTACTCCGGGAGGGGGCAGATCCTACTACACTGGAGCCTCCAGTGAGGGGGAAATCGACGCCATCGTAATGAGCCAGCCAAAGAGAATTTTAGAATCTGTATTGGTTATGGGCCAAAGCCCCAATAACGAAATACCCAAATTCCAACACAAGATAATGAAAATCATTTGAAAAGGAATAGGAATAAAAACAATTAGTATGTGGCCCATACAAAACGATCACACACCTGGTAGCAATTACTACCTCCATTCCAAAAAACAACCCTTATAATTATTTCTAAAATCAGATGGTGTAAATATAGACAAAATTTATATAATAAACTATCAACATTTGGAAGAAAAGGTAGACATAATATAAGATTATATTGCAAGTTCTATCATTATATGTTGTTATAGAATTTAATAATATTTTATGTAAACCTTGTCAAAATTCATATTGTTTGATTTTTGGAAAAAGTATACGCATTCCCTTTTGGAATAGAGGTTGTACGTATGAAATATATACTGTCAATGTTTTATGGAAAACGATATGTATCCTCCGGACGATGGAACGATCGTCCGGTTGCTCTCGCTCGCGTTTCAATGGACCCACCTATCTCTGCCTTATCTTCTTCCTCCTGCTAACCACCCATCCGCATGATCCCAAACAGGCTTCCACGCGCTCGATCGCAGCCACCGCGGGTTCGACTCCAGGCTGCCGCGCCCCGACCTCCTCATCCTTCCGCCCCGCGCCCGCTCCGAGCACAGCCGGCCTTGGGCCTCACCACCTCCGCCTCCCGTGCGAGGCCATCCCCATCTCCGGCCTCGCCACCTCCGCCTCCCCATCTCCAGCCTCACCACCTCCACCTTCCCATCTCCCGCACCCCTATTCCCAACTCCACGAGGGACCTCGACCCGAGGAGCCGCCGGCTGCCAGCAGCCATGTCGTCGCCGACTCCTTCTCTAGCTGGAGGAAGAAACGCCATTGCTACAAGAGTCTGGTGTCCTTGCTACGAGCCGCTGGCGGCATAGCTACAAGGGTCGGCCCCGCCTTGCTGCAAAGGGCGGACGACCTTGCTACCAAAGGGCGGACCACCGCCTTGCTATAAAGGGCGGACGGCTACACTACAGGAATTTTGTTCTTTGCTGTGTCATAGAAAATACACGGCAAAGCCTCGAAAAGACACGGTAAAGGCTTTGCCGTGCGCCACTACACATCAAAGATCGCACGACATAGATCGGGCCGGCAAAGAAGCCTTTTCTGTGTACCATAAACGGCAAATTCTTTGCCGTGTGCCTGCCAGCACGCACGACACACAAAAGGTACTTGACGACGCCACCCCCTCTAGACGGTGCCGTGACAGTGGGTCCCAGGGAACCTTTGTTGTGTGTCTCCAGAGGTGGGTCCTACCTGTAAGTTCCGCCGTGTTGGATTCTTTGTCGTGAGGTTGCTATCTGCCGTGCACGGCAAAGACTTTGTCGTGCTTTCTCCTCTACCATGCGCCTTTTCCTTTGCCGTGTGGCCCGCACGGCAAACCTTTATCGCTACAGCTCTAGGTCGGCGGCCCTTTGTCGTGTGCCCTGGTATGGCGCACGGCAAAGTGACTATTTGGTCACAGGTGCGCCCCCAAGAGCACAGTATGGCGACATGTGGCGGCTTTTCCGTGTGCTTGTGAACGGGAAAGGAGCATCAGTCTCTTTGCCGTTGCACACAGCAAAGGCCCAGTAAATTCACGGGCATGCCATAACACTTAGGGAAGTGCTGGACGTTTTGCTAGGAAACTCGCGCGACAGGTCCAACGGCGAGCAACCGGTGGAATATTGGGCCCAACCTTGGTTATATATATATATGGCCTAAACATGCCTAAACAAACAAAAAAGTACATTGGTGCAACCTCGTAAGGAGATAGCTAGGGGGTAGATCCCCCGGGCCCGTCGAGACTAGGGTTTCGATGGGAGACGACCATCGGAGCGCCGGAGTCCCACCAAAACTTGCATGTGACCATGCCATGTGTACACAAGTGTGGTAGATGGTCCATAGATGCAATGGCTAGCTTCCGGGTGTCACCGTCTTCACGTGCATGCGATAACACTTAGGGAAGTGTTGGACATGTCGCTGGGAAACTCCCGCGACGGGTCCAACAGGGGCAACCGGTTGAACATTGGGACCAAACTTGGTTTTCTATGTAGATATGGCCTAAACATGCCTAAACAAACAAAAAAGTACATTGGTGGAACCTCGTACGAAAAGAGCTAGGGTGTAGATCCCCGGGTCCACCGAGACTAGGGTTTCGATGGGAGACGGTCGTCGGAATCCCACCAAACCACATAATTATAGTATGCTGACAAAACCACATAATTAAAGTGTCTATAAATGCAATATGGGTGATATTTGAGATAAAATATGTGCTAAAATAAAAAATGGAGGCAAAAAAGGTTAAAATGGGAAAAAACGGGCTTTGCCGTGCGTGCGCTGTGCACGGCAAAGGCTCCTTTCCCGCGTGTATGGTACACGACAAAGACCCTCCAATGTTGAATAAACCGAGCGGAAATATTTCACGCGTTGAATAAAATAAATGGCAGGAATATTTCGCGCGGAAAAAAAGAATTTGCAATTCAAAACTTTGTCATGCCTGACGGTGAGGCACACGGCAAAGGCCTACCGTCACCACGACCCGTCAGCTGAGCCAAAACGGTAGGCCCCACGAGATGGTGTGCCGTGCGATTTCTTTGTCGTGGGCCGTTTTTGGACTTTGCCGTGAATATTTTCTTTGCCGTGTGTCTTTTCAGGGCTTTGGCGTGAGGGTTTTCTTTGACGTACACCCTATATCGTGCCACCGTGTCACCCTTCTTTGTCGTGTGTCACGTTGTGGAATTACACGACAAAGAGATCTTTGCCGTGCACTGGCGCACGACAAAGGCACAGTGCACGGCAGCGTGGAATTTTCCCGTAGTGATAGTTTTGAGGGTTTGCTACAATTGTGCAAAGTTTTTTGTACGAGGTGTCTGGCGATGTTTGCCGGTAATGTTTTCGGCGAAGTTAGTTTTTTGCTACATTAGAAGAACTTTGTTGCTATAACTATCTTGTGGTTTATAGTGTACAAGTTTTGCTACAAGGTCTTCGGCGAGCGAGTTTTTTCGAAGATATCTCCGGCAAAGTTGATTTTGATACATTGGCACAATTTTTTTATGCATGGTCTCCGGCGAGGTGTTCGGCGTACGTTCTATTTTATGGAACGAATCCTTTTTTGCTTCGAAAGCAAAAAACGAGGACATTTGTAGCAAAAAGGGCTGTTTTGCAGCAAAACCGGGATTTTAGGGCAATTTGGTGGACATGTGACGCACGGGGAGCAGAACGATGGGAAGCCCTATCGTCCGGGGACGCCTATCGCTGGCCATGTTTTTTCTCCCAAAAGCATAAAACTTTTACATCAAGCTTAACTTGTACGGGAAGAAGACCTTTAGTTTTTCTCAACAAAAAAACTTTTCATTTTTTATTTTGTACACACAAAAAACACAACCTAACTAAAAAGATCTACTATCTCATGGTGGCCGACTGGGCTTATGTATTCGATCGGAATACGGTATGTAATCCGATCTCTACTTAAAAAAGCCCATGCATCCTTTAATTTCCCAACAAAGATCCCAAAAAACAGACTCATCTTTATATATTCGACTTTAACCTAAATTTTACTAGTAGCAAGATCGGTTCGAGTTGCCTCCCTTGCATTACGACGGCGACGGCACGAGTGGACGATGGCAACCAGCACGTTGTCGATGCTGCCGGAGGAGATGGAGATGGAGGTGCTACTGCGTCTGCCTGTGAAATCCATCCTCCGCTTCAGCGCCGTGTGCCGCCGCTGGGCGGCGCGGCTATCCTCCGAGGAGTTCCGCGTGGCGTGGGGGAAGCTTGCCGATTCGACGGCGATGGAGCCAGCAGCTCAGCTGTTGTTCCTCCCCTTGACGCCATGGATATATGAGAGATCCACCAAGGTGCGGTGTGGCGACGGCAGGCCGCTACTCACCCTCGACGGCGTATACGACCACAGCGCAGTCATGGCACCCGCGCCGTGCCGCGGCATCACCCTCCTGCACGACACGTCTTCAGGACGCTACCACGTCTTCAACGCGACCACGCGAGCGGCCGCCACGCTGCCGCCTCCGCCTTCTTGCCTAGACGGCACGCTGACGCTGCTATTTGTATCGACCGCCGGCCTCGGGTTCGACGAGAGATCCAAGGAGCACAAGGTGGTGCGGCTGGTCTGCTCCGCCGAGCCGGAAGTGCCGGCCCAGGACATGTTCAGCGGGATCAGGTGCGAGGTGCACACCCTCGGCAGGGGACCCGACCGCCGCTGGAGGCCGCCCACCTCCGCCGACGCGGACGGCTTTGTGTTGCCATCTACGCTCGCCAGCTCCGCGCTGTTCGCGGCGATGATGAGCAACCCGGCGCCGGTGTTCGCGGACGGGTTCCTGCACTGGCTCGTCGACCCGGAATTCGAAAACCCCGCCGCCGGCGCCGGCGCGAGCAGGTCTGTGCCGCCGGTGCTTTCATTCTCCCTCGCCGAGGAGACTTTCAGCCGCTGGGTCCGGCCACCGCCCTTCGACTGGAACGTCTATTGGGGCACGCACCTGGCGGAGCTCGATGGCAGGCTGTGCATGGTCCGGGACCTCCGTCGTGGTTCCAGTGGCCAGCTGGAGATTTGGAGCTACGGCGCGGCGGCAGATGGCGGTGGCGACTTCTGGTCGCTGGAGCATCGCATCGATTTGGCGCATCTTGTTGGAAGAGATCTGCTGACTGAGCCACGGCACATCAGAGTTCTTGGCTTCTCTGCTGGAAAGAGAGTGATCTTGGTTGCCACGACCAAGGGCAATGTAGTTGCTTATGATCCCACGAGTGGAACCCTAGAAACCGTCATTCAAATCGGAGGAGGAAGAACAACTCATGATGAGACACAGGATAGGCAAAATCTTGCAAGATTCTCTTTGTTTAAAGAGAGCCTTACTCCTGTGTATTAGAAAATCACAAAGGTTCAAGGGTAGCTTTTGTTCAAGCGTGTACACTAGACAGCATATTTTCTGAACCTCTTCTTCTCCACGTATAGTAAAATAGTAACAACTTCTAGTCATGCTACAAATGAATTGTTTGGTGTTTAGTGATGGCATTTCACTTACTCCCTTGGTCTCAAAATAGATGCATGAGATTTAGCTAAATATGGATGTATCTATTTAGACAAATAGTGTATAGATACATCTAAATTTAGACAACTTTTGCGACATCTATTTTGAGATGAAGGAGGATTATTCAGTGTTTTCTGAATTATCATGCATTCTTAAGTGCAAAAATAAGTTTATACAGTCAAATAATGTATAAAGATGGTTCTTGTTGTATGTTTATGTCTAATGGAACCAATCTTCCGTCTTTGTGTGTTGAAAAATGAGTACGTCGATTTGGAGGACGGACTCCATGTAGGACTTTATTTATTTGTTTTGCAAAATTCAAAATTTAAAGATTCGAAAATTCCAAAAAAATATAGAGAGATAGATAATGATTTATAATACCCGTTTTCAAAAGATCATGTGAAAATACTTTGTATTCTTGCTTCAGTAAAAAGGAGAACAATTCCGCTATGCAGTATTCTTCTCCTCGTATGCATTATTCCTATGTAAGATATGATCACAAATGGTATAATGGATATGATCATTAAAAAAATCGTGTTATATGACAAGTGAATAAGATAACGGTGCTTAATTTGTGCTTGTGTGGTATTTGTCTTCCTATGATCACAAATGGTATAATTGAATATGCTTGTGTGGGATACGAGGGGGATTTAATGTAATCCTGGAGCTTTGCAAAACTCTGTACGAACAAATGCATTACTTTGATTTTTGAGCTTTGCAAAACCCTTTTCCTTATGCAAACACCAGGCAATAGCCTCTTTGCGAGTGGAAACAACGCCCGCTCCTAGACAGACCAGTGCTACGCCGAGTAATCGAAGATGAGACTGCCTTGACCTTCTGCAATGGTTCTTGCTGAGTCAGCCTCCATGTCAGCACTGCCACGTTAACCTTGCCACCTTTCATTATAGGAAAAATAGAGTAAACCGCACCAATGGTCCTAATTATTTTATGTTGCCTCCACTTAGGTCCTAGTTTAAATTGCACATCTAGGTCCTAAATCTTTCAAAATTGAGTCACGCGATGTCCTAAACCGGTTTGACCCGAGTCAATCGGTGCCACGTCGACAGCGGGCCCCAGCTAGACGTGTATATTTGCGAAAAGGCCCTCCCATTTGTATTGCTTCCGAATAACATGTCCCTTTTTTTTCTTACCCCTCTATGGCGATTTAGAAGGAGACCGACGATAGAGGTGCTGCTCCAATGAAGGTCACATCATCGCCTGATCCGACCTCTCCCTCTCCTTCTTCCTCGTCGAAAACCATTAGTAGTGTGTGCCCCCATCACTGGCATCCCCTCAGTAGCGCGCGCCTCCGTTGTGGTCCCCTCTGCAGCAATGCTGCCATCGCTGACATCTCTGCCATAGTGCACCCCGTTAGGCTCCCCTCCGCAATGTGCACCCCTCGCTGGCATCCCTATCGCTGCGCGCGCCCGTCACCACATTCTCGTTGTCGCACCCGGCCGTCGCTACATCCCTGTTGCAGCGCACCCCTACAACTGCGATCCCTTCTACAAAGCACCCCATCGTCGGCATCCCCTCCGCAGCGCGTGCTCCCCATCGGGATTCCTTTTGCAATGCGCCCACGTACGAGGCACTCTTCCCATTGCCTTGGCACATGCTCCGGGAGTCCACCTGCGCCGCTGGGGAGTCAAATCCACCACGACACATCCCTCTCCTGCTCGCGCTGACAAGGTCCCTAGGGCGTTGGACTGTTGGTTCTACCTCAGCGCACGAGGTCAAGGGTAGGAGGGCGTCACGCGAACGGTGGGAGCCAGGGAAGACAATAGGTGGGGTGTTGGGTGGGGCCGAATGGGCCAAGTCCAACTCCACACGGACCGAATTTTGAAAGAAATACAATATTGGTGGGCTATTAGCAAATATGCACGGTGGCTGGTATGTGTCACGGGTTGTCGACGTGGCACCGGTCAACTCGGATCAAACCGGTTTAAGACCTCGCGTGACTCAATTCTGAAAGATTTAGGTCCTATAAGTGCAATTTCAGAACACTAGGGCCAAAGTGGCACATGATAAGAATTAGAACCGATGGTAAGGTTTACTTAAAAAAAACTGATGTCAATTCAGTAATTATTAGAACAGGTTCGTCTTCTGCGCTCACTCGCCCCCGGTGAATTCCCGTCCCCACCGGCCCACCCTGCTCGACCGTCTATCCGCCGCCACATCCTGCCCGACGGCGACACCTTCCGCCGCCACGGGAAGCTCTTCCCTGCCGGGTCGATTTGGCAGAGGTACTCTTCCTTCGCAGCTAGGGTTTCCCGTCGTATATCCTTGGATCGATGACGTCTTCTCCTATATTATCTACTGGCTCGCGTTACGGATCATTGCAGTGTGCATTACCTTCCTCGTATCCCCAAATCAGATTCACTAGCCAATGTTTGGTGCAAATTGTTGGTTAGTGTATATTGCCTAAATTCAGTTGACAGCAAAATTCTGGTTACGTACCCATGGTGTGCTACGCTTCCGGGTCAGATTGATTACACCTAGAGTATTTTTTTTAGTCATGTATCTTGATATTCTATGCCATGTGGGTTTTAGTCCTGTATCAGATTCAGTAGCTATTGTTCAATGCAAATAGTTGATTATTGAGTTACTACTTACTGTTAGCTGTGTCTCCTGGAGTTTCTTTTTTTGAGGTCGATGGTAGATTCTTTTTGTGCTTGGTCGTAGAGGTAAAATCCGGGCGACTGGTGCCTTTGGGATTGGCTGGTGGTGATGCCAGTCTGTTCGAGGCCTGGGGACAGAACTGCTTGTATTGTGTTTACCATTTTTCATCTAATAAAGAATGGGAGCTGAGAGCTCCTTTAATTAATAAAACATGTTGATTTGATTCGCTAGCATGGAGTATGTCTTTGCCAAACCAAATTCACTAGCCATTGTTTAATAAAAATTATTTCATTGAATCTATTACATAAATTTAGTCGGCAGCACTTATCCCCTGTTTGATACTGTCCTCCAGACCCACACGGACATCGACTCAGCATGGAAAGTGAGAGGCAGCCACCTGTTGCGGCGTCCGCCGCAATATCAAAGGTGCTCGACAACGATGACCTTCTTATCGAGATCCTCCTCCACGTCGGTTTCGCCACCAACCTTGTCCGTGTTGCGCTTGTCTGCAAATACTGGCTACGGCACGTCTCTGACCCCAAGTTCCTCCATCGTTTCCACAAGCTCCACCCGTCTACCCTCCTTGGCTTCTATATTGGCGCTGGGCCGGCGCTGCACACTCCGCACTTCGTGCCGATGCAGCCTCAGCCCCCAGAGCTTGCTGCCATCATTAGTCACACAAGCTTCAGCCTGGACTGTGACCAGAAAGTACTGACCTTCATAAGAGATTGTCGGGATGGCAGGGTCTTCACCACACGACGCGAAGGAAGTGAATTGATACATAGAGTGTACAACCCGTTGTTCCCTGAGAAAGGCATGTCCATCACCCCACCAATCCCATGCTACCAACAACAGGACGACTATTACTGCTGTATGAGTCAAATCCTCTCTGTAAAAGAAGGCGATGACTTATCCTACTTCCATGTGTTGGTAGCGTCTAAAAAGGACAGAACAAAGTCTATGGTTCATGTATATATCTTGCGACCTGGTCATGATGCCTGGCGCACACATCTTACCTTGGCCACAGACCCGCTCCCTGATAACTGGGTTACAAAATTTATGCTCAGTGACAATAAAATCTATATGCATGGCGTATGGAGCGACATTGTCGTCTTGGATTTGGTAGCCTCGAGTTCCTCTACCATTCGTCTCCCACAAGGGATGGAGTATGGAGATAGGGACGCTATGTTGTCACGGGCAGATGATGCATCTGGTGTATATCTCATCCAAGTGAAGGAGCTTCAGCTTCGCATCTGGCTCCACAAAGGGGACAATTGGTTGATGGTGGACACCATCTGTTTGGTTGAGATGTGTGCTAATTTGAGGATGTCAGATTGCACGGGTGAGGAAGAACAAGCTGCAGTTCTTTGGATAAAGCAGGTGGGAGACAACGCTGAGTTTGTTTTCTTGCAGATGGGTCGATACATACTCTATTTGGATATCAAGTGCAGGACTTTGCGTAAAGTGCATGAGATGGCAGACAAGGATCAATGTTTCTATGTTCATATCTATCCTTTTAAGATGATTTGGCCTCCCACTTTCCCTCCGCTGAAGGATGACCTTCAAGGTATGCCTTTTGCGCTCTAGATGATTTGTATAGTGTAAGGGTTTCTCTCGATTCACAAGTTGGTCTCAATATATGGATACAAATTCGGATTCGAGTCTGGAAGAAGGGGATGAGAAACACAGAGACAGAGAAAGAGAGATGAGAGCACAGAGGTTGTTGAGGTTACCAATATTTGCAATCTGCATAGTGTTATTCTCTTTCCTGTTTTGCTACTTTCTTATTGCCACATGCTTTAAATTTCAGATTTGTAGCTTTCATCAATACACCATCATAAACGATTACTTTTGGAAGGAATTGGCATTGCTGCATTTGTGATGCTCCGACACTCTTTGTTAGTTGTTCATCAACCATCAATATTTGATTTAACTGTAGAATACTGTATGTTTGATTCCTTAGGTAATTTTAGGTATACTAGCTGTAACACCCTCGAATCGGCCCTATGCAAGTTTTAACCCTTTTCGCCAAACCCGCATAGAAACGATTCAAGGACGCCCACCAGGCACTTTCGTGCGGGTGGAAAATGAAGTAATACCATTACACATTAGTCCACGATGGAACCCACAGAACATATATATACAACAACGACTCCATGAGTCAAGAATACAGATATAATATACAAAGATCCAAATCACCTTGAAAACGATAGAGCGTCCGACTACGGACAAGATGCAAATGGGGCTAAGAGCCCTGAAGAATAACCAATGGCGTCCATAACCCTGCCCAGGCCAAGCCGGAAGGGTAACCCTGTTAACGACGTCGATCTCAAACCTGTTAAAACAAAAGGGGTGCCGACAAAGGGCAAAGGAAAAAGAGGAGCGTCGATCGAGACCGATTACAGCGAGGCTCGGTCAAGGCTCTCGCCTACATAGGTATGGTGGTGGCTGCAAGCAGCAATGGCACTAAACAACCTATAGAGACTCGATACAACTGGCGGTTATCAGAGAGGGATAAGAAAGACCTATTCGGATCCAACCTGAAGCTAACACCAAACAAACCCATCCTGGTATTTCCCCCTCGAGATCAAACGAGGAAGTCGGACCAAGGAACTCACACAGTTGGCAATTTTTACTCATTCTGTTATAGTTGCAGCAATTACTAATGAGATATAGATAGCATGAGTCATCCTGAAGCATAAGTAGTGGGCAGTTTTAATTAACCATTCCGTGGTAGTTGGAACATTTACTAGTCAGGTATAATTGTCCTGAGGAAATCCCAAAACCCGGCAGTTGTTGACACTTCTACTTCATTCCATTAGAGTTGCAATACTTACTAGGCATATATATCAAAACAACCCAGATCCAGCAGTTGTTGGCACTTTTAATATCCATTCCGTTATAGTTGAATCTGATTACTAGTTATATATTAAGTCAAGTTTATAGCACTACTTTAGTTATGCTTGTCTATGATCGAGATACTGTGCTCCAAGTCGTCCATAACCGCGGAAACGGCTTTCAGAAAGTTTTACCCTGCAGGGGTGCACAAATAGCAACACACACTCGATCAACCTCGGAAAAACCAACTCAAAACCCAACGAGGCATTCACGACAAAGCGATCACAGGATTCATAAATATTTCAGGGGGCCATCCCATTAAGCTACCCACAACGAAATTGGCCGGCTCCGAGACGGACCCAAGGTTTGCGCCAATGGCTGTAAACGACTGGGAACCCGAAAGTGTGACTGGGCTTATCGATACCGCGAAAACACTCCGCCATACTAAACAGTACAGGTGCTCCACGCACAATCTTAAATAAAGCGGTAAGTATGGCATAAGTACAGGATAGTAATAAAGCCCCAAATTACTTTGTGGCCCCAAGAAATAGAAATGAATCAAGCTCTGGCTCAGGGGGGTCCATGGCCTCCCGGATGTGGATAGTGCGAAAAATCAAGGAACAGGTATCCAGTACTCGGGGTCCTACAGGACACAAGTGAGCGTGGAAGAACCAAATAACATCTATTGCCCACCGATGCCTCTGCATTAGTTATAGCTAGCATTTTTAATAGTTGTATTTAAAGTCATGATCATCTTCACCATTAAGCATCTCCACCAATAAACATCTGTCAGCAATTCCAACAACTGTGGTACTCGACAACACGAGATCGCACCTGAGCAAGCAACTACGACTCGCAAGGCCCGCTATCTACCAAACACAGGTAATAGGAGGTGTCCAAGGCAATATAGAGGCTGCACGGGATATAACTGGTGCACGGAAACTAAAGCATCGCGACACGGATAACAATAGATCAATGGGAGGAAATAAAGACTATAAATACAAAATAGGTAGAAAGGGGAGAGATGCTCGCCTGAGAAACACTGCCGACAGATCATATCCAGAGAACTTGTCGATACTCACATCAACTCATCGGCCTAATCCGCGAAGAAGCAAACACTAGAAGAAACACCGGATGCAATATTTAATACTACGGCGGAAGATCCGGCATGATGATGATATGATGCATGATGCGGTGCAATTAGGCTGTATTAAGCGGAAACCGGGGTCCCGACAATTAATTAATAGGTTCAAGTTATTTAGAAACCCTGCAATTTAAATGTTGTTTTAACAAGGCAAAACATGGCATCGGTTCGCTACACAAATTTAAATGGAGGCGTTAATAGACCGGAATAAGACAAAGATATCCCGCATATAGACTCCATATTTAATTATGAGGTGAATCGGCATAATGCCCCCAAACCACCGACAGGTATGCATGTATGAACAATTTATATGCCACAGTTTTATATATAGCATTTATAAAATAGGGGAACGGGAAAAGGTTCACACATCTGGGTTCGGAAGATCTTGGATCCAGGGGTTCGGGGTTCGGACTCAGGGTCCGGATCTGGGGTTCGGTTCGACGGAATCGGTCTCGGACACATGAGGTAGATCTTATCACATCCGGGTCTTCGGGTTCGGTCTTCGGATCCATGTCGGCGCGCTCGGGGTCTTGGCGTTCCGTGTGGCGATCTTGGCGTCTGGGAATCTTCGAAATCCGTGAGGAAGATCATGTCAATCCACGGGGTACGGTCTTCGGAGTCGAGAAGATCTTGGCGCTCGGCGGGATCGGTCTTCGGTTCAGGGCTTCGGGGGTTTCGGCCATCGAATCTGAGATGGAGAACATGTCGTCCTTATTGAAGTTCTCGGGGGACGGTGCCGGACTCGGTTCGTCGAAGGATCATCGGATTTGTCCGGGTTGGTGTCGATCTTGAATGCGCGCCTCTTTAGCCTTGTTGATGAGAAGACCTCGAAAACTTATCGCACGCTTAGGTGAGCGGAGATATTGCCGGGGTCTTGATGTGTAGACGAGATGGGGCGGTTGAGGGGAACCACGGCGGAGGATGAGGGCAAGCAGGGCCCTGGCGGCGACGGCGTGGCCGGGCGCGGCCGGAGCGGAGGGGGACGAGGTCGGGGAAGGCCGGCAGCGAGGCGAGGGGGAAGCGAGCAGGGGTAAGGGGTCGCCCGTGTCGGTGGAGGGCCGAGGAGGCGACGAGGTGGAGGCGGGCGGCCGTGGCTGATGGCGGCGACGACAGATGAAGAAGAAGCGGCGGAGCTTGGCAGGGTCGCGATGCAGAGGGCGGGCGGAGTCGCCGGGAGGCGGGCGGCGACCGACGGCGGCGAGGTGCTCTGTTAGAAGGGGAGGCGGGGTTTGGCGGAGACGCGGACGAGGAGACCGACGGGGCGGCGGCCGACGAGGTGGAGATCGACGGGAGGAAGCGGGTAGGATGCGGGCGAGCGGGAGGAAGAGAGAGAGGAGCGGCCGCGTGCGGGATGGCGTGCTGTAGGTGGTGGTGGGCCCAGGAGCGGGGCGGGATGCGGGAGTGCGGGCAGGTGGCGTGGGAGTTGGTGCGTAGGTGCGGGATACGATGCGGGGGTGGGGCCGGGGTGAGGAGCGGGGTAGGTGGCTGAGCGGGAAAAAGCTGGGAGGCGGCGGCTGAATAGGGAGTTGGAGGGAGGAGGTTAGGGTTAGCTAGGGTTTCTGGTGGGGTGGTAGGTGGCTGCTGGCTGGGCTTTTGGGCCTGGCCGGCGGCTGCCTCCCCCACTAAAACTTTTATTTTTATTTGTTTTATTTTTTTTAGAGGGGCTTTGGTAAATAGATTTTAGACAAATAAGTTTGAAAAAGACTAGGGTTTTAATTTGAATAAAGACGGGAGATATTATAGAAAATAAAACTAGGTTTTTAGAAAATAGTTTTAGACAAACAAATGCATGATGACATGACGATGCTCAAATGCAATGTGGCATGATGACATGAGCATGCGGTCATGATGATACAATGCACAAAAACACCGTGATTTTCTAGTAGTGGTTTTTGCGGGGCGCCACACTAGCTAACCATCATTTCAGGTGAAAGATGCCTAGCCTTATATTCTGATATATCTCTGTTTTCAGAGCTACAAACGAACTTACAGAAGTACAAAACATCATGTATAAGAGCTGAAAGATGCCTAGACTTGTTATCCCGTTGACCACTGTATTTTCTTGTCCTGAAATATTATGACAAACCCATCAAGCCTGAAACTTTACCTTCCTATTTCTCAAAATTAATTATGGTGTAACTTTTTGGTGTGGTCTATGTCAGCTCCGTACCGTTCAGCCGTGAACCTCAAACTATCATGTCTGAGATCGTTAATACTTTGGATTTTCTAAAATATTGCAGTTATGTTGAAGCAGTCTATCACTTATTTCATTTTTGCTGGACCTTTTATTTTACAGGGTACGCATAAGCTTGTGCAATATTTCTGATTCACATATCACAATGAAAATTTTCCTGTTGTATGACACATGTGATCAGTCCAGGCTAACAGCGGTAGTTTGTGCTTGTGTGGCATTTATCAATCTCGATCAGATATTTTGCAATGAATCCCTGGAGCTTCTGCAATAAAAAAATAAACTGTATTGCAAGAAAAAATGCATTATTTTGACTTTTGAGTGCACATAATACTCGACTATCGTTGTACTAGCCACTTATCTTTATGTCCATTTGATATCCTGACACTTGATCATCCCCATGCTGATCCTTCCTCGGTTTTGCTTGAAACAGAAATGCCATGTGAAAGAACAGGGAAGCATGTAATCAAGGAAGATCAGCAGTGAGCTGCATTTCCTCAAGTAGTTGTAGGCTGTAGCAGTTCTAACTGCCCTTATGACACTTCTTAGTGGGTTCCTATGTAACTGGAGCAAGTACTTATTTGGTAGTTCAGGACCGAAACTTTTGTTACGTGAAGACTCTCTCTATGTCGACGAGGTATCTTGTCTGATTCCCATGTGTTGCAGTCCTATGGTTCCACTGCGTGCCTGCTTGTTTTGCTCGTGGCATTCTGCGTATCTTGTCTGATTTCTTCACGGTTGCAAGACTGTTTTCTGTTGGTTAGCGATGTGTAAGGAAATATGCCTTTTGATATGAAGGCATTTAACCTGGACCATTGAACTTCTAGGGAAGGAAAGAAACTGTATTGCTGGAAAAATGAATTTTCAACTTTTGAGAGCATATATTAGTTGACTATCGTTGCACTAGCCACTTGTGTTTGTGTTTATGTTTGCCTTTCTTGATGGTCATATTGTCGGAAAGGAAAAGGACATTTACATGAGCTCTGTTTGACTTTGCAGAGTTAGTTCTCTACCCAGACAGGTCGCAAGTGCCAACAGACAAAGCTCAATATACATGCAGTATACATTTCATTTGGCCCTGCCTGATATATGATACATAGTGTTAAAACAATTCCCAAGCTTTGTTGATCACCGTAGTTCTTTTGTTTGATTCTACTTCTAGGTAACCTATGATACAATAATACTCACCAAATCCTGTAAACAAACATCATTTGATACATTTTCTTTCATATCAGGAAAAAAAATGCATTGTACTTCCAATGGATGCATCCGTTTTTTGCTATACATGGTTTTTGTATTGAGCGGGTTTGTCCTTCTTTCCGATGATCCTTTTGCATTCATAAATTGCACGGTCTGATACACAACAGGCACAAATCAACACTAAATATAGTAAGTAGTAATGTTTGGCCTAATTTGGGAAATTAGCAATGTACATGTTAATGTTTTATGTATGGTTACAACTTGGTCACTGAATTTTAGAATAAGATGTCTCACCTAAGAGATT
This sequence comes from Avena insularis, assembly GCA_023614405.1. Classification (NCBI taxonomy): domain Eukaryota; kingdom Viridiplantae; phylum Streptophyta; class Magnoliopsida; order Poales; family Poaceae; genus Avena; species Avena insularis. The sequence continues at coordinate 107,508,167 of CM042694.1, forward strand.
CGGATCAAACTTAAACACCAATTGGATGTCTAAGTTGTGTCGGTAGCACATTCATTATCTATTGTGTTTCAGGAGCACGACGAAGCGTGCCCACCCTCCTAGTTAGTATTGTTTGTCATCGACACCTTTATTTCGTGGTCGATGAGACTTATAGTTTGCAACCAACACCTCTGTTTCATGGTTGAGAAGGAAGCTTATTGTTTGCAACCAACATCTTTGTTTCGTGGTCGAGAAGGGCTTGTATATCTTTTTTTTTACCAAAGCTTGTATTTCTTTGATGTGCTTGTGTTGTATTTTCTTTTGAAAAGGAAGTGGGAGATTTCTCTCTCTCTAATTAATAAGGAACGATTGAAAAAAAACACATGGGATAGAAAATGGAGGAAAAACACTAGAGTTGGTTGTGTTTGAAGGATCATAAGCTTTGGTTCCAAGCTATGGAGATTCAACCACTATTTTTTTCATGGTCTTAAGGCTAACGTGCACAAACTCTATGCGGACATTCCAAATTCAAATCGGTTGCTAAACTTCAGTTTCAAACTCCAACATCTCATTGGCCCATCCATATTTTTCATACTGCCTGAAAGAGAAGTTAAGGTGGGCCCAAACCAAGCCAACAGACCGGCCTGGCACAGCACCGGCTCGGCACCGCTGTTCACGGGCCTGGCACGTTACTTGACAGGTCGTGTCGGGTCGGCACAAGGGCCTAGCCTCGAGGTACAGACACAGCCCCAGGCTCTACCGGGCCGACACGCTGGCCCATCGCCGGTCCATTTGGCACGCGGGGCACGCCGGCCCATCTTCCTTTTCCCGCAGGCCTTCAAAGAAACCATTAAGTTTGACCGAGCTGCTACTATAACACAAAAAATTTGGTACTCTGGTGGTTGAGGAGAGGCGTAGTAGGTGCAGGTCCATGGTTTGAACCTCCGTGGAGCCTATTTTTGCAAACTAGTATTCTGCTACTCATATGCCCACGTGGGCTAAGGACATGCTTGGTAGGTGGCATGCGATTTTCGGCTCAGTTGAGCAGTGCCCCCGAAAAGCCACCTTTTGCAGGTTATTTGTTAGGCTATACGAATATCTTTTGCATGAGGACAACAACAAATACATGTTGTTTGTCTGCTTGCTTGCACTGGTTTGGCTATCACACTAACAGGTACACCTAAACAGTCATTTAGCTCTGATATGTTCTTCTTTGCGGGTTGTTGCAGCTGTTGGCATGACACCTGTTGCGGTTATGCAAATGACATAGGGCGGCCGGGCACCTGCTATGGCTACGCAAACGTTGAAGGACGGCAGGACACCTGCTGCGGCTGCACCGACAACGGAGGACGACGGGGTACCTGTCGTGGTTGCACCGACGTGCGATATGGCACGTGTTGTGGCTGCACTGATGGTAGAGAACACAAACACAACCAACCACGGTAGCTGATGGGTTCGTAGCATGGAAAACAAAAAAATTCTACCGCAAGAACGAACAAAATCCAGATCTAATCTAGATAAAAGCCAAGATCTAATCTATTAGACATGTGCAACGAGATAGATCTGTACTAACCCTTGTAGACCCGAAAGCGTTACGAGATCGGATCTCGTGGTTGATGTAGTCGATCACTTGCCGATCTCAAGATCGAGTAGACGATCCTTCCGGCGCCGCGATCCGGCAGCGCTTCCATGATCGGTCCTACGTCTTGAGTCGGCGGACCTTTCTCTCCTGTTCCGGTGAAGCAAGGTAGTAGATCTTCTCCACGGAATCCAGCAGCCTGACGGCGTGGTGGTGGTGGATTAGAGAATTCTGAGGCTTCGCCTAAGCGAGCGAGAGGAAGGAGGAGGAGAGAGGCAACTTGAAATCTAGAGAATAGAAGGGGCAAGGGGGTTTGTGCCTCCACCCCTCTATTTAAAGGAGGGAGGCTCCATGGGGAGGTGGAGTCCTTGTAGGACTCCCCTCTCCCTTGGCCGGCGGATCAAGGAGGTGGGAGGAGAGTCCTACTCCCCCATGAATCCTTGTCTTACCCCACAAGGATTCCTTGATCCTTTCTTGGTTTTCAAGTAAACTCCAAGAAATCTTCTACAACCTTCCGGAACATTCCGAAACCTTCTAGCATCCCCATACAAATACTCCGGAACATTTCCTAACTTAGAAAATGATCCCCAATATATGAATCTTATTCCCCAGACAATTCCGGATCTCCTCCTGATGTCCCGGATCCAATCCGAGACTCCGAACAACATTCGGTTTCCAACGCACATTCCATATATACTTAAAACAACTTCGAACCTTAAGTGTGTCACCCTACGGTTCGTGAACATGTAGACATGATGGAGACACATCTCCGATCAATAACCATTAGCGGGATCTGGAGATCCATAACGGCTCCCACATACTCAACGATGACTTCGTGATCGATAGAACCATTAACATACGAAACCAATTCCCTTTGTCACGCGATACTCTACTTATCCAAGGTTTGATCGTCGGTATCTCCATACCTTGTTCTACCTCGTTACTGATAAGTACTATTTACTCGTTCCGTGATATGTCATCCCTTGTGACCTAGTCACATGCTTGCAAGCTAACTAGATGATATTCCACCGAGAGGGCCCAGAGCATATATATCCGTCATATGGATGGACAAATCCCAATCTTGGTCCATGCGCTTCAACACATACTTTCAGAATACCCAATGTCACCTTTATAACCACCCGATTCTGAGCAGCGTTTGATGTCATCAAAGTACCCATCCGGTGATGGTGATTAACATAACCTCATGGTCCAAGGATTAGGTTACTATGCATTTTAAAAGCTTGTAGCAAAACAAACTTAATGACTTGATCTTATGCTATGCTTACTATGGGTGTGTGTCCATTACATCATTCTCCTAATGATATGATCTTGTTATTAACGACATCCAATGCCCATGATCAGGAAACCATGATCATCCATTAATCAACAAGCTAGTTTAACAAGAGGCTTACTAGGGACTCTTTTATGTTTACAAAACACACAAGTATTAATGTTTCCTATTAATACAATTATAGCATGGGATGTAAACATTTATCATAAACATAAAGATATAATAATAACCACTTTATTATTGCCTCTTGGGCATATCTCCAGTCTCCCACTTGCACTAGAGTCAATAATCTAGTTAAAAAATTTTGCATTCAACACCTATGGCTTTATGGTTTTGTATAGACACTATTGCTAGTGGTAAACATAATCTTCGGATCTGACACTTCTAGGTCCGTATGTATTTGCATGTCCTTGCGTCTCTACGCATTACTCATTCTCCAATGAGATGGCATTGTATAAATTTGGTCCTTTGGTGAGACCTTTAGTTCCTTGGGATTAAATCATGTTGATACAATTGTCGTACAATGTATCTTCACAGTATTATCCCGCTATGAACCACACCTAGTTTGATAACAAACTACTTGACGCAAATGCCCTCATTTGCTGCTACAATAGCAGTCATATACTTAGCCTTTTGTTGTAGTATCTGTCACAATGTTTTAACTTTGGTACTCAACCAAATCCGTTATGGAACTTCCTTTCCATTACATTGTGCCACCCATAGTTTAAATTGAGATAAACTTAATTTGTGACAAAACTAGTATCAATGCAACAATTTACAATGAACTATTTGTCACCACTATATAAATAATATATTCTTAGTTCTTCCAAAGATCATAGGAATATCCCTACTATTGTCCAATGATCATCTTATGATTCATTCTGGTATATGCTCATAACATTTAGAGCATAGTACATATCTGGATGTGTACATCTCAAAGAATGATTGATCAAAATATTCTTGCGATTTCACCAAGTGTCAAAACACTTGAATCTCGTGTCAACATACTTGAATCTTGATTCAGTCCTTTCCATGCGTCAAGAACCTTTCTTGTTGTTTCCATATTGAACTCATTCAACATCTTATCTATGTACATTTGACAAAACCATATTAGCGCCTCAATCTATCCATATAGACATTGATGCCTAATCCTTGGGTTATGCCTAAGTCTTTCATCGAAATGAAATTCTTAACCCGTGTCAATAAAAGATACATCATTTCTAATCAACAATATGTCTTTCACATAATGTATTAGAAATGTCTTAGCGCTCCCACTTAATTTCTTGCAAAATGCAAACATCTTCATCGTCTCTGATGAAATTAAACTTTTTAACGGTTTCATCACGGTGAAGATTCCAACTCTACGATGCTCACTTCAACCATTGAAGTTTTGCATACTCTTTTAGCACCATTTGAATTAACAAAACCCTTTGGATCGTGTCATGGACACATCCTAGGTAACCATTCTGTTAGAAGAACTTGTTTTGTTTGTTCAACTACCATATACCAAAATATATGTAGTGGTTGCTATATTAATCCGTCCAAACTAAATATCGCTATGAAAGATCAAATCTTATCATAGTCAATTCCTTGAACATTGTCGTAAACTCTTTCCGACATGTCGACTATTTCATAGATGTGAAACATCCATGTCTATTTCTTTATAGATCCATATACGACTGTAAGGTCTTGCACCTTTCCAGAGGGTCTTTCAAATTCAAAGCTTGATTTCTCGTGTATGAAATTATCACGGATTTTATGGCTTCAAGCCACTTAACGAAGTCAGGGCCCATCATTGATTATTTGCATGTAGTCGGTTCATCATTGTCAAACAACAATGATTTAACTCTCAAATCTTGGCATTTGATTACTTACCCGACCTACTTGGTTCAATAGGAACTTAGATCTCCGTGACCACATCCTTTGAGGCACGTGAGCCATGAGCATTATTCTTGCCTCGGGACACTTACCGATGCTGCGCAACTCAGCACATATTAGCCAAGGTTCAACAACCTTGTCAAAGTTCTATTGTCCTCCCACTTAACTTTTCACTAAAAATTCCTTCTCAAGAAACTCGACATTCTAAGTGACAAACACTTTTGTCTTTGGTGTTATGGAGGAATACCCAATGGATATTCGAAATAACCTATAAAGACATGCTCATCCGACTTTGGTTGTAAACATTTTACTTATGCCTAGCATACCAAAAATTTAAGAAAGGACAACCTGGGTTTTATCCCAAACCATGACTTATATGGTGTCATTTCAACGGATCACAATGGAGCTCTTTTCAGTGTAAAAGCGGTAGTCACTAAAGCTTTAATCTTTAAAATATAATGGCAGTTTTATAAATGACACCTTTGATCTTACCATGTCAAACAAGGTTTCATTACATATCTTGAACACTCCATACTCCTATGGTGTTTTGGAAAATGAAAATCCATGGAACGATTCCTCAAATCTTAGGTGTTTTGCTAAACTTGTAACTCAAACATCTTTATGATCCAATCATAAACTTTTTTTTATTTTCTTGTTACAATAATTTTCCACTTCATCTTGAAAGTCTTTGAACATTTTCAAATATTTTATACTTCTTCCTTATTGAGTAGGTATATACATATACTCACTCAAATCTTTGGAGAAAGCATATGAAGTTGAAATCCATCGCCCACGACTACACATAATGGACTATATACATCAATATGTACAAATTCCAATCAGTTAGTCTGTTCCTCTTTAGCCTCTGACGGAGTTTTAATTATCTCGTGAAAGTATCACAAGCGTCATTTGATCAAAATCAAAGACTCCAAAAATCCATCAACATGGAGTTTCTTCATGTATCCCTAATATAATTTAAACGGTGATGTCACTTCGCAAGTGATCTTTCAATTATTTGTCTTGCGACATTTTAGCATTAGTTTTGTGGTCGTTATTTCTCCAGCCAGACTTGTATATCATCCATCTATTATGGAATACGGTAATTATTTGAACAACCTTTTGTCGTCATAATACCTAATCAAAATAACAATTATTGAAACAAATCTTGAAGGCAAGCTTTGATGTTAACGAGCGAAACAACAACCCTTTGTTTGTTTTCGATGAACATCATCACATATTCTCTTGCTAGTTACTTAGGCCATTGCAGTTTATGAATTGTGTTGTCCTGTATGACACTTCATACCAACCAATTCGGTATCCAATACCGCAGAACCACATTGTTTAACAACCAAGGAATACAGCCATAACATGTATCTTCTATATACCTAAGTTGGACATCTCCAATCTTTTCTTTTCTGCCAAATATTTTATAGATTCTCTTTCAACAATTTCTTTTCTTTTAAAAGAATCTATCAACATCAATAGTGGTGTCATTCACATGACACATAGTACAAAGTGTGTATAGTCAAATACTAATACCTTTGGACTTGCACTTTGAAGTGGATCACCTTCATCAAATGTTTGGCATTCTTTCAAAATTCCATTCTTTAGTAATCTTTTAGTGTAGTAAACATTTTACTTACATCTTCTATTCATCCTTATCATGACAACTTTCATGATCAAGCTGCTATAGCTTATAAAGGTGAATTGCGAGTATAATGTTTCTTTTCCAAAACCTTTTGGAGGATTAGGACGACTGGCGTCTCCAATCTTCACAAATTCTCATCAAATATGAGTACGTATACTCTATCATGTTGTAACCAACACATTGTTTTAGATATCGCAATACCTTTCGCATATGATGGTTTTTGAAACATTGCTTTCAGCTCTTAGATAAACTTGATATTAAAAACAATCTTTTGAGTATCAAGAATCATGGAGGCAAACATGATACATTAGATACTAACACTGGAATTGTTACTCTTGATTTAATACTGTTTATTAAACTTCACAGAGTAAACGGAGTTTGCTGAAAGTTTGCAATATGACTTTTAAACTTTAGATTGACACTCAAAACAATACGATACCAGTTCGTAAAGCAAATATCCAGAATTTCCATAGTTCTACTATCTCAACTATAACTAAGCGTAAGGTGGTGAACGGATGCCAATGACTACAACAAACTATGCAAATTCACTTTGATTGTGTTTATGATAAATTGAGTTTGACTAATCCAAATTACAAAAGAACTCCCACTCAAAACAACATCCCTCGAGTTGTTTTAGTGATTACACGAACCAAATCCACTACACCAAGTCCGATCATCATGTGAGATGATGTAGCTTTAAAGGCGAACAATCAACATGTTCATCATATCATTTATATGATTCATGCTCTACCTTTTGGTATTCCGTGTTCCGAGACCATGTCTGTACATGCTAGGCTCGTCAAGATTAACCTTAGTTTCCGCATGTGCAAATCTGGCTTGCACCCGTTGTATGCACACGTAGAATCTATCACATCCGATCATCACGAGATGCTTCGAGACGACGAGTCTTAGCAACGGTGCCAACTAAGGATGAACACTTTATTACTTGAAATTTAGTGAGAGGGATCATCTTATAATGATACCATCGCGATCTAAGCAATACAATATGCATAAAGGATTAACATCACAGGCAATTCATAATTAGGGTGATATGATATGGCCCTTTCTTCTTATGCCTTTGATCTCCATCTCCAAAGCACGGACATGATCTTCATCATCACCAGCATTAAGTCAAGGTCAGTGGCGCCGCTTCATGGTTGTCCATCATCACTAGCAACTATTACAACTACTTGGAATAAAGCTATTACAAGATGAATAGGCATGCAGGTCTTAACAGAATTAAAGACAACCATTAGGCTCCTACCGGTTGCCATATTACAACAAGGATCATTGCATACATCAAATATAATCACAATCACATGATGGCCATATCACATCACAAAACCCCTGCAAAAACAAGTTAGACGCCTCTAATTTTCTTTGCATGTTTTACGTGGTTTGGGGCTTTCGAATAAGAACGAATCTTACCTACGAAACTGAACCACAACGTTGATACAAGTGCTATCAAGTGCAAAGTGTAGATTGGATCTATATTATGGTGAGAGAGACAGACACCCGCAAAGCCACTTGTGCAAAGCAAGTTACACGTCAAGCGTGAAGCAAGTCTCATGTGCGATGACATGTAAGGTTAGCCCGAGCCGCTTCATCCCACCATACCGCAAGATGCAAAATACACAAAGCAAAAGACGGCACGAGCACCAACGCCCACAAAACCATTGTGTTCTACTCGTGCAACAGATCTACGCATAGACACAACTCTGATATCACTGATGGGTTTGTAGCATGGAAAACAAAAAAAAATCTACCACAAGAACGAACAAAACCCAGATCTAATCTAGATAAAAGCCAAGATCTAATCTATTAGAATGTGCAACGAGATAGATCTGTACTAACCCTTGTAGACCCGAAAGCGTTACGAGATCGGATCTCGTGGTTGATGTAGTCGATCACTTGCCGATCTCAAGATCGAGTAGACGATCCTTCCGACGCCGCGATCCGGCAGCGCTTCCGCAGTCGGTCACACGTCTTGGTCGGCGGACCTTCCTCTCCCGTTCCAGTGACGTGGAGGTAGTAGATCTTCTCCACGAAATCCCGAAGCTTACGGCGTGGTGGTGGTGGTGGATTAGATAATTCTGCAGGCTTCGCTAAGCCAGAGCAGAGGGAAGGAGGAGGAGAGAGGCAACTTGAAATCTAGAGAATAGAAGGGGCAAGGGGGTTTGTGCCTCCACCCCTCTATTTAAAGGAGGGAGGCGCCATGGGAAGGTGGAGTCCTTGTAGGACTCCCCTCTCCCTTGGCCGGCGGATCAAGGAGGTGGGGGGAGAGTCCTACTCCCCCACGAATCCTTGTCTTACCCCACAAGGATTCCTTGATCCTTTCTTGGTTTTCAAGTAAACTCCAAGAAATCTTCTACAACCTTCCGGAACATTCCGAAACCTTCTAGCATTCCATACAAATACTCCGGAACATTTCCTAACTTAGAAAATGATCCCCAATATATGAATCTTATTCCCCGGACAATTTCGGATCTCCTCGTGATGTCCTGGATCCAATCCGAGACTCCGAACAACATTCGGTCTCCAACACACATTCCATATCTACTTAAAACAACTTCGAACCTTAAGTGTGTCACCCTACGGTTCATGAACATGTAGACATGATGGAGACACATCTCCGATCAATAACCATTAGCGGGATCTAGAGATCCATAACGGCTCCCACATACTCAACGATGACTTCGTGATCGATAGAACCATTAACATACGAAACCAATTCCCTTTGTCACGCGATACTCTACTTATCCGAGGTTTGATCGTCGGTATCTCCATACCTTGTTCTACCTCGTTACTGATAAGTACTATTTACTCGTTCCGTGATATGGCATCCCTTGTGACCTAGTCACATGCTTGCAAGCTAACTAGATGACATTCCACCGAGAGGGCCCAGAGCATATCTATCCGTCATATGGATGGACAAATCCCAATCTTGGTCCATGCGCTTCAACACATACTTTCAGAATACCCAATGTCACCTTTATAACCATCCGATTCTGAGCAGCGTTTGATGTCATCAAAGTACCTATCCGGTGATGGTGATTAACATAACCTCATGGTCGAAGGATTAGGTTACTATGCATTTGAAAAGCTTGTAGCAAAACAAACTTAATGACTTGATCTTATGCTATGCTTACTATGAGTGTGTGTCTATTACATCATTCTCCTAATGACATGATCTTGTTATTAACGACATCCAATGCCCATGATCAGGAAACCATGATCATCCATTAATCAACAAGCTAGTTTAACAAGAGGCTTACTAGGGACTCTTTTATGTTTCCAAAACACACAAGTATTAATGTTTCCTATTAATACAATTATAGCATGGGATGTAAACATTTATCATAAACATAAAGATATAATAATAACCACTTTATTATTGCCTTTTGGGCATATCTCCAACAGTAGCATCGATGAGGAACCGCTCAACGGGATGGGCTGGACTAGGAACCACTCGATCTTGCTCGCCGTGTCGGGATACTTGCTAGCGGCTTCCAAGAACTCGAACCGGAAGCCCAGAACAGCTTCGCACGATCACATCCACGATCGACGTCGACAACGACCTTCGTGGTCCTCTACCTGCACGACCCGCGCGTCGAGTAAGGCTTCTTTCTCAACCTCACCTACAAGTTGAGAAGCTACATATGAATCCCTATACATCCAACAAAATGAAAAACTTGCAACTCAAGAGTTGCGGGGACCAGCAAGATCAAGCTACTACTCAAAGTAAATTTCGAACGGTTGAGTGTGACGCAACTAACGAAATTCGCCCAAAAAAATCTAACTTTGATCACAAATCTGAAAAGATACAACTTACCAAATCGGTGCTGATGGTCAGAATAAAACCCCCTAATCAATGTGCGTCGATTTGATTCGAAACCTATTCGTGCTAATCACAAGTGGCTATAACAAACCTGCCTAGAGAGGAGAGAGAAGGAAACTCCAATGCAAGTGAGTGCAAGGATAGCTCGATGGTGTGCTTTGACGTTCGCGCTCGGGCTAGCTCCACCCAAACGCTCAATTGTCTATGGGTCTGGCTCGGACTACTTTACAACCCACACTGGATAGACTGTGCTTGCACGGACTCAGAAGCTTCAGACCCAGCATGCCACGGGCTGGGCCAGGCTGTGCTTTTTCTGCGTGCCATGGGCCGGCCCAGCCAAAGCCCGGTCCACTGGCCATGTTTGGCTGGGCCTAACCGTCCTTGCACAAGATCACTTTTTTTTACAGCAGAGAGGAAAACATCATGACGTCACCGCCTGCCCCCAAGGCTCACTTGTGGATTCCGCACCCCGTCGCCCCTTCCGCCGCCCACTCCCGGGCAACAAGGGCTTTCCCACCGGATCCATCTGGACACAGGTACTCATCCTTCGCAGCTAGAGTTTCCCGCGGAATCCCGTGGATTCTTGGATGGGTCAATGACGCCTTCTTGTATATGCTGGGCCTGGATTCCCAAATCAGATTCAATTTCCATGGAGTGATTTTAGTTCCGAATCAGATTCACTAGCCAATGTTTTATGCAAAATTGTTTTTTGCTCTAGGCCTAAATTCAGTTGATAGCACTGATCAGATTGGCTAGCCATGGAGTATCAAATTCACTAGCTATTGTTTAACACAAATTATTAATTAGTCAGATTCGCAAGCATGGAGTATTTCTCTCCCAACCCAGATTACCTAGCCATTGTTTAATGCAGATTGTTTAATTGATATATTGCCTAAATTCAGTCGGCAGCACTAATCCCCTGTTCTACACTGTCCACGGACATCAGCTCAGCATGGATGTATCAAAGGTGCAACCTCCTTCTCGATATCATCATCCGCGTCGCCTTCCCTACCAGCCTAGTCCGTGCCGCCCTTGTCTGCAAGCGCTGGTTATGGCTCATCTCTGACCCCAAGTTTCTCAGCCGTTTCTGCAAGCTCCACCCGCCCCGCCTTCTCGGCTTCTACGTTAACAATGCGTCGCCGCGGTACCCTCTGTGCTTCATCCCGATGCATCCTCAGCCCCCAGAGCCCACTGCCGTCATGCGCCGCGCAAGCTTCAGCCTGGATAGTGGCCAGAAGGCAGAGACCTACATAAGGGACTGTCGGAATGGCAGGGTCTGCACCATGTTCTACGAAGGAACTGACTTGAAACATGGAGTGTACAACCCGTTGTTCCCTGAGAGAGGCATGACTACCATCCCACCATTCTCACGCTACCAAAAAAAGGACGACTGTTATTTGTGGAGTCATCTCTTCTCTGTAAACGAAGGCGACGACTTCTACTACTTGTATGTATTGGTGGAGTCCAGCAAGGAGACAGGCAAATCTGTTGTTCATGTATATATGTTGCGACCTGGTGATGGTGTATGGCACATACATCTTACCTTGGCCACAGACCCGCTCTCTCATCACTGGGATAAGAAAGCCATGCTCATTGACAATAAAATCTATATGCCAGGCTCCCCGAGCGACATTGTCGTCTTGGATTTGATGGCCTCGAGATTCTCTACGATTCGTCTCCCACCAGGGGTGGATTATGGAGATAGAGACAACATGTTGTCACTGTCAGATGATCCATCTGGTGTATATCTCATTCAAACAAAGGAGCTTCAGCTTCGCATCTGGCTCCATGAAGGGGACCATTGGTTGATGGTGGACACCATCTCGTTGGTTGATATGTGTGCTAATTTGAGGATGTCAGATTGCATGGGTAAGGAAGAGCAAACTGCTGTTCTTCAGATAAAGCAGGTGGGGACAACGTTGAGTTTGTGTTCTTGCAGATGGGTCGATCCATACTCTATTTGGATATCAAGTGCAGGACATTGCATAAAGTGTATGAGTTGACAGACAAGGATGAAGGTTTCTATTTTGATATCTATCCTTTTAAGATGATTTGGCCTCCCACTTTCCCTCAGCTGAAGGATGATCCTTCAAGGTATGCCTTTCGTGCTTTAGATGATTTGTATAGTGATGTTGTTGAGGTTACCAATGTTTGGAATCTGCATGCTGTTATTCTCTTTCCTGTTTTGCTGCTTTGTTATTGCCACACTTTAAATTTCAGATTTTTAGCTTTCATGAATACACCATCATAATTGATTACTTGTGGAAAGAATTGGCATTGCTGCCCTTGCGATGCTCCGACACTCTTGTTATTTGTTCATCAGCCATCAATATTTGGTATAATTGTAGAATACTGTATGTTTGATTACGTAATTTTAGGAATACTAGCTGACCATCATTTCAGGTGAAAGATGCCTAGCCTTGTATTCTGCCAACTAACATGGACCTTCTATTCTGATATATCACTGTTTTCTGAGCTGCAAATGAACCTACAGAAGTAGAAAAACATCATGTATAAGATCCGAAAGATGCCTAGACTTGTTATCCTGTTGACCACTGTAGTATTTTCTCGTCCTGAAATATTATCACAAACCCATCAAGCCTGAAACCTTAGCTTCAATTTTTTTTAAATTAATCGTAGTCTAACTTTGTGTTGTGGTCATCACTCGGCTTCATACCTTTGAACTCTGAGCCTCAAGCCATCACTTATGAGATTGATACAAAAAAATTCCAATTATTGCTGTTATGTTGAAGTATTCTATTGCTTATTCAAAACTTCAGCGAATTGTATATTCACACGGGTACACTTAATCTTGTGCATATCACAGCGAAGTTTTTCCTTTTGCACATGACAATTGATCAGTCCAAGCTAACAGCTGTAATTTGTGCTCGTGTGGCACAGATCTTTTACAATGAACCGCGGGAGCTTTTGTAGTGGGGAAAAAAATATTGCAAGAAACAAATGCATTATTTCAACTTTCGAGTGCACATAATACTCGACTCTCGTTGTACTAGCCACTTATCTTTGTGTCCGTTCTTTGATATCCTGACACTTGAGCATCCCCATGCTGATCCTTCCTCGGTTTTGTTTGAAACAGAAATGCCATGTGAAGAACAGGGAATCATGGAATCAAGGAAGATTAGTAGTGAGCTGCGTTTTGTCAAGTAGCTGTAGGCATGTAGCAGTTCTATCTGCCCTCATGATGCTTATCAGTGGGTTCCTATGTAGTAACTAGAGCAAGTGCCCCTTTGGTAGTTTGGGACCGAAACATTTGTTATGTGAAGATACACCATCTATGTTGACTAGGTATCTTGTCTGGTTCTCATATGTTGCGGTCCTGTGGTTCGACTGCATGCCTGCATGTTTGCTCGTGACATTCTGTGAAGTTTCTTTTTGTTCACCGTTGCAAGATTTGTTTCTGTTAGTTGGCCATGTGTAAGCTCAAATGTAGCGGTAAAAGAGAAAACCAAAGACTTTTTTTAGGCGCCAGTCTTTCTAACTGCACGGGAAGGGGAGTGCTGACTGCATGATGGACAGTCCAAAAATGCAGGGGTCAGAGATAGAACCGTGTGCCTGACCGAGTCTGCGCCTGTTAGCCGTGGTCTGAGATCTTTTTCCTGCCATGGATTTAGATCCTAGTGTAGCAATTTGGAACTTGAGGGGCCTAAATAACCTGGCTAGGAGTGCTGTTTGTCTGTTTCTCAGTCGGTTTAATATGTCGCTTGTCTGCGTCCAAGAATCAAAACTTGGCCAAGTCGATTCGTTGGTCCTCTCTCAAACTTTTGGTTCAGGTTTTGACAAGTTTGACTTCATTCCAGCTAATGGCACCCGTGGAGGCATTCTCATAGCTTGGAGCTCTGATCGCTTGCATGTTGCCACTAGACACAAGGGGGATTTTTGAATTACGGCTGATGTGGTTGGTTTCTCTGAAAGATGCCAAGTCCTGGTCGTGTTTACCTCTGTCTATGGCCCGCAGGAGCAAAGCGAGAAAGAACGCTTCCTTGAGGAGCTGATGCAAGTTGGCGCCGATATGCAGTCACCTTGGATTATTAATGGTGATTTCAACTTGGTGACCGATAAGACTGACAAAAGTAACGGGAGAGTTAACAGACGACTGATGAACAAGTTCAAGCATACTATCAATGCAGCCCTCTTCTTTTGACATGCTCTGTTGCAAGACCAAGGTCGTTTAGATTCAGATTTGAAAACCTGTGGACCAAACTGCCTGGGTTCCAAGATGTGGTGCACAACACATGGTTGGCGGTGCCAGCCTTTTGCTGATCCTTTACGCACTTTGGACTCGAAGCTGATGGCCACAGCTAAAGCTCTTAGAAGCTGGGGGCAGAGGACACAAAGCTCTTAGAAGGTGGGGGCAGAGCCGCAGAGGACACGGAGCCAGTTTGGGCTACCTTTTCAATTAGCTAACGAGGCAATTGCAAGACCAAGGTCGTTTAGGCTCAGGGGGTTTCTCAAAGGGGAGTGCCTGGAACGTACTAGGCTGAGGCAACGAGCCCGTATCAGAGATATCCGAGAAGGCGATGCCAACTCCAACTACTTTCACATGAAAGCCAATAGCCGTCGCCGCAAGCATCTCATCCCTCTCCTCAAATATAACGGCAGGGTGGCATCTTCGGTCCCGGATAAGCTTGCTCTAGCAACAGACTATTTCTCTGAGGTTTTTGGTTCGGTTCCAATCAGAGGCAACCAGCTCAACCTGAATGAGTTGCATATTCCCTCGATGTCCGCCATTCAAGCCAGAGAGCTCGACGCCGCTTTTACTAAAAAAACAAGAGGTGAGAAGGGTGATTTTAGAGATGCCGCCAGACCGTGCTCCAGGTCCTGACGGTATTTCTGGACTTTTCTTCAGGTTGTGCTGGGACACCATCGGCGGCGACGATCTGCTTGCGGCCCTCGAGCATCTGCACAAGGGGCAGTTCTACAACTTCCAGCGGCTAAATTCTTCAATTATGATTCTTCTACCAAAAAAGTAGAACCCGCTGGATATTCAAGAGTTCAGGCCCATCAGCCTAATCCATGCTTTCTCGAAGATCCTAACCAAGATCCTGGCTGCCCGTCTCGTGCCTCTGGTGCCCTCGATCATCTCCAAGTCACAGTGTGCTTTTGTGCAAACCAGGAGTATACATGAGCATTTTAAACTTGTGGCTAACACGGTGAGGTTTCTCCGCAGGAAAAAGAAACAAGCGCTAATGATGAAAATTGATATCTCAAAAGCTTTTGACACACTTTCCTGTGAGTTTTTGCTTGAGGTGCTCAGATAGAGTGGTTTTGGCCGCGTGTTCTGCAACTTAATATGCGGCATTCTTCGCTCCACGCTAACCTCGATCATGATCAACGGGGTCAGAGGAAACTAGATTCACCTGGCATGGGGAGTCTGCCAAGGCGGCTCGCTTTCACCCACTCTCTTCATCCTCACAATGGATACCTTGCAGGCGGCTGTACGATGGGATGTAGACCATGGCTTGCTCAGCGATCTCGGGTCGAATCAGGGTGTTACTCGGATATCTATCTACGCGGATGACGATGTCCTTTTCTTCAGACCATGTGTGACTGATATGGAGACCATGGCATCGATCCTCGATCTCTTCGCAAGTGCATCTGGCCTGAAAGTGAACATGCAGAAGAGCCACACAACCTATGTGCACTGCGACGATGACATGGCCCAAGGAGTGTCTAATTTCTTCAGGTGCACGAGGAAGGATTTCCTTGTCTTGTGCCTTTTCTTGCCCCTCTCCACTGGCCGCCTTCGCCGAGCCAATATTTTGCCACTTACCGACAAGTACTCGAGCAAGATGAAGGGGTGGAAACTGAGATTTCTGAGAATTAGTGGCCGCCTTACCTTGACCCTATCAGTACTCATGGCCCTCCCTCTCCATCTCCTCTCGGTGTTACCCTACCCCAATGGGCGCTAAACATCATCAACCGTCGCTGCAGAGGCTTCGTGTGGAAGGGGGAGGAGGAGTGAATGGAGGCCACTGCCTCGTCCCTTGGTCCAGGGTGTGCCAGCCCATGGAGAAGGTGGCCTCGGCATGCTTAATCTGAAGCTCTTCGGCACCGTGCTCCATTTCCGGTCGAGGATGACCTCGAAGTGATAGCCATCTCCAAAGCTGTAGCTTTCATTCGCATTGGTAATGGGACAAGGGCTTTATTCTGGGCTGGTGCATGGCTTCCTAGAGGAAAATCTGTGCAAGAGGTGGTCCCTATTCTGCACTCCTTCGTCAAGAAATCAAACATCACTGTGGTGGCGGCACTGCAGAATAATCGCTGGGTTAGAGATATAACGGGTGGTCTCTCTTCGCCGACGCTTGCTCCGTACTTGCAGCTCTAGGATTTACTGGAGGGCACCACCTTAACTGCTAGCCAACAAGATGAGTTGGTTTGGCGCCTCTTGCACGATGGCGTGTTCTCTGTGAACTCAACCTACAAGCTCTTTTTCATCACGAACATGCGATTCGCTTGTGCGGATCCTATTTGTGAATCCAAGGCCCCCGTGAGATGTAGGTTCTTCATGTGGTTAGTGGTGCACAAGCGCTGCCTCACGGCAGACAATCTAGCTCGCAGAGGGTGGCCACATAATACCTCGTGTCCACTGTGTATTGCGACCAATGAAGACTGCACTCATCCCTTTGTGCACTGCCATTTCACCAAGCCAGTCTGGGAGCATGTTGGACCTGGTCCAGGGCCAACTTCCCAATTCCTGATGATACATTTGGCAACACCAAGGAATGGTGGCTGAAAGGGAAATGGACGTCGCCTAGAGGGGTGAATAGACGTTTTAAAATTATTATGGTTTAGGCTCTAATAAATGCGGAATAAAACTTAACGTTTAATTTATCAAGCCAAAACCTATATCCACTAAGTTCAACTTAGTGCACCAACAACCTATGCTAAGCAAGACAAGCAACAAGATGATAATAAGATATAATACTTCAAGCACGATGGCTATCACAATGTAAATTGCATAAGTAAATGACTCGGTTGAGAGATAACCGATGGACGTGGAGACAATGATTTGTTTTCCGAAGTTCACTTCCAAAGAAGCTACGTCACCATTGGAGAGGTGTGTGGATGCAAAGTACTTCGAACGCCACAAATGGCTCACCTCAAGGTGTGGTGGCTCGATGCTCACCAAACGCCACACAAGGCTTCACCCTAAGATGCGAAGGCACACAACTCACTGACGCCACAAAGGCTCACCCTATTCTCTCGTAAGCTCGCTACACAGGCCTACCTACATTCCACTATGGGACACTTGAGGGCGGTCACTGATACCTTGCAAATGTATCCATAATTTTTGATGTTCCATGCTTAGTTTTATCCACTTTCTTGTGTTTTGTCCACACTTTGGAGTACTTTTCATATGATTTCTTGGACTAACCTATTAACAAGAGCCACAGTGTCAGCTGCCTGTTTTTGAAGGGTTTCGCGACATAGTAAATCAAAATTTCTACAGAAGCGAACAGAGGGAAAGCCAAGATCTAATCTAGGAGATGCAAACAACGAGAGAGATTGGATTAGATCTTCATACCCTTGAAGATTCAAGACAGAGCGTTAACGTCGGAGCGTGGGTGATGTAGTCGTGCTCGCTTCTCCTCGCGATCCGATCCGATCTAGCACCACAAGTGGCGGTGCCTCCGTGAGATGCACACGTGCAGCACCTCGACGTCTCCTCCTTCCTTGGACCAGCAAGTATGGTGGAGAGATGGATTGGATCTACAACACGATGGCGTGGTGTATTTGGTGGAGAATTTCTGCAGCAGGCTTCACCGCAAAGCAGTCGGGAGGGAGAGGAAGGCAGGGCTACTAGGGCTTGGAGGGAGATGTGTAGGGGAGGCGCACCAGCCCTCTATATAGAGGGGAGGCGGCCAGCCCTAACCCTCCTCCAAGCCTATCTCTAGTTTAAACGATTTAAACTCTCCCTTATCTAGAAATTCTATCCAGATTTAAGCAGTTAAATCTCTCTAGAATCGCTGGGCCCTATGGGGCCTTGTGCCCCGCCCAATGCGCCAGGACACTCCCTCATAGGCCCATGCCCCTCCGGAAGGTGGGACCACGTTGGCCCCTTCCGGAAGGTTCTAGAAGCTTCACAATACCGATTAATCCGGAACAATTCGAACTCCAAAAACTGCATTGCCTTATATGAATCTTATTCTCCGGACCATTCCGGAACCTCTCGTGATATCCCGGATCCCATCCGAGACTCCGAACAAAAATTCATAAACCAATTATCCAATCTATCCTAGCGTCGAGACACGTTAAGTGTGTGACCCTACGGGTTCGAGAATATGCAGACATGATCTTCTATCAATAATCAACAATGGGTGCAGGCACCCATATTGACTCCACACATTCATCGATGATCATATCGGATGAACCACGATGCCGAGATTCAATCAATCCCATATATATATTCCCTTCTTCTCGCGATATTTTACTTGCGAGATTCGATCGTCGGTATCGTCATACCTAGTTCAATCTCGTTCACGGCAAGTACTTTACTGCTCCGTAATCCGATATCACTTTGTGATTAACTCCTTAACCACATGCTTGCAAGCGGTGTTGATATCGATTACCGAGTGGGCCCGAAGTATATCTCTCCGACTTGGGAGGGACAAATCCCATCTCGATACATACAACCCAACAGATACTTTCCGATTACGAGAGACACCTTTATGATCACCCTCTCATAGGATGACGTTTGATGACCTCAAAGCTTTCTTCCGATACCAGGGAGTTGTATTATCTCATGGTCTAAGGAATACAATATTTGACATAAGAAAAACTTCGCAAAGACGAACACGATGACACGATCTAATTGCTTCGCTTAGTTTGGGTCTATCCACCATATCATTCTCCAATGATATGATCTCATTATCAATTGACAACTCATGTCTATGGTTAGGAAACCTTAACCATCATTGATCAATGAGCTAGTCCATAGATGCGTACTAGGGACACGGTGTTGTTCACAAACCACACAAGTATTAAAGTTTCCGCTTAATACAATTCTAGCATGGATTATAAACTTTATCATGAACAAGAATTATAATAATAACATCTTTATTATTGCCTCTAGGGCATAATTCCAACAGTCTCCCACTTGCACTAGAGTCAATAATCTAGTTTACATTTGGCAACAATCTTACACCCATGGCCGAGGTGCTGATCATATTTTACACGTGGAAGAGGTTTAGTCAATGGATCTGCGACATTCAGATCTGTATGTACTTTGCTGATCTTCGGATCTCCATCGCTATATAATCTCGGATTATATGAAACTTTGATTGATATGCTTGGTCTTTGGATGATATCTTGGTTCCTTAGCGAGTGCTATGGCGCGGTGTTGTCACACAATATCTCCGTGGGTCCAATGCACTTGGAACCACGCCAAGCTCGATGATGAAGTTCTGATCCAAACTCCTTCACTTGGACGCCTGCGGCCATGTATTCCGCTTCTCATGTAGATCCCATGATCACGCTTTGCTTGCGACTTCTCCAACTCACAGCTCCTCCATTCAAAATATACATGTATCCTATCGAGATTTACAATCATCCTTGTCGGTGTCGAAACTAGCATCGGCGTAACCTTTTCTGACGTATGTTCATCACCCCATAGACTAAGAACATTTCTTTAGTCCTATTTAGGTACCTTAGGATGTTCTTCACGGCTGTCGATGTTCCTCTGGATCACTTTGATATCTGCTCGTCAAACTAAGAGCTTTGGACACATCCGGTCTAGTACACAACATGGCATACATGATGGAACCTATGGCGAGGCATAAGGCACTTTGCTCATAGCTTCCTATCATTTACCATAGCTAGACCTTTGAGCCTTGCTCAATATCTTACGACAACATAGGCCTTTGAACCTTTCAATGCCTTATCCATTCTGAACCTTTTCAGAACTTTGTCTAGGTATGTACTTTGGCTTAAAGCTATCAGGCGTCTTTGTCTATCTCTATAGATTTTGATGCCCAATATATAAGCAGCTTCACCTAGGTCTCTCATTGAAAAACACTTGTTCAAATAACTCTTCACATCGTTAAGCATGTTGATGTCATTTCCAATAATCAATATGTCATCCACATATAGTACCAGAAACGTCACCGAGCTCCCACTCACTTTCCTGTAGATGTAAGCTTCGTAGCAATTTGGAACAAATCCAAAGCTCTTGATCACTTGATCAAAACGAAGGTTCCAACTCCGAGATGCTTGCTTCAGTCCATAAATGGAACGCTGAAGTTTGCATACTTTATCAGCATCCTTAGGATCGACAAAACCTTCGGGTTGCATCATATACAACTCTTCATTAATGTTGCCATTGAGGAAAGCAGTCTTGACGTCCCTTTGCCATATTTCATAATCATGAAACGCAGCAATTGCTAATAAAATCCGAATGGACTTAAACATCGCTACGGGAGAGAAAGTCTCATCGTAGTCAACACCTTGAACTTGTCGAAAACCTTTCGCAACAAGCCGTGCTTTATAGACGGTAACATTACCATCCGCGTCCGTTTTCTTCTTGAAGATCCATTTGCACTCAACGGCCTTTCGGTCGCTAGGAGGGTCCACCAAAGTCCATACTTGGTTTTCGCTCATGGATCCCAATTCGGATTTCATGGCTTCTAGCCATTTCTCAGAGTCTGGGCTCATCATCGCTTCCTCATAGTTCGTAGGTTCACTGTCTTCTACTAACAAGACAGTCAAGACAGGGTTGCCGTATCACTCAGGAGGGGCACGCGACCTTGTCGACCTGCGACGTTCAGTAGCAGCATCGTCCGAAGCTTCATGATCCTTGTCATTAGCTTCCTCTATTGTTGGTGCAGGCGGCACTGGAACAATTTCAGGTGCTGCGCTACTCTCCAATTCAAGAGAAGGTTCAATAACCTCGTCTAGCTCTACTTTCCTCCCACTCACTTCTTTCGAGAGAAACTCCTTCTCAAGAAAGGAACCGTTCTTTGCGACAAACACTTTGCCTTCGGTTCTGTGATAGAAGGTATACCCAATAGTTTCCTTAGGGTATCCTATGAAGACGCATTTCTCCGCTTTGGGTTCGAGCTTGTCCGGCATCAACTTCTTGACGTAAGCTTCGCATCCCCAAACTTTAAGAAACGACAACTTAGGTTTAGCACCAAACCATAGTTCATACGGTGTCGTCTCAACGGATTTAGATGGAGCCCTATTTAAAGTGAATGCAGCGGTTTCTAATGCATAACCCCAAAATGATAACGGCAAATCAATAAGAGACATCATCGATCGGACCATATCTAATAGGGTTCGATTCGCGCTCGACACACCATTGCTTGATGTGGTGTTCGGGTGGCGTGAGTTGTGAAAGCGATTCCACTTGCTTTAAGATGCGTGAGAAAATCATAACTCAAATATTCGACCCCAAGATGGGATAGTAGAAACTTAATCTTTGTGTTTAGATGGTTCTCCACTTAATTCTGATATTCTTTGATATTTTCAAACGTTTCAGATTTATGTTTCATTAAATAGATATACCCATATCTACTTAAGTCATCGGTAAAATTGAGAAAATAGCGATATCCACCGCGCGTCGAAACACTCATCGGTCTGCATACATCGGTATGTATGATTTCCAACAAGTCCGTTGCTCGCTCCATCATACCGGAGAACGGGGTTTTGATCATCTAGCCCACGAGGCATGGTTCGCATGTGTCAAATGATTCAAAATCAAGAGACTCAAAAGTCCATCGAATGGAGTTTCTTCATGCGCTTTACACCAATATGACCTGACGCAGATTGCCACAAATAAGTAGTATTATCACTATATACTTTGCATCTCTTAGCCTCAATGTTATGGATGTGTGTTTCATCCCTTTCGAGATTTAGAAGAAATAAACCACTCACAAGAGGTGCATGACCATAAAAGATGTTACTCATATAAATAGAACAACCATTATTCTCCGATTTAAATGAATAACCGTCTTGCAATAAACACGATCCAGAAATAATGTTCATGCTCAGCGGGCACATAATAACATTTATTAAGGTTTAAAACTAATCCCGAAGGTAAAACTAAGGAGAGCGTGACGGCCATCACATCAACTCTTGATCCGTTGCCAGCGCATCGTCACCTCATCCCTCGCAAGCGCCGTCTATTCCGCAGCTCCTGCTTTGAGTTACAAATATTAGCAACCGAACCGTATCAAATACCCGGGCACTACGAGGGCTAGTAAGGAAAACATCAATAACATGTATATCAAATATACCTTTGATGGTGCCAGCCTTCTTGTCGCTAAGTACTTTGGACGATTAAGCTTCGATGACCCTTGTCCTTGCAATAGAAGCACTCGGTTGGCTTGGGACCGGACTGAGCTTCTTCTCAGCAGGGCATTGCGCTTGCCGCCCTTCTTGAAGGGCTTCTTTGCACCTTTACCTTTCTTAAAGGAGGGCTTGTTGACCATCAACACATGATTATCCTTCTTGATGTCCACCTCCGCGCCTTGACTTCATGAAGAGCTCGGTGATAAATATCGATGGAACCAATCTGATTATGAGTCACTACAAAACTTTTGTAGCTGGGAGGAGTGATTGCGAGAACCTGTCAATCTTGAGCTTCTGGAATCTTGCAATCCGTTGCTCAAGGCGTTGAGTGTAGCCCGACATCTTAATGGCGTGCTCACTAACGGAACTCCCTTCCTCCATCTTGCGTTAAAGAACTTCTCGGAGATCTCATATCTCTCGAGCGGGCTGAGTCTGAAACATGGTTTTCAACTCTTGAGAATCTCAAAGGGCGGGATAGTTTTCAAAAGCGATTTTGAAGTTCGGTTCCATAGCAAACAACATGGTGCTCTTAATCACACCATAATCATCTTTCTTGTTGATAGACAGCTTTCTCATCAGCCGACGCAGTTGCAGCAGGGGCGTCACCTAACGCTTTCTCAAGGACATAGTCCTTTTGACCGCCAGAGAGAATGATTCTCAAATTGCGGAACCAATTGGTGAAGTTAGACCCATTGTTCTTAAGCTTTTCTTTCTCAAAGAAAACGTTGAAGTTGAAGTTGGACTTAGCCATGTGATCTCAAATATTTGCAAGTACAAATTAGACTATGTTCATGATAACTAGTTCAACTTTTAATCAAATTACTAGATGAACTCCCACTAAATTCAACATCCCTCAAGTTGTTTAGTGAACACGATCCAAATTCACCACACCTAATCCGATCTTCACGAGAAGAGATGTGGTTTCAATGGTGGACAACGAAGTGTCGATCATATCATTCATATGACTCATGCTTAACCTTTCGGTTCTTGTGTTCCGAGGCCATGTCATACATGCTAGGCTCGTCAAGCTAGACCCAAGTATTTCCGTGTGCAAAACTTGCACCCGTTGTATGTGGCGTAGAGTCTATAGCACCCGATCATCACGTGATGCTTGGACACGACGGACTTTATAGCGGTGCATACTTGGGGAGAACACAATTTTTATCTTGATCTTTAAGTGAGGAATCATCTTATAATGCTACCGTCGCGATCTAAGCATAATAAGATACATAAAAGGATAAACATCACATGCATATAACTTTATGTGACATGGTATAGCCAATCTTCGCAATGATCTCCATCTTGTGCGTTCGGCATGATCTCCATCACTTCACCATGATTGCCTCCACCACGAATAGCAACTACAACTATTGCTAACTACTTAGCGATAAAGTAAAGCTATTACATGGCGTATAAGAAGTTGACTCGCAGGTCATACACAATTATAAAGACAACCATATGGCTCCTACCGGTTGTGTACTCATCGACATGCAAGTCGTGAAACATTACAAAACATGATCATCGCATACATTATACACATCACATCTTGGGCCATATCATATCACAGAAAACACTCCCTGCAAAAACAAGTTAGACGCCTCTACTTTGTTGTTGCATGTTTTACGTGGCTTATGGGAGTAGATGCTAAGAACGATTCTTACCTACGGAAAGCCACAACGGTGATATTATGGTTGCCGAACTCCGGTGTTAATCCCATGACAACTATAGTGAGAGAAACGGACATCCACCAGCCGCATGTGTGGAACAAGCCATACGTCAAGTGCGGAGCCGGTCTCGCGAACGACGTCGCGTAAGGTTGGCCTGGACCGCTTCAATCTCACTATTCCGCGTCATAAGAAGAACACAAACAAGAGGCTTGCAACAGAAAACATCAACGCCCGCAACAACCATGTTGCGTTCTACTCGTGAATCACATCTACGCATAGATCTAGCTCTGATACCACTGAAGGGTTTCGCGGCATAGTAAATGAAAATTTTCTACGCAAGCGAACAGAGGGAAAGCCAAGATCTAATCTAGGATATGCAAACAACGAGAGAGATTGGATTAGATCTTCATACCCTTGAAGATTCGCATGTAAACGCGTTTGTCGGAACGTGGGTGATGTAGTCGTACTCGCTTCTCCTCCTCGCGATCCGATTCGATCTAGCACCACAAGTGGCGGTGCCTCCGTGAGATGCACACGTGCAGCACCTCGACGTCTCCTCCTTCCTTGGACCAGCAAGTATGGTGGAGAGATGGATTGGATCTACAACACGACGGCGTGGTGTATTTGGTGGAGAATTTCTGCAGAGGGCTTCTGCAAGCGATCGGGAGGGAGAGGAGGGCGGCAAAGGCTACTAGGGCTTGGAGGGAGATGTGTAGGGGGGAGGGGGCGCACCAGCCCTCTATATATAGAGGGGGAGGGGGAGGCCAACCCTAGCCCCTCCTCCAAGCCTATCTCTAGTTTAAACGATTTAAACTCTCCCCTTATCTAGAAATTATATCCAGATTTAAGCAGTTAAATCTCTCTAGAATCGGCTGGGCCCTATGGGGCCTTGTGCCCTGGCCCAATGCGGCCAGGACACTCCCTCATAGGCCCATGCCCCTCCCGGAAGGTGGGACCACGTTGGCCCCTTCCGAAGGTTCTAGAAGCTTCGTACAATACCGATTAATCCGAACAATTCCAACTCCAAAACTGCCGCTGCCTTATATGAATCTTATTCTCCTGACCATTCCGGAACCTCTCGTGATGTCACGGATCCCATCCGAGAATCCGAACTAAAATTCATAAAACAATTATCCAATCTATCCTAGCGTCGAGACACGTTAAGTGTGTGACCTGCGGGTTCGAGAATTTGCGACATGATCTTCTATCAATAATCAACAGGGTGCAGGCACCCATATTGACTCCACACATTCATCGATGATCATATCGGATGAACCACGATGCCGATTCAATCAATCCCATATATATATTCCCTTCTTCTCGCGATATTTTACTTGCGAGATTCGATCGTCGGTATCGTCATACCTAGTTCAATCTCGTTCACGAAGTACTTTACTCGTTCCGTAATCCGATATCACTTTGTGATTAACTCCTTAACCACATGCTTGCAAGCGGTGTTGATATCGATTACGAGTGGGCCCAAGTATATCTCTCCGACTTGGGAGGGACAAATCCCATCTCGATACATACAATCCAATGATACTTTCCGATTACGAGACACCTTTATGATCACCCTCTCATAGGATGACGTTTGATGACCTCAAAGCTTTCTTCCGATACCAGGGAGTTGTATTATCTCATGGTCTAAGGAATACAATATTTGACATAAGAAAAACTTCGCAAAGACGAACACGATGACACGATCTAATTGCTTCGCTTAGTTTGGGTCTATCCACCATATCATTCTCCAATGATATGATCTCATTATCAATTGACAACTCATGTCTATGGTTAGGAAACCTTAACCATCATTGATCAATGAGCTAGTCCATAGATGCGTACTAGGGACACGGTGTTGTTCACAAACCACACAAGTATTAAAGTTTCCGCTTAATACAATTCTAGCATGGAATATAAACTTTATCATGAACAAGAATTATAATAATAACATCTTTATTATTGCCTCTAGGGCATAATTCCAACAGTTTTCTGCTGTTTTTGGTTCCAGGAAAGTCAGAGAATGAATATTCTTAGAATTGGACGGGACAAAAGCCAAAGTGCCTATTTTTCCGGAAGTCATCAGATGCCAGAATACGAGACAGAGAGGGGCCAGGGCGCCACCACACCACCTGGCCGCGTGGCCCAGCCTGGCCCGCGCCAGGGGGTGGTGTGGCCGCCTCCGACACCCCCTCGGCCTCCCCTTTCGCCTATAAGATGCCCCCGGGACAAAAACCCTAAGTACCCGATCAAAAATCCACGAAAGAGTCTGTAGCCGCCGTCATCTCCATCCCCAGATCGGGAGGGATCTGAAGCTCTTCCCGGCACCCTGCCGGAGAGTGGAATTCACCCTGGAGGCCTTCTTCATCACCATGCAAGCCTCCGGTGTGATGCGTGAGTAGTTTATCCTTGGACTACAGATCCATGTAGTAGCTAGATGGCTGGTTCTCCTCCTTTGTGCTTTCATGTCTAGATCTTGTGAGCTCCGTTCATGATCAAGATCATCTATTTGTAATTCTGCATGTTGTGTTTGCGGGGATCCGATGGATATTGAGATGCTATTTCAGATTGATTATTGATTTTATCATGTCTTTGTTATTTCTGATCTTGCATGCTTTCCGTTGTTAGTAGCTATCTTGGCCAAGTAGATGCTAGCAACTCCAAGAGTTAGTATTTATGCTCGATAGTGCCTCTGTTAATCTGGGGAAGTGACAGAAATCTCTAAGGTACTAGATGTGTTGTTGCTACTAGGGAGAAAACAACAATCCTTTGTTCATAGAACAATCGTATTGTTTACTTTACACGCAATTCGTAAAGCAATAATCTATTGCTTGCAACTTAATACTGGAGGGGGTTCAGATGATATCCTGAAGGTGGATTATTAGTCATAAATGCAGTTGGATGGCGGTCTATCCATTGCTCTGGTCGAAGGGGTTAGATTCCACACATTGGTCGGGTCGATGTGCTGGAATTGGAGAATAAGCGTATGGGGAGAGGGTGGGACAAGGCAGGGAAGAAGATGGTGACACGGTGGAGAGGGGAGGGACAATGGTGAAGGTAGTAGGCATGAGGAAGGAGGAGACGGAGGAGGAACGTGGCCTAGAAGCCTCTGGAATGGAATCTTTGTTGGAGATATGCCCTAGAGGCCAATAATAAAGATGTTTTGTTATCATATCTCATATGTTTATAATAAGTTTTATATCATAATAAGAATTTTTGCATAGAACGGCATCGTGAGCCACGCAAGAGAGTCGATACCTTGAGGTCTATCTCTGCCCCTGATAATTCACAGAGAAGATATTTCAGTTATAGATTTTGTGTGTTTATGAACTTTTGCTCTGCACGGGAAAGAAACGAATCATGCCAAAGTAGAAAGTTCAGTACAAGATCAGGTCGCCAACAGTAACTGAACTCCGCCCTCGGTTTTATTTGTTGTTTGGCTTTAATTTGGGTTCGGAGCTCCTCACTCGGCTGGAGCAGATATGAACCGGTATCTATGTTTCGTGTGGTTGAGAAGAGAAAATTTGTGTGTCTGAGTTCTTGTCTCGTCTGGTCTACCTCCGCTGCAGTATTGTAGTTTCACTGCTTGTTACTTGTGGCGGTCTTGTGAGAGATGTGTCTTCTTGTTCACCACAGGAAAATGTCCATTCTACATGGAACGGAGGCTCCAAGAATGGAACGTTTGTATGATTCTCTCAAAACAACATGTATCACAGACTGGATGGACACATTCATTCTCAGCTACAGCCGAGGCGACATTTGAATCATCTGCTCTGCTGGGAGTTCACAATCACTTCACTTCTGAGTAACAGTTTCCATCTTGCTCGACTGCCAATATGTTGCCCTTCTGATATCCTCGGTGATTTAAGGATTGGTTAGGATTGCCAAATCGGTTTGGCTGCAAACCAGGAAACCGTGCTAGCTATGCTAAATTTTCTACTCCAAGTTTTGGTCAGATGCAAAGAAGAAAAATGAATTCGTGGCTTATCTCTCGGCCGGTGTCGTCCAAACCCCATATATTTTTATTAACTCTAACTCAGGCCTTAAACTTGTATATACATAACTCTCGAATCAGGCACAAATTCATAAACACAACTTCGTCCAATGCAATCAGTACAACTTCTCTTCAGAGGTATCAATCGCTCATAAAACAAAACCATTTATGCAAACAAGATTCGGCACAAAGTGACATCACTAGTTGGATGCTTATTAAACATATCAGACAACAATTTCGAACGGAGCAATGCTTCCAGTTTCCAAATACATAGAAACAGGGTTGCTTGAGGTGAACATGCAGATAATGGCAGGAAATAAATACTATAGAAAGAGAACAGATGCATCCAAATAATTAGAAGCGCGCGAGCGACGCAAGTGCACAAGACTAGAAAATATATAATGTAAGAAAACCAGCGGAAAATCAAAACAATATACTATGATTCATTACAATACCGACGCAAAATAACCTATTCGACCGACGAAAACAAAGTGGCTCTATCAGATTCTTCTGATAGCAGCACCATATAACTGCAAGCGAAAGAGTCAGCACACCTTTGGGTGACTATATACAAAAGTACTATACGGCGAGGTGTATAATTTCTTTTTATATCTCTCTGTAAAGGCTGAGCCTGTTGGTGCCACCGAGCATCCTATTAACGACGGTCGCGGCGGCTACTCCCTGGCTCGCGGAGGTCATCACCGACGAATCTTCTCGGATCTGCAACGACGAGACCGCCTGGGCTGCCATGAAACCTGGGCAGGCAACAGACTGGTGGAAGGTACCTTGGTAGTACGACGCTTTCAGGTCCCTCACTTCTCCCCAGGTTGGCAGTGGATGGGCGTTGTCCCAGTCGATCCACCTCCCTTTGGTAGCATAAGCATGGTTGGCGCACATAAGTCTGCTGCCAGGAGGGTAGATATTATCATCATCAGTGCCTTGTGCGTCCAGGGTGAAATCGAAGCCGGCTGAGGGGTCCCAGTCGTTGCATCTCCTGTGCTTGTTCATTATTAGATGGCTGGATTCATCAGAGTCCTCCTCACCTATGAGGACGTGAAGAGCAACTGCTTCTGCTATCGAAGCGCCTTCCTCGTCCAGCCTTTCCTGTTCCTCTCTCTTCTTCTGCTTCTTCTTTTCCAGCTCTGAGATGATGGCAGCAGAGTTTGCGAGCGCTTTCTCTAGCCGGCGCCTCTTCTTCTCAGCCTGCTTCTGGCGGTCCAATTCATCTTTGGCTTGTTTCTTCTTTCCCTTCTTCGAGACTTTGCCTGCCTGGTTACCCACAACAGCCTTTTCCATGACAACTGTCTGTGCTTTCCTGCCTGCTATTGACTATCTCAGCTAAACTCCTCTACTAGTTATAATTACGGAAAACCAAAAAATCCAAAGTTCATAATTATTGGACTCCTGCCTATATGCTTCCCTAAGGGCCTGTCGATTTTGTTTTTATCCAGACCAACTAGTGCTGAAGCGGTAGCTGCAGAATGCTACACCCACTCAGGTCTGAATGAGTATCTTATCTTGCGGAAGATGCAGTCCCAGTAGGAGACAACAGGGGAGAGCAGGAGCGAGAAATTGAAAGCGCTCGATATATCATCAACTGTTAAGTTTGATCCAAGCTTCTCTCTGCCCAGCTCCTGACCCATCTTAGTAGCCCCCGAATTGAAGTGAAACCACAGCCGACCAGCTCATAAGGGATCGTCTACTGCACCAACAGGAGAAGATTCAGGTGAGTTGTGGTAATCAACTTTCCAAAACATGTGACAATCTAACTACATACTTCACACATACCATATTATAATGTGAATGAGCAACCAGAAAAATAAGCAAACATTCTGTCAATTCATGCACAAAATATCCCCATGAACAATACATACCCATCATCAGCCCCCAGTTCTAAGGATTCCCCTTGGAAAGTTTGTGCTGCTATCCAAATGGTCTGTAAAACTTCCTTATTTAAGTGGAGACTGGAAGAACTACAGAGATATTCGGAGTGTTCGTGTGGTGGGACTTGGTATCTTTTGAGAGAACAAATGGTCCGATCTTTGTGATCTTACCAAGTGAACTTTCCAATTCATGGATTCTGCATAACTGCGGTCTTACTCAACACGGCTGTAGCTAAATGGCTGCCAAATCTATTTTTCCTAAAAAAAACATTAACAGATGCTGTACCCTGCATCATGAAACAGGGTCTAGTATATAGTATATCCACCTAATAATGGAATAATCATCCTCCTTCACGCATAACAAGGCGATTGCCGATTCACAAGTTGCCAGACCACCTAACAGACTAGAAGGAAGGGATCTCGCCAACACAGCTCTCCGAATTACTGCCTGCACCTACTACCATTACCAGAGCAGCTGACGAGCAGATCGTTGGATCTGACATGGCAGGCCAGCCAATTCGAAGGCGGGAACGCTCCGATTCCTCTCCGGGGCACAACCAAAACGGCAGAAACATAAGACAGTAACAAATGGTGTGCTTGCTCTCTACATCCTGACTCGGGATCTAGGTCTGATGGAATAGTAATCATCTTCCATCGCTCACAGGGCAAAAAAAAACACTCCAATTTGGGGCAGGGCAGAACCAAAATGGCAGAATTATATTTTCCTGAAATTGTAATAAATTGGTGTATACTACTACTACAGTACTACATCATGACACAGGATCTAACATATCCACCTGATGATGGAATAGTAATTACTATTCCATGGCTCGCAACAAGTTCCCAAAACTAACGACCCCACGGAGTATAAAGAGAGAGCAGGGAGGGGATGCTCGGAATTCACCGCGATCGCGGCAGCAACCACCGCACGGAATTTCGAGAGGGCAGCTGTCTAGGCCAGATCCTAGGCCCCGAC
Organism: Avena insularis; assembly: GCA_023614405.1. Taxonomy (NCBI): domain Eukaryota; kingdom Viridiplantae; phylum Streptophyta; class Magnoliopsida; order Poales; family Poaceae; genus Avena; species Avena insularis. The sequence goes on from CM042694.1 coordinate 107,539,206, forward strand.
GACCTGCACGGCAGGTCAACCGACTGGGCCGCGAGAACTCCAGTTCTCCTCCAGGCTCCAGGGCACACCCGGCCACATCGTCGTACCGACCAATCGGACCCTGATTCGCGCAATTGATGGGCACGGAAACGCCGCCGCGCCCCTTCCCGCGCGAATCCGCCGATTCACCGGAATAGGTGGGCGATTGGTGGCCGTGCTACTCGAATTGAGGCCGAATTCGCGCGGAGAAGCGGCGAGATCCGTCGGGACTAGGCGAGACTTGGATGAGGAAGAGACCGGAGGTGGTTTACCTGGCAGGAAGGCTGGGGCGGTGGTGGTGGAGAGCCGCTGCGTGGGATCGAGCCTGAGCGAGGGATCCGGGCGGGCGTGGGGAGGACGGCGGCAGAGGAGGATGAGGAGGAGGAGGGATCGTCTTCTTTCTTTGTGGGTCGTGGGTGGGTGGATCGGGTGGGGCGGAGGAATTGGAGGTGGATTTGCGGAGGGAGCGAGTCAAGTGGAGGAATTGGAGGTTGGGGAATTCTTTCTTCTTCTTCTTCTTCGGATGGGTGGGGTGGCACGTGCGGTGCGGGGGTGGCGGGGAAGGGAAGGCACGTGGGGGAAATGGTAGGCGCACCCGGAGCCGGAGGGGATGGGTCTCCCCGCCCGGGCGCAGTGGGCCCCCCGGGTTGTCTTGCTGCCTGATGTTTGTTTGGCTTTGCAGAGGCGAGCGAGTAGTGGGCAGGCAAAGCGAACGGAGTGACTCGAGTGGATCGGATTTCGACACTCTCCAAAGGCAAAATAATGGAGAGGCTAGCTTTTGCTTTGTATAGGGGACTTTCTCCCGCATTATTGAGCCATATAGGATGTCTCTAGGGGAGAAACTGTTTGTAGGGAAAATTCATCGCCCATATCCTACCACATCCAAACAGTCATTTTTTTTTCCAAAAGCAAAGGCGTCTTTGCTTGTCCACAGGCACGTCTGGCCAGAAGAAATAAACCCGTTTGACTTTTTAGGTCACATCCCTTTTCTGCACGGCACAGATTTTAAAGTAGGCCAAAAGTTGGCCCGCTGGAAACACTGGAATCGGCCGTTTTCATAGGGACATGCCTGAGGATGCGAGTAGCGGCACACGGGTGCACGCGCGGAGATGAGCGGGAGACACGCGGTGTATCGAGAACTCGTGCCATAAATCCCGTCACCATTCTCCATTCCGCTATCGACAACCGCACCTTCTTCTCTCTCCACTCGCCGCCGACGGCATGTCCAACGCCGGCAGATCGAAGAGCACCTAAAGGTCCGGGGACAAGAGGTAGATCGACAATGACCGATGCGCCTTCTTCTGTCACCAGGGCATCCGCGTCACACGCCTTATTCCTCGGCACATCCCGTGCTCACGAGGTCCATTAATGGCGGTAAGGCATCAAACCTCTCTATCTCTATATATATTCTAGCAACCTTGGATATGTAGTTTCGAGCGCGGTTCTGTAAGTATCATTGACATGCATGGTAGATTTGTAAAGATCTGGTTCGGTTTTAAGGTCCTTCTAGATTTTCTTCGTTTCTGGTCTTATGGTATAATTCGTGCGTGGGTAATTACAAGATCGCCATCTGCATTGCTTAGGTCTATGGTTTGGATAAATTGGAGTTTTTCATTGGTTATGTTAGGTTTCGAGGCCGGTGATTACTTCACATTTTGCGTCCAAGATCTCAACGGGTTGCACGAAAGCATGCCTGACATGATTTAACTTGGATACACAATGCCTAATATGAAGCACAATTTGTGTTTCATGCTTAATTCTAACCAATGATTAAATCTGCATCACCATGTCACCGCAGAATGATTCTATATAACCTTGAATTGTTTAGAACAAGCATTGTTTTGCATTGTTCTTGGTTGTACAGATTCATCTCCCCGGTCTTTATGTTGGAATCACATATGAGGCTATAACATCGTGTTACCTGGCCAATGATCAATCACAGTACATGCTAATCGTAAAACTGATGCGATTGGAACCCGACGGTATGTACAACAAAATTGCTTGTGATTATCCTATGGTTTCCGTTCACACTAGCTCTCTGAAGCTCTCAATAAGTGATATTGATGTGTGAGTACTGAGCTAAATTGTGTGTCTAGGGTAGTTAGCACAATGTTCTTGTGCATCGGTCGATGATTAAAAATGTGGCACAATGTAATGCTTAGTGATTTTCTCCAAGACCAATCTTATGTGCAGACATATTTGTTTGTTCATTTCTCTTGGTCCTGGGGAGAATATTTTTGCATTTGTATCATCATATATGAGGCAATATCTGATTAGCAGAATGTGATGTGCTGACATTTTATGTTTTTGTCAGTCCTCCAAGTTGATAATGGGAGGTGCTCTCCCCAACCATGGCAAATGATGCTCGATGGATGCTGGCGGAGGTAGCGCAACCAAGAGGCCGAGGGGTAGGCCTATCAAAGGTTGGGCATTTCCATGACCAGGTAGGTCCAACCCATTTCGCCAAGCCTATCATGGCACTTGGGTTGGACTTGCTCCCAATTCCGGATGGCTTCAGATCCTGCAGTAGCACTATGCGGAGGACAATCGTCTTGAAGACCAACACTGGATGGTCAAGCTCAAGGGTGTGAATGGTAGGGTTTTCCTTGACCAACGGTGGCCTGGCTTCACCATTGCACATCAGATCAAGATCAATTACTTCCTGAGCTTCAAAATGTTGAAGGGAGACATGTTCAAGGTCAGCATGTTTGACTACACCATGATTGATGTGATCAAGAAGTGTCCGGACCATGATCCATCCTTTGCAATGATTGGTGAGTGAAAGGTGTATTGATTATTAGTGTCTTATACTAAGTATGAGTTAGCTTTGAACTTATCTTATTGTGCTATTGGTTTTGAAGTTATCTTACTATGTTGCTATATAACACAGTGTGGTTAAATATGCTTGTTGTTCTTTTAGTCTTATATTAGAAAAAGTGGTTGTACATTGCAACAGGAGATAAGAGTCACAAAACATGTCACTCGATGCCGCACCTCTCACATGATGTTGATATTCACGGGCACACATAATGGGTGTCATACAATTAATTCGAAAGTATGTTGATCAAGATTCCAAAGTATATCCATGCACTACAAAGAAAATTTTGTTCCCCAAGAAATTTCAACAAAAAAAAGTAGATCAAACCACTTATCATGTTACCCTTTAAGCTTCACGAACTTTTCCACTTATCATGTTACCCCGCCAGAAAACAACATGTTCGTGGCGCACTGTTTTTCGTCATCCGTGGCGCACATGGAGTGCGCCACTAAACTCGCGCCACGGCTAAAAGTTAGCCGTGGCGCACTACCTAGTGCGCCACGCCTATATCGATAGATCCGTGGTGGACCGTGTAGTGCGCCACTGTTCTTTGAGACAATGAGCCACGGCTAAGTTTGTTCGTGGCCCACGAGGTAGTGCGCCACGGCTAAGTTTGTTCGTGGCGCACTTGGTAGTGCGCCACAAACACTATCCATGTGCGCCACTGCTACATTTGCTCTCATTTTTTTAAAATTGCTAGTCCATACTTACATGCAGCATATATTCACAGTTTGCAAAACAGTACAAATACATACATGCATACACAGTTTGCCAAACAGTACAAATATACATAGTATATTACAAGTGCAATCATTACACAAGTTATCGCCGGTATCGTGATCGGCGAGGGATCTAAGTTCACAATCTCTCTAAGTAGCTAGTCACCTAAAGTACTATCAAATACAATAGAACCACATACATGGTGATCAAGATAGAGATTACTATGACGAAGGTTCCCCTCTCGAAGGTCCCCCTCTCTCTCTTCCTCACGGTCTTGCAGATCCGGTGCCCCTCCTCCATCTCTTCCTCGCGGAGGTGGTCCATCCACATAGCATCCACCACCTCCTTACTCTTGTAGCCTTTGTAGATATTGCCCGGGAACTCGTTCACTTGTTTTTGACAGTGTTTCCACTCGTCGTAGACGCCTGGAACATTGTCTCTGTACACCACATACCACTTCTTTGCCATCTCTATAGACAAGAAAAATAATATTAGACAAGGGAAAGTTAGAGTTCACATACATAGTGTGCCACAACATTTTAATCATCGGCATTGTCGAAAAAGGACCAAAGTAAGCAAAGAAAAGAACCAAAATGTAAGAAAAAGAACTAAGCATTGATTCATAACCATAATAAGTAGCATCGACCACAATTATTAAGTTCAACACATCCATCGAAACTATATAGAGCTATACACAAGTTTACAACTACAACTATTGAGGCAAACATCAAGACTCCTGACTCGGCTTAGGGAACGGGAGGATGCCTTCTTTCGTCATGAACGGCCCGAGGTCACCCTGCATCTGTAGGCGATGTTCTATGTCACGGTTAGGCGGTGTGTAGCCTTCACATTGGAAGATCCCCCCTGAGGTCATGACATCATGATAGATGATTGTGGCAAACTGCTGTTGGATGCGATAAAACTCTTGTCTAAGATCTGAATCTTGGATCTTTGCCTTGGCTTGGGCCCACTGTCGGAGTTGAGCTGGTAGCGTAGAGTGTTGTTGGTCCTGTAGGAAAGCCCTGCAGAGGCGAGCGAGTAGTGGGCAGGCAAAGCGAACGGAGTGACTCAAGTGGATCGGATTTCGACACTCTCCAAAGGCAAAATAATGGAGAGGCTAGCTTTTGCTTTGTATAGGGGACTTTCTCCTGCATATTGAGCCATATAGGATGTCTCTAGGGGAGAAACTGTTTGTAGGGAAAATTCATCGCCCATATCCTACCACATCCAAACAGTCATTTTTTTTTCCAAAAGCAAAGGCGTCTTTGCTTGTCCACAGGCACGTCTGGCCAGAAGAAATAAACCCGTTTGACTTTTTAGGTCACATCCCTTTTCTGCACGGCACAGATTTTAAAGTAGGCCAAAAGTTGGCCCGCTGGAAACACTGGAATCGGCCGTTTTCATAGGGACATGCCTGAGGATGCGAGTAGCAGCACACGGGTGCACGCGCGGAGATGAGCGGGAGACACGCGGTGTATCGAGAACTCGTGCCATAAATCCCGTCACCATTCTCCATTCCGCTATCGACAACCGCACCTTCTTCTCTCTCCACTCGCCGCCGACGGCATGTCCAACGCCGGCAGATCGAAGAGCACCTAAAGGTCCGGGGACAAGAGGTAGATCGACAATGACCGATGCGCCTTCTTCTGTCACCAGGGCATCCGCGTCTGCTACGCCTTATTCCTCGGCACATCCCGTGCTCACGAGGTCCATTAATGGCGGTAAGGCATCAAACCTCTCTATCTCTATATATATTCTAGCAACCTTGGATATGTAGTTTCGAGCGCGGTTCTGTAAGTATCATTGACATGCATGGTAGATTTGTAAAGATCTGGTTCGGTTTTAAGGTCCTTCTAGATTTTCTTCGTTTCTGGTCTTATGGTATAATTCGTGCGTGGGTAATTACAAGATCGCCATCTGCATTGCTTAGGTCTATGGTTTGGATAAATTGGAGTTTTTCATTGGTTATGTTAGGTTTCGAGGCCGGTGATTACTTCACATTTTGCGTCCAAGATCTCAACGGGTTGCACGAAAGCATGCCTGACATGATTTAACTTGGATACACAATGCCTAATATGAAGCACAATTTGTGTTTCATGCTTAATTCTAACCAATGATTAAATCTGCATCACCATGTCACCGCAGAATGATTCTATATAACCTTGAATTGTTTAGAACAAGCATTGTTTTGCATTGTTCTTGGTTGTACAGATTCATCTCCCCGGTCTTTATGTTGGAATCACATATGAGGCTATAACATCGTGTTACCTGGCCAATGATCAATCACAGTACATGCTAATCGTAAAACTGATGCGATTGGAACCCGACGGTATGTACAACAAAATTGCTTGTGATTATCCTATGGTTTCCGTTCACACTAGCTCTCTGAAGCTCTCAATAAGTGATATTGATGTGTGAGTACTGAGCTAAATTGTGTGTCTAGGGTAGTTAGCACAATGTTCTTGTGCATCGGTCGATGATTAAAAATGTGGCACAATGTAATGCTTAGTGATTTTCTCCAAGACCAATCTTATGTGCAGACATATTTGTTTGTTCATTTCTCTTGGTCCTGGGGAGAATATTTTTGCATTTGTATCATCATATATGAGGCAATATCTGATTAGCAGAATGTGATGTGCTGACATTTTATGTTTTTGTCAGTCCTCCAAGTTGATAATGGGAGGTGCTCTCCCCAACCATGGCAAATGATGCTCGATGGATGCTGGCGGAGGTAGCGCAACCAAGAGGCCGAGGGGTAGGCCTATCAAAGGTTGGGCATTTCCATGACCAGGTAGGTCCAACCCATTTCGCCAAGCCTATCATGGCACTTGGGTTGGACTTGCTCCCAATTCCGGATGGCTTCAGATCCTGCAGTAGCACTATGCGGAGGACAATCGTCTTGAAGACCAACACTGGATGGTCAAGCTCAAGGGTGTGAATGGTAGGGTTTTCCTTGACCAACGGTGGCCTGGCTTCACCATTGCACATCAGATCAAGATCAATTACTTCCTGAGCTTCAAAATGTTGAAGGGAGACATGTTCAAGGTCAGCATGTTTGACTACACCATGATTGATGTGATCAAGAAGTGTCCGGACCATGATCCATCCTTTGCAATGATTGGTGAGTGAAAGGTGTATTGATTATTAGTGTCTTATACTAAGTATGAGTTAGCTTTGAACTTATCTTATTGTGCTATTGGTTTTGAAGTTATCTTACTATGTTGCTATATAACACAGTGTGGTTAAATATGCTTGTTGTTCTTTTAGTCTTATATTAGAAAAAGTGGTTGTACATTGCAACAGGAGATAAGAGTCACAAAACATGTCACTCGATGTCGCACCTCTCACATGATGTTGATATTCACGGGCACACATAATGGGTGTCATACAATTAATTCGAAAGTATGTTGATCAAGATTCCAAAGTATATCCATGCACTACAAAGAAAATTTTGTTCCCCAAGAAATTTCAACAAAAAAAAGTAGATCAAACCACTTATCATGTTACCCCGCCAGAAGCTTCACGAACTTTTCCACTTATCATGTTACCCCGCCAGAAAACAACATGTTCGTGGCGCACTGTTTTTCATCATCCGTGGCGCACATGGAGTGCGCCACTAAACTCGCGCCACGGCTAAAAGTTAGCCGTGGCGCACTACCTAGTGCGCCACGCCTATATCGATAGATCCGTGGTGGACCGTGTAGTGCGCCACTGTTCTTTGAGACAATGCGCCACGGCTAAGTTTGTTCGTGGCCCACGAGGTAGTGCGCCACGGCTAAGTTTGTTCGTGGCGCACTTGGTAGTGCGCCACAAACACTATCCATGTGCGCCACTGCTACATTTGCTCTCAATTTTTTAAAATTGCTAGTCCATACTTACATGCAGCATATATTCACAGTTTGCAAAACAGTACAAATACATACATGCATACACAGTTTGCCAAACAGTACAAATATACATAGTATATTACAAGTGCAATCATTACACAAGTTATCGCCGGTATCGTGATCGGCGAGGGATCTAAGTTCACAATCTCTCTAAGTAGCTAGTCACCTAAAGTACTATCAAATACAATAGAACCACATACATGGTGATCAAGATAGAGATTACTATGACGAAGGTTCCCCTCTCGAAGGTCCCCCTCTCTCTCTTCCTCACGGTCTTGCAGATCCGGTGCCCCTCCTCCATCTCTTCCTCGCGGAGGTGGTCCATCCACATAGCATCCACCACCTCCTTACTCTTGTAGCCTTTGTAGATATTGCCCGGGAACTCGTTCACTTGTTTTTGACAGTGTTTCCACTCGTCGTAGACGCCTGGAACATTGTCTCTGTACACCACATACCACTTCTTTGCCATCTCTATAGACAAGAAAAATAATATTAGACAAGGGAAAGTTAGAGTTCACATACATAGTGTGCCACAACATTTTAATCATCGGCATTGTCGAAAAAGGACCAAAGTAAGCAAAGAAAAGAACCAAAATGTAAGAAAAAGAACTAAGCATTGATTCATAACCATAATAAGTAGCATCGACCACAATTATTAAGTTCAACACATCCATCGAAACTATATAGAGCTATACACAAGTTTACAACTACAACTATTGAGGCAAACATCAAGACTCCTGACTCGGCTTAGGGAACGGGAGGATGCCTTCTTTCGTCATGAACGGCCCGAGGTCACCCTGCATCTGTAGGCGATGTTCTATGTCACGGTTAGGCGGTGTGTAGCCTTCACATTGGAAGATCCCCCCTGAGGTCATGACATCATGATAGATGATTGTGGCAAACTGCTGTTGGATGCGATAAAACTCTTGTCTAAGATCTGAATCTTGGATCTTTGCCTTGGCTTGGGCCCACTGTCGGAGTTGAGCTGGTAGCGTAGAGTGTTGTTGGTCCTGTAGGAAAGCCCGCATGTGATGGAGCGCGTAGTAGGCTTCCTTCCGACTGTCATCACTCTCCTTCACGCAAGGGAAGTTCGTTACGTGGTTGAACATGTGCTTGCCGAACTTGACCTTTTTGGTCACGAATGTGGTGCCTTCCACCGCGGCATAGCCACTCAGAGCATGATCTAGAACATCCTTGATTTTTTCATAGCTTTTCTTCTTTCTCGCACTCCCCGAGTCGAAATATATGGCGTGCGAATATTTCAGAGAAAGGACGATCAGTGTGTAGTCTTTGTCTCTGTGCCAAACAATTCAAACGGACCGTTATGTTGGAAAAGGAATGATGGAAATCTAAAAAATCATGTTCTGGCGGCGAGGCTTTGACTTACTCAGGGAAGTAAGGCATGAGAATGTATTCCTTCATCTTGTTCGCCACCAAGACGTCTCAGAGGTAATTCGCCACGAATATCCGTTTGACGGAGCTTCCCAAGCAGCCATCACACATGTAGAAGGGGTCCACTACCGCGATGCCCGGTGTGTTCTCTCTAATGATTTGCATCACCATACTGAGCGAAAATAGACAGACCATGGTATAGTGTAGAGGTTGCATGTGCAACATACCGAAGATGTCGAAAAACCTCACAAGAACATATCCCCGGGGTTATTATCAATGAAGCCCAAACCATGTGGCACCTTAGCCACGAAAACCGGGTACGACGGATCTTTATCTTGAAGAAGGCGTTCCTCGATTGTCAGCACACCGTCATGCACACTCTTCATATCTGAACTTGCGAGCTTGTACAATTTCTTAGTTAGCATCGGCTTACCCGCCACATGCATCCTCCACATAATAGCCTTGGGTATTGGTGGCCCATCCTGTGCCCGGATCGGATTCAGAGCCGACAGCACCATCGGTTGGCTCGCAGACTTGTTAGGTTTTCTCTTCCGTTGCTTCTTTACAGTGGGAGCATCATGGACCGCATTCTCCTCACCGACCACCCTGTGTAGTGTGTTGGGGCTTATAACAATTGGCCTTTTGGATGTTTGAGGCTCGGTGAAGAAGGCGCCATCGGTGGGCGTCTCGAGAACGAGCAGACGCTTGTTGCAAGCGGGTTTCTCTGCGGATGCATCATGGCAGGGTTCTTCATTATTACTAGGGCCATGCATGTCCATGTCGTCAATGCCTTGCCAAGTGTTGATGTACAGATCGATATCTTCATCGATGTTGTCGTTGTACGGATCCTATGCCATAGGCATGTCATCAACATAAGGCAACACATCGCGTGGAGGTGATGGCTTGGGCGGCGGCACAAGTGGCGGTGTTGTCTGTGGGGTGGTGGACCCTGTCCCCAAACGAATCATGATCTTCGGCCAGAGCATGAAAATGCCGAAGCAATCTCTGAGGACAGACGGTTCGTCTTCATCGGCTCCCGGGGGTTGAATGGGAGGTTCCACGCCGTCGCAGCCATGTAGCACCTGAACAATTTGAACCCTATGCACGGTATCTGGCATCGGCTTTGAGTGGAACACGCGGTTTAACGGTTTAATGATAGTGCCCTTGGCAACATCCCTCAATTCGTTGTTCACGTAGCCTAGGAGAGTGCATTGAACATCGGCCTGCGGAAAAACATTTACGACATTAGAGATGCCTTCAGAGTAATTAAAGGCAAGGAAGTGAAGTCATCGGCTTCAGAGTAATTAAAGGCAAGGACGCTTAGTAGTTACCTTGATGGCGTCGAACTCGGCTAATGTCGAGGCACCGACGACGGAGGGCGTGCAACTGACGGAGGGGCTGCTTGATGGCATGGTGCCGTCCGCCGGTGTATTCTCCCTGACGCCGACAGCATTAAGCTTCGGCGTCGCGGTGATGGCGGGTGGAGTCACCAAAACGTCCGGCGACGCGGTGACGACGGGCGGAGTCACCAACACGTCTAGCGCCACGGTCTTGGCGGTAGTCACCAACGCTCGACGACCCTCCGCATTCCATTTTGCTATCGACTCCACCAAGGTAGGTATGATTTCGGTGAGGCTAATTGCCAGGTTGTCTTTGACAATCTGCAGAATCTGCGCCACTTATGCCTTGAGTTCTTCAACCTCGCGTCTTTCCTCCTCGCTCCTCCTAGACACGTGCCTCTTCGGCTCCGGTGGACCATAATGATTCGTCCATGTCTTAGCCCCGAAGCCGACGACACGGCTAGCCGACGGCTTCTTCGTAACCGGTGTGACTTTCTTAGCCCGGTTCATCGCCCTGTTAAAAGGGGTGTCCCACCGGGTGGCCGCCGTTGACCCTTGGGATGAGGAGGTTCGGGTAGTCTCACTAGCGATTTCCTCATCCTACAGAAGAAGGAACGTGAACCGTTTAGTAATTCGACTTCATCGATTAGAATGCAATATACTTCATCCACGGTAATTAAATTCCTTACCGCAAAACCCTCGAAATCCTTCACGATCTTTTCCACGGTGAGTTGTTTGTTTTTGGGTCCACATGGTACCGGGCCCTGACAAAGTTTCGAAGCTGCTTGTTTTCGAATTTTGTGAAGGGGTTAGGTTGCCTCTTAGCTATAAAATCATCGTCCTCCTTCTGCCATTTGGACTCTACGGCTCTGTAACTGCCAGATCCGAGATGGTGGTTACCTATATTCATCTCCCGCATCTCCTTCCCCCGCTTACTCGAGGCCTTGGCTGCTTCGGATTCGCACCTGGCCTTGAACTCCAGGTACTGAGCTTCGGTGATCTGAGGATAGTTCTCCTGGATCTTCGCGAGACTTTGACCTTTTTTAAAAATCATCGTCTTCACCCGGGTTCTCCAGCTGGCCAGGGCGGTGCTCATCTTCGTGAGGGCGGATTTGTTTACTTCATTCCCATGGTAATTTGTGTTCTGGTATTCAAGTAGGAACTTGTATCGTGCGTGCAGTTTCTCGAAGGGGAGTGTGCGCGAATGGCCATTTGCTTTATGCTGGAGATTCTCTGTGTTGATCGAGACAGTGGCCCGGGTGATAGCCGCCACTTGCCCACCGTACCCTTTGACGACGTGTTCGGGCGCCAGAGGAACCCCTTTCAGGGTTACTTCGGTAATTTCCTCTCTGACGGTGTCGACCGTGTTCGGGCGTAGTTCCTTCTTCTTCTTTGGATTGCTACTGTCGGCGCCATCAGTGGTTTCATCCCTGGTGTCCTCTACCTCCTCGCTGGAATTGGTCTCTTCCTCCTCGTCCTCCATCTCATCATTGTCGCTCTCTTCAGGCAGATATTCTTCATCACCCTGTTCATTTCTTTCCATCTGCTAGGCAGCCTCCCAAAATGATAATTTTGTTGGAGCTCTGACTTCTTCTTAAACGTTTATGCGCCGAGAAGAGCCGCCGGCCTGGTCGTTGTTAGCCATGTTTGCACTAAGTAACAAAAAAGTCAAATAAATATTAGAAATTCACAGGAAAATCCGGCATGACCTCCCCTATTTTTCCTAACCTAGGAGTTTCTGGTTTTTGCCGAAACGGAAGTTAATCAACATTTCAACAAATATCGAAACTCATTTCAAATGTACCTGCACATACCCTAATCCCCCCACCTAGCAGAATCTTAATGAAAATACAGAATAAAAAACAAGAATAAACTTAAACAACGTTGTTGCAAAATACAAGATCGAGAGTTAAAATTCAAGTAAGCACTAGCATGCTCCAGTGCACAAATATTGGAGAAATGCACTCACAGTACAATACTATATTAACCAGTAGCATGCTTCGGTAGCATGCTTCAGTAAGCAGTAGCATGCGCACTTTGGGGAACAATTTCAATGTGAGATACCCAAAGCAATATGTGCTCTTCCTTCTCCTATCAAGGTTAGCTAATTGGCACTCCAACTATGAGTATATTAACTAGATCTTGTTGAATGTTAAATTCCCATTAGTGTGCCTATGCACCACCTTGCCTATCATAGAAAAGAAGGTTCATCCCACAATCTATATGCCTGTCCTAATCAAAGTGGAACCTGGCTCAATTCGAAAAAAAAGGGTCAAACTTTGGCTAATAAAGAAAACCTCTTTTTGCTGGAATAATGGCTAATAGAAAACATGTGGCTAAGTATGTCAGCTAGGTTCACTTAGGGTAATTAAGTAGTTCTACTGGTAGTACTAGCTAGTGTCAGCTCACACGCAAAAAGTGCTTACTCCAATTCCTCTCTAGATGCAGGTTAAAATAATTAGTGTAGGCTGCGCTGAATAGCAGATTACCCACTAAATTCAGAGCTAATCATTCTATGTCCCATCATGAAGCTGTGGCTGGAAATTCCATGCTACCCGCAGCCACATGCCACACAACTCATAACACAAGGAATTGATTCCTTGTAATACTGTAATGAGCACATTAATCTTCTACTTCTAGCACTAGAAGATCCAAGCCTATCCATATGCATCTACCAAAAGCTGCACTAAACTAGTGTTGCAGAAGAAAACAAGTTGTGTATAATTTCACTTTCTTCAACAAAAAATATAATGATGTACTAGAAAAGTTGGATCATGCCGGGGTTGTAGAGAAACTTCTGGGCGAGGACGAGTGCGTGTCGGCTCTGCACTACAGTGACGCTACCACCGATTTGATGCAAGAGTCTAGCCAGAAAAGGGGACGGGACGCGGCTGCTCACCCAGGTGCTCCTGGTGGTCCTGGTTTGCTCGCGGGTGGAGGTGAGGGCAGGTGGGGCGGTGGTGGTAAAAGGAGAAGGACGGGGACGGACCTGGGAGCAGGCGGTGGTGGGGGGTCGGGGACGGACCTGGGGGAGCAGGTGGTGGTGCAGGCGGCGGTAGGCACAGGCGGTGGCCCTCCTCCTCCTCCTCCTCGACGGCTGCCCTCCTCCTCCTCCTCGGTGGCGCGAAGGCGACAACATGGCGGCGGTGCTAGGGATCGGCGGATGGATTGGGGAGGCTCGATTGTTGGGGATTGGGGATCGTCGCGGGCGGGCCGAGGCGCGTTGACGACGATTGGAGAGAGAAAGGGAACCAGAGCAAAGGGACAAACAAGTGGGCCAAGTGCGTTAGGCGTGGTGCACTAGGGCCAAGTGCGCCACGCCTAACCTGGTACCATAGTCAAATAAAGACGAGGCCAGGCGTGGCGCACTAGGTCCAAGTGCGTCACGCCTAACCTGGTACTATAGTCAAATAAAGACGAGGCCTAGTTTCTAACAGTTGTTTCGTCTTACCCTAGTGGTTGCAGTTCCCAGCCACTCCTGCAAGCACCCAGGTTCGAACCCTCGTGCAGTGGGTGCCAATTTTTTTTGTTTTTTATTTTAAACATAATTTTAAATGTTAAAAAATTGATTTAAGGTAGAATGAAATTATAAATTACTTTTCAATTATAATATATTTAAATGTGGCACAATAGTGGTACAAAATTGATTGAAGGGTGGTACAAAATTGATTTTATATATGTTATATATTTAAATGTCAAAAGTGGTACATAAAATGACGACACACGCGTGGATTATAATAAGAGCTAGCGTTTTACAATCTGCTTTGCCTTCTTTGTCACGGTTGAATAGTTTAGCCCTGGAACTTTTATGTTTCTTCTCTCGAACGGGCTATCTTTTTTTGGATAGGGTTGTCCTTTGTCTTCTTGGGATATATGTTGCTTCATCGTAGTCGTCGTCATCTTGAATCTTTGGATCGCCGTACTAGTCAAAGTCTTGCTCGTTGGCGACTCCATCCATTCCGATGATGTTTCTTTTTCCTCTCCTCACGACAACCCGACTAGGCTTTGCCGGGTTGGTAATAAAAAACATTGGTTCACTTTGCTAGCCAATACCCATGGCTCATTTTTCGTGGCTACTTTCGCACTGGTAGCCTTGGATTTGTCGGCTTCTGGTATCCACTTTAGGGGTTCCGCGCAAAAAAACAATAAATTTTACTCTACGCCCCTGAACCCCTGAAGCTACCAGGACCTATCTATTAGTAATACAGTAACGGGAGGGGCTTTTCACGAACTTACCCTTGAAGACCGAAAAGCGTTGTCAACGCTCAGGAGAGTGTGGTTGATGTAGACGAGCCGAAGCCGACCTCAAGGTCGTGATGAAGTCCTTGCGCTCCTTCTGGCTCCAACGACTTGAGTGCCTCAAGTGCGACACCTCACGGGGAGTTACACACGTCCGGTGCCTGACGATGACTCCGCTTCTCGATCCAAAGCAGCGATTCTGAAGTAGAGCTCCGGATCCGAATCCAGCGCAGGCGCTCCGCGGTGAAGATGTCTCTCGCTCGCGCAGTCCAGACTTGGGACCACGGTCACGAGAGAGAGGGGGAGCGAGAAAATATCAATTGGAGGTCCTCCCAAAAGTGGGGAGACCTTTATTGATTATTGGGTGTATTTTCTAGGCCAAATACCCCACTTTATATAGGGGGAGGGGAGGTACTACCTCCCCTCAAGTCCTGGGGTGGGACTAAAGGAGAGGAGGAGGGAGGAGGTGGCCGCTGGCCACTGGTGGGCCCCAGTGGGGGGCTAGCCCACTTGCCTCCCCTTTCTCCTTTTCCCTAATGGGCCCTCTCCCTCCGGAATTGGCCCATTAAGCCTTTTGACCTTTTAATTGATTTTCTCTTTATTAAATAATTATGAATAAATGATTAAATCAATATTTAACATTCATTCACATATTATCTAATCTCTGTGGCCATGGAACACCTTCCACCTCCACTCCAGACATCCTCCGGACTTACCGAAACCCTTCCGGTTTTCTCCTTTCTTTTCTTCGGTGATTCTACCGATCCTATAAACACTCTATAAGCATCATCAAGCCCTTAAGCGTGATACCCCATGGTTCGGGAACACTCCAGACATGGTCGGGACACTCCCGCACCAATGATCAACAGAGGGACCTGGATGGCCATGTGACCCTGTGCATTCCACGAAGATCTTTCGTCGTTTGAACCGGGACAGTCGTGTCTTATTCCCTTTGTCTATCGATACTTGCATTGCCCGAGATTTGATCAATGACATCACCATGTCGTGTTCAATCTCGTTACTGAACAATGCTATTTGACTCGTTCCGACAAGTGGTATCCCCGTGATCTAATCACACGCTACGCAGCTATTGGATATAACCTCTCCGAGTGGGCCCTTGAGTATCTTCCCGTCACATGGACGGTCAAATCCCGCTCTTGACATACATTGCCTCTACGGTTTCCTCCGAATACCTGAACACACCTTTATAACCACCGTTTTACCAGATGGCGTTTGATGCTATTTAAGCACTCTCGGGAGACAGTGATTGATATAGCCTCACGGTCTAAGGAATAGTCTACGAGGATCCATTTCTAATCATCATAACTTGAACTTCGTGACATGATCGAATCACGATGTTTAGGTTGGGTATTGGTTCATCATCTCATTCTCAGAATGAGATGACCTCATTTCCAACTGGCATAAATGCCACATGATCAGGAAACATGATCATCTATTGACCAATGAACCAGTGACTAGAGTTTCACTGGGAACCCCTGGTTTGTTTGTATATCACACGTGTATTGATGTTTCCACTCAATACAGTTATAGCATGATATAAAACTTAATCATAAACTATATGAAATATGAGAATAGTCCTTACTACTATTTGTCTCTAGGGCATATTTCCAACAGTCTCCCACTTGCACTAGAGTACAAATACACTAGCTGCATTTGTTCTTAATTATTGGTACCATATAACCGGTGCCTAGAACATGCTTGCTCATAGAAGAGGTTGAGTCTTGGGTCTGTACTTTACAGTCCCAAATCCTTTGCAACTTACTAATGTTACTTTGATTGACATTAATATTCTATCATCACATGACAACATCTGTGTAAATGCATCGTCGCTATTGTAGCATAACGAGGCCTGATTCCAGGAGCCTACCGTGACGTTAGATCAACCTCGAGGGCTTTCTCATGGGCACTGTGCCCTGGGACACATCATTCTATGTTAAAAGCGAATTAGCCCCGCCATAACATTATACAACACTTTAGATGGTACCCTTATCTATTATTATAAATGTATTCATCGAAACACTAGTGCACTCCGTGCAACTTTCGATGTTTTGTTCACCTCGCTTCCTATTTGACTTTAATTGGTATCTACAGGAGTTTCCAACATATTCCCTTATAACATAACTCTTTATGCTTTAAGATATATCATCCTTTATGGATTTGAAAAACATGTCTGCAGTTCTCTATTAGACTCTATGGACAAACTTAGCTCAACATTCTGTGATTCGAACTTAATCACTTTCAAACGTTCCTTATTTGGATCACATATTATGCTAAGTTGTCATCATGGTTTACTAAGATAGAACCTATGTCTCAACATAGTGGATGATGATCATCCTTTTTCTTTCTTTTAACCATTGATGTCTAACTTAATGCTATTCCTAATTTTAGTCATTAAGGACTAGTTCCTTAATTAACTTCTATTCTGAAACAGCTTTCAGAATCCTTTAAGGAATACTACATAATATCATAATACACTTATTATCAACTTCTATATTTTATAAATCATTATTAAGTATTTTCGCTTTCATCCTTAACTTACTTAAGAATTACTCCTATAATCTCCCACTCAAACTATGTTGCTAACATATTTGGGTACGAGTTAGTACCCTTACTCAAACTATGTTCCTACATATTTGAATTTGAGTCTTATGTTGCTCCCACTTAAAAATATGTCAATCACATATTGTTTCAGGAAGACTTTCATAGCTCCCACTCAATTTTATGCAAATTGCATATCTCCTTACTGTTTTGAATAACTTCAAAATCCTTTGATTAAACATCAAACTTGGAGATTTATTATGAGATACTAGTACTTTACTAGTTTTAAATCCACTAGACATTCAGCACACATGAATCAAATTCATTTGAACTTGTCCAATACTTGACAAATTGTGCTTTTGTCATTCACCCCCTTTTCCTACAATGGCTTTGCAGTCATTTGGGAAAATTCCAAGTAACTCCTTTTACTTGTGAGATTGAGCAATGAATTGCTTTGTAATCTCAAGGGAATTTTACTTTTAGGATCTCTCATAATTCTAGTTTTACCATTATTTCCTTTGTAGTTCGTAGGTATGTGATGTTCCAGAAATCATGACAAATGATTCACAAATGTTTCCATACAAGATATGGATTTACATTTTGAATCCTACTTCATGTAGTGAAAAAACAATAGTGAAGGGAAAAACACAATGATCAAAATCATTGATTCTTTCCTTCTGTGAAGGGAATCGTTCAGGAACATTGTCCATTGCGCTTCTCAACACTCCGATGCAGGGTTTTGAATCCTTATCTTGTTTTACACTATTTTCCATTTGCTCCATAATTGATAAACGTCACTAGAAGTGAGCTTTCTCAAGAATGCACCAAAATCCAAGCAATACGAATCTTGCTTCCCTTTTGGTTTGAGCTATGGGTTTCGTATTCAAAGTTTCCAATGAATACTCTACAAGGACTTATTCGCTATGGTTTTGGTTATATCGAATAACCCCAAAACTTTCACGAATTCAAATGGTTCACTGTAAACTCATTGAGTGGTGACTATTTCTAAGCTAATGGTCTCTACATCTACACTACAATGATTTATTTGGTGCCTTCTATTCAACCCCCTTTGATATCTAATATCACATTGTGATGCTTTGTATTTTGACGTTTCAAAACACTTTGCATTCCATAATTTCTTTCATGCCATTCTTATAAAGTTGAATTTCATTACTATTGATCAAATCATAGCAATTTGATTCTCCTTTACATTTATACCCTTTGTTGATGAAACACTTTGATCAAATCAAATAGTTTCATATTCATGTTTCCTTTGGTAAACTTACTTTACACATTTAAACAATCATTTAATGATAATTACCATTTTCGTTAAAACACAATACATTGAATATGTATTCACTTTTAACAATTCATTAAACACTTTGTATTCAAGTAATACATGGTGTTCAAGTTATTTTGCCGAACTTAGGCATGATTTATATGTGAAAATAAATCAAATGACTTTCACATATTATCATCATAACTTTGAATTTAAACAATGGTTTTTCATTCACTAATGAACATATCATTAAGTTGGGTATTTTAAAACAAGGCATTTTCAATGTTTTACAAATGTTCATACATTATCAATTAGTTTCAAACAACAAGGATAATTCACATATAATCAAACAAGATATGAACACGAATAGAAATCATTCATAAAAGCAGAACAACTGTTTGTTACAAACTCATATGAATAACCGTCTCACAAAGTGTAAGACACACTAAAGAAGTTCACAATCTCTTGATTACAAAAATCATTGTAAAACACAAACTAAGTGATAAATGTCGAGGGAGTGTGTCGTCGGCCATCATCATCATGCTCGCCATCAACACGCAACGTCACCTCCTCTCCAGCAAGCACCTCTATGCAGAAGGACCTGTTTTCACCAAAACAGAACAAGTATCAGATATACTTAACACTGCAAATGTGTTTGTAAGATTATAACATTTATAAAACTGTATATCAAATATATACCTTTGTCGTTGACGACCTGAGCGACATCTGGTTCAACCAACACATTCCTGAGATGCGTCATGAACCGGTGGAACTCCATTTCCGTGTCGCCCCTCATTATGCAAGTCCTAACTTGTGCTTGGTAGCTTGGTAGCAGTGACCGCATCACAACAGCATTTGCGAAAGAGCCTAAAATCCAGACATCTAGGAAGTATGATGGCCTCATGTACACATCATGCATGTGATGTAAGTGGTTGTCCAGTGATGAGTTCTCCTCCATCTTAATGGAGAGGAAGTCTCCCATCAACTCATGCTCCCAAATGCGTGTCTGATCCACGAAATGTGTCCTAAGCTGTAGCATCACCGAACGAGGGTTGACATCACCCACGAAAGGCCACAACTCGTCCACCATTCCGAAACACATCATTACCGTGACTATCTACTACTATGCAACAAAAGGTAATTACTTTACCTTTGCCACAACCATATCACAAAGCAACGCTCCCCTGCAAAACAAAGTTAGACTCTTCTACTTTATCTTTGCATGTTTTACGTGGCTGAATGGGCTTTCGCACAAGAACCGTTCTTACCTATGAACATTCAGCACAACGCTGATCAATTAGTTGTCTATACTACACCCCTTTCGGGGCCCTCCGTTGCAAATGGTATACCAACTAATACGAGAGAGACAGACACCCCCTAAGCCACTTTATATGGTACAAGCCGTATGTCAAGCGTGGACCAGTCTCGCGAATGAACGCGTAAAGTCGGTTGGGGGCCGCTTCATCAAGCATTACTGCGGTATACACAAGTACACGTGGGAGGGTAACAACTAAAAGATCAACGCCCACACGCTACATCTCGTGTGTTCTACCCGTACTAGCATTACTACGCATAGATCTAGCTCTGATACCACTGTAGGGGTTCCGCGCATAAAAACAATAAATTTTACTCTACGCCCCTGAACCCCTGAAGCTGCCAGGACCTATCTATTAGTAATACAGTAATGGGAGGGACTTTTCACGAACTTACCCTTAAAGACCGAAAAGCGTTGTCAATGCTCAGGAGAGCGTGGTTGATGTAGACGAGCCGAAGCCGACCTCAAGGTCGTGATGAAGTCCTTGCGCTCCTTCTGGCTCCAACGAC
This sequence comes from Avena insularis, assembly GCA_023614405.1. Taxonomy (NCBI): domain Eukaryota; kingdom Viridiplantae; phylum Streptophyta; class Magnoliopsida; order Poales; family Poaceae; genus Avena; species Avena insularis. The sequence continues at coordinate 107,559,282 of CM042694.1, forward strand.
TTGAGTGCCTCAAGTGTGACACCTCGCGGGGAGTTACACAAGTCCGTGCTCGACGATGACTCCCGCTTCCCGATCCGATGGCGATTCGGAAGTAGAGCTCCGGATCCGAATCCCGCAACGCGACGGCGCTCATGGTGAAGATGTCTCGCTCGCCAGTCAGACTTGGGACCATGGTCACGAGAGAGAGAGGAGCGAGAAATATCAATGGAGGTCCTCCCAAAAGTGGGGAGACCTTTATTGATTATTGGGTGTATTTTCAGGCCAAATACCCCACTTTATATAGGGGAGGTACTACCTCCCCTCAAGTCCCGGGGTGGGACTAAAGGAGAGGAGGAGGGAGGAGGTGGCCCATGGGGGGGCTAGGCCCAGTCGGCCTCCCCTTTGCCCCTTCTCCCCTTTCTCCTTTTCCCTAATGGGCCCTCTCCCTCCGGAATTGGCCCATTAAGCCTTTTGACCTTTTAATTGATTTTCTCTTTATTAAATAATTATGAATAAATGATTAAATCAATATTTAACATTCATTCACATATTATCTAATCTCTGTGGCCATGGAACACCTTCCACCTCCACTCCAGACATCCTCCGGACTTACCGAAACCCTTCCGGTTTTCTCCCTTCTTTTCTTCGGTGATTCTACCGATCCTATAAACACTCTATAAGCATCATCAAGACCTTAAGTGTGATACCCCACGGTTCGGGAACACTCCAGACATGGTCGGGACACTCCCGCACCAATGATCAACAGAGGGACCTGGATGGCCATGTGACCCCTGTGCATTCCACGAAGATCTTTCGTCGTTTGAACCGGGACAGTCGTGTCTTATTCCCTTTGTCTATCGATACTTGCATTGCCCGAGATCTGATCAATGACATCACCATGTCGTGTTCAACCTCGTTACTGAACAATGCTATTTGACTCGTTCCGACAAGTGATATCCCCGTGATCTAATCACACGCTACACAGCTATTGGATATAACCTCTCCGAGTGGGCCCTTGAGTATCTTCCCGTCACATGGACGGACAAATCCCGCTCTTGACATACATTGCCTCTACGGTTTCCTCCGAATACCTGAACACACCTTTATAACCACCGTTTTACCAGATGGCGTTTGATGCTATCTAAGCACTCTCGGGAGACAGTGATTGATATAGCCTCACGGTCTAAGGAATAGTCTACGAGGATCCATTTCTAATCATCATAACTTGAACTTCGTGACATGATTGAATCACGATGTTTAGGTTGGGTATTGGTTCATCATCTCATTCTCAGAATGATATGACCTCATTTCCAACTGGCATAAATGCCACATGATCAGGAAACATGATCATCTATTGACCAATGAACCAGTGACTAGAGTTTCACTAGGAACCCCTGGTTTGTTTGTATATCACACGTGTATTGATGTTTCCACTCAATACAGTTATAGCATGATATAAAACTTAATCATAAACTATATGAAATATGATAATAGTCCTTACTACTATTTGTCTCTAGGGCATATTTCCAACATAACCATGGTTGTGAAATACTGATCTTCTCTTTCGACACTCTTGGCCCATCTAACACGGAACATCGGTACCTTTTCTCCACAGTAGTCGAGCTCCCATATCTCCTCGATCCTTCCGTAGAATCTTTCCTTCACGTCGTCATCGGTATAGAATTCCGCCGTTACCCCAGAGTTCTGATAGTCACACTTGCTATCCTTTTCCTCCGTGTAGAATGTGTAGCCGTTGATGTCGTACGCCTGGTAGGTCATCAGGCTGCGCAATGGTCCCTGCGACAAGGCGAATACGATGTTTTCCTCCATAGAAGCAGAATCTGTTTGCGGGGGACTATCTAGGAGTGTCTCGCTGAACCAACGCGTGAAATCGGAGTTGTGCTCTTTGATTATTTCTCCCTTCGTCCTCTGCTGGCCCTAGTCACTGTACTTCTTCTCAATAAACTGTTTGTGCTTTTGTACCCAAGGATCGACCAATTCTTTATGTTGTAGCGCGACTAGGTTTGCTCTATTAAAGTCTGCGAGTCGACCATCGAAGTTCACATGCATTACGCGGCGACCCTCTCGGTGACCCGATCCATCGAGTCTGCCAATGTGCCTATTAACGGAAAGACCGACAGGGTTCTCGATGTCTAGATAATTCGTGTAGAAAGAGATGCACTCTTCGGCTAGAAATCCCTTGGCTATGCTTCCATCTGGACGGGACCTGTTGCGGACGTATCCTTTGATGTGTCCATTCATCCTTTCGAACGGAATCATGCTGTGGAGAAACATTGGCCCGAGTTGGATGATATCCTCCATGATATGGACCAGCAGATGCACCATAATGTCGAAGAATGCAGGCGGGAAGTAGATCTCAAGCTCGCATAGTATCACCACGATCTCCTCCTGTAGCCTCTTAAGCTGATTCACGCCAATCGACTTTCGAGAGATGACGTCGAAGAATTTACAGAGCCCAAACAACGTTTCACGGACATGCTCGTCCATTATCCCTCGTAGTGCAACCGGAAGTATCTGCGTCATTAGCACGGCACAGTCGTGAGACTTCATTCCACTGAACCTCTGCTTCACCTCGTCTAGGTATCTGCTTATCTTGCCCGCGTAGCCGTAAGGAAATTTGACTCCTAGGAGGCACTTGAAAAACTATTTGATCTCACCTGGCTTAGAGTGAAGCACGAAGGGGGACAGTAATATTCATTCTTCTTGACCTTTTTACCCTTTCGGCGACCTTGTGTCGCCTCCGACTGATCATTGTCATCATCCTGATCATCAGGAGTAGTGCGTCCTCCGTGAAGATCATGCCTGATGTCCATGAGTATCAAGTCGTTTCTTGCTTTTGGACCATCTTTTGTCCTATCCGGCATGTTGATCAGGGTGGCGACTAGACTCTCGCACACGTTCTTCGTGATATGCATGATGTCAAGGCTATGAGGCGTGCGAAGGATCTTCCAGTATGGCAACTCCCAAAAAACAGACCTCGTTTTCCATACCTTCAACAACGGCTTATCTGATTGTTGCCTCTTTCGCTTCTTTCCCGGCTTAGGACACTCTTTCCAGTTTCTCAGTAAATCATCGATTTCTTCGCCACTCCTCTGATCTGGAATTCCTCGGATCTTTGATTTCCCATCAAACAGATCTCCACGTTTTCTCCATGGATCGTTCTTGCGAAGCCACCTCCGATGCCCCATGAACATGGTTTTTGAAGACCCGGGATCTCTCTCTAGTTAGATATAGGTTGTGTTATCCATGCACCTAACGCATGGGAAGAATCCTTGGATCACTTGCCCCAAGATATATCCGCAACCGGGATAGTCTTGCACCGTAGTGAGCAACACGACTCTTATAGTGAAATAATCTTGTGTGACAGTGTCGTATGTATTGGCTCCGACTTCCCATAACGTGGCTAGCTCCTCTTTCAACAGGCCAAGATACAGATTGATGTCGGTACCAGGTTGTTTCGGCCCTTGAATTAGCATACTCATTTGTATGTACTTCTTCTTCATGCACAACCATGGAGGGAGGTTGTACATCCATACAAACACGGGCCACGTGCTATGCGTGCTGCTTTGACTCCCGAACGGATTGAGTCCATCGGTGCTCGCACCTAGCCTGACGTTCCTTGAACCCCCCCTGAATTCTGGAAATTCGAGGTCCAGTGCTTTCCACTGGCTAGCATCTGAAGGGTGCGTCAGCATCTCGTCCTTTTCCGTATCATCATCTGTCTTCTTTCTTTCCGCGTGCCAGCGTATGAGCTTTGCTTCCTTAGGGTCTGCGAAATACCGCTGCAGACGAGGAGTGATGGGAAAGTACCATACCACTTTTCGAGGAGTTTTCTTCCCTTTCTTGTATCGACTGACTCCGCACACCAGACATGTGGTTCTCTCCACATCCTCGCCCCGATAAATGATGCAATCATTGATGCATTCGTGGTATCTAACATGCGGTGGATCGAGAGGACACATGATTTTTTGGCCTCCTTGATACTAGTTAGACACGTGTTCCCCTCTGAAAGACAATCGTGCCAGAATGCCATCATATCGTTCAAGCTTGCGTCGGTCCATTTGTGTTTTGCCTTCATCTCCATAGCCTTGAGCATTACATTCAAGCGGGTATTATCGGGCTTGCACCCTTCATACAATGGAGTAACCGCGTCTTTCTCAAGTTACGTAAGCTTGGCTTTCTCTCTAGCGGCAGCTCTTGCATTACTCGTCTGCTTGAGTAGAAGTTCTTGAACATAAGGGTCATATACCCAGCCTGATGATATTGGTCCATCTGCTCCGACGACGTCTAGATCTTCATGATCATCCTGATCTGCTTCGGCATCTTGATCTTGGCCGGGATATGCTTCATCATGTCCGTTATTATCCTGTTGTACTTCCTCGTTTCCTTCCGCCCCATCAATTACATCATCAGCATTGTCTTCATCACTTATCCACCGAGTGTAGCCATCCATGAAACCATGACGGAGCAGGTGCGCCCGCAGTTGTCCGGAATCAGGATCGATCAACCACTTGAGTTTGCATCTTCTACACGGATATCTTATCTCCGTCATGTTCTTCCGTATCATGTCGGCCATCGCGCATTGCAAATATCTAGCCACAATGCCTTCACTCATTATGCGGACCATGGTTGCCCTATAGACGTTATTACACACAGCAGTGATCAGCACAATAGAAGTTTAGAACCACGCATGCAATGCATATGCATATGCATGTAATGCAAAAAAGGTCACCCGAAAATTTCGGCATGACCTATCCTCAAAGTAGCGCCTTTATTGCAAGAAATGCCAGAAATGTACCAAAATGGAAATGAATCAACATTTTGGCAAAACATTGGCAACTCGTTCACACACACATACCCATGATATACAAACACATGAGAATCCTCCATATATACACACATACACATTCTCCATATACACATGCACATAATTAATCCTCTTACACACATATGAGAGCATCATACACACATAAATGAGCATTCATCATCTCCATATACAGACACATGCACATCCGGATCCATACGCATATAATAATCCTCTTACACTACACACAAGAGAGCATCATACAAACACATGAGAGCATCCTCCATACACATGGATAACTTACCGATCGATATGAGAGGCCGAAGATCGAAGGAGAGGTGAGTAGAGCTTAATTTCTCTTATGTAGCATCCAAGTGAAGTTTAACAAACTATTAACCGGTGAAAAAGATGAAGAAATAAGGTGGCAAGGAGGAGGAACTCGAGCAGATCTAAGAAGAAAGAGGGGAAAGTGAAGAAGAAGAAGAGAGCGGAAAGTGAGGTGGTTGGGGGGTTGGCCATGTGCTTATCTACAGTGCGACACATCCGTGGTGCACATGGCCACATGCGCCACAGATGATCTGCGTAGCCGTGGCGCACACCCTGTCCATGCGCCACGGGCAAGTTGGCCGAGACTTGCGGGTTGACCACACTCCACTTGCCCGTTGCGCATGAGGGGCATGTGCGCCACGACTACGAAGATTGGCGTAGCGCACATGTGCACCATGCGCCACGGGCAAGTGGAGTGCGGTCGCACGCACCCTGGCCCACACATAGTGGTAGCGCACTCCGGGACAGTACGCTACGGCTATGTTGCCTACTTGTGGCCCACTACAGGAAGGTGCGCCACGGCTATTTGCCCGTGGCGCACTATCCCGCATGTGCGCCACGACCTAGCGGATTACGTATAGATGTTTTCCTAGTAATGCGTTCCTCTCGTCCTTGATTTTTTTGTCTTCTTTCTATCGTTACCAAGATCAAAGAAATAGGTTAAGTGGTTCGACCTCCCAAATGTTAAAGAAAGACATCAATATTAAGACCACTCCCTCTAGATGATGATATGCCCCAAACATCTATAGCCCATGGTTCGTTACTCAGGAATTCGGAGAGGCAAATGAAATAGATGGATGTGTTACAAATGGTACAAAGTTAATAGTTTGAGTGTAGTATGTATTTGCGACCCGTACTGTCACTCTTATTACTCGCTCTTGATGCGTTGAACTAGTAGATCAATGTGTGCCTTGTACTCTTTCCCTCAAAATTAGAGGCTAATTCATCCTTTGATATTTGTATCTATCTTCGTTTCCCCAGTCTCTTCTAAACCTTCTAACCATCGGCAATACGGTTTTTCCATTTTCTTTCTCAGAACCACGTCCGGGAACCTCGGGCATGGTTCCTCTGAGGGTGGCGAGTTATAATGCCCAGAAATATTCCAACTTAGCCTTCTTGCCATTTGTTTTATTTTTGCATTGTCATTATATCATGCATGTTTTTATCCATAAAAGTATTTTATTAAAACCCTAATTTTGTTTCTACATTAGTCCTCTATTTATTTAAAATAGAAACCCATTACTTTTCTGCTTATTTTAAATCTAAAACCTATTTTTAAAAGTGATTTAAAAGAAACCAGAAAAATTATAAAGAGTTTTTAAATAGGGAGGCAGCCCAGCCTGCTAGGCCCAAGGCCTAGCTGGCTAGACCACCTACTACCCCAAACTATAAGCCTAGACTCAACCTGGCCCAACACCAGTCGCACACAACAACCACACACAACGCACGCACACGGGGGGCCCACACACACCCGATATGGAAAAAAAGTGGAGCCCCGCGTCCCCTTCTTCCTGGCCTCCACCCTCCTCGTTCGTCGATGCCACTCACCTCTCTCCGCCAGCAAGCCCGCCGCCGCGAGCACCTCCCGGATTGATCCCGAGCCCCACCGCTTGCCCTGCCTCGTTGCCATCACCTGCATGACGAAGGCCGTGAAATAGGTAGCGGCCGCCATCACCACTGCTTCCCCTCTTGATTTGCACCCAGCTACATGCCATGGTCATTGCCGACTTCAAATTTCGAGGCTCGATGACGCTCACGCGCCTCTTCAACGGCTCAGGGCAACGACTTTGTTCAGATCGCGAAGGACCACATGCAGCTCTGGCTTAGGACTTTCCTCCAAGGGAGAACCGGCGCCGGGGGAGGGGGGGCACGTGCAAAGGTGGGAGGTCACGTGGGGAAAATGGCAGGTGCACACGGGCCTTTGCCTTCCCGATTGGACAAAGAGGCTGGGATGTGGGGTCCAGATGACATGTGGGGGCTCCACACTGTACTACCTTATCTCTCCTAGGGATGGTATTCTCTCCTGATACTTTTTATGGTTGATCCGGCAGTGGTGGCAAGTGGAGTGGCGGTGCAGGCAAAGCGAACGCACGCACGCACGCAAGTTGATCGACCTGCACATCCAAATAATGAATGCAGCTTCGCCTTTTGCATTGCTTTGCTTGCGACCTCGACAAAGGTGTCCTGCGTTATCCACGGAGTGTCTTTGGAGGAGGAGGAAAAAAAAGCTGGGGGCACGATCCATGTCACCAACGCATACAAATTTCAACCGGGAATGACATGCGTGACATAGTCCGTATTGTTTTCAAATAGACACTCCCTTCTATCCAGATTAATTTGTCGAGGATTTTTTCCTAAATTTTTTTTGTCGAGGATTTAAGCAAAATACTGTTTAAATCTAAATTTAATCTGAGGTACAAGTACTTTATTTGATCAGACATAAGAGCATCTCTAGCACACCCTTTATATGGCCGGCCCATAAACGCATATACGGCCGAGAAAAGTCTGTTTTACGATGCGAAAAAGACCCTGACAGAACATCAACCGCAAAAGAAAACTGTCGAAGCATATTTCCGTTATTTTTATTTCTCAGCTCCTCTTCCTCCTCGCTCCGCACGCCTGCCCGCCCGACCTAGCCGTTGCTGGACGTGGACGGCCGCCACCCACCAGCTCGGCCACCGCCACGTGAGGGCAGGTCGTGGCCCTGCGTGGCCCCGCCTCGCCAGCCCACACCCAGGCCGAAAAGAAGCCACTAGAGCCCAGCCCCGTCCCAGGTCGCGAGGCCAGCCCTGTGCGCGAGTTCGACATGCAGGCCGCCATGGCCGCATAGTCTCCAGTGATTTGGCCCAAAATTGGTCTGTTCCGAGATGAGAAGCGTGAAATTGACAGCGACATGTGTGGATTCTAAAACTCAGGCGGGATTTCGGCGGATTCCAGCGAGCACGACAGCGACGGTTGCTCTTTCCAGTAAAGGTTATGGCATTTGGGAAGGTTTGATCGGTTTAAGGTGCCTTATAAATTTTCATCCAAAACTGAAGATATATGGATTCGGGGGTTTCAAATATGGTGCCCTATAAAAACTCTACGGGTTTGACTGATATAAGGGGTTTGGTCTGTCCACTTTTCTCGACCATAACCCTAAACTGACGGTTATTTGAAGGGTTCGATTGTTTTAAGGGGTTTGCTAGAGCTGCTTCGAGGAGGCCTCGTCCAAGGTGAAGGTGTCCAATTGACTGCTATGGTGCATCTGTTTATTTTTTCAGCAAAATTTGCAAACACTCGTGACTGCGTATTCATCATGCTAATAAAGAGTCCAATAGCTCTTTACAAAAATGTTTATTACCAAGACAAGTGGACTAAATCGGTTTTGTCGTGTCGGGTTAATTTTATACTTCCTATGTGAACAATTACAAAAAAAATTAGTGCATGGTGTGCTAAAACGACTTACAATTGTGTACAAAGGGGGCACTAATTAGTTTATAGTATAGTGTAGTATGATCGATGTACATACATACAAGAGTATAAAAAAGATATTTTAGACTATCATGCGCCTAAGTTCTTTTTTTCTTTTGGAGGGTAACAACCGCCAGATGAGTTTCCTTAATCTCCCATATGGAGTGTGGCAAAGGCAGGACTGGTATAGACGCCCGCCCCCACGTAGCCCGGCCCAGTAAACGCTTTTATTCAATGCGTGATCTTAATGGGCTCATTTCTTTATATGTGGTTCTTAGGCTAAGCTAGGGAATCATATTAGAGCATGTATAATGGGAGGTGCTTAGGAAGATGTTTACAAAAATAAACCAACCATTTTGCTAAGCATTGGTGCTTATTTGTATAGTAGAGGTGCTTAGTTAGGCATCCATCTAGTATAAATAAGCACCGGTGCTTAACGAAAAACCGGTTTATTTTCTTAAGCACTTCCCTAAACACCTTGCATTGTACGTGCTTTTATGGACCCGCCTTAATCAAAAACAATTTTGGGCCCGACATAAAATTAGTCCCCTCTAATACTTTCAGTCTAAGTAAACTGATTAATACTTTTCCTTCATTCCAACAAAAAAAATTCTCTTTACGAAATCCACACATAAAAAACCTTAACAGAAAATTAACCAGAGGACTAAAAAATATAACAAAATTTTCTCAATTTTCCAACATAAAACTTGCATGTGCATGTTTCTTTCGCTATTTTTGCCGGATGATTCTCACTTGCCTGTCCAAAATCAACCAACACATATCTTCTCGCCATAGGACTGCAATGCACATTCCTGCAAGATCCATTTCAACTCACAAAGATATATATCACTTCAACTTGGGAAAGAAAAGGAATGCGTGCAGACCATTTTTCTCTTTGCATGCACGCTGCAACCTGTTGATTATTTTTCTTTGTATCGCCACCTCATCCATCGATCTAAACTGATTATGACTGGTTATATACATTCTTCATGGACACAGAAACCCACACATTTGATTTATCTGTGTACCGATCTTGATTGAGCAGAATGAAATATCGATGCCATTGCTATTGTTGCTAGCTTGACATTCCGGGCCTCCCGATGACCAGATCTGTCTCCACGTCCATGAAGCGCTGCCTCCGCTCCTCCTCCTCCGCCTCCTCGTCCGGTTCCGTTGATCTTGCGGCGGCTGCTGCTTCTACACTTCTAGTGGCCAGCTCCAGCAGAGGCAGCGCCTTGTACTCTTCACGGAGCACTGAGTTCTCCCTCAACAGCTTCTCCTCCTGAGTTCATGCAGGAAATATGTGATTTCATTAGTCACCTACTAAGACATGTTAAGCGCCACCAACCGCTATTTTGTATGATCTAATTCTGTTTTATATATTTATTACCTTCTCCCTCAGCTCGACTATTTGATCCATCAGCTTCTTTTGCTGCTCCAGATCAACAATCCAAGAGTTAATTTACACAGAACAAAACATATTATATCACAGTAAAAGAAATCAGATTTGGTGTTTGCTTGCCTTCTTTTGCCGTATATTGCTTAGGCTTTTCTCCAGCTGCAGCTCCAGCTCTTGCAGCTCCTGCGCTGAACATGACCCTAAGCCTTCTCCAGACAGCTTCCTACATGCATACAATTAAGCACACGAGTTCACATATATCATCAGTTAATTTTTTTTCCAAGATCAATGGCTTGCCCCATGGTCCATGGACCATTTCTTTCTTACTTTTCATGTGCAATTTTTTATGTCAACAAGATAATCAAGCAGATAAGTCACTGATCTGTCAACTCACCTCTGGTAGGCCTCGATTGCATTTATCTTCTGCTTCAAGGCTGCAGCCTCAGATCTGCACATCTGCTTGTAATATGTCGTCAGAATTATAGTATATTCCACACTCAATATGATCTGAGAACTATATGTAACGTGTGTCCTCCCTCTGTATCTAGACAACTTTTAGTCTGTAGGTTCACTTATTTTACTCCGAACCTACACGCTAATAGACGTCTAGATACTTGCGTTTTAGAAAAAGACTAAAACATCTTATATTTTGGAACAGAGGGGGTAGATAGAAGTAGTATGAGAGACTTGCACCTGTGCGCCACCAGTTTTAAGAGCTTTCCCATTGGCAGGTGTACTTCCTTTTGTGTGGTTCAGGTAGCGATCAATTGTCTTCTGCAAACTAAGCACAGGTTCCAGATGTTAACAAAATTAATCAATAAGTCTAGCTGACATGGTTTAAACTTCGGAATACATAATAAATTATGTTCTCACTGAATTATTAAAAGGGCCAGCTCCATTTCAGAAATTTCAAATTATTTCAAACGAATATCATAAAATCACGACGACCATTTAACCAACATAAATATTGAACTTATTTGAGTTTGGTCTTCGGTTACGAGGTTTCGCCAAGGTTCCAACGGAATTCTGAACTCTGGCAGTGGGTATTCTAGAAGACAGAAGCTTCCGTTGGTGGATTAGTTGCTAATACATGGAACTACATATGCGGCATGCACATTACAGTATTCAAATAATTTAGGGTTTCAGCTTTCATTAGCAAAAACTGTCAAGGCCCCTATTTTTCGTATAAGCTAAGAAAATGTATAAACATCTTAGAAAAGTTACAACATTTTTATTTTTGAATTAGTTAATCAACGAAGCACTCAAATTTAAGTTTGGCATATATGTTGATCACATATTCCGTTTGATAATGGTGCAATCAGGAGGAAAAAACGGAGATCACTATATTTGTTATACATGACGAAGATTCAACATAACTCCATGTATGCATAATACCATTTCAATTAAGTATGTACCGTTTCAATTAAGGAAATGTTTATATACAATATATACGAATTAATAGATCCAATTAAGGATGTACGGAATGCTAACCAAATACATGATGGACATACATAGCTAGATCGAGAGATAGAGAAAATGTTCGCAGATACACTAAACCATTCATTGCTAATTCGGAAAATTAGTAAAAACTTCCTTGTTGCAAAGTATATATATTATCTCTCGTATGCTTTTGTCTTGAATAAGAATGAGTGAGAGACCGATTCTAGTATTAACTAAAAAAATATCTACTCCATTTCTATTGAATGTAAACTGTCTGCACTACGCATCTCTGATAATTCAGACAAACCGTCTGATTTACACCATCAGCTCAAGCAAGCGAGAGATAAAGCCTGGTGATATTGGTATTTCCGTGGCTGTGAATTTTCTTGGGGTGTACAAAATCTGTTTGGGAAGGTCGTAGGCCACATCTAAGTATAGATTATTGGCAATTTGCATCAGCTTGTATTGGCATGTTTGTATGGCGGACCGGTTATGTCAATCTTCCTGAGATAGACCTCAAGGGAGATATTTCCTTCCTTTGTAGACCATCCGAGATGCCATCGCCCACTCCGATGGTCCTTCATGATGGTCCACCTGACAAACATGCCCGTCGATTAGTAACCAATATATAATAGAGGTGTATTACTTTGGTTTTTTATTGGAACTGCCATCTTCAATCTTCTCCCTCAAAACTCCCAAGGTGGCATTGCTAGTGTCGTTGGCAGATGACAACGAGCATCATCCCAAGCAAAATAGTCCTTACGATAGGGATGGAAATGAGACAAGCCGAGAGAGCTTGAGGTTCGGCTCAGTTAAGCTTCTAGAATTTGGTCGAGCTTAGATTGGCTCAATATCAACTAAAAACTAAAAATAGGGCTTGGGCTTGGCTTACTATGGAGTTGGGTTGTCTCAAATAGCCTCACGAACCAACACATTAAAGGGCTCCGAGCTAGTAACCTCGTGTGGTCATGACGTTTTCTAGAGGCCAAACCCTATCATCGTCCTCCTGACTCCCTCTCTATCATTCATATGGTTTGGCTAGGGTTAGAACTAGTCTTATCACTACTCCAATGTAGAACCACAACTAACGCTCCTATGGCCACTGTTTTCTCCAATCCTCTTTCTATTTCTGATGTTGCCACTGCTTTCTCCAATCCTCTTTCTATTTCTAATGTCATGTCCGACAGTGTCTTATTTCGTTGTGGCCCACACTTTCCCTCGTTGCTCATCCGACCAACACTCCATCAACAAAATCACCCTATGTCACACCCTCTTTTTTGTTGTGGGTAAGGGGAGGCCTGAGACTACGACCTGTATGGGAGAAAAGTGCGCATTGGTGCAGATCACTTATGCATATCCTTGTGCATAACAATAACTCCAGAAGTGTAACATCCCATCCACCCTGGGGTTGGTGATCATTACTCCTGGAGCACACGTATTTCCATCATTTTGTCCTTGTACGTACTCCTCGAAACTTCCCAGTAAGTTCTCCATCCCCATATTGCTCTCGACCAAGCACGGTTAACCCAGGGGTTCTTTGGAAATTAGCTTCCAAAAATGAAAATGCATCTCGTCGGTATAATTAGCCAACTAATCCTATTAAGCCCAAGGCCATGATGACACAGGAAGACTCTCCATTTTTTGGTTTTCTTAATGGGCACCAACTCCCTCTAGCAGATACCCCATATGATCACATCCTGGATTTTTTGGGGTGCCACAGAAACTGTATATCGTACCCTATTTGGAGGGGCAGAGAGAGCCTTGTCCCCCATCTCCCTCCAAAACGAACCGTGAGGAATATTCCCCGAATTCCTCGTCTCCTGGAAGTTCGACCCTGCTACCGGCCTCCTTTGCTGCCATAGAAATTGATGGGAGTTTCTATAAACACAACACTTGTTCATTTCTCTTGCTCAAGCACAACACTTGTCTGTGTCCTATTGCATAAGTTCGTGGTGATTGTTTTATGCCCAAGCCTGTGAGGCGGCTTGCGATCTTCACTAAGCCGATTCACCTAGCTTCACAAGCTTGTTCAGAGGCTTAGGATTGGATTTTTCAACCTTCGAGCTGATCGGAGTGCAAGAGATGTCTTGTCGAGCCTTGCACTTTCTGTCCATCAACCTAAGAACCACGTCGCGTCGATCTCCTGGCCATAGTCTATTTGCTCCATCAGGTACATGCAACCCTATCTTCAACTCTGCTCCTCCCCTCATGTCTGTGTCATTGATACTCCCCTTCTGATCCCACCTAGGCATGTCAAACCTCCTCCATGCATGACCTCTTTCCCCTATTTAATTTTCTTTCTATATCAATCCATGTATTTTTTTTACCTATTTCTATGCATAATGGCATATGTACAGAAATCACCATTTTATATTAATTGATTAATCGGTGCAAATGCATATTTGTATATGTCTATAATTTTGCAATGTCTTGTGTATTAATCTTCAAAATTTTATTGCCCGAGCATTCCTTATGGATAAGGTACATTCCTTATGGATAAGTCTGGTTGCATGTATAGTGTATATTAGTTGTTTTAGCCTCCCCGACCATAGTCTATTAACTCCATTAGCCGCATGCACCTCCCTATCTTCCGAACTTTCATGTCTATACGCATTCCTTGTGGATAAGGTATGATCCATTTAGAACAACCAAGTTCTCACACCGAACAATATATCCAAGATGATATTAGCTTGTAAGATACCACATAGTATGCATGAAAATCCATTTGAGGTTATGTCCTAAATGTTATCAGAGGCCACATGTATACACAAATATTTGGTAGTGTTAACAAGATGGTATAAGTTCGCCCTATTTAGTAACATAATTGGTTCACTCTACAAATTTATAGTTTAAACGATCATGCATGGCAACTATCATAGGCCTTGCAATGCATGGATCTTAATGTTTATAATTAAGTTTATTATTATATTGACTTTTAATATGTGCAACACTGTATGCAACGGTGCATGGATGCAACTACCCATGTGATGCAAGTGGGGATAATTCGCTAGCCACACCCCTAAAGGAACATAGCGGATTAAAAAAAGGACTACTGCCTATGATATGCTCATATTTAGCGGGATATACATGAAAAACGCAAAAGAAGGCTAAATAACCAGGGACCATCTCAAATAAAACCTATTAATGGGTACACATGTCATTGACCCTGTGGTCAGGCAGGTGGCAAAACAACTAGATATGGGGTTTTTGACCCCCAAGAGACATGTTCGAATTACTTAAATTATAGATAAAAATGAAGAGTAGTAGTGATTTTATCATCAAATACTCCTCGTTATAAAAATGAACTAATGACATTCCGACTTCCAAGTAAAGATCTAACAACTCGGTATAGTGTCATGACATGTATAATTCTAATTTTGTGACCTATGCTTATTTTTCCTCAAACCATAGTAGCATATCATGCATAAAGTTTCAATTTCATTTGATAACACAAAGCATATGACTAGAATGTGCGATTGGTACCAGAAGAATCATTTATGATGGTAAATCGGGCTATTAAGTATAACAGCACTTTTTGCATGGAAAATGCACTGATATTTGATTTTGCAAAGATTTTACGAACCAGATGTGTGATAATGTTTTTGTTTTGGAGAATATATTATTATTTCAGGAGTACCTAGATGATGAGTAGCTAGGTTACACTGAAATCCATCCGAAAATACAGTTAAATAAAATTATGTCCCTAAGAGAAGCAAAATATAGTTTATCCCAAAAGAAAGGAATGTATTGCAATATTAGTGCAAAAATAGATCAGTGAGCTACCACTTATGATCTGATTCGCATACAAGCCACTGGTGGAGTAATTCACGAAGATATCATCATCGAAGAAAATTGATGACTTCATGAATGACAGTCCACCAATGAAGTAATTGTGAGGTGCAGCTAGTGTTTTCAGTTGCAATCCAAATTAATAAAGCGAAAAAAAAGGATGACTACACGATTTCTTATTATTCAGGTTCCCAAAGGTACATACCGAAACCATCAGATTACGTGTGAAGTGCTGAGATATTATGCATGATGAATCGTATTGGAATCAGGCCCAATAAATCTGTGGTCTAGGCATTTGTATATTCAAGTACTGTTGCTAGGAAAAGAAGTACTAGTACCCTGTAAACTGATTCTACACGGACATGCCAAGAGGCCAGAAATCACTGTAGATGTTCACTGTATTTCATGTACTAGCTGGGGACATGTAGGAGTAGGGCTAATGCATGGGCTAGTTCAGAGATGCATATCGCTAGCTAGCTAGCTGATGCAGTGCCAGCGACCGATGCTAGGAGTATGATGCTTGCGAGGTCTGCAGCAGATCAAGTACAAGCGCATTTACATATATGTATGCATTAAAGTGAAGCAGTCAGTTCTAGATATAGTAGTTCGTACACTTCGCACTTAGCTATGGGCTTATATGTGGACATGGATGGAATGCTGGATGGGGGCTGGAGTTAGATAGTACAAGGAACGTGTCCAAGATTATTAGAACAAAAGCAATGGCTAGCTATAGGTACTACGTACGGTAAGGGGGGGAATTATGATAGTGCAGTGATGTCGTCTATGTCGATGGGCTCACAAACAGCTAATTAAGGTTGAATTAGACTTTCCTTTTTAAGATGTTAAATCGGAAATCAAACGCCTGTCCAGCAAATAAACAATGTGCAGAAGTTACAGAAGTTTTTCTGCAAAACTGGTGCTACAAAAGCAAAGGTATCTTGGTAAATCTTCTGATTAGCACGTATACTACTTGAGCCTTGAGAGGTGTGCTATTTTCTGGGTTTGTTTTGCTTAACCCTAATATAATTAAGAAAAGACCAACTCCTCCTCCCTCTTTAATCTAATTATAATTAATCAAGCAGACTGGCAAAATCGAAACAAAACCAGTAACAACCGATCGGGACGGACTAGAACTGCCCGGAGAGATATTTCATGTGTACGGCCCGGCAACCACCGCAGCGAAAAACAGTACGAGAGCCAGGAGGGCTTTCATGCGCAGGCACGTACGGACGGACGGATCTCGGAGGAAAAGCACAACGGAGAAGAAGAGACGAATCGGTGATGGGGATGGCTGTGTATACGTACTCTGGCGCGGAGGCGTACTCGTAGAGGCGACCGCGCGGGGAGAAGACGATGAGGGCAACCTCGGCGTCGCAGAGCACGCCCAGCTCGAACGCCTTCTTCAGCAGCCCGCTCCGCCGCTTCGAGAACGTCACCTGCCGGCTCGTCGCGTCCTCGATCCGCCGCATCTCCCGCCGCCCCCTCCTCCCGCCGCCACCGCTCTTCTTCTTCGCCGCCACCGCCGCAGCCTCCGTGTCCGCCGCCGCCGCCGCCACGATCTGCCGCCGCTGGACGCCCTCGCCTCCCTCGGCAGCGGCAGCGGCCACCGCCTTCGCCGCCGGCGCCATGACGGTTTGTTCTGATGGATGGGATGGATCTAGGAGTGTAAGCCGCAGCCGCCTGACTCAATCAGGCAAACATCTGGTTGAAAGATGGGATTTTTCGGGAGGAAAAAGGAGGAGGGGATTTTGTTACTCAGAAAGGAAAGGTTCCGAGGACGCGGAGCCAGGGGGCCCGGCCCACAAATGGCAACGCCTGGTTGGACCAATTGGCACTACCACGTGGACGTCCCTCTCTCTCCTGTCCCCATTGGCTGTCCCCTTCTCCCCTGCCTGCCGCATTGGGCTCCACAAAACTGGAAATTGCTGCCAACCAACCATGAGACTTACTACTCCCTATGGCTTGTTGATTCTTTTTTTTTTGATTAGTTCTAGGAACTACTGCAAAGATTAGATTTTTGTGAGGGATGCAAAGATTGGATTGGGTTATGCTTATGGGAGGTTAGATTAGATTTAGGGGCATTGTAATATGCTGTGTTTTCTTATGTGAGTGGCCCATGGGCACTGCGAAGGGTGGACCACAACACACCGGTATAATAACCGGTTGCGTGTACCAAACAGTCGCGAATGGCTATGGGGACGCACATACAGCTATGCGCCTCTACTCTTACTGGCCTGCTTTATTTTTAAGATTCGTGTGGTCCCGAAAATATCATACTAGCAAATCTATTCACAAGATTCTAGAAGATTTTTTTCTTAATTACTACTAGTTATTTCATGCTTTTAGTTTTCTATGACTGTGTCGGGTGCGTTTGGGCCAACGTCTTGTTATGCCATGACTTTTCGCCCAGCTAGCTCAAATCGACACCCAGTAGTGCAAAATGGGACTTACATAGTTATCTCTACAAAAGTGGACCCTACACCAGTACCAACCCAACTCGGGGGTTGGGCCGTGTAGGGAGGCGCATATAACACCACGTGTGTATGTTGTAAGCGTGGTGGTCGACTTTATTTTTAGGATTAGGTGGTCCCGGGAAATATCACAATGAATACATTCACAAGATTCGACACAACTTTTCATTAAGTAATTAGTTTTTCTACGAGCATGACAAGTGTGTTTTGGGCCAATGCCTTGTTATACCATGACTTTTCGCCCAACTAGCTCAATTCGACAATCATTGTGCAAACTAGGACTTATATATAGTTATCTCAACAAGGGTAAACCCTACACCAATATCTGCCCAACTCACGAGATGGACCAGCGCCACATGTGTAGGCTCTTAATGACATGCTCGACTTTATTTTAATGATTTGTGCAGCCCCAAAAACATCATAGCGAATGTATTCACAAGATTCGATATACTTTTTAATTAGATAATTGCTTTTGGTACGAGTATGTTGGGTGTGTTTTGGCTCAGTGCTTTGTTACACCATGACTTTTTTGTCCAACTATCTTGGACGATAGCCATTAGGGCAAAATAACATTCGATCAAGACCAAGGGACAAGAACACTATTACTTATCTGGATAGTATGAGAGTTGATACCTTACAATTCCAAAAATATATTTTAAAAAGGCACAACCGATTTTTAGTGTTGCATTTTGTAGGAAGTTTTAGTGTTGCTTAGTGCCTTTATTTTGTTTCCCAACCAGGCCCGGGCCCACAGTGGTGCCCAATGTGCCAGCGGCACAGGGCCCATGATTTTGAGGGGCCCATGTTTTTTACATGTATACGTATACTTGTATACTGCCGAGGCATCTCTCGCGTGCTGACGCGCGCGCTGGGCTGCTGCATTGCTGGGCTTGCTGTCCTCCCGCCTGGGCTGCAAAGCGCGCTGCGCCGGACCAACTAATCAAATTGTCCACGATTTCTGGCCTTGCCGACGCATACGCAAGAAGAAACCAAGCGACGGAACAGAACCAACGCGGCGAGTCAGTGACACCTCGGGCACGGCACAAAAAACAATTTGACCGCGTCCATAGGCTACGCCACGGCGAGTCGGCGACGAGTGATACATGATGTGGCCGACTGGCCGCAGTTCCTCCAACTCTTCATCTCTTCAATCCTCATCTGCTGATCGCAAAGACAAGCACTTCTAATTTCTAATCAGATCAATATTTATATTTTATGAGATATTTATCTTTTGTATCTTCTGTTTTAATAATACAGATTCGACATGGGGAACCATCATTCCGGTTCCCAGAAACGTAAGAGGAAAGAAAAACAACAAAATTTAATTAATTCTCAAGAAGGTGCTATGGGCAAGTTTTATTAGAAAAGAAGCATCAAGTCTTATCTGGTAATCGGTTTGTTGATCCTTCTACCCTTGCAAGTCTTGTATATAGAGTTTTGTTGACCATTCCCATGACGGTTGCAACGGCGGAACAAAACTTTTCTAAGTTAAATCTATCAAAGTCCTATATGCGTACTACAATGACATAATAAAAGACTCAATAATTTAGCCACGATAGCACTTGAGGACGAAGTATTGGAGAAGATTGATTATGATGATATCATTGAACATTTTTTTTCTTCAAAAAAGCAAAAAGAATGATGATATTCAAGTAAACATTATGCAACTTCAAGTTATATAGGTATGATTCTCAGTATATGCAATTGTTATGTAAAATATTCTAGCATATATATTAGAATTATTTATTTATTCAAATTTTTGTGTGAGATAGGGTCCCATTTTAGATTTTCGCACAGGGTCTCGGATTTTGCCGGCCCGGCCCTGTTCCCAACCATCACGACTCGTGGCTTCAGCCTAGCTACACAATAACCACTAAAATTAAAGTGCATAGCATATTTGACTATATTTGTTTTGGTGTAAATTTAGTTCTTGGGGGACTAGAGTTAAAGCCTCGTTTTTGAAGCCTTGAGTATATGTCCATGTTTCTTAATAATTAAGAATAGTAAAGCAACTTTTGTATAGAGACTTTCATGCAATGTTTGGCAAATTGAGCTTGTTTAGTCTTTTGCATTCATTATATTCAATGAATGTACTCCCTCCGTCTCAAAATGCATGTTGCAGATTTATATAAATTTGGATGTATATAAACACTATTTAGTATGTAAATACATCTAATTTTAGGAAAACTTTCGACATCTATTTTGAAACGGAAGGAGTACATATATTTAGAGCTTTTTTTTGTTTATTTTCGTGCTGTCGCAGAATAATTAAGGAGCAACACTAGGCACACATGGGCGGACCAATTATTATTTCCTTTTACGGTAAGGTAGGCATACAGGCTAGTATGTCGCTACATATAAGTGCCGACATATGGGAGTACATAGAAAATGAATTTGTCCATGCATGAGTGCCAATATGGTCATCTCGGTTAACTACAAGTCTACAACGTTCACATACTAAATAGATGCTACTGGTACTTTTCTGATTGCCACGCACGCAATCCTAGTAGTTAAATTGGCTTGCTAATTACTTTACATTACAAGTTGCCACCACAGGTGCTACCTTTTTTTTCTTCATGGTAATACATGTCTCATTTATATATCATAAAGATCATAGTACAAATCATGTAAACACCGACCTGATAAAACTGAAAAGACAGCAAAACACAAGCTTTTGCGCAAAGGACCACCGGCCAAGAAAGAAAACAATCTAAACCGAAGAAACCTCTGAGCATGACGCCGACGCCCATCACCTGCCTCTGGCACCACCATAGCGGCCACCAAAGGAAATAATGATGGATCACCTCCTCACCCGAGCTCGATGCGGCTCCATCGCTGACATGCAGCTTTGCGGACCTCCAAGGTGGCTCACCCAAGGTGAAACCATTGTCGTTGAGCGAATCAGACCGGGGCAACACCCCGGACATGACATCGAGCTCCAGATCTAGCCCCTCCGCACGACTAAGACGTCGAAGAAGGAAGCCACACCTGCCATCCACGAACCACAGACCCAGCACACGATCCGCCATCTTCCAGATGCCGTCGATGCAGATCACAATCTGCATCCGCTCCTGGACTACCTCCCAGGTTCCGCGCCGGCGCTGGAGCAAACGCCGCCGCAGCGGCGGAGCCTGAGGACACAAATCCACCACGAGGATGGCATCACCGCCACACCATCCTAGCTTGGATAGACTGGTCTCCAAATCCACTGGGGAAGGATCTGGAGAAAATTTATTCAGCACCGTCATCTTCATCCCCAAAGCCAAGACGCTGAACAGCCTAAAAACGAATCTACTTTAGACTAAGACTATCCACACGCGTGGATCCGGCGACCCCCTCTCACCACCGACGACCTAGGTCGCCGGAGGGGGGAGCCGCCGGAGGCCGGCGTTGGAAGGCGAGTACCCTAGGGCAAGGTCTTTTTTTCCTCACCCTGGCGGCGCGTGGGGGAAAAAGTTGGTAGCGAGTACCACACGTGCTACCTGCTCATAAGCTTTTGCATACAAAAATGGCAACAACCTTCTACGGTAAACTATACGCATCTAACGCGTCAATAATCTTCAAGTTACACGACTTTATTACTCCGTAGAAGTGTGTGTAGTGTGTACAGTAGTAGTCTAGATGGTCTATGAATCTATTTGTAATTTCTATTACTTTCAATCATTTTTATACTGTTGTTGACGATTATAAATAAATTGGTATAATTTTCACAAATAAATTACTCCACCCATCCTAAAAAGGATGTTACAAATTTGTCTAATCTCACGTGATGTGTGATGTGTCTGAGGTGCGAGAAAAGGGTAGAGTCCAAAACCGGTTAGCGAGGGAAGGCCCTACTGCCCTAGCTAGGCGAAAAAAATCATGCCTATTATGTTATGGTCAAGTGATTTCTATTATTTGTTTTGAGAACCACACTATCCAAGCACTCATAACATGCACACACTCATCTATATGTACGTACACTGATATAACCCTATGGGTACCTTTGAGAGACAGAGACGGCGATCAAGTCTTGAGATTGACGATGTCATCTCAGACGCCTCACCATCTATATGAATGTCGCCTCCCACTAAAAAAATATTCTGCCTTTATGAGACACACAGATGTTAAACTAGGGTTTGAACTCTAGTGGGCTGCGCGGGGGGAGGGGGTGGGATACAACCACCTTCCTAGCCATCGCCATATGTTGGTTCTCGGGTTATTTTTGTGATTAACCTAAGAGCTCCGGGAATGTCCGTGCGTACTCTCTATGTTCTAAATTAAGTGTCTTCACTTTTTATAGGTACGATCTACACAAAAATGTGTGTCTAGACACCTAAAAAAAATGTCTAGATACATCACTTATTTTGGGATGTAAGGAATAGTTGGTGTCATATAGTGTCATGTAAGACCAAAAAATGACCCATGTGCTCCCGTTGCACCCCCTCCCCTCGACGCATTGGAGCAGTGCCTTCCCACTCCTCTATCTTAGCCCCCATCTCCTCCCTTCTCCATTGCTGCTCCTGGAAGGGCCCACCGGGCGATGCCCGGTAGTGCCAGCTACGGCGAACTACTTTTCCCATGCTTGTAGGCGGAGTCGAGGCTCTCTACCTCCCGACGGTGGTGCTCCCAGGGTGGCAGCGGCTCGGCGCAGATTGGGTGGTGGCGTTCCGGCAGTGCACTCGTCGGGATGCGTCGGATGGCCCCTTAAGCCCAGATCTTGGCCCTTCGAGCCGCATGTAGATCGGGACGATCGGGCATGTCCTACATGTGGCACATTCTGCAGATGGCAGTAGAAGATCCGCTGCAGGCAGGAGAGGCGCAATTCTTGCCTAGATCTGCCTCTGTGTGCTGTCCCCGCGGTGGTCTTCGATCTTTCCGGCGGGAGAGGAGCCGCCGGCGGTGAGACGAGAGGAAGAGTGGTTGTGAATGGGGAGAGAGTAGGAGTGGTGAGCGAGCGGTGACGGGATTTATGGCGCGCATTCTCGATTCGTCGCGCCATCTCCCGCTCTTCTCCCCGCGTGCAGCCGTGTGCCCTCTCTTGGCTCCCTAGGGCCAGTCGCTGCAAAAAAAATGCCCGATTTTGGCGTTCCTAGCGGGCCAAGATTCCAGTTGCTTTAAGACCCGTGCGATGCGAGTTCAGGCCACCATGGAGGTACTTCTTCGGAGGACGCAGCGGTTGCAGGTCACCTTGGCTTAGTTGATCGGGATGTCTCCATTTAGATTCTTTTTCTTTCTTTTGGACGTGTGTTTCTTGCTGCCCCGCCAACATTTCTTTTCGTTTCTAGACTCTCGTTGGTCCTATCTGGTTGTTGTTGTATTAATATAGCGTGGTGAAAGCTCATTTTGACAAGAAAACTTAATCAAAATCACAGGACGGCGGGTGAGCCACCATGTTTAAATGTGTTTTGTAGGCAACGATTTGCTACATGACACCTTTATTTTCCGGCATTTGCCAAAACCCACTGCCCGGCCATGTCTTTGCCAGATGTACTATAAACAATTTTGTGACACATTTGCCGGAACACACAACAACAACGTAGTGGGAAAAAAAATGAAATGTTTAGCACTTTTGCTTGTGATGATCATGCTATGGCCGGTTTTGAAGGGACTGTGCCAAACTTCCTGTTTTTGGCCATGCGGTGTGTTTTGTAGCAAATGTACTAAAAATGTAATGGTATCTAGTAAAGGCGTAATTGAACGATGGGTTTCAGCGAACGACGGAAAAAATGAAAAACTTAACACCACTGCTCCCTCCTTCACGGTCTACAAGTCATGCGCTTATTTATATGTCATCAAATTGAGCAACTTAGTATGAGTTATATATTACAAAAGAAAAAAAATCACGGAAAACTTTAGACTTTTTGTATTTTCAATAATATAATTTTTGTATTATATAATTTAAATTATCTCGACATAGGCTTTCGCCTAGTTTTATAAATAAAGCAACAATGTAGCTCAAATTAATAATCTAGATATATGTGCAAGACTGGGGGATGATAAGTAGTGTTGATGGGTGGCTGCTGTCTGATCTGATCCAATAGACCGGCACACGAGACGCATGCATGCATGCAACTGAACCGAACTAAACGCATGCATGCCATTGCCAGCCAGCCCGTTCTCCCGTTCTCAAAAGAAAAGAAGCAGCAGCGCCAAGGCATCTGATTCGGGCTAATCAAATAAATCCGGTGTATACTAATCAAATACTCCTCCTCCCCAGAATGGAAAACTGGCGTTCGCCCGAAAGGCCATTCGTGTCGACGTGCTACTGCAGGGCCGCTTCTGTGGGACCGGCGTCCGTACGACGGGCGCGTGGGGGGTGTGCGTACGGACGGATGGAAGGGTCGACACGTGTGCGTATCAGGACCACCACCAACGTGCTGCTGGCTGCTGTGGGAGGGGCTAGCAACAAGTGGGGTGGTGGATGCTGGAGGAGGATGGTGACTGCCGTGGCGCGCGGGTCGAGCCGCCGGTGGTCCGGTCAGTTAAACTATTCTTCTCTACTGGAGTTGAATATTCAACGCCGTCCTCTGTTCGTGCAGTGCCTGTCAGCCTGCTTCATTTTTTGTTTTTACTAATGGTTCTCCAGTCCGTGCCTGAACCTGTAGCCTGCAGACGACGATTATGAGCCCAAACCACTAGCTCGGGCCATAGCACGCACGAATATTCCACCCGCCCAAACTTGGCTTGCATTGCATCAAGACCCCGTCACGACAACAACAAAAAATTCATGCAACCGCCGTCCTCCTCTCCCTCGTCTCCACGGCTGGCCAAGAGGAGTACGAAGCCACTAAGCCGACGGTGACAAAACCAAACACAACACCCGATGGAGAAATCGAGAAGGCCAGGCTCTACCTTTTCTACTCGACTCCACGGCAGGTCAGAAGGAGATCAGTCAAACCACTCGCCCATCTCCATGCAGGGAGGCAGACGCCGTGCAATCCCTTCACCTCGCCGCCACAGCTGACTAGATGTGACTCCACAACACCATCCCCTCCACCTCGAGGCAACCAAGATAGATAGCAACTTTATTCGAGGTTGTGGTTGTGGTTGTCGTCCCCTGCTCGACCAGAGGAGCTCAGGCCCATCGAGGAAGAATCCTAAATCCCATACTTTTGCTGCAGCGATCTGGATAATCACAGCCTACAGGCAAGAAGCCCACGTGATGCAGCCTGTTCTACGACCGACACTACATCCACACCACCAAGTAACCCAAGTGGACCGATGACTCGAGCACGAGCCAAGCTTCTCCAAGATAAGATCAACTCGCTCCTATCCTTGTGTGACTTTGATACTCCATTGAACGGTTTGCTACTTCATTCGAATACACTTTGTATCCATAGGTATGGGCCGCAAGATCATCGCCAAGATGCCAAGGAAGACAACTAAGAGGAGCCGAGATATGCAACAACAAGAACTGCACAGGAATCTCCGGCGTACAATATCGGAATCTCCAGCTGCCCCGAAATGTCGGGCCGAGTCGCCCTGGAGTGTCCAGCCAAGTCGCCCCGGAGTGTCCGTCCTTCCTCGACTGATGAGCTCGCGAGACCACTGGTGACTACTTGCAGATGCTAGATCGGACAACAAACATACTTTGCCCGGAAACTCCGAAGCTTTCGCCCCAAATCGGAGTCTTCGCCGCACCAAAACTAGAGTGTCCGACCCTCCCAGAGTCTCCACCCCGTCTACAACGGAGTGTCCGGCCTAAGTGACACCAGGACGCATTGTTTATGTGGTTGGCCTATAAATAACACCATCCCTCCATCGTAAATACTAGACTTGATAATACAACTAGAAGACAACCCCTTCAGGGTTAAGGAACATTCCACGAGTTCCTTTCCAGGTTTCATGTTTCTCAGTATGTTTACGATTTTGGTTTCTCTTTCTTACTCCCTCCGACCCAAATTAATTGACTCAAGTTTATCTAGATTCATATGTATCTAGCACTAAAACTAGACAAATCCGAGTCAACTAATTTAGGTCGGAGGGAGTACAAAATACTATCTCGGATTCTGTCACAATTCTCTAGATAATTATGATTTTGGTTTCTCTTTCTTACAAAATACTATCTCCGATTCTGTCACAATCCTATAGATAATCCCCGCCATTTCAGTCACCATACATGGTGCCCCTGAAATTATCAACTCTTCCTCACGTTGCTTCGTTAACTTACGCCTCATATCTGCATTAGACGTCAGTTATGTTATAAGTAGCATCGTTGCCGAGACAGTAACTGTGTAAAAACCGTGGCTCCAACAGCCATTTTGAAACTTGTGATGACAGTTAATGGAGCTGACACTGCATCCTGCCCGTGTGACCTCCTGTTACATTCATATTGCCCAGCAACTCTTGCACTAAAAACGAGCTAAATCGTGGTCATCGATCGCGACGAAAACATCATTCGGCTACAGAATTTGAGATGGTGAATTGACCATGCAAGTTTCCTTCAACCTAGCAATTTAGGCTCTAGTCAAAAAACAAAGAAAAAAAACTAAAACTAGACTCGGCGTTCATCGACGCTGGGTTCATCAACAATTCAATCATTCTCTCGCCCCTGCAATTTTTGGACTGTCTATCATGCATTGGGCACTCCCCTCCCTGCGCAGTTTGATAGAATGTCGACTCAAAGAAAGTGTACGGTTTTCTCTTTTACTGCTACATTTGAGCTTACACTTCGCTAACTAACAGAAACCAGTCTTGCAACGGCGAACAAAAAGACACCTCGCTGAGCGCCACGAGCAAACAAGCAGGCACGCAGTGGAACCATAGGACTGCGACACATGGGAATCAGACACGATACCTCGTAATCACAGAGGGAGAGGGAGTCTTCCTCGCGAAATAAAGAAGATCCCAGTCGCAAACTACCAAAGGAGTACCTGGTCCAGTTACAGAGAAACCCACTAAAAAGTACTTATCATAGGAGCAGATAGAACTGCTATTTAACTACTTGAGGAAATGCAGCCCACCATTGGTCCTTGATTGTGCGCTTCCTTTGTTCTTCACATGGCATTTCTGTTTCAAGCAAAACAGAGAAAGGATCAGCGTGGGCATGACTAAGCGTCAGGATATCAAATGGACACGGGGAAGCTAGTACAACGATAGTAAGCATTATGTGCACTCAAAAGTTTAAATAATGCATTTGTTCTTGCAGTACAGTCCTATTTTCTTTTGTAAAAGCTGCTGCTGGAATTCAGGTGAAATGTCTTCATACCAGACAGACATATTTCAGTTATATACAGTGCACAGTCCAGTAAAAAAAGCTCTGATCAAGAAGGATACATGCCACACAAATTACCGCTCTTAGCTTGGACTAATCACTTCTGTCATGTAAAAGGAAAATTTCCATTGAGATGTGTGAATCAGCAATCACGAACAAGCTTAAGCGTACTCACAATCCACTAAAATTTAAAATAAACAATACAAGTCTTCAACATAACAGAAATATTTGGAAAGACCCAAGTATTAACAATCTCAGACATGAAGCTGACCCCTGGCCACAGCACAAAATTACACCATAATTAATTTGAGAAATAGCAAGCTAAAATTTCAAGCTTGATGTGTTTGTAATGAAATTTCAGGATAAGTAAATACAGTGATTGACAGGATAACAAAACCGGGAATCATTCAGCTCTTATACATAATGTTTTGTACTTTTGTATGTTCATTTGCAGTTCAGAAAACAGTGATACAGCAGAATAAAAGGTTCATGCAGTCGGCAGAATACAGGGCTAGGCATCTTTCTTTTTTTAGATCAAAAGGGAGGTCCTCTCTGATTCCCATTGCAAGCAATGAAACCACAGCATAATAGTTTCATTTCAGAACCAGAAAGCAGCTAGGCATCTTTCACCTCAAATGATGATTACCTAGTAAAAATTGCACCAGGAATCAATCATACAGCTAACAACATTCCACAGTTATACCAAATAGTGATGATTGATGAACCACGAACAACAGTGCCAGAGCATACCAAATGTAGTAATGGCAATTCTTTCCACAAGTAATTGATTATGATGGTGTATTGACGAAAGCTACAAATATGAAATCTAAAGCATGTGGTAATAAGTAGCAAAACAGGAAAGAAATTAACAAGACCCATATTGCAAATATTTGTAACCTCAACAACAGTGCTATGCAGATAATCTTAAGTGTAAAAGGCAAACCTTGCAGGATCATCCTGGAGCAGAGGAAATGTGGGAGGCCAGATCATCTTACAGGGATACAGAAAATAAGACCAACATGGATTCACCTTTGTCGACTCATACACTTTATGCAGTGTTCTGCACTTGATATCCAGATATAGCATGAATCGCCCCATCTTCAAGAACATAAACTCAATGTTGTCCACCACCTGGCTTAACCAAAGAACATCAGTATGTTCATCCTCAACCATGCAGTCTGACATCCTCAAATTAGCACACGCCTCACGCAGACAGATGTTTTGCACTAGCAACCAGTTGTACCCTTTGTGGAGCCAAATGCGAAGTTGAAGGCCTTTAGTATGGACGAGATATAAACCAGAAGAATCATCCACCCGCGAGAACGTGATGGTGCCTAAGATGCCATATTCCACCCCTTGTGGGAGCTGAATTGTGGAGAAACTTGAGGCCACCAAGTCCAAAACAACAATGTCTCTCTTGCCCTGGGAATTCGCCATATAGATTTTACTGTCGACGAGCACAGGTATTGGTTCCACTCGCACACAAAAGAGCTGGTCTGCAGCCAAGGTACGATGCTCGCGCCAGGTACCATCACCAAGATGCAACATATACACGTGCGCGATAGATTTTCTTCTCTCAAAGTTACACCCCATCCACACATACAGGTAGGACACGATGCCACGTTCTTCTGTGGAGAGAAATCGGCCGGTATAGTAGAGATAGCCGCCCCGAGTTTTGTCCCTTCGGGGTGATGTTTCGATGGCCATGCCTCTCTCAGGGCACAACATACTGTGCACTCCAAATGCCAATCCACTTCCCTCGCGGCGCGCGGTTAAGATGCTGTTGTTCCGGCAGTGCACGACGTAGGTGCCTGTCGGTATGCCCTGGCTGGTTCGGCGCATGACTGCATCGAGCTCTGGTGGCTGAGGAAGCATCGGAACGAAGTGCGGAGTCTGCAGCTGCGTCCCCTCGGCAATGTAGAAGCCGAGGAGGGCAGGCGGGTGGAGCTTGGAGAACTGGTGCAGGAAGTTGGTGTCGGAGACAAGCCGTAGCCAGTGTTTGCAGACGAGAGCAGCGCGGACGAGTGTGGTGGGGAAGCCGACGCGGACGAGGATCTCGATGAGGAGGTCATCGTTGTCGAGCACCTTCGATATGGCAGTGGGCGGCTGCATCTCGCCTTCCATGGTGTGTGGTGGCCTGCGTATATGGGGGATTAGTGCTGCCGACTGAATTTATGCGATAGATTGGTTAAGCAACAACAATAATTCGCGTTAAACTATAGCCTGGAAATCTGATTTAGGACAGAAATACTCCGTGCTAGCGAATCCGAATGAATTGATGCGATAGATTTAAACAACAATTTGCATTATAAATATACGATAGCTAGTGAATCTGATACTACGTACTACATGGATAATCAATCTGATTTGGAAACTCCATGGCTAGTCAAACCTGATTAGTGAATCTTAGGATTCGGGACTGAAATACCCCACCGCAATAAATTGATCTGATTTGGTGTTACTGACTCGGAATGTGCACTGCGTTGACTCGGAATCCAGGCCAGTTGATACGGGAAACCCTAGCTGCGAAGGATGATTACCTCAGTCAAAATCGAGCGAGCGGGAAGCCCTAGCAAGACTGAAAGGTCCAGTCGCCGGCGAGAAGTCGGTCGTCCAGTCGGGTGGCGCGGCGTCGCCGTTGGGGATTCGGCCGCCAGGGCAGGAGCGAGGCTGTGAGGGGCTGAGGGCAACGGGGAGAGGCAGCCAGAGGTCAAAGATGGTCAAATTGTAGACTTGTAGGCCACAAGCTAAATACAATACACCCTCCGTTTTCAAAATAAGTGACGTAGATTTGTCTTAATTTGGATATATCTATATATTAAAACATGTAAGTTATGCTAATCTAGATAAATATAAGTCACTTATTATATTTCCGGATGGAGGGAATACATTTTTCTAAATGTAATGGCTAGATTTTCTTTGTGTGCAAAAAATAAGGGAGTGTCTATTTGGCAGATAGCTGTTTTAAAATTCAAAAACAGACACATTTTCAGTCCAATAAATAGTTGACAGCTGTCAAACAAAACTCGTTAAGAAAAAAAGAGAAGAGACTCAAACAAAAGTGTCTGTTTCTTTGCTTTTTGAGTTGTTGATTCTCTCTCTCTCTCATGTTCGGCCTTTCTCCAGCGACTATACAGAAGGCCCGATTAAAAAGCCCGCTGGAGACAAACTTAGCGTAGAAGCGACCACCAGATTTTCTCCAGCAAGAAAATGACGCCCCTGAAGCCATCGACCACCAGATCGACCTCGCGGCAAAACCTGCCCACCCCTTCATGCTTGGGGATCTCTAGATCGACGGATCCCCAAAAGAAGAAGAACAGAGCAAAAGTTAAATGATCTGTGGACTAGTTATTGGTGAAATAAATGACCAAAAAAATATACTTACAAGGGAGTGTTATGTGCTGCGTGCCAAGAATTATTAACTTGTTATATTTGTTCTGGAGGATATGACATTATAACAAAATGTTTTTATGTACTATTAGATACACACGGTGATAGTCCAAAACCAAACAATTATTCAACACCATATTGGATCAGGAAAATAAAATGTGCTACAAAATCACAGAGACAATATACTCCTACGATAGAAGAAAAAATCGTTCCATAACCTATTGCTGCCATGCTTCACTAAAGCAAAGAACATACAGGAACAAAAAATCTGAAATATATAAGGTGGTTCCTCCTTTACCCGGTCTTGGAAACGTCTATCCAAAGTAAGAAAATGTTGAATAGGCGGAGTTCCCCACAAAAACCTCCTGGTAACTCAAGATCAAAGAAAAAGAATCAATAAGCTAATAAAAACACACTAAGAGTTCGTGAAGAAACTAAATATTGAAGTGACTAAGAAGGTGAGATACTGAAAAAAAAACACGACAAACGAAAGTTGGTAGAGCAATGAGAAAAAGAAGAGGGAGAGAATGGTAAAAATGAAGAAGGTAGTGTAACTGAATAATAACTAAGAAAAAGGAAAGCTGAAAATAAATAAATAATGAGATAAAGAGGAAAGGCAAATATAAGAAATATTGTTCTTATTACTAAAAAATTTGTTATCGGAAAGGCAAAGAAAATAAAATGAGATCGAAAGAACTAAGAATCTGAAGAAAGGCAAAGTAAAGAAACTGAGATAAAAAAAACTAAGAAACTGAGCAGCTAAGAATCTAAAATAAAGAGATAATCAAGGACTAAAGTAATGAGAATCTGAATACTGACTAAAGTAAGAGTGAGACATCTCAAAGAATGAACAATTGAGAGAAAAACTAAAGAAAGAAATGGAGATCGAAAGAACTAAGAAACTGAACAGCTAAGAATCTGAAGTAATGAGATGACCAGTGACTAAAGTAATGAGAATCTAAATACGAACTAAAGTAATTAAGAGTGAGACGTCTCAAAGAATGAACAATTGATAGAAAAATTGAAGAAATGATATAATTAGAAAATGAGATAAAGAAATGAAAGATAGAAAACACTAATGTACTGGAAGACACTAAAGTACAAGACTGGAAGAAATTACTGAGAAAGTAGAACCCTAAAAGAAAGAGAAACTGAGGAGAGAAAATGAAAGAATCTAGTATCTAACTGAGACATATCATCAACACATATGACATATCAGACATATTATATAGTCAGCAACCTAGCTAACCGAGACCTATAACCCAAGTATGAATCTGCACATGATCATTGATTGTGAGTTGGCCTGCAAAATCAATTACGTCCCGAGGAGATTGCCACCAAATTCAGAAATAACTTCCCTTCCAGATACATGAACTGCTTTACAAAGAAGTATTAAGCAAAATAATGAAACTAAAGTCAACCTGACAAAAGGGATATCAACCTAAGCAAAATCCTTGAGCACAACTTAACATGTACATCACCAAAACAAAGATATGAACTAAGAAACCCTAGCTGCCTAAGGTCTGCACATCATAGTGACGCCCCAATTTCAGGACACAACTGACAAAAATCTTCAAAAACCAGGGGAGCCCAGCTACATGAATTGCTCTACATCCGTAAGAAGCTGAAGCTACTGCCAACAAAAAAAGCACTGAATTTCTCAGATCTGCCACAGACAAACAACACCGCACGGACACACAATTGTAGCGCGTGGAGCAGCTCTGCTTCCATGCTGCTGTTGGCAGGGGTCTCTCTCGTGCAAGGAAATGCGGCTGATGCGGGGATGAACGGCAACGCGTGACCGTGGCTGACTAACTGCGGTCGTACATGCTTCTACGAGCTGAGGCGTGCACGCGCATGGAGGAAAGCACAAGGCGGGCTAGCGCATGGCGCATGAAATCTGCCGGTGGTGTGCAGCGATTTGGGTTGGGAGGAGTAGAACATGCGGAGACAGGGGAGTTATAGGTGGCGATTTGGGCGCGCAGGTGACCAGGAGCAAAAATCAAATCAATACAACAGCCATGGGATGATGGGAGGAAGCCGGTGGAAATAGCCAGGTCGTCGGCGATGCACATGCCTTCCACGCTCGCTGATCGAGGGTCTCCTCCCCTTTGCCGCCGTATCTCTCTCCATCGCTGATATCACCGGCTGCTGCGGGGACCCGGATCTCTCCAAGGACGTCCACCCGGCTCGCGGCGCACCACCTCCTCCGGCATCGTCCGAGCTGGCTGCGGTGACGCCGCTGCTATCTCTGCCATAGCTACCGCCTCTCCCTCTCCTGGGGAAGACGAGACAGAGCAGTGGCCTGCAGAAAACAGAGCTGAAATGATTTTTTTTTTAAAGCAAAACACTCAGACATAACCGGACGAGACGACCGACGACTTGAGGCCGCGGTGAGATTCGTGACAATCATCCAACGCCCCAAAAAGTGACTGTTTCTCAATTTTAAAACAGCTAGCTGTTTATTAGGAAAAGTGAAAAATAAAGCATGTTTCATGTATTACTGTAATGGCTAGATTTTCTTTGTGTGCAAAAAATAAAGCATGTTTCATGTATTACCTCCGTCCGGATTTAAAGGATATATATAGCAAATCTCTGGGTCTTAGTCTTTCTTTAATTGTGGCTAATTTGGCTCTCACGAATTTTTTGATTGTTTTTTTTCATTTAAATTAAATTCTTATGTGTCTAGGAATTGAGATTGTAGCATTTCCAATATACGTCCTTTAAACCGGGACAGAGGGTACATGACATTAAGCAACGGATTATTTTATGTTCTTCTTCAGAAACAACAATTTACATTTTTTAACGAAATTTCGGGATAGGAGACAATGCAAATGTTGTCATAACTTTTATGCATTTGGAAGTACAGTACATTTAATGAATTTGCTGAGCCATTTCGAGTATTGTATTACCCCTGCATATCTCTAACAGAAAATAAATTTTGAAACGGTGGAACAAGATTACACTTCTCCAAGTGCCAAGAGTAACAAGCAGGCGCCACCACGAGACTACACAGAGTGGATAAATATGCACAGCTCTGCACCCCTAAGCTGCAAGAGCAGGGTTTGGTGGATCACCCATTTCTTCAGTCATCGTGGCAGATACCTATCACGACAGAGTCAACAATGTCGATCGTAAAATTTTGCGAACAAGATAACGACTCGACATAGAGGTCTTCTTCTCGACAACAGAGCAAAGCTATCAGTCACAAACTGTAACGACACTCTCAAAGAAAGAGCATCATAACGCTGCTACCAGAAGCAAATGCAGCTCTTCCATCACCTAAAACGTAGGCCCCATCCAAGAGCTTCATGCCATGTTTGCCCTTCACAAGGCATTTCTGTTTCAAGCAAAAAACGAGAAAGGATCAGGTTGGGAAGAACTAAATCAGAATATCAAATGGACAATATTATGTGGCTAGTACAGTGATACTCAAATACTGTGTACTCAAAAGTTAAAATAAGGACTGTGCTACTGAGCAGATGGTCTACAAAATTTGCAATCTTGGCGGGCGTCCAGACAATGCGTGAGCTTGCCTAATCAATAAACGACAAAATGGGTGGATTAAATAGAGTCTGAAAATTTAAAATGTTTTGTAGAACAAACCGCTCATCCGATTTAGGATCCGTTTTGACCATTAGACTAGTCGCGACGAGATCTTTAAAACTAGATCTCATGTTAATATGTTTCGACAACTTTTTTTTGGAACCAAAAGTTATCCACCTATAACATAAAAGTTATCCAAGGTGTACTATATAAGTTACCCACCAGCTAATACATAAGTTATCCACCCTATGAACAAGTTGTATGTTTGAGTTTTTTATACATGCGAGAAACACAAATATGAACTCCCGATTTAGGATCCGTTTTCATCGTGTTGACAATGACAAAAACTCGACATCCTAACACATACCGAACGTAACGCAACTATTAGTCTAGCGCATTGGCTGCATCGCTCGTCGTCGCTACCGTAGCGTATGGGTGACGAAGCCTCAAAGGGTGTTAGGCTATCGAGACTTCGTCGACGTCGATCTAGCCTACTGCGTCGAGATCTTTGAAACTAGATCACATGTTGATATATTATGAAAGTTACGCACCAGTAACACGAGAGTTATCGATGCTTGAGAATGTAAGTTATCCATCTAATAACATGTAAGTTATCCACCATTACAAAAATTTACTCACAGATAAAATACAAAAGCTCTTCTAACGGCTCGGCTCTGTCGCACGTCGCCGCTCTTGCGACATATGGGCGACTCAATCTTTAAAGGCTACCGCGTCAAACATCAAGCTTAATTCTATAAATGAATTAAATCTAAGCTTCATTTGCATACGATATAATAAATAGGGTCTTATGCAATAATTAGTCATTAGTGGCAAAACTAGAGAGTTTCTATAAATGGGGATTTTAACTTGAGTTTTGAATGAACACATCCCCATAAGAAAGAGAATCATGAAGTCACTCATGAGAGGTATGTCTTATGTCTCCCACTTTAGAAGTTTGAAATGCTTATCTTAGTTCGTTGATTTGCTAAGATGTTATGCTAGTGGGAGTAATTCAAAATAGTGAGAGTAAAGATTTTTATTTGAATGAGTAGTAAGTTGTGGAAGCTTTTGCTCTAGTTCTTATAGTTAACCGAGTCCTACCTTAGAAATAATATTATGAAACAGGCACAACAAGAAAATGTCTCAGATTTATGAGTTGTTTGATGAATGATTATCTTAAGAGTTTACCCTTGAAGATACTTAACCCCATAGATGTTTTGATAGACTTGATAGCACTCTTGAAAAGGAGTTGTTTCATTCATATGAAGTCTAGTGGTAATTGCGATACATGCCAAAGCTAAACCTTGTGGATCAAACTATGATAATATTTAAAAAGTTCTATGTTTTTTATGCACACCTTTGGATGTCAACAACTCCGCTAGCCTACAAAAGATCAATGGTACAACCATTGATTTTGGCTATGAGTTGACGACATAGGTGGCACTTGTCACTATAATGGGCAAAAGTATTGGTACTTGATGGCTCAATGCACGACGCCCAGAAAAGTGCTGGTGTGTGATTGATGTAGAGCTCGTTGGGAACCCCAAGAGGAAGGTATGATGAACACAACAACAAGTTTCCCTCAGTTATGAAACCAAGGTTTAATCGAACCAGTAGGAGCAAGGAAACACCCTAAAGGTGTTGCTAGCTGAGCTTTGGCAGGGCGCACTACCGATGCTAGTAGCAACATGGAGACCTGCACAACACAACTACAGAACTTTGTCCCCAACTTGCGATGAGGTTGTCAATATCACCGTGTTTTGCGGAAAACAAAGGATTAAACGTATCAAATGGAAAAAAGTAAAAGTTTGCAGAAAGTAAACACAAAGCAGTAATAGTTTGTAGATTGAATGTAAAAGACAAGGTCCGGGATCCATAGTTCACTAGAGGTGGCTCTCCTTAAGATAAATAACATGCTGGGTGAATAAATTACAGCGGGGCAATTGACAAACATCGAGAAAGCAATACATGCATATACTAATCATCTTGACTCCTTTGAGATTCGATTGGACATTACAACATTATACATAGACCGCCATCCAACTGCATCTATGACTAATAATCCACCTTCAGGTTATCATCCGAACCCCCTCCAGTATTAAGTTGCAAGCAACAGATTATTGCTTTACGAACTGCGTGTAAAGTAAACAATACGATTATTCTATGAACAAAGGATTATTGTTTTCTCCCTAGTAGCAACAGCACATCTAGTACCTTAGATATTTCTGTCACTTCCCTATATTACCAGAGGCATGAACCCACTATCGAGCATAAGTACTAACTCTTGGAGTTGCTAGCATCTACTTGGCCAAGATAGATACTAACAACGGAAAGCATGCAAGATCACAAATAACAAAGACATGATAGAATCAATAATCAATCTGAAATAGCATCTCAATATCCATCGGATCCCCGCAAACACAACATGCAGAATTACAAATAGATGATCTTGATCATGAACGGAGCTCACAAGATCTAGACATGAAAGCACAAAGGAGGAGAACCAGTCATCTAGCTACTACATGGATCCGTAGTCCAAGGATGAACTACTCACGCATCACACCGGAGGCTTGCATGGTGATGAAGAAGGCCTGTGGTGAATTCTCTCCGTGGTGCCGAAGAGCTTCAGATCCCTCCCGATCTAGGGATGGAGATGATGGCGGCTACAGACTCTTTCGTGGATTTTTGATCGGGTACCTAGGGTTTACGTCCCGAGGGCATCTTATAGTCAGAAGGGGAGGCTGAGGGGGTGCCGGGAGCGGCCACACCACCCCCTGGCGCGGGCCAGGCTAGGCCGCGTGGACAGGTGGTGTGGTGGCCCCCTGGCCGCTCTCCGTATCGTACTCTGGTATCTGACGACTTCCGGAAAAATAGGCACTTTGGCTTTTGTCCCGTCCAATTCCGAGAATATTCATTTTCTGACTTTCTTGGAACTAAAAACAGCAAAAAACAGTACCGGCAATCGTGGCTCTTGTTAATAGGTTAGTCCAAGAAATCATATGAAAAGTACTCCAAAGTGTGGACAAAACACAAGAAAGTGGATAAAACCAAGCATGGAACATCAAAAATTATAGATACATTTGGAATGTATCAACATCCCCAAACTTAACTCCTGATCGTCCTCGAGTAGGTCAGTGATAAAAAGAAAGAATAATTTTTGAGGTGACATGCACCATCAAAGACTTGATCAAAGTATCTGTAAAACATTCAAAGCTGGGATCATAGTACTTCAATCATAACATGAAAGACAAAGTTCTAACAATAAGCAAAGAAACTATGATGCAACACGAAAATGCACAAACAAAAGAATCATGAATAACAATACTTTGCAAGACGTTTGTTTGTTTCACATAAAGAAAACATAGCATAATAGTATTCAGCTTGTCCCTCATAGAGTAGCAAATATAAATGCATAGGACACCTTCAAAGTTCAAAAGAGTGACTAGATACAAATAGTTTAAAACAACCAATATCAAGTTATGCATCAATCAACTAGTCTTGGGACAATGCACATAGAACTAAGAATGGCCACTATGCTCTCAAAGTAGGTGCATAAAAATAGAAGGTGGAGACTCAATATAATGGTGGAAGAAAGGCCTTTATAAAAGGAAGTAGGGATTCAAGTCTCATAAAGAGCTTCCAAAAATTATGGTACTTATAGCTTTCAGCTCTCATTGCCCCTATTATAAGCATCTTTAAGGTGATTAAGGTTAAAGTGACACAACTAAGAGGATATGCTTGACAAGTTATAAACCGAAATCTCATGCCCCTTACTTACGAAGACCGATCCTCATGCTACTCAACTTCAGTCATGAGTAAGCTCTTGTCATTGTAAGTATATGTGTATCATTAAGAACCGCCAACGGGGTACCCCTTGCACATGATACGGGAGCTTTCCCATAATCAAAATGACAAGGCAAGCAGACAATGAGCATCTCAGCGATCTTTTTATTTGCTATTTGCATAGGTTTTTATTGAGGATGCTTCATAGAGTGCTCATTATGGTGATGCTGCAAGTTTCCACCATGATTAGGCATGGCTTAGGCTAGCGGCCAGCGCTTCTCTAACACATACAAACTCCATGATCTTACAAGTTCCACTTTTATTTCACAATCACGGATCCGTAAGCAAAAGAACATGATATCAACGGGGTACAAAGTACAAGTGCAATGTTGAAAGCGTTCCCCATGAAACATGATTCTGCTAATTTCAACTTATAAAGCGCAAGCATATACGCAACAAAGAAGGACCCAATGGTTCAAGTTTATTAGATGCAAAAAGTAAAGTGTGCCATCAAGTTCGTGAGAGCTTTAATCACTAGTTTTCTCATAACAAGTTTAATTTGGAAGGTAAACAAAAGCATGAATATACTTGGAATAGCATAAGCTAGTAGGCAGGTATGGTGGACTCTTTGGAATAACTTGGTTTAGGGAGTTGGATGCATGAGTGTAACTCATACTTGGTTGTGGAGGCTAGCAAAAGACTGGGAGCGACAAACTAAGAGATCAGTAATGGCCATAATCATGCAGAGCGACAAAACATCATTGATCAAAGCATAAAGTGATACTACAAGTTGAAAACTAAAGTATCATAAAGGCTATGGTGACTTGAGACAGTCATGACATGGTGTGAGCATGCGCCAAGTCAACCCAAATAAAGCATCAAAGGAGAATACCACTATACTATGCTTTAATATGCTACAACAACGCATGATTCATTCAAGGCACATTAAGCAATCTCAATTGTTTATAAAAAGTCATGCTACAACAAAGAATACTAAGCATAAAGCTAAAACAATATCAAGCATGGCATGACAAAGCATAGGCCACAGTCAAAAACAAGCTCTTTTTACCACATAAGCATGAACTTTCCTACTCTTTTCCAAACCAAACCAAACTATTTGCAAATGAATGTATGAAAGAGGGGGTCCAACCAATTTATTCAGAAAACTAACCAAACCAAGCAAACTAAAAACCAAAACGAAAACGAAAAAGAAGACGCTCCAAGAACAACACAACTGTGCATGAAACAATAAAAATGAAGCGTTTGGAAGAAACCTGGGATTTTTATTGATGAAGAAGGGGATGCCTTGGGCATCCCAAAGCTTTGACTATCGTCGGTTTGAGGACAAGTACGCCATGAGGGGGTCCTCGAGGCGTGCGGGAGAGAGGGGTGTGAGACGCACGATGTTCCGGGATGGTGAGCACACAAGTTTACCTAGGTTCGAATCCGCCGGCTTTGGACGGACGCTACTCCTGCTAGCAATCCAGTAATACGTCAGAGCCGGAATATGGGTTACAAGGGTTTCGCCTGTGCGAGTTGAGATTGTAGACTATTGAGGTTATGCCCTAAAGGCCCTCCCTAGGACGGCTTATATAGATATCCGGCCTAGGGTTTACAGGAGAGATCAATCCGGCTACGACTAAGAGTTGGTTACAGAGTACATCTTGAACTACAAGTAACATTATGGGCCTAAGTCGATAAGTCTTCTGGGCCTTCCCGTAGTCGGATTGGACTCCGTCTTCTCTCTCTAACTGGGCCACCCGTGAAGCAAAGCTCTAACCCGAAGTGGGCCACCCTGGTCAGTGAGGAACTGTGAGGATACCCGAAAAGTATATCCCCAACAGTAGCCCCCTGAGGCCTCCAAGATCCAAAGTCGGATTTTATCATCGTCTAGCCTGATCTTCGGCTTGCAGAATCTTGAAGGGTTCCTGAAACTTCACAACAAAAAATACGATCCGGGTCTTAAAAATAAGTCAGACCTTGCAATTGGTTACTCGGATTTTCCAGCTCGCTTTTAAACTAAGCCGGAACTTGGTCTCTAACGCCACCTGACACAAGCATGGTCAAGTCACGTCATCTGACAGACGTTCCGTCAGCACGACCGTTGGTAGGTCTGCGGTTCGCGGAACCGAGGCGCCGTTTCAATGCGTGCGTGGAGATCGAGGCGACGCAATCATCGTGCGGGCCCTTCCCAGTTCTTTCCACGACGTGGCGCTTACCAGAAGCGTTGCATGAATCTTGGCGCAGGTAGGTGGATATAAGGGGTTTAGATTTCTTCTTCTCATCCCCACCAGTCCTTTGCCGTTCCTTCCTTCCCAATCCTCCCGCGGGCCCAGAGCCTCTTCGTCCTCCTCCCACAGAGCTCCTAGCGCCGCCACTTTTAGGTCACCTTTTCCACCGAAGAAAAAATGGCTTCATCCTCTTCTTCCTCTTTGGCAGCGGCGGCGGCGTCGTGAAGCAATCGCAGAAAGGAGAGCTTCGAGAATTGATCCTCGCCGACGAGGACGGCCTCAAAAACATGGAGAAGGAGGGGCTTCACGCCGCCGGCAACTGGCGGACCGGCTTCGGCGAAACCGTCCCTAATCCGCACGAGGGTGAGCGCGTCCACTTCGGCACCCATCTGGACCGAGGTTTGTCCTTTCCTCCCTCAGAGTTCTTATCCGAGGTGATTGACCACTATGGAGTTCAACTCCACAATCTTCCTCCCAATTCTCTTCTAGAAATGAGCGCATATGTGGCGCTTTGCGAGGGCTTTCTCGGCATTAGGCTGAGTTTGCTTCTCTTCCGGTACTATTTCCATGTCCGGAGAAATTCTATTACTGTTGGTGTTCCTTACATTACCGGTACCATTAGTTTTTCTGTTAGACGAGACCGGGCATATCCCAAAATTTCTGTCAGTGACTCGGTCAAACAATGGCCAGCCACTTTTTTCTACCATAGGGATATTCCGGCTCCTGGCAAAGCTACTGCTTTGCTGGCTTTTGTCGACGGAGCCGCCACAGCCTAGCCTTCTTGGTACGAGGCTGCTCCGGCTCTCACCGACGATCTGATCCTTGCTAAGAGGCGGATCGAATATCTTATCAAGCACAAGGGCCTGAAAGGATCCGACTTAGTCCATTGCTGGGTCTCACGTCGGATCCAGCCACTTTAGTACCACGGGGATAGACTGATGCACTCCATCACGTCTTCCAAAAAAGACTCTCTCCGCATCAGCCCCAAAGGCTACACCGCCCAAGGTTACATAAGCCAGATCAAGTGGCTGATCAAGGAGCGGATCGAGAGGAAAATTCCGGAGGTTTCTCTGGACATGCACATGGCGAAAAACCCCGTGGTAGCGGTAAGCTTCCATCAGCACACTTTTTACATGTTTCAATCTTTAAGTTATATACTGCAATGCTGATATGTTTTCTTGTTTTCAACTTGCTGATCTCCCCGAGTCGGAGCATGCTCCACTCGAAGGATATCCTCCTGAGTATTCTCAGGAGACTGAAGTGGTCCCATTGCCGGATCTTGCGCTCAAGAAGCGTAAAGCTCTGATAGTGGCAGTTGGCACAAAGGAGGTGCCTGTTGTGAAGAGGTAACTTTCATTCACAATTTTCGCCTTTGTACCTTCCTCGAATTTCTTTCTAAGATGTAATTTTTCCGACTTTATTACATTCTCAGAGCAAAGCCTCTCATCAAGGGTAAGGGGAAAGGGATTCCTGCGAAGCCCCTGCAACAGACGAAGCTTACCATAGCTTCGCCTGCCACGGCTCCTCCGACTCTTGTCCCTGTACCTTCTGCAACACCGGCGATTACTCCTTCTCCGGTTGTTGCAGAAGATCCGTCTCCTCCAACGACGCCTGTGATCCTTGGATCGCACACTGACGTCACCGTGGGTGCGTCAGCTCAAGATAAGGGTGAACCCTCTTCGGGTAATGATCCCTCGGTTGAAGTTTTCGCCGACAACCTCCTCGGCAACCTCGGACTTGCCAAGTTTGGCTTATCCCAGAAATCTGCAGAGGAGATCCAGCGGCTGGCCAGGCAAGTCCTGGACAAAAGTCATCTATCCCCCGAAGAGGAAGCGCAAGAAGCCGAGGACGTCAAGTTCTCTGACCTTCTCGCTCAAGTCCGCCTTCGCGACGAGAGGATCAGGACTGACGAGCTTCCAACAGCCCCCAGTAATTCCTCTTACTCTCGCCGAGAAGGTGGCAGCTAAGGTGAACGCGGGGTTAGACAAACTCACTCGCGAGCAATACGTAAGTCGGAATTCCAACTCTTGTTTTTACATTATGTTATATCATATCCTCTCGCCCCCAAGCATGAAGTAGGATATAGAAATCTGGGTTTATGCTTTCATTAGGATGCCAAAGAACGAACTAGTGTAGCCCCAAGGCTCGTGCTGATATTTAGCAAAAAATATTAGCCCGAGTCTTAAGTAGCTTTCTGACTTTGGGTATTCTGACTTACAGAAAGTATGCTCCTATAACCAGGAATTATTAACCAATGTTTGTGATAAGCGGAGAGAGATCAAAGCTCTCCGGCTTAAAAATGCTGAGCTCAAGGTAGCTAAGGATGAATCCGAAGGTAAACATTTCGAGATTCAAACCTTGTCTTTTGCTTTTTCAATGTTGAATTTTTCTGAACTATTGTTCTTTTTTACTCTCAGCGTTGGTGAAATAATCCATCGCTATGATTGAAGGCCGAGAACCTCAAGACCTTGGTGGTGGAGAACAAAGGACTTTGCCAAGAGCTAGAAAATCTCAAGGCGGATCATGAAACGAGCATAGCTCAAGTCCTGGAATCCTCCTCCATGGCCACTAAAGAGCGCGATCGCAAGATTGTTGCTCAAGATAAAGTTATCTCGAACCTCAAGAATGAGGTTGGCAGAGAGAAGGATATCTCCCAAACGCTCCGGGCTGAACTCCAGAGTCTCCAGGAGGAGAAAGCCAAGATTGACGACGTCATTCTTGGTAAGTTCCATCTATCTGACTTATCATTTCTTCGACTTTCATCAATGTCAGTTTTTTCTTATCTTCATTTTGTGTATAGGTCCTTTGAACTTGACGGACTCCTCCTCGTCCGAGCCCCGCACTCACCGGCTTACCCAAGTCGGTGATCTTCTTCATGACTACCGCCGGTCCCTTGAGGACACTGGCAAGTCTCTCAGGATTTCGAACATGCCAAGCATGTCGGACTTCCAGGTGCGGGAGAAGGCCAAAGAGATGCCGCAGCTTGTTCGGGACTGGAACATGTCCTACGCGCGGACTGCTGCGCAGAACGCTCTCACCATGGTCATGAGCCACCATGGAAACATGGAGATATGGCAAGTGACCAGAGGGTACTGCAAGGTAGACGAAGACGGCCAGAAGTAGGACCTTCAAGCCATCATGCACTCCTGCGCCGGATATGGGTGCCACGTAGCTGACTTGACCAGCTACGAGGTCCCCTTCTTCACCCGCGTGGATACTCCGCCACCTCCTCTAGAAGAAACCGAAGAAAATTCCAACGATGAACGGACATCTCGGCATGATATCAAGGCGGAGTAACCAGCGAGCCGACAGCTCCTTCATCTCCTCCTGCATCATAGATCAGAAAACTATGTATTATTCTGGAAAGACATGATGCGTTTTGTAAATATTAAGTACTATGACTTTTGCTAGTGCTAAATTTTTTTATCTATTCAACACTTTTGTCTTAGATTTTTTGCGTGCCTGAAATGTTTTCATAAGCACTTAGAATTTTCTGTCTCTACTTATCGTTTATCTGGCTTTCCGCCTCGTCCCTTTTGTGAGCCGGCTAAACCTTCAGCCGGAAAACTTTGCAGAGCAACGGAGCTCAATCGCTAAACCAGTTTAAACTCGTAAACAAAGCCGGCTTTCAGTACCAACAATTCACTACTCGGAAGATACCCGCATCTAGCAATCAGACAAATAACCCAAGTAAAGACTAGAATTTTCTTTTAGAGTTATACCCGAAGGTAGCAGTTTTAGAATCGGAAATCTAAACCAGAACGAACATGAGCATAAAGTACTTTCAAGCATTCTAGGATTTTCGACTATGACATGATCATTAGGAAATAAGATGGTAAAAAACTTCTCAGGAAAACTTTGAGGTAACCAAAACTTTTATTTCTCACAGAACATGTACATATGTATGATTACAAAGAAGGATAAACTAAGAATAAAAGGGACGTAACTGAGCAATATTCCACGGTCTGTCTAACTCATTCGGATTTGTTCTGCCACCAGCTCTCTTTCTCTTCTTAGTAGCAGGTCTTTCTTTGACTGGCCTCATGTCAGTTAAGTAGTACGACCCATTGTGCAATACTCGACTAACTAAAAAGGGCCCTTCCCATACTGGGGAAAGTTTGTGCTTTCTTTGTTGCATAAGCCGGAGAACCAAATCACCTTTATTGAAAGATCTAGTTCGGACTCTTTGGCTATGATACTTGCGTAACTTCTGCTGATAGGCTATAGATCTTATTTCAGCAACGACGTGAACTTCTTCGACTAAGTCGAGATCATTTTGTCGAGAAATCTCGGCATCCTCCTCGATATACGTGGCCACTCTAGGAGAAGTATGAATTAAATCACTAGGAAGGACTGCTTCTGCGCCATAGACCAAGAAGAAAAGTGTATATCCTGTTGACCTGTTCGAAGTTGTTCGTAAACTCCAAATTACAGAGGGTAGTTCCTCTGCCCAAGCCCCCGCAGCCCGTCTCAGTGGTGCTTCGAGTCTTGGTTTCAAGCCTTGTAGAATTAAACTATTTGCTCTTTCGACTTGTCTGTTAGCCTGTGGATGTGCGACTGACGCAATGTCAAGCCGGATATTTTGCTCGTCGCAGAATTCAGCCAACTCTCCCATGGAAAAATTACTCCCGTTGTCTGTGATAATGCTATGCGGATAACCATACCGGATTATAACGTCCTCGACAAATCTTTTGGCTGTTGCTCCATCACAACTAGTAACAGGTTTAGCCTCGATCCATTTTGTGAATTTATCCACCATCACTAAGAGGTGAGTAAATCCACTTGGAGCTCGTTTAAAAGGTCCTACCATATCAAGCCCCAGACATAAAGGCCATGTTATAGGTATTGTTCGTGCTGATCAGGGAACATGAGCTTGCTTGGCGACTTTTGGCTGCCTTTGCATGTCTTGACTAATTGTTCGCATCCGCCTGTAAGCAGAAAAATCCATGTCGAAAAGCTTTTGCCACTAAAGATTTGGCTGC
Source organism: Avena insularis (assembly GCA_023614405.1). Lineage (NCBI taxonomy): Eukaryota > Viridiplantae > Streptophyta > Magnoliopsida > Poales > Poaceae > Avena > Avena insularis. Next base: position 107,604,093 of record CM042694.1, read on the forward strand.
AGCGTGGTGACCACACTGCCCGTGGATTTCTCTAAGATTTCCACTCCTTCTTCGGAGATACACGCTGAAAACCCCGTAAACACTCCGTTTATGGAGCTCACCTCTAACAATAGTATAGGCTTTTGCTCGTCGGATAATCTGCCGGCTCAGCACCTCGTCTTCAGGTAATTTGCCATCTACCAAGTAATCGAGGTAGGGTTGAGTCCAGCTGGGAATTAGAACCAGAACTGCTATTAGAGGTGAGTCAGATTTGGTCGGATATTCCTCATCTACTCCCTTTATCGAGGGAACTTTGAGGTGCCCTAAAAATGCGCCATCCGGAACCTTTTTCCGTGCAGACCTATTCGAGATAGTGCATCTGCTTCCTCGTTTTCTGCTCGAGGGATGTGTTGAACTTCAAACCCTTCGAACGATTTAGATAGATCATCCATGACAGCTTTATATGCTGCCATGTGCTTATTTGCATTACAAATATCCGAGACTTTCTGAGCAACAAGATCCGAATCTCCGTAACACATCAATCGTCGGATGCCAATATCCTTAGCAATCCCGATTCCATGCAGCAGTGCTTCATACTCGGCAATGTTGTTTGTTGCTGTGAAGTGGATCTGCAACACGTATAAAAGTTTATCTCCTTGGGGTGATTTGAGCACCACGCCAGCCCCCGAGCCCCCTCGAGCCTTAGACCCGTCGAAAAAGAGGGTCCAATATTCCGAATCAGGCAGGACCATGTTCTCCTTGGTCTCTATCCAATCAGCAACAAAGTCAGCAAGGATCTGGGATTTGATTGCTGTCCGGGGTTTGTACTCAATATCGAAAGCTGCAAGCTCTATGCCCCATTTGGTGACGTGTCCTGTGGCATCGCTATTGTTTATTATATCTCTCATGGGATCTTTGCTCACCACGGTAATTGGATGCTCCTGAAAATAGTGTCATAACTTACGAGATGCTAGAAAAACACCGTAAGCCAACTTTTGATAGTGCGGATACCGCTGTTTTGATTCTATCAGGACCTCGCCGACAAAGTATGTCGGACGCTGCACCAGGTGCTCCTGATTTTCTTCCGGTCTCTCCACCACCATAACTATACTGACAACCTTATTTGTCGCAGCAATGTAAAGCAACATCGGTTCCTAAGGTTCCGGCGCTGCAAGGATAGGAGCAGATGAGAGTACTTTCTTCAGGTCTTGTAGTGCAGCTTCAGCTTCGTCAGTCCAGACAAAATCCTTGGTCTTCTTCAGGAGTTTGTATAATGGTGCGGCTCTTTCACCAAGCCGGCTTACAAATCGACTAACCGCAGCAATGCAACCAGTTAATCTTTGTACGTCCTTCAGGCGAGTTGGCCTGGAAATATTGAGAATAGCCTTGATCTTGTCGCGGTTCACCTCTATACCTCTTTGAGACATGATAAAACCTAACAGTTTTCCGGCTGGTATTCCAAAGAAACATTTCTTCGGGTTAAGCATGATGTTGTATTTTCGTAAATTGGCGAACGTCTCCTCCAAGTCGAAAATCAATGTTTCCTTCTTTTTGGACATGACCGCGATATCATCCACGTATACATGTACATTGCGTCCGAGTTGATCATGGAGGCAACGCTGCATCGTGCGCTGGTACGTAGCTCCTGCGTTTTTCAGCCCAAAGGGCATCATAACATAACAGAAGGTTCCCAAAGGGGTTATGAATGAAGTTTTGATTTTGTCAGATTCCTTCATCCGAATTTGGTGATAACCGGAATATGCGTCGAGAAAACAGAGGAGTTCCGAGCCTGCCGTAGAATCGATAACTTGATCAATTCTAGGCAGAGCGAACGGATCTTTTGGACAAGCCTTGTTCAAGGCAGTATAATCAACACGCATCCTTAAATCAGTGGTGTTCTTTTTAGGGACCATTACAGGGTTAGCCGACCAATCAGTATGGATGACCTCTTCTATGAATCTGGCTAACTCGAGCCGCGCTAGTTCCTTAGCTATTGCCTTACGCTTTTCATCACCAAACCATCGTAAGGACTGTTTGACGGGTTTAGCGTTCGGGTTTACATTTATAGAGTGCTCGGCAAGTTTCCTAGGTACTCCGGTCATGTCAGATGGCTGCCATGCGAAGATATCTTGATTTGCTTGGAGGAACTTGACGAGCGCGCTTTCCTATGCGCTACCTAGGCCTACGCCTATCTGGGTCACCTTCGAGGGGTCATCATCCTTCAACGGCGTCGTCTTCGTCTCTTCTGATGCCTTGAACTCCGGATTTGGCTTTGTCACCTCCTTCTTCGTCGCGGGCATCTCAGACGGATCTATGCTCTTCTTGATCTCCTCGTACTCCTGGGCGTGCAGCACGACTTCGGCAAAGGCGGCATTTCCATCCTCGCACTCTCGCGCCATCTTCGGGTCTCCCCTGATGGTGATCACGCTGTTGGGACCTGGAATTTTCATCATATTGTAAATGTAACACGAACGAGCCATAAAAGCCTAGTAAGCTAGACGTCCGAATATAGCGTGGTATGCGCTCTTGAACGGGACTACTTCGAAGGAAAGTGCCTCCGTCCGATAATTCTTTGGTGTTCCAAAAGTAACATCCAAAGTGATCTCTCCTAGGGAATTAGCTTGTCTTCCTGGGACAACTCCGTGAAAGATCACAGAGCTATGGTTCAGCTGTGTTTCCGAGATTTTCATCCGGCGTAGCGTTTCGACATAGAGAATATTGATGCTGCTACCACCGTCCATGAGGGTCTTGGAGAAACCATAACCGTCAATAAGTGGATTGATGATTAAGGCGTATTTTCCTCGTCTATGTAGCTTAGGCGGATGATCAGTGCGGTCAAACGTTATTGCCACTTCCGACCAGTCCAAATACTGAGGGACAGCCGAAACTGTTGCGTTGAGCTCGTGGAGAACTGCTTTCTTGACCTTTGCTGGTTGAGATCCGAGGAAGGTGACGTAAGTGTCCTTCTTGGTGGGAAAAGTTTTCTTCCCTTCTGACTTGGGATTTGAAGCATCGGCTTCCTCCATGTCGAAATCTCCCTTGGTCTCTTTGTCCTTTTCGGGATTTTTCTTTCCCTTCTTCCGCTTAGCTTTGTAGCCCACAGTATCATCTCTCTTGATGTCGTCGTTAAAACAACACTCAGTGTTGGTGTGGGACGAACCCTCATTGGCGTCCAAGTGATGCACACATGGGTTATTGGCGATGTCGGCCCAAGTGTAGGTTTTGCCTGGTTGTTGTTCTCCTCTATCGTGGACCCTTGATGTCCCACGGCCATGCCCACGGCCTCCGCCACGTCCCCCTCGTCCTCCAAACCCAGAAACAGTAGTGACCACTGCTGTCTCCGCGTTGGGTTTTTCTTCCGAGGTGTTTTTGCGCTTCTGAGCTTGTTGCTTTGGTTGTTTTGCCGACTGAGGCACAACCAAGACATTGAGTAATCCCTCTGCATCGTCGTCAACATCTGCATACTAGCTCGCTGTTTCTATCATCTCTCCCAGATCAGTAACCTTGTCACACTTCAAGTGATGGCGCAGTAAACCAATTGGGAGACCTGCAATGAAAGCTTCAATCGCAGTTTGATCATTTACTCCCTCGCAGGAGTTCTTGGTGTCAATCCATCATCCAGGATAATCTCAGCAAGTTTCTCCGGCTTTCTGGGTGCAACGCTGTAGGTCTCCAACCGTACAGGGACTCCGATATGTGCCTTCGAAATTCCAAAAGAACGCACTTTGTAAGTCATACCAGTTGTGGATGGTGTTCGCCCGAAGTTCATTGAGCCATGATTGTGCCGTCTTCCGCAACATAAGTTGGAGATATCGGGTTGCGACCAGGCTGTTTCCGCCTTTGGCGATGCAGCAAGCTTGGAAGAAAACTTGTAACCAGGTGTCTGGCCGAGCAATGCTGTCGTAGGCTTGGATATGTCTTGAGATAGCAAATCCTTCCGAGAATTTTGTAGCTCTGATGCGTGGTCCGAAGCACTTTGGGCCCACGTACACGTCTTCGTTTCCGTAGCGCCGAGCCTCTATATTGGAGTTGATCATGTGCCTTGCATCGTTCGGGGATAGGGATCGTCCCGAATATCGGTTGTGGCTGTGGTGCCTTGGAGCCGGACTTCGGCTTCTGCCACCACCTCCCCCGCCATGTCGTCCTCCTTGACCTACTTGGGGGCCGTTGTGATAACTGTGCTGTGGAGAGGGTGGTGCGGCTAGGTTTTTCCGGAGCATCATTATTCCGGTTCCGGGGAGGTTCTTGACTATGACGAGCCCCCTGCCGGTTTGTGCCAGCGTGGTTTCCGTCGTTCCTTCGTCCGTCGTTCCCACCATGGTGAGGCTCAGCCGGACGGTTTTCATATCTAGGAGGTGGCATTTTCTGACGATTCTCCTCCCGACGTTTTTCTTTATCTTCTCCTTTTCGGGGAGGATTCCTCGGAATCAGTGCAGCGATCGCGTCTTTCTCGGCTGCTGGAGCAACGTTGCTCCAGTTATGTGTAGTCCTGCGGTGCTGCCCCGACGATCCGGTTCTTGAATAATTGTCTTCTCTGCGTTCAGGGTGATGATGCTGCGCCCGATCGTAGTGGGATCTTACGTTAGCCCATGCCGGATCTGTGCAACATTGGTCGGAATCCGAGACCAGCTTTTGGCTTCCAGACAGGGTGACCTTTTGTTGCTCTAGTCCCTTATTGAGTAGCTTGATACCCAAACGTATCTCCTCTGGTCCTGGATTAGCCGATAGAATTTCGCGAGCCGCCACAGTATTTTGCACTGGTGTTGGGTAAACCCAATCTCCGTTCTATCCTTCCGTTGCTTTCCCATCTCATCTCCAAAAAGGACGGCACAGACACGTGTGAATTGGTTGTCATCTATGTGACGCTTCCGTGTCTTCTGATGTAGACGGGACATGTATTCCTTGTTTGACACACGCTTCTTCTCCACCTCGATGTTTTTGGCTTCATCAAGGAGTTGTTGACGACACGCCTCTAGGGCCTGGGCCCTTTCGTCCAGCTCGTCTGCAGGAAGTTCTGCAGCTGTAGGGATAGGTGTGGTTAATGCGACATCGATGAGTTTACGTGCACCTTCAGTGATCACGTGTCCATCCACCGATGCTTCTTTTTTCGGCTCGTCTGGGATTAGTGCTCCATCCGAGTCTTCCTCGTCGACAATCACCTCCTCTGCCAGAGGTTCTTTTGTCGGGGTCTTGTTTTTCTTGTTCTTCTTCTTTGCCTTCTTGGCAGCGCCGGTAGCAAAGACGGCTTTGGGTCCGTTTCCCGGAGTCAAGCTCTGATCGGTACTTTCGGACATTTGGACTTCGGGATTGTCTCCAATGTCCATGTCATCCTGCACTTTGGGAGAGTGTTCCCCAGATCCTTCATCCATGGCCTCTCCATCCTCTACAGCTTTGGAGTTGTACTCCTCGTCGTATTCCGCGGAGAACTTTCGGAAATCTGCCGACGTCATGGATTCATCCGAGGATGCGGGAACGTCGGCGTTTGTTCCAATTGCCTCCAGCACCAAGTCGGTGTTTTCTCCAGCATCGGCAGAGCCGGATCCGGATCCAACATATCCAACTAAGTGCGATGCGTGCTTCCTGAGGTACCTGCGGCTTTCACGATCAGCCATATCGAAACTTTTAATGGTTTCGAGGATTGCATCTGCGCTAGCGCCTCGCAGTATGATACATCTTAGTGTGTACCTGAGGAAAGGCCTGTCTGTCCCGATACCGTCAGAGTCGGAATCAGTGTCGTTGATGTGCTCCTCCTGGATTTCGACTTCGGCTTCTCCAGGGAGATCCACTCCATATTCGACTTGGACCGTGCGGTCTTCTTCAGGCTCGGATTTCTCCACTATCTCCGCAATTGGTGCGGGTTGGGTGGGGTTAGGGTTTTCTGAGATCCGGAACTCTGCCGCCTCCACGGACAAAGGGGACCCAGAAGATTCGTCTGCCTCTATCATCACCGCTGGGGTGGGTTGGGCAGGTTCAGCGAAACCGATGTAAACATCGATCTCACCAAAAGACATGATAGTATAGGCGGTCATGGCCTCCCTAGCCGGAATCCAAGTCTCGTCGAGAACGATGAGAGGGACGTCGCTGGCATAGAGGATGCGACCGACGGCGATGGTCTCGCTGATTCCGACTCCTGCAGATTCCGCTCGGAACGCAGATCCGAAGCTCACTTGCCCCACGGTGGGCGCCAACTATCATCGGTTTGAGGACAAGTACGCCATGAGGGGGTCCTCGAGGCGTGCGGGAGAGAGGGGTGTGAGACGCACGGTGTTCCCGGATGGTGAGCACACAAGTTTACCTAGGTTCGAATCCACCGGCTTTGGACGGACCCTACTCCTGCTAGCAATCTAGTAATACGGAAGAGCCGGAATATGGGTTACAAGGGTTTCGCCTGTGCGAGTTGAGATTGTAGACTATTGAGGTTATGCCCTAAAGGCCCTCCCTAGGATGGCTTATATAGATATCCGGCCTAGGGTTTACATGAGAGATCAATCCGACTACGACTAAGAGTTGGTTATAGAGTACATCTTGAACTACAAGTAACATTATGGGCCTAAGTCGGTAAGTCTTCTGGGCCTTCCCGTAGTCAGATTGGACTCCGTCTTCTCTCTCTAACTGGGCCGCCCGTGAAGCAAAGCTCTAACCCGAAGTGGGCCACCCTGGTCAGTGAGGAACTGTGAGGATACCCGGAAAGTATATCCCCAACATTGACGCTTGTACTTCTTGGATATTTCTTGGGGTGAAACGCGTGGCATCCCCAAGCTTGAGCTTTAGTCCATCCTTCATCTCATTACTCATTCCTTCCATACACCTGAAAATTTTCCTTCATACAAAACTTCACACAATCTTTATTAACAACATTAGTGCACTCAAGATAAATAAGTCTTAAGATTCAGTTCTAACACCAAATAAACTTCCATTAGAACACTAACTACTGTAGCACTTCCCTCAAAAAGCTCAATTCCCCAAAAGAACTCAAGAAGGAACCAACAAGAAGCAAATGCAGAAAATGGCAGAAATCTGTCAAAACAGACCAGCAGGTAAAGACAAATTTTTTCGAAGATCTTCTGTTGATCAAATCAAAAAGTGTTGAACTAACGAAAGTTAGATAACAACCTGGGGCAGAAGAACAAACATTCACGCCTCAAAAAGACATTCATAGATTTTACACAAATTTTTACGGTGAAGCACAAAATCTGTTTCGGGACAGCAACTTTCCCAATCATTACTTTTCCCTCATTAGAGGTTACTCTTGGCACAAAAAGCAAAATAAAAAGGATAAGGAGCGGTTATTATAGAGGTAATAACTTCCAAGACTCATCTAAAACTTTTGGGTTATCTCCCAATAAGTACTTTTCTTTAACGCCTTTAAGTTAGGTATAAGAGAAGCAAAGAAAGAATCAAGTGTTCTCAAATGAAGAAGCATTAAGATCAATTCCAGAAATATTTTCAACAAGGCAAGGTATATCATCCAAATAAGTTCTAGAGGATCCCCTCTCAATGCTCTTAGGTTCACTATTCTCATCAAAAGGATTTGCAGGAACAATCCAATCAAGATTCTTTTCTATGGCATCATGTATTGCTACTAGTTTAAAGGGTATTGGTATCTTAGGTTCCCCCCCCCCTTGGGTTCGGTTTTGTTCATCTTTTCTCGTGTACCAACAACATCTACACATGAGCCTAGCATATTGAAACGTTCAAAGACTTTCCTAGCTTACTTGGCAACATCATAGAACTTCTTAAACAAAGTTTCTAGAATAAAATCCCTCTTTTCAGGGTCCTCAATTTCTTTAAGCTTAAGAAACATTACTTGCATTAAGGGGTTGAGGTTAACAAACCTAGCTTCTAACATGTGAATTAAATAAGCTGCAGCAATCTCATAGTTTGGAGCAAGTTTTGCAAGGGATCTATCTTCAGTATCTTCATGCTTACTAACATGATTAAAGAATTCTTCAATATTATCTTTCCCAATTATAGAACCACTACCAATTGAAAGGTCTTTCAGGGTGAATTTGGGGATCAACATGGTGAGCTAAGGAAGAGACAACAACTAAAGGAGACTTAATTTTTTTATGTTTTTGATAAAGAAAGCAAACTAGTAAAACTAATTTTTTGTGTTTTTTTGATAAAGAAACAAGCAAACAAAGCAAAAAGGAACTAAGCAAAACAAAAATAACAAAGTAAAGAGATTGGTTATGAGGGACTCCCCTTGTGAAGATGTCCTTGACTCCTGGCAACGGCACATCTAAAGATAGATAACATGCTGGGTGAACAAATTACATCGAGGCAATTGACAAACATTGAGAAAGCAATACATGCATATACTAATCATCTTGACTCCTTTGAGATTCGATTGGGCATTACAACATTATACATAGACCGCCATCTAACTGCATCTATGACTAATAATCCACCTTCAGGTTATCATCTGAACCCCCTCCAGTATTAAGTTGCAAGCAACAGATTATTGCTTTACGAAGTGCGTGTAAAGTAAACAATACGATTGTTCTATGAACAAAGGATTGTTGTTTTCTCCCTAGTAGCAACAACACATCTAGTACCTTAGAGATTTCTGTCACTTCCCTAGATTACCAGAGGCATGAACCCACTATCGAGCATAAATACTAACTCTTGGAGTTGGTAGCATCTACTTGGCCAAGATAGCTACTAACAACGGAAAACATGCAAGATCACAAATAACAAAGACATGATAGAATCAATAATCAATCTAAAATAGCATCTCAATATCCATCGGATCCCCGCAAACACAACATGTAGAATTACAAATAGATGATCTTGATCATGAACGGAGCTCACAAGATCTAGACATGAAAGCACAACGGAGGAGAACCAGCCATCTAGCTACGACATGGATCCGTAGTCCAAGGATGAACTACTCACGCATCACATCGGAGGCTTGCATGGTGATGAAGAAGGCCTCCAGGGTGAATTCCCCTCTCCGGCAGGGTGCCGGGAAGAGCTTCAGATCCCTCCCGATCTAGGGATGGAGATGACGGCGATGCACTCTTCGTGGATTTTGATCGGTACTTAGGGTTTACGTCCTGAGGGCATTTTATAGTCGGAAGGGGAGGCCGGGGGTGCCGGGAGCGGCCACACCACCTGGCGCAGAGCCGGGCCACGTGGTGTGGTGGCCCTGGCCCCTCCCTCGCCTCTGATCGCATCTGATGACGTCTAGAAAAATAGGCACTTTAGCTTTTGTCCCGGTGAATTCCGCGAATATTCATTTTCGACTTTCCCGAACCAAAACAGCAGAAAATGGCAAATGCATCGTGGCTCTTATTAATAGGTTAGTCCAAGAAATCATATTAAAGGTACTCTAAAGTGTGGATAAAACACAAGAAAGTGGATAAAACCAAGCATGGAACATCAAAAATTATAGATACATTTGCAATATATCAGTACTCTCGAAGTTTGTGCAAACTATTGTTTAAAAGAATCACTCAATGATTCTCGTTGAAAATTACTCGTGAAAAATGAAGATCCACATAACAAGTTCTTGGCATGGTCTCATTACAACTTTATGAATTTTCTTGAAAAGTAATGAATGTAATAGAAGTGTTTTGATACTTCATTGTTATGCTACTTAAGACATGATCTCTTTTACTTAATTTTGCTATTATAAACATCCTAGTGTTCCTTAGTAAGCTGAGAGTTAATTAGGGGAATTAGATTGATTGTTGCACTCCTAGTTATTCATACTTGTATTAAACTCTACTTTGATTGTTTTGAGTTATCAAATCCCATATAGTATTCTTGGCCTCTCTCTAACTTTGATGAGATTTTCAAATGAAAGAAGTGTTGGATGCATATGACTACCAACCGTAAGTGAATTCATACTCTCGTTGTTTCAATTTAAACGCTGAGTTATTTATGGCTTTGTTGTTTTTTTGCTAGAGGACGATCAAGGTTTGAGCTTTGGGGAAGTTAATGGCTGTGAAAATAGCCATATTTCTCCGTGTTTAAACCTTATTTTTAGTCATGCAATTGATAAGAAACTCTCTAGTTTTGCCACTAATGACTAATGATTGCAAAGATATGCAAACCATTGCTTTGAATTGTGTTGTTCAGGAAACCACGCTTTTAAGGCGAAATCTGGAGCCATAAATGAAGATTTTGAGGAAGTCTACATGGCCAATCAAACCTGTAATCAATGCCAGACGCCAGAGGCCATAACAACCACTGGTACGGGAAGGCCCGCTGACATAGGTACGATTACTCGGGTGTTTATGATTTGCTACCCTGGCTACATAAAGGCTCACGACCCATGAAGATTCAAGATGATGGCCCAAAGAAGCAACCAATAAAAGCCTTAGTTGTATTAGGAAAGGAAATATGAACCGACGTTGTGTTGGAGTTGAAATCATACATATGTAACCTATCCGTATACAACTTTGAGACCCGACCTATTATATATAGGATGTGAGAATCCTATGAGGAGGTGCCAAAAAACCCTAAGCAAACTGTAATAGTGTTGTTCAACAAGTAATCAGGCGACTTCGACTCTCTTGTTTGCCTGACATCTTGACAAAATCCCCAGCGTTCTCTTTTCTGCAAAAACCTAAGTCCATCATCATGGGCATTGCCGAGGTTACTCCTCGTCAATTGGCGTCGTCTGTGGGAAACTTCAACGCTGTAATCATGGATTCGGCGGACCCCTTTTTATCAAGCAACAATCCAACGGAAGCGGCACCACACCCGCCCACCCCTGTTATGGTACCCCTTTTCATCAAGCAACAATCCAATGGAAGCAGCATCATCGGAAGTTTCCACTTCCAAGTAGAGGATCCTGAAGAATCACACCCCTCAGATCTGATCTCATCAGGACCGTCGGCTGAAAAATCGCGCCTACGGCCCGCGTCATCCGTTGGATCTTTTGCAGAAGTCACGATGCAGATCGAGGCAGCCGAAGAAAATAAGGAAACCACGGCAGATCTAGGGGTTCTTGATGTTCTTTACAACGATCTCTCCTTTGGATCAGACCCCCAGCCAACCACACCACACAGATCAAGTCCGATGAATGCGGAACCCAAAGAAAATGACAAGAGCATCGACTTCAAAATCAGGATGGCTGAAATTTACCCAGAGCAGAAACTGATGGACTTCACTGACCCACCAGACAGCTCCCTCAGTTCTGACGATGATGTTACGTTCATACATGACCCAACACCAAGTGTGCGTGATCATCCGAGACGCCTCAACTCAGCAGGACTCCAACGATAACCCTATTTTTGACCCGATGATATTTTGTCAAGCAATAATGCAGGAGATTACGGAAACAAAGGAAAACACAAAAACGGGGAAGACCCAACGAACAACCGCGTAATCCCAGGAGTAGGAGAACCACGCAGAGGAGAGAGGCAAACTCTCCGGCTACCAGCCGAAGCATGGCAAAAAGCAAGAGCAGCAATTTCGGGTGCAGTTCCAATGACAGTTGACACCACGTGCGAAGATCTACTGGCATACCAATACTTCATCACAAAAAAAAGATACCTACTAAGGATGCAGAGACAACTCGATGAAAGGAAAAGATTAGCTGACGAATCCAGCCTTCGACGGGCCTAGCTAAGTTCTACCCGAGGACCGGGAAGTGTAACTGGAGGAGTGCAGCCAAGGAGGGGAGCCTCATGGCTGCAAAATATCCCCGAAGCTGAAAGAAATGAGATGACGCGAGATCTTGATTTATCATTCATGTCAGTAGATCCAACAGGACACATCAAAGCAAAAACAGCCCAAGCTGCAATTGTAGCCGCACAAACGTACTTGCTCACAACTCAACCTGCACCCGACGATCCTTGTGCAGCTCTCCACCGCTCCGCTCTGATGAACCTCGGCATGGTAGGAGCATCTCTCGCACAAGTAGTGCAGAACAAGGAATCACACGACAACCCGATAGATCCCCACATTGTCGCAGCAGCCCTTGGCAAGTTGGTCACACCCGACGATCACAATCGCCACACCGAGCCTACTTCTTAGGGTTAGAGCCGCGAAACGATGCAAGAGACGATATTACACAACGCAAGATCGATAGATCCAGGGAAGAACATAGCATCCAAAGATATTACGACGGTGAAAGTGAAGACAAACACGAACTATGTAGAGCTAGTTGCTTTACCCGACGGGTTCACAAAACTCTAGTACCAAAGGACTTCAAATTGCCCCATGATCGTCAAAAATACGACGGTCTCCAAGATCCCGAAGCTTGGTTAGCAGATTATCTGGCAACTGTCAAATTATAGGGTGGCTTCAAGGCCACCGCAATGCAGAGCTTGCAGCTGCACCTAACTGGCGTGGTATGATCCTGGCTAAGGCAGCTATCTGAAGATTCCATTAGCAGCTAGAACGATCTTGAGGACAAATTCATCCGAAATTTGCACTCCACATTCAAGCGACCCGCGTCTTTGGAACAATTGTGAGCATGCAAGTAAAAACCAGGAGAACTAATACGGGCCTTCATCCAGCAGTGGAACATTATAAAAACTCGGTTGAAGCTATATCCGATGAAAGGGCAATCGATGCCTTCAATGTAGAAGCCGAGTAGGCGAGGCGGGTGTAGCTCGCGGAAACAGCGGAGGAACTCATTATCAGAGGCATGGTGGAGCCACCGCTTGCAGACGAGGGCGGCGCGGACGAGGGTGGTGGGGAAGCCGACACGGAGGAGGATCTCGATGAGGAGATTGTCATCATCAAGCACATTCGATACGGCCACAAACGCTGCAGCTGACGGCTGCTTCTCGCCTTCCATGTTGAGCTGATCTTTGTGTGTCTGGGGGACAATGTAGAGAAGGGGATTAGTGCTGTCTGTAAGTTTAGCCAGATAAACCAACAATCTGTACTAAACAGTGGCTACTTGATGTTATTCAGGGCTGAAACGTCATGATGTGTTGAGGACAGTGTAGATCAGGGGCTGCCTACTAAATTTAGGCAAAAGATTAATCAACAAATTTGCATTCAACGATGGCTAGTGAACAGGATTGTGGACTGAAATACTCTATGCTGGCGAATCGTACTAATCATCAGTTCGCATCAAACAGCTATTGTCGACTGAATTTAGGCATATAGAGTACTCCCTCCGTCTCGAATTAGACATACAGATAGAGTATAAAAAATACTAATTGCTAGTAAATCTGATCGGGACAATCCTAGCAAGGTTGATTAATAAATAATTTGCACTGAACAATGCTGCAAGGAAAGTAGGAAACTAGAGCAGTAAGTCCAAATCGTCGATCCATACAAAATACTAATCACTGGATGCTGCGGGGGAAGCCCTAGCTCTAGCCTCTAGCTGGGAAGGATGAGTACCTCGGTCCAAATCAACCGGGAGAGAAGCCCAGTGCCTGCCCCCCTTGCGCCGGCGGAAGGTGGTCGCTGACGGCGGAATCTGGATGGGCGGCCGAGAAGCCCTAAGAGCACGGGAGAGAGACGCCTTGTTCTTGACGCCCTAAGAGCACGGGATTTATTAACTCATGTCAGGTTTTGTTTTCTCAGACGTAAAAGAATGATGTGGCAGTTAATGACGTGGCAAATCTCAAGTCGTGTTGGTGACATGTAGTAGGAGTACTACAATTTTTTTTGAACATCTAATAACTTTTTTTTTTGAACATAACATCTAATAACTTTATTGATTGGTAAACATTGTTACATCTGCTAATAAGATAGCACGTATGAAATCTGGAGGATCATCAAACCACATTCGCTCGCATCCAAACCCAACCAGTCAACCACACGTCCTCCTCCAAAGAAAAACCCTAGCCGCTGTCTCCTCCTCGCCAGCGATTGACGGGTCCTCGCCTCCTCCGCTTCCGCTCACGCGGGCGGGAGGGGGTGGGGACCCAGGACCTACTTTCAGCGTTCATCAAGGTCCCTAATGGTAGCATTTTTGTGGTGTCGTGGTGGCACATCTCAGATGGCGGTGGATACGCTACATCGAATAATGGTACCCCGGTTTCAACCCCATCTCGGCGATGTTTATGGCGTCGAGAAGCTTGTGGGATTGTGTCTTCATCGGGCGTGTGCTCCGGCTTTGTGTCGTGTTGATCTCGTCGTCGATCTAGTCATGGCGGCCTTGGAGTCCGGCGGTACGGACTACTACTGGTTTGTGGTGGATGGTGGAGGATCCGGTCGCTTGATAGGCCGGGTGACGCTGGCCCCGGATCTGGCGTTGAAGATGCTCGGAGGGCTCCTCCGGCCGATGTTGCATAGCAGCAGGCTAGATCCAGTCTTACGGGGCTGGTGGTTATTACGGCTCATTGACTCCTTATGGCTAGGGGTTTGTTCAGTGCTGAAGTGTGGACCGGCTACTGATGATCTTCTTCTTCTCCGACGACGGCGAAGGAGTTGGGTCCTTAGTAGTAGCGGCGAGGACGGTTTGCAACTGTCCAACCGTTTGTTTTCTTCTTGTTTTCTGTTACTTGTATGCATTTCTTCTTTGTATTGCTACAATTATAAATACAAGTAATCTATGCCTACGGATGTACATATTCAAAAACAAAGTAGGAGTATTTTTTTGACAATCAATACCACATATATTCATAGTAACAAATAGTACATGGTAGAGATATATAAACTGCCTTCAATGATTACATAATAAAGTCTAAAAGAAAACGAGTAAATCTCGAAGGTCTTTAAAATCTTCTTCTTCCATGACACACTCGCGTGCCGTTATTTTGTATTCGTTTCAATCATATGGTTGGTTTGGCACAGCTGCTGTCTTACTAGCAAGCTGTCGAGTGGATATTTGGTGTAGTAGGCACTGATGATTCCGTTTTAAAAAAATCATACTTTTGAGTTCCAATACTTTTTTGAAAAATAAATCCGGATGTAGGTGATGATGAGTCCTACAAACATGCAACATATCAATTTTAAATACTTTGTATTATGAGCTATCACCAAATTTTATCGAATTTTCATTTTTATGTAGCCTACAATATAACGAATTTAGGAGCGATTTTGCAAGTTTATAGGATACATCATTTAATGAAACTTGTCATATGTTTTTTTTAATGAAGGGATCACTCGAGTGGGGAGTCCAAAACACTTTGTGGGTAAGTTGCGGTGTTATTTAAGCTAGCCACAGCGTCACGTCAAGATCATATTGAAGGTATAGAGAGAAGAGCAAAATAAATCCTAATTTTCTTTCTGCTTTATTTGTATATTGTCATCTGGTACATAATTGTTAGCTTTGCGACAAGTAAATAACGAAGAACGAAAATAAAATCGTAGCAAGGGGGACACAGATTTAACGTGGAAAACCCTTTCCAACAAAGAGAGAGGAAAAACCACGGGCACCAGCCAGCAAATCTTCACTATAACGGGGAGTGTTTACACAACGCCGGGATTTCACAGATGCAACTTATCCTAGCCGGCGGCTTATAAGAGGTATATATAACGGTGGTAACATAGGTCATCAACGATCCGTACGACGACGGCGACAGGCCTTGCTCCGCTCCGTCAGAAGTTGGCTTTTACTTTGTAGAATTTGGATCAACATATAACAAACTCCATCTTGAGACAAATTTCTTCTTGTAGCATCAATAGTAATCATCTCCCTGAACAAACAAAGAAAACACTTTCGACGCCAAAAGCCACTCGGGTTAAGCAGTTATACCAACTAAGTTTGAGCATAACAGGAACATGCTTTGTCATCATATCAACAGGATTATCATGAGTGCTTATCTTGCATACCTCCAGTGTACCTTGTGCAACAACATCACGAACATAATGGTATTTGCTATCAATGTGCTTTGTTCTCTCATGGAACATCTGATCCTTAGTAAGGTAAATAGCACTTTGACTATCACAGAACAGGTTAATGCAAGAATCATCCTGACAAAGCTCAGCATACAAATCTTTCAACCAAACAGACTCTTTGCAAGCTTCAGCAACAACCATATATTCTGCTTCGGTTGTAGATAGAGCAACAACTGGTTGCAGTGTTGCCTTCCAACTCACGGCACATCCACCTACCGTGAACACATAACCTATGAGGGACCTCCTCTTATCCAAGTCGGCAGCAAAATCTGAATCCATATAGCCTGCGAGTCCCTCACCAGTCTTGCCAAACTTCAAGCAAGCATTCGATGTGCCACGGAGGCACCTGAAAATCCACTGAACAACTTTCCAATGTTCTTTACCAGGATTAGCCATGTAACGACTCACCAAACTCATAGCATATGATAAATCAGGGCGAGAGCAAACCATGGCATACATCAAGGAACCAACAACACTAGAATAAGGAACTCGAGACATGTACTCAATATCTTCATCAGAACTAGGACATTGCAATGCTGACAATTTAAAGTGAGGAGCAACATGAGTACTAACAGACTTTGCATCATGCATATTAAAATGTTGAAGAACTTTCTCAACGTAACTTTGCTGACTAAGAAACAACAACCTAGATTTTCTGTCCCGTTTAATTTCCATACCTAGGATTTTCTTAGTAGCACCAAGATCTTTCATCTCAAATTCACTACTTAGGTGTGCCTTCAAAGTAGTGATTTCTTTCATGCTCTTGGCAGCAATTAACATATCATCAACATATAACAGCAAGTAAATAGATGATCCATTAACAAACTTTATATAAACACAGCTATCAAACTGAGATCTTTTAAAACCTTGTGAGATCATAAATGAATCAAACCTTTTATACCACTATCTTGGAGATTGCTTCAAACCATAAATCGATCTCTTCAATTTGCACACAAAATCCTCTTTTCCAAGAACTATGAACTCTTCAGGTTGGTCCATGTAAATCTCCTCCTCCAGTTCACCATGCAGAAAAGCAGTCTTTACATCTAGCTGCTTAAGCTCAAGATCATGCATAGCAACAATACCAAAGAAAGTACGAATAGAGCTATGCTTCACAATCGGAGAGAAAACATCATTATAATCAACACCTGGAATCTGGCTGAAACCTTTTGCTACTAACCTTACCTTAAACCTTGGAGGCTCATTAGGAGACAAACCTTCCTTTCTCTTGTATATCCAGTTACAGCGGACGACCTTCTTCTGTTTAGGCAAGCACACAACTTCCCATGTTCCATTCTTATCAAGCGATTGCATCTCTTCTTGCATAGCAGAAAGCCACTTCTCGCGGTCAACGGATGCAATGGCCTCATTGTATGTAGCAGGTTCAGTATCATGCTCCACCTGTTCAGCACAACTCAAAGCATAATGAGCAAGTTTACACTCTTCAATTAAACGACGAGGTGGAACTATGTTACGCCTCGGTCTATCAGCAGCAATAAATTCCTGTGGCTGCTGCAAAACAGTAGGTGAGTGTTGAACAACATCATCATCAATATTTTCCTCATGAGTATCATCAACGCCAACATTATTATCAATAGATTTCTGCATGTGCTCCACCTGCACACGAACTCCCTCCTCTCCAATAGCAACAAGAGAAGGATCTGATGGCAAGATGTCATGATACATAACGGATTCATTGAAAACAACGTTCCTACTCAACAAAATCTTTTTAGTTTTAGGATTCCATAGTTTATATGCCTTAACTCCTGAACCATAACCAAGGATTATGCACTTAATAACTCTAGGCTCTAACTTTCCATTATCAACGTGAGCATAAGCAGTGCAACCAAAAACTCTCAACTGTGAATAATCAGCAGGCGCACCTGACCATACCTCAATAGGAGTTTTCTTCTCAAGTGAAATAGAAGGTGACCTATTGATGAGGTAACACGTTGTGTTGGCTGCTTCAGCCCAGAAACGTCTATGCATACCTACATTGGACAACATACAACGATCCCTTGAGATGATGGTTCTGTTCATGCGTTCATCCACGCCATTCTGCTGAGGAGTGTAAGGGATGGTGTGGTGCCTGATCAAACAATCATTACTGCAAAACTCCTCAAACTCATTAGAACAGAATTCCATACAATTGTCAGTACGTAGTACCTTTACCTTCTTTTCAGTTTGCTTTTCTACCATAACTTTCCACTTCTTAAAAGCATCAAAAACATCAGATTTATGTTTTAGAAAATATGGCCACACCTTTCTTGAGTAGTCATCAATAATAGTAAGCATGTAATTAGCACCACCAATAGATGTCTTACGGGAAGGCCCCCATACATCAGCATGCACATAATCTAAAATGCCTTTGGTGGTATGAATAGAAGCATTAAATTTAAATTTTTTATGCTTACCAAAAACGCAGTGCTCACAGAACTAAAACTTACCCAAGTTTCAACCATCAATAACTCTCTCTTAACCAATTCTGCCATGCCATGTTCGCTCATATGCCCAAGACACATATGCCACAGATTTGTTTTACCACAATCATCAGAATCATTAGAAGTAACAACAACAGCAATACCAGGCAAAGTGCTACCTCTAAGAACATATAACTTAGCAGAATTCATATCACCTATCATGTGAATAAGAGAACCTTTTGATACCTTTAACAATCTATGCCCACCAGCGTACTTATATCCATTAACGTCCATGGTATTCAGGGAGATCAGATTTCTGGCCATGTTTGGTATGTGCATCACCTCATTCAACGTACGCGTCACGCCATCATGTGTCTTCATCTTAACAGATCCAACTCCGACAATATGGCACGGGTTGTTATTCCCCACGCATAAAATCTCCACCTGCAGACTCATATGAACTGAACCAATCTTTGTTACAGCAAATATGAAACGAACATGCAGTATCAAGTATCCATTCATCATCACGAGAAGCACAAGCAGCAAAAACGGCTAAACATTCACCGTCAGAACTATTACCAGAAACAACAACAGCCTTACCATTACCTTGATCCTTATCTTTCGGTTGGTAAGTACCGTTCCTTTTCTCCTTATTCTGCAGCTTTCAACAATCATCAATAACATGATTAGATTTCTTACAATACCTGCAGAACTTGTCCTTTCCCTTGGACTTCGAACGACTTCTGCCGTCTTTGCTCTTATCTCGGTTGCCATGGTTGTTAAATCTCTGCTCGGTCCTGCCACGAACCTGCAGAGCTTCAGCCTTGGAAGACGCCCCATCTGCCTGCACCATAGATTTCATCTTTTCCCTCTGTTTGAGGGCATCTTGCACTTCATCAAGGGTTATCTTACCACGGCTCAACAACATTGTATCACGAAAGTGTGTATAAGAACTAGGCAGCGAGCATAAGAGTAATAGAGCTAGATCCTCATCATCATATTTTACTTCCATAGATTGCAAATCAAAAATAATCTCTCTGAAAAGAGATAAGTGATTCATTACCGATCCACCTTCCTACAACCTATGCGAGAACAACTTCATATTCACATGAATCTTACTGGTTAGATCCTTTGACATGCAGACCGATTCCAGTTTCCCCTAAAGGGGAGCAACAGATTTCTCGGTCAAGACTTCCTGCAAAATATTATTGGACAGATGAAGTTAAATCATAGACAAAGCCTTACGGTCCTTCCACTTCTCTTCGTCAGACCAGCTATTAGCATCCTTTTTCCCCAAATCCATCCAGCGCTTCATCCAGATCTGAAGTTTGGGTGAGAATCGTCCGCATCTTCACCTGTCACAAGCAGAATCTTGTGGAGTAGTCCAGCTGCGGTAGATCGAACTTCAATGATGACATGTCGCAAACCCTAGATTAGAACCTGGGGCTATGATACCACTTGTTAGCTTTGCGACAAGTAAATAATGAAGAACGAAAATAAAATCACAGCAAGGAGGACACAGATTTAACGTGGAAAACCCTCTCCAACAAAGAGAGGGGAAAAACCACGGGTGCCAGCCAGCAAATCTTCACTATAACGGGGAGTGTTTACACAACGCCGGAATTTCACAGATGCAACTTATCCCAGCCGACGGCTTACAAGAGATATATATAATGGTGGTAACCTAGGTCATCAACGATCCGTACAGGCTCCGCATCGGCCCAAGCCTCCGGCGACGGGCCTCGCTCCGCTCCATCAGAAGTTGGCCTTTACTTTGTAGAATTTGGATCAACATATAACACATAATCACATTGGAGGTATAGAGAGGAGAGCATATGAACACGGAATTCCAAAGAAACAAAAAATTGGCGGCAACCACGCCTAACAAGATCAAGTTACATGTAGTTGTGGTGCTCCTATGAAAGGCGATGCAGCCATCCCTCCTTGACAAAGCTAACCTCTAACATGCATCCATCCATATGCAGTCCTTTGAAAGCATCCAAAGCATCTTCGGGATGGGCATGCTTCGTCGACATGGTTAAGAGACCGATACCCTTGGAGCGCCTCGTCTCTTTATAGAGTACCCTCGATAGTAAACACTTTGCCGTGCTGGCTGAACAAGAGTTGCATCTCGGAGCTACTCACTGTCGGAGGTAGATTACTCACCATCACCCTAAAACATGGCTCGCAATGTCTATAGATGTGACTGTTGCATGTCGGACTTGTAGTGAGATTTGTCTTTTGTTTCTTCATCTTTGGTTCCAAAGCCTTTCGTGACCTCGTAGTGATGTTCAGATTCAACCAAAAAAGAAAGGTTAGTTTCGTAGATCTTGATCAATATGAGACGGCTACGCAGTATCAAAGGATTATTGAACTCTTTATTATATGGTTGTATTAGCTTAATTCAACCATGAAATTATTAAATAATCAATCTCTAGAAAAAATAAACATACTTCAATTGGCGCAATAACGGGCTGCAGGACGAGCCAAGTGCAGTTCTTGCTGTCCCATTCTGGAGGCACCCGCTCAACGGACTCGGTCTTGCCATTGACAAGGTTGTATCTGAACACACCAAACAGCTCACCCGGCAGAGCCTTACTATGGTTATAGTAGACGAAGAAGAATGAACCGCTGTGGTCGCCCAGCTGCGAGGCGTCTATGGCCAAGCTGCGGCTGTTCTCTGTGGTTCACGTGTGAAATGCGCAGCTGGGGGCGATCAACAGGGCGCATATTGTGATGCTGCCCAAAGCGGACGGGGTGCTCCCTCCCAGCTCTTCTCGTCCGGTTTCTCTGCAGAACTCCGTCACAACTCATTTGCAGAGTCAGATTGGGTCATTGGTGGATGAAAACCAGTCTGGTTTCCTCTCTGGGCGTAGCATCTCAGAGAATTTTGTCTTCGCCACGAAATTGGTTCAGTGCTGTTTCAAAAGGAAAACTCCAACCCTTGTTCTGAAGCTCGACTTCTCAAAAGCTTTTGACTCTATCAACTGGGAGAGCCTGTGAGCCATCATGCTTGTCCGGGGATTTCCGCCACTTTGGTGTGATTGGATGGATCATATTCTCAACTCCTCCAAGTCTGTTGTCCTGTTGAACGACATCCTTGGGCTGTGGATTGACTGCAAACATGGGCTTCGCCAGGGCGACCCACTATCGCCATACCTCTTCCACAAGAGCACTCGGGTTCCTATGTCTGTTGATGACGCTGAGTTAGAGCACATCAAGGTTGTGCTCGGCTTCCACGTCGAGGGGTTCCCGCAAACGTACCTTGGCCTCCCTCTCTCGGCGGAGAAGCTCACGCCAGCGCATTTTGCCCCATGATCGCCAAAGTGGACAAGTTTCTATTCGGATGGGCGGCAATTCTGCTCTCCTCCGGAGGGCGCATCACCCTGCCGAATGTTGTCTTAGCCGCCCTCCCCACCTTCGCCATGGGAGCCCTGGAATTACCCCATGCTCTGCTGCGTGCCATTTAAGGACTGCGGCGTGCCTTCCTCTAGGACGTCAAGGACCGTGCGAGTGGAGCTAAGTGTCTTTTTGCCTGGGACCCTGTCCGTAGGCCTAAACGTGAGGGTGCCCTGGGGATTAAACGCCTCGCTGCCAAAAACGAGACCCTACAGATGAAGTTGGTCCATAAGCTGCACTCGGACCGCGGCGCTCCTGGCCGCGGTGGGCCTGGAGATCGGGGAATGGGCGCTCCCCGGTTGGCCACCACTGGAAGCACCTGGAAAATCTGCTTCCTCTGTATTGCAACATCTCCTTCTCGGCGGTTGGAAACGACCTCATCACTGCATTCTGGTTGGACACCTGGATCGGCGACCGTCTGCTGAGCGACAAGCTGCCGACTCTTTTTTCTCATGCCCGTGACCCCGCTATCTCCGTCCACGACGTCCTCAGCGGCGGGATCGATCGGACCCTGGCCCCTAGGCTGAATACTGCGGGTGCTCATCAACTTCAGCTTCTGTCTCCCCATCTGATGGGCCTCTCACTCTCCAATGCCGACAACGTGAGGTCCCTCTCTAGGTGCAAGAAGAAGGATGGGACCTTGGATGCCTCTGCCTTTTTCCAGCTGTGAAACTGGGGCGGTGTAGATGCACCTTTCCATGCCTTCGTCTAGGCAAACCATTCCCCGTCAAAAGTTCAGTTCTTTGGATGGCTGGTGTCGCGTGGTCGCATCCAGTCGAGAGCTGCACTGCTGAAAAACAAGATCCTTACGGATCTAGAGGCCGTCTTCCCCATCCGTGGCCATGCGTTCGAGACTGCTGACCACATCGTCTTCGGCTCTAGCTTTGCTGCGAGCTTCATGACGAATCTAGGTTATGCCTTCCCGGCGGCTGCTGACACACGCCAGCTTCACTCCTACGCCGATGCCACGCCTGCCGCGGTCCCGCAGGAGACGGCCAACACCTCCACCCTGCTGCTGGAACTTGTGGAAGCACTGCAACGCTGTTGCCTTCCGAGAACAAAGCCCCAACCTCGCTCTCCTGGTCAATATGTGCCGCGAGGACGCTCGCCTATGGAAGGCAAGGCTCCCTACGACTTATGCGCCGATGCCGATGCCTGGCTCACCTGTCTGGGTGGCCACTAATCCTTCCACCTAGATACATGTACTCCCCTGCTTACTGTTTCTCTCCTCTAAAATGAAACGACCCATGGGTCTTCTACGAATGAAAAATTCAGGTGGAGGGTCTTCTCCCTCCCCCGGTGACCATTCAAAAAAAAAAGGTAACTCTAATAATACCAAAAAACGTGTACTCGTTTCCGATCCAAATTAATGAGCTCAAATTTGTCTAAATTCGAATATATCTAACACTAAAACATGATTAGATATATCTGAGTATATACAAATCTGAGCCAATTTGGATCGGAGGAAGCATCTCAAATTAAACCACGGTAGCTTTCGTGAAAAGGCATGGTTTTGACCGGTACTATCTTGCTTGCCGGCCATGGAGCCCTGTCAAATGCATCCTCACTATGTAAGCGATTTTCCACCTTACTACGCTCAACATACCGCCGGGTTCTGTAGCTTCGGTAACGAAACTAGCATAGTGATTCTCACAAATACGAGGGCATCAACTATAGTATAAATATAGTTATTATTTATTTTCTATTTCATAAAAATTCCTCGTATTTCTTCTTCATTACAAAATATAAGACTAACTTTGATTGCTATTAATTTTACATACATAGGCATGCAGTGTACTCCCTATGCTCAAAATATAAGTCATATTATAGTCAATTTTGCCTAATATCAATGGCTAAAATGCATAAGATACATGCATACAATTATTTTCTACTCCCTATACCATTTAAAAGATGCTTCCAAGTTCCAACTATATAATTTTCGTGGCAAATAAATCTAGTTATGCTAAAAATGAAAAGGTTCCTTAGAAACCCGGAGGGAGGTAGTAGTTCATATTAATACATCATATCCAGTTGCACAATATTAGTTCTTGCTATAGCTTCCTAGAGCTTTAACTATTTTAATATTGGTTGTGACAATAAAGATCCACTACATGGAGTAATTATTTTATTAGGCTTCTAAGAACTAACAATCCTTCGACATCTAAAGAAAATTTCACAATGTGATATATATAATACAATTTTGGGTAAAATATATGCATATTAATTTTTCCTATGTATCTCATACAAATATCTAAAATTAAATGCTATTGGAAAGGGACATTACTTTTTTTAGGGAAACAGCCCCGGACTCCGTCCTATTATGATGCTTTATTAAATTTAAACCACTGCTACATCTCTAGGGGTTTGCCTAAAATAAAGCTAGGGGTTCATCGACACAATTACAAGAAATATTATAAAAAACAAGTCCTAGCTAGCTCATGAGGCACACCGTTTGCTTCCCTTGGGCAATGCTAAAAAGAAACAATGCCAATCATAGATGCTTTGTTGATGCAGCCCGCATACTGCCGATGATCTTCCCCACCACGATTCTTCTCCATTACAAGCCTCTTTGACCTCCATAGAATCAGATTCAACAGTATGGCATCCCATACGATTAGCCAGGGTTAAACCTTTCCTCATCATCATGGCCTCAGTGGCTTTAGGTGACGAAACATTTGGCAAAAACAGAGTCGAAGCCGCAATAAACCTTCCCTCGTGATCGTGAAGGACTGCACCCGTAGATCCTGAATGTGTGTCATAATGAAAAGAAGCATCTACATTTACCTTAACTTGCCGTGTTAATGATTTCATCCATCTAGCACTTACCGGAACAGGCTTCGGCATTGCCTTCGACTCATTAGCTGCAATAGAAAGAACCGATATTCTGTAGTGGAACATCGGCGGTACGGTTTCATTATGAGTTCTCCTTCACCTAACCACCATAAGTACCACACACTTACTAGGACAACTTCTTTCAGCCATAGACCATTGAACCCCGGAGCATTAGTGGCATTATATGCAATAGGAATTCCAAGATAGTAGAACCCGATCGATCAACAAGAAAAGCCTTGGGCAATGGAGTATTGAAAAATGAGGTGCATAGTATCCTCTGACTCCTGCCTAGACATGGGGCACTCCCCAGTATTACCCACATGTCGATTCACCCGAATAGATTTCGAGGGTAGCAGACCATGCAAAGTATGCCAAGCAAAAATCATCCCATAAAATATTTTCCATGCTTGTGAGAAACTTTCTCCAATTTTTTGAAAGAAATGTGATATGTCGCGCTTGATATGCATAATCTTAGTAAATGGCCAATTTTTTTGCATAAATTAACGGATGCAATCTGCCCAACTTTTTATAGTGTGATCAAGCAAGGATTGTAACCAAGCAAAAGATTTATCTTTTAATGACCAGCGAAATAATTTAAGAAGTACAAACTCTTTTGGTAGCCCAACTGGTTTAAGAGTATCACAAAGGTCATGGACCTTCGTCAAATGATCACTTGGATCTTCATCTTCTCTTACTGCAATTTCTTCCATCATATATATTAGCTCATGATCTATTTCAAATGCCATGCTTTCAAGATCAGGATAGATAATAGGTATTTTTCTGAGATGCCTAGATGGATTCCCATAATCTCTCAATGATTTCTTAGGTTCTTCCGCCCCTTGGGTGATGTTCAAATCTCTGTTGAACAGAGATAATGGATGATGTCAACACTTACGATGTCAAGAAACAAACACTTAGCACTTAGCTTCCGGACAACAGCGCCAGAAAATAGCTTGATAGCCTGTAAGAGCACATGTTCGTCAGAGCATGTTTTCGTGAAAGTATTAGTTCCAGTTTTTATATTGATCCTAATAAGGAGGCTAGGAAAATGTTTATCTGCGATGTTTCTGTCGCGCTGAAGGTGTCACTAGACTTGAGTGAATTGACTGCAAGTGTTGAGGTGGAAATGAGTGAGTGAAAAGTAAGTAGATTTGAGTATTGAACAATACTTAAAGTAAATAACATAAAAGTAAAATTACGGAGGTTGTTCGAGGTTTCCTACAGATGAAAGGTTAGGCACAGAGAGAAACGGTTCATGATGATAATGAATGTGCCAGTGGATAAAATGGGAAAGTGATTATGATATTCTTATTGATATGTGAGTAGGCAAGCAACCCATATACCAATCAAGTGTCCTCTTGGTAGATTCTTCTCAATCCCAACGATCCTTCTTCCTATTACCAAAGGCATGGTCAACACATCAATAAAGGTCTTTCGATCAGATCAAGACTTTCAACTTGATGGTTCCTTGTTGTACTTGAGTTGTACTAGCTCCTCTTTTATATCGACCGTGTCACTCGAGGGTTGTCGATTCGCTAGTAAACAAGTTCATATCTATTAGATCTCGGAATTATGTTACCCGGACCATTAAATTGTATAACAAACATTAAGCAAACATAGATAGCCATTCTCACAATAAAATAATCACGACAATAATCACAAATGAATGGATATAAAAAAGGCACATCAGATCTCACCAATTCCTTACATCTCCCACACATATGAGGATTTACTCACATATGAGAGGAGAATAGATCAAAGATATATTCATATTGCAAATAGAAATCATATCCACTTTACCATAGAAAACCACAATAACATCTAAGGTCAAATAAAATACAAACCAAAGTGGAAATAGAGGTTCAAACCCTAACCTTACAAGTATGAATATCTCTCTCTCTCTCAGTATAAGTGGGGAATGATGGTGGAGTTGATGATCAAGAGGCTAGAGATATTCGAAGGATGAGGTGAGGTTCTTCTCGTTCTTCAAATCTGATCTCCTCTCTTTTGCGATGGTGTGTGGCGATTGTATGCGTATTTTTCCCTCTATGCCTTCATGAAAGTTGCTTGTATTGATATAACAGAGACGATGGAGGGTCGTACAGGAGGGCCGTACGGGCGGCCGTACTGCAGGTCATTAAGGGCTCAGTAGGCCTCAGATGGAAATGTCTTCAATTGGAGATTTGTTTATTTAGGTGTGAAAGTCATCACAAAAGAATAAGGTTTCGCTAACTTACAGTATTAGCGTTAATTGAAAGATCAAAATCAACGTAAAGTGTCAATATTTGGAGCTATCAACGAGAATAATGGAGCGGAGCGGGGCGGCGAACCCGGAAAATATGGGAAATTGTAGAATAATACGGGCTCGAATCCTCGAACCTGTGATGCGCGCGGTGGACAACTCAGATGAGGGGGCCTGCTCGTCAGTACAATTGCCAAAACAACGGCTGCGTTTGAGGGTACCCACATTAAGAACCTGAGTCAACCATACGTCAAGTTAGACATGGAAAACGGCGGTCGGCATCAAACAGAACCAGGAGCACGGGCGTAACGAAGTCGAGTCAGCTGATGGCATAGCTCCAATGGCCCGATTTGAAGTGTTACATTTCTAATTTCAGGGTGAACTATGGTCACAATAGTAATAAACCCTTTAATTAATGGCAATCAAAAGAAACACCTTTATTCTAATAATATGATTGAGGGCAATGTTTGCTGATGGATCCATATTTACCGAGAAAGCAAAGGAAGGAATGAACGGAGCGGAGGCGCCAACTCCAACTGTGAGAGGTTTCGCCCGCGCTGCTACCGGTGCCGACTCGTGCTCCCTGGCCGCGGGCCTTGCCCCACCTCCACTACTCCAGCAGCAGCTAGCTCCATGGACCTGGAACGCTGGCCTGGTTGCTCGATATCCACCGGCCGTTGCTGCAACAGGTCCATCGGACCAGAGGAAGAAGAAAATCTGCTGCGGCTGCGGCTGCTCCGGTTGGCGGAGGCGCATGAAGAGGAGGAGCACGAGGTGGCGGAACCTGCACAAGGGAGGAGTTTCGCAGAGTGATCCGATTTCAGCCCAGCCCAACTAAAGGATAAGTGATGCCAATGGGTACAATCGTGGAACGGACGAAGGACCAACAAAAATGAACCTGATATTTCATTTGGCGAGAAGAAATGATCTGCAGGCTTGGCTACCTTGTGTGGACGCAGTTTTGTTTAGAATCTGAAGACCTTGATTTAGAGGTACACTTATGTGTTGGAGCTGCATCTCGCAGCCCCCCGCCCCCCGATCGATCACATCAAATTAGACAAACATACACCCTTGAAAAATCTTATGGCCAAAGACACGTGTCGTGTCCGTTGTTTTTCTTATTTTCTTCTCAATTTCCTAGTTACAAAACTCACACACGATCTCGTGTATATATACACGAAACTAAGACCCACGGCAGCCTAGACCTACTCGTACTTGATACCAAGTACTACTCGGACTCAACCTGGACTCAACTATAGTACTCTACGTACAAACTCTTCTAGTCCTAGTACTATACGGCCAACAATCCTAGCCGGAGTAGTACAACACTAGAAACTTACACACTAAACTACCAAATCAACAAATCTAATTGGACTCAAACTCATTAGGACAAGGTTATTACTAACAATCTTCTCATAATCTTGACTCTTTGTCTCCTCGTGCTCCTCCCAATCTTGACTCCCGCAGCTTCACATCATCTTTTTACCGTCCTCATTGCTATGTCTGTACAGTCAGTATGACTACGCAGACAACATGCATCGCCTCTCTTGCTCTACCATGTTGTGCTACCGCCATTGCTCAGCCTCCCGCACTCGGTCCGCACATATGTGCCAGCGCTATTGCGGTCCTTGCACTCGGTTCGCACCATACTCCTCTTGTACTTGTTTCAGTAGCTTCTCCTTCTACTGCTCGCACACCTCCTCGCTTTACGGTACTTTCTCCTAGCACCACCCGCCTTCGGCATCGCACCGAACCCATGTTGACCGCAGTCAAGACGCTCCACGAGGACATGGACATAGCTTCACGGAACACCGTGCACACCTCAACTGTGACGCGCTCCAGCTGCAAAGGATCCTTACGAGGACGAGCACTTGGACACGACGACAACTCACACCGACATGACGCTAACCACACGTGCAAACGTGCATACACTTGACTCCTTGAGTCACACTCTCCCTGATGATGATCTTGATGAACCTTCCAGCACCTCTCCTCAACACCACCACTCCCATCAACGACCATCCACCTCCCCCGAAGAACTTGACGCGCTCCCGTCGACGATGCCCGCCGCCTTGCTGACGAGGGCCCACTCGCCGACTCCTCCTTGTCGCTCCGCTGAACGATGATCGCCCACCACCTCACCGATGACGACATGCTCGCCGCCTCCATCTGGTCGCCCGCCTAACGACGCTCGCCCGCCCCGAGGCGCTAGTACGGGTCGCCTCCCCGGGGCAAGCGCAACTTCAAATCCTTGACCTCGCTCTGATACCAATTGTTGGAATTCCCACAGATCGATCACATCAAATTAGACAAACACACACCCTTGAAAAATCTTATGGCCAAGGGCATGTGTCGTGGCCGTTGTTTTTCTTTATTTTTTTCTCAATTTCCTGGTTACAAAACTCACACAGGACCTCGTGTATATATACACGAAACTAAGACTCACGACAGCCTAGACCTACTCATACTTGATACCAAGTACTACTCGGACTCAACCTGGACTCAACTATAGTACTCTACGTACAAACTCTTCTAGTCCTAGTACTATACGGCCAACAATTCTAGTCGGACTAGTACAACACTAGAAACTCACACACTACAGAAAACTAGTAAATCAGGAAATCTAATTAGACTCAAACTCATTAGGACAAGATTATTGCTAACACGCACACGCAGGCCATATTTGCCGGGAGGAGTTTTCTCCATGGTGTATCACATCGGCTACTTTTCTTCTCTGCCCGCAGGCCATATTTTCTCATTCGTTTGCTCAACTTAAATAGCCAGTATAGGAGGATCCCACTAACAGCTGATCCTAAACTCACTCCACCAGCTAGCAGGAATAGCTAGCCCACTAACCAACTAATGCATGATCTGATACTGCGCCATCTTCTCTAGGCCACTAACTAACTCCAGGACTTGGCTAACTTGTAATCCATGCACTAATTAACTAAACTTTTCAGCCATGCACACATGCATTGATCTGGCTACTACTAGTACTAATTCAACGTGCACATATGTATGTGTGCAAATTGTCAAGATTAATACTAACAGTATGTGTACTAGGAGTCCACAAGTACGACCAGAACAAGTCTATTCTTCCTTCATGTATACCAGTACTACTACTTATTACTAACCTGTTGTTGTCGCAGGCCGGCAACGGGCCGGCCTAACGCTAATATACTGGCAACACCGTTCTCACTACGTCCATTGATAGATTATTGCTGACAGCTACTACCTTCTAACAGTAACCATGGTTGCCTACTCAAAAAAAAAAAAACCATGGTTGCTAGCTAGCTGCCCATAAATATGCACAACACACTCGTATGCTTAATAGCGAGACAGACAGTTTCAATGGCCACAACAAGCCGCTCAGTCGTCCTCGTAGTGTTACCGCTAGCCATGCTCTTGATGTCACCTTGTGTAGCTTCTTCCTCCTCTCTCAACACGACTCCAGTCAATAATTCTAACGGCAGCGACACTGACATCGCCGCACTGCTGGCTTTCAGAGCCCAGATCTCCGATCCTCTCGGCGTCCTCGCTAGAAGCTGGACACCCAATGTCTCCTTCTGTCGCTGGGTTGGTGTCTCGTGCAACCGGCGTCGGCTGCGCGTCACCGCAATTGCTCTCCCCAACACACCCCTTCAAGGCGAGATCAGCCCACACATTGGTAACCTGTCCTTCCTATCCCATCTCGACCTCTCAAACACCAGTATTAGCGGCTCCATTCCCTCTACAATCGGTGCACTACATCGCCTTAGCTACATCGATCTTGGAAACAACTTCTTATCAGGTCAGATACCATACAGTCTAGGCTTCCTACCCATACTTGAGTACTTGTACCTATCACAAAATCAGCTCTCCGGCAAAATAGACCCCACCATCTACAACATGTCTAAGCTGCAAGTCATGGATTTTTCACAGAACAATCTGACCGGGCCAATTATTACTAGAAATCAAAGTATTAGCCTACCATTGTTGCGGGAGCTGTACCTGCATAAGAATAATTTTGTTGGACGGATTCCACCAGGGCTTGTAGCATGCCGAAACTTGGAAATTATGATTTTAAATTTCAATTCCTTCGTTGATGTTGTACCAACATGGTTAGCTCAACTGCCAAACCTCACTAGTCTTTACATGGGGCAAAATACCATTGTTGGATCCATCCCTGCTGTCCTTAGCAACCTCACCCGTCTTGCACAACTAGACATTGCTTTCTGCAACCTCACAGGATACATTCCAATAGAATTAGGCCTTCTGCGGGAACTCTCACATCTACATCTCGGATCCAATCACCTAATAGGTCCAATTCCAATCTCTGTCGGAAATTTATCTATGTTAGATGTGCTTAATCTAGAAGCTAATCAATTGTCTGGTTCTGTACCATCTACACTGGGGAACATCCAGCCTTTGAGACAACTTAAATTGTCTGAAAATAAATTAGATGGGAACCTCGACTTCTTGTCCTCCCTTTCAAATTGTAGACAGCTAGAGTTAGTTGACATATATAACAATTCTTTAACTGGGGCTCTCCCGGACCATGTGGGAAACTTGTCTACAAAGTTAAGTGTGCTTTTTGCAGATTACAACAAGATAACAGGTGGCCTTCCCTCAACATTGTCCAACTTAAGTAGTCTTAGTTCAATATATTTGTCCAACAACCTACTCCGTGGAGCAATACCTGAATCTATCGCATCGCTTCAAAATCTCGTGGTGTTTTCTGTTTGGGTCAATAACATGTCAGGCCCTATTCCAACACAAATTGGTATGCTCAATAGCTTACAAACTTTTTATCTCTATGGAAACAAATTCTCTGGCCCTATACCCAACAGAATTGGAAACCTTACAAATCTAGAACACATTGGTTTGTATGATAATCAGTTAAATTCAACAATACCAGCCAGCTTATTCCATCTTGACAAACTTATCCACCTAGATATTTCTCAAAACTTCCTCACTGGTGCACTACCAGCTGATGTCAGTGGGATAAAACAAGTTGACTTTATTGAGTTATCTTCCAATTATTTGGTTGGAAGTATTCCAAAATCATTCGGACAGCTTAGAATGCTCGTCTACCTAAGACTATCACACAACTCATTTGAGGACGCGATCCCACAGTCGTTTCAGGAACTTACTAGCCTAGGAGTATTAGACCTCTCCTCGAACAATTTATCAGGTACTGTTCCAAAGTTCCTTGCCAATTTCACCTACTTGACCAACCTGAATCTCTCCTTCAATAGGCTACAAGGAAAGATACCAGACGGTGGTGTTTTCTCAAGCATCACCTTGCAATCGTTGGATGGGAATGTGGCATTATGTGGTGCTCCCCGTCTAGGATTTCCACCATGTCTCGAGAACTCTCACTCACATAATAGACACTTCCTAAAATTTCTACTCCCGGTTGTCACCATATCATTTGGTTCTATTGTTCTTTATGTTTACCTAGCAATTAGAATGAAACTAAAGAACAAGAAACAAGCTATTTCCTCAGTCATTGACCCAAGTGATGATGTGACTCATAGATTAGTCTCCTACCATGAGCTTGTTCGTGCCACAGATAATTTCAGTGACAACAATCTTCTTGGCTCGGGGACTTTCGGCAAAGTATTCAAGGGCCAACTGAACACTGGTTTGGTTGTCGCAATAAAAGTGTTAGACATGGAGCTGGAACAGGCCATTAGAAGCTTCGATGCTGAGTGTCGTGTGCTTCGCTTAGTTCGGCACCGGAACCTGATAAGGATAATAAACACCTGCTCCAACCTTGACTTCAGAGCATTGATCTTTCCGTACATGCACAATGGCAACTTGGAGATGCTTCTGTACTCTGAAGGTACACATCAACTAGGGTTCCTCAAGAGGCTGGGCATCATGCTAGATGTGGCTATGGCAATGGAATATCTCCACCATGAGCATCATGAGGTGGTCCTTCATTGTGATCTGAAACCCAGCAATGTGCTATTCGATGATGATATGACGGCCCATGTAGCAGACTTCGGCATCGCGAAGTTGCTACTGGGTAATGACAACTCCATGATTGCTTCATACATGCCTGGAACACTTGGATACATGGCACCGGGTATATAATACGAATACTTTGTAGTATTGATCAATTCAGTTATTATTAGCATATTCATTAGTGTGATTAGTTAGTTATGTTGTGTTACATATGCATCTCTTGAGTAGAGTATGGATCTCTTGGAAAGGCGTCACGCAAGAGCGATGTGTTCAGCTATGGAATAATGCTCCTTGAAGTATTCACTAGAAAGAGACCCACGGATCCAATGTTCGAGGGAGAACAGAGTCTTATTCAGTGGGTTCGTCAAGCATTTCCAGCTGAACTTGCTTCTGTTCTGGACAACCAGCTGCTGCAGGACGAGTTTTCTTCGTCATGTGATCCGAGTTTCTTTCATCGATATTTAAGATGGGTTTGCTCTGCTCAAGTGACTCACCTGATGAAAGGATGTCAATGAGTGATGTGGTGATAACATTGAAGAGGATCAGAAAGGATTACTCAAAATGGGCATCCGCAAGAACACTGCTTATTGCCCAGTAGTATTTTGCTCGGTTCAGCAGTGAAAAGACAACACCGGTTATACCAACTTAAGTAGTCTTAGTTCAATATATATGTCCAACAACCTACTCAGTGGAGCAATACCTAAATCCAGCTAGCTGCATTATATATACACTAGTTGCATGCCCGTGCGTTGCCACGGTGTAACAAATAAATTCTGTACTGAAATAATTTAACTCGAGTTTTATTTTATAAAATTGTATGTCAAGAGCAGTTTGCATGTATTGTAAGGAGGTATCTTAAAAACCAACAAAACACTCCTCCCTTTTTATTTTAGCGAAGTCCTTAAACTTTGAGCCAACCCTACCATCTACATGTTTTAAGCCGGAACTTTCAACCGCATGGATTGTCTACTGCTCGAATCACGCTTTCGCCACGCTATATTATTATAGCAACCACACGGTATAGAAAATAAAGAGAACAAAAGAGAAACAAATGCCAACATTGACAGATAGATGAAATGAAGATGACCCTCTACCGCTGCGCCCTCCGGAAAGGTCTCATCGCGCTCCTGGCATTCCGAACCACCGTGTACCAAGCAACACCTTCAGCAAGGAATGCGACGACGATGCCGCTGCTGCCCGGACTGGTCCTAGGGTTTCCCACAGTACACGGAGGAGGGTGGGAAGGAGGTACCCGACGCCCTTCAGGAAGGAAAGGAGACACCTGCAAGCGTCACTGGGTTAGTGCCGGATGGGGCCGACACGGATTTCACCCACCCCCAAGGAACCACCACCCCGGACGGTCTGAAGTGCTCCACCCAACCCACCGCCAACCAGCATGCGCCACCACAGATAATGCGC
Source organism: Avena insularis (assembly GCA_023614405.1). Classification (NCBI taxonomy): domain Eukaryota; kingdom Viridiplantae; phylum Streptophyta; class Magnoliopsida; order Poales; family Poaceae; genus Avena; species Avena insularis. Next base: position 107,638,101 of record CM042694.1, read on the forward strand.
CATCTTCATTATCTCCCTGTGGGCATCAACACAACGTCTCGAGGCCCGATCAAGGGGATAGTGGTACCGGGGGTAGTAGCATCGCAACCGCGTGGGAGGAAACTACATCCACCACCGTGCCTCCACCCACCCCACACCTAGGTTCCATGCCAGCCTACTGGACCGCCACCGACTGAAGAGCTCTAACGCCGGAAGCGCCCGCCCGAACCAGAGCTCCGCACATGTGGGAAGAAGAAGGTTGCCACCGCCGGCCCGTGCGGGCACCGCCCAATGGCACTTGCCGATGGCTGCAGGAGGAGGGTTGGGGTGGGGGGGGGCAACAGGGACTGACCAGACGGTAGCCCCCCGTCCGCCTCACTCGGGGAGGTGGCGCGTGGGCAAGAGGTTTTTCTCGTGAGGTCGTTCTCGCCACTGTGGCACTCTTCGATCCAATCATGGATTGCCCTAATTGGATGGGTCTTCATTCTCATCCATCACGGAATATAGTTTTGCAAGACCGAGCACCACATAAACAAAATGGTAATCAGTAGGAGTAACTTTTCTAAACTGACCAGAGGACAAAATTTAAACGGGCTTTGAAAAGTGATGTTCACAAAACTGAATAAGATCATTTGTGGTGTAGATATATTGACAAGTACATGATTTGGATAGGACAAAATCTGTGTCATCAATTTTCTGAAATTGAAAAGCTTTCATAGGAGTACAAAAGGGATCATTCAGCTGTGCAAAATAGCCACCTTATGGCGAGAAGAAATACTTTCTCTGAATCTTTGTCAAGGTTCCCAGAGCCATTATCATACAGAAATGGTGCTGCATTAAGTGATTTGCCTTCATATTAGTAATACCCTAATAAGAACACTATTCCTTTCCCATTTGGTAGCAGCGACAACAACCAGCTAGCTTTCTCTCTAGTATCCACATCCAAATGATCTGCCATAGTAGAACAAACCAATGAGCCATAATAGTTCATCAAATATAATGTTAACAAAAAAAAGAGAACTGAAGCAACAATGGCATGGTTTTGATATAACAATTTGCACTTCTTGTGCATATAGAATCATAGAAGTCAGATTACATGGACCCTGCCGTATCAGATTAATTAGGCATTTAAGCAACATTTCTCATCAGATACACCTGTTTGACTGCAAGAAACAAGCAATTGCCCGAACGCTACTGATAAAAATCGCAATCCAGATAAGTACGGATTGGTTAGAATGGTCTAAACATGCCAACAAGAGAGAAGCACACAAACATTCTAGTTGACAGGCATTTAAAAGTTGAATTGGTTAGTTGATAACTCGGTATACAATAAATTGAGTGCATAGCATGTTCATGATGAAAAGAGAATGTATTTTCACAATCACAGTGTAATAAACAATAACATATAATAAGAGGTAAAAGTTGAAAAAGGAAAAACACCAAAACTGATAAGGTGATACAGTGCAAATACAAGTAAACTGATGCGCAAAAGATTACTGAGTCCGTATGGGTAATACAGAACATTATCTGTGCAACATGCATATTAAGACAACATATATGTTGCAGCGGATTAAGCTAACAATGAAACTGATGTGAGATTTAGGAAATAGGTAGTGTACTTCGTTTAAACTTTTGTATTTCATTACCAGAGATAGTGATACAGAACTACATCCACCAAACATTATCTTGGAGTATTCTTCTTCCTAATTGCTATGGTACCTAAATAGGGTGTGTTTCTTTTTAATTCATCAGTATAACATATCAGATTTGAGATAGAAGCATGTTTGTCCCTTAGAAATTCAAATTTATACTATAAAAGATGATTATTTGAGCATCATTGTTGCATAAAAAACGGAAAAGTAGCCAGACGCTGTGTACTGGAGTTCTTACCTCAAGAATAATGAAACCATAATAACCCCTCTGTGCATGATCCTCTTGCCTAAGCTGTAACAACATAATTTTGAAGAGAAAGCACCTTTGTACAAGAGAACAATCCTTGCACAGGGCGGAAACTAATATTATAAAAGTTCATACATACACCTGCATATATAGTAGAAATATTGTGATTTTTCATGAGCTGGATACAGAAACAATAAAGAAGTACAACAATGGAAAACGCCAGAACCTTCTCAGTAACAAATGCACCCAACCTTGAATTTTGCTAAGTCGGACACAAATCAATTTAAGATGCTTGTTTGTATCCTATCGGTATACGTAACTGATGTTTCTTTGTCAAAATAATTTATTCATGCATTTTATATTGTCTTTATTTATGAAAATAATCATATTAAAACACAATTAGCATCATTGTAACAGTTCTTATTCATGCAATCCCTGTACACACTGGGCACAAATGATAGGTACAGGTTAGGTGACTAATGCGAGGAAACAGTAGTGTATAGATCAACTCAGTTCATACAGGTTTAAAAAGTACAGATTGGTTGTAACCTTTTCAAGAGGATCGTCAATAATCCAGTAATCGACAGATCCAGCCTAGCCCTCTAGCAATCATCCTCTGACTTAAGCTTGTTTCAAGAAGTTATATGCCTTTCCACGGTTTTTAAGGCGTTAAGGCGTCTTAAGGCGACATAGGGGCGCTCTCACGCCTAGGCGGGCGCTTTGGACGCCTAGGCGCCTAAAGCGACCAATTTTGCAAGGCAGAGGAGGGACGCCTGGACGCCTAGGCGACACCTTTAAAACCATGACATTAACACAAAACTTCTCCACAAATTTCAAACTCTGCTCCTAGACACGGCAAGATATGGAAACAAACAGGGCCAAGAAAAAGAAGAATGAATGGAAGGGTTATAGTTAACGCGGTCTATGGAGGAGACACTTTAAAGTTGCTAGACAATAACACAGACCATGAATGTAAGCATGTGAAATTAGGAAAAAAATATAACATTACTGAAGCAAGGAAAAATACAATAAAACTTTAAAATATCATGGTCCACTCAAACAGCAGTGCAATTTAAGTATTCTAAACAGCTAGGACCTTCCTGTCATACGAAATTTAGACAAATGTAACGGTGTTTGCCACTACTATTTTGTGAGATACACATGAAAAATAAATAGGAGATCTATGAACTGAACTTATTAATCATTGTGTCATATGCAGAGAACAAAATAATACACTTTTGCTTAAGTGAATGTCAAGACCTGGAGCAAGATCTTGAATTGCAGGATCGTAGCCACTCTGTCATCTGACCATGACCAGCTGTAAGAAATGTCTGTCGGGTCAGAATAGAATTCAGGGATGTGCAAGGATATTTGTGTTCTGAAAAGCAAACTTATATCAACACAAAGATGCGGTGGACAACTGCATGATCACGATCACGCTGGCAGCCATCACTACCATTGCATTTGGACCTCCATCTCCCTAGTACGACAGATTTCTATCAGCCAAGAAGTTCAAAACTGAACCAACATACACCAAAATTCTTTTTAATCAGGTACCTCTATTTCAAAAGAAAGGAAAGAAAAAGAGGGTTAGAATTACTCCACCGATAATACAACAATTAAGTCTATGTGTCTATTGAAAAAAAAAAGCCTAGATGCGATGTATTGGTCTACACACGCAGCACAATTTGTAGAGATGAAGAAGTTTTTGGTTAGTTTCAATGCACGATAAACAAACAATATTTACTCGGTTCCCTACAGGAAGTTTTTCGTTAGCACAAATAAACACCCTATAGCTGATTTGAACATCTCGGGACATGTTGCCTTTTTCTAATTGTTCTAAGATTGCACATGTATGATATATATCTTGTACGTAGAGTAAGTGAATAAACTCATAATTTATCATTGAAGTAACATCTAAATTTCGTCCTTACCATCGATGCTGATTAGTTGCACAAGCATATGCGACAAGGATTGACAGTGACTAATTGAGCGGCATGGTCGGTTCGCTATAGCTGGTGCTATCTGATTCGATCGGATCCAGAACGACTAAGAGAGAAGGCGCAAACCATACCAAGGTCAGACGGAGGAAGATGCGGCGCTGGCGGCCTCAACCTCGAGGTGTCATAGCAGATCTGCTCGACAACCTCCCTTCCCTTGGCGTTGTTCTGCAGAATCTCTCGGCACATTGGGCGGCACCGGATCGTGGTCTCCTGAACTGGATCCAAAATCGTTGGGCCGGTTCGGGTGGAGCTGATAGCTGGACTCTCCTCCGCATCCATGATCCCTGCAGCCTGACGTTATGAACGGCGGCGGTCATGGCGCGGTGGGGATCCCACATGAACTCCAGCACCACAACAAGCCCGCTTTTGAGGTCAGCAACCGGCAACACGGTGCTGCAAGGGAGGGGCAACCATGACAGAACCCTAGCTGATGCTCGTGGACGAGAGGTAGAGGCGGGGGAGCGGCGCACGAGAGATCAGAAAATCGCGTCAGGGGCAAAGTCAGATGGATGGAGAAAATTTTGCGGGGTCTGGCCCCACTTGTCGGCGCGTTCGCGAGAGAGGAGGAGCGACGGTGCGGAAAGGCTGGACGAAGGCCGGAGCGAAACGCAGAGAGGCAGAACACGGAACGCTTTGTTCTTTTTAGATAAGTAGGGATATATACCCTGGCCGTGTAACACCACACCGGCCGTGTGAGTTGAATCAATAAAAAGAATTCCAAGACTCGATATGAGCCCTTGGCAATCCAATCGATTTGTGTGTACGTGAGTACTAGCTGCTTTAAATAATTAGATATGTCGTTTATCTTGTATTTTCGCTTTTGGGTTCAGTACCGTATTGGAGGAGTCCTCCAACCGGACTACCCTTTGTTGTAAACATCCCGTCGATGGGCTTAGACCCCTCTCAACACATATTAACACGTAACCGTGCTGATCTCCAAGGCACGTTCCCTGTCAGATTATTCACATGGTATCAGAGCTAATGTCTCTTCCTGACCTAGCTGCCTGAAAAACAATCGCCGCCACCACAGCTTTTCTTGCCGCCGCCGCCGCCAAAACCTACATCGCCGCCGTAGCAGTTCCCTGCCACCGCCGCTCGACACAAAAAAACCAAAGCCAACACTACGGGAAAAACTGTCGCTGCCGTGTAGACACGGCTTTGCCGTGTGCCAAATAGACTGGAACACGGCAAAGTTTGTCTTTGCCGTGTACAACCTAGAAAGCACAGGGCAAAGTGCGCGAACACGGCAAATTTCTGAAAAAGAACACGGCAAAGAAATATACACGACAAAGACCTACAAAGGAACACGGCAAAGAAAAAACACTCGGCAAAGTTGACAGCGGCACACGGCATAGGTGTCATCACGGCAACGAGGTGGGACCCTTGACCCCATAGGTCCACTTGACGGGAATGAACTAACGGCAGCAAACAGTGGCCTCCTTGCCGTGTGCCCTCGCCAGCCCTTTGCCGTGTGTATTCCGCAGTATACATGGCAAAGGATCTTTGCCGTGTGTATTCCGCAGTATACACGGCAAAGGGTCTTTGCCGTGTGTATTCCGCACTATACACGGCAAAGTTCTATTTTTTTCTTTTTTCTCTTTTATCACATTACTCTTAGGAAAATCTTAAAAAAATCATTCTAGTTCAGAAAAATAGAAATAATATATCAAAATTTGCATAAAAATAAGATCTATCTATCTACACTCAAATATTAGATATTTATGTTAAATATGAATCTCCATACTCGCCATTTTGACCATAGTTTAAAACAGGCATAAAAAATACAAAAATGAGCGAAACAATGTGAGACCTTCGCGTGGTGTCATGTTTTGTGATATAGTTGGAAGAAAAAAAATCAAACTTGGTATATTGATTATGTCTCAAAAAACCCTTCACAAAATGACCTATCTCATTCGAGGATTCCTGGCTTTCGGTTCAAATGATCAATGTTATGGCCAGAATCGCAACATAGTTTGTGATAACGTGACCATATTGTGCATTCATGTGCATCATGGGATGGAGAACAATGTTGCAGGAGGAAGTCTTCCTTTTCGTTGCACGGAAAAGCCATTTTCTATTTTCGAAGCGCAAAAATCGGGGCGTTTTGTGAAGCAACACCAAATATTCAATTCAAAAATTCTACCACCCCATTTTTAAAAATACTAGACCACCTTACATGAACAATGTCCCAACCGGGGATTTTAAAACCTCTCCGTCCACCCCTGGTGAAAAAGACAATTTTTTGCTGAATCGTTAGCAAGTGGATCAGATATGAACTGCAGGTACATGATATGATGCTCATGATTTTTTACAAAAATCATTTTTAGGTTCATAATATGATGTTTCTTCAGAGATCTAATGCAAATTTAGCGAGGCTCAGTCCCGAGCTAAGAATCGTCATGCCCGTTGTTCGATTATGGTTTGAGGATAGTTTCAAATGACCATAACTAAATCAAAAAAAATCAAAAAAATGCGATACCTTCACGTGGTGTCATATTTTGTGATATATTTGGAAGGAAAAATATCAAACTTGGTATATTGATTATGTCTCAAAAAACCTTCACAAAATGACCTATCTCATTCGAGGTTTCTTGGCTTTTGGTTCAAATGATCAATGTTATGGGCAAAATTATGACATAATTTGTGATAATGTGCCCATATTATGCATGCATGTGCATCATGGGATGAAGAACAATATTGCAGGAGAAAGTTTTCTTTTTCATCGCACAGAAAAGCCATTTTCTATTTTCAGAGCGCAAAAATCGGGGCATTTTGTGAAGCAACACCAAATGTTCAATTCAAAAATGCTACCACCTCATTTTTCAAAAATACTAGACCATCTTACATGAACAATGTCTCAACCGGGGATTTTAAAACCTTTTCGTCCACCCTTGGTGAAAAAGACAAATTTCTACCGAATCGGTAGGAAGTGGGTCAGATATGAACTGCAGGTACATGATATGATGCTCATGATTTTTTACAAAAATCATTTGTAGGTTCAAAATATGATATGGATGTCATATTTGGATTCCTCTCATTTTTCTGATCGATTTAGATATTTTATTTGTCGAATTCTGATTTATGGATTTAAATATATGAATTATTCCATATTAAATAGAAAAAGGTAAAAAATAAAATCATTTTTTTATTTGGATTCAAGATTATTATTATTTATTCATTGTTGTCTACTTAAATAATTGTTTGGAATCTAAAACTGAGATGTGTGACATCATGGTCCAATAGTTAATATGATTGATATGAAAATATTATCGACAAGGTATGATTTCTTTCTCGGAAGCTCATTTGAAAGGAACGAAGAAGTTAAGCATGCTAGGGCTAGAGTAGTGTTAGGATGGGTGACCGTAGAGGAAGTTTGATTATAAGTGCAATTTGACCTAATACTAAGCAAACTTAGGATTAAAAGTATCCCATATGAGATTAATAAGTAAAAAATATTCAAAAAAGTTTGAAAAAAATTTGAATTTTTTTTCAATTTATTTTGAAAAGGCAGCCTTTTTGCCGTGTACGTGACCCACGGCAAATGCGCCTTTGCCATGTAGGTTTTATGGGTGACACACGGCAAAGGCTGTCTTTGCCGTGTTGAATTTATGAATGACACACGACAAAGAATAGACACTGTCATCTCCAAGGGAACCGTCATCTCACTTTACTTTGCCGTATCTACGCGTAAGACACATGGCAAAGGCTTTGCCATGTATTATTTAGAAAACACACGGCAAAGGCCTTTGCCGTGACAAAAACGTTGCCGTGTTCCAGAAAGTCTTTGCCATGTGGTTTTGCCACACGGCAAAGAAAGTTTTTCCCGTAGGGCAATATTGCCACTGATCGCATCTTCTCTGTCGCCGCAACCCAACAAAACCAATCTATTAAGCCAAAACAAAACCTAGACACAAGCCGAAAGACACCTAGACACCAAAAAGCCCTAGAAAATCTGCGTTGCTGCATCTCGCCGTCGCGCCATCGACATCAAGCTCCGTCGTCACTCCAACCTTGTTGCCATGTCGGAAGATCGCCGACATGACTGCCTCGTCGTCCACATCTGTTGCTGCGCTGGCTGTTGCTCTTGGGGAGCCGCCGACTCAGCTGCTGACCCGAGAAAACTCTCTCGTATGGAAAGCTCTCATCGTTCCCGCCCTTCGTGGTGCCAGGGTCTTGAACTTGGTTAAGGGACTTGAGAAAGCCCCACCGGAGGAGATAGAGGTTGAAGATTCCACTGGGAAGAAGATGAAGATTGAAAGTGATGAGTATGTTGCATGGATGACCCGTGATCAGCAGGTCCTGAGGTATCTCTTGAATTCCTTGTCGCCAGATATTCTATCTCACGTTATTGGTCTTGAAACCTCTGCGGCAGTGTGGAAAGCTCTCGAGGATCTCACCACATCTTCGTCTCGATCCCAAACACAACAACTCCGTTCTTAGTTGAATGATACAAAGAAGGGAGATCTCTCTGCTGAACAATATTTCGCCAAGATAAGAAACATAGCTGCTGAACTTGCCACTGCCGGCAAGACCCTTGATGATGATGAGCTAATATGGTCTGTTCTCCATGGTCTTGGAGAATCATACAACACACTGAAAACTGTTGTCAATGCTAATCCAAACACCACTCTCAGTGATCTCTTTAATCAGCTCAAGGCATTTGATCAACTTCATAAAACTAATGAAAGTGGCGATGTGTTTGTTTCCTCTGCAAATATAGCACACCGTGGTGGTCCTCTACCACCATCACATGGTTTTCAGGACGATCGGCGCCCAGTGGACATGTGCTATGAAGATCAGGACTATCAGCGCCAAGATGATAGGAATCGCCGTTACTACGATGACCGCCGCATCTACGATGACCATCACCGTGGCTATGATGACCGCCGTGATCGGTATGATGATCTTCCTCGCCGTCGTGATGATGATGGTGGGAGATGGCGAGATGATAGTCTTCACCGTGACAATGATCGTCGCCGCGCAGCTACCCCATACGTCAATGTCACATGTCAGATATGCAAAATCCATGGCCACCCTGCAAATGATTGTTGGTGGAGGTTTTAGAGCAACCGTGAGCGTCGGGATGATGATGGTGATCGTCGTGACCGTCGTGGTGATGATGGTGATCATCGTGATAGGGATGATGGTGCTGATCGGAGAAATAAGGGTGCCAACTTGGCGTCCTATGGTGTTGATACAAATTGGTACCCTGACACTGGCGCCACCCATCATGTCTCCAACCAGCTGAGCAAGCTCTCCATGCAGGAAACATACACAGGACATGATCAAGTACACACAGCTAATGGTAAAGGTATGCAAATTTCTCATATTGGTTAATCAATGTTGTGCACACCCCATAGCTCTTTTCATCTCAAAGATATTCTTCATGTCCCCTATGCATCCAAAAATCTTCTTCCTGTTCATAAGCTTACTCTAGACAATGATGTCTTCTTTGAATTTTACCCATATTTTTTCTTGATTAAGGATCATGCCACAAGGAGAACTCTGTTTAAGAGTCCATGTCATGATGGCCTCTACCCGCTAGTACTTGTGTCCATTGGGTCCTCCAAGCAAGCATTCATCATAATAAAGGCGTCGTCTTCTACATGGCATCGCCGTCTAGGACATCATTCATCCTTTGTGGTTCAACAAATTTTAAGGAAGCATCATATCTCTCATACACCAGAAATAAACCCATACATTTTGTGATTCTTGTCAACTAGCTAAGAGTCATCAGTTACCATACCCTGTCTCTACTAGTGTTTCCACTATTACTTTAGAGCAAGTTTTCTCTGATGTATGGGGGCCAGCACCTATCTTTGTTGGCAAACACTCATATTATGTAAGTTTTATTGATGATTTTAGGAAGTTTACATGGATTTATTTGCTAAAGAAGCGCTCTGAAGTGTATCAAGTCTTCCTTAATTTTCAGCAACTTGTGGAAAGAAAATTTGATAGGAAGATAATTACTATGCAAACTGATTGGGGTGGTGAATATGAAAAACTCCATGGTTTCTTTCAAAAAGTGGTTATAACTCATCATGTTTCTTGTCCTCATGCTCACCAAGAAAATGGTTCAGCAGAGCGCAAGCATCGTCACATTGTTGAAGTTGGTCTAGCTTGGCTTGCTAATGTATCCATGCCCCTCAAGTTTTGGGATGAATCCTTTCTTACAGCCACTTTTCTCATCAACTTACTACCTAGTAAAGTTATAAACTTTGACACTCCGGTTGAACGAATTCTCCTAACCACACCCAACTATGAATCCCTCCGGGTATTTGGATGTGCTTGTTGGCCTAATGTTCGTCCTTATAACACACGGAAACTTGCTTTTCGTTCTACTCGGTGTGTGTTCTTAGGCTATAGTCCTCGGCATAAAGGGGTCAAGTGTCTAGACACCAAAACAGGTCATGTTTACATCTCCAGAGATGTGGTGTTTGATGAAAATATTTTTCCTTTCGCTGAACTACACCCCAATGCTGGTTCCCATCTCAAAAATGACATTCTTTTACGTCCTATAGATAATGGGGAAACACATACTGATTGACCATATGAGTATGCATATCATAACTGATGTTACTAATGATAACCGAGTTATTTTAGAGAATATTGTGCCTGCAGATACTACGGAAACACCATAGTCAACTGAAGAAAATTTGAGTCAAAACGATGCAGATACAGAGTCATATGGTCCAACGATACAAACAGAAAATATCAATCTTGATACAGATTCGGCATCCACCTTCGATCCTGAGCCGGCCAGTTCACCTGCTACTGATTCCCATGCAGCGAATGAGGAGAGCTCCCACCCTTGGCTGTCTTCGGTCAGGACCAGATCGCTGTCACCATCATCTAGGTCCTCGCTGCCACGTCGCAGGCCAAGGTCGCTGTCTCCCAGCACTCAACGACAGCATCACATGCACCCCAGGTCGCTATCGCCAACCACTCACGCGCACAGGTCGCTGTCGCCCAGTGCTCACGTGTGACAGGCGGAAGGTACACTTTCTTCTGCTGCAAATGCTACAGAGACTAATAATCAGGCCAATGATTGTAACATGGGTAATCATGAGGAACATAATGACACAGACTCGGCTGACTCTGGATCCTCTGCACATGCTTCTACGACACCTCCACCTCCACCTGTGGAACCTCGTACACGACTTCAAAAAGGTATAAGAAAGCCAAAACAATATACTGATGGTATAATTAGATATGGACTACTTACTTCCACAGGAGAACCTTCAACAGTGTCAGAAGCTCTCTCGGACAATCGTTGGCATAAGGCTATGACAGAAGAATATGAAGCTCTTTTAGAAAACAAGACTTGGAGACTTGTTCCTCCCAACTCTACAAAAAATCTTATTGATTGCAAGTGGGTTTATCGTGTCAAGAAAAATGCAGATGGCACAGTGGATAGATATAAAGCACGCTTAGTTGCAAAAGGGTTCAAACAGAGATATGGTATAGATTATGAAGATACTTTCAGCCTTGTTGTCAAAGCAGCTACTATCATACTTGTCCTATCAGTGGCTGTCTCTAGAGGTTGGAATTTAAGGCAGCTAGATGTCAAGAACGCGTTTCTCCATGGTGTTCTGGAAGAGGAGATATATATGAAACAACCCCCAGGTTTTGAAGATCCTCATAATCCACATTTTATATGCAAGCTTGACAAGGCTCTCTATGGTCTAAAACAAGCTCCTAGAACATGGTACTCCAGATTAAGTACAAAGTTACAAACACTTGGTTTTGTTCCTTCTATAGCTGATACCTCATTGTTTCTTTACAACAAGTCAGGTATTATGATATTTGTTCTAATCTATGTTGATGATATCATTGTTACTAGTTCATCCAGTCAAGCCATCTCTGCTCTGTTGTGTGATCTAAAGGATGACTTTTCTCTCAAGGACTTGGGAGATCTGCATTTCTTCTTGGGTATTGAGGTAAAATGTGAATGATGGTTTGCTTCTCACTTAGGAAAAGTATACTAGTGACTTGCTTACAAAAGTTGGTATGAAACATTGCACTCCATGCCCTACACCTTTGTCTTCTACTTAAAAATTATCCCTTGATGAAGGAATTCCTCTTGATTCTGATGACATGACTGAATACATAAGTATTGTGGGTGCTTTACAGTATTTAACCTTGACTCGGCCTGATATATCCTTCTCTATTAATAAGGTGTGTCAGTTCTTACATGCTCCAACAACCTCTCACTGGACAACTGCAAAAAGAATATTGAGATATGTTCAGGGCACCCTGAAGACTGGACTCATGTTTCAGAAGTCTTCCTCTAGTTTGCTTAGTGCTTTCTCTGATGCAGACTGGACAGGTTGTCTTGATGACAGAAGGTCTACAGGAGGGTTTGCTGTATTTTTTGGACCAAACTTGATCTCATGGAGTGCTAGAAACAAGCTACAGTCTCTACGTCAAGCACTGGAGCTGAATACAAAGCACTTGCAAATGCCACAACTGAGTTGATATGGGTTGAAACTCTTCTTGGTGAGTTAGGTGTTACATTGTGAGAAAAACCATGTCTATGGTATGACAATTTGGGAGCCACATATTTGTCTGCCAATCCTGTTTTTCATGCAAGGACCAAGCATATCGAAATTGACTTTCATTTTTTCAGAGAAAGGGTTGCGAATAAACTGTTGGATATCAGGTTTATTTCAAACAAAGATCAAATAGCAGATGGGTTTACAAAAGCTTTGCCAGTCAAAAGTCTTCATGAATTTAGACGTAATCTCAACCTTTCACAAGGATGAGACTAAAGGGGTTTGTTAATATTATTAGATATGTCGTTTATCTTGTATTTTCGTTTTAGGGTTCAGTACCGTATTGGAGGAGTCCTCCAACCGGACTACCCTTGGTTGTAAACATCTCGTCGATGGGCTTAGACCCCTCTCGACACATATTAACACGTAACCATGCTGATCTCCATGGCACGTTCCCTGCCAGATTATTCACACTAGTAAGCAATGATTGAGCTAGCTGGTTGTATGTGTGCATCTTAGCAGAAGTGATCGGTACATGCGCGTCTCACCGGATCTTCGTTGTCTACCCCGGAAAGTACTTGACGTGTACAGTTCCGGCAAGTACTGTTGGGTCTGGACAACAATTGGTATCAAAGTCTTGTGGAGGATCTTCTAGTAATAGGAGGTTATGGGGATATACGAAGTGGGGGAGTATCTCGGTGCGGCTATAGAATTTGTCATGCAGGTTACGACGCATTACCCACGATACAACCATGATAACTACATGATGTGGATGGCCCACATGGAGTGGAAGCTGGAGTCCAACAAGCTCTGGGAGCACTACGAGAAATGTGCTAACTGGTGATCCCAAATATTGGTCAGAGAAAGGTCATAGTAATCACTATAAACAACTAACGACTTTTTTTTGGAATTGGTCATGCACATCTATGACCAAAGTAGATGGTCATGAAACCTATGACCAAAAAAATTATTCACAGGATATCTATCATCTCCATGTAAGTTCCTACGTGGCTGATCCTACGTAGCAAATCCATGACCAAATCAGATGGTCGTTAATCAAATTCAGTCCGGTTTAGGTCAGTGCTTTACATGGACCGAGCACATTAAGTCAACCCATTTATATTTTTTCCTTTACAATTCTGGACATGTACAAAGGCCAAACCCACAACATTAGCCCATAAATTTTTGGCCAGTGGAATTTTGTTTGGCCCAACATTTTTGTTTTTCCTATTTTAATTCACTAGATCATGTAGGGCGCGTTGCCGCGCCCGTCCATTAGAAAAATGAATAGTTATAAAATTGTAAAATTCTATTTAAATTGTATTTGAGATAAGCATTTGTATTGTAGTTTATGTTTATATAATATTGGTTTGGCTGTTACGTGATTTGTATGCTTTGTGGTCTAGTAGAGTGTGTCAGTAGGCCCAAGTGGCGTCAACATAACTTGGTGTCCAACGTATGGACCGAGAATAGAAACGGACAACAACATCAGAGTAAGAATTTAAGTCTAGGAACTCACCTGGCAAGCAGCCATTGGTGAAAATTCGACCAATAATAGGGACCCAACAGAATGAGAGGATCTGAACAAGAACAAACGAAACCTACAAATACGTTTATTTCTGCTTTAGAAAGTGTGACAATGTTATCTGAATAACTGGTGGGGTTCGTTGGAAAGAGAATTAGGGATCACCTAGCAGATAACCATTGGACCTCGAACTTGCTACGGAGTGGACAAGAAATTGAGGCAAGATATTTCATAGCATAGTAGAGGAACTATAGTAGCATACCATCATCATTTGCCGCCATCAAATTGCCTAGGATTACTGCCATTAAGGATTCTAAAGAGCTGCAAATTAACATGGTATTGAAGATGAATGACGAGCGACACATCAGGTCGCCATGAATAGAGACGCGAGGGAGCGCATGCTGTCGCATCCGCACATGAGATGGATGCCTTGCTCCACCTTCCGGTTCCCGTTATTGAGTGTTCGCATGTAGGCTGGGTCAGACACATGTCGCTTCGGCTGCATTGGCGGGCGTGTCCTTTTTTTCTTCTGCCATTCACTTCCAGTAGGCACAACAGCGACATCCCATGCATTGTACGACTGTGTAGTAAACCAAGCAATGGGCTGTAGCGTGAATACCAGCCCAATTAATCAGAGATGGCTTATTTGATACCCAGAGAAGCGTCTCTAAGAGATAATTCTGCCCATGCGGGATTGGAGGACCATCCGACGGCTAGAAAGATGCAGGTGGCACGATCTGACGGTCAAAAATGCTCAGTTCATGAGATGGCTCCTCTTTGACTCGGTTTTAATATCCCTAATAGCGGGTCTCACATGTTAGGCGCTTGTCATCCTTTTCGGTGTCAATTTCCTATAGAGTCCCACACATCAGCTATAAGTTCCCCACGGGTCCCACTAGTTAGTATTCATTTTCCTATAGGCCCCACACACAGGATTTCAATGTCTCACAAATCCACATTGTCAGGTTTTAGTTTTCCACAATTTACAGTAAACAACCAATATTTCAAATAGACAATGGAAACCAATGGAACATTTTTAAATAAAACAAAATAAAAATCTATTACAATCCTCACAAATCAATCATAGTACTCCTGCTATCTAAAATCTATCTCTAATAATACATCATATTTGCTGTGTGGAGCTATGAGAAGGCGTCTTCAAACTTCAGCATGAAGCACTTGTAAGAGAGAGGAACACCAAACTCGATACATGGCAACAACAAAAGAACAAGTGAGCTGTGAAAATTGATAAGGAAATGCTCATGTTTTGGACATCAAAATTGTTTCAGTTTTTCACAAAATTTGTTTAACTTAAGAAGTACACCAAGTGTATCAGGCATACAAGCTAATATAACCTGAAACTAATCAATAGGGAAAAATGGCATGTGAAGATGTAAAACCATGCAGTATATTTCTCAAGCATTTGATTCCAATAGCTACAAGTCAATTCTCAACTGCAGTCAAAAGATATACATGCACACCACAACAAATGATATATGCATCAATCACTAGACCAATATCTGTTCTAGAAGATGAGGAGTAGATACCTGACATAGTGCCAATGTCGTGGATGGGTATGTAGTTAAAGATCTGGTTCGCATCGTCATTGACACTGGCCATTGCAAGGACTTGTCCATGTATAAGTCTACACTGATCAGGAAGTACACATGAGAAACCTTGGGGTCTGTAATGACAAGATAAATCTAACACAGCTAGAAAAGCTCATCACGTAATCAAAGTAAGTACTTCAGGACCTGGAATACCAAATTGATCTTAAAAATGAAAATTGATATACACGTAGTATACCTATATGAAAATATATAAACCTTTAGTAGTACTCTACTAGAGAAAAAAAGATGGTGCATACTGTACTCCAACACAACAACTAAGAATAGAGAAAAAACCTAATCCATTAGTACATAGTAGTGCTAGTCTACTATATCGCCTACTAATTATCACTCAAATATAAACATGTACTCGTTTTGGGGAATCCATGACTTGGACATTACAAATTAGCCGATATGACCAACAACTATTGGTGTATTACAGATAGAACTCAAATGTACATGATGACCCACAAGTATAGGGGGTGTATCGCAGTATTTTCGAGGGAAGTGAAACCGACACAAGGGGAGCCAAAGAATATTTATAAGCCTTAACAACCGAGTTGTCAATTCAGCTGCACCTGAAAACAATCTTGCTCACAGTAGTTTATCAGTTTTGTAGTAGGAATAGCAAAGTAACAACAGTAGTAAAGTAAAGACAGTAGTAATAATAGCAGTAAACAATAGGATTCGAGTGCGGTAGGCATAGGGATGGATGGATGGGCGTTGCATGGACAAGACAATTCACATAGCAATCAGATCATAAGGCAATTGCAGATAAATAAGATAAAGCATCCCAGTACTAGATAATCCTAGGCATGTTTTCCATATATAGTCATACGTGCTCGCAATGAGAACTTGCACAACATCTTTTGTCCTACCAGCCCGTTTGCAGCGGGGCCTCAAGGGAACTACTGGTAATTAAGGTGCTCCTTTAATAGAGCAGCAGAGCAAAGCATTAACACTCCGTGAACACATGTGATCCTCACATCAAAGTCATTCCCTCCGGTTATCCCGATTTCTGTCACTTTGGGGCCATTGGTTCCGAACAACAACGTGTATATACAACTTGCAGATAAGACCAAAAACAATACTATCATAATGAATCAATAACATGTTCAGATCTGAAATCATGGCACTCGGGCCCTAGTGACAAGCATTAAGCATAACAAGTCGCAACAAAGTCATAAAGCACTAATAGAAGATACTAGGCACCATGCCCTAACAATCTGATGCCATTACATGAACGATCTCATCCAATCCCTACCATCCCCATAGCCTACAGCGGGGGATTATTCACTCATAGATGGAGGAAACATGGATGGTCGATGGAGAAGCGATGGTGATGATGATGGCGATGATCTCCTCCAATTCCCCGTCCCGCCAGGGTGCCAGAACGGAGTTTTTGGTGCTGTTTCGTGGAATCTGGTGGTGGCGGCGGAGCGGAACTCCTTTTGGAAAAACGTCGAACCCCCCAGAGTTTTTAGGTCAGAAGGAAACTTATAGGCGAAGAGGGAGACCGAGGGGCAGTCTAGGGCAGCCAGACCACCCCCTGGCGTGGCCTGGGCTTGCCCATGGCCAGTGGTGTGGCTGGGCCGCACCCCTCCGTCTCGTATTGCAGCTTGTGTCTTCTAGTGAAATAGGATTTTTGGCATATTTTCCGGGATTTTTCCTGATAGTTGATTTTCTGCATAAAAAGTAGACACCAATGCAATTCTGCTGAAAACAGCGTTAGTCCTCGTTAGTTGCATCCAAATCACACAAGTTTAGAGGAGAAACAATAGCAAAAGTGCTCGGGAAAGTAGATACGTTTTGGACGTATCAACTCCCCCAAGCTTAGCTTATTGCTTGTCCTCAAGCAATTCAGTTGAAAACTGAGTGCGATGAAAGAACTTTCACGAACACATTTGCTTCATATGATGTATATATTCTCAGCATGTGATCAACTACTTAGGTAATTCATAATAAAGAGTATGCTACTGAGTCTACTTAATAGTCATTGCAAGCTATGAAGAGATTCGAACTCAAAAATAATAAGTAGCACGAAGCATAAACATAAGCAACATTACAATGCTCATAAAAAGGTATGATATAGAGGTATCTCGCTTGCCTTTGATTATGAATGTCAAGGCACCTCTGAAGTTCAAGTGATGACTAGAAGTAAAGATATCAAAGATACAAGCATCAAAGTTGTAACAACCTCGGACCCTACGCTCTAAGTTCAAGCCTGGATGAACCAAAACTGGTTAAGGGTTTTACAGCGAGGGCCCAGGACCACCCACGTGAAGGCCCGTCGACCGCCCTAACCACTTCCAAGAACATCGGGACAAGAGCGGCGAGGCAGCGAAGAGATCAAATACATACACAAGTGAGTATGTATGCAAGCTACCTTACAACAGTTCTCAGAGCCATACCATCTAAAAGAAATAGAAATATTGCAACGCCATACGGCAAGATCCAAATATCCTGGATAGAGATAATAGGTAGGATAGCTCCTCATACATCAACCATCAAAGTATCAAGCGGAAGCGGGAAACAAGATCCGAGTACGGATAAGAAGCAAATCGGCATAAGATGCCACATAAATAAGCACACCCCCCACAGATCTCACGGATCCCCATCCCCGGAATCTCTACACCGAGTGATCGTTGCCAACATCATCTGTCTCCTCCACCCAGTATCCATCTTGCGAATACACCTGTTCTTCTGAATCAAACAATTTATCGTGTGAGACCCTAGGAGTACTCAGCAAGTCTTTATGCCTCTAAAGGGGACATATACCCGGGCTGACGCAATTGCAGCAAAAGATAATAACTAACAAGTCTATAGATACTCGCTAACCATCCGTCTAACCAATGATAGGCAGATGTCCGTTAATTAGAAACAACAGTTATAACAGTATAAAATAACAGATCCATCCTCCTTCTCGCTTACCAAC
The DNA here is from genome assembly GCA_023614405.1 of Avena insularis. Taxonomy (NCBI): domain Eukaryota; kingdom Viridiplantae; phylum Streptophyta; class Magnoliopsida; order Poales; family Poaceae; genus Avena; species Avena insularis. The sequence goes on from CM042694.1 coordinate 107,656,544, forward strand.
GAGAAAGCGGACGAACAACCCATCCGTTGGCAGTTTTATTAACCATTCCATGAGTATTGCACTAATTACTAGTCAGATATTTTGTCAAATTAAAAGCGGTACTTTAGTTATGCTAGTCTATGATCGAGAAACTATGCTCCAAGTCGTCCATAACCGCGGACACGGCTTTCAGAAAGATTTACCCTGCAGGGGTGCACAAATAGCAACACACACACGATCGACCTCGGAAAAACCAAATCAAAACCCAACGAGGCTTTCACGACAAAGCAATCACAGGATTCATAAATTATTTTAGGGGGCCACCCCATTAAGCTACCCGCAACGAAGTTGGCCGGCTCCGAGACGGACCCAAGGTTTGCGCCAATGGCTGTAAACGACTGGGAACCCAAAAGTGTGACTGGGCTTGTCGATACCGCGGAAACACTCCGCAATTCCTAAACAGTGCAGGTGCTCCACGCACAATCATAAATAAAGCGGTAGAGCATGACATAGGTACAAGATAGTAATAAAGCCCGAAACTACTTTGTGGCCCCAAGAAATAAAATGCAAATCAAGCTTAGGCAAAGGGGGATTCATAGAGTCTCCCGTATGTGGATAGTGCGAATAGTCAAGGAACATGAATCAAGTACTCGGGGTCCTACGGGACACAAGTGAGCATGAAAAACCAAATAACAGATATTGCCCACTGGTGCCTCTTTCATTAGTTATCCCATTACTACTTAGGTTAAGTTGTTTAGATACCTTGTTAACCATCAGACACCCACAAACCCTACACATGGAATTCTACGACTCGCAAGGCTCAAACAACTCCTGTAGTAATGGCTCATAGGATGGAGGAACAAGTTTCGGTGGGGTTTAAAAGTAAAGGCCATGCAATACTTGAGATTCAGTTTTAATGCAATCGTGACTCCATGATGCAAGAATAAGATAGAAGCAATATGTACTATATGTATGCAAGCATGTGGTATTGCTAGCCTGGAAGCTCAGTCGAAGCGAGAGATGGATCTGGGTAATACTCCTGGGATTCCTGATATTTCCCCTGCTCGGCGTCTATCCGAGAAGAACCAAACAAACAAGGCCAACATAAATATAATGCGCAAACATATAATTAAAATACGACAAACAAACAAGCATGCCATGATGAATGATGCATAATTTACATGGCAATAAGGTAGCATGGCATGGGTGAGGTGTGAGGTACAAGAATAAAACATTTTATTAAGTTCTTATTCATGTTTTGCTCCCATATAACTTGCTGTCCACTTAGTATTTATATGATGCATGCTTCAATTCATATTATGAAATGCGTAGTTAGAACGGGCTCGTCGCGCTGATCGATTTAGACATATTATTTGTCAAACTTGGAGTTATAGAATTAAAATTATTAATTAATTAAGAAAAGGCATTTTTAATGCAATTAAACAATTTCGAAAATTTAAATTAGTCAAACATTAATTTGGATGGCAGATTTGAATTCCTCATATTTTTCTGATCAGAAAACATATATTACTTATTATTTTTGGATAAGGCAATTTAAAGATAGGACTTATCTCAATAAAACTTTTTCTACCATTCTAAAATTAACTTAATTTCAGAAAATAACACAAAAGAAAAAGGGCTACATGGACACCGTTGGTTTTGAACTTGGGTCTGTCTAGAGGATATGAAAGGTTCAAATCGGTAGGTTGCAGCTTTGAACTGGAATCAAGGTTCTATGCAAAAACACAAGCATCTGAATTTTGTTTCTGAAAACACAGAGACAAACAGACGTAGAACGTAACCACTGTAGTAAGATTGAGTTGTTGTTAGGATTGAAGGTTCGCCATTTAAGAACTGAACCGGGCGGTGTTCTAACTGACAAACTGCACCTGCAGAGAAACTCTTCTCTGAACCTTTTACACCAGAGCAAACAAAAAAAATAAAAGAGGATGATTTAAATCAACAAAGGCGAGATTTTATCTCAGGATTTCAGCAGCGATGCACCAAGGCTCCTGCCACTAAACTAGTGATCTGATATTGTGAGCAAACGGTTTGAATTTTCTTTAAAACCGAAAAGGGGCGGGATTAAGTCTGATGCAAGAGTTTTCTTCAGAGGTTCAGGAAACGCACTCAGTTCTGAAATTTTTGGGCAAAAGATGCATGTGTGGTGCCTTGCATAGCTAAGCACACAGACTTGCAGGTCGATCAAAACCATTGAGAAAATCTAGCTAGCTGATCTGAATGTGACCATGTTGAGCAGCGTGTTTGAGTGCTCGTGCGTGAGGGATCAGCAGAGTAGCAGCAGCATGCACTGCAGCTTGCAACGCTTGGCCTTGACGGGCACCTACAGGACGAACCGGCTAGGCAGAGAGGATGCAGGAAAAAGGGAAGGACAAATAGGGGAACAGAACGGAAATCTCACCGGGAGGGGTTTGTACCGATGGTCGTGCTCGAGGGCGACCAACGGTGATTTAACAATGGCTGCCGTGCTTGTTGACGAGCACGAAGGCCTCGATTTCTTCTGTATCCGGGCATCCCAGGAATCACTGCTTTGCGCTGATGGTGAGGACGAGGTTGCACAACTCCAGGAGGGTTCTTCTTGACGCGAGGGGTCCAGATCGATGACGCGGCGGCGATACCGCAACGACAGCGTTGAATTGTGATGCAGCGGTTTGGAGATGAAGAGGAAGGAGAAGGGGAGCAAAAGGAGTAGCTAGGGTTGCGTGGGGTTTCGATCTGATCTAGATGTAGGAGAAGGAAGGGGATATGTGGAAGGAGGTAAAACACGTGGATGAGGAAGGTTCGTACATGAGCATGCCAAGCTCGTGCTTGGCTTCCTCTGTCTTCAGAAGGAAGATAAACAGGGAGATGGTGTTGGGCTAGGAAGACTGCTGGGCTGCGGTTTCCTCAAAGTATTTTTTTAATAGCTAAAAACCTTTCTCTTTTATGTAGCTTTAGTTTCTTTTCAAATTCTTTTACACTGTTGTAGGCTATATTTGAAAAAAGAGTTTTGGCAACATAAATGCAGGCAAAAGGGAATAGCACAAGAGAGAAGGGGATGCCCACGTATACATGTCCATTTGGGCATATTACTAGAGTAGGATTAGGGTTTTGCAAAAATGAATAAAAGCATTTACAAAATATGGAACCTTGTCAAATGGATTCCAAACTTGTAAATAAAACAAAAAAAAAAACAAAAAAAAAAAGATATACAAAGATGGATGGAGGTAGATGATCGACTAGAAGGTGTAAATTTAGACTACGTTTGTTTGAATTCAACAAAGCCAAGTGAGATCCAAAAGAGATAAAAGAGGCCGATGGAGCAAGAGTGCATGGTCCATGCATGGTTATTTAAATACCTCATTTATAATTGTGAAAACAACCATAACGACACATGAGCATTTGTCCTTCCATGGATCCAATTTGACCAAGGGCCAAGCTAAATAGACAAGCTTGCTTCTCATATGCAATAGATGAAATGTAATCATATATGAATATAAATGGGCCATCCTAGTGTGTGTGTTCCACTAGATGGTTATTTAGCCTCATATATCCAAACATGATCATATACTCAAATACAAGCCATATGGAAGACAAGGAAGTTATTCTACTCACATGGCATGCAAAGGTGGCCATGAGGCTCCACATGTTAATATTGTGAAAACAACATGTATCATTTATGGGAGCATGTAGAAATAGAAGGGATCCATCCCAACCCATATGAGCTAGATTTAAATACCAATATCATGCATGGGCTCACATGGAATTAAGATGGTGGAAGATAGATAAAGTCAAAGAAAGGTTGTGGAGTTGAAAGAGATATGCCCACAACTCAACTTGGGCATCAAGCAATATATCAAGAAGCAAATACAATATATCAAGAGTCAAATACAAGTAGTACAATATAATACATATAGGATAATAACCAAATAGAAAAGGCTTTATATGATGCTCAAATGCACTGTGGCATGGTGACATGAGCATGATATAATGATGATGCAACTAATTATATGTAGGAAGGTAGCATATATATAGACTAGGCTAGTAGCATTGCAATTGTTAGACAATTGGGATGCTACAACTCTCCCCCACTAAACAAGAATCTCGCCCCGAGATTCCTAGGAAAAAGAAACCAACACAAGGAGAGACGGGTGTTTGGAACGAAGGTGACTCTCACGTTCCCATGTTGATGAACAATGGAATGGTGCGACCACTATACCTTGTAAAACTTGCTAGACTTGTTGCGAGTCTTGCGTTTTGCTTGAGAAACAACGGGTTAGAAGAGTTGAAGGATTGTCGTGAGACAAGAATGATAGGATGAACATAGCTCCGGTTTTCTCGAGAAACATGATAAAAGAATAGAACCACTTGTGAAAGAAAAAGAAAGGACGATGTATCAAGGAGAACGAAACGACACACCATTAAGATTAAAGATTTACAGATACAAGAGCAGATAAATCTTGTCTTGCCGGAAGAAAAAGAGCTACTTTGGAGAAGTTAGATACCACTATTAAAATATCATTGTTTCTTCCCTCGGATTTGAGAAATGAAGTTCAGAAACAATATTGCCTTCAAACAATAGAGTTCCTTGATATCAACGGAAAGATTGAGTTAGACATTGTCGGATTGGATTCTTGTTGCGCCGGTAAGAACCAAAGGATCACGTAATTGAGATGCGCGGATATAACTTCAAGATAAAGAGGGAATGCTAGCTTATGGTAGAATCCTTAGAAGAAGTGGGATGTGGAATAGATTTGCGATTAATGGCATCAACCATAATTGACTTTACCAAAGAAAAAGAATTGATGAAACAAAGAGAGAGATAGTTTACTTTCATCTTGTTTGGGGATGTCGAGCACCGGTAGAATGACGAGGACAGAAAAGAGTTCGCGTTTGTTCCCACCAGATAATTGAAGATTTTGCTCCATCAACAAGAGATTATTGATTACTTTCTTCGAGAGAGCACTCCGGAAACACAAGGACGAAAGTAAAAGTATCGAGGAATAAAGGCCACTTCTAACTTCTGTGGAATGAGTGAAATTGCATTAATCCGCCAATCCAATGTACAAGAGCGAATGATAAGAGTAATGGTATGGTAGCTACTCCATCCCGCACTCAAAGCATTACTCCGCACATGAATAGGAAAACCATGCAACCCAACTACCAAAAGATCAAGATCTTGACAAGGTTAACTCATGGAACTCCGTAAGAAAACAAAGATATGATGCAAATGATTCGCCGGATCCAAGATAGATAAGGATGATGATGTTGTCGTCGTGTCGGAAGATCCAAACCACCGGAAAAGATATGAAGGACGATTACAGAACAACTGCAAGATTCAACAGGTAGAGAAAAAGATAGCACCAACTTGAACAGAAGGATTACAAAAGATCTGAAAAGTCTTCATGGCCTCCAGTGGATTGAGCATAAACGATAGAACGAGAGGGTTTCAAAGGTTACTTGATGAGACCGAGGTGAAAAGAACTCCATGTTCTTCTTGAAATGTTCGAGAGAGATTTAGCCGTCTTGAGGAAATCTTCAGCGGAACGACGATGATAACTCGCCAACAAGGAAAGACTCCGGGTTTGATTGAAGGTGGAGGATGGAATTAACAATGGACTTGCTGATTCCAGAATTGAACCGATGTATTTAGTAGAAGGACGTGGTCGAGATAGGTGACTTCAAGAAGCCAGAATTCACACTTTGAGAACTTTGCACACAAGCGGTGTTCTCGCAACTTGAGAGAAGGAGACACAAATGAACTTCCATGTTCTTCCATTTATATAGAATAGGACAACATATCATCAAGATATACCACCACGGATTTAAAAAAATCTTCCAAGAGTATCCAGATCAAGAGGCGGGAGAAAGAACAATGCTCAAAACACTTTCTGAGCTCAACGCTCTTTGAAAGATCGACGTTACAAGCAAGGATTCATGTTGGAAAGATGCACTGGCAGAATAGATTATCTAGTCCTTCGGAAGAGAACAAGAAATGCCACCTGGTTCACATTGTCGATTGGATCACCGGTTACAAAGATAAAGAGATCTTGGATAAAGAAACAATCATAGCTCATACCCTAAGCAAAGCTATCAGAGACGAAAAGATGAAATTCCCTCGTATCAAAGAGAATTTTGCAGATATGGAGTTTAAAAAGATGTGCAACATGATGAACAGATGATAGACCATCGTAGGGCCTTAAGAAAAACTCCGGATTGACAAAGATACTTGAATATGATAAAGATATGATCACGGTATAACTCAAAATCACAGAAGATAACCGCCATCATTTGGAGGATGAAAATGATAGCATTAACCATACTCCACTCATGCTAAGTGTCATATAGCTATGCCAAGAACCAAATTACAATCACAAGCATCGGATCGACACCCATTATGTATTTAGCCCAGAAGATTTTGAAAAATGAAGTAAAACTCCAGGATCAAGCGCCGGTGACAAAAGAATGAGTTAGCATGAGCATGCCGATAAAAGGAAGATATATAATGTTTCACACACGACTGAAGAGGAGTGTGGAAACACAGATGTATCAAAGAAATTTTTTCCGCATTTTTCGGCATTAAATTACCAACTAGATGCGTAAAACCACTTAACGATAGGGATTAGCAACTCCACATTATGTGAAAGCATGCCAAAAGAAAGAACACCCTTAGCAATATCGCGTCGGTTAACAAAGAGTAAGACAGATCGCACCGGTTTACAAAGAGTTAGATAGATCACGTCGGTTTACACATAAGCATGTCGGTATGGAATGTACCAACAGTTGATAACGAAAGGCAGATTGCGACAACAAGGTTGGATGCAACAGATAGACAAAGAATTACACACACATCCTATGGTACTACGAAAACCCAAACACGTGAATCCTAGTTTGAATTTATAGAAGAGGATAGACAAACGTTACACTTCCTTACCAGAAATGAGTGGGTGGGTGGGTAAGAAGAAAAATGGAAGCAGTCCTACTCTCGCGTTTTGTTTTCCCCTAGTATACATAGCTACCAAAATATTTGCTAGACCGACAACGACCATTTTGGCTGAGACCCTGAAGGGCGGAATGGCTCTGATACCAATTGTAACAACCTCGGACCCTACGCTCTAAGTTCAAGCCTGGATGAACCAAAAGTGGTTAAGGGTTTTACAGCAGGGGCCTAGGACCACCCACGTGAAGGCCCGTCGACCGCCCTAACCACTTCCAAGAACATCGGGACAAGAGCGAGCGGCGTAGGCAACATGCGAAGAGATCAAATACATACACAAGTGAGTATGTATGCAAGCTACCTTACAACAGTTCTCAGAGCCATACCATCTAAAAGAAATAGAAATATTGCAACGCCATACGGCAAGATCCAAATATCCTGGATAGAGATAATAGTGTAGGATAGCTCCTCATACATCAATCAACAGAGTATCAAGCGGAAGCGGGAAACAAGATCCGAGTACAGATAAGAAGCAAATCGGCATAAGATGCCATATAAATAAGGACATCCTGCCCACAGATCTCACGGATCCCCATCCCGGAATCTCTACACCGAGTGATCATTGCCAACATCATCTGTCTCCTCCACCCAGTATCCATCTTGCGAATATATCATTCTTACGAATCAAACAATTTATCGTGTGAGACCCTAGGGGTACTCAGCAAGTCTTTATGCCTCTAAAGGGGACATATACCTGGGGTGACGCAATTGCAACAAAATATAATAACTAACAAGTCTATAGATACTCGCTAACCATCCGCCTAAACAATGATAGGCGGATGTCCGTTAATTAGAAACAACAGTTATAACGATAAAATAAGATCCATCCTCCTTCGCTACCAACGAGAAAGCGGAAACAACCCATCCGTTGGCAGTTTTATTAACCATTCCATGAGTATTGCACTAATTACTAGTCAGATATTTTGTCAAATTAAAAGTGGTATTTTAGTTATGCTTGTCTATGATCGAGAAACTTTACTCCAAGTCATCCATAACTGCGGACACGGCTTTCAGAAAGATTTACCCTGCAGGGATGCACAAATAGCAACACACACATGATCGACCTCGGAAAAACCAAATCAAAACCTAACGAGGCTTTCACGACAAAGCAATCACATGATCCATAAATTATTTCAGGAGGGCCACCCCATTAAGCTACCCACAACGAAGTTGGCCGGCTCCGAGACGGACCCAAGGTTTACGCCAATGGCTGTAAACGACTGGGAACCCGAAAGTATGACTGGGCTTGTCGATACCGCGAAAACACTCCGCAATTCCTAAGCGATCTGGTGCTCCACGCACAATCATAAATAAAGCGGTAGAGCATGGCATAGGTACATGATAGTAATAAAGCCCCAAACTACTTTGTGGCCCCAAGAAATAAAATGCAAATCAAGCTCAGGCAAAGGGGGATTCATAGAGTCTCCCGTATGTGGATAGTGCAAATAGTCAAGGAATAGGAATCAAGTACTCGGGGTCCTACCGGACACAAGTGAGCATGAAAAACCAAATAACAGATATTGCCCACCGGTGGCTCTTCATTAGTTATCCCATTACTACTCAGGTTAAATTGTTTAGGTACCTCGTTAACCATCAGATACCCACAAACCCTACACATGCAATTCTACGACTCGTAAGTCTCAAACAACTCCTGTAGTAATGGCTCATAGGATGGAGGAACAAGCTTCAGTGGGGTTTAAAAGTAAAGGCCATGCAATACTTGGGATTCAGTTTTAATGCAATCGCGACTCCATGATGCAAGAATAAGATAGAAGCAATAGGTACTATATGTATGCAAGCATGTGGTAGTGCTTGCCTGGCAGCTCAGTCGAAGCGAGAGATGGATCTGGGTAGTACTCCTGGGATTCCTGATATTTCCCTTGCTCGGCGTCTATCCGAGAAGAACCAAACAAACAAGGCCAACATAAATATAATGCGCAAACATATAATTAAAATGCGACAAGCAAATAAGCATGCCATGATGAATGATGCACAATTTACATGGCAATAAGGTAGCATGGCATGGGTGAGGTGTGGGGTACAAGAATAAAGCATTTTATTAAGTTCTTATTCATGTTTTGCTCCCATATAACTTTCTGTCCACTTAGTATTTATATGATGCATGCTTCAATTCATATCATGGAATGTGTAGTTAGAACGGGCTCGTCGCGCTGATCGATTTAGACATATTATTTGTCAAATTTGGAGTTATAGAATTAAAGTTATTAATTAATTAAGAAAAGGCATTTTTAATGCAATTAAACAATTTCGAAAATTTAAATTAGTCAAACATTAATTTGGATGGCAGATTTGAATTCCTCATATTTTTCTGATCAGAAAACATATATTACTTAGTATTTTTGGATAAGGCAATTTAAAGATAGGACTTATCTCAATAAAACGTTTTCTACCATTCTAAAATTAACTTAATTTCAGAAAACAACACAAAAGAAAAAGGGCTACATGGACACCATTGGTTTTGAACTTGGGTCTGTCTAGAGGATATGAAAGGTTCAAATCTAGGTTGCAGCTTTGAACTGGAATCAAGGTTCTATGCAAAAACACAAGCATCTGAATTTTGTTTCTGAAAACACAGAGACAAACAGACGTAGAACGTAACCACTGTAGTAAGATTGAGTTGTTGTTAGGATTGAAGGTTCGCCATTTAAGAACAGAACCGGGCGGTGTTCTAACTGACAAACTGCACCTGCAGAGAAACTCTTCTCTGAACCTTTTACACCAGAGCAAACAAAAAAAAAAGAGGATGATTTAAATCAACAAAGGCGATTTGATCTCGGGATTTCAGCAGCGATGCACCAAGGCTCCTGCCACCAAACTAGTGATCTGATATTGTGAGCAAACGGTTTGAATTTTCTTTAAAACCGAAAAGGGGCGGGATTAAGTCTGATGCAAGAGTTTTCTTCAGAGGTTTAGGAAATGCACTCAGTTCTGAAATTTTTGGGCAAAAGATGCGTGTGTGGTGCCTTGCATAACTAAGCACACAGACTTGCAGGTCGATCAAAACCATTGAGAAAATCTAGCTAGCTGATCTGAATGTGACCATGTTGAGCAGCGTGTTTGAGTGCTCGTGCGTGAGGGATCAGCAGAGTAGCAGCAGGATGCACTGCAGCTTGCAACGCTTGGCCTTGACGGGCACCTACAGGACGAACCGGCTAGGCAGAGAGGATGCAGGAAAAAGGGAAGGACAAGTAGGAGAACAGAACAGAAATCTCACCTAGAGGGGTTTGTGCCGATGGTCGTGCTCGAGGGCGACCAACGGTGATGAACTTGAGCGGCTGCCGTGCTTGTTGACGAGCACGAAGGCCTTGATTTCTTCTGTATCCGGGCATCCCAGGAATCACTGCTTTGCGCTGATGGTGAGGACGAGGTTGCACAACTCCAGGAGGGTTCTTCTTGACGCGAGGGGTCCAGGTCGATGACGCGGCGGCGATACCGCAGTGGCAGCGTTGAATTGTGATGCAGCGGTTTGGAGATGAAGAGGAAGGAGAAGGGGATGCAGAAGGAGTAGCTAGGGTTGCGTGGGGTTTCGATCTGATCCAGATGTAGGAGAAGGAAGGGGATATGTGGAAGGAGGTAAAACACGTGGATGAGGAAGGTTCGTACATGAGCATGCCAAGCTCGTGCTTGGCTTCCTCTGTCTTCAGAAGGAAGATAAACAGGGAGATGGTGTTGGGCTAGGAAGACTGCTAGGCTGCGGTTTCCTCAAAGTATTTTTTTTAACAGCTAAAAACCTTTCTCTTTTATATAGCTTTAGTTTCTTTTCAAATTCTTTTACACTGTTGTAGGCTATATTTGAAAAGAGAGTTTTGGCAACATAAATGCAGGCAAAAGGGAATAGCACAAGAGAGAAGGGGATGCCCATGTAATATGTCCATTTGGGCATATTACTAGAGTAGGATTAGGGTTTTGCAAAAATGAATAAAAGCATTTACAAAATATGGAACCTTATCAAATGGATTCCAAACTTGTAAAAAATAACAAAAAAAAAGATATACAAATATGGATGGAGGTAGATGATCGACTAGAAGGTGTAAATTTAGACTACGTTTGTTTGAATTCAACAAAGCCAAGTGAGATCCAAAAGAGATAAAAGAGGGCGATGGAGCAAGAGTGCATGGTCCATGCATGGTTATTTAAATACCTCATTTATAATTGTGAAAACAACAATAACGACACATGAGCATTTGTCCTTCCATGGATCCAATTTGACAAAGGGCCAAGCTAAATAGACAAGCTTGCTTCTCATATGCAATAGATGAAATGTAATCATATATTAATATAAATGGGCCATCCTAGTGTGTGTGTTCCACTAGATGGTTATTTAGCCTCATATATCCAAACATGATCATATACTCAAATACAATCCATATGGAAGACAAGGAAGTTATTCTACTCACATGGCATGCAAAGGTGGCCATGAGGCTCCACATGTTAATATTGTGAAAACAACATGTATCATTTATGGGAGCATGTAGAAATAGAAGTGGATCCATCCCAACCCATATGAGCTAGATTTAAATACCAATATCATGCATGGGCTCACATGGAATTAAGATGGTGGAAGATAGATAAAGTCAAAGAAAGGTTGTGGAGTTGAAAGAGATATGCCCACAACTCAACTTGGGCATACAACAATATATCAAGAAGCAAATACAATATATCAAGAGGCAAATACAAGTAGTACAATATAATACATATAGGATAATAAGTATTGTGGGTGCTTTACAGTATTTAACCTTGACTCGGCCTGATATATCCTTCTCTATTAATAAGGTGTGTCAGTTCTTACATGCTCCAACAACCTCTCACTGGACAACTGCAAAAAGAATATTGAGATATGTTCAGGGCACCCTGAAGACTGGACTCATGTTTCAGAAGTCTTCCTCTAGTTTGCTTAGTGCTTTCTCTGATGCAGACTGGACAGGTTGTCTTGATGACAGAAGGTCTACAGGAGGGTTTGCTGTATTTTTTGGACCAAACTTGATCTCATGGAGTGCTAGAAACAAGCTACAGTCTCTACGTCAAGCACTGGAGCTGAATACAAAGCACTTGCAAATGCCACAACTGAGTTGATATGGGTTGAAACTCTTCTTGGTGAGTTAGGTGTTACATTGTGAGAAAAACCATGTCTATGGTATGACAATTTGGGAGCCACATATTTGTCTGCCAATCCTGTTTTTCATGCAAGGACCAAGCATATCGAAATTGACTTTCATTTTTTCAGAGAAAGGGTTGCGAATAAACTGTTGGATATCAGGTTTATTTCAAACAAAGATCAAATAGCAGATGGGTTTACAAAAGCTTTGCCAGTCAAAAGTCTTCATGAATTTAGACGTAATCTCAACCTTTCACAAGGATGAGACTAAAGGGGTTTGTTAATATTATTAGATATGTCGTTTATCTTGTATTTTCGTTTTAGGGTTCAGTACCGTATTGGAGGAGTCCTCCAACCGGACTACCCTTGGTTGTAAACATCTCGTCGATGGGCTTAGACCCCTCTCGACACATATTAACACGTAACCATGCTGATCTCCATGGCACGTTCCCTGCCAGATTATTCACACTAGTAAGCAATGATTGAGCTAGCTGGTTGTATGTGTGCATCTTAGCAGAAGTGATCGGTACATGCGCGTCTCACCGGATCTTCGTTGTCTACCCCGGAAAGTACTTGACGTGTACAGTTCCGGCAAGTACTGTTGGGTCTGGACAACAATTGGTATCAAAGTCTTGTGGAGGATCTTCTAGTAATAGGAGGTTATGGGGATATACGAAGTGGGGGAGTATCTCGGTGCGGCTATAGAATTTGTCATGCAGGTTACGACGCATTACCCACGATACAACCATGATAACTACATGATGTGGATGGCCCACATGGAGTGGAAGCTGGAGTCCAACAAGCTCTGGGAGCACTACGAGAAATGTGCTAACTGGTGATCCCAAATATTGGTCAGAGAAAGGTCATAGTAATCACTATAAACAACTAACGACTTTTTTTTGGAATTGGTCATGCACATCTATGACCAAAGTAGATGGTCATGAAACCTATGACCAAAAAAATTATTCACAGGATATCTATCATCTCCATGTAAGTTCCTACGTGGCTGATCCTACGTAGCAAATCCATGACCAAATCAGATGGTCGTTAATCAAATTCAGTCCGGTTTAGGTCAGTGCTTTACATGGACCGAGCACATTAAGTCAACCCATTTATATTTTTTCCTTTACAATTCTGGACATGTACAAAGGCCAAACCCACAACATTAGCCCATAAATTTTTGGCCAGTGGAATTTTGTTTGGCCCAACATTTTTGTTTTTCCTATTTTAATTCACTAGATCATGTACGGCGCGTTGCCGCGCCCGTCCATTAGAAAAATGAATAGTTATAAAATTGTAAAATTCTATTTAAATTGTATTTGAGATAAGCATTTGTATTGTAGTTTATGTTTATATAATATTGGTTTGGCTGTTGGGCGTGATTTGTATGCTTTGTGGTCTAGTAGAGTGTGTCAGTAGGCCCAAGTGGCGTCAACATAACTTGGTGTCCAACGTATGGACCGAGAATAGAAACGGACAACAACATCGGAGTAAGAATTTAAGTCTAGGAACTCACCTGGCAAGCAGCCATTGGTGAAAATTCGACCAATAATAGGGACCCAACAGAATGAGAGGATCTGAACAAGAACAAACGAAACCTACAAATACGTTTATTTCTGCTTTAGAAAGTGTGACAATGTTATCTGAATAACTGGTGGGGTTCGTTGGAAAGAGAATTAGGGATCACCTAGCAGATAACCATTGGACCTCGAACTTGCTACGGAGTGGACAAGAAATTGAGGCAAGATATTTCATAGCATAGTAGAGGAACTATAGTAGCATACCATCATCATTTGCCGCCATCAAATTGCCTAGGATTACTGCCATTAAGGATTCTAAAGAGCTGCAAATTAACATGGTATTGAAGATGAATGACGAGCGACACATCAGGTCGCCATGAATAGAGACGCGAGGGAGCGCATGCTGTCGCATCCGCACATGAGATGGATGCCTTGCTCCACCTTCCGGTTCCCGTTATTGAGTGTTCGCATGTAGGCTGGGTCAGACACATGTCGCTTCGGCTGCATTGGCGGGCGTGTCCTTTTTTTCTTCTGCCATTCACTTCCAGTAGGCACAACAGCGACATCCCATGCATTGTACGACTGTGTAGTAAACCAAGCAATGGGCTGTAGCGTGAATACCAGCCCAATTAATCAGAGATGGCTTATTTGATACCCAGAGAAGCGTCTCTAAGAGATAATTCTGCCCATGCGGGATTGGAGGACCATCCGACGGCTAGAAAGATGCAGGTGGCACGATCTGACGGTCAAAAATGCTCAGTTCATGAGATGGCTCCTCTTTGACTCGGTTTTAATATCCCTAATAGCGGGTCTCACATGTTAGGCGCTTGTCATCCTTTTCGGTGTCAATTTCCTATAGAGTCCCACACATCAGCTATAAGTTCCCCACGGGTCCCACTAGTTAGTATTCATTTTCCTATAGGCCCCACACACAGGATTTCAATGTCTCACAAATCCACATTGTCAGGTTTTAGTTTTCCACAATTTACAGTAAACAACCAATATTTCAAATAGACAATGGAAACCAATGGAACATTTTTAAATAAAAAAAAATAAAAATCTATTACAATCCTCACAAATCAATCATAGTACTCCTGCTATCTAAAATCTATCTCTAATAATACATCATATTTGCTGTGTGGAGCTATGAGAAGGCGTCTTCAAACTTCAGCATGAAGCACTTGTAAGAGAGAGGAACACCAAACTCGATACATGGCAACAACAAAAGAACAAGTGAGCTGTGAAAATTGATAAGGAAATGCTCATGTTTTGGACATCAAAATTGTTTCAGTTTTTCACAAAATTTGTTTAACTTAAGAAGTACACCAAGTGTATCAGGCATACAAGCTAATATAACCTGAAACTAATCAATAGGGAAAAATGGCATGTGAAGATGTAAAACCATGCAGTATATTTCTCAAGCATTTGATTCCAATAGCTACAAGTCAATTCTCAACTGCAGTCAAAAGATATACATGCACACCACAACAAATGATATATGCATCAATCACTAGACCAATATCTGTTCTAGAAGATGAGGAGTAGATACCTGACATAGTGCCAATGTCGTGGATGGGTATGTAGTTAAAGATCTGGTTCATCGTCATTGACACAGCCATTGCAAGGACTTGTCCATGTATAAGTCTACACTGATCAGGAAGTACACATGAGAAACCTTGGGGTCTGTAATGACAAGATAAATCTAACACAGCTAGAAAAGCTCATCACGTAATCAAAGTAAGTACTTCAGGACCTGGAATACCAAATTGATCTTAAAAATGAAAATTGATATACACGTAGTATACCTATATGAAAATATATAAACCTTTAGTAGTACTCTACTAGAGAAAAAAAGATGGTGCATACTGTACTCCAACACAACAACTAAGAATAGAGAAAAAACCTAATCCATTAGTACATAGTAGTGCTAGTCTACTATATCGCCTACTAATTATCACTCAAATATAAACATGTACTCGTTTTGGGGAATCCATGACTTGGACATTACAAATTAGCCGATATGACCAACAACTATTGGTGTATTACAGATAGAACTCAAATGTACATGATGACCCACAAGTATAGGGGGTGTATCGCAGTATTTTCGAGGGAAGTGAAACCGACACAAGGGGAGCCAAAGAATATTTATAAGCCTTAACAACCGAGTTGTCAATTCAGCTGCACCTGAAAACAATCTTGCTCACAGTAGTTTATCAGTTTTGTAGTAGGAATAGCAAAGTAACAACAGTAGTAAAGTAAAGACAGTAGTAATAATAGCAGTAAACAATAGGATTCGAGTGCGGTAGGCATAGGGATGGATGGATGGGCGTTGCATGGACAAGACAATTCACATAGCAATCAGATCATAAGGCAATTGCAGATAAATAAGATAAAGCATCCCAGTACTAGATAATCCTAGGCATGTTTTCCATATATAGTCATACGTGCTCGCAATGAGAACTTGCACAACATCTTTTGTCCTACCAGCCCGTTTGCAGCGGGGCCTCAAGGGAACTACTGGTAATTAAGGTGCTCCTTTAATAGAGTAGCAGAGCAAAGCATTAACACTCCGTGAACACATGTGATCCTCACATCAAAGCCATTCCCTCCGGTTATCCCGATTTCTGTCACTTTGGGGCCATTGGTTCCGAACAACAACGTGTATATACAACTTGCAGATAAGACCAAAAACAATACTATCATAATGAATCAATAACATGTTCAGATCTGAAATCATGGCACTCGGGCCCTAGTGACAAGCATTAAGCATAACAAGTCGCAACAAAGTCATAAAGCACTAATAGAAGATACTAGGCACCATGCCCTAACAATCTGATGCCATTACATGAACGATCTCATCCAATCCCTACCATCCCCATAGCCTACAGCGGGGGATTATTCACTCATAGATGGAGGAAACATGGATGGTCGATGGAGAAGCGATGGTGATGATGATGGCGATGATCTCCTCCAATTCCCCGTCCCGCCAGGGTGCCAGAACGGAGTTTTTGGTGCTGTTTCGTGGAATCTGGTGGTGGCGGCGGAGCGGAACTCCTTTTGGAAAAACGTCGAACCCCCCAGAGTTTTTAGGTCAGAAGGAAACTTATAGGCGAAGAGGGAGACCGAGGGGCAGTCTAGGGCAGCCAGACCACCCCCTGGCGTGGCCTGGGCTTGCCCGCGCGGCCAGGTGGTGTGGCCTGGGCCCAGACCCCTCCGTCTCGTATTCTGGCTTTAGGTGTCTTCTAGTGAAATAGGATTTTTGGCATATTTTCCGGGATTTTTCCTGATAGTTGATTTTCTGCATAAAAAGTAGACACCAATGCAATTCTGCTGAAAACAGCGTTAGTCCTCGTTAGTTGCATCCAAATCACACAAGTTTAGAGGAGAAACAATAGCAAAAGTGCTCGGGAAAGTAGATACGTTTTGGACGTATCAACTCCCCCAAGCTTAGCTTATTGCTTGTCCTCAAGCAATTCAGTTGAAAACTGAGTGCGATGAAAGAACTTTCACGAACACATTTGCTTCATATGATGTATATATTCTCAGCATGTGATCAACTACTTAGGTAATTCATAATAAAGAGTATGCTACTGAGTCTACTTAATAGTCATTGCAAGCTATGAAGAGATTCGAACTCAAAAATAATAAGTAGCACGAAGCATAAACATAAGCAACATTACAATGCTCATAAAAAGGTATGATATAGAGGTATCTCGCTTGCCTTTGATTATGAATGTCAAGGCACCTCTGAAGTTCAAGTGATGACTAGAAGTAAAGATATCAAAGATACAAGCATCAAAGTTGTAACAACCTCGGACCCTACGCTCTAAGTTCAAGCCTGGATGAACCAAAACTGGTTAAGGGTTTTACAGCGAGGGCCCAGGACCACCCACGTGAAGGCCCGTCGACCGCCCTAACCACTTCCAAGAACATCGGGACAAGAGCGAGCGGCGTAGGCAACAGGCGAAGAGATCAAATACATACACAAGTGAGTATGTATGCAAGCTACCTTACAACAGTTCTCAGAGCCATACCATCTAAAAGAAATAGAAATATTACAGCATATACGGCAAGATCCAAATATCCTGGATAGAGATAATAGGTAGGATAGCTCCTCATACATCAACCATCAAAGTATCAAGCGGAAGCGGGAAACAAGATCCGAGTACGGATAAGAAGCAAATCGGCATAAGATGCCACATAAATAAGCACACCTCCCACAGATCTCACGGATCCCCATCCCCGGAATCTCTACACCGAGTGATCGTTGCCAACATCATCTGTCTCCTCCACCCAGTATCCATCTTGCGAATACACCTGTTCTTCTGAATCAAACAATTTATCGTGTGAGACCCTAGGAGTACTCAGCAAGTCTTTATGCCTCTAAAGGGGACATATACCCGGGCTGACGCAATTGCAGCAAAAGATAATAACTAACAAGTCTATAGATACTCGCTAACCATCCGCCTAACCAATGATAGGCAGATGTCCGTTAATTAGAAACAACAGTTATAACAGTATAAAATAACAGATCCATCCTCCTTCTCGCTTACCAACGAGAAAGCGGACGAACAACCCATCCGTTGGCAGTTTTATTAACCATTCCATGAGTATTGCACTAATTACTAGTCATATATTTTGTCAAATTAAAAGCGGTACTTTAGTTATGCTAGTCTATGATCGAGAAACTATGCTCCAAGTCGTCTATAACCGCGGACACGGCTTTCAGAAAGATTTACCCTGCAGGGGTGCACAAATAGCAACACACACACGATCGACCTCGGAAAAACCAAATCAAAACCCAACGAGGCTTTCACGACAAAGCAATCACAGGATTCATAAATTATTTTAGGGGGCCACCCCATTAAGCTACCCGCAACGAAGTTGGCCGGCTCGACGGACCCAAGGTTTAGCCAATGGTAAACGACTGGGAACCCAAAAGTGTGACTGGGCTTGTCGATACCGCGGAAACACTCCGCAATTCCTAAACAGTGCAGGTGCTCCACGCACAATCATAAATAAAGCGGTAGAGCATGACATAGGTACAAGATAGTAATAAAGCCCGAAACTACTTTGTGGCCCCAAGAAATAAAATGCAAATCAAGCTTAGGCAAAGGGGGATTCATAGAGTCTCCCGTATGTGGATAGTGCGAATAGTCAAGGAACATGAATCAAGTACTCGGGGTCCTACGGGACACAAGTGAGCATGAAAAACCAAATAACAGATATTGCCCACTGGTGCCTCTTTCATTAGTTATCCCATTACTACTTAGGTTAAGTTGTTTAGATACCTTGTTAACCATCAGACACCCACAAACCCTACACATGGAATTCTACGACTCGCAAGGCTCAAACAACTCCTGTAGTAATGGCTCATAGGATGGAGGAACAAGTTTCGGTGGGGTTTAAAAGTAAAGGCCATGCAATACTTGAGATTCAGTTTTAATGCAATCGTGACTCCATGATGCAAGAATAAGATAGAAGCAATATGTACTATATGTATGCAAGCATGTGGTATTGCTAGCCTGGAAGCTCAGTCGAAGCGAGAGATGGATCTGGGTAATACTCCTGGGATTCCTGATATTTCCCCTGCTCGGCGTCTATCCGAGAAGAACCAAACAAACAAGGCCAACATAAATATAATGCGCAAACATATAATTAAAATACGACAAACAAACAAGCATGCCATGATGAATGATGCATAATTTACATGGCAATAAGGTAGCATGGCATGGGTGAGGTGTGAGGTACAAGAATAAAACATTTTATTAAGTTCTTATTCATGTTTTGCTCCCATATAACTTGCTGTCCACTTAGTATTTATATGATGCATGCTTCAATTCATATTATGAAATGCGTAGTTAGAACGGGCTCGTCGCGCTGATCGATTTAGACATATTATTTGTCAAACTTGGAGTTATAGAATTAAAATTATTAATTAATTAAGAAAAGGCATTTTTAATGCAATTAAACAATTTCGAAAATTTAAATTAGTCAAACATTAATTTGGATGGCAGATTTGAATTCCTCATATTTTTCTGATCAGAAAACATATATTACTTATTATTTTTGGATAAGGCAATTTAAAGATAGGACTTATCTCAATAAAACTTTTTCTACCATTCTAAAATTAACTTAATTTCAGAAAATAACACAAAAGAAAAAGGGCTACATGGACACCGTTGGTTTTGAACTTGGAGTCTCTAGAGGATATGAAAGGTTCAAATCGGTAGGTTGCAGCTTTGAACTGGAATCAAGGTTCTATGCAAAAACACAAGCATCTGAATTTTGTTTCTGAAAACACAGAGACAAACAGACGTAGAACGTAACCACTGTAGTAAGATTGAGTTGTTGTTAGGATTGAAGGTTCGCCATTTAAGAACTGAACCGGGCGGTGTTCTAACCGACAAACTGCACTGCAGAAACTCTTCTCTGAACCTTTTACACCGAGCAAACAAAAAAAATAAAAGAGGATGATTTAAATCAACAAAGGCGAGATTTTATCTCAGGATTTCAGCAGCGATGCACCAAGGCTCCTGCCACTAAACTAGTGATCTGATATTGTGAGCAAACGGTTTGAATTTTCTTTAAAACCGAAAAGGGGCGGGATTAAGTCTGATGCAAGAGTTTTCTTCAGAGGTTCAGGAAACGCACTCAGTTCTGAAATTTTTGGGCAAAAGATGCATGTGTGGTGCCTTGCATAGCTAAGCACACAGACTTGCAGGTCGATCAAAACCATTGAGAAAATCTAGCTAGCTGATCTGAATGTGACCATGTTGAGCAGCGTGTTTGAGTGCTCGTGCGTGAGGGATCAGCAGAGTAGCAGCAGCATGCACTGCAGCTTGCAACGCTTGGCCTTGACGGGCACCTACAGGACGAACCGGCTAGGCAGAGAGGATGCAGGAAAAAGGGAAGGACAAATAGGGGAACAGAACGGAAATCTCACCGGGAGGGGTTTGTACCGATGGTCGTGCTCGAGGGCGACCAACGGTGACGAACTTGAGCGGCTGCCGTGCTTGTTGACGAGCACGAAGGCCTCGATTTCTTCTGTATCCGGGCATCCCAGGAATCACTGCTTTGCGCTGATGGTGAGGACGAGGTTGCACAACTCCAGGAGGGTTCTTCTTGTGAGGGGTCCGGATCGATGTGTGGCGGCGATACATAGCGACAGCGTTGAATTGTGATGCAGCGGTTTGGAGATGAAGAGGAAGGAGAAGGGGAGCAGAAGGAGTAGCTAGGGTTGCGTGGGGTTTCGATCTGATCTAGATGTAGGAGAAGGAAGGGGATATGTGGAAGGAGGTAAAACACGTGGATGAGGAAGGTTCGTACATGAGCATGCCAAGCTCGTGCTTGGCTTCCTCTGTCTTCAGAAGGAAGATAAACAGGGAGATGGTGTTGGGCTAGGAAGACTGCTGGGCTGCGGTTTCCTCAAAGTATTTTTTTAATAGCTAAAAACCTTTCTCTTTTATGTAGCTTTAGTTTCTTTTCAAATTCTTTTACACTGTTGTAGGCTATATTTGAAAAAAGAGTTTTGGCAACATAAATGCAGGCAAAAGGGAATAGCACAAGAGAGAAGGGGATGCCCACGTATACATGTCCATTTGGGCATATTACTAGAGTAGGATTAGGGTTTTGCAAAAATGAATAAAAGCATTTACAAAATATGGAACCTTGTCAAATGGATTCCAAACTTGTAAATAAAACAAAAAAAAAACAAAAAACAAAAGATATACAAAGATGGATGGAGGTAGATGATCGACTAGAAGGTGTAAATTTAGACTACGTTTGTTTGAATTCAACAAAGCCAAGTGAGATCCAAAAGAGATAAAAGAGGCCGATGGAGCAAGAGTGCATGGTCCATGCATGGTTATTTAAATACCTCATTTATAATTGTGAAAACAACCATAACGACACATGAGCATTTGTCCTTCCATGGATCCAATTTGACCAAGGGCCAAGCTAAATAGACAAGCTTGCTTCTCATATGCAATAGATGAAATGTAATCATATATGAATATAAATGGGCCATCCTAGTGTGTGTGTTCCACTAGATGGTTATTTAGCCTCATATATCCAAACATGATCATATACTCAAATACAAGCCATATGGAAGACAAGGAAGTTATTCTACTCACATGGCATGCAAAGGTGGCCATGAGGCTCCACATGTTAATATTGTGAAAACAACATGTATCATTTATGGGAGCATGTAGAAATAGAAGGGATCCATCCCAACCCATATGAGCTAGATTTAAATACCAATATCATGCATGGGCTCACATGGAATTAAGATGGTGGAAGATAGATAAAGTCAAAGAAAGGTTGTGGAGTTGAAAGAGATATGCCCACAACTCAACTTGGGCATCAAGCAATATATCAAGAAGCAAATACAATATATCAAGAGGCAAATACAAGTAGTACAATATAATACATATAGGATAATAACCAAATAGAAAAGGCTTTATATGATGCTCAAATGCACTGTGGCATGGTGACATGAGCATGATATAATGATGATGCAACTAATTATATGTAGGAAGGTAGCATATATATAGACTAGGCTAGTAGCATTGCAATTGTTAGACAATTGGGATGCTACAACTCTCCCCCACT
This sequence comes from Avena insularis, assembly GCA_023614405.1. NCBI lineage: Eukaryota > Viridiplantae > Streptophyta > Magnoliopsida > Poales > Poaceae > Avena > Avena insularis. The sequence continues at coordinate 107,678,769 of CM042694.1, forward strand.
AAACAAGAATCTCGCCCCGAGATTCCTAGGAAAAAGAAACCAACACAAGGAGAGACGGGTGTTTGGAACGAAGGTGACTCTCACGTTCCCATGTTGATGAACAATGGAATGGTGCGACCACTATACCTTGTAAAACTTGCTAGACTTGTTGCGAGTCTTGCGTTTTGCTTGAGAAACAACGGGTTAGAAGAGTTGAAGGATTGTCGTGAGACAAGAATGATAGGATGAACATAGCTCCGGTTTTCTCGAGAAACATGATAAAAGAATAGAACCACTTGTGAAAGAAAAAGAAAGGACGATGTATCAAGGAGAACGAAACGACACACCATTAAGATTAAAGATTTACAGATACAAGAGCAGATAAATCTTGTCTTCTTAGGAAGAAAAGAGCTACTTTGGAGAAGTTAGATACCACTATTAAAATATCATTGTTTCTTCCCTCGGATTTGAGAAATGAAGTTCAGAAACAATATTGCCTTCAAACAATAGAGTTCCTTGATATCAACGGAAAGATTGAGTTAGACATTGTCGGATTGGATTCTTGTTGCGCCGGTAAGAACCAAAGGATCACGTAATTGAGATGCGCGGATATAACTTCAAGATAAAGAGGGAATGCTAGCTTATGGTAGAATCCTTAGAAGAAGTGGGATGTGGAATAGATTTGCGATTAATGGCATCAACCATAATTGACTTTACCAAAGAAAAAGAATTGATGAAACAAAGAGAGAGATAGTTTCCTTTCATCTTGTTTGGGGATGTCGAGCACCGGTAGAATGACGAGGACAGAAAAGAGTTTGCGTTTGTTCCCACCAGATAATTGAAGATTTTGCTCCATCTAGAATAGACAGACTACCAATAAGAGATTATTGATTACTTTCTTCGAGAGAGCACTCCGGAAAAACAAGGACGAAAGTAAAAGTATCGAGGAATAAAGGCCACTTCTAACTTCTGTGGAATGAGTGAAATTGCATTAATCCGCCAATCCAATGTACAAGAGCGAATGATAAGAGTAATGGTATGGTAGCTACTCCATCCCGCACTCAAAGCATTACTCCGCACATGAATAGGAAAACCATGCAACCCAACTACCAAAACAGACTGAAGATCTTGACAAGGTTAACTCATGGAACTCCGTAAGAAAACAAAGATATGATGCAAATGATTCGCCGGATCCAAGATAGATAAGGATGATGATGTTGTCGTCGTGTCGGAAGATCCAAACCACCGGAAAAGATATGAAGGAAGATTACAGAGAACAACTGCAAGATTCAACAGGTAGAGAAAAAGATAGCACCAACTTGAACAGAAGGATTACAAAAGATCTGAAAAGTCTTCATGGCCTCCAGTGGATTGAGCATAAACGATAGAACGAGAGGGTTTCAAAGGTTACTTGATGAGACCGAGGTGAAAAGAACTCCATGTTCTTCTTGAAATGTTCGAGAGAGATTTAGCCGTCTTGAGGAAATCTTCAGCGGAACGACGATGATAACTCGCCAACAAGGAAAGACTCCGGGTTTGATTGAAGGTGGAGGATGGAATTAACAATGGACTTGCTGATTCCAGAATTGAACCGATGTATTTAGTAGAAGGACGTGGTCGAGATAGGTGACTTCAAGAAGCCAGAATTCACACTTTGAGAACTTTGCACACAAGCGGTGTTCTCGCAACTTGAGAGAAGGAGACACAAATGAACTTCCATGTTCTTCCATTTATATAGAATAGGACAACATATCATCAAGATATACCACCACGGATTTAAAAAAATCTTCCAAGAGTATCCAGATCAAGAGGCGGGAGAAAGAACAATGCTCAAAACACTTTCTGAGCTCAACGCTCTTTGAAAGATCGACGTTACAAGCAAGGATTCATGTTGGAAAGATGCACTGGCAGAATAGATTATCTAGTCCTTCGGAAGAGAACAAGAAATGCCACCTGGTTCACATTGTCGATTGGATCACCGGTTACAAAGATAAAGAGATCTTGGATAAAGAAACAATCATAGCTCATACCCTAAGCAAAGCTATCAGAGACGAAAAGATGAAATTCCCTCGTATCAAAGAGAATTTTGCAGATATGGAGTTTAAAAAGATGTGCAACATGATGAACAGATGATAGACCATCGTAGGGCCTTAAGAAAAACTCCGGATTGACAAAGATACTTGAATATGATAAAGATATGATCACGGTATAACTCAAAATCACAGAAGATAACCGCCATCATTTGGAGGATGAAAATGATAGCATTAACCATACTCCACTCATGCTAAGTGTCATATAGCTATGCCAAGAACCAAATTACAATCACAAGCATCGGATCGACACCCATTATGTATTTAGCCCAGAAGATTTTGAAAAATGAAGTAAAACTCCAGGATCAAGCGCCGGTGACAAAAGAATGAGTTAGCATGAGCATGCCGATAAAAGGAAGATATATAATGTTTCACACACGACTGAAGAGGAGTGTGGAAACACAGATGTATCAAAGAAATTTTTTCCGCATTTTTCGGCATTAAATTACCAACTAGATGCGTAAAACCACTTAACGATAGGGATTAGCAACTCCACATTATGTGAAAGCATGCCAAAAGAAAGAACACCCTTAGCAATATCGCGTCGGTTAACAAAGAGTAAGACAGATCGCACCGGTTTACAAAGAGTTAGATAGATCACGTCGGTTTACACATAAGCATGTCGGTATGGAATGTACCAACAGTTGATAACGAAAGGCAGATTGCGACAACAAGGTTGGATGCAACAGATAGACAAAGAATTACACACACATCCTATGGTACTACGAAAACCCCAACACGTGAATCCTAGTTTGAATTTATAGAAGAGGATAGACAAACGTTACACTTCCTTACCAGAAATGAGTGGGTGGGTGGGTAAGAAGAAAAATGGAAGCAGTCCTACTCTCGCGTTTTGTTTTCCCCTAGTATACATAGCTACCAAAATATTTGCTAGACCGACAACGACCATTTTGGCTGAGACCCTGAAGGGCGGAATGGCTCTGATACCAATTGTAACAACCTCGGACCCTACGCTCTAAGTTCAAGCCTGGATGAACCAAAAGTGGTTAAGGGTTTTACAGCGGGGGCCCAGGGCCACCCACGTGTAGGCCCGTCGACCGCCCTAACCACTTCCAAGAACATCGGGACAAGAGCGAGCGGCGTAGGCAACAGGCGAAGAGATCAAATACATACACAAGTGAGTATGTATGCAAGCTACCTTACAACAGTTCTCAGAGCCATACCATCTAAAAGAAATAGAAATATTGCAACGCCATACGGCAAGATCCAAATATCCTGGATAGAGATAATAGTGTAGGATAGCTCCTCATACATCAATCAACAGAGTATCAAGCGGAAGCGGGAAACAAGATCCGAGTACAGATAAGAAGCAAATCGGCATAAGATGCCATATAAATAAGGACATCCTGCCCACAGATCTCACGGATCCCCATCCCGGAATCTCTACACCGAGTGATCATTGCCAACATCATCTGTCTCCTCCACCCAGTATCCATCTTGCGAATATATCTGTTCTTCTGAATCAAACAATTTATCGTGTGAGACCCTAGGGGTACTCAGCAAGTCTTTATGCCTCTAAAGGGGACATATACCTGGGGTGACGCAATTGCAACAAAATATAATAACTAACAAGTCTATAGATACTCGCTAACCATCCGCCTAAACAATGATAGGCGGATGTCCGTTAATTAGAAACAACAGTTATAACAGTATAAAATAACAGATCCATCCTCCTTCTCGCTTACCAACGAGAAAGCGGACGAACAACCCATCCGTTGGCAGTTTTATTAACCATTCCATGAGTATTGCACTAATTACTAGTCAGATATTTTGTCAAATTAAAAGTGGTATTTTAGTTATGCTTGTCTATGATCGAGAAACTGTACTCCAAGTCATCCATAACTGCGGACACGGCTTTCAGAAAGATTTACCCTGCAGGGATGCACAAATAGCAACACACACACGATCGACCTCGGAAAAACCAAATCAAAACCTAACGAGGCTTTCACGACAAAGCAATCACATGATCCATAAATTATTTCAGGAGGGCCACCCCATTAAGCTACCCACAACGAAGTTGGCCGGCTCCGAGACGGACCCAAGGTTTACGCCAATGGCTGTAAACGACTGGGAACCCGAAAGTATGACTGGGCTTGTCGATACCGCGAAAACACTCCGCAATTCCTAAACAGTACAGGTGCTCCACGCACAATCATAAATAAAGCGGTAGAGCATGGCATAGGTACATGATAGTAATAAAGCCCCAAACTACTTTGTGGCCCCAAGAAATAAAATGCAAATCAAGCTCAGGCAAAGGGGGATTCATAGAGTCTCCCGTATGTGGATAGTGCAAATAGTCAAGGAATAGGAATCAAGTACTCGGGGTCCTACTGGACACAAGTGAGCATGAAAAACCAAATAACAGATATTGCCCACCGGTGGCTCTTCATTAGTTATCCCATTACTACTCAGGTTAAATTGTTTAGGTACCTCGTTAACCATCAGATACCCACAAACCCTACACATGCAATTCTACGACTCGTAAGTCTCAAACAACTCCTGTAGTAATGGCTCATAGGATGGAGGAACAAGCTTCAGTGGGGTTTAAAAGTAAAGGCCATGCAATACTTGGGATTCAGTTTTAATGCAATCGCGACTCCATGATGCAAGAATAAGATAGAAGCAATAGGTACTATATGTATGCAAGCATGTGGTAGTGCTTGCCTGGCAGCTCAGTCGAAGCGAGAGATGGATCTGGGTAGTACTCCTGGGATTCCTGATATTTCCCTTGCTCGGCGTCTATCCGAGAAGAACCAAACAAACAAGGCCAACATAAATATAATGCGGAAACATATAATTAAAATGCGACAAGCAAATAAGCATGCCATGATGAATGATGCACAATTTACATGGCAATAAGGTAGCATGGCATGGGTGAGGTGTGGGGTACAAGAATAAAGCATTTTATTAAGTTCTTATTCATGTTTTGCTCCCATATAACTTTCTGTCCACTTAGTATTTATATGATGCATGCTTCAATTCATATCATGGAATGTGTAGTTAGAACGGGCTCGTCGCGCTGATCGATTTAGACATATTATTTGTCAAATTTGGAGTTATAGAATTAAAGTTATTAATTAATTAAGAAAAGGCATTTTTAATGCAATTAAACAATTTCGAAAATTTAAATTAGTCAAACATTAATTTGGATGGCAGATTTGAATTCCTCATATTTTTCTGATCAGAAAACATATATTACTTAGTATTTTTGGATAAGGCAATTTAAAGATAGGACTTATCTCAATAAAACGTTTTCTACCATTCTAAAATTAACTTAATTTCAGAAAACAACACAAAAGAAAAAGGGCTACATGGACACCATTGGTTTTGAACTTGGGTCTGTCTAGAGGATATGAAAGGTTCAAATCTAGGTTGCAGCTTTGAACTGGAATCAAGGTTCTATGCAAAAACACAAGTATCAGGTAAACTGAATTTTGTTTCTGAAAACACAGAGACAAACAGACGTAGAACGTAACCACTGTAGTAAGATTGAGTTGTTGTTAGGATTGAAGGTTCGCCATTTAAGAACAGAACCGGGCGGTGTTCTAACTGACAAACTGCACCTGCAGAGAAACTCTTCTCTGAACCTTTTACACCAGAGCAAACAAAAAAAAAAGAGGATGATTTAAATCAACAAAGGCGATTTGATCTCGGGATTTCAGCAGCGATGCACCAAGGCTCCTGCCACCAAACTAGTGATCTGATATTGTGAGCAAACGGTTTGAATTTTCTTTAAAACCGAAAAGGGGCGGGATTAAGTCTGATGCAAGAGTTTTCTTCAGAGGTTTAGGAAATGCACTCAGTTCTGAAATTTTTGGGCAAAAGATGCGTGTGTGGTGCCTTGCATAACTAAGCACACAGACTTGCAGGTCGATCAAAACCATTGAGAAAATCTAGCTAGCTGATCTGAATGTGACCATGTTGAGCAGCGTGTTTGAGTGCTCGTGCGTGAGGGATCAGCAGAGTAGCAGCAGGATGCACTGCAGCTTGCAACGCTTGGCCTTGACGGGCACCTACAGGACGAACCGGCTAGGCAGAGAGGATGCAGGAAAAAGGGAAGGACAAGTAGGAGAACAGAACAGAAATCTCACCTAGAGGGGTTTGTGCCGATGGTCGTGCTCGAGGGCGACCAACGGTGATGAACTTGAGCGGCTGCCGTGCTTGTTGACGAGCACGAAGGCCTTGATTTCTTCTGTATCCGGGCATCCCAGGAATCACTGCTTTGCGCTGATGGTGAGGACGAGGTTGCACAACTCCAGGAGGGTTCTTCTTGACGCGAGGGGTCCAGGTCGATGACGCGGCGGCGATACCGCAGTGGCAGCGTTGAATTGTGATGCAGCGGTTTGGAGATGAAGAGGAAGGAGAAGGGGATGCAGAAGGAGTAGCTAGGGTTGCGTGGGGTTTCGATCTGATCCAGATGTAGGAGAAGGAAGGGGATATGTGGAAGGAGGTAAAACACGTGGATGAGGAAGGTTCGTACATGAGCATGCCAAGCTCGTGCTTGGCTTCCTCTGTCTTCAGAAGGAAGATAAACAGGGAGATGGTGTTGGGCTAGGAAGACTGCTAGGCTGCGGTTTCCTCAAAGTATTTTTTTTAACAGCTAAAAACCTTTCTCTTTTATATAGCTTTAGTTTCTTTTCAAATTCTTTTACACTGTTGTAGGCTATATTTGAAAAGAGAGTTTTGGCAACATAAATGCAGCAAAAGGAATAGCACAAGAGAAGGGATGCCCATGTAATATGTCCATTTGGGCATATTACTAGAAGTAGGATTAGGGTTTTGCAAAAATGAATAAAAGCATTTACAAAATATGGAACCTTATCAAATGGATTCCAAACTTGTAAAAAATAACAAAAAAAAAGATATACAAATATGGATGGAGGTAGATGATCGACTAGAAGGTGTAAATTTAGACTACGTTTGTTTGAATTCAACAAAGCCAAGTGAGATCCAAAAGAGATAAAAGAGGGCGATGGAGCAAGAGTGCATGGTCCATGCATGGTTATTTAAATACCTCATTTATAATTGTGAAAACAACAATAACGACACATGAGCATTTGTCCTTCCATGGATCCAATTTGACAAAGGGCCAAGCTAAATAGACAAGCTTGCTTCTCATATGCAATAGATGAAATGTAATCATATATTAATATAAATGGGCCATCCTAGTGTGTGTGTTCCACTAGATGGTTATTTAGCCTCATATATCCAAACATGATCATATACTCAAATACAATCCATATGGAAGACAAGGAAGTTATTCTACTCACATGGCATGCAAAGGTGGCCATGAGGCTCCACATGTTAATATTGTGAAAACAACATGTATCATTTATGGGAGCATGTAGAAATAGAAGTGGATCCATCCCAACCCATATGAGCTAGATTTAAATACCAATATCATGCATGGGCTCACATGGAATTAAGATGGTGGAAGATAGATAAAGTCAAAGAAAGGTTGTGGAGTTGAAAGAGATATGCCCACAACTCAACTTGGGCATACAGCAATATATCAATAAGCAAATACAATATATCAAGAGGCAAATATAAGTAGTACAATATAATACATATGGGATAAGAACAAAATAGAAAAGGTTTTATATGATGCTCAAATGCAATGTGGCATGGTGACATGAGCATGATATAATGATGATGCATCTAATTATATGTAGGAAGGTAACATATATATAGACTAGGCTAGTAGCATTGCAATTGTTAGACAATTGGGATGCTACAAAAATCATAACACAAATAATCAAGTAATGAGTGTTGGGTCCGCAGCATAGAAAACAAAATTTTTCCTACGGTGTGAACTACACGCCAAGATCTATCTACTAGGTACAAAGCAACGGGTGGACATACATCCAACGAAAACTTACCCTCGCAGACAACGGGCTTTGTTAACGAGTAGGAACTCGTGGTTGATGTAGTCCTACACTTGCCGATCTCAAGATCGTGAGGAAGTACGAGCGCCGCAACTCAGCAGCGCATCCGCACGCGCACACACGTTCAAGCCACCGGACAACCTCCACCTCCTCGCTCCAGCGATCCAGCGGAAGCAGCAACTTCTTCTAGACGAAACGCCACCGGAAACATGTATCTCGCTAATCCGAGACCATGGGGGAATAATTCTAGAGGGGGAGAGAGATCTTTCACAAGGAGGGGTGAGGATGAAGGAGGGAATAGGTGGCCTTTTATAGGAGGAGGGGGGTGCCCCCTCTCTCCATGGCCGGCGCATGGGGGGGGGGGTGACCCCTCACCTCCCCCATTCATGTGGTGGCAACCCCTTCACATTAAAATGCCTCTTCACATTCCCTTTTAAAGTCTCCACTTTAAATGCATTAAATTTCTCCAAATTTAATGCTCTCTCATTTAATAAAACTCTTTTTATTAAATTTATTCAGAATTTTGTTAATTACTTTAATTAACAAACATTCACATATAGCCCCTTGCAATATTTCAATATCACATGCAGAACCACCTTCTGCAATTTCACCCGAAACAATTTCCGGTTTCTATTGAAACAATTCCTACGCTTTGCAATTCTTTCGTCTGAAACATATGTGCTCCAAAATGGTGTCCGGTAACTCTTAAGTGTGCCATCCTACGGTTCGCGAATAATGCAGACATGATCGAGACCCTTCTCCGATCAATAATCAGCAGCAGGACCTGGAGATCCGTACTGACTCCTACACATTCAACGATGACTCCTGTGATCGTGAGAACCTTTAACACTTGTAACTAAATCCCCATATCTCTCGATATATTACATGTCCGAGATTCGATCATCGGTATCTCCATACCTAGTTTGATCTCGTTACCGACATGCACTCTTTTCTTGTTCCCGTGATATAACATTCTAGTGATCACATCACTTGCTTGTAAGATATCCTAATGTGATATCACCCTGAGGGCCTAGAGTATATCTATCCGTCATCTGGATTGACAAATTCCACTCTTGATCCATGAGCCTCAACATAACACCTTCGTAGTACTGAACCCATCTTTATAGTCACCCTGTTATGGTGTGACGTTTGATGTTATCAAGATACTCTTCCGGTGTTAGCAATTAACATGATCTCATGGTCTAAGGATAAAGATTACTTCGTATGATGTTATAGCAATATGAACATAATGACTTGATCATAATGCTATACTTCGGATGCATGTTCATCACATCATTCCACCAATGGTGTGACCTTGTTATTAACAACATCCAATGTCCATGATCAGGAAACCTTGATCATCCTGTTAATCAACAAGCTAGTCTATAAGAGAGGCATGACTAGGAACCCTTTTTGTTTATTAAACACACATGTATTGATGTTTCCGAATCAATACATTTCTAGCATGTAAAATAAACATCTATCATGTATAAGGAATATATAATAACAACTTTATTATTGCCTCTCAGGGCATATTTCCTTCAGTCTCCCACTTGCACTAGAGACAATAATCTAGTTCACATAGTGATAAATCTAACACCCATGGAGTTCTGGTGTTGATCATGTTTTGCCCTAGGGAGAACTTTAGTCAACGGATCTGCTACATTTAGGTCCGTGTGTACTTTACAAATCTTTATATCTCCATCCTTGACATGCTCGCGGATGGAGTGAAACCGGCGCTTAATATGTTTGGAATTCTTGTGAGACCTTGGTTCCTTTATGCTATTATGGCTCCATTGTTGTCACAATATATCACCATCGGGTCCAACGCACTGGGAACCACACCTAGTTCTGTAATGAACTCTTTCATCCAAACTGCCTCCTGCGCCGCATCTAAAGCAGCAACATATTCCGCCTCCGTTGTTGATCCAGCCACCACAGGTTGTTTGGAACTCCTCCAACTAACTGCTGCTCCGTTTAAGAGAAATACGTATCCGGATTGAGACTTAGAGTCATCCGGATCGGTGTCAAAGCTAGCATCGACATAACACTTAGCGACTAGCTCTTCTTCACCTCCGTATATGAGAAACATATCCTTAGTTCTTCTCAAGTACTTGAGGATGTTCTTTACCGCTATCTAGTGTTCCGAACCTGGATCAGATTGGTACCTACTAGTCAAACTAATAGCATGTGCCACATCCGGTCTTGTACATAGTATGGCATACATAATAGAGCCTATGGCCGAGGCATAGGGGATCTTATCCATCATCTCTCTTTCTTCCGTCGTAAGCGGACTTTGAGTCTTACTCAATTTCTTGCCTTGCAACATAGGTAAGAACCCCTTCTTACTTTCGTCTATATTAAACTTCTTTAATATCTTATCAAGGTATGTACTCTGCGATAGCCCAATTAGGCGCCTTGATCTATCTCTATAGATTTTAATGCCTAATATATATGACGCTTCACCAAGGTCTTTCATCGAATATTTGCTGTTTAGATAACTTTTGATACTGTTTAAAAGATCTATATCATTTCCAATCAATAATATGTCATCCACATATAATATCAGAAATGCCACATTGCTCCCACTCACTTTCTTGTAAATACAAGGCTCTCCATAAGTTTGGACAAATCCAAACTCTTTGATCACCTCATCAAAGCGGAGATTCCAACTTCGTGATGCTTGCTTCAGTCCATAGATGGATCGCTGTAGTTTGCATACCTTATTAGCATCCTTAGGATCGACAAAACCCTTAGGTTGTATCATATACAACTCTTCTTCAATCTTACCACTGAGGAACGCAATTTTGACATCCATCTGCCATATTTCATAATCGAAATATGCAACAATTGCTAACATAATCCTAACCAACTTAAGCATCGCTACGGGAGAGAATGTCTCATCATAGTCAACTCCTTGAATTTATCGAAACCCCTCTGCGACAAGTCGAGCCTTATAGATGGTCACATTACCATCAACATCAGTTTTCTTTTTGAAAATCCATTTATTCTCAACGGCCTTTCGGTCGTGAGGTAAGTCCACCAAGTTCCAAACTTGGTTCTCGTACATGGATTCCATCTCGGATTTCATGGCTTCTAGACATTTGTTGGAATCCGGGCTCATCATCGCTTCTTCATACGTCGCAGGGTCATCCATTTCATCAACCATGAAATTCACAACAGGATAGCCGTACAGTTCAGGAGCTGCACGTGTCCTGCTTGACCTGCGAGGTTCGGTAGTGTCCTCTTTCGGAATTTCATGATCATTATCATTAGCTCTCTCTTCATCAGGTGAAGTCAACTCCGAAACAACTTCCAGTGCTGCGCCACTCACCATTCCATGAAGATAAGGTTCAATAACCTCTCCGAGTTCTACCTTCCGACTACTCACACCTTTCGCGAGAAACTCCTTCTCAAGAAAGGATCCATTCTTGGCAACAAAAACCTTGCCCTCGGATCTGTGATAGAAGGTATACCCAATTGTTTCCTTAGGGTATCCTATGAAGACGCATTTTTCCGCTTTGGGTTCGAGTTTATTCGGTTGAAGTTTCTTCACATAAACATCGCATCCCCAAACCTTAAGAAATGACAGCTTAGGTTTGTTTCCAAACCATAATTCATACGGTGTCGTTTCAACGGATTTAGATGGTGCCGTTTTAAAGTGAATGCAGCTGTTTCCAGTGCATAACCCCAAAATGACAGAGGTAAGTCAGTCAGAGACATCATAGATCGAACCATATCCAATAAGGTACGATTATGACGTTCCGACACACCATTACGTTGTGGTGTTCCGGCAGGCGTGAGTTGTGAAACTATTCCACACTCTTTCATGTGTGTGCTAAACTCGTAACTTAGATACTCTCCTCCACGGTCAGACCGTAGAAACTTGATCTTTCTATTACGATGATTTTCCACTTCATTCTAAAATTCCTTGAACTTTTCAAAAGTTTCAGACTTGTGTTTCATCAAATAGGTATACCCGTATCTACTCAAATAATCCGTCAAAGTAACAAAATAACGATATCCACCTCGCGTCGACACACTCATTGGTCCACACACATCAGTATGTATGATTTCCAATAGATCTGTCGCCCGTTCCATTGAACCGGAAAACGACGTTCTAGTCATCTTGCCCATAAGGCATGGCTCACATGTATCAAATGATTCAAAATCAAGTGATTCCAAAAGTCCATCAGAATGGAGTTTCTTCATGCGTTTAACACCAATATGACCTGAGCAGCGATTGCCACATATATGTAGACATATCATCATCAAGTTTAATCTTTTTAGCATTAACATTATGAATGTGCGTAATATTACTATCGAGATCCAATAGAAATAAACCATTCAACATAGGTGCATGACCATAAAAGATATCATTCTTATAAATCGAACAACCATTGTTTTCAGATTTAAAGGAATGGACACTTTGCATCAAACACGATCCAGATATAATGTTCATGCTCAGTGCAGGCACCAAATAACAATTATTTAGGTTTAACTAATCCCGATGGCAAATGGAGAGGTAGCGTCCTGATGGCGATCACATCAACTCTTGATCCATTTCCGACCCGCATCCTGACCTCATCCCTTGCTAGTTGTCGCTTGTTCTGTAGCCCCTGAACTGAGTTACATATATTAGCAACCGATCCGGTATCAAATACCCAAGTGCTACTGCGAGTACTAGTCAAGTACACATCAATAACATGTATATCACATACACCTTTGTTTGCCTTGCTGGACTTCTTGTCCGCCAAATACTTGGGGCGATTGCTTCAATGGCGATCCCCTTGCAATAGTAGCACTTTTCGGTGTCGGACTTAGGGCCAGCCCGGTTTCTTTTCGTGCATGGCAATGACTTGCCACCCTTCTTTCCCTTGTGCTTGCCTTTCTTGTCCTTCTTGAAACCGGTGGTCCTATTGATCATCAACACTTGATGTTCTTTCCTAATCTCCACTTCTGCAGTCTTAAGCATTGACAGAAGCTCGGGAAGAGACTTCTTCATGCCTTGCATATTATAGTTCATCACGAAGCTCTTGTAGCTGGGTGGCAGAGATTGGAGAACACGATGTATGCCTAAGTCAATGGGAATCGTTATTCCCAAGGACACAAGCTTATCGGCGTACCCAGACATTTTGAGTACGTGCTCACTAACGGAGCTGTTTTCCTCCATCATGCAACTAAAGAACTTTTCTGTAGCATTATAACTCTCTACGGCAGCATGGGTATCGAAAATCATTTTCAATTCTCCCATGGTATCAAAGGCATTGCCATTTTCGAAACGCTTTCGAAGTTATGGCTCTAGCCCATACAGTATGCCGCAATGAACTAAGTTGTGGTCCTCCTGACGAGTCACATAGACATTCTTTTCCTCGTCAGGGGCATCATGAGCTGGTGGGGGGCCTAGCGGTGCATCTAGCACATATTGCTTTTGTGCAACAGTGAGGAGAATCCTCAAATTCATAGCCCAGTTGGTGAAGTTGCTACCATTCGTAGCCAGTTTCTCTTTCTCCATGAACACATTGAAATTAAAAGCAGGTGGTGCCATCTACAACAGAATTTGTAAAGTTTATTTAGACTAAGTTTATGATAGATTGAGTTCAACTAATCCAAATTACTAATGAACTCCCACTCAAAAACGACATCCCTCGTGTCCTTTTGGTGATTACATGAACCAAATCCACTATACCAAGTCCGATCATCACGTGAGTTGATATAGCTTCAAAGGCGAGCATCTATATGGGCATCATATCAACCATATGACTCATGCTTAACCTTTCGGTCCGTGTTCCGAGGCCATGTCTATACATGCTAGGCTCGCCAAGTAAGAACCTTAGTATTCGCGTGTGTAAAACTGTCTTACACCCATTCATATGAAAGCGTAGATCCGAGTACACCCGATCATCACGTGATGTCTCGAAACACGATCCATAGAACGGTGCATACTCAAGGAAGAACACATTTTTATCTTGATATCTTAAAGAGGGATCATCTTATAATGCTATCAAACGCGCCAAACTAGCAGTATAAGATGCTAACATCTAATGTGTAAAGTGAGATGATATGGTCCATGCATTTGATCTCTATCACTTGCATCGTGGTATGATCTCTATCATTCCTTTGTGTGTAAGGCCAAAGTCTATGGAACTTACACGTTGAGTGTGTTGTAAGAGTATCCACCATATATCTACTTACAACAATACCATATCAATACACTAGCCCAGCAACGATCTAAACTAGACGCCTCTAATTTATCAATTGCAAGTTTTACGTGGCTTAGGGCTTTCGGAGATAGAACCGTTCTTACCTACGAACATGAACCACAACGAGGATAACTAAGTTATTAGCAACTTGTTGTAAATCATATATTGACTATAGTAGGAGAGACAGACACCCGCCAGCCACTTATGCAAAACAAGTTGCATGTCAGTCGTGGAACCGGTCTCATGTACGATGACATGTAAGGTTGGTCCGGGCCTCTTCATCCCACTATGCCACCAATATCCAAAACACATAGAAGATGCAATAACATGATCATCATCGCCCACATATCAACCATATGTGTACTACCCGTGCTAAGCACCTACACATAGATCAGGCTCTGATACCCTTTGTTGGGTCCATGACATAGAAAACAAAATTTTTCCTACGGTGTGAACTACACGCCAAGATCTATCTACTAGGTACAAAGCAACGGGTGGACATACATCCAACGAGAACTTATCCTCGTAGACAACGAGCTTTGTTAACGAGTAGGAACTCGTGGTTGATGTAGTCGTACACTTGTCGATATCAAGATCGTGAGGAAGTCCGAGCGCCGCAACTCAGCAGCGCATCCGTACTCACACACACGTTCAAGCCACCGGACAACCTCCACCTCCTTGCTCCAGCGATCCAGCGGAAGCAGCAACTCCTTCCAGACGAAATGCCACCGGGAACATGTATCTCGCTAATCCGAGACCATGGGGGACTAATTCTAGAGGGGGAGAGAGATCCTTCACAAGGAGGTGTGAGGATGAAGGAGGGAATGGGTGGCCTTTTATAGGAGGGGGGGGCCCCCTCTCTCCATGGCCGGCGCATGGGGGGTGACCCCTCACCTCCCCATTCATGTGGTGGTAACCTCTCCACATTAAAATGCCTCTTCACATTCCCTTTTAAAGTCTCCACTTTAAATGCATTAAATTTCTCCAAATTTAATGCTCTCTCATTTAATAAAACTCTTTTTATTAAATTTATTCAGAATTTTTTTAATTACTTTAATTAACAAACATTCACATATAGCCCCTAGCAATACTTCAATATCACATGCGGAACCACCTTCTGCAATTTCACCCAAAACAATTTCCGGTTTCTATTGAAACAATTCCTGCGCTTTGCAATTCTTTCGTCTGAAACATATGTGCTCCAAAATGGTGTCCGGTAACTCTTAAGTGTGCCACCCTACAGTTCGCGAATAATGCAGACATGATCGAGACCCTTCTCTGATCAATAATCGATGAGCGGAACACAGATCCGTCTTGACTCCTACACATTCAACGATGACTCCTGTGATCGTGAGAACCTTTAACGCTTGTAACTAAATCCCTTTGTCTCTCGATATATTACATGTCCGAGATTCGATCATCGGTATCTCCATACCTAGTTTGATCTTGTTACCGACATGCACTCTTTTCTCGTTCCCGTGATATAACATTCTAGTGATCACATCACTTGCTTGCAAGCTATCCTAATGTGATATCACCGAGAGGGCCCAGAGTATATCTATCCGTCATTTGGATTGACAAATTCCACTCTTGATCCATGAGCCTCAACATAACACCTTCGTAGTACTAAACCCATCTTTATAGTCACCCTGTTACGGTGTGACGTTTGATGTTATCAAGATACTCTTCCGGTGTTAGCAATTAACATGATCTCATGGTCTAAGGATAAAGATTACTTCGTATGATGTTATAGCAATATAAACATAATGACTTGATCGTAATGCTATACTTCAGATGAATATTCATCACATCTTTCCACCAATGGTGTGACCTTGTTATTAACAACATCCAATGTCCATGATCAGGAAACCTTGATCATCCTGTTAATCAACAAGCTAGTCTATAAGAGAGGCATGACTAGGAACCCTTTTTGTTTATTAAACACACATGTATTGATGTTTCTGAATCAATACATTTCTAGCATATAAAATAAACATCTATCATGTATAAGGAATATATAATAACAACTTTATTATTGCCTCTCAGGGCATATTTCCTTCAATGAGACAAGCACAAAGAATGGCAACTATGCTCTCAAGAAGGTGCTCAAGGAATATATGGAGACTCAACAAGTATAGGAAAAGGTTTTGAATAATTTGAAAGGCTTCCAAATGCTGAAAGTATGGTATTCATTAGCTTTGAGCTCTCATTGCCCCTATCATAAGCATCTTTAATGTGGTTAAGGTAAAAGTGAGATCCAATCTGAGTTATATGCTTGACAGACTATAAACCGAAATCCCATGTCCCTTGAGTACGAGGGCCGCTCCTCATGCTACTCAATTTTAGTTACTGGTAAGTTCTTGTCATCGTAAATATGTGCGTATCATAGAGAACCGCCAACGGGGTACCCCTTGCCCAATGATATGGAAGAATCCCCATATCAAAATGACAAGGCAAGTAGACAATGAGTATCTCATCAATCTTCTTATTTACCTTGGGAAAATGGTACTTTTTTCTCTCTTTCCTCTTTTCATAAATCTCTTTTTTTTCTCAATAGCTATCTCTCTTTTTTTATAAGAAGAATGCTTCATAGATATCATTATGGTTAGTTCTGTGCAGTTTCCACCATGTCGGCATGGATTGAACCAATGACCCAGGCGTTTCTCTAACACACATACATAACTCCATGGACTTACAAGCTCCCCTTTTATTTCACACCGACGACATCCTCAAACAAAAGAGCATGGTATCAACTGGGTATATATTTACAAGTGTTGAAAGCGTTCCCTATGACAGCACGGTTCTGCTAATCCCCAGCCTATAATTTGCAAGCATATAACTTTCATGGACAGTCACAATGGTCCAGGTTTATTAAGTGCAGAAAATAAAGTATGCCATCAAGTTTGTGAGAGCTTTACTAACTAACTTTCTCATAACAAGCGAACATTTTATTCGGAAGAAAACAAGGCATATTGAATATGCACGGAAGTAGCAAATGATGCTAATAGGTAGGTATGGTGGACACTTTGGAACTATTTGGTTTAGGGAGTTGGAAACTTGAGTAAAACTCAGTGTAAGTGAAATCTAGCAATAGTAAGGGAGCGACAAACGAGAGAGCAATAGCTGTCATAATCATGCTTGCAACAAAACATGACTACTCATGGCATGAAAGTGATTCAAGATCCTCAAGGCAAAATAATTCATCGAGGCTTAACTGATTATTACCGTCATATGCATGCATGAGTATGTGCCAAGTCAATTCAAATGAAACATTCAGAGGAGGATACCACGGTGTCATACCAAGTTATGAATAAATTAATGTAAGCAAACATTCATAAGACATGGTACAAACTATTAGCAAGCTGGAACTAATCGTACGAAAGCAAGAACTACTAAGCATCCAAAGATAACATACACCCTACACGAACAGACTAAGCATGCCCATAGTGATGAGTATATGTACAAAAATGAAAACAAATAGAGTTTGTTACCAGCCTCTTACCATGCCTCAAGTTTTCATTAATCCTCATTATTGCTCTTCACTTGTGTGGCTTGAATAATAATATGAAACCAATATCCACTGAGGATTGCTGAACCATGCAACAAACTCATAAAGCCAAAGAAGAACAACAAATATTTTTGGTGTTTTCGATTTTTTTAAAGCAAGAACCAAAAAGGAAAAACAAACAAAGCAAAATCTTTTTGGGTTTTTCGAATAGTTCAAACAAAGCGAAAAGGGAAAAGCAAACCAAGGCAAAAGAAGAAGAAACAAACCAAAGAGAAACAACAGAAATATTTTTGGTCTTTTTGTGTTTTTAGAAAGCAAAACGAAGAAAGAACAAAAACTAAAAAGAGAACAAAACATGAATATACAAAGTACCGACGCAAAATGATATGGAGATGAGTGCGGTGTCGGCGTACCTCCCCCCAAGCTTAGGCTTTTGGCCTAAGTGGGTATCAATCCAGATACGGGTAAGGGTTCCAAGAAGGACGATCAAGATAGGAATGGTCGTAGTTGGGCCTGTGGGAAGAAGAAGAAGCTCCCCAATCATAAGCAGGCTGCTGATATGAAGACCCCCCCCTCATTCGAGGGCTGGACCGAATCATCCGTGACCTCCCTTCTAGTGTCCTGCTCCTATTGGGAGAGCTCCCCCAAGTACGTGTCAAGCTCCTCCTCAGTGAGGGACCATCCTTCCGGATTTTCCCATTCTCCTTTGAGAAGCTCCCCCCTTGGCAAATTTCTACGTATAAATCCATGAGTGGTTTAGGTCGCTCCTTAATCCTTCTACATGATCCCCATTTAGGTATCTTAATGGCTGCACAAAAATCATCAAGAGAAAGGTCGACAGCAATATTGTAAATTTTATAGTGGATCGTGGGGTTAGGCAATGAGTGACTAAATTGCAAGTCCTGCACCACAGACATGGTTAGCTTCACAAATTGACAAGGCTCATCTTCCAAAAAGTGCTCCAACCCTGCATTAGAAACCAAAGTGTGGAAATCTTGGAGAATTCCCGCAGCTCTCATGAACTCAGAACAAGGATAAATGGAAGGAAAAACTTCCTCCTCCCGGTGGACTTTCATGATCTCAGGCACCCATAGTTCATGTTGGTTTAGGTGGTGCTCACTCATCTTCTATTCTGAAATTTAAACACCTATTAAACAAGTGATTGCAAAGTAAATATAATGAAGGATTCTACTCATAAGGACTTGTAAGAGGCCTAAACATGCATCAAAACTATATCTCTAAGCATCAAACAAGCTTACAAGCCCTCAAAACCTGTCACCTACAGCAGCAAAATACACAAGATATAATCCACTATACACAAATCTACTTGGACAAGGGGAGGAGTCACATACCAAGGAACAAATGCTCCAAATTTCAGCAAGAAAGATGGGCTAAACCAAGAGATCGAAAAAATCGAGAGCAAGCACAGCAAGAACGCGATTTTGAGCAATGAACCGGAGCTTACAAGGGAGAGAGAAGAAAGTGGCAGGTGAGAGAGTTAGTGGAAGGCCAGGGGTGGCCCACACCAGGGCATGGCGCCACCCAGGGCAGGCCGTGCCACCAGGTGGTGTGCCTGCCTGGTGGGTCCCCCTGGTACCTCCCAGGCACTCCTCTGCCTCTTTTTTCACGTAAAAAATTAATATGAATTTTCTGGAATTTTTCGAGACACTTTATTTTTAGGCAATTTTCAGGAATAGAAGAATGATTTTCTGACAGACAGATTTTTTTTTTGGAAATGATGCAAGGACAAAACCAAGCTAGAACTACAGAAGTTCTAGGACACTCTAAAATGCAAGCAACTAACAACAAGGAAAACTAAACGAAGACAAAAACTAAAATGGATAGCAATAGAAGTAAACGAAGATAACCATGGTGAAAACATTGTTTTGTTCAATGAAATCCTTTTGTTAACAAGGTTGATCAGGTCTTGCTACCAAAACAATTCCATATGACGTAAAACTTTGTATTCCACTAATGATTATGTTACCTCAACCTTGATAGCAATGGTCCCAATCATAATAGTTTCAAATTTTTCTCTTGGTATGGGACAATATATTTCTCCAACTTGAATGCCATCAACATGTTCAATTGAATTCAAAACATAAGTCCTTTCAA
This sequence comes from Avena insularis, assembly GCA_023614405.1. Taxonomy (NCBI): domain Eukaryota; kingdom Viridiplantae; phylum Streptophyta; class Magnoliopsida; order Poales; family Poaceae; genus Avena; species Avena insularis. The sequence goes on from CM042694.1 coordinate 107,698,570, forward strand.
TCTTCTTGGGGAAATAGACAGTATGTTCCTTGTCATTAACATTAAAGGTCACCTTTTCTTGATTACAATTAATAACACCTCCTGTAGTATTAAGAAAAGGTCTCCCAAGAATAATAGACATATTATCATCTTCATGCATTTCAAGCACAACAAAATCAGTTAATATCAAGCAATTATGAGCCACTTGAACAGGTACATCCTCACATATACCAACAGGAATAGTGGTAGATTTATCAGCCATTTGCAAAGATATATCAGTTGGTATTATTTTTTCTAGTTCAAGCCTCTTATAGAGAGAGAAAGGCATAACACTAACTCCAGCTCCCAAATCACACAAAGCAGTTCTAACATAACTATTTTTAATAGAGAAAGGGATAGTTGGAATCCTCGGGTCTCCAAGTTTCTTAGGAACCTTACCATTAAAGGAATAACTAGCAAGCAAAGTAGAAATTTCTTCATTAGGGATCTTCCTTTTATTCGAGACAATATCCTTCATATACTTCGAGTAAGGAGGCAATTTAATAGCATCAGTCAAAGGAATTTGCAAGAATAAAGGTTTCATCCACTCACAAAACTTATTATAGTGTTCATCTTCCTTTGACTTGTGTTTCTTATCAGGGAAAGGCATAGGTTTTTGGACCCAAGGCTCTCTTTTACTACCATGTTTCTTAGCAATAAAATCTTCTTTGGTGTATTTAGTATTCTTAGTGTGGTTTTCAGGTTCTTCTTCAACTTTTTCTTCATTAGGAACTTCGTTTTCTTCATTACCACTTTCAGTTTCAGCATTAGAGACAGATATACTATTAGGATCTATAGAAGGTTCTGTGGGCTCTATAATAGTTTTATGTTTCTTTTTCCTTTTCTTATGAGTAGAACCACTATTTTTAGCTTGTTGAGAATCCTGCTCAATTCTTTTGGGATGCCCCTCAGGATATAGAGGATCCTGGGTAGCAACACCACTTCTAGTTCTAATTTCATAGGCATGTTTTTCTTTAGCAGCATTAACTAACAAGTCTTTTTGCACTTCAATGAGTTGATCTATTTGAGTTTGAACCATTTGAAAGTGTTTAACAATCATTTTAACATCATTAGCGGTTCTTTCCATTAGATGATTTTGCACCCTTTTATTAAAATTATCTTGCTTAACAATAAAGATATCAAATTCTTCTAAGCATTGATTAGGAGGTTTAGAGTAAGGGATATCACCTTCATCAAAGTTTTGGAGAGAGTGTACCTCAATAGTGGGTGGATAGGGAATAGGCTTACATAATTCTTCTTTAGGAGGTAAATTCTTGACATCTGCAACTTTAATTCCCTTTTCCTTAAGACATTTCTTAGCTTCCTTCATTACTTCATCATTCAATTCAATAATTCCCCTCTTCTTAGGTGATGGAATAGGCACATGTATAATAGGTTCAAGTACAATTACTTCAGGTATAGCTTGTTCAGGAGGAGTCCAATCTTCATAGTTCTTGTTTATTTTAGCCATTAATTCCTCAGCTTCCTTAGGAGTCCTATTCCTGAAAACACAATCAGCACAACTATCTAGGTATGTCCTAGATTATTCAGTTAGTCCATTATAAAATATATCAAGAAGCTCATTTTTAGGTAATGGACTTCCAGCTTGTGCATGAATCAATGCACAAAACCTTTCCCAAGGTTCGGGCAATATCTCTTTTTCTCCCTGTTTAAAATCAAAAAGTTCCTGCAAAATAGCATGTCTAGCACTAGGAGGAAAATATTTCTGCAGGAAAGTACTAATCAAGCACTCAGGGCTATCAATAGATCCAGGAGGTAAATTACTAAACCAAGTTTTAGCTTCTCCTTTCAGTGAAAAGGGAAAAACCTTAGCAACAAAGTAAGTACGCATCTTAATATCATCAGAAAACAAGCCACTCATGGTAGAAAGTTCATTCATATGTGCTACCGCACTTTCATTCTTAGTCCCACAAAAAGGTTCTTTCTCGACAATAGCTATGTAAGATAGATCGAGAGAGAAATCATAATCTTCATCTGTAATGTTTATGGGAGAAGCAGCAAACTTAGCAATAGGAGACAATTTGGGTCTAATAGTACGCCTCTCAAGGAGACTCTTAGAAGCGCTCCTATCATGGGTGTTCTTACATTCTTTAATAAACTCATCGGTCATCTCAACATAACCATCTTCAATATCATAACTCTCACTAGACTCAGGTGAGCTAACAGGTGTGGTAGTGTCTTCATTAGGAGTTTCGGTATTTCCAGGTATACTTCTAGCAATCGTAGCATCTAGGAAAGGACCTAATGAACCAATCTTATCAAGCACAGTAGAAGCAGCATCATAAGCATCAGAAGTTTCAGATTCAGCAGTAGTTGCAGTGTGTGTAGCATGTGTATGTGGTGGTGTAACGAGCTTACTTATAACAGTTGGTGAATCAAGAGCAGCAGAGGTGTTCAGTACCGTACCTCTTCTTGTAGTGGATGGTAAAATAGGAACCTTGCCATCAAGAGACTTACCCATGATGGATGGATAGCAGCGAACAATAGAGAATCCAAGTGAACTTGATAAATAAAGCTATGCTCACACAGCGGCGCGGAAAATAGTCTTGATGACCCACAAGTATAGGGGTGTATCGCAGTATTTTCGAGGGAAGTGAAACCCAATTTATTGATTCGACACAAGGGAAGCCAAAGAATATTTATAAGCCTTAACAACTTAGTTGTCAATTCAGCTGTACCTGGAAACAATCTTGCTCACAACAGTTTATCAGTAGCAACAGTTTTGTAGTAGGAATAGCAAAGTAACAGTAGTACTAAAGTAAAGACAGTAGTAATAATAGCAGTAAACAATAGGATTCGAGTGCGGTAGGCATAGGGATGGATGGATGGGCGTTGCATGGACAAGACAATTCACATAGCAATCAGATCAAAGGGCAATTGCAGATAAATAAGATAAAGCATCTCAGTACTAGATAATCCTAGGCATGTGTTCCATATATAGTCATACGTGCTCGCAATGAGAACTTGCACAACATCTTTTGTCCTGTCAGCCCGTTTGCAGCGGGGCCTCAAGGGAACTACTGGCAATTAAGGTGCTCCTTTTAATAGAGCACCGGAGCAAAGCATTAACACTCCGTGAACACATGTGATCCTCACATCAAAGCCATTCCCTCCGGTTATCCCGATTTCTATCACTTTGGGGCCATTGGTTCCGGACAACAACGTGTGTATACAACTTGCATATAAGACCAAAAACAATAATATCATAATGAATCAATAACATGTTCAGATCTGAAACCATGGCACTCGGGCCCTAGTGACAAGCATTAAGCATAACAAGTCGCAACAAAGTCATAAAGCACTAATAGAAGATACTAGGAACCATGCCCTAACAACCTGATGCCATTACATGAACGATCTCATCCAATCCCTACCATCACCATAGCCTACAACGGGGGATTACTCACTCATAGATGGGGGAAACAGGGATGGTCGATGGAGAAGTGACGGTGATGATGATGGCGATGATCTCCTCCAATTCCTGGTCCCGGTAGGGTGCTGTTTCGTGGAATCTGGTGGTGGCGGCGGAGCGGAACTCCTTCTGGAAAAACGTCGAACTCCCCAAGAGTTTTTAGGTCAGAAGGAAACTTATAGGCAAAGAGGGAGACCGAGGGGCAGTCTGGGGCGGCCAGACCACCCCCTGGCGTGGCCTGGGCTTGCCCGCGCGGCCAGGTGGTGTGGCCTGGGCCCAGCCCCCCTCCGTCTCGTATTCTGGCTTCGGGAGTCTTCTGGTGAAATAGGATTTTTGGCATATTTTCCGGGATTTTTCCTGATAGTTGATTTTCTGCACAAAAAGTAGACACCAATAGAATTCTGCTGAAAACAGTGGCAGTCCTCGTTAGTTGCATCCAAATCACACAAGTTTAGAGGAGAAACAATAGCAAAAGTGTTCTGGAAAGTAGATACGTTTTGGACGTATCAGTACACACGTACTAGTTTAGGAAATGCATGACTTGCGCATTACATTCATATCAGATATGACCAACTAATGCACTCATACATCATACATTTGTTGGAACAAATTTTAACCAAGGATAATAGAAAATATGCAAGAGAATAAACATGTACCTTGTTTAGGATGTTAAACCTAAACATATGAGCTATCAATGCTACTAGCTGCAAGCTTAGTTACCTATTTATTCTGTCACTTTTGTTTTTCAACTAATGCTTAGTAATCTAATCAAACGAACCAACTGCTTGAATGAAGTGTTAACTCTATCTAGATCTAGCTGCAACAATAAAGAAAGAAAATTTTGTTGCTGAAATAACCATATAGGTCATTTTAAATCAAGTAAATAAATGACAAATAAATCATATGGATCGGTTCATGTACCGATGAAATTTAAATGAAGAACGGGCATCAATTATATAGTCACACCCATATAAATAAGTTCTTTCAACTATACAACCATAAGCTAATTAATGACTCAAACTCAAAAGTTGATGTAGTTCTAGCCTTACAGACTTCAAGCAATAAACATGGTTACTCGATACTTGCTGATGTGGTTAGAAACCTGATCATTAAAGGACACAGACATGGATCATATTTATGCTCATGGAGAAAACACACATGGATACAACTGAAATATATGAAGTACACCCAGTAACATAGTTTGTATCCAATATGAGATGGATGTTGTTTTACTAGAAGCATAATAAAACAGTAGTCCTTTCACTCCTAGTATTTGATTTCCTGCTTCGTAAAAGACACGGAAAACTCCCCGTATTTATTAAATGAAGCCAGGGAACAATAGTGTAGTATGCGAGGAATGGACTAAGCGTAACTTTAGTGCAGTCGTCCCATAAAATAATAGTTCCTCTAGGCAAAGATAGCAACCGATCTTTTGTCTTTTCTCTAAGAGAGAAATGGACTAAGTGTAACTTGACCGCATCGGAGTCAACATCTTTTATGCGCATCATGTCATATATTTGAGTAAATGTGTTAAAGTCCAAACCCAAGTCTAATTGACTTCGTTGAATCAAGCTTGAATGATTATGCTTAATTTCATAGTTCTCCATTGTGATAGCGGGCTAAGTAATAGGTGCACGAATAAAATCATCATTGGGAGTAGAATACTTCCCAAACTTCTTTTTGCCATAATACTTATCTTTTCGGTGTTTTTAGATTATAATAAAAATACAACAAGCAACCTTTTTTAGGTTTTCAATAGATAACAAAAATTAGACTAATAACAATAATAAAACTATAAAAATAAAAATAAATAACAAGGTCTCTAGTAACCTAACTGGGATAGAGAAATTGTTTCCCAGACAACAACATGAGAAAAAAGGTTGATACCTTTGACACGGATTACGGATGCAGTATAGTTGTTTTTCCCAAGAAGGCCTAGGTTTATTGAACCTTGAGAAACATTTGATGATGGTTATGAAACGTCTACAAGACTTGCTAGTTCGTTTTATGTTACGTTTACTAGATCATTCTAATCTGCAAGAGGCCCCTATCTGTAGCATGGCTCCTCCTGCTAGAATAAATCCACTGGATGCTTCCGCTCGTCCTCAATGATCATGTTATGCAAGGTCACACAACAATTCATCACTTCCCATACTTGATCTTTCACTAGGTCATAGCAGGGAACTAGACATCTGCAAATCTCTGTTGGAGCACACCAAATGTCCGCTCCATGTCCTTCCTGCAAGCTTCATGTTCCTTGGCAAACCTAGCATGCTTGGGGAGCATGGGGCTTGAGATATTCTTTACAAATGTTGGCCATCTTGGATAGATTCCATTTGCAAGATAATATCCCTTATTGTAGTGGTGCCCGATGATTTCAAAGTCCACCGGAGGAGCATGACCCTCAACAACCTTGGCGAAGACATTTGAGGACTGGAGGATATTGATGTCGTTGTTCGATCCTGCCATGCCAAAGGAGCACCAAGTCCAAAGAACATGTGTAGCAACTGCCTCAAGTATCACAATGTAATCTCCTTTGTGTCCTTTATACATTCCTTGTCAAGCAAATGGACAGTTCTTCCAGTGCTAATGCATGCAGTCGATGCTTCCAAGCATCCTTAGAAATCCTCTACTTTCAATGACTACGAGGATCCGATCTTCAATAGTGGGTGTTCTCAAGTTTTCTGGCCCAAAGACTACAGTCGATGCCCTGCTGAACCTGTACAGACAATTGATTGCGATGGACTCGGGCATGTGCAGATAGTCATCGGTATTGGCACCCGGAGCTCAGTATGCATGCAACCTCATCACCACCGTGCACTTCTGAAGTGAGGAAAACCCTACTATGCTGGTGCAGTCCTTCTTGCATATGAAGTAGGGGTCGTACTCGCAAATGACACGCACGATCTCGAGGAAGAGTTTCCGGCTCATCCTAAAGCGACGCTGAAACATGGCCTCTTCGTGCAGTGGGTCGTCGGCGTACATCATACAATAGCCACTACTAGAGAAAGTCTTATGGATAGATTTATTATCAGTGGAGCATTGTTTTGAATATGCTCCACTGATAATTATCAGTGGCGCATTTAAAACTATGCTCCACTGATATTATTTATAACCAATGGAGCATATCACAAATAATGCGCCACTGGTAATGTGGGCCCGGCACTCTGGAGGCTTGTGGATCAAATATCAATGGCGCATATGGATATATGCGCCATTGATATAATATTATCAGTGGCGCATATGCCATATGCGCCATTGATATTCCCCTCACCAATGGCTCATGCAGATGTAAATGCGCCACTGGTAACCAAGTGGGCCCCACCATCCTGAAAGGTGGCATAAATATCAATGGCGCATTTGCTATATGCGCCACTGATACTTGTCCCACCAATGGCGCATATGGTGTTAAATGCGTCACTGATAAGTCTTAGGCCCATTGGTATATGCGCTACTGATAAGTCTTAGGCCCATTGGTGTTAACTGCGCATATGCCATATACTAGATATTATTTATATACTAGATATGCGCCATTGGTATTTTGTTTTAAATAGATTCGTGAATGTTAAACTTAATTACTATTTGTTACAAAATATTAAAATATACTAGATATTATTTATATACTAGATATGCACCATTGGTATTTTGTAAAATATTAAAAATTAAAAAAAAATTGTGACAGAGCCCAGGAATCGAACGTGAGAGCTCCCAGCCCAGGTTTTGCCCCATGAGTCGAACTACTGCGGTATGCCTGTGTTACTGTCACATAAGAGGGCGTCGTTTTATTCGACTAAGTGTAGAATATCAATGGCGCATATCAGAAAATATGCGCCACGGATGTTTTACACTAAGCCAAAAAACCGATCGGCCCTTTCTTCTCACTCTCACTATCTCTCAATCCCCTTTCGATAGTGTCTCACGCGAACCCTAGCACGCCACCGGAGTCGCCCTGCCGCCACCGGAGCAGTCTTCGCCGGTGAGCGCCACTCCATCCCCTCCTCTCCCCCTCCCCTCCCCCTCCTCCCCCTCCCTTCCCCTAATCTCGACCCCGTCCCCTTGCTAGGAGCGCCACCCCGTCCCCTTGGAGCAATCAGGAGGAGGAGAACTAGGAGCACCGCCGACGAGGAGAAGGGCCACGCGCGCCACCGATGAGGAGGAGAAGGGCAGCGCCACCGATGAGGAGGAGAAGGGCCACACGTGCGCCACCGACGAGGAGGAGAAGGGAAGCGCCGCACGCACCACCGACGAGGAGCGGGGTCACCGTCGCCAAGAGCTCGCCGCGGTCACCGTCACCGCCTCCCTCGATTGCTCACCGTAAAGCCACCATCAACGAGCTCCTCTCGGTGAGCCCTCTCTTTCCCCTCTCTCCCTCTTGCAGTAGCTAGGTCCATGCCTCAGTAATGGGTTCTAGGGTTTCTAGAAAATGGACATATTGTGACTGAGCTGCCATTGTCACTAACCTATTTACAAAACAGTATGCATAACTACATGTTTGACTAATCTATTTTCTAAGTCAGTCATGATCCATTGACACAGACTACATATATGATACTGTGATTAAAAACTAAGATTGCAAAAAATAGGGTCAGTAAATGAAATTTAAGGAAAACTGAGAAATAAAACTAACCTATAATATGCCCATTAGCCATATGATTCAAGTAGGAATGCATGAGTTGTTTCTGGACACAATTAAACTTTGGAAGCTTAGAAATATCGCAACAAAAATATACATTTATATGTGCCATGGCAACCAAACAACTTTTGTTACTGGTTCATGTGTTTTTCTCTTCTTATATGATTCTATGTGCCATGGCATTCTATTCTTGTGTTTTTCATGCTCCTATGTTTTTCCAAATCCTGCAAACCAGAGATGATCTAAGGAAGTTTTAAGTACAGTAGCATTTTGTATTTTACTAGCGCAATTTATGTATATATTATGTTTAGCACGGGTTCAACGTATATGCACATATATATCATCGTATGCACACAATTACAAATTAGCTATCGTAGATGGGAGTTGTTGGAATTCAAATAGACGAAGCACAAAGGGTTCGCTATCAATGAAATATTGTCTCCTTAATGGAAAATATAGGAGATCAAATTAGGAAATGGTCCATGTTATGCTAAAATATAACCACACCTTAACGAGATACATAGGAGGTCAAAATCAAGGTGTGATCCAGACTACGATGAATTAAGTGTGTGTTTGCTTGATGCTGAGACAAGTCCTATCAGATGTTGGAAAGAGTTGGCTTGCCATTTTTTTGGCAAAGGAATCTTCCACCTTTGTTTGACCAACTATATGTCACGAATAGGATAGGAATTTTACTTATGGGCATGTTTGATTCGTAGGATTAAATTCTTCGGAAAGTTTTCCATAGGATAGCATTGCACTATGTGTTAGAGGAAAATTTACATCTACTAAAAGCTCATGTTACAATTTCTTTGTTTTTTCTGTGATTCAAACACTGCTTGAAGAAAACTCCTACCTGTAGGTTTCAAATCCTAGCTGGACATGGCACTCTAATTCTACGTTCTTAACCTACTGTTAAGGTTGTATTTTGATAAATGTGTTAATGCCTACAATGTTACTCCTTTGCAAAATACTGATTTGGTATTGCTATGATGTGGCTGGTTCTGCTTCTAGGAGCTGATCTGGACTAGTTTAAAGTTGGTTTCTTTTTTGTGATTCAACACAGTGCTTGCTGCCTTTAAAAGATGTATTATGTAGTCTTATCGATGCTTTTGTTGCTAATTGAAAGGTGGAAAATGTTGCTATTTCTTGTGTTAATAAGAAAGAATATTGGAACCAGAGCAGTTCTTGCTTGCTTTAACTTGAGCTCGAAAACGCTCACTGGACGTACCTTGCATGCTTGACACTTGCACAATATTGCTGCTGTATAATCGATGCTATGTAAGTTTAGTGATAGCCACATGTGTCCGTTGAATAGCATGATTATACACATAAATTGAGGACCTGGAATGTCCAGGAGCATTTGGTCTCCATTTTAATCATCTCTAGCTAGCTATGTACACAGAATGAACTAGCTACCTGTCTGTACCTACTATATTGGTGTTCCGATGATAGATCATAGATGAGATTGCTGAACTCACATTTTATTTGAGAATTGACAGTCTGAATGCTTGTCATGGAGAATTTTCAAGCTGGAAAATTAATTACTACACATCAGTAGAGGATCCTAAATAAAGAAGTATCAATTTCTCAGGCTAGCTATACTCTGCAACCTGAACAAGGCTGAAATAAAATAAGATTGATAACTGGAGCACATTATTTTGCTCTTTGTATATGTGTGATTGGATGGCTGTCATCAATTTGAAAACTGGAGCACATTATTTTGTATGAAAACTGTTGCAGGGAATTCATTTGAGTTGCCCGTTTCTCCCGAAATGTTGATTCACTTCCGTTTCGGTTGAGAAATGGGCACTCCTAGGTCAAAAAAACAGCAAAGGTCATGCCGAATTTTTCGGTCGACTTTAGCTTGTACTAATTACATTGTTGCATTTTTTCTTTGAAGAGCAAACATGTCAAGCGGAGACAAAGACGTTAGGGCTGGCCCTTCTCAACCCATGAGCGTCGAAGAACGAGCAAGAAGATCCAACCTCAAGTTTTGGCGGTTTGGCGATGACTTAAGCGGGTCCGACGAGGAGGCCGAAGCTACGGATCACGATGAAGTTGACGAGGAGGCCCAAGCTGCGGACCAAGAAGATGGCGAGGAGTCTGAATATGAGGAGGAGGCCGAAGATGGCGACGACGACGGAAGCAGTAATGGTGATAAGGAGGCCGAAGCAAGTCATGGCGGTGAACGCGTGGACGGCGATGGCGCCTCCCCGCCCGCTAGGAAGAAGAAGAATAAGGTGGAAAGGCAGGAGCAGACGCTGCCGAAACTCGGCACCAACCGTGAAGAGTTCACCCTTGTGAAACCGGGTGGCCAACCCTTGGAGCCTACGAAGCTTGCCGCTGGGTACGGCCTACAACTCGGGTGCATCGTGCGGGAGAGCATGAGCATCAACCAGAAGGACATAAGAAAGAACAAACGGTTGCGAGAACTCCTCATTGGGAAGCTTCACAAACGGTACAAGTTCCCAGATGAGTACGATAACCAAAAGCTCATAGGGAACAAGGTAAACAAGTTAGCCCTCACGAGGATGAGCACCGCCTTGAGCAGCTGGAAAAGTCGAGTGAAGAGGAGGATTAACGAGGGTAAAAGTTGGGAGGAGATAAAGAAGGCCGAGCCGATGCTCGACGAAGACGAATTCATCAAGTTAAAGGCGAACTGCACTTCACCGGAAGGTTAGGAATGGACCGAGTGGGGGAGGCATATGCGGGAGATGAACATAGGTAACCAACGTTGCGGAAGCGGCGGTTACCGAGGAAAAAAGGCCATTTGGGCAAAGGAGGACGCCGAGTATGTCTGTCTAGGGAAAGATAACCCGTGGCACAAATTCATGGATGAGCAGGTGATGCAGTTTGTCCGCGCCCGCTACTATCTCCACCCTGAACTCAAGGAATTCGTTACCGACGACGATGATATGAGGAAGTTCCAGAAAAGGCTGGTAAGGAATTTATCCTGGAGTACATTTGTGTTTCTAATTAAGTAATGAAGCCGAATTTCTAAATGGGATCACTTTCCTTCTCTTCAGAGATCCGAAGAAAAGTCTTGTGTGTCAAGTGCGAGCTCGTCCCATGGGTCAACGGCAGACCCGCGGTGGGACACGCCCTTCAACAGGGCGACAAACGTGTTCAAGGGGAGGGCCAAGTCTGCGCCGCCGACTTCATTTGGTCGCGTGTCCGGCTATGGTACGTACGGAAAGTTTGGCGACTTTAGGAAAGAGGACCCAAAGGCGAAGAAAGAGAGGAAGGCCGCGGCGGCAGGAAAGGAAAAACGCGAGGTTGAAGTCCTCCGGGAGCAGATGCAACAGATGCCGAGGCTGATCGACGAGAAAGTGCAAGAGAAGATCCGCGAGATGTGGGAGGGGATCGCTGCTTGGAATGCAGCAGGTCGACGAGGGCCGCTCGTGGTGCCCAGCCTCTCCGGCAGCAACTCGATCCAGCACGTGTCGCCGAACATGGTGACGCCCGAGTCCGCCAACGTCGAGATGAACCCGGTCGCTCCGGTGCCCCCTCCCGCTGGCGCCAACACCAACACGCAGCCGGAGGTCGCTCTGGTGACACCTCCCACTGGCGCCAACACAGAGCCGTAGGTCACACCGATGCCCCCTCCCGCCAAAACTAAGGCGCAACCGACGGTGCTTCGTAACGCATCTCAGCGGGAGGATGATACCGGTGTCTCGACATTAGCCGAGCTCAACGCCATCTCCAAAGTAATGACGCCGGCCAACACATGCATGTTGATAACATTTCATCTCCTTTGCCTTTGATGACTAGCTAGCGCCATCTCACGATGCTTGTTCTTTCGCAGGACACTCCTTACACGCTCTTGCATTACGTGGACGACGATCTAAAGGATGTTGGCAAGGGCTCAATTATTCAACCAAATAGCCACACGATGCACCACAAGTCGATGGAGGATGACGTGTTGATGCACTCGACGATCGACGTAGAGCTCGTTGGGAACCCCAAGAGGAAGGTATGATGAGCACAATAGAAAGTTTTCCCTCAATTATGAAACCAAGGTTTAATCGAACCAGTAGGAGCAAGGAAACACCCCAAAGGTGTTACTAGCTGAGCTTTGGCAGGGCGCACTACCTGTCAACACCCGGATTTTTAATCCCAGATGCCCGTTATGCCATACCTCGCAATCCCAGGATTACCATTTTCGCGAGACATAACAGATTGGATATCACAGTACATCATCCATTACAAACCATACATAAGGTTTTACACAAATAAGGATCTCATGACCCAGTCTTTAATACAACAAGCAGCGGAAATAAACGATAGCGTAGCGGTGGGGTCCATCTTCAGGGGCACAGGCAATGCTAACGAAGGCAGATAGTCCTAGTTATCATAGCCGTCCTGCTGACCATCATCTTGATAATCTCCTTCATACTCTGGCCATGATAATATCCAGGGACAAAAACCATGAGTACTCTTTAAGTACTCGCAAACTACTACTAACAAGTGGTATAATTCTACGTTAAAGTACTGAATCTAAGTTAACTATCAAATTAAATTTGAAACCTAAGCTGAGTTTAGAAGCAAAGAAAGATGAAGTAAAGTTCTAGAATCACTTAAGTTGGGAAGCTATATTCATCAACACAACCCTGTTGTGGTCAAGTCAAAGTTCATCATTCATTTTAAGTTATTTAGAAAACATCTGACAACGAAACAGTATGGCCATTCCAACTGTCCATAACATGACGCTCTATTCGAATAGTTTGACACTCTGCAGAGGTGGTACACTTTCACCACAAGATTCGATACATCCGTCAGGGATAACCCTGAATCATCATACCTAGTATCCAGATAATCAAACATAACCTTCCCTTTACACACCCTAGTACAAGCACCTCTCCTATGAGCATGCCCTCCCAACCATGACCATCAGTCATCTTGGGCACTGCATAGGTGGACAACATTGAGAGGTAGCCTTAGCTCAAACCTCTCCCGTGAGGGAACTAATACTAATGCATATAAATTTCCAGCTAAGCCTTACCCAATTCAGGTAGTGTGGTTGTACGGTAAATTTGGAATGGTATCGCATCCGAATCCAACCATCGGTTTTATAAAAGGGTTAAGGCTCATGCCTCATCATTTTCATCATCATAAACCGGTTGTGTCTCTCAACACATGTCAAATCATCTCAATAGAATAACTCATCATTCCAAGGTTTTCACAATTCATTTTCACCCAGTGTTCCCATCTAAAGTGACTCAAGTTTTTGATCTATTTTAAAAATACTAAGTTAAGAGTGTTCACTAAGGTGGGAAGATGGGATCAATCTCATGCCATAGAATGACATCTAAAAGGTTTCTAAGTAGGTCAAGTTTTATACTCTTTATGCTACCTTCAAAATTAGGTAAAGAACTTTGTGTAAACTAAGGGAGCTAAAACTTGTCAATAAGACTTGGGGTACTAATAGTTAAAGGGGTGTGATCAAAGCATGCTTAAGGCATCTTTGCTAAACCATCTAGTTTAATTCTATCTTGCTAACAATATCTTGCTAAAGTATGTTCTGCAAGGGTTAGCTTGCCACTAATAGCTTGCCTTGGTTGGTGCAGTGGTTGAAGTTTTCTTCTTCTTCTTCTTCTTCTTCTTCTTCTTGGTAGAACTCCTCCTCCTCGAAAGCTTGGTCGGTACTAGCGTCTATAAATACATAGGGAGTAGACAATCACCAAACAATACTTAACTAGGCTAGGTAGCATTCTAAAACACACAATTGATGATCTATTATCATCACAAGTTTAATTCAATAGTTTCACCCTTTTTATTTTAGAAAAGTAATTTATACTCATTGAAATATTAACTAAAATTTAATATTCACCACCAAAATATGGGATCATGTGGACACATGTCCTCACCACATATTCTAACATGTGGGAATGAGATTTAAGGGTTGGATCAATATTACTTTGGTTTAAGTTCATTATTTAATGATTTAAAGTGACTAGAAATGCCTATATAGCATTATTTTGGTACTAGTCCAAAGTCACTGCATGTAAACCTTAATATTATTACATATTTGGATAGATATGATGAAATGTGATTTTTGAGAGTTGGAATCAACTCAAAAGCTAACTTGGTTGATTTTATAAAAATGTTTCAAGTTGCAAAAGCTTCTGTCTTCTTATTTTTATTAGGAGAGATCTATAACTCTAATTGAATTAAATCCAACGGGCTTGGATAGATCATTTTAATACCTTTCAGACAAAATTTGTTTCATGCAATTTGGATTTCTAAAACTCTCTAAATTGATTTTTAAACTAGTGGACAGAAACTAGATTTAACTAAAAAGGAAAAACCAGATTTGAAACTATGTGCTAGCGCGGGAAAAGAAATGGGCCGGCCCAGTGGCGCTCTGCGGCTCGGGGCTCAGCTGACAGGGGGGTCCCGCTTGTCAGCGGCACTTAAAAGCAGATGCTGCAGCTGTGGGCCGTAGGATTAGAAGCGAGATCAACGGTGAGAGTCGTCGTCGGCAACAGGCAGTCGCGAATCGAACCCTAGAGGCTCGGTGGGGGTCTCTTGAGGCGTGCAGGCTCGAGCAGGGTCGGCGAGGCGGGCAAACAAAGTGGAAGACGACGGCGAGGCGAGGCGTGGTCGCGGTGGAGCTTGGGGTGGTCGAAATCAACGGCACCCTTCTCCTCCAGAGGCGGTGGCTCCGGCTCCAATTCCGGCGAGCTGCTGCTCCACTGGCTCCGGCGAGAGGTGGGTGAGGTTCAGAGAGGTGAGGGGAGTGGAATGGTGTGGAGAAGAATGGCTGGGGAGGGCTCCTTTTATAAGCCCAACGGTGAGACCGAGCGGGATGGGCGGTCGACGGTGGTGACATGGCTACGGCGAGCTAGCGGCATGGCGGGGGATGGCGATCGACAGGTGGTCTCCTGGCGGTGCTCTAGGAAGTGAATGCGGCCGTAGGGGCAGTGGTACGCGGTCTGGGCGAGGTGGTGCTCTAAGCGGCCGAATCGGCGGTGTCCACGGCGAGCGGTGGCTATAAGGCTTTGGGCGGCGAACGGGGATGTCTGGGGTGTTCTCCAGGTCGAGGCGGAGTGGCGGGCGCGGGCTGCGGTCGAGCTGCGGCTTGTGCACGCGGGGACAGAGCGTGCTCTGCGGGCGGCATCGGCATGGTGCGGTGGCACTGGGCGCGGGCTCTCCTCGGTGGTCCACGGCAGCACTTGGCTCGGGCAAGGGACAGCGAGGGGCGGTGAGGTGTTGGCTACCTCCTAGAAATGGCGAGGGAAGGGGGAGTGGTCTGCTAGGGTGAGGGCAAGTTTGGCTGGCGAGTTGGTGCTCGACATGGTTTGGCCTGGGGGTTAGGGACAAGGGACAGGGGTGCTAAGGGCATGGTTAGACCAAGAGGGCACAGAGAGGTTAAATGGAGATCAAATGGGGGCAAAACCCTGTGCAGAATAGTGAGCTAGGATTAGAGGTAAGATTAAGCATGCCAAGTGTTTGATGAAATGGCCACAAGAGAAAAAGTTTTGAATTTTGAGTTCAAAATTTTCGAGTGATCTCCACTAGTGATAGGTAGTCTCTGGTTGCAAGAGTTTTGAAAATGGAGCTCAAATAGATGGTTTTTGAAATAGGGGTGATCTATGCATATGCATTAGATTCAATTTTAAACTGTCATTTAAAATAGCTAACAGAATGTTTTTAGCAGATCAAAAGGTGGGCCTTGATACCTCATTATGTGTACTAGCAAGGGTGCAAAGATCAAGAATTGTTTCTGTTGATAATTGAGTACTAGGAATAGCCAAAGTAGGCATGACAGTTAAATTTGCCAAAATGACCATTCCTTCATTTTAATTCTTTTTTATTTGATTTTCTTTAAGAAAAGTTTGGGAATGATGTAGATGATGTTTAAATCACCTAATAAACATTTTACAAGCATTGGATCAATCAATCATGGCAATTCAAACAACTCCTATTTTAAATGCACACATATATGAATGCTTTTATTTTAAATTTGGAAAAGTTTTTGTTAACCCTATTTTTGGATGATTTGATCTTGATAAGCTTAGATTAAAGTTTTGGGATGTGACAAACCTTCCCCTCTTAAACAAAATCTCGTCCCGAGATTTACAAAGAAAACTAGGAACTAAAGAGATCTGGGAACTCTATCCTAATGTAATCTTCGCGTTCCCAAGTAGCTTCCTCCTCGGTATGGTTGCTCCACTGAATCTTGAGAAACTTGATACTCCTGGTCCTGGTGGTTCTGTAGGCTTCTTCTAAGATACGGATGGGTACTTCCCGATATGTCAGGTCATTGTTGATTTCCACAGCTCTGTGATCGATGTTCTTGAAAACTTCAGTCTTCTCAGGCACTTCCAAGAATTTGCGAAGTAACGAGATATGGAACACATTGTGGATGGCTGACATCTCTTGAGCGTTCTAGTTGATCGATACTTCTCCTCGGCGGTTCGGAATCTTGAAAGGTCCGATATACAGGAGCTAACTTTCCCTTGGACTAAAGCGTTGAGTTCCCTTCAATGGTGAAACCTTGAGATATGAAATCTCCGACATTGAAAGTCAGGTCTCTCCTTCTTTTGTCGCATAGCTCTTACATGCGGATTGGGCGGTCTTGAGGTGCTCACGGACTTTGTGAACTTTCTCTTCTGCTTCTCGGAGAATGTCGGGTCCAAAGATCTAACTCTCTCCTACTTGCGACCAATTCAAAGGGGTACGACACTTTCTTCCGTATAGGAATTCAAATGGTGCCATTTGCAAACTGGCCTGATAACTGTTGTTATATGAGAATTCTGCGAAAGGCAGGCAGTCTTCCCATTTTGATCCGTATTCCAGCACACAAGCTCTAAGCATATCCTCCAAGATCTGGTTGACTCTCTTAGTTTGTCCATCTGTTTGTGGGTGATAAGCGGTACTGAAATTCAACTTGGTTCCTAAACCTTCCTGAACTTTCTGCCAAAATCTCGAGGTAAACTGGGTTCCTCGATCTGAGACGATGGTCTTGGGGGTTCCATGCAGACTAACAATTCTAGCAATGTACAGCTCTGCTAGCTTTGCACTCTGGTAGGTTGTCTTGACTGGTATGAAGTAGGCTACCTTGGATAGTCTATCAACTATGACCCAGATTGAGTCATTTCCCCTACTAGAAGTAGGTAAACCGGTGATAAAGTCCATTCCGACAGAATCCCATTTCCATTCCGGAATCTGCAATGGTTGCAACAATCCTGCAGGTCTCTGATGCTTTACTTTGACTCGTTGACAGATGTCACATTTGTCGATGTAGCTTCCGATCTCTCTTTTCATCTTGTGCCACCAAAATTGCTCTTTCAAATCCTAATACATCTTTGTTCCTCCGGGGTGGATAGAATAAAGAGTATCATGAGCTTCCTTCATGATAACCTCCTTCAGCTCCGAATCTGCTGGCACACAGATATGTCCTTTGTACCACAGTACTCCTTCTTCGTCTTCGGTGAATCCAGGTACCTTTCCTGTACCAATACGATGTTTGATTCCGTCGATACTTTCATTTCCCTTCTGGGCTTCCTTGATTTGGCTCAACAAAGTGGGTTGAAGTTCAATGCTAGCTAGGAATCCTTTGCTAACTAACTCAGTCCTGAACTGCTCCAACTCCTCATACAAACTTGGTTGCTTCTCTTTGATCATGGTGTTAAGCCTACACGGCAATCTGCTAAGCGCATCCGCTACCACATTGGCTTTGCCGAGGTGATAGTGAATGTCAAGGTCATAATCCTTGATTAACTCTATCCATCTCCTTTGTCTCATATTCAGCTCCTTCTGAGTGAAGATATACTTCAGGCTCTTATGATCTGAGTAAATCTCACAACGATTACCCATCAAATAATGACGCCATGTCTTCAACGCTAGAACCACGGCTGCTAGCTCAAGATCATGGGTCGGATAGTTCTGCTCATCTTTGCTTGATTGTCGAGAACGGTCTGTGATGACTTTGCCTTCTTGCATCAATACACATCCTAGGCCAATCTTGGATGCATCACAATACACATCAAACGGCTTCTTGATGTCTGGCATGATCAAAATTGGGGCTGATATCAATCTCTTCTTCGGCTCCTGAAGCGGCTTCACACTTGTCATCCATTCAAACTTCTTGTCCTTCTTCAACAATTGGGTCATTGGTGGGCTATGCTCGAATCCTTCTCTGAACTTGCGGTAATATCCCGCTAATCCGAGAAATGAACGAACTTGGGTTTGATTGGTTGGGGCTTCCCATTCTTCGACATCTTTGATCTTGGTGGGATCAACAGAGACTCCTCCGGCAGACACAATATGTCCTAGGAATCCTACTTCTTTCAGCCAAAACTCACACTTACTGAACTTGGCATATAACTGATGCTCTCTTAGGGTTTCTAGGATGATTCTCAGATGTTGCTCATGCTCTTCTTCTGACTTGGAGTAGATAAGGATGTCGTCGATAAACACAATTACAAACTTATCTAGGAAATTCATAAAGATCTTATTCATGAGATTCATGAAATAGCGAGGCATTGGTTAATCCAAAAGACATAACCGTATACTCGTATAAACCATAGCGAGTAGTAAAGGCGGTCTTCGGAATATCCGTTGCACGAATCTTAAGTTGGTGATAACCAGTCCTAAGATCAATCTTTGAGAATACCTGAGCTCTAGTCAACTGATCAAATAGATCCTCTATCTTTGGCAAGGGGTACTTGTTCTTGATGGTGACATCATTCCACTTTCTGTAGTCTGTACACAGACGATTGCCTCCATCTTTCTTGTCGACGAATAACACTGGTGATCTCCATGGCGATGCACTTGGCTGAATCAAACCTGTTGCTATCATGGCATCTAACTGCTTCTTCAGTTCTACTAACTCTGAGGGGTTCATGGTATAGGGTCTCTGGGCTATAGGTCCGGTTCTGGGGATTAGTTCGATAATGAACTCAATATCCCTATCTGGGGGCATACCTGGCAATTCATCTAGGAATACATCGGGGTATTCACAGACTACTCTGACTTGGTCAATGGTAGGCAGGGCTACACTCTTGTTGCACTTGAATTGACGGGGTAAGGTTTCAGAGATATGCTCTCATTACTCGAACTACTGGTCATGGTGATGGATTTCTTAGCATGATCTATCGATCCTTTATGCCTTGACATCCAGTCCATACCTAGTACTACTTCCAATCCTTTGGTTCCAAGTACAATTAGGTTGGCATAAAAATCTATCCCATGTATTCTGATAGGTGCAGCTTTGCAAAATTTTCTAGCTTTTGTTGTTGAACCGGGGATTTGAACTATCATGACATGCTTCAGGTTGGTTGGGCGAATCTTACTAGTGCATAAAAATTCTTCGGTGACAAATGAATGCGATGCTCCAGAATCAAACAATACTCTTGCTAAAACTGAGTTGACAGAAAACATACCCAGCACTACATCTGGCGCTTCCTAGTCTTCTTCTGCGTTCATGTGGAAGAGACGACCGTTGCGGTGGTGAGGGTTCCCTGGGGCAAATCTCCTTCCTGGTTGAACACGACGCTGCTGCTGAGCTGGGGCATTCATAGGGGCATTGGCGGCAGTCTTCTTGGGACACTCATTGGAGTAGTGACCCTTCACTCCACACTCGAAACAAGTGATCTGGGACTTGTCCTTGACTACAACAGGTACAACATTGCTGCCAGTTCTGGTTGCAGTGTTGTTGTTGTTGCTCTTGGGAGGGGCACGATTGAAATTGTTGGCATTGCCGGAGTTGTGATTGTTTCCTCCGGACTTCACATTGCCTCCGCTACGGTTGGAGTAGCTTGAGCGAGAATTTGGGGGTCGGTTGTTCCTTGGTGCATATCCTGGTGAAGGGTTGGGACGGTACTTCTGGTGACTATTGGATCTAGACTGCTGCATCATACGACGCTTGCGGTTGTCGTTTGCCTGGTTAATCTTCCCTTCCATCTAAATGGCATAGTCGACTAGCTCTTCGAGATCAGCAAAACGGATGTTGACGAGGACAGTCTACATCTCATCATGCAGTCCGTTTAAGAATCTCTCCTTCTTCTTGGCCTCCGTGTTGATCTCATCAGGTGCATATCTGGCAAGTGACAAGAATTTGTCACGGTACTCTACCACAGTCATTCTTCCTTCCTTCAATTCGCGGAATTCATCTCTCATCCTGTTGACAAGACCTTGCGGCACGTGGGTGCGGCTGAACTTGACCTTGAATGCTTCCTAGGTCATCACCTGGCCATGGTTCATATTGCGGATGCTATTCCACCAAGCTCTTGCATCTCCTGCCAGATAGTGGGTGGCAAAGAGAACTTTCTCATTTGCATCTACTCCTGCAACTTCGAGGTTGTTTTCCATGGTCTGTAACCATCCTTGGCATCTAATGGGTTTTCAGATTGGTTGAAGATTGGGGATTGGTGTTCTGAAAGTTTTGAGTTTAGATCCATGGTGATCCTGATTTCCATGTCCTTGGTTGTTGAGAGCCATTTGGGCGATCTGCTGCAAGGTTGCTAAGTTGACGGCTTTCGTACTTGCTTCACGGTCCGCGATAAGATTCTGCAATATCTACAGCATTGGGTCTTGTGACGAGCTGCTCCCTCCTTAGTTTCCACGAGTCATCTGAAGATTGAGATAGATATAGGGGTAAGAGGGAAATTCTAAGGTTCATGGTTTTGGGTTTTCAAAGTTAAAACATTGAGTTAGACTCAGGTTTTTCAACTAACTTCTTTTTCATTCATGCAAGCAAGCAGACAATACAACACACACCACAATAAGCAAAAGGGGAAAACAGATGGTTTGAAGAACCATTCTGCAAACTACGATACAATGAGATGATACAACTCATGATACGGCAGTGCTCTAGTGCCTCTACTGATCGTCGATGAAGTCGGAGTCTTCATCATCAGTGTAGAAGTCCACAGCATCCTCTTCCAGAAAGTCATCATCGTTGCTGAGGTAAGAATCCATATCTCCCTGGATGTCTTCACCCTCATCATCTTCTTCCTTGGCGGCAAGCTGAGCTTCCTGCTCCTTGACGGTCTTCTCGAGGTCGGCCACCTTCTTGCGAAGACGGGCGATGGTGCGATCCTTCTTTGCACGCTGGCGACAAAGAGACTGGCGATCTTGGACGAGCAGTGCGAAAGTCTAGGCCTTCTGGTCGGCAATGGCACGGTTCTGGTTGGCTAACTCTCTGGCATTGTCTAGTTCCTGTTGTCTGTCATGAAGCAAGAAGTCAAGGTTCTCCACTTGACGCCTCAATTCTGGGTGACTTGGCATCTCCATGGGCATTCCCATGAAGTCACGTCTTGCATAGTGGGCAAAACGGGTTCCTTGAATCTTGTTGACGCTGAGGGCACATAGACGTGCGAGAGCTTCATGCATTGCCCTGGCTAATCCATCTAGCCAGTTGTTCTCTCTCACGAAGAACTGAATTCTCCCGGAAGTTGGTGCTTCGATGCTTCCCCGAAGATCCGCGGTGACTAGCCATTGTAGGTCTCCTCCTGGGGGTCCTGGAAGTTGAGCTCCAAGAAACTCCGGATGTGGGCGTCGATAATTCGGCAGTGAATCCAGATCCCTCTCGAAGATCAGCTGACCTCCGTTTCCCAATTGGTAAAACTTGCTGAACTGAGTCTCCATCTACAAGAATTAAGGATGAGGAAGTTAGTGAAGTGATCAAGTGTGTCAAATTTTAAGTAGTAATGTAAGAATTTTGAGGAACATGAATTTTTGAGAAAGAATGAGGTCACAAGGATAAGAGAGGAAATAGTTTTTCATAAATACTCACTTTGGTTTTGAAACTAAGTTTTTGTTTGGACGTCCATTCTAACTAGGGTCTCCTATGGTCAGGATGGCTCTGATACCAACTTGTCAACACCCGGATTTTTAATCCCAGATGCTCGTTATGCTAGACCTCGCAATCCCAGGATTACCATTTTCGCGAGACATAACGGATTGGATATCACAGTACATCATCCATTACAAACCATACATAAGGTTTTACACAAATAAGGATCTCATGACCCAGTCTTTAATACAACAAGCAGCGGAAATAAACGATAGCGTAGCGGTGGGGTCCATCTTCAGGGGCACATGCAATACTGACGAAGGCAGATAGTCCTAGTTACCATAGCCGTCCTGCAGACCATCATCTTGATAATCTCCTTCATAGTCTGGCCATGATAATAGCTAGGGACAAAAGCCATGAGTACTCTTTAAGTACTCGCAAACTACTACTAACAAGTGGTATAATTCTACGTTAAAGTACTGAATCTAAGTTAACTATCAAATTAAATTTGAAACCTAAGCTGAGTTTAGAAGCAAAGAAAGATAAAGTAAAGTTCTAGAATCACTTAAGTTGGGAAGCTATTATCATCAACACAACCCTGTTGTGGTCAAGTCAAAGTTCATCATTCATTTTAAGTTATTTAGAAAACATCTGACAACGAAACAGTATGGCCATTCCAACTGTCCATAACATGACGCACTATTCGAATAGTTTGACACTCTGCAGAGGTGGTACACTTTCACCACAAGATTCGATACATCCGTCAGGGATAACCCTGAATCATCATACCTAGTATCCAGATAATCAAACATAACCTTCCCTTTACACACCCTAGTACAAGCACCTCTCCTATGAGCATGCCCTCCCAACCATGACCATCAGTCATCTTGGGCACTGCATAGGTGGACAACATTGAGAGGTAGCCTCAGCTCAAACCTCTCCCGTGAGGGAACTAATACTAATGCATATAAATTTCCAGCTAAGCCTTACCCAATTCAGGTAGTGTGGTTGTACGGTAAATTTGGAATGGTATCGCATCCGAATCCGGTTTTATAAAAGGGTTAAGGCTCATGCCTCATCATTTTCATCATCATAAACCGGTTGTGTCTCTCAACACATGTCAAATCATCTCAATAGAATAACTCATCATTCCAAGGTTTTCACAATTCATTTTCACCCAGTGTTCCCATCTAAAGTGACTCAAGTTTTTGATCTATTTTAAAAATACTAAGTTAAGAGTGTTCACTAAGGTGGGAAGATGGGATCAATCTCATGCCATAGAATGACATCTAAAAGGTTTCTAAGTAGGTCAAGTTTTATACTCTTTATGCTACCTTCAAAATTAGGTAAAGAACTTTGTGTAAACTAAGGGAGGTAAAACTTGTCAATAAGACTTGGGGTACTAATAGTTAAAGGGGTGTGATCAAAGCATGCTTAAGGCATCTTTGCTAAACCATCTAGTTTAATTCTATCTTGCTAACAATAGCTTGCTAAAGTATGTTTTGCAAGGGTTAGCTTGCCACTAATAGCTTGCCTTGGTTGGTGCAGTGGTTGAAGTTTTCTTCTTCTTCTTCTTCTTGGTAGAACTCCTCCTCCTCGAAAGCTTGGTCGATACTAGCGTCTATAAATACATAGGGAGTAGACAATCACCAAACAATACTTAACTAGGCTAGGTAGCATTCGAAAACACACAATTGATGATCTATTATCATCACAAGTTTAATTCAATAGTTTCACCCTTTTTATTTTAGAAAAGTAATTTATACTCATTGAAATATTAACTAAAATTTAATATTCACCACCAAAATATGGGATCATGTGGACACATGTCCTCACCACATATTCTAACATGTGGGAATGAGATTTAAGGGTTGGATCAATATTACTTTGGTTTAAGTTCATTATTTAATGATTTAAAGTGACTAGAAATGCCTATATAGCATTATTTTGGTACTAGTCCAAAGTCACTGCGTGTAAACCTTAATATTATTACATATTTGGAAAGATATGATGAAATGTGATTTTTGAGAGTTGGAATCAACTCAAAAGCTAACTTGGTTGATTTTATAAAAATGTTTCAAGTTGCAAAAGCTTCTGTCTTCTTATTTTTATTAGGAGAGATCTATAACTCTAATTGAATTAAATCCAACGAGCTTGGATAGATCATTTTAATACCTTTCAGACAAAATTGGTTTCATGCAATTTGGATTTCTAAAACTCTCTAAATTGATTTTCAATCTAGTGGACAGAAACTAGATTTAACTAAAAAGGAAAAACCAGATTTGAAACTATGGGCTAGCGCGGGAAAAGAAATGGGCCGGCCCAGTGGCTCTCCGCGACTCGGGGCTCAGCTGACAGGGGGGTCCCGCTTGTCAGTGGCACTTAAAACGCGAAACGGTACACGCGCCGTGGGCCGTAGGATTAGAAGCGAGATCAACGGCTGAGAGTCGTCGTCGACGACGAACAGGTCGCCGGCGAGATCGAACCCTAGAGGCTCGGTGGGGGTCTACTGGGGGCGTACCAGGGCTCGAGCAGGGTCGGCGAGGCGGGCAAACAAAGTGGAAGACGACGGCGAGGCGAGGCGTGGTCGCGGTGGAGCTTGGGGTGGTCGAAATCAACGGCACCCTTCTCCTCCAGAGGCGGTGGCTCCGGCTCCAATTCCGGCGAGCTGCTGCTCCACTGGCTCCGGCGAGAGGTGGGTGAGGTTCAGAGAGGTGAGGGGAGTGGAATGGTGTGGAGAAGAATGGCTGGGGAGGGCTCCTTTTATAGGACCAACGGTGAGACCGAGCGGGATGGGCGGTCGACGGTGGCGACATGGCTACGGCGAGCTAGCGGCATGGCGGGGGATGGCGATCGACAGGCGGTCTCCTGGCGGTGCTCTAGGAAGTGAATCGCCGTGAGGCGGTGGTACCTTGATGCAGGCGGTGGTGCTCTAAGCGGCCGAATCGGCGGTGTCCACGGCGAGCGGTGGCTATAAGGCTTTGGGCGGCGAACATGGATGTCTGGGGTGTTCTCCAGGTCGAGGCGGAGGCGGCACGGGCTGTGATCTGCGGCTTGTGCAGCTGTGAGACGAGCGTGCTCTACGGGCGGCATCGGCATGGTGCGGTGGCACTGGGCGTGGGCTCTCCTCGGTGGTCCACGGCAGCACTTGGCTCGGGCAAGGGACAGAGAGGGGCGGTGAGGTGTTGGCTACCTCCTAGAAATGGCGAGGGAAGGGGGAGTGGTCTGCTAGGGTGAGGGCAAGTTTGGCTGGCGAGTTGTTGCTCGGCATGGTTTGGCCTGGGGGTTAGGGACAAGGGACAGGGGTGCTAAGGGCATGGTTAGACCAAGAGGGGACAGAGAGGTTAAATGGAGATCAAATGGGGGCAAAACCCTGTGCAGAATAGTGAGCTAGGATTAGAGGTAAGATTAAGCATGCCAAGTGTTTGATGAAATGGCCACAAGAGAAAAAGTTTTGAATTTTGAGTTCAAATTTTTTGAGTGATCTCCACTAGTGATAGGTAGTCTCTGGTTGCAAGGGTTTTGAAAATGGAGCTCAAATAGATGGTTTTTGAAATAGGGGTGATCTATGCATATGTATTAGATTCAATTTTAAACTGTCATTTAAAATAGCTAGAAGAATGTTTTTAGCAGATCAAAAGGTGGGCCTTGGTACCTCATTATGTGTACTAGCAAGGGGTGCAAAGATCAAGAATTGTTTCTGTTGATAATTGAGTACTAGGAATAGCCAAAGTAGGCATGAGAGTTAAATTTGCCAAAATGACCATTCCTTCATTTTAATTCTTTTTGATTTGATTTTCTTTAAGAAAAGTTTGGGAGTGATGTAGATGATGTTTAAATCACCTAAGAAACATTTTACAAGCATTGGATCAATCAATCATGGCAATTCAAACAACTCCTATTTTAAATGCACATATATATGAATGCTTTTATTTTAAATTTGGAAAAGTTTTTGTTAACCCTATTTTTGGATGATTTGATCTTGATAAGCTTGGATTAAAGTTTTGGGATGTTACACTACCGGTGCTAGTAGCAACATGGAGACCTGAACAACATAACCACAGAACTTTGTCCCCAACCTGCAATGAGGTTGTCAATCTCACCGTGTTTTGCGGAAAACAAAGGATTAAACGTATCGAATGGAAAGAAGTAAAAGTTTGCAGAACGTAAACACAAAGCAGTAAACAGTTGTATATTGTATGTAAAGTAAAAGGACCGGGATACATAGTTCACTAGAGGTGGCTCTCCTTACATAGATAACATGCTGGGTGAACAAATTACAGCGGGGCAATTGACAAACACCGAGAAAGCAATACATGCATATACTAATCATCTTGACTCCTTTGAGACTTGATTGGGCATTACAACATAATACATAGACCGCCATCCAACTGCATCTATGACTAATAATCCACCTTCAGGTTATCATCCGACCCCCCTCCAGTATTAAGTTGCAAGCAACAAATTACTTCTTTACGAACTGCGTGTAAAGTAAACAATACAATTGTTCTATGAACAAAGGATCATTGTTTTCTCCCTAGTATCAACAACACATCTAGTACCTTAGAGATTTCTGTCACTTCCCAGTTACGGAGGCATGAACCCACTATCGAGCATAAATACTAACTCTTGGAGTTGCTAGCATCTACTTGGCCAAGATAGCTACTAACAACGGAAAACATGCAAGATCTCAAATAACAAAGACATGATAGAATCAATAATCAATTTGAAATAGCATCTCAATATCCATCGGATCCCCGCAAACACAACATGTATGAATTACAAATAGATGATCTTGATCATGAGCAGACTCACAAGATCTAAACATGAAAGCACAAAGGAGGAGAAACCAGCCATCTAGCTACTACATGGATCCGTAGTCCAAGGATGAACTACTCACGCATCACACCGGAGGCTTGCATGGTGATGAAGAAGGCCTCCAGGGTGAATTCCCTCTCGGCGGTCTTGGGAAGAGCTTCAGATCCCCTGATCTAGGGACAGAGACGACGGCGGCTACAGACTCTTTCGTGGATTTTTGATTGGGTACTTAGGGTTTTCGTCCCGAGGGAAACTTATAGGCGGAAGGAGAGGCCGAGGGGGTGCTGGGGTCGGCCAGACCACCCCCTGGCGCGGGCCAAGCCCCTAGCCCCTCTCCGCCCCGCGTGGCCAGGTGGTGTGGCCGGCCCCTAGCCCCTCTCCGTCTCGTATGCTGGCACTTGATCCCTTCCGAAAAAATAGGCACTTTGGCTTTTGTCCCGTCCAATTCCGAGAATATTCATTTTCTGACTTTCCTGGAACCAAAAACAGCAGAAAAGCAGTGGCAATCGTGGCTCTTGTTAATAGGTTAGTCCAAGAAATCATATGAAAAGTACTCCAAAGTTGGAACAAAACACAAGAAAGTGGATAAAACTAATCATGGAACATCGAAAATTATAGATACATTTGCAATGTATCAACATCCCCAAGCTTCACTCCTGCTCGTCCTCGAGTAGGTAAGCGATAAAAAGAAAGAATTTTTTAGGTGACATGCACCATCAAAGACTTAATCAAAGTATTTGCAAAACATTCAAAGCTGGGATCAAAGTACTTCAATCATAACATGAAAGACAAAGTTCTAGCAATAAGCAAAGAGACTAAGATGCAACATGAAAAGGCACAAACAAAAGATTCATGAATAACAATGCTTTGCAAGACGTTTGTTTGTTTCACATAAATAAAACATAGCATAATAGTATTCAGCTTCTCCCTCAATAGAGTAGCAAATATAAATGCATAGGACACCTTCAAAGTTCATAAGAGTGACTAGATACAATAGTTTAAAACAAGCAATAACAAGTTATGCATCAATCAACTAGTCTTGGGACAATGCACATAGAACTAAGAATGGCCACTATGCTCTCAAAGTAGTGCATAAAGATAGAAGGTGGAGACTCAATATAATGGTGGAAGAAAGGCCTTTTGTAAAAGGAAGTAGGGATTCAAGTCTCATAAAGAGCTTCCAAAAATTATGATACTTAAAGCTTTCAGCTCTCATTGCCCCTATCATAAGCATCTTGAAGGTGATTAAGGTTAAAGTGACACAACTAAGAGGATATGCTTGACAAGTTATAAACCGAAATCTCATGCCCCTTACTTACGAAGACCGATCCTCATGCTACTCAACTTTAGTCACGAGTAAGCTCTTGTCATTGTAAGTATATGTGTATCATTAAGAACCGCCAGCAGGTACCCTTGCACATGATAATGAGCTTTCCCATAATCAAAATGACAAGGCAAGCAGACAATGAGCATCTCAGTGATCTTTTTATTTGCCATTTGCATAGGTTTTTATTGAGGATGCTTCATAGAGTGCTCATTATGGTGATGCTGCAAGTTTCCACCATGATTAGGCATGGCTTAGGCTAGTGGCCTAGACGTTTCTCTAACACACATACAAACTCCATGATCTTACAAGTTCCACTTTTATTTCACACCGCCGGGATTCGTAAGCAAAAGAACATGATATCGACGAGGTATAAAGTACAAGTGCAATGTTGAAAGCGTTCCCCATGGTACATGGTTCTGCTAATTTCAACTTATAAACCGCAAGCATATACGCAACAAAGAAGGACCCAATGGTTCAAGTTTATTAGAGGCAATAAAGTAAAGTGTGCCATCAAGTTCGTGAGAGCTTTAATCACTATTTTTCTCATAACAAGTGGAAGGTAAACAAAAGCATGAATATACTTGGAATAGCATAAGCTAGTAGGTAGGTATGGTGGACTCTTTGGAAAAACTTGGTTTAGGGATTTGGATGCATGAGTGGAACTCATACTTTGTTGTGGAGGCTAGCAAAAAGGGGCGACAAACTAAGAGAGCAATAATGGACATAATCATGCAGAGCGACAAAACATCATTGATCAAAGCATAAAGTGATACTACAAGTTGAAAACTAAAGGATCATAAAGGCTATGGTGACTTTGGATAGTCATAACATGGTGTGAGCATGCGCCAAGTCAACCCCAAATAAAGCATCAAAGGAGAATACCACTATACTATGCTTTAATATGCTAAAACAACGCATGATTCATCCAAGGAACATTAAGCAATCTCAATTGTTTATAACAAGTCATGCTACAGCAAAGAATACTAAGCATAAAGCCAAAACAATATCAAGCATGGCATGACAAAGCATGGCCACAGTAAAAAACGAGCTCTTTTTACCACATAAGTATGAACTTTCCTACTCTTTTCCAAACCAAACCAAACTATTTGCAAACCAAAGTGTGAAAGAGGGGGTCCAACCAATTTATTCAGAAAACTAAGAAAACAAAAGAAAACGAAAACCAAAACAAAAACGAAAAAGAAGACGCTCTAAGAAAAACACAACTGTGCATGAAACAATAAAAATAAAGCATTTGGGAGAAACCTGGATTTTTATTGATGAAGAAGGGGGATGCCTTAGGCATCCCCAAGCTTTGACGCTTGTACTTCTTGGATTTTTCTTGGGGTGACACGCGTGACATCCCCAAGCTTGAGTTTTAGTCCATCCTTCATCTCATTACTCATTCCTTCCATACACCTGAAATTTTTCCTTCACACAATCTCATTAGCAACATTAGTGCACTTAAGATAAATAAGTCTCAAGGTTAAGTTCTAACACCAAATAAACTTCCATTAGAACACTAGCTACTGTAGCACTTCCCTCAAAAAGCTCAATTCTCCAAAGGAACTCAAGAAGGAACTAACAAGAAGCAAATGCAGAAAATGGCAGAAATCTGTCAAAACAGACCAGCAGGTAAAGACGAATTTTTTCGAAGAGCTTATGTTGCTCAAATCAAAAAGTGTTGAACTAACGAAAGTTAGATAACAACCTGGGGCAGATGCACAAACAGTTACAGCTCAATCCGACCTACAGAGCTCGCTCAGGAATTTTTACGGTGAAGCACAGAAATCTGTTTCGGGACAGCAACTTTCCCAATCATTACTTCACTCTTATTAGAGGTTACTCTTGTCACAAAAAGCAAATAAAAAGGATAAGGAGAGGTTATTACAGAGGTAATAACTTCCAAGACTCATCTAAAACTCTTGGGTTATCTTCCAACAAGTACTTTTCTTTAACGCCTTTAAGTTAGACATGAAAATTTGAGAAGATGCTCTAATAGGAAATATGAATTGAAGTAAAAGAGAGCATCACGAAGCAAATTCAGAACACATTTAAGTCTAACCCACTTCCTATGCATAGGAATCTTGTATGCAAATAAATGCAAAAAGAACAAAGTGACAGGCATAGGAAGATAAAACAAAAGTAACTTCAAAACTTTCAGCACATAGAGAGGTGTTTCATTACCATAAAAACTTCTACAACCATATTTTCCTCTCTCATAATAACTTTCAGTAGCCTCATGAATAAACTCAACAATATAACTATCACATAAGGCATGCTTTTCATGATCTACAAGCACTAGAGCTTTATTATAAACATTTTCAAAAGAATCCTCGGGAACATAACATTCACCCTCCTTTGATAAGCATGGGGGACAATCAAATAATGTAAGGGATAAAGAGTTACTCTCATTAGAAGGTAGGCATGGGTAGATCCATTCTTACTCCTTTTGTCCATCATTATCCTCCTCTTTTTCATCTAATGAGCTTTCAAGTTCAGCAATTTCTTCTTCCATGGAGGTTCTACCAGGCGGTGGTTCATCTATTACCTTAGCAGTCATAATACTGTTCCCAAATAGGAAACTGAGTGAGCTATCCATAATGAAATAGTGATTGGAGCAGAGCTAGTCATAAAGGCAACTTAAGAAAGGAACTAATTTTTTTTGTGTTTTTGAAATAAGAAAGCAAACTTGTAAAACTAATATTTTTGTGTTTTTGATAAAGAAACAAGCAAACAAAGCAAAAAGAAACTAAGCAAAACAAAAACAACAAAGTAAAGAGATTGGTTGTGAGGGACTCCCCTTGTGAAGATGTCCTTGACTCCCCGGCAACGGCGCCAGAAAAGATCTTGATGCACTCGACGATCGACGTAGAGCTCGTTGGGAACCCCAAGAGGAAGGTATGATGAGCACAACAGAAAGTTTTCCCTCAATTATGAAACCAAGGTTTAATCGAACCAGTAGGAGCAAGGAAACACCCCAAATGTGTTACTAGCTGAGCTTTGGCAGGGCGCACTACCGGTGCTAGTAGCAACGTGGAGACCTGCACAACACAACCACAGAACTTTGTCCCCAACTTGCGATGAGGTTTTCAATCTCACCGTGTTTTGCGGAAAACAAAGGATTAAACATATCGAATGGAAAGAAGTAAAAGTTTGCAGAAAGTAAACACAAAGCAGTAAACAGTTGTAGATTGTATGTAAAGTAAAAGGACCGGGATCCATAGTTCACTAGAGGTGGCTCTCCTTAGATAGATAACATGCTGGGTGAACAAATTACAGCGGGGCAATTGACAAACACCGAGAAAGCAATACATGCATATACTAATCATCTTGACTCCTTTGAGACTTGATTGGGCATTACAACATTATACATAGAACGCCATCCAACTACATCTATGACTAATAATCCACCTTCAGGTTATCATGCGAATCCCCTCTAGTATTAAGTTGCAAGCAACAGATTATTGCTTTACGAACTGCGTGTAAAGTAAACAATACGATTGTTCTATGAACAAAGGATTGTTGTTTTCTCCCTAATAGCAACAGCACATCTAGTGCCTTAGAGATTTCTGTCACTTCCCCAGATTACCAGAGGCATGAACCCACTATCGAGCATAAATACTAACTCTTGGAGTTGCTAGCATCTACTTGGCTAAGTACTTATATGCCTTGTGTATAGAGATATCGTGCTACGTGGTGTTCAGAGGGAGGGTCCCAGGAGTCTACGACGAGTGGGAGGATTGTCATAAGCAAGTGAACAAGTTCAGTGACAACAGATACAAAGGGTACCCGACGAGAGAGCATGCGGAAGCTAGGTGGAGAAACCACCTCCTTGGAGAGCAGAGAGACAGGAACCAGATGAAGACCTTGATGATCGTGCTCCCCGTCTTGCTCATTACCGCCATTGCGATTGTACTCTACTCGGTCCTTTAGTAGTTTAGGACTTGGCTAATGATCATGATGATCAACTTGTTGTAATGTGTAATATATGAGAAGATGAGATCAATTTGTTCTAGACTTGTATAATATTCAGGCACTTGTCACTTTGTCGGGTTCTAATTGATGTGATGATGTATAATTCTAGTGGTATTATTATCTCTGTTTTTACACTGTTGTGTATCTGTATAAATATCTGTATATGTACCTGTATAAATACCTGAGAGCCCTGTATTGTGTATACCTGTACGAAACATCAGTGGCGCATATTTTATTCATCTAGTGGCGCATATAGTATCAGTGGCGCATTTGGTTATATGCGCCACTGGTATAATATCAATGGCGCATATATTAGGTGCGCCACTGGTGGGCCTCTTATCAATGGTGCATATTGTATATGCGCCATTGATATCTGATTATCAGTGGCGCAACACTAGTGGCGCATTCCATATGCGCCATTGATAGCAAAAAATATGCTCCATTGATAAGCAATTTTCCACTAGTGAGCCCTATATCCGATGCGTTGCTTTTCACTTCCGGCGACCCCTCGTCAAGCCACCACGCTTTGTCGCTGCAGTCCACGTGTACAGCCTAGCTAGGAAGCTGAGGATCCGCCTGTTTTGTTCATCTTCAGTGGTCACTTCCTCCAGCAGCAGGGTGAACATCTCCTTATCGTCGAAGTCCATGGCCGAATAGGCAAAACACCGAAAACTTCGCGGACAAGGTGGGCAAGGGCTCGGAATGGCCGAGCTGCGATGAAGGCGGGAGAAGGCGAAACAAGGCCTTCGGCGAGGGGAAAGGATGCGATGGCGGCGGACCTTTCAATAGGTGTGGATTCGGCTGTGCTGGGCGTGGCATCGCCATCAGTGACATGGCGGCGAGGGGGTAGCCGAATCACGGTGAGGAATGGATTGTCTCGTCGACAGGGTTGGTCCACATTTTTTTTCTTTCATCCGGCGTTCGTAGTCGACTCTACGCACGCTGGGTTCGTCCTAGGAACGCCAGATCAAAGTTAGGCCAAATCCGACTGAATTCAGTGTCGTAGGAACACGATTTGCGATTTTTTGCCGTCTAAATAAAAAAGGTCCTAGGAAGACCCTCCTAGAAATGCTAGTGGAGATGCTCTTAATGGCCGTGGGTGCTCAACGATGTTTAGTCCGGTGCAGCTAGCGACAACGTTTTTTTTTGAATATGTACGCCGGTAGGCATACATTACTTGTATGTATAACTGTAGCAATACGAAGATGAAACGCATACAAGTAACAGAAAACATGAACAACTGCAAACCGTCCTCGCCGCAACTAGTAAGGACCCAAAACCTTCGCCGTCATCGGAGAAGAAGAAGATCACCAGCAGCCGGTCCACACTTGGCACTGAACAAACCTGTAGCCATAAAGCGTCAATGAGCCGCAATAACCACCAGCCCCGTAAGACTGGATCTAGCCTGCCGCTATGCAATATCGACCGAAGGATCCCTCTGAGCATCTTCAACGCCGGATCCGGGGCCAGCGCCACCCCGCCTATCAAGCGGCCGGATCCTGCACCATCCACCACAAACCAGCAGTAGTCCGCACTGCCGCACTCCAAGGCCGCCATGACCAGATTGGCGACAAGATCAACACGACACAAAGCCGGAGCACATGCCCGGCGAAGACACAATCCACAAGCTTCTCGACGCCGTAAATATCGCCGAGATGGGGTTGAAGCCCGGGTACCATTATTCGATGTAGCGCATCCACCGCCATCTGAGATGCGCTACCACGACACAACAAATACACTAACATTAGGGACCTTGATGTACGCCGAGCGTAGGTCCTGGGTCCCCACCCCCTCTCGCCCACATGAGCGGAAGCGGAGGAGGGGAGGACCCGTCGATCGCCGGCAGGGAGGAGGCGGCGCTAAGGCTTTTTTTGAGGAGGAGGCGGCGCGGGATGTCCTATTTACAGGTAGCGACAATGTTGAGCATGGGAGATGCGAATGTCGTAGTCAAATCCAGGCCATGTCGCGAAATATGTTATTAAAGGAGGACTTGCAATGTTAAAATTTAGGAAACTTTAGATCGGTATATGGCTTCCTCTGTGGCTTTGAATACGTAGGTACCTAGTAAAGAGGCAATACGAGTTTTTTTTGTTCTTTATTATAGAAGTACGTAGTCCAGATAAAAATCCTCCACTCGATCTATTCTCCGTCTCCATCAGGCCGTCTGCCGCCGCCATGGATCTGACGACGTCGCCATGGCCGGGCCTCGCGCCGGACGTCGTCCGCGAGGTCGCCAGCCGGCTGCACGACGCAGGCGACTTCGTCCGCCTCCACGCCGTATGCAAGCCGTGGCGCTGCTCCCGTGACACGGCCCCGCCTTTGCTCCGGGGAACGTATCAGTTTCAGCCATGGCTCCTCCCAGCGGCCGATCAACACTCGTCGACCCCTCTCAGGTTCAGATGCATCTTCTCCAACTGCAGCTACCGCGCACCACCACCACAGCAATTTGTGCCCCGGCGGAACTGGGTGGGCAGCACCGACGCCACCGCCGTCCGGTCCTCACCGTGGAGCACGGCGACCACCCTAGCCTGCACGATCCTCTCACCGGAGAAGTCACCCAAGTTCCTCTACTGCCGTTCCGCGTGGACGGACACAGACGACAGCAGGACAAGCATAACCCCCACGGTATCGTTTACGGCGACGGCACCATCCTACTCTACGTGGTCTCCGGCAGTGACGTTGGCGACACGGCCAGGTACAAGGCGGCACTCCTGCGTCCAGGGGACACAAGGTGGACGCTCGTCGAGAGGACCCTTATGTATGAGACCCCGAGGAGGCATAGGGGGATCTGCACCGCCTACAGTGACAAAAGGATCTTCATCTTGGAGGATAGCCACTGGCGTGTCGTTACGCCAGGCGTCGCCGCCTCGGGTGACGTGCTGGTCCCGATGCCTGTCTGCAACTTCCCGAGCCATTCCAACTTCGTCTTGGAGTCCCGTGGCGAGATCCTTTGGGTGTCGGTTCATGCCTGGGTCAAATACTCTTATGAGTACCGGGAAGAACGCGTGTCTCGTACCCTCTCGGTGTTGGTGCACGCGCTAGAGGATGATGCGTCGGTGCCGGCGAAGATGCAATGGGTGAGGAAGAACGGCAGCAGCCTAGCTGATCGTGTGTTGTTCCTGGGCTCGCCCAACAGCTTGGCCGTAGATGCCTCTCAGCTAGGTGGCCACGGAGGATGCATCTACTTCGTCTACTACCAGAGTAAGGCTCTGCCAGGTGAGATGTTTGGTGTGTTCAGATACAACATCGTTGATGGCAAGACCGAGTTCGTTGAGGGGCTGCCTCCTGGATGGGACAACGAGAAGTGCACTTGGCTCGTTCCCCAACCTTCCATTGCGCCAATTCATGTACGTGCTATTAAAACATTTTTCACTTATCTAAAATTGATCTTTTTTGATAATAGAATCTTTCAATAATTTTATGGTCGCATCAAGGTAATAAAACGGTATAATAACAGTTTAATTACCATGTAATTGTGTAGGCAGCTTAAATTCTTGAGGTCTTAATTAACAGTGATTTTTGCTGAACCAGAATATCACCTGCTTGCGAGAGGCGACTGAACCGAAGCCGAAGAAACTAAAGACTACTTCAGTTACCAGTGTGACACGCATCAGTCACATCTCCAGGCATGACGAGCCTTGTTTTACGGTAATGGTGCATAATCTGCCTCCAACGGTGAATAGTTCCGAGCTGCAACTCTTGTTCAGCAGACACGGCAAAGTGTTCAGTGCTGAGGTACTCTACAAAAAGACGAGGCAATCCACAGGCATCGGTCTATTAACCATGTCGACGAAGCATTCCCATCCAAAAGATGCTTTAGATGCATTCAAAACACTGCATTTGGATGGATGCAAGCTAGAGGTTAGCTTTGTCAAGAAGGGGCCGCGGTCATGTCTTCCCTCCGAGCACCACAACCACATGTAACATGATCTTGTAGGCCGATGTTGCCGCCAATTCGTTTGGTTTTGAACTCTCCATGTTGCATATGCTCTCCATAGAAAAAAGAAAAATTATAGTTGAATTTTCACAAAGAAACATCTTACTCCTCGATATAGTTAGCGGATCTCTTGCCCGGGGCCTTGGACGTGTTCTTGCCCTTGCTCTTCGTCTTGCCCACCTCGGTCAACCCTTCTTTGGCCTCGTCGGTGGCATCCTCGGTGGCCTCCTCATCCCGGCCTCCTCGGTGGCATCCTCGTCGCCCACTTCATCATCGCCGCTAAAGATGAGGTCGTCGAGGCTTTGGTGGTGAGAATGATCAAGTTGGGATATGACCTCGGCGACGCTCACCTCGGTGGAACTTGGAGTCGGCCCGGGTATTTCATCGATCACCTCGCGGGCGCCTCGTTGAGGTGCGATGGTGCGAGGAGGACGACAACATGGCCTTGGAGGTTGACTTGGGCTTGCCCTTCGTTGCCGTGGTCGCCGGCTGGGTGTGGAGGCCGCAGTGGCCTTTCTCTTCTTCTTCTCCAATGCCACGTGCGAATGGGATATCATGGCCTCTGTCGGCTTTCGCGCCTGCAGCCCGCTCAGCACCAGCACAAGGGCGGCTGGCCCAGCTTTCCCGCCGTCTCTGTGGCCTTGGAGGTCGTCTTGGCGGCCTCTACCGTCGACCGCGCCACGCCGGTGGTTCCCAACCATTTCCGTGGCATCGGAGCCGTCGCGGGGTTTGATTCCGACGGTGTCGCATCGGCGGGAAAGTCCGGGGGGGGGGGGGGAGGGAGGGGGGCTGCGGAACCGAGCTGTGGTGATATTCCGATCGGGGGAGGGCAGAATATCGGCGTCGACGACGAGTTCTTGCGGTTTTAGGCAGGAGGGGTCGGCGGCGAGGCGGGAGGGGAAAATTTAGGAGTCGAGTTGGCGGCCGAGCAAATTTGGGAGAGGGGGAGATTATAGGAGCCGGTATTGCATATTTTCTGGTCTAACCATTTTTGCGGCTTTGGTTAGAGGCGCCTTCGACGGTTAGGGGAGCAAATAAAAGGATGATGGTGTGGAAAGGGGATGAGTTAGAGATGCTATTAGAGCACCTCATAATACCCTAAAAAATAGCAACTTATAATACTCCCTCCGATCTATATTAATTGTCACGAAAATAGGTGTATCTACACATATTTTAGTGCTATATCCGTGGAGCCGGGCGTGCCAGCAACAAAGTGCACAAGGGCAGCGACAGCGTGGAGACCAGGACGACGATCACCAGTTGAGAGAGGCATCTATGGCGTGTTGAGTCCGACCAGGATGCCTCTCTCAAAAAGAAAGGCGCTAGGCGTGTTGGCGTGTTGCTAGGCGCGCTGGGGCATACATTTGCTTAACATGTGACGTGCACATGCAAAAACAAAGGAACAATACCATTGTATTTTATTTCCATCTGGCTGAACGGGACGGGAGAGTCGTGCATGGGGCCGGCCATGCGCAGCAGCAGTACCGGCTGAGGGATCTTCCCAACAAGTTTCATGATAGCCGATTTGGCTCCCTCTACTTGCCCATGAATGCGAGGATTTTCAAGTTACATTATAGATTTTCTCATCTACTCCGTTCGAAAATATAAGACGTTTTAGTTTTATGAATCGAATGTATCTAGACGTCTTTTAGTGTATAGGTTTATAGTGAACTTATACACTAAAAGGTGTCTAGATATACATTCATTTCACAAAGCTAAATTGTCTTATATTTCCGAACGGAGGGAGTATATCTGATCAAAGAGGTATCACTTGCGGCGTCAGGAACTCGAAGGCAAATGCTAGTCTAATCTTTTAATCTTGATAAGAATGGCGAAGTAGTAAGTCCAGGGGAAAACCGGCTGAGGGATCTTCCAAACAATGCGCTCCAGTGCGTGCTCCCGCCTCGCGTCCGACGAGGCCGTGTAAGCCAATGAGATGATGTCTAAGTGATTTTCTAGGAAGCAAGTTTTCATATCTGGATGGCCTAGGAAGCAAGTTTTCATATCTGCACATCCCTTTGAATATTTGCATTATGCTTTTGTAAGTAATAATCCTTCATATTCACGCTTTTAATTGTCGTTATGTAGGATGGTGGCTCCGGATGTCCGCGAAAGCGTGTCGAGGCCCGAGAAAACTCCGGACATAAAGGAGTTGCCGACAGTTAGTAGTGTCTTGTGGCAACAACGATTGTAGCCATGTAGGAGATGGAGCCAGTCCGTAGAGGCCACATGAGATAAGGGCATCACCTGTGACTGTGAAGCCACTAACTTACACGGGAGATACATGCGACATCGGGGTTACGTAAGGTAGTCGAACTAAGTACAACCCTGCGCGGACATTTGTGCTAGTACTCTAAAAAAAGCAACTTCTAATAGTAACAAAAAGAAATGTTTTGGGAAAAAACATCGGTAGAGGCGTGCACGTTAAAAGAATATTATGGAGAATCCTGCTAATCAACTACTGTATCAAAGGTTGTCACCCAACGGTCGCTTGCTACGTACTCCGTTGTGTCGGTGGCCAGAAAATAATCGGCGGCAGGCAAAGGTCGTAGTATTGAACACGTATTTCAGTCCGACTCTATTTCCATCACCTAATCCGTTGTGTAGTAAGTTAGCTTAATTGCTATAAATATAAACGTGTAATACCGGCAACGAACACTCTGCAGCTATGGCGCGATATTTGGCAGCGGCTGCGACTAGACACAAGTCGTACCATGACCTACCGCCGGAACTACTAGACCTTGTCATCGCCAGGCTCCCTGACCCTGCCGACCGTGCCCGCACACGTGCCGTCTGCCGCTCATGGCACGCCGCCGTGTGCCACCACGGCACCCAGCCATGGCGGCTGCCGAGCACGATGTGGCCCACGCACAGCCTATGTTCCTTGCTCTGCACCGACACCGTCGGCTCCACCGATGACTGGCTTGCCGTCCGAGTAGGCAATGCGTGCGGCAAATATTACTTACAAAATCCCTTCTTCAACAAGACTGTTCCTCTGGCTGAGCTGGACGCTATTGTCGGCGACGACAAATCTATCATCTACAAGTTCCTCATGCGGTCAGGTGTCGATGACTTGATCGTCGTCATCACCAACAACAGGAGGTATGCTTTCATGGTGATCCTCCTGGGGAAGGGCGTGTGGTTGCCACCGCCACAGACACGGCCTTACATCGATATTATCGACATCGCTTTCCTCCAAAAAGGAAAACTCTACGCCATTACCGGGGAAGAGAACCTCATCCCCTTTAACATCGCAATAGATGGTGAAGGAAGGCCCATGGTCACCATGGGAAGGCGTCTCATAAAAAAATCGCCGGATTACAATGGTCACCATGAGGAGGAGCAGGTTGCAGCAGCGCCAAATGAATTCCAATTCCACAATTGCTCAGCTCGTGTCTGGTCACCCAATGGATCTCCTGATAATATATACATCACTAGCCGCCATTTAATTGAGTCGGGTGGGAAGCTCCTCATGGTGAGGCATCATCAGCAAAGACGTCGAATGAGTGTATACTGTCCACCATTTGCTGCATACATTACGCGTGGGGTGGAAGTCTTTGAAGCGGACCCCAACGCTAGCGCTTGGATGCTGGTGACCGGTGCGCTTGGAGGCGGCCAAGCTCTCTTTATTAGCATCAACTTCTCCAAATCGGTCGCTGCACCTTGTGGAGAGGTGGAGGAGGATGTCATTTATTTCATGAAAACCGGTGAGGTTTTCAACCTCAAGACCGGTACTTGTAGCCCATCATTATTGTGTACCGGGAAAGAAACGTGGCTCTTTCATCCAGAATTGGTGTTTTAGAAGTGGACGTATATCTGAGAGACACAAATATTTTGATGTAAGAAATAAAATGGTTTTGTGTATTTCCCCCGATCTTTGGTCTACATATTGTAATCCAATGTTTTTTTATGCTAATCACATTGGATATCTTTGACATAGATAACTCGAAAATCAGTGAAAACAAAGCTGAATTTTTGAAACTCAGAGTGGTTCCTAGAGTACTTACCTTTTGATGGAGGGTTTTAAAAGGTTTTATGCCTGACTATATGACTCTCTACTGACGCCATATCAGAGATGATAGTACTTGTTGGATATGCAAATCCACTGCCGAAGATTTGAGGCACACTTTGATTGAGTGCTCACATGCCCGGATGTTTTGGGAGGCTACTAAGGAGATTCTAAATCTTAAACTCCCGTGCCTACACCCGAACACCTAGACAAAGAACATTATTTGCAAGAAGCTGATCCCAGAAGAGTATAGCGGAAAACTTATTTCCATTATGTCAGATATTTGGTCCTCGCGAAATAAGTGGACTCTCGGAGAGAATGGTTTCAGTCCCAACTCGACCATGGAGTTCATTAGGGATACTCTGTTGCCCCTTGAACTGCCACCGATTTAGCATATTGTGACATTGAAGGACTCTGTGAGTAAGTGGATGGAGTCACGAGCAGGGGTGATCAAGATTAATTCTTATGGTGCTCTTTCAATCCACGATGATCTAGCAGGAGGGGGAGGTATTGCACGATATAGCTCAGGTTTTAGAGGGGCGTGGTCAAGGTTTATCATGCTCTGGC
The DNA here is from genome assembly GCA_023614405.1 of Avena insularis. Taxonomy (NCBI): domain Eukaryota; kingdom Viridiplantae; phylum Streptophyta; class Magnoliopsida; order Poales; family Poaceae; genus Avena; species Avena insularis. Next base: position 107,739,034 of record CM042694.1, read on the forward strand.
TAATCCTCTAACAACAGTGGCTCACTGTAACTTTGTGTCTGGTGATTAATAAAGCTCGTGATATTCTCCAAAAAAGTGGCTACAAACGAGTCGAGTTCAAGCTACTTAAATTTGGCTCAACTCGGCTCGTATTAAAATTCACGCGAGCTTACACCGAACTGAGTTAAAGATCGAGCTGTAAAAATTGGTTCATACTCAGCTTGTAACAACCTCGAGTCGATCTTGAGCTAGTTTCAAGCTAATAAAAACAATATTTATTTTATCATTTCTAGCATATAGAAGGAAGGAAAATCCTATCCATGTTATATATATGAAAGAATTATCCAATCATATTTGTTTAATCAAATACCAACCATATTAGAAGGAACAAATCTCATCCATAGCATATAGAATTATATACTATTATATTTAGTTTAGTATTTATCATTATTATTAAACATAATTAAATTTCCATCCCTGCCAAGCTAAATCCAGCATTTTAGGGTTGGCTCAAGAACAACTTGTTTTTCAATCGAGGTATATATGAAACTCATACTCGGGTTATTTCATTTTGAGTCGATTTCAAGTCGAGCTAAAAACCTAGTACCTCTTGAGCTGCTCACAAGTATCGAGCTTTTCTTACATCCCTACCATCTATACATAAGTATGGTTCAGTCAAGTCGCATATTCCGGTGGCGCTACGCATTCCTTCTTGTGACTCCTCTGGTTTGCATCATTCTTGTATGCCGACAGCTTTTTTCTGTCAACCAGCTTATTTTTGGACGATTTTGCCCCTGACTTTTTAGAGATATTACTCACCATGCCACTCTTAAGTTAAATAACGGTTTGTTCTGGACAGGAGGTCGCCCGATATCCCGTGCCTTCGTGCCGTGCGAGCCGTATGGGCATCTCCCCACGCTACTCGTGATCCTCTCGTTCTCCCGCGATAAAGCGCCACCGACGCAGGCAGACTTGACGCCCAGACCTCTCCCCGTCGCCCTCCTAAAGTAGTGTCCACACGCCCTGAGCTCTCTGCCTCCCGCCTGCCCGGAGGTCTGTCTCCTTCCTTTGAGGCCATCGTCGTAGACCTATTTTACGTGCTGATTCGTGGTTGCCATTGACCTCCCGCTGGTTGGGAGGTGAGGGAGGAAGGGGAGGTAACTAACCGTGCATATGCCCGTGGGGGAGGGGAGATTGTCTAGCAAGGGAGGGGAGATGAGCTTTCCTCACGCACGGCAACTCCAGGTAGCACGCGTCGCCTTTGAGCGCAGGCTCCCCGTTTCGATCTTATGTGTTCCCATAATGATTTGATCTAATCTCCATCTTGATCTAATTTTACTATGTTTTCCCCTTCTTGATTCCCTGTCTTGGCAAGGTGCTCTCTGTCTCTGGGCTGGTGCTGCCACCATGATCTGCAACAAAGGTGAGGCCAGCACTGGAAATCATCGAAGCCGTCATGGGTAGTCCAGCAGAAGTCTGGAATAGAGTGTCGTGCTGCAGGTGATCCTACACATGTGGAAGAGGACAAGAGGGTTAGTGCCCGCTCTGTCTTCCTTCATGATTTTATCCGCTCAGCTTAATGCTGCTATGCGAGGTGTGGCCTGCGCTTCCCTAAAAAAAAGGTGTGCCCTGCACTGAGCCAGGTGATGGACCTGATGCTAATTTTGTCCAAAAGAAACTGGGTTCAGTTCAGTTCATTCAATTCCGGGGACTCAGTTTTGACCTGTCGCCTCCATAGTACTTGTAATAGTGTTTAGGAAAATTGGCAAGCTACCATATGTTACTGTCCACCTTCCTGGGAATGCTTGTTTGTTGTCACGACATAAAATAGTTCACCGGCAACTGGATGCTTTTGTTTCGGAAAATTCATTATGCAAGTCTGCAAGATGCAGTCGACTGGGTGGTTTTACTCAAAAAGGGTAAATACTAACACCTTTATATATTGATGCCCACTAATCCTTGGAATAGATGACACTTACATATTAATATTTATTGCTTCCACACTAAATTTATATTGTACAGAGGATATGAATTATACTACGGACAATGATGTACTGGAACAAATGGTACAAAATTAATTTTTAGTGTGCAAGACATAGACATCCCAAATACGAAATCTGTATCATGGTTATCTTCTTTCTGTCCTTTTTGAAGGTCTTATATATATTTTTTATCATTATTCCGGATTGATCTTTTAACGACGGCCGACAAGTATGGAGTAGGCCTTTCTTAACTTGGACAGCCGACACACAACCATTAAGGAAAAAGCAACATTTCTTGATAGTCACAAAATCGATCAAGAAAGACTTTCTACTCGTGATGGTTGCATTGCCAGACAAATAAGCTATCATGATTACCTAAAAGATAATTAACATAAAACCATACTAACACACGGGTATTTATGCTATTCTTTTTAATTTGGTCAACAAGCATGCTCTTTCGCAGCAATGCGCAGGCATTAATGCGTACTTCAATTTTTGCAAGGAAAAGTAATCACCTAACTTACTTTTTAATGGAGCATTATTTTTCTTCACGATGAGACAATAAAGCAATTGTCTTTCCAATGCAATTTTATATGTTCTATTTTTTTGAGAAACACAGTACAATCATAGACGCTCACAACACGTACATGCGTCTATCCCTATGAACGCACACACGCACACCCTACCCGTATGAGCACCTCCGAGAGACTGAGCCGGCGGAGCGGGTCTTAAGATTGACGAAGTCACCACAGGCGTCTCGCTGTCGACGGAAACATCGCCTTCCACTGAAGGAATATTCCGCCTTTTATGCAACACACAGTGTCAAACCTGGGATTTGAACTCTGTTGGGCTGGGGATACAACCACCCTCCTAGCTACCCAACCGCAGGTTAGTTTGCATATGTTCTATATTGTTAATCATCCGAGAAACTTCAAACTTGTATCCGTCTCGTACTATATACCAATATATTTAATAATTGACTACGTGGTATAGAGCACAACTTTACCATTATTTAATCGTATTGGCTATGTAGAAATGATAAAAATACATCCATTTTGCACGTTATCAACCGGTTTATCAATTTGCTCCGTTCATGGTCATCTCTACATCAAGTGGAGTATCACGACCTGTTTGTGGAAATGCTATCGACTGGAGGCCAATGTGAGGGCCTTTCTTTCCAAAGAATTGTGAAGATGCTATCTAGGTTAAATGTGTTCATACCAGATGAGTATATTAATATTCAATATATACTTCAGAGTTCAATCGAAACAAGCACAAATTACTCACGGTTAGCTTGGATTATTCACTTGTGTCACATAAGAGAAAGATTCATCGTCAGATATCTGAATCAGAAATCATGCATAAGTTCAAGCATACTGATGTAACAAGATTATCTACTATATATTTGGGCAACCACTAGCATGCTTCAACATAGGAAAAACAGAAATTTGAAAACCCTAAGCATTAACAATCTCAAACATAATAGATTGAGGGTCAAGCTTCAGACATAAGAAGCTAACCCATAACCACATCGGGAAGTTACATATTTAGCTAAATTTCACGCCTAAAGGTTTTTTGATAATATTTCATAACCATAAAATATAGTGGGGGCTGCCTACTAAATTTAGACAATATAGATTAATCAACAAATTGGCATTCAACTATGGCCAGTTAACACGATTGTGGACTAAATACTCTATGTTGTCGAATCGTACTAATCACCAGTTCGCATCAAACAACTGTTGTCGACTGAATTTAGGCATATCAAGTACTCCCTCCGTCTCGAATTAAATGTCAGCGATTTGTCTAGATTCGCATGTATTAATTCGAGATAGATGGAGTATAAAAGATACTAACCGCTAGTGAACCAGATTGGAACAATCCTAGCGAAGTTGACTAACAAATAATTTGCACTGAACAATGCTGCAAGGAAAGTAGGAATCTAGACCAGACCAGTAAGTACAAGGAATCGTCGATGCATAAAAAAAAAACACCGGATGCTACGGGAAACCATAGTTCTAGCCTCTAGCTGGGAATGGTGAGTACCTCGGAGAGAACCCCAGTGCTTGCCCACCTTGCCCTGGCGGGACGGCGGAATGTGGTATTGCTCTATTGGAGGGGCAGCCGTGAGAGCACGGGAGAGAGACGCCGTATTCTTGGATTCACCATTAACTAACGTCAGGTTTTGGTTTCTCTGACAAAGAATCATGTGGCAGCTAATGACGGGGCAAATCTGAAGTCGTGCTGGTGACCTATGTTTCTTGTCTGGTTTTGTCCCTACTCCATCCGTTCGTACGTCTATGGTACTTTGGTAAATGAATTGATAGATGAAGACAATGCATGCTGGAATGAAGAAAAGGTAATCGCCAATTTTGTTCATTCGGGTGTCTTGGCTATCTGCTCTATTCCGATAGGACGTTATATTGAGGATACATGGGCATGATCAAAGGAGAAGAATGGTAAATTTACTGTGAAGTCATCTTATAAATTAATGGTGGCAATAAGCCAAGGCTTTGATCCAGTGTCAAGCTCGGGTGGTAACATTAACCGTAGCTGGAAAATTCTTTGAAACTTCCAATACCACCAAAAGATCCTTCTCGTGGAGAGTGATAAATAACTTTGTTCAGTGTAGAAATTTTTTAAATAGGAGGCATAGATAGGGATCCAATTGCATTCTGTAAAACCTAAACCTGTGGGGCAGAAGAAGAGTCTATCTTCCATGCATTTTTTGAGTGCACTTGGGCAAAGCTTTTCTGGAGGAGTTAAAGAAGGTGACTTGTGTCAATATACCTACATTACATTCATTCTCCTAGGCTAATTTGATAAAGAGGATCAAGTAGTATCCGAAGCTACTGCTTGTGTTATGCTATGCGGCTGTTCATCCGTATGGACAGAAAGAAATGCGGTTTCGCACGGCTAATCAGGAAGATCAGTGTGTGCATCTATCAGTTGGCTATACATACTACTTGTGATATTGCTCAATTCGGAAGAAGGAACAATGAAAAGCCAGTCAAAGTTAAACCGTTGTGGAAGATGCCAAGTCTAGATATCCAGAAAATCAACATTGGTGCAAGTTTTGTTGAAGTCGAGGGTGCTGGAGTGACAAAGGGTTTGTGGTTCGTGATTCCACGGGAAACCTGAGCAGGGTGCATGCGTTGTGGTACGGGAATGCAACTAGTCCGCTCATCATGGAAGCACTGGCTATTAGCGATGGTATTCGCCTAGCTAATGAACGACGTGGATTTCAAGATGTTGAGATAGAAATTGTTGCACAAGAGGTCAACAACCGGATTGCAGACCCGAATGGTTGCAGATCAATTATTGACAGTATTCGTCAGGAGATCATGGAGCTTAGACAGGGGTTTGCTAGCTTTAAATTACTGTTGTACGTAGGCTTGTTAATGAGGCTGCTCATTGTTGTGCTAAGAGAGCTAGTAGTGCTAGAAGAAGCTATTTGTGGGTGAACTATATTCTACCGTTTCTAGCCGACATCAGGTCGAAAGATTGTAACCCCGTTACTTGATTAATAAAGCTCCATAATTCGCAAAAAAAAGTACTACTGTAATACTTCTTTAGAGAGACGTTATTTTGTCTTCATTTCAAGATAAGTCAAATTTAACTTGGAAACCAAAAATTGGTTTGGCATATCCGTTCACTCATATGTAGCTCCGAAGAAAAGTTTAAACGGCAAGCTGTCGAGTAGAGATTTGGTGCACGTGCGCACTAATGATTCTGTTTAAAAAACAATATCCTCTTTCGAGTTATTTTTAAAGTTCAGATGTAGGTAATGGTGAATCCCACAAACATATGAAATATACAATTCAAATTCTTTGTATTGTGAGCTACATAAAAATGACAAAGGTGTGAATATGAGTAGACATAGTTTCTGTTAGCTTTGCGACAAGTAAATAACGAAGAATGAAAAATAAAATCGCAGCAAGAGGGACACAGATTTAACGTGGAAAACCCTCTCCAACAAAGAGAGGGGAAAAACCACGGACGCTACCCAGCGAAACTTCACTATAACGAAGAGTGTTTACACAATGTCGGGGATTTCACAGATGCAACTTATCCCAGCCGACGGTTTACAAGAAGTATATATAGCGGTGATAACCTAGGTCATCAATGATCCGTATCGGCCCAAGCCTCCGGCGACGGGCCTCGCTCCGCTCCGTCAGAAGTTGGCCTTTACTTTGTAGAATTTGGATCAACATATAACAAACTCCACCTTGAGACAAATTCCTTCTTGTAGCATCAACAGTAATCATCTCCCTGAACAAACAAAGAAAACACTTTCGGCGCCAATAGCCACTTGGGCTAAGCAGTTATACCAACTAAGCTTGAGCATAGCTCAAACTTAGCAACAGGAACAGGCTTTGTCATCATATCAGCAGGATTATCATGAGTGCTTATCATGCATACCTTTAGTGTACCTTGTGCAACAATATCACGAACATAATGGTACTTGATATCAATTTGCTTTGTTCTCTCATGGAACATCTGATCCTTAGTAAGGTAAATAGCACTTTGACTGTCACATAACAGGTTAATGCAAGAATCATCCTGACAAAGCTCAGCATACAAACCTTTCAACCAAACAGACTCTTTGTAAACTTCAGCAACAACCATATATTCTGCTTCGGTTGTAGATAGAGCAACAACTGGTTGCGGCGTTGCCTTCCAACTCACGGCACATCCACCTACCGTGAACACATAACCTGTGAGAGACCTCCTTTTCTCCAAGTCGGCAGCAAAATCTGAATCCAGATAGCCTGTGAGTCCCTCACCAGTCTTTCCAAAGTTCAAGCAAGCATTCGATGTGCCACGGAGGTACCTGAAAATTCACTTAACAACTTTCCAATGTTCTTTCTCAGGATTAGCCATGTAACGACTCACCAAACTCATAGCATATGATAAATCAGGACGAGAGCAAACCATGGCATACATCAAAGAACCAACATCACTAGAATAAGGAACTCGAGACATGTACTCCATATCTTCATCAGAACTAGGACATTGCAATGCTGACAATTTAAAGTGAGGAGAAACAGGAGTACTAACAGACTTTGCATCATGCATATTAAAATGTTGAAGAACTTTCTCAACGTAACTTTGCTGACTAAGAAATAACAACCTAGATTTTCTGTCCCGTTTAATTTCCATACCTAAGATTTTCTTAGCAGCACCAAGATCTTTCATCTCAAATTCACTACTTAGGTGTGCTTTCAAAGTAGTGATTTCTTTCATGCTCTTGGCAGCAATTAACATATCATCAACATATAACAGCAAGTATATAGATGATCCATCAACAAACTTAATATAGACACAACTATCAAACTGAGATCTCTTAAAACCTTATGAGATCATAAATGAATCAAACCTTTTGTACCACTGTCTTGGAGATTGCTTCAAACCATAAAGCGACCTCTTCAATTTGCACACAAAATCCTCTTTTCCAAAAACTATGAACCCTTCAGGTTGGTCCATGTAAATCTCCTCCTCCAGTTCACCATGCAGAAAAGCAGTCTTTACATCTAGCTGCTCAAGCTCAAGATCATGCATAGCAACAATACCAAAGAAAGCACGAATAGAACTATGCTTCACAACCGGAGAGAAAACATCATTATAATCAATACCTGGAATCTGGCTGAAACCTTTTGCTACTAACCTTGCCTTAAACCTTGGAGGCTCATTAGGAGATAAACCTTCCTTTCTCTTGTATATCCACTTACAACGGACGACCTTCTTCTGTTTAGGCAAGCGCACAACTTCCCATGTGCCATTCTTATCAAGCGATTGCATCTCTTCTTGCATAGCAGAAACCCACTTCTCGCGGTCAACGGATGCAACGGCCTCATTGTATGTAGCAGGTGTAGTATCATGCTCCACCTGTTCAGCACAACTCAAAGCATAATGAGCAAGCTTACACTCTTCAATTAAACAACGAGGTGGAACTATGTTACGCCTCGGTCTATCAGTAGCAATATATTCCTATGGCTGCTACAAAACAGTAGGTGAGTGCTGAATAACATCATCATCAATATTTTCCTCATGAGTATCATCAACAACAACATTATTATCAACAGTTTTCTGTAGGTGCTCCACCTGCACACGAACTCCCTCCTCCCCAATAGCAACAAGATAGGGATCTGATGGCAAGCTGTCATGATACATAATGGATTCATTGAAAACAACGTTCCTACTCAACAAAATCTTTTTAGTTTCAGGATTCCATAGTTTATATGCCTTCACTCCTGAACCATAACCAAGGAATATGCACTTGACAACTCTAGGCTTTAGCTTTCCATTATCAACATGAGCATAAGCAGTGCAACCAAAAACTCTCAACTGTGAATAATCAGCAGTCGAACCTGACCATATCTCAATAGGAGTTTTATTCTCAAGTGGAATAGAAGGTGACCTGTTGATGAGGTAACATGCTATGTTGGCTGCTTCAGCCCAGAAACGTCTATGCATACCTGTATTGGACAACATACAGCGAGCCCTCGAGATGATGGTTCTGTTCATGCGCTCAGCCACGCCATTCTGCTGAGGAGTGTAAGGGATGGTGTGGTGCCTGATCATACCATCATTACTGCAAAAATCCTCAAACTCATTAGAACAGAATTCCATACCATTGTCAGTATGTAGTACCTTTACCTTCTTTTCAGTTTGCTTTTCTACCATAACTTTCCACTTCTTAAATGCATCAAAAACATCAGATTTATGTTTCAGAAAATATGGCCACACTTTTCTTGAGTAGTCATCAATAATAGTAAGCATGTAATTAGCACCACCAATAGATGTCTTACGGGAAGGCCCCCATACATCAGCATGCACATAATCTAAAATGCCTTTGGTGGTATGAACGGAAGCATTGAATTCAACTCTTTTGTGCTTACCAAAAACGCAGTGCTCATAGAACTCAAACTTACCCAAGTTGCAACCATCAATCAGTTCTCTCTTAACCAATTCTGCCATGCCATGTTCGCTCATATTCCCAAGACGCATATGCCACAGATTTGTTTTACCACAATCATCAGAATCATTAGCAGTAACAGCAGCAGCAATACCAAGCAAAGTGCTACCTCTAAGAACATATAACTTAGCAGAATTCATATCACCTATCATATGAATAAGAGAACCTTTTGATACCTTTAACAATCTACGCCCACCAGTGTACTTGTATCCATCAACGTCCATGGTACTCAGGGAGATCAGATTTCTGGCCATGCTTGGTGTGTGCTTCACCTCATTCAACGTACGCGTCACGCCATCATGTGTCTTGATCTTAACAGATCCAACTCTGATAATATGGCACGGGTTGTCATTCCCCACACGTATAAAATCTCCAGTCTGCACAGACTCATATGAACTGAACCAATCTTTGTTACAGCAAATATGAAATGAACATGTAGTATCAAGTTTCCATTCATCATCACGAGAAGCACAAGCAGCAAAAACGGCTAAACATTCACCGTCAGAATTATCACCAGAAACAACAGCAGCCTTACCATTACCTTGATCCTTATCTTTCGGCTGGTAAGTACCGTTCCTTTTCTCCTTATTCTGCAGCTTCCAACAATCATCAATAATATGATTAGATTTTTTACAATATCTGCAGAACTTGTCCTTTCCCTTGGACTTCAAATGACTTCTGCCGTCTTTGCTCTTATCTCGGTTGCCATGGTTGTTAAATCTCTGCTCGGTCCTGCCACGAACCTGTAGAGCTTCTGCCTTGGAAGACGCCCCATCTGCCTGCACCATAGATTTCATCTTTTCCCTCTGTTTGAGGGCATCTTGCACTTCATCAAGGGTTATCTTATCACGGCTCAACAACATTGTATCACGAAAGTGAGTATAAGAACTAGACAGCGAGCATAAGAGTAATAGGGCTAGATCCTCATCATCATATTTTACTTCCATAGATTGCAAATCAGAAATAATCTCTCTAAAAAGAGATAAGTGATTCATTACCGATCCACCTTCCTGCAATCTATGCGAGAACAACTTTATCTTCACATGCATCTTACTGGTTAGATCCTTTGACATGCAGATTGATTCCAGTTTCCCCCAAAGGGCAACAATAGATTTCTCTGTCAAGACTTCCTACAAAATATTATTGGATAGATGAAGTTGAATCATAGACAAAGCCTTACGGTCCTTCCGCTTCTCTTTGTCAGACCAGCTCTTAGCATCCTTTTCCCTGAATCCATCCAACGCATCATCCAGATCTGAAGTTTGGGCGAGAATCGCCCGCATCTTCACCTGCCACAAGCAGAATCTTGTGGAGTAGTCCAGCTGCGGTAGATCGAACTTCAATGACGACTTGTCGCAAACCCTAGATTAGAACCTAGGGCTCTGATACCACTTGTTAGCTTTGCGACAAGTAAATGACGAAGAACGAAAAATAAAATCGCAGCAAGTGGGACACAGATTTCACGTGGAAAACCCTCTCCAACAAAGAGAGGGGAAAAACCACGGGCGCCAGCCAGCAAAACTTCACTATAACGGAGAGTGTTTACACAACGCCGGGGATTTCACAGATGCAACTTATCCCAGCCGGCGGCTTCTAAGAAGTATAGATAGCGGTGGTAACCTAGGTCATCAACGATCCGTACCAAGGGGGGCTGTCGCCCCCTGCACCCCCACAGGCGTCCCAAGCCTCCGGCGACGGGCCTTGCTCCGCTCCGTCAGAAGTTGGCCTTTACTTGTAGAATTTGGATCAACATATAACAGTTTCAAATCACCAAATTTTATCAAATTATCATTTTTATGTAATCCTGGTGACGAGCATTGCTAGGGAGGAGTCCTGGGCCTATACTCACCACCACCCTCTGAGGAATAGCGTTTGTCCCAACCGCTAGCAGCCACCACCGGTTATCGGTGGCGAACCTCTCTATCATCACACCACCATAGTGAGGTGGTTCCTCTGCGAGGTTGCTGAATAGAATGACATGGCACTGGTCTCTACGACATCACGATCTTCGGCATGCCCTGCTCCCCGCATAGTCTCTCTCCACAACTCCATTCGACAGGTTCGAACCAAAAATACTCAAGGTCACCACATGCTGATCCGGAAGACACCCGGGCCACCCGCCCCATCAAATTTCTGAATAAATATTGCTTTTTGCATTGTCCAGAAGAAAAACAATCCTAATTCGCTTTCTTCTTTTTTTTTTATTGTCATCTACATAATCACATTTGAGGTACGGAGAGGAGAGCATATGAAACATGGAATTCCAACGAAAAAAATTGGTGGCAACTACGCCTAACAAGATCAAGTTACATGTAGCTGCGGTGCTACTATGAAAGACGATGCAGCCGTCCCTCCTTGACAAAGCTAACGTCTAACATGCATCCATCCATATGCAGTCCTTTGAAAGCATCCAAAGCATCTTTGGGATGGGCATGCTTCGTCGACATGGTTAAGAGACCGATACCCTTGGAGCGCCTCGTCTCTTTGTAGAGGACCTCGACACTAAACACTTTGCCGTGCTGGCTGAACAACAGTTGCAGCTCGGAGCAATTCACTGCAGGAGGTAGATTACGCACCATCACCCTTAAACAAGGCTCACAATGTCTATAGACGTGACTGATGCGTGTTGGACCGGTAGCGAGATTTGTCTTTTGTTTCTTCATCTTCGGTTCCGGAGCCTTTGGTGACGTCTTAGTGACGGTCAGATTCAACAAACAAAAAAGATTAGTTTCGTAGATCTTTGTCAATATTATACGGCCACACAGTCTCAAAGGATTATTAAAATCTTATCACTAGCTGTATTAGCTTGATGCAACCATAAAATTATTAAAACATCAATCTTTGGAAAAAAATTAACTTACTTCCATTGGAGGAATAACGGATTGTGGGACGAGCCACGTGCACTTCTACTATCCCATCCTGGAGGCACGCGCTCAACGAACTCGGTCTTGCCGTCGACGAGATTGTATCTGAACACACCGAACAACTCACCAGGCAGAGCCTTACTATGGTTGTAGTAGACGAAGTAGACCCAACCGCCATGGCCGCCACACCGCAAAGCATCTATGGCCAAGCTGTTGGGGGTGCCCAGGAACAACACACGATCAGCAAGGCTATGGCCGTTTTTCCTCACCCATTGCATCTTTCTTGGCGCCGACACATCATATTCTAGCACGTGCACCAGCACCGAGTGGGTACGAGACAAGCGGGGGGCATCTTGTACCCCATTCTCATAAGAGGATTTTACCCAGGCATGAACCGATACCCAAAGGATCTCTCCACGGGACTCTAATACGTAGTTGGAATGGCTTGGGTAGTTACACAAGGGCGTCCAGATCAACACATCGCCGGAGAGGTCGACGTTGGGCGTCACGACACGCCAGTGGCTATCCTCCAATATCAGGATCTTTCCGCCATGGTACGTGGTGCAGAACCCACCATGCCTCCTGGGGACATCATTCTTAAGGATCCTCTGGACGAGGACCCAATGTGCCTCCCCGGGACGCAGGAGGGTCGCCCTAAACCAGGATCTGCTGCTATCGCCGGCGAAATCGGAGAAGTTGTAGAGTAGAATGGTGCCGTCTCCGTAGACCATCCCCTGGGGATTATGCTCGTCCTGCTGGCCGACGACGCGGAACAGGAATTGAGGAACGTGGGCGATCTCTCCGGAGAGTGGGTCGTGGAGCCTAGCGTGGACGTTTTCCACGGCGAGGTATCGGATGGCGGTGGCGTCGGCGCTGCCCACCCAGTTCCTCCGGGACACAGATGGCGGCGGTGGTGGCGCCCGGTAGCTGGACTTGGAGAAGATGCATCTGAACCTGAGAGGCGTCGACGAGTGTTTGTCGGCCGCCGAGAGGAGCCATGGCAGAAACTGATTTGTCGTCCGGAACAACGGTGGTGCCGTGTCACTGGAGCAGCGCCATGGCTTGCAGACGGCGTGGAGGCGGACGAAATCGCCTGCGTCGTGCAGCCGGCTGGCGACGTCACGGACCACGTCTGGCGCAAGGCCCGGCCACCGCGTCGTCCGGTCCATGGCGGCGGGATGGAGATGGAGTATAGATCGGGTCGAGGGAGTTTTTTTTTTTGTTGCGAGTTGAGGATTGTGATCTGGACTACCAACTCGTATTACCGCTGGACTAGGTAACTATAGTACTCGGATTACCACTTAGACCACCGATCTCAGTGCGGACACGGGACACGGACCAGTTTTACCACTTCTAGTCATTTAGTTAACTTTAATAATACCAGAAAAAAGATTGTACCTTTCATGACACGGTTGTATTGTTCAGTTCGCCACCGGACATATCTCCATGCTCAACTTATTCTTTTAAATTCCACCAATCTATTAATAATCAACAACAGCAGTAAAAAAGATTTAAAAGTAATATAAATTATAAATAATTTCTCCGTTCTAAAATATAAGATATTTTAGCTTTACAAAAAGGAGTGTATCTAGACCTATTTTAGTGTGTAGGTTCATTTAGATTTAGAGTGAACCTAGACACTAAAAGGGTCTAGATACACTCCCTTCACAAATCTAAAACATCTTATATTTTGAAACGGAGGGAGTAGTTCATTCGACCACCTAGGGACGACTACAGACACTAGCACGAGTTAAAGGCGATGCCATCCTCGCACCTCCATCACCAGACCTTGTCGAAGTAATGCTTGTTGTAGTAGACATATAAGAAGTCGTCGTGCTAAGCTTCCATAGGACCAGCGTACTAGAGCAGTAACCATCGCCGAAGATAACAACCGTATATTGGACGAGACTGACCTCAAACCATAACTACGAATACGAAAAACGACCGGATCTCAAGAGATCCACCGGACATACGACTCCACGTGCCCTCTGCCGACGCTAGACACACCACCGGAACAAGAATAGGCGGAAAGGATCTTGTTCTAATTTCTCTCACCGGAGGCGGAGCGGACCGGTGGCTTCACCGGCTAGAGGACGGAACCTTAGATGGGTTTGGCTCTTTGCTTCCTGATAGCTTGGGGGATGCCTCTCACGTACGAAATTTCCGTGCTCAACATTGCCTCTACTCCGCCGCACCGGATGACATCTGTGAGCACCCACGGACATTACAATTGTCGATGGGTGTTCTATGTATTGAATTGCCCACATTCAAGCTATTTTTTTAAAATAATATATTTTTCTTATTCAATTTTATAAATATTACGTAAAAAGAGGAAATTACACATATAACGCACTGTCGTTTTTTAAAAAAACGACCAGCCTATGTCGTTTTTTGAAAAGACGATCGGCCGGTCGGAATATTGGCAGCCAGCTGGTCGTTTTTTTAAAACGACAGGCCATTTCGTTTGTTCAAAAGACGAGTGGACGACTGCCTGGCCTGCCAACCAGTTGATCGTTTTTTTGGAAAAACGACTGGGCAGATCGTTTTTTCAAAAAAAGACGGCTGCATGGATCATGCACTCCATGTTGGGCTAATCTTTTTACGCCGTTCTTTTCCCGCTAGTAGTTCTCCCGCCACTTGTTCGCGCCGTTTATCTCCCGCCACCTCTTCCCGCTAGTATTTCTCCCGCCACTTTTTCGCGCCGTTTCTCTCCCGCCACTTCTTCCCGCTGTTTTCTCCCGCCACTTCTTCCCGCTGTTGCACCTATAAATACTGGCACCTAGATGGTATCTCTTCACCCTGTTATTCCTCCCATTTCCTTCCCCTCTCCATCATGAGTGTGCCATGTTCGGACCCAGAGTATAGGCCTACGAAGACGAAAGATGCCAGGTTGCCGCAAGGGGTGACACACGAGCGCTGTTGGTGCGGCCATCTCGCGAAGGTCAAGGAGTCGATCGATTTCTCCACATTCATGGGCATGGAGTGTGTCCCAACTACGACGCAAGGCCGCCCCGGCAAGCAAGTTCGTCGTACGAGAGGCCTCCGGTATGTTCCCAGAGCATGGTTAATATGAACCATTCATGTTATCATGAGTTCTTTTATTCATTCCATTGATTTGCTTGCAGTCTCCTCCTCCACTTTGCAAATGGTACCATTGGATTGACATGGAGCAGCTAGCCTGGGCCAAGAAAGAGTGTCATGTCAGGAACCGAGCTGCGTGGGCTGCCTTTCATGAAGAGGAACATGCAGAAAGGATGGCCGAAGAGAAGAAGAAGGAACGGGAGAGAGAAATGAAAGAATTCCGAGCTCGAAACCGCGAGCTGAACAGGAAGAGAAGGGAGGAAGAGGAGCGCCAGGAACAGGAGCGCAAGAAGGCCCGTGAGAAGGAAATGAAGAGATTAAGAGAAAGAGCTACCGAGGCGCGGGCGGCAGAGGAACGTAGGGACAAGACCGGGAAGTACCCACGCTGGACTCAGGGAAGGTAGACGTATGTCTCAGTACTGATGTATCTTAATTCCTATTGTAGTGTCTTGATGTAACTTTATTTCAGTTGTAGTGTCCCGATGTATCTTAATTTCAGTTGTAGTGTCTTGATGTATCTTAATTTCAGTTGCAGTGTCTTGATGTTACTTCCTTTCAGTTGTAGTGTCTTGATGTATCTTCATTTCAGTTATAGTGTTGTGATGTATCTTTAATTCAACATGTCAGACAATGTATCTAAAATGTTTTCCACCGAAATGCTTTCCATCAAAAAACATTCCCACAGAATGCTTCCCGCCAGAATGTTTCTCGCCAAAATGTTTCCCGCCAAAATGCTTCCCGCCAGAATGTTTCCCGCTAGATTTTTTCCCGCCAGAATGTTACCCTATAAAACCCCCTCTTCACAGTAGTTTTTAAGCACACCACGCTTTTAGCCAAGATGTTATGTTTCACGATCGCAGTTTCGCGGATGACATGTCCGTCGACCTTTTTCATTTGGCTAGGAGCTTTAGGATAGACAACAATCCAGCCCCATTGGAGGAACTAATTAGTAGTGATTGTCTCCCCACTGAGCTGGGTGAGGGATTTCGTAGAAAAGGGTGGCCGGAGAGGACTCTAGAGGAGATACGGCAAGAGCTACTTCGGATCAATGCTCGGTGGAGCAAGCAAAGATTCTCTGTTGAAGGGATAAGGCAGCAGAAAATCACGCTCCCTTGGATTTGGATAGAAGAGAGTGAAGACTTCGACGATCTCTTCATGCCGCCGGTCGGTGGTACCAGGGATAGAGCAGAGCATGAAAAGGCTGAGACCTTGAACAAGGCGCAGGCTAAGAAGAGCAATGACAAGGTAGAAGAGAGTGAAGATGATATATTCATGACGCATGCCGTTGGGACTAAGTGGAGGGCTGAGTGGGACGAAAGGTTGGCCAAGAAGAAGGCATTGTCGAAGGGTAAGGGCGAGGCATCGTCGAAGGGTAAGGGCAAGGCATCATTGATCGAGGCATCGTCGAAGGGTAAGGGCAAGAAGAGCAGACCATGAAGAAGGCATCGTTGAAGGGTAAGGGCATAGTCGTAGGGATAGAGAGCGCTCTTATTTATGTACCGCAAGTTATGTTCAACTGCTGTTGCAAGCTATGCTGAAGTGTTTGTCGAAAAAAATGTGTCTCATACCTAGACAGATACAAGATACAAGTCTCATACATAGACAGCTACATAGACAAATACAAGATACAAGTCTCATACATAGACAGATACCTAGACAGATACAAGATACAAGTATCATACCTAGATAGATACAAGATACAAGTGTCATACATAGACAGATACCCAGACAGATACAAGATACATAGACAGATACGCAGACAGATACATAGATAGATATCACTGCCACCGGTCACGAGGTTGCCCTGGCATCGGTGAACTCCATCCGTACCTTCTAGGAGGCCCCACATTGCGGGGAGGTAGAGTTGACCCGTCACCCTGCGTTTGTGTATCCTATGTGGGGATAGGTGGTGGAGTCTGCTGCGTCCGATACAGTCCAAACCAGTCAACCTGATCCTCCTGAGTCTGCTGATCCTCCTCATTAGTCGCCCACGAACCCATTGAGGACATGCTTGGGTCTCCATATCCTCCTGCCATGTAAAAATATTAAGTACTCAACGATTATACACTACATGTAACCAAAATAGATAGGAAAATGCGTACCCTCAAGACGATAGCCCATGAATGGGACTTGCAGCTGCTGCTGGTGCCACTAATCGAAAGTAAGCTGCGGCTGCTGCCACTGGTCGAAAGTAAACTACGGCTGTTGTTGCCACGCCGAGCCTCCAGCCTGGTCTGGGGTGGTGCTCTCGGTGTCTCCTGCTGCTGCTGCCACGCTAAGCCTCCAGCCTGGTCTAGAGGTGGTGCTCTCGGTGTCTCCTGCTGTGAGATCCGTGGACGAGGCCCGTGGCGGATAGGTGCAGTGGGTGTCTCCTGCTGCGGCCGCCCCGAGCCTCGGAGTAGTGTCTGGTCTGCACGCGGGGTGCGCTTCTGCGTGGAGTGACGTGGCGGGCGAGCCTGCATGGAGTGACGCGGCGGGCCCTCCCCCATGGAGTGACGCGATGGACGTTGTGCTGCTCGGTGCTGAACGATGTCTGAAACGTTCGTGCACGTGATGGTTGCATAGATACTTTGTAGTCTTTCCTGGACACGCCTTACAAATGACTAAACTCCTTGACGTGGTAGTAGAAGAGGAGCGGACGAGAGCGAACGTCCCCACTGATTCACTTCATTCTGTAGCTCCCATGTCATATCGGCCTGCATTTGTATAGTGGATAAGTACACATTATATAGGCTACCAGTTGCAGTGACGAAGAAAAGTGTATTTACCGCTGATTGTATGGGCTCCATAGTTGACTGGCTTGGGTATCTTTCATCATCATGTGCGTGGTGGACGGGACGCAACCATGTCATGCTCATGTACCTCTGTAAGTATGTACGGAATAGCTCCATATCAAACGCACCGGTCCACACGTCATTTGTTGCATTCTGCCAACCATTGATATAAGTATTAACCCGTTGAAGCCACTGATTTGCGCTTCTTTTAGTACCCTTCCGAGAGTACCTGCAATTAGATTTTGTAAGTATACAATCGGTGTAAAATTATAGATACATAATATATTAACTTACATATGCACGTCCGATGAAAGGGGGGCCTCCGGACATGGAGGATCTACCATCTGGCGAAGACCGAATTGCCTCATGACCCTCTGTTGAGACATATCCTCCACCTGACAATCGAAGATGATCTTCGATTTAGTCAGCCAGTAGTCCTCATCTCGCCTGCACATGATAGATAACCCGTCGGGATATCTTGCGGCTGCCTCAGCTATGGTGTACGGCTCCCAAATGACCGATTCCTCCTTCAACGTGTCGAACTGCTCACTGAACGCCGGGTAGCATCGGATTACTTGTTCTCCCGCGAAACGACATTGTTGGATTAAATAGTTGTTAGTTTCCTTCGTAGTGCATGTCAATTCTCACGTGGTCAAACAGCATATCAGACTCATAGACAACGGGGCGCTGACCCGGGATGATTACCGCTTGATTCTTTGCTACCTCCGGGCGGCCGATAGGGAACCTCTCCCATGACCACAGCTGCAGCAATAGTGGGCATCCTAGCAAGGCATATTTTTCTTTGGTTAGCGTACAGCCCGTGCACATACCTCGGTAAGTTGCTGCTAAGACAGCAGAACCCCAACTCCACTGTGTGATGTCGTTCTAGCACGTCGCCTCCGCGATCTCTCTAGCATAGCGGATGTAGCGCGCACTGATGGTTGAGAGGTGGTTCTTGGTGAACGAACCTGATAGTTCTGCAACCAATCAAATTTGGGCCCATGATTTTCATACGTGAACTCCGGAACTCCTTCACGAATGCCATAGAATCGTTGGGCCATTTCTTGGGCCCAATTCGCCGGTGCATCCACCGGGCCTATTGGCACTCCAGCCAACGGCAGACCCGGCAAGTATGAGACATCCTGCAGTGTAAGAGCCATCTCCCCCCAGCGAAAGTGGAAAGTGTGAGTCTCGGGCCACCATCGATCCACTAAGCAGGTGAGCAACGACCCGTCGTAGCCCATGCGCGTGGTCTGGAAGCCATGGTGTCATCCTTCTATCTCCTGCGTATGAGTGGCCTCAACCAGACGCACAAATGGTAATAGCCCGTCCCACTTCAATCTGCATACCGAGATAGAATTACAATTTGTTTACTTTGACCCTCAAATATTTGAACCCCAACTAGCAATAAATGTCTCATACCTCTGCAGCCAATAAGGGTGTATCATCCAGTTAGACATGGGAGTGCGAGTGATAAGGTGCTTCAAGCTCCCTGGTTCCGCATCCAATAAAGTTGACCGGTGCTTTCTATCTATATCAGCATTAAGCAAAGATCCCGCCATCTACATAATTTAAAACATGGTTCCATAAGAATTAAAAATTTAAAACATGGTTCCATAAGAATTATAAATTTAGAACATGGTTCCATAAGAATTACAAATTTAAAACATAGTTCCATACGAATTACAAATTTAAAAACATAGTTCCATAAGAATTACAAATTTAGAACATGGTTCCATAAGAATTACAAATTTAAAACATAGTTCCATACGAATTACAAATTTAAAATATAGTTCCATACGAATTACAAATTTAAAACATAGTTCCATACGAATTACAGAGGTACAACATGGTTCCATACGAATTACAAATTAAAACATTCTAGTTTCTTCCTCTGCCTCTTGTTCCTCGCCTGCCACGTCTGCCATGTCCACGAGGAGCCGCTCCTCCAGTCCCAAAGATATGACAATTGGTGTCTCTATGACCAAAATGATTACATAGAAAACATTGTCTAGTAGGGCCTCCGGCTTCAGATTCATCCATATCATTACGGATGCGAACACATTGTCGCCTTCCTCTGCCTGTCCGCATTAGTCCAGGATCTGGGATGTAAATCCTTTCACCGGGGTTTACTTTGTTGAAATTGCCCCATGCTCTATATCCCATCAACTCACCAGTCCATGTATTGATTATCGAATCCTTAAGAAAATAAGGAGACACAAACGATCTCGCATCCATACCTAACCACCCGCACGCAGCAAGTACATGAGAGCAAGACAGATGCAGCATCTTGGGTTTGTTGCAGGTACACTCACATGTCGGCCATGAAGGAAATATGCCCTGAGAGGCAATAATAAAGTTGTTATTATAAATTCCTTATACATGATAGATGTTTATTTTACATGCTAGAAATGTATTGATTCGGAAACATCAATACATGTGTGTTTAATAAACAAAATGGGTTCCTAGTCATGCCTCTCTTATAGACTAGCTTGTTGATTAACATGATGATCAAGGTTTCTTGATCATGGACATTGGATGTTGTTAATAACAAGGTCACAACATTTGTGAAATGATGTGATGAACATTCATCCGAAGTATAGCATTACGATCAAGTCATTGTGTTTATATTGCTATAACATCATACGAAGTAATCTTTATCCTTAGACCATGAGATCATGTTAATTGCTAACATCGGAAGAGTATCTTGATAACATCAAACGCCACACCGTAATGAGGTGACTATAAAGATGGGTTCATTATACGAAGGTGTTATGTTGACGCTCATGGATCAAGAGGAATTTGTCAATCCGGATGACGGATAGATATACTGGCCCTCTCGGTGATATCACATTGGGATAGCTTGCAAGCAAGTGATGTGATCACTAGAATGTTATATCACGGAACGAGAAAAGAGTGCATGTCAGAATCTAGATCAAACTAGGTATGGAGATACCGATGATCGAATCTCGGACATGTAATATATCGAGAGACAAAGGGATTTAGTTACAAGCGTTAAAGGTTCTCACGATCACAGGAGTCATCGTTGAATGTGTAGGAGTCAGTACGGATCTCCAGGTCCCACTGCAGATTATTGATCGGAGAAGGGTATCGATCATGTCTGCATTATTCGCGAACCGTAGGGTGGCACACTTAAGAGTTACCGGACACCATTTTGGAGCACATATGTTTCTGATTTAAAGAATTGCAAAGCGCAGGAATTGTTTCAATAGAAACCAAAATTGTTTCGTGAAATTGCGTAGGTGGTTCATGTGATATTGAAATATTGCAAGGGCTATATGTAATGTTTGTTAATTAAAGTAATTAAAAATTCAATAAATTTAATAAAAGAGTTTTATTAAATGAGAGAGCATTAAATTTGGAGAAACTTAATGCATTTAAAGTGGAGACTTTAAAAGGGAATGTGAAGAGGCATTTTAATGTGGAGGAGTTACCACCACATGAATGGGGAGGTGAGGGTCACCCCCATGTGCGCCATGGAGAGAGGGCACCCTCCTCCTATAAAAGGCCACCCATTCCCTCCTTCATCCACACACCTCCTTGTGAAGGATCTCTCTCCCCCTCTAGAATTATTCCCCCATGGTCTCGGATTAGCGAGATACATGTTCCCGGTGGCATTTCGTCTGGAAGGAGTTGATGCTCACCTGGATCGCTGGAGCGAGGGGTGGAGGTTGTCCGTGGCTTGAACGTGTGCGAAAAGTGATGCGCTGCTGAGTTGCGGCGCTCGGACTTCCTCACAATCTTGAGATCGGCAAGTGTACGACTACATCAACCACGGGTTCCTACTCGTTAACAAAGCTCGTTGTCTTCGAGGGTAAGTTCTCTATGGATGTATGTCCACCCGTTTGCTTTGTACCTAGTAGATAGATCTTGGCGTGTAGTTCATGCCATCGGAATTTTTTTGTTTTCTATGCTGCGGACCCAACAGTGGTATCAGAGCCTGATCTATGCGTAGGTGCTTAGCACGGGTAGTACACATATGGTTGATATGTGGGCGATGATGATCATGTTATTGCATGGTGGGATGAAGCGGCCTGGACCAACCTTACATGTCATCGTACATGAGACCGGTTCCACGACTGACATGCAACTTGTTTTGCATAAGTGGCTGGCAGGTTTCTATCTCTCCTACTATAGTCAATATCTGATTTACAACGAGTTGCTAATAACTTGGTTATCCTCGTTGTGGTTCATGTTCGTAGGTGAGACAGATTCTATCTCCGAAAGCCCTAAGCCACGTAAAGCTTGCAATTGATAAATTAGAGGCGTTTAGTTTAGATCATTGCTGGGCTAGTGTTTTGATATGGTATTGGTGTAAGTAGATGTATGATAGATACTCTTACAACTCACTTAACGTGTAAGTTCCATAGACCTTGGCCTTACACACAAAGGAATGATAGAGATCATACCACGATGCAAATGATAGAGATCAAATGCATGGACCATATCACCTCACTTCACACATTAGATGTTAGCATCTTATACTGCTAGTTTGGCGCGTTTGGTAGCATTATAAGATGATCCCTCATTTAGATATCAAGATAAAATGTGTTCTTCCTTAAGTATGCACCTTTTTGTGGATCGTGTTTTGAGGCATCGCGTGATGATCGGGTAGTCTCAACTCTACGCTTTCATACAACGGGTGTAAGACAGTTTTACACATGCAAATACTAAGGTTCTTACTTGACGAGCCTAGCATGTACAGACATGGCCTCGGAACACGGACCGAAAGGTTAAGCATGAGTCATATAGTTGATATGATGCCCATATAGATGCTCGCCTTTGAAGCTACACCGACTCACGTGATGATCGGACTTGGTGTAGTGGATTTGGTTCATGTAATCACCAAAAGGACATGAGGGATGTCGTTTTTGAGTGGGAGTTCATTAGTAATTTGGATTAGTTGAACTCAATCTATCATAAACTTAGTCTAAATATACTTTACAAATTCTGTTGTAGATGGCACCACCTGCTTTTAATTTCAATGTGTTCATGGAGAAAGAGAAACTTGCTGCGAATGGTAGCAACTTCACAAACTGGGCTATGCATTTGAGGATTCTCCTCACTGCTGCACAAAAGCAATATGTGCTAGATACGCCGCTAGGCCCCACCACCAGCTCCTGATGCCCCTGACGAGGAAAAGAACGTCTATGTGACTCGTCAGGAGGACCACAACTTAGTTCATTGCAGTATACTGTATGGGCTAGAGCCAAAACTTCAAAGCGCTTTAAAATGGCAATGTTTTGATACCATGGGAGAATTGAAAATGATTTTCAATACCCATGCTGCCAGAAAGTTATAATGCTACAGAAAAGTTCTTTAGCTACATGATGGAGGAAAACAGCTCTGCTAGTGAGCACGCACTCAAAATGTCCTGGCACGCTGATAAGCTTGTGTCCTTGGGAATAACGATTCCCATTGACTTAGGCATACATCGTGTTCTCCAATCTCGCCACCTAGCTACAAGAGCTTCGTGATGAACTATAATATGCAGGCATGAAGAAGTCTCTTCCCGAGCTTCACAATGCTTAAGACCAAAAGTGGAGATTAGGAAAGAACATCAAGTGTTGATGATCAATAGGACCACCGGTTTCAAGAAGGACAAGAAAGGCAAGCATAAGGGAAAGAAGGGTGGCAAGTCTTGCTACGCCTGAAAAGAAAACCCCGAGCTGGCCCTAAGTCCGACATCGAGTGCTACTATTGCAAGGATCGCCATTGAAGAATCGCCTCTAAGTATTTGGCGGACAAGAAGTCCGCAAGGCAAACAAAGGTATATGTGATATACATGTTATTGATGTGTACTTGACTAGTACTCGCAGAGCACCTGGTATTTGATACGGGATCGGTTGCTAATATATGTAACTCGGTTCGTGGCTGCGGAATGCGACAACTAGCAAGGGATGAGGTCACGATGCGGGTCGGCAATGGATCAAGAGTTGATGTGATCGCCGTCGGAACACTGCCTCTCCATATGCCATCGGGATTAGTTATAAACCTAAATAATTGTTATTTGGTGCCTGCACTGATCATGAACATTGTATCCGGATCATGTTTGATGCAAAGTGGTTATTCATTTAAGTCTGAAAACAATGGTTGTTCGATTTATATGAATAATTTCTTTTATGGTCATGCACCTATGTTGAATGGTTTATTTCTATTGGATCTCGATAGCAGTATTACGCATATTCATAATGTTGATGCTAAAATAATTAAACTTGATAATGATATATCTACATATATGTGGTAATCGCCGCCTAGGTCATATTGGCGTTAAACGCATGAAGAAACTCCATTCTGATGGACTTTTGGAATCACTTGATTTTGAATCATTTGATACATGTGAGCCATGCCTTATGGGCAAGATGACTAGAACGCCGTTTTCCGGTTCAATGGAACGGGCGACAGATCTATTGGAAATCATACATACTGATGTGGTGGACCAATGAGTGTGTCGGCGCGAGGTGGATATCGTTATTTTGTTACTTTCACGGATGATTTGAGTAGATATGGGTATATCTATTTGATGAAACACAAGTCTGAAATTTTTGAAAAGTTCAAGGAATTTCAGAATGAAGTGGAAAATCATCATAATAGAAAGGTCAAATTTCTACGGTCTGACCGTGGAGGAGAGCATCTAAGTTACGAGTTTAGCACACACATGAAAGAGTGTGGAATAGTTTCACAACTCACGCCTGCCGGAACACCACAACGTAATGGTGTGTTTGAGTCAGAATCGTACCTTATTGGATATGGTTCGATCTATGATGTCTCCGATCGACTTGCCACCATATTTTGGGGTTATGCACTGGAAACAGCTGCATTCACTTTAAATCGGGAACCATCTAAATCCGTTGAAATGACACCGTATGAATTATGGTTTGGAAACAAACCTAAGCTGTCATTTCTTAAAGTTTGGGGATGCGATGTTTATGTGAAGAAACTTCAACCGGATAAACTCGAACCCAAAGCGTAAAAATGCGTATTCATAGGATACCCTAAGGAAACGATTGGGTATACCTTCTATCATAGATCCGAGGGCAAGGTTTTTGTTGCCAAGAATGGATCCTTTCTTGAGAAGGAGTTTCTCGCGAAAGGTGTGAGTAGTCGGAAGGTAGAACTCGAAGAGGTTACTGAACCTTCTCTTCATGAAATGGCGAGTAGCGCAGCTCTAGAAGTTGTTTCGGAGTTGACTTCACCTAATGAAGAGAGAGCTAATGATATTGATCATGAAACTCCGAAAGAGGACACTACCGAACCTCGCAGGTCAAGTAGGACACGTGCAGCTCCTGAACTGTACGGTAATCCTGTTGTGAATTTCATGGTTGATGAAATGGATGACCCTGCGACGTATGAAGAAGCGATGATGAGCCCGGATTCCAACAAATGGGTAGAAGCCATGAAATCCGAGATGGAATCCATGTATGAGAACCAAGTTTGGACCTTGGTGGACTTACCTCACGACCGAAAGGCCGTTGAGAATAAATGGATTTTCAAAAGGAAAACTGATGCTGATGGTAATGTGACCATCTATAAGGCTCGACTTGTCGCAAAGGGGTTTCGACAAATTCAAGGAGTTGACTACGATGAGACATTCTCTCCCATAGCGATGCTTAAGTCGGTTAGGATTATGTTAGCAATTGCTGCATATTTCGATTATGAAATATGGCAGATGGATGTCAAAACTGCGTTCCTCAATGGTAAGATTGAAGAAGAGTTGTATATGATACAACCTAAGGGTTTTGTCGATCCTAAGGATGCTAATAAGGTGTGCAAACTTCAGTGATCCATCTATGGACTGAAGCAAGCATCATGAAGTTGGAATCTCCGCTTTGATGAGGTGATCAAAGAGTTTGGATTTGTCCAAACTTATGGAGAGGCTTGTATTTACAAGAAAGTGAGTGGGAGCAATGTGGCATTTCTGATATTATATGTGGATGCCATATTATTGATTGGAAATGATTTAGATCTTTTAAACAGTGTTAAAAGTTATCTAAACAGCAAATTTTCGATGAAGGACCTTGGTGAAGCTTCATATATATTAGGCATTAAAATCTATAGAGATAGATCAAGACGCCTAATTGGGCTATCGCAGAGTACATACCTTGATAAGATATTAAAGAAGTTTAATATGGACAGAAGTAAGAAGGGGTTCTTACCTATGTTGCAAGGCAATACATTGAGTAAGACTCAAAGTCCGCCACGGAAGAAAGAGAGATAATGGATAAGATCCCTATGCCTCAGCCATAGGCTCTATAATGTATGCCATGCTATGTACAAGACCGATGTGGCACATGCTATTAGTTTGACTAGTAGGTACCAATCTGATCCAGGTTCGGAACATTGGATAGCGGTCAAGAATATCCTTAAGTACTTGAGAAGAACTAAGGATATGTTTCTTATATACGGAGGTGAAGAAGAGCTAGTCGCTAAGTGTTATGTCGATGCTAGCTTTGACACTGATCTGGATGATTCTAAGTCTCAATCCGGATACGTATTTCTCTTGAACGGAGCAGCAGTTAGTTGGAGGAGCTCCAAACAACATGTGGTAGCTGGATCAACAACAGAGGCGGAATATGTGTTGTCGCTTGAGCAGACAGAAGCGGTTTGGATGAAGGAGTTCATAACGGAACTGGGTGTGGTTCCCAGTGCGTTGGACCCGATGGTGATCTATTGTGACAACAATGGAGCCATTGCCAACGCAAAGGAACCAAGGTCTCACAAGAATTCCAAGCATATTAAGCGCCGGTTTCACTCCATCCACGAGCATGTCAAGGATGGAGATATAAAGATTTGTAAAGTGCACACGGACCTGAACGTAGCAGATCCGTTGACTAAAGTACTCCCTAGGGCAAAACATGATCAACACCAGAACTCCATGGGTGTTAGATTTATCACTATGTGAACTAGATTATTGTCTCTAGTGCAAGTGGGAGACTGAAGGAAATATGCCCTGAGAGGCAATAATAAAGTTGTTATTATATATTCCTTATACATGATAGATGTTTATATTACATGCTAGAAGTGTATTGATTCGGAAACATCAATACATGTGTGTTTAATAAACAAAAAGGGTTCCTAGTCATGCCTCTCTTATAGACTAGCTTATTGATTATCAGGATGATCAAGGTTTCCTGATCATGAACATTGGATGTTGTTAATAATAAGGTCACAGCATTTGTGAAATGATGTGATGAACATTCATCTGAAGTATAGCATTACGATCAAGTCATTGTGTTTATATTGCTATAACGTCATACGAAGTAATCTTTATCCTTAGATCATGAGATCATGTTAATTGCTAACACCGGAAGAGTATCTTGATAACATCAAACGTCACACCGTAACAGGGTGACTATAAAGATGGGTTCAGTGCTACGAAGGTGTTATGTTGAGGCTCATGGATCAAGAGTGGAATTTGTCAATCCAGATGACGGATAGATATACTCTGGGCCCTCTCGGTGATATCACATTGGGATAGCTTGCAAGCAAGTGATGTGATCACTAGAATGTTATATCACGGGAACGAGAAAAGAGTGCATGTCGGTAACGAGATCAAACTAGGTATGGAGATACCGATGATCGAATCTCGGACATGTAATATATCGAGAGACAAAGGGATTTAGTTACAAGAGTTAAAGGTTCTCACAATCACAGGAGTCATCGTTGAATGTGTAGGAGTCAGTACGGATCTCCAGGTCCCGCTGCAGATTATTGATCGGAGAAGGGTCTCGATCATGTCTGCATTATTCAAGCATGCTGGGTGGCACACTTAAGAGTTACTTGACACCATTTTGGAGCACATATGTTTCATACTGAAAGAATTGCAAAGCGCAGGAATTGTTTCAATAGAAACCGAAATTGTTTCGTGAAATTGCGTATGTGGTTATGCATGTGATATTGAAATATTGCAAGGGGCTATATGTGAATGTTTGTTAATTAAAGTAATTAACAAAATTCTGAATAAATTTAATAAAAGAGTTTTATTAAATGAGAGAGCATTAAATTTGGAGAAACTTAATGCATTTAAAGTGGAGACTTTAAAAGGGAATGTGAAGAGGCATTTTAATGTGGAGGAGTTACCACCACATGAATGGGGAGGTGAGGAGTCACCCCCATGTGCCGGCCATGGAGAGAGGGCACCCCCTCCTCCTATAAAAGGCCACCCATTCCCTCCTTCATCCACACACCTCCTTGTGAAGGATCTCTCTCCCCCTCTAGAATTATTCCCCCATGGTCTCGGATTAGCGAGATACATGTTCCCGGTGGCATTTCGTCTAGAAGGAGTTGCTGCTTCCGCTGGATCGCTGGAGCGAGGAGGTGGAGGTTGTCCGGTGTCTTGAACGTGTGTGAAAAGCGGATGCGCTTGAGTTGCGGCGCTCGGACTTCCTCACGATCTTGAGATCGGCAAGTGTACGACTACATCAACCACGAGTTCCTACTCGTTAACAAAGCTCGTTGTCTTCGAGGATAAGTTCTCTATGGATGTATGTCCACCCGTTTGCTTTGTACCTAGTAGATAGATCTTGGCGTGTAGTTCACACCGTAGGAAATTTTTTGTTTTCTATGCTGCAGACCCAACAGGCCAAGCCTCATTGCCTATCCCCACCTCTTGTGTCTTTACCTCTTCTCCAGATCCGATCCTGTTGGAAGGGAGGCGAACCTCAAATCTTCGTTCTTGATTACCGATGGCGACGACGTGCATAGACCGAGCCTTTTCCATTTTGTCATTCATGTAATGCATTATCTTTGAACAGTACCTCATGTTTAGGTTGTTGATGATATGCATCTGAGCAAGTTGGAGTCTATCTCTGAAGTACTTCAACGTTCTGGTGAAAATACACTCCACAATAGCTGTTAATGGCAGAGCCCTGGTTCCTCTCAAGAAGAAGTTGTAAGTTTCAGCAAGATTTGTAGTCATGACGCCAAACCTAGCACCATGAGTGTTGTGCAACAGAGACCACCTCTCCACAGGCTCGTGCTCTATCCATTCCTGAAAATTCTTAATCCGTCTACCTGGCCTTCTCCTAGTACCGGGTTGGTCAAATCTTGGCAAATCGCAAAGAGCAATTGGTTCTTCCTCGGGTGGTGCTGCTCCAGCTACTGTCTGTGCAGCTATCGCGGCCGCATGAGCCGCCACAGCTGCTGCTCTAGCCGCTTTCCTCTGCCTAACATGTTTTTTTGTGAATTCATCTAGATAGCCCCGACACTTGATATACTTCCACTCCTAGTTCTGCTTACAAAGCTTCTTGAATAGGTTCATCAGGGCCTTGTTCCTGAACTGTGAGAAAAAGTTAGCCCCTAGATGCCGCATGCACCAACGATTCTGCATGTCTAGCCATGGAGTTGGTTCATCTGGAGCAGGCTGAGTCAGCTTCCTTATCGCACTGAGTATACCTGGATGCCTGTCATGAAGGACGCATACATTCGGTACATCCCTCACAACTGCTATCTTCAGCTGCCTGAAAAACCATACCCAACTCACGGTGTTCTCGCTCTACATGAAAGCAAATGCAAGTGGAACAACTTGATTGTTCCCATCTAGACATATGGCAGTCAAGATCTGGCCTCAGATTTGCCAAAGGAGAAATGTTCCATCTACACAAATGACTGGTCGACAGTGAGTGAAAGCTTCTATGCATATAGCAAATGAGAAGAACACTCGATGCAGCACCCTCAAATTGGGTTCTTGAGGCAATGTTAAGTGTTGGATGTCGAGGTATGTGCCTGGATTCCTAGCCTGCAGTGTCTGCAGCATCCGAATGTTGGGTCCGCAGCATAGAAAACAAAAATTTTCCTACGGTGTGAACTACATGCCAAGATCTGTCTACTAGGTACAAAGCAACGGGTGGACATACATCCAACGAGAACTTACCCTCGTAGACAACGAGCTTTGTTAACGAGTAGGAACTCGTGGTTGATGTAGTCGTACACTTGCCGATCTCAAGATCGTGATGAAGTCCAGCAGGTCCGGCTCCAGCACGTCCATCGATCCAGCTCCAGACCACCAAGTCCAGACCGCAAAGCAGCGGTGCATCCGTGATCGCACACACGCCCCGGTACCCGACAACCTCCGTCCCTCGCTCCAGCAAAGCAGCGGAAGCAGCAACTCCTTTCCAGATAAAGCCACCGGGAACATGTATCTCGCTAATCCGAGACCATGGGGGAATAATACTAGAGGGGAGAGAGATCCTTCACAAGGAGGTGTGTGTGAGAAGTGACGAGGGGGTGGCCTTTTATAGGAGGAGGGGGGTGCCCCTCCTTCATGTCCGACACATGGAGGAGGTGACTCTTCACCTCCTCCATTCATGTGGTGGTAACTCCCTCCACATAAATTTGCCCCTTTACATTCTCTTTTAAAGTCTCCACTTTAAATGCATTAAATTTCTCCAAATTTAATGCTCTCTCATTTAATAAAACTCTTTTATTATTTTTATTCAGAATTTTTTAATTACTTTAATTAACAAACATTCACATAAAACCCCCTGCAACATTTCAATATTACATGCAGAACCAATTTCAGCAATTTCACCCGAAACAGTTTCGGTGTCTATTGAAATAATTCCAGCGCTTTCTTAAATCTTTATCTGAAACATATTTGCTCCAAATGGTGTCGGTATCCCTTAAGTGTGTCACCCTACGGTCCGCGAATAATGCAGACATGATCGAGACCCCTCTCCGATCAATAATCAGCAGCGGGACCTGGAGATCCATACTGACTCCTACACATTCAACGATGACTTCTGTGATCGTGAGAACCTTTAACGCTAGTAACTAAATCCCTTTGTCCCGCGATATATTACATGTCCGAGATTCGATCATCGGTATCTCCATACCTAGTTTGATCTCGTTACCGACATGCACTCTTTTCTTGTTCCCGTGATATAACATTCTAGTGATCACATCACTTGCTTGCAAGCTATTTCAATGTGATATCACCGAGAGGGCCCAGAGTATATCTATCCGTCATCGGGATTGACAAATTCCACTCTTGATCCATGAGCCTCAACATAACACCTTCGTAGAACTGAACCCATCTTTATAGTCACCCTGTTACGGTGCGACGTTTGATGTTATCAAGATACTCTTCCGGTGTTAACAATTAACATGATCTCATGGTCTAAGGATAAAGATTACTTCGTATGATGTTATAGCAATATAAACATAATTACTTGATCGTAATGCTATACTTCGGATGAATGTTCATCACATCATTCCACCAATGGTGTGACCTTGTTATTAACAACATCCAATGTCCATGATCAGGAAACCTTGATCATCTTGTTAATCAACAAGCTAGTCTATAAGAGAGGCATGACTAGGAACCCTTTTTGTTTATTAAACCCACATGTATTGATGTTTCTGAATCAATACAATTCTAGCATGTAAAATAAACATTTATCATAAACATGGAATAAGATAATAACCAATTTATTATTGCCTCTCGGGCATATTCCCTTCAGTCTCCCACTTGCACTAGAGTCAATAATCTAGTTTGAAAAACTTTGCATATTGAACACCTATGACTTTCTGGTGTTGCATACACGCAATTGCTAGTGGTTAACATAATCTTCGGATCTGACAATTTCAGATCTGTGTGTATTTGCATGTCTTTGCGTCTCTACGCATCACTCATTCTCAAATGAGATGCGATTGTATAGATTTGGTCCTTTGGTGAGACCTTTAGTTCGTTCGGCTCAAAATATGTTGATATTATTGTCACACAATATATCTTCATAGTATTATCCCACTTTGAACCACACCTAGTTTGAAAACAAACTACTTAACACAAATGCCCTCCTATGCTGCTACTATAGCAGTCATATACTTAGCCTTTTCTTGTAGTATTCGTCACAATATCTCAACTTTGGAACTCATCCAAATCCATCATGGAACATCCTTTCCATTACATTGTGCCACCCATAGTCTAAATTGAGATAAATTTAATTTGTATCTTGTGACAAAACTAGTATCAATGTAACACTTTACAATGAACTACCTTTAACTATTTGTCACTTATACATTATATATTCTTAGTTCTTCCAAAGCTCATAAGAATATGTTTACTATTGTCCAATGATCATCTTATGAATCATTCTGGTATATGCTCATAACATTTAGAGCATAGGACATTCTGGATATATACATATCATGGTATAATCGATCAAAATCTTCATGTGATTTTACTCACCAAGTGTTGAAACACTTGAATTTTGATACAATCCTTTCCATGCAGCAAGAAACTTTCTTGTTGTTTCGATATTGAACCCTTTCAATATCTCATATTGAACCCTTTCAATATCTTATATATGTATGTCTGGCACAACCATATTAGCGCCTTAATCTATCCATATAGATATTGATGCCTAATATTCTGGGTTTGCCCAAGTCTTTCATCAAAATCTTATTTTAATGAAATTCTTAACTTGTGTCAATTCAAGATACATCATTTCCAATCAACAATATGTCCTC
This sequence comes from Avena insularis, assembly GCA_023614405.1. Lineage (NCBI taxonomy): Eukaryota > Viridiplantae > Streptophyta > Magnoliopsida > Poales > Poaceae > Avena > Avena insularis. The sequence goes on from CM042694.1 coordinate 107,771,183, forward strand.
TACATAATGTATTAGAAATATGTCTCAGCGCTCCCACTTAATTTCTTGCAAATGCAAGCATCTTCATCATCTCCGATGAATTTAAACTCTTTTAACAGTTTCATCATGGTGAAGATTCCAACTCCGCTATGCTTACTTCAACTATTGAAGTTTACATGCCCTTTTAGCACCCTTTGAATTAACAAAACCCTTCGGACCATGTCATGTACATGTCCTAGGTTACCGTTCTATTAGAAGAACCTTGTTTTGTTTATTCAACTACCATATACCAAATTATATGTAGTGGTTGCTATATTAATCCGTCAAGACTATATATCGCTATGAAAGATCAAATCTTGTCATAGTCAACTCCTTGAACATTGTCGTAAACTTCTTTCCGACATGTCGACTATTTCATAGATGTTAAACATCCATGTCTTATTTCTTTATAGATCCAAACACGACCGATAGGCTTCACACCTTTCCGGAGGGTCTTCCAAGTTCAGAAACTTGATTTCTCGTGTATGGATACTATCATGGATTCTATGACTTCTAGTCATTTTATGGAGTCAAGGCCCATCATCGCTTCTTTGCATGTAGTCGGTTCATCATTGTCAAAACAATAACGACTTGCTTATCAAATCTTACTATTTGATTCTTACCGACCACACGGTTCCGTAGGAACTCTAATCTCCGAGATCACACCTTTTGTAATCACGAGAGCCATGAGCATTGTGGCCGCCACCGGGACACTTTCCGGCGCTACGCTACTTAGCACATATAGCTAAGGTTCAACAAACTTATCAAAGTTCTATTGTCCTCCCACTTAACTTTTCACGAAAAATTCCTTCTCAAAAAACATGACGTTCCAAGTAACAAACTCTTTTGTCCTCGGTGTTATGGAGAAATTCCCAACAAATTCTTTGGGATAACCTACAAAGACGTGCTTATCCGACTTTGGTTGTGAACATTTTAATTATGCATAGCATACCAAAATTTAAGAAAAGACAATTCGGGTTTTATCCCAAACCATAACTCATATGGTGTCATTTCAACGGATCACGATGGTGCTCTTTTCAGTGTAAAAGCGGTAGTTGTTGGAGATATGCCCAAGAGGCAATAATAAAGTGGTTATTATCATATCTTCATATTTATGATAAATGTTTACATACCATGCTATAATTGTATTAACAGGAAACATTAATACTTGTGTGATTTGTAAACATAAAAGAGTCCCTAGTAAAGCCTCTTGTTAAACTAGCTTGTTGGTTAATATATGATCATGGTTTCCTGATCATGAACATAGAGATGTTATTAACAACAGGGTCATATCATTAGGAGAATGATGTGATGGACATACTCCTATAGATAAGCATAGCATAAAGATCAAGTCATTTCAATAGTTCAATTGCTATATGCTTTCTGATACATAGTAACCTGATTCCTTCGACCATGAGATCATGCATATCACCTTTACCGGATGGATGCTTTGATGTCATCAAACACCACACCGTAACAGGGTGGTTATAAAGGTGGCATTGAGTGTTTGGAAAGTATTGGTTGAGACACATGGATCAAGAGTGGGATTTGTCCATCCACATGACGGATAGATATACTCTGGGCCCTCTCGGTGAAATGTCATCCAATTAGCTTGCAAGCATGTGACTGGCTCACAAGGGATCACATATCACGAACGAGAAAAGAGTACTTATCAAGAACGAGGTTGAACTAGGTATGCGTAGATACCGACGATCATAACCTCGGATAAGTAACATATCGTGAGACAAAGGGAAATTGGTATCGTATGTAAGTGGTTCATTCGACGCAAAGTAATCGTAGAAATATGTGGGAGCCATATGAATTTCCAGATTCCTCTATTGGTTATTGTTGAAGTGTCTCGATCATGTCCGCATAATTCACGAACCGTAGGGAGACACACTTAAGGATTCACGTTGTTTGAGTAGTTATGGTATTATGAGAAAGAGACCGAATGTTGTTCGAGTCTCGGATGGGATCCGGATATCACGAGGAGATCCGGAATGGTCCAAGAATAAGATTCATATAAGGAAAGTCCCATTTCGGAGTTGGGGAATGGTTCCGTGTTTTCATCGGGAATGTTCTAGAATGTTCGGAATGTCCGACTCGGAGGGGAAGGGTACATGAATGTGTCATTGCATGTTGGAATGATTGCATCATATACTAAGTGTATTCGCTGTCCAAATAAAGGATTTATTCAAATCCTAGTTTGAAAAGTCAAACGGCTAGTTTGAAAGTCAAACGCAATTTTTGGAAAGAGGAAAAGAGGAGGAGTATGAAACCGAGTTGGGGAGGGAGACCTCCAACCGGCGCCCACCTCAAGCCGAGTTGGGGAGGGACTCCCTCCCCATGGCGCCAGCCCCTCCCACCTATATAAGGAGGGCAGGGCTCCTCCTAACACACAAGTTTCCACCTCTAATCTCCGTTTAGAGCCGTTTTGGTTTAGAGCTTCTAATTGCTTTAGCCAGGTTTAGAGCCTTCTAATTGGTTTATAGCCTTCTAATTGGTGTGTCTAATTACTAGACCACTAATAGCCTCTCTCATAAGCTCCACCATACTGCACCGGCTTAAGGCGAAGCCTCATGGATCTCCCTCTACTTCCTGTACCACGCCAGCCGGAATCGCAAGGAGAGTGATACAACCTCCGCTGCCTGCTGGAACAAGGAGAGGAAGGTCTTCGTCGAAATCGAACGTGACCGATTGCGGAGCGCTGCCGGAACGTACGCTGGAAGGATCGCTCACGCGATCTTGAGATCGGAAAGAGTACGACTACATCACCCACGAGAATCTGCTCGTTAACCGCTGGAATCTTCGAGGGTGAGTTCTCTATCGACTGTTGCTACAATCTAGTAGATAGATCTTGGCTTGTTTGTTTGTATGATAGAAAATTTTTGTTTTCCATGCTACGAACCCCTACAGTGGTATCAGAGCCGTGTCTATATGTAGATCTGTTGCACGAGTAGAACACAATGGTCATTGTGGGCATTGATGCTTTTATTGTAGATTGCTTTTTGTGTACTTTGCATCTAGCGGTATGTTGGGATGAAGCGGCCCGGGCTAACCTTACATGACATCGTTCATGAGACTTGCTCCACGCTTGACATGCAACTTGTATTGCATAAGTGGCTCTCATGTGCCTGCTTTCTCCTAGCATAGTTAAGATCCAATTTACAACGGGTAATCAACAATGCTAGTATCAATGTTGTGGTTCTTGTTCGTAAGTTAGAACGACACTTATTGAAAGCCCCAAACCACGTAAAATATGCAAAGAAAGTAGAGGCGTCTAACTTTGTTTTGCAGGGGTGTGCAGTGATGTGATATGGCCATGATTGTGATTATATTTGATGTATGCAATGTTCCTTATTGTAAGTTGGCAACCGGCAGGAGCCATATGGTTGTCTTTAATTTTGTTAAGACCTGCGTGTCTATTCAAAGTAGTTGTAATAGTTGAAGCTGGTGGACGACAACCATGAAGAAGCGTCATTGACCTTGATGCTATGCCGGTGATGATGGAGATCATGTTCGTGCTTGAAGATGGAGATCGAAAGCACAAAGAAGAAAGGCCATATCATATCACATATTATGAATTGCCTGTGATGTTAATCCTTTATGCATCTTGTATTGCTTAGTAGACGACGGTAGCATTATAAGATGATCCCTCATGCACATAAATTTCAAGTTCTAAAGTGTTCACCCTTAGTATGCACCGTTGCCAAAGCTTGCTGCTTCGAAGCACCACGTGATGATCGGGTGTCTTTGATTCCGCGGGTGAATACAACGTAAGCAAGCCAGATTTGCTTATGCGGTAGCTAAGGTTTGATCTTGACGAGCCTAGCATGTACTGACATGGCCTCAGGAACACGGATTACCGAAAGGTAGAGCATGAGTCATATAGTAGATATGATGAACATGTTGATTGTTCGCCATTGAAACTATATCAACTCTCGTGATGATCGGTTTTGATGTGGTGGATTTGGTTCATGTGATCACTAAAACAATGTGAGGGATGTTGTTTTAAGTGGGAGTTCACCTAGATTAATTTAATTATTAATTAGAACTCAATTTATCATAAACTAAAATCAAAGTGAATTTGCATAGTTGTTGTAGTCATTGGCATCCGTTTACCACCTTGGGCTTAGTTTTAATTGAGATGATAGAACTATAGAATTCTGGTTAGTTACTTTCTGAACTGGTATCGTATTGTTTTGAAGTGTTAATCTAAAGTTTAAAAGTCCTATTGCAAACTTTCAGTAAGTTCCAGTTACTCCATAAAGTTTAATAATTAGTATTAAAACAAGAGTGACAATTCCAAGTGTTAGTGTTTGAGTATCATGTTTGTCTCCATGATTCTTGATATTCAAAAGATTCTCTTAATATCAAGGTTATCTAGGATCTGAAAGAGTTGTTTGAAACCATGATGTGTGGAAGATATTGTGATATCTGAAACAAAGTTTTGGTTGCAACATGATAAAGTATAATATGGCAAAGTTCATGTTCTCATATTTGGATGAGAATTTGCAAAAGGTTGGAGACACTAGTTGTCCTAATCTTCCAAAAGGTTTTGGAGAGCAACATTATACTCGCGATTCACCGTTACAAGCTAAAAGTAGCTAGATCATGGATAAGTCCATGATGAGGGTGAATATTTGATGTAGGTAAAATGTTTACTACACCAAGAGATTACTAAAGAAAGGAATTTGAAAGAACACCAAATATTTGATAATGGTGATCTACTTCAAAGTGCAAGTTCAAAGACATTGGTATTTAACTATACACGCTTTGGACTATGTGTCATAAGTATGACTCCACTATTGATGTTGATAGATTCTTTCAAATGAAAAGGAAATCTTGAAAGAGAATCTCATAAGTATATGGCGAAAAGAAAAGACTAGAATTGTTCAGTTTAAGTATATAGATGATATATGTGTTATGGCTATATTCTTTGCTTATTAAACAATGTGGTTCTTAAGTATTTGATACTGAATTTGTTGGTGTGAATCGTCATACGAAACAACACAATTCATGAACTACAATGGCCTAAGTAACTAGCAAAAGAATAGGTGATGATGTTCATCGAGAACAAATAAAGGGTTATTTTGTTGCTCGTTAAACATCAACGCTTGCCTTCAAGATTTGTTTTATCAGGTATTATGAACAAAAGGGTTGTTCAAATAATTGCCGTAATCCATAAAAGATGGATGATTCACAAATCTCGTTGGAGAAATCACATCCATAAAACTAGTGCTAAAATTGTCGAAAGACAAATTGATTGAAAGATCACTTAGGAAGTGACATCGCCGTTTAAATTATATTGGAAAGAAAACATGAAGAAACTCCATGTGGATGGAATTTTGGAGTCTTTTGATTTTTGATCAAATGACGTTTGTGAAACTTTCCTAGAGATAATTAAAACTTCGTTCATAGGCCAAAGGAGCGAAAGACTAGCTTATTGGAACTTGTGCATATTGTTACGAACTCCATTATGTGTAGTCAAGAGCGATGGATTTCAACTTCATATGCTTTCTCCGAAAATTTGAGTGAATATATGAATATTTACTTAATAAGGATGAAGTATGAAATATTTGAAAAGTTCAAAAGACTTTCAAGATGAAGTGCAAAATCATTGTAACAAGAATATGAATAGTTTATGATAAGATCATAAAGGAAGATATTTGAATTACAAGTTTAGCATAATACCTAAGATTTAAGGAATCGATTACGTGGATTTGCATTTCCGAAACACCATAAGAGTATGGAGCGCGTTCGAGATATGTAATTAAAACCTTGTTTGACATGGTAAGATCAAAGGTGAAATTCATAGAACTGCCATTATATTTTAAAGATTAAAAGCTTTGGAGATTACCGCTTTTCCACGAAAAGAGCTCCATCATAATCCGCTGAAATGACACCATATAAAGTTATGGTTTGGGATAAAACCCAAGTAGTCCTTTCTTAAAACATTGGTATGCTATGCATAAGAAAGATGTGCAACCAAAGTCGGATAAACTTGTCTTTGTATAAATGTTAAGTATTCCTCCATAAACACGGAGACAAAAGTGTTTGTCGCTTAGAACGTCAAGTTTCTTTGAGAAGAATTTTTCGTGAAAAGTTAAGTGGGAGGACAATAGAACTTTGATAAGGTTAAAGGAACCTTAGCTATATGTGCGAGTTAGCTTGGCGAAAAGTGTTAGGAGGCGCAACAAAACTCATGGCTCACGTACCTCAAAGGTTGTGGTCACGGAGATCCAAGTTCCTATTGAAACAAGTAGGTCGGATGAACAATCAAATACCAAGATTTGAGGTTGAATCATTATTTGAGAATAATGAACCTACTACATGCAAAGAAGCAATGATGGGCCTTGACTCCGTCTAATGGCTTGAAGCCATAAAATCCGTGATAGTTCCATACACGAGAAATCAAGTTTTGAACTTGAAGGACCCTCGAGAAAGGTGTAAGACCTTACAGTTGTGTTTGGATCTATAAAGAAGTAGACATGGATGTTTGACATCTATGAAATAGTCGACATGTTGGGAAAGAATTCACTTAGTGTTCAAAGTTGACTATGACAAGATCTGATCTTTCATAGCGATATTTAGTCTAGGCGGATTAATGTAGCAACCACTACATATAATTTTGTAGTAGAATACACAAAACAAGTTCTTCTAATAGAATGGTTACCTAGGGCGTGTGCATGACACGGTCCAAAGGGTTTTGTTAATTCAAAGGATGCTAAATGCATATGCAAACTTCAATGGTTGAAGTAAGCATAGCGGAGTTGGAATCTTCACTATGATAAAGCTGTTAAAGAGTTTAATTTCATCGAGACAATGAAGATGCTTGCATTTGCAAGAAATTAAGTGGGGCGCTAAAACATATTTCTAATACATTATGTGGAGGACATATTGTTGATTGGAAATGATGTATCTTTTATTAACACATATTAAGAATTTCATCCCGATGAAAGACTTAGGCAAAACCAAATATTTGGCATCAATAGGCTGATATGGTTGTGCGGAAGTACATAGGCGAGATATTGAATGAGTTCAATATAGAAACTACAAGAAAAGGTTCTTGTCGCAGAAAGGATTGAATGAGTTCAATGTTGATGATATATTCAAATGTATTGACATTTGGTAAGTGAAACAAAGATTCAAATATAGATTGATACTTGATGTATGAAATCACAAAGAGTGTTTATATCAATCATCTTGTGGTATGTACAAATCGGATATGTCCTATGCTCTAAATGTTATGAGCATATACCGAATGATTCATAAGATGATCATTGGACGATAGTAAGGATATTCTTATGATCTTTTGGAAGAACTAAGAGTATATTATTTGTAGAAGTGACGAATAGATGGTTAGTTCATTGTAAAAGTACTACATTGATACTAGTTTTGTCACAGTACAAATTAAGTTTTATCTCAATCTAAACTAAGGGTGGCACAATATAATGGAAAGTAAGTTCCATAATGGATTTGGATGAGTTCCAAAGTTAAGACATTGTGACAGATACTACAACAAAAGGCTAAGTATATGACTGCTATTATAGCAAAAAGAGGGCATTTGTGTCAAGTAGTTTGTTATCAAACTAGGTGTAGTTCATGGGATAATACTATGAAGATATATTGTGCGACAATATTATCAACATGTTTTAACCCCAAAGAACTAAAGGTCACCGAAAGACCAAATTATACAAAGCCATCTCATTAGAGAATGAGTGATGCGTGACGCAAAGATATGCAATTACACACGGACTGGAAGTGTCGATCCGAGATCGATTGACCACTAGCAATCGTGTACATACAACACGGAAAACCATAGGTGTTGAATACACAAAGGTTTGAAACTAGATTATTGACTCTAGTGCAAGTGGGAGACTGTTGGAGATATGCCCAAGAGGCAATAATAAAGTGGTTATTATCATATCTTCATATTTATGATAAATGTTTACATACCATGCTATAATTGTATTAACGAAACATTAATACTTGTGTGATTTGTAAACATAAAAGAGTCCCTAGTAAAGCCTCTTGTTAAACTAGCTTGTTGGTTAATATATGATCATGGTTTCCGATCATGAACATAGAGATGTTATTAACAACAGGGTCATATCATTAGGAGAATGATGTGATGGACATACTCCTATAGATAAGCATAGCATAAAGATCAAGTCATTTCAATAGTTCAATTGCTATATGCTTTACGATACATAGTAACCTGATTCCTTCGACCATGAGATCATGCATATCACCTTTACGGATGGATGCTTTGATGTCATCAAACACCACACCGTAATGTGGTGGTTATAAAGGTGGCATTGAGTGTTTGGAAAGTATTGGTTGAGACACATGGATCAAGAGTGGGATTTGTCCATCCACATGACGGATAGATATACTCTGGGCCCTCTCGGTGAAATGTCATCCAATTAGCTTGCAAGCATGTGACTGCTCACAAGGGATCACATATCACGGAGCGAGAAAAGAGTACTTATCGATGCTTGAGGTTGAACTAGGTATGCGAGATACCGACGATCATAACCTCGGATAAGTAACATATCGTGAGACAAAGGGAAATTGGTATCGTATGTAAGTGGTTCATTCGATCGCAAAGTCGAGAAATATGTAGAGCCATATGAATTTCCAGATTCCTCTATTGGTTATTGTTCGAGAAGTGTCTCGATCATGTCCGCATAATTCACGAACCGTAGGGAGACACACTTAAGGATTCGACGTTGTTTGAGTAGTTATGGTATTATGAGAAAGAGACCGAATGTTGTTAGGAGTCTCGGATGGGATCCGGGATATCACGAGGAGATCCGGAATGGTCCAAGAATAAGATTCATATAAGGAAAGTCCCATTTCGGAGTTGGGGAATGGTTAGGTGTTTTCATCGGGAATGTTCTAGAATGTTCCGAATGTCCGCACTCCGGAGGGGAAGGGTACATGAATGTGTCATTGCATGTTGGAATGATTGCATCATATACTAAGTGTATTAGCTGTCGAAATAAAGGATTTATTCAAATCCTAGTTTGAAAAGTCAAGCGGCTAGTTTGAAAGTCAAGCGGCAATTTTGGAAAGAGGAAAAGAGGAGTATGAAACGAGTTGGGGAGGAGACCTCCTCAACCGCGTCCACCTCAAGCCGAGTTGGGAGGACTCTCCCTCCCCATGGCGCTGCCAGCCCCTCCCACCTATATAAGGAGGCAGGGCTCCCTCCTAACACACACAAGTTTCCACCTCTAATCTCCGGTTTAGAGCCGTTTTGGTTTAGAGCTTCTAATTGCTTTAGCCAATGTTTAGAGCCTTCTAATTGGTTTATAGCCTTCTAATTGGTGTGTCTAATTACTAGACCACTAATAGCCTCTCTCATAAGCTCCACCATACTACTTTGGCTTAGGCGAAGCCTGCGGGATCTCCCTCTACTTCCGGTACCACGCCGTTGTCTTTGGGAATCGCAAGGAGAGTGATACAACCTCCGCTGCTTTGGAACAAGGAGAGGAAGGTCTTAAGTCAGCACCGAGCGTGTGACCGATCATGGAGCGCCGCTGAACGATACTGGAAGGATCGTCTACGCGATCTTGAGATCGGAAAGAGTACGACTACATCACCCACGAGAATCTGCTCTCGTTAACCGCTTTGGAATCTTCGAGGGTGAGTTCCTCTATCGACTCGTTGCTACAATCTAGTAGATAGATCTTGGCTTGTTTGTTTGTATGCGATAGAAAATTTTTGTTTTCCATGCTACGAACCCCTACAGTAGTCTCTAAAGCTTCAATCCTTAAAACATAATGGTAGTTTTATAAATGACACCCTTGATCTTACCATGTCAAACATGGTTTGATTATATCTCTCGAATATGCCATACTCCTATGGTTTATCGGGAAACACAAATCATGGAACAATTCCTCAAGTCTTAGGTGTTTTTGCTAAACATGTAACTCAAATATCTTCCTTATGATCGAATCATAAACTCTTTATTTTCTTGTTACAATGATTTTCCACTTCATCTTGAAAGTCTTTGAACAATTTTCAAATGTTTCATACTTCTTCCTTATTAAGTAAATATACATATATATTCACTCAAATTCTTGAAGAAAGCATATGAAGCAAAAATATCCATCGCATATGGCTACACATAATGGACTTATGCACATCAGCATGCATAATTTCCAATAAGCTAGTCATCTGTTCCTCTTTGGCCTATGAACGGAGTTTCAATTATCTCGAGAAAAGTCTCACATGCGTTAATTGATCAAAATCAAGGACTCCAAAATTCCATCAACATGGAGTTTCTTCATGTTTTCTTTCAAATATAATTCAAACAGCGATGTCACTTCATAAGTGATCTTTCAATCATTTGTCTTGCGACATTTTAGCAATAGTGTTTATGGATGTGATTTCTCCAACTAGACTTGTAAAAGTTCATCCATCCTTTATGGAATACGGTAATTATTTGAACAGCCATTGTTCTCATAATACCGGAACAAAATAACAATTGTTTAAACAAATCTTGAAGGCTTGGTTTGATGACAACGAAAAACACAATAACACTTTATTTGTTTTCGATGAACATCATCACTCATTCTTTTGCTGGTTACTTAGGCCATTGTAGTTCATGAATTGCGTTGTCCTGTATGACACTTCATACCAACCAATTCGGTATCCAATACCGGTATCCAATACCTAAGAACCACATTGTTTAACAAGCAAGGAATATAGCCATAACATGTATATCTTCTATATACCTAAGTTGGACATCTCCAACCTTTTATTTTCTGCCAAATATTTTATAGATTCTCTTTCAGCAATTCCTTTTCTTTTAAAAGAATCTATCAACATCAATAGTGGTGTCATCAACATGACACATGGTACAAAGCGTATATAGTCAAATACTAATACCTTTGGACTTGCACTTTGAAGTGGATCACCATCATCAAATGTTTGGTGTTCTTTCAAAAATCCATTCTTTAGTAATCTATTAGTGTAGTAAACATTTTACTTACATCTTCTATTCATCCTTATCATGACAACTTTCATGATCAAGCTACTATAGCCTATAAGGAAGAATCGCGAGTATAATATCAGTTCCCAAAACCTTTTTGGTAGATTCGGATGCCTAGCATCTCCATCCTTCACAAATTCTCATACAATATGAGAACATGTATTTTGCTAAATTTTACTCTATCATAATGCAACCAAAAAACATTGTTTTAGATATCACAATATCTTTTACACATGATGGTTTCTGAAACAATTTTCAGCTCCAATATAATCTTGATATTAAAACAACTTTTGAATATCAATAATCATGGAGGCAAACATGATACTTTAGATACTAACATTGGAATTCTTACTCTTGATTTAATACTACTTATTAAACTTCATGGAGTAAATAGAGTTTGCTGAAAGTTTGCAATAGGACTTATAAACTTTAAATTGACATTTAAAACAATACGATACCAGTTCGTAAAGTAAATATCCAGAATTCTATAGTTCTATTATCTCAATTAAAACTAAGCATAAGATAGTGAACAGATGCCAATGACTACAACAAATTATGCAAATTCACTTCGATTTAGTTTATGACAAATTGAGTTCGACTAATCCAAATTAGAAATGAACTCCCACTCAAAAACGACATCCCTCGTGCCTTTTTGGTGATTACATGAACCAAATCCACTACACCAAGTCCGATCATCACGTGAGTCGATGTAGCTTCAAAGGCGAGCATCAATATGGTCATCACATCAACTATGTGACTCATGCTTAACCTTTCGGTCCGTGTTCCGAGGCCATGTCTGTACATGCTAGGCTCGCCAAGTAAGAACCTTAGTATTCGCATGTGTAAAACTGTCTTACACCCGTTGCATGAAAGCGTAGAGTTGAGAACACCCGATCATCACGTGATGTCTCGAAACACGATCCATAGAACGGTGCATACTTAAGGAACAACACATTTTATCTTGATATTTAAATGAGGGATCATCTTACAATGCTACTAAAAGCGCCAAACTAGCAATATAAGATGCAAACATCTAATGTGTAAAGTGAGATGATATGGTCCATGCATTTGATCTCTATCACTTGCATCGTGGTATGATCTCTATCATTCCTTTGTGTGTAAGGCCAAGGTCTATGGAACTTACACGTTGAGTGTGTTGTAAGAGTATCTATCATACATCTACTTACAACAATACCATATCAATACACTAGCTCAGCAACAGTCTAAACTAGACGCCTTTAATTTATCAATTGCAAGTTTTACGTGGCTTAGGGCTTTCGGAGATAAAACCGTTCTTACCTATGAACATGAACCACAACGAGGATAACCAAATTCTTAGCAACTCGTTGTAAATTAGATATTGACTATAGTAGGAGAGACAGACACCCGCCAGCCACTTATGCAAAACAAGTTGCATGTCAGTCGTGGAACCGGTCTCATGTACGATGACATGTAAGGTTGGTCCGGGCCGCTTCATCCCACTATGCCACCAATATCCAAAATACGTAGAAGATGCAATAACATGATCATCATCGCCCACATATCAACATATGTGTACTATCCGTGCTAAGCACCTACGCATAGATCAGGCTCTGATACCACTGTTGGGTCTGCAGCATAGAAAACAAAAATTTTCCTACGGTGTGAACTACACGCGAAGATCTATCTACTAGGTACAAAGCAACGGGTAGACATACATCCAACGAGAACTTACCCTCGTAGACAACGAGCTTTGTTAACGAGTAGGAACTCGTGGTTGATGTAGTCGTACACTTGCCGATCTCAAGATCGTGATGAAGTCCAGCAGGTCCAGCTCCAGCACGTCCATCAGATCCAGCTCCAGCACCACCAAGTCCAGCACCGCAAAGCAGCGGTGCATCCGTGATCGCATACACGTCCGGTACCCTGACCACCTCCGTCCCTCGCTCCAGCAAAGCAGCGGAAGCAGCAACTCCTTTCCAGATAAAGCCACCGGGAACATGTATCTCGCTAATCCGAGACCATGGGGGAATAATATTAGAGGGGGAGAGAGATCCTTCACAAGGAGGTGTGTGTGAGAAGTGAGGAGGGGGTGGCCTTTTATAGGAGGAGGGGGTGCCCCTCCTTCATGGCTGGCACATGGAGGAGGTGACTCTTCACGTCCTCCATTCATGTGGTGGTAACTCCCTCCACATAAATTTGCCCCTTCACATTCTCTTTTAAAGTCTCCACTTTAAATGCATTAAATTTCTCCAAATTTAATGCTCTCTCATTTAATAAAACTCTTTTATTATTTTTATTCAGAATTTTGTAATTACTTTAATTAACAAACATTCACATAAAACCCCCTGCAACATTTCAATATTACATGCAGAACCAATTTCACCCAAAACAGTTTCGGTGTCTATTGAAATAATTCCAGCGCTTTCTTAAATCTTTATCTGAAACATATTTGCTCCAAATGGTGTCGGTATCCCTTAAGTGTGTCACCCTACGGTTCACGAATAATGCAGACATGATCGAGACCCCTCTCCGATCAATAATCAGCAGCGGGACCTGGAGATCCATACTGACTCCTACACATTCAACGTTGACTTCTGTGATCGTGAGAACCTTTAACGCTATAACTAAATCCCTTTGTCCCACGATATATTACATGTATGAGATTCGATCATCGGTATCTCCATACCTAGTTTGATCTCGTTACCGACATGCACTCTTTTCTTGTTCCCGTGATATAACATTCTAGTGATCACATCACTTGCTTGCAAGCTATTTCAATGTGATATCACCGAGAGGGCCCAGAGTATATCTATCCGTCATCGGGATTGACAAATTCCACTCTTGATCCATGAGCCTCAACATAACACCTTCGTAGCACTGAACCCATCTTTATAGTCACCCTGTTACGGTGTGATGTTTGATGTTATCAAGATACTCTTTCGGCGTTAGCAATTAACATGATCTCATGGTCTAAGGATAAAGATTACTTCGTATGATGTTATAGCAATATAAACATAATGACTTGATCGTAATGCTATACTTCGGATGAATGTTCATCACATCATTCCACCAATGGTGTGACCTTGTTATTAACAACATCCAATGTCCATGATCAGGAAACCTTGATCATCTTGTTAATCAACAAGCTAGTCTATAAGAGAGGCATGACTAGGAACTCTTTTTGTTTATTAAACACACATGTATTGATGTTTCCGAATCAATACAATTCTAGCATGTAAAATAAACATTTATCATAAACATGGAATAAGATAATAACCACTTTATTATTGCCTCTCGGGCATATTCCCTTCACCGAACAACACAGTCGTATCCATCTCGAAACGAACCAAATCTTGTCTCTAGTGCCCTCTGCTTAGTCCTCCAAGACTTTCCGTAAGATATTGTAGCGAAATCTAACAGCAACTTTGTTGATGATAGCTTTCACCAGCATGGTTTGGTCTCCACTATCTCAGTGTATAATAGTCTAGCTAGGAGGGTTGATGTGAGATTACGATGGTCTTGAAGGACATTGTCAAGTTGACATGTGTGCTGCACAACATCGCTAACCTTCCAGTTGGTGTCATATCGAGGAACATGGACATGGACCCTGGCAGGACATCCAGCTACCTCGCAAACCAAAGTCAAATATTGTTGGGATGACACCTTTGTTTTAAAAACCCGTTACGTGGACAATTCCCACTCAACGATTGCTTCCTGTAGATGCCTCTTGCTAGGATATAATGCACCAATGGAGATGTTGTTGGCGTGATAGTGCCACGAGGAATCATGCCCATCGTTCACATTCATTGCTGCTGTGTGGTCTTGATTCCATGATGCCAAAATAGGTTGGTCCTCTTGATCAGACTCAGCAGAATCATACGAGCTATCACTGTACCCTTCTGAATCTTCGGCTTCCATATGATCTTGCAACCAACCATTGTGTATCTCGTCCTCATCGACCTCACCACAGAAAATATCTTCTCCTGTCCCTTGACTACCTTCAGCTGATTCATATCCACCATCCTCGGTGTGTGCAAAACTACTCTGACCAGGTTCATAACTACCTCCATCGGTGTGTGCATAACTACTCTGACCAGGTTCATAATCACCACCGCCATCTTGGCCTTGACTGCTCTGGTCATCATAGTAGCCACCACCACCTCCGTCTTCGGCTTGACTGCTCTGCTCATGATCATAACCACCACCAACATGGTGTGTCTGACTACTCTGGCCCTGATCATAAACAGGCTCTTTCGCCACAGGAAGCACTAAGACACTGGGGTTAACTACCCTATGCAGACATGCTTTCACCCATTTGACCCATTTAGCTTGCTCTTCTATCGGTCTAAAAAAATCAGGTTTAATCCTTGACTTAGTCAATAATACATGCACACCGACAGTATGGATGGGAGGGAGCCCTAAAGGAGCACATAACCAATCCTTCAACTCAATAATGGATAATGTTTCAGGATCCTGGAGCACTTCATCAATACAATAAAAATCGCTCAAATCAACTCCATACTGGTTTGTTTTGACGACACCGTCACCATAGTAGAACCTAAATACTACATTATTGGGCATAACTTCAGACCTAAAAAAATACCACAATTTGTCAAATGCCTGTACAAGCCCAGATTTTAGCCCGCAAATATACTTACAATCCTATGCCGAATAATCTTGCATAGCCAGCAAATATAATTATAATCCTATAGCCGAATAATCTGGCATAGCCCACAAATATACTTATAATCCTATAGCCGAATAATCTAGCAGCTAACATACAACATCCAGAACTACCGAGAAGATAAACAAACACAAATGACTGTAGTTAGCAAGAAATTAGGGTTTACCCTTGAAGCGTGCGAAATCCTGCCGTGCAGCTGCCTCCACTCAACCGTGCAGCTGCCTCAAGCCCCAGCCCCAGACTCCACCGTGCAGCTGCATCAAGCCCCTGTCCCAGACTCCACCATAGACATTGCTCCTCAAGAACTCCAAGAAAACCCTCCACGAAAACGCCTCAAATCGCTTCAACAGACTATCCCACAAGTAGATCAGGAATCTACTAGCTTTCTAATATGTTTCAGCAGCAAATTTAGTGGAAAACGGAGCAAAATGTAGCAGCAAATCGGTGCAACTCCATGGGAGAAGAACTAGCAGCAGGGGAGAAGAACACGCGGGGCTGAGGGAGAGGAAGAAGGAGGCAGGCGGGGTGGTCTGGCGCAGGGCTGGGCGCGGCGCGGGGATATGGACGAGCTCGCCGTTGCATCAAAAGACGACGCAGCCGGTCGTTGCCTCAAAAAATGAAGTGGCCCTGTCGTCTTTCCACACAACGACGCGCGCGTCTGTCGTCCTGCAGCCCGGCAAGGTGGGGCCGTGGCGCTGCTTTCGGCGCCTCAAAAGACGGCACAGTCGGATCGTTTGCTCAAAAAACGACACGGCCACTTCGTTTTTTCAAAAAACGATAGTGCGTTAGATGTGTAATTCCCTCTTTTTGCGTAATATTCGTGAAATTGAATAAAAAAAGTGTATTATTTAAATTTTTTTTGCCATATTCAAAACAATTTCAAGATCAATTTCGGAGGACAACTGCATGTTACAGCCTAAATCAAGAAGGACCGACGCATGATAGCCTAAATTATCGCTCTTAACTAGTATTTTGTGCACTGGTCATAAACACAAAATATGTTGTGATATATCTAAATCAAGAATTATGCATGAGATATATAACCCATTGACCAATACTATCTTACTTGCCGGCCATGGATCCCTTGTCAAATCCATCCTCACCATGCAAGCGATTTTCCAACTCACTCCGCTCAACATTCGTCCGGGTTGTCTAGTTTCGTTAAACAAAATTGAGCAGACATTTTTGTCGGCCGGTACGATAGAAGTCTCTGATGAGAAGTGCAAGTTAAATTGGGAGGTAATATGTAGGCCGTGACATCTTGGAGAATTGCAGATACTTCGCCTTAAAAAACTTGCGAGAGTCCTTCGGTTCAAGTGGCATTGGTTCGAGCGGCGTGACTCCAAGAAGGCTTGGGTTATGCTGATGCGGGAGGGTGATAAAGAGGAGTTTTTGATTGAGTTGGCAGATGTTTGCCAATATCAATCTCTCCCTCTTTTGGTGGGTCGAGACTTTAATGTGCTGAGATTTACTTCTCGGAAGAAGTGAAACTTTAAAACCAACAAGTGGACTGATATGTTTAATTAAATTATTAATGTTTGTGTACTAAGGGAGCTACACATGTAAGGTGAAATTCACGTGGTTCAGTAACCATGTGTTTCTTACTTTAGAGAAATTGGATAGGATCTTGGTCAACAAAGATTGGGAAGCCCTCTTTCACATTACTACTGTTCACAAACTCACCAGAGACCTCTAATCATAGTCGTTTATTACTTACTATGGAGGGGTAGGCTGGTGGGAATAAAAAATCAAATTTAAGAAAAGTTGGTTCACAGAGGCAGATTGCATCTCTAGCGTTGAGAAAGTCTTGAAAACCAGTTAAAGCAAAGAACGGTTTGGAGAAAGTCCAGATGAAATTGAACATGTTGAAGAATGATCAAAAAGGTTGGGGTGCAAACGTGAGGGGGCAAGAAATCAAAGAAAGATTTTTTTAGAGGAGATCTATGTATTTGAAGAGTTAGATGTAATGATGCTATTAGACAGGGAACAAGTAGCCAGAAAAAGGCAAATGCAGTTGATGGAGATTTATGCAAATGAAGAGCAATACTGGAAAAAAGATGTAGTGAAAACTAGCTACTCAAAGGCGATAACAACATTGATATTTTCACAGAATAGCGAATGGGAGGAAAAACTGATTTATTCTTTAAAGAAGGATGGAGATATTGTACAGGGAACTCTTGTCTTGTTATAACATGCCACTGATTTCGACAAAAATCTATTTGGTCCTTGTGTGTGGGGTTCAATACTAGACTGTCATGTTACAATTGGACTGAGAATGAGAAGATGAATGATGCTGATAGAATAGAGATGAACAAACCCTTTTCTCAAGAAAGGATAAAGAGTGCTATTCATGTAATGGAGAGAAATAAAGTTGCTGGGCCAGATGACATACTTGTGGAGTTTTACCAGGAATATTCTAACATTATCAAAGTTAACATGATGGAAATATTCCCAGTAGGATGAACTATGGAATTATCACTTTGATTCCAAGGGTGAAGATGATGATACCATTTATAAGTATAGACCTATTTGCTTGCTTCGAACAGAGCCTGAATGGACAAACTTCTTAACACCTGTGAAACTTCTTCCATCAATGGGATAAGTATTATGGATGGTGTTAATTTACTTCAAGAAATACTGAAAGAATCAAAATATAAAAACAACAAGGGGTTTTTCTCAACTTGACTTTGAATTACCATATTATAAAGTTAATTGGAACTTTCTGTTTGATTGTTGTGGGCAGAAGGGCTTTAGTGATATATGGATGAGATGATTCAACAATGCAATGTCTGTTTTGGTTCGCACATGCAAAAACAAAAAATTACCCTACACGAACAACCAAGATCTATCCGTGTAGGGACTAACGAGATCTAGATATCATACCAACATTGATGCGGGAGAGAACGTCGGTCGGTCTAGATGTTTAAGAAGAACGAGTTGATCCCCAATGCTAGGCGTATCTGTCCCAACCGCGAGGAGAATGTCCACTCGATGCTAGAATCAAGCGAACGATCCCTCCATGGATTTTACGCGTCCAGTTCAATGATTCGTCAGCGTTCCACCATCTAGAGATCGATGTTGAAAGTGGTAGTCCCACAACATCCTAGTACTTCTACTATGGTGTAGAGAGAGAGAGAGAGAGAGAGAGAGAGAGAGAGAGAAAACACAGGTGGATTGTACTATCTATAGAAGTGCCCTATAGGGGGGTATATATAGGAGGCAGGGTCCGTGCCGCCTAGGGATCCTCCCCTACGCTGGCGGCCAAGCTGGGGCTAGGAGGTGGCGCCTCCCCTATTGGCAAGTCTCTAATCTCCCAATCAATGGGAGATCATCCCCTTCCCTGATTAGAAGATTCCTCAACTTGGCAATCAAGAAAGATCAATACTTTCCTCAAATAAAAGATGTGATCTGAACTTTCTATAATTAGACATATGATTGGATCTCTTTCATATTATGCATGTGCATCGATATGGACAAGTGAAGGTGGCAGCCCTTGGTGCCATGTGCATGCCGTGGGTGGGCCCAGGTGGCCCATGCACCACCCATAGTGTAGGCCTACCCTATCTCGTCCAATCCTCCACTGGAACCCCTTCCGATGCTCTATTTATCCTCCTGTTTCTCTCTAACGAAACCGCTATCTCGAACCTATATGTATTTCAGAACCTTTACGAAAGAGTTTTGACATATTTACCGTATCGGGATGATTACAATAAACCTCGGAATCAACACCGATGACTTCAGAACGACTTTCCCGAATTAGGTTATGTCACCAGAACTACTCTGATTCCTCTCCGAAGTGATTCAACGAATCCCGACACTATTCCAGTGTATCCGGATAACAATCCGGACAACTCTCTCAACTACATACCATGTAGGTGACTAGCAAAGCTAGATCGTTAGATATTAAGCGTGTGACTCGTTTGAGTTCGTTAGTAAGTAGACACGATACCGAATACCTACCTTCGAATCAATAACCAACTGAACGCCAATGATGGACACGCCCTCACGGATGAGCTCAACTCGTCGGAGCTCTCGAGGGCGTCTATGACTAGCTCTAGGTGGTTGAGGAGAACAAAGCGCCATGTTTAATGACGAAGGAGGAGCAATAATGCCTTAGCTGCAGTGGCGCTGCACCCAGGCCGGAGGGATGACGTGTCCCGAGCCGGTCACGGAGACATGGCGAGGGAAGGCTGGGCACCAGCTGCTGCCAGTGGGGAGGCGTGTGGTGGCAAGGACTCAGCGCGTGCATGCAGCGGTGGCACGCCGGCCTCTGCCATGGTCAAAGATTGTCGTGTCCTCTACAGCACATGAAGACATTGGTAAGTAGGCACCGCCATTACATTTCTCCATCGGTATTGTGTCTTTTGAATTACCCATATTCAAATTAATTTCAAGATAAAATTTTAATTTATATGAGAATAAAACATGCATACAAACGTATGAAAATTATTTCAATAGATAACATGCTTGAGGTATGTCTCGCCTTCTTAAAATATTCATGTATACCAAAACATCCGCTCGACCTCCAATAATTATTACATCACATAAAAATTGCAAGTTGCAGCTTATATATAGAATGTTCATATTTGTCGCTAATAATATTTATCTATTTCCATTATAATATGAATGCTAGTTTAAAAAGCGTTCATGGTTTCTACGGTGACCGATGCTAAAGCTTCCATAAGAAAATTCGGAGTTAGCATGTCGAAAAATCGCCCCCGGTTCGCTCGCGCGGGGCATGGTCGCGGTGGATGTCGTCCTTGCACCGTTCTCCACCGAAGTGCTGCCCCACGATGTGTTCGCAGGCGACGCGGCCGCGGTCACCCTCGATTTTTCGTCCTAGATCTGGCGGATCTGGTGGCCGGTGAAGGCCGGTGGTGAGAGGGCTTCCGGCCTGGCTTCGAATGAAGGGTGTTTGGTCCTAGGACCCCTCACACGCCATGATGAAGATCTACATATTCCATGACTTCATTTATCTGGCTGGAGTGTTGTGATCCAGAAGATTCCTCTAGTGAACTCCAATGGACGACATGCCGGAGTTCACCGGACTTGACAGATTTTGGTCGCACGCAGCCATGTTTTTATCCGGCCGTTTGATTTCAGAGGGAGTGCTACGAAACTTTCCAGAATGCTGCCATCAAGGACATGCCTTTAATCTCATGGTGAAGTCAGTCAATTGAGAATTACTTGAAAGACGAGGCCTGGAGACCGGTAATGGTGCTTTGAATCTTGGTGGCGATGAGGTTTTGGCTTGGTGATCTAGGTCTTGGAGAAGCGACATTGGAAAGTGGAGGCAATAGTATAGGAGAATTGCAGAGTTCAAGATACAAGGTGAAAATCAAAGGTCTGGCCTTAATTGGTTGTGCCTGATAATGCCATTAGGGTAATGCATTGTTGTAGATGCTGGGTGTAATTAGTATCTCGTGATATTATTATATGCTCCATTCCAAAGAATAAAACTCGGAGTTTGAAGGGCACCTTAACATTCCATTTGTTCTTCCACACTTTCTCTTCTCCTATCCGGTTTGAGGAAGCTGGTCTTTACTCGATCTACTCCTTTCTTCTACGCTGTGTGTGAACAATGATACGGTAAACTGACCAAAACTAAAAGAACTCCCGAACGTTCATAGTGGCAAGCCCAGGAATTCGTGAAGTGTCTAGTACTTATAGGAATTTTGTAGATCTGCTAAACGTACATTGGGAGGAAAGTGATCCAATCGTTCGCAGGTCTATTCCATGATGATGTCGCTGCAATGCTAAAATGAGCTAACAAACACCGGAAGGGTTTTCCTTGCACCATCATGTTCCTAATTTCAATAACCGAACGCCAAACTTGGGATGGATGTGATCCTATCGTCGTCGCCTCAAGAATTTCACTCATAGGCTACCTTGAGAACTATGGGAATAAGAGTAGATTGTTTCTATAGAATACGCCATGCTTACTTAGCTAGCATGGCCAGATTTAAAAGTCGATATCATGGAAACCCAATCGTCCAGTAAACTTTGGTGAACAGATTACTTCCGAGGAAACCTAGTGTGTTCTTCTTTTGCCATTCTTGCTTCCCCACAAAAAATTCCGGAGTAAAGAATTAATGTGTTGACATAAGCCTTTCGGCATTTGGAAGCAAGACATAGAGAAAGTCGATATGGTCTGTGCCACCAATCTAATAAGTACCTCCTTTCCTCATGTGGAGAGCAATTATTCTAGCAAGGCTTGAACTTTTTTACAAACTTTTAATGTATTTAAAAGGACGATTCCATGATCGACCCACATCTGATAACCATGCCCAAACAATTTTCATTAAATTTCTTATTTGGCACATGAAGAATGTTCGTCACCACTTGTTATGTAGATTCTGGACAACCCTTGCGGAAAAAACACGGAAGATTTGTCCAAGTTAACACTTATACATCCCATGCTCCATCTGCATTGGCATTGACAAACATCAGTAGGTCATTTGCGAAAAGAAGGTGGTTTACAGCAAGGGCAGATGCGTCCATGTTAATATCCCCAAGGTGCAATGACCGAGGACTTTGTTTTAGTAGGCCCCAGATACCCTCTACTGCTATCAAGAATAACTAGGGGAAATAGTATCGCGTTGATGGATCCATCGTGATGGACAAAGTTACTCTAATGGTTTTCACTGGACAGAAACGAGAAAGAAACTGATGATACCTTTCTCATAATTAGATGTACACCTATCGGTCATGGACACACATGCGCTTCATGATTGCTTGCAAATAATCTGATTCTACACGATCATATGTTTTGTGCATGTCCAACATGAGAGGACAATGCTGATGGTTCCTTGCCCCATTCCTGTTTAGAAGTGCAAAAACCCATACTCTGTGATAACGTTGCCCATAATTAACCTATCAGAAACAAAAGCATGCTGCTATCTAAAATAATCTCTTGTAGTAAAAAATTTCGTCTAGTTTCCGAGAACTTCGATGCGATCATATAGATAACATTGCCCAAACCAATTTGTCGAAACTGTCCTAGCTCCTCAGGTTGTGCTACTTGGAATTGGTATAATGGAACACTTGTTTACACTCTCGGCATTATCCCCTCCAATCAAAATTATGAGCATATCCCGAGTAACTTCTTCTCCACAAAGATTCAAAGAACCCAACGTCGTTCAAAGAAATGGGCAAGGGAACCATCCGGACCTGGTGCCTTTGTGGGAAATATTTGAAAGAGAGCTGAATTGATCTCTGGTCCTTCAAAATGATTAACCGGGTTGGCAAATAATTTGCTACTTTAGCTAAGTAGACTATTATGCGTCCCATGCTAAAGCCTAAGAACTAACAAAATCTTCTTGAGCGGTTTACAGGGCATGAACATTGACGCTCTAGACCATAGATTCCTTCAAGCATCGCCTAGATCAATTGCATTGGATGGATTCTTGATGCATCCCAAACCCATAAATTCCAATTTATGTAGGAGCAAGGAGCTATGATATGGCGTCAAGCCTCACTAATAAAAAAAATACTCTTCAAGTGTTATTTTACTATATTTTAAGAGGAGCACCCACAGGTATAGAACATATATAGAAACTTGGCTGTGCATGTATTCACTAAGATCTTATACAAGTGTACACATCTCTGATAGCACATATTTATAAAACTTGCCAGAAATTATGACATCGTACTTGTATGGTTCTAAATGTACAGCAACAAATTCAGTTTATCGATATCTTTACTCGCGATGCGATTGATCTTACCTACCATTCTAGATATGACCAGTTATCACGTAAATCGATAGACAAGACCCACTTTCCTCGTGTGGCACTCCCCATAGGTACCGGTATCTTGATTCAACATGAGTTAATTAGCCACAACACAGCTTTGCGCCAAGAGAATCATGTGCTGCCGACTTTCCAAACCCACGACCCACCAACTTAAAACCAACTCAAAACAGGAGGAAACATGTACAGCTTCTCGTCAATCTGAACGGGAAAGAATGCACCCTTGTGTGTTGTCTGCTCTGGTACTGGTGGAATAGAAGGAATAAAATTAATGCTAATGAGAAAGTGGGTCCCTGGGAGCAGATTATACATCAGATCAGCACTTGTACAGAGGAGACACTCGCATACTGGGGTAAGCAAAATAGCAGAAACTCGGTACTGGAAGAGATGGTGTGGCAGCCTCCGGGGGAGAACACTATAAAATTAAACATAGACGGGGCGTTCCATGCAGACAGTAAAATGGGAGGATGGGCTTCGTCGCAAGAAACAGTACGGGAGACGTCAGAGGCTCAGGGGCAGGCTTCATACCTTGTGTGGCCAGTGCTGCTCAAGCTGAAGCACATGCATGTGTGGAAGCGATACAAGCGGCCGCTATCTGGGGAATGACGAAAATCCATATCGAGACGGATGCCCTGAACCTGGTTCGAGCTCTCCAATCAAATGACAATGACCTGACGCCTGAAGGGATCATCTACAGAGACCTGCGTCTCAATCTCCACCTAAATTTTAATGATGTGTTTATCTCCTTTACTCCTCGGGTCTGTAATAATGTAGCACATTGCCTGGCTACGTACGGTGTGAGTCGATGGTGCCCACGATCATTATGGTCTCCAATGGCACAACTGATCTCCAACGGTGGTGTTATTCATGAGATGTATCTGCAATGAACTGTCGAAATTCTTTTCATATTCCCCTTTAATCAAGGAGTCAGGCTTTCCCGGGTTTTTGGAGCGAAGAATATTCTTGTGTTTCTCGATATACGGAGTCACCACCGTGGAATTGTGTAGAACTGTGTAGTGTGCTTGAGTGAAAGAATGCCCGTCCCTACATAACATTTATTTCCTTCTTAGTGTACCTTTTCCAGTCATCCTCTCCTCATACCGAGATTTAGGAACACCAATCGGCTTAAGGTCAGGAAGAAAGTCAACACAAAACTCAATGACCTCCTCTGTTCCATAGCCCTTGGAGATGCTTCCTTCTGGCCTAGCACGGTTATGAACATATTTCTTTAAGACTCCCATGAACCTCTTGAAGGGGAACATATCTCTACTATTTAAAAAGGAGGAATTTCCTCTGTTTCCTCCGGTCGCTGGTTTCGTCCAACATTTTTTAGACCGTTTTGCCCTTCCACCAAATCTCTACTGCTTATATATAAATTATAATAAATATAAAGATAGCGTTCCGTGTTCTGCCGAGAGCGTTTCGCTCGTCCTTCGTCCTGCCTCCTTCATCGCTCGCATCGGTCGCACGCACTCCGTGATCCTCGCATGCCGCAGATCGCTCCACTAAACCAAATCCATATGAAACGCTCGCTCCCTCGTGTCTCTATCTCCGGCTCTCCCTCTCTCTCGCGGCCATCTCTTGAGGTCAACCATGCGAGGCGCCTCCACCGCGCGAGCGTCGCCGTGCCGCTTGCCCAATCTCGCCGTTCTTGCCGAGGCGCCATCGTGGTCAATCCTCTTAAATGGTATCATCCTACGATCTCCTCTAATCGCTTCCGCACCCCTCTCCATATCGCACCTCCTCCTTCTCCCACCTACCAAAACCCTAGCTGCCACCCCTTCCTTTCGTCTCTTCCCATGGCGCCCGACCCCGAGGTCCACCCCAACGTGTACCTCTAGGCGCAGGCCACCGCCATCCAGAACATCCGCACCCTCGTTGCCATCGTCCTTGACTTCAAGACGCTCGTCTACCCCAAATGGCGCACCTTCTTCACCATCGCAGTCGCCCTCGAAGATCACCTCACCACCACGACCGCGCCGACAAACGACGCCACATGGCTATGCCTTGACGCCTTGGTCCTCTGCTGGCTCTACGGCGCCATGGCCCTTGACATCGTCGACCTCGTCATGACCGCCAACGCCACCGCGTACTCGGTCTGCACCGCCGTCGATGGACTCTTCAACGACAACAAGAAAACCCGCAATATCTATCTCACTGAGGAATTCAGGATCATCAAGCAGGAGGATCGGTCTATAACCAACTACCTACACCTCTAGAAGACGGCGGCCGACGCCCTCGCCGAGGTAGGAGGCCCCGTGTCCGATGCGGGGCCTGTTCGTCTGCGGTACCAAAGTTCGCAGGCCAGCGCATGTCGGTACCTAAGTTGCCTGAAATTGCCGCGTTTCGAAATGTTGGGCCGCCAACTACTGAGAGGAGCCATTTCGAGGCAAACTCATCTCACCCCTGCCAAATTCAAACATTCCGTTAAACTGCCCCGTGAAGTAGACGGTCGGGACCCTCATGTTGGTCATCTGTTCGTGACGCGAGCGCCAACGCGGCAACCTCTTAGGAAAATCAAGTAACTAAGTGGATTGGATGCGTTGACCAATTTCACAAATCCATTCCTACCTTTCCCCTAGAACCGGCGGCGTCGGAATCCACCCTCCAGGCAGGACGATCCCTTCGAACATTTGACTTCTGGTGCCCAGTTGCTGCGCCCAGTCGTTGATCCCGAGCTCTAATGGCGCATTTCATAGCCGTCGTTGCGAGGATCTAGCCCGCCTTCGCCGCCGACGAGCCGAGCAACTTGGAGGATGGCAAATCCTACTACCAGGGAAGAAGAAGTTCTGGCTACAAGCGAGTGAGCTATCCTTCTATTTGCTATTTGCACTAATTATAACTGCTAGCTGGCTACTGAACCTAAAATTGTTTGTTAGTCCAACGCTGATAAACATATTTTGTCCATAGTTTTCTGTCAAGTGGGATCTCCGCGGACCACCCTTACCTGGTTACAGTAGTCCTCTTTAGGTACGACTGTAAGGGCAAGTGGCATGGACACCATTGTATCACGATGGAAGAAGCGACGACGCAGATCTGCACTATATCTGATATGGTTGCTGCTCTGCGTAATCATAATGAATTATGGCTGAAGCAGACTGCAAAGTTCAGCTTAATGGATGAACGTGGCATCATGGTTCCTCTAACATGTGACAATTAGCTAATTGGGTTGATGAAAAGGTATGATTCGGCTTGCATGTTTGAGCTGAATTGTGATGTACTGAATGTAGAAGCTGCTGCAACTGAGAGTCGCTCTTCTATTCTTGGACAGGGTGGTTGCTCGAACCCAATTAGCTCCTGGTAAGCAAAGGTCTCTGGGTTTGGCATGTTTGTGCTGAATTGTAATTTTTGTTTTATTTATTCTGTAGATATTGGGCAGTTATGCAATAGTCTTATTTCTTTGACAGGATGCGTCGCAAGCTTAGAAACATGACTGCCGGGTCAGTCATTTTGCTGCCCTAAGAAATTAAAAAAGAGGGAAAAGATGATGTTGGGCACGATTCTGGTGCCCATTGTCCCGGCGATGCAGAGTACGTGAAGCTAAGAAAATTGGCACCGAGGAAGAGGAAGAAGACATGAAATGAAGAAGCCAGTGGACGTGAATACTTGGTACCCAGGCTGCGGAAGAAGGCAGCTTTAGTCCATCCTTCATCTCATTACTCATTCCTTTCATACACCTGAAATTTTTCCTTCATACAAAACTTCACACAATCTTTATTAGCAACATTAGTGCACTCAAGATAATAAGTCTTAAGGTTCAGTTTCCACACCAATAAACTTCCATTAGAACACTAGCTACTGAGTACTTTCCTCAAAAAGCTCAATTCGCCAAAAGAACTCAAAAAAGAACCAACAAGAAGCAAATACAGAAAATGGCAGAAATCTGTCAAAACAGACCAGCAGATAAAGACGAATTTTTTCGAAGACCTTCTGTTGCCTAAATCAAAAAGTATTGAACTAACGAAAGTTAGATAACAACCTGGGGCGGAAGCATAAAAAATTACAGCTCAATCCGACATACAGAGCTCTCTCACGAATTTTTACGGTGAACCACAAAAATCTGTTTCGGGACAGCAACTTTCCCAATCATTACTTCTCTCTCATTAGAGGTTACTCTTGGCACAAAAAGTAAATAAAAAGTATAAGAAGAGGTTATTACTGAGATAATAACTTCCAAGACTCATCTAAAACTTTTGGGTTATCTCCCAATAAGTACTTTTCTTTAGGGCCTTTAAGTTAGGCATGATAGTTTGAGAAGATGCTCACATAAGAAATATGAATTGAAGTAAAAGAGAGCATCAAGAAGCAAATTCAAAGCACATTTAAGTCTGACCCACTTCCTATGCATAGGAATCTTGTAAAGAAACAAGTCATGAAAGCACAAATCAATAAGCATAGGAAAGCAAAACAAGTGCAACTTCAAGACTTTCAACATAAAGAGGAGAAACTTAATATTATTGAGATGCATAAAACCATGTTTCCCTCTCTCATAATAACTTTTAGTAGCAACATGAATAAAATTAACAATATAACTATCACATAAAACATTTTTATCATGAGCCACATGCATAAAAGAATTAATACTCTCCACATAAGCATACTCATTCTTATTAATTATAGTGGGAGCAAATTCAACAAAATAGCTATCCTTATTATTCTCATCATAATAATCATCAAATATAGGAGGCATATTGTAGTCACAATTAATTTTCTCCTCAATAGTAGGTGGACTAAAAATATCATACTCATCATTGTAATCATCATATATTGGAGGTATAGTATCATGAAAGTAAGTTTTCTCCTCCATGCTTTGTGGACTAAAAATATCATGCTCATCGTAACTAACTTCCCCAAGCTTAGACTTTTCCATAGCATTAGCAATAATGATGTCCAAAGAATTCATACTAACAACATTTCTATTAGCATGCAAATAAAGTTTCATAGGTTTTTAAATTTTCTCTTCAAACACTTCATGTCCTAACTCAAGATAAATACTATAAAGCTCTCTAATTTTTTTTGTTGTTTTCCATTAAGCCTAACTAGTGAAAACAAGAAACAAAAGACAAAATTGCAGAATCTAAAGGAAATAACTTCGAGCACTCTCACCGGAGGATGTGAGTACCTTTTACCTTACCTCCCCGGCAACGGCGCCAGAAAATAGGCGTTTGCCATGGGAGGTTCTTCTTCTTTAATCCTCCAGTGTGAATACCTTTTACCTTACCTTCCCGGCAACGGCGCCAGAAAATAGCTTGATGTCTACGCACTTCTATTCTTGTAGACAGTTGTTGGGCCTCCAAGTGTAGAGGTTTGTAGAACAACAACAAGTTTTCCCTTAAGTGGATTACCCAAAGTTTATCGAACTCAGGGAGGAAGTGGTCAAAGGTATTCCCTCTCAAGCAATCCTGCAATCAAGATACAAGAAGTCTCTTGTGTCCCCAACACACCCAATACACTTGTCAGGTGTATAGGTGCACTAGTTCGGCAAAAAGATAGTAAAATACAAGTGGTATGGATAATTATAAGTGGTAACGGTGATAGAAGATAACTTGATGGCGTGGAAAAGACTAAAGTAAAACTGAAATAAAGATGGAAGCAAGCAAACATGTAACAGATCTAGTAGAAAATGGTGTTTCAATGCTTAGAAACAAGGCCTAGGGATCATACTTTCACTAGTGAACACTCTCATATAAATATATTATCTTCATGATACTACTCTTAACTACTCTCCGGTTGAACACTCTAATCGATGGTAGGGCTATAACATCACACCTCAAAGTAAGCCTTTCCCATCTAGAAAACCCCACACTGTCACCTTGAGTACTAGATAGGTCCAACAAACACCACAATTTCATAAAGACATCCAACTCCAAATATAACTCATAACAAGTATTTGTAATCTCTAGCCTAAGTGCCACCATGGTGTGCACGCTGTCACTTTCACACACATGGGGAGAGCAGAGATCTATTAAAGCACTTGAGTAGCAAGGTATATCTATAGATTTCAAGCTCATGATCACAATATGATCATGAATAGAGAGAGAGATGAACACATAGCTACCGCTAGAACCCTTAGCCTCGAGAGAGAACTACTCCCTCCTCATCATGGGAATCAGCAATGGTGATGGAGATGGTGGTGGAGATCGATGGAGATGGCTTCGGGGGCACTTCCCCGTCCGGGCAGAGTGCCGGAACAGAGACTTTCTGTCCCCCGAATCTCCCCTTCGGTGGCGGCGGCGCTGCGGAACTTTTCGTGGCTGGAGGCTTGATTATTTAGGGTTTTGGTATCGGGAGGCTCTTATAGGCGAAGGAGGCAAGGTCGGTGGAGTGCCAGGGGGCCCACACCACCTGGTGGTGCGGGTAGGGCTAGCCCGCGCCTGGGGGGTATGGCTAGGCCCTGGCCCTCCTCCATCTCGTATTCTGGCTTCGTGAGTCTTCTGGTAAAATATGAACTTTGGCTTTTGTCCCGTCCAATTCCGAGAATATTCATTTTCTGACTTCGTGAAACCAAAAACAGCAGAAAACAGGCAACTGGCACTGTGGCATCTTGTTAATAGGTTAGTCCAAGAAATCATATGAAAAGTACTCCAAAGTTGGAACAAAACATAAGAAAGTAGATAAAACAAAGCATTGAACATCAAAAATTATAGATACATTTGCAATGTATGAGTGGCACGGGAATAAATTATTTAAGCTGCCACACTATACGAAGCAGCAACTTATTTCAGATGCTACACAACGATGTGGCAACATAAACAACAATGGTAACCGACAATACCCAGATTAGGAGGAAATAGGTACCACTTTCTAGCCTAATCTTGAGCCCGTCTATCTCACCGCCTCCCTGCTCCTGCATCCCCTGCATCTGGCGAACCTCCCGGATCTCCAGTAACCGGGTGTACGTGCTTCCACTTTATAAATTGTGGTTGTGTCATTTGCATGCGGCACAATCCATGTAGATTACGTTTAAACAAACCACCAATGTCAGAATACACTAGTAGAAAAAGGGTCTTTGGTCCACGGTCACGTTCCTAATCCGGGACAGAGATCTAAATCGAGGCAGAAATTGATCTAAATCACAAATTCTTCCAGAAATTAATCGAGATAGAGATCTAAATCGAGGAATTTCATTAATTCAACTACAAATTCTTCTAAACAAAGGTGCGATTTCATATCCTACATTAATTCAACCACTAGCCAACAATTTCACTTCTGTTGCCGCTGTCCTCCGAGCCACCGGCTTCCTCGTCATCGTCGGACGGAACCTCCACGATTTCCGCATTGTTCGCGAGACGGAGCACCTCTTCGCGGCGAGCCACCCACCACACGTGTCCACTCGAGGACTACGAATGGTCCGGTGTTTATAAACCCGCTTGACCTTCTTCTTCCATGTGCTCGTGTCATTTTCCCTAGTCTGTCTAGTCCCAAGACCCCAATCTGCACCTACTGCGCGCGCCGAAGATCCCTCGCTTGCACTACCTCCTTTCCTAGGTGCGCCATGAAGCGTACGCGTGGAGACAAGTCAGAGATGAAGCCAGTTGAAGGCACGATAGCAGATGGCTCAGTTGTCGCCAAGCAGGCGAAGGCGTCTTCTCCGGGCACGAACGCCACTCATCGTTGCGCCGTCGAGGGTGCGATCTCATCCGTCCAGCCAATAGCCATCGCTCTCTGAGCAGCAGGTGGCCGACAACATCGGGGCCGATAACGTCGTGGTGCCAGCGGCAGATCTGGATGGGGGGCAGGCGGCAGGCGGAGGCAATCCGGTGCTCTACATCAACGACCCCATCACCGTACAAGAAATCTTCGACGCAATCGCGGAGAATGACGAGTTCAAGGAGGAGGTCCCTGATGAGGAGTCCGAGGTACTACATTGCTAGCTTCTCTAGTCGCAGCCGCAGATTTCACTGTTCATACATAGGATTTGCTCAATCGTGTACAGATTCTTTTGCTCTTAAAGTAGGGTAGTATATATATGGTTCGATCGGTCGATTGATGCATCTGCCATCTAGTCACAAAACCCCAATCCATCTAGTCACAAAATCCCAATCTGCTCATCTTCTATTTAGTTGAGTTTGCTAGTTGAGTGTTGATTTCGATACACAACATGCCTATAACATTACATTTCTATTCCTTACTGAGCACAATGATTCAATTTTGCCCTAAAATAGTGCGAGGGCATCTGATGGTGTCGTTTTCTTAGGGATGGTTAGTGAACCTGAGGCAGCAATGCACATAAATAATATAGGTTGTGTTGTTGGTATTTTGGTTCTCCGACTCCATCGCTAAAAATATGAGGCCCTAATTTTTTTCTCATATGGAACCTATATATATAATCTTTGTATTGTTTCTGATCTATGAATGCGTTGTATGATGCATATGTATATCCCTGAATATTGTTTTGTACGATTACATTTCAATTTCTTATTGTAGCCAATGATTCAAATTTGCCCCAAAGAGAGGTAGAGACATTGGTGTCAGATTTTTTCAGGGATGAGTTAGCGAACCTGGGGCCATGTACAAGAATATAAGCTGTGCAATTGTTATTTGGTTCTCTTACGCCATCTCTGTAGAAACTTATGAGGCCGCAATCTTTATTCTACATTCATAGAACTATGATATTTGAATTATCTATTCCATGCATTCATAGTGTATAAGAATTACATTTTAGTTTGTCACCGAAGCCGATGATTGAAATTTGCCCCAAAAGAGTTCAAGGGGATACACGTATGATGGTGTCGTGTTTTAGGGATGTGTTGGTGAACCCGAGACAGCAATGCACACAAACAATATAGGTTGTGTTGTTGGTACTTTGTTTCTCCAACTCCATCTCTGAAACAAATTATGAGGCACTTGATTTATTCTCATATGGAACTACATATATGATCCTTGATTTGTTTCTGATCTTTTAATGATTGGTATGGTGCATATGTATATGAATAGTTTTGATCATAAATATTTTTAACATGTACCTGAAGATTAATTGTTTGGTTTTTTATTTATAATTACAATATTTAGGCTTGTTTTTGTACCTGACTATGTATATCCCTGAATATTGTTTTGTACGATTATATTTAAATTTCTTATTGTGACCAATGATTCAAATTTGCCCTAAAGAGAGGCAGACACATTAGTGTCAGATTTTTTCAGAGATGAGTTAGCGAACCTGGGGCCATGTACAAGATCAATATAAGCTGTGCAATTGTTACTTGGTTCGCTTACGCCATCCCTGTAGGAACTTATGAGGCCGCAATCTTTATTCTACATTCATAAAACTATGATATTTGAATTATCTATTCCATGCATTCATAGTATATGAGAATTACATTTTAGTTTGTCACCGAGGCCAATGATTCAATTTGCCCCAAAAGAGTTTAAGGGGAGACACATATGATGGTGTCGTGTTTTAGGGATGGGTTGATGAACCTGAGGCAGCAATGCACACAAATAATATAGGTTGTGTTGTTGGTACTTTGGTTCGCCAATTCCATCTCTGAAACAAATTATGAGGCCCTAGATTTATTCTCATATGGAACTACATATATGATCCTTGAATTGTTTCTGATCTTTTAATGATTGGTATGATGCATATGTATATGAATGGTTTTGATCATAAGTATTTTTAACATGTACCTGAAGATTAATTGTTTGGTTTTTTATTTATAATTACAATATTTAGGCTTGTTTTTTTACCTGACTATGTATATCCCTGAATAATATTTTGTACGATTACATTTCAATTTCTTATTGCGGCCAATAATTTAAATTTGTCCCAAAAGAGAGGCAGACACATTAGTGTCAGATTTTTTCAGGGATGATTTAGTAAACCTGGAGCGATGTACAACAACATTACAGATTGTGCAATTGTTACTTGGTTCACTGACTCCATCCCTGAAGAAACTTATGAGGCCCCTAGATTTATCCTACATTCACTCTGATGCAATTATTTGTCATTGTGTTGAGATAAAATGATATATGGACCGATCAAACTATTGCTGAGATGCTTTATCTTTGATATCCACGGATATATTGTCTTACATATACATGTTGTCAATTTTTGAGTTGTAATACAATTCAATCATATGTATGAGTTCTAAGTTATGTTCTTAAAAATCAACATGAGGATGGTGATGAAGTGGACGATAGCAAGGTATCCAGGGACAACAAGAGCCGCTACGTGCTGAGGCGGTTACGGTGTGGGCTAATCCGTTTCCACCATAGGGGGAAACTGTTTTGCCCATTTTGTGGCAGAGCAATCAACGTGGACCTCGACAGCATGATCCAGCACGCTGTAGGCGTTGGCAGAGGCGAAGGCAGAATCCATAGGCCGATTACCTTGGCACGACACGCAGCCTTCGGCAAATTCCTCCGGGAGTATGTCAGGACTGGCCTGTATCCCATCGACTAGGTTGTCGCTGCCTCTTGCTGATATGCCCCTGCCCTGCTAGGCGTCTCCTTGTCCCGGCCTCCTGCTGTCGCCCCTGTTTTTATTTTGTTTTAGTTAATTATTACCTGTGTGTGGCATGTAAGACAATATATCCATGGTGTCTCTGGTGAACCTTTTATATTAGTCTACTCCTTTATATGGAGTGCCTTAAATTTTCTAGTGTTCAGTTATATTACTGATCATGCTCATGCACACTACAAAATATTTCTAGTGCTCAATTATATTATAATTGTCAAGGAATACATCAACAAGTTAAATTGGTCAAAATTTTGTATTGAAGTAACTAAATGATCTCACATCGGCGGTGGACGTTCGCAGAAGCCGAAGGCATCAGCCAAAGATCTTGGAGCAGCATGCAGTCTTCAGCAAATTCCTTGCAGGTTCAACAATGGGTTGCCGCCGCCCAGCTCCGAATTCCCTTACAGGTACAACATGACAGAACTTGAGCTACCACAGAGACCTCGGCAGAGGTGGCAGAATTGGTGCGGGTGCAACCACGGCGACAACGAGCTCGGATTCTAGAGGAGGAA
The DNA here is from genome assembly GCA_023614405.1 of Avena insularis. NCBI lineage: Eukaryota > Viridiplantae > Streptophyta > Magnoliopsida > Poales > Poaceae > Avena > Avena insularis. The sequence goes on from CM042694.1 coordinate 107,805,588, forward strand.
AACAGAACCGAGCATGGTCGACACGGTGACAGATCTCACCGGGAACCAATTCTCGTCCCCGCACCGTGCCATGGGTGCGTCCATGGTGAGGGCGAGCTCCGACTCAGGATGGGGAGGAGAGCGGGGCCGAGAAGGTTCGTCACGTCCCAGCTCTGCGCCATGGCCGTGACCACAGGTTGCCGCTCTGGGGAAGAAGAAGACGCGTAATGCATGCAGGCACCAATGCTGCAAGCCTACATGGAGGAGAGCTAGTCCGAGCAGGTTCGTCCACGTCCCCGCTCCGCGCTGACGCCCCACAGATTGCCGCTCCGGGGAAGAAGAAGACGCGTAATGGATGCATGCGCCAACGCTGCAAGCCTAATTGACACCTAAGCGACGGGAGCGACATAACGGCGAGAACTGACAGGGGGGCCCAACTTGACGGCCGTTAGCCTGATTTTTTGTATTGAAACGTAAAGTTGAATTCGTGCCAAAAAAGACCCTCCGAGTATTTGACACACCAACTGTAGTCATCCCGGCTAATTTCAGGAAACTTGGGTACCGCGTTGCCTGGGCGCCCCAACTTTCCGGCCGCAAAATGATATTCTCTCCGACGCGGATCTCATCACCAACGTGATCAAGGCCCTCCACGAGCGCGATGACAGCGTGGCCGACATCGAGCCGCTTCTCACCCCATTTCCTTCGTTTCTTGCTTTCCGCAACATGTTGCTACTGCAGGAGATGAAAACGGACCGGTGCTCCACCAAGGCATCGCCTCCGCCTTCCAACGCGCCCGCTCCGGCGCCCCAGCCATGGCGCGCCCCCTCCAACCCTCATCAAACCATCTACGGCCGCGGCAAGGGCAAAAAGCCCTACGGCGGCTACGGCCGCGGCGATCCTCCACTTGCGGCTATGTCGACGCCCTTCAACCCCTGGACTGGGGCCATCCAGATGTGGCCGATGCAACCCGGCGCCGGCTCCAGCATCCTCGGCCGCGGCCCGGGTGCGCGCCCCAGGCTCACGTCGTCACCCCCGCCCCCGCGTCAGCGCCCTACTATGACCCGAGCCTCTACTACAACCCCTACCATGCTCGTGATGCCCATGCCGGCGCCTACTACGGTGTTCCTCCAGCTCCACATGCGCCAACATGGGATCCCTCCGCCCTCGGGTAACACTTCACCAACATGAAGCTGCAGCCCCGACCCCACAGTGGGTCATGGACAGCGGCGCCATGGCTCATATGTCAGCCGACCCTGGTATACTCACCTCTCTTTCTCCCAACCCTAGCTCTCGTCACGTCATTGTTGGCGATGGCTCCACTATTCCCGTCTCTCACTCCGGCCATGTCTCCCTTTCTTCTCTTCTGCCTAATCGACCTCTTCATCTTAGCCATGTCCTCGTTGCACCTCGCATCATTAAAAACTTAGTGTCCATTCGCCAATTCACCACTGATAATCATTGTTCTGTCGAATTTGACCCTCTCGGTTTTTCTGTGAAGGACCTTCCAACTCGGCGCGAGATTCTTCGATGTAGTAGTACGGGGGAGATTTACACTTTTTTGCCACAACCACTGCCCCGCGCCCTCGCTGCATCCACCACCTCGGACGTTTGGCACCGCCGTCTTGGCCATCTAGGACATGATGTTTTTCGCCGCCTTTCACAGTATATTTCTTTTCCATGCAATAAACAAATAAATGATAGTTCTCTATGTCATGCATGTCAGTTAGGCCGCCACGTTCGTCTACCTTTTTCTTCATCATCTAGTCACACCACTCGTCCATTCGAGTTGGTTAATTGTGATCTTTGGACATCATCAGTTCTGAGTGTTTCCAGCAATAAATATTTCCTAGTGATTTTTGATGATTTTTCACATTTTTATGGACTTTTCCTCTACGCCAAAAATCTGACACCTACGCCACATTGTCATCTTTTCGTGCGTTTGTTCATACACAGTTTCACTTGCCTCTGATGTCTATCCAATGCGACAACAACCATGAATTTGACAACCAAAAACTACACACCCTCGCCGCCGCCCATGGCATCCACATTCGTTTTTCTTGCCTATACACATCCCAACAAAACGGTAAGGCCGAGCGCGTCATACGTACTGTCAATGACATGTACGTTCCCTCCTATTCCAAGCTAGTCTACCGCCTCGTTTTTAGGTTGAATCCCTCCATACGGCTACTCACCTCCTAAACCGCCTCCCTACAAAAACTATCACCACGCCCTCTCCATACTTTGCCCTATACAACATCCATCCCGACTACTCTACCCTCTGTGTTTTCGGTTGTCTATGTTATCCTAACACCGTGTCCACCATGCCTAATAAACTCTCACCACGTTCTAGTGCTTGCATTTTTCTCGGCTATTCCTCCCACCACAAAGGATACCGTTGCATGGATCTAACGACTCTTTGCATAATCATCTCCCGTCATGTAGTTTTCGATGAGAAGACATTCCCCTTCACTACTCCCACCTACTGCTGCTACGTATGAGTTTATTGATGCTCCTCCATTCATCATCCCCCTCCACCGCGCGCCCCCACTACCACGCCTACCCCTGATCCCGAGCCGGCCACCGCTGACGCGCCACTCGGCCCTCCCGCGCGTGGCCGTGCCCGCGCGGTCTCTCCTGCACCTCCAATGCGCACGCGCAGCCGCTCCGACATCCGTGACTGTATATTAGTTTTAATTTAGATAGATAGATAGATAGATAGATAGATAGATAGATAGATAGATATGCATGCATACCTGCCTAACTAAAACATAAGATCTCCTGTCATTCTTTTATAGGAAAAGGGAAGCTCGAGGATCACCCATGCAGGACTTCTGACGAACAAATCCTCGGGGACAATGGGTACATGTTTTATGGCTAGAATTTATTTAGAGGTGGAGCCTACAGTGTACCTCTATGATTCTCCACAGATGTTTGGTGAACCATTTGGTTCCGGTGGTTCCAGCTTTGGCAGCTTATTCGGGAGAAATGATGACATCGATCACAATGGGATATCAAATATAGGTAGGAGAAAAATATATCTTACATCAAGACTGATCAAAGATGAATGATTTGGTTGAATTCCTGATGCATCCCAGATCCATACATTCCAATTTACCTAGGAGCAATTATATAATGCGAAAATAGTATCAATACTAGCTCTACTTGTCAAGTGTTTTGTATCTATATATTTCTATATTATGAGAGGAGCACCGGCAAGAATAGCACATCTAAACGTGGCACGATCATATACAAGTGTACATCTATTCACTCCATATATATACAACTTCCCCAAAATGACGACAATGTAATTTATTGTTGTAAATCTACAACAACCATATTAGGTGACCATGATGTGTATATATTTACTTGCGTGAGCTAGCAGTGCAATGACGTGACCTACCATTCTCGCCATGACGAGTTATCGCGTAAACCGGTAAACATGAACCCATATATTTTTTGGTACACTAACCCCTTTACTTGTCCGGCACTGCCTATAGTCGTCAGTACAAAGTAATGATGGGAATTAATTAGCTAAACTGAATAACATCAGGCCAAATCAGCGGGCCCTCATTCTTATCCCATATTCATCTCTCCTTGCTATATTACCTTGATGGTCTTCGCATGTGCCCCAGGCCAAACCAAGACCCTATCCAGCGGTGATGCCGCCTGGGGATGGCTGATGTGAGGCTTCAACGTCCTTAGTGTATATATTAGGGTTGTGTCTTGTACCTTTATGGAGTTTGGGAGTAGTTATTTGGAGCTCCTCGGCTAGATCTGGGGAGGCTAGAATCCGTCTTGTTCTACCGCAGTGCTCCAACAGGATGAAAACTAGGGTCAATGACAAGGCTGTTGAAGGCCTTCCTTTGGCGCATCCGAGCTACAGCCAGAGGATGCTGAACTTGAGGAGGGGCGGGTCTAACGGCCTCGTCAATGAGCTCGGAGAGCTCTCTTCTACGTGGTCGTTGTCTAGTCTTCGGCATCTCCCTTAAATCTCATCGTCTTGGCAGCAAGTGTTGAAGGTCGGTGTTGTGCGCCTTGCCTCCACGGAGGAGTCGTGCTGCAGATGGGAGATCACCAAGCAGGGACCTGACTTTTGGCTGAAATGGTAGCCTCTCTTGTTGCTGATTGCGGCATCGTCTCAACCTCCAGCATGTAGGCATTTTGAAGGTTCTCCGGCGGCGATCATCGCTCCTCTCCTCCCAAGTTGTTATGTACACCGTGAAGGAAGGCTTTACCGCGGTGCTATCCTTCATGCAACGTTGTTGAAGAGGATGAGGATGGGCCTGATTGTTTTTTCTGACTTTGCCCTAGGGTCCTCTGTGCTAAATGCCATTACTAAATTGCAGTTTTCTTTCTTTCAGGGTGTTGTATGCAAATATTGTAACCCTACCACAATCATTTTAGTGTAGCTTTAGGCCCTACTCTGCCTTCCCCTATTCAAGTAAATTTATCTAAATCAAAGCTTACCGCAAGAGTTACTCCCTTCGTTCAAAAATATAAGACATTTTAGATTTGTGTATTTTTTTATTTAGATGTCTTTTAATGGATAGGTTAACTCTGAATCTATACACAAAAGTCGTCTAGATACATTCATTTTACAAAGCTAAAACATCTTATATTTCTAGATGGAGCGAGTAGATCAGTTGAGTTGTCACCCCACCGGACCCACGAACCCCTACAAAAAACAGGATGTACGATTGCAATACTTGCATGATCGATGTCTTGTATGCCCTACCATGCAATGCAAGGACATGCATGGACCAGCTCATTGCATAGTGGGCCGGAGCACTATGTTGCATGTCCGCTTGTGTCGTGTGATGTAATGTCTAAGGCGTGCGGCTAAGCTCATGTCCATATGACAGAGTGAGTCGTGATCCACAGTCATTCGGGATATTATAACTGGATCAAATAGGAGGCATCTCATTAGTGATTGTGTCCCCATGTATGTCATTGCCGTTCGATGCGCCATTTGCTCCTGCATGGGCCGCTCCTGGGCCAGATGTCCCGTAGACAGCTACTCTGGAGGTAAAATCGGAGGTTGCTCGTTAGATCGCCGACGGGCGGTCCCGGTACAGCCACATATGAGCCTTCTCACGACCTATATGTTTTTTAAGGTCCGATCGTGTCCTCTAGCTTTTTCTGACCGTCGAATGCCTCTGAGATGCCGAATTGGGCCGAATATCCCTGAGGGAAGCTTCTCTGGATGTCAAATGAGCTCCATGTGCTTATTAGGGCCCGAAAGCAGCTCATTAATTCGGTTATGGCTATGAAGAGAGGGGAAAATGTTCTAAAAAGGAACGAGGGGACAGTGCCAGGCCAGAAGCTAGAAGACCTAGCCAGAGCACGACCCCTCGCTCAGATCGAGCGCGAGTAGATTCCTTGAGCAGGGCGTCGATCTCAAGTGCGGGCTGATTCCTCCAGCATGGCGTCGATCTCCGGTGCAAGCGGATGTACGGATGCGACCCAAATCCAATCATCTTCGAGTGGTGGCGTCCCTCCCTCGAGCTCGAACGGCGGCGCCCACCGCGACTAGCCAGCTCGTCTGATGCTCTTCTCTTCCCCTGCGATGGTGATGACCATAGCGATGCCCCTCCTGTCCTCCCCGACGACACCAGCAGCAAAATCAAAAGGTATGCAATTTCCTTACTGAGGTTCAATTTTGAGGGCCGTTCTATGAAGAGTCGATTTGGGTTCTTGCTCTTTCCTAAGATAAGCAATTTCCTTCATGATTCCTATTTTCCAGAATTTAATAGGAACGTTACATGGGTTAATTAGAAGTCAGGGGTATACAATGGTATGCAATGCCTTCCCAGCTTGAAGCACATGCGGTATGTTATACCACCGTGTTTATAAAAGCACATCATGTTTTCGTCTTGGTGCACTAACTGATACTTTTGAACTACTTTCGTACACTATTGAAATAATTTATCTGTAGTAGTTTGCATTCAAGTTAATGCTTCATACCTTGAAACAATATCTTCCTTTTGGTTGTTCCAGCACTCACGATGGAAGGCACGATTGAATATTCGAGCTCCAGATACATTCGGCTAGGCGAGCTTCAATTTGACTAATTGAGATGATTTCTTGCTCCGTGCCACTAACTATGCCAATTCAGACTTTCATGTAGAGAAGGAAAAAAGAATCTAATGTTGAGAGGATGATAACCCTGGAGAAGACAAAGGCAAACCAGGCCTGGGGCAAACACTCGGTAGAGGATGGTTAGAAAGACAAGGGAAAGAACACCATTTTGCAGAGAGGTTACAATAATATGCTTCTATTAATTTTTCTTTTCCAGTGTGTTGAATTTGTCAGCAGGTATTGAATTTCCTTCTACATATAGGTGATAAATTGAGAATCGGGAGGATCAGCTCCAGGATTAAATATTTAGGTCAGAATTAGCTTCTCTTCTCGAGGACCTGGTTCCGGTTTGTCACAAGGTACTACTGTTTTGTACAATTATTTTTCCCTTTGAAATTGATAAGTTTGTGATGTTATATTCTTCCTGGTTCAGCAAGTTGCTACCATGGCCATTCAGCCCGTCCTTATTTAATGACATCGGAGGCGTCTTTTTGGCTAATGATCTATACTTACTAAAAATAAGGGATCTCTTACAGAGTACATGTTCAAGTTGTACAATACATTGAAAAGTAGGATGACTATGTTTCGACCAAATTTGATCGAACCCATCAGCTCATGGATGAATAAGTTCATGCTAGCCTATTTTTAGCTTGGTGACCCAACGGACGTGGCCAAACAGCTTGGCAGCACAATCATGATGGAGAAATGTTATGCAGAATAGGATTACAGTTTTGCATATGATTACATAACATAGTTCTTATTGCATTCCATGTCTTTTTTGTCCTTGTGAAATTCCATGTATATTAGCCTGGCATCTACACTCAAATTACTAGAAAATCTTACACAACTTTAATTTCTTCTTACATAATTACATGTAATAACAATAATTAGTAAAATGTTGGTCAGTATACTACATAAAATTACATAAAAATAACTGAATTTACTCAGAACTACTAGCTCCGTTCCAAAATAAAAAATGTTTTGGTAGGCGAAAATAGGTTACCAAAAGGTAATACATTTTAGAAAAATACATCATGTTGAATATATCAAAAATATATTCTATATTACTAATGGACGGGTGCGGCAACGCGCGCCAACATGATCTAGTATGCCGTAGGACCAATCTGGCTAGAGCTGGATCCCTAACTGCCGGTGGGACATGGTGCACGAGAGTATACCCTTTCGATCGAGTCAGTCCGCATAATATAACATGCACGTCAACGCGGACACGTGACCCAACACCACAAATCATCATGCATGCATTCGAAAATGGGGTGAGCTCAGTAATGTTGTTTGGGATCGGGTAGGAATATAGCCGTTGGATGACTACCCGGAGTACGCATTGAGGTGGCAAAAATTCGTGGTGGAACAAAGGCAGTATCATATAGTATTGCACAAGATGTTAACGAGATAGCATTAGGGCGTGGACACATATATAATTCACCTAGTAAGAAAAATCGTACTTACAAACTAATATTTACGCTTATATTTGTGTTGATGGATTAAATCAGCAATCAAACTCTTCCAAATCAAAACATCAGTCCATGTTATTTTATTAACTTTTTTACCAAACCATTATCTTAGCCTTACAATTGAAAAATGCCTTCAACTTAAAACTTGCCCTTTGCCCTTTCAAGGTTCAACGACTGCACCGCCGAAGACACTAACACTCTCCCTATAAATTGAAAATTTCAACGAGCTTGTTGTATATGTGTGCGCTATGAACACTAGCCAGATGTTCCACTTCCATTCTAGTCAGAGTAGTTATCTGAGGGCCCTCTTGTTTGTCTCTACTATCTTGATGAAATCACACTATGCACAAGGCCGCAAGGAAGATGCTCGCATGTTTTTTCTTCTTAGTATTGGAAGATACATTTCCTTTAGAGAGACAGAGAGATGCAAAGCTCGAAGGATGATAAATAGTAGTCTACTAAATAATTAAGTTTATTCATAGATAAACTTTTACTTAGCATGGTAGGGCACAAACCTCGCCTAGCTAAATCCTAACACCAGTAATTAGATCATATGCGATTTTCATGAAAAAAGAAGCTTGGGGATCACAACCAGCGGGGTAACACATATTCTTGATGGAATGTAGGTGGGGTGCAGCGCCTAAGTGTGCCTCAACAATCATCCACACTAACTCGGGTGAACAATTTGTCCTTGATGGCTACATGTTTGATACCTCTGCGAGAGATTAAGTGAGAAAATACAGCTTACGCCAGGAATGACCTGGGCTACTTGAATTGGATTATTTCTTGATGCATCCCAAACCCATATATTCTAGTTTATACATGGAGAAATTTCTGGTGTCAAACTGGCATCACTACTAACACTACTCTTCAAGTGTTTTCTATCTATATTTTAAGAAGAGAACCAGTAGATATATCACATATAAACATACCAGAGCAGGTCTCTCCATATTCTATACATAGCTTTCCCAAACTTACGATCATGTACATTTATGGTTTTAGATCTACAACAACCATATTAATTGATCATCATGTACAACTTTACTCAAATATTTTGCATCATACTACATCTGGTTAATAGCTGTGTGGTGACCGGATATACCGTTCTCAACATGGCGATTCTTATCGTGTATACCTATAAATAGGACCCCAAGATTTTTCTTAGAGCATGGAGACACAACCAATTTGCCATATGTGGGGCCTCCTATAGGTGAAATTATCTATTGTTGTTGGCAGTTAGTTAGCTACATGAAATCAAGCTTTGTAAAGGAGCTGCGCCAGTTTAAATACCTCCGAACCCCCGAACCCCACTGAAAATAGTACTGGGAGAATGAGGCTTGATTTAACTAAAGTCGCTCAATAGTAAGTCAAAGTGTTTCTCCATTTTTTCGTTAGCTTCTTTGTCCTTATAATATTTATCTCCCTAATTTCATATATCCAGTTTTGGATAACAACGTCAAGTGTACTGTGGATGTCAATTGTGTCCCAACTAATCAGGAGATGATGTTCAAATCAATTACTTATCATTACTTTCTATTTACTATATTTTCCTCAAGATTTGTATGGACTTACGGACTTCTATTTTCTCTTTAATTCTTTGTTCTGTGTTGAAATGTTGTACTTTCTTCAGAACTGTGTTAAAGAAATATTTAAGTTTCTGAATTCATCAGAGGTAACCAAAGGGTGGCGTTAACCTTAACCTCAACAGGAACTTGGAATTTTCACTTAGGTGTGTGGATGACTGCTCCAAATTATCTATTTCCAGTAATCTGAGGCATTGAATAGGTCTAACATTTTTTACTTACATGTTACTTATCTTATTACCCAGACGGTGTCTACTATATATCACCCGTTTTATTTTGTGTACTGTGTGCAGTACAAGCTCCCATTGATTTGTTGGGTCTCATGTTGGCTTACTATTCCACTTGGTTTTATGAAACTTTTTGAGCTAAGAATAATAGTGTAAGGAATGACATATAGCACATGATAAGGCTGGTTCATGTTCAACATCACTTCTACGACTAAATGACAAAAAAGTAAACTTTGCATGCAATATCAATTCTTGTTTGGATTTGATATTCACTAGTGCAGGCCCCCCCTTTAACTCCGGTTGGGAGGGCCCTCTAACAGCGGTTCCCCAACCGCTGTTGAGGGTTCGGTGTTAGAGGGGGGGCCCCTTTAACACCGGTTCTTAAAGGGTAGCGCACGTGGGGCTGCCGCAGGCCTCAGCCCCCCCCCCCCTTTAACACCAGTTCGTATCCGGAACCGGTGTTAAAGGTTCTTCTGCCGCGGCAGACTTCTGCCTCTGCCCCGTTCTGGGCGTATTTCTGCGGGAGGGGGGAGCGAGGGGGAATCGATCGGGAGCGGTATACACATAAATCGTCATCGGTACATACGAGTACATGAATAATTAAGCAACTATTATTATACACAAACATCGTCATCGGCACATACATCGTCATCGTTCATTTTGGTGGATATCTAAAGAGTTCTCCGCCAGGCGTGACGACCTCATCAAGTATGAACCCCGCCAATTCCTCTTGAATGGCTCGTATGCGTTCAAATGGTAGGAGTTGATCCCGCATCCGTTCGATCTGAATATATATGAAGAATGGGCCGTCAATATATATATAAGAATAAAACTCAACACAATTGATGGTAATAAAATAATGTTGTGGACTTTGTTTACTTACTCTAAGTTGTTCTAGTGCGGCTTGGCCCATCGCACATATCGTGTTGCGAATAAATTCGCAAACATAGTACCCACATAAGTTATTGCCGTGTCCCTGATGCGCGCACTTTACGAGAATAGAGAGTTCAATCAAAATAATAATCAATCAAGCATGATATAATGGAATTGGAAGCTAGCTAGTATTACTTACATTTTGGTCTACAAATTTTAGTTCTTCTGACCATTCACCCACGGCCCTGCCCGTGAACCTTTTCCAAACCCTGTCCGACAAAGAAAATGGATAAAGGAGTAATTAATTACTTATTGTCACGAAAGTTGCCGATCTAGTGCGAATAATATGATTGAAATTACCTCTGGAGCATCTCTCTAAAGTTTTCCCATATCTCTTTTTCTTTTCGTAACGAGTCCATGACAAGGACTTTTCCTGAGTCGGGTTGAATGACTAGCAGAATAAAGTGGAACCTACGCACGCATAACTCATCATCAGTTACACTTAACATCGAGTAAGCTGAAATAGAATGTGTACAAGAGAGAGGGTAACAGTACTCACGAGAAGTTGTAAGGCAATAGTATTTCCCTTTTGGTTTGTTGTCTCAGTAAAGACGTTAGCAAGTAATCTTCTGTTTGCCCGGGTTTGGTTTCTACCACTTCTTCATGGACTCTATTTGGGTCAACGAACCCAATGTCAAAAGGGCCTCCTTTCCTGCATTCCATAACCTTTTTCCTGCATAATAGTATATACATATATGGTGAGCATATATATATACATGCAATTAATAAAGTGAATGAGATGAGATATAAATTATAGAAATAGTACTTACACACAATAAAGGCTGATGGCAGCTTTGTCGAGTTCCTTCTGATTGAATAGAAAATGCAAGTCTTGAATGTTGAAGTCGATCGCGTCATCTCCGCAGAAGAAAATATCATCTCTTATATGCGCCGTGATCCATTCTAACTTTCTCGTCTTGCAGAAATGAAGGTACCACTTGTGAAATTTTCGCATCTTTGTTGGTAGAGTCTTGAGCTCCTCTTTCTTGACGAGATTCTTCCCATACTTCCATGGCTGTATGGGGTTGGCATCGCATTTGGGCAAGTTGTCTCCCATGACGTTCAAGTATGCAATGTAAGTCATCCCCATCTCATTGGCCTTTCTTTGTAGCTCTGCCTCGTAATCATTTACGGGAGGAGCGTCCCGTGTGTCGAACATTTGGAGCGGGGCACATGATTGGTTTTCCTGCTCTCCGAGCATGGGAACTGTTTTCTGGGGTGCCTCACGACTGCTACTTTCAGTCTCCCTACGGCGCCTTGCATCCGCCTTCAAAATCTGGCGCTCGTAGTCCGGCACAAGTGGGGTTTCAGGTTTCGAAAGATTTTTGTAAAACTTCTCCACCACCGCTGGATCTATTTTCTCCTTTGGCTCGGCCCGTCTAGGTGCAAAGAATTTCTTGACCTGTTCTTCCGAGATCCTATTGGTCTCCTCGTCACTGCGATTCCACGGTAAAACCGGCAATGGCTTGGCGGAAGGCTGCGGGACGTAGTTTTTTGAACTCTTTGGCGTACGGTTTCCTGCGGATTTCTTTGTGGCAGTGCTACTGATGCTCCTCGTGGCAGTGCTCTTCCGCTTACGCTGAGGAGATGGCTGAAGCACGGAGATGGCTACGGGCGGAGATGGCTGCCAAGCAGAGATGGCTGACGGGAGATGGCTGCCGTGAGGAGATGGCTACGCTTGAGATGGCTGCCAAGAGAGATGGCTGCCGCGCCGGAGATGGCTGCCGCGCAGGAGATAGCTGAAGCGGCTCAGACTACTGACGCTGCGGAGACGGCGGGGGTGCCAGTGACCTCCAATTTGGAAGCACAATGTGTTCCTTCTTCCAAAGAATGGTTGTTTTCACTGCAAATTTGAGTTGAGTTTCCCCTTCACCTGTAGCATGGTCAAGCTGTGCTTCCTCATATTCCTTCACAACCTCATCCACCCTGACAATAGCACAGCCATCTGGAATCGGTCGGCGGTTGGTAAGTTCCACCAGCTGAGGAGGTAAGGCATAGCCGATACCACCTTAATGGATAAGCCCATTAATCTCACATGCAGCTCAGCGTGTTCGCTCTCCGTGATCTCATCCACGGGTATCGAGACCCGTCATTTCAAGCGTGCTGCACGTTCTCCGTGGAAGCCACACCGCTTCCGCAGAGTCCGGCAGCAGGCAGCTTCAATGCAGGCTCTTCGTGCCGCTGAGATGGGCCGGTAGCTTGATGGCTCATTGTGCATTCACTTGCGCGCAGCGCCGCAAGTGCATGTTCTATCTGTGTCATCCGCTCAGACGCTTTTTTCTTTTCTGCCGCCATCTGTAGAGTCGCTCCGGGCAAACCCATCCTTCCACGTCATACCCCCTGTGCCTCGTGCATGTCCAGGGTGTTCTTTTTTACCGATGGCGCGTGTGAGCTGGTCATTCTCTCTGTCGGGATGGAAGGTCCTGGCGGATGTTTCCTCGTATGCCGTGATGAGTTCAGTGACGGTTTGGCAAGGAGGGTTGGGAAGATACACAATCCTGTTTCTGGGTCCAACCTTGCCCCGATTCCGTAGAACCAAGTCTTTGCACGTAGGTCCCACCCATCTGTCTGGGGTGTGATCCCTCTCTCGCGCAGGGCCTTCTCAGCTTCCTCCCACTTAGGCCTCTGAGATATGTAGCCACCTGACCCCGTCCTCTGGTGATATTCCTTCTTCAGGGCATTAAGCGTATTGGTTTCTGACCTCTGTTTAGCTATAGCACTTTTTTTATATGTCTCAAATTCGGGCCAGTGAGGTCTTATCTTCGCATAATATGCGTCTTTGAAATTTGGAGTCTCGCCAGCTTTGACAAATTTGTTCAATTTTGTCTTCCAGTTGCGGAAAGCGTCAGCCATCTTCTTTAGAGTCCACTCTTTGACCTTTTCCTTTATAACCGGGTTGTTTTCATCCTCCTCTGGCGGAAGGGTGAAATTTACCAACAACGAATTCCAAAGCGTTTCTTTGGATCTGTCATCGACAAAGGTACCGTCGCCCTTTTTTGGCTTATTCCAATTTTCAATTATGATTGGGATTTGGTCCCTAACAAGAACTCCAGCCTGACGTACAAATTTGCCTGCGGCCTTCTTGGGCTCCATCGGCCTGCCATCAACACGGACTGCTTCGATCGTGAACTTTGCACGATCTTTCAACCGCTGGCTCGCGCCTCGCTTGCTCTTTTTCGTAGAAGAAGATGGTTGCTGGCTGGTCGATCCAGAGGGCTAAAAGAAGAAAGAAGCGTTAATTAATTAATACATGTAGAACAAGATTGTTGGTGGAAGTCAGCAGAGGCTTAATCAATGCATATACCTCGCCGGACTTTGTAACCATTAAATTGCGTTCACCGGAGTCTTCATCGGAGTCTTCATCTTCTCCATGACTAGTACTTGAGCTGTCGTCATCATGTCCCTCCAAGTTCAGATATTGTGAGGTGTCCTCATCAATAATGTTCTCCATTATTTCTTCTTCTTCAAGGTTTCTACTAAGTGGATCCATAGTTTCTAAAACAATAATATTATCTAGAGTAAGAGTGTAAACATTCAAGTGGACTTGGATTCATACACAAATATACATATTATTCATACAAAAATACACAAATGAAATTAAAACCCTAAGGATGCTTGATCATTTTAAACGAGTTCCGAGGGGTCGAAACCCTAATCAGGATGAAACTATGTTGCCCGCGAACCCGCCCCGCTTGACACCCTATCTATACTACTACTCCCTCCATAATTACATACCATCTTAGTTTCAAGTTTCCCGATGTTAGTGAGATGTGCAATGATACACTATATTAAAAAAGACAAGCAAGACTGGTGGGGAAATGGTTGCTCCTGTTGGACTGACGACATGGGGGAACTACTTCGTATCGCTTGTGACTGACCACGTCGGTGTGTTCTTAGGATGAAGATCATCTTCAATTTCGACGCATTCGCACCAACTGGTTTTAATAGTTGGTGTTGATTTCAATAATCACCGACATATTGCGACCAAAAAAAATTAAGTACTACACAAGTGCCAACAAATTGCGTTCATACCAAAATACACAAACAAATACACAAATGAGTCAGAGGTCCAATTTGTATACAAGTTTAAATCTATGCATGTAGTACAATTCATCGAGCAAACAAGTTTTAATCAGGATGAGTCAGCAATCATACACGTGGCAGACACGTGGCGCTCACCGGTGGGGTGAAGTTGGTCTCGTCGGGCGGCGGTGCTCGTCGGGCGGCGGTGCTAGCGGCGGGCTCGTCGGGCGGCGGGCGGCGTCGGCGTTTAGGCGTGGCCTATGAGCTCCGAAGCGGCGGCGGCGAGATGCTCCTGCACGGGGAAGAGAGCGAGGTGGTCAGGGCTCCTCGAAATAGGCTTGCGCCCCGCTATATTAATATAGCAATCACAAGATACAACGACAATGTTGGAGCAACAGAAAAGCAACAACACAATCTAACCCAAAAGAAAATAAAGAGAAAAATAAAAGAAACAAATGCCGACATCGAGTAGATCGACGAACGAAAACGACCCGTGACCGCTGCGCCCTCCGGAGTTGTCCCACCTCACTCCTAGCACTTCGAAGCACCGTGTTTCAAGCAACACCTTCAAGAAGGAATGCGACGTCGACGACGCTGTTGCCCGGACTTGTCCTAGGGTTTCCCTCGATATCCTCTCAGTGTCGGAGGGTTTGGATGGATTCCCTGTTTCTAAACTTGTCGAGAGTCTGGCCATCAGACCCGCATGGCCAAAATCCACCCATCACCGTCAATATGAACATAATTTTAAACCTATAAGAACATTTTAAAGCCTTGCCAATATTTTTTCACCTTGCAAATTCTTTTAAACCTCATGGATAATTCTTTTGAACCGTGCAATCATTTTTAGTTTCACATGAAGATTCTTTCTAACTATACGATGATTATAGGCATCGTGTATAGTTTCTAAAACCTTGTAAACTTTTTTAAATCTCGTGAATGATTATTTTGAACCAAGTGAATAATTTTATGTTGACATGAATATTTGTTTAAAAAAATAGACTGAAAAACACCATAGTTGTTTATAGCAAAACCGATTCCTACCACTACATGGCTCGGCAGCAGCTCGCGTGCGCAGACGTCAACGCCAGCCATAGCCTCCTCATCCACGACCTTGGCGGAAGACCTGATGCGGGCGACCTCGGCCGGGAGTGGGCGACGGAGGGCCGGGCGTGGCCGACCTCGTCCGGAAGGAGCGGCGGAGGGTCGGGCGTACGTGACCGGGAGCAGCAGGAGGAGGAGGGCCAGGCGCGGGTGGCCTTGTCCGGGAGGAGCGGGGGAGGGCCGGGCGCGGCCGGAGCAGGCGTTGGAGGGCTAGGCGCGGGCGTCTAGGCGTCGAAGGAGCGGCGGAGCCCCACCGTGTTAGAGGGAGGGGAAGGATGCGGGGAAGAGAGGGTCGGGGGCGGCGGACCTCGAGCTCCGAAGCGGCGGCGGCGAGACGGCGGGTCGGGGGCGGCGAGACGGCGGACCTCGAGCTCCGAAGCGGCGGCGGCGAGACGGCGGGTCGGGGGCGGCGCTTCGATCTCTCTGCGGCGGTGTGTTCGATCGATCTGGCTCAGTGGGGGGAAGAAAGGAAGGGGAAGGTGAAATAAATACACCCCCCCTTTAACACCGGTTCGTGGCTGGAACCGGTGTTAAAGGGGAGGGGGGCGTTTCCCGCGCACATTTATTACCCCCCCTTTAACACCGGTTCGTGGCTGGAACCGGTGTTAAAGTATTTCAACGTGCAGATATTACCCCCTTTAACACCGGTTCGTGGCTGGAACCGGTGTTAAAGGGGTGGTGCTTGAAACGAATATTTCTTTAACACCGGTTCTGTCTGGAACCGGTGTTAAAGGGGGGGCATTTATTTCATGCATTAAAGGGGCATTTTTAATTCAAAAAATATGATATGAATTTAGAAAATTCATATCTTTTTCATTTCAACTCAGAAAAATATGAATAATATATCATAATTTTCATAAAAATAATTTCTATCCATTCATGTAAATCATTTTATATTTACTTTACATGAAAATTTTCAAAATAATTAAAACACTTACATATAAATTTTGATTATTCAATTCAAACCAAAATAAATTGTTAAATCCTAAAACTTTGAACATAAGAAATATTAAGCATCTAAAAATGATTTTTATTAGATCAAATCATATTTTAATGCCGCATCTTTTGTATTAACATTTTTGAATTGATTGGATATTTAAATGTCGCATCTTTTGTATACACTTGAATCTCACCAAGCCTCGCTCAACTTGCATTGTTTTTGATAAAATAGCATATTGTGAACCTAAAATGATTTTGGAAAAATCATGAGCATCGATCATGTACTTGTAGTTCATATTCGACCCACTTCCTACCGATTCGGTAGGAATTTGTCTTTTCACCGTGAGGTGGACGGAAAGGTTTCAGATCCCCCTGTTGGTACATTGTGCATATAAGGTGGTCTAGTATTTTTGTAAAATGTGTTGGTGGTTTTTTGAATTAGCCATTTGGTGGTTGCTTCACAAAACTGTCCGTTTTTTATGCTCGGAAAATGGAAAATGCCTTTTTGGTGCGATAAAAAGGAAAACTTCTCCTTCTCTGCTTGGTATGTACTGTCGGGCAACTCATTATTTCTTGGAAGAAGATTCTTCATTTTTACCAACAACTTTGAAAATCTTGTCCACACCATTCTCGCCTTCCATTGCAGCAAATCCAGTGTGGCACCTAGCTTTTTGTGGCCATCTTCGCAAGTGGGATACAACAATGTTTTGTGATCCTTTAACATCTGCTCCAGCTTCTCCTTCTCCTTTTCAGTTTCACATTCTTCCTTTGCATCAGTAATGGCCCGACCAAGATCGTCATCAGCGGGCCCATCTGCTCCCTCTTGATCTTCATTATCTACCTCCGTTGCATTATCATCATATTCAGGATACATATTATGATAGTTTTCATCATCCTCTTCTTCTTCGTTGTCTTCCATCATAACCCCTTTTTCTCCGTGCTTGGTCCAATAATTATAGCTGGGCATGAAACCGGATCGAAGCAGGTGGGCGTGAATGGTTCTGGTATTTGAGTAGTCTTTCTTGTTCTGACAGTGAACACACGGACAGCACATAAAACCATTGTGACCACGGTTTGCATTAGCCACAACGATGAAATTTTGGAGGACCGTAATGTACTCGGAAGTGCGGCGGTCACCAGACATCCATCCATTGCCGATTCATCTGCATTAATATGTAGTATATATCAAAAAATAATAGGGAGATGACCATTTATATATATAGTACATCAATGACACATGAAACTATAGTTGCCGACCTCGACCGAGACGGAAAGAGCAACAAGAAAGCTTATTTTGAGCTCTCGGGCATTTCACCGAACACCTCTAGTGCATATGAAAAAAACACAAACTAGCACTCTTCACACCCTCTTGCTAGGCTCCAAAATGTGAAAGAATGGAAGAGTGGGGTGTGTGGGCTGGGGTGGTGTCTTATATAGCCCCCCCTTTAACACCGGTTCATGCCACGAACCGGTGTTAAAAAAAGGGGCTGTAACATGTGCAGGGACCTTTAACACCGGTTCGTGGCACGAACCGGTGTTAAAGGGGGGGCTCCTTTTTTGCCGCAGGGGCCACGCTGGTACGGCCCCCCCTTTAACACCGGTTCGTAGAAGAACCGGTGTTAAAGCCCCTTTTCGGGATCAACAAAAGACCTCGTTTCCACTAGTGATTGATTCCTTTTCAGTTTTCAGATAATACTTCAAGGTGTGAACTGGTCTGCTAACTAGATGTTATTGGTACATTAGCACCGTGCTCCCATTTTAAATGGACCATCATGATGTTAAGTGAGAACTTTAGTAGATGTATCTTATTTCTCTACAAGATAACATACATATATTCACCTCGGTTCTATGATGCATATTCTAATTTTACTTTGTTAAGCACATATCATAGCATTAAATGGATTTGATCTGAAGCTTTCCACTTCTTCACTTCCTATTCACAGATTACTAGCAACGGTATTATGGTTTCACAACCGAGACATGGGGGATATGGTAGCGGCTTGACTTAAATCATCCCATTGCCTTCTAGATGCCGAAGTGTGTAACTATGTAAGTGGAAGCTGCTAGTGGTAAAGACACTTAAGGCCCCTCCATGGTCACAGCTTTAGACTAGATCCTCTTGGTATGGATTTATACATTTCTGCATCTGAAGGTAACTGAACTGAACGTGAAAGCAACATAATAACTAATCCTGCACACCTAGAGCAATATTTTGTTCCAAAAAAATACCACCATGTAGATTTATATAATCAATTACATTGTGTACCTAGTTGCTACTGCTCTAGCAATTCTGAGAAAATTAGCAATGATAAGGATATATGCTCTGCTAGGTAAACTGAAGTGAAATACGTTTTTATGAAATTATAATTATTGTTGTCTAAATGATTATAAATTGATTTCGCATGTATAGTCAAAATACATCACAAAGGCTAGAGTCATCATCAGAACCAAATATTGGAGTACCAAGAAGTTCAGTGTTTGACTAAACCAAACTGGAATCTAGGTTCTCCCATTTATGCTGCTAAAAACACACAATTAGCAAAATTAACAGGCTAGTGTGCTTACGATAATATGTGCTTCTCATACTTTTACATTACAAAAATTTGTAGGTACCTAAATTCTGATTTAAGTGCACGGTTATTTTAATATTCTGATTACGGGCAAGCGCTATGTCTGCCAAGTAATAATTATAAATTCATATATATATATATATATATATATATATATATATATATATATATATATATATATAATAGATGGCACTATTAACCCGATCTATCTTTTCCATACCTGATTCTTGAGGATATGTACTCATGCTTGTTTTTATTCTTTTCTGCTGGTACAATTACACTATTTGATTTATGGCACCCTTGGTCTGGTGAAGCAATGCGAACATGCTAAATGGTGAATCGAGGCTATATGAATAGAACATGCAAATGTTTTGCTTGTGACTATATGAACCATTTGGTAAGATATAAAACTCAGGTCACCCTTATCAAACTCGGTATACCAACTAAATTGTGCATACATTTCCGATATGTATGTACTGCTCAACTTTGTAGTGCCAAGAAATTACTTTTTGTTATTTAATATGTTTGATTTTATTTCTAAAATATTTTCAGATAAGTAACTGAATGCCCTCATTTGGTATTTTTCTAGGACCATATGCTACAAGATTTAAGGAGCCTTGGGTGGTTGTTGTTGTGGTGGTGGTACGTGAAGAAAGGTGTGACCAGCATATTAGAAATTCTGCTCAATATTCACATGATGTATTTTTGCTATGTGGGGATAACGAAGTAGAGGAGGATGCACACGGTGCCATGGCTGAGGGGGAGGGAGCAAAAGAACACAAAAGAAACAGTTGTGCAACATGCATTTGACAAAATAGAATAATTGATGCATACTACGATTTAAAAAAATAGAGTTCATTGAGCTTTGGAAATGATATAGTATGACCACCTCTAGCATTTAATACTTATGATATCGAGTTGACTCCTGAAGCTTCTAAGTTATTGAAATATGCTCACTTGCCGCACATTTTTATTAGAACTGTTACTTTTAATTTTTGGCGAATTTCTGTGATGAATAATCTCGCAAGTGAAATATTCCAAGTATTGTGCACTGTTGTAGCTACATGAATTGAGTGTCATGCAATGCATCATTTCACTTATTTGGTCTGTCAAAATTCATGTACATTTCTTTGGATGTTTTACTGGGGGACATCCGACCATGAAATGGCATAGAGCTGGAAAATAACACGAGCTCTTAATGTCGTGCGAGGGTAAAAAAAGAACACGTGTGATAAAAAATGAATCCATTAATGAAATTATATGATAAAAAATATATTTACATGTCTATGGCAACGAAATGCATTAAACTAGTATAGATGAAAGGAAACCGTTGGCCATGTTTGAGTTGTGCGATCGAGGAATTAAACTTTCCATCTATACTTGCTTGGTATCATAATGTCAAATCTTGATCTACAAATCTTCCGCCTCTCTCCCAATCTATGTTGCCGCCACTCTAGCGATCACACACATGGTGGCCACTGAAATATCTACCGGGATGCTAATCTCGCCCTCGACCTCGAGCACTACATCTAGGGGCTATTGTCTCGATCCACGACACCTTGACCGATTTCTTCAATGTGGATACTAGCTGGATGGCCTCCTCGTCGAAGCATACCATTACCCTTTTGACTAAGAAGAATTATCTGATGGTCCTCTTGTCAGTACTCTCTCGACGCAAGCACTCGATGCACAAGGCCACAAGAAGTTTGCTATCACGGTATTTCATTTTTTTACTATTGGATCCCATATTTTCTAGATATAGATATGCAAAGCTGAAAGCATGATAATTTCTCCCTCCAAACCACTTTACTAGGCTCCTAGTGAAATTGGGAAAATACCAGGAATCAGGCTCAAATCGGCAATAATTAGGGAAAGTTAATAGCCATTGGGGCCCCTTTCCTCTTGAAATTGCTCCAACGTATGCACCTTCCTCATTTAAAACCCAAATTAGCCTATTTAGAGATCTAACAAGGGAAAAAGTAAGGGATTTAGAGATCGGTACATCATTCGTATCAACCTTTCAGCGCTTTCCTTTGGTAGGAGCTAGATAAACCCGTATGGAGGTAGTATTAATGGAGTGAATAATTAATTGGGTTGGCAGATTTTTTTTTTACTTAGCCTGGTAGACCACAAACCTAGCCTAGCTAAAGCCTAAAACCGCTAGTGCGATCTTCTTCCTTCATTTACAAGTCTCCGAGAACGAATACCCATTAGGGCAATACAACGAATCAGTAGCCGGGAACCATTCTTAAGTTTGCATCAAGTATTCTCGTCGCCTGCCCGAGTTATCCACATGGCCTCGCTAGCTGTAGCCTTTTGTGCCCCTACGAGAGCGATGAACACTTCAATAGAGTTTCTTGTGGTGAGGCAATATAGTTAATGGGAAAAATATTGCTTACGTCAGCACTAATTCAGGCCGATTGTATTGGATGAATTCTTGATGCATCCCAAGCCCATAAATTATAGTTTATCTAGGAGCAAATATAAGTTGTCAAAATGGTATGTACTCTTCAAGTGCATTGTTTCTATATTTTGAGAGGAGCACTCGCAGGTATAGCGAGCACACATAAGCTTGGAAGGGCAAGTACCCAACATTCTGATATACAAGTGCACGTCTCTCACTCTCTCTATATATACAACTTTCTTAAAATTATAGTCATGTACTTTCATGGTCGTAGATCTACAACAACCATATTAAATGATCATCATCGATATCTTTACACGAATAATTTGCATCATACTATATATCTAGTTACTAGCGGTTTAGACCCGGCATACCATTCTTAACATGATGATTTACCACGTATACCTATAAATAGGACCCCAAGGTTTTCCTGGTGTGAACATGCAGACACAACTAACTTTCCATGTGCGGGGCCGCCTATAGGTGACAGTATCCACTGTGGTTGGCCGTCAAATAGGTAACCAAATTAAGCTTAGTGCAGGAGCTACATCTGTTGGACTCCCTCCGAATCCTTAAACCCCCACCCAAAACATTAAAGGGAGGATGTTTGAATGGTGTTGGGCGGTTGCAGCATGAGGAGGTGGCATACTTGCTGTAAAATAACACGCTATGTATTTTAGAACATGATCGCACCAGATATCTGATGACGGAGCAGCCAATGGAACAAAAATTTCAGCTAATTGGATTTGACGATCATTTTCCTTGTTTACCTGGATCGTCAAAAGAGGTTGGACGGGAGGAACAGATTTGACGATCATTTTCCTTGTTTACCTGACTTTGGTTTCTCGGCACCTCTATCGCAAATACGGTAAACTTTGATAGATAAACAATGAATGATACTGACACAGTACTACTACGTCTGTGTTCCACACGAATTAATATCCACTACGCTGATTTGGTTAGTGTGAGACGGACTCAAAATATTTCATGTATGTTACTGTAGTCTTTTTCGAACAGAACCGGTGTGTCCTTTTTCTTCGTTTGACGGAAGTGGTTCTACAGGGGCTCGAAGTGTGGTGGCATGTGCCCAAAAATAAATTTATATTCCATTCATGTAAGTATTTGTTAAACTGAATGGACATTTGCTAAGATTTTTTAAAATAAAGAAATGAGAATGCTACAGTTTAAATTTTATCATATACTGATTTTATATGTATTTTCTTCAGTTTTAGAAGGGGATCAAGACCTGATGCACGTTACAAGAATTCGCTTGCCTGAAGCAGGAACGTTTTTGGTCCACGTCTGATGTTTTAAGATGGACATCCTCGTTCCAAATATCAGCTCGTTTGAGGTGATGTTCTAAGCAAGTATGCATATATCATAGTTTTGTAGTTCCCGTTCGAACCACCTATAGATACAAACTTCTCGAATAAGATGAAGGTTATGGTGGAGACAACTGGAGGGGGTGGATGTTGATGATGACCACGCCAGAGGGGGGGGTGGAGGCAACCGGAGGCGAACCCCGGAAACACCCCCCCCCCCTCCATTCTCTGCCGGTGGCAGCCTGCAACAGTATGTTTTTGTATTTTTGATCTCCGCCTTCGTCTGTTCTGAGATCGCGTCACGAACCCTTTTTATGGAAGGTTTTAGGTCAAGACAAATAGTTTGCCGGTGGAATTGACGACATCCAAGCAACAAGGCATGAACGAGGTATGGTGGTGTGGTCCCTACGTGGGCCCGTGCGACTGGGCCTCTCTCCTGGCCGATGAGGCCCCTGGTGACCTCTTGGTGCAACAGCTACTTCTCTTCTCAAAAAAATACTCGTCGAAAAATCCCCAGGCCTTTTGACTTCGTTTAGGTTTCTAAAAGATTAAAATACACAAAACATGGTTTTTCTGTCCTCAGAGTTAGAACCAGAGAAAAGGAGATTGTTTAGAAAATCCCCAAAATCAATGTAAAACATGGATATAACACTCTATGAGATCCAAGTACATGCATATATGTGATAATAAACTACAAAGTTCATGTATACATTTTACATGCATCAGATGTCGCCTGACCCCCGGAATGTGCTGCCCCTCGGAATATGCCACCCCACTAGAAGCTATTAGAGACACTGCCGGCAGAAGCCACAACTCTTCATACTCCCACTAGTGTGCCACCCCCCGTAATATGCCTCTCCCCCAGAATATACCAGAGACATTGCGAACTGTAGAAGCCAAAGCTCCTCATACCCACGCTAATGTGCTCGATACTAAAGAAACTAAAGAGACAACCCCCACTAGTGTGGCCACCAAGACTATAGTCCCTGTTGACATGCCAATTATTCCAATGAATAAGGCGTTTCTCTCACAACCACCCATGTCTCAGAAGATAGCAGAGGAACTAGTGCCTACATATGTTGTACAATCCCCTAGTACTATGCCCAATTCTAAAGACAACATCGACAGGTTTATTTTGGCTGCTAAGGGGGCGCTTGCTGGTAACCGGCCACCCCCACCATCTTCACCTAGACTCACACATTCAAATGTCAGTCCAACAAGGAAACCTCTAGCTGCTCTGAAAACCAAAGCCACAGGCAAGGGAAAAAATAACGGCATGACTACTGATACGTTTCTAACGTATCCATAATTTTGATGTTCCATGCTTGGTTTTATCTACTTTCTTGTGCTTTGTTCCAACTTTGGAGTACTTTTTATACACTTTCTTGGACTAACCTATTAACAAGAGACACAGTGCTAGCTGCCTATTTTCTACTGTTTTTGGTTCCAGGAAAGTCAGAAAATGAATATTCTCGGAATTGGACGGGACAAAAGCCAAAGTCAGTTTTTCACCGAGGGACACCCGGAGCCAGAATACGAGACGGAGAGGGGCCAGGGGGCGCCACACCACCTGGCCGTGCGGCCCAGCCTGGCCCGCGCCAGGGGGTCGTGCGGCCGCCTAGGGCACCCCCTCGGTCTCCCCTTTCGTCTATAAGATGCCTCCGATATAGAAACCCTAAGTACCCGATCAAAATTTCACGAAAGAGTCTATAGCCGCTGTCATCTCCATCCCTAGACCGGGAGGGATCTGAAGCTCTTCCAGGCACTCTGCCGGAGGGGAGAATTCACCCTGGAGGCCTTCTTCATCACCATGCAAGCCTCCGGTGTGATGCGTGAGTAGTTCATCCTTGGACTACGGGTCCATGTAGTAGCTAGATGGCTGGTTTTTCTCCTTTGTGCTATCATGTTTAGATCTTGTGAGCTCCATTCATGATCAAGATCATCTATTTATAATTCATACATGTTGTGTTTGCGGGGATCCGATGGATATTGAGATGCTATTTTAGATTGATTATTGATTCTATCATGTCTTTGTTATTTGTGATCTTGCATGCTTTCCGTTGTTAGTAGCTATCTTGGCCAAGTAGATGCTAGCAAGTCCAATAGTTAGCATTTATGCTCGATAGTGGGTTCATGCCTCTAGTAATCTGGGGAAGTGACAGAAATCTCTAAGGTACTAGATATGCTGTTGCTACTAGGGAGAAAACAACAATCCTTTGTTCATAGAACAATCGTATTGTTTACTTTACACGCAATGCGTAATGCAATTATCCGTTGCTTTTAACTTAATACTGGAGGGGGGTCCGATGATAACCTGAAGGTGGATTATTAGTCATAGATGCAGTTGGATTACGGTCTATGTATAATGTTGTAATGCCCAACCGAATCTCGAAGGAGTCAAGATGAGTAGTATATGCGTGTATTGCTTTCTCGATGTTTGTCAATTGCCCCACTGTAATTTGTTCACCCAACATGTTATCTATCTTAAGGAGAGCCACCACTAGTGAACTATGGACTCCGGTCCTTTCTTTTATCAATCTACAATCAACTGTTTACTGTTTTCTGTTTACTTTCTGCAAACTATTACTTTCTTCCACTCGATACGTTTAATCATTTGTTTTCAGCAAAACCGGTAAGATTGACAACCTCATCGCAAGTTAGGGGAAAAGTTCTATGGTTGTGTTGTGCGGGTCTCCACGTTGCTGCTAGCACCGGTAGTGCGCCCTGCCAAAGTCCAGCTAGCAACAGCTTTGCGGTGTTTCCTTGCTCCTACTGGATTGATAACCTTGGTTTCATAACTGAGGGAAAACTTGCTATTGTGCTCATCATACCTTCCTCTTGGGGTTCCCCGACGGGCTCGATATATTTTGGGCTAAGCAACTACAAAAAAGACGAAGACTAAGGCGCGGCTGCTAGCGGTTAATACCGCTAATGTGGACACCTAGCAGCTGCAAGAATTCTTTCACTTAGGCGGTGTGTGTGGTGGAGCCCGAGATACACGAGAACTTCAGGAATTCTGGGGTAAAACTAATGACAGGTGATGTTCATAATGTTGAGGCTGAGCTTCCATGAAAGTTTTCGGGAATCACCTTTAGGTTCTTCCATTGTATTTTTTTACCATCATCAAAATAGTCTGATGCAGCCCAACATATGGCAATCACCATTGGTCCACATCATGCTACACCAACCACTCCTGCAAAGGTGAATTCCTTCCATCTCTTACCGTTTGTTAGTTATCATGTGAATGGGATCCTACTTGAGCCAAGTATCTATGGTGTGACTTGGACTGTGATCATGATGCCAAGAGGATGCGACAAGGATGAACCTGGAGCCAAGACACCCAAGCAAGAAGCCTGGAAGAGAAGACGGAAGAAGTTGCTGGAGCAAGACCAGAGTGTCTAGCCTATGTCCCCGGAGTCTCCGTCCTACGACCCTACAGTCGCCGACCTGTACTCCGGGTAATACTCGGGACTAGCGTCAGGAACGTTCAGTACACCACACGGAGATTAGCCCGGAGACCACAGCTGACACCGGAATCTCCAGCCACACCGGAGTCTCTGGCCTTCAGACACTAGAGTCTCCGGTCTAAGTGAAACGGGCTTGCGTGCCTTGAGTTGAACATGGCCCATGGAACCCCCCCTCCCCAAACTCCCCTTTATGCCTAAATTACCCCTAACTCGTGGCTGGCCTATATATATGCCCTACCGCCTCCTTGAAACTCTAGAGATGATGATGAATTGAGGCAAGTGCCAAACCCTAGACGGGAACCCCCTCTCTATAGTAAATCTATGAGTTGTACAAGGCCTTGAAGTCGGTGTCCTTCTACAAGTCATCAATACCCTCCTCAAGTGTTTGTTCTTTCCTTGTCAAGGATTCTAGTGCTTGGGCTCTCCCCTTTGGGATTCTACTTAGTTTCTACTCTTCTTTATTTGGATTCTTTCATCCACTTGCCTATCTCTCCTTTGGTGATTCTACCACAAGGTCTCTCGCCGAGGATTCTATTGGATTGGTTGTTCGAACCAACGGGAGCAAATCGAATCGGATGTGATTTGGCGTGTGTTTGCATCTTTACCTTGCATTAGAGTTAGGTTCATCATGTTCATCGCATGTTCCCTCATCCCCCATCTCAAATCCCTGAAGGTCAGGCCACCTCACGTGCAAAACCACAAGGAAACCACAAGGAAACCAAAGTAACTCTCAGTTGCACCATGCATTGGGAGGACTTGTACCTGACTCTGAACATGGATGCCTTCTTCATTAGCATAATGAGACGCTTGTCATTGTGAATGCTTAACAATCAATGCGTCAATATATATCTATATATATATACGCATGCATGGTACAAGCAGCTATCTATACAATTTAAATTTGTGCATATATATGTGTGTTTGTATGTAGCTTATTTTTTGTGACAGCTAGGACTTTTAAGAATGAAATATTCTTTGTCAACCCCTCCATTTCATCGCATAATTGCATGGAAGATAATGAAAGGAGTGTCGAGGGTTACATCATCCATACGTTGGAGAAGAACAAAGATCAGGAACTAACCCTATGGCCTTTTAAAAAGTAATGTAGCTAGTTCTGCATCCTCATTTACGAATTTGATCACGTTCACCCAACTAATAATTGGTTTAACTTTTAATTTTCACTCGATTATTATCAATATCTCACTTCTAGATGGGCATGTCCATTATCTTGGTAAGAAGACAAATTGTGATGATGTATAAATAAGATTATTGATATGTGATTTAATACTTTCATCTCCATAATAAAGTGATTTTGATCTAGGATACATTCCTAGTTTCGTAATGATATACTTTTTTGCCATCCATATATTCTTTTAAATCGTTTAAACTATTTTTCTCGAAAGACGGAAATGTACCGAAGAACTACATAATGCTTACCCATCACCTGGGTCATCCGATTAGTTTTCTACCAGCACTTATACACATATATATGCATGCACATTAAATATATTTTCTAGGTAATATGGTCATTTGTACATATGCTTTGTTTTAGTGCCACCAGCAACCTCCATCGAAGAATCTTTGCAGA
Source organism: Avena insularis (assembly GCA_023614405.1). Lineage (NCBI taxonomy): Eukaryota > Viridiplantae > Streptophyta > Magnoliopsida > Poales > Poaceae > Avena > Avena insularis. The sequence continues at coordinate 107,833,274 of CM042694.1, forward strand.
TACTGTGTTTTCCAACATATGGGAATCATGATGGCTAGACCTGGTTATTCCTATAGTGGTGGTGTGCAAACATTATCATTTTCTTTTATTGAAATATTCTTATTATTTGTACCGATTTTGACCATGATTTAATTTATGTAGAAGCTTAAAACAGACGAGAATGAACCGCCAATGGGCAAGCTAAAACTTATCCGCATCAGCTTGCAAAATTTCTGGCTAAACAAGTGCAGAATGGCGACGGATAGTTCCATGCTACATAGATGTGAGAGAAAGTATGCCAAACAGTGTATACTGATCGATTAATGTGTGTTCATCAAAATGCCCCCCCCTCCCAAAATACAAGGGGCCTAAGTATTGGTCAAAAATCAAACCATACTAAGTTCGACCAAACATTTAGGAAAAATATCTACATTTACAATATTGAATGAACACATTAAGAAAATATAGTTTATGGTGACTATTGATATTGATTAAGTATTGTAAATGTTTATAGTTTTGTGTATAATGTTGGTCAAACATAGAAAACAGTGAATTTTGATTAATCCTTAAGATCCTTATATTTTGGGACGGAGGGAGTACTTGCCATGCTTGCTAGCTATGTCAATGCTAGAAGCTTGTGGTAGCTTTAATTTATGTGAGACATTGCACTTCTCTCTAGCTTATATATTCGATCATATTGTTTATTGTCTCGATAATATATATAATATTTGTATTCCATTTACACATTCCTAATTATTCTGGACCCTCCGGAAATTATGGCCGCTGGTAATCACTAGCCGAATGCAATCGAATACAGGTATGAATCACTAGAGATGGTCGCTTAAAAAGGTGGTGTCCATGCAAAGTGAACCTGGAGGCGGTCGAACAAACAAGCCGCCTCAGGGCGGCATATTATTTGAGACGGTTGTTCAACCAAACTGTCCCAGCGTCTAGAGGCGACCGAGTAAACTAGTCGTCTTAGCACGCCACAGTATTTGAGCAGTCCATTAGTAATCAATTTATTGGAGACAGACCGTAATCAAGGTCGTCTCTAGTTTTCAAAATATTGGAGACAACCACTAGTGTAAGCATCCGAGGGCACCGAATTCTTGTGGGCAGTCGTGAATGCGTCGTATCGGGGGTGTTGTCCTTAGAGGCGGTTAATATTATAAACCGTCTAAGGTAGCAGTTTTTAGAGCCGAAACTATAAACCGGCTTAGTTTTGTGCTATCTTAGAGAATATGCACTTGAGCCGAAATGAGAAACTGTCTGAGATCTATGGAAAATAACCACATATAAGTACGAGTTTGGTACTAACGTCAACAACAATCAACTAGATAGACTAGTAGTGTTGGTGGTAGTATAAATCAATAGAATCTTGGGAACAATAAGAAGAAGATCACTAAACCTACTCACAATAACAGTCAGAATCAAAGTCGAGCTCAGGAGAAGAGTGATAAGAGTGTTAGCCAGGTAAAGAATCCTACTGCTCTAGTGTTTGAGCCTAAATATAGGGATGTCATCTAATCTAATCTAAACTACTTATAAAGACACGAACTTGGCAAGAACATTAGATCCTAGCCTTTCAATCCTAAAAATCTAACGGCGTACGTGTCTCAGATGACATGGCGCGACTCATGACAATCCCGCTCGCGGGGATCACATTTTCAGTAATTATTAACCCCCGCAGTTTTTGCAGAAATTCCACCCGCAAACTCCTCTATCCGCAAATGGTTCCTCCGCACCTTCCACGATACGCTGCCTTGGCCCGCCCTTCGCATACCCGGCCGCCTAGCAGTTCCACGAAGCATTGCCACCACCGATGCCCAACCGCGTCGTCCTCCTCGGAGCAGGGGACGGGGCAAACAATGACGTTGTCGCTGTCGAGACCACCAGCGACAGGAGACGACATGGAATGTCATGGTTGCGCCTAGATCAGTGGCTGCCGTCCAGGACGAGGGGAACGTCTGCAAGACCATCGACCGTAGAGAGCCTTGATACGATGGACTCGATGCCCAGGTGTGATGTGCCTCTGATCCTGAATCCGGGGAACTTAATACGATGGACTACTCAGCGCACCCAATTTCCCAGATGCTTCACGAGTTTTCTTTTATGTTTTCCGGTTCACTGCTCAAATCCCTCAATACTTTTTTTTTCTATGTGGAATCTCCACGGTTCATATTGTCAGAGATGCCTTTTCCAAATTTTCAATCATTCCGATTGTACAATGTCAGGATTGTTCAATATGCATGTAAGTAAGTTGACAGCGATGGGTATGCCCCTCTTTGAATTAGTGAGGTTCGTGTCTTGCAAGATGATCTGTTCTGAACTTGCATAGGCATATTCTGATTTTTCAAACCATGGTTTTGGATTACCGGGCTTATACTAGACAAACTCAAGTCACTTATTTTAGGACAGAGGGAATATATCTAATCAGTTTGTAATTGGTTTAGCCATTTTTTTATATAATTTTGATTATAGGATTTCTTCTCACAGATATGTTGCTTCTAGCATCTTGTGTAAGGGAAGAAGATGACAAACAAAGAATCAACGAAGTGAAATGCATCTGATGCAATGTCCGTTCCCCAGTCCCTTCTCAGTTCCATCTTTTTTATGTAATCTTCCAGACGAGTAATATAAGCTGGAATTTTAGGATTATTATGACCAATGTGCAAGTATGAACAGTTTTGTGGGAAACATGACACAGAGAATTGTTTGCTCTTCTTGTGGGATATATAAAACGGGAGTCACACATTTAAGATATTTGTTTCAACATGAAACTATAATAATTCAAAAATAAATTATCAAGAATATTGATCCCAATAGCTATATCCAGTACGTAGTATTTTGAACTGAATATTTGCAGTGCGAGTGCTACTAATAGATTTGATGCATCATCGTATGAACCATCTGTAATTAAGTATATAACTCACCATTTTCTATGTACAAACTTTATACAATTGAATAAATTATAAACATATCTTGAACACACTCTGTTGGAAAATTACAACTCCTTCTGGTCCAAAATACTCAGTATTTGGGCCATAGGGAGTATAACTTTTCACCTTTCGTATTTGGCTATTCAAGATTAACACTAAACTAATTCAGTAAGTCCTTTTTAGGAACTAATTCAAGAAAGTTTGATAGAATTTATCTTTGATAGAATCTGAACGTGCGTGCACGTGCACAATTTACTAGTCTACTATAATGGTGGAGATTATAGAAAGTTTTTTTGGCCTATGCCCTACAAGTAAATTTTTCTTTATTTTTGGCAAACCTAGACACCAAGTGGATGCATGCCATGAATGGTACAAACCTTTTCCTACCGCTAAATACCTTGGGAGTGCAAATGATGTCCTAGGCTTGTTCCATGTGGATGTAGAAGGCCCATAAGCCACTAAATGGATGAACTATGGAATTGTGTGGGTTGTCCAAATTATTGAAGGTGATGCATCTGAACAAGATCTTGAACATAATTTCACATAGATGTGGAAGACCAACTGGTATTTGGAGATCAGGCAACTAGGTGTCAACAAATACTTGATTAGACTACCCTAGCCAAGGTCATGAGTGAGTTGATAGAGTATCCCTCAATTAATTTCAGGAAAAAAGGGGTATGTGTGGCTTTTTCTAAGTTGGAAGGTGAACAAGACCCCTTTGGTTAACTAACTGAAGTCGGGGTCAAATTGGAGGGTATACCCAAAAAATGGTGTACATGGAAGGTTATTTCTCATGTGGTCTCATCTTTGGGGGTCTTGGTGAATGTGGACTGTCATATCATCTTCAGAAGCTTCTTTCAGACTAAGAATCAAATTTGGTGTGAGATATGTTGACAAAATCCCCAAAGACAGACTGCTTGAGATGGAACAGAGTCTCTACATTGTATATTTTGAGGCTACGGATGAGGAACGCACTGACCCCAGAGAAGATAATGTTGGAGGTGGTGTAGATATTCAGACTAGAGAAGATAATGATGGAGGTGGTGTAGAATTCAGACTGGCTGAGGATGAACTTGGTGGTGATTTCATTGACCATATGAACAAAGGAAAGGACTCTAGTTAGAAACCTACGCACACTAAGACAAACACTTTTTTAGAACTCCCGATGGTAGAGGGACTCATAATAGAAGTGGAAGAACATTTGTGATAGAAGATGAAAGTGTCAATAGGCAACTTGAGGATACTGTTATGGAAAAAGTTCTGGAGACTGACAGTTCTTCCATTCTAGCGGTAAGAAAGATGGTCACTTTGGCTTAAAACTTTCCACTGTGACCACCCTGACATGTGGAAAGTCCCATAAACTAAGTTAAATATCCACTTGATAATGTCACTTTTGTTCTGAACTATCAAAATATAATCTACACAGTATTAGTAAATGTCCCAGCAAACAATATTAGTTTCATACAACCCAATAAGTTAAAAGGGTCTAAAGTCTATAACTGAGCAAGAGTAAAATCTTCCTTTTTAGTTTCAGACAGCCCAATAAAATCAGGGTGATCATTTAAAGATCATTCACTCTAGGAAATTTATATTCCTCATTCATTCTAGGAAATTTATATATGTTTGAGAGATATTACTAAAAACTCTTCGTTTTCGTATTTTATGGCTGTTTTCATGAGCTATTCCCACAGTTTCGGGGTTCCAAGGCGATTTACAACGACCGTAAGACCCGATACGTGTTTGAGAGATATGACCAAAAACTCGTCCTTTTCGCATTTTATGACTGTTTTCATGAGCTATTACCCATAGTTTTGGGGTTCCAAGGAATATTTACCCGATATATGTTTGGGAGTTATGACCAAAAACTCGTCCTTTTCGCGCTTTATGGTGGTTTTCATGGGCTATTGCACATAGTTTTGGAGTTTGCAAGGCGATTTACAACGACCATAAGACCCGATATATGTTTGAGAGATATGACAAAAAACTCATTATTTTCGTATTTTATGCTCGTTTTCATGAGCTATTGCCCATAGTTTTGGGGTTCCAGGGCGATTTACAACAACCGTAAGACCCGATACTTGTCTAAAAGATATGACCAAAAACTCATCCTTTTCGTGCTTTATGGCCAATGTCATAAGATATTACCCACCGTTTTAGGGGTCCAGGGCGATTTACAATGACCGTAAGACCTAATATACATTTGAGAAATCTGACCAAAAACTCGTCCTTTTCATGCTTTATGGTTGTTTTCTTGAGCTATTGCCCACCATTTTGGGGTTCCATGGAAATTTACAATGACCATAAGACCCGATATATGTTTGAGTTATATGACCTAAAACTCGCCATTTTCACGTTTTTTGGCCATTTTCATGAGCTATTGCCCACAGTTTTAGTGTTACAGGGCGATTTACAATGACCATAAGATGCGATACGTCTTTGAGAGATATGACCGAAAACTCGTCCTTTCATGCTTTATGGCTGTTTTCATGAGCTAATGCCCACAGTTTTGGAATTCTAGGGAGATTTACAACGATCATAAGACGCGGTGTATGTTTGAGAGATATGACCAAAAATTCGTCGTTTTCGTGTTATGGGTGTTTTCATGAGCTATTGCCCACAATTTCGCGGTTCCAAGGCCATTTACAACGACCGTAAGACCCGATACATGTTTGAGAGATATGACCAAAAACTCGTCGTTTTCGCGTTTTATGGCCTTTTTAATGAGCTATTATCCACCAGTTTGGGGTTTCATGGCGATTTACAACAACCATAAGACCCGATATATGTTTGAGTTATATGACCTAAAACTCGTTGGTTTCGCGTTTTATGGCTATTTTCATGAGCTATTGCCCACAGTTTCAGGGTTACAGGGAGATTTACAACGATCATAAGACCCGATACGTGTTTGAGAGAAATGACCAAAAACACATCCTTTCATGCTTTATGGCTGTATTCATGAGCTAATGCCCACAGTTTTGGAGTTTCAGGGAGATTTACAACGATTGTAATCCGCGATGTATGTTTGAGAGATATGACCAAAACTCGTCCTTTTCGCGCTTTATGGCTATTTTCATGAGCTATTGGCCACAGTTTTGGAGTTCTATGGAGATTTACAATGAACGTAAGACCCGATATATGTTTGAGTTATATGACCTAAAACTCGTTGGTTTCGCGTTTTATGGCCATTTTCATGAGCTATTGCCCACAGTTTCAGGGTTATAGGGCGATTTACAACGACCATGAGACCCGATACATGTTTGAGAGATTTGACCAAAAACTCATCCTTTCATGCTTTATGGCTGTTTTCATGAGCTAATGCCCATAGTTTTGGACTTCTAGGGAGATTTACAATGATCGTAAGACGCGATGTATGTTTGAGAGATATGACCAAAAACTCGTCGTTTTCGCGCTTTATGGCTATTTTCATGAGCTATTGCCCATAGTTTTAAAATTCCAAGGCAATTTGCGATGTGCATAAGACATCATACGTGTTTGAGAGATCTGACCAAAAACACGTCCTTTTCGCATTTTATTTCATGAGCTATTGCCCATAATGTTGGAGTTCCAGAGCAATTTAAAATGACCATAAGACCCGATATATGTTTAATAGATATGACCAAAAACTCGTCCTTTGCGCGCTTTATGGTGGGTTTCATGAGCTATTTCCCACAGTTTTGGAGTTTCCAAGGCAATTTACAACGACTTTAACACCCAATATACGTTTGAGGGATATGACCAAAAACAGCCCGTTTTCATGATTTATTTCCCACAGTTTTGCGATTCCAGGGCGATTTACAACGGCCGTAAGACCTGATACGTGTTTGAGAGATATGACAAAAAACTCGTCCTTTCATGCTCTATGGCTGTTTTCATGAGCTATTGCCCACAGTTTTGGAGTTCTAGGGAGATTTACAACGACCGTAAGACCCGATATATGTTTGAGAGATATGACAAAAAACTCGACATTTTCGTATGTTATGGCCATTTTTATGAGCTATTGCCAATAGTTTTGGGGTTTCAGGGCGATTTACAACGACCGACCCGATACATGTTTGAGAGATATGACCAAAAACCCATCCTTTTCACGCTTTTATGGCTGTTTTCATGAGCTATTGCCCAGCATATTTTGGGGTTCCAGGGCGATTTACAACGACCGTAAGACCCGATATATGTTTGAGAGATATGACCAAAAACTCGACATTTTCTTATGTTATGGACATTTTTATGAGCTATTGCCAACAGTTTTGGGGTTCCAGTGCGATTTACAATGACCGTAAGACCAGATACATGTTTGAGAGATATGACCAAAAACCCATCCTTTTCGCGCTTTTATGGCTATTTTCATGAGCTACCATATTTTGGGGTACCAGGGTGATTTACAACGACCGAAAGATCCGATATACATTTGACCCATATGACCAAAAACTCGTCCTTTTGTGCTTAATGGCTGTTTTCATGAGCTATTGTCCACAATTTTTGGAGTTCTAGGGAGATTTACAATGACTGTAAGATGCGATATATGTTTGAGAGATATGACCAAAAACTCATTGTTTTCGTGTTTTATGGCTGTTTTCATGAGCTATTGCCCACAGTTTCGGGATTCCAAGGCGACTTACAACCACCGTAAGACCCGATACATGTTTGAGAGATATGAGCAAAACCTCGCCCTTTTCGCGCTCTTTGGCTGTTTTCACGAGCTATTGCCCACAGTTTTGGAATTCCAGGGCGATTTACAACGACCATAAGACATCATATGTGTTTGAGAGATCTGACCAAAAACACGTCCTTTTCGTGCTTTATTTCATGAACTATTGCCCACAGTGTTGGAGTTCTAGAGCAATTTACAATGACCATAAGACTCGATATATGTTTGAGAGATATGACGAAAAACTCGTCCTTTTCGCGCTTTGTGGTGATTTTCATGAGTTATTGCCCATAGTTTTGTAGTTTCCAAGGCGATTTACAACGACCGTAAGACCCGATATATGTTTGAGAGATATGACCAAAAACTCATCCTTTTCGCGCTTTATGGCCGTTTTCATGAGATATTTCCTCCAGTTTTGGGGTTCCAGGGCGATTTACAACGACCATAAGACCCGATATAGATTTGAGAGATCTGACCAAAAACTCATCCTTTTCGTGTGTTATGGTTGTTTTCATGAGCTATTGCCCACAGTTTTGGAATTCTGGGGCGATTTACGACGACCATAAGACATCATACGCGTTTGAGAGATCTGACCAAAAACACGTCCTTTTCCTATTTTATTTCATGTATTATTGCCCACAGTTTTGGAGTTCTAGAGCAATTTAAAATGACCATAAGGCCCTATATATGTTTATGACAAAAAACTCATCCTTTTCGCACTTTATGGCCGTTTTCATGAGCTATTGCCCACAGTTTCGGAGTTCCAGGGAGATTTACAATGACTGTAAGACCCGCTATATGCTTGAGAGATATGACCAAAATCTCGTCATTTTCGTATTTTATGCTCGTTTCCATGAGCTATTGCCCACCGTTTTGGGGTTCCAGGGAGATTTACAACGACCGTAAAACCCGATACTTGTTTGAGAGATATGACCAAAAACTTATCCTTTTCTTGCTTTATGGCCGTTTTTATGAGATATTGCCCACCATTTTGGGGTTCCATGGCGATTTACAATGACCGTAAGACCCAATATACATTTGAGAGATCTGACCAAAAACTCGTCCTTTTCGCGCTTTATGGTTGTTTTCATGAGCTATTACCCACAGTTTTGGAGTTATAGGGCGATTTACAATGATCGTAAGTCCTGATATATGTTTGAGAGATATGACCAAAAACTCGTCGTTTTTTGCGTTTTATGGCTGTTTCAATGAGCTATGCCCACCATTTTGAGGTTGCATGGCAATTTACAACGACCGTAAAACCCGATATATGTTTGAGTTATATGACCAAAAACTCGTCGTTTTCGCGTTTTATGGCCATTTCATGAGTTATTGCCCACAATTTCAAGGGTATAGGGCGATTTACAATGACCATAAGACCCGATACGTGTTTGAGAGATATGACCAAAAACTCATCTTTTTCGCGCTTAATGGCCATTTTCATGAGCTATTGCATGAACAAAATCACTGTAAGTTCCGATATATGTTTGAGAGATATGACCAAAATCTTGCCATTTTCGTATTTTATGCTCGTTTTCATGAGCAATTGCCCACAGTTTTGGGCTTCTAGGGCGATTAACAACGACCGTAAGACCCTATACATGTTTGAGAGATATGACCAAAAACCCATCCATTTCGCGCTTTTTTGGCTGTTTTAATGAGCTATTGCCCTCCATATTTTTGGGTTCCAGGGCGATTTACAACTACCGTAAGATCCGATATACATTTGAGAGATATGACCAAAATCTTGTCCTCTCATGCTTTATTGCTGTTTTCGTGAGGTATTACCCAAAGTTTTTGAGTTCTAGGGAGATTTACAACGACCATAAGACGCGAAATATGTTTGAGAGATATGACCAAAAACTCGTCGTTTTTGTGTTTTATGGCTGTTTTCATGAGCTATTGCCCATAGTTTCGGGTTCCAAGGCGATTTACAACGACCCGATACATGTTTGAGAGATATGAGCAAAAACTCATCCTTTTCGCGCTTTATGGCTCTTTTCACGAGCTATTGCCCACAGTTTTGGAATTCCAGGGTGATTTACAACGACCATAAGACATCATATGTGTTTGAGAGATCTGACCAAAAACACGTCCTTTTCGCGCGTTATGGTACGTTAGGGCGATTTACAATGACTGTAAGACCCGATATATGTTTGAGAGATATGACAAAAAACTCGTCGTTTTCGCGTTTATGGCCATTTTAATGAGCTATTTCCCACCATTTTGGGGTTCCAGGGCGATTTACAACGACCGTAAGACCCAATATATGTTTGAGAGATATGATCTAAATCTCGTCGTTTTTGCGTTTTATGGCTGTTTTCATGAGCTAATTACCCACAGTTTCAGGGTTATAGGGCGATTTACAACGACCATAAGACATGATACGTGTTTGAGAGATATGACCAAAAACTCGTCCTTTCATGCTTTATGGCTGTTTTCATGAGCTATTGCCCATAGTTTTGGAGTTCCAAGGCGATTTACAACGACCGTAAGACCCGATACATGTTTGAGAGATATGAGCAAAAACTCGTCCTTTTCGCGCTTTTTGGCTGTTTTCACGAGCTATTGCCCACAGTTTTGGAATTCCAGGGCGATTTACAACGACCATAAGACATCATACTGTGTTAGAGAGATCTGACCAAAAACACGTCCTTTTCCTGTTTTATTTCATGAGTTATTACCCACAGTGTTGGAGTTCCAGAGCAATTTAAAATGACCATAAGACCCGATATATGTTTGAGAGATATGAAAAAAAAACTCATCCTTTTCGCGCTTTATGGCTGTTTTCATGAGTTATTGTCCACAGTTTTGGAGTTCCAGGGCGATTTACAATGACTGTAAGACCCAATATATGTTTGAGAGATATGAGCAAAATCTCGTCATTTTCGTATTTTATGCTCATTTTCATGAGCTATTGCCCACAGTTTTGGGCTTCTAGGGCGATTTACAACGACCGTAAGACCCTATACATGTTTGAGAGATATGACCAAAACTTCATCCTTTTCGCGCTTTTTCGGCTGTTTTCATGAGCTATTGCCCACCATATTTTTGGGTTCCAGGGCGATTTACAATGACCGTAAGACCCGATATACATTTGAGAGATATGACCAAAATCTCGTCCTTTCATGCTTTATGGCTGTTTTCGTGAGCTAATGCCCATAGTTTTTGAGGTCTAGAGAGATTTACAACGACCATAAGACGCGAAATATGTTTGAGAGATATGACCCAAAACTCGTCGTTTTTGTGTATTATGGTTGTTTTCATGAGCTATTGCCCACAGTTTCGGGGTTCCAAGGCGATTTATAACGACCCGATACATGTTTGAGAGATATGTGCAAAAACTCATCCTTTTCCCGCTTTAGGGCTCTTTTCACGAGCTATTGCCATAGTTTTGGAATTCCAGGGCGATTTACAATGACCATAAGACATCATATGTGTTTGAGAGATCTGACCAAAAACACGTCCTTTTTGTGCTATATTTCATGAGCTATTGGCCCAAGTGTTGGAGTTCTAGAGCAATTTACAATGACCAGAAGACTCGATATATGTTTGAGAGATATGACCAAAAACTCATCCTTTTCGCGGTTTATGGCCGTTTTCATGAGATATTGCCCATAGTTTTGGGGTTCCAGGTCGATTTACAACGACCGTAAGACCCGATATACATTTGAGAGATCTGACCAAAAACTCATCCTTTTCGTGCGTTATGGTTGTTTTAATGAGCTATTGCCCACAGTTTTGGAGCTATAAGTTGATTTACAATGACTGTAAGTCCTCATATATGGCCAAAAACTCGTCGTTTTCGAGTTTTATGGCCATTTTAACGAGCTATTGCCCACCATTTTGGGGTTCCATGGAGATTTACAACGACCGTAAAACCCGATATATGTTTGTGTTATATGACCTAAAACTCGTCGTTTTCGCTTTTTATGGCCATTTTCATGAGCTATTGCCCACAGTTTTAGGGTTACAGGAATATTTACAACGACCATAAGACCCAATACGTGTTTGAGAGAAATGACCAAAAACTCATCCTTTCATGCTTTACGGCTGTTTTCATGAGCTAATGCCCACTGTTTTGGAGTTCTAGGGAGATTTACAACGATCGTAATGAGCGATGTATGTTTGAGAGATATGACCAAAACTCGTCCTTTTCGCGCTACATGGCTATTTTCATGAGCTATTGCCCACAGTTTTGGAGCTCCAGGGAGATTTACAATGACCGTAAGACCCGATATATGTTTGAGAGATATGACCAAAAACTCTTCGTTTTCGTATTTTATGGCTGTTTTCAAGAGCTATTCCCCATAGTTTTGGGGTCCCAAGGAATATATTAACGACCGAAGACCCGATATATGTTTGGGAGTTATGACCAAAAACTCGTCCTTTTCACGCTTTATGGTGGTTTTCCTGGGCTATTGCACATAGTTTTGGAGTTTGCAATGCAATTTACAACGACCATAAGACCCGATATATGTTTGAGAGATATGACAAGAAACTCATCATTTTCGTATTTTATGCTCGTTTTGATGAGCTATTGCCCATAGTTTTGGGGTTCCAGGGCGATTTACAACAACCGTAAGACCTGATACTTGTTTAAAAGATATGACCAAAAACTCATCCTTTTCGCGCTTTATGGCCAATTTCATAAGATATTACCCACCGTTTTAGGGGTCCAGGGCGATTTACAATGACCGTAAGACCTAATATACATTTGAGAATCTGACCAAAAACTCATCCTTTTCACGCTTTATGGTTGTTTTCTTGAGCTATTTCCCACCATTTTGGGGTTGCATGGAAATTTACAACGACCATAATACCCGATATATGTTTGAGTTATATGACCTAAAACTCGCCATTTTCGTGTTTTTTGGCCATATTTATGAGCTATTGCCCACATTTTCAGTGTTACAGGGCGATTTACAACGACCATAAGACGTGATACGTCTTTGAGAGATATGACCAAAAACTCGTCCTTTCATGGTTTATGGCTGTTTTCATGAGCTAATGCCCACAGTTTTGGAATTCCAGGGAGATTTACGACGATCATAAGACGCGGGGTATGTTTCAGAGATATGATCAAAAACTCGTCGTTTTCGTGTTTTATGGGTGTTTTCATGAGCTATTGCCCACAATTTCGCGGTTCCAAGGCCATTTACAACGACCGTAAGACCCGATACATGTTTGAGAGATATGACCAAAAACTCGTCGTTTTCGCGTTTTATGGCCGTTTTAATGAGCTATTATCCACCATTTGGGGTTCCATGGCGATTTGCAACAACCATAAGACCCGATATATGTTTGAGTTATATGACCTAAAACTCGTTGGTTTTGCGTTTTATGGCCATTTTCATGAGCTATTGCCCACAGTTTCGGGGTTACAGGGAGATTTACAACGACCATAAGACCCGATACGTGTTTGAGAGAAATGACCAAAAACACATCCTTTCATGCTTTATGGCTGTTTTCATGAGCTAATGCCCACAGTTTTGGAGTTCCAGGGAGATTTACAACGATTGTAATTCGCGATGTATGTTTGAGAGATATGACCAAAACTCGTCCTTTTCACGCTTTATGGCTATTTTCATGAGCTATTGCCTAGAGTTTTGGAGTTCTAGGGAGATTAACAATGACCATAAGACGCGATATATGTTTGAGAGATATGACCAAAAACTCGTCATTTTCGTATTTTATGCTCGTTTTCATGAGCCATTGCCCACTATTTTGGGGTTCCAGGGCGATTTACAACGACCGTAAGACCCGATACACATTTGAGAGATCTGACCAAAAACTCATCCTTTTCGTGTGTTATGGTTGTTTTCATGAGCTATTGCCCACCGTTTTGGAATTCCGGGGAGATTTACGACGATCACAAGACGCGATGTATGTTTGAGATATCTGACCCAAAACTCGTCGTTTTCGTGTTTTGTGGGTGTTTTCATGAGCTATTGCCCACAGTTTCGGGGTTCCAAGGCCATTTACAACGACCGTAAGACCCAATACATGTTTGAGAGATATGACCAGAAACTCATCGTTTTCGCGTTTTATGGCCATTTTGATGAGCTATTATCCACCATTTTGGGGTTCCATGGCGATTTACAACAACCATAAGACCCGATGTATGTTTGAGTTATATGACCTAAAGCTCATTGGTATCGCGTTTTATGGCCATTTTCATGAGCTATTGCCCACAATTTCAGGGTTAAAGAGAGATTTACAACGACCATAAGACCCGATACGTGTTTGAGAGAAATGACCAAAAACACATCCTTTCATGCTTTATGGCTGTTTTCATGAGCTAATGCCCACAGTTTTGGAGTTCCAGGGAGATTTACAACGATTGTAATCCGCGCTGTATGTTTGAGAGATATGACCAAAAATCGTCCTTTTCGCGCTTTATGGGTATTTTCATGAGCTATTGCCCACAGTTTTGGAGTTCTAAGGAGATTTACAATGACTGTGAGACCCGATATATGTTTGAGAGATATGACCAAAAAATCATCATTTTCGTTTTTTATGCTCATTTTCATGAGCCATTGCCCACTATTTTGGGGTTCCAGGGCGATTTACAACGACCGTAAGACCCGATATACATTTGAGAGATCTGACCAAAAACTCATCCTTTTCGTGTGTTATGGTTGTTTTCATGAGCTATTGCCCACAGTTTTGGAATTCCGGGGCGATTTACGACGACCATAAGACCCGATATATGTTTGAGTTATATGACCTAAAACTCGCCATTTTCGCATTTTTTGGCCATTTTCATGAACTATTGCCCACAGTTTCAGTGTTACAGGTCGATTTACAACGACCATAAGACCCGATACGTCTTTGAGAGATATGACCAAAACTCGTCCTTTCATGCTTTATGGCTGTTTTCATGAGCTAATGCCCACAGTTTTGGAATTCTAGGGAGATCTACAACGATCATAAGATGCGATGTATGTTTAAGAGATATGACCAAAAACCCGTCGTTTTCGTGTTTTATGAGTATTTTCATGAGCTATTGCCCACAGTTTCGGGGTTCCAAGGCCATTTACAACGACCGTAAGACCCGATACATGTTTGAGAGATATGACCAAAAACTCGTCGTTTTCGCGTTTTATGGCCATTTTCATGAGCTATTGCCCACACTTTCGGGGTTAAAGGGAGATTTACAACGACCATAAGACCCGATACGTGTTTGAGAGAAATGACCAAAAACACATCCTTTCATGCTTTATGGCTGTTTTCATGAGCTAATGTCCACAGTTTTGGAGTTCCAGGGAGATTTACAATGATTGTAATCCGCGCTGTATGTTTGAGAGATATGACCAAAACTCGTCCTTTTCACGCTTTATGGGTATTTTCATGAGCAATTGCCCACAATTTTGGAGTTCTAGGGAGATTTACAATGACTGTAAGACCCGATATATGTTTGAGAGATATGACGAAAAACTCGTCATTTTCGTATTTTATGCTCGTTTTCATGAGCCATTCCCCACTATTTTGGGGTTCCAGGGCGATTTACAACGACCGTAAGACCCGATACATGTTTGAGAGATATGACCTAAAACTCATCCTTTTCGCGCTTTATGGCCGTTTTTATGAGATATTGCCCACCGTTTTGGGGTTCCAGGGCGATTTCCGACGACCGTAAGACCCGATATACATTTGAGAGATCTGACCAAAAACTCGTCCTTTTTGTACTTTATGGTTGTTTTCATGTGCCGACAATTTTCGAGTTATAAGGAGATTTACAATGACCGTAAGTCCTGATATATGTTTGAGATATATGACCCAAAACTCGTTGTTTTCGTGTTTTATGGCCATTTTAACGAGCTATTGCCCACCATTTTGGGGTTCCATGGCGATTTACAATGACCATAAAACCCGATATATGTTTGAGTTATATAACCTAAAACTCGTCGTTTTCGCTTTTTATGTCCATTTTCATGAGCTATTGCCCACGATTTTGGGGTTATAGGGCGATTTATAACGACCATAAGGCCCTATACGTGTTTGAGAGATATGACCAAAAACTCGTCCTTTCATGGTTTATGGCTGTTTTCACGGGCTATTGCCCATAGTTTTGGAGTTCCAAGGAGATTTACAATGAACGTAAGACCCGATATATGTTGGAGTGATATAACCAGAAACTCGTCGTTTTCGTGTTTTTTGGTTGTTTTCATGAGCTATTGCCCACAGTTTCGACGTTCCAAGGCGATTTGCAATGACCGTAAGACCCGATACGTATTTGAGAGATCTGACCAAAAACTCGTCCTTTTCGCATTTATGGCTGTTTTCATGAGCTATTGCGCATAGTTTTGGGGTTCCAAGGAAAATTTTAACGACCTTAAGACCCGATATATGTTTGAGAGTTATGACCAAAAACTCGTCCTTTTCGCGCTTTATGGTGGTTTTCATGAGCTATTGCACATAGTTTTGGAGTTTCCAAGGCGATTTACAACGATTGTAAGACCCGATATATGTTTGAGAGATATGACAAAAAACTCATCATTTTCGTATTTTATGCTCATTTCATGAGCTATTGCCTATAGTTTCGGGGTTTCAGGGCAATTTACAACAATCGTAATACCCCATACTTGTGTGAGAGATATGACCAAAAACTCACCCTTTTCGCGCTTTATGGGTAATTTCATGAGATATTACCCACCGTTTTGGGATTCCAGGGCGATTTACAACGACCGTAAGACCTGATATACATTTGAGAGATCTGACCAAAAACTCGTCCTTTTCACACTTTGTGGTTGTTTTCATGAGCTATTGCCCACCATTTTGGGGTTCCATGGCGATTTACAACGACCATAAGACCTGATATATGTTTGAGTTATATGACCTAAAACTCGTCGTTTTCGCCTTTTTTGGCCATTTTCATGAGCTATTGCCCATAGTTTCAGTGTTACAGGAGGATTTGCAACGACCATAAGACCCGAAACGTCTTGAGAGATATGACCAAAAACTCGTCCTTTCATGCTTTATGGCTGTTTTCATGAGCTAATGCCCACATTTTTGGAATTCCATGGAGATTTACAACGATCACAAGACGCGATGTATGTTTGAGAGATAAGACCAAAAACTCGTCGTTTTCGTGTTTTATGGCTGTTTTCATGAGCTCTTGCCCATAGTTTCGGGGTTCCAAGGCCATTTACAACGACCATAAGACCTGATACATGTTTGAGAGATATGACCAAAAACTCGTCGTTTTCGCGTTTTATGGCCGTTTTAATGAGCTATTATCCACCATTTTGGGGTTCCATGGCGATTTACAACAACCGTAAGACCCGATATATGTTTGAGTTATATGACCTAAAACTTGTTGGTTTCGCGTTTTATGGCCATTTTCATGAGCTATTGCCCACAGTTTCATGGCTATAGGGCGATTTACAACGACCATAAGACCCGATACATGTTTGAGATATCTGACCAAAAACTCATCCTTTCATGCTTTATGGCTGTTTTCATGAGCTAATGCCCATAGTTTTGGAGTTCCAGGTAGATTTACAATGATCGTAAGACGCGATATATGTTTGAGCGATATGACCAAAAACTCGTCGTTTTCGCGCTTTATGGATATTTTCATGAGCTATTGCCCATAGTTTTAAAATTCCAAGGCGATTTACGATGTGCATAAGACATCATACGTGTTTGATAGATCTGACCAAAAACACGTCCTTTTTGTGCTTTATTTCATGAGCTATTGCCCACAATGTTGGAGTTCTAGAGCAATTTACAATGACCATAAGACCCGATATATGTTTGGGATATATGACCAAAAACTCGTCCTTTTCACGCTTTATGGTGGTTTTCATGAGCCATTGCCCATAGTTTTGTAGTTTCCAAGGCGAATTACAACCATCGTAAGACCCGATATATGTTTGAGAGATACGACCAAAAACTCGTCGTTTTCACATTTTATAGCCGTTTTAATGAGCTATTACCCACCAATTTACGGTTCCAGAGCGATTTACAACGACCGTAAGACCCGATATTTGTTTGAGAGATATGACCTAAATCTCGTTGTTTTCATGAGCTATTACGCACAGTTTCAGGGTTACAGGGCGATTTACAACGACCATAAGACCCGATACGTGTTTGAGAGATATGACCAAAAACTCGTCCTTTCGTGCTTTATGGCTGTTTTCATTAGCTATTGCCCACAGTTTTGGAGTTCTAGGGAGAGTTACAATGACTGTAAGACCCGACATATGTTTGAGAGATATGACCCAAAACTCGTGGTTTTCGTGTTTTATGGATGTTTTCATGAGCTATTGCCCATAGTTTCAGGGTTCCAAGGTGATTTACAACGACCGTAAGACCCGATACATGTTTGAGAGATATGAGCAAAAACTCGTCCTTTTCGCGCTTTGTGGCTGTTTTCAGAAGCCCAAAGTTTTGGAATTCCAGGGTGACTTACAATGACTATAAGACATCATACGTGTTTGAGAGATTTGACCAAAAACACGTCCTTTTCGTGCTTTATTTCATGAGCTATTGCCCACTGTGTTGGAGTTCCAAGGCAATTTACAATGACCACAAGACCCGATATATGTTTGAGAGATATGACCAAAAACTCGACATTTTTGTTTGTTATGGCCATTTTTATGAGCTATTGCCAACAGTTTTGGGGTTCTAGGGCGATTTACAACGACCGTAAGACCCGAGACATGTTTGAGAGATATGACCAAAAACCCATCCTTTTCACGCTTTTATGGCTATTTTCATGAGCTATTGCCCACCATATTTTGGGGTTCCAGGGCGATTTACAACGACTGTAAGACCCGATATATGTTTGAGAGATATGACCAAAAACTCGACATTTTCGTATGTTATGGCCATTTTTATGAGCTATTGCCAACAGTTTTGGGGTTCCAGTGCGATTTACAATGACCGTAAGACCCGATACATGTTTGAGAGATATGACCAAAAACCCATCCTTTTCGTGCTTTTATGGCTGTTTTCATGAGCTACTGCCCACCATATTTTGGGGTTCCAGGGTGATTTACAACGACCGAAAGACCCAATATACATTTGACCCATATGACCAAAAACTCGTCCTTTTGTGCTTAATGGCTGTTTTCATGAGCTATTGCCCACAATTTTGGAGTTCTAGGGAGATTTACAATGACCGTAAGATGCGATATATGTTTGAGAGATATGACCAAGAACTCATCGTTTTCGTGTTTTATGGATGTTTTCATGAGCTATTGCCCACAGTTTCGGGATTCCAAGGCGACTTACAACCACCGTAAGACCCGATAAATGTTTGAGAGATATGAGCAAAACCTCGCCCTTTTCGCGCTTTTTGGCTGTTTTCACGAGCTATTGCCCACAGTTTTGGAATTCCAGGGCGATTTACAACGACCATAAGACATCATATGTGTTTGAGAGATCTGACCAAAAACACGTCCTTTTCGTGCTTTATTTCATGAACTATTGCCCACAATGTTGGAGTTCTAGAGCAATTTACAATGACCATAAGACTCGATATATGTTTAAGAGATATGACGAAAAACTCGTCCTTTTCGCACTTTGTGGTGGTTTTCATGATTTATTGCCCATAGTTTTGTAGTTTCCAAGGCGATTTACAACGACCGTAAGACCCGATATATGTTTGAGAGATATGACCAAAAACTCATCCTTTTCGCGCTTTATGGCCGTTTTCATGAGATATTTCCCACAGTTTTGGGGTTCCAGGGCGATTTACAACGACCATAAGATCCGATATACATTTGAGATATCTGACCAAAAACTCATCCTTTTCTTGTGTTATGGTTGTTTTCATGAGCTATTGCCCACAATTTTGGAATTCCGGGGCGATTTACGACGACCATAAGACATCATACGTGTTTGAGAGATCTAACCAAAAACACGTCCCTTTCCTGTTTTATTTCATGTATTATTACCCACAGTTTTGGAGTTCTAGTGCAATTTAAAATGACCATAAGACCCTATATATGTTTGAGAGATATGACAAAAAACTCATCCTTTTCGCGCTTTATGGCTGTTTTCATGAGCTATACCCCACAGTTTTGGAGTTCCAGGGAGATTTACAATGACTGTAAGACCCGATATATGCTTGACAGATATGACCAAAAATCTCGTCATTTTAGATTTTATGCTCGTTTCCATGAGCTATTGCCCTGATTTTGGGGTTCCATGCGATTAAAACGCGTAAAACCCGATACTTGTTTGAGAGATATGACCAAAACTTATCCTTTTCTTGCTTTATGGCCGTTTTATGAGATATTACCCACCGTTTGGGGTTCCATGGCGATTTATAATGACCGTAAGACCCGATATACATTTGAGAGATCTGACCAAAAACTCGTCCTTTTCGTGCTTTATGGATGTTTTCATGAGCTATTACCCACAGTTTTGGAGTTATAGGGCGATTTACAATGACCGTAAGTCCTGATATATGTTTGAGAGATATGACCAAAAACTCGTCGTTTTCGCGTTTTATGGCCATTTTAATGAGCTATTATCCACCATTTTGGGGTTCCATGGCGATTTACAACAACCGTAAGACCCGATATATGTTTGAGTTATATGACCTAAAACTTGTTGGTTTCACGTTTTATGGCCATTTTCATGAGCTATTGCCCAGATTTGGCTATAGGGCGATTTACAACGACCATAAGACCCGATACATGTTTGAGAGATCTGACCAAAAACTCATCCTTTCATGCTTTATGGCTGTTTTCATGAGCTAATGCCCATAGTTTTGGAGTTCCAGGTAGATTTACAATGATCGTAAGACGCGATATATGTTTGAGCGATATGACCAAAAACTCGTCGTTTTCGCGCTTTATGGCTATTTTCATGAGCTATTGCCCATAGTTTTAAAATTCCAAGGCGATTTACGATGTGCATAAGACATCATACGTGTTTGATAGATCTGACCAAAAACACGTCCTTTTCGTGCTTTCTTTCATGAGCTATTGCCCACAATGTTGGAGTTCTAGAGCAATTTACAATGACCATAAGACCCGATATATGTTTGGGATATATGACCAAAAACTCGTCCTTTTCACGCTTTATGGTGGTTTTCATGAGCTATTGCCCATAGTTTTGTAGTTTCCAAGGCGAATTACAACCATCGTAAGACCCGATATATGTTTGAGAGATACGACCAAAAACTCGTCGTTTTCGCATTTTATAGCCGTTTTAATGAGCTATTACCCACCAATTTACGGTTCCAGAGCGATTTACAACGACCATAAGACCCGATATTTGTTTGAGAGATATGACCTAAATCTCGTTGTTTTCATGAGCTATTACGCACAGTTTCAGGGTTACAGGGCGATTTACAACGACCATAAGACCCGATACGTGTTTGAGAGATATGACCAAAAACTCGTCCTTTCGTGCTTTATGGCTGTTTTCATGAGCTATTGCCCACAGTTTTGGAGTTCTAGGGAGAGTTACAATGACTGTAAGACCCGACATATGTTTGAGAGATATGACCCAAAACTCGTGGTTTTCGTGTTTTATGGATGTTTTCATGAGCTATTGCCCATAGTTTCAGGGTTCCAAGGTGATTTACAACGACCGTAAGACCCGATACATGTTTGAGAGATATGAGCAAAAACTCGTCCTTTTCGCGCTTTGTGGCTATTTTCAGAAGCCCAAAGTTTTGGAATTCCAGGGTGACTTACAATGACTATAAGACATCATACGTGTTTGAGAGATTTGACCAAAAACACGTCCTTTTCGTGCTTTATTTCATGAGCTATTGCCCACTGTGTTGGAGTTCCAAGGCAATTTACAATGACCACAAGACCCGATATATGTTTGAGAGATATGACCAAAAACTCGACATTTTTGTATGTTATGGCCATTTTTATGAGCTATTGCCAACAGTTTTGGGGTTCTAGGGCGATTTACAACGACCGTAAGACCCGAGACATGTTTGAGAGATATGACCAAAAACCCATCCTTTCACGCTTTTATGGCTATTTTCATGAGCTATTGCCCACCATATTTTGGGGTTCCAGGGCGATTTACAACGACTGTAAGACCCGATATATGTTTGAGAGATATGACCAAAAACTCGACATTTTCGTATGTTATGGCCATTTTTATGAGCTATTGCCAACAGTTTTGGGGTTCCAGTGCGATTTACAATGACCGTAAGACCCGATACATGTTTGAGAGATATGACCAAAAACCCATCCTTTTCGTGCTTTTATGGCTGTTTTCATGAGCTACTGCCCACCATATTTTGGGGTTCCAGGGTGATTTACAACGACCGAAAGACCCAATATACATTTGACCCATATGACCAAAAACTCGTCCTTTTGTGCTTAATGGCTGTTTTCATGAGCTATTGCCCACAATTTTGGAGTTCTAGGGAGATTTACAATGACCGTAAGATGCGATATATGTTTGAGAGATATGAACAAGAACTCATCGTTTTCGTGTTTTATGGATGTTTTCATGAGCTATTGCCCACAGTTTCGGGATTCCAAGGCGACTTACAACCACCGTAAGACCCGATACATGTTTGAGAGATATGAGCAAAACCTCGCCCTTTTCGCGCTTTTTGGCTGTTTTCACGAGCTATTGCCCACAGTTTTGGAATTCCAGGGCGATTTACAACGACCATAAGACATCATATGTGTTTGAGAGATCTGACCAAAAACACGTCCTTTTCGTGCTTTATTTCATGAACTATTGCCCACAGTGTTGGAGTTCTAGAGCAATTTACAATGACCATAAGACTCGATATATGTTTAAGAGATATGACGAAAAACTCGTCCTTTTCGCACTTTGTGGTGGTTTTCATGATTTATTGCCCATAGTTTTGTAGTTTCCAAGGCGATTTACAACGACCGTAAGACCCGATATATGTTTGAGAGATATGACCAAAAACTCATCCTTTTCGCGCTTTATGGCCGTTTTCATGAGATATTTCCCACAGTTTTGGGGTTCCAGGGCGATTTAAAACGACCATAAGATCCGATATACATTTGAGATATCTGACCAAAAACTCATCCTTTTCTTGTGTTATGGTTGTTTTCATGAGCTATTGCCCACAATTTTGGAATTCCGGGGCGATTTACGACGACCATAAGACATCATACGTGTTTGAGAGATCTAACCAAAAACACGTCCCTTTCCTGTTTTATTTCATGTATTATTACCCACAGTTTTGGAGTTCTAGGGCAATTTAAAATGACCATAAGACCCTATATATGTTTGAGAGATATGACAAAAAACTCATCCTTTTCGCGCTTTATGGCTGTTTTCATGAGCTATACCCCACAGTTTTGGAGTTCCAGGGAGATTTACAATGACTGTAAGACCCGATATATGCTTGACAGATATGACCAAAAATCTCGTCATTTTCGTATTTTATGCTCGTTTCCATGAGCTATTGCCCACAGTTTTGGGGTTCCAGTGCGATTAAAAACGACCGTAAAACCCGATACTTGTTTGAGAGATATGACCAAAAACTTATCCTTTTCTTGCTTTATGGCCGTTTTTATGAGATATTACCCACCGTTTTGGGGTTCCATGGCGATTTATAATGACCGTAAGACCCGATATACATTTGAGAGATCTGACCAAAAACTCGTCCTTTTCGTGCTTTATGGATGTTTTCATGAGCTATTACCCACAGTTTTGGAGTTATAGGGCGATTTACAATGACCGTAAGTCCTGATATATGTTTGAGAGATATGACCAAAAACTCGTCGTTTTCGCGTTTTATGGCCATTTTAATGAGCTATTATCCACCATTTTGGGGTTCCATGGCGATTTACAACAACCGTAAGACCCGATATATGTTTGAGTTATATGACCTAAAACTTGTTGGTTTCACGTTTTATGGCCATTTTCATGAGCTATTGCCCACAGTTTCAGGGCTATAGGGCGATTTACAACGACCATACGACCCGATACATGTTTGAGAGATCTGACCAAAAACTCATCCTTTCATGCTTTATGGCTGTTTTCATGAGCTAATGCCCATAGTTTTGGAGTTCCAGGTAGATTTACAATGATCGTAAGACGCGATATATGTTTGAGCGATATGACCAAAAACTTCGCTTTCGCTTTATGGCTATTTTCATGAGCTATTGCCCATAGTTTTAAAATTCCAAGGCGATTTACGATGTGCATAAGACATCATACGTGTTTGATAGATCTGACCAAAAACACGTCCTTTTCGTGCTTTCTTTCATGAGCTATTGCCCACAATGTTGGAGTTCTAGAGCAATTTACAATGACCATAAGACCCGATATATGTTTGGGATATATGACCAAAAACTCGTCCTTTTCACGCTTTATGGTGGTTTTCATGAGCTATTGCCCATAGTTTTGTAGTTTCCAAGGCGAATTACAACCATCGTAAGACCCGATATATGTTTGAGAGATACGACCAAAAACTCGTCGTTTTCGCATTTTATAGCCGTTTTAATGAGCTATTACCCACCAATTTACGGTTCCAGAGCGATTTACAACGACCGTAAGACCCGATATTTGTTTGAGAGATATGACCTAAATCTCGTTGTTTTCATGAGCTATTACGCACAGTTTCAGGGTTACAGGGCGATTTACAACGACCATAAGACCCGATACGTGTTTGAGAGATATGACCAAAAACTCGTCCTTTCGTGCTTTATGGCTGTTTTCATGAGCTATTGCCCACAGTTTTGGAGTTCTAGGGAGAGTTACAATGACTGTAAGACCCGACATATGTTTGAGAGATATGACCCAAAACTCGTGGTTTTCGTGTTTTATGGATGTTTTCATGAGCTATTGCCCATAGTTTCAGGGTTCCAAGGTGATTTACAACGACCGTAAGACCCGATACATGTTTGAGAGATATGAGCAAAAACTCGTCCTTTTCGCGCTTTGTGGCTGTTTTCAGAAGCCCAAAGTTTTGGAATTCCAGGGTGACTTACAATGACTATAAGACATCATACGTGTTTGAGAGATTTGACCAAAAACACGTCCTTTTCGTGCTTTATTTCATGAGCTATTGCCCACTGTGTTGGAGTTCCAAGGCAATTTACAATGACCACAAGACCCGATATATGTTTGAGAGATATGACCAAAAACTCGACATTTTTGTATGTTATGGCCATTTTTATGAGCTATTGCCAACAGTTTTGGGGTTCTAGGGCGATTTACAACGACCGTAAGACCCGAGACATGTTTGAGAGATATGACCAAAAACCCATCCTTTCACGCTTTTATGGCTATTTTCATGAGCTATTGCCCACCATATTTTGGGGTTCCAGGGCGATTTACAACGACTGTAAGACCCGATATATGTTTGAGAGATATGACCAAAAACTCGACATTTTCGTATGTTATGGCCATTTTTATGAGCTATTGCCAACAGTTTTGGGGTTCCAGTGCGATTTACAATGACCGTAAGACCCGATACATGTTTGAGAGATATGACCAAAAACCCATCCTTTTCGTGCTTTTATGGCTGTTTTCATGAGCTACTGCCCACCATATTTTGGGGTTCCAGGGTGATTTACAACGACCGAAAGACCCAATATACATTTGACCCATATGACCAAAAACTCGTCCTTTTGTGCTTAATGGCTGTTTTCATGAGCTATTGCCCACAATTTTGGAGTTCTAGGGAGATTTACAATGACCGTAAGATGCGATATATGTTTAAGAGATATGAACAAGAACTCATCGTTTTCGTGTTTTATGGATGTTTTCATGAGCTATTGCCCACAGTTTCGGGATTCCAAGGCGACTTACAACCACCGTAAGACCCGATACATGTTTGAGAGATATGAGCAAAACCTCGCCCTTTTCGCGCTTTTTGGCTGTTTTCACGAGCTATTGCCCACAGTTTTGGAATTCCAGGGCGATTTACAACGACCATAAGACATCATATGTGTTTGAGAGATCTGACCAAAAACACGTCCTTTTCGTGCTTTATTTCATGAACTATTGCCCACAGTGTTGGAGTTCTAGAGCAATTTACAATGACCATAAGACTCGATATATGTTTAAGAGATATGACGAAAAACTCGTCCTTTTCGCACTTTGTGGTGGTTTTCATGATTTATTGCCCATAGTTTTGTAGTTTCCAAGGCGATTTACAACTACCGTAAGACCCGATATATGTTTGAGAGATATGACCAAAAACTCATCCTTTTCGCACTTTATGACCGTTTTCATGAGATATTTCCCACAGTTTTGGGGTTCCAGGGCGATTTACAACGACCATAAGATCCGATATACATTTGAGATATCTGACCAAAAACTCATCCTTTTCTTGTGTTATGGTTGTTTTCATGAGCTGTTGCCCACAATTTTGGAATTCCAGGGCAATTTACGACGACCATAAGACATCATACGTGTTTGAGAGATCTAACCAAAAACACGTCCCTTTCCTGTTTTATTTCATGTATTATTACCCATAGTTTTGGAGTTCTAGTGCAATTTAAAATGACCATAAGACCCTATATATGTTTGAGAGATATGACAAAAAACTCATCCTTTTCGCGCTTTATGGCTGTTTTCATGAGCTATACCCCACAGTTTTGGAGTTCCAGGGAGATTTACAATGACTGTAAGACCCGATATATGCTTGAGAGATATGACCAAAAATCTCGTCATTTTCGTATTTTATGCTCGTTTCCATGAGCTATTGCCCACAGTTTTGGGGTTCAAGTGCGATTAAAAACGACCGTAAAACCTGATACTTGTTTGAGAGATATGACCAAAAACTTATCCTTTTCTTGCTTTATGGCCGTTTTTATGAGATATTACCCACCGTTTTGGGGTTCCATGGCGATTTATAATGACCGTAAGACCCGATATACATTTGAGAGATCTGACCAAAAACTCGTCCTTTTCGCGCTTTATGGTTGTTTTCATGAGCTATTACCCACAGTTTTGGAGTTATAGGGCGATTTACAATGACCGTAAGTCCTGATATATGTTTGAGAGATATGACCAAAAACTCGTCGTTTTCGCGTTTTATGGCTGTTTCAATGAGCTATGCCCACCATTTTGAGGTTGCATGGCGATTTACAATGACCGTAAAACCCGATATATTTTGAGTTATGTGACCTAAAACTCGTTGTTTTCGCGTTTTAGGGCCATTTTCATGAGTTATTGCTCACAATTTCAAGGTTACAGGGCGATTTACAATGACCATAAGACCCGATACGTGTTTGAGAGATATGACCAAAAACTCATCTTTTTCGTGCTTTATGGCCATTTTCATGAGCTATTGCATGAACAAAATCACTGTAAGACCCGATATATGTTTGAGAGATATGACCAAAATCTCGCCTTTTTCGTATTTTATGCTCGTTTTCATGAGATATTGCCCACAGTTTTGGGCTTCTAGGGCGATTTACAACGACCATAAGACACTATACATGATTGAGAGATATGACCAAAAACCCATCCATTTCGCGCTTTTTCGGCTGTTTTAATGAGCTATTGCCCACCATATTTTTGGGTTCCAGGGCGATTTACAATGACCGTCAGACCCGATATACATTTGACCCATATGACCAAAAACTCGTCCTCTCATGCTTTATGGCTGTTTTCGTGAGCTATTGCCCAAAGTTTTTGAGTTCTAGGGAGATTTACAATGACCATAAGACGCGAAATATGTCTGAGAGATATGACCAAAAACTCGTCGTTTTTGTGTTTTATGGCTGTTTTCATGAGCTATTGCCCACAGTTTCGGGGTTCCAAGGCGATTTACAACGACCCGATACATGTTTGAGAGATATGAGCAAAAACTCGACCTTTTCTCGCTTTATGGCCGTTTTTATGAGATATTACCCACCGTTTTGGGGTTCCATGGCGATTTATAATGACCGTAAGACCCGATATACATTTGAGAGATCTGACCAAAAACTCATCCTTTTCACGTGTTATGGTTGTTTTAATGAGCTATTGCCCACAGTTTTGGAGTTTCAGGGCGATTTACAATGACTGTAAGACCCGATATATGTTTGAGGGATATGACAAAAAACTCGTCGTCTTCGCATTTATGGCCATTTTAATGAGCTATTTCCCACCATTTTGGGGTTCCAGGGCGATTTACAACGACCGTAAGACCCGATATATGTTTGAGAGGTATGATCTAAATCTCGTCGTTTTTGCGTTTTATGGCTGTTTTCATGAGCTATTACCCACAGTTTCACGGTTACAGGGCGATTTACAATGACCATAAGACCCGATACGTGTTTGAGAGATATGACCAAAAACTCGTCCTTTCATGCTTTATGGCTGTTCTCATGAGCTATTGCCCATAGTTTTGGAGTTCCAAGGCGATTTACAACGACCGGAAGACCCGATACATGTTTGAGAGATATGAGCAAAAACTCGTCCTTTTCGCGCTTTATGGCTGTTTTCATGAGCTATTGCCCACAGTTTTGGAATTCTAGGGCGATTTACAATGACCATAAGACATCATACTGTGTTAGAGAGATCTGACCAAAAACACGTCCTTTTCTTGTTTTATTTCATGAGTTATTACCCACAGTGTTGGAGTTCCAGAGCAATTTAAAATGACCAAAAGACCCGATATATGTTTGAGAGATATGAAAAAAACTCGTCCTTTTCGCGCTTTATGGCTGTTTTCATGAGTTATTGTCCACAGTTTTGGAGATCCAAGGCGATTTACAATGACTGTAAGACCCAATATATGTTTGAGAGATATGAGCAAAATTTCGTCATTTTCGTATTTTATGCTCATTTTCATGAGCTATTGCCCACAGTTTTGGGCTTCTAGGGCGATTTACAACGACCGTAAGACCCTATACATGTTTGAGAGATATGACCAAAAACCCATCCTTTTCGCGCTTTTTCGGCTATTTTCATGAGCTATTGCCCACCATATTTTTGGGTTCCAGGGAAGTTTTGGAGTTTTAGGGCGATTTACAATGACCGTAAGACCCGATATATGTTTGAGAGATATGACAAAAACTCGTCGTTTTCGCGTTTATGGCCATTTTAATGAGCTATTTCCCACCATTTTGGGGTTCCAGGGCGATTTACAACGACCATAAGACCCGATATATCTTTGAGAGATATGATCTAAATCTCGTCGTTTTTGCGTTTTATGGCTGTTTTCATGACCTATTACCCATAGTTTCAGGGTTATAGGGCGATTTACAACAACCATAAGACCCGATACGTGTTTGAGAGATATGACCAAAAACTCGTTGTTTTCACGTTTATGGCCATTTTAATGAGCTATTTCCCACCATTTTGGGGTTCCAGGGCGATTTACAATGACCGTAAGACCCGATATATGTTTGAGAGATATGATCTAAATCTCGTCATTTTTGCGTTTTATGGCTGTTTTCATGAGCTATTACCCACAGTTTTAGGGTTACAGGGCGATTTACAATGACCATAAGACCCGATACGTGTTTGAGAGATATGACAAAAACTCGTCCTTTCGTGCTTTATGGTTGTTTTCATGAGCTATTGCCCATAGTTTTGGAGTTACAAGGCGATTTACAACGACCGTAAGACCCGATACATGTTTGAGAGATATGAGCAAAAACTCGTCCTTTTCACGCTTTATGGCTGTTTCCATGAGTTATTGCCCATAGTTTTGGAATTCCAGGGTGATTTACAACGACCATAAGACATCATACGTGTTAGAGAGATCTGACCAAAAACACGTCCTTTTCTTGTTTTATTTCATGAGTTATTACCCACAGTGTTGGAGTTCCAGAGCAATTTAAAATGACCATAAGACCCGATATATGTTTGAGAGATATGAAAAAAAAACTCGTCTTTTTCGCGCTTTATGGCTGTTTTCATGTGTTATTGTCCACAGTTTTGGAGATCCAGGCGATTTACAATGACTGTAAGACCCAATATATGTTTGAGAGATATGAGCAAAATTTCGTCATTTTCGTATTTTATGCTCATTTTCATGAGCTATTGCCCACAGTTTTGGGCTTCTAGGGCGATTTACAACGACCGTAAGACCCTATACGACCAAAAACCCATCCTTTTCTTGTGTTATGGTTGTTTTCATGAGCTATTGCCCACAATTTTGGAATTCCGGGGCAATTTACGACGACCATAAGACATCATACGTGTTTGAGAGATCTAACCAAAAACACGTCCCTTTCCTATTTTATTTCATGTATTATTACCCATAGTTTTGGAGTTCTAGTGCAATTTAAAATGACCATAAGACCCTATATATGT
Source organism: Avena insularis (assembly GCA_023614405.1). NCBI lineage: Eukaryota > Viridiplantae > Streptophyta > Magnoliopsida > Poales > Poaceae > Avena > Avena insularis. Next base: position 107,863,022 of record CM042694.1, read on the forward strand.
TTGAGAGATATGACAAAAAACTCATCCTTTTCGCGCTTTATGGCTGCTTTCATGAGCTATACCCCACAGTTTTGGAGTTCCAGGGAGATTTACAATGACTGTAAGACCCGATATATGCTTGAGAGATATGACCAAAAATCTCGTCATTTTCGTATTTTATGCTCGTTTCCATGAGCTATTGCCCACAGTTTTGGGGTTCAAGTGCGATTAAAAACGACCGTAAAACCTGATACTTGTTTGAGAGATATGACCAAAAACTTATCCTTTTCTTGCTTTATGGCCGTTTTTATGAGATATTACCCACCGTTTTGGGGTTCCATGGCGATTTATAATGACCGTAAGACCCGATATACATTTGAGAGATCTGACCAAAAACTCATCCTTTTCACGTGTTATGGTTGTTTTAATGAGCTATTGCCCACAGTTTTGGAGTTTCAGGGCGATTTACAATGACTGTAAGACCCGATATATGTTTGAGGGATATGACAAAAAACTCGTCGTCTTCGCATTTATGGCCATTTTAATGAGCTATTTCCCACCATTTTGGGGTTCCAGGGCGATTTACAACGACCGTAAGACCCGATATATGTTTGAGAGGTATGATCTAAATCTCGTCGTTTTTGCGTTTTATGGCTGTTTTCATGAGCTATTACCCACAGTTTCACGGTTACAGGGCGATTTACAATGACCATAAGACCCGATACGTGTTTGAGAGATATGACCAAAAACTCGTCCTTTCATGCTTTATGGCTATTCTCATGAGCTATTGCCCATAGTTTTGGAGTTCCAAGGCGATTTACAACGACCGGAAGACCCGATACATGTTTGAGAGATATGAGCAAAAACTCGTCCTTTTCGCGCTTTATGGCTGTTTTCATGAGCTATTGCCCACAGTTTTGGAATTCTAGGGCGATTTACAATGACCATAAGACATCATACTGTGTTAGAGAGATCTGACCAAAAACACGTCCTTTTCTTGTTTTATTTCATGAGTTATTACCCACAGTGTTGGAGTTCCAGAGCAATTTAAAATGACCAAAAGACCCGATATATGTTTGAGAGATATGAAAAAACTCGTCCTTTTCGCGCTTTATGGCTGTTTTCATGAGTTATTGTCCACAGTTTTGGAGATCCAAGGCGATTTACAATGACTGTAAGACCCAATATATGTTTGAGAGATATGAGCAAAATTTCGTCATTTTCGTATTTTATGCTCATTTTCATGAGCTATTGCCCACAGTTTTGGGCTTCTAGGGCGATTTACAACGACCGTAAGACCCTATACATGTTTGAGAGATATGACCAAAAACCCATCCTTTTCGCGCTTTTTCGGCTATTTTCATGAGCTATTGCCCACCATATTTTTGGGTTCCAGGGCAGTTTTGGACTTTTAGGGCGATTTACAATGACCGTTAGACCCGATATATGTTTGAGAGATATGACAAAAACTCGTCGTTTTCGCGTTTATGGCCATTTTAATGAGCTATTTCCCACCATTTTGGGGTTCCAGGGCGATTTACAACGACCATAAGACCCGATATATCTTTGAGAGATATGATCTAAATCTCGTTTTTATGTTTTATGGCTGTTTTCATGACCTATTACCCATAGTTTCAGGGTTATAGGGCGATTTACAACAACCATAAGACCCGATACGTGTTTGAGAGATATGACCAAAAACTCGTTGTTTTCACGTTTATGGCCATTTTAATGAGCTATTTCCCACCATTTTGGGGTTCCAGGGCGATTTACAATGACCGTAAGACCCGATATATGTTTGAGAGATATGATCTAAATCTCGTCATTTTTGCGTTTTATGGCTGTTTTCATGAGCTATTACCCACAGTTTTAGGGTTACAGGGCGATTTACAATGACCATAAGACCCGATACGTGTTTGAGAGATATGACAAAAACTCGTCCTTTCGTGCTTTATGGTTGTTTTCATGAGCTATTGCCCATAGTTTTGGAGTTACAAGGCGATTTACAACGACCGTAAGACCCGATACATGTTTGAGAGATATGAGCAAAAACTCGTCCTTTTCAAGCTTTGTGGCTGTTTCCATGAGTTATTGCCCATAGTTTTGGAATTCCAGGGTGATTTACAACGACCATAAGACATCATACGTGTTAGAGAGATCTGACCAAAACACGTCCTTTTCTTGTTTTATTTCATGAGTTATTACCCACAGTGTTGGAGTTCCAGAGCAATTTAAAATGACCATAAGACCCGATATATGTTTGAGAGATATGAAAAAAAACTCGTCTTTTTCGCGCTTTATGGCTGTTTTCATGTGTTATTGTCCAAAGTTTTGGAGATCCAAGGCGATTTACAATGACTGTAAGACCCAATATATGTTTGAGAGATATGAGCAAAATTTCGTCATTTTCGTATTTTATGCTCATTTTCATGAGCTATTGCCCACAGTTTTGGGCTTCTAGGGCGATTTACAACGACCGTAAGACCCTATACGACCAAAAACCCATCCTTTTCGCGCTTTTTCGGATGTTTTCATGAGCTATTGCCCACCATATTTTTGGGTTCCAGGGCGATTTACAACGACCGTAAGAACCGATATACATTTGAGAGATATGACCAAAATCTCGTCCTTTCATGCTTTATGGCTGTTTACGTGAGCTATTGTCCACAGTTTTTGAGTTCTAGGGAGATTTACAACGACCATAAGACGAGAAATATGTTTGAGAGATATGACCAAAAACTCGTCGTTTTTGTGTTTTATGGTTGTTTTCATGAGCTATTGCCCGCAGTTTCGGGGTTCCAAGGCAATTTACAACGACCGTAAGACCTGATACATGTTTGAGAAATATGAGCAAAAACTCGTCGTTTTCGCGTTTTATGGCCGTTTTAATGAGCTATTATCCACCATTTTGGGGTTCCATGGCGATTTACAACAACCGTAAGACCCGATATATGTTTGAGTTATATGACCTAAAACTTGTTGGTTTCGCGTTTTATGGCCATTTTCATGAGCTATTGCCCACAGTTTCATGGCTATAGGGCGATTTACAACGACCATAAGACCCGATACATGTTTGAGATATCTGACCAAAAACTCATCCTTTCATGCTTTATGGCTGTTTTCATGAGCTAATGCCCATAGTTTTGGAGTTCCAGGTAGATTTACAATGATCGTAAGACGCGATATATGTTTGAGAGATATGACCAAAAACTCATCCTTTTCACGCTTTATGTTAATTTTAATGAGCTATTGCCCACACTTTTGTAGTTTCCAAGGCGATTTACAACGACCGTAAGACCTGATATATGTTTGAGAGACATGACCAAAAACTCATCCTTTTCGCGCTTTATGGCCGTTTTCATGAGATGTTACCCACAGTTTTGGGGTTCCAGGGCGATTTACAACGACCGTCAGACCCGATATACATTTGAGAGATCTGACCAAAAACTCATCCTTTTTGCGTGTTATGGTTGTTTTCATGAGCTATTGCCCACAGTTTTGGAGTTTTAGGGCGATTTACAATGACCGTAAGACCTGATATATGTTTGAGAGATATGACCAAAAACTCGTCGTTTTCGCGTTTATGGCCGTTTTGATAAGCTATTTCCCGCCATTTTGTGGTTCCAGGGCGATTTACAATGACCGTAAGACCCGATATATGTTTGAGAGAAATGATCTAAATCTCGTCGTTTTCGCGTTTTATGGCTGTTTTCATGAGCTATTACCCATAGTTTCGGGGTTATAGGGCGATTTACAACAACCATAAGACCCGATACGTGTTTGAGAGATATGACCAAAAACTCGTCCTTTCGTGCTTTATGGCTGTTTTCATGAGCTATTCCCCACAGTTTTGGAGTTCCAAGGCGATTTACAACGACCATAAGACCCGATACATGTTTGAGAGATATGAGCAAAAACTCGTCCTTTTCGCGCTTTATGGCTGTTTTCATGAGCTATTGCCAATAGTTTTGGAATTCCAGGGAGATTTACAACAACCATAAGACATCATACGTGTTTGAGAGATCTGGCCAGAAACACGTTTTTTTCGTGCTTTATTTCATGAGCTATTGCCCACAGTGTTGGAGTTCCCGAGCAATTTACAATGACCATAAGACCCGATATATGTTTTACAGATATGACAAAAAAACACGTCCTTTTCACACTTTATGGTGGTTTTTATGAGGTATTGCCCATAGTTTTCTAGTTTCCAAGGCGATTTACAATGACCGTAAGACCCGATATATGTTTCAGAGATATGACAAAAAACTCATAATTTTCGTATTTTATGGCCGTTTTCATGAGATATTGCCCACAGGTTTGGGGTTGTAGGGCGATTTACAACGACCGTATTACCCGATACATGTTTGAGAGATATGACCAAAGACCCATCCTTTTCGCGCTTGTATGGCTGTTTTCATGAGCTATTGCCCATAGTTTTGGGGTTCCAGAGCGATTTACAACGACCGTAAGACCCGATATACATTTGAGAGATTTCACAAAAAACTCGTCCTTTTCGCTCTTTATGGTTGTTTTCATGAGCTATTGCCCATAGTTTTGGAGTTACAGGGCAATTTACAACGACCGTAAGACCCGACAACTGTTTGAGAGATAAGACCAAAAACTCATCCTTTCCGCACTTTATGGTGGTTTTTATGAGCTATTGCCCACAGTTTCGGGGTTCCAAGGCGATTTACAACGACCGTAAGACCCGATATATATTTGAGAGATATGACCAAAAACTCGTCATTATTTGTATTTTATGGCCGTTTTCATGAGCTATTGCCCACAGTTTTGTGGTTCCAGGGCGATTTACAACGACCATAATACAACATACGTGTTTGAGAGATCTGACTAAAAACATGTCCTTTTTGCGCTTTATGGCTGTTTTCATGAGCTATTGCCCATACTTTTGGAGTTCCAGGGATATTTACAATGACAGTAAGACCCGATATATGTTTGAGATTTATAACCAAAAACTCGTCATTTTCGTATTATATGGCCATTTTCATGAGCTATTGCCCATAGTTTGGGGTTCCTGGGCGATTTACAACGAACGAAAGACTCGATATACATTTGAGAGATATGACCAAAAACTCATCCTTTTTGCTCTTTATGTTTGTTTTCATCAGCTATTGCCCATAGTTCTGGAGTTACAGGGCAATTTACAATGACTGTTTTCATGAGCTGTTGCCCATTTGTTTGAGACCCGATATATGTTTGAGAGATATGACCAAAAACTCGTTGTTTTTGCGTTTATGGCCGTTTTAATGAGCTATTTCCCACCATTTTGGGGTTCCAGGGCGATTTACAACGACCGTAAGACCCGATAAATCTCGTCGTTTTGGCATTTATGGTTGTTTTCATGAGCTATTACCCACAGTTTTAGGGTTACAGGGCGATTTACAACGACCATAAGACCCGATACGTGTTTGAGAGATATGACCAAAAACTCGTCCTTTCGTGCTTTATGGCTGTTTTCATGAGCTATTGCCCACAGTTTTGGAGTTCCAAGGCGATTTACAATGACCGTAAAACCCGATACATGTTTGAGAGATATGAGCAAAAACTCGTCCTTTTCGTGCTTTATGGGTGTTTTCATGAGCTATTGCCCACAGTTTTGGAATTCCAGGGCAATTTATCACAACCATAAGACATCATACGTGTTTGAGAGATCTGACCAAAAACCCGTCCTTTTCGTGCTATATTTCATGAGTTATTGCCCACAGTATTGGAGTTCCAGAGCAATTTAAAATGACCATAAGACCCGATATATATTTGAGTGATATGACCAAAAACTCGTCCTTTTCGCGCTTTATGGTGGTTTTCATGAGCTATTGCCCATAGTTTTGTAGTTTCCAAGGCAATTTACAATGACCGTAAGACCTGATATATGTTTTAGAGATATGACCAAAAACTCGTAATTTTCTTATTTTATGGCCGTTTTCATGAGCTATTGCCCACAGTTTTGGGGTTGCAGGGCGATTTACAACGACCGTAAGACCCGATACATGTTTGAGAGATATGACCAAAAACCCATCCTTTTCGCACTTGTATGGCTGTTTTCATGAGCTATTGCCCACAGATTTGGGGTTCCAAGGCGATTTACAATGACCGTAAGACCGACACATGTTTGAGAGATATGAGCAAAAACTCTCCCTTTTCGCGCTTTATGGCTCTTTTCACGAGATATTGCCCATAGTTTTGGAATTCCAGGGCAATTTACAATGACCATAAGACATCATATGTTTTTGAGAGACCTGACCAAAAAGACGTCCTTTTCGTGCTATATTTCATGAGCTATTAGCCATAGTGTTGGAGTTCTAGAGCAATTTACAATGACCATAAGACTCGATATATGTTTGAGAGATATGACCAAAAACTCGTCCTTTTCGCGCTTTATGTTGGTTTTCATGAGCTATTGCCCATACTTTTGTTGTTTCCAAGGCGATTTACAACGACCGTAAGACCTGATATATGTTTGAGAGATATGACCAAAAACTCATCCTTTTCGCGCTTTATGGCCGTTTTCATGAGATGTTACCCACAGTTTTGGGGTTCCAGGGCGATTTACAACGACCGTAAGACCCGATATATATTTGAGAGATCTGACCAAAAACTCATCCTTTTCACGCGTTATGGTTGTTTTCATGAGCTATTGCCCACAGTTTTGGAGTTTTAGGGCGATTTACAATGACCGTAAGACCCGATATATGTTTGAGAGATATGACCAAAAACACGTCGTTTTCGCGTTTATGGCCGTTTTGATGAGCTATTTCCCGCCATTTTGGGGTTCCAGGGCGATTTACAACGACCGTAAGACCCGATATATGTTTGAGAGATATGATCTATATCTCATCGTTTTCGTGTTTTATGGCTGTTTTCATGAGCTATTACCCACAGTTTCGGGGTTATAGGGCGATTTACAACAACCATAAGACCCGATACGTGTTTGAGAGATATGACCAAAAACTCGTCCTTTCGTGTTTTATGGCTGTTTTCATGAGCTATTCCCCACAGTTTTGGAGTTCCAAGGCGATTTACAACGACCGTAAGACCCGATACATGTTTGAGAGATATGAGCAAAAACTCGTCCTTTTCGCGCTTTATGGCTGTTTTCATGAGCTATTGCCAACAGTTTTGGAATTCCAAGGAGATTTACAAGAACCATAAGACATCATATGTGTTTGAGAGATCTGGCCAAAAACACGTTCTTTTCGTGCTTTATTTCATGAGCTATTGCCCACAGTGTTGGAGTTCCCGAGCAATTTACAATGACCATAAGACCCGATATATGTTTTACAGATATGACAAAAAAACACGTCATTTTCGCACTTTATGGTGGTTTTCATGAGCTATTGCCCATAGTTTTCTAGTTTCCAAGGCGATTTACAATGACCGTATGACCTGATATATGTTTCAGAGATATGACCAAAAACTCATATTTTTCGTATTTTATGGCCGTTTTCATGAGCTATTGCCCACAGGTTTGGGGTTGTAGGGCGATTTACAATGACCGTAAGGCCCGATACATGTTTGAGAGATATGACCAAAAACCCATCCTTTTCGCGCTTGTATGGCTGTTTTCATGAGCTATTGCCCATAGTTTTGGGGTTCCAAAGCGATTTACAATGACCGTAAGACCCGATATACATTTGAGAGATTTCACCAAAAACTCGTCCTTTTTGCTCTTTATGGTTGTTTTCATGAGCTATTGCCCACAGTTTTGGAGTTACAGGCAATTTACAATGACCGTAAGACCCGACACCTGTTTGAGAGATAAGACCAAAAACTCATCCTTTCCGCACTTTATGGTGGTTTTTATGAGCTATTGCCCACGGTTTCGGGGTTCCAAGGCGATTTACAACGACCGTAAGACCCGATATATATTTGAGAGATATGACCAAAAACTCGTCAGTTTTTGTATTTTATGGCCGTTTTCATGAGCTATTGCCCACCGTTTTGGGGTTCCAGGGCGATTTACAACGACCATAAGAGAACATACGTGTTTGAGAGATCTGACTAAAAACATGTCCTTTTCGCGCTTTATGGCTGTTTTCATGAGCTATTGCCCATACTTTTGGAGTTCCAGGGATATTTACAATGATAGTAAGACCCGATATATGTTTGAGATTTATAACCAAAAACTCGTCATTTTCGTATTTTATGGCCATTTTCATGAGCTATTGCCCACAGTTTGGGGTTCCTGGGCGATTTACAACGAACGAAAGACTCGATATACATTTGAGAGATATGACCAAAAACTCATCCTTTTCGCTCTTTATGGTTGTTTTCATGAGCTATTGCCCATAGTTCTGGAGTTACAGGGCAATTTACAACGACTGTTTTCATGAGCTGTTGCCCATATGTTTGAGACCCGATATATGTTTGAGAGATATGACCAAAAACTCGTTGTTTTCGCGTTTATGGCCATTTTAATGAGCTAATTCCCACCATTTTGGGTTCCAGGGCGATTTACAACGACCCTAAGACCCGATATATGTTTGAGAGGTATCATCTAAATCTCGTCGTTTTCACATTTATGGCTGTTTTCATGAGCTATTACCCACAGTTTCAGGGTTACACGGCGATTTACAACGACCAGAAGACCCGATACGTGTTTGAGAGATATGACCAAAAACTCGTCCTTTCATGCTTTATGGCTGTTTTCATGAGCTATTGCCCACAGTTTTGGAGTTCCAAGGCGATTTACAACGACCATAAGACCCGATACATGTTTGAGAGATATGAGCAAAAACTCGTCCTTTTCACGCTTTATGGCTGTTTTCATGAGCTATTGCCCACAGTTTTGGAATTCCAGGTATATTTGAGAGATATGACCAAAAACTCGTACTTTTCGCGCTTTATGGTGGTTTTCATGAGCTATTGCCCATAGTTTTGTAGTTTCCAAGGAAATTTACAATGACCGTAAGACCCGCTATATGTTTTAGAGATATGACCAAAAACTCGTAATTTTATTATTTTATGGCCATTTTCATTAGCTATTGCCCACAGTTTTGGGGTTGCAGGGCGATTTACAACAACCGTAAGACCCGATACATGTTTGAGAGATATGACCAAAAACCAATCCTTTTCGCGCTTGTATGGCTGTTTTCATGAGCTAGTGCCCACAGATTTGGGGTTCCAGGGCGATTTACAATGACCGTAAGACCCGATATACATTTGAGAGATTTCACCAAAAGCTCGTCCTTTTCGCTCTTTATGGCTGTTTTCATGAGCTATTGCCCACAATTTTGGGGCAATTTACAACGATCGTAAGACCCAATACTTGTTTGAGAGATATGACCAAAAACTCATCCTTTCCACACTTTATGGTGGTTTTTATGAGCTATTTGCCCACAGTTTCGGGATTCCAAGGCGATTTACAACGACCGTAAGACCCGATATATATTTGAAAGATATGACCAAAAACTCGTCATTTTCGTATTTTATGGCCGTTTTCATGACCTAGTGCCCACAGTTTTGGGGTTCCAGGGCGATTTACAATGACCATAAGACATATGTGTTTGAGAGATCTGACAAAAAATATGTCCTTTTAGCCCTTTATGGTTGTTTTCATGAGCTATTGCCCATACTTTTGGAGTTCTAGGGATATTTACAATGACAGTCAGACCCGATATATGTTTGAGAGATATAACTGAAAAAAACTCGTCATTTTCGTATTTTATGGCCGTTTTCATGAGCTATTGCCCATAGTTCTGGAGTTATAGGGAAATTTACAATGACCGTAAGACCCGATATATGTTTGAGAGATATGACCTAAAACTCGTCTTTTTCGCGTTTTATGGTAATTTTCATCAGCTATTGCCCATATTTTTGGGGTTCAAGGGAGATTTACAATGGACGTAAGACCCGATATATGTTTGAGAGACATGACCAAAAACTCGTCCTTTTCGCACTTTATGGTGGTTTTCATGAGCTATTGCCCATAATTTTGGAGTTTCCAAAGCGATTTACAACTACCATAAGACCAAATATATGTTTGAGAGATATGAACAAAAACTCATCATTTTTGTATTTTATGCTTGTTTTCATGATCTATTGCCCACAATTTTGGAGTTATAGGGCGATTTACAATAACCATAATACTTGATATATATTTGAGATATATGATCAAAAACTCGTCGTTTTCGTGTTTTATGGCCGTTTTAATGAGCTATTGCCCACGGTTTTGGAGTTCCAGGGATATTTACAATGACTGTAAGACACGATATATGTTCGAGAGATATGACCAAAAACTCATCATTTTCGCTCTTTATGGTTGTTTTCATGAGCTATTGCCCACGATTACGGAGTTCAGGCAATTTACAACGACCGTAAGACCCGATATATGTTTGAAGGATATGACAAAAAACTTGCCGATTTCGTGTTTTTTGGCCATTTTAATGAGCTATTGCCCACCATTTTGGGGGTCCAGCGCGATTTACAATGACTGTAAGACCCGATATATGTTTGAGAGATATGACCTAAAACTCGTCTTTTTCACGTTTTATGGTCGTTTTCGTAAGCTATTTCCCATAGTTGCGGGGTTACAGGGCGATTTACAACGACCATAAGACTAGATACGTGTTTGAGAGATATGACCAAAAACTCGTCGTTTCGTGCTTTATGGCTGTTTTCATGAGCTATTACCTACAGTTTTGGAGTTCCAGGGATATTTACAATGACTGTAAGACACGATATATGTTCGAGAGATATGACAAAAAACTCATCGTTTTCGTGTTTTATGGCTGTTTTCATGAGCTATTGCCCAGTTTTGGGGTTTCAAGGCAATTTACAACGACCGTAAGACCCGATACATGTTTGAGAGAAATGACCAAAAACTCATCCTTTTCGTGCTTTATGGCTGTTTTCATGAGCTATAGTTTTGGGGTTCTAGGGAGATTTACAACGTCTGTAAGATGAGATATATGTTTCAAAGATATGACCAAAAACTTGTCCTTTTCGCGCATTATGCTGGTTTTCATGAGCTATTACCCATAGTTTTGGAGTTTCCCAGGCGATTTACAACCACCATAAGACACGAAATATGTTTGAGAGATATGACCAAAAACTCGTCATTTTCGTATTTTTTGGTCGTTTTCAAGAGCTATTGTCCACAGTTTTGGGGTTCCAGGGCGATTTAATAGTAAGATCCGATACATGTTTGAGAGATATGACCAAAAGCTCATCCTTTTTGCGCTTTATGCATGTTTTCATGAGATATTTACCACCGTTTTGGGGTTCCAAGGTGATTTACAACGACCATAAGACCCGATATATATTTGAGATATCGGACCAAAATCTCGTCCTTTTCGCGCTTTATGGTTGTTTTCATGAGATATTGCCCATAGTTTTGGAGTTATAGGGCGATTTACAATAGCCGTAAGACCTGATATATATTTGAGAGATATTAGCAAAAACTCATCGTTTTCGCGTTTTATGGCTGTTTTCATGAGCTATTACCCACAGTTTCGGGGTTATAGGGCGATTTACAACAACCATAAGACCCGATACGTGTTTGAGAGATATGACCAAAAACTCGTCCTTTCGTGTTTTATGGCTGTTTTCATGAGCTATTCCCCACAGTTTTGGAGTTCCAAGGCGATTTACAACGACCGTAAGACCCGATACATGTTTGAGAGATATGAGCAAAAACTCGTCCTTTTCGCGCTTTATGGCTGTTTTCATGAGCTATTGCCAACAGTTTTGGAATTCCAAGGAGATTTACAAGAACCATAAGACATCATATGTGTTTGAGAGATCTGGCCAAAAACACGTTCTTTTCGTGCTTTATTTCATGAGCTATTGCCCACAGTGTTGGAGTTCCCGAGCAATTTACAATGACCATAAGACCCGATATATGTTTTACAGATATGACAAAAAAACACGTCATTTTCGCACTTTATGGTGGTTTTCATGAGCTATTGCCCATAGTTTTCTAGTTTCCAAGGCGATTTACAATGACCGTATGACCTGATATATGTTTCAGAGATATGACCAAAAACTCATATTTTTCGTATTTTATGGCCGTTTTCATGAGCTATTGCCCACAGGTTTGGGGTTGTAGGGCGATTTACAATGACCGTAAGGCCCGATACATGTTTGAGAGATATGACCAAAAACCCATCCTTTTCGCGCTTGTATGGCTGTTTTCATGAGCTATTGCCCATAGTTTTGGGGTTCCAAAGCGATTTACAATGACCGTAAGACCCGATATACATTTGAGAGATTTCACCAAAAACTCGTCCTTTTTGCTCTTTATGGTTGTTTTCATGAGCTATTGCCCACAGTTTTGGAGTTACAGGCAATTTACAATGACCGTAAGACCCGACACCTGTTTGAGAGATAAGACCAAAAACTCATCCTTTCCGCACTTTATGGTGGTTTTCATGAGCTATTGCCCAGAGTTTTGGGGTTCCAACGCGATTTACAACGACCGTAAGACCCGATATATATTTGAGAGATATGACCAAAAACTCGTCAGTTTTTGTATTTTATGGCCGTTTTCATGAGCTATTGCCCACCGTTTTGGGGTTCCAGGGCGATTTACAACGACCATAAGAGAACATACGTGTTTGAGAGATCTGACTAAAAACATGTCCTTTTCGCGCTTTATGGCTGTTTTCATGAGCTATTGCCCATACTTTTGGAGTTCCAGGGATATTTACAATGATAGTAAGACCCGATATATGTTTGAGATTTATAACCAAAAACTCGTCATTTTCGTATTTTATGGCCATTTTCATGAGCTATTGCCCAGTTTGGGGTTCTGGGCGATTTACAACGACGAAGACTCGATATACATTTGAGAGATATGACCAAAAACTCATCCTTTTCGCTCTTTATGGTTGTTTTCATGAGCTATTGCCCATAGTTCTGGAGTTACAGGGCAATTTACAACGACTGTTTTCATGAGCTGTTGCCCATATGTTTGAGACCCGATATATGTTTGAGAGATATGACCAAAAACTCGTTGTTTTCGCGTTTATGGCCATTTTAATGAGCTAATTCCCACCATTTTGGGTTCCAGGGCGATTTACAACGACCCTAAGACCCGATATATGTTTGAGAGGTATCATCTAAATCTCGTCGTTTTCACATTTATGGCTGTTTTCATGAGCTATTACCCACAGTTTCAGGGTTACACGGCGATTTACAACGACCAGAAGACCCGATACGTGTTTGAGAGATATGACCAAAAACTCGTCCTTTCATGCTTTATGGCTGTTTTCATGAGCTATTGCCCACAGTTTTGGAGTTCCAAGGCGATTTACAACGACCATAAGACCCGATACATGTTTGAGAGATATGAGCAAAAACTCGTCCTTTTCACGCTTTATGGCTGTTTTCATGAGCTATTGCCCACAGTTTTGGAATTCCAGGTATATTTGAGAGATATGACCAAAAACTCGTACTTTTCGCGCTTTATGGTGGTTTTCATGAGCTATTGCCCATAGTTTTGTAGTTTCCAAGGAAATTTACAATGACCGTAAGACCCGCTATATGTTTTAGAGATATGACCAAAAACTCGTAATTTTATTATTTTATGGCCATTTTCATTAGCTATTGCCCACAGTTTTGGGGTTGCAGGGCGATTTACAACAACCGTAAGACCCGATACATGTTTGAGAGATATGACCAAAAACCAATCCTTTTCGCGCTTGTATGGCTGTTTTCATGAGCTAGTGCCCACAGATTTGGGGTTCCAGGGCGATTTACAATGACCGTAAGACCCGATATACATTTGAGAGATTTCACCAAAAGCTCGTCCTTTTCGCTCTTTATGGCTGTTTTCATGAGCTATTGCCCACAATTTTGGGGCAATTTACAACGATCGTAAGACCCAATACTTGTTTGAGAGATATGACCAAAAACTCATCCTTTCCACACTTTATGGTGGTTTTTATGAGCTATTTGCCCACAGTTTCGGGATTCCAAGGCGATTTACAACGACCGTAAGACCCGATATATATTTGAAAGATATGACCAAAAACTCGTCATTTTCGTATTTTATGGCCGTTTTCATGACCTAGTGCCCACAGTTTTGGGGTTCCAGGGCGATTTACAATGACCATAAGACAACATATGTGTTTGAGAGATCTGACAAAAAATATGTCCTTTTAGCCCTTTATGGTTGTTTTCATGAGCTATTGCCCATACTTTTGGAGTTCTAGGGATATTTACAATGACAGTCAGACCCGATATATGTTTGAGAGATATAACTGAAAAAAACTCGTCATTTTCGTATTTTATGGCCGTTTTCATGAGCTATTGCCCATAGTTCTGGAGTTATAGGGAAATTTACAATGACCGTAAGACCCGATATATGTTTGAGAGATATGACCTAAAACTCGTCTTTTTCGCGTTTTATGGTAATTTTCATCAGCTATTGCCCATATTTTTGGGGTTCAAGGGAGATTTACAATGGACGTAAGACCCGATATATGTTTGAGAGACATGACCAAAAACTCGTCCTTTTCGCACTTTATGGTGGTTTTCATGAGCTATTGCCCATAATTTTGGAGTTTCCAAAGCGATTTACAACTACCATAAGACCAAATATATGTTTGAGAGATATGAACAAAAACTCATCATTTTTGTATTTTATGCTTGTTTTCATGATCTATTGCCCACAATTTTGGAGTTATAGGGCGATTTACAATAACCATAATACTTGATATATATTTGAGATATATGATCAAAAACTCGTCGTTTTCGTGTTTTATGGCCGTTTTAATGAGCTATTGCCCACGGTTTTGGAGTTCCAGGGATATTTACAATGACTGTAAGACACGATATATGTTCGAGAGATATGACCAAAAACTCATCATTTTCGCTCTTTATGGTTGTTTTCATGAGCTATTGCCCACAGTTCTGGAGTTACAGGGCAATTTACAACGACCGTAAGACCCGATATATGTTTGAAGGATATGACAAAAAACTTGCCGATTTCGTGTTTTTTGGCCATTTTAATGAGCTATTGCCCACCATTTTGGGGGTCCAACGCGATTTACAATGACTGTAAGACCCGATATATGTTTGAGAGATATGACCTAAAACTCGTCTTTTTCACGTTTTATGGTCGTTTTCGTAAGCTATTTCCCATAGTTGCGGGGTTACAGGGCGATTTACAACGACCATAAGACTAGATACGTGTTTGAGAGATATGACCAAAAACTCGTCGTTTCGTGCTTTATGGCTGTTTTCATGAGCTATTACCTACAGTTTTGGAGTTCCAGGGATATTTACAATGACTGTAAGACACGATATATGTTCGAGAGATATGACAAAAAACTCATCGTTTTCGTGTTTTATGGCTGTTTTCATGAGCTATTGCCCACAGTTTCGGGGTTTCAAGGCAATTTACAACGACCGTAAGACCCGATACATGTTTGAGAGAAATGACCAAAAACTCATCCTTTTCGTGCTTTATGGCTGTTTTCATGAGCTATAGTTTTGGGGTTCTAGGGAGATTTACAACGTCTGTAAGATGAGATATATGTTTCAAAGATATGACCAAAAACTTGTCCTTTTCGCGCATTATGCTGGTTTTCATGAGCTATTACCCATAGTTTTGGAGTTTCCCAGGCGATTTACAACCACCATAAGACACGAAATATGTTTGAGAGATATGACCAAAAACTCGTCATTTTCGTATTTTTTGGTCGTTTTCAAGAGCTATTGTCCACAGTTTTGGGGTTCCAGGGCGATTTAATAGTAAGATCCGATACATGTTTGAGAGATATGACCAAAAGCTCATCCTTTTTGCGCTTTATGCATGTTTTCATGAGATATTTACCACCGTTTTGGGGTTCCAAGGTGATTTACAACGACCATAAGACCCGATATATATTTGAGATATCGGACCAAAATCTCGTCCTTTTCGCGCTTTATGGTTGTTTTCATGAGATATTGCCCATAGTTTTGGAGTTATAGGGCGATTTACAATAGCCGTAAGACCTGATATATATTTGAGAGATATTAGCAAAAACTCATCGTTTTCGCGTTTTATGGCCGTTTTAATTTGGTATTGCCCACCATTTTGAAGTTCTAGGTTGATTCACAATGACCATAAGACCCAATATATGTTTGTGAGATATGACAAAAAAACTCGTCGTTTTCGTGTTTTTTGGTTGTTTTCATCAGCTATTGCCCACAATTTCGAGGTTACAAGACGCTTTACAATGACCGTAAGACCCGATACATGTTTGAGAGATATGAGCAAAAACTCGTCCTTTTCACGCTTTATGGCTGTTTGCATGAGCTATTTGCCATAGTTTTGGAATTCCAGGGCGATTTACAACGACCATAAGACATCATACGTGTTTGACAGATCTGACAAAAAACACATCCTTTTCGCGCTCTATGGCTGTTTTCATGAGCTATTGCCCACAGTTTTGGAGTTCCAGGTATATTTACAACGACCGTAAGACCCGATATATGTTTGAGAGATATGACCAAAAACTCATCATTTTCGTATTTTATGGCCGTTTTCATGAGCTATTGCCCATAGATTTGGTGTTCCAGGTCGATTTACAATGACCGTAAGACCCGATACATGTTTGAGAGATATGACCAAAAACCCATCCTGTTCGCGCTTTTATGGCTATTTTCATGAGATATTGCCAACCATTTTGGGTTTTCAGGGCGATTTACAACGACCGTAAGACTCGATATACATTTGAGAGATCTCATAAAAAACAAATCCTTTTCGCGCTTTATGGCTGTTTTCATGAGCTATTGCCCACAGTTTTGGAGTTACAGGGCAATTTACAGCAATCAGTAAGACCCAATATATGTTTGAGGGATATGACAAAAAACTTGCCGATTTCGTGTTTTTTGGCCATTTTAATGAGCTATTGCCCACCATTTTGGGGGTCCAGCGCGATTTACAATGACTGTAAGACCCGATATATGTTTGAGAGATATGACCTAAAACTCGTCTTTTTCACGTTTTATGGTCGTTTTCGTCAGCTATTTCCCATAGTTGCGGGGTTACAGGGCGATTTACAACGACCATAAGACTAGATACGTGTTTGAGAGATATGACCAAAAACTCGTCGTTTCGTGCTTTATGGCTGTTTTCATCAGCTATTACGCACAGTTTTGGAGTTCCAGGGATATTTACAATGA
The DNA here is from genome assembly GCA_023614405.1 of Avena insularis. Lineage (NCBI taxonomy): Eukaryota > Viridiplantae > Streptophyta > Magnoliopsida > Poales > Poaceae > Avena > Avena insularis. The sequence continues at coordinate 107,880,134 of CM042694.1, forward strand.
CTGTATGACACGATATATGTTCGAGAGATATGACAAAAAACTCATCGTTTTCGTGTTTTATGGCTGTTTTCATGAGCTATTGCCGACAGTTTCGGGGTTTCAAGGCAATTTACAACGACCGTAAGACCCGATACATGTTTGAGAGATATGACCAAAAACTCATCCTTTTCGTGCTTTATGGCTGTTTTCATGAGCTATTGCCCATAGTTTTGGGGTTCCAGGGAGATTTACAACGTCTGTAAGACTAGATATATGTTTCAAAGGAATGACCAAAAACTTGTCCTTTTCGCGCATTATGCTGGTTTTCATGAGCTATTACCCATAGTTTTGGAGTTTCCCAGGCGATTTACAACCACCATAAGACACGAAATATGTTTGAGAGATATGACCAAAAACTCGTCATTTTCGTATTTTTTGGTCGTTTTCAAGAGCTATTGTCCACAGTTTTGGGGTTCCAGGGCGATTTAATAGTAAGATCCGATACATGTTTGAGAGATATGACCAAAAGCTCATCCTTTTTGCGCTTTATGCATGTTTTCATGAGATATTTACCACCGTTTTGGGGTTCCAAGGTGATTTACAACGACCATAAGACCCGATATATATTTGAGATATCGGACCAAAATCTCGTCCTTTTCGCGCTTTATGGTTGTTTTCATGAGATATTGCCCATAGTTTTGGAGTTATAGGGCGATTTACAATAGCCGTAAGACCTGATATATATTTGAGAGATATTAGCAAAAACTCATCGTTTTCGCGTTTTATGGCCGTTTTAATTTGGTATTGCCCACCATTTTGAAGTTCTAGGTTGATTCACAATGACCATAAGACCCAATATATGTTTGTGAGATATGACAAAAAAACTCGTCGTTTTCGTGTTTTTTGGTTGTTTTCATCAGCTATTGCCCACAATTTCGAGGTTCCAAGGCGCTTTACAATGACCGTAAGACCCGATACATGTTTGAGAGATATGAGCAAAAACTCGTCCTTTTCACGCTTTATGGCTGTTTGCATGAGCTATTTGCCATAGTTTTGGAATTCCAGGGCGATTTACAACGACCATTCATACGTGTTTGACAGATCTGACAAAAAACACATCCTTTTCGCGCTTTATGGCTGTTTTCATGAGCTATTGCCCACAGTTTTGGAGTTCCAGGTATATTTACAACGACCGTAAGAACCGATATATGTTTGAGAGATATGACCAAAAACCCATCATTCTCGTATTTTATGGCCGTTTTCATGAGCGATTGCCCACAGATTTGGTGTTCCAGGTCGATTTACAATGACCGTAAGACCCGATACATGTTTGAGAGATATGACCAAAAACCCATCCTGTTCGCGCTTTTATGGCTATTTTCATGAGATATTGCCAACCATTTTGGGTTTTCGGGGCGATTTACAACGACCGTAAGACTCGATATACATTTGAGAGATCTCATAAAAACACATCCTTTTCGCGCTTTATGGCTGTTTTCATGAGCTATTGCCCACAGTTTTGGAGTTACAGGGCAATTTACAACGACCGTAAGACCCAATATATGTTTGAGGGATATGACAAAAAACTTGCCGATTTCGTGTTTTTTGGCCATTTTAATGATCTATTGCCCACCATTTTGGGGGTCCAGTGCAATTTACAATGACTGTAAGACCCGATATATGTTTGAGAGATATGACCTAAAACTCGTCTTTTTCACGTTTTATGGTCGTTTTCGTCAGCTATTTCCCATAGTTGCGGGGTTACAGGGCGATTTACAACGACCATAAGACTAGATACGTGTTTGAGAGATATGACCAAAAACTCGTCGTTTCGTGCTTTATGGCTGTTTTCATGAGCTATTACGCACAGTTTTGGAGTTCCAGGGATATTTACAATGACTGTAAGACACGATATATGTTCGAGAGATATGACAAAAAACTCATCGTTTCGTGTTTTTTGGCTTTTTTCATGAGCTATTGCCGATAGTTTCGGGTTTCAAGGCAATTTACAACAATGTAAGACCCGATAGATGTTTGAGTGATATGCCCAAAAACTCATCCTTTTCGTGCTTTATGGCTGTTTTCATGAGCTATTGCCCATAGTTTTGGGGTTCCAGGGAGATTTACAACGTCTGTAAGACTAGATATATGTTTCAAAGGAATGACCAAAAACTTGTCCTTTTCGCGCATTATGCTGGTTTTCATGAGCTATTACCCATAGTTTTGGAGTTTCCCAGGTGATTTACAACCACCATAAGACACGAAATATGTTTGAGAGATATGACCAAAAACTCATCATTTTCGTATTTTTTGGTTGTTTTCAAGAGCTATTGTCCACAGTTTTGGGGTTCCAGGGCGATTTACAACGACAGTAAGATCCGATACATGTTTGAGAGATATGACCAAAAGCTCATCCTTTTTGCGCTTTATGCATGTTTTCATGAGATATTTACCACCGTTTTGGGGTTCCAAGGCGATTTACAATGACCATAAGACCCGATATATATTTGAGATATCGGACCAAAATCTCGTCCTTTTCGTGCTTTATGGTTGTTTTCATGAGATATTGCCCATAGTTTTGGAGTTATAGGGCGATTTACAATAACCGTAAGACCTGATATATATTTGAGAGATATAACCAAAAACTCGTCGTTTTCGCGTTTTATGGCCGTTTTAATTTGGTATTGCCCACCATTTTGAAGTTCTAGGTTGATTCACAATGACCATAAGACCCAATATATGTTTGTGAGATATGACAAAAAACTCGTCGTTTTCGTGTTTTTTGGTTGTTTTCATCAGCTATTGCCCACAATTTCGAGGTTCCAAGGCGCTTTACAATGACCATAAGACCAGATACATGCTTGAGAGATATGAGCAAAAACTCGTCCTTTTCACGCTTTATGGCTGTTTGCATGAGCTATTTGCCATAGATTTGGAATTCCAGGGCGATTTACAACGACCATAAGACATCATACGTGTTTGACAGATCTAACAAAAAACACATCCTTTTCGCGCTCTATGGCTGTTTTCATGAGCTATTGCCCACAGTTTTGGAGTTATAGGGCAATTTACAACGACCGTAAGACCCAATATATGTTTGAGGGATATGACAAAAAACTTGCCGATTTCGTGTTTTTTGGCCATTTTAATGAGCTATTGCCCACCATTTTGGGGTCCAGCGATTTACAATGACCGTAGACCCGATATATGTTTGAGAGATATGACCTAAAACTCGTCTTTTCACGCTTTTATGGTCGTTTTAACGACTATTTCCCATAGTTGCGGGGTTACAGGGCGATTTACAACGACCATAAGACTAGATACGTGTTTGAGAGATATGACCAAAAACTCGTCGTTTCGTGCTTTATGGCTGTTTTCATGAGCTATTACGCACAGTTTTGGAGTTCCAGGGATATTTACAATGACTGTAAGACACGATATATGTTCGAGAGATATGACAAAAAACTCATCGTTTTCGTGTTTTATGGCTGTTTTCATGAGCTATTGCCGATAGTTTCGGGGTTTCAAGGCAATTTACAACGACCGTAAGACCCGATACATGTTTGAGAGATATGACCAAAAACTCATCCTTTTCGTGCTTTATGGCTGTTTTCATGAGCTATTGCCCATAGTTTTGGGGTTCCAGGGAGATTTACAACGTCTGTAAGACTAGATATATGTTTCAAAGGAATGACCAAAAACTTGTCCTTTTCGCGCATTATGCTGGTTTTCATGAGCTATTACCCATAGTTTTGGAGTTTCCCAGGTGATTTACAACCACCATAAGACACGAAATATGTTTGAGAGATATGACCAAAAACTCATCATTTTCGTATTTTTTGGTTGTTTTCAAGAGCTATTGTCCACAGTTTTGGGGTTCTAGGGCGATTTACAACGACAGTAAGATCCGATACATGTTTGAGAGATATGACCAAAAGCTCATCCTTTTTGCGCTTTATGCATGTTTTCATGAGATATTTACCACCGTTTTGGGGTTCCAAGGCGATTTACAATGACCATAAGACCCGATATATATTTGAGATATCGGACCAAAATCTCGTCCTTTTCGTGCTTTATGGTTGTTTTCATGAGATATTGCCCATAGTTTTGGAGTTATAGGGCGATTTACAATAACCGTAAGACCTGATATATATTTGAGAGATATAACCAAAACTAAATGCTGCTGCTTTTATGGCCGTTTTAATTTGGTATTGCCCACCATTTTGAAGTTCTAGGTTGATTCACAATGACCATAAGACCCAATATATGTTTGTGAGATATGACAAAAAACTCGTCGTTTTCGTGTTTTTTGGTTGTTTTCATCAGCTATTGCCCACAATTTCGAGGTTCCAAGGCGCTTTACAATGACCATAAGACCAGATACATGCTTGAGAGATATGAGCAAAAACTCGTCCTTTTCACGCTTTATGGCTGTTTGCATGAGCTATTTGCCATAGATTTGGAATTCCAGGGCGATTTACAACGACCATAAGACATCATACGTGTTTGACAGATCTAACAAAAAACACATCCTTTTCGCGCTCTATGGCTGTTTTCATGAGCTATTGCCCATAGTTTTGGAGTTCCAGGTATATTTACAACGACCGTAAGACCCGATATATGTTTGAGAGATATGACCAAAAACTCATCATTTTCGTATTTTATGGCCGTTTTCATGAGCTATTGCCCATAGATTTGGTGTTCCAGGTCGATTTACAATGACCGTAAGACCCGATACATGTTTGAGAGATATGACCAAAAACCCATCCTGTTCGCGCATTTATGGCTATTTTCATGAGATATTGCCAACCATTTTGGGTTTTCGTATGATTTACAACTAAGTAAGACTCGATATACATTTGAGAGATCTCATAAAAAACAAATCCTTTTCGCGCTTTATGGCTGTTTTCATGAGCTATTGCCCACAGTTTTGGAGTTATAGGGCAATTTACAACGACCGTAAGACCCAATATATGTTTGAGGGATATGACAAAAAACTTGCCGATTTCGTGTTTTTTGGCCATTTTAATGAGCTATTGCCCACCATTTTGGGGGTCCAGCGCGATTTACAATGACTGTTAGACCCGATATATGTTTGAGAGATATGACCTAAAACTCGTCTTTTTCACGTTTTATGGTCGTTTTCGTCAGCTATTTCCCATAGTTGCGGGGTTACAGGGCGATTTACAACGACCATAAGACTAGATACGTGTTTGAGAGATATGACCAAAAACTCGTCGTTTCGTGCTTTATGGCTGTTTTCATGAGCTATTACGCACAGTTTTGGAGTTCCAGGGATATTTACAATGACTGTAAGACACGATATATGTTCGAGAGATATGACAAAAAACTCATCGTTTTCATGTTTTATGGCTGTTTTCATGAGCTATTGCCGATAGTTTCGGGGTTTCAAGGCAATTTACAACGACCGTAAGACCCGATACATGTTTGAGAGATATGACCAAAAACTCATCCTTTTCGTGCTTTATGGCTGTTTTCATGAGCTATTGCCCATAGTTTTGGGGTTCCAGGGAGATTTACAACGTCTGTAAGACTAGATATATGTTTCAAAGATATGACCAAAAACTTGTCCTTTTCGCGCATTATGCTGGTTTCATGAGCTATTACCCATAGTTTTGGAGTTTCCCAGGTGATTTACAACCACCATAAGACACGAAATATGTTTGAGAGATATGACCAAAAACTCATCATTTTCGTATTTTTTGGTCGTTTTCAAGAGCTATTGTCCACAGTTTTGGGGTTCCAGGGCGATTTACAATGACAGTAAGATCCGATACATGTTTGAGAGATATGACCAAAAGCTCATCCTTTTTGCGCTTTATGCATGTTTTCATGAGATATTTACCACCATTTTGGGGTTCCAAGGCGATTTACAACGACCATAAGACCCGATATATATTTGAGATATCGGACCAAAATCTCGTCCTTTTCACGCTTTATGGTTGTTTTCATGAGATATTGCCCATAGTTTTGGAGTTATAGGGCGATTTACAATAACCGTAAGACCTGATATATATTTGAGAGATATAACCAAAAACTCGTCGTTTTCGCGTTTTATGGCCGTTTTAATTTGGTATTGCCCACCATTTTGAAGTTCTAGGTTGATTCACAGTGACCATAAGACCCAATATATGTTTGTGAGATATGACAAAAAACTCGTCGTTTTCGTGTTTTTTGGTTGTTTTCATCAGCTATTGCCCACAATTTCGAGGTTCCAAGGCGCTTTACAATGATCGTAAGACCCGATACATGTTTGAGAGATATGAGCAAAAACTCGTCCTTTTCACGCTTTATGGCTGTTTGCATGAGCTATTTGCCATAGTTTTGGAATTCCAGGGCGATTTACAACGACCATAAGACATCATACGTGTTTGACAGATCTGACAAAAAACACATCCTTTTCGCGCTTTATGGCTGTTTTCATGAGCTATTGCCCACAGTTTTGGAGTTCCAGGTATATTTACAACGACCGTAAGACCCGATATATGTTTGAGAGATATGACCAAAAACTCATCATTTTCGTATTTTATGGCCGTTTTCATGAGCTATTGCCCACAGATTTGGTGTTCCAGGTCGATTTACAATGACCGTAAGACCCGATACATGTTTGAGAGATATGACCAAAAACCCATCCTGTTCACGCTTTTATGGCTATTTTCATGAGATATTGCCAACCATTTTGGGGTTTCAGGGCGATTTACAACGACCGTAAGACTCGATATACATTTGAGAGATCTCATAAAAAACACATCCTTTTCGCGCTTTATGGTTGTTTTCATGAGCTATTGCCCACAGTTTTGGAGTTCCAGGGATATTTACAACGACCGTAAGACCCAATATATGTTTGAGAGATATGACAAAAAACTTGCCAATTTCGTGTTTTTTGGCCATTTTAATGAGCTATTGCCCACCATTTTGGGGGTCTAGCGCAAATTACAATGACTGTAAGACCCGATATATGTTTGAGAGATATGACCTAAAACTCGTCTTTTTCACGTTTTATGGTCGTTTTCGTCAGCTATTTCCCATAGTTATGGGTTAGGCGATTTACAACGACCATAAGACTAGATACGTGTTTGAGAGATATGACCAAAAACTCGTCGTTTCGTGCTTTATGGCTGTTTTCATGAGCTATTACCCACAGTTTTGGAGTTCCAGGGATATTTAGAATGACTGTAAGACACGATATATGTTCGAGAGATATGACAAAAAACTCATCGTTTTCGTGTTTTATGGCTGTTTTCATGAGCTATTGCCCACAGTTTCGGGGTTTCAAGGCAATTTACAACGACCGTAAGACCCGATACATGTTTGAGAGATATGACCAAAAACTCATCCTTTTCGTGCTTTATGGCTGTTTGCATGAGCTATTGCCCATAGTTTTGGGGTTCCAGGGAGATTTACAACGTCTGTAAGACTAGATATATGTTTCAAAGATATGACCAAAAACTTGTCCTTTTCGCGCATTATGCTGGTTTTCATGAGCTATTACCCATAGTTTTGGAGTTTCCCAGGTGATTTACAACCACCATAAGACACGAAATATGTTTGAGAGATATGACCAAAAACTCGTCATTTTCGTATTTTTTGGCCGTTTTCAAGAGCTATTGTCTACAGTTTTGGGGTTCCAGGGCGATTTACAACGACAGTAAGATCCGATACATGTTTGAGAGATATGACCAAAAGCTCATCTTTTTTGCGCTTTATGCATGTTTTCATGAGATATTTACCACCGTTTTGGGGTTCCAAGGCGATTTACAACGACCATAAGACCCGATATATATTTGAGATATCGGACCAAAATCTCGTCCTTTTCGCGCTTTATGGTTGTTTTCATGAGATATTGCCCATAGTTTTGGAGTTATAGGGCGATTTACCATAACCGTAAGACCTGATATATATTTGAGAGATATAACCAAAAACTCGTCGTTTTCGCGTTTTATGGCCGTTTTAATTTGGTATTGCCCACCATTTTGAAGTTCTAGGTTGATTCACAATGACCATAAGACCCAATATATGTTTGTGAGATATGACCAAAAACTCGTCGTTTTCGTGTTTTTTGGTTGTTTTCATCAGCTATTGCCCATAATTTCGAGGTTCCAAGGCGCTTTACAATGACCGTAAGACCCGATACATGTTTGAGAGATATGAGCAAAAACTCGTCCTTTTCACGCTTTATGGCTGTTTGCATGAGCTATTTGCCATTGTTTTGGAATTCCAGGGCGATTTACAACGACCATAAGACATCATACGTGTTTGACAGATCTAACAAAAAACACATCCTTTTCGCGCTTTATGGCTGTTTTCATGAGCTATTGCCCACAGTTTTGGAGTTCCAGGTATATTTACAACGGCTGTAAGACCCGATATATGTTTGAGAGATATGACCAAAAACTCATCATTTTCGTATTTTATGGCCGTTTTCATGAGCTATTGCCCACATATTTGGTGTTCCAGGTCGATTTACAATGACCGTAAGACCCGATACATGTTTGAGAGATATGACCAAAAACCAATCCTGTCGCTTTTATGGCTATTTTCATGAGATATTGCCAACCATTTTGGGGTTTCAGGGCGATTTACAACAACCGTAAGACTCGATATACATTTGAGAGATCTCATAAAAAACACATCCTTTTCGCGCTTTATGGCTGTTTTCATGAGCTATTGCCCACAGTTTTGGAGTTACAGGGCAATTTACAAAATCAGAAGACCCAATATATGTTTGAGGGATATGACAAAAAACTTGCCGATTTCGTGTTTTTTGGCCATTTTAATGAGCTATTGCCCACCATTTTGGGGGTCCAGCGCGATTTACAATGACTGTAAGACCCGATATATGTTTGAGAGATATGACCTAAAACTCGTCTTTTTCACGTTTTATGGTCGTTTTAATCGACTATTTCCCATAGTTCTGGGTTCTGGCGATTTACAACGACCATAAGACTAGATACGTGTTTGAGAGATATGACCAAAAACTCGTCGTTTCGTGCTTTATGGCTGTTTTCATGAGCTATTACCCACAGTTTTGGAGTTCCAGGGATATTTAGAATGACTGTAAGACACGATATATGTTCGAGAGATATGACAAAAAACTCATCGTTTTCGTGTTTTATGGCTGTTTTCATGAGCTATTGCCCACAGTTTCGGGGTTTCAAGGCAATTTACAACCGTAAGACCGATACATGTTTGAGAGATATGACCAAAAACTCATCCTTTTCGTGCTTTATGGCTGTTTGCATGAGCTATTGCCCATAGTTTTGGGGTTCCAGGGAGATTTACAACGTCTGTAAGACTAGATATATGTTTCAAAGATATGACCAAAAACTTGTCCTTTTCGCGCATTATGCTGGTTTTCATGAGCTATTACCCATAGTTTTGGAGTTTCCCAGGTGATTTACAACCACCATAAGACACGAAATATGTTTGAGAGATATGACCAAAAACTCGTCATTTTCGTATTTTTTGGCCGTTTTCAAGAGCTATTGTCTCTGATTTTGGGGTTCAGGCGATTTACAACGATGAGATCCGATACATGTTTGAGAGATATGACCAAAAGCTCATCTTTTTTGCGCTTTATGCATGTTTTCATGAGATATTTACCACCGTTTTGGGGTTCCAAGGCGATTTACAACGACCATAAGACCCGATATATATTTGAGATATCGGACCAAAATCTCGTCCTTTTCGCGCTTTATGGTTGTTTTCATGAGATATTGCCCATAGTTTTGGAGTTATAGGGCGATTTACCATAACCGTAAGACCTGATATATATTTGAGAGATATAACCAAAAACTCGTCGTTTTCGCGTTTTATGGCCGTTTTAATTTGGTATTGCCCACCATTTTGAAGTTCTAGGTTGATTCACAATGACCATAAGACCCAATATATGTTTGTGAGATATGACCAAAAACTCGTCGTTTTCGTGTTTTTTGGTTGTTTTCATCAGCTATTGCCCATAATTTCGAGGTTCCAAGGCGCTTTACAATGACCGTAAGACCCGATACATGTTTGAGAGATATGAGCAAAAACTCGTCCTTTTCACGCTTTATGGCTGTTTGCATGAGCTATTTGCCATTGTTTTGGAATTCCAGGGCGATTTACAACGACCATAAGACATCATACGTGTTTGACAGATCTAACAAAAAACACATCCTTTTCGCGCTTTATGGCTGTTTTCATGAGCTATTGCCTGAGTTTTGGAGTTCCAGGTATATTTACAACGGCTGTAAGACCCGATATATGTTTGAGAGATATGACCAAAAACTCATCATTTTCGTATTTTATGGCCGTTTTCATGAGCTATTGCCCACATATTTGGTGTTCCAGGTCGATTTACAATGACCGTAAGACCCGATACATGTTTGAGAGATATGACCAAAAACCAATCCTGTTCGCGCTTTTATGGCTATTTTCATGAGATATTGCCAACCATTTTGGGGTTTCAGGGCGATTTACAACAACCGTAAGACTCGATATACATTTGAGAGATCTCATAAAAAACACATCCTTTTCGCGCTTTATGGCTGTTTTCATGAGCTATTGCCCACAGTTTTGGAGTTACAGGGCAATTTACAACGACCGTAAGACCCAATATATGTTTGAGGGATATGACAAAAAACTTGCCGATTTCGTGTTTTTTGGCCATTTTAATGAGCTATTGCCCACCATTTTGGGGGTCCAGCGCGATTTACAATGACTGTAAGACCCGATATATGTTTGAGAGATATGACCTAAAACTCGTCTTTTTCACGTTTTATGGTCGTTTTCGTCAGCTATTTCCCATAGTTGCGGGGTTACAGGGCGATTTACAACGACCATAAGACTAGATACGTGTTTGAGAGATATGACCAAAAACTCGTCGTTTCGTGCTTTATGGCTGTTTTCATGAGCTATTACCCACAGTTTTGGAGTTCCAGGGATATTTACAATGACTGTAAGACACGATATATGTTCGAGAGATATGACAAAAAATTCATCGTTTTCGTGTTTTATGGCTGTTTTCATGAGCTATTGCCCACAGTTTCGGGGTTTCAAGGCAATTTACAACGACCGTAAGACCCGATACATGTTTGAGAGATATGACCAAAAACTCATCCTTTTCGTGCTTTATGGCTGTTTGCATGAGCTATTGCCCATAGTTTTGGGGTTCCAGGGAGATTTACAACGTCTGTAAGACTAGATATATGTTTCAAAGATATGACCAAAAACTTGTCCTTTTCGCGCATTATGCTGGTTTTCATGAGCTATTACCCATAGTTTTGGAGTTTCCCAGGTGATTTACAACCACCATAAGACACGAAATATGTTTGAGAGATATGACCAAAAACTCGTCATTTTCGTATTTTTTGGCCGTTTTCAAGAGCTATTGTCTACAGTTTTGGGGTTCCAGGGCGATTTACAACGACAGTAAGATCCGATACATGTTTGAGAGATATGACCAAAAGCTCATCTTTTTTGCGCTTTATGCATGTTTTCATGAGATATTTACCACCGTTTTGGGGTTCCAAGGCGATTTACAACGACCATAAGACCCGATATATATTTGAGATATCGGACCAAAATCTCGTCCTTTTCGCGCTTTATGGTTGTTTTCATGAGATATTGCCCATAGTTTTGGAGTTATAGGGCGATTTACCATAACCGTAAGACCTGATATATATTTGAGAGATATAACCAAAAACTCGTCGTTTTCGCGTTTTATGGCCGTTTTAATTTGGTATTGCCCACCATTTTGAAGTTCTAGGTTGATTCACAATGACCATAAGACCCAATATATGTTTGTGAGATATGACAAAAAACTCGTCGTTTTCGTGTTTTTTGGTTGTTTTCATCAGCTATTGCCCATAATTTCGAGGTTCCAAGGCGCTTTACAATGACCGTAAGACCCGATACATGTTTGAGAGATATGAGCAAAAACTCGTCCTTTTCACGCTTTATGGCTGTTTGCATGAGCTATTTGCCATAGTTTTGGAATTCCAGGGCGATTTACAACGACCATAAGACATCATACGTGTTTGACAGATCTAACAAAAAACACATCCTTTTCGCGCTTTATGGCTGTTTTCATGAGCTATTGCCCACAGTTTTGGAGTTCCAGGTATATTTACAACGGCTGTAAGACCCGATATATGTTTGAGAGATATGACCAAAAACTCATCATTTTCGTATTTTATGGCCGTTTTCATGAGCTATTGCCCACAGATTTGGTGTTCCAGGTCGATTTACAATGACCGTAAGACCCGATACATGTTTGAGAGATATGACCAAAAACCAATCCTGTTCGCGCTTTTATGGCTATTTTCATGAGATATTGCCAACCATTTTGGGGTTTCAGGGCGATTTACAACAACCGTAAGACTCGATATACATTTGAGAGATCTCATAAAAAACACATCCTTTTCGCGCTTTATGGCTGTTTTCATGAGCTATTGCCCAGTTTGGAGTTACAGGCAATTTACAACGCGTAAGACCCAATATATGTTTGAGGATATGACAAAAACTTGCCGATTTCGTGTTTTTGGCCATTTTAATGAGCTATTGCCCACCATTTTGGGGGTCCGTAGCGATTTACAATGAGTAAGACCCGATATATGTTTGAGAGATATGACCTAAAACTCGTCTTTTTCACGTTTTATGGTCGTTTTCGTCAGCTATTTCCCATAGTTGCGGGGTTACAGGGCGATTTACAACGACCATAAGACTAGATACGTGTTTGAGAGATATGACCAAAAACTCGTCGTTTCGTGCTTTATGGCTGTTTTCATGAGCTATTACCCACAGTTTTGGAGTTCCAGGGATATTTACAATGACTGTAAGACACGATATATGTTCGAGAGATATGACAAAAAATTCATCGTTTTCGTGTTTTATGGCTGTTTTCATGAGCTATTGCCCACAGTTTCGGGGTTTCAAGGCAATTTACAACGACCGTAAGACCCGATACATGTTTGAGAGATATGACCAAAAACTCATCCTTGTCGTGCTTTATGGCTGTTTTCATGAGCTATTGCCCATAGTTTTGGGGTTCCAGGGAGATTTACAACGTCTGTAAGACTAGATATATGTTTCAAAGATATGACCAAAAACTTGTCCTTTTCGCGCATTATGCTGGTTTTCATGAGCTATTACCCATAGTTTTGGAGTTTCCCAGGCGATTTACAACCACCATAAGACACGAAATATGTTTGAGAGATATGACCAAAAACTCGTCATTTTCGTATTTTTTGGTCGTTTTCAAGAGCTATTGTCCACAGTTTTGGGGTTCCAGGGCGATTTACAACGACAGTAAGATCCGATACATGTTTGAGAGATATGACCAAAAGGTCATCCTTTTTGCGCTTTATGCATGTTTTCATGAGATATTTACCACCTTTTTGGGGTTCCAAGGCGATTTACAACGACCATAAGACCCGATATATATTTGAGATATCGGACCAAAATCTCGTCCTTTTCGCGCTTGATGGTTGTTTTCATGAGATATTGCCCATAGTTTTGGAGTTATAGGGCGATTTACAATAACCGTAAGACCTGATATATATTTGAGAGATATAAGCAGAAACTCGTCGTTTTCGCGTTTTATGGCCGTTTTAACTTGGTATTGCCCACCATTTTGAAGTTCTAGGTTGATTCACAATGACCATAAGACCCAATATATGTTTGTGAGATATGACAAAAAACTCGTCGTTTTCGTGTTTTTTGGTTGTTTTCATCAGCTATTGCCCACAATTTCGAGGTTCCAAGGCGCTTTACAATGACCGTAAGACCCGATACATGTTTGAGAGATATGAGCAAAAACTCGTACTTTTCACGCTTTATGGCTGTTTGCATGAGCTATTTGCCATAGTTTTGGAATTCCGGGGCGATTTACAACGACCATAAGACATCATACGTGTTTGACAGATCTAACAAAAAACACATCCTTTTCGCGCTTTATGGCTGTTTTCATGAGCTATTGCCCACAGTTTTGGAGTTCCAGGTATATTTACAACGACCATAAGACCCGATATATGTTTGAGAGATATGACCAAAAACTCATCATTTTCGTATTTTATGGCCGTTTTCATGAGCTATTGCCCACAGATTTGGTGTTCCAGGTCGATTTACAATGACCGTAAGACCCGATACATGTTTGAGAGATATGACCGAAAACCCATCCTGTTCGCGCTTTTATGGCTATTTTCATGAGATATTGCCAACCATTTTGGGGTTTCAGGACGATTTACAACGACCGTAAGGCTCGGTATACATTTGAGAGATCTCAAAAAAACACATCCTTTTCGCGCTTTATGGCTGTTTTCATGAGCTATTGCCCACAGTTTTGGAGTTACAGGGCAATTTACAACGACCGTAAGACCCGATATATGTTTGAGGGATATGACAAAAAACTTGCCGATTTCGTGTTTTTTGGCCATTTTAATGAGCTATTGCCCACCATTTTGGGGGGTCCGGTAGCGATTTACAATGAGTAAGACCCGATATATGTTTGAGAGATATGACCTAAAACTCGTCTTTTTCACGTTTATGGTCGTTTAAATCGACTATTTCCCATAGTTCGGGTTGAGGTTATGGCGATTTACAACGACCATAAGACTATATACGTGTTTGAGAGATATGACCAAAAACTCGTCGTTTCGTACTTTATGGCTGTTTTCATGAGCTATTACCCACAGTTTTGGAGTTCCAGGGATATTTACAATGACTGTAAGACACGATATATGTTCGAGAGATATGACAAAAAACTCATCGTTTTCGTGTTTTATGGCCGTTTTCATGAGCTATTGCCCACAGTTTGAGGTTTCAGGGCAATTTACAATAGTAAGACCCGATATATGTTTGAGAGATATGACCTAAAACTCATCCTTTTCGTGCTTTATGGCTGTTTTCATGAGCTATTGCCCATAGTTTTGGGGTTCCAGGGAGATTTACAACGTCTGTAAGACTAGATATATGTTTCAAAGATATGACCAAAAACTTGTCCTTTTCGCGCATTATGCTGGTTTTCATGAGCTATTACCCATAGTTTTGGAGTTTCCCAGGCGATTTACAACCACCATAAGACACGAAATATGTTTGAGAGATATGACCAAAAACTCATCATTTTCGTATTTTTTGGTCGTTTTCAAACTATTGTCCACGCTTTGGGGTTCGAGCGATTTACAACATGATGAAGATCCGATACATGTTTGAGAGATATGACCAAAAGGTCATCCTTTTTGCGCTTTATGCATGTTTTCCTGAGATATTTACCACCGTTTTGGGGTTCCAAGGCGATTTACAACGACCATAAGACCCAATATATATTTGAGATATCGGACCAAAATCTCGTCCTTTTCGCGCTTGATGGTTGTTTTCATGAGATATTGCCCATAGTTTTGTAGTTATAGGGCGATTTACAATAACCGTAAGACCTGATATATATTTGAGAGATATAAGCAGAAACTCGTCGTTTTCGCGTTTTATGGCCGTTTTAACTTGGTATTGCCCACCATTTTGAAGTTCTAGGTTGATTCACAATGACCATAAGACCCAATATATGTTTGTGAGATATGACAAAAAACTCGTCGTTTTCGTGTTTTTTGGTTGTTTTCATCAGCTATTGCCCACAATTTCGAGGTTCCAAGGCGCTTTACAATGACCGTAAGACCGGATACATGTTTGAGAGATATGAGCAAAAACTCGTACTTTTCACGCTTTATGGCTGTTTGCATGAGCTATTTGCCATAGTTTTGGAATTCCGGGGCGATTTACAACGACCATAAGACATCATACGTGTTTGACAGATCTAACAAAAAACACATCCTTTTCGCGCTTTATGGCTGTTTTCATGAGCTATTGCCCACAGTTTTGGAGTTCCAGGTATATTTACAACGACCATAAGACCCGATATATGTTTGAGAGATATGACCAAAAACTCATCATTTTCGTATTTTATGGCCGTTTTCATGAGCTATTGCCCACAGATTTGGTGTTCCAGGTCGATTTACAATGACCGTAAGACCCGATACATGTTTGAGAGATATGACCGAAAACCCATCCTGTTCGCGCTTTTATGGCTATTTTCATGAGATATTGCCAACCATTTTGGGGTTTCAGGGCGATTTACAACGACCGTAAGGCTCGGTATACATTTGAGAGATCTCAAAAAAACACATCCTTTTCGCGCTTTATGGCTGTTTTCATGAGCTATTGCCCACAGTTTTGGAGTTACAGGGCAATTTACAACGACCGTAAGACCCGATATATGTTTGAGGGATATGACAAAAAACTTGCCGATTTCGTGTTTTTTGGCCATTTTAATGAGCTATTGCCCACCATTTTGGGGGTCCAGCGCGATTTACAATGACTGTAAGACCCGATATATGTTTGAGAGATATGACCTAAAACTCGTCTTTTTCACGTTTTATGGTCGTTTTCGTCAGCTATTTCCCATAGTTGCGGGGTTACAGGGCGATTTACAACGACCATAAGACTAGATACGTGTTTGAGAGATATGACCAAAAACTCGTCGTTTCGTACTTTATGGCTGTTTTCATGAGCTATTACCCACAGTTTTGGAGTTCCAGGGATATTTACAATGACTGTAAGACACGATATATGTTCGAGAGATATGACAAAAAACTCATCGTTTTCGTGTTTTATGGCTGTTTTCATGAGCTATTGCCCACAGTTTCGGGGTTTCAAGGCAATTTACAACGACCGTAAGACCCGATACATGTTTGAGAGATATGACCAAAAACTCATCCTTTTCGTGCTTTATGGCTGTTTTCATGAGCTATTGCCCATAGTTTTGGGGTTCCAGGGAGATTTACAACGTCTGTAAGACTAGATATATTTTTCAAAGATATGACCAAAAACTTGTCCTTTTCGCGCATTATGCTGGTTTTCATGAGCTATTACCCATAGTTTTGGAGTTTCCCAGGCGATTTACAACCACCATAAGACACGAAATATGTTTGAGAGATATGACCAAAAACTCGTCATTTTCGTATTTTTTGGTCGTTTTCAAGAGCTATTGTCCACAGTTTTGGGGTTCAGGCGATTTACAACGATGAATCCGATACATGTTTGAGAGATATGACCAAAAGGTCATCCTTTTTGCGCTTTATGCATGTTTTCCTGAGATATTTACCACCGTTTTGGGGTTCCAAGGCGATTTACAACGACCATAAGACCCGATATATATTTGAGATATCGGACCAAAATCTCGTCCTTTTCGCGCTTGATGGTTGTTTTCATGAGATATTGCCCATAGTTTTGGAGTTATAGGGCGATTTACAATAGCCGTAAGACTTGATATATATTTGAGAGATATAAGCAGAAACTCGTCGTTTTCGCGTTTTATGGCCGTTTTAACTTGGTATTGCCCACCATTTTGAAGTTCTAGGTTGATTCACAATGACCATAAGACCCAATATATGTTTGTGAGATATGACAAAAAACTCGTCGTTTTCGTGTTTTTTGGTTGTTTTCATCAGCTATTGCCCACAATTTCGAGGTTCCAAGGCGCTTTACAATGACCGTAAGACCGGATACATGTTTGAGAGATATGAGCAAAAACTCGTACTTTTCACGCTTTATGGCTGTTTTCATGAGCTATTTGCCATAGTTTTGGAATTCCGGGGCGATTTACAACGACCATAAGACATCATACGTGTTTGACAGATCTAACAAAAAACACATCCTTTTCGCGCTTTATGGCTGTTTTCATGAGCTATTGCCCACAGTTTTGGAGTTCGGTATATTTACAAACCATAAGACCCGATATATGTTTGAGAGATATGACCAAAAACTCATCATTTTAAGTATTTTATGGCCGTTTTGAGCTATTGCCCACAGATTTGGTGTTCCAGTCGATTTACAATGGCCGTAAGACCGATACATGTTTGAGAGATATGACCAAAACCCATCCTGTTCGCTTTTATGGCTATTTTCATGAGATATTGCCAACCATTTTGGGGTTTCAGACGATTTACAACGCCGTAAGGCTCGGTATACATTTGAGAGATCTCAAAAAACACATCCTTTTGCTTTATGGCTGTTTTCATGAGCTATTGCCCACAGTTTTGGAGTTACAGGCAATTTACAACGGCGTAAGACCCGATATATGTTTGAGGATATGACAAAAAACTTGCCGATTTGTGTTTTTGGCCATTTTAATGAGCTATTGCCCACCATTTTGGGGGTCCAGCGATTTACAATGATGTAAGACCCGATATATGTTTGAGAGATATGACCTAAAACTACGTCTTTTTCACGTTTTATGGTCGTTTTCGTCATCTATTTACCATAGGTGCGGGGTTACAGGGCGATTTAAAAAGACCAAAAGACTAGATACGTTTTTGAGAGATATTACCAAAAACTCGTCGTTTAGTACGTTATGGCTGTTTTCATGAGCTATTACCCACAGTTTTGGAGTTCCAGGGATATTTACAATGACTGTAAGACACGATATATTTTAGAGATATGACAAAAACTCATCGTTTTCGTGTTTTATGGCTGTTTTCATGAGCTATTGCTTACAGTTTGGGGTTTCAAGGCAATTTACAACGACCGTAAGACCCGATACATGTTTGAGAGATATGACCAAAAACTCATCCTTTTCGTGCTTTATGGCTGTTTTCATGAGCTATTGCCCATAGTTTTGGGGTTCCAGGGAGATTTACAACGTCTGTAAGACTAGATATATTTTTCAAAGATATGACCAAAAACTTGTCCTTTTCGCGCATTATGCTGGTTTTCATGAGCTATTACCCATAGTTTTGGAGTTTCCCAGGCGATTTACAACCACCATAAGACCACGAAATATGTTTGAAGATATGACCAAAAACTTCGTCATTTTCGTATTTTTTGGTCGTTTTCAAAACTATTGTCCACAGTTTTGGGGTTCGAGGCGATTTACAACGTGAATCCGATACATGTTTGAGAGATATGACCAAAAGGTCATCCTTTTTGCGCTTTATGCATGTTTTCCTGAGATATTTACCACCGTTTTGGGGTTCCAAGGCGATTTACAACGACCATAAGACCCGATATATATTTGAGATATCGGACCAAAATCTCGTCCTTTTCGCGCTTGATGGTTGTTTTCATGAGATATTGCCCATAGTTTTGGAGTTATAGGGCGATTTACAATAACCGTAAGACCTGATATATATTTGAGAGATATAAGCAGAAACTCGTCGTTTTCGCGTTTTGTGGCCGTTTTAACTTGGTATTGCCCACCATTTTGATTTTCTAGGTTGATTCACAATGACCATAAGACCCAATATATGTTTGTGAGATATGACAAAAAACTCGTCGTTTTCGTGTTTTTTGGTTGTTTTCATCAGCTATTGCCCACAATTTCGAGGTTCCAAGGCGCTTTACAATGACCGTAAGACCCGATACATGTTTGAGAGATATGAGCAAAAACTCGTCCTTTTCACGCTTTATGGCTGTTTTCATGAGCTATTTGCCACAGTTTTGGAATTCTAGGGCGATTTACAACGACCATAAGACATCATACGTGTTTGACAGATCTGACAAAAAACACATCCTTTTCGCGCTTTATGGCTGTTTTCATGAGCTATTGCCCACAGTTTTGGAGTTCCAGGTATATTTACAACGACCGTAAGACCTGATGTATGTTTGAGAGATATGACCAAAAACTCATCATTTTCGTTTTTTATGGCCGTTTTCATGAGCTATTGCCCACAGATTTGGTGTTCCAGGTCGATTTACAATGACCGTAAGACCCGATACATGTTTGAGAGATATGACCAAAAACCCATCCTGTTCGCGCTTTTATGGCTATTTTCATGAGATATTGCCGACCATTTTGGGGTTTCAGGGCGATTTACAACGACCGTAAGACTCGATATACATTTGAGAGATCTCATAAAAAACACATCCTTTTCGCGCTTGATGGCTGTTTTTATGAGCTATTGCCCACAGTTTTGGAGTTCCAGGGATATTTACAACGACCGTAAGACCCAATATATGTTTGAGAGATATGAACAAAAACTCGTCATTTTCGTATTTTACGGGCGTTTTCATAAGCTATGGCCCACAGTTTTGGTGTTCCAGGGTGATTTACAACGACCGTAAGACCCGATGCATGTTTGAGAGATATGACCAAAAACCCATCTTGTTCGCGGTTTTATGGCTATTTTCATGAGATATTGGCCACCATTTTGGGATTCCAGGGCGATTTACAACGACCGTAAGACCCGATATACATTTGAGAGATCTGACCAAAAACTCATACTTTTCACTCTTTATGGTTGTTTTCCAGAGCTATTGCCCACAATTTTGGAGTGCAGGGCAATTTACAACGACTGTAAGACTCGATATATGTTTGAGAGATATAACAAAAAACTTGTCGTTTTCGTGATTTACGGCTGTTTTAATCAGATATTGCCCACCATTTTCGGGTTCAAGCATGACGTACAACAACCGTAAGACCCGATATATGTTTGAGAGATATGCCCTAAAACTCATCTTTTTCGCGTTTTATGGCCGTTTTCATGAGCTATTGCCCATAGTTTTGGGGTTCCAGGGAGATTTACAACGACCGTAAGACCCGTTATATGTTTGAGAGATATGACCAAAAACTCATCCTTTTCGTGATTTATGAAGGTTTTCATGAGCTATTGCCCATAGTTTTGGAGTTTCCAAGGCGATTTACAACGACCGTAAGACCCGATATCTGTTTGATAGATATGACCAAAAACTCGTCATTTTCGTCTTTTATGCTCGTTTTCAGGAGCTATTGCCCATAGTTTTGCGGTTCCAGGGTGATTTACAACGACCATAAGACCCGATACATGTTTGAGAGATATGACCAAAAACTCATCCTTTTCGTGCTTTATGCCCGTTTTCATGAGATATTACCCACCGTTTTGGGGTTCCAAGGCGATTTAAAACGAGCATAAGACCCGATATATATTTGAGATATTTGACCACAAACTCGTCCTTTTCTCGCTTTATGGTTGTTTTAATGAGCTATTGCCCATAGTTTGGAGTTATAGGGCGATTTACAATAACCGTAAGACCATATATATATTTTAGAGATATGACCAAAAACTCTTGGTTTTCGTGTTTTATGGCCGTTTTAATGAGCTATTGCCCACCATTTTGAAGTTCCAGGGCGATTTGCAATGATCGTTAGACCCGATATTTCTTTGAGAGATATGACCTAAAACTCGTAGTTTTCGTGTTTTATGGTCGTTTTCATGAGCTATTGCCCACAGTTGCGGGGTTACAGGGCGATTTACAATGACCATAAGACCTGATATATGTTCGAGAGATATGACCAAAAACTCGTCGTTTTCGCGCTTTATGGTGGTTTTCATGAGCTATTGCCCATAGTTTTAGAGTTTCCAAGGAGATTTACAACGACCATAAGACCCGATATATGTTTGAGAGATATGACTAAAAACTCGTCATGTTCGTATTTTATAGCCGTTTTCATGAGCTATTGCCCACAGTTATCGGGTTCCAGGGTGATTTACAACGACCGTAAGACCCGATACATGTTTGAGAGATATGACCAAAAACTAATCCTTTTCGCACTTTATGGCTTTTTTCATGAGATATTGCCCACTATTTTGGGGTTCCAGGGCGATTTACAACGACCGTAAGACCCGATATACATTTGAGAGATCTCACAAAAACACATCCTTTTCGCGCTTTATGGCTGTTTTAATGAGCTATTGCCGATAGTTTTGGAGTTCTAGGGATATTTAGAACGACCATAAGACCCGATATATGTTTGAGAGATATGAACAAAAACTCGTCATTTACGTAATTTATGGATGTTTTCATGAGCTATTGCCCATAGTTTTGGTGTTCCAAGGCGATTTACTACGACCGTAAGACCCCATACATGTTTAAGAGATATGACCAAAAACCCATCCTGTTCGCGCTTTTATGGCTATTTTCATGAGATATTGCCCACCATTTTGGGGTCCAGGGCGATTTACAACGACCGTAAGACCCGATATACATTTGAGAGATCTGACCAAAAACTCATACTTTTCGCTCTTTATGGTTGTTTTCAAGAGCTATTGCCCATAGTTTTGGAGTTACAGGGCAATGTGCAACGACCGTAAGACTCAATATATGTTTGAGAGATATGACAAAAAACTTGTCGTTTTCGTGTTTTACAGCCGTTTTAATGAGATATTGCCCACCAATTTGGGGTTCCAGCACGACTTACAACAACCGTAAGACCCGATATATGTTTGAGAGATAAGCCCTAAAATCATCTTTGTCACGTTTTATGGCCGTTTTCATGAGCTATTGCCCATAATTTAGGGGTTCCTGGGAGATTTTCAACAACCGTAAGACCCGTTATATGTTTGAGAGATATGACCAAAAACTCGTCCTTTTCGTGATTTATGATGGTTTTCATGAGCTATTGTCCACAGTTTTGGAGTTCTAGGGATATTTACAACGACCGTAAGACCCGATATATGTTTGAGAGATATGACCAAAAACTCGTCATTTTCATATTTTATGACCGTTTTCATGAGCTATTGCCCACAGATTTGGTGTTCCAGGTCGATTTACAATGACTCTAAGACCCGATACATGTTTGAGAGATATGACCAAAAACCCATCCTGTTCGCGCTTTTATGGCTATTTTCATGAGATATTGCCCACCATTTTGAGGTTCTAGGGCGATTTACAACGACCGTAAGACCCGATATACATTTAAGAGATCTGGAAAAAAAACACATCCTTTTCGCGCTTTATGGCTGTTTTCATGAGCTATTGCCCACAGTTTTGGAGTTCCAGGGATATTTACAACGACCGTAAGACCCGATATATGTTTGAGAGATATGACCAAAAACTCGTAGTTTTCGTGTTTTATGGCCGTTTTCATGAGCTATTGCCAACAGTTTTGGTGTTCCAGGTCGATTTACAACGACCGTAAGACCCGATACATGTTTGAGAGATATGACCAAAAACCCATCGTGTTCGCGCTTTTATGGCTATTTTCATGAGATATTGCCCACCATTTTGGGGTTCCAAGGCGATTTACAACGACCGTAAGACCCGATATACATTTGAGAGATCTCACAAAAAACACATCCTTTTCGCGCTTTATGGCTGTTTTCATGAGCTATTGCTCACAGTTTTGGAGTTCCAGGGATATTTACAACGACCGTAAGACCCGATATATGTTTGAGAGATATGACCAATAACTCGTCAATTTCGTAATTTATGGCCGTTTTCATGAGCTATTGTCCACAGTTTTGGTGTTCCAGGGCGATTTACAACGACCGTAAGACCCGATACATGTTTGAGAGATATGAACAAAAACCCATCATGTTCGTGCTTTTATGGCTATTTTCATGAGATATTGCCCACCATTTTGGGGTTTCAGGGCGATTTACAACGACCGTAAGACCCAATATACATTTGAGAGATCTGACCAAAAACTTATCCTTTTCGCTCTTTATGGTTGTTTTCCAGAGTTATTGCCCACGGTTTTGGAGTTACAGGGCAATTTACAACGATCGTAAGACCCGATATATGTTTGAGAGATATGACAAAAAAACTTGTCGTTTTCATGTTTTACGGCCGTTTTAATGAGATATTGCCGACCATTTTGGGGTTCTAGCACGACTTGATATATGTTTGAGAGATATGCCCTAAAACTCGTCTTTTTCGCGTTTTATGGCCGTTTTCATGAGCTGTTGCCCATAGTTTTGGGGTTCCAGGGAGATTTACAACGACCCTAAGACCCGTTATATGTTTGAGAGATATGACCAAAAACTCGTCCTTTTCGTGATTTATGGTGGTTTTCATGAGCTATTGCCCATAGTTTTGGAGTTTCCAAGGCGATTTACAACGACCGTAAGACCAGATATATTTTTGATAGATATGACCAAAAAGTCGTCATTTTCGTATTTTATGCTCGTTTTCATGAGCTATTGCCCACAGTTTTGGGGTTCAAGGGCGATTTACAATGACCATAAGACCCTATACATGTTTGAGAGATATGACCAAAAACTCATCCTTTTCGCGCTTTATGCCCGTTTTCATGAGATATTGCCCACCGTTTTGGGGTTCCAAGGCAATTTACAACGACCATAAGACCCGATATATATTTGAGATATCTAACCACAAACTCGTCCTTTTCTTGCTTTATGGTTGTTTTCATGAGCTATTGCCCATATTTTTGGAGTTATAGGGAGAATTACAATGACCGAAAGACCTCATATATATTTGAGAGATATGACCAAAAACTCGTTGTTTTCGTGTTTTATGGCCGTTTTAATGAGCTATTGCCCACCATTTTGAAGTTCCAGGGCAATTTACAATGACCGTCAGACCCGATATTTGTTTGAGAGATATGACCTAAAACTCGTAGTTTTTGCGTTCTATGGTCGTTTTCATGAGCTATTACGCATAGTTGCGGGGTTACAGGGCGATTTACAACGACCTAAGACTTACAACTCCAAAACAGGACGAGAAAAAGAGGTATTGCCTGAATCTTGGGCAAGGTTTTGTGCTTTGATTCATGCACAGGCTGGAAGTCCATTACCTAAGAATGAGCTTCTTGATATATTTTATAATAGACTAACCGAAGAATCTAGGACATACCTAGATAGTTGTGCTGATTGTGTTTTCTGGAATAGGACTCCTAAGG
Organism: Avena insularis; assembly: GCA_023614405.1. Taxonomy (NCBI): domain Eukaryota; kingdom Viridiplantae; phylum Streptophyta; class Magnoliopsida; order Poales; family Poaceae; genus Avena; species Avena insularis. The sequence goes on from CM042694.1 coordinate 107,904,777, forward strand.
AAGCTGAGGAATTAATGGCTAAAATAAGCAAGACTTATGAAGATTGGACTCCACCGAAACAAGCTATACCTGAAGTAATTGTACCTGAACCATCTATTCCCGTGCCTATTCCAACATCAAAGAAGAGGGGAGTTATTCAATTAAACGATGAAGGAAGCTAAGAAATGTCTTAAGGAGAAGGGAATTAAAGCTACAGATGTCTAGAATTTACCTTCTATAGAAGAATTATGTAAGCCTATTCCCTACTCATCCACTATTGAGGTACACTCTCTCCAACACTTTGATGAAGGTGATATCCCTTACTCTAAACCTCCTGATCAATGCTTAGAAGAATTTGATATCTTTATTGTTAAGCAAGATAACTTTAATAAAAGGGTGCAAAATCATCTAATGGAAAACACTAGAGTTATTGTTGAGTTGAAAGATATTGTGGAAAGAACCTCTAATGATGTTAAAATGATTGTTAAACACTTTCAAATGGTTCAAACTCAAATAGATCAACTCGTTAAAGTGCAAAACGACGTGCTAGTTAATGCTGCTAAAGAAAAACATGCTTATGAAATTAGAACTATAAGTGGTGCTACTACCCAGGATCCTCTATATCCTGAGGGGCATCCCAAAAGAATTGAGGAGGATTCTCAACAAGCTGAAAATAGTGGTTCTACTCATAAGAAAAGGAAAAAGAAACATAAAACTGTTGTAGAACCCTCTGAACCTGCTATAGATCCTAATAGTATATCTATCTCTAATGCTGAAACTGAAAGTGGTAATGAAGAGAATGAAGTTCCTAATGAAGAAAAAGTTGAAGAAGAACCTGAAAACCACACTAAGACTACTAAATACACTAAATAATATTTTATTGCTCAAAAACATGGTAGTGAAAGAGAGCCTTGGGTCCAAAAACCTATGCCTTTCCCTGATAGGAAACACAAGTCAAAGGAAGATGAACATTATAATAAGTTTTGTGAGTGGATGAAACCTTTATTCCTGCAAATTCCTTTAACTGATGCTATTAAATTGCCTCCTTACTCAAAGTATATGAAGGATATTGTCTCGAATAAAAGGAAGATCCCTAATGAAGAAATTTCTACTTTTCTTGCTAATTATTCCTTCAATGGTAAGGTTCCTATGAAACTTGGAGACCCAGGGATTCCAACTATCCCTTGCTCTATTAAGAACAGTTATGTTAGAACTGCTTTGTGTGATTTGGGAGCTAGAGTTAGTGTTATGCCTTTCTCTCTTTATAAGTGGCTTCAACTTGAAATATTAATACCAACCGATATATCTTTGCAAATGGCTGATAAATCTACCACTATTCCTGTGGGTATATATGAGGATGTACCTGTTCAGGTGGCTCACAATTGCTTGATATTAACTGATTGTGTTGTGCTTGAAATGCCCGAAGATGATAATATGTCTATTATTCTTGGGAGACCATTTCTTAATACTGCAGGAGCTGTTATTAATTGTAATCAAGGAAAGGTGACCTTCAATGTTAATGACAAGGAACATACTGTCTATTTCCCCAAGAAGATTGAAAGGACTTATGGTTTGAATTCAATTGAACATGTTGAAGGCATTCAAGTTGGAGAAATATATTGTCCCATACCAAGAGAAAAAATTGAAACTATTATGATTGGGACCATTGCTATCAAGGTTGAGGTAACATAATCATTAGTGGAATACAAAGTTTTGTCTCATATGCAATTGTTTTGGTAGCAAGACTTGATCAACCTTGTTAACAAAATGATTCCATTGAACAAAACAATGTTTTCATTATGATTATCTTTGTTTATTTCTATCCTATGCATTTTAGTTTTTGCTTTTGTTTAGTTTTCTTTTTGTTGTTAGTTGCTTGCATGTTAGAACTTCTATAGTTCTATCCTTGTTTTGTCCTTGCATCATGTTTTCAAAAAAAAAATTCTGTCTGTCAGAAAAATCATTCTTCTATCTCTGAAAAGTGCCAAAAAATAAAGTGTCTCGAAAAATTCCAGAAAATTCATATTAAATTTTTACATGAAAAAAGGTTAAGAGGAGTACCTGGGAGGTACCAGGGGGCCCACCAGGCAGGCACACCACAAGGTGGCGCGGCCAGCCTTGGGTGGCGCCATGCCCTGGTGTGGGCCACCCCTGGCCCCCCACTAACTCTCTCACCTGCCACTTTCTTCTCTCTCCTGAGTAAGCTCTAGTTCATTGCTCAAAATCGCGTTCTTGCTGTGCTTGCTCTCGATTTTTTCGATCTCCTTGCTCAGCCCATCCTTCTTGCTGAAACTTGGAGCATTTGTTCCCTGGTATGTGACTCCTCCCCTTGTCCAAGTAGATTTGTGTTTAGTGGATTATATATTGAGTATTTTGCTGCTGTAGGTGACTGGTTATGAGAGCTGGTAAGCTTGTTTGATGCTTAGAGATATAGTTTTGATGCATGTTTATGCCTCTTGGAAGTCCCTATGAGTAGAATCCTTCATTATATTTACTTTGCAATCACTTGTTTAATAGGTGTTTAAATTTCAGAATAGAAGATGAGTGAACACCACCTAAACCAGCATGAGCTTTGGGTGCCTCAGGTCATGAAGGTCCACCGGGAGGAGGAAGTTTTTCCCTCCATTTATCCATGCTCTGAGTTCATGAGGGCTGCAAGAATTCTACAAGATTTCCACACTTTGGTTTCTAATGCAGGGTTAGAGCACTTTTTGGAAGATGAATCTTGTCAATTTGTGAAGCTAACTATGTCTGTGGTGTAGGACTTCCAATTTAGTCACTCTTTGCCTAACCCCATGGTCCATTACAAAATTTACAATATAGCTGTCGACCTTTCTCTTGATGATTTTTGTGCAGCTATTAAGGTACCTCAATGGGGATCATGTAGAAAGATTAAGGAGAGACCTGAACCACTCATGGATTTATACGCAGAAATTTGCCAAGGGAGTAGCTTCTGGAAGGAGAGTGGAAAAATCCGTAATATTCATTTTCCCTCCATTCGCTACTTTGCCTACTTTATTGCCAAGTGTGTTCTTGCTAGGAAAACTGCCAATAAGTTATCTTTGTTTGATCTAGCATTTATCTCTGCTGCTCTTAAACGAGATAGGTCTTACAACTTAGGTGCTTTGATAGCTTTCCGTCTTGCTGCTAACCATGAGAAAGGTTGAATTTTTGGAGGCCTCATTGCTTCTCGTTTACTAGCATTGCATGGTTTAGTGCCTCGTCATCTAGACCTACAGTTTCCCATAGAAAGGCTTGATCTTAATTCCATGATATAACATAAATTTGTTTCCTCGTGGGCTAGTATGAGTGAGTTATCTTATGAAATAACCTTTCTCAAAGCTGGTTGGAGAAAGAGCAAGTCCGAGCATGTTGTTCTTTTGCCTGCACCTATTTTGTTTAACCTTGATAACAGGGAAGGATGGTCCCTCACTGAGGAGGAGCTTGACACGTAATTTGGAGAGATCTCCCAACAGGAGAAGGACACAAGAAGGGAGGTTACGGATGATTCGGTCCAGCCCTCGAATGAGGGAGAGTCTTCATATCAGCAGCTCGCTTATGATTGGGGAGCTTCTTCTTCTTCTCATGGGCCCAGCTACGACCATTCTTACCAAGATCTGCCCGCTTGGAACCCCTATCCGTACATGGATTGATACCCACTTAGGCCAAAAGCCTAAGCTTGGGGGGAGGTACGCCGACATCACACTCATCTCCATATCATGTTGCATCGGTACTTTGCATATTCATGTTTTCGTTCTCTTTTTAGTTTTCGTTCTTCTTTGCTTTTGCTTTCTAAAAACACAAAAAGACCAAAAATATTTCTGTTGTTTCTCTTTGGTTTGCTTCTTCTTTTTGCCTTAGTTTGCTTTTCCCTTTTTGCTTTGTTTGAACTATTCAAAAAACCCAAAAATATTTTGCTTTGCTTGTTTTTCCCTTTTGGTTCTTGTTTAAAAAACCGAAAACACCAAAAATATTTGTCGTTCTTCTTTGGTTTTGTGAGTTTGCTACAGGGTTCAGCAGTCCTCGGTGGAATATTGGTTTCATATTATTATTCAAGCCACACAAGTGAAGAGCAGTAATGAGGATTAATGATAACTTGAGGCGTGGTAAGAAGCTGGTAATGAACTCTATTTGTTTTCATTTTTGTACATGTACGCATCACTGTGGGCTTGCTTAGTCCGTTCAAGTAGGGTGTATGTTATCTTCGGATGCTTAGTAGTTCTTGCTTTCTCATGATTAGCTCCAGCTCGCTATTAGTTTGTAGCATGTCTTATGAATGTTTGCTTGCATTGCTCTATTCATAAATTGGTATGACACCGCGGTATCCTCCTCTGAATGTTTCATTTGAATTGACTTGGCACATGCTCACGCATGCACATGACTGCGATAATCAGTTAAGCCTTGATGAATTATTTTGCCTTGAGGATCTTGAATCACTTTCATGCCATGAGTAGTCCTGTTTTGTTACAAGCGTGATAATGGCAGCTATTTCTCACTCGTTTGTCGCTCCCTTACTATTGCTAGCCTTCACTTTGACTGAGTATGTTTTACTCAAGTTCCCAACTCCCTAAACCAAATATTTCCAAAGTGTCCACCATACCTACCCATTAGCATCATTTGCTACCTCCGTGCATATTCAATATGCCTTGTTTTCTTCTGAATAAAATGTTTGCTTGTTATGAGAAAGTTAGTTAGTAAAGCTCTCACGAACTTGATGCCACACTTTATTTTCTTGCACTTAATAAACCTGAACCATTGCGTCCTTCTTTGTTGCGCATATGCTTGCGCTTTATGAGTTGAAGTTAGCAGAACCATGTATCACGGGGACCGCTTTCAACGCTTCATAGGTACTTTGTACCTAGTTGATATCATGTTCTTTTGCTTATGGATCCCGGCCGTGTGAAATAAAAGTGGAACTTGTAAGATCATGGAGTTTGTATGTATGTTAGAGAAACGCCTGGGCCGCTAGCCTAAGCCATGGCTAATCATGGTGGAAACTTGCAGCATAACCATAATGAGCATTCTATGAAGCATCCTCAATAAAAATCTATGCACATAGTAAATAAAAAGATCGCCGAGATGCTCAATGTCTGCTTGCCTTGTTATTTTGGTTATGGGATAGCTCCCGTGTCATGTGCAAGGGGTACCCCGTTGGCGGTTCTCTATGATACGTATATACTTACAATGATAAGAGCTTACTTGTGACTGAAGTTGAGTAGCATGAGGATCGGTCTTCGTAAGTAAGGGGCATGAGACTTCGATTTATAACTTGTCAAGCATATCCTCTTAGTTGTGTCACTTTAACCTTAACCATTTAAAGAAGCTTATGATAGGGGCAATGAGAGCTCAAAGCTAATGAGTACCATACTTTCAGCATTTGGAAGCTTTTCAAAATTATTCAAAACCTTTTTCTTTACTTGTTGAGTCTCCATTTATTCTTTGAGCACCTTCTTGAGAGCATAGTTTTCATTCTTTGTGTTTGTTCCATTACTTGATTATTTGTGTTATGACTTTGATGATTGTATCCTTGATATCTTTGCTTCTAGTCATCACTTGAACTTCAGAGGTGCCTTGATATTCATAATCAAAGGCAAGCGAGATACCACTCTATCATACCTTTCTATGAGCATTGCAATGTTGCTTATGTTTGTGCCTCATGCTACTTATTAATCTTGAGTTGGAATCTCTTCATAGCTTGCAAAGACTATTAAGTAGACTCAGTTGCATACTCTTTATTATGAATTGTCTAAGTAGTTGATCACATTGCTGAGAATATTTACATCTTATGAAGCAAATGTGTCGTGAAAGTTCTTTTATCGCACTCAGTTTTCAACTGAATTGCTTGAGGACAAGCAATAAGCTAAGCTTGGGGGGAGTTGATACGTCCAAAACGTATCTACTTTCTCGAACACTTTTGCTATTGTTTCTCCTCTATACTAGTGTGATTTGGATACAACTAATGCGGACTGACGTTGTTTTCAGTAGAATTGCATTGGGGTCTACTTTTTGTGCAGAAAACCAACTATCAGGAAAAATCCCGGAAAATATGCCAAACATCCTATTTCACCCGAAGACTCCAGGAGCCAGAATATGAGACGGAGAAGATCCAGGGGTGACCACACCACCACAGTGGCCTTGAGCAGGCAGCCGCACCGGTGGTGTGGGCCCCCCAGGCACCCCCCTCGGCCTCTCTCTTCGCCTATAAGGAGCCTTCTGACCTAAAAACTTCAGGGGGGCGACGTTTTTCCAGAAAGAGTTCCGCTCCGCCGCCACCACCAGATTCCACGAAACAGCACCAGAAACTCTGTTCTGGCACCCTGCCGGGATGGGGTATTGGAGGAGATCATCGCCATCATCATCACCATCGCTTCTCCATCGACCATCCATGTTTCCCCCATCTATGAGTGAGTAATCCCTCGCAGTTCGCTATGGGGATGGTAGGGATTGGATGAGATCGTTCATGTAATGGCATCAGATTGTTAGGGCATGGTGCCTAGTATCTTTTATTAGTGATTTATGACTTTGTTGCGACTTGTTGTGCTTAATGCTTGTCACTAGGGCCCGAGTTCCATGATTTCAGATCTGAACATGTTATTGATTCATTATGATAGTATTGTTTTTGGTCTTATCTACAAGTTGTATACACACGTTGTTGTCCGGAACCAATGGCGCTGAAGTGACGGAAATCGGGATAACCGGAAGGGAAAGGCTTTGATGTGAGGATCACATGTGTTCATGGAGTGTTAATGCTTTGCTCCGGTGCTCTATTAAAAGGAGCACCTTAATTGCCAGTAGTTCCCTAGAGGCCCCACTACAAAGCGGGTGGCGGACAAAGATGTTGTGCAAGTTCTCATTGCGAGCACGTATGACTATATATGGAACACATGCCTAGGATTGTCTAGTACTTGGATGCTTTATCTTATTTATCTGCAATTGCCCTATGTTCTGATTGCTATTTGAATTGTCTTGTCCATGCAACGCCCGTCCATCCATCCCTATGCCTACCGCACTCAAATCCCACTGTTTACTGCTTTTGTTACTACTGTCTTTGCTTTACTACTGCTACAAAACTGTTGCAACTGATAAACTGCTGTGAGCAAGATTGTTTCCAGGTGCAGCTGAATTGACAACTCAGTTGTTAAGGCTTATAAATATTCTTTGGCTCCCCTTGTGTCGAATCAATCAATTGGGTTTCACTTCCCTCAAAAATACTGCGATACAACCCCTATACTTGTGGGTCATCAATATTGCCCACCATTTTGGGGTTCTAGGGCGATTTACAACGACCGTAAGACCCAATATACATTTGAGAGATCTAACCAAAAACTCGTCCTTTTCGCTCTTTATGGTTGTTTTCATGAACTATTGCCCACAGTTTTGGAGTTACAGGGCAATTTACAACGACCATAAGAACCGATATATGTTTGAGAGATATGACAAAAAAACTTGTCATTTTCGTGTTTTATGGCCGTTTTATTGAGCTATTGCCCACCATTTTGGGTTTCCAGCGAGATTTACAATGACTGTAAGACCCGATATATGTTTAAGAGATATGACCTAAAACTCGTCTTTTTCGCGTTTTATGGCCGTTTTCATGAGCTATTGCCCATAGTTTTGGGGTTCTAGGGAGATTTACAACGACCGTAAGAACCGACATATGTTTGACAGATATGACCACAAACTCGTACTTTTCGTGATTTATGGTGGTTTTCATGAGCTATTGCCCTTCGTTTTGGAGTTTCCAATGCGATTTACAACGACCGTAAGACCCGATATATGTTTGAGAGATATGACCAAAAACTCGTCATTTTCGTGTTTTATGCTCGTTTTCATGAGCTATTGCCCACACTTTTGGGGTTCCAGGGAGATTTACAATCACAGTAAGACCCGATGCATGTTTGAGAGATATGACCAAAAACTCATCCTTTTCGCGCTTTATGCCCGTCTTCAGGAGATATTGCCCACCGTTTTGGGGTTCCAATGCGATTTACAACGACCATAAGACCCGATATATATTTGAGATATCTAACCATAAACTCGTCCTTTTCTCGCTTTACGGTTGTTTTTATGAGCTATTGCCCATAGTTTTGGAGTTATAGGGCGATTTACAATGACCGTAAGACCGGATATATATTTGAGAGATATGACCAAAAACTCGTCATTTTCGTGTTTATGGCTGTTTTAATGAGCTATTGCCCACCATTTTTAAGTTCTAGGGCGATTTACAACGACCGTAAGACCCGATATATGTTTGAGAGATATGACCTAAAACTCATCGTTTTCGCATTTTATGGTCGTTTTCATGAGCTATTCCCCATAGTTTCGGAGTTCTAGGTTGTTTTACTACGACCATAAGACATCATACGTGTTTGAGAGATCTGACCAAAAAAACGTCCTTTTTGCGCTTTATTTCATGAGCTATTTCCCATAGTGTTGGAGTTCCAAAACAATTTACAATGACCATAAGACCCGATATATGTTTGGGAGATATGACCAAAAACTCGTCCTTTTCGCGCTTTATGGTGGTTTTCATAAGCTATTGCCCATAGTTTTGGAGTTTCCAAGGAGATTTACAATGACCGTAAGACCCGATATATGTTGGAGAGATATGACCAAAAACTCGTCATTTTCGTATTTTATTGCCGTTTTCATGAGCTATTGCCTACTGTTTTGGGATTTCAAGGTGATTTACAATGACCGTAAGACCCGAGACATGTTTGAGAGATATGACCAAAAACTCATCCTTTTCGCGTTTTATTGCTTTTTTCATGAGATATTGCCCACCATTTTGGGGTTCGAGGGCGATTTACAACGACCGTAAGACCCGATATACATTTGAGAGATCTAACCAAAAACTCATCCCTTTCGCTCTTTATGGTTGTTTTCATGAGCTATTGCCCATAGTTTTGTAGTTTCCAAGGCCATTTACAACAACGGTAAGACCCGATATATGTTTGAGAGATATGACCAAAAATTCATCATTTTCGTATTATATGACCGTTTTCATGAGCTATTGCCCATAGTTTTGGGGTTCCAGGGCGATTTACAACAACCGTAAGACCCGATACATCTTTGAGAGATATTACCATAAACCCATCATTTTCGCGCTTTTATGGCTGTTTTCATGAGATATTGCCCACCATTTTGGGGTTCCAGGGCGATTTACAACGACCGTAAGACCTGATATACATTTGAGAGATATGACAAAAAACTTGTCATTTTCGCTCCATATGGTTGTTCTCATGAGCTATTGCCCATAGTTTTGGAGTTACAGGGCAATTTACAACGACTATAAGACCTATATGTTTGAGAGATATGACAAAAAAAACTTGTCGTTTTCGTGTTTTATGGCCGTTTTAATGAGATATTGCCCACCATTTTGGGGTTCTAGCGCGATTTACAACAACCATAAGACCCGATATATGTTTGAGAGATATGACCTAAAACTTGTCTTTTTCAAGTTTTATGGTTGTTTTCATGAGCTATTGCCCATAGTTTTGGGGTTTTAGGGAGATTTACAATGACCGTAAGACCTGATATATGTTTGAGAGATATGACCAAAAACTCGTCCTTTTCACGATTTATGGTGGTTTTCATGAGCTATTGCCCATAGTTTTGGAGTTTCCAAGGCGATTTAAAACGACCATAAGACCCGATATATGTTTGAGAAATATGACCAAAAACTCGTCATTTTCGTATTTTATGCTCGTTTTCATGAGCTATTGCCCATATTTTTGGGATCCAGGGCGATTTACAACGACCGTAAGACCCGATACATGTTTGAGAGATATGACCAAAAAGTCATCCTTTTCGCGCTTTATGCCTGTTTTCTTGAGATATTGCCCACCGTTTTGGGGTTCCAAGGAGATTTACAACGACCGTAAGACCCGATATATACTTGAGATATCTAACCACAAACTCGTCCTTTTCTCGCTTTATGGTTGTTTTTATAAGCTATTGCCCATAGTTTTGGAGTTATAGGGTGATTTACAATGACCGTAAGACTTAATATATATTTGAGAGATATGTTCAAAAACTCGTCGTTTTCGTGTTTTATGGCCGTTTTTATGAGCTATTACCCACCATTTTGAAGTTCCAGGGCGATTTGCAATGACCGTAAGACCCAATATAGGTTTGAGATATATGACCTAAAACTCGTCGTTTTCGCGTGTTATGGCTGTTATCATGAGCTATTGCCCATAGTTTTGGAGTTCTAGGGAGATTAACAATGAAGGTAAGACCCGATATATGTTTCACAGATATGACAAAAACTCGTTGTTTTTGTGTTTTATGGCTGTTTTCATGAGCTATTGCCCACGGTTTCGGGGCTCCAAGGCGATTTACAACGACCGTAAGACCCGATACATGTTTGAGAGATATGACCAAAAACTCGTCCTTTTCGCGCTTTATGGCTGTTTTCATGAGCTATTGCCCACAGTTTTGGAGTTCTAGGGCGATTTACGACAACCATAAGACATCATACGTGTTTGAGAGATCTGACCAAAAGCAAGTCCTTTTCGCACTTTATTTCATGAACTATTGCCCATAGTGTTGGAGTCCCAGAACAATTTACAATGACCATAAGACCCGATATATGTTTGAGAGATATGACAAAAAACCCGTCCTTTTCGCGCTTTATGGCTGTTTTCATGAGCTATTGCCCACAGTTTTGGAGTTCTAGGGCGATTTACGACAACCATAAGACATCATACGTGTTTGAGAGATCTGACCAAAAACAAGTCCTTTTCGCACTTTATTTCATGAACTATTGCCCATAGTGTTGGAGTCCCAGAACAATTTACAATGACCATAAGACCCGATATATGTTTTAGAGATATGACCAAAAACTCGTCCTTTTCGCGCTTTATGGTGGTTTTCATGAGCTATTGCCCATAGTTTTGGAGGTTCCAAGGAGATTTCCAACGACTGTAAGACCCAATATACATTTGAGAGATCTAACCAAAAACTCATCCTTTTCGCTCTTTATGGTTCTTTTCATGAGATATTGCCCATAGTTTTGCAGTTTCCAAGGCGATTTACAACGACCGTAAGACCTGATACATGTTTTAGAGATATGAGCAAAAACTCGTCCTTTTCGCGCTTTATGGCTGTTTTCATGAGCTATTTGCCCATAGTTTTGGAATTCTAGGACAATTTACAACGACCATAAGACATCATACGTGTTTGAGAGATCTGACAAAAAACACATCCTTTCGCGCTTTTATGGCTATTTTCATGAGCTATTGCCCACCATTTTGGGGTTCCAGGGATATTTACAACGACCGTACGACCTGATATACATTTGAGAGATATGACCAAAAAACTTGTCCTTTCGTGCTTTATGGCTGTTTTCATGAGCTATAGCCCACAGTTTTGGAGTTTCGGGGATATTTACAATGACCATAAGACCCGATATCGCCCACTGTTGCGGGGTTACAGGGCGATTTACAAGGACCATAAGACTAGATACGTGTTTGAGAGATATGACCAAAAACTCGTCCTTTCGTGCTTTATGGCTGTTTTCATGAGCTATTGGCCACAGTTTTGGAGTTTCGGGGATATTTACAATGACCGTAAGACCCGATATATGTTTGAGAGATATGACCAAAAACTCGTCATTTTTGCGCTTTATGGCTGTTTTCATGAGCTATTGCCCATAATTTCGAGGTTCCAAGGCGATTTACAATGACAGTAAGACCCGATACATGTTTGAGAGATATGACCAAAAAATTGTCCTTTTCGTGCTTTATGGCTATTTTCATGAGCTATTGCCCACAGTTTTGGAGTTCTAGGGCGATTTACGATGACCATAAGATATCATACATGTTTGACAGATCTGACCAAAAGCACGCCATTTTCGCGCTTTATTTCATGAGCTATTGCCCATAATGTTGGAGTTCCAGAGAAATTTACAATGACCATAAGACCCGATATATGTTTGAGAGATATGACCAAAACTCGTCCTTTTCGCGCTTTATGGTGGTTTTTGATACGTCCATTTGGCATAACTATTCTATATCATAATCTACAGTTTTTCATTGATATATTTTATATTAAGAGATGATACTTATGTTACTTCATATGTTTTTGCATGGTTGATGACTTTTGGAGCATGGACCACTGCAGTCAGGATTCTGATGGAAAAGGTGTTGTTTGGAGGCAAAATTCGCGAAGATCAGAAAATCCGGGAAAATATACGGAAAATCCTATTTTTCTAGAAGACGAAGGAAGCCAGAAGGAGGAGTGGAGATGGGCCATAGGGGGCCCACACCACCCCCTGGCGCGGGCAAGCCTAGGCTGCGCCACCAGGTGGTCTGGCCGCCTTGGCCCACCTCTAGCTCTCCCCTCTGGCGTATACAATTCTCCTGAAATCCTAATACTCGGGGAGCGACCACAGAAAGATTCCGCTGCCTCTGCGGGACGGAAAACACCGAGAGAGAATGATCTCTCAGGCAGACAGATTTCTGTCGGGGGAATTCCTTCCCGGAGAGGGGAGATAGTCGCCATCAACACCACCATCAATTTGGACTTCATCGGGATCATCATCACCATCATCATCACCATCAGCACCCTCATCACCATCTCCATATTGCTGTAACAATTGGGTTGAATCTTTCATTGTTCTTAGGGGAAACTTTCCCGGTGTTGATTACTCTTTGTAGTTGATGCTATTGAGTGGAACCATTGAATTATTGTTTATGTTCATATTGTTATACATCATTATTCCACCTTTGATCATGATCCATATGATGTCTTGTGAGTAGTTCGTGTTGTTCTTGAGGACATGGGAGAAGTCATGTTGTTAGTTGTGGAGTTGTGTTGAGAAAGATTCAATAGTTTGATATTCAAGTTGTGGTGTACTTCTTCTAGTGGTGTCATGTGAACGTCGACTACATGACACTTCACCTATATGGGCCTAGGGGAATGCATTGTGTATTTGGCTACTAATCGTAGAGGTTTGCCGGAGTGACAGAAACCTTAACCCCTGTTAGGAAACCATTGCACAAGGGACGTTAGGGTCTTAGAGTTTAAAGTTGTGGTTTGGTTTCTACCTTAATTACTTTCTTGTACTTACGGATGTTTGCAAGGGGTATAAGCACAAGTATGTATTAGTCCTAGGAAGGTCAGTACATTAGCACAGGTTCACCCACACAACACTTATTAAGCTAAAGAAGATTAATCAACTATATGAAGAAAAAGCACCTGACAGTCTTCCCATGTGTCCTCAAGAACGTTTGGACATCTTAAGTAATACAACTGGCTTGTCCTTTGCTGAATAAAGGATTGGGCCACTTGCTGCATTTGTTCTTATTGTCTTTTATTTACTCATACTTTATTTTACTTGCATTATCAAAAACCCCTAAAATCCGTTTGCTAAGTATTTGCAGAGAATTCCTGATCCATACCACTAGCCAGCACCTTCTGCTCCTCGTTCAGTTTGACACTCTTACTTATCGAAAATACTGCAATACACCCCCTATACTTGTGGGTCATCAAGACTATTTTTTGGCGCCGTTGCCAGGGAGTGAAGCCTATTGGAGAGTGGAACTGGTAAAGGAAACTTCTACTGTGAGTATTGTTTACTTCTGATAGTTGCTTTATTTTTGTTATGGATAATTCGCAGAGTTTCTTATTCCGTAATGCTACTACCACTGCTAAGGTAGTAGATGAACCACCACCTGCTGAGAATGATACTTTTAAAATACCTACAAGAATTATTGATCGTGTTATGGATAACTATTATGTTGGGGATGGAACTGTCCATCCCGGTGATCATTTACTCTTTACACACGAATTATGCAGGTTGTTCAAGTGTGCAGGTATTACTACAGATCAAGTTAAGAAGAAGTTATTCTCATTGTCACTGAAAGGAAGAGCTGAGGAATGGTATAAGCTGCTGAAGAATGGTCAAGCTCTTGAATGGGAGGAAATAGTACCTCTCTTCTATTAGAAATTTTATCCTCCTATTGAGATTCATAAAGATCGGAATCAAATATACAACTATTGGCCTCTTGATGGAGAGAGTACAGCCCAAGCTTGGGGGACATTGAAGTTATTAATGCTCAAATGTCCCATTCATGAGCTCCCCAACAATATTATTATCAATAACTTTTATGCAAGGCTTTCTATTCATGATAAGGATTTATTGGATGCTTCTTGAGTTGGATCATTCACTCGCATGGAAGAAGAAGCTAAATGGGATCTTCTGGACCGTATTAAAGACAATGCTGAAGCTTGGTAGAATGACAAAGGTAGAAAGTCAGGTATAAATTATGATTATGAATGCATTGAATCTTTTATGGGAACTGATGACTTTCAAAATATTAGTAATGCTTATGGTCTTGATTTACAAGTCATTAAAAATTTCTTTAAGGCTTTTGCTTCTTATATTGAAATTCCAAAAATTGGATGGAACAAGTACCATGCCCCTTATAAAGATATTGTTGACTGTGTTCCTGTTGGGAGTGCTGAGTATTGCACTATTGATCACATCTTACCTGAACCTTATATCGAGAAGATACCCTTCCCAGATAAGGTAAAGGATCATCCTATGATAACCAGTGTAATCACTAAAAGTGAAAAGAGAACGATGAACAAATAAACATTGAACTTGTTGTAGCAATTGTTACAGATCTTGTCACTAAAAGTGTAGAAGATGGGCACATAGTCTTTTGTGAGGACGCTTCTAATATTGTCTCAGATCCCAATAGAACTAAAAAGGCTAGTGTCCCTGTGCTTTCTGTTAGAATTGGTGATCATTGCTATTATGGTTTGTGTCATATTGGTGCTAGTTCAAGTGTTATTCCTTATGAGCTTTATAAAGAAATTATGCATGAAATCAGTCCCAGCGAGTTGGAAGAGATTGATGTCGTGATTCACCTTGCTAATAGAGAAACCATCTCTCCAATTGGTATTGTGCGGGATGTAGAAGTTCTTTGTGGTAAGATTAAATATCCTGCTGATTTTCTAGTACTTGGTTCAGCTGCTAGTAAAACTTACCCATCATTTTTGGTAGACCTTTCTTGAGTACTTGTGGAGCTATTATATATTGCAAGAGGGAGAAAATCTTAACTAAGTTTGATGGGGAGTCTTATGAGTTTAACTTTTCGAAATTTACTAAAGAACCTTGTGAAAATGAAACCCATAATGAGGATTTTCGAGTTGAACAACTTGCCTCTATTTCTCTTGCTCCTAACAATGCTTTGCAGCAATTTATGGAAGACCACGAAAGTGAGATCTTCATGTAAGAAAGGAATGAGATTGACGAGATTCTCCGCCGTCAACCCAAGATGCTTAAGCATAACTTTCCTGTAGAAGACTTGGGTACCACGCTGCCACCTAAAAAGGATCCGGTCTTCGATCTAAAACCTCTCCCTGATGATCTTAAATATGCTTACATTGATGATAAAAAGATATATCTTGTTATTATCAGCTCTAAACTTTCAGGGAAGGAAGAAGAAAGGTTATTGGAGGTTTTGAAGAAACACCAAGGGGCTATGGGCTATACTCTAGATGATTTAAAAGGGATTTCACCTACTATATGTCAGCATGCTATCAATATAGAACCAGATGCAAAGCCAGTAGTAGAGCACCAACGGCATTTAAATCCTAAGATGAAGGAAGTGGTAAGAAATGAGGTATTCAAACTCCTTGATGCTGGTATTATTTACCCTATTGCTGCTAGTGAATGGGTTAGTCCTGTTCATTGTGTTCCTAAAAAAGGAGGAATTACCGTTGTTCCTAATGATAATGATGAGCTTATTCCCCAAAGAATAGTAGTGGGTTATAGGATGTGCATTGATTTTAGCAAAGTTATCAAAGTTACTAAGAAAGATCATTACCCGCTTCCTTTTATTGATCAAATGTTAGAAAGGTTGTCTAAAAAGACCCATTTTTGTTTTCTTGATGGATATTCTGGTTTCTCTCAAATTGCTGTTAAACAACAAGATCAAGAAAAAACTACTTTTACATGCCCTTATGGAACCTATGCATATAGACGTATGCCTTTTGGTTTATGTAATGCTCCTGCTACTTTTCAAAGATGCATGTCTGTTATATTCCATGGTTTTTGTGAGGAAATTGTGGAAGTGTTCATGGATGACTTCTCCGTCTATGGAACTTCTTTTGATAATTTTCTACACAACCTTGATAAAGTTTTGCAGAGGTGTGAAGAAAGTAATCTTGTTCTTAATTGGGAGAAATGCCACTTCATGGTTAATGAAGGGATTATCCTTGGGCATAAGGTTTCCAAAAGAGGCATATAAGTGGATAGAGCTAAAATCGAGGCAATTGAGAAAATGCCCTGCCCAAGAGACATCAAAGGTATTCGTAGTATCCTTGGTCATGCTGGTTTCTATAGAAGGTTTATTAAAGATTTCTCTAAGATATCAAAACCCCTCACTAATCTTCTTCAAAAAGATGTACCCTTTGTTTTTGATGATGATTGTAAGGAATCTTTTGAAACTCTTAAGAAGGCTTTAACTACAACTCCTATCGTTCAACCACCTGATTGGAGCTTACCCTTTGAAATAATGTGTGATACTAGTGATTTTGCTGTAGGTGCTGTCCTTGGGAAACGAATTAATAAAAGTTAAACGTTATTCATTATGCTAGTAAGACTCTTGATGCTTCTCAAAGGAATTATGCTACTACTAAAAAAGAATTCCTAGCTTTCATTTTTTCTTGTGATAAGTTTAGACCTTACATTGTGGACTCAAAAGTCACCATTCATACTGATCATGCTGCTATTAAGTACCTTATGACGAAGAAGGATGCTAAGCCTAGGCTCATTAGATGGGTGCTGCTTTTACAAGAGTTTGATCTACATATTTTAGATAGGAAAGGTGTTGAAAACCCTGTAGCTGATAATTTATCTCGATTGGAAAACATCTCTTTTGATCCTATGCCTGTTAATGATAGCTTCCCAAATGAATAGTTGGCTGTAGTAGGGGTGAGCTCGCGAGGGAGCCCTTGGTATGCTGATTATGCTAACTTTATTGTCTCCAAGTATTTGCCTCCAACTTTCATAGCTTAGCAAAGAAGGAAGTTCTTTTACGATTTGAGGCATTATTTTTGGGATGACCCACACTTATATAAATAAGGAGTGGATGGTATTATGCGAAGTTGTGTTCCAGAATATGAACAAAAGGAGATATTGCGTAAATGTCATGGTAGTGCTTATGGAGGGTATCACGCAGGACATAGAACTACGCAAAAGTTGCTACAATCAGGTTTCTACTGGCCTACCCTTTTTAAAGATGCAAGAAAATTTGTTTTATCTTGTGATGAGTGTCAACGTGTTGGTAATATTTCTAGAAGCAATGAAATTCCTATGAACTACTCTCTAGTTATCGAACCCTTTGATTGCTGGGGATTTAACTTTATGGGTCCTTTTCCTCCCTCAAAAGGGTATACTCATATTCTTGTTGTCGATATTCTTATTGTCGTTGATTATGTTACTAAGTGGGTAGAAGTTATACGTACGAAGAGTGCTGACGGGGAGACCTCTCTAAAAATGCTTAAAGATGTTATCTTTCCTAGGTTTGGAGTGCCTAGGTATCTCATGACTGATGGAGGTTCTCATTTTATTCATGGTGGTTTTAGAAAGACCCTTGCTAAATATGATGTTAATCATAAAATTGCTTCAGCTTATCACCCCCAAACTAGTGGGCAAGTAGAATTATCAAATAGGGAAATTAAATCCATCTTGCAAAAGACTATTAATAGATCTAGAAAAAACTGGGCTAAAAAGTTGAATGATGCTTGATGGGCTTATAGGACCGCCTACAAAAACCCTATGGGGATGTCGCCTTATAAAATGGTTTATGCACCTACCTTTAGAATTAGAACACAAAGCTTACTAGGCAGTTAAAGAACTCAATAGAGATTGTAAGCTCGCTGGAGAAAAAAGATTATTTGACTTAAGTTCTTTAGATGAATGGAGGAGTGAAGCCTGTGAGAATGCTAGGCTCTTTAAGGAAAAAAGTTAAAAGATGGCATGACAAGAGAATACTTAAGACAGAATTTCATGTTGGTGAGAAAGTTCTATTGTATGGGTCTCATCTCAGATTTTTTGCAGGAAAACTACTGTCTAAATGGGAAGGACCTTTCGTTATTGAAGAGGTGTACCATTCAGGAGCAATAAAAAATTATTCTTTAAAAGATAATACTACACAAGTAGTGAATGGGCAGCGACTTAAGCACTATATTGCTGGAGATTCTTACAATGAAGATGTTGATGCTTTTCAAGTTATAACTCTGGAAAAATTTATTAAGGACCAAATTCAGAGACCTGCAGAGTCCGTTTTCAAATAGGTAATAGTTCTGGTAAGAAAAGTTCCATGAAAGATCTGTCTAGTAATATTTTTGCAGTTTTTAGTCAATAAGAAAAGCTACGAACCGAAAGAGGGTCAGAAACGGAGCCAGGGTGGCTCACACCACCCTGTGGCGCGGGCCCACCCCTGGCCGCGCCACCAGGTGGTGTGGCCAGTCCGGACTCCGCCTCCGACTCGTTTTCTCCCAGTACCTTCCTTTTGCCGTGAAACTTCTTAATATATAATCCCCCGGATTCACCGAGGTTCGAATATCATGTTTTCGTCGTGTTTTTGTTTCGATCTGTTTCTGACAGGTAGAGTCCCAGATTTGGAGCCACAATGTCTTCCTCTGGATTAGCCAAGGAACATTCCTTAGACGATATCATCAACACATACATGAGAGAGTTGAATATTCATCCCAAGGAGTTTTTGCTTGAAGATGGGGAGGTCTGGATAAAAGAGGTTCAAGGCCCTAAAGGTGAAGGAGGTCTGGAGGACAGGATGGAAGCACTAGAGCAAGAAGTCTTTAGGTACAAGAAGATGGCGGAACGCGAAGTGGGTATCATCCATAAGATATGTTCCGAACTCATCGCCGAGCACCAAAAGGAGACTGCTGAGCTCAAGGATGAAGTCCTCTCACTCTGCCAAACAACCAACGAACTACAAGAACAGCTCTATGACGTTCAAAATCAAAACTGTGAGTATGATGTTAGGTTTAAACGCATAAGTGCTGCTGCAAGTTTCAGGATGCTGGAGACCACAATGTCCTTTGTTGATGGGGAGCCCTTGCCCTGGAAGTCGGACGATGATGAGAGGATACCAGCACCACCGAAGGAGTAATTCGTCATCAGGTTTGGCATCCCCTTTATTTGTTCCAAGCTTGGGGGAGTGCCGCGGTATCACATCACTATCTTCTATCTTTTTACCTTTTTAGTAGAGTCATATCATGAATAGAGAAGTTATCATGTAGGATGGTTTGCATTGTGTAAGTGTCCCCTCTCTCGTTAGATATGTATCCCTTGGTGTGAGTAGCCGTTATGGAATATTAATGAGAGGTTCTATCATTTACTCTTTTGCATATCTTATATTAGTTTTCAATTCATGGTTATATGATTGATCTTGTTGTTAGTATTGGTATCACTTTGGGATCATTGAGTTAATTTAGTTGGTTTAGGCAAACCTGGCTTGGTTAGTAGCAACACTATTTTTGAGAGTTGAATGAAAAAGATAAAAGTACTCTAAAGAAATATAATTTCATCATCCTTCTTTCTTGATTTGCTCATAAGTTAGTATTCTCTGGTTAAGATCTTTTGTTCTTCCAAGGAAGATTGCATGTTTGTTTTTATCACTTGTATGTTTGTTTGTCTCCTTCAACTCTTATACTTGCTAACCAGCCTTGCTAGCCAAAAACCTGTACTGAGAGGGAATTCATCTTGTGCATCCAATCCTTAAACAAAAAAACTATGCCATTTGTGTCCACCATACCTACCTATTAGCATTATTGCTATTCCAAGAAAATTGTTGATTTTATCTACCTTCCAAATTAAACTTGTTATGTGAAAATTAGTGATTAAAGCTCTCAGAACTTGATGGCACACTTTACTTTCTTGCATTTAATAAACTTGAACCATTGTGCCCATCTATGTTGCGTATATGCTTGCGCTTTGTAAGTTGTGAATTAGCAGAACCATGTTGTCATGGGGAACGCTTTCAACATTGCACTGGTACTTTGTACCTAGTTGATATCATGTTATTTTATCTATGGATGTCGTCGGTGTGAAATGAAAGGGGAGCTTGTAAGTCCATGGAGTTATGCATGTGTGTTAGAGAAACGCATGGGCCGCTGGTCTAATCCATGTGGCCATGGTGGAAACCTGCAGCGTGACCATAACGAGCATCTATGAAGCATTCTTCTTATAAAAAAGATAGAGATTGAGAAAAATAGAAACAGAAAAAAAAAGATTATGAAAAGAGGAAAGAGAGAAAAAAGCACCATATTCTCATGGTAAATAAGAAGATTGCTGAGATGCTTGTTGTCTGCTTGCCTTGTCATTTTGATATGGGGATTCTTTCGTATCATCGGGCAAGGGGTACCCCGTTGGCAGTTCTGTATGATACACATGTGCTTACTATGAGAAGAACTTACTGGGGACTAAACTTGAGTAGCATGAGGAGCGACCCTCGTATTCAAGGGACATGAGATTCTCAATTTACAACTTGTCAAGCATATCCTCATATTTGATCACTTTAACCTTAATCACCTAAAGATGCCTATGATAGGGGTAATGAGAGCTGAAAGCTAATAAGTATCATAATTTTTGGGAGCTCTTTATGAAACTTGAAATCCCTGCTTCCCTCTGCGAAGGGCCTTTCTTTTACTTTTTAGTTGAGTCGGTAAACGTATTCCCTTCTATCTCAGCAAGTATTTTGAGTTGTTGTGTTTCATTCATTCATATGTTGATTTATTCAATCATGTTTCTTATGTTGCTTGTTTTGTACATTACTCTTATCTTGGTGATTACTACTTTGAAATCTATAATTGAAAACCAGTTATTTGTGAACTCCAGCAAATTATCATCTATTCTTCGACCAAGAGCTAAGTTTGCCATTATAATTATGATTTACTTTATGTATCTTTATTGTGTTTCCTTTACTTATTGCAAGTTGAGTTATATAATAGTGAGTTGTCTTCTATTATGATCTATATATTGATGAATGTGATGCTTCTTGTCCGTATTCTTTTATCGACTCTTCACTCCATAAACCTGAAGCCATGTTTATTGAGCTCAGTTTCGCTTGACAAGCGATATCTAAGCTTGGGGGGAGTTAATACGTCCATTTTGCATCACTATTCTATATCATAATTTACTGTTATTCATTGATATATTTTCATATTAAGAGTTGATACTTATGTTACTTCATCTGTTTTTGCATGGTTGATGACTTTTGGAGCATGGACCGCTGCAGTCAGGATTCTGATGGAAAAGGTGTTGTTTGGACGCAAAATTCGCGAAGATCAGAAAATCCGGGAAAATATACGGAAAATCCTATTTTTCCAGAAGACGAAGGAAGTCAGAAGGAGGAGTGGAGATGGGCCACAGGGGGCCCACACCACCCCTTGGCGCGGGCAAGCCTAGGTCGCGCCACCAGGTGGTGTGGCCGCCCTGGCCCACCTCTGGCTCTCCCGTCTGGCGTATATAATTCTCCTGAAACCCTAATACTCGGGGAGTGACCACAGAAAGATTTCGCCGCCTCTGCGGGGTGGAAAACACCAAGAGAGAAAGATCTCTCTGGTAGACAAATTTCTGCCGGGGGAATTCCTTCCCGGAGAGGGGAGATCGTCGCCATCAACACCACCATCAATCTGGACTTCATCGGGATCATCATCACCATCATCACCATCAGCACCCTCCTCACCATCTCCATATTGCTGTAACAATTGGGTTGAATCTTGCATAGTTCTTAGAGAAAACTTTCCCGATGTTGATTACTCTTTATAGTTGATGCTATTGAGTGGAACCATTGAATTATTATTTATGTTTAGATTGTTATACATCATTATTCCACCTCTGATCATGATCCATATGATGTCTTGTGAGTAGTTTGTTTTGTTCTTGAGGACATAGGAGAAGTCATGTTGTTAGTAGTGGAGTTGTGTTGAGAAAGATTCAATAGTTTGATATATAAGTTGTGGTGTACTTCTTCTAGTGGTGTCATGTGAACGTCGACTACATGACACTTCACCTATATGGGCTTAGGGGAATGCATTGTGTATTTGGCTACTAATCGTAGGGGTTGCCGAAGTGACAGAAACCTGAACCCCAGTTAGGAAACCATTGCACAAGGGATGTCAGGGTCTTAGAGTTTAAAGCTGTGGTTAGGTTTTTACCTTAATTACTTTCTTGTACTTACAGAGGTTTGCAATGGGTATAATCACAAGTATGTATTAGTCCTAGGAAGGTTGGTACATTAGCACAGGTTCACCCACACAACACTTAGCAAGCTAAAGAAGATTAATCAACTATATGAAGCGAAAGCACTTGACAGTCTTCCCATGTGTCCTCGAGAACGTTTGGTCATCTT
Organism: Avena insularis; assembly: GCA_023614405.1. Taxonomy (NCBI): domain Eukaryota; kingdom Viridiplantae; phylum Streptophyta; class Magnoliopsida; order Poales; family Poaceae; genus Avena; species Avena insularis. The sequence goes on from CM042694.1 coordinate 107,927,153, forward strand.
AAGTAATACAACCGGCTTGTCCTTTGCTGAATAAAGGATTGCGCCACTTGCTGTATTTATTCTTATTGTCTTTTACTAGTACAAAGCCCGTGCGTTGCTACGGCGCCACAGTAAATCAAATAAAACAACATTTCATATGTTTAAATCTGTACGCAGTCGGAACCAAATGTCATGAAATCGATAATTTACCTGCTTTTGTGCTTTTGTATCGTACAATAGTGATTGATATCGGACATCAATTTTAAAGTGTACAGTAAAAAAACACATTACGATTTTAACCGTGTAATAACAAAAATCGCATGATATCAGTTTGATCATTTTAATCACAATAAACCATCAACTCTCAGAGTAAACACAACAAGGCCACTTAAATTCCTTTAATTTAGGACCCAGACTCTCTAACTTAGTAGGATACGGACTTCCTAGGTAATTAGGATTAGCATCTGCACTTTTCAGCCTGTAGTACGTGAATTTTCCCCCTTCTAATCATCCATCTGGTTAATTGAATTAATCAATGAAGAAACACACGTCCAAGCATACATGCATGTGGAAGTCAATCAAACCACTACTTCAGTTAGGTAGGATGGGGCACTTCTCTCGCTGCATTGACGTGTATACGGAAGATCCAACACGGGCAGCAAACAATTTTTTCGTGAAGGCGAGTGTCAAAGAAATTTTACCGATAGTTTGCCGCTTGTCTCTGCTCGATGCATCGATCCACATGCAGGACGAAGAGTAGCAGCGATTAAGAAACCCCAGATGGCGCCGGTAGCTTTCCTCCCCCGATCCACGCGAGCAGATAGCCAGAATATTTGCGAAGGAATCTTGGCAACATATTGCAAGCAACAGTGTATGGGAAAGATCAACTACAGAATAGATTCGACGAAGAAGAATTTGCAGCAGAATAGGAAGTCGGCCTTGGCGGCAGAGTTTGTCAGATCTATGAGGCGACGTGATTTGGAAGCGGATTAGGCATCTGGCGATCGATCGACGCCTCTATATGCCTAGCTTTACCTCCGCCTCATCCTCGTCTCCTAACCTAAATCGTCCCAGTTGCCTCTAGTATTTTTCCGCCGCCTGAACGACTGCGCCTAGTCTCATCTTGGAGTGTCGGTGCCTCCGTTGAAAAATCAATTCATCAATCTAGGTACAATTATACTCTTCTAATCTTCTTTCTGTTAGTTCCCCTTGTTTTAGCTGTACGTCTTCGGAAATTCTCGCTATTCACAAAGCAGTGGGCATCGTCGCATTGGTGATTGGCTGAACCGCTGATGAGGGATTGAGCGGAGGGTCGCTGCATAAGCCGAGCTCGCAGGTGGATCCCCTTACCGGCTTGAGCGGAGAGATGTTGCACGAGCACCCTGCAGAGGAGGCCAATATTGCTGACGGCATCCACAAATCTGATTCCGACGAGAGTGCACATGCAAACGAAGAAGATGCAGAAATACAGGTAGCTTAATGAGCTGCGCCTACGCGAGGCAATCAGCGAGGAGTTCTTCGATTACTTTGATAATCTTTCCTGTGAACCTCCCTGGATCGCCCTCAGAGTCCAGCTGAAAGATGGGAATTTTTGGGAAAGGACTCGTTGGATTCACAATGAGACTCGGTTTAGTTTTTGTTTTGGAGAGGCGTGAGTGCCAAAGTTTGGAACGTTTGGTCATCTTAAGTAATACAACCGGCTTGTTCTTTATTGAATAAAGGATTGAGCCACTTGCTGCATTTATTCTTATTGTCTTTTATTTACTCGTACTTTATTTTACTTGCATTATCAGAAACCCCTAAAAATCCGTTTACTAAATATTTGCAGAGAATTCCTAATCCATACCACTAGCCATCACCTTCTGCTTCTTGTTAGGTTCAACACTCTTACTTATCGAAAATACTGCGATACACCCCCTATACTTGTGGGTCATCAGTTTTCATGAGCTATTGCCCATAGTTTTAGAGTTTCCAAGAAGATTTACAACGACTGTAAGACTCGATATATGTTTGAGAGATATGACCAAAAACTCGTCATTTTCTTATTTTACAGCCGTTTTCATGAGATATTGCCCATAGTTTTGGGGTTACATGGTGATTTACATCGATCCTACGACCCGATACATGTTTGAGAGATATGACCAAAAACTCATCCTTTTCGCGTTTTATGGCTTTTTTTATGAGATATTGCCCATGATTTTAGGGTTCCAAGGCGATTTACAACGACCGTAAGACCCAATATACATTTAAGAGATCTAACCAAAAACTCGTCCTTTTCGCTTTTTATGGTTGTTTTCGTGAGCTATTGCCCACCGTTTTGGAGTTACAGGGCAATTTACAACGACCGTAAGACCCGATATATGTTTGAGAGATATGACAAAAAACTTGTCATTTTCGTGTTTTACGGCCGTTTTAATGAGCTATTGCCCACCATTTTGGGTTTCTAGCCCGATTTACAATAAGCGTAAGACCCGATATATGTTTAAGAGATATGACCTAAAACTCGTCTTTTTCGCGTTTTATGTCCGTTTTCCTGAGCTATTGCCCATAGTTTTGGGGTTCCCGGAAGATTTACAACGACCGTAAGACCCGATATATGTTTGATAGATATGACCAAAAACTCACCTTTTTCGTGATTTATGGTGGTTTTCATGAGCTATTGCCCATAGTTTTGGAGCTTCCAAGGCGATTTACAACGACCGTAAGACCCGATATATGTTTGAGAGATATGACCAAAAACTCGTCATTTTCGTATTTTATGCTCGTTTTCATGAGCTATTGCCCAAAGTTTTGGGGTTCCAGGGCGATTTACAATGACAGTAAGATCCGATACATGTTTAAGAGATATGACCAAAAACTCATCCTTTTCGCGCTTTATGTCCGTTTTCATGAGATATTGCCCAATGTTTTGGGGTTCGGAGGCGATTGACAATGACCATAAGACCCGATATATATTTGAGATATGTAACCACAAACTCGTTCTTTTCTCGCTTTATGGTTGTTTTTATGAGCTATTGCCCATAGTTTTGGAGTTATAGGGCGATTTACAATGACCGTAAGACCTGATATATATTTGAGAGATATGACCAAAAACTCGTCGTTTTCGTGTTTGATGGCCGTTTTAATGAGCTATTGCCGACCATTTTGAAGTTCCAGGGCGATTTACAACGACCAAAAGACCCGATATATATATGAGAGATATGACCTAAAACTCGTCGTTTTCGTGTTTTAGGGCTGTTATCATGAGCTATTGCCCATAGTTTTTGAGTTTTAGGGAGATTAACAACGACCGTAAGACCCGATATATGTTTGAGAGATATGACCAAACACTCGTCATTTTCTCGCTTTATGGTGGTTTTCATGAGCTATAGCCCATAGTTTTGGATTTTGCAAGGCGATTTACAACGACCATAAGACCCGATATATGTTCGATGGATATGACCAAAAACTCGTCATTTTCCTATTTAATGCCTGTTTTCATGAGCTATTGCCCATAGTTTCGGAGTTCCAATGCCATTTACAATGACCGTAAGACCCGATACATGTTTGAGAGATATAACCAAAAACTCATCCTTTTCACAATTTATGGCTGTGTTCATGAGCTATTGCCCACAGTTTTCGAGTTTCAGGGTGATTTACAACAACCATAAGACTTCCCTAAAAAAAATACAACAACCATAAGACTGCCCACAGTTTTGGAGTTTCGAAGGAGATTTACAACGACCGTAAGGCCCGATATATGTTTGAGGTATATGACCTAAAACTCATCATTTTCATATTTTATGGCTGTTTTCATGAGCTATTGACCACTATTTTTGGGTTTTAGGGCGATTTACAACGACCGTAAGACCCGATACATGTTTGAGAGATATGACCAAAAACTCATCCTTTTCGCGCTTTATGGCCGTTTTCATGAGATATTGCCCACCATTTTGGGGTTCCAGGGCGATTTACAATGACCATAAGATCCGATATACATTTGAGAGATCTGACAAAAAACTCGTCCTTTTCGCTCTTTTCGGTTGTTTTCATGAGCTATTACCCACAGTTTTCGAGTTATAGGGCGATTTACAACAACCGTAAGACCCGAAATATGTTTGAGAGTTATGAGCAAAAACTCGTCGTTTTCATATTTTATGGCCGTTTTAATGAGATATTGCCCACCACACTACTATAGATTTTCTTACCAGTGGCGCACCGTTTTTGCTATCCGTAGCGCATGGGACGTGCGCCACTGTCATCACTCCACTAATATTTTTTATCAGTGGCGCATGTGGAGATGCACCACGGATAAGTCTAGTTATCTATGGCACATGGGGTATGGTGCAACACGGATAAGTATTTCAAAATTAAAAAAGCCAGGATCTAAAAACTTATACATGGCGCATGGGGGCATGATGCGCCACAGATAAACTTTTGAAAATTCAAAAAAAAAGCAGGATCTGGAGCATCAGTGTCGCTGCTATCGCCTATCGCCACCGTCGCCTACCGATTTGGTCACCTCGCTGCAGCCATGGCCGCCGTGGCACTCGAGGCCAAGGAAGAGTTTGAGGTAGGGAGGAGCTCAAGGAAGGTGTGGCAGCCGGAGCGGTGGGGGAGGGGCTCGAGGATGGCGTGGAGGCCGAAGCGGTGGCGGAGGGGCTGAACATCGGCACGACAGCTGGAGAGAGGACAAGTGGTAGAGGAGAAGGAGAAGTAGAAAGGGGAGGGAGAAGAAGGAGAGGTAAGTATTTCGCGTCTGGAGAGAAAAGTAAGTTTCTTTCCACACTACTCTCTCCCTCCTCTCGCCCCCGTGTGGCGACGGGGGGCCGGGGAGACCCTAGTTGCCGCCGCCTTAGCCTCCCCAATTCCCCGCCCTCATCTCTCCCCTGTTGCCACTAAGGTCGTGTCCAGGCAAATCCTGGTTACTGCCAGCGGGGGGTGGGGGGTCTCTCGTCTTCCCCAGCATAGATCGGTGGCACAGGACACCTATCCTCGTCGCGGATGGGGTGCACATCGGGCATCTCAGCGGTGTGGCATCTCTAGCGTGCGACAGCTGCTGCATGGCCGGAGGAGCAGCGACGTGGAGGACAGCGATCTGGTGGCCCTCGTCCCTCTAGCCAAGAAAACTCAAGGGGAAACCTCAGATTCCGAGGGATCGAGCAATGGCAGTGTCATGTGCATCGTTTCCCTCTTGAGGGCATCGCTTTTGGACTTCAGATACGTTGCTAACGTATCTATAATTTTTGATGTTCTATGATTGTTTTATATCTACTTTCTTATGTTTTGTCCATACTTTGGAGTATTTTTATACACTTTCTTGGACTAACCTATTAACAAGATGCCACAGTGCGAGCTGCTGTTTTCTGCTGTTTTTGGTTCCTGGAAAGTCAGAAAATGAATATTCTCGGAATTGGACGGGACAAAATCCAAAGTTAATATTTCACCGAGGGGGACACGAAGCCAGAAGAAGAGACGAAGAGGGGCCAGAGGCCGGCCACACCACCTGGCCGCGCGGCCATGCCTGTCTCGCACCAGGGGGTGGTGTGGCCGCCTAGGGCACCCCTCGGCCTCCCCTTTCGCCTACATATCGCCTCCGATACAGAAACCCTAAGTACCCGATCAAAATTCCACGAAAGAGTCTGTGGCCACCGTCATCTCCATCCCTATATCGGGAGGGATCTAAAGCTCTTCCCGGCACCCTGCCGGAGGGGAGAATTCACCCTGGAGGCCTTCTTCATCACCATGCAAGCCTCCAGTGTGATGCGTGAGTAGTTCATTCCTGGACTACGGGTCCATATAGTAGCTAGATGGTTGTTTCTTCTCCTTTGTGCTACCATGTCTAGATCTTGTGAGCTCCGTTCATGATCAAGATCATCTATTTGTAATCCTACATGTTGTGTTTGCTGGGATCCGATGGATATTGAGATGCTATTTCAGATTGATTATTGATTCTACCATGTTTTTGTTATTTGTGATCTTGCATGCTCTCTGTTGTTAGTAGCTATCTTGGCCGAGTAGATGCTAGCAACTCCAAGAGGGTGTATTTATGCTCGATAGTGGGTTCATGCCTCTAGTAATCTGGGGAAGTGACAGAAATCTCTAAGGTACTAGATGTGCTATTGCCACTAGGGAGAAAACAACAATCCTTTGTTCATAGAACAATCGTATTGTTTACTTTACATGCAATGCTTAATGCAATTATCTGTTGCTTGCAACATAATACTGGAGGGGGTTCGGATGATAACCTGAAGATCGATTATTAGTCATAGATAAAGTTGGATTACGGTCTATGTATAATGTTGTAATGCCCAATCAAATCTCATAGGAGTCAAGATGATTAGTATATGCATGTATGCTTTCTCGATGTTTGTCAATTGCCCCGCTATAATTTGTTCACCCAACATGTCATCTATCTTAAGGAGAATCACCACCAGTGAACTATGGACCCCGGTCCTTTCTTTTACCATCAATCTACAATCTATTTACTGGTTTCTGTTTACTTTCTGCAAGCTATTACTATCTTCCACACAATACGCTTAATCATTTGATTTCACCAACACCGGTGAGATTGACAACCTCACTATAAGTTGGGGACAAAGTTCTGTGGTTGTGTTGTGCAGGATTCCAAGTTGGAAACAACACCTTGGAGGTGTTTCCTTGCTCCTACTGGTTCGATAACCTTGGTTTCATAACTGAGGGAAAAATTGTTGTTGTGCTCATCATACCTTCCTCTTGGGGTTCTTCAACGAGCTCGATATATTTTTTGGAAACTAAGGCACATATATGTACAATTTTATGTGCTCATATAAAAGTATGGACATCCCTTGTTGTACACACACACACACACACACACACACATATATATATATATATATATATATATATATATATATATATATATATAGAAACCCTATTTATCACCTAGGGTGCAGAATAATTATTTTGCACCCTACATATTTTTATGTTCTCACGTTCAGAAATTTATGTTTTGTATGGTAATAATTATGTTCATATTTATTAGAAATGCAAAAAATGGACATAAAAATACAATTTTTGAGTCATTATAGTTTAAAATATATAGAAAATATGCATTTTATATCGTATTTTTATACGGTATGTAAACAAATTTTTTCATATTAAGTAGTCAATCTTACCTATACAAACGTAGGTCACTTGCATAAGGCTACCTCTATATACTGCCAGCTGAGGCGGTGCACGCTAGGTAACTTACTCAGATCAGGATGTTTGGGGCCAACAAGTTTGGGACATAATAAGTTATCTTTATTACATGATGTCAATAGTTGAATCAAGCTATCTCCTATAATACATTTAACTGAGCACACATGAAGGATTCTCTTTGGATAAGTGAAGTGGCTCAATCAAGTTCATCGATAACTGTAGTGATTATGTCCCCATTCTTGTAATAAACCAGCACATGTGCTGGCTATTGGCGCCAATGTATTCAAGTGAAAGTATCGAGTTACGGGTTAACATCAACCATTCCAGAAAAAATATACTTATGTGGTATATCATCACGTGTCTAAATGTATTTCTGACATTCCATTTTTTGTTACATACATGGAGAAACAATTTTTTATCCATTTTCCCTCAAATATGTAGTGCTTTGTTAGACTTTCAAAACAATATATAATGTTTTCAGATTCTAGTTGGTCTTGATATCCAATAGTCTTCACTTAAGTTACCATGAGTTCTATCTATGTTGTACTACATGTAGAACATTCTAATTCAGTGTGTACCAAATATATGTAATCAAAAGAGCTCACATTGGATGATGTTTGCGATGTTTGTTGAGATCACGTAGGGATATAGCAATTTGATGCAATTAGAGTGTTTCCATCGCTTTGATAGCATACTTGAAGGATTTCTCGGTCACATTGGTGGAGGACGGTGCAGAGTCATGTTGGAACAAAGCAACAACATAGCCAAATATGCAAAGGTAGGTGTTAGGCACCACCGTTGATTTATAAAATCTCCCCAATTCAAATCATACATTTATAATAATTTATACTCCGTGTTCCTAGATTCAATTAAGAATTAATGTCCTCCCAATAAAACCAGAATTTTCTTGTTATTTTCATTATAATGGTTTACCAAACCTTCGACTAAAACTTAAAATTGGGAAGTATAACTTGAACCAAAGGATTGGACTTACCATTTTAGGATTCAATGGGTTGAACATTGATGACTCACATTTTCTCCTGTTCCGAAGGATTGATCAACCCGATTGTCTGCATGTACATTGTGAGTCCTACCTAGATATGCCAATGTTATCAACTTCATGTAGTGTCGATCCAGATTATCTCAAGATCCTTTGATTCATAGACACAAGCACACGCTACCGATGCCACGCTACTGGCTCATCATGCAATAGCCAGACGCCATGCTACTGACTCGGGGCTGCTGATAAGCTGTACCAGTGGCATACCACAGGCACATCACAGGTAATCTAGTTCCATGCGCCAGATTACCATGGACGTATAATTATACCACGATACTCCATTCAATTATTGAACATCTATTACAAATGGTATTATTGTCGTACAAAACAATAACTTAACAGTTCTCCATTGAAGTACGGATACGTGTCAAAGAAAATAATTGAAACATATATGGATAAGTGTCAAATGAAATGAATTTGAACCTAGATGGGTCAAGGAAAAAATCGTAACCTGGAAATTTGGAAAGAAATTATTGTCCATAGAAATCTTTAGATGAGGTTCTTCAATGTGTCGAGACCTCACAAATCGTCTTGTCAAAATAGGAATTCTATTAAAGAATTGCTTGATGTATTTACTGAATGACCACCCACTATGCTGAAACTCTAGTTGTATGTCTTATTCTTGTTTACTCTGTTCTGAAATTTTGGAATGAGCCTCTTGGTAAACATATTTCTTGGGTTTTTTTATTCTCATACATGTCTAGCTGATTTAATTCGCTAGAATTAAGAGAAGCTCATTGTTGCTGCTGTATAATTATCTCGAGCAGATCTTGAATTTTGATTCATGACATACGGAGAACAATAGTACTAGTAAGCACGAACCAATCGTCGGGAAGATGGTTGTCGATCAAGGTCGAGGATAGACAAACCCTAGCCGCCGCCCTCGTCCCGCCCCAGCGGGTAACGGGGACGACCTCCAATCGCCGCCGCCGGCCAGCACCAACCCCTCTCCCTCCTGGGCGCTAGCGGCGGGGGGCCCCTTTCCCCGCTCATGGAGGCGACGGCGCGGGCCGGGTGGCCATGGCGGGCATCCTGCTCGGTGAGGGGCACGCCGGCGCGGCTCCTGCTGTGCGGATACCTTGCGCCGGAGTGTGGATGGCGGTTGCCCCCGACGGCGGTGGTGACGGCCTGAGCTCTGCTATGGTGTTGGGAGACGTTGTCGGGATGGCGGAGGCGACGTCGCGCCAGAATAAGGGTGTTGGAGCTCGGCCCCCATCTCGGCATGGCCAGTTGTGGCGGTGCCGGCGAGCTGCTGGCCTGGTTTCCTCTCAGATATACGGATCTGGGGAGGGTGGTCTCTCCGGGCGCAGTCGTTTTTCGACTCTGCCGTGGAGCTTCGGGAGTCCGAGGGTTGTTGTTGTTGTTGTCTTCCCCTCGGCCAGCCGTGGTGGCGAGGGAGTGGAAGGGGATGGTCTTTTTTTGAGATACGACTATCGCGTCTTGAATCTTCTTCTGGCCGGCCATGGTGGCGAGGGGAGGAGGCGACATGACGTGGCGTCGATGGTTGGGACCTTCTACTCGGAGTTCTTGGATTGGAGGTACTGCCTGGTCTTCACCATCTCCTGCCTACCCGATGGTCGGGAAAAGTCTCTTAGCTCTCACCCCTCGGGGTGGGCACTCTTGTCGTGTTCAAAGCCGAATGTGGCGGTGGTGATTCGATGGTGGCGGAAGATGTGCTGCTTCTGGTTCCGATCCCGGTACTTGGGTGGTGACGATGAGGACGATGGGCTTGATCACGATGAAGTATGGTGTGTGGTCTTCTGGGTCCATGTTGTATTTTCCTTTTCTTTTGGAGTCGTTTGTAATCGGTTTCGCCATTGCTGAAATTCGATCAGTTGTTATCTTAAAGAAAAAAACATGAACCAATCGTCCACTGAACATGCTGGCCAGACAATGCTAGGAATCAGTTTTAGAGGACAACGGTGATTAGGTTGGGCACACGGCCTGAGCATGCCTCCATGACACTCCGCACCTGCTCGGCTGAACCATTTGGCCACGGACGCTGCAGCACTGATTCAGACCTGTCGTATTGGATGAATTCTTGATGCATCCCAAACCCATACATTCTAAAATATAGAGGAGTAAATATTTGTATGGTGTCAAAGTGGCTTCGCTACTAACACTCATATTCTAAGTGTTTTGTTTCTAAATTTTGAATGGAGCACTCACAGGTATAGCTAGCTAGCATATATAAATTTGGCAGAGCATTTACTCACTATTCACACATACAACAGCGCGTCTGTCACTCTCTCTATATATACAACTTTCATAAAATTATGGTCATGTACTTTATGGTTGTAGATCCAGAATAACCATATTAAGTGATCATCATGGATATTATGGCACGAGAAATGCATGCACGACAAACCCAATCCCTTAAAAGAAAAAGGGGCAAAACGCTCAGAGGCTATTTTCGGGTGTATTTGGTAGGTCGCATCACCTCTAGCCAGGCCCTACCGAGAAGAAATTAGCCCAATTGGACGTATGGGCTCCCTCCATGTTGTGGCCACCGCGCTACTCAAAGCAGCCTCCATCTTGTCCTGCTGTCACATATAGGTTCCGAATCAAACCAAACTAACCATCGGCACAAAGTTTCGTGAATTGTATCTTCTCAGAATCAAGGTTCGAGTTTTTCACACGATTGTCGTCAGATTTTTCACACATTAACCATTGGAAATTTCCTTGCAAGAGTAGCTTTACATCACCGTTTCACACAACTGTCATGGTGCAAGATTTTATTTTCGTGGAGGTAGAGGAATTCATCTGTAACTCTTTGAACTGTATATGAGGTTGAAGATGAACTCATTCTCTCTGTCATCTCTCAAACATACTCTTTCTTAACCTCTTGTAATATACACAACCATATTTTGTTTTCCTAACGTCGATAATGGAGTTCCATTCCGACCATCCACACCGAGTTTTGTGGACGGTGTCTTCTCAGAATCATGGTCAAAGGTCGAGAAGTTTTGGGGAAATTTTTGTGAAGTTCCCTTATAGTGCCCGTAGGTTCAATCTCGTTAGTAGTCTCACCTCCACTGAATTTTCGACCATGGCAAGCGAGAGTGTGAAATTCACCTATGACCGGGAAGCTGAGGACGACCGGCCTCTGCTCAGCACCGAGCTCGTTCTTGAGTTAGTACGGTGAAGAACTATCGGGCCATCTATTCCGACGACCACTCCAGAAACAAGATCATACCACTATGTACCGCCGACCGCCATGCTCCCATAACGGCACAGTCATACACTACTAGAAAACAGCTAATCCGTGGCGCACCTGTTTTGATCATCCGTGGCGCACTAGGGGTGCGCCACGAGGCGCTCGCTACGGGTAAAAGTTAGTCGTGGCGCACTAGGTGGTGCGCCATGAGTATGAAAAGTTAGCCGTGGCGCACTAGGTGATGTGCGCCACGCATATGAAAAGTTAGCGGTGGCTCACTAGGTGCTGTGCGCCATGGGTACGATTTCAAATTTTAAAAAAAAGCGGGATTTGATTTAGATCTAGATCTAGATCGAGCCGCCGGCCGCCTTCGTCGTCGGTGTTGTAGCCTCGTCGAAGGAGGTCGCTGCTGGAGGTGGTCAGAGGAGGGTGTGCTCAGAGGCTTGTGGAGGAGGGTGCAGTCGGAGGAGGGCACAGTCGGCGTATGGTGGAGGAGGTTGCGTCCGGAGGTGCACGGGGCAGGGCGCCGTCAGAGGATGGTCGGGGAGGGTGTAGCCGGAGGTGGTCAGAGGAGGGCGCCGTTGGAGGATGGTCGAAGGGTGCAACCATAGGTTGTCGGAGGAGGGCACCGTCGAAGGTGGGTGCATCCGGAGAGAGGAGAAGGAGAAGTGAGGAGAAGAAGAAGGTAGGAGAGGTAGAGGAGGGAGGAGAAGTGGAGAAGGAGAAGTGGAAGTGGAGGAGATAAGGGGTGGGTGGGGAAGATATATATGGAGGGTTAGGTGGTCGGGTGGTGATTCGATTTTCGAATTCCGTCCAACTTACTCATGGTGCACTAGGGGTGGTACGCTACAAGTGGCCTCCATTTTTTTTTCTACAGGAAAACATGATCTTTTGATCATAACTTTTTACTCTTTTCGATTTTTGAAAATCTAAAAAATCTCTAAACGACTGAAGGTGGTTGCGAGCGGATGAGAAATCTCGTTCTCGTCATTTTTGGTATATTGAACGTTTTTTTTCGAATTCGTATGCAAAAGTTACGGCTATTTTACCGTGGCATGATCTTTTTTTACAGAAAAAGTCGAAATTCATGTTCGTTAATTTTCCTACACACTAGACCACATTACCTACATACATGTGAAAGGATTTTATTTTTTGAATTGTTTATCATTTTTATTTTTATTTTTTGCAAGGCTAAAAAGGCGATCTAGGGAGGTGGGCGGTAGGGGTTGGTGCAGGAAACTTACCCGTGGCGCACTAGGCTAGGGTGCCCTATGGGTAAGTTCGCCCAGCTACACAGCAGACCGCAACCCATAGCGCACCGCGCATACGTGCGCTACGGCTAGGTTGTCTGCGGCCACCTGTGCCCTGGCCCACAAGTAGCCGTGACGCACCACCCCCATGTGCGCCACGCTTACGGCAGTTAGCCGTAGGGCACCTGTGGGCAGTGCGCCACGCCTATTTTACCCGTGGGGCACCACTAGCACGTGCGCCACGGATGTGTGGATTACCTATAGCCGTTTTCCTAGTAGTGATATGACCCGCAGCCCCGTGAGAGCCTTTAATCCCGGTTTGTGCCCAACCGAGTGTAGGGGGGGGGGGGGGGGGTTGTTTTGTCCTGATTTTGTAGTCCCGGTTGGGCAACCGGGACTAAATGCTGTTATGAACCGGGACTATAGGCCCATTTTCCACTAGTGTATATTCATGACGATGTTCTGTAATGGTTCCTTCATTTCAGTAGTTTTATATATATCATTTATCGGCACGTCACTTACGTCAAACATCTCCCTCCTGCCGTGGCAGAAAACCGCCCCAAAACTCTGTTGCGGCAGAGATCCTTTAGTCCCGGTTCGTACGGGACTAAAGGTCCTCCACCCGCCGCTCTCCATGGCAGCCACGTGGAGCGCCTTTAGTCCCGCTTCGTAACAGAACCGGGACTAAGGGGGGTGTGGGGGTCTCTAGTCACGATTGCCTCGTCCCGGGAGTAAAGGCCCAAACCAACCAGGACTAGTGACCTGTTTTCCACTAGTGCAAGCTCACAAGAAATTTGCTATCATAGTTTCTTATTTCTTCTGACTATTGGAGGCTACATTTTATAGAGAGATGTGCAAAGCTGGAAGCATAAATAGTAGTTGAGTGAATAATTAATTTGGTTCGCACATTATTATTTTACTTAGCCTGGCAGGCGACAAATTTATCCTAGGAAAAGCGTAAAACCGCTAGTGATATTCCGTGATTTACAGGAGAAAAGAAGCTTGAGTCTCTCACCCACGAGGGTAACGAGATGAATCAGTAGTCCGGGACCATGCTTGAGTCTGCATAAACTATCCTCCCCACTTGCTCGGGTGAACATAGGGCCAAACTAGCTGCAAATTTTACTAACTCTACAAGGGATTAAGTGAAAAATGCCACAAGAGAATTTCTTGTGGCGAGGAAAATATAAATTACATCACCACTGATTCGGACTCAATGTATCGGAACAATTCTTGATGAATCCCAAGCCCATACATCCTAATTTACATAGGAGCATATATATGGTGACAAAATGGCCATCTCACTTATAATTACGATGTATGAATGTGATTATGCAACAACCAAAAACTCGTCTTTTTAGCGCTTTATGGGTGTTTTCATGAGCTATTGCCCACAGTTTTGGAGTTTCAGGGAGATTTACAACGACCGTAAGAATCGATATATGTTTGAGAGATATGACCAAAAATTTGTCGTTTTCGTATTTTATGGCTATTTTTTATGAGCTATTGCCCACATTTTCGGGGTTCCAAGGCGATTTACAACAACAGTAAGACCCAACACATGTTTCAGATATGTGACCAAAAACTCATCATTTTCGCATTTTATGGCTATTTTTATGACCTATTGCCCATAGTTTTGGATTTCCATGGTGATTTACAACGACCGTAAGACATTATACGTTTTTGAGAGATCTGACAACAAACACGTCATTTTCACACTTCATGGCTGTTTTCATGTGAAATTGCCCACAATGTTGGAGTTCCAGGACAATTTACATCAACCATAATACCCGATATATGTTTGAAAGGTATGACGAAAAACTCGTGGTTTTCGCGTTTTATAGACGTTTTCATTAGTTATTGTCCATAGTTTATGGGTTTCCAAGGCAATTTACAATGACCGGAAGATCCGATATATGTTTGAGAGATATAACCAAAAACTCGTCGTTTTCACGTTTTATGGCCGTTTTCATGAGCTATTGCCCCCAGTTTTGGAGTTACAGCACGATTTACTATGATCGTAAGACCCGATATATGTTTGAGAGATATCACAAAAAACTCGTCGTTTTCTCATTTTATGGCCGTTTTAATGAGCTATTGCCGACCATTTTGGGGTCCCAGGGAGATTTACAACGACTGTAAGACCTGATATATGTTTGAGAGATATAACCTAAAACTCGTCGTTTTCCCGTTTTATGGCCGCTTTCATGGGATATTGCCCACAGTTTTGGGGTGTAGGGCGATTTACAACGATCGTAAGACCCGATACGTGTTTGAGAGATATGACCAAAAACTCGATATTTTTGTGTTCTATGGCTGTTTTCATGAGCTATTGTCCATAGTTTTTGGAGTTCCAGGGAGATTTACAGCGACCGTAAGACCCGATATATGTTTGAGAGATATGACCAAAAACTGATCCTTTTCTCGATTTATGGCGGTTTTAATGAGTTTTTTCCCATAGTTATGGAGTTTCAAGGTGATTTACAACCACCGTAAGACCCGATATATGGTTGAGAGATATGACCAAAAACTCGTCATTTTCGTATTTTATGGCCGTTTTCATGAGCTATTTCCCACAGTTTTGCGGTTCTAGGGCGATTTACAACAACCGTAAGACCCGATACATGTTTGAGGGATATGACCAAAAACTCATCCTTTTCGCGCTTTATGGTTGTTTTCGTGAGATATTGTCCACCATTTTAGGCTTCCAGGGCGATTTACAACGACCGTAAGACCCGATATAGATTTGAGAGATCTGACCAAAAACACGTTCTTTCGCACTTCATGGCTGTTTTCATGAGCTATTGCCCATAGTGTTGGATTTCCAAGGCAATTTACAGCAACCATAAGACCCAATATATGACCATAAGACCCGATATATATTTTAGAGATATGACCAAAAACTCGTCGTTTTCGGGTTTTATGGCTGTTTTCATGAGCTATTGCCCATAATTTCAGGGTTCCAAGGCGATTTACAACGATAGTAAGACCCAGTACATGTTTGAGAGATCTGACCAAAAACACATCCTTTTCGCGCTTTATGACCGTTTTCATGAGCTATTGCCCACAGTGTTAGAGTTCCAGAGCAATTTACAATGACCATAAGACCCGATATATGTTTGACAGATATGACCAAAAACTCGTTATTTTCGCGCTTTATGGTGGTTTTCATGAGCTATTTCCCATGGTTATGGAGTTTCCAAGGCGATTTACAACCACCGTAAGACCCGATATATGTTTGAGAAATATGACCAAAACCTCGTCATTTTCGTATTTTATGGCCATTCTCATGAGCTATTGCCCACATTTTTGCGGTTCTAGGGCGATTTGCAACGACCGTAAGACCCGATACATGTTTGAGAGATATCACCAAAAACCCATCCTTTTCGCGCTTTATGGTTGTTTTGGTGAGATATTGCCTACCATTTTGGGGTTCTAGGGCAATTTACAACGACCGTAAGACCCGATATACATTGAGAGATCTGACCGAAAACACGTCCTTTTTGAACTTCATGGCTGTTTTCATGAGCTATTGCCCATAGTGTTGGAGTTCCAAGGAAATTTACAGCAACCATAAGATCCGATATATGTTTGATAGATATAACCAAAAACTCGTTGTTTTCGCGTTTTATAGCCGTTTTCATGAGTAATTGTCTATAGTTTCTAGGTTTCCAAGGCGATTTACAACCACCGTAAGACCCGATATATGTTTGAGCGATATGACCTAAACCTCGTCGGTTTCAAGTTTTATAGCCGTTTTCATGAGCTATTACCCACAATTTCAGGGTACCACGGCGATTTACAACGACCAAAAGACCCAATACGTGTTTGAGAGATATGACCAAAAACTTGTTCTTTCGCGCTTTATGGATGTGTTCATGAGCTATTGCCCACAGTTTTGGAATTCTAGGGAGATTTACAACGACCGTAAGACCCGATATATATTTGAGAGATATGACCCAAAACTCGTCGTTTTCGTGTTTTATGACTATTTTCATGACCTATTGCCCACAGTTTCGGGGTTCCAAGGCAATTTAGAACGATAGTAAGACCTAGTACATGTTTGAGAGGTCTGACCAAAAACACGTCCTTTTCACGCTTGATGGCCGTTTTCATGAGCTATTGCCCACAGTGTTGGAGTTCTAGAGCAATTTACAATGACCATAAGACCCGATATATGTTTCAGAGATATGAACAAAAACTTGTTATTTTCGTGCTATATGGTGGTTTTCATGAGCTATTTCCCATATTTATGGAGTTTCCAAGGCGATTTACAACCACCGTAAGACCCGATATATGTTTGAGAGATATGACCAAAACATCGTCATTTTCGTATTTTATGGCCATTCTCATAAGCTATTGCCCACAGTTTTGCAGTTCTAGGGCGATTTACAACGACCGTAAGACCCGATAGAAGTTTGAGATATATCACCAAAAACTCATCCTTTTCGCGCTTTATGGTTGTTTTTGTGAGATATTGCCCACCATTTTGGGGTTCCAGGGCGATTTACAACGACCGTAAGACCCGATATACATTGATAGATCTGACCAAAAACACGTCCTTTTTTAACTTCATGGCTGTTTTCATGAGCTATTGCCCATAGTGTTGGAGTTCCAAGGCAATTTACAGCAACCATAAGACCCGATATATGTTTGATAGATATAACTAAAAACCCGTTGTTTTCGCGTTTTATGGTCGTTTTCATGAGTAATTGTCCATAGTTTCTAGGTTTCCAAGGCAATTTACAACGACTGTAAGATCCAATATATGTTTGAGTGATATGACCAAAAACTCGTCGTTTTCATGTTTTATGGCTGTTAGCTATTGCCCACAAATTTAGTTATAGGGAGATTTACAATGACCGTAAGACCCGATATATGTTCGAGAGATATGACCAAAAACTCATCGTTTTCGTGTTTTATGGCCGTTTTAGTGAGCTATTGCCACCATATTGGGGTTCCAAGGCGAATTACAATGACCATAAGACCTGATACGTGTTTGAGACATTTGACCTAAAACTCCTCGTTTTCGCGCTTTATGGCTATTTTCATGAGCTATTGCCCACAGTTTCGGGGTTACAGGACGATTTACAACGACCATAAGACCCGATACGTGTTTGAGAGATATGACCCAAACACTCATCCTTTTATGCTTTATGGCTGTTTTCATGAGCTATTACCCACAGTTTTGGAGTTTTAGGGAGATTTATAATGATCGTAAGACCCGATGTATGTTTGAGAGCTATGACCAAAAGCTCGCCGTTTTCATGTTTTATGGCTGTTTTCATGAGCTATTGCCCAAGTTTCGGGGTTCCAAGGTGATTTACAATGACCATAAGACCTGATACATGTTTGAGAGATATGACCAAAAACTCGTCCTTTTCGCGCTTTATGGCTGTTTTCATGAGCTATTGCCCACAGTTTTGGAGTTCTAGGCGATTTACAACGACCATAAGACATCATCCGTGTTTGAGAGATCTGACCAAAAACACGTCCTTTTCGCGCTTTATTTCATGAGCTATCGCCCACATTGTTGGAGTTCCAGAGCAATTTGCAATGACCATAAGACCCGATATATGTTCGAGAAATATGACCAAAAGCTCCTCCTTTTCGCGCTTTATGGTGGTTTTCATGAGCTATGGCCCATAGTTTTGGAGTTTCCAAGGCGATTTACAACGACCGTAAGACCCGATATAGGTCTGAGGGATATGACCAAAAACTCATTATTTTCATATTTTATGCCCATTTTCATGAGCTATTGCCCATAGTTTTGGAGTTCCAAGGAGATTTATAACGATCGTAAAACCTGATATATGTTTGAGAGATATGACTAAAAACTCATTGTTTTCGTGTTTGATGGTTGTTTTCATGAGCTATTGCCCATAGTTTCGGGGTTCCAAGGCGATTTACAATGACCGTAAGACCCGATACATGTTTGAGAGACTCATCCTTTTCACGCTTTATGGTTGTTTTCATGAGCTATTGCCCACAGTTTCGGAGTTTTAGGGCGATTTACAACGACCATAAGACCCGATATATGTTTGAGAGATATGACCCAAAACTCGTCGTTTTCGCGATGGTGGTTTTCATGAGCTATTGCCTATAGTTTTGTAGTTTCTAAGGCGATTTACAACGACCGTAAGACCCGATATATGTTTGAGAGATATGACCAAAAATCCCACCCTTTTCGCTCTTTTATGGCTGTTTTAATGAGATATTGCCCACAATTTCGGAGTTACATGAAAATTTACAACGACTGTAAGACCTGATGTATGTTTGAGAGATTTTACCTAAAACTCGTCGTTTCGCGTTTTATAGCCGTTTTCATGGGCTATTGCCCACAGTTTCGGGGTTCCGAGGAGATTTACAGCGACCATAAGACCCGATACGTGTTTGAGAGATATAACCAAAAACTTGCCCTTTTCGCGCTTTATGGTGGTTTTCATGAGCTATTTCCCATAGTTTTGGAGTTTCCAAGACGATTTACAACGATCGTAAGACCCGATATATGTTTGGGAGATATGACCAAAAACTCATCATTTTCGTATTTTATGCTCGTTGTCATGAGATATTGCCCATAGTTTTGGGGTTTCAGGGCGATTTACAACAATCGTAAGACCCGATACATGTTTGAGAGATATGACCAAAAACTCCTTTTCGCGCTTTATGGCCTTTTTCATGAGATATTATCCACCGTTTTGGGGTTCGATGGCGATTTACAACGACCGTAAGATCCGATATACATTTGAGAGATATGACCAAAAACTCATCCTTTTCGCGCTTTATGGCTGTTTTCATGAGATATTACCCACCGTTTTGGGGTTCGATGGCGATTTACAACGACCGTAAGACCTGATATACATTTGAGAGATCCGACCAAAAACTCGTCCTTTTCGTGCTTTATGGTTGTTTTCATGACCTATTGCCCACAGTTTTGTTGTTATTGGGCGATTTACAATGACCATAAGTCCTAATATATGTTTGAGAGATATGACCAAAAACTCGTCCGTTTCGCGTTTTATGGCTGTTTTAATGAGCTATTTCCCACCATTTTGGGATTCCATGGCGATTTACAACGATCGTAAGACCCGATATATGTTTGAGTTATATGACCTAAAACTCGTCGTTTTCTCGTTTTATGACCATTTAAAATGAGCTATTGCCCACAGTTTCAGGGTTACAAGGCGATTTACAACGACCATAAGACCCGATATATGTTTGAGAGATATGACCCAAAACTCGTCGTTTTCGCGATGGTGGTTTTCATGAGCTATTGCCTATAGTTTTGTAGTTTCTAAGGCGATTTACAACGACCGTAAGACCCGATATATGTTTGAGAGATATGACCAAAAATCCCACCCTTTTCGCTCTTTTATGGCTGTTTTAATGAGATATTGCCCACAATTTCGGAGTTACATGAAAATTTACAACGACTGTAAGACCTGATGTATGTTTGAGA
This sequence comes from Avena insularis, assembly GCA_023614405.1. NCBI lineage: Eukaryota > Viridiplantae > Streptophyta > Magnoliopsida > Poales > Poaceae > Avena > Avena insularis. Next base: position 107,947,219 of record CM042694.1, read on the forward strand.
GATTTTACCTAAAACTCGTCGTTTCGCGTTTTATAGCCGTTTTCATGGGCTATTGCCCACAGTTTCGGGGTTCCGAGGAGATTTACAGCGACCATAAGACCCGATACGTGTTTGAGAGATATAACCAAAAACTTGCCCTTTTCGCGCTTTATGGTGGTTTTCATGAGCTATTTCCCATAGTTTTGGAGTTTCCAAGACGATTTACAACGATCGTAAGACCCGATATATGTTTGGGAGATATGACCAAAAACTCATCATTTTCGTATTTTATGCTCGTTGTCATGAGATATTGCCCATAGTTTTGGGGTTTCAGGGCGATTTACAACAATCGTAAGACCCGATACATGTTTGAGAGATATGACCAAAAACTCCTTTTCGCGCTTTATGGCCTTTTTCATGAGATATTATCCACCGTTTTGGGGTTCGATGGCGATTTACAACGACCGTAAGATCCGATATACATTTGAGAGATATGACCAAAAACTCATCCTTTTCGCGCTTTATGGCTGTTTTCATGAGATATTACCCACCGTTTTGGGGTTCGATGGCGATTTACAACGACCGTAAGACCTGATATACATTTGAGAGATCCGACCAAAAACTCGTCCTTTTCGTGCTTTATGGTTGTTTTCATGACCTATTGCCCACAGTTTTGTTGTTATTGGGCGATTTACAATGACCATAAGTCCTAATATATGTTTGAGAGATATGACCAAAAACTCGTCCGTTTCGCGTTTTATGGCTGTTTTAATGAGCTATTTCCCACCATTTTGGGATTCCATGGCGATTTACAACGATCGTAAGACCCGATATATGTTTGAGTTATATGACCTAAAACTCGTCGTTTTCTCGTTTTATGACCATTTAAAATGAGCTATTGCCCACAGTTTCAGGGTTACAAGGCGATTTACAACGACCATAAGACCCGATACGTGTTTGAGAGATATGACCAAAAACTCGTCCTTTGATGCTTTATGGCTGTTTTCATGAGCTAATGCCCATAGTTTTGGAGTTCCAGGGAGATTTGCAACGATCGTACGACGCGATGTATGTTTGAGAGATATGACCAAAAACTCGTCGTTTTCGTGTTTTATGGCTGTTTTCATGAGGTATTGCCCACAGTTTCGAGGTACCAAGGTTTTTTACGACGACCGTAAGACCCAATACATGTTTGAGAGATATGACCAAAAACTCGTCCTTTTCCCGCTTTATGGCTTTTTTCATGAGGTATTGCCCACATTTTTGTAGTTCTAGGTCGGTTTACAATGACCATAAGACACCATACGTGTTTGAGAGATCTGACCAAAAACACGTCCTTTTCGCGTTTTATTTCATGAGTTATTGCCCACAGTGTTGGAGTTCCAGAGCAATTTAAATGACCATAAGACCCAATATATGTTTGAGAGATATGACCACAAACTCGTCCTTTTTTCCCTTTATGGCTGTTTTCATGAGCTATTGCCCACAATTTTGGAGTTCCAGGGAGATTTACAATGACCGTAAGACCCGATATATGTTTGAGAGATATGACCAAAAACTCGTCCTTTTCGCGCTTTACGGGTGTTTTCATGAGTTATTGCCCACAGTTTTGGAGTCCTAGGGTGATTTACAATGACCATAAGACATCATACGTGTTTGAGAGATCTGACCAAAAACACGTCCTTTTCGCGCTTTATTTCATGAGCTATTGCCCACAGTGTTGGAGTTCCAGAGCAATATATAATGACCATAAGACCCGATATATGTTTGAGAAATATGACCCAAAACTCGTCCTTTTCGCAATGGCGGTTTTCTTGCGCTATTGCCCATAGTTTTGTAGTTTCCAATGAGATTTACAAGGACCGTAAGACCCGATATATGTTTGAGAGATATGACCAAAAATCCCACCCTTTTTGCGCTTTTATGGCTGTTTTAATGAGATATTGCCCACAGTTTTGGAATTACAGGACAATTTACAACGACCGTAAGACCCGATATATGTTTGAGACATTTTACCTAAAACCCGTCGTTTTCATGTTTTATAGCTGTTTTATTGGGCTATTGCCCACAATTTCGGGGTTCCAAGGAGATTTACAACGACCATAAGACCCGATACGTGTTTGAGAGATATGACCAAAAACTCGTCCTTTTCGCATTTTATGGCTGTTTTCATGAGCTATTGCCCATAGTTTTGGGGTTCTACAGAAATTTTAATGACTGTAAGACCCGATATATGTTTGAGAGATATGACCAAAAACACGTCCTTTTCGCGCTTTATGGTGGTTTTCATGAGCTATTGCCCATAGTCTTGGGGTTTCCAAGGCGATTTACAACAACCGTAAGACCCGATATATGTTTGAGAGATATAAACAAAAACTCATCATTTTCGTATTTTATGCTCGTTTTCATGAACTATTGCCCACAATTTTGGGGCTTCAAGGCGATTTACAACGACCATAAGACCCGATACATGTTTGAGAGATATGACCAAAAACTCATCCATTTTGCGCTTTATAGCCGTTTTTATGAGATATTGCCCACCGTTTTGGGGTTCTAGGGTGATTTACAACGACCGTAAGACCCAATATACATTTGAGAGATCTGACCAAAAACTTGTCCTTTTCGCGCTTTATGGTTGTTTTCATGAGCTGTTGGCCAAAGTTTTTGGAGTTCCAAGGAGATTTATAATGAACGTAAAACCCGATATATGTTTGAGAGATATGACCACAAACTCGTCATTTTCGTGTTTTATGGCTGTTTTCATGAGCTATTGCCCACAGGGGTTTCAGGGAGATTTACAACGACCGTAAGACCCGATACGTGTTTGAGAGATATGACCAAAAACTCGCCCTTTTCGCATTTTATGGCTGTTTTCATGAGCTATTGCCCATAGTTTTGGGGTTCCAAGGGAAAAGTTTAACGACCGTAAGACCAGATATATGTTTGAGATATATGACCAAAAACTCGTCCTTTTCGCGCTTTATGGTGGTTTTCATGAGCTATTGCACAAAGTTTTGGAGTTTCCAAGGCGATTTACAACGACCATAAGACTCGATATATGTTTGAGAGCTCATCATTTTCGTATTTTCTGCTCATTTTCATGAGCTATTGCCCATAGTTTTAGGGTTCCAGGGCGATTTACAAGAACCGTAAGAGCCGATACATGTTTGAGAGATATGACGAAAAACTCATCCTTTTCACGCTTTATGGCTGTTTTCATGAGATATTACCCACCGTTTTGGGGTTCCAGGGCGATTTACAACGACCATAAGGCCCGATATACATTTGAGAGATCTGACCAAAAACTCGTCCTTTTCGCGCTTTATGGTTGTTTTGATAAGCTATTGCCCACAGTTTTGGAGTTATAGGGCGATTTACAATGACCGTAAGTCCTGATATAGTTTTGAGAGATATGACAAAAAACTCATCGTTTTCGCATTTTATGACCGTTTTAATGAGCTATTGCCCACTATTTTCGGGTTCCATGGCGATTTACAACGACCGTAAGACCCGATATATGTTTGAGTTATATAACCTAAAACTCGTTGTTTTCGCGTTTTATGGCCATTTTATGAGCTATTGCCCACTGTTTTGGGGTTACAGGGCGATTTACAACGACCATAAGACCCGATACGTGTTTCAGAGATATGACCAAACACTCATCCTTTCATGCTTTATTGTTTTTTAATGAGCTAATACCCATAGTTTTGGAGTTCCAGGGATATTTACAACGATCGTAAGACGCGATGTATGTTTGAGATATATGACCAAAAACTTGTCCTTTGATGCTTTATGGCTGTTTTCATGAGCTATTGCCCACAGTTTTAGAGTTCCAGGGATATTTACAAAGAACGTAAGACCCAATATATTTTTGAGAGATATGACCAAAAACTCATCGTTTTCGTGTTTTATGGCTATTTTCATGAGCTATTGCCCACAGTTTCGGGGTTCCAAGGCGATTTACATCAACCGTAAGACCTGATACATGTTTGAGAGATATGACCAAAAACTCATCCTTTTCACGCTGTATGGCTGTTTTTGTGAGCTATTGCCCATAGTTTGGGAGTTCAAGGGCGATTTACAACGACCATAAGACCCGATATATGTTTGAGAGATATGACCAAAAACTCATTCTTTTCGCTCTTTATGGCCATTTTCATAAGATATTACCCACCGTTTTGGGGTTCGATGGCGATTTACAACGACCGTAAGATCCGATATCCATTTGAGAGATCTGACCAAAAATTCGTCCTTTTCGTGCTTTATGGTTGTTTTCATGACCTATTGCCCACAGTTTTTTTGTTATTGGGTGATTTATAATGACCGTAAGTCCTGATATATGTTTGAGAGATATGACTAAAAACTCATCGTTTTCGTGTTTTATGGCCGTTTTAATGAGCTATTTCCCACCATTTTGGGGTTCCATGGCGATTTACAACGACCGTAAGACCCGATATATGTTTGAGTTATATGACCTAAAACTCATCGTTTTCTCGTTTTATGGCCATTTTTATGAGCTATTGCCCACAGTTTCAGGGTTACGGGGCGATTTAGAATGACCATAAGACCCGATACGTGTTTGAGAGATATGACCAAAAACTTGTCCTTTGATGCTTTATGGCTGTTTTCATGAGCTAATGCCCATAGTTTTGGAGTTCCAGGGAGATTTACAACGATCGTAAGACGCGATGTATGTTTGAGAGATATGACCAAAAACTCGTCGTTTTCGTGTTTTATGGCTGTTTTCATGAGATTTTGCCCACAGTTTCGGGGTACCAAGGCTATTTACGACGACCGTAAGACCCGATACATGTTTGAGAGATATGACCAAAAACTCGTCCTTTTCCCGCTTTATGGCTTTTTTCACGATGTATTGCCCACATTTTTGTAGTTCTAGGTCGATTTACAATGACCATAAGACACCATACGTGTTTGAGAGTTCTGACCAAAAACACGTCCTTTTCGCATTTTATTTCATGAGTTATTGCCCACAGTGTTGGAGTTTGATATATTACAAATGTATCTATAATTTTTGATATTCCATGCTTGGTTTTATCCACGTTCTTGTGTTTTGTCCACACTTTGGAGTACTTTTCATATGATTTCTTGGACTAACCTATTAACAAGAGCCACAAGATTACAAATTTGCTTTTCTGCTGTTTTTGGTTCCCAGAAAGTCAGAAAATGAATATTCTCGGAATTGGACGGGACAAAAGCCAAAGTGCCTATTTTTCGGAAGTCATCAGATGCCATAATATGAGACAGAGAAGGGCCAAAGGGTGGCCACACCACCTGGCCATGCGGCCAGGCCTGGCCCGCGCCAGGGGGTGGTGTCGCCAGCCCAGGTACCTCCTCGGCTTCTCCTTCCGACTATAAGATGCCCTCAGGACGAAAACCCTAAGTACACGATCAAAAATCCATGAAAGAGTCTGTAGCCGCCGTCATCTCCATCCCTAGATCGGGGATCAAGCTCTTCCCAAAGACTTCGGAGAGGGAATTCACCCTAGAGGCCTTCTTCATCACCATGCAAGCCTCCGCTGTGATGCGTGAGTAGTTCATCCTTGGACTACGGATCCATGTAGTAGCTAGATGGCTGGTTCTCCTCCTTTGTTCTTTCATGTTTAGATCTTGTGAGCTCCGTTCATGATCAAGATCATCTATTTGTAATTCTGCATGTTGTGTTTGCGGGGATCCGATGGATATTGACATGCTATTTCAGATTGATTATTGAGTCTATCATGTCTTTGTTATTGTAATCTTGCATGCTTTCCATTGTTAGTAGCTATCTTGGCCAAGTAGATGCTAGCAACTCCAAGAGTTAGTATTTATGCTCGATAGTGGGTTCATGCCTCTGGTAATCTAGGGAAGTGACAGAAATCTCTAAGGTACTAGATGTGTTGTTGCTGCTAGGGAGAAAACAACAATCCTTTGTTCATAGAACAATCGTATTGTTTACTTTACACATAGTTCGTAAAGAAATAATCTGTTGCTTGTAACTTAATACTAGAGGGGGTTCGGATGATAACCTGAAGGTGGATTGTTAGTCATAGATGCAGTTGGATGGCGGTCTATGTATAATGTTGTAATGCCCAATCGAATCTCAAAGGAGTCAAGATGATTAGTATATGCATGTATTGCTTTCTTGATGTTTGTCAATTGCCCCGCTGTAATTTGTTCACCCAGCATGTTATCTATCTTAAGCTGAGCCACCTCTAGTGAACTATGGATCCTGGTCCTTTTCTTTTACATACAATCTATACACTGTTTACTGCTTTGTGTTTACTTTCTGTAAATTTTTACTTCTTTCCATTCGATACGTTTAATCCTTTGTTTTCAGCAAAACACGATGAGATTGATAACCTCATCGCAAGTTGGGGACAAAGTTCTGTAGTTGTGTTGTACAGGTCTCCACGTTACTACTAGCACCGTTATTGCGCCCTGCCAAGGCTCAGCTAGCAACACCTTTGGGGTGTTTCCTGGCTCCTACTAGTTCGATTAAACCTTGATTTCATACTGAGGGAAACTTGCTGCTGTGCTCATCATACCTTCCTCTTAGGGTTCCCAATGAGCTTTACATCAACCACGTACGAGCACTTTTCTAGGCACCATACACAGAACCATCCAGCATTTTTGTGCCGCAGTTGCCGGGGAGTGATACATTGCAAATGTATCTATAATTTTTTATGCTCCATGCTTGAACTAGTAGAAAATGGGCCTTTGGTTAGGGCCATTAGTCCTGGCCATGGCTGGGGCCGGGACTAATGGTCCGAACCAGACGGCCTGAGGAGGCCGAGGCATTATGTCAAGGTCCGTAAGGAACCATTAGTCCCGGTTTGAGATACAAACCAGGACAAATGGGTCGGGGCCGGCGCGCGAGCTCCTGGTAGAACCTTTTGTCCCGGTTTGTATCTCAAACCGGGACTAATGGCCTGGCCCTATATATATGCACCCAGCCCTCCACTCTCTCCTGTTTTTTCCTATGTGAGAGGTGGGTATAACTTTGTGCTAACTTTTTTTCTTCATATGCACTAGAGGTGTTCGGTGAAATGCCTATTAGAGCGATGCCACTTGAGTTCACACAAGACAAAATATGATATGAGGTGTCAGAGCGACACTTAAGGTTTCTCCCCTTTGTTTTGAAGCGTCCTAAAAGGTTAGCAACTATTTTCTCGTTTTGACTGCACGGTACTAATTTAAGCATCGTGATTGCGTTTGATATATATGCATGGTTGTATACGGTGACCGACGCTCTGACGCTTACACAGAAGGCGTGCGTTCTTTTCGCCTTGTGGCCGAGGCGAACAAGCGGCGGGATGGTTTTATGTGTTGTCCATGTGTTGAATGTCGGAATGAGCAGGTTCACACTTCCTCAAGAGTCATTTAGAGCCACCTGCTTCGGTCCGGTTTCATGTCCGGCTATAATGCTTGGACCAAGCACGGAGAAAGAGGGGTTATGATGGAAGACAGCGATGAAGAAGAGAACGATGATGACAACTACCGATCAATGTTCCCTGAATACGATGATACCGCAGATGAAGATAATGAAAAAGAAGGGGGTGAAGAACGGGAACCAGATGAGCCCATTGATGATTTTGGTCGGGTCATTAGTGATGCAAGGTGAGCCTGCGACACAGAAAAGGAGAGGTTGCAGTTCGAGCAGATGTTACAGGACCACAACACATTGATGTATCCAACTTGTGAAGATGGCCAGAAGAAGCTGGCACTACAACAGATCCTAGAATCGGTGAAGAATTGCCTGGTGACAAAATTCAGAACCGTCACCGAAAGTAACCATAGGTGACGGATTAGTTTTGGGCGTCACGTATGCTTGATAATGCGTGATCGGCGTTGCTGCGTCACGGCAAACCGTCGCCGATTATCCGCACGACGGATTTTAGAGCGTCGTAGATTAAGCCGTCACCGATTGTTCGTGGGACCAACGAGTTAGCAATTGTGTTAAAAACGATAAAAGGGCAAAGATGGGTTTCGAACCGAGGACCTAGTACAAACTTAAACGTTTCGTTACCGCTGGGCTACCGTTCGGTTTTTGAATTGTTTGATTGGCCTACCATTTTGTAAACTCTATGTGCCGTACATGGCATGTACAAACACGGATCGTTATAGTTAGGACTTGTGCGATCTTCCAAACAATTTTCTCCTATTTTCTTGTGAACGAGCGCCGTCAAGGGTATCCCTTGTCCAGGTGATCACGACATTCGTTGGCCCTTCATCTACAAGTCCCGGCGACTTGCGCCTACGCGATCACGACGATCGATCACGATCCCAGCTAGCGAGGCTTCGCGGCAGGCTGGCGCACGGCGATAGGAAGCACATGTGAGTTCCTTTGAGATCTATTATGAAATTGATTTGGATTGGTGTTTATGTTACACATTGTGATTTATTTGGACTTTGGTAAACAATTTTCACATCGATTAGTACAAATTGAATGGCATCATGACTCGAGTGGAACACATTATATATATTTTTGTAGGCAATGGATCGACAGTGGATTACTCATGGGCGCAAGTTCACCCCTTTTTAGATACAAGGTGTCTGCGAGTTTATGGAGTTTGCGCGCGCAAACTGCAACGAAGGTGCATCAATATTGTGTCCATGCCAAAAATTCCTTAATATTACGCAGCAGACTCAGGACACTGCTGAGTATCACTTACACGTCAATGGTATGGCCGTTTCGTACACAAAGTGGAGTTGTCATGGAGAAGATGATGGTCCTGATGAAAACTATGGTCATAGTTTGTATCAATGCGATGACGATGATGATTATGATGATGGAAATGAGAATCATAATGATCATGTTGACAAGATGTTAGATGAGCTGCATGATTCTGGTGACAGAGGCCCAAGTGACACTAATTTCTATGCGAAACTCATCGAAGAAGCTAAGAAAGAGCTTCACGAGGGATGCACCACTGAGAAGAGGTTGTCATTCATTATGAAGATGCTTTACGTGAAATCATACAACCGGGTCACAAATAGAGATTTTGATCAATTTATGTCTGTCTTATGTGCTGGTTTGCCAAAAGTGAATTTTCCCAAGTCCTATGCTGAAGCTAATAGTGTTCTTTCTGAGGTTGGGCTTGGTTATGACACAATTCATGTTTGCAAGTATGACTGTGCTCTGTTTTGGGGAGACGATGCCAAAAAAACTCATTGTCCCGCGTGTGGATTTTCAAGGTGGAAAGACCCGGAAGCAAAGAGAAAGATTCCCCACAAGGTGCTTCGATACTTTCCTATAATCCCAAGGTTACAGAGATTTTTTGTTTCCAAGGAAGCGTCGATGAACACCAAGTGGCACAAGGAGAAGAGGGTTGCACAACTGGGTATTTTGAGGAACCCAGATGATGGTGAAGCATGGAAGCACTTTGACAAGGAGTTTGGATGGTTTGCTTCAGATGCCCGTAATATAAGGCTTGGTATTGGCGATGTATGGATTCAACCCATACGGAAACATGAGTAGTTCATACAAGATGTGGCAGTTTTGTCATTCCATACAACTTCCCACCGTGGATGTGCGTGGATCAATCCAACTTCATGATGTCATTGCTAATCCCTAGAAAAAATTCACCAGGAAAGGATTTTCATGTATTTATGCAGCCATTGATAAAAGATATGATGAAGCTATGGAGTGGCGTGGGCACATATGATGCGTGCACAGGTAGAGAGTTTCCGTTGCATGTTGCGTTTCTTTGGTCGATTCATGACTATCCTGGATATGCCACGATGTCTGGCCGTAGCACAAGAGGGTTTTTCGCATGTGCGCACTGCGATAAGGATCCTTGCTACGAGTCTTTGCATAATAAAATTGGTTATATTGGTCATCGTCGATTTCTGCCTCACGATCACAAGTGGAGGAGTAGCAGAGCCTTCAATGGAAAACCTGAACCTAAGGATGCACCAACAAGTTTCACACTTGAAGAAAGAGAGGAGAGGGTACAGAGAGTTCAGGATTACAGGCCAGGTAAAAATCCATCAACTAGGAAGAGAAAGCGTGGCATGACTGGTGAGCTAACCTGGCACCTCAAGATCAGCTTATATGTTCTGCCATACTAGTCAAGATTGAAGTTTGTTCACAACCTAGATGTGATGCACATTGAGAAGAACATATTGGACAATATCCTTGGTACCCTTCTTGAGCTTGATGGAAAGAACAAGGACACTATTGGTGGTAGAATGGATTTGGAGAAATTTAATGTCAGGAAGAAGTTCTGGATGAAACCTGAGGCCAAGGGTTTTTCAAAGGAGAAAGCACCATGGACGCTTCAAAAGGAAGGCAAACAAAAATTGTGCAAGTATTTGGCCAACACTAGGTTCACAGATGGTTTTGCTAGAAACTTAGCAAGATTTGTGGACATCCCAGGGGGTAAAGTGCACGGTCTGAATACGCATGACTGCCACATACTTATGCAGCGTATGTTGCCAGCTGGTCTGAGAGGGATTGCATCAAAGGCGATGTATGAGACCATTGCTGAACTGGGTAACTTTTTCAGGGAGCTGTGTGCCAAAACTCTAAGAGCATCTGTGCTGCGTCGAATGAAGGTTGAAATTGTCATAATTCTTTGCAAGATTGAGCTGCTATTTCCGCCATCATTATTTGATGTAATGGTGCACCTGGCTATTCATCTACCTGATGAGGCACTTCAGAGGGGGCCTGTTCAATATGGTTGGATGTATCCAGTTGAAAGAAGGCTCGGGTACCTGAAATCAACTGTGCGTAGCAAATCAAGGCCTGAAGGTTCGATTGCTGAGGGATATATCGTGGATGAGTGCTTGCATCATTGCTCTAAATTTTTGGGCGATGTCATAGAAACCAGACATAACAAGCCTTAGAGGAACCAAGATAAGAAACAAAGAGTTGATCCGCTAGAGTTTGATATTTTTTCAGATGGAGCCAGAGGTTTAGGACTATCCAAGTTGAAGTATTTTCCCAAAGAATTTGACAGTATGGTTTGGTATGTACTTCAGAACTGTGATGAGGCACAAAATTATATTCGGTAGGTCTATTTACCTTTTTATTAATCATTCAAAATTTTCAGTAATATTTTGTGTTATAGCAGTACCATTACTAATTTGTTTTTGATTTTTAGGAATTTCCGACAACAACTACAGAACAGGGGTGTGAACAACATTGAGGCGGAACTAGAGAAAGAATTCCCTGCATGGTTTGAAAAACATGTCAGTAATTTGGACAATGCTCCATAAGATTTAAAATCACTAGCACTTGGTCCAGATGCTCGTGTAGTTGTACACCCTATGGGCAATGTAAATGGCGCTAGGTTCCGCTTCACGAAAGCGTGAGAAGAACATGAGGACTCAAAACTCAGGCATAATGACAAGGGGATCCGCTTCATTTAACAAGATCAAGAATACTATGGTGTGAAGAAGGAGGTTCTTGAGTTACAGTACCCGAGAAACAAGCACGGCGACAGATCCGTGTTCTTGTTCCGCTGTGATTGGTTTGACCTTGGAAGTAGGAAAACCACGGAGATGAAGGATGATGGATACTTTAAAAGCATCAATACGTCTGTATTATGGTACAAGAACGCCCATTTCGTGTTAGCTCACCAATCAGAAACTTGTTTTTACTTGGAAGACACAAAATTTGGTGATCCTTGGAAGGTGGTGCAAACTATCAAGCACAGGAATGTATACGATGTTCCAGAAAAAGATGATGAAGGCAATGCAGGTGCATACCAGGAAGACCTAGGCTTGGAAGATCCCATTGTTCACCAAATTGAGGACGAGGAAGATGAATATGTTGATGGTCATGAAGACGACATGGCTGATCGCTCTGATGATGTGATATTTGTTGACTCTCAGACTGTTAGACAACTAGCAGGGAAAAATGGTGTAAACAATGATATGGACCTGAGCGACGAAGAACAAGAAGACTTGGAACCGGTTGTCGATGAATTTGGGAGGAGCATTTCAGATGTTGATAGTGATATTGACTAGTACCTTGTGAAAATGCGTTACTAAAATACTAGCACGCAGTTGTACTGTTTGATACTAGTTATAGAGACTGTTGCATTCAATTCCCAGTAACCATGTTATACACAAAATTATTAATTACAATGATATATATGGTCGTACCTAGATGTTTTTGCTTGTTTTTGTCATACTTACTTCGAGCAGCAAAATAGATTTACTAGAGATAGATACTTCTTTACGTGACACAACCTACGCGACAGACATGTCCGTCTAGTAAGTTGTACACGCATAAAATTTGTAGCTCATAAAATATTCATAGATACCGATGAAATGAACTCAATTAACACGATTTCACTATAATTGGCAGCAACGACAGGCATAATATATTTCAGCTCATAAAAAATTTAATAGTACCATTACACTTAACCATGTCTTCAAACATACTAATGCCACATAATGAAAGTACCGTAAAATATTATCTTAACATCTTATATTATTAGGTCGACAAATGACCCATGACTATCATAGTGAAAATGATCAAGGCTACTAAAGTTCCACCTTTGGAACATAGAAGGCAAATAGGAAAGCCCCCTTACGTCCCACATACAGCATGAAAAACATCTTGTCTCCAATTCACCGAAAATCCTCCTCCTGTGACATCACTTCCCTCCACCCAGCGTAACATACTCGGCCATCCTTAGGAGAAATTGAGTACGACCCTTTGACCTTTGTGTATTTATCACACACAATTGTGATATCACCATATTCAGCCATGTCTTCAGGGACAAGGCATCGCGGGAGTTTCTGTTCTTGGTCCACATGCACAATGTGAACATTTGTTAATCGGAAAATTACAGGCACAATAAAGTAGATCACTCATACTTACCAGCTCTTTCTTCTGGCAATTTGTCCAGCTTAATGTGTGGATCAGAGACTCATATTTTCCAACTTGATAAGGCCCAGCTCCATGTTCATCAACCAGCGTGTCAATGATGTCAACATTGCTGACCACTGATTCCATCATTCTCCAGTTAATTATGGTTCCATCAGTGGCATGCATAGCGTCAAGTATGCCTTTCTTATCCTGGGTCAGATTATAATATGTTGTACAAGTTCAAATACTTAATTAAATGAATATTACTGAATCAAAATTAAGATTAATGCATGGTAGGTACGTCAATATTGAGATTGTTTAGGAACAAGGAAAAAAGATCGTGCTAAACACAAAGCAACTACTTCTTTTTTCATAAGGAAAAACTAGAGACAATTCCATCGGTGACATTCTACACATTACAAAGTAGACTAGAAACCGAGCAAAATGGGTGAACCTAAATATTTTAGTGGATCTACATATATACATCCATTTTATACAAACTCGTAAACATCGTATATTTGTAGACGGAGGGAGTACTTCAAATAAGCAGTTACTTACATGGGTGGGTGATCGGTAGGTTGATCGACGTCACAGGGGTAGATGGACCTTGTGTGTCTCAGAGAGAAGACAAGTCTGCTCCAACATCCAGATTGTAGACTCTAGCAAATTCTCTCCAATATTGGCCTTCAAGATATGTTCTGCCATCCTTGTTGATACAATCAACGTTGAATTCGAACCCTTCTTCCGTAACCACCTCGACCACAAAATCATTCTCGTGGTCGACAGATTCGATGGCAAACTTCTTAAGGAAATTCGCTTTAGCATAGCAGGGTATTAACTGAAGAAAAATGGAACATGTTTACTACATGACAAACTAACAGATGCTATAATTCATAACAAAAGGGTGGAACAGGAAAGACTGATGATAATACAAAAAATAAAACCAGTACCATCATTTCTTCAAAATTCTCTACAAGGGTGAGAACGAAAAAGGAATTGATCTTGTCGCCCAGGCCGCACAGACCCTTGGTGTCAAAACACCAAGGACACTACGAATCAAAAAAACAAAATTTAAAGATCATTGGCCGTACATTTTTTTCCAAATAGATCCAGTACATGCAAACTAGATAGGTTAGATTTTTACCGCAACGATCTTGCCCTTCGCCATCCCTCTCTCTCGACAGATCTGCGGCCTAGGCAAAGGTGGTTTAGATGGCGGCGCTGACTCCAACTATGCCTTTAGGGTTTGTTGGAGGGAGAGCGTATATATATATGGTCCGACTATGCTTGCATGCCGGGCCTGGACCCAGTTGTAAGCTTAATTTGTGGGCTCGACGTGATTAGCTTTAGACGTTAGGCAAAACAAGGAAATATATTGATTACATTTAGTGCGCAGAGCAAGGAAATTGATTTGGTTTTTATTGCTCTGACTTAGTCGTCATAGTTAGGTCCTGTAAGATCCTCCAAAATAGAATCTTGAGACTAACAAGGAAAGAATTAGCTATATTAATTAAATCCTTTACTTAGAATATTTTGCAAATTTTATGAAAAGTATTGGAAATAAGGAGTTTGCCTTTCATGTTTGTGGTTGTTTTTAGACATTACAAGGATCATCAAGATGTAAAGTACATAAGTTTCTGGTTTGAGATTGGTTTCAAAAACTTTTTGTAGTCCAAACTTACTTCAAACTTTCTTAGCTACAAAATAAAGCATCAAACCATCTAATTTAGTAAACAAATGCAGTGTGCATCAACATGAGAATTCAGATAACAAGTGCAGCAGTAACGCAACAGCAAACTCCATACACATTAACATAGTCTTAAACAACTGGGTATGATTGGCCAGCTTCCACCATACATAATAAAAACTTAGTCTTCAAACAACACACAGATTCTCTTCATCTCCAGGGGGACAACACAAATATAAACTAAACTTGTGGAAACAGAACATGAGGGCCAACAGCAGGACCGATAATCGGGATGAGGCCACCCTTGACGTACTTGTCGAGGAATCTGCCAAAGGCGGCATGCTTCGCCATGGTGTGGCCCTTGTGCTTCTGCCTGCTGCCTACGCCAACGCCATCCACGTGCTGGATCATGCTCTCTAAGTTCTTGGTGATGACCCTGCCGCAGAATGGGCAAGATAGCTCCCCGCGGTTGCGGAAAGGTATCTGGCCACTCACCAGCCGCTTAAGACCAAAGCGGCTCTTGCGGTCCCTGTCGTCCTTGCCGTAGCCCACGTCGTTAGAGTCTTCCTGTGAATTTTGAAATACGTAAGAAGTGAGATAAACAGGAGCATAACAATGATCAAACGAAATAAGCTGTAAAAAATTAACAATGCTGCCAATATTATTCTAAATTATTGCGGTGATAGTACTAACATTTGATGAATCGAGGATAGTTTTGTGTTGCGGTGATAGTACTAACATTTGATGAATCGAGGATAATGTTGTGTGACCAATAAAATTCTTGTTATCATAATCTCTACAATCATTCTTGTGAATCGAGGATAATGTTGTGTGACCAATAAAATTCTTGTTATCATAATCTCTACAATCATTCTTGTGAATCGAGGATAATGTTGTGTGACCAATAAAATTCCATTCATTAGATCAATCATTTCTTCCCAAATAAAATTCTTGTTATCATAATCTCTACAATCAAATTAGACTCAGATGAATTTAAGGCACTTAATAATGAATCATTTACAAGTTAACTACCTTAACACATTCAGAAAGTTATCTCATAACTATGAACCGATAGATATCATATGAGCAATCATAATAAGTAGAATTAAAGAAGGCTTGGATGAATTTAAGTTTTAAACGCATTGATCGTTACACTAAACAGGATACTGATTCAAACACACTATGGAATCATCACATTAATAAGCAGCAAATTTAGATAATGGTAATTATGAATTCCATGCATCAGATCAATCCTTTATTCCCAAACAAAATTCTTGCTATCATAATCTCTACAATCAAATTAGACTCAAATAAATTTAAGTCGCTTGTGTTGATCAATCATGTGCAAGGTAACTACCTTAACACATTCAGAATGTAATCTGATAACTATTAACTAATAGATATCATATGAGCAGTCATAATCACTAGAATGAAACAAGACTCGGATGAATTTAAGTTTCAAACGCATTGATCATTACACTTAACAGGATACTAATTGATACACACTATTGAATCAACACATTAAGAAGCAGCAAGTTAAGAAAATGGTAATTATAAATTCTATGCATCAGATCAATCTTTTCTTCCCAAACAAAAATCTTTGTTATCATAATCTCTACAATCAAATCAGACTCGGATGAATTTAAGGCACAACATTCAGAAATTAATCTGATAGCCATGAACCCATATATATCATATGAGTAAGAATACTATATGGCAGATCAAATCAAAGTCAACTACAAAGGAACCGTACGGACCCTAGAATCAAGAATATCTAGAAGATCACCTAGACAACATAAATTAATCTACTCTACGAACAAACCCTATGTGAACAGTAAGATGAACAGAGGAGACTGAACAGAATAGCTCAGAACCTTGGTGCCGTTGTCGGAGGCCTCCTCCTTGAATGGTACATCTTCTTTGCGGGCTTGTTCATAGAGGTACTCGATGGAGTCAGGGTCTTCGCCGTCATAGTACTCATCGTCCGGCACGACGATGACCTAGCGGCCTGCATGTGGGTTCTGTAGATCTGCCGCGGGAGCCACGCCTTCCTCCTTCTTCTCATCATCGATGGCGACCACGACCGGTATGGTGGAGTCTGCAATGGTCACGGCGCGCCGACGAGCGGCTGGTGCTCCTGAAGAAGACTCCTCGCCCGCCACCGCGGCGACGACCGCGGGTGCATCGCCAGAGCCGCCGACCGCCTTCGACTCCGGCTTATTTTCGCGAGCGCGCTTCATCTTGCAGATTCACTAAGGGATGAGATTGGTGGTGCGGTGGTGGGAGCGGATTGGGGTTTCGGCAGATTGGGGAATAAGTGGACGATGGTGGGAGAGACGATGAGACCGATGTGTTATATAGATGCTGGAGGTTTGGTTTCCTCTGGTGCATGCGTGGGTGTGTAGGGATGGCAATGGGTACCCATCACCCATTTACCCGGTGGGTAAAAACCCTATTAGGGTAAGGGTTTGGGATAGAAAAATACACATGGATATATAAATGGGTAAATTCTAAACCCATCGGGTGTGACGGGTACGGGTACGGGATCATACAACCCACGCCCATGCCGTGTACCCATCTACATATCTGACAAGTGGACCACTGATATAAAATACTAACTTAGATAATCTATTTTGTCATATTAATCTCGATAGGCCAAAACAATACACATATTTCACGCCTAGTATCTCCATTTACCGAGGTATATTAATGATTGTTGAGAGCACGCATCATTTTCCCTCTATTGTCGTAGTCCATTCACGTAACTCCAGCCTTCTATCTCTAGGATTAATTGAGATAACGTAACATACTTTATTTTGATGCGTATTTTGTGGTCTTATAAACGGTTAAATTACCTCATTTCTTGTGTGGGTTTGTAAACTTAATTTACTCTGTTGATGCTTATAAATTATATTGTTAAATATTGTTCTCAACATTTTTTTGGTCATTTTAATGTGTCATATATACGGGTATTTTAACTCATGGGGTACCTAACCACATCCGGGTGATGGGTATGGGAAAACAAACATGCACCATTACTTATGGGTGGTGCGGGTGATGGAGAACTCTCGTATAATAGGTACGGGTATGGGGTGGCTCCACCCGCACCCATACCCCGCGGGTGCCATCCCTATGGGTGTGGAATCGTGTAGTCCTGCATGTAGTCCACTTTCCCATTGCTTTCACATTGGACCCACGCATGACATTTGGGAGAGTGGCGCGTTGCAACGAAAATCTCTACAAATTCTATATTATATAAATTGTTAAAAAATCTATATTATATAACTAAAAAAAGTATATTGTGTATAAAACAATAAGTTTTCTAAAAGATTTTATAGAGAAATATTGAATTTGTTCAAATTAGTTGAAATCCTAAATTAAGTTGGAACCAATCTTAGTCAAACTGGACCCACAGATGCCATAGGGACCCACATGCACCGCTGCTAGCTATGTGGGCTCACATGTGTCATCAGGGTCAGCTTAAGCCCAATCTTAGTCAAACTGGACCCACAGATGCCATAGGGTCCCACATGCACCAATGTTAGCTAAGTGGACCCACATGTGTCATCAGGGTCAACTTTTGCGGCGATATGAGTCAACATAGAACCCACAGATGCCATTGGGCCCACATGCACCAATGCTAGTGTATGTGGACCCACGTGTGTCATTAGGGTCAACTTAAGCCCAATCTTAGTCAAACTGAGCCCACATGTGTCATCAGGGTCAACTTAAGCCCAATCTTAGTCAAACTGGACCCACAGATGCCATAGGGTCCCACATGCACCGCTGCTAGCTATGTGGGCCCACATGTGTCGTTAGGATCAACTTAAGCCCAATCTTAGTCAAACTAGACCCATAGATGCCATAGGGTCCCACATGCACCGCTGCTAGCTATGTGGGCCCGCATGTGTCATCAGGGTGAACTTGAGCCCAATCTTAGTCAAACTGGACCCACAGATGCCATAGGGTCCCACATGCACCGCTGCTAACTATGTGGGCCCACATGTGTCATCAGGGTCAACTTAAGCCCAATCTTAGTCAAACTGGACCCACATATGCTATTGGGCCCACTTGCACCAATGCTTGTGTATGTGGACCCACGTGAGTCATGGTACATTCTATGTGGAAGCTCATATGCGGGATTGTTATTTTGATGAGAATGAAATGTTTCAAGTTTAAATTTTTTTGTGTCAACTAGTTCACGTAAAATTTATGAGTGTGTAGGTTTTCAATTTTTATGACATATTTTGAATTAGTTATGCATTGTACAAGCTTTGGTCAAACTTGAGTTGAAAGTTGTAGGAAAGCCATGGGTTCAATTTTTGAAATTAAGTTGCAGCCATGACCAAAGGATTGGTGAAAGCCCCGTGCGTTCAATTGTTGAAAGTTTGCAGCCACGACCGGACCGCACCACACCTACACGCGTCGCATCGTAACAAAACTGATCCCACTGCTGCACCGCAATAACCGCATCGCATGCACCACACTTAAACACGTCGCACCGTAACAAATTAAAACTTACCCCACTGCACCGCAATAACCGCATCTCACCACTCCTAAACGCGTCACACCGTAACAAAACTGACCGCACTGCACCGCACTAACCACATCGCACCGTAACGGGTCGACTACATCGATGTATGGGCCCTCCGCTTGGACTCCACCACCGCTGTAACACCACAATAACCGCAACGCGTCCGCTTCTCGTCTGTTCTTCTTCCTCTCGCATCTTCCTCCTCCACGTGATGGGGAACTCAGCATCCATGGATCTCTATGGAGACATCCTCGATGACGGGAAAACCACGGTTGACATCAAGCCCATCTGTGCCTATGGCACGAAGATTATGGAGGTGGTGTACACCAATGATGTGAACTACCTGAATCACATGCTGGAGAAGTTCGAGTAATTGCTCGAGAAATAGACTTACAAGTTCCTCGGACTCGACCTCGAGTACACAAGGAATAGGCGGGACGAAGCTCCGTCACAAAAGCTCGCCGTCGCCCGTGATCGCCTCAAGGAGACTGTCCTCGTGTTCCACTACTGCAGGTAATATACGTACTAAGGATGGGCATTTCTATTTTAGGCCTCCTTTGATTCAAAGGATTTCCTATGGGTTTGTACAGGATTCAATCCCTATGTTTTTCCCATCAGCACATGTTTGATTCATAGGATTGTACCCTGTACGAACGTTTTCACATCAGGCCTCCTTTGATGCAGGGCTTGTTTGATTCAGAGGAATCTCATATGAATTTTGGAGGATTTTGATCCTTAGAAAGTTTTTCTATGTGCATTGTTTAATTCCTATAGGTTTAAGTCCTTGTGGATTTTGTTAGATCAAGTATTATGCATGATCTATGGGCGTTGTACATGGCCTAATAGCACGGTTTCGGAATTTCCTTGTTCAACGTTGTCATCAAATAATTGTACACCATCCAAATTATTGTCATGTCATAGTTTGCATCTATACTGCAGGAGAAGGGAGCCTTGTTCGAAACTGGTTATGTGCATATTTTTATTTTCCATTTGAGATCATGTATAATTAGCCAATGCAAATACATTGCTTGCAGTCGTTTATTTCAGATACTTAGACATGTTAGTTCAAGTATTATGCATGATCTGTGGGTGCTGTACATGGCCTAATGGTACGGCCATCTAGCTACTATATATGGCAAGAACTAATGTAGTACTTACGATGTTTCTAAAATCCAACACAGCAAAGGTAGTTCTCAGAGAACTTATATCTGACAGAATAGGAGTCTAGAGCTTTCCTATGCTATGACTAGTGCTTGTAGCATTGAAATAACTTGCAAGTATTTGCAGAAACAATATTTGTATTGTTGTGATGAAATACGTT
Organism: Avena insularis; assembly: GCA_023614405.1. Taxonomy (NCBI): domain Eukaryota; kingdom Viridiplantae; phylum Streptophyta; class Magnoliopsida; order Poales; family Poaceae; genus Avena; species Avena insularis. Next base: position 107,967,563 of record CM042694.1, read on the forward strand.
GTTGTGACGCTGTAATACCTATAATGTGTTTCCTACACTTTTACCATTTGTTAATGTGTGCTAAATTTGTATGCGCAACCCATTCTTTAACATGGCAGGAGCTCTTCGCAGAAGCGTGATGTCAGACCACTCATCGCCCAAAGATGCCGGCTTACTGAGAGTGAGCAAGAGCATCTGCTGGAACTTCAATCGAACATGGGCAAAATTGTCGGGTTGCCATTCATAACCCGCTTGACCAAAACGAATCTTAAGTTGTACCACATGGTACATTCATATAACTTTCTTTTAATTCTTTTTTGTTGCCATGCGTGTATGCAATTTGTCTATGTGGTTTATGACATCGACTTACTAACTTATATATCTTGTTTTGTATTGATCAGAAATTGTCTAAGAAGGTTGTTAATGCTCTACAAATCTGTGAGGGAGGTTCAACTGGAGTGTGTCTTCCTAAAGAGGAGATCACCCCCATCGACTTCAAGATAGAAAAGGATGATCGCCTCTTCTTCGATCCAGATGGGTGGAAGTGTTTCGTACAGATCACAGATCTAGAAGAGGGACAAGCTGTTCTCATATACTCGAAGAAAGCGCATTCAGAAGGGTGGCGTAACCGAGAGGGTTTCATCTTCATATTTAGAAGAATAAATGATTTGTCGCCTACGCCGGTGTCCATGCTCAGGGGTGCCAAGGTGACGGCGGGCAGGGGACATGAAGGACAGACGCGTACGCTGGCAACGCGCGTTGTCAAGAAGAGGCGCCGTCGTACGGGCAGGGGCAGCGGCAAGGGTAGGGCCACTTCTCTGTCGCCATCGCCATCACCGTCGCCGTCACTGTCTCCACCACCCCATCTGCCACTGTATCCGAACCCCGACTTTATGTTCATCCGCATCCTTCACGAGGACAAGTGGGACAAGCTCTCCCTCTGCCATGCTTTCAAATATTACATCAGCGGCGACTAGCCCAACACTGTGCGCGTCCGGGAGCGTAACAACAGGCTGACATTTGATGTGGAAATGTATTTCGATCATCGAGACAGCCGCTTGTACCTCCAGAGGGGCTAGCCCAAGTTCGTCAAGTGCTACACTATATCGCTAGCCAACATCCTGGCGTTCGACTACTATGCTGGCAAGAGGGAGCTGGTCGTCACAATCTACGGCGGTAGGCTCTCCCGCCGGGAGTACGCCACTAGCAGTGACGATGACAACGACGATGATGGCAGTGGCGGTGACAGGGACACGTAGACCATGCGCGTCAAGGAGCAGGAGATGTCAGAGGGCTAGTACGGACGTCCAGACTGTGTCCTGACCCTATCAGATTTCCATGTCTGCCTCTTCCTAGACTAGGAAGAGGATCTAGGATTAAACTTATCCTGATGCACTCTGTTTATGTTTTCCTGATACACTATGCTTAAGTCTAATATGTAAGACTAAAAATGCTTTTCTACCCTGTTGCATGTGCATCAGGGTGTGACCAAGCAGATCCGCCCCTGTTCCTAGTTGCAGAACTATTTGCTGAGTTTCTGGGTGTAAAGTCTAATGAGATCACCTACCTTTTGGTGGATGTTAGAAAACTTTGCTGGCTACATACCTAATATGTGAAATAATTCTGCTCTTCTGTTTGTTTTTCGAATCAATGAGGTTTACTTGTTTTAGTGATATTGTGCTTCAGCTTTCAAGTTGGAGTTGTGGAATGAAGGAAACTAATGGTATTGTTTGCTCAGTAATCCAACTGTTGTACGTGAATAAACATATTTTGTTTTCCTTTTCATATATAAACAAATGACTTATTCATATAATTTAATATGGTTCATGGCCAAATAAATTTATAGTACAATGAATTAGAGATAATCCCGGCTTGTAAACCATATTACAAATTCCGCACGGGAGTTCTAAGTAGTGGCAAAACCTAAACCGTTGCATGTGTTAGGATTTATTTAATTACAATATGTAATTAGAGATAATCCCCGCTTGTAAACCTCCCGTTCCGTTCCCTCTGTTTTTTCCAATCAAATTTACAATGAATGGTTTTCGTTCCCTCCACTTGTGTACCGAAAAATTTCGTTCCCACCTCTTTTGTTTTCCACCCGCCCACCCATTTTGGTGCTAACAATTTGCCGCCCCCACGACACTTTAAAAATGGCGTGCCCCCACCTCCCGCATACCCATCCCCTAATTCCGTTCCTTGTTCACCGCCCACCTAGAACCCCATCGCCACTTTCCTCGACCCCAGATCCGTCAAGCAAGGCGTTGGTTGCCGGCGGATTTCCCCTCTGCGGCGGGCGACATGTCCGGCAGTCTTCGAAGCGGCACACCACGCCGGAATGTGCTACCACCGACACCGAAGCAAAAGCGTAAACGCCCAGGTCATTTTTCTGCCACCCTAGGTCTATGCCTCTTTCTAGATCAGTAAAGCATGAGTTCTAGTAGATCAACATGTGTAGATCGTTGTTCAAGATGTTGCAGCTTATGTGCAAGATCTAGGTTTTAGATCACAGACATGGTTCGAGATGCCTAGCACGTGTTGAACGTGACACCCTATGATCCGAATCCTTCTACAATGTGCTTGTCTTGGGTTTTAATTTCATCGATCAGGGTTCCAGATGCCATGAATGTGTTGAGTATGACACCCTATGGTCCGATCTTATAACTATGTGTTAGATTTAGGTTTCAGTTCCTACATAATGGTTCAGGTAATAGGGCACAACTTGTTGGATAAACCCTGCTGCTTGGCGTCTTAACTGACGCAACTGAACAACTTGATACCTAATACACTGAACCTGACACTTAACTAAACTTGTTGATAGTAGGGTTTAGATAGTTAATTAAATGACGATACGAGATTTGGAGGCAATAGAATAATGATTTGTGAGCATGTTAATTTTACATTATGGATCACATAATTTTTGCTTTAATGATCTTGTCTACTCTGTTTGTATTAATGAGTATGATCATGACTTGCCTTTGCTTGATTGTTTTCAGTTACTCAAGTCAAAACAGCAGACGCATATCAAAATGTTAGGAAACAAGTGATGGAGGAGAACGTGTCTCGTATGTCTGAAGCACTAAAGCAGAATGCTATTTAACATGGCAAGCCAATGGAGGATTTCACGGTGATGGAGCGTGAATTTGTGTTTGGTACTGCTAAGAAACCGATGGCAGTGACAACACGGAAAGAGGCACAGCCGCAGGAGAAGGATATCACTGAGGACCCTAATTATGAACTTGATCCTGCCGACGAGCCCACTGATGATGATGTGTTTGTTCCGGATGAAGAGGACCATGATGTTGTTAAATATTCCTCTAAGGTGAAGAAATGCAGCATTCTCCTGCCTTCACATGTAGGATATGTACAGATTGCTTTAATATTTATGGCTTGATCTATTAAAATGCAGGTAATGGAAGGTTCTACAAAACAAAAGGAGCAGAAGCGCTCAAAAACCTTTGTGCCTCCAAATGTTGTAACAAGGTCAGCAGCAAATGCAGAGACTCAAGATGACGGTGAAACAGAGACCCCTACCCAGAAAGTAGGGGAAGGGGGTACTAATGGAAATGAGTCCTTGCCCATGCTAATTCAAAACTCTAGAGGCAGCAATTCACCTGAGGAGAATGTACTTGTCCGCAGCGAACAGGAAGGTATTGATAGCACGTCTTACAATTTATTCACTAGTTTAGTTGCAAAATTTTCAATTGAGGTCTTGACTCTCGTTTTATCACTGGTTTCAGTTGCAATTGTAGACAAGGGTGCTCTAAAGGAAAAGCGTAATGTATGCAAACCTACTATGGGGCATGGGGTACACGAGTGGTCTAGAAGGAATGGAGGGGCTAAGATGCATATCAACTTCACTCCTGGCATCAGGAGACCCACTGATCCTGTGCAAGCAGCAAAACTGAGTTTAGAGTGTGGCATTCACATACGTAGCAAGATGCCACTGGCAACCCACTGGAAGCAGTATGGTGACAAGGAAGGTCGTCTGAAAGATACTATTCCGGAAACCATTAAGTCTATAACTGTAAGTCCGTTAACCTCTTATTCATTTTCCATATAAAATGTCTCATTGGTGGATGATTTTTTAACAATTCTGTCATTCGATGCTGATATGAGTTTGTGTTCCATGTTATCTGCAGGGAAAATTTGCAATGGACAGCAGTGGTGACCTTGGCAAAGACATTTGCACCGACATTTTACAGAAAGGTATTCGCCAACAATGTTGGAGGCTGAAAAAGGTCTATTGGAAAGATGTTAAAGATCTAACCCGCGAGCAAGCTTTATTGTTGAAACCAAAAGAGGTAGACGAGGAAAGCTGGGCAGAGCTTCTTGATATATGGCATGATGAGCACTACAAGGTACACGATTCCTGTTGTTTCAGCTACATCTATCGTAGACATACTACTGTACTGTGGAATACTAAATTCATGCATCTGTACATAGGCAATCTGCGAGAGTAACAAGAAGAACAGAGATGCTGTGACGAAGGAACACACCACTGGCTCAAGAAGCTTTTTTGCACATTACCATACACTTGTGAGTATTCGAACTCTTCAGATGCAACACCTACTTCTTTTTGTGAACATGCCATATACACTTATAATTCATCGTGTCATAATTCTTGTAGAAATCTCAGAAGACCGAGGACGTCGATACCTCCCCGATTGCTTTCTTTAAAGCAAGCCACACTAACAAGGATGGTATGATGTCCCAGAAATCAGCAGAAGCTTATGTAATTAAATTATTTTATATGCTACGCATTTCTCATTAGTTTGTCTAATTATTTGATTTCTTCTAACTCTGGACTTGCTATTTTTTATCCTATTGTAGACTAAGATGGTGCTTCAAAAAATGGGACCACACCCAGAAGATTGGATTCCCAAAACTGATCTGGAGATTGTTGAAGAAGTCCTGAGATACCAGAACAATTCAAGATCAATTACTTTCCTTTCCAGCATCAGAGTTTCATCTGCTTCCAAGAGGTCTAGCATCTCAGCTGGGCGCATCCGTGATTTAGAACAAAAGTTATCAAGTCAGGAGCAAGATTCGTTGAATGCAGCTGAAAGGGTTCAACGCGAGATGGAGGAACGGATGCAAGAGTCGGAAAGGAGATTTGAAGAGATGAGAAAGAAGCAGGATGATGAACTTGAAGCAGTGAAAAAGTCCAGCAAAGAGAATCGTCTGGCATTTGAGATGAGGCAGAAGGAAATGGATGGCATGCTTAGTTACCTATTGAGGATGTCGCAGAACTCCCAGTCCCAGTCCCCATGACTTGGGCCAAAAATCTCTGCGCGCTAATGGGCCGGGTGGGCCAAAACATTGTTTTTTTATTCCTATAGTCATTCGAGTTTGATACAGCAGTTTCAGTCTACCAGAATTTTAAAGTTTGCGTGTGATACAATTCATATTTATAAATTTTCTGCCATTTCAAATATTTGCTTCCATTTAATTTTGTTTCGTAATTTGCGTGGAATTTTAGTTTTTAATCAAATTTGTCCGTGCAAAAAAATTGGTGATGGCGTCACATTCCTCCTGGCCCACAAGGCAGTTCCGAATGGGCCGGCCCAAAAAATGACACGTCATCATCGCGGGCCCCACATGCATACGCCACGTCATCGTTGACGGCCCCACCTACATGCTACCATGTCTGCGTCGCTGGACCCACCTGCCAGCTGCCACGTCATCTCCGCGTCCCCACAAGAAGGTGACACGTCATCGCATTGGCCCCACCTGTCAGATGCCACGTCATCGTGGTGGGACCTACCTGCCAGCTGCCACGTCAGCATCGTCAGACCCAGCTGCCAGCTGCCACGTCAGCATCGTCGGACCCACCTGCCAGCTGCCACGTCATCATCGTCGGACCCACCTGCCAGCTGCCACGTCAGCATCGTCGGACCCACCTGTCAGATGCCACGTCATCATGGTGGGACCCACCTGCCGCCTGTGCCAAGAGCAGAACGACCGAGCGCTGTAATCCTCGTGATGCCATAAATCTTCCGTGACGGTAAATTTCGTCAATGAATATGCTAAACGGAGACAGATTTTCCTATTTTAGGTGACGTAGAAGGTCCGTCACGGATAACCTATCTTAGGTGACGCCGTAAGGACCGTCACCGAAGCTCAATCTTGCGTGACGAAAATTTGTATTCCGTCACTATAAAAGAATCTGTGACGGAGCTTTCGTGATGGCCCTAGTGACGCCACGTTTTCGTCATGAGGGAGTACTTAGTGACGAAAATGGCATTTTCGGTGACGAAAGTGATTTGTCACAAAAACTCTTTTCTCTTGTAGTGTGGGTAGCACACTGGAATTGTTGAAGTGGAAGGCAGAGACCGGTATGACTGACTCGGGATTTGAAAAGTTGCTGGTAATAATGAAGAAGCTGCTTCCAAGAAATAACCAATTGCCCTCCAGTATGTATGGGCAAAAGAAACTTGTCCGCCTCTAGGATTAGGCGTCGTAAGATACATGCATGCCCTAATGAGTGCATCCTCTACCATGTGACAAGTAATGAGAATATGGATAAATGCCGGTATGCCTTTGCATTGTGGTATAAGATCAGAAAAGATGACCCTGGTGATGTTGAGGGCGAGAAACCCAGGAAGAGGGTTCCTGCCAAGGTGATGTGGTATGCTCCTATAATACCACGATTGAAACGTTTGTTTAGAAATAAAGAGCATGCCAAGTTGTTGCGATGGCACATGGAAGACCGTAAGAAAGACGGGATGTTGAGGCACCCTGCTGATGGTCGGCAGTGGAGAAAAATCGAGAGAGACTTCCCGGACTTTGCTGGTGACGCAAGGAACTTATGGTTTGGTCTAAGTACCGATGGCATGAATCCTTTTGGGGAGTAGAACTGCAGTCACACCTGCCCGTGACTATGTATCTACAACCTTCCTCCTTGGTTGTGCATGAAGCGGAAGTTCATTATGATGCCAGTGCTCATCCAAGGCCCGAAGCAACCCGGCAACGACATTGATGTGTACCTAAGGCCATTAGTTGATGAACTTCTACAGTTGTGGGCCAAACTAGGTGTACGTGTGTGGGATGAGCACAAATAGCAGGAATTTGACCTACAAGCATTTCTGTTGGTAACCATCAATGATTGGCCTGCTCTTAGTAGCATTTCAGGACAGACGAACAAAGGATACAATGCATGCATGCACTGTTTAGATGAGACTGAAAGTATATATCTGGATAAATGTAGAAAGAATGTGTACCGTACAATCATCGTTTTCTTCCGCCAAGTCATCCCTTAAAGAAGAAAGGCAAACATTTCAATGGCAAGGAAGAAACCCGGACGAAGCTTGTCCCCCGTAGTGGTGCTGATGTATTTGGTATGGTCAAGGATTTGGATGTAATCTTTGGAAAGGGTCCTGGAGGACAACCTGTTCCAAAAGACCCCATTACCGGACACGCATCCATGTGGAAGAAGAAATCTATATTTTGGGAGCTACCCTATTGGAAAGTGCATGAGGTCCGCTCTGCAATCGACGTGATGCACCTGACGAAGAATCTTTGCGTGAATATTCTAGGCTTCCTGGGCTTGTATGGGAAGTCAAAAGATGCCCCGGCAGCACGGGAGGACCAGCAACATCATAAAGGACGAGACGACAAGCATCCAGGGTAGTTTCAAGGGCTTGCCAGCTACACTCTTACCAAAGAAGAGAAGGAAATCTTTTTTGAAGTCCTTTTCAGTATCAAGGTCCCGTCTGGCTTCTCGTCGAATATAAAGGGAATAGTAAATATGAAAACCACAACACTAGATGTTGGTGATGTGTAATAATGTATTAAACCTTTTATTTGAGACATAAATCTATGTAATTAAACCTTTTATTTGAGACTTAAATTTATGTAATGTATTAAACCTTTTATTTGAGACATAAAGGTCCCCTTTCATGTAATACATCTTGCTCAATCAAACTAGACGTTCTGAGCCGCGGTAGGTGATCACACAAAGAGAAGGAACCATCACAAGAGAAGGAACCCACAAACACTAAGGATACATAGCACAACTGAAAATTAAGAAACATGCCTAATGGTTGGAGTGATTTAGTCATGCTCTTGCCTAGCCCTGTAATACGCGCCACTGTAGTCGTCGTAGTCGCCGGCGCCGTCGTCGCTGTCGTCGTCGGGGTCGCCGTAGTCGAACCTTGAAGGTTGGGCACGCGCGGGCTGGATTTGAGGGTACCGCAGGCGGGGGTTATTGCCGGTCGTGTTGTAGGCCATGACACTCTAGAGAGTCCGGCCGCACCACCACAGCGGATGGCCAGCCTCGTTGAAGTTCGAAGGAGGTGGGCCATCCTCCTCGTGCCTGACGAGCGCCCTCTCACGCCGATTGATGAAGAAGGCTTCCCAAGTCGGGAAATAGTGAGGATTGTTGGAGATATGCCCAAGAGGCAATAATAAAAGTGGTTATTATTATATCTTTGTGTTTATGATGAAAGTTTACATCCCATGCTATAATTGTATTATTAGGAAACACTAATACTTGTGTGTTTTGTAAACATAAAAGAGTCCCTAGTAAGCCTCTTGTTGAATTAGCCTGTTGATTAATTGATGATCATGGTTTCCTGATCATGGACATTGGATGTGATTAATAACAAGGTTATATCATTAGGAGAATGATGTGATGGACATACACCCATAGTAAGCGTAGCATAAGATCAAGTCATTAAGTTTGTATTGCTGTAAGCTTTGAAATACATAGTAACCTAATCCTTCGACCATGAGGTTATGTTAATCACCATCACCGGATGGGTACTTTGATGACATCAAACGCCACTTCGTAACTGGGCGGTTATAAAGGTGTCATTGGGTATTCTGAAAGTATGTGTTGAAGCACATAGACCAAGATTGGGATTTGTCCATCCATATGACGGATAGATATACTCTGGGCCCTCTCGGTGGAATGTCATCTAGATAGCTTGCAAGCATGTGATTGGGTCACAAGGTATGACATAACATGGAACGAGTAAAGAGTACTTATCAGTAACGAGGAAGAACTAGGTATGAAGATATCGACGATCAAACCTCGGATAAGTAGAATATCGTGTGACAAAGGGAATTGGTTTCATATGTTAAATGGTTCTATCGATCACGAAGTAATCGTTGAGTATGTCAGAGCCGTTATGGATCTCCAGATCCCGCTGATGGTTATTGATCGGAGAGGTGTCTTCATCATGTCTGCATATTCACGAACCGTAGGGTGACACACTTAAGGTTCGAAGTTGTTTTAAGTAGATATGGAATTTGCGTCGGAGACCGAATGTTGTTCGGAGTCTCGGAATGGATCCGGGACATCACGAGGAGATCCAGAATGGTCCGGAGAATAAGATTCATATATTGGGGAACATTTTCTAAGTTGGGAAATGTTCCGGAGTGTTTGTATGGAGATTCTAGAAGGTTTCGGAATGTTCTGGAAGGTTCTAGAGGATTTCTTGGAGTTTGCTTGAAAACCAAGAAAGGATCAAGGGAGTCCAAGTGGGGGAAGACACGGATTCGTGGGGGAGGAGGATTCCTCCCCCCTTGCCACCGCCAGCCCAAGGAGGGGAGTCCTACTAGGACTCCCCCTCCCCAGGCGCGCCTCCCTCCTTTATATAGAAGGGAGGGGGCGCCCCCTCTTGGACCTCCTATCATAACAACTAATCTAAGCCGCCTCTCTCCACCTTTCTTACACTTGCATAGGCATGAAGCCAGAATTCTCATCTCCACCACCACCACCACCACGCCGTCTGCTTTGGGATTCCGTGGAGAAGATCTACTACCTCACTGGTCATGGAACGGGAGAGGAAGGTCTGCCGACTCACTTGCGTGTGACCGTCTGGAAGCTATTGCCGTAACGTGGCGCCGGAAGGATCGTCCACACGATCTTGAGATCGGCAAGTGATCGACTACATCATCCACGAGATCTAATCTCGTAACGCTTTCGGTTCTACGAGGGTTAGTACCGATCTATCTCGCTGCTCATGTCTAATAGATTATATCTTGGCTTTTATCTAGATTAGATCTGGGTTTTGTTCGTTCTTGCGGTAGAAATTTTTTTTTTCCATGCTACGAACCCATCAGGGATGCCAGATGGGATTCCTCCGCTGCTCTGGCGTGAGCTCGAGGTAGTAGTGGTTCGTGATGGCCATCTGGCGCTCCACACCTAGAGGGACAGGAGGGACCGGCATGCCTCCGGTGCTCAGCATCCAGCCGATGGGGACGCGGTAGCTCGGTGGGCAGGGGTAGTTGGAGGCGCAAAGCGCCTCCGCCTCCCGGGTGGTGCTAAACCCTAAACCCTAAACCCTAAACCCTAAACCCTAAACCAAAAACCCTAAACCAAATCCCCTAAGTCAGAGGAGGGAACCCTAAACCCTAAACTAAAAACCCTAAACCCTAAACCAAAAACCCTAAACCCTAAACCAAAAACCCTAAACTAAAAACCCTAAACCCTAAACCCTAAACCAAAAACCCTAAACCCTAAACCAAAAACCCTAAACCCTAAACCAAAAACCCTAAACCCTAAACCAAAAACCCTAAACCCAAAAGGGGCTACGATCCGGAAGAGAACGGGCGGGAAAAATAAGGCGGGGTAGACGATCCGGGGTCCCCGGTCTAGGGTTTCGCCGGAGGAAGACCACCGGAGCGTCGGCATTACATGAAAATGGCAAAATGGTTAATATTTTGACTAGTTAGAATAATTATTTTATAAAACAGAAAATTGATTTGAATCACTTATTCAAAAATATGCAAAATATAATATTTGATGCATTTTTAAAATGAAAATGGCAAAATGGTTAATAGTTTGACTAGTTAGAATAATTATTTTATAAAATAGAAAATTGATTTGAATCACTTATTCAAAAATATGCAAAATATAATATTTAATGAATTTTTAAATTGCAAATGGCAAAATGGTTATTAGTTTCACTAGTTAGAATAATTATTTTATAAAACAGAAAATAGATTTGGATTACTTATTCAAATTCAAGAACTTTTCATGTTGAATTTTTTTTCAAATTCATAAGTATGCAAAAACTGTAAAATTCAAATGTTTAAATAATATGCTAATTGAATTTTTTTTAAACAGGCGCGCCCCAGGGTGATTTATTTTGAAAAACGGCCCTTTAGTCCCGGTGCGTGCTACACACCGGGACTAAAGGTGTGGCGTTGGCGCGCGCCTGTTGGGCTGGGCTGAAAACCCTTTAGTCCCGGTGGGTGGCACGCATCGGGACTAAAGGAGGGACCTTTAGTCCTGGTCCATATAACGCACCGGGACTAAAGACCCTTTAGTCCCGGTTCGTTATACTGGACCGACCTAAAGGTCCCACTATACTTTGGCGCCTTCTTCTCAAGGCCTTCTTCTTCTCCCCACGAGCACTCCCCACGGAAGGGAATCGACGCCGGCTGCCCGATTCTCCGGCCGCCACCACCCCAACCGCCACCGCCACTCCAGCCGTCACAAGCCCGCCAGAGGTACCGCCCTTCCCTTTGCTTCCCCCGTCCGGCTACGTGGCATGGCCAGCCTTTGCAGCAGCAGGGCGCAGGCTCCCTCGCCCTCTCCCCCCCCCCACCCAACTGGCCGGGCTGGGTGGGTGGCTTTTTGTAGTATTTAGTAGTTGTAATAGTATTTTGTATTAGTGTAATATTATTTTTGTAGTATTTTGTATTAGCACTAGTAGAAAACGGGCCTCCAGTCCCGGCCCGTAAGGGGCTTTAGTCCCGGTCCTGGTAACCGGGACTAGAGGGGCGGGACTAAAGGCCCACCCATTAGTCCCGGCCCTCTTACCAGCCGGGACCAATGGGCATCAGAAGACGAAGAAGACTCCTAAATTTGAATGCTATCTAACGAAGCAGCAGGCTAACTGGGATGCATTTGTGAAGTACAAGGAGTCACAACCTGCTATAGAAATGTCGGAAAAAAAACAAGAAAAATGCCGCGATGAAGAAATATCTCCATCACACAGGGCGAGGGGCTCTGCATGCCATGCCAAAGTGGGATGCTAAAGAGAATGAGCTGCTTGCTAAAGGGATCACTCAGAACCAATACGCAAAGAATGGGATCGAGGGCAAGGAATTGGTTCCTTGGGCATGGGAGTGAGTATGTGAAATCTGAGGACCTTATTTGCGATGTGAGGATTAGGATACCCTGGGATACATGGCAGAAAGTGGTGAAGGAGATTAAAGCGGGGAGTTCCGTCCCGATAGAGAGAAAGACTTGCTGACAAAGGTCCTCGGGAATGACGAACACGGAGGACGTGTACGAGGCCTTGGCCCTAGTTATACGTGGGAGATGGGGTTTCCCAAAGACAGAGATACTTATAGGAGCCGAGAGAGAGCAAAGAGGCGATGGCAGGAGGAGGGAGACAAGTTCACCGAGTTGATAGGAACACTTCAAATGCATCAGCAACAGATTGACGAACTTCGAGGAGCAGCGCGCCTACAAGATCTTGTACTCAATATTGCCACCGTCCCATCTCAGCGGAAAAGTAGCGTGGCTGAATCGGAGGTCCCTTCTAACGATGCACGTATGGTAGATGGCGGACCCGGCTACCCCGTGGATGGAATCAAGGAGCAGACATCTTGTGAGCTCCATCAGAAGGTGAAGAACCTATCCATCAAGGTGGCGGTCGGATGTGCTTTACCTTGTCCACCTGGAGCACGCTGGCATGGCCGTGAGATTCCAGCTGGCTATGCTAAAGTTGGTGTGGATGAAATCGCAATGGGGTGGGATGTCAAAGCCAACACCGCCTCCAAGTGGTCGCATGTCACCTTCACCTCCATCACCTCCAAGAAGCCCACCCCATGACTACGACCACCACAGCCCGAGTCCATCTCGATCTCCGCCGCAGCCTCCGATTAGTACTAAACGACGCAGGAGCCCAAAACGACAAATGTCACCCCTCCCAAGAGTACCTCATAAGAATCTTTCTATCAGACCTTAAGATCGCACTGACGAGGAAACCGACATGATCGTAAAGGCCGAATGTGTTGCACAGCTTCAAAAGAAGAAACCCGAGCCCGCCCCGGTATACACCGAGAAGCAAAAAAGCGTATGCACTTTCTTTCCTGAACACAAAATCCCAATATGACTTGCACCATAAGCCAGATGACTATCGACGCACACTTCAGAAGGAAGTGAAGAAGAGAAAATCAAGTAGAAGTGCAAGCGGGAGCAAATCATCAAGTCAAAGTGCAACCGGGAAAAGAAAGGACGTCCCCTAGCTCGGGGAACAGGCCAAAAAATCGACCCCACCCCTCAAGGTGGTATCCCATGACACTCCCTAGCAGGATATGGAAGAAGCTAAGAAGCTTGCAGCCGCTATCAATGTGACTAATGAGGAATTGCAAGGTTCCCAGGACGACAAGTTACCCAAGGCTCAGGTAGTCCCTACATATGTCCCAGGGAAGCCTCTGGTCAGCTTTGAGCAGTTCCAACGACTGCCAACACAAATGCGGAGTTTACATAAATGGTACTTGAAAGCCGTAAAGGAGGAGAGAATAATGATCGTGGCGAAAGTCCCACATGACTACTACTTCCGAGAAGAAGAGGTCCATGTTGAGTGTCCAGAACCCTTCTAGTTATACACTTTCGACGCCATTGAAAAAAGTCTCATGAGTTGCTATTGTCTGTAAGTTGTTGAATTCATTGTCTATATATAAGCTGTTCATTTTTTCAGTTGTTCAGTTCATTGCATGTAATTATCCTAATTATATCCTTTTGTACTCTATTATTATGCAGAATGAAGATCATGGAATGTAAAAGAAGGTCAATCTTTAGTGTTGGGTTCATTGACCCAGATAAAATACATTGTCGAACACTAAAGGAAAAACCTGAGGAAACACAGGAAAACCTTCTAAGGTTTCTAACGGAGCAAAATTTCTATGACCACATACTGTTTCCTTACAATTTCGCGTGAGTGTCTTACTCTATTGTACACATTCTCTTTTGCTTACTCGATGTTAAGTGTAATTGATGAGTTACTGATGTATATATAAACGTGTACATTTTCCACTGGATTCTCATGGACATTCAACTTGATAAGGGAAGAGTTGAAGTCATGGACCCATTAAAGAGACCCCTAGAACAGTTTGTGACATGTAGTACATGCTCCAGAGGTAATTTTTGCGCTAAAGCGGTCTCTTTCGTTGATTTCCTGAGATATCACGTAATAAATAACTCATTCATTTTGTTTACCGGGTAGGGTTTGGAACCAGTTCAAGAGTGCAGTTACGGGTGACTTTACTGAGAAGCTAACGTTTAAGCCGGTCTCGGTAAGTAGTAGGCGCATCTCTTTACTTCTAGTTTCAATACAATTATGATGCTTGATTATTATTTTGGTTGAATTCTATTCTCGTAAAGTGCGCGAGGCAGCCACAGGGGACGAATCTATGTGGATTCTACGTTTGCGAGTTCATTCGCACGTTTACCAGTGAGCTGAATGATTATAGAGTCGATGTAAGCAATACATTCATAACATTATTTTTATTACCGTCACTTTTTGTTATCATGATTGATATTCATATTGATCTCCTTTTATTATATAGTTCGAGAAAATGCGGGATCAGCTCCTACCACAGCAACGCGTAGTAGCAATTGCTGAAGAACTGGTAGGATTCTTGATGAACGAGATGATAGATGACGCCGGAGAATTTAGTGTGAATAGGCGCCGACGATCCCCGACCGTGTAATTGAATAGACGGGCTCTAGTCCCGTGATCTCCATGTGTAACTATCATGTATATATTTGTATGCTCGATCTTAAGAGAAGTTATCTTATGTATGCACGAACATGTACGGTATGTGGTAGCGTAGAAAACTATTTTGAAATGAAAAAAAAGAATACAAATTAAATTCTCTGCCGCAGCAGAGAAAGTGCCTAAAATGCTGACGCGGCAGAGAACCATTTGTCCCGGTTCGTAATACAAACCGGGAGTAATGGGGAGGCACCCAGCGCCCGCAGAGACAGCCACGTGGATGCCCATTGGTCCCGGCTGGTAAGAGGGCCGGGACTAATGGGTGGGCCTTTAGTCCTGCCCCTCTAGTCCCGGTTACCAGGACCGGGACTAAAGCCCCTTACAGGCCGGGACTGGAGGCCCGTTTTCCACTAGTGTTGGTTTTATCCACTTTCTTGTGTTTTGTCCACACTTTGGAGTACTTTTCATATGATTTCTTGGACTAACCTATTAACAAGAGCCACACTGCCAGCTGCCTGTTTTCTGCTGTTTTTGGTTCCAGCAAAGTCAGAAAATGAATATTCTCGGAATTGGACGAGACAAAAGCCAAAATGCCTATTTTTCCAGAAGACTCACAGAGCCAGAATACGAGACGGAGGAGGGCCAAGGGGTGGCCACACCACCCCTAGGCGCGGGGGCCTGGCTGCGCCAGGGCATGGTGTGGTGGCCCCAGGCACCCCCTCGGTCTCCCTCTTCGCCTATAAGAAGCCTTCTGACCTAAAAACTTCGGGGGGTTCGACGTTTTTCCAGAAGGAGTTCCACTCCACCGCCACCACTAGATTCCACGAAACAACACTAGAAACTCCATTCTGGCACCCTGTCGGGACGGGGAATTGGAGGAGATCATCGCCATCATCATCACCATCGCTTCAACATCGACCATCCATGTTTCCCCCATCTATGAGTGAGTAATCCCCCGCTGTAGGCTATGGGGATGGTAGGGATTGGATGAGATCGTTCATGTAGTGGCATCAGATTGTTAGGGCATAGTGCCTAGTATCTTTTATTAGTGCTTTATGACTTTGTTGCGACTTGTTGTGCTTAATGCTTGTCACTAGGGCCCGAGTGCCATGATTTTAGATCTGAACTTATTATTGATTCATTATGATAGTATTGTTCTTGGTCTTATCTACAAGTTGTATACACACGTTGTTGTCCGGAACCAATGGCCCCGAAGTGACAGAAATCGGGACAACCGGAGGGAATGGCTTTGATGTGAGGATCACATGTGTTCACGGAGTGTTAATGCTTTGCTCCGGTGCTCTATTAAAAGGAGCACCTTAATTTCCAGTAGTTCCCTAGAGGCCCCACTGCAAACGGGCTAGCAGGACAAAAGATGTTGTGCAAGTTCTCATTGCGAGCACGTATGACTATATATGGAACACATGCCTAGGATTGTCTAGTACTTGGGTGCTTCATCTTATTTATATGCAATTACCCTATGTTCTGATTGCTATGTGAATTGTCTTGTCCATGCAACGCCTGTCCATCCATCCCTATGCCTACCGCACTCGAATCCCATTGTTTACTGCTTTTTTTGCTAATGTCTTTGTTTTGATGCTACTGTTACTTTACTATTCCTACTACAAAACTGTTTCTACTGATAAACTGATGTGAGCAAGATTGTTTCCAGGTGCAGCTGAATGGACAACTCAGTTGTTAAGGCTGATAAGTATTCTTTGGCTCCCCTTGTGTCGAATCAATAAATTGGGTTTCACTTCCCTCGAAAATATTGCGATACACCCCCTATACTTGTGGGTCATCAAGACTATTTTCTGGTGCCGTTGCCGGGCCGCATAGCTCTATTTATCACGGCCACTTCGAATCACTATTGTTCAAGCTAAGTTTATTTTCTCCTTGTTTGCTTGTTTCTTTATAAAAAATACAAAAAATTGGTTCCTACTCTAGTTGTTGTTTTCGTTGGTCTGTTATTGTCTTGCTTTATCATGCTTGATTTCAATGGTTGGTTTCTTTGAAAATGAATCTTATTAGCAAGGTGGGTTCACGGAAGATGAAAAATATTATTATAAGGAACACCGCTTGTCACAAAAAGGGAAAAACTTATGGGAACAAATTGATAGATTGTATACCATTGGTAGAATCGTGTGCTCTACTTATAATGTTACTTATTGCTTTGATAAATATTGTTCCTGCAGGAGGTACAAACACCTCCCTTTTCAATGTGAGTATAATGATAATGATATCTTCCTATGTTAAGGGAAATTATGACCTTTATGATGTGGAACAAATTGAGGAATTTATTGCTTGGAAGGGTGCTTTTGAACTTGCTAGTTTGCTTGAAAATATTGATGATTCACCTTACAAATATGAGGTTTATGGTATACTTAAATTTTTCTTTGATAATTACAAGGATGAAAATGGCTATATTCTTGAATATTTTAATAGATGCTTTCCACAAATGGAAGATACTAATGCCGTGCAGGATCCTATGGAAGAAGAAATTGATGAACCTGAAATCTCATTAGATGAAAAAGAGGAGGAGAGTGATGAACAAAAGGAGGAAGAATGGATTAGCTACCCATGCCTACCTTCTAATGAGAGTAACTCTTTATCCCTTACATTATTTTATTGTCCCCCATGCTTACTAAAGAAGGATGAATGTTATGTTCCTGAGGATTCTTTTGAAGATGTTTATGATAAAGCTCTAGTGCTTGTAGATCATGAAAAGCATGCTTTATGTGATAGTTATATTATTGAGTTTATTCATGAGGCTACTGAAAATTATTATGAGAGAGGAAAATATGGTTGTAGAAGTTTTCATGGTATTGAAACACCTCTCTATGTGCTGAAAGTTTTGAAGTTACTCTTGTTTTATCTTCCTATGCATGTCACTTTGTTATTTGCTTACACGATTCCTGTGCATAGGAAGTGGATTAGACTTAAATGTGTTTTGAATTTGCTTCTTGATGCTCTCTTTTACTTCAACTCATAGTTCTTATGAGAGCATCCTCTCAAACTTTTATGCCTGAAGATGATAATATGTCTATTATTCTTGGGAGACCTTTTCTTAAAGGGTTTTCTATTTTCGTGCCCTCGGGTCCTTAGTTGTACTCAATTTTCCCCAGCTCCTTAGTTTTTCCTTAGTTTTCCCCAAGTCCTTGTCTGAAACCCGCAGAAGGAGCTCAGACGGAAGGAATCCGTTAAGTTGACCGTTCCGTGCTGACGAGTGGGGTCGTGTCGTTTGTGCGGCCGCGTCGTGTGGGGTCGCGTCGTGTGGGGCTGGTAGGAAGGGACCGCGTGGGACAGGACGAGACCATGTTTGTGTGGCCGTAGCATGTGGGGTCGTAGCGTGTGGAGCCGTGTGGGTCCGGGACGTGGGCACGAGTGGTTTCTGTCTCTTTCGCCCAGATTAGCAGTTTTCAATGTACCTTTTTCCTCTCTCTTGCTCGATCTCATTCATATTTGATAGCCCAAATTGGTAGCAAATCTAGAGAAGCTTCTCCTTCTGTTTTTTAACGCCATTCATTTCTTTATGCCTTTGTTTTTACCCAATCATGTAGGAAATCTAGGGCACAAATCCAGAGAAAATATAGGATAAGCTGCATACAGCAGCCAACGTAGCATAGATATATTCACGACAGATCCAACAGTAGTACCGATAGATACAACATAAGCTACATTTTACATGAATTTAAGTTGCTCTACAGTTAGAGCAGTCACATACACAGAGTGCAGTAGGCACGTTCAACGCCTCTAGGTAGCGCCTGTGACTCGCTTGGAGGTTGCGCAGGTGAATCCCAAGTGCTTTGTGTTTGGTGATAAACGCATGCGCGTTCACGATCATTCCAACTCTAGCACCGCATCTGCCAATGGATTCAGCATGGTTCACCAAGCAGTTGAAGTCGGTGGCGCGGAGCTTCCTGTTGCAGAAGGGGCACTTGTAAATGCCTCGAGCAAAGGGGCCATCGTAATGGCCGGACTGCAGCCTCCTGAGGACGTGACGAGTCTTGGTGTGGAAGGACTCGTCGTCGCTGTCGATGTCGCTGCTCTGCACCTGTCACGTAGCACCAAAGATCGTGCAAAAAACACGGAGTCAATTGCAACGATGATGGAACAGAGAGTGAACACAGATCATGCATGATAATATGGGCTCGAAAAAAAGAGGTAGCCTCAGTTACATTGGACACACTTATATCCAGGATTTGAGTCAGTAAACCAAAGATCATGCACAACAAATTTGTACACACCAATTGTTTACTGACCAAACCCTGAATCAATTTGTGCCCAAATATTCATCATCATCGGCACAAATCTTAAACAAAAGCAAATCACAAACACTAATAACACAAGATCTAACACAAAAGGATTGAACTAGGAATAGACGAACCCTAATAACGCTCGATCTAACACAAAAGGATTGAAATGGGATACGAACAAGGGAGCAAAGGGTTACCTCCAGATCGTCGTCGACGATGCTGGTGTCGTAGGGGTTCTCCGGCGCGACGTACGACACTGGTTCGTACGGGTTCCAAGCGACGGGGGCCTGGACGGTGGCGGCGGCCGATGCGCCAGCGGCTGATCCGCCGGCTGCTACGTTGGAAGCAGCGACAGGGGCCTGGACGGGGGCCGCGGCCGATGCGCCTGCGGCTGATGCGCCGACAATGGGCATTTCATTCTTCTCCATCGCCGGCGATTTTCTTCGGGGTTTTTTCTTGGGCTCTTCGGTTGTGGAGAAGATGATGGGACAGGAGAGGCGGTTGCAGTGAGAACGTGCTTCGAGGGAGAGAAAAAGGGCTCTATAAAGACGAAGGTGGCATGTACCGCAACACGCGTCCGCTATGCACAGCTGCAGCGTGCACCGCGACATGAGTCTAACCCTGGGACGTTTGGTGTACTCAGTTATAACCTCGGGCCTTATATAGAAATTTTATCTGTACTCAGTTTTCCCCTCGAGTACTTAGACTGGCAAGTGCAATATACTCAGTTTCACCCTCAAGTAGCAGGTCAACAGAGAGTCAACAAATGAGATTAACATAGCTAATTGAGTCATTTCATGCGCAAAAAAATCCAAAAAAAAAAACAAAGTGGCACCTACTCATTGAGTCTTCCTACGCAACCTGCCACCTAGAAAACCTTAACAAACATATATAAATCAAGTTTTACCACAAATTGCCACTTCTTAGAATCACTAGTGTAGCTATGAAGATGCATGGTTTTCCACTCAAACCCCTTTGCAAAACATCTTCCCCAAAAACATAGTTTGTCTAAATGATGCCATAATTATCACACTCATGTATATTTGAATTGCAAATAATTTGATGTTGCCCAATATGAATTATATTGTACAAAACACGCATTTTCATTTTGTAATTCTTTTGTTTGAATCCCTTAGTCTATTTACTATTTATGTGCCCTTGGATTCTTAGTACTACTCAATTTTGCCCTCAAGTTCTGTCACAAATGCTCTCAGAAGCCCAAACTTATCCTGATTGGTTGATCCGTTGACACACGGATCGACTCCATGAACCGTTGATCAACTGATCTAACGGGCAGTATACCCCTCTCCGTCTCTTCGTGGCCACCCCTCTCTCTCTCTTCGTGGCCACCCCTCTCTCTCTTTGTCGATGGAGAGTGCCACCCCTCTATTTATGTGCAATAACGAGTTTGCTACGTAATATAGTTTGCTGATTTCGGTGAATGCATTATTTGTCACCCCTCTAACAATTATCAACTATCTTTAGCTTTCCTTTTCTTTTAGAGAATATAGTTTGGGATATAGTTTTGGTAATTTGAAACGGCCCAAAAGTGGTATAATTTTGGTATAAACATGAGGCATACATATTTGCGGATTTTGGTGAATGCATTATTGTCACCCCTCTAACAATTATCAACTATCTTTAGCTTTTCTTTTATTTTAGGGAATATAGTTTGGGATATAGTTTTGGTAATTTGAAACTGCCCAAAAGTGGTATAATTTTGGTATAAACATGAGGCATACATATTTGCGGATTTCGGTGAATGCATTATTGTCACCCCTCTAACAATTATTAACTATCTTTAGCTTTCCTTTTCTTTTAGGGAATATAGTTTTGGTAATTTTGGTAGAAACATGAGACATACATATTTGGCATATTTGGGGGATTTCGGTGAATGGATTATTTGTCACCCCTCTAACAATTATCAACTTTCTTTAGCATTCCAATATAGTTGTTAATTTCGGTGAATGCACACACTAACTATGAAAACAACTACAAGTACATGTAACTGAATAATGGATTTGTAACAAGGTATCCCTTGTAACAACTTCTAGCGCCTGGTGAGCACTGATAAGAATCCGATCGCAATTATACAATAGGAAAAATAATCAGCCATCAGATTAGCTTGCTTCTTCAACTCGATCAGCTGCCTTAACCGCTTGTTCATTTTCTTCAGTTCTCCCTTCACTTCCACCAGTCCTGCATTAGGAGCATTAGGCATAATCGGAACGGCTCCTCTCTTCGCTGCAATTTCTACAGCAAGTCCCCCCTCCCAAATTGCGCTCCCCAATAGCGCCAATTGATTCCTGCAATTGAAGCCCCTGAACGTACACATCGATCCACTCAAAATGCCTGCATTTCTTCAGGATCTGAAAACAACAACGTGAACCCTAAATCCCAAATTCGAGGGAATAACAAGAAAATTGAGAGAAAAAAGAGAAATTGGAGCGAGATCTAACCTTACCCCCCTCTCTATATGGCAAGCTCTCGCATGCAAGGAACTCACGTCCACGGTTGCCGTTGTCGTCCGTCTTACAGATCGACCGCTTTAGAGGCTCCTAGCATGGGCAGTCAGGGCATCTTGTCAGTGGCACGGGTCCATACTGCGGCCATGAAGAACGGGAGGTCGAAGAGAAACTAGACATCACCCGCCTGCCAGAGAAGGGCTGCCGCTGGCGGAGAAGAAAAACAATGGGGCACGAGGAAAGAAAGGGGAAGCAATGGCACGGGCACGGGCACGGGCGCGGGGAAAGAAAGGGGAAGCAATAGCACGGGCACGGGCGCGGGGCTGGCTCGGGCTCCCATTTTGCAACGGTCACCTGGGTAAGATGTGGGTCCGGCGCGCTAACGTGGACAAGTTGTGGGTCCCACGATGATCTGGATAAGTGGAGACGTGTCCACTGCGGGGCACCAACAGCGGCCCCACTTGCCAGCACCAACCAACGTCAACTAAACGGGAATCCTCCGTCCGAGCTCCTTCTGCGGGTTTCAGACAAGGGATTGGGGAAACTGAGAAAAAACTGAGGAGCTGGGGAAAACTGAGTACAACTAAGGACCCGAGGGCACGGAAATAGAAAGCCCTTTCTTAAATACTGCAGGAGCTGTTATTAATTATAATCAAGGGAAGGTGACCTTCAATGTTAATGACAAGGAACACATTGTCTATTTCCTCAAGAAGATTGAAAGGACTTATCACTAGTAGAAAACGGGCCTCCAGTACCGGCCCGTAAGGGGCTTTAGTCCCGATCCTGGTAACCGGGACTGGAGGGGCAGGACTAAAGGCCCACCCATTAGTCCCGGCCCTCTTACCAGCCTTGACCAATGGGCATCCATGTGGCTGTCTCTGCGAGCGCTGGGTGCCCCCCCATTAGTCCCAGTTCGTATTACGAATCGGGACAAATGGTTCTCTGCCACGGCAGAATTTTAGGCACTTTCTCTGCCACGGCAGAGAATTTAATTTGTATTATTTTTTTTCATTTCAAAATAGTTTTCTACGCTACCACATACCGTACATGTTCATGCATACATAAGATAACTTCCCTTAAGATCGAGCATACAAATATATACATGATAGTTACACATGGAGATCACAATTATCAGGACTAGATCTCGTCTGTTCAATTACACGGTTGGGGATCATCGGCGCCTATTCACACTAAATTCTCCGGCGTCATCTATCATCTCGTTCATCAAGAATCCTGCCAGTTCTTCAGCAATTGCTACTATGCGTTGCTGTGGTAGGAGCTGATCCCGCATTTTCTCGAACTATATAAGAAAAGGAGATCAATATGAATATCAATCATGATAACAAAAATTGACGGTAATAAAAATAATGTTACGGATGTATTGCTTACATCGACTCTATAATCATTCAGCTCACTGGTAAACGTGCGAATGAACTCGCAAACGTAGAATCCACATAGATTCGTCCCCTATGGCTGCGTCGCGCACTTTACGAGAATAGAATTCAATCAAAATAATAATCCAGAATCATAATTGTATTGAAACTATAAGTAAAGAGATGCGCATACTACCTACCGAGACCGGCTTAAACGTCAGCTTCTCAGTAAAGTCACTCGTAACCGCACTCTTGAACTGGTTCCAAACCCTACCCGGTAAAGAAAATGAATGAGTTATTTATTACGTGATATCTCAGGAAATCAACGAAAGAGACCGTTGTAGCACGAAAATTACCTCTGGAGCATGTCCTGCATGTCACTAAACTGTTCCAGGGGTCTCTTTAATGGGTCCATGACTTCAACTCTTCCCTTATCAAGTTGAATGTCCATGAGAATCCAGTGGAAAATGTACACGTTTATATATACATCAGTAACTCATCAATTACACTTAACATCGAGTAAGCAAAAGAGAATGTGTACAATAGAGTAAGACACTTACGCGAAATTGTAAGGAAACAGTATGTGGTCATAGAAATTTTGCTCCGTTAGAAACCTTAGAAGGTTTTCCTATGTTTCCTCAGGTTTTTCCTTTAGTGTCCGACAATATATTTTATCTGGGTCAATGAACCCAACACTGAAGATTGACCTTCTTTTACATTCCATGATCTTCATTCTGCATAATAATAGAGTACAAAAGGATATAATTAGGATAATTACATGCAATGAACTGAACAACTGAAAAAAATGAACAGCTTATATATAGACAATGAATTCAACAACTTACAGACAATAGCAACTCATGAGACTTTTGTCGAGGGCGTCGAAAGTGTATAACTGGAAGAGTTCTGGAAACTCAACATGGACCTCTTCTTCTCGGAAGTAGTAGTCATGTGGGACTTTCGCCACGATCATTATTCTCTCCTCCTTTATGACTTTCAAGTACCATTGATGTAAACTCCGCATTTGTGTTGGCAGTTGTTGGAACTGCTCAAACCTGACCAGAGGCTTCCCTGGGACATATGTAGGACTACCTGAGCCTTCGGTAACTTGTCGTCCTAGGAACCTAGCAATTCCTCAACAGTCACATTCATAGCGGCCGCAAGCTTCTTAGCTTCTTCCATATCCTGCTGGGGAGTGTCATAGGATACCACCTTGAGGGGTGGGGTCAATTTTTTGGCCTATTCCCCGAGCTGGGGGACGTCCTTTCTTTTCCCGGTTGCACTTTGACTTGATGATTTGCTCCCGCTTGCACTTCTACTTGATTTGCTCTTCTTCACTTCCTTCTGAAGTGTGCGTCGATAGTCATCTGGCTTATGGTGATACCCGCATTGTTGTTTCAATACAGTTTTAGCCTTTTCGGGTTCCACCGGTTCACCCCGTGGTGATACCCGCATAATTGTATAACGCGTAGATGCGTCCAACTTTTTGGCCGGGCCTCGTTTGGAATATTTTTTGCTCGATGTGGAGGCCTAAGAGAAAAAACATTCATCAATTTATATATATACAACTCAGTTAATGCATCTACTGATCACCAGACTTCATATATATACCTCTCCATCGGCTTCTCCACCACCGGAGCCGTCGGCTTCTCCCCCACCGGAGTCGTCGGCTTCTCCTTGATCATTTCGGTCGACCTCCTCTCCCTCACCGGAGGGGTTCAGATAAATCGACAGAGATTCGGGTGGATCAACATGGGGGGTGTCGTTGATCATATCCTCGAGAATTTCTTCCTGTGCTAGGTCCCTCTGGATTGGATCCATAGTTTTCTACAAAATGCTCACAATAACATTTTTCATTCAATATTGCTGCATAAAATAACACTAAACAATAATATGAACACGCAATTTGCTACAATAATACTAAACAATAGCAAAATTCTAGTGATGCCCTAACCCTAACCCTAAGTCCGGGCGGGCCGCAAGCACCACCACCCTAACCCTAAGTCCGGGGGCCCGTGAGCACTACCACCCTAACCCTAAGTCTGGGGGCCCGTGAGCACTACCAGCCTAACCCAAAGTCCGGTGGCCCGCGAGCACCACCACCCTAACCCTAAGTCCGGGGGCCCACGAGCACTACCGGACTTAGGGTAGTTATTTCTTTAGCTTATCTTTATTTAGCACCGATGCTTGTCTGTCTCAATCGACACTATAATACTACATACTATATAATATACTACTATATATATTATTACTAGTAATAAATATATATACACAAACATATATATATATACTATATTTATATACTAGTAATAAATATTACAATATAAAAAAGATACAAGAAATAAAAAAACATACACTAGAAATTAATATATACTATACTAGAAATATATACTATACTAGAAATTAATAAAAAACATACACTAGAAATATAAAAAAGATACAAAAAATACTAGTAATAATTCTATCTATCTATTACAAAAAACATACTAGTAATACAAGTAATAATTCTATCTATCTATTCCAAAAAAGATACTAGTAATACAAAAAAAACATACACTAGAAATACTAGTAATACAAAAAATATACAAAAAACAAAAAATGGCAGGCGGTGTCAGGCTCCGGCTATGGGCGCCAGGCTCTCTTGGGGATGGAGGTGGCCTTGGGTCGCAGGCGCCACAGCTCGCTGGGACCGGGACGGAGAGGCGAGGCAGTGGGGGAGGATTACCTCCACGGCCGGGACGCTGCGTCTCGAGAGTCGGCATGGCCATGCAACATGGCGGGGTACGCGGACGGGCGGAGAGGCGCGGCGAGGTATTTCGGCAACCTGGCGGCGTAGTGCTACTCCTCGCTCTGGTCGATGGATTCGACCGAGGAAGAAGGCGGCGCATTAAATACCCCCCAACCTTTAGTCCCAGTGCGTGGCCGGAACCGGGACTAAAGGGGGGGTCTTTAGTCCCGGTTCCAGCCACGCACCGGGACTAAAGGCTTTGGATGCCTTTTCGCCTGCAGAGCCTTTAGTCCCGGATGGTGTTCTGGGCCGGGACTAAAGGCCCAAATTTGCGCGCGCTGGGCCTAAGTTGGCGCCTGTTTTTTCAAATATTACAATTTCTAACTATTAGATTTTTTAAACATTTGAATTATACAGTTTTTGCATACTTATGAATTTGAGAAAATTTTCAACATGAAAAGTTTTTAAATTTGAATAAGTAATCCAAATCTATTTTCTGTTTTATAAAATAATTATTCTAACTAGTGAAA
This sequence comes from Avena insularis, assembly GCA_023614405.1. NCBI lineage: Eukaryota > Viridiplantae > Streptophyta > Magnoliopsida > Poales > Poaceae > Avena > Avena insularis. The sequence continues at coordinate 107,993,578 of CM042694.1, forward strand.
CTAATAACCATTTTGCCATTTCCAATTTAAAAATGCATTAACTATTATATTTTGCATATTTTTAACATAAAAAGTGCTTGAATTTGAATCAGAGATTCAAATCCATTTTCTGTTTTATAAAATAATTATTCTAACTAGTCAAACTATTAACCATTTTGCCATTTTCATGTGATTTCGACGCTCCGGTGGTCTTCCTCCGGCGAAACCCTAGACCGGGGGCCTCGGATCGTCTACCCCTATAGCTTTCTCCGTACGAGGGTAGCCCCTTTAGGGTTTAGGGTTTAGGCTTGGTCGTTGCCATAGCACATCTAGACTCATATCTGCCGCCTCTCTCCACTCTATCCCATGGCTTTCACCATACCTCTAACCCCAGGGAGGCGGAGATGGAGTCTTTCATGGGCTAGCAGGAAAATATTTTCCGAGGCGGAACTTCCAAAGATGCCATAGGGCGTGTGCACCAAGGGCATCTTCGAGAAATTCCGCCACGGGAGATTTCCCAACCCTTTCCTCCATCCATGGGGATGAAACTCTCCATCCATGTTGGCTTGGTCGTTGCCATATATAGCACATCTACACTCATATCTGCCGCCTCTCTCCACTTTATCCCATGGCTTCCACCATACCTCTAACCCCAGGGAGGTGGAGATGGAGTCTTTCACAGGCTAGCAGGAAAATATTTTCCGAGGCGGAACTTCCGAAGATGCCATAGGGCGTGTGCACCAAGGGCATCTTCGAGAAGTTCCGCCACGGGAGATTTCCCAACCCTTTCCTCCATCCATGGGGATGAAACTCTCCATCCATGTTGGCTTGTTGAGTTGCTTGCCACGTGTCGATGCTCCTTTTATAGGCACGGCCGCTTCTCAGGTCTTCTTCTCCTCGGCAGGCGTGCGCTACATGCTTTAGCTCATCGAGCAGTGCGTCCAGCCACGTGTCCTTATCCTACCGACAGCTTTAGTCCCGGTTTGAGCCCCCACCCGGTAGTAAAGGTTACCCACGCGTCCTTATCCCACCGACAGTTTTGTTAGAAGACACAAAAACCACCTTTAGTCCCGGTTGCACCCAGCAGCCGGTAATAAAGGTTAGACACCCCCAGATAAGGCCCTCCCAGATAAGCCTCCCCCAGATAAGGCCCCCCATCTTTTGTCCCGGTTTGAGCCCCCACCCGGGATGAAAGTTTCCAGCCATCTGCGTTCCCAGCTTTCCAGCTTCCCACCTCATCTCAAATAAAAGGTTTAATACATTACATAGATTTATGTCTCAAATAAAAGGTTTAATTACATAGATTTATGTCTCAAATAAAAGGTTTAATACATTATTACACATCACCAACATCTAGTGTTGTGGTTTTCTTCTGCACCGTAGCCATGGAGAATCTTCATCATTTAACAGGATGCTTGGGTCAGTTTTCACTTTGAAGGGCGGAATTTCATGAAACTTATTGTAATCTTCTGACATGTCTGTCTTCTCATCCACTCCCACGATGTTTCTTTTCCCTGAAAGAACTATGTGGCGCTTTGGCTCATCGTATTCTGTACTCTTTTGCTTATCTTTCCTTTTTCTCGGTTTGGTAGACATGTCCTTCACATAGAAAACCTGAGCCACATCATTGGCTAGGACAAATGGTTCATCCATGTACGCAAGATTGTTGAGATCCACTGTTGTCATGCCATACTTTCCGTCTACATGTACCCCGCCTCCTGTCAGCTTGACCCATTTGCACCAAAACAAAGGGACCATAAAAGTAGGTCCATAGTCAAGTTCCCATATCTCCTCTATGTACCCATAATATGTGTCAATCTTCCCATTGTCATCTGTTGCATCAAAGCAGACACCACTATTTTGGTTGGTGCTCTTTTTATCTTGGGCGATCGTGTAAAATGTATTCCCATTTATCTCGTACCCTTGGAAAGTACATATAGTCGAAGATGGTAACCTGGCCAACGAGTACAACTCATCGCCAACAGTGGTGTTATTCATGAGATGTGTCTGCAACCAATTGCCAAAATACTTCTCGTGTTCCCCTTTAATCAATGTTTCAGGCTTCCTCGGGTTTTCGGAGCATAGAATATTCTTGTGTTTCTCGATATACGGAGCCACTACGGTGGAATTGTGTAGAACTGTTTAGTGTGCTTGAGTGAAAGAATGCCCGTCCCTACATACCATTGATTTCCTTCCTAGTGTGCCTTTTCCAGTCAGCCTCCCCTCATACCGAGATTCAGGAACACCAATCGGCTTAAGGTTAGGAAGAAAGTCAACACAAAACTCAATGACCTCCTTTGTTCCATAGCCCTTGGAGATGCTTCCTTCTGGCCTAGCACGGTTATGAACATATTTCTTTAAGACTCCCATGAACCTCTCGAAGGGGAACATATTGTGTAGAAACACAGGACGGAGAATTCTAATCTCTTCGACTAGGTGAACTAGGAGGTGCGTCATAATATTGAAGAAGGATGGCAGGAACAACAACTCGAAGCTGACCAGACATTGGACCACATCAATCTGTAATCCTGATAGACTTTCTCGATCGATTACCTTCTGAGAAATTGCATTGAGGAATGCACATACCTTCACAATGGCTAGTCGAACATTTTCTGGTAGAATTCCCCTCAATGCAACCGGAAGCAATTGCGTCATAAGCACATGGCAGTCATGATACTTTAGGTTTTGAAATTTTTTCTCTTTCATATTTACTATTCCCTTTATATTCGACGAGAAGCTAGATGGGACCTTGATACTGAAAAGGTCTTCAAAAAAGATTTCCTTCTCTTCTTTGGTAAGAGCATAGCTGGCAAGCCCTTGAAACTGCCCTGGATGCTTGCCGTCTCGTCCTTTATGATGTTGCTGGTCCTCCCGTCTTCGGGGTATCTTTTGACTTCCCATACAAGCCCAGGAAGCCTAGAATATTCACGCAAAGATTCTTCGTCAGGTGCATCACGTCGATTGCAGAGCGGACCTCATGCACTTTCCAATAGGGTAGCTCCCAAAATATAGATTTCTTCTTCCACATGGGTGCGTGTCCGCTAATGGGGTCTTTCGGAACAAGTTGTCCTCCAGGACCCTTTCCAAAGATTACATCCAAATCCTTGACCATACCAAATACATCATCACCACTACGGGGGACAGGCTTCGTCCGGGTTTCTGCCTTGCCATTGAAATGCTTGCCTTTCTTCTTTAAGGGATGACTTGGCGGAAGAAAACGACGATTGTACGGGTACACATTCTTTCTACATTTATCCAGATATATACTTTCAGTCTCATCTAAACAGTGCATGCATGCATTGTATCCTTTGTTCGTCTGTCCTGAAATGTTACTAAGAGCAGGCCAATCATTGATGGTTACGAACAGCAACCCTTGTAGGTCAAATTCCCGCTGTTTGTGCTCATCCCACACACGTACACCTGGTTTGGCCCACAACTGTAGAAGTTCATCAACTAATGGCCTTAGGTACACATCAATGTCGTTGCCGGGTTGCTTTGGGCCTTGGATGAGCGGCATCATAATGAACTTCCGCTTCATGCACAACCAAGGAGGAAGGTTGTAGATACATAGAGTCATGGGCCAGGTGTTGTGACTGCAGTTCTGCTCCCCAAAAGGATTCATGCCATCGGTACTTACACCAAACCATAAGTTCCTTGCGTCACCAGCAAAGTCCGGGAAGTCTCTCTTGATTTTTCTCCACTGCCGACCATCAGCAGGGTGCCTCAACATCCCGTCTTTCTTACGGTCTTCCATGTGCCATCACAACAACTTGGCACGCTCTTTATTTCTGAACAAACGTTTCAACCGTGGTATTATAGGAGCATACCACATCACCTTGGCAGGAACCCTCTTCCTGGGTTGCTCGCCCTCAACATCACCAGGGTCATCTTTTCTGATCTTATACCGTAATGCAGTGCATACTAGGCATTTATCCATACTCTCGTACTTCTCACCGTGGTAGAGGATGCAGTCATTAGGGCATGCATGTATCTTCTGCACGTCTAATCCTAGAGGGCAGACAAGTTTCTTTGCTTCGTACGTACTGGAGGGCAATTGGTTATTTCTTGGAAGCAGCTTCTTCATTATTACCAGCAACTTTTCAAATCCCGAGTCAGTCATACCGGTCTCTGCCTTCCACTTCAACAATTCCAGTGTGCTACCCAGCTTCTTGTGGCCATCTTCACAAGTTGGATACAGCAATGTGTTGTGGTCCTGTAACATCTGCTCGAACTGCAACCTCTCCTTTTCTGTGTCGCAGTCTCGCCTTGCATCAGTAATGACCCGACCAAAATCATCAACGGGCTCATCTGGTTCCCGTTCTTCACCCCCTCCTTTTTCATTATCTTCAACGGCGGTATCATCGTATTCAGGGAACATAGATCGGTAGTTGTCATCATCGTTCTCTTCTTCATCGCCGTCTTCCATCATAACCCCTCTTTCTTCATGCTTGGTCCAAACATTATAGCCGGACATGAAACCAGACCGAAGCAGGTGGCTCTGAATGACTCTTGAGGAAGTGTGAGCCTGCTCATTCCGACATTCAACACATGGACAACACATAAAACCATCCCGCCGCTTGTTCGCCTCGGCCACAAGGCGAAAACAACGCACGCCTTCTCTGTAAGCGTCAGAGCGTTGGTCACCGTACATCCATGTGTGGCTCATCTGCATCATACAACCACGCATATATATCAAACGCAATCGCGATGCTTAAATTAGTACCGCGTAGTCAAAACAAGAAAATAGTTGCTAACCTTTTAGGACACTTTAAAACAAAGAGGAGAAACCTTAAGTGTCGCTCTGGCACCTCATATCATATTTTGTCTTGTGTGAACTCAAGTGGCATCGCTCTAATAGGAATTTCACCGAACACCTGTAGTGCATATGAAGAAAAAAAGTTAGCACAAAGTTTATACCCACCTCTCACATAGGAAAAAACAGGAGAGACTGGAGGCCTAGGTGCATATATATAGGGCCAGGCCATTAGTCCCGGTTTGAGATACAAACCGGGATTAAAGGTTCTGCCAGGAGCACGCGCGCCGGCCCAGACCCATTTGTCCGGGTTTGTATCTCAAACCGGGACTAATGGTTCCTTACGGACCGGGACATAGTGCCTCGGCCTCCTCGGGCCATCTGGTTCGGACCATTAGTCCCGGCCCCAGCCACGGGGACTAATGGTCCAAACCAAAGGCCCATTTTTTACTAGTGTATGGATTTAATTCAATTGAACATGTTGAGGGCATTCAAGTTGGAGAAATATATTGTCCCATACCAAGAGAAAAATTTGAAACTATTATGATTGGGACCATTGCTATCAAGGTTAAGGTAACATACTCATTAGTGGAGTACAAATTTTTGTCTCATATGAAATTGTTTTGGAAGCAAGACTTGATCAACCTTGTTAACAAAAGGATTTCATTGAACAAAACAATGTTTTCACTATGATTATTTCTGTTTACTTCTATTCTATCCATTTTAGTGTTTGCTTATGCCTAACTTAAAGGCTTTAAAGAAAAGTACTTATTGGGAGATAACCCAAAAGTTTTAGTTGAGTCTTGGAAGTTATTACCTCTGTAATAACCTCTCCTTATCCTTTTTATTTGCTTTTTGTGCCAAGAGTAACCTCTAATGAGAGTGAAGTAATGATTGGGAAAGTTGCTGTCCCGAAACAGATTTCTGTGCTTCACCGTAAATATTCCTGAGAGAGCTCTGTATGTAGGATTGAGTTGTACTTTTTTGTGCTTCTGCCCCAGGTTGTTATCTAACTTTCTTTAGTTCAACACTTTTTGATTGGAGCAACAGAAGGTCTTCGAAAAAATTCGTCTTTACCTGCTGGTCTGTTTTGACAGATTTCTGCCATTTTTCTGCATTTGCTTCTTGTTGGTTCCTTCTTGAGTTCCTTTGGGGAATTGAGCTTTTTGAGGGAAGTGCTACAGTAGATAGTGTTCTAATGGAAGTTTATTTGGTGTTAGAACTGAACCTAGAGACTTATTTATCTTAAGTGCACTAATGTTGCTAATGAGATTGTGTGAAGTTTTGTATGAAGGAAAAATTTCAGGTGTATGGAAGGAATGAGTAATGAGATGAAGGATGGACTAAAGCTCAAGCTTGGGGATGCCACGCGTGTCACCCCAAGAATTATCCAAGAAGTTCAAGCGTCAAAGCTTGGGGATGCCCAAGGCATCCCCTTCTTCATCAATAAAAATCTCAGGTTTCTTTCAAACACTTCATTTTTATTGTTTCATGCACATTTGTGTTGTTCTTGGAGCGTCTTCTTTTTTGTTTTCATTTTGGTTTTTAGTTTGCGTGGTTTGCTTAATTTGCTGAATAAACTGGTTGGACCTCCCTTTCATACATTGGTGTTCAAATGGTTTGGTTTGGTTTGGAAACGAGTAGGAAAGCTCATGCTTAAGTGGTAACGAGAGCTTGTTTTTGACTGTGGCCTATGCTCTATCATGCCATGCTCTATATTGTTTTGGCTTTGTGCTTAGTATTCTTTGCTGTAGCATGACTTGTTATAAACAATTGAGATTGCTTAATGTGCCTTGGATGAATCATGCGTTGTTTTAGCATATTAAAGCATAGTATACTAGTATTCTCCTTTGATGCTTTATTTGGGTTGACTTGGCGTATGCTCACACCATGTTATGACTATCTCAAGTCACCATAGCCTATATGATCCTTTAGTTTTCAACTTGTAGTATCACTTTATGCTTTGATCAATGATGTTTTGTCGCTCTGCATGATTATGGCCATTCTTGCTCTCTTAGTTTGTCGCTCCCAGTCTTTTGCTAGCCTCCACAACAAAGTATGAGTTCTACTCATGCATCCAACTCCCTAAACCAAGTTATTCCAAAGAGTTCACCATACCTACCTACTAGCTTATGCTATTCCAAGTATATTCATGCTTTTGTTTACCTTTCACTTGTTATGAGAAAACTAGTGATTAAAGCTCTCACGAACTTGATGGCACACTTTACTTTTTGCCTCTAATAAACGTGAACCATTGGGTCCTTCTTTGTTGCATATATGCTTGCGCTTTATAAGTTGAAATTAGCAGAAATATGTTTCATGGGGAACGCTTTCAACATTGCACTTGTACTTTGTACCCCATTGATATCATATTCTTTTGCTTACGGATCTCGGCGGTGTGAAATAAAAGTGGAACTTGTAAGATCATGGAGTTTGTATGTGTGTTAGAAAGCGCTCGGGCTTAGCCTAAGCCATGCCTAATCATGGTGGAAACTTGCAGCATCACCATAATGAGCACTCTATGAAGCATCCTCAATAAAAACCTATGCAAATAGCAAATAAAAAGATCGCTGAGATGCTCATTGAATGCTTGCCTTGTCATTTTGATTATGGGAAAGCTCCCGTATCATGTGCAAGGGGTACCCTTTTGGCGGTTCTTAATGATACACATATACTTACAATGACAAGAGCTTACTCGTGTCTGAAGTTGAGTAGCATGAGGATCGGTCTTCGTAAGTAAGGCACATGAGATTTCGATTTATAACTTGTCAAGCATATCCTCTTAGTTGTGTGACTTTAAGCTTAATCACCTTAAAGATGCTTATGATAGGGGCAATGAGAGCTGAAAGCTATAAGTACCATAATTTTTGGAAGCTCTTTATGAGACTTGAATCCCTACTTCCTTTTACAAAAGGCCTTTCTTCCACCATTATATTGAGTCTCCACCTTCTATCTTTATGCACTACTTTGAGAGCATAGTGGATCTTCTTAGTTCTATGTGCATTGTGCCAAGACTAGTTGATTGATGCATAACTTGTTATTGCTTGTTTTAAACTATTGTATCTAGTCACTCCTATGAACTTTGAAGGTGACCTATGCATTTATATTTGCTACTCTATTGAGGGACAAGCTAAATACTACTATGCTATGTTTTCTTTATGTGAAACAACAAACGTCTTGCAAAGCATTGTTATTCATGAATCTTTTGTTTGTGCCTTTACATGTTGCATCATAGTTTCTTTGTCTTATTGCTAGAACTTTGTCTTTCATGTTATGATTGAAGTACTATGATCCCAGCTTTGAATGTTTTGCAAATACTTTTATCAAGTCTTTGATGGTGCATGTCACCTCAAAAATTATTTCTTTTTATCACTTACCTACTCGAGGACGAGCAGGAGTTAAGCTTGGGGATGTTGATACATTGCAAATGTATCTATAATTTTTGATGCTCCATGCTTGGTTTTATCCACTTTCTTGTGTTTTGTCCACACTTTGGAGTACTTTTCATATGATTTCTTAGACTAACCTATTAACAAGAGCCATAGTGCCAGCTGCCTGTTTTCTACTGTTTTTGGTTCTAGGAAAGTCGGAAAATGAATAATCTCGGAATTGGACGGGACAAAAGCCAAAGTGCCTATTTTTCCAAAGGACTCACGGAGCCAGAATACAAGACGGAGGAGGGCCAAGGGGTGGCCACACCACCCCCAGGCGCGGGCTGGGCCTGGCTGCGCCAGGGCATGGTGTGGTGGCCCCAAGCACCCCCCCGGTCTCCCTCTTCGCCTATAAGAAGCCTTCTGACCTAAAAACTTCGGGGGGTTCGACGTTTTTCCAGAAGGAGTTCCGCTCCGCCGCCACCACCAGATTCCACGAAACACGAAACTCCTTTCGGCACCTGCCAGGGGGAATTGGAGGAGATCATCGCCATCATCATCACCATCGCTTCTCCATCGACCATCCATGTTTCCCGCATCTATGAGTGAGTAATCCCCCGCTGTAGGCTATGGGGATGGTAGGGATTGGATGAGATCGTTCATGTAATGGCATCAGATTGTTAGGGCATAGTGCCTAGTATCTTTTATTAGTGCTTTATGACTTTGTTGCGACTTGTTGTGCTTAATGCTTGTCACTAGGGCCCGAGTTTCATGATTTCAGATCTAAACTTATTATTGATTCATTATGATAGTATTGTTCTTGGTCTTATCTATGAGTTGTATACACACGTTGTTGTCCGGAACCAATGGCCCCGAAGTGATAGAAATCGGGACAACCGGAGGGAATGGCTTCGATGTGAGGATCACATGTGTTTACGGAGTGTTAATGCTTTGCTCCCGTGCTCTATTAAAAGGAGCACCTTAATTGCCAGTAGTTCCCTAGAGGCCCCGCTGCAAACGGGCTGGCAGGACAAAAGATGTTGTGCAAGTTCTCATTGCGAGCACGTATCACTATATATGGAACACATGCCTAGGATTGTCTAGTACTTGGGTGCTTTATCTTATTTATCTGCAATTACCCTATGTTCTGATTGCTATGTGAATTGTCTTGTCCATGCAATACCCGTCCATCCATCCCTATGCCTACCGCACTCGAATCCCACTGTTTACTGCTTTTGTTACTACTGTGTTTGTTTTGCTGCTACTGTTACTTTACTATTCCTACTACAAAACTGTTGCTACTGATAAACTGCTGTGTGCAAGATTGTTTCCAAGTGCAGCTGAATTGACAACTCAGTTGTTAAGGCTGATAAGTATTCTTTGGATCCCCTTGTGTCGAATCAATAAATTGGGTTTCACTTCCCTCGAAAATACTGCGATACACCCCCTATACTTGTGGGTCATCAGGGAGTCAAGGACATCTTCACAAGGGGAGTCCCTCATAACCAATCTCTTTACTTTGTTATTTTTGTTTTGCATAGTTTCTTTTTTCTTTGTTTGCTTGTTTCTTTATCAAAAACACAAAAATATTAGTTTTACAAGTTTGCTTTCTTATTTGAAAACCCAAAAAAAAGACTACTCTTGAAAACACTAAGTTGTGTGACTTCAGTAGCACCAACAACAATGATTTTATGAGCACAACTATTGCTCCACCTATGCCTGAAGATATTTCTTTGAGATAAAACCTGCTTTACTCAATCTTGGTATGAGAGAACATTTTTCTGGTATTGGTAATGAAGATCTTGCTTCCCATCTAAATAACTTTGTTGAACTTTGTGAGATGCAAAAGTATAGGGATATAGATGGTGATATTATTAAGCTGAAATTTTTTCCTTTCTCTTTGAGAGGAAAAGCTAAAGAATGGTTGAATTCCCTAACTAGGAATAGTATTGATTCTTGGACTAAATGCAAAGATGCTTTCATTGGAAAATACTATCCTCCTGCTAAGATTATATCTATGAGAAGTGAACTAATGAAGTTTAAATAATCTGATAATGAGCATGTTGCTCAAGCTTGGGAAAGAATGAACTCTTTGGTAAAGAATTGTCCCACTCATGGACTGACTACTTGGATGATCATCCAAACTTTTTATGCAGAATTGAACTATTCTTCAAGGAACCTATTGGATTCTGCTGCTGGAGGTACCTTTATGACAATCACTTTGGGTGCTTCAACAAAACTTCTGGAAAATATGATCGTTAATTATTCTGAATGGCATACGGAGAGAGCTCCACAAGGTAGGAAGGTAAATTCTGTTGAGGAAACCTCCTCCTTGAGTGATAAGATTGATATTATTATGTCTATGCTTGTTAATGGGAAAGCCCATATTGATCCAAATACTGTTCCTTTAGCTTCTTTGGTTGCTCAAGAAGAGCAAGTTGATGTGAACTTCATAAGAAATAACAACTTTGGCAATAATGCATAAGAATAATTTTGGTAACAACAATTATAAGCCATATCCTCCCAACAATGGTAATGCTTATGGAAAGTCTTACAACAATAATAGGAGTGCTCCCTCTGAACTTGAAGTTATGCTTAAAGAGTTTATTAGTAAACAAACTGCTTTCAATAAAAATATTGAGAAAAACTCTTTAATGCTGAAAGAAATATAGCATCTTTGGTTGAAGCTCAATATTCTTTGAATAAAATAGCTGCTAAACCTGAAACTAATGATAATCCCTTTGTAGCTACTAACGTTATACAAGTAAGAATTGATGAAAATGTTAGACTATTAACTGAATTACATGCTAAGTGGGAAAGAGAAGATGAAACTGCGAGAAACATTAGTGTTTCTACTATCACCACCACTAGTGTTGAGGCTAGTAATAGTTGTACTACTTTAGATGATAAATTCGATTTTGATCTTGATGGTTGCAATATATCTGAAGTTATTAAGTTCCTACAAAAGCTTGCTAAAAGTCCTAATGCTAGTGCTATGAACATGGCCTTTACAAAACACATTAGTGATGCTCTCATAAAGATTAAAGAAGAAAAGATGAAACATAAAGCTTCTATTCCTATAAAACAAGAAGATGGTTGGGAACCCATCATTAATATGAAAGTGAATGACTTTGATTTTAAAGCTTTATGTGATCTTGATAGTAGTATTTCTGTTATTCCTAGAAGGATTTATGATATGCTTGATTTACCTCCTCTTGAAGATTGTTATTTGAATGTCCCACTTGATGATAATGATAAAAAGAAACTCATGGGGAGTCTTAATGATGTTCTTATGATGGTTAACAATGCCTATGTCCCTGTTGATTTCTATGTTTTGGACGTTGAATGCAATGCTTCTTGTCCTATTACTTTGGGAAGACCTTTTCTTAGAACTGTTGGTGCCATTATTGATATGAAAGAAGGCACCATTAAATATAAACTCCCACTCAAGAAAGGTATAGAACACTTCCCTAAGAAGGGAGAGAAGATTCTTTTGCTTCTCCTATGAAAACAAAATTTGGTTTTAATGCTTCTTCATTTGAGAACACTTGATTCTTTCTTGCTTCTTATGCCTAACTTAAAGGCGTTAAAGAAAAGTACTTATTGGGAGATAACCCAAAAGTTTTAGATGAGTCTTGGAAGTTATTACCTCTGTAATAACCGCTCCTTATCCCTTTTATTTTCTTTTTGTGCCAAGAGTAACCTCTAATGAGAGAGAAGTAATGATTGGGAAAGTTGCTGTCCCGAAACAGATTTCTGTGCTTCACCGTGAAAATTCGTGTAAAATCTCTGAACGTATTTTTGAGGCGTGAATTTTTGTGCTTCTGACACAGGTTGTTATCTAACTTTCGTTAGTTCAACACTTTTTGATTTGAGCAACATAAGGTCTTTGAAAAAATTCGTATTTACCTATTGTTCTGTTTTGACAGATTTCTGCCATTTTCTGCATTTGCTTCTTGTTGGTTCCTTTTTGAGTTCTTTCGGGAAATTGAGCTTTTTGAGGGAAGTGCTACAGTATCTAGTGTTCTAATGGAAGTTTATTTGGTTTTATAACTGAACCTTAAGACTTATTTATCTTGAGTGCACTAATGTTGCTAATAAAGATTGTGTGAAGTTTGTATGAAGGAAAAATTTCAGGTGTATGGAAGGAATGAGTAATGAGATGAAGGATGGACTAAAGCTCAAGCTTGGTGATGCCACGCGTGTCACCCCAAGAAATATCCAAGAAGTACAAGCATCAAATCTTGGGGATGCCCAAAGCATCCCCCTCTTCATCAATAAAAATCCCAGGTTTCTTCCAGACGCTTCATTTTTATTGTTTCATGCACAGTTGTGTTGTTCTTGGAGCATCTTCTTTTTCGTCTTTGTTTTGGTTTTTCGTTTTCTTGGTTTTATTAGTTTTCTGAATAAATTGGTTGGACCCCCTCTTTCATACATTGGTTTGCAAATAGTTTGGTTTGGTTTGGAAAAGAGTAGGAAAGTTCATACTTTTGTGGTAAAAAGAGCTCGTTTTTGACTGTGGCCTATGCATTGTCATGCCATGCCCGATATTGTTTTGGCTTTATGCTTAGTATTCTTTCATGAGGAACGCTTTCAACATTGCACTTGGTACTTGTACCTAGTTGATATCATGCTCTTTTGTATATGGATGTCATTGGTGTGAAATGAAAGGGGAGCTTGTAAGGCCATGGAGTTATGTATATGTGTTAGAGAAACGCCTGCACCGCTGGTCTAATCCATGCTGACATGGTGGAAACCTGCAGCGTAACCATAATGAGCTGTCTATGAAGCATTCTTCTTATAAAAAAGAGTCCTATATTGAGAAAAAAAGAGAAAAAGAAAAGAAAAAAGATTATGAAAAGAGGAAAGAGATAAAAAAGAACCATATTCCCATGGTAAATAAGAAGATTGCTGAGATGCTCGTTGTCTGCTTGCCTTGTCATTTTGATATGGGGATTCTTCCGTATCATTAGGCAAGGGGTACCCCGTTGGCGGTTCTCTATGATACACATGTACTTACAATGACAAGAACTTACCGGTGACTAAACTTGAGTAGCATGAGGAGCGGCCCTCGTATACAAGGGACATGAGATTTCTAACTTATACTTCGTCAAGCATGTACACCATAGTTTGGTCACTTTAACCTTAACCACTTCAAGATTCTTATGATAGGGGCAATGAGAGCTGAAAGCTATAAGTACCATAATTTTTGGAACCTCTTTATGAGACTTGAATCCCTACTTCCTTCTATGAAGGCCTTTCTTCCACCATATATATTGAGTCTCCACCTTCTATCTTTATGCACCTACTTTGAGTCATAGTGCCCATTCGTAGTTCTATGTGCATTGTCCGAAGACTAGTTGATTGATGTATAACTTGATATTGCTTGTTTTAAACTATTTGTATCTAGTCACTCTTATGAACTTTGAAGGTGTCCTATGCATTTATATTTGCTACTCTATTGAGGGACAAGCTGAATATTATTATGCTATGATTTCTTTATGTGAAACAAACAAACGTCTTGCAAAGCATTGTTATTCATGAATCTTTTGTGTGTGCCTTTTCATGTTGCATCATAGTTTCTTTGCTTATTGCTAGAACTTTGTCTTTCATGTTATGATTGAAGTACTATGATCCGAGCTTTGGATGTTTTACAAAAGTCTTTGATGGTGCATGTCACCTCAAATATTATTCTTTATTTTTATCACTTACCTACTCGAGGACGAGCAGGAGTTAAGCTTGGGGATATTCATACATTGCAAATGTATCTATAATTTTTGATGTTCCATGCTTGGACTAACCTATTAACAAGAGCCACAGTGCCAGCTACCTGTTTTCTGCTGTTTTTGGTTCCAGGAAAGTCAGAACATGAATATTCTCGGAATTGGACAGGACAAAAGCCAAAGTGCCTATTTTTCCGGAAGTCATAATATGCCAGAATACGAGACGGAGAAGGGCCAGAGGGCGGCCACACCACCTGGCCGCGCGGCCAGGGGGTGGTGTGGCCAGCCCAGGCAACCCCCTCGGCCTCTAAGATGCCCTCGGGACGAAAACCCTAAGTACCTGATAAAAAATCCACGAAAGAGTCTGTAGCCGCTGTTATCTCCATCCCTAGATCGGGGGGATCTGAAGATCTTCCCGGCACCCTGTCGGAGAGGGGAATTCACCCTGGAGGCCTTCTTCATCACCATGCAAGCCTCTAGTGTGATGCGTGAGTAGTTCATCCTTGGACTACAGATCCATGTAGTAGCTAGATGGCTGGTTCTCCTCCTTTGTGCTTTCATGTTAAGATCTTGTTAGCTCCGTTCATGATCAAGATCATCTATTTGTAATTCTACATGTTGTGTTTGCAGGGATCCGATGGAGATTGAGATGGTATTTCAGATTGACTATTGATTCTATCATGTCTTTGTTATTTGTGATCTTACATGCTTTCCGTTGTTAGTAGCTATCTTGACCAAGTAGATGCTAGAAACTCCAAGAGTTAGTATTTATGCTCGATAGTGGGTTCATGCCTCTGGTAATCTGGGGAAGTGACAGAAATATCTAAGGTACTAGATGTGTTGTTGCTACTAGGGAGAAAACAACAATCGTTTGTTCATAGAATAATCGTATTATTTACTTTACACGTAGTTCGTAAAGCAAAAATCTGTTGCTTGCAACTTAACACTAGAGGGGGTTCAGATGATAACCTGAAGGTGGATTATTAGTCATAGATGCAGTTGGATGGTGGTCTATGTATAATGTTGTAATTCCCAATCGAATCTCAAAGGAGTCAAGATGATTAGTATATGCATGTATTGCTTTCTCGCTGTTTGTCAATTGCCCCGCTGTAATTTTTTCCCCCAGCATGTTATCTATCTTAAGGAGAGCCACCTCTAGTGAACTATGGATCCCGGTCCTTTTCTTTTACATAAAATCTATACACTATTTACTGCTTTGTGTTTACTTTCTGCAAACTTTTACTTCTTTCCATTCGATACGTTTAATCCTTTGTTTTCCGCAAAACACGATGAGATTGACAACCTCATCGCAAGTTGGGGACAAAGTTCTGCGGTTGTGTTGTGTAGGTCTCCATGTTGCTACTAGCACCGGTAGTGCACCCTGCCAAGGCTCACCTAGAAACACCTTTGGGGTGTTTCCTTGCTCCTACTGGTTCGATTAAACCTTGGTTTCATACTGAGGGAAACTTGCTGCTGTGCTCATCATACCTTCCTCTTGGGGTTCCCAACAAGCTCTACATCAACCACGCACCAGCACTTTTCTGGGAACCATACACAGAGCCATCAGAGTTCCAGAGCAATTCAAAATGACATAAGACCCAATATATGTTTGAGAGATATGACCAAAAAGTCGTCCTTTTTGCGCTTTATGTCTATTTTCATGAGCTATTGCCCACAGTTTTGCAGTTCCAGGGTGATTTACAATGACCATAAGACATCATACGTGTTTGAGAGATCTTACCAAAAACACGTCCTTTTCGCGCTTTATTTCATGAGCTATTGCCCATAGTGCTGGAGTTCCAAAGCAATACAAAATAACCATAAGACCCGATATATGTTTGAGAGATATGACCCAAAACTCGTCCTTTTCGCGATGGTGGTTTTCATGCGCTATTGCCCATAGTTTTGTAGTTTCCAAGGATATTTACAACGACCGTAAGACCCGATATATGTTTGAGAGATATGACCAAAAATCCCACCCTTTTCGCGCTTTTATGGCTGTTTTAATGGGATATTACCCACAGTTTTAGAGTTACAGGAAAATTTACAACGACCGTAAGACCCGATATATGTTTGAGAGATTTTACCTAAAACTCGTCGTTTTCGCGTTTTATAGCCGTTTTATTGGGTATTGCCGACAGTTCCGGGGTTCCAAGGAGATTTACAATGACCATAAGACCAGATACGTGTTTGAGAGATCTGACCAAAAACTCATCCTTTTCGCATTTTATGGCTGTTATCATGAGCTATTGTCCATAATTTTGGGGTTCCAAGGAAAATTTTAACGACCGTAAGACCCGATATATGTTTGGGAGATATGACCAAAAACTCATCGTTTTCGTGTTTTATGGCTGTTTTCATGAGCTATTGCCCACAGTTTCTGGGTTCCAAGGTGATTTACAATGACCGTAAGACCCGATACATGTGTGAGAGATATGAGCAAAAAATCGTCCTTTTCGCGCTTTATGGCCATTTTAATGAGCTATTGCCCACCATTTTAGGGTTCCATGACGATTTACAACAACCATAAGATATCATACGTGTTAGAGAGATCTGACCAAAAACACGTCCTTTTCATTCCTTATTTCATGAGCTATTGCCCACAGTGTTGGAGTTCCATAGCAATTTACAATGATCATAAGACCCGATATATATATGTTTGAGAGATATGACCAAATACTCGTCATTTTCGCGCTTTATGGTGGTTTTCATGAGCTATTGCCCATAATTTTGGAGTTCCAGGGAGATTTACAACGACCGTAAGACCCGATATATGTATGGGAGGTATGACCAAAAACTCATCCTTTTCGCGCTTTATGGCCGTTTTCATGAGATATTGCCCACAGTTTTGGGGTTACAGGGCGATTTACAACGACCGTAAGACCCGATATATGTTTGAGACATATGACCAAAAATCCCACACTTTTCGCGCTTTTATGGCTGTTTTAATGAGATATTGCCCACAGTTTTGGAGTTACATGAAAATTTACAACGACCATAAGACCCGATATATGTTTGAGAGATTTTAGCTAAAACTCGTCGTTTTCACGTTTTATAGCCGTTTTCATGGGCTATTGGCCATACTTTCGGGGTTCCAAGGAGATTTACAGTGACCATAAGACCCGTTACGTGTTTGAGAGATATAACCAAAAACTCGCCCTTTTCCCGCTTTATGGTGGTTTTCATGAGCTATTGCGTATAGTTTTGGAGTTTCCAAGGCGATTTACAACGACCGTAAGACCCGATATATGTTTGGGAGATATGACCAAAAACTCATCATTTTCGTATTTTATGCTCGTTTTCATGAGATATTGCCCATAGTTTTGGGTTTTCAAGGCGATTTACAACAATCGTAAGACCCGATACATGTTTGAGAGATATGACCAAAAACTCATCCTTTTCACGCTTTATGACCGTTTTCATGGGATATTACTACCGTTTTGGGGTTCAATGATGATTTACAACGACCGTAAGATCCGATATACATTTGAGAGATTGGACCAAAAACTCGTCCTTTTCGCGCTTTATGGTTGTTTTCATGACCTATTGCCCACAGTTTTGGTGTTATTGGGCGATTTACAATGACCGTAAGTCCTGATATATGTATGAGAGATATGACCAAAAACTCGTCGTTTTCGCGTTTTATGGCCGTTTTAATGAGCTATTTCCCACCATTTTGGGGAACCATGGCGATTTACAACGACCGTAAGACCTGATATAGGTTTGAGTTATATGACCTAAAACTCGTCGTTTTCTCGTTTAATGGCCATTTTTATGAGCTATTGCCCACAATTTCGGGGTTACAGGGCGATTTACAATGATCATAAGACCCGATACGTGTTTAGGAGATATGACCAAAAACTCGTCCTTTGATGCTTTATGGTTGTTTTCATGAGCTAATGCCCATAGTTTTGGAGTTCTAGGGAGATTTACAACGATCGTAAGACGCCATGTATGTTTGAGAGATATGACCAAAAACTCGTCGTTTTTGTGTTTTATGGTTGTTTTCATGAGCTATTGCCCACAGTTTCAGGGTACCAAGGCTATTTATAACGACCGTAAGACCCGATACATGTTTGAGAGATATGACCAAAAACTCGTCCTTTTCGTGCTTTATGGCTGTTTTCATGAGCTATTGCCCACATTTTTGTAGTTCTAGGGCGATTTACAACGACCATAAGACATCATACGTGTTTGAGAGATCTGACCAAAAACACGCCCTTTTCGCGTTTTATTTCATCAGTTATTGCCCATAGTGTTGGAGTTCCAGAGCATATGAATATGACCATAAGACCCAATATATTTTTGAGAGATATGACCAAAAACGCATCCTTCTTGCGCTTTATGTCTGTTTTCATGAGCTATTGCCCACAGTTTTGGAGTTCTATGGAGATTTACAATGACCGTAAGACCTGATATATGTTTGAGAGATATGACCGAAAACTCGTCATTTTCATATTTTATGCTCGTTTTCAGTTTTGGGGTTCTAGGGCGATTTACAACGACCGTAAGACCCGATACATGTTTGAGAGATATGACTAAAAACTCATCCTTTTCGCGCTTTATGGCTGTTTTTATGAGATATTGATCACCATTTTGGGGTTCCAGGGCAATTGACAACGACCGTAAGATCCGATATACATTTGAGAGATCTGACCAAAAACTCGTCCTTTTTCCGCTTTACAGCTGTTTTCATGAGCTATTGCCCACAGTTTTGGAGTTCCAGGGTGATTTACAATGACCATAAGACATCATACGTGTTTGAGAGATCTGACCAAAAACACGTCCTTTTCATTCCTTATTTCATGAGCTATTGCCCACAGTGTTGGAGTTCCATAGCAATTTACAATGATCATAAGACCCGATATATATATGTTTGAGAGATATGACCAAATACTCGTCATTTTTGCGCTTTATGGTGGTTTTCATGAGCTATTGCCCATAGTTTTGGAGTTCCAGGGAGATTTACAACGACCGTAAGACCCATAGTGTTGGAGTTCCAGAGCAATATAAAATGACCATAAGACCCGATATATGTTTGAGAGATATGACCCAAAACTCGTCCTTTTCGCGATGGTGGTTTTCATGCGCTATTGCCCATAGTTTTGTAGTTTCCAAGGAGGTTTACAACGATCGTAAGACCCGATATATGTTTGAGAGATATGACCAAAAATCGCACCCTTTTCGCGCTTTTATGGCTGTTTTAATGGGATATTGCCCACAGTTTTGGAGTTACAGGAAAATTTACAACGACCGTAAGACCTGATATATGTTTGAGAGATTTTACCTAAAACTCGTCGTTTTCGCGTTTTATAGCCGTTTTATTGGGCTACTTCCCACAGTTTCAGGGTTCCAAGGAGATTTACAACGACCATAAGACCCGATACGTGTTTGAGAGATATGACCAAAAACTCGTCCTTTTCGCATTTTATGGCTATTTTCATGAGCTATTCCCCATAGTTTTGGGGTTCCAAGGAAAATTTTAACGACTGTAAGACCCGATATATGTTTGAGAGATATGACCAAAAACACGTCCTTTTCGCGCTTTATGGTGGTTTTCATGAGCTATTGCCCATAGTTTTGGAGTTATAGGGCGATTTACAACGACCGTAAGTCCTGACATATGTTTGAGATATATGACCAAAAACTCGTCGTTTTTGCGTTTTATGGCCATTTTAATGAGCTATTGGCCACCATTTTGGGGTTCCATGGTGATTTACAATGACTGTAAAACCCGTTATATGTTTGAGATATATGACCCAAAACTCGTCGTTTTCGGGTTTTATGGCCATTTTCATGAGCTATTGCCCACAGTTTCTGGGTTACAGGGCGATTTACAATGACCATAAGACCCGATACGTGTTTGAGACATATGACCAAAAACTCGTCATTTCATGCTTTATGGATGTTTTCATGAGCTATTGCCCAAAGTTTTGGAGTTCCAGGGAAATTTACAATGAACGTCAGACCCGGCACATGTTTGAGAGATTTGACCAAAAACTCGTCCTTTTCGCATTTTATGGCTATTTTCACGAGCTATTGCCCATAGTTTTTGGGTTCCAAGGGAAAATTTTAACGACCATAAGACCCAATATATGTTTGAGATATATGACCAAAAACTCGTCCTTTTCGCGCTTTATGGTGGTTTTCATGAGCTATTGCACATAGTTTTGGAGTTTCCAAGGCGATTTACAACGACCGTAAGACCCGATATATGTTTGAAAGATATGACCAAAAACTCATCACTTTCGTATTTTCTGCTCAGTTTCATGAGCTATTGCCCATAGTTTTGGGGTTCCAGGGAGATTTACAAGAAGCGTAAGACCCGATACATGTTTGAGAGATATGACCAAAAACTCATCCTTTTCACGCTTTATGACCGTTTTCATGAGATATTACCCACAGTTTTGGGGTTCCAGGGCGATTTACAACGACCGTAAGACCTGATATACATTTGAGAGATCTGACCAAAAACTCATCATTTTCGCGCTTTATGGTTGTTTTTGATGAGCTATTGCCCACAGTTTTGGAGTTATAGGGCGATTTACAATGACCGTAAGTCCTGATATATGTTTGAGAGATATGACAAAAAACTCGTCGTTTTCGCGTTTTATGACCATTTTAATGAGCTATTGCCCACCATTTCGGGGTTCCATGGTGATTTACAACGGCTGTAAGACCGGATATATGTTTGAGTTATATAACCTAAAACTCGTTGTTTTCGCGTTTTATGGCCATTTTCATGAGCTATTGCCCACAGTTTCAGGGTTACATGGCGATTTACAATGACCATAAATCCCGATACGTGTTTGAGAGATATGACCAAAACTCGTCCTTTCATGCTTTGTGGCCTTTTTCATGAGCTAATGCCCACAGTTTTAGAGTTCTAGGGAGATTTACAACGAACGTGTGACCCAATATATGTTTGAGAGATATGACTAAAAACTCTGCATTTTCATGTTCTTTGGCTGTTTTCATGAGCTATTGCCCATAGTTTCGGGGTTCCAAGGCGATTTACATCAACCGTAAGACCTGATACATGTTTGAGAGATATGACCAAAAACTCATCCTTTTCGCGCTTTATGGCTGTTTTCTTGAGCAATTGCCCATAGTTTTGGAGTTCCAGGGCGATTTACAACGACCATAAGACATCATACGTGTTTGAGAGATCTGACCAAAAACACGTCCTTTTCGCATTTTATTTCATGAGCTATTGCCCATAATGTTGGAGTTCCAGAGCAATTTAAAATGACCATAAGACCCGATATATGTTTAATAGATATGACCAAAAACTCGTCCTTTGCGCGCTTTATGGTGGGTTTCATGAGCTATTTCCCACAGTTTTGGAGTTTCCAAGGCAATTTACAACGACTTTAACACCCAATATATGTTTGAGGGATATGACCAAAAACAGCCCGTTTTCATGATTTATTTCCCACAGTTTTGCGATTCCAGGGCGATTTACAACGGCCGTAAGACCTGATACGTGTTTGAGAGATATGACAAAAAACTCGTCCTTTCATGCTCTATGGCTGTTTTCATGAGCTATTGCACACAGTTTTGGAGTTCTAGGGAGATTTACAACGACCGTAAGACCCGATATATGTTTGAGAGATATGACCAAAAACTCATCGTTTTCGTGTTTTATGGCTATTTTCAAGAGCTATTTCCCACAGTTTCGGGGCCCCAAGGTGATTTACAAGGACCGTAAGAACCGATACATGTTTGAGAGATATGAGCAAAAACTCGTCCTTTTCTCCCTTTATGGTTGTTTTCATGAGCTATTGCCCACAGTTTTGGAATTCCAGGGTGATTTACAACGACCATAAGATATCATACGTGTTTGAGAGATCTGACCAAAAACACGTCCTTTTCATGCTTCATTTCATGAGCTATTGCCCATAGTGTTGGAGTTCCATAGCAATTTAGAATGATCATAAGACCCGATATATGTTTGAGAGATATGACCAAAAACTCATCCTTTTCGCGCTTTATGGCCGTTTTCATGAGATATTGCCCACAATTTTGGGGTTACAGGGCGATTTACAATGACCGTAAGATCCGATATATGTTTGAGATATATGACCAAAAATCCCACACTTTTTGCGCTTTTATGGCTGTTTTAATGAGATATTGCCCACAGTTTTGGAGTTACATGAAAATTTACAACGACCGTAAGACCCGATATATGTTTGGGAGATTTTAGCTAAAACTCGTTGTTTTCGCGTTTTATAGCCGTTTTCATGGGCTATTGCCCACAATTTCGGGGTTCCAAGGAGATTTACAGCGACCATAAGACCCGATACGTGTTTGAGACCAAAAACTCGCCCTTTTCCCGCTTTATGGTGGTTTTGATGTGCTATTGGCTATAGTTTTGGAGTTTCCAAGGCGATTTACAACGACCGTAAGACCCGATATATCTTTGGGAGATATGACCAAAAACTCATCATTTTCGTATTGTATGTTTGTTTTCATGAGATATTGCCCATAGTTTTGGGGTTTCAGGGCGATTTACAACAATCGTAAGACCCGATACATGTTTGAGAGATATGACCAAAAACTCATCCTTTTCATGCTTTGTGGCCGGTTTCATGAGATGTTACCCACCATTTTGGGGTTCGATGGCGATTTACAATGACCGTAAGATCCGATATACATTTGAGAGATCTAACCAAAAACTCGTCCTTTTCGCGCTTTATGGTTGTTTTCATGACCTATTGCCCACAATTTTGGTGTTATTGGGCGATTCACAATGACCGTAAGTCCTGATATATGTTTGAGAGATATGACCAAAAACTCGTCGTTTTCGCGTTTTATGACCGTTTTAAGGAGTTATTGCCCACCATTTTGGGGTTCCATGGCGATTTACAATGACCGTAAGACCGAATATATGTTTTGAGTTATATGACCTAAAACTCGTCGTTTTCTTGTTTTATGGCCATTTTTATGAGCTATTGCCCACAGTTTCGGGGTTACAGGGCGATTTACAATGACCATAAGACCCGATACGTGTTTGAGAGATATGACCAAAAACTCGTCCTTTGATGCTTTATGGCTGTTTTCATGAGGTAATGCCCATAAATTTGGAGTTCCAGGGAGATTTACAACGGTCGTAAGACGCGATGTATGTTTGAGACATATGACCAAAAACTCGTCGTTTTCGTGTTTTACGGCTGTTTTCATGAGCTATTGCCCACAGTTTTAGGATTCTAGGGCGATTTACAACGACCGTAAGACCCGATATATGTTTGAGAGATATAACCAAAAACTCATCATTTTCGCGCTTTATGGCCGTTTTCATGAGATATTGCCCACAATGTTGGGGTTACAGGGCGATTTACAACAACCGTAAGTCCCGATGCGTGTTTGAGAGATATGACCAAAAACTTGTCCTTTCTTGCTTTATGGCTGTTTTAATGAGCTATTGCCCACAGTTTTGGAGTTCTAGGGAGATTTACAATGACCGTAAGACCCGATGTATGTTTGAGAGATATGACCAAAAACTCGAAATTTTCGTATTTTATAGCCGTTTTTATGAGCTCTTGCCAAAAGTTTTGGGGTTCCAGGGCGATTTACAACGACCGTAAGACCCCTGATACATGTTTGATAGATATGACCAAAAACCCATTCTTTTTGCGCTTTTATGGTTGTTTTCAGGAGCTATTACCCACCATATTTTGGGGTTCCAGGGCGATTTACAATGACCGTAAGACCCGATATATGTTTGAGAGGTATAACCAAAAACTCGTCGATTTCGCGTTTTATGGTTGTTTAAATGAGTTATTGCCCACCATTTTGGGGTTCCAAGGCGATTTACAACGACCGTAAGACCCGATATATGCTTGAGAGATACGCCCTAAATGTCATCGTTTTCGCGTTTTATGGCCGTTTTCATGAGCTATTAGCCATAGTTTTGGGGTTACAGGGCGATTTACAACGACCATAAGACCCGATAAGTGTTTGAGAGATAAGACCAAAAACTTGTCCTTTCGTGCTTTATGGCTATTTTCATGAGCTATTGCCAACAGTTTTGGGGTTCCAGGGCGATTTACAACGACCGTAAGACCCGATACATGTTTGAGAGATATGACTAAAAATCCATCCTTTTAGCGCTTTTATGGTTGTTTTCATGAGCTATTGCCCACCATATTTTGGGGTTCCAAGGCAATTTACAGCGACCGTAAGACTCGTTATACATTTGAGAGATATGACCAAAAACTCGTCCTTTCGTGCTTTATGGCTGTTTTCATGAGCTATTGCCCACAGTTTTGGAGTTCTAGCGAGATTTACAACTACCGTAGGACCCGATATATGTTTGAGAGATATGACCAAAAATTCGTCCTTTTCGCGCTTTATGGTGGTTTTCATGAGCTATTGCATATAGTTTTGGAGTTTCCAAGGCGATTTACAACGATCGTAAGACCTGATATATGTTTGAGAGATATAACCAAAAACTCATCATTTTCGTATTTTACTCGTTTTCATGAGCTATTGCCCATAGTTTTGGGGTTCCAGGGCAATTTACAACAGCCATAAGACCCGATACATGTTTGAGAGATATGACCAAAAACTCATCCTTTTCACGCTTTATGGCCATTTTCATGAGATATAACCCATCATTTTGGGGTTCCAGGGTGATTTACACCGACCGTAAGACCAGATATGCATTTGAGAGATCTGACCAAAAAATCATCCTTTTCGCGCTTTATGGTTGTTTTCATGAGCTATTGCCCACAATTTTGGGGTTATAGGGCGATTTACAATGACCGTAAGTCCTGATATATGTTTGAGATATATGCCAAAAAACTCGTCGTTTTTGCGTTTTATGACCATTTTAATGAGCTATTGCCTACCATTTTGGGATTCCATGGTGATTTACAATGACCGTAAGACCCGATATATGTTTGAGTTATATAACCTAAAACTCGTTGTTTTTACGTTTTATGGCCATTTTCAACGACCAAAAGACCCGATACGTGTTTGAGAGGTATGACCAAAAACTCGTCCTTTCATGCTTTATGGTTATTTTCATGAGCTATTGCCCACAGTTTTAGGGTTCTAGGGAGATTTACAACGACCGTAAGACCCGATCTATGTTTGAGAGATATGACCAAAAACTCGTCGTTTTCGTGTTTTATGGCTGTTTTCATGAGCAATTGCCCACAGTATCGGGGTTCCAAGGTGATTTACAACGACCGTAAGACCCGATACATGTTTGAGAGATATGAGCAAAAACTCGTCCTTTTCGCGCTTTATGGCTGTTTTCATGAGCCATTGCCCACAGTTTTGGAATTCCAGGGCTATTTTATTCTCGTTTTCATGAGCTATTGCCCACAGTTTTGGTGTTCCAGGGCTATTTACAACAACCATAAGACCCGATACATGTTTGAGAGATATGACCAAAAACTCATCCTTTTCACACTTTATGGTTGTTTTCATGAGCTATTGCCCACAGTTTTGGAGTTATAGGGAAATTTATAATTACCATAAGTCCCGATATATGTTTGAGAGACATGACCAAAACCTCGACGTTTTCGCGTTTTATGGCCATTTTAATGAGCTATTGCCCACTATTTTGGGGTTCCAGGGCGATTTACAACGACTGTAAGACCTGATATATGTTTGAGAGATCTTACCTAAAACTTGTTTTTGCGTTTTATGGCCATTTTCATGAGCTATTGCCCACAGTTTCTGGGTTACAGGGCGATTTACAACGACCATTAGACCTGATATGTGTTTGAGAGATATGACCAAAAACTCGTCCTTTCGTGCTTTATGGCTATTTTCATGAGCTATTGCCCATAGTTTTGGAGTTCTAGGGAGATTTACAATGACCGTAAGACCCGATATATGTTTGAGAGATATGACCAAAAACTCGTCGTTTTCATGTTTTATGGCTATTTTCATGAGCTATTGCCCACAGTTTTGGAATTCCAGGGCGATTAACAACGACCATAAGATATCATATGTGTTTGAGAAATCTGACCAAAAACTTGTCCTTTTCATGCTTTATTTCATGAGCTATTGCCCACAGTGTTGGAGTTCCATAGCAATTTACAATGATCATAAGACCCGATATATGTTTGAGAAATATGTCCAAAAACTCGTCCTTTTCGCGCTTTATGGTGGTTTTCATGAGCTATTGCCCATAATTTTGTAGTTTTCAAGGCGATTTAGAACGACCGTAAGACCCGATATATGTTTGAGAGATATGGCCAAAAACTCAACATTTTCATATTTTATCGCCGTTTTCATGAGCTATTGCCAACAGTTCTGGGGTTCCAGGGCGATTTACAACGACCGTAAGACCCGATACATGTTTGAGAGATATGACCAAAAACCCATCTTTTTTGCGCTTTTATGGCTGTTTTCATGAGCTATTGCCCACCGTATTTTGGGGTTCCAGGGCGATTTACAATGATCATAAGACCCGATATACGTTTGAGAGGTATGACCAAAAATTCGACGTTTTCGTGTTTTATGGCCGTTTTAATTAGCTATTGCCCACCATTTTGGGGTTCCGGGGCAATTTACAATGACCGTAAGACCCCATATATGTTTGAGAGGTATGACCGAAAACTCGTCGTTTTCTCGTTTTATGGCCGTTTTAATGAGCTATTGCCTACCATTTTGGGGTTCCAGGGAAATTTACAACGACCGTAAGACCTGATACGTGTTTGAGAGATACGACCTAAATCTCATCGTTTTCGTGTTTTATGGCTGTTTTCATGAGCTATTACCCACAATTTTGGGATTACAGGGCGATTTACAACGACCATAAGACCTGATACGTGTTTGAGAGATATGACCAAAAACTCGTCCTTTTCGCGCTTTTATGGTTGTTTTCAGGAGCTATTGCCCACCATAGTTTGGGGCTCCAGGGCGGTTTACAACGACCATATGTTGCGACCTCGGATCGTTAAGGATCCTAAATCCCTGTGATTAACATGCTAGTACTTGGATCAATAGCTAGCACTTCACAGTCGATGAATATCATCTAAAACACAAGTCATTATTACACGAATAATCCAGAGTATTTATTACAACTTGCATAGCTTATAGCTAGCTGAAATAAAACAGCGGAAACTAAGTAAAACTTGAGTCCATCAACGCCAGAGGCTAGTTGCATGAAGACCCGCGATCCCTACGCACCTTTCAGTCTTCGGATTCTACACATAAGACGTGCAGCCAACAAGTTGGGTCAATACTTTGAATGTATTGGCAAATTACACCAAGGAAAGAGTAAGTCTATCTCTACATGCAAGGCTAAAAGTAGGCTTTGGGGTTCATTTGCATAAAGCCAATTTTCTTAATGTAAGAAGAAAAGAGGAGGATATTTCCCTACTTTGTAAACTTTGATAAGTAGTATATGGTCGAATGGAACACGTGGATATTACTCACCAAGCGCCCAATCAACCTAACACTTGGATATTACGCACCAAGTTCCCAAAATCCCACCCAATGGCGATATTACTCACGCCTTGGGGTTTATAAAACGTTAAGTTTGGAAAATAGAGAGGATGATCTTTCAGAGCCTCCATCCTTCAGATGCTCAATGTTGTTCTGTTTCCTTGAACACGGCTG
Organism: Avena insularis; assembly: GCA_023614405.1. Classification (NCBI taxonomy): domain Eukaryota; kingdom Viridiplantae; phylum Streptophyta; class Magnoliopsida; order Poales; family Poaceae; genus Avena; species Avena insularis. The sequence goes on from CM042694.1 coordinate 108,020,988, forward strand.
GTCGATCAGGTTGCAATACTCTCGAGAGGTTGTGCACTTTCCCCACAATCCACGATCAAGTCCTTTTATAGACAAGACCATGGCGAAGCCTTCCCTTAGTAGCCCCTCTACAAGCTGGATCCAACCGTGCCAAGAACCTCCAAATGTTGGTACCCCGGTGAGGTTTCCCACTAAGTACTAAGCCAAGACAGAGCCCATATGTATTGTGGTCGCACGGGAAGCTTCTGAATTCTGAAACATGGCAGACTTCTTTGATTCCTGGGTGGCCGTCCTCCACCAAATATCCACTCATTGACCCGACAACCATTCCGCCCAGAAGAAAACTTAGTTTTATTTTGAAGGGGGTTTTGAGAAGAAAAGTTCGCTCGAGAGAGCTCTCTTACTTAGAAAATTCTTGAGTCTTTCGAACCCTCCCAACGGTACTTGATATATATAAGTATATAGCATAGCAGGCATAACTTAGAAAAACAGGATAACCTATTGGGATGGAAAATCCTAAGCATAGAGCTACTCATGGCATACTACAATACCGCACTTGCAAAAATAGTACTAAGATAATCTACCAAAAATCCTACACATGCATACTATAGAATTTGAAGAGTAAAACATGCATAGCCAAAACTGGGACATCACACGAACAAGTGGTGTAACTTTCCTTGATCCGAGCAACACTCTACACAACAGTACTCCTCGGCGCACTCCGAGCAATCTAACGGAACAAAACATGGATCCCATCACAATTTGCACAAAACAAAGTCACGAAGTCAAAAATGCATGCATGTAACAAGGTAATATGCAAGGATTGAGTCAAATTTTACCAAGGGTTTTATTCGGGGGTGTTATTGAGTTAGGGATGTCATTAGAATCGGTTCCCCACTGGTTTTAAGTATTTTGGATTAAACCCTAAATAAACAAGCTCAAAACTAGCTCTACAACTCCGATCTACCTTGAGACAGATCAGAACACTCTAAGCATGCTATAAAAATTTTCTACAGAAGGTCTCATAGATACCAAGCCAACGCAATAAGAATCAACTAAAACGGATCTACGGATAACTTTCTAGAATTAAAATACTCTAATCTAAACTTTAAATCCTACTGCAAGATTTCTGTAGTAAACCACCAATATTATTGTAGATCTGTGTTTTAATCAAAAATACGAATCCAACGGTATATTATTTGCAACTTTTGGACCACTACTCGATTTACTATTGATTTTACAAGTTTTAAAAGTTTTCTGCCTATTAAAAGAAAAATAAAAGGCGGCGCCAACTATGCAGCGCCAAGTGGCGGCGCGGGACTGGTCCAGGGCGGGCACGCGGTGCTGACGCGGCGGCAACACGTGATTGGTCGGTACCCCTTCACTGGGTCAAAGCGATCTGCACCGCCGGATCGAGATCTGACGGCCGGGGACGGAGAGGCTTACCGGCGGTGACGGCTTGACGTTGACGACGACGGCGTCGGTGGCAATGGCCGGCGGCGTTCCGGTGGGCTCCCAGCTGCACGAAGTGGACGACAACGTTCCCCTCCTTCTTGCGGTCGCCCTGGTACGGTCGGCGTCGGTCCTCCCCTTCCCTGCTCGCGGTGGTGCTCCGCCGTTCTCTCCCGTCTTCGGTGACCAATTGCCGTCAATTCACCGCGCTGTAGAGAGGGGAAAACGAGGGGGAGACAGAGGAGTTTGTGGCGGTTCCGATTTTGGAAAAAAGAGGGGGAGAAGAGCTCGGTATCCACGACGGTGACAACCTCCCGAGGCAGAGCTCCGGCGGCGCGTCGGCGGCGACGTAGGTGGTGCTAGAGTTTACGATTTTTTTGGGAAAAGAGCCGGGGCTCGATGGGAAGGCTTATAAGAGGGGTCTTACGTGCGGAAACCCTTTTTCTTTGCCCTTGCTTATATTAGCTCTTATCTCCTCCAACTCTTTGTCCCCCTTCTGGGCCTCTTTGATTTGGTCTAGAAGCGTTGGCACTATCTCCATAGTTGCTAAGTACCCCTTAGGAACTATCTCCAACCTGAGGTCCTTGAATTCTTCACACAAATCATTTGGAAGTTCTCCCACGGTAAGTCCATTTACAAAGACCTTCCGGCTTAAGGCGTGAGCCACAACGTTGGCCTTTCCAGGATGGTACTGCAGGTCCAAGTCATAGTCCTTGATGAGCTCAAGCCATCTCTTTTGCCTCATATTTAATTCCTTTTGAGTGAAGATGTATTTAAGGCTCTTGTGATCCGTGAACACATCACAATGTTTGCCCATTAGGTAATGTCTCCATACCTTGAGCGCATGCACAACTGATGCTAGTTCCAAATCGTGTGTGGGATAGTTATTCTCATGGTTCTTAAGTTGTCGAGAGGCATAAGACACTACTTTTCCATCTTGCATCAGTACACTACCAAGCCCTTGTCGAGAAGCGTCGCAATAGACCTGGAAGTCCTTTTGGATGTCAGGGAGACACAAAATTGGTGTTGTTACTAGGCACTTCTTTAATTGTTGAAAACCTGCTTCACAAGACTCGGTCCATTGGAACTTCTTCTCTTTCTTCAGAAATTCTGTCATAGGCTTTGCTATCTTGGAAAAGTTTTCAATGAACCTTCGGTAATATCCCGCAAGGCCTAGGAAACTCCTAATATCACCCACATTCTTAGGGGGCTCCCATTCTGTCACGGATACTACCTTACTTGGGTCCACGGCAACACCTTTAGCTGACACAATATGACCAAGGAATCCCACTTCTTTCAACCAGAACTCACATTTGCTAAACTTGGCATACAACTTGTGTTCCCTTAACTTTTCCATAATCAGGCGCAGATGCCGCTCATGTTCTTTCTCGTCCTTGGAGTATATGAGTATGTCATCAATGAATACCACAATAAACTTATCCAAGTACTCCATAAATACCTTGTTCACCATAGTCATGAAGTATGCTAGGGCATTGGTTAAGCCAAACGACATCACGATGGACTCATACAATCCGTATCTTGTGGTGAAGGCTGTCTTGGGTACATCCTGTTCTCGGATCTTTAACTTAAAATAACCTGATCGGAGATCAATTTTAGAGAGCACACTAGCTCCCTTTAATTGGTTGAACAGGTCGTCAATATTGGGTAGAGGGTACTTGTTCTTGATTGTCACTTCATTCAACGACCGGTAGTCCATGACTAGTCTCTTGGTTTTGTCCTTGTTCTCCACGAATAAGATAGGTGCTCCCCAAGATGACGCACTTGGTGGAATGAAGCCTTTGTCCAATTGCTCTCTAAGCTGTTTCTTAAGTTCCTTCAACTCATCCACATCCATCTTCTACGGCCTCTTTGCTATCGTTCCAGTACCAGGCATCAGGTTAATGAGAAACTCGATGTCTCGGTCAGGAGGCATCCCTGGCAATTCTTCCAGAAAAACATCTGGATACTCCTTCACAATTGGCACATCCTCCAAGCTAACCCCCTTAAGATAGTTCACCATACTTCCTTTGAGTGCGAAAGCTGACTTAAAGCGGATCCTTTTCTTGTCCGGAGTCGTGAGTGCGATAGTCCTTTTGGCACAATCTATGACTCCCTCATATTCGGTCATCCAATTCATGCCCAAAATTATGTCTAAGCCTTGTGATTCCAGAACGACTAGGCTGGTGGGAAAGATGTGTGCCCCAATCCTTAGTTCTAACCCACGGCATCCAGAGTTTGCCACTATTTCTCCTCCAGGAGAACTTACCCTTAGGGGAGTACTAATAGTCTCCATAGGTATCTTGCCTCTATCCACAAATACCCTTGATATGAATGAATGCGATGCACCAGTATCAAAAAGAATGACTGCGGGGGTGGAGTTAAGCTTGAACTTACCAATCACGGAGTCAGGTGCCTCACGAGCATCCTCCACGGAGACATGATTCACCGTGGCTTTGACGAATGGATTCTGCTTCTTCCCATTTCCATTACCATTGCCATGGTTGTGTCCATTGCCGTTTCCATTACCATTCCCATTCTTCATCTTTTCGGGCAAGTAGTTGCATAGTGCCCTGTCTTGTTACACTCGAAGCATGTCACTTCACTCAGATCTTTCCCATTGCCATTTCCATTGCGGTGTTTATGGCCATTGTGGTTATTTCCTCCGTGACGATGACCATTGTGGTTGTGGCCATTGTGGTTGTGGGGTGGTGGTGACGAAGTGCATTGCTTCTGATATGGGGCCGAGTTGTGTTTGTGTGAGGTGGACTTTCTCTTTCGGTTCTCTATACTCCTTTGCTTTGCTTCAACCACAACTGCCCTGTCCAAAAGTTCCTGATAGTTATCAAACTTCAGAGCCACAAGCTGAATGGATATTTCATCATTAATTCCACTTAAGAACTCCTCCTGTCTCTTGGCATCAGTGGACACATCATCAGGTGCATAACGTGCCAGCTTGTTGAAAATGTCCCCATAATTGGAGACAGAGCGGTGCAGTTGTTTCAAGTCGCGGAACTCACGTCTCTTAAGTGACATGACTCCCGCGGCTACGTGATGAGTACGAAAGGCCGCTTCAAACTAGTTCCAGGTGATAGCTTCAATATCGGGGTGGGTGACCTGGTAATTATCCCACCATTCAGCAGCTGGTCCCTCAAGTTGGTGCGCGGCAAAGCGCACCCTGTCAGCTCCAACAACTTGGACGGTGTCTAACTTCTTGTTGGTGGTGCGGAGCCAGTCATCTGCCACAATTGGCTCAGAACTACTTGAGAAAATTGGAGGGTTCAACCTCAAGAACTGAGTCAAGCGATCCTGTTGGGGCGGTGGAGGTGGTGGAGGGGGCGGGTTGTTGTTGTTTTGCATGTTTTGAGTGAGGAGTTGGATCAGTTGATTCTGGGAGTTCAGAAGTTGTGCTATCTCTAGGGGCATGTTGTTCTTGCTTCCACGTCTCACCATCTGTGGGGTTTGGGAAACAAGTTAAGAAATGGATAGAAAGCCTAAGGAATAAACTCCTACCCTTATGTAAACAAGAGAAAAACACACGAGAAAAGCAAGGCACACAAAGCACATAGTTCAACACACTCAACCAAGTTAACGAAACCAAAATAATTTTTGGTGCTCATTACAATCGCGAACAACGTTTGACTATAGAACTAAAGGTGGTCCAACTACTCTACTCATCATCCACTTCTTCATCCTCAATGATGAAGCCTTCCTTTTCCAGCAGTGACTTGTATAACTCCATGTCCTTCGTCGTGGCTTCAAGCTTCTCCTGAAGTTCCTTCACCTCCTGTGGCTCCGGTGTAGCAGCCTCGAGCCTCTCTTGAAGTTCCTTCACCTCTTGCAGCTCCTGGGTAGCAGTTTCGAGCTTCTCTTGAAGTTCCTTCTTCTCCTTCTATAGCTTCTTGATCAAACTTGACCCCTTAGTCACGGGCGTGATCTTCTCCTCCATGCTCCTCTTGGCTGCTCGCAGGTCCTTCAACATGGTGGCAAGGTTCTTGAACTCCATCTCGTTTTTTGCGAGCACAAGACTTTGCTCCCTAATCCTCTTGTTCTTATGTTGCACCCTCTTCTCTTGATTAGCGAACTTCTTTTCTTGGGCGGTGAGCTCCCCTCCTAGGGACTTGATCTTCTCTTCCATCTCCTCGATCTTCTCGTCCTTCTCCTTGACTAGGGCACAAAGCTCGTCATTCCTCATGATCTCAAGGCAGCTCCCCTTCTGAAGGTCATTGATGTGGGACTCCAAGTCTTGATATTGGATTCTTTGACACTTGCATGTCTTCCTTTCCTCTGGCGTTAACTCGATTGGAACTCCCTTTTCATCACGTCTTCCAAAGAGTTTGATGTAGTGTCCTTCAACCTCTTCATGGTGGCATCCGGAAAGGCGTCCAATGAACTCCTGCAAGCTGATGCTAAGTCCTTTCTCCTTGGAGTCGCTGGTGACATTGAGTACAATGGCTTCTGTCTTGGGTTCTAAATTGCTGCTTCCCGGTTGGATGACTTCAATCGCCCAGCGTCCTTCCTTGTGCATCTTCCTCAACTCGCTTCCTTTGATTGACGGCATGGGCAACTGCAACGTCTTGATGTTGTCCAGGAGGCATTCCCCAAAGCGTAGGCACTTGATGTCTTCGGCGGTGTCGTAGTAGAAGGCCATCATCTTTAGGTTAGGAGAAAGAAAATTAGGCACAAGGTGATAAGGAAGAGAATTACTAGAAGAGTACAAATAACTTAGAAGAATATGGAAAGAAAAACACACATGGTAAAGGTGGTTTCCAGTCCTAGGGGTCACGTCCTACAGGCAACTTTGTGCTCTGATACCATCTGTTGCGACCTCGGATCGTTAAGGATCCTAAGTCCCTGTGATTAACATGCTAGTCCCTGGATCAATAGCTAGCACTTAACAGTCGATGAACATCATGTAAAACCCAAGTCATTATTACACGAATAATCCAGAGTATTTATTACAACTTGCATAGCTCATAGCTAGCTCAAATAAAACAGCGGAAACTAAGTAAAACTTGAGTCCATCAATGCCTCAGGCTAGTTGCGTGAAGACCCGCGATCCCTACGCACCTTTCAGTCTTCGGATTCTGCACATAAGACATGCAGCCATCAAGTTGGGTCAATACTTTGAATGTATTGGCAAATTACACCAAGGAAAGAGTAAGTCTATCTCTACATGCAAGGCTAAAAGTAGGCTTTGGGGTTCATTTGCATAAAGCCAATTTTCTTAATGTAAGAAGAAAATAGGAGGAGATTTCCATACTTTGTAAACTTTGATAAGTAGTATATGGTCGAATGGAACACATGGATATTACTCACCAAGCGCCCAATCAACCTAACACTTGGATATTACGCACCAAGTTCCCAAAATCCCACCCAATGGCGATACTAGTCATGCCTTGGTGTTTATAAAACGTTAAGTTTGGAAAAGAGAGAGGAAGATCTTTCAGAGGCTCCATCCTTCAGATGCTCAATGTTGTTCTGTTTCCGTGAACACGGCTGATCGATCAGGTTGAAATACTCTCGAGAGGTTGTGCACTTTCCCCACAATCCATGATCAAGTCCTTTTACAGACAAGACCATGGCGAAGCCTTCCCTTAGTAGCCCCTCTACCAGCTGGATCCAACCGTGCCAAGAACCTCCAAATGTTGGTACCCCGGTGAGGTTTCCCACTAAGTACTAAGTCAAGACAGACCCCATATATATTGTGGTTGCACGGGAAGCTTCTGAATTCTGAAACATGGGAGACTTCTTTGATTCCTGGGTGGCCGTCCTCCACCAAATATCCACTCATTGACCCGACAACCATTCCGCCCAGAAGAAAACTTAGTTTTATTTTGAAGGGGGTTTTGAGAAGAAAAGTTCGCTCGAGAGAGCTCTCTTACTTAGAAAATTCTTGAGTCTTTCGAACCCTCCCAACGGTACTTGATATATATAAGTATATAGCATAGCAGGCATAACTTAGAAAAACAGGATAACCTATTGGGATGGAAAATCCTAAGCATAGAGCTACTCATGGCATACTACAAAACCGCACTTGCAAAAATAGTACTAAGATAATCTACCAAAAATCCTACACATGCATACTATAGAATTTGAAGAGTAAAACATGCATAGCCAAAACTGGGACATCACACGAACAAGTGGTGTAACTTTCCTTGATCCGAGCAACACTCTACACAACAGTACTCCTCGGCGCACTCCGAGCAATCTAACGGAACAAAACATGGATCCCATCACAATTTGCACAAAACAAAGTCACGAAGTCAAAAATGCATGCATGTAACAAGGTAATATGCAAGGATTGAGTCAAATTTTACCAAGGGTTTTATTCGGGGGTGTTATTGAGTTAGGGATGTCATTAGAATCGGTTCCCCACTGGTTTTAAGTATTTTGGATTAAACCCTAAATAAACAAGCTCAAAACTAGCTCTACAACTCCGATCTACCTTGAGACAGATCAGAACACTCTAAGCATGCTATAAAAATTTTCTACAGAAGGTCTCATAGATACCAAGCCAACGCAATAAGAATCAACTAAAACGGATCTACGGATAACTTTCTAGAATTAAAATACTCTAATCTAAACTTTAAATCCTACTGCAAGATTTCTGTAGTAAACCACCAATATTATTGTAGATCTGTGTTTTAATCAAAAATACGAATCCAACGGTATATTATTTGCAACTTTTGGACCACTACTCGATTTACTATTGATTTTACAAGTTTTAAAAGTTTTCTGCCTATTAAAAGAAAAATAAAAGGCGGCGCCAACTATGCAGCGCCAAGTGGCGGCCTTGGGATCGGCCAGATGGCACGCAGTCTTGACGCTGGGCAACACGTGATTGGTCGGTACCCCTTCACTGGGTCAAAGCGATCTGCACCGCCGGATCGAGATCTGACGGCCGGGGACGGAGAGGCTTACCGGCGGTGACGGCTTGACGTTGACGACGACGGCGTCGGTGGAAATGGCCGGCGGCGTTCCGGTGGGCTCCCAGCTGCACGAAGTGGACGACAACGTTCCCCTCCTTCTTGCGGTCGCCCTGGTACGGTCGGCGTCGGTCCTCCCCTTCCCTGCTCGCGGTGGTGCTCCGCCGTTCTCTCCCGTCTTCGGTGACCAATTGCCGTCAATTCACCGCTACCAGAGAGGGAAACGAGGGGGAGACAGAGGAGTTTGTGGCGGTTCCGATTTTGGAAAAAAGAGGGGGAGAAGAGCTCGGTATCCACGACGGTGACAACCTCCCGAGGCAGAGCTCCGGCGGCGCGTCGGCGGCGACGTAGGTGGTGCTAGAGTTTACGATTTTTTTGGGAAAAGAGCCGGGGCTCGATGGGAAGGCTTATAAGAGGGGTCTTACGTGCGGAAACCCTTTTTCTTTGCCCTTGCTTATATTAGCTCTTATCTCCTCCAACTCTTTGTCCCCCTTCTGGGCCTCTTTGATTTGGTCTAGAAGCGTTGGCACTATCTCCATAGTTGCTAAGTACCCCTTAGGAACTATCTCCAACCTGAGGTCCTTGAATTCTTCACACAAATCATTTGGAAGTTCTCCCACGGTAAGTCCATTTACAAAGACCTTCCGGCTTAAGGCGTGAGCCACAACGTTGGCCTTTCCAGGATGGTACTGCAGGTCCAAGTCATAGTCCTTGATGAGCTCAAGCCATCTCTTTTGCCTCATATTTAATTCCTTTTGAGTGAAGATGTATTTAAGGCTCTTGTGATCCGTGAACACATCACAATGTTTGCCCATTAGGTAATGTCTCCATACCTTGAGCGCATGCACAACTGATGCTAGTTCCAAATCGTGTGTGGGATAGTTATTCTCATGGTTCTTAAGTTGTCGAGAGGCATAAGACACTACTTTTCCATCTTGCATCAGTACACTACCAAGCCCTTGTCGAGAAGCGTCGCAATAGACCTGGAAGTCCTTTTGGATGTCAGGGAGACACAAAATTGGTGTTGTTACTAGGCACTTCTTTAATTGTTGAAAACCTGCTTCACAAGACTCGGTCCATTGGAACTTCTTCTCTTTCTTCAGAAATTCTGTCATAGGCTTTGCTATCTTGGAAAAGTTTTCAATGAACCTTCGGTAATATCCATGAAGGCCTAGGAAACTCCTAATATCACCCACATTCTTAGGGGGCTCCCATTCTGTCACGGATACTACCTTACTTGGGTCCACGGCAACACCTTTAGCTGACACAATATGACCAAGGAATCCCACTTCTTTCAACCAGAACTCACATTTGCTAAACTTGGCATACAACTTGTGTTCCCTTAACTTTTCCATAATCGGTATGAGATGCCGCTCATGTTCTTTCTCGTCCTTGGAGTATATGAGTATGTCATCAATGAATACCACAATAAACTTATCCAAGTACTCCATAAATACCTTGTTCACCATAGTCATGAAGTATGCTAGGGCATTGGTTAAGCCAAACGACATCACGATGGACTCATACAATCCGTATCTTGTGGTGAAGGCTGTCTTGGGTACATCCTGTTCTCGGATCTTTAACTTAAAATAACCTGATCGGAGATCAATTTTAGAGAGCACACTAGCTCCCTTTAATTGGTTGAACAGGTCGTCAATATTGGGTAGAGGGTACTTGTTCTTGATTGTCACTTCATTCAACGACCGGTAGTCCATGACTAGTCTCTTGGTTTTGTCCTTGTTCTCCACGAATAAGATAGGTGCTCCCCAAGATGACGCACTTGGTGGAATGAAGCCTTTGTCCAATTGCTCTCTAAGCTGTTTCTTAAGTTCCTTCAACTCATCCACATCCATCTTCTACGGCCTCTTTGCTATCGTTCCAGTACCAGGCATCAGGTTAATGAGAAACTCGATGTCTCGGTCAGGAGGCATCCCTGGCAATTCTTCCAGAAAAACATCTGGATACTCCTTCACAATTGGCACATCCTCCAAGCTAACCCCCTTAAGATAGTTCACCATACTTCCTTTGAGTGCGAAAGCTGACTTAAAGCGGATCCTTTTCTTGTCCGGAGTCGTGAGTGCGATAGTCCTTTTGGCACAATCTATGACTCCCTCATATTCGGTCATCCAATTCATGCCCAAAATTATGTCTAAGCCTTGTGATTCCAGAACGACTAGGCTGGTGGGAAAGATGTGTGCCCCAATCCTTAGTTCTAACCCACGGCATCCAGAGTTTGCCACTATTTCTCCTCCAGGAGAACTTACCCTTAGGGGAGTACTAATAGTCTCCATAGGTATCTTGCCTCTATCCACAAATACCCTTGATATGAATGAATGCGATGCACCAGTATCAAAAAGAATGACTGCGGGGGTGGAGTTAAGCTTGAACTTACCAATCACGGAGTCAGGTGCCTCACGAGCATCCTCCACGGAGACATGATTCACCGTGGCTTTGACGAATGGATTCTGCTTCTTCCCATTTCCATTACCATTGCCATGGTTGTGTCCATTGCCGTTTCCATTACCATTCCCATTCTTCATCTTTTCGGGCAAGTAGTTGCATAGTGCCCTGTCTTGTTACACTCGAAGCATGTCACTTCACTCAGATCTTTCCCATTGCCATTTCCATTGCGGTGTTTATGGCCATTGTGGTTATTTCCTCCGTGACGATGACCATTGTGGTTGTGGCCATTGTGGTTGTGGGGTGGTGGTGACGAAGTGCATTGCTTCTGATATGGGGCCGAGTTGTGTTTGTGTGAGGTGGACTTTCTCTTTCGGTTCTCTATACTCCTTTGCTTTGCTTCAACCACAACTGCCCTGTCCAAAAGTTCCTGATAGTTATCAAACTTCAGAGCCACAAGCTGAATGGATATTTCATCATTAATTCCACTTAAGAACTCCTCCTGTCTCTTGGCATCAGTGGACACATCATCAGGTGCATAACGTGCCAGCTTGTTGAAAATGTCCCCATAATTGGAGACAGAGCGGTGCAGTTGTTTCAAGTCGCGGAACTCACGTCTCTTAAGTGACATGACTCCCGCGGCTACGTGATGAGTACGAAAGGCCGCTTCAAACTAGTTCCAGGTGATAGCTTCAATATCGGGGTGGGTGACCTGGTAATTATCCCACCATTCAGCAGTTGGTCCCTCAAGTTGGTGCGCGGCAAAGCGCACCCTGTTAGCTCCAACAACTTGGACGGTGTCTAACTTATTGTTGGTGGTGCGGAGCCAGTCATCTGCCACAATTGGCTCAGAACTACTTGAGAAAATTGGAGGGTTCAACCTCAAGAACTGAGTCAAGCGATCCTGTTGGGGCGGTGGAGGTGGTGGAGGGGGCGGGTTGTTGTTGTTTTGCATGTTTTGAGTGAGGAGTTGGATCAGTTGATTCTGGGAGTTCAGAAGTTGTGCTATCTCTAGGGGCATGTTGTTCTTGCTTCCACGTCTCACCATCTGTGGGGTTTGGGAAACAAGTTAAGAAATGGATAGAAAGCCTAAGGAATAAACTCCTACCCTTATGTAAACAAGAGAAAAACACACGAGAAAAGCAAGGCACACAAAGCACATAGTTCAACACACTCAACCAAGTTAACGAAACCAAAATAATTTTTGGTGCTCATTACAATCGCGAACAACGTTTGACTATAGAACTAAAGGTGGTCCAACTACTCTACTCATCATCCACTTCTTCATCCTCAATGATGAAGCCTTCCTTTTCCAGCAGTGACTTGTATAACTCCATGTCCTTCGTCGTGGCTTCAAGCTTCTCCTGAAGTTCCTTCACCTCCTGTGGCTCAGTAGCAGCCTCGAGCCTCTTGAAGTTCCTTCACCTCTTGCAGCTCTGGGTAGCAGTTTGAGCTTCTCTTGAAGTTCCTTCTTCTCCTTCTATAGCTTCTTGATCAAACTTGACCCCTTAGTCACGGGCGTGATCTTCTCCTCCATGCTCCTCTTGGCTGCTCGCAGGTCCTTCAACATGGTGGCATGGTTCTTGAACTCCATCTCGTTTTTTGCGAGCACAAGACTTTGCTCCCTAATCCTCTTGTTCTTATGTTGCACCCTCTTCTCTTGATTAGCGAACTTCTTGTCTTGGGCGGTGAGCTCCCCTCCTAGGGACTTGATCTTCTCTTCCATCTCCTCGATCTTCTCGTCCTTCTCCTTGACTAGGGCACAAAGCTCGTCATTCCTCATGATCTCAAGGCAGCTCCCCTTCTGAAGGTCATTGATGTGGGACTCCAAGTCTTGATATTGGATTCTTTGACACTTGCATGTCTTCCTTTCCTCTGGCGTTAACTCGATTGGAACTCCCTTTTCATCACGTCTTCCAAAGAGTTTGATGTAGTGTCCTTCAACCTCTTCATGGTGGCATCCGGAAAGGCGTCCAATGAACTCCTGCAAGCTGATGCTAAGTCCTTTCTCCTTGGAGTCGCTGGTGACATTGAGTACAATGGCTTCTGTCTTGGGTTCTAAATTGCTGCTTCCCGGTTGGATGACTTCAATCGCCCAGCGTCCTTCCTTGTGCATCTTCCTCAACTCGCTTCCTTTGATTGACGGCATGGGCAACTGCAACGTCTTGATGTTGTCCAGGAGGCATTCCCCAAAGCGTAGGCACTTGATGTCTTCGGCGGTGTCGTAGTAGAAGGCCATCATCTTTAGGTTAGGAGAAAGAAAATTAGGCACAAGGTGATAAGGAAGAGAATTACTAGAAGAGTACAAATAACTTAGAAGAATATGGAAAGAAAAACACACATGGTAAAGGTGGTTTCCAGTCCTAGGGGTCACGTCCTACAGGCAACTTTGTGCTCTGATACCATCTGTTGCGACCTCGGATCGTTAAGGATCCTAAGTCCCTGTGATTAACATGCTAGTCCCTGGATCAATAGCTAGCACTTAACAGTCGATGAACATCATGTAAAACCCAAGTCATTATTACACGAATAATCCAGAGTATTTATTACAACTTGCATAGCTCATAGCTAGCTCAAATAAAACAGCGGAAACTAAGTAAAACTTGAGTCCATCAATGCCTCAGGCTAGTTGCGTGAAAACCCGCGATCCCTACGCACCTTTCAGTCTTCGGATTCTGCACATAAGACATGCAGCCATCAAGTTGGGTCAATACTTTGAATGTATTGGCAAATTACACCAAGGAAAGAGTAAGTCTATCTCTACATGCAAGGCTAAAAGTAGGCTTTGGGGTTCATTTGCATAAAGCCAATTTTCTTAATGTAAGAAGAAAATAGGAGGAGATTTCCATACTTTGTAAACTTTGATAAGTAGTATATGGTCGAATGGAACACGTGGATATTACTCACCAAGCGCCCAATCAACCTAACACTTGGATATTACGCACCAAGTTCCCAAAATCCCACCCAATGGCGATACTAGTCATGCCTTGGTGTTTATAAAACGTTAAGTTTGGAAAAGAGAGAGGAAGATCTTTCAGAGGCTCCATCCTTCAGATGCTCAATGTTGTTACATTTAGTGAACACGGCGGTGATCGATCAGGTTGAAATACTCTCGAGAGGTTGTGCACTTTCCCCACAATCCATGATCAAGTCCTTTTACAGACAAGACCATGGCGAAGCCTTCCCTTAGTAGCCCCTCTACCAGCTGGATCCAACCGTGCCAAGAACCTCCAAATGTTGGTACCCCGGTGAGGTTTCCCACTAAGTACTAAGTCAAGACAGACCCCATATATATTGTGGTTGCACGGGAAGCTTCTGAATTCTGAAACATGGGAGACTTCTTTGATTCCTGGGTGGCCGTCCTCCACCAAATATCCACTCATTGACCCGACAACCATTCCGCCCAGAAGAAAACTTAGTTTTATTTTGAAGGGGGTTTTGAGAAGAAAAGTTAAACTCGAGAGAGCTCTCTTACTTAGAAAATTCTTGAGTCTTTCGAACCCTCCCAACGGTACTTGATATATATAAGTATATAGCATAGCAGGCATAACTTAGAAAAACAGGATAACCTATTGGGATGGAAAATCCTAAGCATAGAGCTACTCATGGCATACTACAAAACCGCACTTGCAAAAATAGTACTAAGATAATCTACCAAAAATCCTACACATGCATACTATAGAATTTGAAGAGTAAAACATGCATAGCCAAAACTGGGACATCACACGAACAAGTGGTGTAACTTTCCTTGATCCGAGCAACACTCTACACAACAGTACTCCTCGGCGCACTCCGAGCAATCTAACGGAACAAAACATGGATCCCATCACAATTTGCACAAAACAAAGTCACGAAGTCAAAAATGCATGCATGTAACAAGGTAATATGCAAGGATTGAGTCAAATTTTACCAAGGGTTTTATTCGGGGGTGTTATTGAGTTAGGGATGTCATTAGAATCGGTTCCCCACTGGTTTTAAGTATTTTGGATTAAACCCTAAATAAACAAGCTCAAAACTAGCTCTACAACTCCGATCTACCTTGAGACAGATCAGAACACTCTAAGCATGCTATAAAAATTTTCTACAGAAGGTCTCATAGATACCAAGCCAACGCAATAAGAATCAACTAAAACGGATCTACGGATAACTTTCTAGAATTAAAATACTCTAATCTAAACTTTAAATCCTACTGCAAGATTTCTGTAGTAAACCACCAATATTATTGTAGATCTGTGTTTTAATCAAAAATACGAATCCAACGGTATATTATTTGCAACTTTTGGACCACTACTCGATTTACTATTGATTTTACAAGTTTTAAAAGTTTTCTGCCTATTAAAAGAAAAATAAAAGGCGGCGCCAACTATGCAGCGCCAAGTGGCGCTGGACTGTCCAGGCGGGGCTGACGCTGTATGGCGCGGCAACACTGCGCACGAGCTGACTCGACGCTGACGCGTGGTGACGCGTGATTGGTCGGTACCCCTTCGCTGGGTCAAAGCGATCTGCACCGCCGGATCGAGATCTGACGGCCGGGGACGGAGAGGCTTACCGGCGGTGACGGCTTGACGTTGACGACGATGGCGATGGCGGCGGTGCGTCGGTGGCGATGGCCGGTAGCGTTCCGGCAGGCTCCCGGCTGCGCGAAGTGTATGACGACGTTCCCCTCTTTCTCGCGGTCGCCCTGGTACGGTCGGCGTCGGTCCTCCCCTTCCCTACTCGCGGTGGTGCTCCGTCGTTCTCTCCCGTCTCTGGCGAGACTCCGGCGACCAATTGCCGGTGATTCACCGTGTTGTAGAGAGGTAAAAACGAGGGGGAGACAGATGAGTTAGCGATGGTTCTGATTTTGAAAAAAGAGGGGGAGAAGAGCTCGGTATCGACGACGGCGATAACCTCCTGAGGCGGAGCTCCGGTGGCACGTCGGCGGCGATGTAGGTGGTGCTAGGGTTTACGATTTTTTTGGGAAAAGAGCTGGGGCTCGATGGGAAGGCTTATAAGAGGGGTCTTACGTGCCGAAGGGGTCGGATTCGTCTCCGATTCGAACGGAATCTGTTGAGATACGTCGGCCAGGGGAGTTGGGGACGAACACGGCGACGGGGATGACAGGTGGGTCCGGCTCGTCAATGAGAGGCGGGGGGGAGCAGGCTGGCGGCTGGGGCGGTCTGCTGGGCTGGCCTAGGCGGCTGCTGCGCTGCCTTGGCGCTCAAGGCGGCGGATAGGCGGGCCGCTGGTCTTGTTAGTCTAGGGTTTTTTTCTTTTATATTTTTATTTATTTCTGTTTCACCAAAAATCGTATAACTTTTGCAAACGGACTCCGAATAAAGTGAAATTTGTCTCTAAAATTTTGTAAAAAGGAGAGAGCTAGAATGGGGTTATAAAATAACACTTTTGCAAAGGTTTAGAAGGATTGATAATGATTAACCCTTTCAGTCTTTATATGACCATGGGGTTTAGGAAAAGTATCTGATGCAGTTGATGCCATGATGCAAGGATATGATGCATGTTTCTAGTAACATCTGTAATTGTAAAAATTTGGGATGTTACACCATAAGACCCATTATACATTTGAGAGATATGACCAAAAACTCGTCCTTTCGTGCTTGATGGCTGTTTTCATGAGCTATTGCCCACAATTTCGGGGTTCCAAGGCGATTTACAACGACTGTAAGACCCGATACATGTTTGAGAGATATGAGCAAAAACTCGCCTTTTCGCACTTCATGGTTATTTTCATGAGCTATTGCCCACAGTTTTGGAATTCCAGGGTGATTTACAACGACCATAAGACATCATACGTGTTTGAGAGATCTGGCCACAAACACGTCCTTTTCGTGCTTTATTTCATGAGCTATTACCCACAGTGTTGGAGTTCTAGAGTAATTTACAATGACCAGAAGACCCGATATATGTTTGAGAGATATGACCAAAAACTCGTCCTTTTCGCGCTTTATGGTGGTTTTCATGAGCTATTGCCCATAGTTTTTTAGTTTTGAAGGCGATTTACAACGACCATAAGACCCGATATAAGTTTGAGATATAAGACCAAAACCTCGACATTTCCTTATTTTATGGTCGTTTTTATGAGGTATTGCCAACAATTTTGGGGTTCCAGGGCGATTTACAAAGACCATAACACCTGATACATGTTTGAGAGATATGACCAAAAACCCATCCTTTTCGCGCTTTTATGGCTGTTTTCAGGAGCTATTGCCCACCATATTTTGGGGTTGCAGGGCGATTTAGAACGACCGTAAAACCCTATATATGTTTGAGAGATATGACCTAAATCTCGTTGTTTTTCGCGTTTGATGGCCGATTTCATGAGGTATTACCCACAATTTCGGGGTTACAGGGCGATTTACAACCACCATAAGGCCCGATACGTGTTTGAGAGATATGACCTAAACCTCGCCTTTCGTGCTTTATGGCTGTTTCCATGAGCTATTACCCATAGTTTTGGAGTTCTAGGGATATTTACAACGACCCTAAGACCCGATATATGTTTCAGAGATATGACCAAATAACTCGTCGTTTTCGTGTTTTATGTCTGTTTTCATGAGCTATTGCCCATAGTTTCAGGGTTCCAACGCGATTTACAATGACCATAAGACTCGATACATGTTTGAGAGATATGACCAAAAACTCATCCCTTTCGCGCTTTATGGCTGTTTTCATGAGCTATTGCCCACCGTTTTGGGGTTACAGGGCGATTTACAATGACCATAAAACATCATACGTGTTTGAGAGATCTGACCAAAAACACGTCCTTTTTGCATTTTATTTCATGAGCTATTGCCCATAGTGTTGGAGTTCCAGAGCAATTTAAAATGACCAGATGACCCGATATATGTTTAATAGATATGACTAAAAACTTGTCCTTTTCGTGCTTTATGGTGGTTTTCATGAGCTATTGCCCATAGCTTTGGAGTTTCCAAGGCAATTTACAACGACCGTAAAACCCAATATATGTTTGAGGGATATGGCCAAAAAAATTCGTCATTTTCGTATTTTATGCCCGTTTTCATGAGCTATTGCCCACAGTTTTGGGATTCCAGGGCGATTTACAACGACCGTAAGACTCGATATATGTTTGAGAGATATGACCAAACACTACTAGGAAAACGGCCTTTAGTGGCGCACCTGAAAAGGCCATCTGTGGCGCACTAGCAGTGCTCCACGGGCCTCACGCTACGGCTATCTCCTAGCCATGGCGCACTACCTGGTGCGCCAAGGTTGTGTCGAGATAGGCGTGGCGCACATGCCAGTGCGCCACGGAAAGTAGTCCAGGTGCGCCACACGTATGAAACGATAACCGTGGCGCACTAGGTGCTGTGCGCCACGGATATAAATTTCAAAAT
Source organism: Avena insularis (assembly GCA_023614405.1). Lineage (NCBI taxonomy): Eukaryota > Viridiplantae > Streptophyta > Magnoliopsida > Poales > Poaceae > Avena > Avena insularis. Next base: position 108,039,100 of record CM042694.1, read on the forward strand.
TCAAAAAAAAGCAGCAGATCTGGATCTCGTTGTCAGTGTCGTCGCGCGTCGGTGCAGGTCGCCGTTGTCGCCTCGTCGTCGTCACCTCGTCGTCGTCGTCGTCGGAACTGCAAGGAGGAGGAGAATAGGAGGAAGAGGAGGAGAAGAAGAGGAGGAGGAGGAGAAGAAGAGGAGGAGGAGAAGGAGAAGAAGAGGAGGAGGAGAAGAAGACGAGGAGGAAGAGGACGAGGAGAAGGAGAAGAAGAGGAGGAGGAGGAGAAGAAGAAGAGGAGGCCTTGTCGTCGTCGGAACTACAAGGAGGAGGAGGAAGAGGAGGAGAAGAAGGAGCCCGCCGTCTCGTCGTCGGAACTGCAAGGAGGAGGCCGCCGCCATCACCATGTTCACTGCAAGGAGGAGGAAGAGGAGGAGAAGGAGAAAGAGAAGGAGAAGGAGGAGAAGAAAAAGGAAATGAGAAGGGAGGAAAAGGAAAAAGAGAGAAGGGGAGGGAAGGTGGGCGGGGTGGGGATTCGAAATTAGAATCCCGCCCAAGCTTATCCGTGGCGCACTAGGTGGTGGTGCGCTACGGGTAAGCCGCCCTCTATTTTTTTTCTGCAGGAAAAAACGGTCTTTTGACCGTAACTTTTTACTCTTTTAAAATTTTGAAAATCTAAAAAATCGCTAAATGACCGTAGACGTTGCGAGCGGATGCAAAATCTCGTTCTCGTCATTTTGGTATATTATACGATTTTTTTCGATATCGTATGCAAAAGTTACGGCCTTTTTATCGTGCCATGACTTTGTTTTGCAAATAAAGTCAAAACTCATGTTTGTTAATTTTACTAGAAGCTATACCACATTACCTACCTAAATATGAAAAGATTTAATTTTTTGAAGTGTTTATCATTTTCTTTTATTTTTTGAAAAACCTAAAAAGGCGATCCACTGGGGGGGGGTGGAGTTGGTGCAGGATAGTTAGGCGTAGGGCACTAGGGCAAGGTGCCCTACTACTAAGTTTATACATCTGTGGCGCACATGCCATAGTGCGCCACAGAAGTGTCTGGCGTTCACAGAGGAGAGGGGCATGCGGCGTGGCGCACCCCCTCCATGTGCGCCACGGTTGACACTAACAAACAGAAAGCACCTACCCTATGCGCTACGGATGTTTGGCGACCAATGTGGCCTGGCCCACACATCTGTGGCGCACTATGGTCATGTGCGCCACGGTTGTTCTAGTTACTAGTAGGGCACTGCCCATAGGTGAGCCACGCCTATTTTAGCCGTGGGGCACTTCAACCATGTGAGCCACGGATGTGCTGATTACCTATAGCCATTTTCCTAGTAGTGAAAAACTCATCCTTTTCGCGCTTTATGGCCGTTTTCATGAGATATTGCCCACCGTTTTGGGGTTACAGGGAGATTTACAATGACCATAACACCCGTTATACATTTGAGAGATATGACCAAAAACTCGTCCTTTTTGTATTTTATGGCCATTTTTATGAGCTCTTGCCAACAGTTTTGGGGTTCCATGGCGATTTACAACGACCGTAAGACCCGATACATGTTTGAGAGAAATGACCAAAAACCCATCCTTTTTGCGGTTTTATGGCTGTTTTCATGAGCTATTGCCCACCATATTTTGGGGTTCCAAGGCGATTTACAATAACCGTAAGACCCGATATATGTTTGAGAGGTATGACCAAAAACTCGTCGTTTTCGTGTTTTTGGCTGTTTTAATGAGCTATTGCCCACCATTTTGGATTTCCAGGGCGATTTACAATGACCATAAGACCCGATATATGTTTGAGAGATACGACCTAAATCTCATCGTTTTCGCGTTTTATGGTTGTTTTCATGAGCTATTACCCACAGTTTTGGGGTTAAAGGGTGATTTACAACGACCATAAGACCCGATACGTGTTTGAGAGATATGACCAAAACTCGTCCTTTCGTGCTTTATGGCTGTTTTCATGAGCTATTGCCAACAGTTTTGGGGTTCCAGGGCGATTTACAACGACCATGAGACCCGATACATGTTTGAGAGATATGACCAAAAACTCGTCGTTTTCGTGTTTTATGGCTGTTTTCATGAGCTATTGCCCCCAGTTTCGGGGTTCCAAGGCGATTTACAACAACCGTAAGACCCAATACATGTTTGATAGATATGAGCAAAAACTCGTCCTTTTCGCGCTTTATAGCTGTTTTCATAAGCTATTGCCCACAGTTTTGGAATTCCAGGGCGATTTACAACGACCCTAAGACATCATACGTGTTTGAGAGATCTGACCAAAAACACGTCCTTTTCGTGCTTTATTTCATGAGCTATTGCCCACAATGTTGGAGTTTTAGAGCAATTTACAATGACCATAAGACCCGATATATGTTTGAGAGATATGACCAAAAACTCGTCCTTTTCGCTCTTTATGGTGGTTTTCATGAGCTATTGCCCATAGTTTTGTAGTTTTCAAGGCGATTTACAACGACCGTAAGACCCGATATATGTTTGAGATATATGACGAAAAACTCGACATTTCCGTATTTGATGGTCGTTTTTATGAGGTATTGCCAACACTTTTGGGGTTCCAGGGCGATTTACAACGACCGTAAGACCCGATACATGTTTGAGAGATATGACCAAAAACCCATCATTTTTGCGCTTTTATGGCTATTTTCATGACCTATTGCCCACCATATTTTGGGGTTGCAGGGAGATTTACAACGACCGTAAGGCCCTATATATGTTTGAGAGAGATGACCTAAATCTCGTCGTTTTCACGTTTGATGGCCGATTTCATGAGTTATAACCCACAATTTCGTGCTTACAAGGCGATTTACAGCCACCATAAGACCCGATACGTGTTTGAGATATATGACCTAAACCTCGCCTTTCGTGCTTTATGCCTGTTTTCATGAGCTATTGCCCATAGTTTTGGAGTTCTAGGGATATTTACAACGACCGTAAGACCCGATATATGTGTCACATATATGACCAAAAACTCGTCGTTTTCGTGTTTTATGGCTGTTTTCACGAGCTATTGCCCATAGTTTTGGGGTTCCAAGGCGATTTACAACGACCGTAAGACGCGATACATGTTTGAGAGATATGACCAAAAACTCATCCCTTTCGCGCTTTATGGCTGTTTTCATGAGCTATTGCCCACAGTTTCGGGGTTCCAAGGCGATTTACAACAACCGTAAGACCCAATACATGTTTGATAGATATGAGCAAAAACTCGTCCTTTTTGCGCTTTATAGCTGTTTTCATGAGCTATTGCCCACAGTTTTGGAATTCCAGGGCGATTTACAACGACCCTAAGACATCATACGTGTTTGAGAGATCTGACCAAAAACACGTCCTTTTCGTGCTTTATTTCATGAGCTATTGCCCACAATGTTGGAGTTTTAGAGCAATTTACAATGACCATAAGACCCGATATATGTTTGAGAGATATGACCAAAAACTCGTCCTTTTCGCTCTTTATGGTGGTTTTCATGAGCTATTGCCCATAGTTTTGTAGTTTTCAAGGCGATTTACAACGACCGTAAGACCCGATATATGTTTGAGATATATGACGAAAAACTCGACATTTCCGTATTTTATGGTCGTTTTTATGAGGTATTGCCAACACTTTTGGGGTTCCAGTGCGATTTACAACGACCGTAAGACCCGATACATGTTTGAGAGATATGACCAAAAACACATCCTTTCACGCATTTATGGCTATTTTCATGAGCTATTGCCCACCATATTTTGGGGTTGCAGGGCAATTTACAACGACCGTAAGACCCTATATATGTTTGAGAGAGATGACCTAAATCTCGTCGTTTTCACGTTTGATGGCCGATTTCATGAGTTATAACCCACAATTTCGTGCTTACAAGGCGATTTACAGCCACCATTAGGACCCGATACGTGTTTGAGATATATGACCTAAACCTCGCCTTTCGTGCTTTATGCCTGTTTTCACGAGCTATTGCCCATAGTTTTGGAGTTCTAGGGATATTTACAACGACCGTAAGACCCGATATATGTTTCAGATATATGACCAAAAACTCGTCGTTTTCGTGTTTTATGGCTGTTTTCACGAGCTATTGCCCATAGTTTTGGGGTTCCAAGGCGATTTACAACGACCGTAAGACTCGATACATGTTTGAGGGATATGACCAAAAACTCATCCCTTTCGCGCTTTATGGCTGTTTTCATGAGCTATTGCCCACAGTTTCGGGGTTCCAAGGCGATTTACAACAACCGTAAGACCCAATACATGTTTGATAGATATGAGTAAAAACTCGTCCTTTTCGCGCTTTATAGCTGGTTTCATGAGCTATTGCCCACAGTTTTGGAATTCTGTATGATTTACAACGACCCTAAGACATCATACGTGTTTGAGAGATCTGACCAAAAACACGTCCTTTTCGTGCTTTATTTCATGAGCTATTGCCCACAATGTTGGAGTTTTAGAGCAATTTACAATGACCATAAGACCCGATATATGTTTGAGAGATATGACCAAAAACTCGTCCTTTTCGCTCTTTATGGTGGTTTTCATGAGCTATTGCCCATAGTTTTGTAGTTTTCAAGGCGATTTACAACGACCATAAGACCCGATATATGTTTGAGATATATGACGAAAAACTCGACATTTCCGTATTTTATGGTCGTTTCTATGAGGTATTGCCAACAGTTTTGGGGTTCCAGGGCGATTTACAACGACCATAAGACCCGATACATGTTTGAGAGATATGACCAAAAACCCATCATTTTTGCGCTTTTATGGCTATTTTCATGAGCTATTGCCCACCATATTTTGGGGGTGCAGGGCGATTTACAACGACCGTAAGACCCTATATATGTTTGAGAGAGATGACCTAAATCTAAATGCTTTTCACGTTTGATGGCCGATTTCATGAGTTATAACCCACAATTTCGTGCTTACAAGGCGATTTACAGCCACCATAAGACCCGATACGTGTTTGAGATATATGACCTAAACCTCGCCTTTCGTGCTTTATGCCTGTTTTCATGAGCTATTGCCGATAGTTTTGGAGTTCTAGGGATATTTACAACGACCGTAAGACCCGATATATGTTTCAGATATATGACCAAAAACTCGTCGTTTTCGTGTTTTATGGCTGTTTTCACGAGCTATTGCCCATAGTTTTGGGGTTCCAAAGCGATTTACAACGACCGTAAGACTCGATACATGTTTGAGAGATATGACCAAAAACTCATCCCTTTCGCGCTTTATGGCTGTTTTCATGAGCTATTGCCCACGTTGGGTTCCAAGGCGATTTACAACAACCGTAAGACCCAATACATGTTTGATAGATCTGAGCAAAAACTCGTCCTTTTCGCGCTTTCTTTCATGAGCTATTACCCACAATGTTGGAGTTTCAGAGCAATTTACAATTTCCATAAGACCCGATATATGTTTGAGAGATATGACCAAAAACTCATCCTTTTCGCGCTTTATGGTGGTTTTCATGAGCAATTGCCCATAGTTTTGTAGTTTTCAAGGCGATTTACAACGACCGTAAGACTCGATATATGTTTGAGATATATGACGCAAATGTCGACATTTCCGTATTTTATGGTCGTTTTTATGAGGTATTGCCAACAGTTTTGGGGTTCCAGGGCGATTTACAACGACCGTAAGACCCGATACATGTTTGAGAGATATGACCAAAAACCCATCCTTTTTGCGCTTTTATGGCTGTTTTCATGAGCTATGGCCCACCATATTTTGGGATTGCAGGGCGATTTACAACGACCGTAAGACCCTATATATGTTTCAGAGATATGACCTAAATCTCGTCGTTTTCGCGTTTGATGGCCGATTTCATGAGTTATTACCCACAATTTCGGGGTTGCAAGGCGATTTACAGCCACCATAAGACCCGATACGTGTTTGAGATATATGACCTAAACCTCGACTTTCGTGCTTTATGCCTGTTTTCATGAGCTATTGCCCATAGTTTTGGAGTTCTAGGGATATTTACAACGACCGTAAGACCCGATATATGTGTCACATATATGACCAAAAACTCGTCGTTTTCGTGTTTTATGGCTGTTTTCACGAGCTATTGCCCATAGTTTTGGGGTTCCAAGGCGATTTACAACGACCGTAAGACGCGATACATGTTTGAGAGATATGACCAAAAACTCATCCCTTTCGCGCTTTATGGCTGTTTTCATGAGCTATTGCCCACAGTTTCGGGGTTCCAAGGCGATTTACAACAACCGTAAGACCCAATACATGTTTGATAGATATGAGCAAAAACTCGTCCTTTTTGCGCTTTATAGCTGTTTTCATGAGCTATTGCCCACAGTTTTGGAATTCCAGGGCGATTTACAACGACCCTAAGACATCATACGTGTTTGAGAGATCTGACCAAAAACACGTCCTTTTCGTGCTTTATTTCATGAGCTATTGCCCACAATGTTGGAGTTTTAGAGCAATTTACAATGACCATAAGACCCGATATATGTTTGAGAGATATGACCAAAAACTCGTCCTTTTCGCTCTTTATGGTGGTTTTCATGAGCTATTGCCCATAGTTTTGTAGTTTTCAAGGCGATTTACAACGACCGTAAGACCCGATATATGTTTGAGATATATGACGAAAAACTCGACATTTCCGTATTTTATGGTCGTTTTTATAAGGTATTGCCAACACTTTTGGGGTTCCAGTGCGATTTACAACGACCGTAAGACCCGATACATGTTTGAGAGATATGACCAAAAACCCATCATTTTTGCGCTTTTATGGCTATTTTCATGAGCTATTGCCCACCATATTTTGGGGTTGCAGGGCAATTTACAACGACCGTAAGACCCTATATATGTTTGAGAGAGATGACCTAAATCTCGTCGTTTTCACGTTTGATGGCCGATTTCATGAGTTATAACCCACAATTTCGTGCTTACAAGGCGATTTACAGCCACCATTAGGACCCGATACGTGTTTGAGATATATGACCTAAACCTCGCCTTTCGTGCTTTATGCCTGTTTTCACGAGCTATTGCCCATAGTTTTGGAGTTCTAGGGATATTTACAACGACCGTAAGACCCGATATATGTTTCAGATATATGACCAAAAACTCGTCGTTTTCGTGTTTTATGGCTGTTTTCACGAGCTATTGCCCATAGTTTTGGGGTTCCAAGGCGATTTACAACGACCGTAAGACTCGATACATGTTTGAGAGATATGACCAAAAACTCATCCCTTTCGCGCTTTATGGCTGTTTTCATGAGCTATTGCCCAGGTTTCCGGTTCCAAGGAGATTTACAACAACCGTAAGACCCAATACATGTTTGATAGATATGAGTAAAAACTCGTCCTTTTCGCGCTTTATCGCTGGTTTCATGAGCTATTGCCCACAGTTTTGGAATTCCAGGGCGATTTACAACGACCCTAAGACATCATACGTGTTTGAGAGATCTGACCAAAAACACGTCCTTTTCGTGCTTTATTTCATGAGCTATTGCCCACAATGTTGGAGTTTTAGAGCAATTTACAATGACCATAAGATCCGATATATGTTTGAGAGATATGACCAAAAACTCGTCCTTTTCGCTCTTTATGGTGGTTTTCATGAGCTATTGCCCATAGTTTTGTAGTTTTCAAGGCGATTTACAACGACCATAAGACCCGATATATGTTTGAGATATATGACGAAAAACTCGACATTTCCGTATTTTATGGTCGTTTCTATGAGGTATTGCCAACAGTTTTGGGGTTCCAGGGCGATTTACAACGACCATAAGACCCGATACATGTTTGAGAGATATGACCAAAAACCCATCATTTTTGCGCTTTTATGGCTATTTTCATGAGCTATTGCCCACCATATTTTGGGGGTGCAGGGCGATTTACAACGACCGTAAGACCCTATATATGTTTGAGAGAGATGACCTAAATCTCGTCGTTTTCACGTTTGATGGCCGATTTCATGAGTTATAACCCACAATTTCGTGCTTACAAGGCGATTTACAGCCACCATAAGACCCGATACGTGTTTGAGATATATGACCTAAACCTCGCCTTTCGTGCTTTATGCCTGTTTTCATGAGCTATTGCCGATAGTTTTGGAGTTCTAGGGATATTTACAACGACCGTAAGACCCGATATATGTTTCAGATATATGACCAAAAACTCGTCGTTTTCGTGTTTTATGGCTGTTTTCACGAGCTATTGCCCATAGTTTTGGGGTTCCAAAGCGATTTACAACGACCGTAAGACTCGATACATGTTTGAGAGATATGACCAAAAACTCATCCCTTTCGCGCTTTATGGCTGTTTTCATGAGCTATTGCCCACAGTTTCGGGGTTCCAAGGCGATTTACAACAACCGTAAGACCCAATACATGTTTGATAGATCTGAGCAAAAACTCGTCCTTTTCGCGCTTTCTTTCATGAGCTATTACCCACAATGTTGGAGTTTCAGAGCAATTTACAATTTCCATAAGACCCGATATATGTTTGAGAGATATGACCAAAAACTCATCCTTTTCGCGCTTTATGGTGGTTTTCATGAGCAATTGCCCATAGTTTTGTAGTTTTCAAGGCGATTTACAACGACCGTAAGACTCGATATATGTTTGAGATATATGACGCAAATGTCGACATTTCCGTATTTTATGGTCGTTTTTATGAGGTATTGCCAACAGTTTTGGGGTTCCAGGGCGATTTACAACGACCGTAAGACCCGATACATGTTTGAGAGATATGACCAAAAACCCATCCTTTTTGCGCTTTTATGGCTGTTTTCATGAGCTATGGCCCACCATATTTTGGGATTGCAGGGCGATTTACAACGATCGTAAGACCCTATATATGTTTCAGAGATATGACCTAAATCTCGTCGTTTTCGCGTTTGATGGCCGATTTCATGAGTTATTACCCACAATTTCGGGGTTGCAAGGCGATTTACAGCCACCATAAGACCCGATACGTGTTTGAGATATATGACCTAAACCTCGCCTTTCGTGCTTTATGCCTGTTTTCATGAGCTATTGCCCACAGTTTTGGAGTTCTAGGGATATTTACAACAATCGTAAGACCTGATATATGGTTCAGAGATATGACCAAAAACTCGTCGTTTTCGTGTTTTATGGCTGTTTTCACGAGCTATTGCCCATAGTTTCGGGGTTCCAAGGCGATTTACAACGACCGTAAGACTCGATACATGTTTGAGAGATATGACCAAAAACTCATCCCTTTCGCGCTTTATGGCTGTTTTCATGAGCTATTGGCCACAGTTTTGGACTTCTAGGGCGAATTACAACAACCATAAAACATCATACGTGTTTCAGAGATCTAACCAAAAACACGCCCTTTTTGCATTTTATTTCATGAGCTATTGCCCATTGTGTTGGAGTTCCAGAGCAATTTAAAATGACCAGATGACCCGATATATGTTTAATAGTATGACTAAACACTTGTCCTTTTCGTGCTTTATGGTGGTTTTCATGAGCTATTGCCTATCGTTTTGGAGTTTCCAAGGCGATTTACAACGACCGTAAGACCCGATATATGGTTGAGGGATATGACCAAAAACTTGTCATTTTCGTATTTTATGCCCGTTTTCATGAGCTATTGCCCACAGTTTTGGGATTCCAGGGCGATTTACAACGACCGTAAGACTCGATATATGTTTGAGAGATATGACCAAAAACTCATCCTTTTCGCGCTTTATGGCCATTTTCATGAGATATTGCCCACGGTTTTGGGGTTACAGGGCGATTTACAATGACCATAAGACCCGTTATACATTTGAGAGATATGACCAAAAACTCGTCCTTTTCGTATTTTATGGCCGTTTTTATGAGATCTTGCCAATAGTTTTGGGGTTCCATGGCGATTTACAACGACCGTAAGACCCGATACATGTTTGAGAGATATGACCAAAAACCCATCCTTTTTGCGCTTTTATGGCTATTTGCATGAGCTATTGCCCCCCATATTTTGGGGTTGCAGGGCGATTTACAATGACCGTAAGGCCCTATATATGTTTGAGAGATATGACCTAAATCTCGTCGTTTTCACGTTTGATGGCCGATTTCATGAGTTATTACCCACAATTTCGTGGTTACAAGGCGATTTACAGCCACCATAAGACCCGATACGTGTTTGAGATATATGACCTAAACCTCGCCTTTCGTGCTTTATGCCTGTTTTCATGAGATATTGCCCATAGTTTTGGAGTTCTAGGGATATTTACAACGACCATATGACCCGATATATGTTTCAGATATATGACCAAAAACTCATCGTTTTCGTGTTTTATGGCTGTTTTCATGAGCTATTTCCCACAGTTTCGGGGTTCCAAGGAGATTTACAACAACCGTAAGACCTGATACATGTCTGATAGATATGAGTAAAAACTCGTCCTTTTTGCGCTTTATAGCTATTTTCATGAGCTATTGCCCACAGTTTTGGAATTCCCGGGCGATTTACAACGACCATAAGACATCATACGTGTTTGAGAGATCTGACCAAAAACACGTCCTTTTCGTGCTTTCTTTCATGAGCTATTAGCCACAAAGTTGGAGTTTCAGAGCAATTTACAATTTCCATAAGACCCGATATATGTTTGAGAGATATGACCAAAAACTCGTCCTTTTCGCGCTTTATGGTGGTTTTCATGAGCAATTGCCCATAGTTTTGTAGTTTTCAAGGCGATTTACAACGACCGTAAGACCCGATATATGTTTGAGATATATGACGCAAAGTTTGACATTTCCGTATTTTATTGTCATTTTTATGAGGTATTGCCAACAGTTTTGGGGTTCTAGGGCGATTTACAACGACCGTAAGACCCGATACATGTTTGAGAGATATGACCAAAAACCCATCCTTTTTGCGCTTTTATGGCTGTTTTCATGAGCTATGGCCCACCATATTTTGGGATTGCAGGGCGATTTACAACGACCGTAAGACCCTATATATGTTTGAGAGATATGACCTAAATCTCGTCGTTTTCGCGTTTGATGGCCGATTTCATGAGTTATTACCCACAATTTCGGGGTTGCAAGGCGATTTACAGCCACCATAAGACCCGATACGTGTTTGAGATATATGACCTAAACCTCGCCTTTCGTCCTTTATGCCTGTTTTCATGAGATATTGCCCACAGTTTTGGAGTTCTAGGGATATTTACAACAACCGTAAGACCTGATATATGTTTCAGAGATATGACCAAAAACTTGTCGTTTTCATGTTTTATGGCTGTTTTCACGAGCTATTGCCCATAGTTTCGGGGTTCTAAGGCGATTTACGATGACCGTAAGACTCGATACATGTTTGAGAGATATGACCAAAAACTCATCCCTTTCGCGCTTTATGGCTGTTTTCATGAGCTATTGGCCAAAGTTTTGGAGTTCTAGGGTGATTTACAACGACCATAAAACATCATACGTGTTTCAGAGATCTAACCAAAAACACGTCCTTTTTGCATTTTATTTCATGAGCTATTGCCCATAGTGTTGGAGTTCCAGAGCAATTTAAAATGACGAGATGACCCGATATATGTTTAATAGTATGACTAAACACTTGTCATTTTCGTGCTTTATGGTGGTTTCCATGAGCTATTGCCTATCGTTTTGGAGTTTCCAAGGCGATTTACAACGACCGTAAGACCCGATATATGTTTGAGGGATATGACCAAAAACTCGTCATTTTCGTATTTTATGCCCATTTTCATGAGATATTGCCCACAGTTTTGGGATTCCAGGGCAATTTACAATGACCGTAAGACTCGATATATGTTTGAGAGATATGACCAAAAACTCATCCTTTTCGCGCTTTATGGCCATTTTCATGAGATATTGCCCACCGTTTTGGCGTTATAGGCCGATTTACAACGACCATAAGACCTGTTATACATTTGATAGATATGACGAAAAACTCGTCCTTTTCGTATTTTATGGTTGTTTTTATGAGCTCTTGCCAATAGTTTTGGGGTTCCATGGCGATTTACAACGACCGTAAGACCTGATACATGTTTGAGAGATATGACCAAAAACGCATCCTTTTTGCGCTTTTATGGCTGTTTTCATGAGCTATTGCCCACCATATTTTGGGGTTCCAGGGCGATTTACAATGACCGTAAGACCCGATATATGTTTGAGAGGTATGAACAAAAACTTGTCGTTTTCCTGTTTTTTTGGCCGTTTTAATGAGCTATTGCCCACCATTTTGGGGTTCCAGGGGGATTTACAATGACCGTAAGACCCGATATATGTTTGAGAGATACGACCTAAATCTCATCGGTTTCGCGTTTTATGGCTGTTTTCATGAGCGATTACCCACAGTTTTGGCATAAAAGGGCGATTTACAATGACCATAAGACCCGATACGGGTTTGAGAGATATGACCAAAAACTCGTCCTTTCGTGCTTTATGGCTGTTTTCATGAGCTATTGCCAACAGTTTTGGGGTTCCAGGGCGATTTACAACGACCATGAGAACCGATACATGTTTGAGAGATATGACCGAAAACCCATCCTTTTCGCGCTTTTATGGTTGTTTTCATGAGCTATTGCCCACCATATTTTGGGGCTCCAGGGCGATTTACAATGACCACAAGACCCGTTATACATTTGAGAGATATAACCAAAAACTCGTCCTCTCGTGGTTTATGGCTGTTTTAATGAGCTATTGCCCAAAGTTTTGGAGTTTTAGGGAGACTTACAACGACCGTAAGACCCGATATATGTTTGAGCGATATGACCAAAACTCGTCGTTTTCGTGTTTTATGGTTGTTTTCATGAGCTATTGCCCACAGTTTCGGGGTTCCAAGGCGATTTACAACGACCGTAAGACCCGATACATGTTTGATAGATATGAGCAAAAACTCGTCCTTTTCGCGCTTTATAGCTGTTTTCATGAGCTATTGCCCATAGTTTTGGAATTCCAGGGCGATTTACAACGACCATAAGACTCGATATATGTTTGAGAGATATGACCAAAAACTCCTGCTTTTCGCGCTTTATGGCCGTTTTCATGAGATATTGCCCACGGTTTTGGGGTTACAGGGCGATTTACAATGACCATAAGACCCGTTATACATTTGAGAGATATGACCAAAAACTCATCCTTTTCGTATTTTATGGCCGTTTTTATGAGATCTTGCCAACAGTTTTGGGGTTCCATGGCGATTTACAACGACCGTAAGACCCGATACATCTTTGAGAGATATGACCAAAAACCCATCCTTTTTGTGCTTTTATGGCTGTTTTCATGAGCTATTGCCCACCATATTTTGGGGTTCCAGGGAGATTTACAATGACGATAAGACCCGATATATGTTTGAGAGGTATGACCAAAAACTCGTCATTTTCGCGTTTTTTGGCCATTTGAATGAGCTATTGCCCACCATTTTGGGGTTCCAGGGCGATTTACAATGACCGTAAGACCCGATATATGTTTGAGAGATACGACCTAAATCTCATCGTTTTTGCGTTTTGATTAGCTATTACCCACAATTTTGGGGTTAAAGGGTGATTTACAATGACCATAAGACCCGATACGTGTTTGAGAGATATGACCAAAAACTCGTCCTTTCGTGCTTTATGGCTGTTTTCATGAGTTATTGCCAACAGTTTTGGGGTTCTAGGGCAATTTACAACGACCATGAGACCCGATACATGTTTGAGAAATATAACCAAAAACACATCCTTTTCACACTTTTATGGTTGTTTTCATGAGCTATTGCCCACCATATTTTGGGGCTCCAGGGCGATTTACAACGACCATAAGACCCGTTATACATTTGAGAGATATGACCAAAAACTCGTCCTTTCGTGCTTTATGGCTGTTTTCATGAGCTATTGCCCAAAGTTTTGGAGTTTTAGGGAGACTTACAACGACCGTAAGACCTGATATATGTTTGAGCGATATGACCAAAAACTCGTCGTTTTCGTGTTTTATGGCTGTTTTCATGAGCTATTTCCCACAGTTTCGGGGTTCCAAGGAGATTTACAACAACCATAAGACCCGATACATGTTTGATAGATATGAGCAAAAAGTCGTCCTTTTCGCGCTTTATAGCTGTTTTCATGAGCTATTGCCCACAGTTTTGGAATTCCCGGGCGATTTACAACGACCATAAGATATCATACGTGTTTGACAGATCTGACCAAAAACACGTCCTTTTCGTGCTTTCTTTCATGAGCTATTACCCACAATGTTGGAGTTCCAGAGCAATTTACAATTTCCATAAGACCCGATATATGTTTGAGAGATATGACCAAAAACTCGTCCTTTTGGCGCTTTATGGTGGTTTTCATGAGCAATTGCCCATAGTTTTGTAGTTTTCAAGGCAATTTACAACGACCGTAAGACACGATATATGTTTGAGATATATGACGCAAAACTCGACATTTCCGTATTTTATGGTCGTTTTTATGAGGTATTGCCAACAGTTTTGGGGTTCCAGGGCGATTTACAACGACCGTAAGACCCGACACATGTTTGAGAGATATGACCAAAAACCAATCCTTTATGCGCTTTTATGGCTGTTTTCATGAGCTATGGCCCACCATATTTTGCGATTGCAGGGCGATTTACAACGACCGTAAGACCCTATATATGTTTGAGAGATATGACCTAAATCTCATCGTGTTCGCGTTTGATGGCCGATTTCATGAGTTATTACCCACAATTTCGGGGTTGCAAGGCGATTTACATCCACCATAAGACCCGATACGTGTTTGAGATATATGACCTAAACCTCGCCTTTCGTGCTTTATGGTTGTTTTCATGAGTTATTGCCAACAGTTTTGGGGTTCTAGGGCAATTTACAATGACCATGAGACCCGATACATGTTTGAGAGATATGACCAAAAACCCATCCTTTTTGCGCTTTTATGGCTGTTTTCATGAGCTATGGCCCACCATATTTTGGGATTGCAGGGCGATTTACAACGACCGTAAGACCCTATATATGTTTGAGAGATATCACCTAAATCTCGTCGTTTTCGCGTTTGATGGCCGATTTCATGAGTTATTACCCACAATTTCAGGGTTGCAAGGCAATTTACAGCCACCATAAGACCCGATACGTGTTTGAGATATATGACCTAAACCTCGCCTTTCGTGCTTTATGCCTGTTTTCATGAGCTATTACCCACAGTTTTGGAGTTCTAGGGATATTTACAACGACCGTAAGACCCGATATATGTTTCAGAGATATGACCAAAAACTCGTCGTTTTCGTGTTTTATGGCTGTTTTCACGAGCTATTGCCCATAGTTTCGGGGTTCCAAGGCGATTTACAACGACCGTAAGACTCGATACATGTTTGAGAGATATGACCAAAAACTCAACCTTTTCGCACTTTATGGCTGTGTTCGTGAGCTATTGGCCACATTTTTGGAGTTCTAGGGTGATTTACAACGACCATAAAACATCATACATGTTTGAGAGATCTGACCAAAAGCACGTCCTTTTCGCATTTTATTTCATGAGCTATTGCCCATAGTGTTGGGGTTCCAGAGCTATTTAAAATGACCCGATGACCGATATATGTTTAATAGATATCACTAAAAACTTGTCCTTTTCGTGCTTTATGGTGGTTTTCATGAGCTATTGCCCATAGTTTTGGAGTTTCCAAGGAGATTTACAACAACCGTAAGACCCGATATATGTTTGAGGGTTATGACCAAAAACTCATCATTTTCGTATTTTATGCCCGTTTTCATGAGCTATTGCCCACAGTTTTGGGATTCCAGGGCGATTTACAACGACCGTAAGACTCGATATATGTTTGAGAGATATGACCAAAAACTCATCCTTTTCGCGCTTTATGGCCGTTTTCATGAGATATTGCCCACCGTTTTGGCGATATAGGCCGATTTACAACGACCATAAGACCCGTTATACATTTGAGAGATATGACCAAAAACTCGTCCTTTTCGTATTTTATGGCCGTTTTTATGAGCTCTTGCCAACAGTTTTGGGGTTCCATGGCAATTTACAACGACCGTAAGACCCGATACATGTCTGAGAGATATGACCAAAAACGCATCCTTTTTGCGCATTTATGGCTGTTTTCATGAGCTATTGCCCACCATTTTGGGGTTCCAGGGTGATTTACAATGACCGTAAGGCCCGATATATGTTTGAGAGATACGACCTAAATCTCATCGGTTTCACGTTTTATGGCTGTTTTCATGAGCGATTACCCACAGTTTTGGGGTTAAAGGGCTATTTACAACGACCATAAGACCCGATACGGGTTTGAGAGATATGACCGAAAACTCGACCTTTCGTGCTTTATGGCTATTTTCATGAGCTATTGCCAACAGTTTTGGGGCTCCAGGGCGATTTACAACGACCATAAGACACGATACGTGTTTGAGAGACATGACCAAAAACCCATCCTTTTCGCGCTTTTATGGTTGTTTTCATGACCTATTGCCCACCATATTTTGGGGCTCTAGGGCGATTTACAACAACCATAAGACCCGTTATACATTTGAGAGATATAACCAAAAACTCGTCCTATCGCGCTTTATGGCTGTTTTCATGAGCTATTCCCCAAAGTTTTGGAGTTATAGGGAGATTTACAATGACCGTAAAACCCGATATATGTTTGAGAGATATGACCAAAAACTCGTCTTTTTCGTGTTTTATGGCTATTTTCATGAGCTATTGCCCACAGATTTGGGGTTCCAAGGCGATTTACAAAGACCGTAAGACCCAATACATGTTTGGGAGATATGACAAAAAAACTCAACGTTTTCGCGCTTTATGGCTATTTTCATGAGCTATTGCCCACAGTTTTGGAGTTCCAGGGTGATTTACAACGGCTATAAGACATGATACGTGTTTGAAAGATATGAACAAAAACATGTCCTTTAAGCACTTCATGGATGTTTTCATGAGCTATTGCCCATAGTGTTGGAGTTCCGGGGTAATTTACAGTGACCATAAGACCCAATATATGTTTGAGAGATATGACCAAAAACTAGTCTTATTAGCATTTTATGGCCGTTTTCATTAGTTATTGCCCATAGTTTCGGGGTTTCCAAGGTGATTTACAACGACCGTAACAACCGATATATGTTTGAGAGATATGACCACAAACTCGTCATTTTCGTATTTTATGGTCGTTTTCGTGAGCTATTGCCCATAGTGTTGGGGTTCTAGTGCAATTTACAACGATAGTAAGACCCGGTACATGTTTGAGAGATCTGACCAAAAACACGTCCTTTTCACGCTTTATGGCAGTTGTCATGAGCTATTGCCCACGGTGTTGGAATTCCAAGGCAATTTATAGCAACCATAAGACCCAATATATGTTTGAGAGATATAACCAAAAACTGTTGTTTTCGTACTTATGGATGTTTTCATGAGTAATTGTCCATAGTTTCTGGATTTCCAAGGAGATTTACAATGACCGTAAGACCTGATATATGTTTGAGAGATATTACGAAAAACTAGTCGTTTTTGCGGTTTATGGCCGTTTTCATGAGCTATTGCCCACAGTTTTGGAGTTACATGGCGATTTACAATGACCGTAAGACCCGATATACTCCCTCCATCCCAAGGCGTAAGGCATATAATTATTTTGAAAAGTCAATCCATGTAAAGTTTGACCAAACTTTTAGAAAAAGTTATTAAGAACTATTATATTATATAGATACCATGTGAAAATATGTTTCATGTTATATGCAAGGGTATGGATTACATAGTGTAAATATTAATATTTTTCTCTAAAAACTTGGTCAAACTTTAGTTGGTTTGACTTTTGAAAAATTTTATATGCCTTTAGCCTTGGGACGGAGGTAGTATGTTTGAGAGATATGACCAAAAACTCGTCGTTTTCGCGTTTTATGGCCGTTTTAATGAGCTATTCCCCACCATTTTGGGGTTTCATGGTGCTTTACAACGACCGTTAGACCCGATATATCTTTGAGAGATATGACCAAAAACTCGTCATTTTCGTATTTTATGGCCGTTTTAATGAGCTATTGCCCACCATTTTGGGGTTCCAGGGCGATTTACGATGATAGTAAGACCCGGTATATGTTTGAGAGATCTAACCAAAAACACATCCTTTTTGCGCTTTATGGCAGTTTTCATGAGCTATTGCCCACGGTGTTGGAGTTCCAGAGCAATTTACAATGACCATAAGACCCGATATATGTTTGAGAGAAATGAACAAAACTCGTCATTTCGCGCTTTATGGTGGTTTTCATGAGCTATTTCCCATAGTTATGGAGTTTCCAAGGCGATTTACAACCACTGTAAGACCCGACATATGTTTGAGAGATATGACCAAAAACTCGTCTTTTTCGTATTTTATGGCCGTTTTCATGAGCTCTTGCCCACAGTTTTGCGGTTCCAGGGCGATTTACAACAACCGTAATACCCGATACATGTTTGAGAGATATGACCAAAAACTCACCCTTTTCGCGCTTTATGGTTGTTTTCATGAAATATTGCCCACCATATTGGGGCTTCAGGAGATTTACAACGACCATAAGACCCGATATACATTTGAGAGATCTGACCAAAAACACGTCCTTTTCGCACTTCATGGCTGTTTTCATGAGCTATTGCCCATAGTGTTGGAGTTCCAAGGCAATTTACATCAACCATAAGACCCAATATAAGTTCGAGAGATATAACCAAAAACTCGTTGTTTTCGTATTTATAGCTGTTTTCATGAGTAATTGTCCATAGTTTTTAGGGTTTCCAAGGAGATTTACAATGACCGTAAGACTCGATATATGTTTGAGAGATATTACCAAAAACTAGTCGTTTTCGTGTTTTTGGCCGTTTTCATGAGCTATTGCTGCAGTTTTGGAGTTACATGGCGATTTACAACGACCGTGAGACCCGATATATGTTTGAGAGATATGGCCAAAAACTCGTCGTTTTCGCGTTTTATGGCTGTTTTAATGAGCTATTGCCCACCATTTTGGGGTTTCAGGGTGATTTACAACGACCGTTAGACCCGATATACGTTTGAGAGATATGACCTAAAACTCATCGTTTTCACGTTTTATGGCCGTTTTAATGAGCTATTGCCCACCATTTTGGGGTTCCAGGGCGATTTACCACAATTATAAAACCCCATATATGTTTGATAGATATGACCTAAAACTCGTCGTTTTCGCGTTTTATGGCCATTTACATGGGCTATTTGCCACAGTTTCAGGGTTCCAGGGCGATTTACAACGACCGCAAGACCCGATACGTGTTTAAGAGATATGACCAAAAACTAGTCGTTTTCGCGTTTTATGGCTGTTTTCATGAGCTATTGCCCATAGTTTTGGAGGTCCCGGGAGATTTACAACAACCGTCAGACCCGATATATGTTTGAGAGATACGACAAAAAACTCGTTCTTTTTGCGCTTTATGGTGGTTTTCATGAGCTATTGCCTATCGTTTTGGGGTTCTAGGGCGATTTACAACGACCGTTAGACCAGATATACATTTGAGAGATCATACCAAAACTCATCCTTTTCGCGCTTTATGACCGTTTTCATGAGCTATTGCCCACATATTTGGAGTTCTAGGGAGATTTACAACGACCGTAAGACCCGATATATGTTTCAGAGATATGACCAAAAAATCGTCGTTTTCTTGTTTATAGCTGTTTTCATGAGCTATTGCCCGCAATTTCGGGGTTCCAAGGCGATTTGCAACGATAGTAAGACGGAATACATGTTTGAGCGATCTGGCCAAAAACACGTCCTTTTTGCGCTTTATGGCCGTTGTCATGAGCTATTGCCCATAGTGTTGGAGTTCCAGAGCAAGTTGCAATGACCATAAGACCCGATATATGTTTGAGAGATATGACCAAAAACTCGTTATTTACAACAACCAAAAACTCGTTATTTTCATGAGCTATTGCCTACAGTTTTGGAGTTCCAAGGCAATTTACAACCACTATAAGACCCGATATATGTTTGATAGATATAACAAAAAAACTCGTTGTTTTCGCGTTTTATGGCCGTTTTCATGAGTAATTGTCCGTAGTTCTTGGGTTTCCAATCCGATTTACAACGACCGTAAGACCCGATATATGTTTGAGAGATATGACGAAAAACACGTCGTTTTCACAATTTATGGCTGTTTTCATGAGTTATTGCCAACCATTTTGGAGTTACCGGGAGATTTACAACGACCGTAAGACCCGATATATGTTCGAAGATATGACTAAAAACTCGTCGTTTTCGCGTTTTATGGCCGTTTTAATGAGCTATTGCCCACAGTTTTGGAGTTCCAAGGAGATTTACATCAATCGTAAGACCCATTGGATGTTTGAGAGATATGACAAAAAACTTGTCGTTTTCACATTTTATGGCTGTTTTCATGAGTTATTGCCAACAATTTTGGAGTTACCGGGAGATTTACAACGACCGTAAGACCCGATATATGTTTGAGAGACCGTAAGGATGATATATGTTTGAGAGATATGACCAAAAACTCGTTATTCTCATGAGCTATTACCCACAGTATTGCCTACAGTTTTGGAGTTCCAAGACAATTTACAACAACCATAAGACCCGATATATGTTTGATAGATATAACCAAAAACTCGTTGTTTTCGCGTTTTATGGCCGTTTTCATGAGTAATTGTCCATAGTTTATGGGTTTCCAAGGCGATTTACAAAGACCGTAAGACCCAATATATGGCCTACAGTTTTGGAGTTCCAAGGAGATTTACAACGATCATAAGACCCGTTGTATCTTTGAGAGATATGACCAAAAACTCGTCGTTTTCGTGTTTTATGGCTGTTTTCATGAGCTATTGCCCACAATTTCGGGGTTCCAAGGCGATTTACAACGATAGTAAGACCAAGTACATGTTTGAGAGATCTGGGCAAAAACACATCCTCTTCGCACTTTATGGCTTTTTCATGAGCTATTGTCCATAGTGTTGAAGTTCTAGAGCAATTTACAATGACCATAAGACCCGATATATGTTTGAGAGATATTACCAAAAACTAGTTATTTTCGCGCTTTATGGTGGTTTTCATGAGCTATTTCCCATAGTTATGGAGTTTCCAATGCGATTTACAACCACCGTTAAGACCCGATATATGTTTGAGAGATATGACCAAAAACTCGTCATTTTCATATTTTATGGCCATTCTCATGAGCTATTGCCCACAATTTTGCGGTTGTAGGGCGATTTACAACGACCGTAATACCCGATACATGTTTGAAAGATATGACCAAAAACACGTCCTTTTCGTGCTTTATGGTTGTTTTTGTGAGATATTGCCCACCATTTTAGGGTTCCACGGAGATTTACAACGACCGTAAGACCCGATATACATTTGAGAGATCTGACCAAAAACACATCCTTTTCGAAATTCATGGCTGTTTTCATGAGCTATTGCCCATAGTGTTGGAGTTCCAAGGCATTTTACAGCATCCATAAGACCCAATATTTGTTTGAGAGATATAACCAAAAACTCGTTGTTTTCGTATTTATGGTTATTTTCATGAGTAATTCTCCATAGTTTCTGGGTTTCCAAGGAGATTTCAATGACCGTAAGACCCGATATTTGTTTGAGAGATATTACCAAAAAATCGTCCTTTTCGTGCTTTATGGTTGGTTTCATGAGCTATTGCCCATATTTTTGTAATTTCCAAGGCAATTTAGAACGACCGTAAGAATAGATATCTGTTTGAGAGATATGACCACAAACTCGTCGTTTTCGCATTTTATGGCCGTTTTAATGAGCTATTTCCCACAGTTTTGAAGATCCAAGGAGATTTACAACGATCGTAAGACTCGTTGTATGTTTGAGAGATATGACCAAAAACTCGTCGTTTTCGTGTTCTATGGCTGTTTTCATGAGCTATTGCCCACCGTTTCAGGATTACAAGGCGATTTACAATGACCATATGAACCGATACTTGTTTGAGAGATCTGACCAAAAACTCGTCCTTTCGTGCTTTATGGCTGTTTTCATGAGCTATTGCCCACAGTTTTGGAATTCTAGGGAGATTTATAAGGATCGTAAGGCCCGATGTATGCTTGAGAGATATGACCAAAACCTCGTCGATTTCGTGTTTTATGGCTATTTTCATGAGCTATTGCCCACAGGTTGGGGGTTCCAAGGTGATTTACAACGACCGTAAGACATGATACATGTTTGCAATGACCTAAGACCCGATATATGTTTGACAAATATGACCAAAACCTCGTCCTTTTCGTTCTTTATGGTGGTTTTCATGTGCTATTGCCCATAGTTTTGGAGTTTCAAAGGCGATTTACAACGACTGTAAGACCCGATATAGGTCTGTGGGATTTGACCAAAAACTCGTCATTTTCATATTTTATGCCCGTTTTCATGAGCTATTGCCCATTGTTTTGGAGTTCTAGGGAGATTTACAACGACCGTAAAACCTGATATATGTTTGAGATATGACCAAAAACTCGCCGTTTTCGTGTTTTAGGCTGTTTTCATGAGCTATTGCCCATAGTTTCAGGGTTCCAATGCGATTTACAACAACCGTAAGACCCGATACATGTTTGAGAGGTACGACCAAAAACTCGTCTGTTTCACGCTTTATGGTTGTTTTCATGAGCTATTGCCCACAATTTCGGGATTCCAAGGCGATTTACAACGACCATAAGACCCGATACGTGTTTGGGAGATATGACCAAAAACTCGTCCTTTTGTGCTTTATGGCTGTTTTCATGAGCTATTATTGCCCACAGTTTTGGAGTTCTAGGGAGATTTATAACGATCGTAAGACCCGATGTATGTTTGAGAGATATGACCAAAACCTCGTTGATTTCGTGTTTTATGGCTATTTTCATGAGCTATTGCCCACAGTTTGGGGGTTCCAAGGTGAAATTACAACGACCATAAGACTTGATACATGTTTGAGAGATATGACCAAAAACCCGTCTTTTTTGTGCTTTATGGCTGTTTTCATGAGCTATTGCCCACAGTTTGGGAATTCTAGGGCAATTTACAATGACGATCAGACATCATACGTCTTTAAGAGATCTGACCAAAAACACGTCCTTTTCGCGCTTTATTTCATGAGCTATGGCCCACAGTGTTGGAGTTTCAGAGCAATTTGCAATGACCATAAGACCCGATATATGTTTGAGAAATATGACCAAAAAATCGTCCTTTTCGTGCTTTATGGTGGTTTTCATGAGATATTGCCCATAGTTTTGGAGTTCTAGGGAGATTTACAATGACCGTAAAACCTGATATATGTTTGAGATATGACCAAAAACTCGTCGTTTTCGTGTTTTAGGCTGTTTTCCTGAGCTATTGCCCACAGTTTCAGGGTTCTAAGGAGATTTACAATGATCGTAAGACCCGATACATGTTTGAGAGATACGACCAAAAACTCGTCCTTTTCACACTTTATGGCTGTTTTCATGACCTATTGCCCATAGTTTTAGAGTTCCGAGGCGATTCACAACGACCATAAGACATCATACGTGTTTGAGATATCTGACCAAAAACACGTCCTTTTCGCGCTTTATTTCATGAGCTATTGCCCACCTTGTCGGAGTGCTAGAGCAATTTACAATGACTATAAGACCCGATATATGTTTGAGTGATATGACCAAAAAATCGTCCTTTTCGCGCTTTATGTTTGGTTTCATGAGCTATTGCCCATATTTTTGTAGTTTCCAAGGTAATTTACAATGATCGTAAGGCCAGATATATGTTTGAGAGATATGACCACAAACTCGTCGTTTTTGTGTTTTATGGCTGTTTTAATGAGCTATTACCCATAGTTTTGATGTTCCAAGGAGATTTACAATGATCGTAAGACCCGTTGTATGTTTGAGAGATATGACCAAAACCTCGTTGTTCTCGTTTGTTATGGCTATTTTCATGAGCTATTGCCCACAGTTTCGGGATTCCAAGGTGATTTACAACGACCATAAGACCCGATACCTGTTTGAGAGATATGACCAAAAACTCGTCCTTTCGTGCTTTATGGCTATTTTCATGACCTATTGCCCATAGTTTTGGAGTTCTAGGGAGATTTATAACGATCATAAGACCTGATGTATGTTTGAGAGATATGACAAAAACCTCGTCGATTTCGTGTTTTATGGCTAATTTCATTAGCTATTGCCCACAGTTTGGGGGTTCCAAGGTGATTTACAACGACCGTAAGACTTGATACATGTTTGAGAGATATGACCAAAAACCCGTCCTTTTCGCGCTTTATGGCTGTTTTCATGAGACATCATACGTGTTTGTGAGGTTTGATCAAAAACACGTCCTTTTCGTGCTTTATTTCATGAGCTATGGCCCACAGTGTTGGAGTTCCAGAGCAATTTGCAATGACCATAAGACCCGATATATGTTTGAGAAATATGACCAAAAACTCGTCCTTTTCGTGCTTTGTGGTGGTTTTCATGAGCTATTGCCCATAGTTTTGGAGTTTCCAAGGCGATTTACAACGACTGTAAGACCCGATATAGGTTTGAGGGATTTGACCAAAAACTCGTCATTTTTGTATTTTATGCCCGTTTTCATGAGCTATTGCCCATTGTTTTGGAGTTCTAGGGAGATTTACAACGACCGTAAAACCTGATATATGTTTGAGATATGACCAAAAACTCGTCGTTTTTGTGTTTTAGGCTGTTTTCATGAGCTATTGCCCATAGTATCAGGGTTCCAAGGCGATTTACGACGACCGTAAGACCTGATACATGTTTGAGAGATACGACCAAAAACTCGTCCTTTTCACGCTTTATGGTTGTTTTCATGAGCTATTGCCCAAAGTTTTGGAGTTCCGGGGCGATTTACAACGACCATAAGACATCATACGTGTTTGAGAGATATGACCAAAAACACGTCCTTTTCGCGCTTTATTTCATGAGCTCTGGCCCACAGTGTTGGAGTTCCAGAGCAATTTGCAATGACCATAAGACCTGATATATGTTTGAGAAATATGACCAAAAACTCGTCCTTTTCGTTCTCTATGGTGGTTTTCATGAGCTATTGCCCATAGTTTTGGAGTTCCAAGATGATTTACAACGACTGTAAGACTCGATATAGGTCTGAGGGATTTGACCAGAAACTCGTAATTTTTGTATTTTATGCCCGTTTTCATGAGCTATTGCCCATTGTTTTGGAGTTCTAGGGAGATTTACAACGATCGTAACACCTGTTATATGTTTGAGATATGACCAAAAACTCGGCGTTTTCATGTTTTAGGCTGTTTTCATGAGCTATTGCCCACAGTTTCAGGGTTTCAAGGCGATTTACAACGACCGTAAGACCCGATACATGTTTGAGAGGTACGACCAAAAACTCGTCCGTTTCATGCTTTATGGCTGTTTTCATGAGCTATTGCCCAGAATTTCAGGATTCCAAGGCGATTTACAACGACCATAAGACCCGATACGTGTTTGAGAGATATGACCAAAAACTCGTCCTTTTGTGCTTTATGGCTGTTTTCATGACCTATTATTGCCCACAGTTTTGGAGTTTTAGGGAGATTTATAACGATCGTAAGACCCGATGTATGTTTGAGAGATATGACCAAAACCTCGTCGATTTCGTGTTTTATGGCTATTTTCATGAGCTATTGCCCACAGTTTGGGGGTTCCAAGTAGAAATTACAACGACCATAAGACTTGATATATGTTTGAGAGATATGATCAAAAACCAGTCCTTTTCGCGCTTTAGGGCTGTTTTCATGAGCAATTGCCCGTAGTTTGGGAGTTCTAGGGCAATTTACAATGACATCAGACATCATACATGTTTGAGAGATCTGACCAAAAACACGTCCTTTTCACGCTTTATTTCATGAGCTATGGCCCACAGTGTTGGAGTTTCAGAGCAATTTGCAATGACCATAAGACCCGATATATGTTTGAGAAATATGACCAAAAACTCGTCCTTTTCGTGCTTTAGGCTGTTTTCCTGAGCTATTGCCCACAATTTCAGGGTTCTAAGGAGATTTACAATGACCGTAAGACCCGATACATGTTTGAGAGATACGACCAAAAACTCGTCCTTTTCACGCTTTATGGCTGTTTTCATGACCTATGGCCCACGGTTTTAGAGTTCCGAGGCGATTTACAACGACCATAAGTCATCATACGTGTTTGAGATATCTGACCAAAAACACGTCCTTTTCGCGGTTTATTTCATGAGCTATTGCCCACCGTGTTGGAGTTCTAGAGCAATTTACAATGACTATAAGACCCGATATATGTTTGAGAGATATGACCAAAAAATCGTCCTTTTCGCGCATTATGGTTGGTTTCATGAGCTATTGCCCATATTTTTGTAGTTTCCAAGGCGATTTGCAACGACCTTAAGACCCGATACGTGTTTGAGAGATATGACCAAAAACTCGTCCTTTCTTGCTTTGTGGCTGTTTTCATGACCCGATGTATAACGATCGTAAGACCCGATGTTTTGGGAGTTCTAGGGAGATTTATAACGATCGTAAGACCCGATGTATGTTTGAGAGATATGACCAAAACCTCGTCGATTTCGTGTTTTATGACTATTTTCATGAGCTATTGCCCACAGTTTGGGGGTTCCAAGGTGATTTACAACGACCGTAAGACTTGATACATGTTTGAGAGATATGACCAAAACCCCGTCCTTTTCGCGCTTTATGGCTGTTTTCATGAGCTATTGCCCATAGTTTGGGAGTTCTAGGGCGATTTACAATGACCATAAGACATCATACGTGTTTGTGAGATTTGACCAAAAACACGTCCTTTTCGTGCTTTATTTCATGAGCTATGGCCCACAGTGTTGGAGTTCCAGAGCAATTTGCAATGACCATAGGACCCGATATATGTTTGAGAAATATGACCAAAAACTCGTCCTTTTCGTGCTTTGTGGTGGTTTTCATGAGCTATTGCCCATTGTTTTGGAGTTTCCAAGGCGATTTACAACGACTGTAAGACCCGATATAGGTCTGAGGGATTTGACCAAAAACTCGCTATTTTGTATTTTATGTCTGCTTTCATGAGCTATTGCCCATTGTTTTGTTGCTCTAGTGTGCTTTACAACGACCGTAAAACCTGATATATGTTTGAGATATGACCAAAAACTCGTCGTTTTCGTGTTTTAGGCTGTTTTCATGAGCTATTGCCCACAGTTTCAGGGTTCCAAGGCGATTTACCAGGACCGTAAGACCTGATACATGTTTGGGAGATACGACCAAAATCTCGTCCTTTTCACGCTTTAAGGCTGTTTTCATGAGCTATTGCCCAAAGTTTTGGAGTTCCGGGGCGACTTACAATGACCATAAGACATCATACGTGTTTGAGAGATATGACCAAAAACACGTCCTTTTCGCGCTTTATTTCATGAGCTATGGCCCACAGTGTTGGAGTTCCAGAGCTATTTGCAATGACCATAAGACCTGATATATGTTTGAGAAAATATGACCAAAAACTCGTCCTTTTCGTTATTTATGGTGGTTTTCATGATCTATTGCCCATAGTTTTGGAGTTTCCAAGGCGATTTACAACGACTTTAAGACCCGATATAGGTCTGAGGGATTTGACCAAAAACTCGTCATTTTCGTATTTTATGCCCGTTTTCATGAGTTATTGCCAATTGTTTTTGGAGTTCTAGGGAGATTTACAATGACCGTAAAACCTGATATATGTTTGAGATATGACCAAAAACTCGTCGTTTTCGTGTTTTAGGCTGTTTTCCTGAGCTATTGCCCACAGTTTCAGGGTTCTAAGGAGATTTACAATGACCGTAAGACCCGATACATGTTTGATAGATACGACCAAAAACTCGTCCTTTTCACGCTTTATGGCTGTTTTCATGACCTATTGCCCACAGTTTTAGAGTTCCGAGGCGATTTACAACGACCATAAGACATCATACGTGTTCGAGATATCTGACCAAAAATACGTCCTTTTCGTGGTTTATTTCATGAGCTATTGCCCACCGTGTTGGAGTTCTAGAGCAATTTACAATGACTATAAGACCCGATATATGTTTGAGAGATATGAACAAAAAATCGTCCTTTTCGCGCTTTATGGTTGGTTTCATGAGCTATTGCCCATATTTTTGTAGTTTCCAAGGCAATTTACAACGACCGTAAGACCCGATACGTGTTTGAGAGATATGACCAAAAACTCGTCCTTTCGTGCTTTATGGCTGTTTTCATGAGCTGTTGCCCACAGTTTTGGAGTTCTAGGGAGATTTATAACGATCGTAAGACCCGATGTATGTTTGAGAGATATGACCAAAACCTCGTCGATTTCGTGTTTTATGGCTATTTTCATGAGCTATTGCCCACAGTTTGGGGGTTCCAAGGTGATTTACAACGACCGTAAGACTTGATACATGTTTGAGAGATATGACCAAAAACCCGTCCTTTTCGTGCTTTATTTCATGAGCTATGGCCCACAGTGTTGGAGTTCCAGAGCAATTTGCAAGGACCATAAGACCCGATATATGTTTGAGAAATATGACCAAAAACTCGTCTTTTTCGTGCTTTGTGGTGGTTTGCATGAGCTATTGCCCATAGTTTTGGAGTTTCCAAGGCGATTTACAATGACTGTAAGACCCGATACAGGTCTGAGGGATTTGACCAAAAACTCGTCATTTTTGTATTTTATGCCCGTTTTCATGAGCTATTGCCCATTGTTTTGGAGTTCTAGGGAGATTTACAACGACCGTAAAACCTGATATATGTTTGCGATATGACCAAAAACTCGTCGTTTTCGTGTTTTAGGCTGTTTTCATGAGCTATTGCCCACAGTTTCAGGGTTCCAAGGAGATTTACAACGACCGTAAGACCTGATACATGTTTGAGAGATACAACCAAAAACTCATCCTTTTCACGCTTTATGGCTGTTTCCATGAGCTATTGCCCAAAGTTTTGGAGTTCCGGGGCGATATACAACGACCATAAGACATCATACGTGTTGGAGAGATATGACCAAAAACACGTCCTTTTCGCGCTTTATTTCATGAGCTATGGCCCACAGTGTTGGAGTTCCATGGCAATTTGCAATGACCATAAGACCCGTTATATGGTTGAGAAATATGACCAAAAACTCGTCCTTTTCGGTCTTTATGGTGGTTTTCATGAGCTATTGCCCATAGTTTTGGAGTTTCCAAGGCGATTTACAACGACTGTAAGACTCGATATAGGTCTGAGGGATTTGACCAAAAACTCGTGATTTTTTTATTTTATCCCCGTTTTCATGAGCTATTGCCCACAATTTCGGTATTCCAAGGCGATTTACAACGACCATAAGACCCGATACGTATTTGAGAGATATGACCAAAAACTCGTCCTTTTGTGCTTTATGGATGTTTTCATGAGCTATTATTGCCCACAGTTTTGGAGTTCTAGGGAGATTTATAACGATCGTAAGACCCGATGTATGTTTGAGAGATATGACCAAAACCTCGTCGATTTCGTGTTTTATGGCTATTTTCATGAGCTATTGCCCACAGTTTGGGGGTTCGAAGTAGAAATTACAACGACCGTAAGACTTGATACATGTTTGAGAGATACGACCAAAAACTTGTCCTTTTCACGCTTTATGGCTGTTTTCATGAGCTATTGCCCAAAGTTTTGGAGTTCCGGGGCGATTTACAACGACCATAATACATCATACGTGTTTGAGAGATATGACCAAAAACACGTCCTTTTCGCGCTTTATTTCATGAGCTATGGCCCACAGTGTTGGAGTTCCAGAGCAAATTGCAATGACCATAAGACCCGATATATGTTTGAGAAATATGACCAAAAACTCGTCCTTTTTGTTCTTTAAGGTGGTTTTCATGAGCTATTGCCCATAGCTTCGGAGTTTCCAAGGCGATTTACAACGACTGTAAGACCCGATATAGGTCTGAGGGATTTGACCAAACTCGTCATTTTCGTATTTTATGCCCGTTTGCATGAGTTATTGCCCATTGTTTTTGGAGTTCTAGGGAGATTTACAATGACCGTAAAACCTGATATATGTTTGAGATATGACCAAAAACTCGTCGTTTTCGTGTTTTAGGCTGTTTTCCTGAGCTATTGCCCACAGTTTCAGGGTTCTCAGGAGATTTACAATGACCGTAAGACCCGATACATGTTTGAGAGATACGACCAAAAACTCGTCCTTTTCACGCTTTATGGCTGTTTTCATGACCTATTGCCCAAAGTTTTAGAGTTCCGAGGCGATTTACAACGACCATAAGACATCATACGTGTTTGAGATATCTGACCAAAAACACGTCCTTTTCGCGGTTTATTTCATGAGCTATTGCCCACCGTGTTGGAGTGCTAGAGCAATTTACAATGACTATAAGACCCGATATATGTTTGAGAGATATGACCAAAAAATCGTCCTTTTCGCGCTTTATGGTTGGTTTCATGAGCTATTGCCCATATTTTTGTAGTTTCCAAGGCAATTTGCAACGACCGTAAGACCCGATACGTGTTTGAGAGATATGACCAAAAACTCGTCGTTTCGTGCTTTGTGGCTGTTTTCATGAGCTATTGCCCAAAGTTTGGGGGTTCCAAGGTGATTTACAACGACCGTAAGACTTGATACATGTTTGAGAGATATGACCAAAAACCCGTCCTTTTCGGGCTTTATGGCTGTTTTCATGAGCTATTGCCCACAGTTTGGGAGTTCTAGGGCGATTTACAATGACCATAAGACATCATACGTGTTTGTGAGATTTGACCAAAAACACGTCCTTTTCGTGCTTTATTTCATGAGCTATGGCCCACAGTGTTGGAGTTCCAGAGCAATTTGCAATGACCATAAGACCCGATATATGTTTGAGAAATATGACCAAAAACTCGTCTTTTTCGTGCTTTGTGGTGGTTTGCATGAGCTATTGCCCATAGTTTTGGAGTTTCCAAGGCGATTTATAACGACTGGAAGACCCGATATAGGTCTGAGGGATTTGACCAAAAACTCGTCATTTTTGTATTTTATGCCCATTTTCATGAGCTATTGCCCATTGTTTTGGAGTTGTAGGGAGATTTACAACGACCGTAAAACCTGATATATGTTTGAGATATGACCAAAAACTCGTCGTTTTCGTGTTTTAGGCTGTTTTCATGAGCTATTGCCCACAGTTTCAGGGTTCCAAGGCGATTTACAACGGCCACAAGACCTGATACATGTTTGAGAGATACGACCAAAAACTCGTCCTTTTCACGCTTTATGGCTGTTTTCATGAGCTATTGCCCAAAGTTTTGGAGTTCCGGGGCGACTTACAACAACCATAAGACATCATATGTGTTTGAGAGATATGACCAAAAACACGTCCTTTTCGCGCTTTATTTCATGAGCTATGGCCCACAGTGTTGGAGTTCCAGAGCAATTTGCAATGACCATAAGACCCGATATATGTTTGAGAAATATGACCAAAAACTCGTCCTTTTCATTCTTTAAGGTGGTTTTCATGAGCTATTGCCCATAGTTTTGGAGTTTCCAAGGCGATTTACAACGACTATAAGACCCGATATTGGTCTGAGGGATTTGACCAAAAACTCGTCATTTTCGTATTTTATGCCCGTTTTCATGAGTTATTGCCCATTATTTTTGGAGTTCTAGGGAGATTTACAATGACCATAAAACCTGATATATGTTTGAGATATGACCAAAAACTCGTCGTTTTCGTGTTTTAGGCTGTTTTCCTGAGCTATTGCCCATAGTTTCAGGGTTCTAAGGAGATTTACAAAGACCGTAAGATACATGTTTGAGAGATACGACCAAAACTCGTCCTTTTCACGCTTTATGGCTGTTTTATGACCTATTGCCCACAGTTTTAGAGTTCCGAGGCGATTTACAACGACCATAAGACGTCATACGTGTTTGAGATATCTGACCAAAAACACGTCCTTTTCGCGGTTTATTTCATGAGCTATTGCCCACCGTGTTGGAGTTCTAGAGCAATTTACAATGACTATAAGACCCGATATATGTTTGAGAGATATGACCAAAAAATCGTCGTTTTCGTGCTTTATGGTTGGTTTCATGAGCTATTGCCCATATTTTTGTAGTTTCCAAGGCAATTTGCAACAACCGTAAGACCCGATACGTGTTTGAAAGATATGACCAAAAACTCGTCCTTTCATGCTTTGTGGCTGTTTTCATGAGCTATTGCCCACAGTTTTGGAGTTCTAGGGAGATTTATAACGATCGTAAGACCCGATGTATGTTTGAGAGATATGACCAAATCCTCATCGATTTTGTGTTTTATGGCTATTTTCATGAGCTATTGCCCACAGTTTAGGGGTTCCAAGGTGATTTACAACAACCGTAAGACTTGATACATGTTTGAGAGATATGACCAAAAACCCGGCCTTTTCGCGCTTTATGGCTGTTTTCATGAGCTATTGCCCATAGTTTGGGAGTTCAAGGGCGATTTACAATGACCATAAGACATCATACGTGTTTGTGAGATTTGACCAAAAACACGTCCTTTTCGTGCTTTATTTCATGAGCTATGGCCCACAGTGTTGGAGTTCCAGAGCAATTTGCAATGACCATAAGACCCGATATATGTTTGAGAAATATGACCAAAAACTCGTCTTTTTCGTGCTTTGTGGTGGTTTGCATGAGCTATTGCCCATAGTTTTGGAGTTTCCAAGGCGATTTACAACGACTGTAAGACCCGATATAGGTCTAAGGGATTTGACCAAAAACTCGTCATTTTTGTATTTTATGCCCGTTTTCATGAGCTATTGCCCATTGTTTTGGAGTTCTAGGGAGATTTACAACGACCGTAAAACCTGATATATGTTTGAGATATGACCAAAAACTCGTCGTTTTCGTGTTTTAGGCTGTTTTCATGAGCTATTGCCCACAGTTTCAGGGTTCCAAGGCGATTTACAACGACCGTAAGACCTGATACATGTTTGAGAGATACGACCAAAAACTCGTCCTTTTCATGCTGTATGGCTGTTTTCATGAGCTATTGCCCAAAGTTTTGGAGTTCCGGGGCGACTTACAACGACCATAAGACATCATACGTGTTTGAGAGATATGACCAAAAACACGTCCTTTTCGCGCTTTATTTCATGAGCTATGGCCCACAGTGTTGGAGTTCCAGAGCAATTTGCAATGACCATAAGACCCGATATATGTTTGAGAAATATGACCAAAACTCAGCCTTTTCGTTCTTTAAGGTGGTTTTCATGAGCTATTGCCCATAGTTTTGGAGTTTCCAAGGCGATTTACAACGACTGTAAGACCCGATATAGGTCTGAGGGATTTGACCAAAAACTCGTCATTTTCGTATTTTATGCCCGTTTTCATGAGTTATTGCCCATTGTTTTTGGAGTTCTAGGGAGATTTACAATGACCGTAAAACCTGATATATGTTTGAGATATGACCAAAAACTCGTTGTTTTCGTGTTTTAGGCTGTTTTCCTGAGCTATTGCCCATAGTTTCAAGGTTCTAAGGAGATTTACAAAGACCGTAATACTCGATACATGTTTGAGAGATACGACCAAAAACTCGTCCTTTTCACGCTTTATGGCTGTTTTTATGACCTATTGCCCACAGTTTTAGAGTTAAGAGGCGATTTACAACGACCATAAGACGACATACGTGTTTGAGATATCTGACCAAAAACACGTCCTTTTCGCGGTTTATTTCATGAGCTATTGCCCACCGTGTTGGAGTTCGAGAGCAATTTACAATGACTATAAGACCCGATATATAGATATGACCAAAAAATCGTCCTTTTCGCACTTTATGGTTGGTTTCATGAGCTATTGCCCATATTTTTGTAGTTTCCAAGGCAATTTGCAACGACCGTCAGACCCTATACGTGTTTGAGAGATATGACCAAAAACTCGTCCTTTCGTGTTTTGTGGCTGTTTTCATGAGCTATTGCCCACAGTTTTGGAGTTCTAGGGAGATTTATACCGATCGTAAGACCCGACATATGTTTGAGAGATATGACCAAATCCTCATCGATTTCGTGTTTTATGTCTATTTTCATGAGCTATTGCCCACAGTTTGGGGGTTCCAAGGTGATTTACAACGACTGTAAGACTTGATACATGTTTGAGAGATATGACCAAAAACTCGTCCTTTTCACGCTTTATGGCTGTTTTCATGAGCTATTGCCCACAGTTTGGGAGTTCTAGGGCGATTTACAATGACCATAAGACATCATACGTGTTTGTGAGATTTGACCAAAAACACGTCCTTTTCGTGCTTTATTTCATGAGCTATGGCCCACAGTGTTGGAGTTCCAGAGCAATTTGCAATGACCATAAGACCCGATATATGTTTGAGAAATATGACCAAAAACTCGTCTTTTTCATGCTTTGTGGTGGTTTGCATGAGCTATTGCCCATAGTTTTGGAGTTTCCAAGGCGATTTACAACGACTGTAAGACCCGATATAGGTCTGAGGGATTTGACCGAAAACTCGTCATTTTTGTATTTTATGCCCGTTTAATGAGCTATTGCCCACAGTTTTGGAGTTCTAGGGAGATTTATAACGATCGTAAGACCCGATGTATGTTTGAGAGATATGACCAAATCCTCATCTATTTCGTGTTTTATGGCTATTTTCATGAGCTATTGCCCACAGTTTGGGGGTTCCAAGGTGATTTACAACGACCGTAAGACTTGATACATGTTTGAGAGATATGACCAAAAACCCGTCCTTTTCGCGCTTTATGGCTGTTTTCATGAGCTATTGCCCACAGTTTGGGAGTTCTAGGGCGATTTACAATGACCACAAGACATCATACGTGTTTGTGAGATTTGACCAAAAACACGTCCTTTTCGTGCTTTATTTCATGAGCTATGGCCCACAGTGTTGGAGTTCCAGAGCAATTTGCAATGACCATAAGACCCGATATATGTTTGAGAAATATGACTAAAAACTCGTCTTTTTCGTGCTTTGTGGTGGTTTGCATGAGCTATTGCCCATAGTTTTGGAGTTTCCAAGGCGATTTACAACAACTGTAAGGCCCGAGATAGGTCTGAGGGATTTGACCAAAAACTCGTCATTTTTGTATTTTATGCCCGTTTTCATGAGCTATTGCCCATTGTTTTGGAGTTCTAGGGAGATTTACAACGACCGTAAAACCTGATATATGTTTGAGATATGACCAAAAACTCGTCGTTTTCGTGTTTTGGGCTGTTTTCATGAGCTATTGCCCACAGTTTCAGGGTTCCAAGGCGATTTACAACGACCGTAAGACCTGATACATGTTTGAGAGATACGACCAAAAACTCGTCCTTTTCACGCTTTATGGCTGTTTTCATGAGCTATTTCCCAAAGTTTTGGAGTTTCGGGGCGACTTACAACGACCATAAGACATCATACGTGTTTGAGAGATATGACCAAAAACACGTCCTTCTCGCGCTTTATTTCATGAGCTATGGCCCACAGTGTTGGAGTTCTAGAGCAATTTGCAATGACCATAAGACCCGATATATGTTTGAGAAATATGACCAAAAACTCGTCCTTTTCGTTCTTTAAGGTGGTTTTCATGAGCTATTGCCCATAGTTTTGGAGTTTCCAAGGCGATTTACAACGACTGTAAGACCCGATATAGGTCTGAGGGATTTGACCAAAAACTCGTCATTTTCGTATTTTATGCCCGTTTTCATGAGTTATTGCCCATTGTTTTTGGAGTTCTAGGGAGATTTACAATGACCGTAAAACCTGATATATGTTTGAGATATGACCAAAAACTCGTCGTTTTCGTGTTTTAGGCTGTTTTCCTGAGCTATTGCCCATAGTTTCAAGGTTCTAAGGAGATTTACAAAGACCGTAAGACTCGATACATGTTTGAGAGATACGACCAAAAACTCGTCCTTTTCACGCTTTATGGCTGTTTTTATGACCTATTGCCCACAGTTTTAGAGTTCCGAGGCGATTTACAACGACCATAAGACGACATACGTGTTTGAGATATCTGACCAAAAACACGTCCTTTTCGCGGTTTATTTCATGAGCTATTGCCCACCGTGTTGGAGTTCTAGAGCAATTTACAATGACTATAAGACCCGATATATGTTTGAGAGATATGACCAAAAAATCGTCCTTTTCGCGCTTTATGGTTGGTTTCATGAGCTATTGCCCATATTTTTGTAGTTTCCAAGGCAATTTGCAACGACCGTAAGACCCGATACGTGTTTGAGAGATATGACCAAAAACTCGTCCTTTCGTGCTTTGTGGCTGTTTTCATGAGCTATTGCCCACAGTTTTGGAGTTCTAGGGAGATTTATAACGATCATAAGACCCGACATATGTTTGAGAGATATGACCAAATCCTCATCGATTTCGTGTTTTATGGCTATTTTCATGAGCTATTGCCCACAGTTTGGGGGTTCCAAGGTGATTTACAACGACTGTAAGACTTGATACATGTTTGAGAGATATGACCAAAAACCCGTCCTTTTCACGCTTTATGGCTGTTTTCATGAGCTATTGCCCACAGTTTGGGAGTTCTAGGGCGATTTACAATGACCATAAGACATCATACGTGTTTGTGAGATTTGACCAAAAACACGTCCTTTTCGTGCTTTATTTCATGAGCTATGGCCCATGTTGTTGGAGTTCCGAGCAATTTGCAATGACCATAAGACCCGATATATGTTTGAGAAATATGACCAAAAACTCGTCTTTTTCATGCTTTGTGGTGGTTTGCATGAGCTATTGCCCATAGTTTTGGAGTTTCCAAGGCGATTTACAACGATTGTAAGACCCGATATAGGTCTGAGGGATTTGACCATAAACTCGTCATTTTTGTTTTTTATGCCCGTTTAATGAGCTATTGCCCACAGTTTTGGAGTTCTAGGGAGATTTATAACGATCGTAAGACCCGATGTATGTTTGAGAGATATGACCAAATCCTCATCGATTTCGTGTTTTATGGCTATTTTCATGAGCTATTGCCCACAGTTTGGGGGTTCCAAGGTGATTTACAACGACCGTAAGACTTGATACATGTTTGAGAGATATGACCAAAAACCCGTCCTTTTCGCGCTTTATGGCTGTTTTCATGAGCTATTGCCCACAGTTTGGGAGTTCTAGGGCGATTTACAATGACCACAAGACATCATACGTGTTTGTGAGATTTGACCAAAAACACGTCCTTTTCGTGCTTTATTTCATGAGCTATGGCCCACAGTGTTGGAGTTCTAGAGCAATTTGCAATGACCATAAGACCCGATATATGTTTGAGAAATATGACTAAAAACTCGTCTTTTTCGTGCTTTGTGGTGGTTTGCATGAGCTATTGCCCATAGTTTTGGAGTTTCCAAGGCGATTTACAACGACTGTAAGGCCCGAGATAGGTCTGAGGGATTTGACCAAAAACTCGTCATTTTTGTATTTTATGCCCGTTTTCATGAGCTATTGCCCATTGTTTTAGAGTTCTAGGGAGATTTACAACGACCGTAAAACCTGATATATGTTTGAGATATGACCAAAAACTCGTCGTTTTCGTGTTTTAGGCTGTTTTCATGAGCTATTGCCCACAGTTTCAGGGTTCCAAGGCGATTTACAACGACCGTAAGACCTGATACATGTTTGAGAGATACGACCAAAAACTCGTCCTTTTCATGCTTTATGGCTGTTTTCATGAGCTATTGCCCAAAGTTTTGGAGTTCCGGGGCGACTTACAACGACCATAAGACATCATACGTGTTTGAGAGATATGACCAAAAACACGTCCTTCTCGCGCTTTATTTCATGAGCTATGGCCCATAGTGTTGGAGTTCCAGAGCAATTTGCAATGACCATAAGACCCGATATATGTTTGAGAAATATGACCAAAAACTCGTCCTTTTCGTTCTTTAAGGTGGTTTTCATGAGCTATTGCCCATAGTTTTGGAGTTTCCAAGGCGATTTACAACGACTGTAAGACCCGATATAGGTCTGAGGGATTTGACCAAAAACTCGTCATTTTCGTATTTTATGCCCGTTTTCATGAGTTATTGCCCATTGTTTTTGGAGTTCTAGGGAGATTTACAATGACCGTACAACCTGATATATGTTTGAGATATGACCAAAAACTCGTCGATTTCGTGTTTTAGGCTGTTTTCCTGAGCTATTGCCCACAGTTTCGGGGTTCTAAGGAGATTTACAATGACCGTAAGACCCGATACATGTTTGAGAGATACGACCAAAAACTCGTCCTTTTCACGCTTTATGGAAGTTTTCATGACCTATTGCCCAAAGTTTTAGAGTTCCGAGGCGATTTACAACGACCATAAGACATCATACGTGTTTGAGATATCTGACAAAAAACACTTCCTTTTCGCGGTTTATTTCATGAGCTATTGCCCACCGTGTTGGAGTTCTAGAGCAATTTACAATGACTATAAGAACCGATATATGTTTGAGAGATATGACCAAAAAATCATCCTTTTCGCGCTTTATGGTTGGTTTCATGAGCTATTGCCCATATTTTTGTAGTTTCCAAGGCAATTTGCAACGACCGTAAGACCCGATACGTGTTTGAGAGATATGACCAAAAACTCGTCCTTTCGTGCTTTGTGGCTGTTTTCATGAGCTATTGCCCACAGTTTTGGAGTTCTAGGGAGATTTATAACGATCGTAAGACCCGATGTATGTTTGAGAGATATGACCAAAACCTCATCGATTTCGTGTTTTATGGCTATTTTCATGAGATATTGCCCACAGTTTGGGGGTTCCAAGGTGATTTACAACGACCGTAAGACTTGATACATGTTTGTGAGATATGACCAAAAACCCGTCCTTTTCGCGCTTTATGGCTGTTTTCATGAGCTATTGCCCACAGTTTGGGAGTTCTAGGGCGATTTACAATGACCATAAGACATCATACGTGTTTGTGAGATTTGACCAAAAACACGTCCTTTTCGTGCTTTATTTCATGAGCTATGGCCCATAGTGTTGGAGTTCTAGAGCAATTTGCAATGACCATAAGACCGGATATATGTTTGACAAATATGACCAAAAACTGGTCTTTTTCGTGCTTTGTGGTGGTTTGCATGAGCTATTGCCCATAGTTTTGGAGTTTCCAAGGCGATTTACAACGACTGTAAGACCCGATATAGGTCTGAGGGATTTGACAAAAAACTCGTCATTTTTGTATTTTATGCCCATTTTCATGAGCTATTGCCCATTGTTTTGGAGTTCTAGGGAGATTTACAACGACTGTAAAACCTGATATATGTTTGAGATATGACCAAAAACTCGTCGTTTTCGTGTTTTCGGCTGTTTTCATGAGCTATTGCCCATAGTTTCATGGTTCCAAGGCGATTTACAACGACCGTAAGACCTGATACATGTTTGAGAGATACGACCAAAAACTCGTCCTTTTCACGCTTTATGGCTGTTTTCATGAGCTATTGCCCAAAGTTTTGGAGTTCCGGGGCAACTTACAACGACCATAAGACATCATACGTGTTTGAGAGATATGACCAAAAACACGTCCTTTTCGCGCTTTATTTCATGAGCTATGGCCCACAGTGTTGGAGTTCCAGAGCAATTTGCAATGACCATAAGACCCGATATATGTTTGAGAAATATGACCAAAAACTCGTCCTTTTCGTTCTTTAAGGTGGTTTTCATGAGCTATTGCCCATAGTTTTGGAGTTTCCAAGGCGATTTACAACGACTGTAAGACCCGATATAGGTCTGAGGGATTTGACCAAAAACTCGTCATTTTCGTATTTTATGCCCGTTTTCATGAGTTATTGCCCATTGTTTTTGGAGTTCTAGGGAGATTTACAATGACCGTAAAACCTGATATATGTTTGAGATATGACCAAAAACTCGTCGTTTTCGTGTTTTAGGCTGTTTTCCTGAGCTATTGCCCATAGTTTCAGGGTTCTAAGGAGATTTACAAAGACCGTAAGATACATGTTTGAGAGATACGACCAAAACTCGTCCTTTTCACGCTTTATGGCTGTTTTTATGACCTATTGCCCACAGTTTTAGAGTTCCGAGGCGATTTACAACGACCATAAGACGTCATACGTGTTTGAGATATCTGACCAAAAACACGTCCTTTTCGCGGTTTATTTCATGAGCTATTGCCCACCGTGTTGGAGTTCTAGAGAAATTTACAATGACTATAAGACCCGATATATGTTTGAGAGATATGACCAAAAAATCGTCCTTTTCGTGCTTTAGGGTTGGTTTCATGAGCTATTGCCCATATTTTTGTAGTTTCCAAGGCAATTTGCAACGGCCGTAAGACCCGATACGTGTTTGAGAGATATGACCAAAAACTCGTCCTTTCGTGCTTTGTGGCTGTTTTCATGAGCTATTGCCCACAGTTTTGGAGTTCTAGGGAGATTTATAACGATCGTAAGACCCGATGTATGTTTGAGAGATATGACCAAATCCTCATCGATTTCGTGTTTTATGGCTATTTTCATGAGCTATTGCCCACAGTTTGGGGGTTCCAAGGTGATTTACAACGACCGTAAGACTTGATACATGTTTGAGAGATATGACCAAAAACCCGTCCTTTTCGCGCTTTTTGGCTGTTTTCATGAGCTATTGCCCACAGTTTGGGAGTTCTAGGGCGATTTACAATGACCATAAGACATCATACGTGTTTGTGAGATTTGACCAAAAACACGTCCTTTTCGTGCTTTATTTCATGAGCTATGGCCCACAGTGTTGGAGTTCCAGAGCAATTTGCAATGACCATAAGACCCGATATATGTTTGAGAAATATGACCAAAAACTCGTCTTTTTCGTGCTTTGTGGTGGTTTGCATGAGCTATTGCCCATAGTTTTGGAGTTTCCAAGGCGATTTACTACGACTGTAAGACCCGATATAGGTCTGAGGGATTTGACCAAAAACTCGTCATTTTTGTATTTTATGCCCGTTTTCATGAGCTATTGCCCATTGTTTTGGAGTTGTAGGGAGATTTACAACGACCGTAAAACCTGATATATGTTTGAGATATGACCAAAAACTCATCGTTTTCGTGTTTTAGGCTATTTTCATGAGCTATTGCCCACAGTTTCAGGGTTCGAAGGCGATTTACAACGACCGTAAGACCTGATACATGTTTGAGAGATACGACCAAAAACTCGTCCTTTTCACGCTTTATGGCTGTTTTCATGAGCTATTGCCCAAAGTTTTGGAGTTCCGGGGCCATTTACAACGACCATAAGACATCATACGTGTTTGAGAGATATGACCAAAAACACGTCCTTTTCGCGCTTTATTTCATGAGCTATTTCCCACCGTGTTGAAGTTCCATAGCAATTTGCAATGACTATAAGACCCGATATATGTTTGAGAGATATGACCAAAAACTCGTCCTTTTCGTTCTTTATGGTTGGTTTCATGAGTTATTGCCCATATAATTTTGAGAGATATGACCATTTTCATGAGCTATTGCCCATAGTTTCGGGGTTACATGGAGATTTGCAACGACCATAAGACCCGTTACGTGTTTGAGAGATATGACCAAAACTCGTCCTTTCATCTTTATGACTGTTTTCATGAGCTATTGCCCACAGTTTTGGAGATCGAAGGAGATTTACAACAATCGTAAGACCCGTTGTATGTTTGAGAGATATGACCAAAACCTCGTCGTTTTCGTGTTTTATGGATATTTTCATGAGCTATTGACCATAGTTTCGGGATTCCATGGCGATTCACAATGACCGTAAGACCCAATACATGTTTGAGAGATATGACCAAAAACTCGTCCTTTTCGCGCTTTATGGCTGTTTTAATGAGCTATTGCCCACAGTTTTGGAGTTCCAAGGGGATTTACAACGTCCATATGACATCATATGTGTTTGAGAGATCTGACCAAAAACACATCCTTTTTGCGCTTTATTTCATGAACTATTGCCCATAGTGTTGGAGTTCCAGAGCAATTTACAATGACCATAAGACCCGATATATGTTTAAGAGATATGACCAAAAACTTATTATTTTCGCGCTTTATGGTGGTTTTCATGAGCTATTTCCCATAGTTATGGAGTTTCCAAGGAGATTTACAACCACCGTAAGACCCCATATATGTTTGAGAGATATGACCAAAAACTCGTCGTTTTCATGAGCTATTGCCCACAGTTTTGCGGTTCCAGGGCGATTTACAACAACCATAAGACCCGATACATGTTTGAGAGATATCACCAAAAACTCATCCTTTTCGCGCTTTATGGTTGTTTTTGTGAGATATTGCCCACCATTTTGGGGTTTCAGGGCGATTTACAATGATCCTAAGACCCGATATACATTTGAGAGATCTAACCAAAAAAAACGTCCTTTTCGCACTTCATGGCTGTTCCAAGGCAATTTACAGCAACCATAAGACCCAATATATGTTTGAGAGATATAACCAAAACCTCGTTGTTTTCGTATTTATGGCCGTTTTCATGAGTAATTGTCCATAGTTTCTCGGTTTCCAAGGAGATTTACAATGACCGTAAGACCCGATATATGTTTGAGAGATACTACCAAAAACTAGTCGTTTTCGCATTTTATGGGAATTTTCATGAGCTATTGCCCATAGTTTCGGGGTTCCAGGGTGATTTACAACGACCAAAAGAACCGATACATGTTTGAGAGATATGACCAAAAACTCGTCCTTTCGCGCTTTATGGCTATATTCATCAGCTATTGCCCATGGTTTTGGAGTTCTAGGGAGATTTACAACGACCATAAGACCCTATATATGTTTGATAGATATAACCAAAACCTCGTTGTTTTCGCATTTATCTCCATTTTCATGAGTAATTGTCCATAGTTTCTGGGTTTCCAAGGCGATTTACAACGACCATAAGACCCGATACGTGTTTGAGACATATGACCTAAAACTCGTCGTTTTCGCGCTTTATGGCTGTTTTCATAAGCTATTGCCCACAGTTTCGGGGTAACAGGGCGATTTACAATGACCATAAGACCTAATACGTGTTTGAGAGATATGACCAAAAACTCGTCGTTTCGTGCTTTATGGCTTTTTTCATGAGCTATTGCCCATAGTTTTGGAGTTCTAGGGAGATTTATAACGATCGTAAGACCCGATGTATGTTTGAGAGATATGACCGAAACCTCGTTGTTTTCGTGTTTTATGGCTGTTTTCATGAGCTTTCATTTCACACCGACGACATCCATATACAAAAGAGCATGATATCAACTAGGTACAAGTACCAAGTGCAATGTTGAAAGTGTTCCCCATGATAGCATGGTTCTGCTAATTCCCAACAAATAAGTGCAAGCATATACAACATAGACGACAAAATGGTTCAAGTTTATTAAGGGCAAAAAAAGTAAAGTGTGCCATCAAGTTTGTGAGAGCTTTAGTCACTAGTTTTCTCAAAACAAGTTTAATTTGGAAGGTAAACAAAAGCATGAATATACTTGGAATAGCATAAGCTAGTAGGTAGGTATGGTGGACTCTTTGGAATAACTTGGTTTAGGGAGTTGGATGCATGAGTGGCACTCATACTTGGTTGTGGAGGGTAGCAAAAGACTAGGAGCGACAAACTAAGAGAGCAATAATGGCCATAATCATGCAGAGCGACAAAACATCATTGATCAAAGCATAAAGTGATACTACAAGTTGAAAACCAAAGGATCATAAAGTCTATGGTGACTTGAGATAGTCAAAACATGGTGTGAGCATATGCCAAGTCAACCCAAATAAAGCATCAAAGGAGAATACAACTATACTATGCTTTAATAAGCTAAAACAACACATGAATCATCCAAGGAACATTAAGCAATCTCAATTGTTTATAAGTCATGCTACAGCAAATAATACTAAGCATAAAGCCTAAACAATATCAAGCATGGCATGACAGAGCATAGGCCACAGTCAAAAACAAGCTCTTTTTACCACATAAGCATGAACTTTTCTACTCTTTTCCAAACCAAACCAAACTATTTGAAAACCAATGCAAGAAAGATGGGGTCCAGCCAATTTATTCATCAAACTAAGCAAACCAAGCAAACGAAAAACTAAAACAAAAACAAAAAATAAGACGCTCGAAGAACAACACAATTGTGCATGAAACAATAAAAATGAAGCGTTTGGAAGAAACCTGGGATTTT
Organism: Avena insularis; assembly: GCA_023614405.1. Lineage (NCBI taxonomy): Eukaryota > Viridiplantae > Streptophyta > Magnoliopsida > Poales > Poaceae > Avena > Avena insularis. The sequence continues at coordinate 108,083,058 of CM042694.1, forward strand.
TATTGATGAAGAGGGGGATGCCTTGGGCATCCCAATGCTTTGACGCTTGTACTTCTTGGATATTTATTGGGGTGACACGCGTGTCATCCCCAAGCTTGAGCTTTAATCCATCCTTCATCTCATTACTCATTCCTTCCATCCACCTGAAATTTTTCCTTCATACAAAACTTCACACAATCTTTATTACCAACATTAGTGCACTCAAGATAATAAGTCTTAAGGTTCAGTTACAACACCAATAAACTTCCATTAGAACACTAGCTACTGAAGCACTTCCCTCAATAAGCTCAATTCCCCAAAGGAACTCAAAAAGGAACCAACAAGAAGCAAATGCAGAAAATGGCAGAAATCTGTCAAAGCAGACCAGCAGGTAAAGACGAATTTTTTCGAAGACCTTCTGTTTCTGAATTCAACAAGGGTTGAACTAACGAAAGTTAGAGAACAACCTGGGGCAGAAGCACAAAAATTAACGCCTCAAAAAGACATTCAGAGATTTTACACGAATTTTTACGGTGAAGCGCAGAAATCTGTTTCGTGACAGCAACTTTCCCAATCATTACTTCTCTCTCATTAGAGGTTACTATTGGCACAAAAAACAAATAAAAAGGATAAGGAGCGGTTATTACTGAAGTAATAACCACTAAGACTCATCTAAAACTTTTGGGTTATCTCCTAATAAGTACTTTTCTTTAACGCCTTTAAGTTAGGCATAAGAAGCAAGAAAAAGAACCAAGTGTTCTCAAATGAAGAAGCATTAAAAACAAATTTCTTGCCCTTACCTCTCTTACTTTTATTCTTAACCTTGGAGAAAATATGATTGTTTAGTGCAGAAGAAAGGTGCATGGTCCCCTTTCCCACATCTATTATTGCTCCAAGGAGTTCTAATAGGGACCTTCCAAGTGTAATTTGTCCTTTTTCTGCACATTGAATAACAAGATAATCAGTAGAAATCATTTTCGCAAGGATCTTTGTAAACACTCCTTCAGCTATTCCAATAGGAAATATGGTAGCATTATTAGCAAGAGATATTTCCCACCATTTGTCAACACTCGTTTTATGGCTGTTTTAATGAGCTATTGCCCACCATTTTCAGGTTCCATGGCGATTTACTACGACCGTAAAACCCGATATATGTTTGAGTTATATGACCTAAAACTCGTCGTTTTCGCGTTTTATGGCCATTTTCATGAGCTATTGCCCACAGTTTCAGGGTTACAGGGCGATTTACAATGACCGTAAGGCCCGATACGTGTTTGAGAGATATGACCAAAAACTCGTCATTTCATGCTTTATGGCTGTTTTAATGAGCTATTGCCCATAGTTTTGGAGTTCTAGGGAGATTTAGAACGACCGTAAGACCCGATATATGTTTGAGAGATATGACCAAAAACTCGTCGTTTTCGCGTTTTATGGCTGTTTTCATGAGTTATTGCCCATAGTGTTTGAGTTCCAGAGCAATTTAAAATGACCATAAGACCCGATATATGTTTGAGAGATATGACAAAAAACTCGTCCTTTTCGCGCTTTATGGCGGTTTTCATGAGCTATTGCCCATAGTTTTGTAGTTTCCAAGGCGATTTACAACGATTGTAAGACCCGATATATGTTTGAGAGATATGACCAAAAACTCGACATTTTCGTATTTTATGGCTGTTCTTATGACCTGTTGCCAACAGTTTTGGGGTTCCAGGGCGATTTACAACGATCGTAAGACCCGATACATGTTTGAGAGATATGACCAAAAACCAATCCTTTTCGCTCTTTTATGGCTGTTTTCATGAGCTATTGCCCACCGTTTTGGAGTTCCAGGGCGATTTACAATGACCATAAGACCCGATATACATTTGAGAGATCTGACAAAAACTCGTCCTTTTCGCGCTTTATGGTTGTTTTCATGAGCTATTGCCGGTAGTTTTGGAGTTATAGGGAATTTTACAATAACTGTAAGTCCTGATATATGTTTGAGAGATATGACCAAAAGTCATCGTTTTCGCGTTTAATGGCTGTTTTAATGAGCTATTGCCCACCATTTTGAGGTTCCATGGCAATTTACAACGACCGTAAAACCCGATATATGTTTGAGTTATATTACCTAAAACTCGTCGTTTTCGCGTTTTATGGCCATTTTCATGAGCTATTGCCCACAGTTTCAGGGTTACAGGGCGATTTACAATGACCATAAGACCCGATACGTGTTTGAGACATATGACCAAAAACTCGTCCTTTCATGCTTTGTGGCTATTTCATGAGCTATTGCCCACAGTTTTGGAGTTCTAGGGAGATTTAGAACAATCATAAGACACGATATATGTTTGAGAAATATTACCAAAAACTCATCGTTTTGGTGTTTTATGGCTGTTATCATGAGCTATTTATAACGACTGTAAGACCCGATACATGTTTGAGAGATATGAGCAAAAACTCGTCCTTTTCGCGCTTTATGGTTATTTTCATGAGCTTTTGCCCACAGTTTTGGAATTCCAGGGCGATTTACAACGACCATAAGACATCATACGTGTTTGAGAGATCTGACCAAAAACATGTCCTATTCGTGCTTTATTTCATGACCTATTGCCCATAGTGTTGGAGTTTCAGAGCAATTTACAATGACCATAAGACCCGATATATGTTTGAAATATATGACCTAAAACTCGTCCTTTTCGCGATTTATGGTGGTTTTCATGAGCTATTGCCCATAGTTTTGTAGTTTCCAAGGCGATTTACAATGACTATAAGACCCGATATATGTTTGAGAGATATGACCAAAAACTCGGCATTTACGTATTTTATGGCCGCTTTTATGACCTGTTGCGAACAGTTTTGGGGTTCCAGAGCGATTTAAAACGACCCATGTTTGAGAGATATGAACAAAAACCCATCCTTTTCACGCTTTTATGGCTGTTTTCATGAGCTATTGCCCACCATATTTTGGGGTTCCAGGGCGATTTACAATGACCATAAGACCCGATATAGATTTGAGAGATATGACCAAAAACTCATCCTGTTCGCGCTTTATGGACGTTTTCACGAGATATTACCCACCGTTTTGGGGTTCCAAGGCGTTTTAAAACAACCGTAAGACCCAATATACATTTGAGAGATCTGACCAAAAACTCATCGTTTTCGTGCTTTATGGATGTTTTCATGAGCTATTGCCTATGGTTTCGGACTTATAGGGCGATTTACAATGACCGTAAGTCCTGATATATGTTTGAGAGATATGACAAAAAACTCATCGTTTTCGCGTTTTATGGCCGTTTTAATGAGCTATTATCCACCATTTTAGGGTTCCATGGCGATTTACAACGACCGTAAGACCCGATATATGTTTGAGTTATATAACCTAAAACTCGTTGTTTTCGTGTTTTATGGCCATTTTCATGAGCTATTGCCCACAGTTTCAGGGTTACAGGGTGATTTACAATGACCATCAGACCCGATACGTGTTTGAGAGATATGACCATAAACTCATCCTTTAATACTTTATGGCTATTTTCATGAGCTAATGCCCACAGTTTTGGAGTACTAGGGATATTAACGACGATCGTAAGACGCGATGTATGTTTGAGAGATATGACCAAAAACTCGTCGTTTTCGTGTTTTATGGCTATTTTCATGAGCTATTGCCCACAATTTCAGGGTTCCAAGGCCATTTACAATGACCGTCAGAATCGATACATGTTTGAGATATATGACCAAAAACTCGTCCTTTTCACGCTTTATGGCTGTTTTCATGAGCTATTACCCACAGTTTTGGAGTTCTAGGGTGATTTACAACGAACATAAGACATCATACGTGTTTGAGATTTCTGACCAAAAACACGTCCTTTTCGTGTTTTATTTCATGAGTTATTGCCCAAAGTGTTGGAGTTCCAGAGCAATTTAAAATGACCATAAGACCCGATATATGTTTGAGAGATATGACAAAAAAACTCGCCCTTTTGGCGCTTTATGGCTGTTTTCATGAGCTATTGCCCACAGTTTTGGAGTTCCAGGGAGATTTACAATGACTGTAAGACCCGATATACGTTTGAGAAATATGACCAAAAACTTGTCATTTTCGTATTTTATGCTCGTTTTCATGAGCTATTGTTCATAGTTTTGGGGTTCCAGGGCGATTTACAACGCCCGTAAGACCCGATACATGTTTGAGAGATATGACCAAAAACTCATCCGTTTCTTGCTTTATGGCCGTTTTTATGACATATTACCCACCGTTTTGGGGTTCTAGGGCAATTTACAACGACCGTAAGACCCGATATACATTTGAGAGATCTGACAAAAAACTCGTCCTTTTCGCGCTTTATGGTTGTTTTCATGAGCTATTGCCCATAGTTTTGGAGTTATAGGGCGATTTACAATAACCGTAAGTCATGATATATGTTTGAGAGATATGACCAAAAAATCGTCATTTTTGCGTTTTATGGCTGTTTTAATGAGCTATTGCCCACCATTTTCACGTTCCATGGCGATTTACAACAACCGTAAAACCCGATATATGTTTGAGTTATATGACCTAAAACTCGTCGTTTTCGCGTTTTATGGCCATTTTCATGAGCTATTGCCCACAGTTTCTAGGTTAGAGGGCGATTTACAATGACCATAAGGTCCGATACATGTTTGAGAGATATGACCAAAACTCGTCCTTTCATGCTTTATGGCTGTTTTCATGAGCTATTGCCCATAGTTTTGGAGTTGTAGGGAGATTTACAATGACCATAAGACCCGATATATGTTTGAGAGATATGACCAAAAACTCGACATTTTCGTATTTTATGGTTGTTCTTATGACCTGTTGCCAACAGTTTTGGGGTTCCAGGGCGATTTACAACGACCGTAAGACCCGATACATGTTTGAGAGATATGACCGAAAACCCATCCTTTTCGCTCTTTTATGGCTGTTTTCATGAGCTATTGCCCACCGTTTTGGAGTTCCAGGGCGATTTACAATGACCATAAGACCCGATATACATTTGAGAGATCTGACAAAAACTCGTCCTTTTCGCGCTTTATGGTTGTTTTCATGAGCTATTGCCCGTAGTTTTAGAGTTATAGGGCGATTTACAATGACCGTAAGTCCTGATATATGTTTGAGAGATATGACCAAAAACTCATCGTTTTCGCGTTTTATGGCTGTTTTACTGGGCTATTGCCCACCATTTTGAGGTTCCATGGCGATTTACAACGACCGTAAAACCGGATATACGTTTGAGTTATATTACCTAAAACTCGTCGTTTTCGCGTTTTATGGCCATTTTCATGAGCTATTGCCCACAGTTTTAGGGTTACAGGAAGATTTACAATGACCATAAGACCCGATAAGTGTTTGAGACATATGACCAAAACCACGTCCTTTCATGCTTTGTGGCTGTTTTCATGAGCTATTGCCCACAGTTTTGCAGTTCTAGACAGATTTACAACAACCGTAAGACCCGATATATTTATGGTTGTTATCATGAGCTATTTATAACGACCGTAAAACCCGATACATGTTTGAGAGATATGAGAAAAAACTCGACCTTTTCATGCTTTATGGCTATTTTCATGAGCTTTTGCCCATAGTTTTGGAATTCCAGGGAGATTTACAACGACCATAAGAAATCATACGTGTGTGAGAGATCTGACCAAAAACATGTCCTTTTCGTGCTTTATTTCATGACCTATTGCCTAGAGTGTTCGAGTCCAGAGCAATTTACCATTACCATAAGACCCGATATATGTTTGAAAGATATGACCAAAATCTCGTCCTTTCGCGCTTTATGGTGGTTTTCATGAGCTATTGCCCATAGTTTTGTAGTTTCCAAGGCGATTTACAACGACTGTAAGACCCGATATATGTTTGAGAGATATGACCAAAAACTCGACATTTTCGTATTTTATGGCCGCTTCTATGACCTGTTGCGAACAGTTTTGGGGTTCCTGAGCGATTTAAAACGACCGTAAGACCCGACAAATGTTTGAGAGATATGACCAAAAACCCATCCTTTTCGCGCTTTTATGGCTGTTTTCATGAGCTATTGCCCACCATATTTTGGGGTTCCAAGGCGATTTACAATGACCGTAATACCCGATATACATTTGAGAGATATGATCAAAAACTCATCCTTTTTCGCGATTTATGGCCGTTTTCACGAGATATTACCCACCGTTTTGGGGTTCCAAGGCGATTTAAAACGACCGTAAGACCCGATATACATTTGAGAGATATGACCAAAAACTCGTCCTTTTCGTGCTTTATGGTTGTTTTGTGAGCTATTTCCCATAGATTTGGAGTTATAGGGCGATTTACAATGACCGTATGTCCTGGTATATGTTTGAGAGATATGACAAAAAACTAATCGTTTTCGCGTTTTAATGAGCTATTATCCACCGTTTTGGGGTTCCATGGTGATTTACAATGACCGTAAGACCCAATATATGTTTTTGTTATATGACCTAAAACTCGTTGTTTTCGCGTATTATGGCCATTTTCATGAGCTATTGCCCACAGTTTCAGGGTTATAGGGCGATTTACAACGACCATAAGACCTGATACGTGTTTGAGAGATATGACCATAAACTCATCCTTTAATGCTTTATGGCTATTTTCATGAGCTAATGCCCACAGTTTTGGAGTTTTAGGGATATTTACAACGATTGTAAGACAAAAAAACTAGTCGTTTTCATGTTTTATGGCTGTTTTCATGAGCTATTTCCCATAGTTTAGACGTTCCAAGGCCATTTACAATGACCGTAAGAACCGATACATGTTTGAGAGATATGACCAAAAACTCGTCCTTTTCGCGCTTTATGGCTATTTTCATGAGCTATTGCCCACAGTTTTGGAGTTCTAGGGTGATTTACAACGAACATAAGACATCATACGTGTTTGAGATTTCTGACCAAAAACACATCCTTTTTGTGTTTTATTTCATGAGTTATTGCCCAAAGTGTTGGAGTTCCAGAGCAATTTAAAATGACCATAAGACCCGATATATGTTTGAGAGATATGACAAAAAAACTCGCCCTTTTCGCGCTTGATGGCTATTTTCATGAGCTATTTCCCATAGTTTTAGAGTTCCAGGGAGAATTACAATGACTATAAGACCCGATATACGTTTGAGAGATATGACCAAAAACTCATCATTTTTGTATTTTATGCTTGTTTTCATGAGCTATTGTCCAAAGTTTTGGGGTTCCAGGGCGATTTACAATGCCCGTAAGACCCGATACATGTTTGAGAGAGATGACCAAAAACTCATCATTTTCTTGCTTTATGGCCGTTTTATGACATATTGTCCACCGTTTTGGGGTTCTAGGGCAATTTACAACGACCGTAAGACCCGATATACATTTGAGAGATCTATCAAAAACTCGTCCTTTTCGCGCTTTATGGTTATTTTCATGAGCTGTTGCCCACAGTTTTGGAGTTATGGGGCGATTTACAATGACCGTAAGTCATGATATATGTTTGAGAGATATGACCAAAAACTCGCCATTTCGCGTTTTATGGTTGTTTTAATGAGCTATTGCCCACCATTTTCAGGTTCCATGGCGATTTACAACGACCATAAAACCTGATATATGTTTGAGTTATGTTACAGGGCGATTTACCATGACCATAAGGCCCGATACATGTTTGAGAGATATGATCAAAAACTCGTCCTTTCATGCTTTGTGGCTATTTTCATGAGCTATTGCCCATAGTTTTGGAGTTCTAGGGATATTTACAATGACCATAAGACCCGATATATGTTTGAGAGATATGACCAAAAAATTGTCATTTTCGTATTTTATGGCTGTTTTCATGAGCTATTGCCCACAGTTTCAGGGTTCCAAGGCCATTTACAATGACCATAAGACCCGGTACATGTTTGAGAGATATGACCAAAAACTCGTCCTTTTCGTGCTTTATGGCGGTTTTCATGAGCTATTGCCCCCAGTTTTGTAGTTCTAGGGCGATTTACAACGACCATAAGACATCATACGTGTTTGAGAGATCTAACCAAAAACACGTCCTTTTCGTGTTTTATTTCATGAGTTATTGCCCACAGTGTTTGTGACATGGGTATACCCTACAGGTACTCGGGCTTGGTATATACGGTCCAAATACGTATAGGCCCACGGTGTTGCCAAGGCCCAGATAGAAGGACTCGAGTAACCTGCGGACTCTCGATTGCTTGAAGATCAAGAAAAAGCTAAAGATAGACAGTTTGAAGGGAAAAACCCTAACTTGTAACCGACTCGACCTGCTACCAGAGACCTAGCCTATCTATATGAAGGCTAGGAGGGGGCAGCGAGGAGGACACACGCAACCCTAGTTTCCACAACCCTCGCTAGATTCCATTTGCGCACCATTGTAACTTTCGACTCCTTTGATAATTCCACGAGCAGACAAGCAGGAGTAGGGACCTCTAGGAGGCCTGAACCTGGGTAAATCCTTTGTCCCCTGTGTGCTTGTTTGCTAGCCGATAGATGTCTCCAGCGCTCCCTCCTTCTCCCAAACCCAAGTCTATAACAATGGGCATTGATGAGTTAAACCTCACAATTGGCGCCGACCGTGGGGATTGGGAGTGCTGATGTTGCGGCTTCTTCGGCCCCATCAACTACGATCTACAACTCTGCAACAGCGGAGATTCGCCAGCTCTTCGGCGCCTTCGACTTCACCGTCCACACACCGGCCACCCGCCCGGCCTTCGAGTCTATGGGCGACGGAGTCAGCTTGGCGATTGGGAGCTTCCGCTTCCAAGTTGGTCAGATGGGCACACTTCGCATGCCTGATCAGCCGACAGCACCACCGATTGCCCCGGCATCATGGTTCCCTCCATCGATCGACACCCTCGAAGCTCAACGCCCGTGGCGCCGAGAACACGATCAGCGACAGAGTCGGACTGATCCGAGCGATCACATCGAATATGGAACCTACGGTTCTGGATCTGAAAGTTGTGGAAGCAATAGGTTCCCCAATCACTTCATGCGCGCCGTCATCAACGCGGGCGACACCTCCGCCAATCGTGGCAACGGCGGTAACACCGGCAATGACACCGATCCACCCAAAGGTGGCAACGGCAGCAATGGAGGCAGCGGCGGTAACGGCACCTACGGAGGAGCAGCCAAACCTCCCAGCATGATCAATGAGCAAACCGGCGAACGCGTCGTAATCAAGCTCAACGAGCAAGAGTGGGATCGCTGTCGCGAAGCCCTACGAGGTGCACCTCTACCCTTCGGGTCCCCGCAGGAACTACTGATGGGCTACCACTGGCTCCTAAAAGAGGAATTCAAGCGCCAAAAACAAGCAATCGCTACACTTGAGGCGCCAGAAAAGGCAGCGCATTTAGTCGAGCCTTCGTCAAGGCTGGCTCTCCTACGGAGGATCCTCCTCAAGGGGCAACGAGTACCTCGCCAAGAAGAGGCAGTCGCGGATGGCTCACCTCACCGAACAAGAGCGCATAGAGGCCACGAAAGTCCTCGACTTCGGCTCTATGACAGTCGACACGAGAGGCAACATGGTTCCCAGGACGCCGCAGGCTGCGGTGACAGCAGCCACCATGTACCTCCTCAAGAACCAGCCACCGGCTGGAGATCCTCGAACTGCCATGCACCAATCTACGATCGCGGGTTTGAGGTTAATCGAAGAATTGAGATGCTGCCAGCAAAGATCTGGCAAATATCTATGCTCCTACATCCAAAGGTGGTCCATCATCAAGAACTCCACGGAGAACATCTCGGAAGACCGCGTGATTGATGCATTCAACGGTGGCGTCCGCCGCATGGAACTCAGGGAGGAGCTAGGCCGCTCAAAGCCCCAAACCATCGACCAGCTGATGGAAATCACGAATCGGTGGGCTGATGGAGAAGATTCGGTGAAGAATCGCGCCCACTCCGACGAGGAGGCAGAACTCGAACGCAGACCCGACCGCCGAGGCAAACGTCGCATGCGCATCTACGACGACCGTGACGACGTCAACATGGTCGCAGCCGGCTACGCTAATAGACGCGACGATAACCGCAACAGCAGATACCGCAGCGGCGGATACCGCGACTCTGGGAAAACCGCACTCGCGACGAGGCACCCGCGACCTCTATCAAGGACAAACTGTCCGGGCCATGCACGGTACACTTCTACATCGACAAGCATGATGGCAAGAGAAAGTCCAGCCACCTCCTCAAGGACTGTCGGGACTTCCTCAAGCTACATGAGGGATTGGTTCAGATGAATCGCAACGCAGTCGAAAGAGGCTATGGAGCCGCTCCAGGCGCCGTGGCACATGGAGCACCACCACCACCACCGGTACCACCCCTGAACGGAGCTGCACCGGACCAGCACCACGGAGGGGAACCGTACCCACGGGCCATGGGAACCATGATGATCCAAAAGGGGCGCCCCTCCAACAGGGTGCAGAAAGCCATCACTCGCCAAGTCAACTTGGCCATGCACTCGCCACCATCCACCACTGAGTACCTCAGTGGTAGTGAGTCGTGCATTACTTTCGACAAACGTGATCACCCGCCTCAAGTACCTCGCCCAGATGATTACCCCCTCGTACTCAAGGCGCAAATTGGAGACTTCGACATGAGTCGCGTCTTCATGGATGGCGGAAGCGGCATCAACCTCATATTCGCGAGTACCTTGCGAGCAATGAGGATCCCTCTAACCTGCTTGGAGGCATCGGACACAACGTTCCACGGCATCGTCCTAGGGAAAGGCGTATACCCCCTGGGCAAAATCAACCTCGACGTCATATTCGGCACGCCGAAGAACTTCCGGCCCAAGCGCATCGACTGGCCCTCACAATACCACTGCATCCTCGGACGTGTCGCGTTCGCTAGGATTATGGCGGTACCCCACTACGCCTACCTGCAGATGAAAATGCTAGGTCCCAATGGCATCATCACGATCAACGGGAGCTTTGAGCGATCTCGACAGCATGTGGAATTCAACAGATCTCCTGGCGGCCTTCGCATGCAGGAGGAGCTCGCACGGTTGAAGGAAACGACAGACAACAGTCTGCCTCCCCTAAGTAGGCCAAGCTCACCTGATCTCTCCTTTGACTCATCTGTGCACACAAAGAAGGTGCAGGTCCATCCATCCGATCCCGCCAAAACAACCCTCATCGCCAACAACTTGAGTCCCGCATAGGAACTCGCGGTCATCGAATTCCTCCGTGAACACTAGGAATTTTTTGCCTGGTGTCCTGCGGACATGCCAGGAGTTCCCAGGGAATTCTCCGAGCACGCACTCAACGTCAACCCCGACGCAAGGCCAGTCAAGCAAACAATCAAGCGACTGTCGGAGCCACGAGGGCAGGCAGTCGGAATGGAGATCAACAGACTCCTCGAGGCCAAATTCATACGCGGGATCAAGGAAAGCACTTGGCTTGCTAATACGATGCTGGTGCCAAAAAAGGACACGGATATCCTACGGATGTGCGTCGACTTCACTTCTTTAAAGAAGCACTACCCAAAAGATCACTTCCCGCTACCACGGATCGATCAAATCATCGACCCCACCATTGGATGTGAGCGCCTCTCCTTCCTTGATGCCTACTCAGGCTATAACCAAATTCAAATGAAGGAGGAAGACCAGGAGAAGACCGCGTTTACAACACCCTTCGGTGTGTTCTACTACAACACAATGCCCTTCGGGCTAAAAAACGCGGGAGCCACCTACCAGCAGTGCATGCAGGCTTGCCTCAAGGAGCAACTGGGTCACAACATCCAAGTCTATGTCGACGACATAGTAATCAAAACCAAGGAGGAAGCCTCTCTAATCGACGACTTGCGTTAAACCTTCTCCAACCTCGATCATTACCGGATTAAGCTCAATCCGGACAAATGCGCCTTCAGCGTACCATCTGGGCAGCTGCTCGGGTATCGCGTCTCCGCGAGAGGGATTGAGGCAAACCTGAAAAAGATAAAGGCCATACTGGCCATGCAGAAGCCAAAGAAAATAAGAGGCGTCCAGCAACTGGCCGGACGATTTATCAGTTGAATGGGAGAAAAGGCATTGCCCTTCTATCAGCTCCTCCGCAAAGCTGACAAATTCGAGTGGACTAATGAAGCGCAAGAAGCATTCAAAGATCTCAAGCGCCTGCTATCCACCTTGCCAGTACTGGTGACTCCACGAGAAAGGGAACCACTACTGCTGTACATCTCCGCTACCAACCAAGTGGTTAGTATAGTGCTCGTCGTTGAGCGGGCCGAGCAAAACAAGGTCCATGGCGTACAACGCCTGGTATACTACCTCAGCGAGGTCCTCACGCCAACAAAACAGCGGTATCCGCACTACCAGAAGCTGGCGTACGGCGTCTTCATGACCGTCCGACGACTGCGCCATTACTTCCAGGAACACCCAATCGTGGTAGTCAGCGACGCCCCATTGGGACATATCCTCAATAACCCCGACGCCACGGGGCGAGTCGCGCTTTGGGGAATCGAACTGTCTCCACGAGACATCACATACGAAAAGCGCGACGCAATCAAGTCGAAGTTCTCCCTGACTTCCTCGTGCATTGGATGGAAAACCAACTCCCGGATAAGCCAGATATGTCCTACCTCTGGACAATGCATTTCGATGGGTCTAAGCGGAAAGATGGAGCAGGAGCAGGTGTCACACTGACATCACCTCAAGGGGACAAGCTGAAGTATATCCGGCGAATGCAGTTCACCGCCTCAAACAACGAGGCCGAATTCGAGGCCATGTTGCACGGGATGAGGATGGCAAAAGCCTGCGGTGCAAAGAGGCTCATCATATATGGCGACTCCAAGCTGGTCGTCAACTAAAACAATGAACGAGTGTGATGCACTGAACGACAACATGATCGCGTACCGCGACCTCTACGATACACTCGAAGGGGACTTTGATGGTTGCGAGTTGCGACACGTAGGTCGCGAAAGCAACGAGGAGGCGGACGCACTCGCCAACATAAGCTCTACCTGCGCCCCCATACCACCTGGGGTATTTCTCGAGCGCATCTGTGAATGCTCCATCAAGCCAAAGGCCGCAGAGTAGAAAACAAGCGCAGGAACGGACTCGGGGGCTACGCCACCCAATGAGCCAATGGCACTCGATGACTTGGAGCCAGACACAGGACTTGAAGGGCCAATGAGCGTCATCATGATCGAACAATCCTGGACGCAGCCATACATTACGTACCTCCTCAGCAAGCGCCTACCGGACGACCCAACAGACGCACGACACATCGCGCGACGCTCCAAGGCATTCGCCGTTATCAACGGCGAACTGTATAAACACAGCATCACAGGCGTGTTACAACGATGTGTTTCCCTGGCCGATGGAAGAGCAGTCCTCCTCGACATCCATGAAGGGACCTGCCCGCACCACGCCGGCAGTAGCGCCCTCGTTGCCAAAGCTCTACGAGCTGGATTTTACTGGCCCACGGCCATGCGCGACGCCAAGGACATAGTCCAAAAGTGCAACGCTTGTCAGCGATTCGTGGACAAGCCACACGCACCAGGCACAGAACTACGGCCTATTCCATTGGCCTGGCCCTTCGCACAATGGGGGCTCGACATGGTGGGCAAGCTCCCAAGGTCCTCACAAGGAGGCTACGTCTACCTCTTGGTTGCAGTCGACAAGTTCACCAAGTGGATTGAGGCCATGCTAGTAACCAAGCAATCAGGGCACAGCGTGGTCAAGTTCTTCGAATCCATTGTCTACTGCTTTGGTGTACCGCACAGCATCATCACTGACAACGGGACTAACTTCACATCCAAGGAGTTCCAAGAATTCTGCGGAAACCTAGGGATCAACATCAGTTATGCCTCAGTCGCGCATCCACAAACCAACGGTTAGGTGGAAAAAGCAAACAGGCTCGTCTACAGCGGCATAAAGAAGCGACTCCTTCGACCTCTCGAACAAGCCGCGGGTTGCTAGCCAGATGAGCTCCAATCCGTACTCTGGAGCCTACGTACAACTACAAACAGCGCCACAGGCTACACGCCATTCTTTATGGTGCACGGAGCAGAAGCAGTACTACCCGCCGAAGTGAGATACAAGGCACCACGAGTAGTCGCTTATAGCGAATAAGAGTCATCTCTTGCACTCGAGGACTCCGTCGACCTCCTCGACGAGGCAAGAGAAATCGCCGCAGAAAGATCCACGTTCTACCAGCAGAACCTGCGCAACTACCATAGTAGAAGGCTTCGCCCCAGATCCTTCGTCGAAGGTGACCTGGTCTTGCGACTGAAGCAGCAGGGTCATCTCAAGATCGAGTCCCCCTGGGAAGGACCGTACGTGATTACAGAAGTAATCCCAGGTGGCGCCTATCGCTTTCAAGATTTAGAGATAGGAGTCGCATACTCCAACCCTCGGAACGTCGCACAACTACGACGCTTCTACCCCTAGTTGTTTTTACTTTTACATCACAAATAAGGATATTCAGCCAAGGCTACTTAGCCACACATTGTACCTCGTATTATTCTTCAAATAAATAAAAGCTAAGTGCCCCAAAACTCTCTGTTTCTTTCACTTTTATCAATTTTATACTCGGGGGCTATGCCACCCTACATACATCTGTTCTTCGAACCAGTAAACGCGACATCCTGAGTAGCTGGCATATCAATCGAACCCCTTAACAAAAACTCAACCCAGCTGCAGCGCGCCTAGCAGGTTGACAAAGGGATGGCCAGGCTAACAAAAAGGGCTCGCATAGTGCAACGCACCTCACGCTAACAAAGCTGTTTATACACATTCGACAATAAATTATCTACAACATATATATGAACTTTACAACACAAAAACACTTATGTGCAGGATACAAATCTGGCTACTGCTGCAACAGAAGAACATTGGTTTTTTCCTCGAAGAAGTCGACAATCTCCTCTGCTGGGCGGTCCACCGCTTGATAGTGCGGCACCATATTCCAAGCAGATCCGGCTGGAGGCGCTGGTGGCCCGGAAGCAATCGCGGCGACATCTACGCCAGGCCTGTGCAATCGCACTATTGAGAGGGCAACCTTGGCACCAGCCACCAACTGCTGCCTCACGCACTCGCGAACCGCGGACATATTTTGAAATTTGGCCAGGAGAGCCAACAGGCTTGATGGAGCGTCATCCAACGGGAACATCGCCCAATAGATATTCTTCAAACATGACTGCGACTTCTTCAGGAAGAGCAGCTAAGCGCCGATCTTGTGGTCGCTAATGCAAATGCATCGATCATGATCCACCTAGAAGTATCCACTCTCTTGAAGTTGCTCCTGGGTGAGACCATGAAGGCGGATGGCAATCCTATCCCTCTCCTCCTGTGGATGGCGTGCGCTAAAAACTACACGAAGCAGCACCAACAGCATGAGTACAACGTACCATTGCGACTAACTACAAAGGAAAAGATGAGGACGAGCAAACTAACACTTAAACTGGTCGCCCAGCTGCGTCACCTCGCCAAGCAGATATTGCTCGCGGGCGGTGGATTTTTCTGCCTTCGACTTCCACATGTCTGCGTTACCACGGATCAGGGGCAACTCACGCTCCAGCTACTTCACGCGATCATGCAGTCGCGACAGCAAGGACAGCTCCTCTACCCTGGAGCGCGGTGGCGACACTGTCTCATCCAGAGATGGCGAATCCTGGTTTCCACCCACAGGACCACTCGATGTGCCCTACCACAAGTCAAGACAAAAGCAAACAAGGCGACCAAATTAACACAAAGGCAAGGGGAACAAACGCATTCAAGATAAGCATAAAGTGTTTAGAAACACACTCGCCAGCAAGCACGTCCTTAGACTAAAAGGGCAACTGATCAGTTATTACAACAAGCTAACTAAGGAGCAGCTGGCTTCTTCGACTTCGACGGCTTCGGGGGCCTCATCAAGTTCGTGGCAGTATCAGATGCCACAGACTTTCCGCTGGCCCCTGAGGCCGGAGTTTTCGCCGCCTTCTTCGCACGTTGGACCTCCTCCGAATACTTGGCAACAGTATTTATCAAGGAATGGCAATATTTGGCACAAGCAGTCGCAAAAGGAGCGAAGAATACCTGCTAACCATCCGCGCAAACAGGCATCGTCTTGGACACCGCAGAGGGATCTATCTCGACTCCGTGGGCTTGCACCATGGCGAGTGACATCGTCGCACCAGCCGCCCGGAGGGAGTTCTTGTAAGTAGCAGGCACACCCCCGGCGAGTGACTCCACCAGCTTTTCCATATTATCGACCAGCTCCGCCTTCGGCATCAACTCAACCGGAGGCGACAAAGGGCGACCTTGGCCTTGGACAAGGTATCCTCGATAGCGATGCTTCAGTCCTCGACCGCAGATACCGCACCGGCCAGAGCGTCATCACGACTAAGGGCCTGCGGGTCAAAACACTGAAAATACACATGGATCAAACTTCTAGTGCCACCAGCAAAACTCTAGATGCAGAGAGGAACATCAATAAAATATCTACCAGTAAAGGTACCTGAGAGGGCCTTGGCGACTGAGAACAGTTGCTCTTCGAACAACTTTTCCCTAGCCGCAAAGGAGGCGCGCAGATCCTCTTCGCGCTTCTAGGCATCATCACGAGCCGCGATTGCCTCGTCACGCCCCTTCACAGCTGCGGCTAATGTCTTCTCCAACGTGGCAACGTTGCGCAGTAAAGCGTTATGCTCGGCTACATGGCAGTCAATAATTGGCTATCAGTCGATTATACCAAAACAGAGAGAAGACGAAAAGAATAAGTGTAGAAGCACTCACTTTTGACCACGCGGTGATGCGTCTCCAGCATTGCATGCTGACGGCCCATCGCCATCACCTGCTCCGCCCTTGCGCGACTTCCTTTACAAGGAGCTGTCACACAAAACAAGGAGTCAGAAGAGGGCAACAGAAGGCGTTGACTGCCACATTAAAAAAGAAGGAAAAATATACTTACATGGTCCTCTAACGACTCCGAAGAAGTTTGTTGAACCGTCATCCGAGCAACTATTCGATGCTCCCCTACGTGAGGAGAGCTCAAAGAATTGTGCCCGGAGTGGGCCACCGCTGGAGGAGAAGGAGCACACTCGATGTCTACTTTGGCCCTTGAGGTCGTGACTCCAGATTCCTTCAAAAACTCGACGTCGCTAGAAGATGACGACGCCTCTTGGCTGCAAGACCAAATCCACATTGAGAAAAGGAAAACTCCAGGGCAAAGCCAATAAGAAGAAAACAGAAAAGAATTAGTGAACTCGCAAAATTACCAGTCAAAGTTGTCAAGATTAAATGTGGCCTCCGCCGACTCTGACGAAGACTCCTTCGGCAATCGCATCTTCTTGCGAGAAGATGGTGCCACAACCCTCACAGGAACAGCGGGAATTGGTGACTCCGCGCCAGCAGCTGTGCCTTCCGAGTCGGCGATTCGATGCATCGAATCCTCGCTTAACGCCATGGTATCCGGGCTCTCGGACTCGGGGGCTTCCTCTTCCACATCAGAAGGGATAGTCGACTCAGACTTGTCCTATTCAAAGCTTCGCGAGGAATAATACCCTCAGGGAGAGGAGGCATACAAGGAGACACCGCCCAATCTCGCATACAGCAAAGAAGATCAGCAAATGTAGCAGGTAAGCAAATGTAAAAGCAATCATAAAATAAGCCATCACAGAGCACAACTGCATTAGGAGGAGGATTCGAAGCATCCAAAGGAGGAACGACTGGCTCATTCGGAAGCACATCCTTGAAGGTGTACTTCGTGACCAGTCGCACCCTCTTATCTACCTCACTCACGGACATGCCATCGGCAGACACGCGAGTGGTATCATCAGCGCCACCCTATTTAAACATGGGATGGACTTTGGCCTGGAGAGGCTGGACACGACGATGCAGCCAAGTCCTGACAAGGGCGCAGCCTCCCTCTTCTGCGCCTATGCGACTCTCGAGGTTGCAGACGCGTTGATACAGCACGTCTGACTCCGCGAGTTCGGCAGGCATGACCACGTTCTTCCAAGAACGCATCTTTTTGCAGGGAGTCACGGGATCGAAAGGCGCGATTCCAAAGTGCTCGTCCTTGTCCTTCTGGTCGCAAACATAGAACCATTTGTCCCTCCATCCCTAGACGGACTTGGCGAGCTTGATGTCGAAGTAGGTGGCGGACGGGTCGACATGGATTCCACAACCACCTACGTCATAAACTAGAGCCAGATGCGGACTGACGCTTCAGTTTAAATAAGCTCTTGAAAAGGCCACAGTGCGGCTCGATACCGAGCCAGCACTCGCAAAGAGTGATGAAACATGTGATGTGGAGAATCGAGTTTGGCGACAGCTGATGGAGCTGGAGCCCGTAGAAACAAAGGAGACCCCTAAGAAAGGGGTGGAGAGGCAAAGAAAGACCGCGAATGACGAATGCAAGAAACATCACTCGAAAACCAGCGGGAGGCACAGGAATGGTCTCACCGCTGGGACGCTACATCGGGCGATCGCTGCAAATAACTCCTTCTTGGCGAAGAAGACGGAGATCTGACGCCTTGATGATAGAAGGGCGCCATGCGCCATTGGTCACGCGGGTGCCCGCGACCTTCTTTTTCCCGCCGGCGGCGGCACTGGTGCCCGCAGCAGTGGGGCCACCCTTCTTCTTCGTGGCGGCGACGGTGGCCGCGGATACAGCGGCAGCACCTCCTTTCTTCTTTCCCATTGCGCGGCGGCGATGAGAGCGCAGAAAATAACTTGGAAACGAACGGAGGTGATCTAGAGCTAAGGAGGACATGAGCGCAGGGAAAAGCAGATGAGCAGCAGCAATGGCGATGGCAGCGAGGAAGAAAAGAGTGCAGATGAAAAATTACCGCTGTAGCACCGCTACTTAACCCCTAGGAGATGCAATCCAACGGCTCACAAAAACCCTACTGGACGCGTGGCACGCATCGCGCTCGACACGTGGAGAAGAGGAAGTGCGAACTGTCCCTCCCCTGCTCCCATTACGCGCGGACATCGAGGAAGCAAAGTTAATAATAAGATTACGCACGCTCGTCACGTCCCGTCAAAATCGCTCACGCGGGCAACTAAGGTCATATAAGCGTCAGCACTGACATCATCAAAAGCTACACAGCGGAAAACTTCGACTACTTTAGTCCTTGCTGGAGTCTTCGACTCCACCAAGCACTCGGGGGCTACTCCCATAGGGAGCGCTGGCCGCGCACCCTACGATTTTTTCTTTTCTTATTGCAGTGATACAGGAAATCACAATCAAACCCAACCACTCGAAACACGATTCGACTATGGACATGGGTTACTCCCATAGGGAGCGCCGGAAACAATTTCGACTGAAACAAGCAAGCAAAAGACGATGCAAATGAAACATATTTTAGTCCCTGCCTAAGTCTTCGACTGAAACAAACAAGCAAAGACGACAAAGAAAAAATTTTTAGTCCCCGCCTCGAAGTCTTTGACTCAACCAGCACTTTCAGCGCTACTCTATAGGAGGCGCTGGCCAAGACCCTATGATTATTTGCACAAAAGTTGTGTGTTGATAACATCCGCACTCGCAGATCATGGCGACACCGCCTCATAATTTCCCCTACAAAGAGACTACGCCTCCTGGGTCGCCCGAATCGTCTCCGCGATGATAAAATTCGGATGTCGCGCTTACAGCGTGAAGGTAAGACCTGAATAAGGCCTGACAACGCACTTTAACTGCGCACTACCATATAACTGGAATTCGACTCCTATAAGACCTCCGCGGCCTGAGTCGAATTACGCCAGCACTTTTCCGGATTCGAGTCCGGGGACTCGAGTTTGAGTAGATTGCGTTGTTTCACCCTAAGGTGGTTAACTGATACCGATACTTTGGCTATATCAGGCACGTATATCAAAAATCCCTATGACATGAATAAAAGCAGTCGAAAATGTACTCATTCAGGCACTCGAAGACTTCAAAAAGTCCCCAGTCGAATCTGTGATTCCACTGGACACTCGGGGGCTACTGACATGGGTATACCCTATAGGTACTTGAGCTTGGTATATACGGTCCAAATACGTATAGGCCCACGGTGTTGCCAAGGCCCAGATAGAAGGACTCGAGTAACCTGCGGACACTCGATTGCTTGAAGATCAAGAAAAGCTAAAGATAGAAAGTTTGAAGGAAAAAACCCTAACTTGTAACTGACTCGACCTGCTACTCAAGACCTAGCCTATATATATAAAGGCTAGGAGGGGGCGGCGAGGAGGACACATGCAACCCTAGTTTCCACATCCCTCGCCAGATTGCATCTGTGCACCATTGTAACTTTCGACTCCTTTGATAATTCCACGAGCAGACAAGCAGGAGTAGGGACCTCTACGAGGCCTAAACCTGGGTAAATCCTTTGTCCCCTGTGTGCTTGTTTGCTAGCCGATAGATGTCTCCAGCGCTCCCTCCTTCTCCAAAACCAAGTCCATAACAATGGGCATTGATGAGTTAAACCCTCGTCAATTTGAGTTCCAGAGCAATTTAAAATGACCATAAGACCCGATATATGTTTGAGAGATATGACAAAAAACTCGTCCTTTTCGTTCTTTATGGTGGTTTTCATGAGCTATTGCCCATAGTATTGTAGTTTCCAAGGTGATTTACAACGACTGTAAGACTCGATATATGTTTGAGAGATATGACCCAAAACTCGACATTTTCGTATTTTATGGCTGTTCTTATGACCTGTTGCCAATAGTTTTGGAGTTCCAAGGTGATTTTGAACGACCGTTAGACCCGATACATGTTTGAGAGATATGACCAAAAACCCATCCTTTTCGCGTTGTTATGGCTATTTTCATGAGCTATTTCCCACTGTTTTTGAGTTCCAGGGCGATTTACAATGACCATAAGACCCGATATACATTAGAGAGATCTGACAAAAACTCGTCATTTTCACGCTTTATGGTTGTTTTCATGAGCTATTGCCCGTAGTTGTGGAGTTATAGGGCGATTTACAATGACCATAAGTCCTGATCTATGTTTTAGAGATATGACCAAAAACTCATCGTTTTCGCGTTTTATGGTTGTTTTAATGAGCTATTGCCCACCATTTTGAGGTTCCATGGCGATTTACAACGACCATAAAACCCGATATATGTTTGAGTTATATGACCTAGAACTCGTCATTTTCGCGTTTTATGGCCATTTTCATGAGCTATTGCCCACAATTTCAGGGTTATAGGGCGATTTACAATGACCATAAGACCCGATACGTGTTTGAGACATATGACCAATAACTCGTCCATTTATGCTTTATGGTTGTTTTCATGAGCTATTGCCGATAGT
This sequence comes from Avena insularis, assembly GCA_023614405.1. Lineage (NCBI taxonomy): Eukaryota > Viridiplantae > Streptophyta > Magnoliopsida > Poales > Poaceae > Avena > Avena insularis. The sequence goes on from CM042694.1 coordinate 108,104,237, forward strand.
TTTGGAGTTCTAGGGAGATTTAGAACAACCATAAGACCCGATATATGTTTGAGAGATATGACCAAAAACTCGTCGTTTTGGTGTTTTATGGCTGTTATCATGAGCTATTTATAACGATCGTAAGACCTGATACATGTTTGAGAGATATGAGCAAAAACTCGTCCTTTTTGCGCTTTATGGCTATTTTCATGAGCTATTGCCCACAGTTTTGGAATACCAAGGCAATTTACAACGACCATAAGACATCATACGTGTTTGAGAGATCTGACCAAAAACATGTCCTTTTCGTGCTTTATTTCATGACCTATTGCCCACAATGTTAGAGTTCCAGAGCAATTTAGAATGACGATAAGACCCGATATATGTTTGAAAGATATGACCTAAAACTCGTCCTTTTCGCGCTTTATGGTGGTTTTCATGAGCTATTGCCCATAGTTTTGTAGTTTCCAAGGCGATTTACAACGACTGTAAGACCCGATATATGTTTGAGAGATATGACAAAAAAATTGGCATTTTCGTATTTTATGGCCGCTTTTATGACCTGTTGCGAATAGTTTTGGGGTTCCAGGGCGATTTAAAACGACCGTAAGACCCGATACATGTTTGAGAGATATGACCAAAAACCCATCCTTTTCGCGCTTTTATGGCTGTTTTCATGAGCTATTGCCCATAGTTTCAGGGTTACAGGGCGATTTAGAACGACCATAAGACCCGATACGTGTTTGAGAGATATGACCATAAACTCATCCTTTAATGCTTTATGGATGTTTTCATGAGCTAATGCCCACAGTTTTGGAGTTCTAGGGATATTTACAACGATCGTAAGACGTGATGTATGTTTCAGAGATATGACCAAAAACTCGTCGTTTTCGTGTTTTATGGCTGTTTTCGTGAGCTATTGCCCACAGTTTCGGTGTTCCAAGGCCATTTACAATGACCGTAAGAACCGATACATGTTTGGGAGATATGACCAAAAACTCGTCCTTTTCGCGCTTTATGGCTGTTTTCATGAGTTATTGCCCAGAGTTTTGGAGTTCTAGGGAGATTTACAACGAACATAAGACATCATACGTGTTTGAGATTTCTGACCAAAACCACGTCCTTTTCGTGTTTTATTTCATGAGTTATTGCCCAAAGTGTTGGAGTTCCAGAGAAATTTAAAATTACCATAAGACCCGATATATGTTTGAGAGATATGACAAAAAAACTCGCAATTTTCGCGCTTTATGGCTGTTTTCATGAGCTATTGCCCACAGTTTTGGAGTTCTGGGGAGATTTACAATGACTGTAAGACCCGATATACGTTTGAGAGATATGACCAAAAACTCGTCATTTTCGTATTTTATGCTGATTTTCATGAGCTATTGTCCATGCTTAGGTTCGAGGCGATTTACAACGCCCGTAAGACCCGATACATGTTTGAGAGATATGACCAAAAACTCATCCTTTTCTTGCTTTATGGCCGTTTTTATGACATATTTCCCACCATTTTGGGGTTCTAGGGCAATTTACAACGACCGTAAGACCCGATATACATTTGATAGATCTGACAAAAACTCGTCCTTTTTGCGCTTTATGGTTGTTTTCATGAGCTATTGCCCATAGTTTTGGAGTTATAGGGCGATTTACAATGACCATAAGTCATGATATATGTTTGAGAGATATGACCAAAAACTAGTCATTTTCGCGTTTTATGGCTGTTTTAATGAGCCATTGCCCACCATTTTCAGGTTCCATGGCGATTTACAACGACCGTAAAACCTGATATATGTTTGAGTTATATGACCTAAAACTCGTCGTTTTCGCGGTTTATGGCCATTTTCATGAGCTATTGCCCACAGTTTTCTGTATGCGATTTACAATGACCAGAAGGCCCGATACATGTTTGAGAGATATGACCAAAAACTCGTCCTTTCATGCTTTATGGCTATTTTCATGAGCTATTGCCCATAGTTTTGGAGTTCTAGGGAGATTTACAACGACCATAAGACCCGATATATGTTTGAGAGATATGACAAAAAAACTCGCAATTTTCGCGCTTTATGGCTGTTTTCATGAGCTATTGCCCACAGTTTTGGAGTTCTGGGGAGATTTACAATGACTGTAAGACCCGATATACGTTTGAGAGATATGACCAAAAACTCGTCATTTTCGTATTTTATGCTGATTTTCATGAGCTATTGTCCACAGTTTTGGGGTTCCAGGGCGATTTACAACGCCCGTAAGACCCGACACATGTTTGAGAGATATGACCAAAAACTCATCCTTTTCTTGCTTTATGGCCGTTTTTATGACATATTTCCCACCGTTTTGGGGTTCTAGGGCAATTTACAACGACCGTAAGACCCGATATACATTTGATAGATCTGACAAAAACTCGTCCTTTTTGCGCTTTATGGTTGTTTTCATGAGCTATTGCCCATAGTTTTGGAGTTATAGGGCGATTTACAATGACCATAAGTCATGATATATGTTTGAGAGATATGACCAAAAACTAGTCATTTTCGCGTTTTATGGCTGTTTTAATGAGCCATTGCCCACCATTTTCAGGTTCCATGGCGATTTACAACGACCGTAAAACCTGATATATGTTTGAGTTATATGACCTAAAACTCGTCGTTTTCGCGGTTTATGGCCATTTTCATGAGCTATTGCCCACAGTTTCTATGTTACAGGGCGATTTACAATGACCAGAAGGCCCGATACATGTTTGAGAGATATGACCAAAAACTCGTCCTTTCATGCTTTATGGCTATTTTCATGAGCTATTGCCCATAGTTTTGGAGTTCTAGGGAGATTTACAACGACCATAAGACCCGATATATGTTTGAGAGATATGACCAAAAACTCGTCATTTTCGTGTTTTATGGCTGTTTTCATGAGCTATTGCCCACAGTTTCGAGTTCCAAGGCCATTTAGAACGACCATAACACCCGATACATGTTTGAGAGATTTGACCAAAAACTCGTCCTTTTCGCGCTTTATGGCTGTTTTCATGAGCTATTGCCCACAGTTTTGTAGTTCTAGGGCGATTTACAATGACCATAAGACATCATACGTGTTTGAGAGATCTAACCAAAAACACGTCCTTTTCGTGTTTTATTTCATGAGTTATTGCCCAAAGTGTTTGAGTTCCAGAGCAATTTAAAATGACCATAAGACCCGATATATGTTTGATAGATATGACAAAAAAACTCGTCCTTTTCGTGCTTTATGGTGGTTTTCATGAGCTATTGCCCATAGTATTGTGGTTTCCAAGGCGATTTACAACGATTATAAGACTCGATATATGATTGAGAGATATGACCAAAAACTCGACATTTTGTATTTTATGGCTGTTCTTATGACCTGTTGCCAACAGTTTTAGGGTTCCAAGGAGATTTACAACGACCGTTAGACCCATACATGTTTGAGAGATATGACCAAAAACCCATCCTTTTCGCGCTTTTATGGCTGTTTTCATGAGCTATTGCCCACCGTTTTAGAGTTCCAGGGCGATTTACAATGACCATAAGACCCGATATACATTGGAGAGATCTGACAAAAACTCGTCCTTTTCACGCTTTATGGTTGTTTTCATGATCTATTGCCTGTAGTTTTGGAGTTATAGGGCGATTTACAATTACCGTAAGTCCTGATATATGTTTGAGAGATATGACCAAAAACTCATCGTTTTCTCGTTTTATGGTTGTTTTAATGAGCTATTATCCACCATTTTGGGGTTCCATGGCGATTTACAAAGACCGTAAGACCCGATATATGTTTGAGTTATATGACCTAAAACTCGTTGTTTTCTCGTTTTATGGCCATTTTCATGAGCTATTGCCCACAGTTTCAGGGTTACAGGGCGATTTAGAACAACCATAAGACCCGATACGTGTTTAAGAGATATGACCATAAACTCATCCTTTAATGTTTTATGGATGTTTTCATGAGCTAATGCCCACAGTTTTGGAGTTCCAGGGATATTTACAACGATCGTAAGACGCGATGTATGTTTGAGAGATATGACCAAAAACTCGTCATTTTCGTGTTTTATGGCCGTTTTCATGAACTATTGGCCACAGTTTTGGTGTTCCAAGGCCATTTACCATGACCGTAAGACCCGATACATGTTTGAGAGATATGACCAAAAACTCGTCCTTTTCGTGCTTTATGGCTGTTTTCATGAGCTATTGCCCACAGTTTTGGAGTTCTAGGGTGATTTACAACGAACATAAGACATCATACGTGTTTGAGATTTCTAACCAAAAACAGATCCTTTTAGTGTTTTATTTCATGAGTTATTGCCCACAGTGTTGGAGTTCTAGAGCAATTTAAAATGACCATAAGACCCAATATATGTTTGAGAGATATGACAAAAAAACTCGTCCTTTTCGCGCTTTATGGCAGTTTTCCTGAGCTAGTGCCCATAGTTTTAGAGTTCCAGGGAGATTTTCAATGACTGTAAGACCCGATATACGTTTTACCAAAAACTCATCCTTTTCTTGCTTTACGGCCGTTTTTATGACATATTGCCCACGGTTTTGGGGTTCCAGGGCAAATTACAATGACCGTAAGACCCGATATACATTTGAGAGATCTGACAAAAACTCGTCCTTTTCGCGCTTTATGGTTGTTTTCATGAGCTATTTCCCATAGTTTTGGAATTATAGGGCGATTTACAATGACCGCAAGTCATGATATATGATTGAGAGATATGACCAAAAACTCATCGTTTTCGCATTTTATGGCTGTTTTAATGAGCTATTACCCACCATTTTCAGGTTCCATGGCGATTTACAACGACCATAAAACCCGATATATGTTTGAGTTATGTGACCTAAAACACGTCGTTTCCGCGTTTTATGGGCATTTTCATGAGCTATTGCCCATAGTTTCTCGGTTACAGGGCGATTTACAATGACCATAAGGCCCGATACGTGTTTGAGAGATATGACCAAAAACTCGTCCTTTCATGCTTTATGGTTGTTTTCATGATCTATTGCCCATGGTTTTGGAGTTCCATGGATATTTACAACGACTGTAAGACCCGATATATGTTTGAGAGATATGACCAAAAACTCGTCGTTTTCGTGTTTTATGGCTGTTTTCATGAGCTATTGCCCACAGTTTCAGGGTTCCAAGGCGATTTACAACAACCGTAAGACCCGATACATGTTTGAGAAATATGACCAAAAACTCATCCTTTTCGCGCTTTATGGCTGTTTTCATGAGATATTGCCCACCATTTTGGGAGTCCAGGGCGATTTACAACGACCATAAGACCTGATATACATTTGAGAGATCTGACCAAAAACTCGTCCTTTTCGCTCTTTATGGTTGTTTTCATGAGCTATTGCCCACAGTTTTGGATTTCCAGCATGATTTACAACAACCGTGAGACCCGATATATGTTTGAGTGATATGACCTAAAACTTGTCTTTTTCGCGTTTTATGGCCGTTTTCATGAGCTGACCGTAAGACCGAATATATGTATGAGCGATATGACCAAAAACTCGTCCTTTTCGCGCATTATGGTGGTTTTCATGAGCTATTGCCCATAGTTTAGGAGTTTCCACGGTGATTTAGAACAACCATAAGACCCAATATATGTTTGAGAGATATGACCAAAAACTCATCATTTCGTATTTTATGCTCGTTTTCATGAGATATTGCCCACAGTTTTGGGGTTCCAAGGCGATTTACAACGACCGTAAGACCCGATACATGTTTGAGAGATATGAACAAAAACTCATCCTTTTCGCGCTTTATGCTCGTTTCATAAGATATTGCCCACCATTTTGGGGTTCCAAGGCGATTTACAACGACCATAAGACCCGATATATAATTGAGATATCTGACCAAAAACTCGTCCTTTTTGCGCTTTTGGAGTTATAGGGCAATTTACAACGACCGTAATACTTCATATATATTTGAAAGATATGACCAAAAACTCGTTGTTTTCGCATTTTATGGCCGTTCTAATGAGCTACTGCCCACCATTTTGAAGTTCCAGGGCGATTTACAATGACCGTAAGACCTGATATATGTTTGAGAGATATGACCTAAAACTCGTCGTTTTCGTGTTTTATGGTCATTTTCAGGAGCTATAGCCCTCAATTGCAGGGTTACGGGGCAATTTACAACGACCATAAGACCAGATATGTGTTTGAGAGATATGACCAAAAACTCGTCCTTTCGTGCTTTATGGCTGTTTTCATGAGCTATTGCCCACAGTTTTGGAGTTACAGGGATATTTACAATGACTGTAAGACCCGATATATGTTTGAGAGATATGACCAAAAACTCGTCGTTTTTGTGTTTTATGGCTGTTTTCATGAGCTATTGCCCAAAGTTTCAGGGTTCCAAGGTGATTTACAACGACTGTAAGACCCGATACATGTTTGAGAGATATGACCAAAAACTCATCCTTTTCACGCTTTATCTCTGTTTCCATGAGATATTGCCCACCATTTTGGGGTTCCAGGGCGATTTACAACAACCGTAAGACCCGATATATGTTTGAGAGATATGACCTAAACTCGTCCTTTCGTGCTTTATGGTTGTTTTCATGATCTATTCCCACAGTTTTGGCGTTCCATGGATATTTACAATGACTGTAAGACCCGATATATGTTTGAGAGATATAACCAAAAACTCGTCGTTTTCGTGTTTTATGGCTGTTTTCATGAGCTATTGCCCACAGTTTCAGGGTTCCAAGGCGATTTACAACGACCGTAAGACCCGATACATGTTTGAGAAATATGACCAAAAACTCATCCTTTTCGCGCTTTATGGCTGTTTTCATGAGATATTGCCCACCATTTTGGGAGTCCAGGGCGATTTACAACGACCATAAGACCTGATATACATTTGAGAGATCTGACCAAAAACTCATCCTTTTCGCTCTTTATGGTTGTTTTCATGAGCTATTGCCCATAGTTTTGGATTTCCAGCATGATTTACAACAACCGTGAGACCCGATATATGTTTGAGCGATATGACCTAAAACTTGTCTTTTTCGGTCATATCTTTCAAATATATATGACCAAAAACCCATTGTTTTGTAGTTTCCTAGGCGATTTACAATGACTATAAGACCCGATACATGTTTGAGAGATATGGCCAAAAACCCATCCTTTTAGCGCTTTTATGGCTGTTTTCATGAGATATTGCCCACCATTTTGGGGTTCCAAGGCGAATTACAATGACCGTTAGACCCGATATACATTTGAGAGATATGACCAAAAACTCATCCTTTTCGCTCTTTATGGTTATTTTCATGAGCTATTGCCCATAGTTTTGGAGTTACAAGGCAATTTACAACGACCATAAGACCTGATATATGTTTGAGAGATATGACAAAAATCTCGTCCTTTTCGCGCTTTATGGTGGTTTTCATGAGCTATTGCCCATAGTTTTGGAGTTTACAAGCGATTTACAACGATCGTAAGTCCCGATTTATGTTTGAGAGATATGACCAAAACTCGTCATTTTCGTATTTTTTGCTCGTTTTCATGAGCTATTGCCCACAGTTTTGGGGTTCCAGCGCAATTTACAACGACCATAAGACCCGATACATGTTTGAGAGATATGACCAAAAACTCATCATTTTCGCGCTCTATGCATGTTTTCATGAGTTATTTCCCACCGTTTTGGGGATCCAAGATGATTTACAATGACCATAAGACCCGATATATATTTGACATATATGTCCAAACTCTCGTCCTTTTCGCGCTTTATGGTTGTTTTCATGAGCAATTACCCACAGTTTTGGAGTTACAGGGCGATTTACAATGACCGTAAGACCTGCTATATATTTGAGAGATATGACCAAAAACTCGTCGTTTTCGGGTTTTATGGCCATTTTAATGTGCTATTGCCCACCATTTTAAGTTCTAGGTTGATTTACAACGACCATAAGACCTGATATATGTTTGAGAGATATGACCAAAAACTCGTCGTTTTCGTGTTTGTTGGTTGCTTTCTTAAGCTATTGCCCATAGTTTCGGGGTTCCAAGGCGATTTATAACAACCGTAAGACCCGATACATGTTTGAGAGATATGAGCAAAAACTCATCCTTTTCGCGCTTTATGGTTGTTTTCATGTGCTAATTGCCCATACTTTTGGAATTCCAGGGCGATTTACAACGACCATAAGACATCATACTTGTTTGAGAGATCTGACAAAAACATGTCCTTTTCGCGCTTTATGGCTGTTTTCATTAGCTATTGCCCAGGGATATTTACAATGACCGTTAGGCCCGATATATGTTTGAGAGATATGACAAAAAACTCGTCATTTTCGTATTTTATGGCCGTTTTGATGAGCTATTGCCCACAGTTTTGGGGTTCCAGGGTGATTTACAATGACCTTAAGACCCGATACATGTTTGAGAGATATGACCAAAAACCCATCCTTTTCGCGCTTTTATGGATGTTTTCATGAGATATTGCCCACTATTTTGGGGTTCCAGGGCGATTTACAATGACCGTAAGACCCGATATACATTTGAGAGATATCACCAAAAACTCATCCTTTTCGCTCTTCATGGTTGTTTTCATCAGCTATTGCCCATAGTTCTGGAGTCACAGGGCAATTTACAACGACCGTAAGACCCGATATATGTTTGAGATATATGACAAAAAAAACATGTCGATTTCGTGTCTTATGGCTGTTTTAATGAGCTATTGCCCACAATTTTGGGGGTCCAGCGCGATTTACAATGACCGTAAGACCAGATATATGTTTGAGAGATATGACCTAAAACTCGTATTTTTCGAGTTTTATGGTCGTTTTCATCAGCTATTGCCCATAGTTTTGGGGTTCTAGGGAGATTTACAATGACCGTAAGACCCGATAAATGTTTGAGAGATATGACCAAAAACTCGTCCTTTTCGCGCTTTATGGTGGTTTTCATGAGCTATTGCCCATAGTTTGGAGTTTACAAGCGTTTACAACGATTATAAGACCTGATTTATGTTTGAGAGATATGACCAAAAACTCGTCATTTTCGTTTTTTATGCTCGTTTTCATGAGCTATTTCCCACAACTTTGGGGTTCCAGGGTGATTTACAACAACCATAAGACCCGTTACATGTTTGAGAGATATGAACAAAAACTCGTCCTTTCCGCGCTTTATGGTTGTTTTCATGAGATATTTCCCACAGTTTTGGGGTTATATGACGATTTACAACGACCATAAGATCCGATATATATTTGAGAGATATGACCTAAAACTCGTCGTTTTCGCGTTTTATGAGCTATTGCCTTCGCTGTGGTTACGATTCTGGCGATTTACAACGACCATAAGACCAGATACGTGTTTGAGAGATATGACCAAAAACTCGTCCTTGCGTGCTTTATGGCTGTTTTCATGAGCTATTGCCCACAGTTTTGGAGTTTCAGGAATATTTACAATGACTGTAAGACCCGATATATGTTTGACAGATATGACCAAAAACTCGTCGTTTTTTTTTTGTTTTATGGTTGTTTTCATGAGCTATTGCCCACAGTTTCGGGGCTCCTAGGCGATTTACAACGACCATAAGACCCAATACATGTTTGAGAGATATGACAAAAAACTCGTCCTTTTCATGCTTTATGGCTGTTTTCATGAGATATTGCCCACCATTTTGGGGTTCCAGGGCGATTTACAACGACCGTAAGACCCGATATGCATTTGAGAGATCTGACCAAAAACTCGTCCTTTTCGCTCTTTATGGTTATTTTCATCAGTTATTGCCCATAGTTTTGTAGTTTCCTAGGGGATTTACAACAACCATAAGACCCGATATATGTTTGAGAGATATGACCAAAAACTCGTCATTTTCATATTTTATGCTCGTTTTCAGTTTTGGGGTTCTAGTGCGATTTACAACGACCGTAAGACCCGATATACATTTGAGAGATCTGACCAAAAACTCGTCCTTTTCGCTCTTTATGGTTGTTTTCTAGAGCTATTGCCCAGAGTTTTGTAGTTACAAGGCAATTTACAAAAACCGTAACACCCGATATATTATTGAGAGATATGCCAAAAAACTTATCCTTTTCCTGTTTTATGGCCGTTTTAATGAGATATTGCCCACCATTTTGGGGTTCTAGCACGATTTACAACAACTGTAAGACCCGATATATGTTTGAGAGATATGACCTAAAACTCATCTTTTTCGCGTGTTATGGTCGTTTTCATGAGCTATTGCCCATAGTTTTGGGGTGCCAGGGGGATTTACAACGACCGTAAGACCCGTTATATGTTTGAGAGATATGACCAAAAACTCGTCCTTTTCGTGATTTATGGTGGTTTTCATGAGTTATTGCCCATAGTTTTGCAGTTTCCAAGGCGATTTACAACGACCATAAGACCCGATATATGTTTGAGAGATATGACCAAAACTCGTCATTTTCGTATTTTATGCTCGTTTTCATGAGCTATTGCCCACCGTTTTGGGGTTCCAGGGCGATTTACAACGACCATAAGACCTGATACATGTTTGAGAGATATGACCAAAAACTCATCCTTTTCGCGCTTTATGCCTGTTTTCATGAGATATTACCCACCGTTTTGGGGTTCCAAGGCGATTTCAACGATCATAAGACCCGATATATATTTGAGATATCTGACCACAAACTCGTCTTTTTCTCGCTTTATGGTTGTTTTCATGAGCTATTGCCCATAGTTTTGGAGTTATAGGGCGATTTACAATGACCGTAAGACCTGATATATATTTGAGAGATATGACCAAAAACTCGTCGTAGTCGTGTTTTATGGCCATTTTAATGTGTTATTGCCCACCATTTTGAAGTTCTAGGTTGATTTACAATGACCATAAGACCCGATATATGTTTGAGAGATATGACCAAAAACTCGTCGTTTTCGTCTTTTTTCGTTGTTTTCATGAGATATTGCCCACAGTTTCGGAGTTCCAAGGCAATTTATAACGACCATATGACCCGATACATGTTTGAGAGATATGAGCAAAAACTCGTTCTTTTCGCGCTTTATGGTTGTTTTCATGTGCTATTGATGGCTCAATGCACGGTGCCCAGAAAAGTGTTGATGGCTCGTGGTTGATGTAGAGCTCGTTGTGAACCCCAAGAGGAAGGTATGATGAGCACAGCAGCAAGTTTCCCTCAGTTATGAAACCAAGGTTTAATCGAACCAGTAGGAGCAAGGAAACACCCCAAAGGTGTTACTAACTGAGCTTTGGCAGGGCGCACTACCGGTGCTTGTAGCAACGTGGAGACCTACACAACACAACCACAGAACTTTGTCCCCAACTTGCGATGAGGTTTTCAATCTCACCGTGTTTTGCGGAAAACAAAGGATTAAACGTATTGAATGTAAAGAAGTAAAATTTTGCAGAAAGTAAACACAAAGTAGTAAACAGTTTATAGATTGTATGTAAAGTAAAAGGACCGGGATCCATAGTTCACTAGAGGTGGCTCTCCTTAGATAGATAACATGCTGGGTGAACAAATTACAGCGGGGCAATTGACAAACACCGAGAAAGCAATACATGCATATACTAATCATCTTGACTCCTTTGAGACTTGATTGGGCATTACAACATAATACATAGACCGCCATCCAACTGCATCTATGACTAATAATCCACCTTCAGGTTATCATCCTAACCCCCTCCAGTATTAAGTTGCAAGCAACAAATTATTGCTTTTACTAATCATGTAAAGTAAACAATACAATTGTTCTATGAACAAAGGATCGTTGTTTTCTCCCTAGTAGAAACAGCACATCTAGTACCTTAGAGATTTCTGTCACTTCCCCAGATTACTAGAGGCATGAACCCACTATCGAGCATAAATAGTAACTCTTCGAGTTGCTAGCATCTACTTGTCCAAGATAGCCACTAACAATGGAAAGCATGCAAGATCTCAAATAACAAATACATGATAGAATCAATAATCAATCTGAAATAGCATCTCAATATCCATCGGATCCCCGCAAAAATAACATGCAGAATTAAAAATATATGATCTTGATCGTGAATGGAGCTCACAAGATCTAGACATGAAAGCAAAAAGGAGGAGAACCAGCCATCTAGCTACTACATGGACCGTAGTCTAAGGATGAACTACTCACGCATCACACCGGAGGCTTGCATGGTGATGAAGAAAGCCTCCAGGGTGAATTCGCCTCTCCGGCAGGGTGCCGGGAAGAGCTTCAGATCCCCCTGATCTAGGGACAGAGGCGATGACTCTGACTCTTTCGTGGATTTTTGATCGGGTACCTAGGGTTTTCGTCCTGAGGGCAACTTATAGGCGGAAGGAGAGGCCGAGGGGGTGCTGGGGGCGGCCAGACCACCCCCTGGCGTGGGCCAGGCCTGGCCGCGCGGCCAGGTGGTGTGGCCGGGCCCCAGCCCTTCACCGTCTTGTATTCTGGCACTTGATCCCTTCCGGAAAAATAGGCACTTTGGCTTTTGTGCCGTCCAATTCCGAGAATATTCATTTTCTTACTTTTCTGGAACCAAAAACAACAGAAAACAGGCAGCTGACACTGTGGCTCTTGTTAATAGGTTAGTCCAAGAAATCATAATAAAAGTACTCCAAAGTTGGAACAAAACACAAGAAAGTGGATAAAACCAAGCATGGAACATCAAAAATTATAGATACATTTGCAATGTATCAACATCCCCAAGCTTAACTCCTGCTCGTCCTCGAGTAGGTAAGTGATAAAAAGAAATAATTTTTGAGGTGACATGCACCATCAAGGACTTGATCAAAGTATTTGCAAAACATTCAAGGCTGGGATCATAGTACTTCAATCATAACATGAAACACAAGGTTCTATCAATAAGCAAAGAAACTATGATGCAACATGAAAAGCCACAAACAAAAGATTCATGAGTAACAATGCTTTGCAAGACGTTTGTTTGTTTCACATAAAGAAAACATAGCATAAAAGTATTCAGCTTGTCCCTCAAGAGAGTAGCAAATATAAATGCATAGGACACCTTCAAAGTTCATAAGAGTTACTAGATACAATAGTTTAAAACAAGCAATAACAAGTTATGCATCAATCAACTAGTCTTGGGACAATGCACATAGAACTAAGAATGGCCACTATGCTCTCAAAGTAGTGCATAAATATAGAAGGTGGAGACTCAATATAATGGTGGATGAAAGGCCTTTGTAAAAGGAAGTAGGGATTCAAGTCTCATAAAGAGCTTCCAAAAATTATGGTACTTATAGCTTTCAGCTCTCATTGCCCCTATCATAAGCATCTTGAAGGTGATTAAGGTTAAAGTGACACAACTAAGAGGATATGCTTGACAAGTTATAAACAGAAATCTCATGCCCCTTACTTACGAAGACCGATCCTCATGCTACTCAACTTCAGTCACGAGTAAGCTCTTGTCATTGTAAGTATATGTGTATCATTAAGAACCGCCAATAGGGTACCCCTTGCACATGATACGGGAGATTTCCCATAAACAAAATGACAAGGCAAGCAGACAATGAGCATCTGAGCGATCTTTTTATTTGCTATTTGCATAGGTTTTTATTGAGGATGCTTCATAGAGTGCTCATTATGCTGATGCTGCAAGTTTCCACCATGATTAGGCATGGCTTAGGCTAGCGGCCCAGGCGTTTCTCTAACACACATACAAACTCCATGATCTTACAAGTTACACATTTATTTCACACCGCCGGGATCCGTAAGCAAAAGAACATAATATCAACGGGGTACAAAGTACAAGTGCAATGTTGAAAGCGTTCCCCATGAAACATGGTTCTGCTAATTTCAACTTATAAAGCGCAAGCATATACGCAACAAAGAAGGACCCAATGGTTCAAGTTTATTAGAGGCAATAAAGTAAAGTGTGCCATCAAGTTCGTGAGAGCTTTAATCACTAGTTTTCTCATAACAAGTAGAAGGTAAACAAAAGCATGAATATACTTGGAATAGCATAAGCTAGTAGCTAGGTATGGTGTACTCTTTGGAAAAACTTGGTTTAGGGAGTTGGATGCATGAGTGGAACTCATACTTGGTTGTGGAGGCTAGCAAAAGACTAGGAGCGACAAACTATGAGAGCAATAATGGCCATAATCATGCAGAGCGACAAAACATCATTGATCAAAGCATAAAGTGATACTACAAGTTGAAAACTAAAGGATCATAAAGGCTATGGTGACTTGAGATAGTCATAACACGGTGTGAGCATGTGCCAAGTCAACCCAAATAAAGCATCAAAGGAGAATAACACTATACTATGCTTTAATATGCTAAAACAACGCATGATTCATCCAAGGCACATTAAGAAATCTCAATTGTTTATAACAAGTCATGCTACAACAAAGAATACTAAGCATAAAGCCAAAACAATATCAAGCATGGCATGACAAAGCATAGGCCACAATCAAAAACGAGCTCTTTTTACCACATAAGCATGAACTTTCCTACTCTTTTCCAAAACCAAACCAAACTATTTGCAAACTAAAGCGTGAAAGAGGGGGGGCCAACTGTAGCATCCCAATTTTCTAACAATTGTAATGCTACTTGGTTTAATAATATAATGGCTACTTCCTACTTAAATTGTTGCATCATAATTATGTCATGCTCATGTCATCATGCCACCTTGCATTTGAGCATCATATAAAACCCTTTTGATTTGGTTCTTCTCTCATATGCATTATTAATTGTATTTTTCTCTTGATATATTGTATTGGATCTTGATAAATGCTTGATGCCCAAATTGAGTTGTGGGCATATCTTTTACTCCACTCCACCACCTTTCTTTGTCACCACCTTAATAATTCCACCATCCTTACTTACCATGAGTTATTATTTTCTTTTGGTATTTAATCTAGCTCATGGGGGATGGGATGGATTCAATTCTAATTTCTTTTGCTTGGCCTTTATTCCACCTTTTGGTAATGCATGGGAATCATGCCATGTTATGTTATTATTGTTTTCACAAAATAAAACAGGGCATGTAATACTCTGCATGGGCCATGTAAACACCATCACCACTTCTTTTCTTTTGGGTTGCCCTTGGTTTTTGAGTGGATCTTTTCCTTGTGACTTTGTTTCTCTTCCTCTCACCATCTCCACCTCTTCACCCTCAACATCCATGCCTTGCATGATCATGTGAGATATCATCCACACCCTATTCTCCCTTACACATGATCATACCACCTTAAAGAAAACCCTACACCCTACCCTCTCTCCATCACAACTTGCCACCCTCATGTGGGATCATGAGTAAAACCCTCACCTCACCACCTCCTTCCTCTTGTGCTTGTTCATAGTGGATCATCACCATACCCTAAACCCATCCCATGCATGACACAATCCAAACCCTAACTCCACCTAACCCTAACCGAGCCTTCCCTCTCCTTTTTCTCTTTACCACCCGAGCCACTCCACCTTCCCTCCCTCTCTCGGCCAGCAAGGGACCACCACCATCACCCCATCTACCCCAACCCTAGCAAGCCCTAACCCGAGCCACCCCATCCCTCTAACCCTAGATGACCCAAGTTTCCCTCTCTTCTTTTCTTACTCTCTCCCTGTCGTGCGGGCCCCAACCCGAGTCTGCCCTGCCTTGCCCTCTCCCTGGCCCACCTGCCATGCTCCCGTGCCTTCCCATGCCGAGCCCCAGCTCGAGCACGTGAAGGAGAGGAGGAAAAGGTGGCCGAAGCCACCTTTATCCCTAACCCGCTCCTGCACGGCACCCTCCTCTCTCCCCCTTGCTTTTCCTTTTCCCCACGTTCCCTCGGCCTCGCCCAGATCCACCCCCGAGCCAGGGCGCCGACCCCTTCCTCCCCCTGCTTCTCTTCTCCAAAACCGACGATCACCGTCGGCTTCACCTCCACCTCTTCGATACAAGTCAGTGGCGTGGAGCTGTGGTTGTCGGGGAAGCCCAGCGCGTACCCCTGCTTCACCATGTTCACGGAACCGAGGAGGAGATGGTCCCCAGCAGCCGCGGCACGCCGACATCCCGAAGAAACCCTAGGTCGCCGGCCGCCAACCTCGCCGTCGATCTGCTGCTTCCCACTCCGAGCCGAGCCCTCCGTCTAGCCCGCGGTGAGCCCCTGTACCTCCCAGACAACCCCCTCTTTGCTGTCGATGCCTGGCCGCGCCGGACCTTACACCAAACACTCTCTGCGCGCCGGCGTCCGTGTGTGTTTCTAGACCGTGTCGTCGCATAGGTAGATCTAGCCGCCTACCGCTTACCTTGCAGCAATCCCAAGCAAACGCAGTGGTAGCCGCCGCCGCGCGCAGGCACGAGGACGCGGGTTGGATCCCTGCACCGCGCGCAGCCTCTGTCGAGTGCCATTAGTTTCGTCAAAGAACAAACGGTGGAAGAAAAACAGTAGTGGAGCCCCTTTTGCGAATACCCCCTTGCCTTTTTGCGCGCACAACCCACGGTCCAGCCGGGCCCGCATGTCTGCCTTTGTAACCTTTTTACAGAAAGGTACCACAGCTCTGTGTTTCCTCAACCCGTGCCCCCCGGCTCCCACACGTGGCAGTTCCCCACTCACCCGCTGGCGTGTGGGCCCGTTCGAGCGCCGGGTCCGCTAGTCAGTCACTGTGGCTCGTATCTGTTGCGGTAAGGAAAGCCGCTACGTCGTTTTCCCGCCAGCTCGGCAGACGACCCCATCTGTCTGTGACTCGGGCTAAATCTCTCTGAGTACAAACAGACCCTGTTCTTGTTCTGTTTATTAAAAAAGATTTCAGAAATTGTTAATTATGTTTTCAAATCCAGTTTTAATCCCTTTTATTTGGTAATCCCAAATAATATATGTTTTTGAATCAGAAAAATGTGAGGATTTCAAATATGCTATTCAAAATAATGTTTGAGCACTTTAAATTTTCGAGATGATTAAAATTACAAGAAAATACCCTTTTTCTTAATTAATTAATAACTTTAGTTTTATAACTCCAAATTTGATAAATAATATGTCTAAATCGATCAGCGCGACGAGCCCGTTCTATCTATACACTCCATGTTCTGAATTGCAGCATGCATCATATAAATATAAGTATACAGCAAGTGTTATGAGAGCAAACCGGGCTAAAAACTTAATAAAATGCTTTAATCTTGTACCCCACACCTCACCCATGCCATGCTACATTATTGCCATGCAAATTGTGCATCATTCATCATGGCATGATTGTTTGCTTGTCAAATTTTAATTCATATGCTTGTGCACTCTATTTATTATGGCCCTTGTTTGTTTGGTTCTTCTTCGAATAGACGCTGAGCAGGGGATATATCAGGAATCCCAGGAGCACTACCTAGATCTGTCCCTCGCTTCAACTGAGCTGCCAGGCAAGCACTACCACGTGCTTGCATACATATAGTACCTATTGCCTCTACCTTATTCTTGCATCATTGAGTCGCGGTTGCATTAAACTGAATCCCAAGTACTGCATAGCCTTTACTTTTAAACCCAACCGAAGCTTGTTCCTCCATCCCATGAGCCATTACTACAGGAGTTGTTTGTGCCATGCGGGTCGTAGAACAGCATGTGTAGGGTATGTGAGAGTCTGATGGATAACGAGGTACCTAAACAACTTAACCTGAGTAGTAATGGGATAACTAATGAAAGTGGCATCGGTGAGCAATATCTGCTATTTGGTTCTTCATGCTCACTTGTGTCCCGTAGGACCCCGAGTCCTTGATTCATGTTCCTTAACTATTCGCACTATCCACATCCGGGAGGCCTTATGGACCCTCCTGAGCCAGAGCTTGATTCATTCTTATTTCTTGGGGCCACAAAGTAGTTTGGGGCTTTATTACTATCCTGTACTTATGCCATGTTTTACTGCTTTATTTAAGATTGTGCGAGGAGCACCTGTACTGTTTAGGATTGCAGAGTTTTTGTGGTATCGACAAGCCCATCCACACTTTCGGGTTCCCAGTCGTTTACAGCCATTGGCGCAAACCTTGGGTTCGTCTCGGAGCCGGCCAACTTCGTTGCGGGTAGCTTAATGGGGTGGCCCCCTGAAACATTTCTGAATCCTGTGATCGCTTTGTCGTGAATGCCTCGTTGGGTTTTGATTTGGTTTTTCCGAGGTTGATCGAGTGTGTGTTGCTATTTGTGCACCCCTGCAGGGTAAATCTTTCTGAAAGCCATGTCCACGGTTATGGATGACTTGGAGCACAGTTTCTCGATCATAGACAAGTATAACTAAAGTACCGCTTTTAATTTGACTAAGTATATGACTAGTAAATAGTGCAGCACTCATGGAATGGTTGATAAAACTGCCAACGGATGGGGGTTGTTCGTCCGCTTTCTCGTTGGTAAGCGAGAAGGAGGATGGATCTGTTAATATTATTGTTATAACTATTGTTCTTAATTAACGGACATCCATCTATATTTGGTTAGGCGGATGGTTAGCGAGTATCTATAGAATTGTTAGTTATTATCTTTTGCTGCAATTGCGTCACCCTAGGTTGTGTCCCCTTTAGAGGCATAAAGACTTGCTGAGTACCCCTAGGGTCACACACGATAAATTGTTTGATTCAGATGAACAGGTATACTCGCAAGATGGATACTGGGTGGAGGAGACGGACGATGTTGGCAACGATCACTCGGTGTAGAGATTCCGGGAACGGGGATCCGTGAGATCTGTGGGCGGGATGTGTTTATTTATGTTGCATCTTATGCCGATTTGCTTCTTATCCGTACTCGGATCTTGTTTTCCGCTTCCGCCTGATACTCTGATGTTTGATGTATGAGGAGCTATCCTAAAATATTATCTCTATCTAGGATATTTGGATCTTGTCGTATGGCGTTGCAATATTTCTATTTCTTTTTAGATGGAATGGCTCTGAGGACTGTTGTATGTGGCTTGCATACATACTCATTTGTGTATGTAGTTGATCGCTTCGCCTACCGATTACGCCGTTCGTTCTTGTCCCGATGTTCTGGAAATGGTTAGGACGACCGAAAGGTCTACCTGTGAGTGGCATTTGGCCCCATCGTACTATTTTAACCATTTCCGCTCATCCAGGCATGTAATTAAGAGCGTAATTCACTGAGGTAGTTACAATTGGTATCAGAGCCATCCCGCCCTTCAGGGTCTCAGCCAAATGGTTGTTGTTAGTCTAGCAAATATTTTTGGTAGCTATGTATACTAGGGAAAAACAAAACGTGAGAGTAGGACTGCTTCCACTTTTCTTCTTACCCACCCACCCACCCTTTTCTGGTAAGGAAGAGTAACGTTTTCAATCCTCTTCTAAAATTCAAACTAGGATTCCCGTGTCTGGGTTCCATAGTACCATAGGTTGTGTGTGTGTGTGTGTGTGTGTGTTTTCCTTGTCTATCTGTTGCATCCAACATGTTATCACTATCGGGCTTTTGGTTATCAACTGTTGGTACATTCCATACCGACAGGCTTTTGCAAACCGACGCGATCTATCTGATTCGTTGTATACCGACGCGATCTGTTAAACTCTTTGTTATCCGACGTTATCTTGTTTGGGATGTTCGATTCTGTAGTTACTAATCCTTAGGTTCATCTTAAGATGAAGGTATTGGGATATGTGTTTTGCTTATTCATGTGCGGAGTAATGATTTAAGTGCGGGATGGAGTCGCGACCATACCACTACTTTTATCATTCGCTCTTGTATATTGAATTGGTAGAGTTACTAATCTTGATTCATTAAGTGGTTTTGCGCATAGAGTGGTATTTTAATGCCGAAATTTGCGGAAATTTTTTCTTTCTTAGTTTGTGTACCACACTCCTTGTTCAGTCGTGTGCGATATGCTTAATATCTTCTAGGTGCTTTGAACTTTGTTGATATTTTAATATCATCTTAGTAAATTGTATCCTTTAAATCTTGGTTAATTCCATTTTGGTACTATTTTGTATTATTATTATTCTCCATTATGGTACTAACTTGTGTTTTATATCAATCACAGGATGGCACCACCACGCCGTTCTGAGGAGGACATACAACCTGAACTGGGGGCTGCATTGGCAAGCATCGCCAATGCCTTGGACGCAATGCAGCAGAACCAGCAGCGATTTGAAGAAAGTGTCAGGAGGAATGAGTTTGTTCCGCTACCTCCACCTCCCAAGCGAGGAGACATCAAAAGCTTCCTGAAGTTCAACCCACGCCAATTTGATGTGTCCGATAAACCACTTGATGCTGATGATTGGTTGCGGGAGATGTCAAGGTTACTGGCGACTGCTGATGTTCCTGAGCAAGAATGGGTAAAGTGTGTCACTCACCTTCTGAAGGGAGATGCAGCTCCGTGGTGGGAGAATTACCTCAAGGCAAACTACACTGGTTTTCAGCCTACTTGGGAACAGTTCACTGGAGCTTTCAAAGAGCAATATCTGTCAGAAATTGTCATGGAGAGGATGAAGGAAGTGTTTCTCAACCTCAAGCAGGGCAATGACAATGTCAATACCTACATCAGAAACTTCATGAACCTTTCTCGTTATGGTGGCGATGAGATCTCTGATGACAAGAAGAAGAAAAAGAGGTTCATACAAGGGCTCAATGCATCGATTAAATATGCAATCACAAATGCAAGGCCGGCGTCTTTTCTGGAACTCCAACATACAGCTCTGCAGGAAGAAGCAAGTAGGCAAGTGTTTGAGGAGTCAAAGAAACACAACAGGCGATGCAGCAAGCTCTTCATCTATGTCAACTCCTTCTAAGCATCGTGTCTGGGTTCCTAACACCCCACCGTCGCTCTCGGCTCCACCAAGACCTTCAAGCTACGCGGCAAGGCCACCAAACATCCTCACTGCTGCTCCTAGGGGCTACAACCACAACTACCCTGGAGCGCCTGGCGGAGTCCCTGGCTACGTTGCTCCACGTCCACCTGGTGCTTGTTACACTTGTGGAAAGACTGGGCATCAACACTGGAACTATCCAATGAACAACAAAGCTCTTCCTCCACCACCTCCAAGATCTGCGGCAAGCTCTCCTATGGGTCGTGCACCACCACCTCGGGCTCTCAACATCAACACCAAGCCTGGGTCTACTGTTGCTCATGCCAACTGTGTCAACGCCGCTCAAGCTGAGCATGCACCTGGAGTTGTGATGGGTATGCTTTCCGTTAAGTCAGTTCCTGCACGAGTTTTGTTTGATTCTGGTGCATCGCATTCTTTTGTCTCCACAAGTTTTGCTGATGCGAATGGGTTCCCTATGGATCCTCTCCCTAAGAGGTTAATGGTCCTTTCTCCTGGAGCAACAATGGCAGCTTCAAAAATCAGCCATGGCAATCAAATTGAGATTGGTGGTTCTTCGTTCCCGGCTTCCTTGATTATTCTGGGCAATTCTGACATTGATGTTATCTTGGGCATGGATTGGTTGACAGCAAATGCAGCTGTGATTGATTGTGCTGAACGCTCGGTTTCTCTAAAAAGCCCTGAAGGCCATATAGTCTATTCTCCAAGTCTGACTCCTGCTATTCAGCTTTTCTCTTTGGCGGCTCTGAATGATGATGCTATGGAAGCTATTCAGAGTGACCTGGTGGTCTGTGAGTTCCTAGATGTCTTTCCTGAAGAGTTGTCAGGTATGCCTCCGGATCGTGAGGTCGAGTTTGTGATTGAGCTTGAACCTGGTACCGCTCCTATCTCCAAGCGGCCTTATAAAATGGGTCCTGCTGAGTTGGCTGAACTCAAACATCGGCTTGATGAACAAGAGAAGTTGGGTTTCATTCAGCACAGTACTTCTTCTTGGGGTAGCCCAACCATCTTTGTGAAGAAGCGAGACAAAACTGATAGACTTTGTGTTGACTATCAGGCTCTCAATGCTAAAACCATCAAGAATAAATATCCCCTTCCGCGGATTAATGATCTCTTCGATCAGCTAGCTGGAGCTGTGGTTTTCTCTAAGCTTGATTTGAGAAGTGGATATCATCAAATCAAGATTCGCAAGGAAGATGTTCCTAAAACAGCTTTCACCACCCGCTATGGCCTGTATGAGTACACGGTCATGTCTTTCGGTCTCACCAACGCACCTGCCACCTTCTCGAGGCTTATGAACTCGGTTTTCATGGAGTATCTTGATAAGTTTGTTGTGGTCTATCTGGATGACATCCTAGTCTATTCTAAGTCAAAGGAAGAACATGAAGAACACCTTCGGTGTGTCCTAAACAAGCTTTGTGAGAACCGCCTGTATGCAAAGTTCTCCAAATGTGAGTTTTGGGTGCCTCAAGTCACCTACCTTGGTCACGTCATCTCTTCCAAGGGCATTGCCGTCAACCCAGAAACTGTAAAGACAATTGTTGACTGGCTTCCTCCTGTAAATGTCAAAGAAGTCCGAAGTTTCCTTGGTTTGGCTAGTTATTGCCGTTGCTTCATTCAGAACTTTTCGAAGATTGCGAAGCCTCTTACCGATCTCCTCAAGAAGGGCAAGAAATACCTTTGGACTCCTGCATGTCAAGCAAGTTTTGAAACACTCAAAGAGAAGCTCACTTCCACACCAGTCTTGGTTCCTCCAGATACATCAAAGCCTTTCCAGATATTATGTGATGCCTCATTGCAAGGATTGGGTGCGGTCCTTATGCAAGAAAAACAAGTTGTTGCTTATGCCTCTCGACTGTTGAAGACGCATGAGATCAACTATCCTACACATGACCTCGAACTCGCAGCAGTTGTCCTTACTTTGAAAGTATGGAGGCACTACTTGCTTGGCAACCATTGTGAAATCTTTTCTGATCACAAGACTCTGAAGTATATCTTCACACAGCCTGATCTCAACCTTTGTCAGAGGAGGTGGATTGAAGCAATCAATGATTTCGATTTGACCATCAACTACACTCCGGGCAAAGCTAATGTCATGGTCGATGCTCTCAGCCGCAAATCTTATGTCAGCAACCTCATGGTGGAAGAACAATAGCCTCTCTTGTGCGAGGAATTCCGTCAGCTCAACCTTGAAATTGTGGATCAAGGGCATCTTCTGAACCTTCTGGCAACCCCTCTCTTGGAAGAAAAGGTTCGCTCCATTCAACTTGGGGATCCTTACACTAAAAAGATCATCTCCAACATTCAGCTTCCGAAGTATAAGTCCTTCCATGTCAATGACCAAGCCACTCTTTTCTTTGAACACCGGATGTTTGTTCCGAACTACCCGGGTTTGAGAGAGCAAGTTCTCAAGGAGGCGCATGATTCTGTTCTTTCTATCCACCCTGGCAGCACAAAGATGTACATGGACTTGAAAACACAATATTGGTGGCCTGGGTTGAAACGATATTGTGCCAAGTATGTCTCGGAGTGTGATGTCTGCCGTAGAGTTAAAGCTGTCCATCAGAAACCTTCCGGTCTTCTACAGCCATTGAAACTCCCGGAATGGAAATGGGAGAAAGTAGAGATGGACTTCATCACTGGTTTTCCAAGGTCGCAGAAGGGCAACAATGCAATCTTTGTTGTCATTGACAGGCTTTCTAAAGTGGCTCACTTCTTTCCCGTCAAGAAAACAATTTATGCAATCCAGTTGGCTGAGCTCTATATCAATAGAATTATCTCTCTGTATGGAGTTCCTCTTGAGATCAGTTCAGACCGTGGAAGCATCTTCACTTCCAAGTTCTGGGGAAGTTTCAAAAATGCTTTGGGAACAAAATTGAACTTCAGCACAGCTTACCATCCTCAGTCGCAAGGACAAGTTGAAAGGATCAATCAGATTCTAGAAGATATGCTCCGTGCTTGCGTCATCTCTTTCGGCATGAAGTGGGAAGAATGTCTCCCTTATGCTGAATTCTCTTACAACAACAGCTTCCAGAAAAGTCTAAAGATGGCACCATTTGAGGCTCTCTATGGTCGCAAATGCAGAACTTCGCTTGGTTGGTCCGGCGCAGGTTAAAGAATATTGTTTGGCCCTGACATTGTAACTCAAGCGGAGGAAAAGGTTCAAATCATTCTTGAAAATCTGAAGATTGCTCAAAGTCGCCAGAAGAGCAATTATGACAGAAAGCACACGCACATGGAGTATGTCCCTAGTGATCTCGTTTACCTTCGTGTCACTCCCATGAGAGGCACGCACCGCTTTAGTATCAAAGGAAAGCTGGCTCCTAGATACATCGGTCCATTCAAAATCCGTGGAAGAAGAGGAGAAGTTGCTTATGCTCTTGAGCTCCCTGAAAAACTCAAAGTCGATGATGTTTTCCACATCTCTCAACTCAAGAAGTGCTTCAAGGATCCCGGCAGGACCGTGGACCATGAGCTTATCAATCTCCAAGAAGACCTGTCTTATCAAGAACACCCCACAAAAATCCTTGAAGTCGCAGAAATAAGGACTCGCAACAAGTCCATCAAGTTCTGCAAGGTGCAGTGGTCGCATCATTCCGTGGATGAAGCCACTTGGGAACGTGAAGATGAGCTCCGTGCCAAGTATCCTACCCTCTTTGAGTCTTCTTATTCTTCCTAGAATCTCGGGGCGAGATTCCTGTTTAGTGGGGGAGAGTTGTAGCATCCCAATTGTCTAACAATTGTAATGATATTTGGTTTAATAATATAATGGCTACTTCCTACATATAATTGTTACATCATAATTATGTCATGCTCATGTCATCATGCCACCTTGCATTTGAGCATCATATAAAACCCTTTTGATTTGGTTCTTCTCTCATATGCATTATTAATTGTATTTGGCTCTTGATATATTGTATTGGATCTTGATAAATGCTTGATGCCAAATTGATTTGTGGGCATATCTTTTACTCCACTCCACCACCTTTCTTTGTCACCACCTTAATAATTCCACCATCCTTACTTACCATGAGTTATTATTTTCTTTTGGTATTTAATCTAGCTCATGGGGGATGGGATGGATTCAATTCTAATTTCTTTTGCTTGGCCTTTATTCCACCTTTTGGTAATGCATGGGAATCATGCCATGTTATGTTATTATTTTTTCACAAAATAAAACAGGGCATGTAATACTCTGCATGGGCCATGCAAACACCATCACCACTTCTTTTCTTTTGGGTTGCCCTTGGTTTTTGAGTGGATCTTTTCCTTGTGAGTTTGTTTCTCTTCCTCTCACCATCTCCACCTCTTCACCCTCAACATCCATGCCTTGCATGATCATGTGAGATATCATCCACACCCTATTCTCCCTTACACATGATCATACCACCTTAAAGAAAACCCTACACCCTACCCTCTCTCCATCACCACTTGCCACCCTCATGTGGGATCATGAGTAAAACCCTCACCTTACCACCTCCTTCCTCTTGTGCTTGTTCATAGTGGATCATCACCATACCCTAAACCCATCCCATGCATGACACAATCCAAACCCTAACTCCACCTAACCCTAACCGAGCCTTCCCTCTCCTTTTTCTCTTTACCACCCGAGCCACTCCACCTTCCCTCCCTCTCTCGGCCAGCAAGGGGCCACCACCATCACCCCATCTACCCCAACCCTAGCAAGCCCTAACCCGAGCCACCCCATCCCTCTAACCCTAGATGACCCGAGTTTCCCTCTCTACTTTTCTTACTCTCCTCGTCAGGCGGGCCCCAGTCGCCCTCTGCCATGCTCCCGTGCCTTCCCATGCCGAGCCCCAGCTCGAGCACGTGAAGGAGAGGAGGAAAAGGTGGCCGAAGCCACCTTTATCCCTAACCCGCTCATGCACGGCACCCTCCTCTCTCCCCCTTGCTTTTCCTTTTCCCCACGTTCCCTCGGCCTCGCCCAGATCCACCCCCGAGCCGCGGCGCCGACCCCTTCCTCCCCCTGCTTCTCTTCTCCAAAACCGACGATCACCATCGGCTTCACCTCCACCTCTTCGATACAAGCCGGTGGCGTGGAGCTGTGGTTGTCGGGGAAGCCCAGCGCGTACCCCTGCTTCACCCTGTTCACGGAACCGAGGAGGAGACGGTCCCTAGCAGCCGCGACACGCCGACATCCCGAAGAAACCCTAGGTCGCCGGCCGCCAGCCTCGTCGTCGATCTGCTGCTTCCCAGTCCGAGCCGAGCCCTCCATCTAGCCCACGGTGAGCCCCTGTACCTCCCAGACAACCCCCTCTTCGCTGTCGATGCCTGGCCGCGTCGGACCTTACACCAAACACTCTCTGCGCGCCGGCGTCCGTATGCGTTTCCAGACCGTGTCGTCGCATAGGTAGATCTAGCCGCCTACCGCTTAGCTTGCAGCAATCCCAAGCCAGCCAGCAGATGTAGCTGCCGCCACAGCAGCACGAGGACGCTGGTTCGATCCACGCAGCGTCCGCTTTGCCGAGCGCCGTCAGTTTCATCAGAGAACAAACGGTGGAAGAAAAACAGTAGCGGAGCCCCTTTTGCGAATACCCCCTTGCCTTTTTGCGCGCACAACCCGCGGTTCGCCTGTCTGCCTCTGTGACCTTTTTACAGAAAGGTACCACAGCTCTGTGTTTCCTCAACCCGTGCCCCCCGGCTCCCACACGTGGCAGTTCCCCACTCACCCGCTGGCGTGTGGGCCCGTTCGAGCGCCGGGTCCGGCTAGTCGCCATCGTGGCTCAGATTCTGCGGTAAGGAAAGCCGCACGCTGCTTTCCGCCATTTCGCAGACGACCCCATCTGTCTGTGACTCGGGCTAAATCACTCTGAGTACAAACAGACCCTGTTCTTGTTCTGTTTATTAAAAAAGATTTCAGAAATTGTTAATTATGTTTTCAAATCCGAAAAATGTGAGGATTTCAAATATGCTATTCAAAATAATGTTTGAGCACTTTAAAATTTCGAGATGATTAAAATTACAAGAAAATTCCATTTTCTTAATTAATTAATAACTTTAGTTTTATAACTCCAAATTTGATAAATAATATGTCTAAATCGATCAGCGCGACAAGCTCGTTCTATCTATACGCTCCATGTTCTGAATTGCAGCATGCATCATATAAATATAAGTATACAGCAAGTGTTATGAGAGCAAACCGGGCTAAAAACTTAATAAAATGCTTTAATCTTGTACCCCACACCTCACCCATGCCATGCTACATTATTGCCATGCAAATTGTGCATCATTCATCATGGCATGATTGTTTGCTTGTCGCATTTTAATTCATATGCTTGTGCACTCTATTTATGTTGGTCCTTGTTTGTTTGGTTCTTCTTCGAATAGACGCTGAGCAGGGGATATATCAGAATCCTGTGAGCACTACCCAGATCCGTCCCTCGCTTCAACTGAGCTGCCAGGCAAGCACTACCACATGCTTGCATACATATAGTACCTATTGCCTCTACCTTATTCTTGCATCATTGAGTCGCGATTGCATTAAACTGAATCACAAGTACTGCATAGTCTTTACTTTTAAACCCAACCGAAGCTTGTTCCTCCATCCCATGAGCCATTACTACAGGAGTTGTTTGTGCCATGCGGGTCATAGAACAGCATGTGTAGGGTATGTGAGAGTCTGATGGATAACGAGGTACCTAAACAACTTAACCTGAGTAGTAATGGGATAACTAATGAAAGTGGCATCGGTGAGCAATATCTGCTATTTGGTTCTTCATGCTCACTTGTGTCCCGTAGGACCCCGAGTACTTGATTCCTGTTCCTTGACTATTCGCACTATCCACATCCGGGAGGCCTTATGGACCCCCCTGAGCCAGAGCTTGATTCATTCTTATTTCTTGGGGCCACAAAGTAGTTTGGGGCTTTATTACTATCCTATACTTATGCCATGTTTTACTGCTTTATTTAAGATTGTGCGAGGAGCACCTGTACTGTTTAGGATTGCAGAGTGTTTTCGCGGTATCGACAAGCCCAGTCACACTTTCGGGTTCCCAGTCGTTTACAGCCATTGGCGCAAACCTTGGGTCTGTCTCGGAGTCGGCCAACTTCGTTGCGGGTAGCTTAATGGGGTGGCCCCCTGAAACATTTCTGAATCATGTGATCGCTTTGTCGTGAATGCCTCGTTGGGTTTTGATTTGGTTTTTCCGAGGTTGATCGAGTGTGTGTTGCTATTTGTGCACCCTGCAGGTAAAACTTTCAAAGCCGTCCGCGGTTATGGACGACTTGGAGCACAGTTTCTCGATCATAGACAAGTATAACTAAAGTACCGCTTTTAATTTGACTAAGTATATGACTAGTAAATAGTGCAACACTCATGGAATGGTTGATAAAACTGCCAACGGATGGGGGTTGTTCGTCCGCTTTCTCGTTGGTAAGCGAGAAGGAGGATGGATCTGTTAATATTACTGTTATAACTGTTGTTCTTAAGTAACGGACATCCGTCTCTCTTTGGTTAGGCGGATGGTTAGCGAGTATCTATAGAATTGCTAGTTATTATCTTTTGCTGCAATTGCGTCACCCCAGGTTGTGTCCCCTTTAGAGGCATAAAGACTTGCTGAGTACCCCTAGGGTCTCACACGATAAATTGTTTGATTCAGATGAACAGGTATACTCGCAAGATGGATACTGGGTGGAGGAGACGGACGATGTTGGCAACGATCACTCGGTGTAGAGATTCCGGGAACGGGGATCAGTGAGATCTGTGGGCGGGATGTGTTTATTTATGTGGCATCTTATGCCGATTTGCTTCTTATCCGTACTCGGATCTTATTTTCCGCTTCCGCCTGATACTCTGATGTTTGATGTATGAGGAGCTATCCTAAAATATTATCTCTATCTAGGATATTTGGATCTTGCCGTATGGCGTTGCAATATTTCTATTTCTTTTTAGATGGAATGGCTCTGAGGACTGTTGTATGTGGCTTGCATACATACTCATTTGTGTATGTAGTTGATCCTTCGCTGCCGATTCACGCTCGTTCTTGTCCCGATGTTCTGGAAATGGTTAGGACGGCCGAAAGGTCTACCTGTGAGTGGCATTTGGCCCCATCGTACTATTTTAACCATTTCCGCTCATCCAGGCATGTAACTAAGAGCGTAATTCACCGAGGTAGTTACACCAACCAACTTATTCAGAAAACTAAGAAAACCAAGCAAACTAAAAACCAAAACGAAAACAAAAAGAAGACGCTCCAAGAGAAACACAACTGTGCACGAAACAATAAAAATGAAGCGTTTGGAAGAAACCTAGGATTTTTATTGATGAAGAAAGGGATGCCTTGGGCATCCCCAAGCTTTGACGCTTGTACTTCTTGGATATTTCTTGGGGTGACACGCGTGGCATCCCCAAGCTTGAGCTTTAGTCCATCCTTCATCTCATTACTTATTTCTTCCATACACCTGAAATTTTTCCTTCATACAAAACTTCACACAATCTCATTAGCAACATTAGTGCACTTAAGATAAATAAGTCTCAAGGTTCAGTTCTATCACCAAATAAACTTCCATTAGAACACTAGCTACTTTATCACTTACCTCAAAAAGCTCAATTCCCCAAAGGAACTCAAGAAGGAACTAACAAGAGGCAAATGCAGAAAATGGCAGAAATCTGTCAAAACAGACCAGCAGGTAAAGACGAATTTTTTCGAAGACCTTATGTTGCTCAAATCAAAACGTGTTGAACTAACGAAAGTTATATAACAACCTGGGGCAGAAGCACAACAAAGTACAGCTCAATCGTACGTGCAGAGCTCTCTCAGGAATTTTTACGGTGAAGCACAGAAATCTGTTTCGGGACAGCAACTTTCCCATTCATTACTTCACTCTCATTAGAGGTAACTCTTGGCACAAAAAGCAAATAAAAAGGATAAGGATAGGTTATTACAGAGGTAATAACTTCCAAGACTCAACTAAAACTCTTGGGTTATCTCCCAACAAGTACTTTTCTTTAACGCCTTTAAGTTAGGCATAAGAACCAAAGAAAGAATCAAGTGTTATAAAATGAAGAAGCATTAAGACCAAATTTTGTTTTCATAGGAGAAGCAAAAGAAATCTTTTCTCTCTTTTTAGGGAAGTGTTCTATACCTTTCTTGAGTGGGAGTTGATATTTAATGGTGCCTTCTTTCATATCAATGATGGCACCAACAGTCTAAGAAAAGGTCTTCCCAAAGTAATAGGACAAGAAGCATTGTATTCAACATCCAAAACAAAGAAATCAACGGGGACATGGGAATCATTAACCATAATAAGAACATCATTAAGACTCCCCATGAGTTTCTTTTTAGCATTAACATCAAGTGGGACATTCAAATAACAATCTTCTTGAGGAGGCAAATCAAGCATATCATAAATCCTTTTAGGCATAATAGAAACACTACTATCAAGATCACACAAAGCTTTGAAATCAAAGTCATTCACTTTCATATTAATGATGGGTTCCCAACCATCTTCTTGCTTTATAGGAATAGAAGCTTTATGTTTCATCTTTTCTTCTTTAATCTTTATGAGAGCATCAGTAATGTGTTTTGTAAAAGCCATGTTCATAGCACTAGCATTAGGACTTTTAGCTAGCTTTCGTAGGAACTTAATAACTTCAGAGATATTGCAACCATCAAGATCAAAATCAACTTTATCATCTAAAGTAGTAGAACTATTATTAGCCTCAACACTAGTGGTGGTAATAGTGGAAACACTAATGTTTCTAGCAATTTCATCTTCTCTTTCCCACTTAGCATGTAATTCAGCTAATAGTCTAACATTTCATCAATTCTTACTTGTATGGCATTAGTAGCTGCAAAGAGATTCTCATTAATTTTAGGTTTAGCAGCCATTTTATTAATCAATGAAGATTGAGCTTCAGACAAAGATGATATATTGCTTTCAGCATTAGAGAGTTTCAATTGTAAACTAGGAATTTCCTTATTTAGACTCTCAAGTTGATGGCTAATGTTCTTCAAAATGATAGACTGTTCCTCCATAGTTTTAGTAAATAGCTTATTTTGCTCATATTGCATTTGCATGAAGTTTTTAGTGGCTCTTTCAACTTCTAAAATTCTTCCTTCACTAGGTAATTCAGATTTACCATTATAGCCATAGGTAGTATTAGGAGGGTAAGGCTTATAATTGTTGCTACCAAAATTGTTCCTATAAGCATTATTACCATAAGTATTGTTGCCAAAGTTGTTATTTCTTATGAAGTTCACATCAACTTGCTCTTCTTGAGCAACCAAAGAG
Source organism: Avena insularis (assembly GCA_023614405.1). NCBI lineage: Eukaryota > Viridiplantae > Streptophyta > Magnoliopsida > Poales > Poaceae > Avena > Avena insularis. The sequence continues at coordinate 108,135,155 of CM042694.1, forward strand.
GCTAAAGGAACATTATTTGGATCCATATGGGTTTTCCCATTAACAAGCATGGACATAATTATATCAATCTTATCACTCAAGGAGGAGGTTTCTTCAATAGAATTTACCTTCTTACCTTGTGGAGCTCTTTCAGTATGCCATTCAGAATAATTAACCATCATATTATCCAATAGTTTTGTTGCAGCACCCAAAGTGATGGTCATAAAGGTACCTCCAGCAGCTGAATCCAATAGGTTCCTTGAAGAATAGTTTAATCCTGCATAAAAAGTTTGGATGATCATCCAAGCAGTCAGTCCATGAGTGGGACAATTCTTAACCAAAGATTTCATTCTTTCCCAAGCTTGAGCAACATGCTCATTATCAAGTTGTTTAAACTTCATTATTTCACTTCTCATGGATATAATCTTAGCAGGAGGATAGTATTTTCCAATAAAAGCATCTTTGCACTTAGTCCAAGAATCAATACTATTCCTAGTTAAGGAATTCAACCATTCTTTAGGTTTTCCTCTCAAAGAGAAAGGAAACAATTTCAGTTTAATAATATCACCATCTATATCCCTATGCTTTTGCATCTCACAAAGTTCAACAAAGTTATTTAGATGGGAAGCAGCATCTTCATTACCAATACCAGAAAATTGCTCTCTCATAACAAGATTGAGCAAAGCAGGTTTTATCTCAAAGAAAGTATTTTCAGCCACAGGTGGAGCAATAGGTGTGCTCATAAAATCATTGTTGTTGGTGCTAGTGAAGTCACACAACTTAGTGTTTTCAAGAGTAGTCATTTTTTGGGTTTTCAAATAAGGAAGCAAAACAAGTAAAACTAATTTTTTTTGTGTTTTTTTGAAGAACAAAACAAGCAAACAAAGCAAAAAGAAACTAAGCAAAACAAAAACAACAAAGTAAAGAGATTGGTTATGAGGGACTCCCCTTGTGAAGATGTCCTTGACTCCCCGGCAACGGCGCCAGAAAAATCTTTAATGCCATGTTGTTGACGTGGGAGATTCTTCTTCTTCGTTCCCCGGCAATGGCGCCAGAAAAATGCTTGATGGCTCGTGGTTGATGTAGAGCTCGTTGGGAACCCCAAGAGGAAGGTATGATGAGCACAGCAGCAAGTTTCCCGCAGTTATGAAACCAAGGTTTAATCGAACCAGTAGGAGCAAGGAAACACCCCAAAGGTGTTACTAGGTGAGCTTTGGCGAGCGCTACGGTGCTAGTAGCAACGTGGAGACCTGCACAACACAACCACAGAACTTTGTCCCCAACTTGTGATGAGGTTGTCAATCTCACCGTGTTTTGCGGAAGGATTAAACGTATCGAATGGAAAGAATTAAAAGTTTGCAGAAAGTAAACACAAAGCAGTAAACAGTTTATAGATTGTATGTAAAGTAAAAGGACCGGGATCCATAGTTCACTAGAGGTGGCTCTCCTTAGATAGATAACATGTTGGGTGAACAAATTACAGTGGGGCAATTGACAAACACAGAGAAAGCAATACATGCATATACTAATCATCTTGACTCCTTTGAGACTTGATTGGGCATTACAACATAATACATAGACCGCCATCCAACTGCATCTATGACTAATAATCCACCTTCAGGTTATCATCCGAACCCCCTCCAATATTAAGTTGCAAGCAACAGATTATTGCTTTACGAACTACGTGTAAAGTAAACAATACAATTGTTCTATGAACAAAGGATCGTTGTTTTCTCCCTAGTAGCAACAACACATCTACTACCTTAGAGATTTCTGTCACTTGCCCAGATTACCAGAGGCATGAACCCACTATCGAGCATAAATACTAACTCTTGGAGTTGCTAGCATCTACTTGGCCAAGATAGCTACTAACAATGGAAAGCATGCAAGATCTCAAATAACAAAGACATGATAGAATCAATAATCAATCTGAAATAGAATCACAATATCCATAGGATCCCCGCAAACACAACATGCAGAATTACAAATATATGATCTTGATCATGAATGGAGCTCACAAGATTTAGACATGAAAGAACAAAGGAGGAGAACCAGCCATCTAGCTACTACATGGATCCGTAGTCCAAGTATGAACTACTCACGCATCACACCGGAGGCTTGCATGGTGATGAAGAAAGCCTCCAGGGTGAATTCCCCTCTCCGGCAGGGTGCCGGGAAGAGCTTCAGATCCCCCTGATATAGGGACAGAGACGACGGAGGCTACAGACTCTTTCGTGGATTTTTGATCGGGTACCTAGGGTTTTTGTCCCGAGGGCAACTTATCGGCGGAAGGAGAGGCCGAGGGGGTGCTGGGGGTTGCCAGACCACCCCCTGGCATGGGCCAGGCCTGGCCGTGCGGCCAGGTTGTGTGGCCGGGCCCCAACCCTTCTCCGTCTCGTATTCTGGCACTTGATCCCTTCCGGAAAAATAGGCACTTTGGCTTTTGTCCCGTCCAATTCCGAGAATATTCATTTTCTGACTTTTTTGGAACCAAAAACAATAGAAAACAGGCAGCTGGCACTGTGGCTCTTGTTAATAGGTTATTCCAAGAAATCATAATAAAAGTACTCCAAAGTTGGAACAAAACATAAGAAAGTGGATAAAACCAAGCATGGAACATCAAAAATTATAGATACATTTGCAATGTATCAGCTATTTTCCCATTGACATGGGTATACCCTATAGGTACTCGAGCTTGGTATATACGGTCCAAATACGTATAGGCCCACGGTGTCGCCATGGCCCAGATGGAAGGACTCGAGTGACATGCAGACTCTCGATTGCTTGAAGATCAAGAAAAAGCTAAAGATAGAAAGTTTGAAGGGGAAAACCTAATTTGTAACTGACTCGACCTGCTACCCGAGACCTAGCCTATCTATATAAAGGCTAGGAGGGGGTGGCGAGGAGGACGCACGCAACCCTAGTTTCCACAACCCTCGCCATATTGCATCTGCGCACCATTGTAACTTTCGACTCCTTCGATAATTCCACGAGCAGACAAGCAGGAGTAGGGACCTCTACGAGGCCTGAACCTGGGTAAATCCTTTGTCCCATGTGTGCTTGTTTGCTAGCCGATAGATGTCTCCAGCGCTCCTCCTTCTCCAAAACCCAAGTCCATAACAATGGGCATTGATGAGTTAAACCCTCGTCAATTGGCGCCTTCTGTGGGAAATGGGAGTGCTGATGTTGCGGCTTCTTCAGCTCCATCAACTGCGATCTACAACTCCGCAACAACGGAGGTTCGCCAGCTCTTTGGCGCGTTCGACTTCACCGTCCACACACCCGCCACCCGCGCATCCTTCGAATCCGTGGGCGACGGAATCAGTCTGGCGATTGGGAGTTTCCGCTTCCAAGTTGGCCAGATGGGCACGCTTCGCATGCCCGATCAGCCGACAGCACCGGCGATTCCCCCGGCATCGTGGTTCCCTCCATCGATCGGCACCCTCAGCGAGCTCAACGCTCTGGTGGCAGTCGAGAACACGATCAGCGACAGCAGCCGCGATTCCGATCTGAGCGATCTGGCCACTGAAGATGGGACTTACGGTTCCGGATCTGAAAGTTGTGGAAGCAACAGCTTCCCCAACCACTTCATGTGCGTCGTTATCAACGCAGGCGACACCTCCGCCAATTGCGGCAATGGTGGTAACACCGGCAATGGCACCGATCCGCCCAATGGTGGCAACGGCGGTAATGGAGGCAACGGCGGTAACGGCGCCAACGGAGGAGCAGTCGAACCTCCCAACATGATCAAAGAGCAAACCGGCGAACGCGTCATAATCAAGCTCAACGAGCAAGAGTGGGATCGCTGCCGCAAAGCCCTGCGAGGTGCGCCTCTACCCTTCGGGTCCCCGTAGGAACTACTGATGGGCTACCACTGGCTCCTGAAAGAGGAATTCAAGCGCCAAAAACAAGCAATAGCGCAACTTGAGGCACGTAAAAAGGCAGCGGACGAGTCGAGCCTTTGTCGCGCGGGGCTCTCCTCCTACGGAGGATCCTCCTCAAGAGGCAACGAGTACCTCGCCAAGAAGAGGCAGTCACGGATGGCTCACCTCACCGAACAAGAGCGCATAGACGCCGTGAAAGTCCTCGACTTCGGCTCTCTGACAGTCGACACGAGAGGCAATGTGGTTCCCACGATGCTGCGGGCTACGATGACAGCAGCCACCATGTACCTCCTCAACAACCAGCCACCGGCTGGAGATCCCCGAACTGCCATGCACCAATCTACGATCGCGGGTCTGGGTTAATCGAGGCCGCCCTCGACAAGGAGCCAGTACCAGACCCAAAAAAGGGCAAAGCGCTAGCAAAGCGCTACTCCTCGCCCTCATCCAACGATAACAGTCACAACCTGTCTCGACGCCGCCGCTCACGGCGACACAATCGCGACTACGATGCGCGCAACGACCTCACACAGCGCAAGATCGACAAGTCAAGGGCACGACATGCTCGGTCGACTGACTCGGACGAGGAAGATGGGGAGCTCTGCGGCGCCAGATTCTTCAGCAGATCCATCAGGCAAAAGCGAATGCCTAAAGGGTTTAAACTCCCATCAGAGAACCCAAAATTTGATGGTCTACATGACCCCAAGATCTGGCTGGAGGACCACATCTCCTCTGTCAGGCTACACGGAGGCAGTCGAAGTACTGCCATGCAATGCCTGCAGCTACAGCTGTAGGGCGTCGCCCAAGCATGGCTCAATAACCTCCCACGCGGATCCATTCGCAGTTGGGATGAGCTGGACTACAGCTTCGTGCGCAACTTTAAGGGCACGTACAAACAGCCCGCCTCAATCGAAGAATTGAGATGCTGCCAGCAAAGATCTGGCGAATCGTTGTGCTCCTACATCCAAAGGTGGTCCATCATCAAGAACTCCGCGGAGAACATCTTGGAAGACCGCGCGATTGATGCATTCAACGGTGGCGTCTGCCGCATGGAACTCAGGGAGGATCTAGGCCGCTCAAAGCCCCAGACCATCGACCACCTGATGGAGATCGCGAATCGGTGGGCCAATGGAGAAGATTCAGTGAAGAATCGTGCTCACTCCGACGAGGAGGCAGAACTCGAACGCAGACGCGACCGCCGAGGCAAACGCCACATGCGCATCTACAACGACCGTGACGACGTCAACATGGTCGCAGCCGGCTACGCCGATAGACGCGACGATAACCGCAATAGCGGATACCGCGACTCCGGGAAAACCACGCAAGTGTGGCAACGCCGCACTCGCGATGAGGCACCCGCGACCTCCATCGAGGACAAACTGTCTGGGCCATGCATGGTACACTTCTACATCGACAAGCATGATGGCAAGAGAAAGTCCAGCCACCTCCTCAAGGACTGCCGCGAGTTCCTCAAGCTACACCAGGGATTGGTTCGGATGAACCGCAACGCAGTCGAAAGAGGCTACGGAGCCGATCTAGGAGCCGTGGCACATGGCGCACCACCACCACCACCCGGACCACCCCCGAACGGAGCTGCACCGGACCAGCACCACGGAGGAGAACCGTACCCATGGGCCATGGGAAACATGATGATCCAAAAGGGGCGCCCCTCCAACAGGGTGCAAAAAGCCATCACTCGCCAAGTCAACTTGGCCATGCACTCGCCACAATCCACCACTGAGTACCTCAGTGGCAGTGAGTCGTGCATTACCTTCGACAAACACGACCACCCGCCTCAAGTACCTCGCCTAGGTCATTGCCCCCTCGTACTCGAGGCGCAAATTGGAGGCTTCAACATGAGTCGTGTCTTCATGGATGGCGGAAGCGGCATCAACCTCATATTCGTGAGTACCTTGCGAGCAATGAGGATCCCTCTAACCTGCTTGGAGGCATCGGACACAACGTTCCATGGCATCGTCCCAGGGAAAGGCATATACCCTTGGGCAAAATCAACGTCGACGTCATATTCGGCACGCCGAAGAACTTGTAGCACGAGCGCATCGACTTTGAGGTCGTCGACTGGCCCTCACAATACCACTACATCCTTGGACGCGTCGCGTTCGCTAGGTTCATGGCGGTACCCCACTATGCCTACCTACAGATGAAAATACCAGGTCCCAACGGCGTCATCACGATCAACGGGAGCTTTGAGCAATCTGATAGTTGTGACAGGGAATTCAACATAATCTCCCAGTCCTTCGGCGTACAGGAGGAGCTCGCGCGATTGAAGGAAACGATAGACAACATTCTGCCTTCCCTGAGTAGGACAAGCTCACCTGATCTCTGCTTCGACTCATCTGTGCACACAAAGAAGGTGCAGGTCCATCCATCAGATCCCGCCAAAACGGCCCTCATTGCCAACAACTTGAGTCCCGCATAGGAACTCGCGCTCGTCGAATTCCTCCGTGAGCACTGGGAAATTTTTGCCTGGTGTCCTGCGGACATGCCAGGAGTTCCCAGAGAATTAGCCGAGCACGCACTCAACGTCAACCCCGACACAAGGCCAGTCAACCAAACAATCAAAGCGATCGTTCGAGCCACGCGAGCAATGGAATGGAGATCGAGACTCTCGAGGCCAAATTCATACGCGAGATCAAGGAAAGCACTTGGCTCGCCAATACGGTGCTGGTGCCAAAAAAGGACACGGATATCCTACGGATGTGCGTGGACTTCACTTCTTTAAACAAGCACTGCCCAAAAGATCACTTCCCGCTACCACGGATCGATCAAATCATCGACTCCACCACTGGATGCAAACGCCTCTGCTTCCTCGATGCCTACTCAGGCTATAACCAAATTCGAATGAAGGAGGGAGACCAGGAGAAGACCGCGTTTACAACACCCTTCGGTGTGTTCTGCTACAACACAATGCCCTTCGGGCTAAAAAACGCGGGAGCCACCTACCAGCGGTGCATGCAGGCTTGCCTCAAGGAGCAACTGGGTCGCAACATCCAAGTCTATGTCGACGACATAGTAATCAAAACCAAGGAGGAAGCCTCTCTAATCGACGACTTGCGTGAAACCTTCGCCAATCTCGATCGTTACCGGATTAAGCTCAATCCGGACAAATGCGCCTTCGGCGTACCATCTGGGCAGCTGCTCGGGTATCTCATCTCCGTGAGAGGGATTGAGGCAAACCCGAAAAATATAAAGGCCATACTAGCCATGGAGAAGCCAAAGAACATAAGAGGCGTCCAGCAACTAGCCGGACGAATCGCGGCCCTTAGTCGATTTATCAGTCGAATGGGAGAAAAGGCACTGCCCTTCTATCAGCTCCTCCGTAAAGCTGACAAATTCGAGTGGACCAATGAAGCGCAAGAAGCATTCGAAGATCTCAAGCGCCTGCTATCCACCTCGCCAGTACTGGTGACTGCACGAGAAAGGGAACCACTACTGCTATACATCTCCGCTACCACAAGTGGTTAGTACAGTGCTCGTCGTCGAGCGGGCCGAGGAAAACAAGGTCCATGGCGTACAACGCCCAGTATACTACCTCGGCGAGGTCCTCACGCCAACAAAACAGCGGTACCCGCACTACCAGAAGCTGGCGTACGGCGTCTTCATGACCGCCTCACATCGCGCCATGACTTTCCGTGAACACCCAATCGTAGTCAGCGCCCCATTGGGACATATCCTCAATAACCCCGACGCCACGGGGCGAGTCGCGCTTTGGGGAATCGAACTGTCTCCACGAGACATCACATACGAAAAGCGCGACGCAATCAAGTCGCAAGTTCTCCCTGACTTCCTCGTGCATTGGATGGAAAACCAACTCCCGGATAAGCCAGATATGTCCTACCTCTAGACAATGCACTTCGATAGGTCCAAGCGGAAAGATGGAGCAGGAGCAGGTGTCATACTGACATCGCCTCAAGGGGACAAGCTGAAGTATATCCTGCGAATGCAGTTCACAGCCTCAAACAACGAGGATGAATACGAGGCCCTGTTGCACGGGATGAGGATGGCAAAAGCCTGCGGCGCAAAGAGGCTAATCATATATGGCGACTCCAAGCTGGTCGTCAACCAAACAATGCACGAGTGCAACGCACTGAACGACAACATGATCGCGTACCGCGACCTCTACGATACACTCGAAGGAGACTTCGATGGTTGCGAGTTGCGACATGTAGGTCGCGAAAGCAACGAGGAGGCGGACGCACTCGCCAACATAGGCTCTACCTGCGCCCCCATACCACCTGGGGTATTTCTCGAGCGCATCTGCGAACGCTCCATCAAGCCAAAGGCCATAGAGAAGAAAACAAGCGCAGCAACGGACTTGGGGGCTACGCCACCCAATGAGCCAATGGCACTCGATGACTTGGAGCTAGACACAGGACTCGAGGGACCAATGAGCGTCATGATGATCGAACAATCCTGGACGCAGCCGTACGTTACGTACCTCCTCAGCAAGCGCCTACCGAACGACCCGACAGACGCACGGCACATCGCGCGACGCTCCAAGGCATTCGCCGTTATCAACGGTGAATTGTATAAACGCAGCATCACAGGCGTGTTACAGCGATGCGTCTCCTTGGCCGATGGAAGAGCAGTCCTCCTCGACATCCATGAAGGGACCTGCGGGCACCACGCCGGCAGTCGCGCCCTCGTTGCCAAAGCTCTACGAGCTGGATTTTACTGGCCCACGGCCATGCGCGACACGAAGGACATAGTCCAAAAGTGCAACGCTTGTCAGTGATGCGCGGACAAGCCACACGCACCAGGCGCAGAACTACGGCCTATTCCATTGGCCTGGCCCTTCGCACAATGGGGGCTCGACATGGTGGGCAAGATCCCATGGTCCTCGCAAGGAGGCTACATCTACCTCTTGGTCGTAGTCGACAAGTTCACCAAATGGATTGAGGCCATGCAAGTGACCAAGAAATCAGGGCACAGCGCGGTCATGTTCTTCGAGTCCATCGTCTACCGCTTCAGCGTACCGCACAGCATCATCACTGACAACGGGACGAACTTCACATCCAAGGAATTCCAAGAATTCTGCGGAAACCTAGGGATCAACATCAGTTACGCCTTAGTGGCGCATCCACAGACCAACGGTCAGGTGGAAAAAGCAAACGGGCTCGTCTGTAGCGGCATCAGGAAGCGACTCCTTCGACCACTCGAACAAGCCATGGGTTGCTGGCCAGATGAGATCCAATCTGTACTCTGGAGCCTACATATAATTCCAAACAGCGCCACGGGCTACACGCCATTCTTTATGGTGCACGGAGCAGAAGCAGTACTACCCGCCGAAGTAAGGTACAAGCGCAGCGTGGTCGCCATAAATAACAAGAGTCATCTCTTGCAATCGAAGACTCCGTCGACCTCCTCGATGAGGCAAGAGAAATCGCCGCAGAAAGATCCACGATCTACCAGCAGAACCTGCGCAACTACCACAGTAGAAGGCTTCGCCCCAGATCCTTCGTCGAAGGTGACCTGGTCCTGTGACTGAAGCAGCAGGGGCATCTCAAGCTCGAGTCCCCCTGGGAAGGACCGTACGTGATTACAGAAGTAATCCCAGGTGGCGCCTATCGCCTTCAAGATTTAGAGACAGGAGTCGTATACTCCAACCCTTGGAACGTCGCACAACTGCGACGCTTCTACCACTAGTTGTTTTTACTTTTACATCACAAATAAGGCTACTCAGCCAAGGCTACTTAGCCACACATTGTACCTCGTACCGTTCTTCAAATAAATAAAAGCTAAGTGCCCCAAAACTCTGTGTTTTTCTTTCACTTTTGTCAATTTTATACTCGGGGGCTACGCCACCTTACTTACATCTGTTCTTCGAACCAATAAACGCGATATCCTGAGTAGCTGGCACATCAATCGAACCCCTTAACGCAAACTCAACCCAGCTGCAACGCACCTGGTAGGTTGACAAAGGGATGGCCAGGCTAACGAAAAGGAATCGCATAGTGCAACGCACCTGACGCTAACAAAGCTGTTTATGCACATTCGACAATAAATTATCTACAACATATATATGAACTTTACAACACAAATACACTTATGTGCAGGATACAAATCTGGCTACTGCTGCAACAGAAGAACATTGGTTTGTTCCTCGAAGAAGTCGACAATCTCCTCTGATGGACGGTCCACCGCCTGATAGTGCGGCACCATATTCCAAGCAGATCCGGCTGGCGGCGCTGGCGGCCCGGAAGCAATAGCGGAGACATCCACGTCAGGCCTGTGCAATCGCACCATCGAGAGGGCATCCTTGGCACCAGCCACCAACTGCTGCCTCACACACTCGCGAACCGCGGACATATCTTGAAATTTGGCCAGGAGAGCCAGCAGGCTTGATGGAGTGTCATCCAATGGGAACATCGCCCGATAGATGTTCTTCAAACATGACTGCGACTTCTTCAGGAAGAGTAGCACTCGCGAAGCGCGATCCTGCAGGGTCACCAATGCAGTCGCACGATCATGATCTACCCAGAAGTATCCACTCTCTTGAAGTTGCTCCTGGGTGAGATCATGAAGACGGATGGCAATCCTATCCCTCTCCTCATGTGGATGGCGTGCGCTAACAACTACACGAAGCAGCACCAACAGCATGAGTACAATGTACCATTGCGACTAACTACAAAGGAAAAGACGAGGACGAGCAAACTAACACTTAAACTGGTCGCCCAGCCGTGTCACCTCGCCAAGAAGATATTGCTCGCGGGCGGCGGATTTTTCTGCCTTCGACTTCCACACGTCTGCGTTACCACGGATCAGGGGCAACTCACGCTCCAGCTGCTTCACGCGATCACGAAGTCGCGACAGCAAGGATAGCTCCTCTACCCTGGAGCGCGGTGGTGCCACTGTCTCATCAAGAGATGGTGAATCCTGGTTTCCCCTCACAGGACCACTCGATGTGCCCTACCACAAGTCAAGACAAAAGCAAATAAGACGACCAAATTAACACAAAGGCAAGGGGAACAGACGCATTCAAGATAAGCATAAGTGTTTACAAACACACTCGCCAGCAGGCACGTCCTTAGCCTAAAAGGGCAACTGATCAATTATTACAACAAGCTAACTACGGAGCAGCTGGCTTCTTCGAATTCGACGGCTTCGGGGGCTTCACCAAGTCCGTGGCAGTATCAGATGCCACAAACTTTCTGCCGGCCCCTGAGGCCGAAGCTTTCGCCGCCTTCTTCGCACGCTGGAGATCCTCCGAATACTTGGCAATAGTATTTATCAAGGAATGGCCATATTTGGCACAAGCAGTCGCAAAGGGAGCGAAGACTACCTGCTGACCATCCGTGCCAATAGGCATCGCCTTCGACACCGCAGAGGGATCTATCTCGACTCCGTGGGCATGCACCATGGCGAGTGACATCGTCGCACTAGCCGCCCGGAGGGAGTTCTTGTAGGTAACAGGCACACCCCCGGCGAATGACTCCACCAGCTTGTCCATATTATCGACCAGCTCCGCCTTCGGCATCAACTCCTCCCGGAGGCGACTAAGGGTGACCTTGGCCTTGGACAATGTATCCTGGATGGCGGCACTTTGGTCCTCGACCGCAGATACCGCGCCGGCCAGAGCGTCATCACGACGAAGGGCCTGCGGGTCAAAACTCAAGTCGCCAGCATCTACACCGAAAATACACACATGGATCAAACTGCTAGTGCCACCGGCAAAACTCTAGATGTAGAGAGGAACATCAATAAAATATTTACCAGTAAAGGTACCTGAGAGGGCCTTGGCGACTGAGAACAGTTGATCTTTGAACAACTTCTCCCTGGCTGCAAAGGAAGCGCGCAGATCCTCTTCGCGCTTCTGGGCATCATCACGAGTCGCGATTGCCTCGTCGCGCCCCTTCACAGCTGCGGCTAATGTCTTCTCCAATGTGGCGATGTTGCGCCGTAAAGCGTTATGCTCAGCTACATGGCGGTCAATAATTGGCTATCAGTCGATTATACCAAAACAGAGAGAAGACGAAAATAATAAGTGTAGAGCACTCACTTTCAACCACGCAGTGACGCGTCTCCAGCATTGCATGCTGGCGACCCATCACCATCACCTGCTCCGCCACCTGCGTGGCTTCCTTCACAAGGAGCTGTCACACAAAACAAGGACTCAGAAGAGGGCAACAGAAGGCGTTGACTGCCACATTAAAAAAGAAGTAAAGATATACTTACATGGTCCTCTAGCGACTCCGAAGAAGTTTGCTGAACCGTCATCCGAGCAACCATTCGATGCTCCCCTACATGAGGAGAGCTCAAAGAATCTGCCCGGAGTGGGCCGCCGCCGGAGGACAAGGAGCGCGCTCGACCTCTACTTTGGCCCTTGAGGTTGCAACTCCAGATTCCTTAAAAAACTCAACGTCGCCAGAAGATGATGATGCCTCTTGGCTACAATACCAAATCCACATTGAGAAAAAGAAAACTCCAGGGCAAAGCCAACAAGAAGAAAACAGAAAAGAATTAGTGAACTCGCAAAATTACCAGTCAAAGTTGTCAAGATTAAACGTAGCCTCCGCCGACTCTGACGAAGACTCCTTCGGCAATCGCATCTTCTTGCAAGAAGATGGTGCCACAGCCCTCACAGGAACGGCGGGAATTGGTGACTCCGCCGGCACAGCCTTCCGAGTCGAAGGAGTCGACGATCGGAACTGCGTCTGCTTGTGAACGCCATGCAGTATCCGGGCTCTCGGACTCGGGGGCTTCCTCTTCCACATCAGAAGGGACAGTTGACTCAGACTTGTCTTCTTCCAAAGCTTCACGAGGAATAATACCCTCAGGGAGAGGAGGCATACAGGGCGACACCGCCCAATCTTGCATACAGACAGTGAAGATCAGCAAACAGAATAGGTAAGCAACAGAATAAAAGCAATCGCGAAAATAAGCTACTGCCTAACACAACTGTACCTCAGGAGGAGGATTCAAAGCATCGAAAGGAGGAACGACTGGCTCATTCGGAAGCACATCCTTGAAGGTGTACTTCGTGACCAGTCGCACCCTCTTATCTACCTCACTCGCGGACATGCCATCGGCAGACACGTGAGTGGCATCATCGGCGCCACCCCATTGAAACATGGGATGGACTCTCGCCTGGAGAGGCTGGACGCGACGACGCAGCCAAGTCCTGACAAGGGTGTAGCCTCCCTCTTCTGCGCCTATGCGACTCTCGAGGTCGCAGACGCGTTGATATAGCACGTCTGTCTCCGCAAGTTCGGCAGGCATGACCACGTTCTTCCCATTGCGCGGCGGCGATGAGAGCGCAGAAAATAACTTGGAAACGAGCGGAGGTGGTCCAGAGTTGAGGAGGAGATGAGCGCAGGGAAAAGAAGATGAGCAGCAGCAATGGCGATGGCAGCAAGGAAGAAAAGAGTGCAGATGGAAAATTACCGCTGTAGCGCCGCTACTTAACCCCTACGAGATGTAATCCAATGGCTAACAAAAACCCTACTGGACACGTGGCACGCATCGCGCTCGACACGTGGAGAAGTGGAAGCACGAACCCACCCTCCACTGCTCCCATTACGCGTGGAAATCGAGGAGGCACAGTTAATAATAAGATTACGCACGCCCGGTCAAATCAAAGTCAGAAAGTGGGACCCACCGCTCGTCACATCCCATCAAAATCGCTCACGCGGGCAACTGAAGTCATGCAAGCGTCAGCACTGACGTCATCAAATGCTACTTTAGTCCTTGCTGGAGTCTTCGACTCCACCAAGCACTCGGGGGCTACTCCCATAGGGAGCGCTGGCCACGCACCCTACGATTTTTTCTTTTCTTATTGCAGGGATATAGGCAATCACAATCAAACCCAACCACTCATAACACGGTTCAACTATGGACATGGGTTACTCCCATAGGGAGCGCCGGAAACAATTTCGACTGAAACAAGCAAGCAAAGGACGACAGCAGTCGCAAACGTGTTTTAGTCCCTGCCTGAGTCTTCGACTGAAACAAACAAGCAAAGATGACAGCAGTCACAAAAATTCTTTAGTCCCTGCCTGAGTCTTCGACTCAACCAGGCACTTGGGGGCTACTCCCATAGGGAGCGCTGGCCGCGCACCGTATGATTATTTGCACAAAAGCTGTGTGTCGATAACATCCGCACTCGCAGATCATGGCGACACCGCCTCATAATTTTCCCTACAAAGAGACTACGTCTCCTGGGTCGCCCGAATCGTCTCTGCGATGATAAAATTCGGATGCCGCGCTTACAGCTTGAAGGTAAGACCTGAATAAGGCCTGGCAACGCATTTAACTGCGCACTACCAGAAATATATACGTGCCTGCAGGCACGATAAACAAGCCTTGACAGATGCGTCGAGTGCTCACACCCATATAACTGGAATTCGACTCCTGTAAGACCTCCACGTCCTGAGTCGAATTACGCCAGCACTTTTCCAGATTCGAGTCCGGGGACACGAGTTTGAGTAGATTGTGTTGTTTCATCCTAAGGTGGTTAACTGATACCGATACTTCGGCTATATCAGGCACGTATATCAACAATCCCTATGACATAAGTAAAAGCAGTCAAAAATGTACTCATTCAGGCACTCGAAGACTTCAAAAAGTCCCCAGTCGAATCTGCGATTCCACTGGACACTTGGGGGCAACTGACATGGGTATACCCTATAGGTACTCGAGCTTGGTATATACGGTCCAAATACGTATAGGCCCACGGTGTCGCCAAGGCCCAGATGGAAGGACTCGAGTGACCTGCGGAATCTCGATTGCTTGAAGATCAAGAAAAAGCTAAATATAGAAAGTTTGAAGGGGAAAACCTAACTTGTAACCGACTCGACCTGCTACCCGAGACCTAGCCTATCTATATAAAGGCTAGAAGGGGCGGCGAGGAGGACGCATGCAACCCTAGTTTCCACAACCCTCGCCAGATTGCATCTGCGCACCATTGTATCTTTCGACTCCTTCGATAATTCCACGAGCAGACAAGCAGGAGTAGGGACCTCTACGAGGCCTGAACCTGGGTAAATCCTTTGTCCCCTGTGTGCTTGTTTGCTAGCGGATAGATGTCTCCAGTGCTCCCTCCTTCTCCAAAACCCAAGTCCATAACAATGGGCATTGATGAGTTAAACCCTCGTCACCCATAGTTTTGGAATTCCAGGGCGATTTACAACGACCATAAGACATCATACGTGTTTGAGAGATCTGACAAAAACACGTCCTTTTCGCACTTTATGGCTATTTACATGAGCTATTGCCCACAATTTTGGAGTTCCAGGGATATTTATAATGATCATCAGGCCCAATATATGTTTGAGAGATATGACCAAAAACTCATCATTTTCGTATTTTATGGCCGTTTTCATGAGCTATTGCCCACAGTTTTGGGGTTCCAGGGTGATTTACAACGACCATAAGACTCGATACATGTTTGAGAGATATGACCAAAAACCCATCCTTTTCGCGCTTTTATGGCTGTTTTCATGGGATATTGCTCACCATTTTGGGGTTCCAGGGCGATTTACAACGACCGTAAGCCTGATATACATTCGAGAGATATGACCAAAAATCATCCTTTTTGCTCTTTATGGTTGTTTTCATGAGCTATTGCCCATAGTTCTGGAGATTTCAAGGAGATTTACAACGACCGTAAGACCCGATATATGTTAGAGAGATATGACCTAAAATTCGCCATTTTTGTGTTTTATGGTCGTTTTCATGAGCTATTGCCCACAGTTGTGGGGTTACAGGGTGATTTACAACGACCAAAAGACCAGATACGGGTTTGAGAGATATGACCAAAAACTCGTCCTTTCGTGCTTTATGGCAATTTTCGTGAGCTATTGCCCACAGTTTTGGAGTTCCAAGGATATTTACAATGACTATAAGACGCGATATATGTTTGAGACATATGACCAAAAACTCGTCGTTTTCGTGTTTTATGGCTGTTTTCATGAGCTATTGCCCAGTTTTAGGGTTCCAACGCGATTTAAAACGACCGTAAGACCCGATACATGTTTGAGAGATATGACTAAAAACTCGTCCTTTTCGCGCTTTATGGCTGTTTTCATGAGATATTGCCCACCATTTTGGGTTCTAGGGCGATTTACAATGACCATAAGACCTGATATACATTTGAGAGATCTGACCAAAAACTTGTCCTTTTCGCTCTTTATGGTTGTTTTTATGAGCTATTGCCCATAGTTTTGTAGTTTCCTAGGCGATTTACAACGACCATAAGACCCGATATATGTTTGAGAGATATCACCAAAAACTCGTCATTTTCGTATTTTATGGCTGTTTTCATGAGCTATTGACCATAGTTTTGGGGTTCCAGGGCGATTTACAATGACCGTAAGACCCGATACATGTTTGAGAGATATTACCAAAAACCCATCCTTTTCGCAGTTTTATGGGTTTTTTCCTGAGATCTTGCCGACCATTTTGGGGTTCTAGGGCGATTTACAACGACCATAAGACCTGATATACATTTGAGAGATCTGACCAAAAACTCGTCCTTTTCACTCTTTATGGTTGTTTTCTAGAGCTATTTCCCACAATTTTGGAGTTACAGGGCAATTTACGACGACCGTAAGACCCGATTTATGTTTGAGAGATATGACAAAAAACTTGTCGTTTTCTTGTTTTATGGACGTTTTAATGAGATATTACCCACCATTTTGGGGTTCTAGCGCGATCTACAACAACCATAAGACCCGATATATGTTTGAGAGGTATGACCTAAAACTCATATTTTTCGCGTTTTATGGCCGTTTTCCTGAGCTATTGCCCATAGTTTTGGGGTTCCAGGGAGATTCACAACGACCGTAGGACCCATTAAATGTTTGAGAGATATGACCAAAAACTCGTCCTTTTCGTGATTTATGGTGGTTTTCATGAGCTATTGCCCATAGTTTTGAAGTTTCCAAGGCGATTTACAACGACCATAAGACCCGATATATGTTTGAGAGATATGACCAAAAACTCATCATTTTCGTATTTTATGCTCGTTTTCATGAGCTATTGCCCATAGTTTTGGGGTTCTAGGTCGATTTACAACGACCGTAAGACCCGATACATGTTTGAGAGATATGACCAAAAACTCATCCTTTTCGCGCTTTATGCCCGTTTTCATGAGATATTGCCCACCGTTTTGGGGTTCCAAGACGATTTACAATAATCATAAGACCCGATAAATATTTGAGATATCTGACCACAAACTCGTCCGTTTCTTGCTTTATTGTTGTTTTCATGAGCTATTGCCCATAGTTTTGGAGTTATAGAGCGATTTACAATGATCGTAAGACCTGATATATATTTGACAGATATGACCAAAAACTCATCGTTTTCTTGTTTTATGGCCGTTTTAATAAGCTATTCCCACCATTTTCAAGTTTCAGGGCGATTTACAATGACCGTAAGACCCGATATTTGTTTGAGATTTATGACCTAAAACTCGTCGTTTTCGTATTTTATGGTCGTTTTCATGAGTTATTGCCCACAGTTGCGGGGTTACAGGGCAATTTACAATGAACATAAGACTAGATACGTGTTTGAGAGATATGACCAAAAACTCGTCCTTTTATGCTTTATAGCTATTTTCTTAAGACCCGATATTTACAGTTTTGGAGTTTCGAGGATATTTACAATGACCGTAAGACCCGATATATGTTTGAGAGATATGACCAAAACCTCGTTTTCGCGCTTTATGGTGGTTTTCATGTGTTATTGCCCATAGTTTTAGAGTTTCCAATGAGATTTACAACGACCCTAAGACCCGATATATGTTTGAGAGATATGACCAAAAACTCGTCATTTTCGTATTTTATAGCCGTTTTCATGAGTTATTGCCGACAGTTTTGGGGTTCCAGGGTGATTTACACCCCAATACATGTTTGATAGATATGACCAAAAACTCATCCTTTTGAAACTTTATGGCTTTTTTCATGAGATACTGCCCACCATTTTGGGGTTCCAGGGAGCTTTACAATAACCGTAGACCCGATATACATTTGAGAGATCGAACCAAAAACACGCCTTTTTCGCTCTTTATGGTTGTTTTCATGAGCAATTGCCCACAGTTTTGGAGTTACATGGCAATTTACAACGACCGTAAGACCCGATATATGTTTTAGAGATATGACCAAAAACTTGTCATTTTCGTGTTTTATGGCCGTTTTAATGAGCTATTTCCCACCATTTTGGGTTTCTAGTGCGATTTACAATGACCATAAGACCCGATATATGTTTAACAGATATGACCTAAAACACATCTTCTTCGCGTTTTATGGCCGTTTTCATGAGCTATTGCACATAGTTTTGGGGTTCCAGGGAGATTTACAATGACCGTAAGACCCGATATATGTTTGAGACATTTGACCAAAAACTCGTCGTTTTCGCGCATTATGGTGGTTTTCATGAGCTATTGCCCATAGTTTTGGAGTTTCCAAGGCGATTTACAACGACCGTAATACCCGATATATGTTTGAGAGATATGACCAAAAACTCGTCATTTCGTATTTTATGCTTGTTATCATGAGATATTGCCTACAGTTTTGGGGTTCCAGGCCGATTTACAACGACCGTAAGACCAGATACATGTTTGAGAGATATGAACAAAACCTCATCCTTTTCGCGCTTTATGCTCGTTTTCATGAGCTATTGCCCATCGTTTTGGGGTTCCAAGACGATTTACAGTGACCATAAGACCCGATATATATTTGAGATATCTGACCAAAAACTCGTCCTTTTTGTGCTTTATGGTTGTTTTCATGAGCTATTGCCCATAGTTTTGGAGTTATATGGCGATTTACAATGACCGTAATACTTGATATATATTTGAGAGATATGACCAAAAACTCGTTGTTTTCGCGTTTTATGGCCGTTCAAATGAGCTATTGCCCACCATTTTGGGGTTTTAGGGGGATTTACAATGACCGTAAGACCCGATACATGTTTGAGAGATATGACCTAAAACTCGTCGTTTTCGCATTTTATGGTCGTTTTCATGAGCTATTGCCCACAGTTGCGGGGTTACAGGGCGATTTACAACGACCATAAGACCAGACACGTGTTTGAGAGATATAACCAAAAACTCGTCCTTTCGTGCTTTATGGCTGTTTTCATGATCTATTGCCCACAGTTTTGGAGTTCCAGGGATATTTAAAATGACTGTAAGACCCGATATATGTTTGAGAGATATGACCAAAAACTCGTCGTTTTCGTGTTTTATGGCTTTTTCATGAGCTATTGCCCACAGTTTCAGGGTTCCAAGGCGATTTACAACGACCGTAAGACCTGATACATGTTTGAGAGGTATGACCAAAAACTCATCCTTTTCACGCTTTATGGCTGTTTTCATGAGATATTGCCCACCATTTTGGGGGTCCAGGGCGATTTACAACGACCATAAGACCTGATATACATTTGAGAGATCTGACCAAAAACTCGTCCTTTTCGCTCTTTATGGTTGTTTTCATGAGCTATTGCCCACATTTTTGGAGTTCTAGCGCGATTTACATAAACCGTGAGACCCGATATATGTTTGAGAGATATGACCTAAAACTTGTCTTTTTCGCGTTTTATGGCCGTTTTCATGAGCTATTGCCCATAGTTTTGGGGTTCCAGGGAGATTTACAATGACCGTAACACCGGATATATGTTTGAGAGATATGACCAAAAACTCGTCCTTTTCGTGCATTATGGTGGTTTTCATGAGCTATTGCCCATAGTTTTAGAGTTTCCAAGGTGATTTACAACGACCATAAGACCCGATATATGTTTGAGAGATATGACCAAAAACTTGTCATTTCGTATTCTATGCTCGTTTTCATGAGATATTGCCCACAGTTTTGGGGTTCCAGGGCGATTTACAACGACCGTAAGACCCGATACATGTTTGAGAGATATGAACAAAAACTCATCCTTTTCGCGCTTTATGCTCGTTTTCATGAGATATTGCCCACCGTTTTGGGGTTCCAAGGCGATTTACAACGACCATAAGACCCGATATATATTTGAGATATCTGACCAAAAACTCGTCCTTTTTGCGCTTTCTGATTGTTTTCATGAGCTATTGCCCACAGTTTTGGTGTTATAGGGCGATTTACAATGACCGTAATACTTGATATATATTTGAAAGATATGACCAAAAACTCGTTGTTTTCGCGTTTTATGGCTGTTTTAATGAGCTATTCCCCACCATTTTGATGTTCCAGGGTGATTTACAATGACTGTAAGACCCGATATATGTTTGAGAGATATGACCTAAAACTCTTCGTTTTCGCGTTTTCTGGTCGTTTTCAGGAGCTATTGCCCACAGTTGTGGGGTTACAGGGCGATTTACAACAACCATAAGACCGGATATGTGTTTGAGAGATATGACCAAAAACTCGTCCTTTTCGCGCATTATGGTGGTTTTCATGAGCTATTGCCCATAGTTTTGGAGTTTCCAAGGCGATTTACAACGACTGTAATACCCGATATAAGTTTGAGAGATATGACCAAAAGCTCATCGTTTTCGTATTTTATGCTCGTTTTCAGGCGATATTGCCCACAGTTTTGGAGTTCCAGTGTGATTTACAACAACCATGAGACCCGATATATGTTTGAGCGATATGACCTAAAACTTGTCATTTTCGCATTTTATGGCCGTTTTCATGAGCTATTGCCCATAGTTTTGGGGTTACGGGGCGATTTACAACGACCATAAGACCAGATACGTGTTTGAGAGATATGGCCAAAAACTCGTCAATTCGTATTTTATCCTCGTTTTCATGAGATATTGCCCACAGTTTTGGGGTTCCAAGGCGATTTACGACGACCGTAAGACCCGATACATGTTTGAGAGATATGACCAAAAACTCATCATTTTCGTGCTCTATGCTCGGTTTCATGAGATATTGCCCACCGTTTTGGGGTTCCAAGAAGATTTACAACGAGCATAAGACCCGATATATATTTGTGATATCTGACCAAAAACTCATCCTTTTTACGCTTTATGGTTGTTTTCATGAGCTATTGCCCACAGTTTTGGAGTTATAGGGCAATTTACAACGACCGTAATACTTGATATATATTTGAAAGATATGACCAAAAACTCGTTGTTTTCGCGTTTTATGGCTGTTTTAATGAGCTACTGCCCACCATTTTGAAGTTCCAGGGCGATTTACAACGACCATAAGAGCAGATACGTGTTTGAGAGGTATGACCAAAAACTCGTCCTTTCGTGCTTTATGGCTGTTTTCATGAGCTATTGCCCACAATTTTGGAGTTCTAGGGATATTTACAATGAGTGTAAGACCCGATATATGTTTGAGAGATATGACCAAAAACTCGTCGTTTTCGTGTTTTATGGCTGTTTTCATGAGCTATTGCCCACAGCTTCAGGGTTCCAAGGTGATTTACAATGACCGTAAGACCCGATACATGTTTGAGAGATATGACCAAAAACTCATCGTTTTCACGCTTTATGGTTGTTTTCATGAGATATTGCCCACCATTTTGGGGTTCTAGGGCGATTTAGAACGACCGTAAGACCCGATATACATTTGAGAGATATGACCAAAAACTCATCTTTTTCGGTCTTTATGGTTGTATTCATGAGCTATTTCCCATTGTTTTGTAGTTTCCTAAGCGATTTACAACGACTGTAAGACCCGATACATGTTTGAGAGATATGACCAAAAACCCATCCTTTTAGCGCTTTACATGTTTCAGGGTTCCAAGGCGATTTACAACGACCGTAAGACCCGATACATGTTTGAGAGATATGACCAAAAACCCATCCATTTAGCGCTTTTATGGATGTTTTCAGGAGATATTGCCCACCATTTTGGGGTTCCAGGGCGAATTACAATGACCATAAGACTCGATATACATTTGAGAGATATGACCAAAAACTCGTCCTTTTCGCTCTTTATGGTTATTTTCATGAGGTGTTTCCCATAGTTTTGGGGTTTACAAGCGATTTACAACGATCGTAAGACCCGATTTATGTTTGAGAGATATGACCAAAACTCGTCATTTTCGTATTTTTTGCTCGTTTTCATGAGCTATTGCCCACAGTTTTGGGGTTCCAGGGCAATTTACAACGACCGTAAGACCCGATACATGTTTGAGAGATATGACCAAAAACTCATCATTTTCGTGCTCTATGCATGTTTTCATGAGATATTTCCCACCGTTTTGGGGATCCAAGGCGATTTACAACGACCATAAGACCCGATATATATTTGACATATCTGACCAAACGCTCGTCCTTTTCGCGCTTTATGGTTGTTTTCATGAGCAATTGCCCACAGTTTTGGAGTTTTAGGGCGATTTACAATGACCGTAAGACCTGCTATATATTTGAGAGATATGACCAAAAACTCGTCGTTTTCGTGTTTTATGGCCATTTTAATGTGCTATTGCACACCATTTTTAAGTTCTAGGTTGATTTACAATGACAATAAGACCCGATATATGTTTGATAGATATGACCAAAAACTCGTTGTTTTCGTGTTTTTTGGTTGTTTCCTTCAGCGATTGCCCACAGTTTCGGGGTTCCAAGGCGATTTATAACGACTGTAAGACCCGATACATGTTTGAGAGATATGAGCAAAAACACGTCCTTTTCGTGCTTTATGGTTGTTTTCATGTGCTAATTGCCCATACTTTTGGAATTCCAGGGCGATTTACAACGACCATAAGACATCATACGTGTTTGAGAGATCTAACAAAAACACGTCCTTTTCGTGCTTTATGGCTGTTTTCATGAGCTATTGCCCACAATTTTGGAGTTCCAAGGATATTTACAATGACCGTCAGGCCCGATATATATTTGAGAGATATGACCAAAAACTCGTCATTTTCGTATTTTATGGCCGTTTTCATGAGCTATTGCCCACAGTTTTGGGGTTCCAGGGTGATTTACAATGACCGTAAGACCCGATACATGTTTGAGAGATATGACCAAAAACCCATCCTTTTCGCGCTTTTATGGCGGTTTTCATGAGATATTGCCCACCAGTTTGGGGTTCTAGGGCGATTTACAACGACCGTAAGACCCGATATACATTTGAGAGATATGACCAAATACTCATCCTTTTCGCTCTTCATGGTTGTTTTCATGAGCTATTGCCCTAGTTCTGGAGTCACAGGGCAATTTACAACGACCGTAAGACCCGATATATGTTTGAGATATATGACAAAAAAACATGTCGATTTCGTGTTTTATGGCTGTTTTAATGAGTTATTGCCCACCATTTTGGGGGTCCAGCGCGATTTACAATGACCGTAAGACCAGATATATGTTTGAGAGATATGACCTAAAACTCATCTTTTTCAAGTTTTATGGTCGTTTTCATCAGCTATTGCCCATAGTTTTGGGGTTCCAGGGAGATTTACAATGACTCTAAGACCCGATATATGTTTGAGAGATATATCCAAAAACTCGTCCTTTTCACGCTTTATGGTGGTTTTCATGAGCTATTGCCCATAGTTTTGGAGTTTACAAGCGATTTACAATGATTATAAGACCCGATTTATGTTTGAGAGATATGACCAATAACTCGTTATTTTCATATTTTATGCTCGTTTTCATGAGCTATTGCCCACAACTTTGGGGTTCCAGGGTGATTTTCAACAACCATAAGACCCGATACATGTTTGAGAGATATGAACAAAAACTCGTCCTTTTCGCGCTTTATGGTTGTTTTCATGAGATATTGCCCACAGTTTTGGGGTTATATGACGATTTACAACGACCATAAGATCCGATATATATTTGAGAGATATGACCTAAAACTCGTCGTTTTCGCGTTTTATGGTCGTTTTCAGGAGCTATTGCCCACAGTTGCAGTGTTACAGGGCGATTTACAATGACCATAAGACCAGATACGTGTTTGAAGATATGACCAAAAACTCGTCCTTGCGTGCTTTATGGCTGTTTTCATGAGCTATTGCCCACAGTTTTGGAGTTTCAAGGATATTTACAATGACTGTAAGACGCGATATATGTTTGAAAGATATGACCAAAAACTCATCGTTTTCGTGTTTTATGGTTGTTTTCATGAGCTATTGCCCACAGTTTCGGGGCTCCAAGGCGATTTACAACGACCATAAGACCCGATACATGTTTGAGAGATATGACCAAAAACTCGTCCTTTTCACGCCTTATGGTTGTTTTCATGAGATATTGCCCACCACTTTGGGGTTCCAGGGCGATTTACAACGGCCGTAAGACCCGATATACATTTGAGAGATCTGACCAAAAACTCATCCTTTTCACTCTTTATGGTTGTTTTCATCAGTTATTGCCCATAGTTTTGTAGTTTCCTAGGGGATTTACAACAACCGTAAGACCCGATATATGTTTGAGAGATATGACCAAAAACTCGTCATTTTCGTATTTTATGGCCGTTTTCATGAGCTATTGCCCACAGTTTTGGGGTTCCACGGTGATTGACAACGACCGTAAGACCCGATACATGTTTGAGAGATATGACCAAAAACCCATCCTTTTCGCGCTTTTATGGCTGTTTTCATGAGATATTGCCCACCATTTTGGGGTTCCAGGGCGATTTACAACGACCGTAAGACCCGATATACATTCGAGAGGTTTTTACCAAAAATCATCCTTTTCGCTCTTTATGGTTGTTTTCATGAGCTATTGCCCATAGTTCTGGAGTTTTCAAGGAGATTTACAACGACCGTAAGACCCTATATATGTTTGAGAGATATGACATAAAATTCGCCATTTTTGTGTTTTATGGTCGTTTTCATGAGCTATTGCCCACAATTGCGGGGTTACAGGGTGATTTACAACGACCATAAGACCAGATACGTGTTTGAGAGATATGACCAAAAACTCATCCTTTCGTGCTTTATGGCAGTTTTCGTGAGCTATTGCCCACAAATTTGGAGTTCCAAAGATATTTACAATGACCAAAAAGACGCGATATATGTTTGAGAGATATGACCAAAAACTCGTCGTTTTCATGAGATATTACCCATCGTTTTGGGGTTCCAAGGCGATTTACAACGATCATAAGACCCGATAAATATTTGAGATATCTGACCACAAACTCGTCCTTTTCTTGCTTTATGGTGGTTTCAATAAGCTATTGCCCATAGTTTTAGAGTTTCCAATGAGATTTACAACGACCCTAAGACCCGATATATGTTTGAGAGATATGACCAAAAACTCGTATTTTATAGCCGTTTTCATGAGCTATTGCCCACAGTTTTGGGGTTCCAGGGTGATTTACAACGACCGTAAGACTCGATACATGTTTGAGAGATATGACCAAAAACTCATCCTTTTCGCACTTTATGGCTTTTTTCATGAGATATTGCCCACATTTTGGGGTTCTAGGGCGATTTACAACGACCGTCAGACCCGATATACATTTGAGAGATCTAACCAAAAACTCAACCTTTTCGCTCTTTATGGTTGTTTTCATGAGCTATTGCCCACAGTTTTGGAGTTACATGGCAATTTACAATGACCATAAGATCTGTTATATGTTTTAGAGATATGACCAAAAACTTGCCATTTTCGTGTTTTATGGCCGTTTTAATGAGCTATTTCCCACCATTTTGGGTTTCTAGTGCGATTTACAATGACCGTAAGACCCGATATATGTTTAACAGATATGACCTAAAACACATCTTTTTCACGTTTTATGGCCGTTTTCATGAGCTATTGCACATAGTTTTGGGGTTCCAGGGCGATTTACAACGACCGTAAAGAGATGGCAAGTTTTCACGCCTAATGGTTGTTTTCATGAGATATTTCCCACCATTTTGGGATTCCAGGGTAATTTACAATGACCGTAAGACCCGATATACATTTGAGAGATCTCACCAAAAACTCGTCCTTTTCTTTCTTTATGGTTGTTTTCATGAGTTATTGCCCATAGTTTTGTAGTTTCCTAGGTGATTTACAACGACCGGACCCGACATATGTTTGAGAGATATGACCAAAAACTCGTCATTTCCGTATTTTATGACCGTTTTCATGAGCTATTGCCCATAGTTTGGGGGTTCTAGGGTGATTTACAGCGATCGTAAGACCCGATACATGTTTGGGAGATATTACCAAAAACCCATCCTTTTCGCGTTTTTATGGCTATTTTTATGACCAATTGCCCACAGTTTTGTAGTTCTAGGGTGATTTACGATGACTATAAGACATCATACAGGTTTGAGAGATCTGACCAAAAACACGTCCTTTCGCGCTTTATTTCATGAGCTATTGCCCATAGAGTTGGAGTTCCAGAGCATTTTACAATGACCATAAGACCCGATATATGTTTGAGAGATATGACCAAAAACTCATCATTTTCGCGCTTTATGGTGGTTTCCATGAGCTATTGCCCATAGTTTTAGAGTTTCCAAGGAGATTTACAACGACCGTAAGACCCGATATATGTTCAAGAGATATGACCAAAAACTCATCATTTTCGTATTTTATAGCCGTTTTCATGAGCTATTGCCTACAGTTTTGGGGTTCCATGGTGATTTACATCGACCATAAGACCTGATATATGTTTGAGAGATATGACCAAAAACTCGTCATTTTCATATTTTATGCTCGTTTTCATGAGCTATTGCCCAAAGTTTTGGGGTTCTAGGGCGATTTACAATGACAGTAAGACCCGGTACATGTTTGAGAGATATGGCCAATAACTCATCCTTTTCACGCTTTATGCCCGTTTTCATGAGATATTGCCCAACGTTTTGGGGTTCCAAGGCGATTTACAACAACCATAAGACCCGATATATATTTGAGATATGTAACCACAAACTTGTCCTTTTCTCGCTTTATGGTTGTGATAGGGCGATTTACAATGACTGTAAGACCTGATATATGTTTGAGAGATATAACCAAAAACTCGTTGTTTTCGTGTTATATAGCCGTTTTAATGAGCTATTACCCACCATTTTGAAGTTCTAGAGCAATTTACAATGACCATAAGACCCGAGATATGTTTGAGAGATATGACCTAAAACTCATCGTTTTCGCGTTATATGGCTATTATCATGAGATATTGCCCACAGTTTTGGAGTTCCCGGTAGATTAACAACGACCGTAAGACCCGATATATGTTTGAGAGATATGACCAAAAACTCATCCTTTTCACGCTTTATGGTGGTTTTCATGAGCTATAGCCCATAGTTTTGGAGTTTGAAAGGCGATTTACAACGACCATAAGACCCGATATATGTTTAATGGATATGACCAAAAACTAGTCATTTTCGTATTTAATGCCCATTTTCATGAGCTATTCCCCACAGTTTCGGAGTTCCAAGGCGATTTACAATGACCGTAAGACCCGATACATGTTTGAGAGATATGACCAAAAACTCATCCTTTTCGTGCTTTATGGCTGTGTTCATGAGCTATTGCCCACAGTTTTCGAGGTCCAGGGTGATTTACAACAACAATAAGACCCGATATACATTTGAGAGATCTGACCAAAAACATGTCCTTTTCACACTTCATGGCTGTTTTCATGAGCTACTGCCCACAGTTTTGGAGTTATAAGGCGATTTACAGCGACCATAAGACCCGATATATGTTTGAGAGATATGACCAAAATCTCATCCTTTTCGTACTTTATGGCTGTGTTCATGAGCTATTTCCCACAGTTTTCTAGGTCCAGGGTGATTTACAACAACCATAAGACCCGATATACATTTGAGAGATCTGACCAAAAACATATCCTTTTCGCACTTCAAGGCTATTTTCATGAGCTATTGCCCATAGTTTTGGAGTTATAGGGCGATTTACAGCGACTGTAAGACCCGATATATGTTTGAGAGATATGACCAAAAACTCGTCATTTTCGTATTTTATGGCCGTTTTCATGAGCTATTCCCCACAGTTTCGGGGTTACAGGGCGATTTACAACGAACATAAGACCCGATATGTGTTTGAGAGATATGACCAATAACTCGTCCTTTCGTGCTTTATGGCTGTTTTCATGAGCTATTGCCCATAGTATTGGAGTTCCAGGGAGATTTACAACGATCGTTAGACCCAGTATATATTTGAGAGATATGACCAAAAATCGTCGTTTTCGTGTTTTATGGCTGTTTTCATGAGCTATTGCCCACAGTTTCGGGGTTCCAAGGCGATTTACAACTACCATAAGACCCGCTACATGTTTGAGAGATATTACCAAAAAACTCATCCTTTTCGCGCTTTATGGCTGTTTTCATGAGCTATTACCCACGGTTTTGGAGTTCTAGGGCAATTTACAGTGACCATAAGACCCAATATATGTTTGATAGATATGACCAAAAACTCATCGTTTTCGCGTTTTATGGCTGGTTTCATGACTTATTGCCCATAGTTACGGGGTTTCCAAGGCGATTTACAACGACCATAAGACCCGATATATGTTTGAGAGATATCAACAAAAATTCGTCATTTTTGTATTTTATGGCCATTTTGATGAGCTAATTCCCACGGTTTTGGGGTTCCAGGGTGATTTACAATGATAGTAAGAAACGGTACATGTTTGAGAGATCTGACCAAAACACGTCATTTTCGTGCTTTATGGTCGTTTTCATGAGTTATTGCCCACAGTATTGGAGTTCTAGAGCAATTTACAATGACCATAAGACCCGATATATGTTTGAGAGATATGACCAAAAACTCATCATTTTCGTATTTTATGGTCGTTTTCATGAGCTATTGCCCATAGTTTTGGGGTTCAGGGCGATTTACAACGACTGTAAGACCCGATACATGTTTGAGAGATATGACCAAAAACTCATCCTTTTCGCGCTTTATGGATTTTTTTTGAGATATTGCCCACCATTTTGGGGTTCAAGGGCGATTTACAACGACCGTAAGACCCGATATACATTTGAGATATCTAACCAAAGCTCGTCCTTTTTGCTCTTTATGGTTGTTTTCATGATCTATTGCCCATAGTTCTGGAGTTTTAGGGGCAATTTACAACGACCGTAAGACCCGATATATGTTTGAGAGATATGACCAAAAACTCGTCTTTTTCGCGTTTTATGGCCGTTCTAATGAGCTATTCCCCACCGTTTTGTGGTTCTAGGGCAATTTATAACGACCGTAAGACCCGATATATGTTTGAGATATATGACCTAAAACTCATCGTTTTCGCATTTTATGGCCGTTTTCATGAGTTATTGCCCATTGTTTCGGGGCAATTTACAACGACTGTAAGACCCGATACTTGTTTGAGAGATATGACCACAAACTCGTCCTTTTCGTGCTTTATGGCTGTTATCATGACCTATGGCCCACCGTTTTGGAGTTCTAGGGAGATTTACAACGACCTTAAGACCCGACATATGTTTGAGAGATATGACCAAAAACTCGTCCTTTTCGCGCTTTAGTTTTGGAGTTTCCAATGCGATTTACACCGACCGTAAGACCCGACATATGTTTTAGGTATATGACCAAAAACTCGTCATTTTCATATTTTATGGCTGTTTTCATGAGCTATTGCCCACTGTTTTAGGGTTCTAGGGCGATTTACAACGACCGTAAGACCAGATACATGTTTGAGAGATATGACCGAAAACTCATCATTTTCGCGCTTTATGGCCGTTTTCATGAGACATTTCCCACCGTTTTGGGGTTCCAGGGCGATTTACAACGACCATAAGATCCGATATACATTTGAGAGATCTGACAAAAAAGTCGTCATTTTTGCTCTTTACGGTTGGTTTCATGAGCTATTACCCATAGTTTTGGAGTTCTAGGGCGATTTACAACAACCGTAAGACCCAATATATGTTTGAGAGATATGAGCAAAAACTCGTCGTTTTCGCGTTTTATGGCCATTTTAATGAGCTATTGGCCACCACACTACTACAGAATTTCTTATCAGTGGCACACCATTTTTGCTATCCGTGGCGCATGGGAAGTGCGCCACTGTCATCACTCCACTGATATTTTTTATCAGTGGCGCATGTGGAGATGCACCACGGATAAGTCTAGTTATCTATGGCGCATGGGGTATGGTGCAACACGGATAAGTATTTCAAAATTAATAAAAGGCAGGATCTGAAAACTTATCCATGGCGCATGGGGGCATGATGCGCCACAGATAAACTTTTGAAAATTCAAAAAAAATCGCCTATCGCCGTCGTCGCCTATCGATTTGGTCACCTCGCTGCAGCCGTGGCCGCCATGACACTCGGGGCCGAGGAAGAGTTTGAGGTGGGGAGGGGCTCGAGGAAGGTGTGGTAGCCGGAGCGGTGGGGGAGGGGCTCGAGGATGGCGTGGAGGCCAAAGCGGTGGTGGAGGGCCTGAACATCGGCATGGCAGCCGGACACTGCAAGAAATCTGCTCACTAGTGACCTTTTCTTAATGACCATGAGTTTTTTGGTCATAGATATATGACCAATCTGAATCAATAGGTCATAAGACATTTGGGGGGTCCAAACCTTAAAAAACAACGACCTTTTTTGTGAGTAAGGTCATAACTTGATTACATCAATTGGTCATAACATAGATAGCGCTGGTCCATGAGCTTAATTTTAAGCGACTATGACCAATTTAAATGGTTATTACTCTGAATACATGATTCATCGAAACGACCGGACTGCCAACTAACTAGTTTCACCTATGTGTCATGTCTATGTGTCAATTTTTTGCCTACATGTCATATCCACATGTTAATTTAGTCAATTTTTTTCCTACATGTCATATCCACCAGACCCACCACGACCTGAAGGCAACCCAGTGCGCAGGCCGCCACCGCGACCTAAAGGCGGGACCCATCGCGCTGGCCCGCACCACGACCTGTAGGCAGGCCTCTTCTCATCGGAGAATAAATCATAGCAAAAAGAATGGGGTGGGGAGTCGAACCCACACCGTCCCTTCCTCCCATTCGCTGCTAACCACCAGACCAACCCGTGCGACTATGCAAGATATGCACACAAGTTCTATACATTTAAAACCTCTGTGGTGGGTTTGGGTCTCGGGGCGTATGCGGCCTCCGAACTCCAGGGATGGACGAAAAGGTTTGAGATATCCTATTTGTGGAATTGTCTATGTAAGGTGGTATGATATTTTTGGAAAATATGGTGGTAGAATTTTGAATTAACCATTTGGTGGTTGCTTCACAAAACGCCCCGTTTTTTGCACTTGGAAAATGGAAAATGCATTTTCTGTGCGACGAAAAGAAAAACTTCCTCCTGCAACATTGTTCGCCATACCAATATGCACATGTGTATACAATATGTGCACATTATCACAAACTACATCGCGATTCTGGCCATAACATTGGTCGTTTGACCCGAAAGCCATGAAACCTCGAACATGATAGGTCATTTTTGTAAAGGTTTTTTCGAGATGTTCGCAATATACCAAGTTTGGTATTTTTCCTTGTAAATATGTCACATCATATGATACCACGTGAAGGTTTTACATTGTTTGGATTGTATTTGAATTTTTCACGCCCGTTTCAAACTATGGTCAAAACGTCGGGCACGAAGGTTCATAGATAGGGGATGATCCTCGCTAAAATTGCATCGAATCTCTGAAGAAACATCATATTGTGAGTCTAAAAATGATTTTTGCAAAAAATCATGAGCATTAGATCATGTACCTATAGTTCAAATCAGACCCACTTCCTACCGATTCGGCAGGAATTTGTCTTTTTTGCCAGGGGTAGACGGAAAGGTTTTAGATACCCCAGTTGGGACATTGTTCATGTAAGGTGGATCTATTATTTTTGAAAAATAGGGTGGTACCATTTTGAAACTATTATTTGGTGGTTGCTTCACAAAACGCCCCGATTTTGGCAGTCGGAAAATGGAAAATGTTTTTTTCGTGTGACGAAATGGAAAACTTCCTCCTGCAATATTGTTCTCCATCACGAGATGCACACGGGTGCACAGTATGGAGACATTATCACAAACTATGTCGCGATTCTAGCCATAACATTGGTCGTTTAGTCTAAAAGCCATGAAACCTCGAACATGATAGGTCATTTATATGAAGGTTTTTTCGAGATATTTGTAATATACCAAGTTTGGTATTTTTCCTTGTAACTATGCCACATTATATGATGCTACGCGAAGGATTCACCTTGTTTTGACCATATTTGAATTTTTGATGCTCGTTTCAAACTATCACTTTTGTACGACCAATCAAAAGAGAAAACTAGTTTATCCACGGATCACCAACCGAATCAGATATCAGCCGTTGATAGGGCCTCGATCCGACGCTCCAAAGTCGTAGCTCCAGTTTCTCCCGCCTCCCACACTTGGGGGTGAATGGACCAAAAATCCCTACGTCCCAGTATTGCACCACAGAAATGATAAGGGGCACTTTGGTAAAATCCTCACACACCCGACCCTAATCCCCACACGGGACCGACCCCGCCGCCACTTCTTCCTCCTTCACGACCGAGCCAGCAAACCCTAATCCCGCCGCTGGCGCCTCTCTCTGCTTCGCCTACACCACCTCCATGCACCATCGCGCCGGCCTCTAGCGTGCTAACCACCTCCGTCCCCCTCCCACAATTAACGCCATCCTCCACCCGCATCCACCCTCCTCCTAACCTCGGGTCCTTGAACCATCGTCGGATCCCTCGCGGCTCGTGCAGGTGGGCGTTGATGACTTCTTGGCCGTCCCCGAGAACCTCTGCCCCCTGCGCAGCTTCTGCGGGTACCACCTCCCCTTCTTCCCGACCCGAACCACCGCCCAACCTCTCCTCGTGCGCTGCCAACCCCCACCTCTCCTTGTTCGCCGCCATCCATCCATCTCCCGGATCGACGCACGCCTCCCTAACCCCGGATCAACGGACGCCTCCCCCACCTCCACATCCGCCACTGCCTCCTCCTCTTTCCTCCACCTCCGCCGCCGGCCTAGATCCCGGCCAACTCCGTTGAATCCCTGCCACGCCGACTATCACCTTGGAAACCTCTCCTCCCCTCTCCATATTCCACCTTGTGGATCCACAAACCCGGACTTCCGATTGAAACCCTAGTCCATGGTGATGGCAGCGCCCTGGCAGCGAGTGGTGATGACCAGACTCGGCGACCAGCATCACTACGTGGGACTGATGCGGCCATAGCTCTGGCCAGCACTCCTTCTCGTACTCGCCTCCAATGGTAGTAGCCTCGGTGGGCTGCTCGTGGTGGGAGACAGAGGGGTAGAGCGGGGTGTGTTGCGCATGCTTGCAGAAGGGGGAGAGGTGGAAGAGTTGTACATGCACCTACACCGATAGTCACGCGATAGACCATGATGGTCGGTTGCCATGGAGATGGCCGTGGTGAGCGCCACCAGCAACCTCCGCCCTACAGACCCCCATCAAGGCCACCTTCTTCCGATCCACCATCCTCCTGTCCGCGACACCCCAAATTCAGGCGCGAGCGCAAGCAGGTAACCCCACTACAGTAGTGAACACAAGGTTCTTACTGTAATGTCCCGGTGCTCGTGCATGCCATTGCTTGTGGTAATGCTTGGTTGTTGTTGTTCTAGACTTGAATGTCATTCTAGCCGTGTTGTATCTGTTATGCTCTTAACTTATGTTGTTCTGCTGCTTGCTTAGCCTGAAGAATTATGTGTTATGCCTAGAAAATTATATGGTTAGCAGCTGTAGTTTGTTTAGCTATAGTGATACAACTCTGGGTGTTCAAAATCCTCTCTACTATATTTATTTGGGGAGTAGTAAGAAACTGGTGAGAAGATCAAACATACTCCTGGTAGCGTTTTGTTCTCTGAATTTGCAAGCGTGTCACATATCTGTAGTTGTGGGACTCTAGTGCTCTCTCTGTTGGAAAATCTTTTGTTGCCGCTGATGTAGTTCAGATATTCCAGTTTATACCACTCACTTTACTCACCATAATCCTATCTTTTATTTAGATGCGGTTCTCGATTCAGCTAAACAAACTGAGCACCATGTACTAAGCATATGGAGTATTATCACTCTTTGATGATGAAATAAAACAAAATGAGCACCATGTACTAAGGTTATGTTGTTGCAAATGATGCATGCATAAATCTTCTGTTGTAACACTCTATCATTTATCAATTGAACAAACTGAGCACCAAGTACTCTCTGCCATGTTCCTATTTATCATTTGCTAGTACTAGATGATTTTTTAGTTCATCTATAGGTGGTATATTTCTAGTTGGATGTTTATTAGTTGCTCGTATCCTTGATAATTTAGTACTTTCTATCTAGCTTACATTTTTTGCTCGCCTCTAGATGTATATTAGCAGTATCTAGATGTATACTAGCATATAGGTGGATATATACTAGCATATATGTCGATATGTGTTTAGTCCCTATCTAACTAACTTAAAATAACTTTACATCTAGATGTATATTGTCCTATATATATCATTTGGTTTCATTCCATCAATGAATGCACTATATCATTTATGTTCTAACTTTAATCCAGGCATGGAATCTGTATAGTGTAAGATGCTGAAGTAGTTTTTGTCCCAGGTTATCCGATCTGGGCTTTTTGTTTGTGTGTGTTGTATGATGGGCTGCAGCAGAACAACTTGGACCTAGAGAACCAGGAGAAGATCAAGCTCAGCACCTTAGGAGTGTGTGATGGAGTGCATAAACCTCGGACATGTCACCAGATTCTCATGTTCGAGCCCACTGTGCTTCAACTGAAGCAATGGCGCCTTCTCTTGATTAGATAAGTCATCGGTTTATCCCATTCTCCTCCCTTTGTTACTTGGTTGATGTCCAATTCCAGCTTTCTTGTTCTATACTATGACTATAGTTGCATCATTGTAGTAGGATCTGGTTCAATATATGATGTTACTCAGCCATGTTTCATTGTGAACTTCAATATTATGTACCATTCTACCTGTACATGTAATATGTGCTTATTCATAGCTTGCTTGTCTTTTGTTTTTACCAGCTACTGAGTGGTGTTCCTCTTTTACAAGAGCTCCAGGATGAAGTTAGAAGAAAAGCCCATACGCTCCAGGATGTATTGTGTTTTTCGAGCTTGTTTATAGATATAAGTAGTCCTATATGATTCATAAGAACTATGGGATGATTGTAATAGAGATTGTTATGCTGTTATTTGAAATGTTTAATGTGTTTATCTATTACAAATAGTTGTTTATTGTAAATAATTGTTGTTCATTGTCAAATCGTGGGCAGCTAAAATATATATCTGGAATTAAAATCTGTGTGGACACTGTATTTGTGTGGAATTGAATGTATCTGTGTGGAATTGAAATCTGATGTGTGGAGCATGTATATAAAATATACCTAACATGTGGGACCAGTAGTTGGAAACTAATACAGACAGGTAGGACCCGTTTGACAAGTGGGACCTACTGTAAATTTAAATGGTATAACGAAAATATTGGGCCAAACAAAATGCAACAGACCAAAAATATATGGGATAAAGTTTTTGGCTTGGCCCACAAAATAAATGGACAGTAAAAGCCAGGCTTAGAAAACAAAAGGCTAAAATTGTTGGGCTTGGCCCATGTAAACTGCCAAACTGGACTGGGTTGAATTTGCTACCATGTCAGGTTCCACGTAGGATTGGCTGACGTAGACTGGGCAGATAGCCTATGACCAATTGTTTGGTCATAGACACTATGACCATCTATTTTGGTCATAGTTGTCCATGACCAATTCAAAAAAAGGTCGTTAGCTGTCTATAGTGACCCTCGCTATGTGACCTACTGTTTTTGGTCATAGAAAGGTCATAGATGAATTACTATGACCTTTCCATGACCAATATTTGGGGTCACTAGTTAGCACATTCCTTGTAGTGGGATAGAGGACAAGTGGTGGAGGAGAAGGAGAAGTAGAAAGGGGAGGGAGAAGAAGGAGAGGTAAGTATTTTGCGTCTGGAGAGAAAATTAAGTTTCTTGCCACACTACTCTCTCCCTCCTCTCGCCCCCGTGTGGCGACGGGGGGCGGGGGGGACCCTAGTCACCGCCGCCTCAGCCTCCCCAATTCCCCACCCTCATCGCTCCCCCATTGCCACCAAGGTCGTGTCTAGGCAAAGTCTAGGCGCTTCCAGCGGGGGGGTTCTCTCGTCTTCCCAAGCATAGATCGGTGGCACTGGACGCCAATCCTCGTTGCGGATGGGGTGCACATCAGGCATCTCAGTGGCGCGGCATCTCTAGCGTGTGGTGGCTGCGGCATGGCCGGAGGAGCAGCGACATGGAGGACGGCGATCTGGTGGCCCTCGTCCCTCTAGCCAAGAAAACTCAGGGGAAACCTCAGATCCCGAGGGATCGAGCGATCGTAGTGTCCTGTGCATCGTTTCCCTCTTGAGAGCATCGCTTTTGGACTTCAGATACGTTGCTAACGTATCTATAATTTTTGATGTTCCATGCTTGTTTTATATCTACTTTCTTATGTTTTGTCCACACTTTAGAGTATTTTTATACACTTTCTTGGACTAACCTATTAACAAGATGCCATAGTGCCAGCTGCCAGTTTTCTGCTGTTTTTGGTTCCTGGAAAGTCAGAAAATGAATATTCTCGGAATTGGACGGGAGAAAAGACAAAGTTAATATTTCACCGAGGGGGACACGGAGCCTGAAGAAGAGACGAAGAGGGGCCAGAGGCCGGCCACACCACCTAGCCACGTGGCCAGGCCTGGCCCGCGCCAGGGGTGGTGTGGCCGCCTAGGGCACCCCCTCGGCCTCCCGTTTCGCCTATATATCGCCTTCGATATAGAAACCCTAAGTACCCGATCAATATTCCATGAAAGAGTCTATGGCCTCCATCATCTCCATCCCTAGATCAGGAGGGATCGAAAGCTCTTCCCGGCACCCTGCCGGAGGGGAGAATTCACCCTAGAGGCTTTCTTCATCACCATGCAAGCCTCCGGTGTCATGCGTGACTAGTTCATCCCTAGACTACGGGTCCATGTAGTAGTTAGATGGTTGGTTCTTCTTCTTTGTGCTACCATGTCTAGATCTTGTGAGCTCCGTTCATGATCAAGATCATCTATTTGTAATCCTACATGTTATGTTTGCTAGGAACCGATGGATATTGCGATGCTATTTCAGATTGATTATTGATTCTATCATGTATTTGTTATTTTTGATCTTGCATGCTCTCTCTTGTTAGTAGCTATCTTGGCCGAGTAGATGCTAGCAACTCCAAGAGGGAGTATTTATGCTCGATAGTGGGTTCATGCCTCTAGTAATCTGGGGAAGTGACAGAAATCTCTAAGGTACTAGATGCGTTGTTGCTACTAGGGAGAAAACAACAATCCTTTGTTCATAGAACAATCGTATTGTTTACTTTACACGCAATGCTTAATGCAATTATCTGTTGCTTGCAACTTAATACTGGAGGGGGTTCGGATGATAACCTGAAGGTGGATTATTAGTCATAGATGCAGTAGGATTACGGTCTATGTATAATGTTGTAATGTCCAATCAAATTGCATAGGAGTCAAGATGATTAGTATATGCATGTATGCTTTCTCTATGTTTGTCAATTTCCCCGCTATAATTTGTTCACCCAACATGTCATCTATCTTAAGGAGAATCACCACTAGTGAACTATGGACCTCGGTCCTTTCTTTTACCATCAATCTACAATCTATTTACTGTTTTCTATTTACTTTCTGCAAGCTATTACTATCTTCCACACAATACGTTTAATCCTTTGTTTTCAGGAAAAACGGTGAGATTGACAACCTCACTGTAAGTTGGGGGCAAAGTTCTGTGGTTGTGTTGTGTAGGATTCCAAGTTAGAAATAACATCTTGGAGGTGTTTCCTTGCTCCTACTGGTTCGATAACCTTGGTTTCATAATTGAGGGAAAACTTGTTGCTATGCTCATTATACCTTCCTCTTGGGGTTCCCCAACGAGCTCGATATATTTTGGGCCATCAAGCTATTTTTCTGGCGTCGTTGCCGGGGACTGAAGAAGAAGCTCCCACCTCAACCATGCGCCATCAAACATATTTTTCTCGTGTCGTTGCCGAGGAGTCAAGGACAACTTCACAAGGGGAGTCCATCATAACCAATCTCTTTACTTTGTTTTATTTGTTTTTCTTAGTTTATTTCTGCTTTGTTTGCTTGTTTCTTTATCAAAAACAGACACAAAAATTAGTTGTACTAGTTTTGTTTTCTTTATTAAAAACACACAAAAAATATTAGTTCCTATCTTAATTGCCATTATGTCTAGCATTGCTCCAATCACTATGTCACCTAAGGAAATGATTTTCACTTTCAAACAAGGAATTGAAGAGAGTTTCAAAGAAGCTTGGTCTAGGATCTCTGATTTACATGAAAAAACTGAACCTAAAAGGACCCAAAGCTTGTTTCTTAGCAGCTTTTACTTTTGAACTGGTCTTTCTATAGATATGCTTTGGATGCTCTGGTAGGAGGAGATTTCCTCCAATGTAATGAGGATGAAGCTTTAAAAGCCATAAAGAAATTGGTCTTAACTTGCAATTTGTCTAGCAAATCTGATTCTTCCTTTATAAATATATTTGCTAGATTGAACACTCTTGAGACCCGCACTACTTGTTTAAAAGAATGCTATAATATGCTTAGAGAGCATCATGATTATGTTTCAATAAATTCTGAACCCTCAAAATGGCTACCTACAGTAAAGATTATTATAAATAATGAAACTTTTCATGCTCGCTATGATATCATGTCTGAATTTTTTCTTATGCCTAAAGATATCTATGAATCTTTGAATCTTTTGGGACTTTATGAAGGAGGAGAAGAAATATTTCTTGCTAATAATGCCACAATATTACCCATTGGAATAGATAAAGGATTGTTTACAAAGATCCTAGGGAAAATAGTTTCTACTGATTATCTTGTAATTGAATGTGTAGGAAAAGGACAAATTACACTTGGAAGATCACTATTAAAACTCCTTGGAGCAATAATAGATGCGGAAAAGGGCACCATGCACTTTGCTCCTCCACCAAACAATCATATGTTCCCCAAGGTTGAGAATAAAAGTAAGAGAGGTAAGGGCAAGAAATTGCTTCTTCATTTGAGCATACGTGATGCTTTTTTTGCTTCTTATGCCTAACTTAAAGGCGTTAAAGAAAAATACTTACTGAGAGATAACCCAAATGTTTTAGTTGAGTCATGGAAGCTATTGCTTCAGTAATAACCTCTTTTTATCCTTTTTATTTGCTTTTTGTGCCAAGAGTAACCTCTAATGAGAGAGAAGTAAAGCTTGGGAAAGTTGCTGTCCCGAAATAGATTTTTGTGCTTCGCTGTAAACATTCGTGTAAAACTCTGTACGTCGGTTTGAGCAGTGATGTTTTGTGCTTCTGCCCCAGGTTGTTATCCAACTTTTGTTAGTTCAAAACTTTTCTATTTGAGCAACATAAGGTCTTCGAAAAAATTGGTTTTTACCTGCTGGTCTATTTTGACAGATTTCTACCATTATTTGCATTTGCTTATTGTTGATTCCTTTTTGGGTTCTTTTTGGGGAATTGTGCTTTTTGAGGGAATTTCTACAGTAGCTTGCATTTTAATGGAATTTTTATTGGTGTTGTAACTGAACCCAAAGATTTATTATCTTGAGACACTAATGTTGCTAATAAAGATTGTGTAGTTTTGTATGAAGGGAAAATTTCAGGTGTAAGGAAAGAATGATGTAATGAGGTGAAGAATGGACTAAAGCTCAAGCTTGGGGATGCCACCCGTGTCACCCCAAGAAATATCCAAGAAGTACAAGCGTCAAAGCTTGGGGATGCCCAAGGCATCCCCTTATTCATCAATAAAAAATTTAGGTTTCTTCCAAACACTTCATTTTTATTGTTTCATGCACAGTTGTGTTGTTCTTGGAGCATCTTCGTTTTACTTTTTGGTTTTCGTTTGCTTGGTTTTCTTAGTTTGCTTGAATAAATTGGTTGGACCCCTCACTCATACATTAGTTTTCAAATAAGTTTGGTTTGGATTGGAAAAGAGTAGGAAAAGTTCATGCTTAAGTGGTAAAAGGAGCTTGTTTTTGATGGTGGCCTATGCTTTGTCATGTCATGCTTGATATTGTTTTGGCCTTATGCTTAGTAATTTTTGTTGTAGCATGACATGTTATAAACAATTGAGATTGCTTAATGTGCCTTGAAAGAATCATGCATTGTTTTAGCATATTAAAGCATAGTATTGTGGTATTATCTTTTGATGCTTTATTTGGGTTGACTTGGCGCATGCTCACACCATGTTATGACTATCCCAAGTCACCATAGCCTTTATGATCCTTTAGTTTTCAACTTGTAATATCACTTTATGCTTTAATTAATGATGTTTTGTCGCTTTGCATGATTACAACCATTAATGCTCTCTTAGTTGGTCGCTCCCAGTCTTTTGCTAGCCTCCATAACCAAGTATGAGTTCCACTCATGCATCCAACTCCAAATAAAACCAGGTTATCCCAAAGAGTCCACCATACCTACCTATTAGAATTTGCTATTCCAAGTATATTCATGCTTTTATCTACCTTTCGAATTAAACTTGTTATGTGAAAATTAGTGATTAAACCTCTCACAAACTTGATGGCACACTTTATTTTCTTGCACTTAATAAACTTGAACCATTGTGTCCATATTTGTTGCGTATATGCTTGCGCTTTATAAGTTGAAGTTAGCAGAACCATGTATCATGGGGAACGCTTTCAACATTGCACTTATATTCCCTTGATATCATGATTCTTTTGCTTATGGATCCTGGCAGTGTGAAATAAAAGGGGAACTTGTAAGATCACGGAGTTTGTATGTGTGTTAGAGAAACGTCTGGGCCACTAGCCTAAGCCATGCCTAATCATAATGAGCACTCTATGAAGCATCCTCAATAAAAACCTATGCAAATAGCAAATAAAAAGATCGCTGGGATGCTCATTGTCTGCTTACATTGTCATTTTGATTATGGGATAGCTCATGTATCATGTGCAAGGGGTACCCCGTTGGCGGTTATCTATGATACATGTGAACTTACAATGACAAGATCTTACTTGTGACTGAACTTGAGTAGCATGAGGTTCGGTACTCGTAAGTAAGGGGCATGAGATTTCAACTTATAACTTGTCAAGCATATTCTCTTAGTTGTTCACTTTAACCTTAATCACTTCAAGATGCTTATCATAGGGGGTATGAGAGCTGAAAGCTGTAAGTACCATAATTTTTGTAAGCTCTTTATGAAACTTGAATCCCTGCTTCCTTCTATGAAGGCCTTTCTTCCACTTATATATTGAGTCTCCACCTTCTACCTTTATGCACCTACTTTGAGAACATTGTGGCCATTCTTAGTTCTATGTACATTGTCCCAAGACTTGTTGATTGATGCATACCTTAATATTGCTTGTTTTAAACTATTTGTATCTAGTCACTCTTATGAACTTTGAAGATGTCTTATACATTTATATTTGCTACTCTATGAGGGACAAGCCGAATACTATTATGCTATGTTTTCTTTATGTGAAACAAACAAACGTCTTGCAAAGCATTGTTATTCATGAATCTTTTGTTTGTGCCTTTTCATGTTGCATCATAGTTTCTTTGTATTATTGCTAGAACTTTGTATTTCATGTTATGATTGAAGTACTATGGTCCCAGCTTTGAATGTTTTACAAATACTTTGATCAAGTTTATGATGGTGCATGTCACCTCAAAAATTATTCTTTCTTTTTATCACTTACCTACTCGAGGACGAGCAGGAGTTAAGCTTGGGGATGTTGATACATTGCAAATGTATCTATAATTTTTGATGTTCCATGCTTGGTTTTATCTACTTTCTTGTGTTTTGACAACACTTTGGACTACTTTTCATATGATTTTTTGGACTAACATATTAAAAAGAGCCACAGTGCTAGCTGCCTGTTTTCTGCTGTTTTTGGTTACAGGAAAGTCAGAAAATGAATATTCTCATAATTGGACGGGACAAAAGCCAAAGTCATTATTTTACCGAGGGACACCTGAAGCCAGAATACAAGACGGGGAAGGACCAGAGGGCGGCCACACCACCTGGTCGCGTGGCCAGGCTTGGCCCGCGCCAGGGGGTGGTGTGGCCAGCCCAGGCACCCCCTCGGCCTCTCATTCCGCCTATATATTGCCTCTGATACGAAAACCCTAAGTACCTGATCAAAAATCTACGGAAGAGTCTGTAGCCGCCGTCATGTCCATCCCTAGATCGGGAGGGATCTGAAGCTCTTCCCGGCACCCTGCCAGAGAGGGGAATTCACCCTAGAGGCCTTCTTCATCATCATGCAAGCCTCCAGTGTGATGCGTGAGTAGTTCATCTCTGGACTACGGGTCCATGTAGTAGCTAGATGGCTGGTTCTCCTCCTTTGTGCTATCATGTTTAGATCTTGTGAGCTCTGTTCATGATCAACATCATCTATTTGTAATTCTGCATTTTGTGTTTGCGGGGATACGATGGATATTGAGATGCTATTTCAGATTTATTATTGATTCTAGCGTGTCTTTGTTATTTGTGATCTTGCATGTTTTCTGTTGTTAGTAGCTATCTTAGCCAAGTAGATGCTAGCAACTCCAAGAGTTAGTATTTATGCTCGATAGTGGGTTCATGCCTCTGGTAATCTGAACCTCCATCTTCTATCTTTATGCACCTATTGAGAGATCATAGTGGCCATTCTTAGTTTAATGTGCATTGTCCCAAGACTTGTTGATTGATTCATAACTTTGATATTGCTTGTTCTTAAACTATTTGTATCTAGTCACCCTTATGAACTTTGAAGGTGTTCTACGCATTTATGTTTTGCTACACTATGAGGGACAAGCTGAATGCCATTCTCATTATGCTTTCTTTATGTGAAACAAACAAATGTCTTGCAAAGCATTGTTATTCTTGAATCTTTTGTTTGTATCCTTTCATGTTACAACATACTTGCTATGTCTTATTGTTAGAACTATATCTTTTATGCTATGTTAAAATACTATGATCCCAGCTATCAATGTTTCACAAATACTATGATCAAGTTTGTGATGGTGCATGTCACCTAAAAAATTATTCTTTGTTTTTATCACTTACATACTCGAGGACGAGCAGGAGTTACGCTTGGGATGTTGATATGTTGCTAACATATCTATAATTTTTTATGTTCCATGCTTGTTTTATATCTACTTTCTTATGTTTTGTCCACATTTTGGAGTATTTTTATACACTTTCTTGGACTAACATATTAACAAGATGCCACAGTGATAGCTGCCTGTTTTCTGCAGTTTTTGGTTCCAAGAAAGTCAGAAAATGAATATTCTTGGAATTGGACGGGACAAAAGCCAAAGTTAATATTTCACCAAGGGGGACACGGAGCTAGAAGACGAGACGGAGAGGCGCCAGAGGCCGGCGAGACCACCTGGCCACGCGGTCAGGCCTGACCCGCGCCAGGGGGTGGTGTGGCCGCCTAGGGCACCCCCTCAGCCTCCCCCTTTCGCCTATATATCGCCTCCGATGCAGAAACCGTAATTACCATATCAAAATTCCACGAAAGAGTCTATAGCCACCGTCATCTCTATCCCTAGATCGGGAGGGGTCTGAAGCTCTTCTCAACACCTTGCCGGAGGGGAGAATTCACCCTAGAGGCCT
Source organism: Avena insularis (assembly GCA_023614405.1). Classification (NCBI taxonomy): domain Eukaryota; kingdom Viridiplantae; phylum Streptophyta; class Magnoliopsida; order Poales; family Poaceae; genus Avena; species Avena insularis. The sequence continues at coordinate 108,178,510 of CM042694.1, forward strand.
TTTTCATCACCATGCAAGCCTCTGGTGTGATGCGTGAGTAGTTCATCCCTGGACTACGGGTCCAAGTAGTATCTAGATGGTTGATTCTTCTCCTTTGTGCTACCGTGTCTAGATCTTGTGAGCTCCGTTCATGATCAAGATCATCTATTTGTAATCCTACATGTTGTGTTTGCGGGGATCCGATGGATATTGAGATGCTATTTCAGATTGATTATTGATTCTATCATGTCTTTGTTATTTGTGATCTTGCATGCTCTCCGTTGTTAGTAGCTATATTGGACGGGTAGATGCTAGCAACTCCTAGAGGGAGTATTTATGCTCGATAGTGGGTTCATCCCTCTAGTAATCTGGGGAAGTGACAGAAATCTCTAAGGTACTAGATGTAATGTTGCTACTACGGAGAAAACAACAATCCTTTGTACGTAGAACAATCGTATTGTTTACTTTACACGCAATGCGTAATGCAATTATCTGTTGCTTGCAACTTAATACTGGAGGGGGTATGGATGATAACCTGAAGGTGGATTATTAGTCATAGATGTAGTTGGATTACGGTCTATGTATAATGTTGTAATGCCCAATCAAATCTCATAGGAGTTAAGATGATTAGTATATGCATGTATGTTTTCTCGATGTTTGTCAATTGCCCCGATGTAATTTGTTCACCCAACATGTCATCTATCTTAAGGAGAATCACCACTAGTGAACTATGGACCCGGCCCTTTATTTTACCATCAATCTACATTCTATTTATTATTTTCTGTTTACTTTCTGCAAGCTATTACTATCTTCTATACAATACGTTTAATCCTTTATTTTCAGCAAAACCGGTGAGATTGACAACCTCACTTTAAGTTGGGGGCAAAGTTATGTGGTTGTGTTGTGTAGGATTCCAAGTTGGAAATAACACCTTAGAGGTGTTTCCTTGCTCCTACTGGTTCGATAACCTTGGTTTCATAACTGAGAAAAAACTTACTGATATGCTCATCATACCTTTCTCTTTGGGTTCCCCAATGAGCTCGATATATTTTTTGGAAACTAAGACACATATATGTATAATTGTATGTGCTCATATAAAAGTATGGACATCCCTTGCTGGACACACACACACACACACACACATATATATATATATATATAGGAAAAATACTTCTTGCTCCTGGGTGTAGTTACACTCAGGTCTCATATACTCTTATAAGTAAGTATACGTGATACTTTATCGGTTTGAGTATGTTCATATACTACATCTAAGATACTTCAAATGAAGTTACATGAAAAAATACAAGTGAAGCCATAGTTTGCACTATATTTCCAAAATACCCTTCATATTTATACGTAAAATAAGAGTATGTAAAAAACTTGTACATACTACCTCAAAAGTAGTATATATACTACCAAATAGTGTTATAATACTTTATACTACATGTATATACTTTTCGGTATGACATATACTACCTAGATGGTGTGAAACACACGTGGGTGTAGTTACACCCGGAAGTAGCATGAATATGTCATATATATATATATATATATATATATATATATATATAGTGGCGCTATTTGACACCCAGGGTGTAGAATAGTTATTCTTCATCCACCCCCTATCTTTCAAACCGTACATGATTTTTACGTCACGTAAATTTTCTCTTATCCCGGAAGTCAAGAAGAACATAAAAAAAATTATACATGTCGTAAAAAAAGTATTTACATACCGTAAACAAATACGGCGTAAACTACGATTTTTCTATGTTTTTTACACTACAATGACTCATAAATCGTATTTTTATGTCGATTTTTTTGCGTTTCTGATGAATATGAACATAATTATTAGTACACAAAACATAAATTTATGTATGTGAAAACATAAAAATATGTGGGGTGCAAAATAACTATTCTACACCCTGGATGATGAATAGGGTTTCTATATTCATTATATATATATATATAATATATATATATATATCCCGTCAAACTATGATCATGTACTCGTATGGTTGTAAAAATATCCAACAACCATATTAAGTGGTCAATCTTACCTATACAAACTTAGGTCACTTGCATAAGGCTACCTCTATATACTGCCAGCTGAGGGGGTGCACGCTGGGTAACTTACTCAGATCAGGATGTTTGGGGCCAACAAGTTTGGGACATAATAAGTTATCTTTATTACATGATGTCAATAGTTGAATCAAGCTATCTCCTATAATACATTTAATTGAGCACACATGAAGGATTCTCTTTGCATAAGTGAAGTGGCTCAATCAAGTTCATCGATTACTGTAGTGATTATGTCCCCATTCTTGTAATAAACCAGCACATGTGCTGGCTATTGGCGCCAATGTATTCAAGTGAAAGTATCGAGTTACGGGTTAACATCAACCATTCCAGAAAAAATATACTTATGTGGTATATCATCACGTGTCTAAATGTATTTCTGACATTCCATTTTTTGTTACATACATGGAGAAACAATTTTTTATCCATTTTCCCTCAAATATGTAGTGCTTTGTTAGACTTTCAAAACAATATATAATGTTTTCAGATTCTAGTTGGTCTTGATATCCAATAGTCTTCACTTAAGTTACCATGAGTTCTATCTATGTTGTACTACATGTAGAACATTCTAATTCAGTGTGTACCAAATATATGTAATCAAAAGAGCTCACATTGGATGATGTTTGCGATGTTTGTTGAGATCACGTAGGGATATAGCAATTTGATGCAATTAGAGTGTTTCCATCGATTTGATAGCATACTTGAAGGATTTCTCGGTCACATTGATGGAGGACGGTGCAGAGTCATGTTGGAACAAAGCAACAACATAGCCAAATATGCAAAGGTAGGTGTTAGGCACCACCGTTGATTTATAAAATCTCCCCAATTCAAATCATACATTTATACTAATTTATACTCCGTGTTCCTAGATTCAATTAAGAATTAATGTCTTCCCAATAAAACCAGAATTTTCTTGTTATTTTCATTATAATGGTTTACCAAACCTTTGACTAAAACTTAAAATTGGGAAGTATAACTTGAACCAAAGGATTGGACTTACCATTTTAGGATTCAATGGGTTGAACATTGATGACTCACATTTTCTCCATGTTCCGAAGGATTGATCAACCCGATGGTCTGCATGTACATTGTGAGTCCTACCTAGATATGCCAATGTTATCAACTTCATGTAGTGTCGATCCAGATTATCTCAAGATCCTTTCATTCATAGACACAAGCACACGCTACCGATGCCACGCTACTGGCTCATCATGCAATAGCCAGACGCCATGCTACTGACTCGGGGCTGCTGATAAGCTGTACCAGTAGCATACCACAGGCACATCACAGGTAGTCTGGTACCATGGACGTATAATTATACCACGATACTCCATTCAATTATTGAACATCTATTACAAATGGTATTATTGTCGTACAAAACAATAACTTAACAGTTCTCCATTGAAGTATGGATACGTGTCAAAGAAAATAATTGAAACATATATGGATAAGTGTCAAAAGAAATGAATTTGAACCTAGATGGGTCAAGGAAAAAATCGTAACCTGGAAAGTTGGAAAGAAATTATTGTCCATAGAAATCTTTAGATGAGGTTCGTCAATGTGTCGAGACCTCACAAATCGTCTTGTCAAAATAGGAATTCTATTAAAGAATTGCTTGATGTATTTACTGAATGACCACCCACTATGCTGAAACTCTAGTTGTATGTCTTATTCTTGTTTACTCTGTTCTGAAATTTTGGAATGAGCCTGTTGGTAAACGTATTTCTTGGGTTTTTTTATTCTCATACATGTCTAGCTGATTTAATTCGCTAGAATTAAGAGAAGCTCATTGTTGCTGCTGTATAATTATCTCGAGCAGATCTTGAATTTTGATTCATGACATACGGAGAACAATAGTACTAGTAAGCACGAACCAATCGTCGGGAAGATGGTTGTCGATCAAGGTCGAGGATAGACAAACCCTAGCCGCCGCCCTTGTCACGCGCGTCCCCCCCCCCCTCCCGGCGGGTAACGGGGACAACCTCCAATCGCCGCCGCCGGCCAGCACCAACCCCTCTCCCTCCTGGGCGCTGACGGCGGGGGCCCCTTCCCCCGCTCATGGAGGCGACGGCGCGGGCCAGGTGGCCATGGCGGGCGGCCTGCTCAGTGAGGGGCACGTCGGCGTGGCTCCTGCTGTGCGGATACCTTGCGCCGGAGTGTGGATGGCGGTTGCCCCCAACGGCGGTGGTAACGGCCTGAGCTCTGCTATGGTGTTGGGAGACGTTGTCGGGATGGCGGAGGCGACGTCGCGCCAGAATAAGGGTGTTGGAGCTCGGTCCCCATCTCGGCAAGGCCACTTGTGGCAGCACCGGCGAGCTGCTGGCCTGGTTTCCTCTCAGATCTACGGATCTGGGGAGGGTAGTCTCACCGAGCGCGGTTGTTTTTCGACTCTGTCGTAGAGCTTCGGGAGTCCGAGGGTTGTTGTTGTTGTTGTCTTCCCCTCGGCCAGCCGTGGTGGCGAGGGAGTGGAAGGGGATGGTCTTTTTTTGAGATACAACGGTCGCGTCTTGAATCTTCTTCTGGCCAGCCATGGTGGCGAGGAGAGGAGGCGACATGACGTGGCGTCGATGGTTGGGACCTTCTGCTCAGGGATCTTGGATTGGAGGTACTGCCTGGTCTTCACCATCTCCTGCCTACCCGATGGTCTGGAAAAGTCTCTTAGCTCTCACCCCTCGGGGTGGGAACTCCTGTGGTGTTCAAAGCCGAATGTGGCGAAGGTGGCGGCGGTGATTCGATGGTGGCGGAAGATGTGCTGCTTCTGGTTCCGATCCCGGTACTTGGGTGGTGACGATGAGGACGATGGGCTTGATCGCGATGAAGTATGGTGTGTGGTCTTCTGGGTCAATGTTGTATTTTCCTTTTCTTTTGGAGTCGTTTGTAATCGGTTTCGCCATTGCTGAAAATCTGATCAGTTGTTATCTTAAAGAAAAAGGCATGAACCAATCGTCCACTGAACACGCTGGCCGGACAATGCTAGGAATCAGTTTTACAGGACAACGGTGATTGGGTAGGGCACACGGCCTGAGCATGCCTCCATGACACTCCCCACCTGCTCGGCTGAACCATTTGGCCACGGACGCTGCAGCACCGATTCAGACCTGTCGTATTGGATGAATTCTTGATGCATCTCAAGCCCATACATTCTAAAATATAGAGGAGTAAATATATGTATGGTGTCAAAGTGGCTTCGCTACTAACACTATCCCTGTGTTTTATCACTACGGGAATCGCAAGCTACGCCGAGGGCCAAAAGCCGTCGGCGTAGCCACGATCCCCGTCGGCGTAGGCTACACCGAGGGCTGCCCTCGGCGTAGCTCCTCGGCAACGATATCCCTCGGCGGAGCGCGAGGAGGCCGTCGGCGTAGGTTACGCCGACGGCAGCCCTCGGCGTAGCTACCGTCGGCATAGCCTAACGACCGGTCGTAAAAATAATTTAAAAAAATCAAAAAGTTCTCTATTTTTTTTAATGTTTGAATTATTTGACTCGTTAATCTCTCACTTAGAACAATTTTAACACTAATTATACTTAATCTTAGGTCAAATTGCACTTATGATAAAACTTCCTGGTCGGTCACCCATCCTAGCACTACTCCACCCCTAGCACGCTTAACTTCTCTATTCCTTCAAAATCTGTTCCTGCAAAGCAGTTTATACATTGTTGTCAATACTATGATATCAATCCTATTAACTCTTATATCATCATGTCACATGTTTGTATTTTTTAAAATTACAAACAATTATTTAGTAAACAACAATGAATAAGTAAAAATATTATTGAATTCAAATAAAAATATAATGATTTTATTTATTTTGTATTTTTTATTTAATATGGAATAATTAATATCTCTAAATCCGTAAATTGGAATTCGACAAATAATATGTCTAAATTGATCAGAAAAAAGATAGGAATCCAAATATGATATCCATATCAACTTATAAATAATTATGACGTGATTCTAGCCATAATTTCATTTGCCCGTTTAAAACGGCAGACATAAAGATTGTTAGCTCGGGGCTGAGCCTCGCTAAACTTGAAGTGGATCTGATGAAATAGCATATTGTGAACCTAAAAATGATTTTTGTAAAAAATCATGAGCATCAAAACATGTACATGTAGTTCATATCTAGCCCACTTTCTACTGATTCGGTAAAATTCGTCTTATTCATAACGGATGGGCGGAAAGGTTTGAGATCCCCATGTTAGGACATTGTCCATGTAAGGTGGTTAGTATTTTTTTTAAATGGAGTGGTAGCATTTTGAATTAGTCATTTGGTGGTTGTTTCACAAAACCCCCCTGTTTTTATCGCTTGGAAAATGGAAAATGGCTTTTTGGTGCGATAAAAAAGAAAACTTCCTCTTGCAACATTGTTTGCCATCCCATGATGTACATGTATGCACAATATAGACATATTATCACAAACTATGCCTTGATTCTAGCCATAACATTGGTCATTTGACCCGAAAGTCAGGAAACCTCGAATGAGATAGGTCATTTTGTGAAGGTTCTTTTGAGACATAATCAATATACCAAGTTTGATATTTTTCCTTACAACTATATCATATAATATGACACCACGCGAAGGTTTCACATTGTTTGGATCCTTTTAAAAAAATTTATACCTGTTTCAAACTATCGTCAAACTTTGTCGAACGACAGGCATGAAGATTCTTAGCTCGAGGCTGAGCCTCGCTAAACTTGAAGTGGATCTCTGATGAAATAGCATATTATGAACCTAAAAATGATTTTTATAAAAAATAATGAGCATCAGATCTTGTACCTGTAGTTCATATCTGACCCACTTCTTACCAATTCGGCAAAAATTTGTTTTTTTTCACCAGGGATGGATGGAAAGGTTTGAGATCCCCTGTTAGGACACTATCCATATAAGGTGGTCTAGTATTTTAAAAAAAATGGGGTGGTAGCATTTTGAATTAGCCATTTGGTGGTTGCTTCACAAAACCCCCCGTTTTTTGCACTCGGAAAATGGAAAATAGACTTTTGGTGCAATGAAAAGGAAAACTTCCTCCTGCAACATTGTTCGCCATCCCATGATTCACATTCATGCACAATATGGGCACATTATCACAAACCATGCGTTAATTCTTGCCATAACATTGGTCATTTGACCCAAAAGTCAATAAAACTCGAATGAGATAGGTAATTTTGTGAAGTTTTTTTGTGACATAATTAATATACCAAGTTTGATATTTTTCCTTGCAACTATATCACATAATATGACCCCGCGCGAAGGTTTCGCATTGTTTGGATCGTTTTTGAATTTTTATGCTCTTTTCAAACTATATGTAATGTTTTATGTTTTACTTAATTTTTATTTAAAAATTTGTAATATGTGAGTGTAGATAGATAGATCTTATTTTTCTGCAAATTTTGATATATTATTTGTATTTTTCTGAATTAGAATGATTTAGTAATAATTTTTCAAAGATTAATAAGGTAAAAGGGAAAATAGCTATGCCGAGGGCAGCCGTCGGCGTAGGCTACGCCGAGGGCAGCCGTCGGCGTAGCTCTCGTACGCCGAGGGAAATGCTGCCCTCGGCGTAGCTCTCGTACGCCGAGGGAAATTCTACGCCGATGGCCAGCTTCCTGGGACGCCCAGCTCGTGACCTACGCCGACAGCCCCGACGTTTGACCGTCGGCGTAGCTCCCGGCCGTCGGCCTAGCTATCTATTCCTGTAGTGTGTTTCTAAATTTTGAGCGGAGCACTCGCAGGTGTAGCTAGCATATATAAATTTGGCAGAGCAAGTACTCACTATTCACATATACAACATCGCGTCTGTCACTCTCTCTATATATACAATTTACCTAAAATTTTGGTCATGTACTTTTATGGTTTAAGATCCACAATAACCATAATAACTGATCATCATGGATATTATGGCACGAGAAATGCATGCACAAGAAACCCAATCCTTTAAAAGAAGAAGGGGCAAAATGCTTGGAGCCTATTTCAGAAGAAATTAAACCAATTGGATGTATGGGCTCCCTCCATGTTGTGGCCCCCGCGCTACTCAAAGCAGCCTCCAGCCAGGCCCGCTATCACATATAGGTTCCAAATCAAACCAAGCTCTACATGAAAAAAATATCCATAGACAATAGAGTTCCATTCCGACCATCGGCACAAAGTTTCGTGAACTGTATCTTCTCAGAATCAAGGTTGGAGTTTTTCACACGATTTTCGTCACATTTGTTGCACACAATTAACCACTGGAAATTTCCTTGCAATAGTAGCATTACCTCGACGTTTCGCACAACTCTTATGGTGCAATTTTTTTATTTTGGTGGAGTTAGAGGAATTCATCTGGAGCTCTCTGAACTGTACGTAAGGTTGAAGATGAACTCATTCTCTCTGTCCTCTCTCAAACATACTCTTTCCTAACCTCTTGTAATAAACACAACCATATTTTGTTTTCAAGAAGCTCTACATGAAAAGGATGTACGTGGATAATGGAGTTCCATTCCGACCATCCACACCAAGTTTCGTGGACTGTATCTTCTCAGGATCATGGTCAAAGATCGAGAATTTTTGGGCAATTTTTGTGAAGTTCCCATATAGTGCCCGTAGGTTGAATCTCGGTAGTAGTCTCACCTTCACTGAATTTTCGACCATGGCAAGCGAGAGTGAGCAATGCACCTATGACCGGGAAGCTGAGGACAGTCGGTCTCTGCTCAGTGCCGAGGTTGTTCTCGAGTTAGTACTGTGAAGAACTATCGTGGCATCTATTCTGACGCCTACTCCAGAAACCAGATCGTCGCCACTGCATGCCGCCAATCGCCGTGATCCCATAACGGCACACTCGTATGGCCCCTCTCCTCACTGGCGTTCTACTTCATGGCCATCTCCACCGCCCAATCGCCCGTAGCCACTAGATGTGGTGGTGTGAGGTACGTGTGTTTAGCCCTATGGTTAGTGAGGTTGTTGTGATGGGCCACCTGACTAGATGCATCCAACCAATCAAAGATGCTCCTGCGTTGTCAACAATGCGATCAAGACAACCAAACAAAGTGGATAACATTATTTTGGACTCATCTCTCTGTGGACATGCCCCCAAATCCTAGGGAGATGAAAAAGGGTTGCAGGTAACCAAATGCGTCCTTAGCTCACGGGACTAGATGCTTCCATCATAGATCTGCACATGAGTTTTTTTCAAGAAACTTAATATGTAAGCCTAGAATATGTAGATGCGCACCTGAGGATATGTAGTTCCAGAGGAAAGCTTAGCTTACATAATTAAAGAATGATCAAGAGCGGTTGAATTGGATGAATTCTTGATGCATCCCAAATCCATATATATACATTCAAATTTATATAGGGGCAATTATACAGTGCTAAAATCGCCAATACTAAAACTACTTATCAAGTGTTTTGTATCCATATTATTGGAGGAGCACCGCCAAGTAGGGCACATCTAAATTTGGTAGTTCAAGTATTCACTATGGTCGTATACAAGTATACATCCCTCACCCCATATATATAGAACTTCCCAGAAACTACAGACCATGTACTTTATGGTTGTAAATCTACAACAACTATATTAATTGATCATGATGTATATATTTAATCAGGTCAGTTGGACCAAGCTGCATGTCGCTACTAGCGGTGCAAGGACATGACCTACTATTCTCGATATGACAATGTATTGGGTGAACCGGTACACATGCCTCAGATTTTTTCTGAGTGTTTTGTTTCTATATTTTGAGAGGAGCACTCATGGGTATAGCTAGCATACATCAACTTATCAGAGCAAGTACTCACTATTCTTATATACAAGTACCCGTCACTCTCTTTCTATATATATATATATATATATATACAACGTTCCTAAAGTTATGGTCATGTACTTTTATCATTGTAGATCAACGACACCCAAATTACTAAGTGGTTATCATGGATATCAATCGTGGGGTGCACGGGCCGTGCCATTCAGAGCGCAGTACATGCATGTCTACTCCTGCTCCGGCGTGCATGCGAGGACATGCATGGACCAGGTTGCTGTTTGATGCAGAACGACAGTAGTGCGGCCGGAGCACTATATTGAGTGCCCGCTTATGCCATGTTGCTTCGACACCAAGCGATAGGACGACGATGCTGATGATGTCGTGGAGGATATGGCACGTCAAGAACGGAGTTGTCCACAACAAACCAACGCAGCCAATTGAAGCCTCTAGAAGGTTCAATGCAGCTACGTCAACTCATTGCTGCTGATCAAGCAAAATACTAAGGCAGATCCAGCCAAGTGGAAATCAGTGGTGTGCTATGATCACATGAATGCTTCCGAAGGAGAGAAGGAAGTAAGGTTAAAGTTGTGGAGAACGCGATGCAGAAGCGGTGGGCTAAAGCCCCTCCAGGATGGACGAAACTGAATGTGGACGGCTCATAGGAGGATGAGAAAGGAGGGGAGGTACCGACATGATTCTCAGAGATGAACACGACACTAAAGCGGCCCGAGCACTGTGCTGCGTGTCCGCTTGTGATATTTGCTATTCTGGTAGCATTGAGAGCGCACGAGCGGCTGAGCTGACGTGCACATGTCGCTCAGCAAGCTCATGCTATCTATTGCAGCCTGAACGAGCTGTATTTCCCTTGCATCTGCCCGTCGATGCCGCACCTGCTCGGCTTGACCGTCTCGCCACGGAGGCTGCAACGTTAGCTCCCTCCGCAAGAGACTAAGTGGCGAAGGCCGCATTAGAGTTTCAAGTAGTGAGGCAATATAGTGCATGAGGAAAATATAGCTTCCGTCGGCAAAGATTTTGGCGCGTTGAGTTGGATGAATTCTTGATGCATCCCAATCCCATACATTCTAATTTTTATAGGAGCAAACATATGGTGTCAATATGGCCTCACTACTGTCCGCAAAAAAAGGCCTCACTACTAACACTACTCTCCAAGTGTTTTGTTTCTATAATTTGAGAGGATCACTTGCATGTATAGCTAGCACACATCAGCTTGGCAGAGCAAGTACTCACTATTCTTATATACAAGTGTGTGTCTCACACTCTCTCTATATATATAATGTTCCTAAAGTTATGGTCATGTACTCCTACTTTTATACTGGTAGATCTACGACACCCATATTATTAAGTGTTCATCATGAATATCAATCGATCGTGGGGTGCACTGGTCGTGCCATTCAGAGCGCAATACATGCATGTCTAATCCTAATCCGGCGTGCATGCGAGGACATACATGGACCAGTACGTTCCTTGATATTTGATGAGCAGCGTCAGTAGTGCGGCCAGAGCACTATATTACTGCCCGCTCGTGCCATGTTCTGTAGCTTCGACACCAAGCGGTTGAGGCGATAGTGCAGATGTGTGTAACACTGAGGGCGCGTTTGGTAGCCTGCATACCCTATGGACAGGCCAGTAGGAGGCGAAAGTGGGCAGTTTGGTTACCAGCATGAGACGTTGGGTTGCGCTAGCACTAACCGTAAAGCAGCTCAGAGCCAGGCCCAAGTGCTACGCTCGAATCGACCGTTTCCAGCGAGCCACCCTCGTCATGCGTTCGCTAGATGCAAAACCGGTGCCCCCCTGCACGAGCTCAGCCGACGATGACGCAAGCGGGAGATTCCTTGCTATTTGATGCACAGGGAAAGTAGTGTGACATGTCTGGAGCACTATATTGGGTGCCGCTTGTGCCATGTTCTGTAGCTTCGACACCAAGCGGTTGAGCCAATAGTGCAGATGTGTTTGACTGATTAAGTGACCGAGATACGCATTCGTACTTCGTAGGGCGACGGGTTTTGTCCGTGGCTTCCTCCTGCTATGTATTGCTCTGCTCCGATCTGTCCGGATCTGCTCAGCTCAGGTCGTGTGCTATACTGCATTTCATTGTGTTAGGACTCTCACCTCCGTACCTGATGGTGGGCTACCTTTTTTTTAGCATAACGACGGGAGCTTTTATTCATTAATCATAATGTTTACAAATATTCCCAAATTGGTAAGGGGATTAAGAAGCCACACATGCCTACCAACGTCTAGAGCAGTCGATGAGCGCGTGCCAAGCGATGTGCTTCCCCGTTAGCTTCTCGTCGTTCGTTCCTAAAGGTAGCCTGAACAAAATCTTGCTTCCTCGCTATGATCTCGTTGATGATCATGCAATGCTGACCATATAACGGCCTCCTTCATTGATCTCCTTGACCATGTTCAGGCAATCTGATGCTACGAGCAGTTTACTCACATGTATATCAGCGCCAAGAGCAAGGGCTTCTGATACAGCCAACGCTTCCAATATCTCGGGATCTATCAGTCCGTCATACACTGTCGTTGATGCACCTAGGAAGACCCCATTACTGTCCCTGCTGACACAGGCCACCGCTCCTTTCTTCTGATTCCTCGCAACCGCACCATCAGTATTCAATTTAGCTATTCCATCCGGAGGTGGTCTCCAACGAGCCTTCTCAGCTTGTCTTGTAGAAGATCGCGAAGCCTCTGTACCCGTCTCTGATAAGTTCAGCTCGGCTGAATATCTTGATATGAATAGATGCGTTGACAGTGGTGATTGTTGCTCGCCCTCATGAATTAGTCTCCACCTTGCCCACCAAATGGCCCAAAGAGTTCAGCACATCCACCTTCCATGTCCGTGTGATAGTGCACACCGGCCTGAGATTGATGGTGGGCTACTATCACGGGCTGGCACCGATGGGCCAGGCCCATCCATTAGCATTGCTAGCTATACTCAGCAACAGGCAACGAAGAGGGCATCCAAGTTGCATCCCAAGCCCATACTCCCTCCGTTTAGAAATATAAGATATTTTAGCTTTATAAAATGAACATATCTAGAGCTATTTAATGTATAGATTCACTCCGAACCTATACACTACAAGACGTCTAGATATGTTCGATTCACAAAGCTAAAACATCTTATATTTCTAAACAAAGGGAGTACGTTCTAATTTTATAGGAACAAACATATGGTGTCAATATGGCCTCACTACTCACACTACTCTTCAAGTGTTTTCTTTCTATATTTTGAGAGGAGCACTCGCAGGTATAGCTAGCACATATACACTTGGCAGAGCAGGCGGAAGTTCTTCTCTCGTGCGATTCAGGAACGCCAAGACCTAATCTGGGCATGGGCAGCCCGGCCCGGTCGGCTCGAAAAAAGCCCGACGGGCTGGGCTTTTTAGGCCCGTGGGCCGGGCCGGGACTTCAGATCTACGGCCCGAGGAGTGCACGGGCCGGGCTCGGGCCTAGAGAAAACAGAAAACAAGGAGAAGCCCGGCCCACGGCCCGAATGTGTATGCACCTGGCGGGCTAGGCCTGGGCCTGATTTTGAAGCCCGACAGCCGGGCCAGGCCAAACTCGGGCCTAGGTTTTGCACGGACGGGCTTTGTCAGGCCCGGCCCGGCCCGAAAAATGCCCGGGTATAGCCAAGACAAAGCGTTCAATTGGAACTTGGGCCTCTTCTGTTAGCTAACTTAGGATTTTTTATTTTGTTAGATCAGGTTTTTTAGGAAGCCACAAACTGGGTCCGGTTGATAAAAAAATAGGGTGAGGCCGGTGGTTAGACTAGGCCAACAAGACCCAATCAACACTCTTGTTTTAAAAGTGAATGCAGCGTACAATAGTGTATATTTTTTCTTCCACTTAAAAATTCGCTCATTCATGCAAAAAAAAAAAATCTCATTTTTTCAGTCAGTATTTTTTTATTCGGTTTTCTTTTCCCTTAGGCATTGGTTTCTCTTTTCGTGTACATACGCAAAACTGCAACGCAATATAAATGTACACATCGAATGTGCACCTTGTGCACTTCACGGTTCGAACATTCCTAGACATGATATGGGGACTACCCAACTCTGGCCAAACTATGCTCTCGTCCTACGTTGTGACTGTTTCCCCTCCCCTTGTAATGACATAGTCGGTATGATAATCATTAAGATTGATACTACCTCTATCCCAAGGATTAAGGCGTTCTCGTTTTGTGTGTTTTTTTTACCAAGATTTACTCTAAATATAAAAAAGATGTTGGTGCAAAATTAGTATCATTGGAAAGTGTGTTTCAACACGAATTCAACGATACTAATTTTTACAGAATATAATCAACTTATAGTTGCTATATTCATTCGGTCAAATTTTGATTTAGAATATGTGTGCGCCTTATTCGTTGAAACCGGAGGTAGTATAGACATACCACCATGATCTAGGACTTCTCATATAGTAATGTTAAAATACAATTTCAGAACAATATCTATACCTTGTGCACTTCACGGTTCGAACATTCCTAGAAATGACATGGAGACTACCCAACGTGAACGCCGCTCAGCACACGCTTATTATACAGACATGTAGTGGTGTCCCGTTTAATTTATATAGACACAGTTGGGCACTTGGTGGGCCTCCGCTAGCGTGCCCACTTACAGCCTGGTCTTGAGCCTCTATGATCCTCCCCACCTCCTTGGGGGAACCGTTTGGCCACGGTGGCTCTAGCTTTGGCTTCCTCCGCATGAGACTAAAGTGGCATAGGCCGCAAGGCATTTCTTCGGGTGAAGCAAACTAGTTTAGGACGAAAATCTAGCATCCGCCGGAAATAATTTATGCCGATTGAGTTGGATGAATCCTTGATGTATCCCAAACCCATACATTCTAATTGGTATGAGCAATTATATCAAAATAGCCTCACTACTAATACTACACGCTATTCTCAGCATACAAGTGCATGTCTCTCACTCCATATATATACAACTTTCCCAAAATAATTTGTATTGTTCTACATCTCATTAATTCTAAGCGGTGCCGTGACCTCACCAGCCCTTCTCAATATGGCGATTTATCATGAAAACCTATAAACGGGACCCTAGATAATTATTGGGTACGAACATTGCGACACTGCCCGATTTATCCCTAAAAGATAGTAATAGTCTTAGAAAAATAAAGAATGGTTTTATTTAACACGAATTTTGTCTGTTGTGTTTGTTGGTGTGAGACGGACTTATAATTTCTCAATTGGGTTGCTCTTTTTCGAAGGAAAACACCGTATATGTCCTTTTTCCGTCCGAGGGAAGGGGTTCTACAAGGGCTGGAAGTGAGGTGGCCCTTGCCAAAATTAAATCTACATTGCATTCATATGTAATGGGGTAGATATTTGTAATATGGTATGAACATTTGCTAGGGTTTTGGAAAATAAAGAAATGTGAATGCAATATTTCAAATTTAAATATACAATCATTTTCTATTTTTTTCTGTTCTATCCACTTGTATGGCCGATGTAGCGTCGGGAGCAGATTTCGACGAGAGAGGAGAGGATGGGAACAGGATCCATTAAAGTAACGGTCACCAAGTAATTTGTAACGTTGCATGGGCCGGCGTACTCAATCATATGCATGGACCGTATCGTTGGAAGCACGGTGGCTGTAATGCATGCACATGTATGCATGTATAGTGAGACTAGAGAGTGATCACCGGTTGCATCGGCCCCCGGCGTCGTGTTCTGTTTGTGGCGTCCTCCTCCTCTCATCTCTGCTCTGCTCGACTGCTGCAAAGGACATGCATTATGCATGTATGCCACCCCTGAAATATCGATACATGCACATTACTTCCTTGTTGTAGTGATGCAAGCCAGTCAGGATGTAGCTATACCGATCATACCAGATGGGCACATATCCTAACCACCGGATCGATGTACCACTCGTACCGTTTTCCCATTCATGGCGCTCGCAGGTGGGGCGGGATGCGGGACATGCCATTTCGGCTAATTCAGCTTTAGTTCGATCACAACAGTGCATCGCGATTTTGCGTAATTCTAGTTTTGCGGGACCAATCATGGGAATCCATTTGCCACCCTATACTCGATCCAGTTCTGGATTAAGTGTTTCCAACAAGCATAGATGTATCAGCATCGACGCTCGAGATCTACTTTTGCAATTTACAGGATAAAGGAAGCTCGCGGCTCTCATCCATGGAGACAACACAAAGAATCTATATTTATGGACAGCGGGGGCATGCTATGCCTCTACGATCCTCCGCGTCTGCTTGGGTGAACTATTTGGCTGTGGTGGTTATACCTTTGACTTCCTCTGCATGATGCTAGAGTGTTGTAGGCCACAAGGCATTTCATGAGGTGAGGCAACCTAGTTTAGGAAGGAAATGCAGCCTACGTCCGGAATGATTTGTGCCGATCGAGGTGGATGAATTCTTGATGCATCCCAAGCCCATACATTCCAGTGATGTATGAGCAATTATTTTAGAATGGCCTCACTACTACATGCTATTCTCAGCATACAAGTGCATGTCTCTCACTCCATGTATATATAAGAGTTTCGCAAAATTATGATCATGTACTTGTACTGTTGTAGGTCTACAACAACCATATAGAGTGATCATCACGGAGATCTTTACACAAATAATTTGGATCGTTCTACTTCTCATTCATTCTTATTGGTGCCGTGACCTGACCTGCCCTTCTTGTGGCGTCTGGGAGAAGACGATGACGAGAGAGGATGGGGCCATGGTTCATTAAAGTGACGGTCAGAAAATGTTTTGTAATGTTGCGTGGCCGGCGTAATAATCATGTGTTTCACGGGCCGTGCCATGCATGGACCAGTTCATTACTAATCGATCCATAGCCACAGTAACGCGTGCTGTATGTCTCCATGTGTCACTGTCGCGTACTGTACTGGACTAATGTTGCATATGAGAGCCGATCCACGTTTTATGGACGATATGTTTGTGTGCAGCAACTAGCTAGGGCCCTGCGGCGTCAGGTTTTGTTTCTGGCATCGTCGTGCTTTGCTTCCTCTGCTCGGGTTCATGAATATATCCTTGAATATATCGTTGGCCTTGGCCGTGAGGCAGCTCAAGGCCGCGCGCGTGGTCTAGAGGGAGGGCGTGGCACTGCTCGAGCAAGTGCTGGCCGTCGCCGCTCCTCCAGCCCACATGTCAATCAATTGAGGATATTCCTATTTCAGATGACTCTGTATTCAATGATTTAGATTAGTATTCGTATAACATCTTGAAATGATTTTATCTTTTCAGCTATGGTGTATCAGATTGTGAGTTATATGATAAAATTAATCTGGAAGAAATCTTCATGAAACTCATTGCCTATTACCAATCGTCTTTTCTTTTCATTGGGGATTGCATGAGGGTCATGTGCGTGGAAGAAGGGTAACAGCATCTCCACCGGGTCCACCCAACCCGTCCGAGAGTCTCCGAATGCTTCCGTACCAACACGCAGGACGTGCGCGGTCTCCCAGCGGTACAATCAAACCGGACAGACGCGTTCGGCTTGAACTATCCGTGCATCAAATTTGGGCAATGGTTGCGTCGGCCCTGACAGCGTACAGACCACACGTGTGTCCTCCAGTCGGCCGCTAGACGCCCATATATAAGTCAAACATTAGTACTTAAACTTGTTTTTCATTAGATTAGGCCCAGCCAACTACAAAAAGGCATATTTGAGCAAAAAAAAAAAGACAACTAGTATTGCTAGAGGAGACCGTCCCTACGGCTACTCGTCGTTGTTGCCGCTGACCCCGTCGATCGCCGCCCTAGCCGCCCAGATGGCCTCCTGCTGGAGGCGATCACAGTAACGGTCACGCGCTCAGCCACGAGCCTCCATCTTGTTGTCCACCTTCATGTGGTCCACCACCGCCTGGTTGGCCAGGGCCTTCTCCATCTCGGCCGTCCATTGGTCCCTCACCTCCTGGTCGGCCAGCTCTGTCACCGCCCTCGCTGCCAGGGGTTCACCCTCGCTGGAGCTCCGTTATGCCGATGCCCAAGACTGCTGGGTCTGCAGGGTGTGACTCCACCTCCCTCTCCTCCGCCTGCTCCACCTCCTCCCCCTCCTCGTCTTTGTTGTCATCCTCCACCTCTGTCTCGTCCCCGACGACGAGAGCCCATGCGGCCATAGCTCCGGTGTTTCCAACACACTGCCCGTGGCGGCGGTGTTGCTCGCGGATGGCGACCTTGGCGGCCTCCTTGGCCACCTCCTCCAGCGTGGTCATGGCCACCTCGTGGCGGATCTCGCGGAGGGCCGCTGATGCGGCCTCTTTGTCCACCGCCTCCTTGGCAGCGACATGGTGAACCTCACGCACCATCCATTGGGCCGCCACCTGTGCGGCCGCCTCCACTACCTGCTCCAGTGCCGCCTCGTCCACACGGCCTTCCTCCTCGAAGGCCGCCACCTCCGCCTCGACCATGCGCTAGGACAGCAACATGGCCTAGAGGTCGATAACGTCGATGTCGGCCTCCTGGAAGTGGTTGAGGCACATCTCTCTGATCCTGGTCCAGTTGGAGATCTTGCGGCGAGGCATAGCTGTTGGTGGTTGGCGCTTTTTCTGTCAGTGGTTGCTCGCTTGGGCTTGTTATCTCAGCTACGCTGGCGGCCGTCTTTTATAGACTGCGGCGAAGGAGGGAAACGACCAAGGAGGCGCGCGTGGGAAACGCCAGCCGCGCGGGAAGCCGTCGGCGCTGATAACCGACGTCGCGTCGCCATTAACGTCCCATCGTCGAGGGTGTCAGGCGGTGACAGCGGGGGAGACAGACAGATAGGTCGGACCGCTGGGTGCGGCTGGCCGGAAAGGCTGGACCACGACCCAAAAATGACCGTGGCCCGACCCAAACGAACAGAAACGGACTGTTTCGGTCACCCGTTTGGGTCAGTCCAGTGGAGATGCCCTAAGCAGGAGTCCTCCAACGCAGCAGCTGACATTGATCGGACTGCTACCTCCTGAACGTATCAACGTTCTTGTCATGGCAGGTTCATCAGGGAGGGGGCACTGCTGGCATGATCGGCGTGCCCAAGAAGCACCACGCAAACGACGCCGTCGACGGGCCGGACGAGGTGGTGGCCACCGGCTTCTAGCCGGCGAGGTGCATGTTCCCCATGCTCGTCGAGGGGTTGGTGCTCATCGGCAGGGAGGATTTTTACCAAGGCGTGTACATGGTCTAACCTCTGTTGCTGCTGCTCTGCAGGTTGCGGTGGCTCACGGGCCTTCAGCTGGTTTTTACAGTCGTGCTGACTATGAGATACAAATTTGGGCCCAATTTTGCTTGTACCACATGAACATTAGCAATAGCATTTTTTTGCCTCGTGAAAACACCTAGGCACGTAAGTGTTCACCAAACATGCTAGCATGAGTTGTGCCAAACATGGAGCAGCAGGTAAAAATGACAAGGGGAAGATATGGTGTCCCAGCGATTGTGCAATACCAATTTAAGATATATTATATATAATAACATAGCAACTAAGCTCTACGGATCGTAACTTGTGTATTTTAGATTCAAATCAACACAACACTCGTTACATATATATGGCATAGCAAGTGTAGTCAAGATGAAGGGACAATGAGAAAAAAAAATTGGAAGTAGACAATGAGAAAAATTCATTCATTCATCATCTATTCTTCTAAGATCCGTAGCAACGCACGGACACTCGATAGTAGAAGCACACCGAGGTTAGCCTGTGAGGGATGACAAAACTGATCGATGGTCCAAAAGTAATATCGCTGACGAGGAGCTTTTACCAACTTGAAGCAAACCCAGCTTTCTAAGGGCATCTCTAACCGATTCCTGAAGTTTAGAGGAGTAAACCTCCAGAGAAAACTAACCGATAGCCGTTTCTGACCGAGGTACAAAACTTAGAGAGAGAAATCAGATGATCACCGCAAAAATTCGATCAAGACCAAATTTTGGTCGATTCAAACCAAATTTGAAACCTACTTTTTCATTTACTTTAATTTATATAGAGGTTGGGGCACAGAATACCGGGTATGACCGGCAGGTGGGCCCCAGACAGTGCGGCCTGGTTGAATAGTCATCCACAATGCACCGTAAGGTGGAGGTGTGTGTCCACAGTGCCACGCTGGTGCAACTGTGCATGACGGCAGCGCAAAATTCAACGGTACGAGCTTCTTCTTTACGTCCCATCAGCACACTTGGGGTGTCCGGGGCACTGTGGAGTGCGTCACGGCCGCTAGCCAGCTTCTTGCTCATCAAGCTGTGATATCCGGCTACGGGTTCACCTAGCCATGCTATCTTGCTTCGAGTTCATCCGGTAAACAGTAGCTAGCCGGCCACTGGCTCCTCGAGGACGTAGACTAGTCGGTTAACCAGGCCGGCTAGGCCCCCCTAACAATTGGAAAGCAGGACACGCAAGCACGTGCTTTGTCTCTCTCTCTCTCACCTTAAGAACCTCTGTTTGTTATCTCTCTCCCTTTAAACACATCTGATTATGCACTATGCAGTGTACATGCTCTAAACGGAAGCATGGTGGAAAACAACTGTTCAAACAGGATCGAACACCTGACGAGGGTGCGAGTGGGGATGCCTTCAGAGGCCGGGTAGCACAGTGGCTTTTATAGGACTAATGGGGGCATGTGCCCCCCTCCATGCTTGCAAGGTCTCCAAATTTACTTTTCATGTAATTCAGAAAACTACTTAGTTCTCCTGCAAAATATATTATCATAAAATGAATTTGTGAGTCTAGAAATTGTTAATTAAGTACATGTGCAACTATGCATACAAGTTCAGCATTCAAAGGATTTTGCAGGTACAAATTGCATATAGTTCTTTGGTTTCAATTCCATGATAACAAGACCCGTGCAAAGTGCGTTGTTAATTCTGGAAATGATTAATCGAAATTATCTCAGAGGAAAAAAATGTCAGTAAACTAAGTTGTGTTAAAAGCTAATTAAAAAATGTATGTTCCTTTCCATATAATGAAATAATTTATTGCTAGACGATCAACATCCTTGACCACTCGTGTACAAATCGAGATACATCTTTATATGAAATAATAACAAAAACTATATATGTATGCGTAGGTCAGATGCAACACATTACATAGTCAAGACCGAGACGAAGTTCATCGCCGATCTATCCAACTGAACAAATTAAATGGATTATATGCTCCATCTGCAAGGTATGCCAATACAGTTATGGAATCAGCGACGGTTCGGTGTTCGCTTGATGAGCTCAATACTAGGGTGCTCAATTGAAGTTCCTGACCATACACAAGAATAGCTCGAGTTACTTATTGAAAAACATGCATTTAATCAAAGAAGTTAGAGAGTGATCTTGGGCAACATGTATACAAGAAAGGTTATTGACATGGGGGCATGTGCCCCCCTCCCCTCCCCCGTACACACACACCACCGATGCATGAAATGTGGCTTGAATGGTGTGTTGTTAACTAAGATGTTAGATGAATGCACATATCTTTAGATTAGCTCTTTTTTGCAAATTGTTGAGGAAGCCATGGCCCTAAGAAATCTCATAAAAATAGTATGTCTCGAAAAGATATGTTTTTACGCTCCTAGAGAAATTTATATCAAAATTCTATCTGCGGGTAGGAAAACTAACTAAGAAGACAAATCCGTTGAAAAAAATCCCTGGAGGGAATGATGGATCTCATTATATTTTTTCTGTTTAAAGTTGGATCTTAGTTAGCCGGTCTCTATTGGTCATACCTGAGCCGAGATGGATGGCGTACTTTCTTCTCGTATTATATGGCCAAACGGCGGCAGAACCGGCGGGAAACGATGTCGTCCGAACCATTTCCCGCCGTTGGGAGACGAGTCAATATCACGGGCCCGCGCCAGGTCAGCGTCGGTTGGGCCCGTGCGCAAACGCGAGGACACGAGGGAGGACACGCGGTCTATCTGCGGCAATGCATTCTGACCGCATATTTGGGCCATAAACAGGTTGGCACGAACACGCGTGGTAGTTTAGATCGGACTGATGGAGCGGGTTTTCGTCGCCGGGACGTCAGCACGAACCGTTTTGGAGGTCGAATGGATCGGCTCGGTGGAGATGTCCTATTGCCCTAACACTCCGTACCAAACGCTGGTTTTAGCAAAGTGAGCGAGACGTACTAAATTGAAAGCGGCAGCAGGCAGTCACCAAATGTTTTGTAGTAATCGTCGCTGGGCCGGCGTATTGGAGTCATGGCGTGCACCACCGGCCGTGCCATGTGAGCGCAATACATGTGGGCTAATGCCCTGGCCCCTGTACCACCAGTTGTGCCTACGTACCACGGCGCGATGTCCATTTATTTGATGCAGCAATAATGCGGCCGAAGCACAGTGCGGTATGTCCGCATGGGAGTCGATAGATCCACCTTCCATGCATGGCTTTGGCATGGGCCCGGCGAATGCCACGTTTCTTTGTGCCGTTGTCGTGTCCTGCTCTGCTCTAATCTTCGCGTTTTTGTCAATGCGCAATATAATCCTTTTCGTATACTTCCTTCCGTCCTAAGATAAGTGACTTGAATTTGTTTAAATTCACATGCACCTAAACATGTTTTAGTGTATAAATTTATACGAATTCAAATCAAAGTCACTTATTTTGGAACGAAGAGAGTATATCAGCTGGCCTTCCTGCCCTACCGGGTCGGCGTTGCACTCCAGGGCAGGGTGGTGGCCACACCCAGTCGATCCTCAGAGCGACAGCCCGTGCACGGTTCAACAACACTCGCAACTCGTGGAGTACAATCCTACAAGCTGAGTCATGAATAAATTTGATACACGCCTCTGCATCCGCAACATCTCTGAGCTGACGAACGTCCACGGCAATCCCCTCCTCATCGAGGAGAACCAGCCGCCTCTCAACGCATCGAAGGATCATCATCCCCACCCCCAAACGATTTGAAGACCGATTACTAGTGTAAGTAGCTATCCATCGGATCGGCTCCGGTGAATCGGACCAAGGCAAACTCGCCATCTTAGAGTGTGTTTGGTAGCCCCGTTCAGCTCAGATTTTCCCATCTCACCGGAGATTTGGCTGTTTGTTAGGTTGGTTTAGGCATCTGGACAGTGCCCGCTTCGTCCCGAAAAGCTCCCTCGGTCGGGCTGAGGAGAGAAGCTCGATTCGAGCATCGCGACATAGCCGGGGCGAGTCCATCCCGAAAAATCTCCCCGCGCGACACCAAAAAAGTCCCGCGTGACTGCCCCGGCCCGCTAGGCTAACCTCTCCCCAATCCCACCGCTCTTCCCGTCGCTCCCTCTCTCTCCCCCAAGAAATCGCCCTGCCTCCGCCTCCGCCGCCAACAACCACCTGCGGCCACGCCACCGGCTTCCCTCCCACTTGCAGGCCATCCGCCCGCCACCCTCCTCTGCAGGTTCCGCCCCTCCCGTGGACGCCGGCGACCTGTGTTTTGCCCCATGGAGCCTGGCTGACGCGCAAGATCCAGAGGCGCACGCACCTCCGGCCGCCTCCCTCCCGAGCAGCAGCACGCACGCACCTCCGGCCGCCTCCCTCCCGAGCAGCAGCACGCACGCACCTCCGGCCGCCCCCCTCCCGAGCAGCAGCACGCACGCGCCTCCGGCCGCCTAGTTGATGCGACTTGAAAAACTCTCTTTTGTAATGCATCTTGTTTGACTCGCTGTTGATGCTACTTGAAATACTCTCTTTATGTAATTCTAATTAGAACTTACGTATGCAGACTGGTATTAGTTTATTATGGACCGAGTTTGTAATATGATTTACTATGGAACATGCGTGTATTTTGGATATTCTTACGAGTTGACTTTTATTTATAATGAAAAAATGTTGTTGCAAATATTCTACTGATGCATTGAAGTGATGACTTGCTGGCTGATGTTTACGTTTGTTGGTGTGGTAATCTCACCAAGTCAGGGAAGAGGTAACCATATCCAACGCTCAACATACACATATCTCAACAGACCCATACTGCCAAACACAATCTCATCTCAGCTTATCTCAGTACACACAGGCTGCCAAACACAGAGACAAAATCTGAGATCAACTTGGGTAGGGTCATCATGTATGGGGTGAGATAGTGATTCTAAGGTCACCCGACCTACCAAACACACTCTTAGGATCTCTAGCCACAGTAATCGTAGGAGAAATAGTTCTATCCGAAATTCGAGCTAGAAAATTGGAAAAAAAAACAAAACATCACCCATCCTAATCTCACCATCCTTGCCCCACGAGAGAGCATCTAAAACTCGTCCACCATAATCGCGAAGCACAAATGGGCAAATCCCGGAGCACACAAGCAAAATCCCCTCCCAAAAACAATGGTCCTTGCGAATCCCGACACCAGGAAGTGGAGCAAAGGTTACCTTCCACCTCACCCAAAACCGAATCAGATCCCGCGGCTCCATGCCCCGCCCCACGCTCCTTCACTGGCAGGAAGCGAGCTACTGGTCTCGGTGTGGGTGGCGGCGATGGTGGGAAGGGAGCAAGAAATTAGCACGCGCATCAGGCGGTCACCAAAACTTTTTGTACTCCCTCGATACTGAAATAAAGGATTTGAATTGGTCTACAATCACATGTATCTAGATCTAGCCACATGGTTGTATCGAGCTAAATGCATATCTAGACAAGACTAAGTCACTTATTTCAGGACTGGGGAGTATTGTACTACTGACGTTTCTGAACAGGCGGAACCGAGGGATGCACGGGCCGTGCCAAGCGAATGCAATCCGTGCATGTGTACTACTGCTCCTTGCATGCCCCTAGCACGAGTAGTGCCTACCGTGGGCGCCATGTCCATTAATTTGATGCAGCAGTACCGCGGCCGGAGCACAGTGCAGCATGTCCCCATCCGAGTCGATAGATCCACCTTCCATGCATGCCATGGCCCCTGCTCTCCTCTCCGCGTGGTTCCATAGCAGCTGGCCTTCCGGCCCTACCGGTCGGCGCTGCACTGCAGGTTGTCGGCCAGTGTGGGGCCTGGAGCAGGGCACACCCGGTGGATCCTCAGGGATACATACAGCCTCTGCACAGTTCAACAACACGTACAACTCGTGGAGTACAACGCTACAAGCTGACGTCGATACCTCCATAGCGACTTGTCTGCTCGAATGACCCTAGGGCTCCAGGTACATCTTTGTTTTTTTCCTCAAATTTTAGAAATTTGAATTTAAAGTTTTCAAAAAAAAATTGGGAAAAAACATAAGGATGTAGCCATCCATGTATTCTATCAATGTGCAAATTTTCAGTTTGAAATACTTTATATGTTTTCGTCGGCACAAATGACAAAATCTTCACTGTACAGTACTATTCACAAGAACAAAAAAAACTCGATTTGTCATTTTTTTCTGAGCCTAAAATACCATGTTTTTTGGAGCTGAAAATTTACACAGCGATAGATCACATAGTTGCCTACATCTGTGTATTTGTTTCGAAATTATTAGAAACGTTTTGAATCGGAGCCCGGGAGCGCGCTACCTCGTCGCGCTCCTTCTCTACTGGACAAACAAACAATAGAGAGTGATGCATCCATGCGGGCCCATACCACGTAGACGGATCGATTTTCGTTTTAATGGCAATAGCGTAGGGTGAGGTTGCCTTGGCAACTCCACACTGCACCTAGGCGCAAGCCAGTCGATGGAACCTAGCACTAGACGCAATCAACGTTGTCGAGGACGGACGGTGGGAGAAAATATTACTTGAAAATGGACTGCATCCTTTAAATCTGCAAATTCCTATCAGGCAGTTAGATTTGCTACGAACGGTCCGATCTCATGATCTTATTCCACCATGTAATTTGTAGACCCCCACCCCTACGATATAACCACGAGATCCCCTTCTTCTCCACCTCTCTACTCCCAATTCCCCATTCGAGATCGAGTGGGATAGCACCATGGCTAGGGCTCCCAAGCCGGCCTAGTCCATCCACCACAAGGATCTTGACGGTCCATGATGATCTTATTTCGTCGTGGATGATGGGTAGAATGATACGTCCATTTTGCATCACTATTCTATGTATTAATTCACTATTATTCATTGATATATTTTGTATTGAGAGGTGATACTTATGTTATTTCATCTGTTTTTGCATGGTTGATGATTTTTGGAGCATGAACCGTTGCACTCAGGATTCTGATGGAAAAGGTGCTGTTTGGAGGCAAAATTCGCGAAGTTCAGAAAATCCGGGAAAATATACGAAAAATCCTATTTTTCCAGAAGACTAAGGATACCAGAAGACGTAGTAGAGATAGGCCATAGGGGGCCCACACCACCCCTTGGCGCGGGCAGCCCTAGGCCACGCCAGCAGGTGGTGTGGCCGCCCTGGCCTACCTCTGGCTCTCCCCTCTAGCGTATATTATCCTTCCGAAACCCTAAGACTCGGGGAGCGACCACAAAAAGATTCCGCCGCCTCTGCGGGGCGGAAAACACCGAGAGAGAAAGATCTCCGTGACAGATTCTGGGAATTCCTTCCCGGAGAGGGGAGATCGTCGCCATCAACACCACCATCAAGCTGGACTTCATCGGGATCATCATCATCATCACCACCATCGTCACCATCAGCACCCTCATCACCATCTCCATATTGCTGTAACAATTGGTTGAATCTTGCATAGTTCATAGGGGAAACTTTCCCAGTGTTGATTACTCTTTGTAGTTGATGTTATTGAGTGAACCGTTGAATTATTGTTTATGTTCAGATTGTTATACATCATTATTCCATCTCTGATCATGATCCATATGACGTCTTGTGAGTAGTTTGTTTTGTTCTTGAGGACATGGGAGAAGTCATGTTGTTAGTAGTGGAATTGTGCTGAGAAAGATTCAATAGTTTGATATTTAAGTTGTGGTGTACTTCTTCTAGTGGTGTCATGTGAACGTCGACTATATGAGACTTCACCTATATGGGCCTAGGGGAATGCATTGTGTATTTGGCTACTAATCGTAGGGGTTGCCGGAGTGACAGAAACCTGAATCCCCGTTAGGAAACCATTGCACAAGGGACGTAAGGGTCTTAGAGTTTAAAGTTGTGGTTAGGTTTCTACCTTAATTACTTTCTTGTACTTACGGATGTTTGCAAGGGGTATAATCACAAGTATGTATTAGTTCTAGGAAGGTCGGTACATTAACACAGGTTCACCCACACAACACTTAGCAAGCTAAAGAAGATTAATCAACTATATGAAGCGAAAGCACTTGACAGTCTTCCCATGTGTCCTCGAGAACGTTTGGTCATCTTAAGTAATACATCCAGCTTGTCCTTTGCTGCATAAAGGATTGGGCCACTTGCTACATTTATTCCTACTGTCTTTTATTTACTCGTACTTTGTTTACTTGCTTTATCAAAAACCCCTAAAATTCCGTTTGCTAAGTATTTGCAGAGAATTCCTGATCCATACCACTATCCAGCACCTTCTGCTCCTCGTTGGGTTCGACACTCTTACTTATCAAAAATACTGCGATACACCTCCTATACTTGTGGGTCATCAAGACTATTTCTGGCGCCGTTGTCGGGGAGTGAAGCGCTATTGGAGAGTGGAACTGGTAAAGAAAACTTCTACTGTGAGTATTGTTTACTTCTGTAGTTGCTTTATTTTCGTTATGGATAATTCCCTGAGTTTCTTATTTGGTAATGCTACTACCACTGCTAAGGTAGTAGATAAGCCACCACCTGCTGAGAATGATGCTTTGAAAATACCTACAAGAATTATTGATCGTGTTATGGATGGGGATGGAACTGTCCATCTCGGTGATCATTTGCTCTTTATACACGAATTATGTGGGTTATTCAAGTGTGCAAGTATTACTACAGATCAAGTTAAGAAGAAGTTATTCTCATTATCGCTGAAAGGAAGAGCTGAGGAATGGTATAAGCTGCTGAAGAATGGTCAAGCTCTGGAATGGGAGGAAATAGTGCCTCTCTTTTATTCAAAGTTTTATCCTCCTAGTGAGATTCATAAAGATCGGAATCAAATATACAACTTTTGGCCACTTGATGGAGAAAGTACAGCTCAAGCTTGGGGGAGATTGAAGTTACTAATGCTCAAATGTCCCATTCATGAGCTCCCCAACAATATTATTATCAATAACTTTTATGCAAGGATCCCTCTACATGACAAGGATTTATTGTATGCCTCTTGTGCTGGATCATTCACTCGCATGGAAGAAGAAGCTAAATGGGATCTTCTGGACCGTATTCAAGACAATGCTGAAGCTTGGGAGAATGACAAAGGTAGAAAGTCAGGTATAAATTATGATTATGAATGCATTGAATCTTTTATGGGAACTAATGACTTTCAAAATATTAAAAATGCTTATGGTCTAGACTCTCAAGCTATTGCTTCTTATTTTAAGGCTTTTGCTTCCTATATTGAAGTGCCTAAAAAGAAGTGGAATAAGTATCATGAACCTTATAAAGATGTTGCTAAGAGTGTTCCTACAAGAAATACTGAAGTTTATACTACTAATCATGTCTTACCTAAACCTTACATTGAGAAAATCCCTTTCCCATGCAAGATAAAGGAACATTCTATGATAGCTAGTATGGTTAATGAAAGTACAAATGAAGTTGTTGAACCTGATAAACAAATGGTTGATGAACCTATTATAGCAAATGTGAAAGACTTTGTTACTAAATATGAATAAGAGGGACACACTATCCTTTGTAAGGATACCTCTAATATTGTTTCACATAGTAGTGTTATGAGAGCAAGTATTCCTGTGTTTTCTGTTAGAATAAGTGATCATTGCTATGATGGTCCTTGTGATAGTTATATTGTTAAGTTTATGCATGATACTGAAAGTTACTATGAAAGAGGGAAAAGTGTTCTTATGTATCTCAATAATATCAAGTTTCCTTGTTTTATGCTGAAAGTTTTTATGCTGCACTTCTTTTGCCTTCCTATGCAAGAAGCCTCTGGTTTCAACAACTTGTTTGTTTACAAAATTCCCATACATAGAAAGTAGGTTAGACTTAAACGTGTGTGTGTTTTTTCTTCTTAATGCTCTCTTTAACTTTAATTCATATTCCTGAGTGAGCATATTCAAAATTATCATGCCTATCTTAATGGCTATAAAGAAAGAGCTTTATGGGAGACAACCCAATTCATTTTTGCTTTCAGTTTGTTTTTGTTTCTTTAAGTCTTGGAAGTTATTACTTCGGTAATAACCGCTCCTTATCCGTTTTATTTGGTTTTTGTGTCAAGATCAACCTCTAATGAGAGAGAAGTAATATTTGGGGAAGTTGCTGTTCCGAAACAGATTTTTGTGCTTCACCGTAAAACTTTGTGAGAGATCTCTGTATGTCCGCTTGAGCTGTAATTTTTTGTGCATCTGACCCAAGTTGTTATTTAACTTTCGTTAGTTTTACACTTTTTGATTTGAGCAACAGAAGATTTTCGAAAAAATTGATCTTTACCTGCTGGTCTGTTTTGATAGATTTTGCCATTCTTGCATTTGCTTCTTTATTCAATTTCCTTTTTGAATTCTTTTTGGGTTTTCAGAAGGAGTTGCTTCAGTAGCTTATGTTTTGATGGTTTTCAGTTGAAGTTGGACTCAAAGGGTTTTATCACTTCACTTATACTAATGTTGCTAATGAGAATTGTGTGAAGTTTTGTGTGAAAGAAATTTCCAGAAAGTGGAGATAATGGTATAATAAGGAAGAGAAGGGTTTTATGACTCAAGTAAGAAGTGTATGAAGATGAAGATATTTATGATATTCAAGTAGGTGACTCCGGAAGAATCTACTAGATACCAAATTCAGAGACCTGCAGAGTCCGCTTTCAAATAAGTAATAGTTCTGGTAAGAAAAGTTCCGCGAAAATACTATCCAACTATATTTTTGCAGTTTTTTGTTAATAAGGAAAGCTACGAAGCGAAAGAGGGACGAAAACGGAGCCAGGGTGGCTCACACCACCCTGTGGCGCGGGCCCACCCCTGGTCGCGCCACTAGGTGGTGAGTCCACCTCGGACTCTGCCTCCGACTCGTTTTCTCCCAATACCTTCCTTTTGATACGAAACTTCGTAATATATACCCCTCCCCCCCGGATCTCCCGAGGTTCGTATATCGTGTTTTTGTCGTGTTTTCGTTTCGATCTGTTTTTGCCAGGAACTATTCTTGAAAGTTTAGAAGCACAATGGTGTCCGCTAAGGATAAAGGAAAGGAGCATATGGAGGAAGACCTCCAAGACCCCAAGCAAGGGCTGGTACCTTTAATCACTTGCCCTGCATCAACGGAAGCCCTACGAGTCACTAAAGAGTTCTGCGATAAGTACCGGGACTTGAAGAGGAAGGTGGACATGCTTCAATGGGAGAATAATAGGCTTCGCAAGATGCTGGAAGATTTCCTCACGTCAACTAAGAGCATAATACCACCACCACCGAAGGAGTAATTCGTCATCAGGTTTGGCATCCCCTTGGCTTGTTCTAAGCTTGGGGGAGTGCCGCGGTATCGCATCACTATCTTCTATCTTTTTACCTTATTAGTAGAGTCATATCATGAATAGAGAAGTTATTATGTAGGACGGTTTGCATTATGGAAGTGTCCCCTCTCTCGTTAGATATGTATCCCTTGGTGTGAGTTGCCGTTATGGAATATGAATGAGAAGTTCTATCATTCACTCGTTTGCATAACTTATATTAGTTTTCAATTTGTGGTTATATGATTGATCTTGTTGTTAGTATTGGTATCACTTTGGGATCATTGAGTTAATCTAGTTGGTTTTGGCAAACCTGGCTCGATCAGTAGCAACACTATTTTTAAGAGTTGAATGAAAAGATAAAAGTACTCTAAAGAAAATATAATTTCATCATCTTTCTTTCTTGATCTGCTCATAAGTTTAGTATTATCTAGTTAAGATCTTTTGTGCTTCCAAGGAAGATTGCGTGTTTGTCTTTATCACTTGTATGTTTTTTTGTTTCCTTCAACTCTTATACTTGCTACCCAGCCTTGCTAGCCAAAAACCTGTACTGAGAGGGAATTCTTCTCGTGCATCCACTTCCTTAAACCAAAACCCCTGCCATTTGTGTCCACCATACCTACTTATTAGCATTATTGCTATTCCAAGTAAATTCTTGTTTTATCTACCTCCCAAATTAAACTTGTTATGTGAAAACTAGTGATTAAAGCTCTCACGAACTTTATGGCACACTTTACTTTCTTGCATTTAATAAACTTGAACCATTGGGTCCTTCTTTGTTGTGTATATGCTTGCGCTTTATAAGTTTAAGTTAGCAGAACCATATATCATGGGGAACGCTTTCAACACTGTCATGGTAGTTTGTACCTAGTTGATATCATGTTCTTTTGCTTATGGATCCCGGCGGTGTGAAATAAAAGTGGAACTTGTAAGATCATGGAGTTTATATGTGTGTTAGAGAAACGCCTGGGCCACTAGCCTAATCCATGCCTAATCATGGTGGAAACTTGTAGCATAACTATAGTGAGCATTCTATGAAGCATCCTCAATAAAAACATATGCAAATAGAAAATAAAAAGATCGCTGAGATGCTCACTGTCTGCTTGCCTTGTCATTTTGATTATGGGATAGCTCCTGTGTCATGTGCAAGGGGTACCCCGTTGGCGGTTCTCAACGATACACGTGTATTTACAATGACAAGAGCTTACTCGTGACTGAAGTTGAGTAGCATGAGGTTCGGTACTCATAAGTAAGGGGCATGGGACTTCAATTTATAACTTGTCAAGCATATCCTCTTAGTTGTGTCACTTTAACCTTAACCACCAAAAGATGCCTATGATAGGAGCAATGAGAGCTGAAAGCTAATAAGTATCATAATTTTTGGGAGCTCTTTATGAGACTTGCAATCCCTGCTTCCCTCTACGAAGGTCCTTTCTTTTACTTTGTAGTTGTGTCAGTAAACCTATTCCTCTCTATCTCAGCAAGTATTTTGAGTTGTTGTGTTTCATTCATTCATATGATGATTTATTCAATCATGTTGCTTATGTTCCTTGTTTTGCACATTGCTCTTATCTTGATGTTTACTACTTTGAAAGCTATCATTGAAAACCAGTTATTTGTAAACTCCAGCAAATTATCAATTATTCTTCGACCAAGAGCTAAGTTTGCCATTACCAATTATGATTTACTTCATGTATCTCTATTGTGTTTCCTTTCCCTATTGCAAGTTGAAGTTATATAATAGTGAGTTGTCTTCTATTATGGTCTATGTATTTGATGAATGTGATGCTTCTTGTTCGTATTATTTTATCGACTATTCACTCCATAAACCTGAGGCCATGTTTATTGAGCTCAGTTTCGCTTGGG
The DNA here is from genome assembly GCA_023614405.1 of Avena insularis. Taxonomy (NCBI): domain Eukaryota; kingdom Viridiplantae; phylum Streptophyta; class Magnoliopsida; order Poales; family Poaceae; genus Avena; species Avena insularis. The sequence continues at coordinate 108,210,524 of CM042694.1, forward strand.
GACAAGCGAAGTCTAAGCTTGGGAGGAGTTGATACGTCAATTTTGCATCACTATTCTATGTCTTGGGGGAGTCTGAGCAGGTGGTGTGACCGCCTTGCCCCACCTCTGGCTCTCCCCTCTAGCGTATATTATCCTCCTGAAACCCTAAGACTCGGGGAGCGACCACAAAAATATTCCGCCGCCTCTACGGGGCGGAAAACACCGAGAGAGAAAGATCTCTCCGGCAAACAGATTTCTGTCGGGGGAATTCCTTCCCGAGAGGGGAGATCGTCGCCATCAACACCACCATCAAGCTGGACTTCATCGGGATCATCATCATCATCACCACCATCATCACCATCATCACCCTCATCACCATCTCCATATTGTTGTAACAATTGGTTGAATCTTGCATAGTTCATAGGGGAAACTTTCCTGGTGTTGATTACTCTTTGTAGTTGATGCTATTGAGTGAACCGTTGAATTATTGTTTATGTTCAGATTGTTATACATCATTATTCCATCTTTGATCATGATCCATATGACGTCTTGTGAGTAGTTTGTTTTGTTCTTGGGGACATGGGAGAAGTCATGTTGTTAGTAGTGGAATTATGTTGAGAAAGATTTAATTGTTTGATATTTAAGTTGTGGTGTACTTCTTCTAGTGGTGTCATGTGAACGTCGACTATATGAGACTTCACCTATATGGGCCTAGGGAAATGCATTATGTATTTGGCTACTAATCGTAGGGGTTGCCGGAGTGACAGAAACTTGAACCCCGTTAGGAAACCATTGCACAAGGGACGTAAGGGTCTTAGAGTTTAAAGCTGTGGTTAGGTTTCTACCTTAATTACTTTCTTGTACTTACGGATGTTTGCAAGGGGTATACTCACAAGTATGTATTAGTCCTAGGAAGGTCGGTACATTAGCACAGGTTCACCCACACAACACTTAGCAAGCTAAAGAAGATTAATCAACTATATGAAGCGAAAGCACTTGACAGTCTTCCCATGTGTCCTCGAGAACGTTTGGTCATCTTAAGTAATACATCCGGCTTGACCTTTGATGCATAAAGGATTGGGCCACTTGCTGCATTTATTCCTACTGTCTTTTATTTACTCGTACTTTGTTTACTTGCTTTATCGAAAACCCCTAAAAATCCGTGTGCTAAGTATTTGCAGAGAATTCCTGATCCATACCACTAGCCAGCACCTTCTGCTCCTCGTTGGGTTCGACACTCTTACTTATCGAAAATACTGCGATACACACCCTATACTTGTGGGTTATCACAGAACGCCATACATGGCCATCTGCGATGAATTCTGCGACAAAAAAAAGTCATGAACCTCACGTCATAACTCGATCCATGACGTTTTTTCTGTTTGAAAGGTGTGATGTTCCTGTAATTTCGTCGCGACCAACTGGAGCGGCCCAGCCCAGGCCCAATCGTTCGTGACGCTTTTTTCGTCATGATCTACGCAACATGGCAGACAGCACCACGGACGGCCGTCAGCGACGTTTGCTAACGTCTTGATGTTTTTTCGTCACGACCTAATTCCATAGTCACGACCTGATGTTTTTATCATTGTTTCAGCCATGATATCTAACAGCTAAGCAACTGACAAAACATCATGTTGTTTTGTGATCAGTGTGTTTGACGGTAGAATTGTGAGTACCTTTTTTCTTTAAAACCATTGTTCAGCTAATTCTATGCATTTCTATTTAGAATAGTGTAGGGGCATATGAAACGAAATGTTGATCAAGGGCTAATATATACATCAGATGACGAAGTTCGGGATCCGACGGAATCCTCGCTAGCGCCTGGATTCGCCATCTTCGTCGCCTGGAGTCGCATCACCAACGTCTAGGTGCCTTCCTAAATTGCTAAATCCCACTCCCCGCTCTATTTATGGTTACTTGTTGCCTGATGTGCTGCTTTTAGTTCCTATAACAAATCCCTACATTCAGCTCCATGTCTACTATTTTGTTACCCGAGATAATCTTGGATCTTCACTTGGATTTAATTAAGTAATTGAATGAGTCATGCATGTATATATGTACACAATCAATTGTTATTTTATACCCTCCCAATGAACTCTGAATCTTTCAGACTTAAACTCGCGTGAACTCTGAAACTTTTAGAATCTTTCAAAATGCTACCACCCCATTTTCTAAGAATACTAGACCACCTTACATGGACAATGTCCCAGCCAGGGTATCTCGAACCTTCCCGTCCATCCCAGGTAAAAAGAAAAATGTTTGCCGAATCGGCAGGAAGTGGGTCCGGTTTGAACTACAGGTGCATGATCTAATGCTCATGATTTTTTGAAAAAATTATTTTAGACTCACGGTATGATGCTTCTTCACGGGTCCAATTCAAATTTTAGAGAGGCTCATCCCCCATATGCATGCTCGCTGTTTTGACCATAGTTTGAAATTGGAAAATTTTGAAACGGACATAAGAAATGCAAAAACGGTCCAAACAATGTAAATCCATCGCGTGGTGTCATATTATGTGACATAGGTTTAAGGAAAAATACCAAACTTGGTATAATGATTGAGTCTCGAAAAGTCTCTCTCAAAATGAGCTATCATTTTTGATGTTTTCATGGCTTTCGGACCAAATGACCAATGTTATGACCAGAATTTCGACATAGTTTGTGATAGTGTGCCTATATTATGCACGCATGTGTATATTGTGATGGCGAACAATGTTACAGTATGATGTTTTCCTTTTCGTTGCACGAAAAAACTATTTTCTATTTTACAAGTGCTAAAAACGGGGCATTTTGTGAAGCAACCACCAAAGGCATAATTTAAAATGCTACCACCCCATTTTCCAGAAATACTAGACCACCTTAAATGGACAATGTCCCAATCAGGGTATCTCGAACCTTTCCATCCACCCCGGATGAAAAAGACAAATGTCTGCCGAATCAGTAAGAAGTGGGTCCGGTTTAAACTACAGGTACATGATCTAATGCTCATAAGTTTTCAAAAAAAAATCACTTTTATACTCACAATATGATGTTTCTTCAGAGATCCAATTCAAGTTTTAGAGAGGCTCATCCCCCATCTACATGCTCGCCGTTTTGACCATAGTTTGAAATAGAATTTTTTTGAAACGGGCATAAGAAATTCAAAGATGGTCCGAACAATGTAAATTCTTCGTGTGGTGTCATATTATGTGACGTGGTTGCAAGGAAAAATACCAAACTTGATATAATAATTACATCTTGAAAAGTCCTTCTCAAAATAAGCTATCATGTTCGATGTTTTCATGGCTTTCGGACCAAATGACCAATATTATGGTCAGAATCACGGCATAGTTTGTGATAGTGTGCCCATATTGTGCACACATGTGTATCTTGTGATGGTGAACAATGTTGCAGAAGGAGGTTTTCCTTTTCGTCGCACGGAAAAGACATTTTCCATTTTACAAGTGCTAAAAACAGGGCGTTTTGTGAAGCAACCACTAAAGGCGTAATTCAAAATGCTACCATCCCATTTTCCAAAAATACTAGATCACCTTACATGGACAATGTTCCAACCATGGTATCTCGAACCTTTCCGTCTATCCCGGGTGAAAAAAGACAAATGTCTGACGAATCACCGCGTCCATTGCGTTCTTTGATCAAAACCTGTGATCACCACTAGGAAAAATGGTACTAGTAGGCTAAGGGAAATAACAACATGTAATGTGATGGTAATATTCGAAAAAATAACAGGCAATGACAAAGATTTGATGGGGGTGGAGGTGGGGGGCATTGGCCCCCCTACTCCAAATCATGAATTCTCCCCATTGTCTCAACACCGATATACACATTTTAACGAGCGATAGGAGATACCCCAAAGAAGATCTATAAATATGTCTTCTCGTATTGAGGTAACACCCCTACTCCTGCTAGAGCTCAATATCAACATTATTGGTTACAGAGTACACGCGCTCCTTGATCTGTATGAGATTGTTCTCCACGAGGATGAAGAAGAAGTCTCCCAGAAAGATTATCCTTGCACAAGAGGCCTTTGCGCCCCTTATATACAGGTTGGGGCACATAATAGAATACAAGGTATGACCGCATGGTGGGCCCCATACGATGGGGCCCAAGCTGAATAGTCATTCACAGATACCCCAAAGAAGATTTATTATTATTCTACCACGACAAATATGGTGTGAATTCGACTATAAATCCTCCTCACACACCTATCGGCTAAAATTGCGACGATGACGGCAGATCCACCGGATGAAATTATGGCCACCACGGGCACAACACAACATCCATTGTCTCAAAATAGACAGACACTGACATCCACAAAAATCAGTTGCATTATCCTTTGGGGGCATAGTTGTAAAGAGAACAAAGATTTTGTCTTGTGAATTTGTTTCGCTATAGGTTTTATTTTTTGGTGAACTTACACTAGAGGGTTATCTTTGACATATTCGACCCCGATTCACGACTGAAGCTGCTGTGTCTCCTGCGGGCTAGCACTACTCTACTCCAGCAAGCTAAAAGGAACAGAGAACAGCCGGAATGAATCAAATCCATCGTCGTTGTGGAAGCTAAATTTCATATACATGTCAAGAATAAATTATGATAGATATCAGCAAGCTGTAGCTGTATGGCCACCATCACCACGGGAACTTGGGAAGCAAGGACGGAACAGCAAATCGACATCAGAATTTTGCGGCTGGCAGATCAAAGAGATGCTAATGGATTGCGTTGCTTGCTTGTGCACAATCCAATGGAGACGAACTGAGTAGGGAGTGGACGTGTCTACGCTTGCTGCGGACGGAGAAGGAGAAAAAAAGGATGGAGCTGAGCTAGTAGGGAATCCCGTCATATCATCCATGGCGTCGTGACCCACGTAGTAGGCGCCTCTCCATACAGCGCAGTGACACGCGGCCTGCCAAGGCCTCCCATTGTCCGGCCCAGCCACACCTCTCAGACCGGACCGAGGACGGCCCGTCCGTTCCCTTGCCATTTCCCACCGTCTATCCTTTCGATGGCACAGACTCTTCGTAAACTTTTCAGGCTTGTTTTCTCTATCGCGTGTGGCCAAAGACGTACTACCTCCGTTCCACTGTATAAGTCTTTTAAGCTAAAAACAGCTTTCTAAAAAGGCTTATATTATGAAACCGGACGTAGTATTCCTTTTCAAGGATACAAAGGCGTACCGATTTCATAGATGAAAGGCCAACATGGCTGGTACAACGCCGCGAAGGCTACACGATACAAACTCGACGACACATGGCTTACATCGAAACCCACAACCACCAAACAATGAGGACTCTCCTTGTACCATCTCCCGACACGAATGGTGGGGGAGGGATACACCAAGCTCCCGGAGCTCGCCATGACCGAAAGGAAACTCCAGGAGAACAAATCTACCAAGGATGGCACAACCAGCGCATCGTCCACCCTAAAGCACCTAAGAGTCGGTGAGTGAGCGTCGGGACCGGACCATCCGGTAGAAGACGATCGAGAAGCACTGCGGACGATGTACATTGCGCCATGGAAGCCCATGCTCAAAGCGGCTGCCAACCTAGACTTCATCATGCCTCTCCGGGATTCCACGAGAAGCCTTGACAGCGCCTCCAAGGAGGGTACAACACAGTGGTGCCGCCGCTATCCGATCCGGCAAGCCATATCAAGGGTTTACCTAGGCGCTCGAGAAGAGGCATCATGTGTAGTGCCATGATGACGCCCCCAAGGAGGAAACAACACCCGCAGGCGTCGTTGTCATCAGCATCAAGCCGGGGTTTTGCCTGGCACATCCGTTAGCCCAGTACCGCTGGAAAAGAGCTGACTTGAGCCACCCTTGGCCGCACCGCAGACGAGAGGAGAGTTGAACCTCGGTGTCGTCGATGCGGAAGCGAGGACCACCGTTCCGCATACACCATGGATGGACTAGACAGTGGAGTCCAGCCCACCGTCGCCGCCTGGCTGGTCACCGGCACCACCACGATGCGATGAGGTTGGAGTTACCGGGGGCCACCACGCCCCTTGCAGCCTTGGACCCAACCCCGCAGGCCCGTCCGAGCCTAGAGGGCCCAGGAACGAGCCCAGAACTGTCGTCAATGGGTGCAGAGGCAGCACCACTGAGCGAGGCTGCCGATATCCCACTGCTCCACGCTGCCAGATCAAGCTGGGACTGCACGCCGCCACCGCCTGCAGGGGAGCCGTCACCCGGCGGAGAGGCCCCGCCGCCGCCATCCCCGCCCGGGCTTTGGCCGACGGAGCCTCTTGCCAGCTGTAGGAGAGGGGAGGGCTGCTGAGGAGGCCGTCGCCGGCGGAAATTAGGGTTCCCCTATCTCACCTGTAGAAGGGACGACGGGCTGAGATCTTTTGATTCTCATAATTTATAAATCTAATAGTCGCAAAGGACATTTTTGCGATTGCAAAACATGAATTTTTCTAAAAACTCAGACCTAATAAAAAAATTCTATGAAATAGACTAGGCAAAATTCTATAGTAGTATATAACTCCACGGCCTCAATTGCTAGGAAGGAAACGATGGTGATAGAAAAAATCCATAAGAACTCAATCCTATGCAAATCCTACGGATCAAACGAACCCCTAAGCAGACGACGCTCTTTCCGCATATAGTAGTGTGGGAAAAAAATCATTGGGAACTGGGGCCAGAAGCAGGCGAGCGAGCAGGCGACGCTCGCTCCTTGCGCACCTTCACTAGGTAGAGCCCAAGGATGGAAAATAATTTGGCGCCTTCCACACATGGTGGAGTTGCTCGTCGGCTAGTGCCTTGCCATGCGTAAGGTGACATCAGCCAGCGTCTGTACCAGACCGGCCCAAGGGTCAAGGGAGGAGGGACCCCCTCCTTTTTCTATTTTCGTACGCACACTTGTGTGTGTTCTTTCTCTGCACAGGTCATTTTCACCACCTAGCAAACCTCTTAGTACAAACAGGACATTTTAGTCAGCTCATAAACGCATTTTTTTTTTTGAAAATGAGTTGTTCTATTAATTTGGAATAGAGTTTTGATTACATTCACTCAGAACCAGATCCAACGCGCGCAGGAAGGAGCTGATCCCAACAACACCCCATTACATCTTTCCACTCGACCCCATCTAGCTAGTTCATGAGCCACTCTATTGTCATCCCTACTGATCTTCTTGAACTTGATGTCTTCGAAGAAGGCACATAACCGATGGATATCAGATATAAGGCTTGAAACCTGGGAACGATCAACTCCGGTATTCTCTAGTTTTGCCACTAGGCTAGCACAGTCAGATTCCATGATCAGCCTTGAATTGGTCACCGTTAGAGCATGTTTTATACCCTTCCAACATGCCATAGCTTCTGCTGCTTCTGCGTTTGCACAATTTTGAATAAGTGCCCAGGCTGTAGAAATAACCTGCCCCTGTCCATCGCGGATTATAGCACCCCAAGAGGCTTCCCTTGTATTCTGGACATAGCTAGCATCAACATTCATGCATTGCCAGCCTATATCAGGCGGAATCCACTTGGAAGGTTTTACAAAATGATGTTTCTTCTCCTTGGTAAGAATTAGTTCAGAGACTGAATTTTTTTCTTTTACATCCACATCCTCACGTCCGTCTTTAATATCAGTTAAGGTCAACAAATAATTTTTAAGAAATTCAACGGAGTTTTTGATGCCACACTTACCATCTCCAAAGATTATATTATTTTTCAAATGCCAAGCTCTCCACCAGATCAACATAACTTTTACCCGTATGTTTGAGTTTAGCCTACTCAAAGCATGCAGAGCCTATTCCTTGCCTGAGTTAGTTAGAGTATTTTCTTTTGGTAAATCCCAAATCTCTCTAAGCCTGGACCACAGCGCTACTGCCTTTGTGCACCGCATAGTGGCATGGAACCCATCCTCTTCTTCCATTCCGTAGATTGTACAGGCATAGTCAGCTCATAAACGCATCTTAGCTATGAGCGTCAGTGAACATGCACGCTATCTTGCTCGATTCCACTGTTGCTGCAGCAGTTGAGTGCATATGACCACGTCGTGTCCCCTGTGTGTGGTTTTCTTGGCTTTTGCTTGTCACGCTATTTATAACAAGTTAGTATTTATGTAAAACGAATCTCTAGTTATTTCATCCGACAACATATTTCTTTTTAAAAGGCTATATTTATTTATTTTAAGCCACTCCATGCAACGGATTTTGTTTAAAAATGGCAATAGTTATTTTAAGCCACACCGGCGGTGAGAGAGTGAATATGAACAATGTACAGATTAGTCCACAGGCACACTGCAGTGCTCGCCAGTAGCACACGCGCGGTAGCTATTGCTTTTGCTGTTGCAACTGCATTATTGGTACTAGCTACTCCCTCCGTTTCAAAATATAGATGTTTTAGGTTTATAAAAATAGTGTATCTAGACTTTTTTAGTATATAGTTTTACTCCAAACCTAAATAAACCTATACACTAAAAGAGATCTAGACACATTATTTTCACAAATCTAAAACATCTTATATTTTGGAATGAAAGCGGTACTTACCTTTTCCAGGCAAGGCCAAATAATATCCCAACGATCGATCGAGTTTGCGATGTGTGTAGTGTATACAGTGCGGTGGCAGCGTGTGCGATAACGCATATGTCTACAATGTTCTGCCCACAGCGCAGAAAATAGTTCACGTGCTTTCGGTCCGTAGCCGAATGGGTAGGTTTAGGCTGTGTCTCTATCAAAATATGATCCAAATTTCATTGAGAAGGCTAACTTCTAAAGAGCGGAGCTAGGGAGCGGTACCCCGCGGTAATGATCGTTGAAGATCCAGGAATTCACCATTATATATACCTCTTATAAATCGTCGGCTAGGATAAGTTGTACCTGTGAAATCCCCGACATTGTGTAAACACTTCACATTATAGTAAAGATTTGCTGGCTGACGTCCATAATTTTTCTCTCCCTTTGTTGGAGACGTTTTCCACGTTAAATCTTGTGTCTCATTGTTGTGATTTTGTTTTGGTTCTTTGTTATCTTCTTGGTGTATCTATATAAGTCTCAAGGTTGCCTTCATGGTGTTTGGCTTTATGTCATGGGGATTTCCCATTCTGGTGCTTTGGCGTGGTGCTGGATGGTTGTTGGCCTCGCTCTCCAGCGGATCTCTTAGGTGGAGACCAAATGCAGGGATTCACCGGTACTAAAGTGGGATTTCACCCCCTTCTTCTTCTTGCTACCATCCACTTGAGAGTCTCTGGTGAGCTCCCGACGTCTCGCCCCGTGGGCCTTGCTGACCAGAGTGAAGATGAGGGGGGTCGTTGGGCCTTTCTGTGTAGATCACATTGTAGGTGTAGGGTTAGGTTTGTGTACCTCCATGGAGAATGGCGAGATACAGATGCATGGACGCGCATGACCGAATCCCATCCAATCCAGAAAACCAGGAGTGTCCTAGGTCAATTAGTAGATCTCCCGTGGAGCATTCCAGAACTCATCATTGGCCAGATCTAGGAGGAACGAAAACAGGTGCGTCGACAGTTTGGCTCTAGAAGACTAGAAGGGTAGCCACCTTTATTGACCCAGATCAGCCGCCCCAAAATGCTGCCAAACCACGAGACCAAGCTGCCCCGATCTCCCCCACTGGCAACCAGAGCCAGAAGGCCGAGTTGGAGCAGTAGGAGAGGACGACCCATACCGCACGCGTCAGATGCCAACACCTAGAACACGCACCGAAGCGAGGCTACCCTGTGCCATCTGTGCGAAGCTGCACTCTCGTGCCGCCGCCGCAGGGGACCATAACGCCGCCCACCAGCATAGTGTTGCCTCCTCGCGGTCCCGTGTTGCAGACGCCATGCAAGGAGGAGAAAGGGGATCCCACCGCAGCGGAGGCACTACTAGGAAAAACGTTATCAGTGGCGCACCAAAACAACTTTCTGTGGCGCATCTAGCAGTCGCCACTAAATTGTCGCCACTAAAATTATATTTCTGTGGCGCATATGCATATGCGCCACAGAATTCTCCAAATTCTGTGGCGCATATAGCTATATACGCCACAGATATGCGCACAGAATCTGGGACATAATTCTGTGGCGCATAGCTATATGCGCCACAGAATCCTTTTTCAGAATTTTGAAATTTTCAGAATCTGGTACAAATACAGTATATAACAGGTATATTACAGGAAATACACAAAAATTAACAAAAATTCACAGAAAAGCTGCACACAGCAGTACAAATGTTCCAGTTCACATATAATACATCAACAAGCACGAATGTTCACAAGTGTTCATCAATCACATCACTTAGAACCGAATAAGTGTACAAGTATATTTTACAAGTGTTCATCTCACTCACATAACTTACAACTACGCAATGTTGTCACCGCCTATACCTTAGGACAGAATATAGTACAACCGCGATGCCGGTGAGGAGGAGCGGCACCAAGATCTTCGTCCGGTTCTTCTTCCACACGTGTCTCCTCCACTTGGCCACCGCCTCCTCTCTAGTCGCGTATCCCTTGTAGCTATTGCCGCTGAACTTGTCCACTTGTTGGTGGCAGTCCACCCACTCCTCGTAGACACCTGGAACCCGACCCTTGTACACAACGTTCGTCGGCATCTCTATTGACATGGCATATTAGTACATCATGCAAATATATATGTTGACAAATATTAGAGCAAGGCATTCATAAACTTAAAACGATGCATCGATGACAATGAAAGAAACACGACAACATGTCCGACACAATAACAACGACGGTTTCAAGCTAGGCAAGTTAAGTTTTTCGACACACACACTACATGTCCACCGATACACACGCTCTCTCGGTCAAGTAGCCTTCTCCTTGCAGGGCGCCGGGAACGGCTTGTACATGTCTTTCGTCGTCCACGTCCTGAAGTCACCCTGCGCCTTGAGGCGGGCTTCGATCTCCCTCTTGGTGAACGACCTGGGCTGGTGTAAGAGCCCACCATGTGTGTTGACCTGTTCCATGATGATATGTGACAGCTTCACCTGCGTATCATGGAAGTCTTCCCTGAGATCGGGGTCACTGATCCCATGCAACTTTTGGGCCCATCCTTGGAGAGAAGATGGCAGCGTTAGCATCTCGCAATCCCGGACAAACCCTTTGAGGTGATGGCAAACATAGAAGGCCTCCTTCACACTGTCAGATGGCTGCTTGACACAGGGGAACTCGAACACATGCTTGAACTTGTGTCGTCCATCGTCCCTGTAAGCCTCCCCCTTATAGTTGAAGGGGCCTCCCTGATTGGCATAGCCCTCGATAGCATCATCCAGAACGCTCCTTACTCTGGCGTAGTTCTTCCTCCTCGCACTCCCCGAGTCGACGTAGGTGGCAAGCGAATACCTCGTGGAGAGGACGATGAGCGTGCAGTACTTATCTCTGCGCAACACACAATGTGGAACGGGATGTTGGAAAAGAGCAATGGAAAGAAATACTTATGTGTTACGACGGCGGTAGGAGGATGTGTACACTTACTTGGGAAAGAAAGGAACAAGGATGTTGTCCTTCCTCTTGTTGTCCATCAATAGCTTCTGAAGGTAGGACTTTGCCCGGGCCCGGGTCCTTGTTCCTTCTTCCAGCTGGCTATCCCGCATGTAGTAGGGATCCGCTATCGCGACAAACGGGGTGTCCTCTCTCTTGACCTTCATCGCCAGATTGAGCGCGGATAGGCGGACCAAGTTATAGTCCAGTCGTCTCGAGTGGAATAGCTTGAAGATGTCCTCGTAGGCTATGAAGAACACATCCGCGGGGGCATCGGTGATGAAGCCCACGTCCTCCGGCACCTTGGCGGTGAACACCGGGTAACTCGGGTCCTTGTCCTTGAGAAGGAGGCCTTCTAGTGTCAGGACACCTTCATGCAAACACATCATAGCTCCCGAAGCCAGGCGGCGCAGTTCCGGAGGCAGTATGGGCTGACCAGCTTCGTGCACTCTAGTCAAGCCATCCTCGCGGGGTGGTACAATGTCGTACCGGTAACGGATCGGAGCGGGCTGGCTCGCAGCCTTGTCCTTGTTCCTGTTCGGCCTCTTCCTCACCCTCTTCCTCTTTGCATCAGCAGCCTCCACTGGCGATGCTAACCCGTCACCGGCCATCCTGCGGAGTATGTCAGGGCTGAAAATGATTCCGGCCAATGGAGGTTGTGTCTCGGCAGCCGGAGGCGTCTCCTGAGAAAACCCACGGAAGACCAGGCGCTTCTTGGGATGGCTAGCTTGATCGCGGAATGATGGTTCTTCAATGAGAGGAGGCATGAACGGTCCTTTGCTGGCGCCGGTGTTGACGAAGGCATTAACATCGACCGGTGCATCATCATCATCATCCACCTCGATGTTAGCATCAAAGGCCACCATGTCCATGTCATCCTGGGGTGGTGGCGATGGCTGTTGCGGTGCCAAGGCCTTGCCTTTAGGCGGGGGCGATGGCGGTCGAGGAGCAACCACGCCCTTGGCTGCTTGTGGCGCCGGTGCAGACGCTCCCAAGAGTCTCTAGTGACGGCTTGTGGTGGCGGCGACGACGACCGGTGCAACAGGAGGCTTCGTCCTTGGCGGCCGGACGACCGAGGTGGCACCGGTGGAGCGAGACCCAATACGAATCTGGGTCTTTGGCCAAATCATGGGATAGCCATGGCAACCTTCTAGGATCAGGTGCTCGTCAGCTCCCAGAGGTTGCATGGGAGGGTCCATGTCTTCGCACCCCCCAACACCCGACCCAACTCGACGCGCATCACGACATCGTCCATGGGCTTGCAGTGCATCGTGCGGTTCGCCGGTTGTATTAGCTTGCCTGTGGCAACATCCTTCAACTCGCCGCCGGGCACCTTGTGTAGGAGCACGCACGGACTGTTCTGAGGCATACAGATATGCATCATGAGATGGCAGCCAATCAACGGCATTAAGTAGAGCACGCTGACTAACTACTTATTTTACCTTGGTGAGGGCGCCGAGCTCGGCTAATGTCGAGACAGGCGGCCGGTGGCTGATCCTTCTTCTTCTCCGTCTCGGGTGCATTAGGAAGCACCGCCGCCGGCTTGCGCCTTGGTAGTCTCGGCAGGGGCAGCTCCAAGCATCCAACTCCATCAAGCGCCGCGGGGATGGAGGGCGGCGGGGTAACCATGTCTGGCGACACTTGGTGGCTCGTGTTGGAGATATGCCCAAGAGGCAATAATAAAAGTGGTTATTATTATATCTTTGTGTTTATGATGAATGTTTACATCCCATGCTATAATTGTATTATAAGGAAACACTAATACATGTGTGTTTTGTAAACATAAAAGAGTCCCTAGTAAGCCTCTTGTGGAACTAGCTTGTTGATTAATTGATGATCATGGTTTCCTGATCATGGACATTGGATGTCATTAACAACAAGGTTATATCATTAGGAGAATGATGTGATGGACCCACACCCATAGTAAGCGTAGCATAAGATCAAGTCATTAAGTTTGTATTGCTATAAGCTTTCAAATGCATAGTAACCTAATCCTTCGACCATGAGGTTATGTTAATCACCATCACCGGATGGGTACTTTGATGACATCAAACACCGCTTAAATCGGGTGGTTATAAAGGTGTCATTGGGTATTCTGAAAGTATGTGTTGAAGCGCATGGACCAAGATTGGGCTTTGTCCATCCATATGACGGATAGATATGCTCTGGGCCCTCTCGGTGGAATGTCATCTAGTTAGCTTGCAAGCATGTGACTAGGTCACAAGGGATGACATAACATGGAACGAGTAAAGAGTACTTATCGATGTGAGGTAGAACTAGGTATGGAGATACCGACGATCCAACCTCGGATAAGTAGAATATCGCGTGACAAAGGGAATTGGTTTCGTATGTTAATGGTTCTATCGATCACGAAGTCATCGTTGAGTATGTGGGAGCCATTATGGATCTCCAGATCCCGCTGATGGTTATTGATCGGAGAGGTGTCTTCATCATATTTGCATATTCACGAACCGTAGGGTGACACACTTAAGGTTCGAAGTTGTTTTAAGTAGATATGGAATGTGCGTTGGAGACCAAATGTTGTTCGGAGTCTCGGATTGGATCCAGGACATCACGAGGAGATCCGGAATTGTCCGGAGAATAAGATTCATATATTGGGGATCATTTTCTAAGTTAGGAAATGTTCCGGAGTATTTGTATGGGGATTCTACAAGGTTTCGGAATGTTCCGGAAGGTTCTAGAATATTTCTTAGAGTTTGCTTGAAAACCAAGAAAGGATCAAGGAATCCTTGTGGGGCAAGACAAGGATTCGTGGGGGAGTAGGACTCTCCCCCCACCTCCTTGATCCGCCGGCCAAGGGAGAGGGGGGTCCTACAAGGACTCCACCTCCCCATGGTGCCTCCCTCCTTTATATAGAGGGGTAGAGGCGCCACCCCCTTGCCCCCCACCAATCCTCAAACCCTAGCCGCCTCTCTCCTCCTCCTTCCCTCTCCTCTGGCTTAGGCGAAGCCCTGCAGAATTCTCTACTCCACCACCACCACCACCACACCGTCGTGCTGCTGGGATTCCGTGGAGAGATCTACTACCTCTGCTGCTCGCTGGAACGGGGAGAGGAAGGTCTGCTTCGACTCTGCACGTGTGACCGATCATGAAGCTGCCGAACGCTAGCGGAAGGATCATCTACTCGATCTTGAGATCGGCAAGTGATCAACTACATCAACCACGAGATCTGATCTCGTAACGCTTTCAGGTCTACAAGGGTTAGTACAGATCTATCTCGTTGCACATGTCTAATAGATTAGATCTTGGCTTTTATCTAGATTAGATCTGGGTTTTGTTCGTTCTTGCGGTAGAAATTTTTTGTTTTCCATGCTACGAACCCATCAGTGGTATCAGAGCCGTATCTATGCATAGATCTGTTGCACAAGTAGAACACAATGGTTTTGAGGGCGTTGGTGCTCGTGTCGTCTTTTGCTTTGTGTACTTTGCATCTTGCGGTATGGTGGGATGAAGCGGCTCGGGCTAACCTTACATGTCATCGCACATGAGACTTGCTCCACGCTTGACGTGTAACTTGCTTTGCACAAGTGGCTTTATGGGTGTCTCTCCCACCATAGTATAGATCCAAATTACACTTTGCACTTGATAGCACTTGTATCAACGTTGTGGTTCAGTTTCGTAGGTAAGATCCGTTCTTATTCGAAAGCCCCAAACCACGTAAAACATGCAAAGAAAATTAGAGGCGTCTAACTTGTTTTTGCAGGGGTTTTGTGATGTGATATGGCCATCATGTGATTGTGATTATATTTGATGTATGCAATGATCCTTGTTGTAATATGGCAACCGGCAGGAGCCTAATGGTTGTCTTTAATTCTGTTAAGACCTGTGTGTCTATTCATCTTGTAATAGCTTTATTCCAAGTAGTTGTAATAGTTGCTAGTGATGATGGACAACCATGAAGCGGCGCCACTGACCTTGACGCAATGCTGGTGATGATGGAGACCATGTCCGTGCTTTGGAGATGGAGATCAAAGGCATAAGAAGAAAGGGCCATATCATATCACACTAATTATGAATTGCATGTGATGTTAATCCTTTATGCATCTTGTATTGCTTAGATCGCGACGGTAGCATTAT
The DNA here is from genome assembly GCA_023614405.1 of Avena insularis. NCBI lineage: Eukaryota > Viridiplantae > Streptophyta > Magnoliopsida > Poales > Poaceae > Avena > Avena insularis. The sequence continues at coordinate 108,226,036 of CM042694.1, forward strand.
AAGATGATCCCTCTCACTAAATTTCAAGTAATAAAGTGTTCGTCCTTAGTTGGCACCGTTGCTAAGACTCGTCGTTTCGAAGCATCTCGTGATGATCGGATGTGATAGATTCTACGTGTGCATACAACGGGTGCAAGCCAGATTTGCACATGCGGAAACTAAGGTTAATATTGACGAGCCTAGCATGTATAGACATGGTCTCGGAACACGGAATACCGAAAGGTAGAGCATGAATCATATGAGTGATATGATGAACATGAAGATTGTTCGCCGATGAAACTACATCTTCTCTCGTGAAGATCGGACTTGGTGTAGTGGACTTGGTTCGTGTAATCACTAAGACAATGTGAGGGATGTAGTTTTGAGTGGGAGTTCACCTAGTTAATTTAAGAATTAAAATTGAACTCAATTTATCATAAACTTAGTCTAAACTACTTGCAAATTTGTTGTAGATTATGGCGAACATCTCCATCAATTTCAATGCGTTCCTAGAGAAAGAAAAGCTTAAGAACAATGGAAGCAACTTCACGGACTGGCTCCGTGGACTGAAGATTGTCCTCAGGGCTGGTCAGTTGACCTATGTGCTCGAAGCACCGCTAGGTGACCCACCTGCAGAAGATGCCACCGATGACGTAAAGAATGTTTACGCCACTCGGAAAAATCATTACTCCACAGTTCAGTGTGCCATCCTGTACGGTTTAGAAACGGAGCTTCAGAAGCACTTTGAGCACCACTGTTGGAGATATGCCCAAGAGGCAATAATAAAGTGGTTATTATTATATCTTTATGTTTATGATAAATGTTTATATCTCATGCTATAATTGTATTAACCGGAAACATTAATAGTTTTGTGTTTTGTAAACATAAAAGAGTCCCTAGTAAGCCTCTTGTTAAACTAGCTTGTTGATTAATAGATGATCATGGTTTCCTGATCATGGACATTGGATGTCATTAATAACAAGGTTATATCATTAGGAGAATAATGTGATCAACACACACCCATAGTAAGCGTAGCATAAACTCAAGTCATTAAGTTCGTATTGCTACAAGCTTTCAAATGCATAGTAACCTAATCCTTCGACCATGAGGTTATGTTAATCACCATCACCGGATGGGTAGTTTGATGACATCAAACGCCGCTTCGTAACTGGGTGGTTATAAAGGTGTCATTGGGTATTCTGAAAGTATGTGTTGAAGCGCATAGACCAAGATTGGGATTTGTCCATCCATATGACGGATAGATATACTCTGGGCCCTCTCGGTGGAATGTCATCTAGATAGCTTGCAAGCATGTGACTGGGTCATAAGGGATGACATAACATGGAACGAGTAAAGAGTACTTATCAGTAACAAGGAAGAACTAGGTATGTGTTTGGCACGGAAAAAGCAACAAAAAATAATAATGTATGCGGGCGTGCCAGTATACAAAGTATACAAAAAAAGACAAGTAACATAGAAAAACACATCTTTGTTAATTCTTTGGAGAATTACAAAGTACAATTTCCCACAATTACAAATATTGCGCCTTGATAAACATCTGACTTGGATCAACGATTGTGTAGTTCCAAATTCCCGGAGCCTCGTGAGACACCCGGTTAATTACATTCACGGGATCAAGCCGTGGAATACCTCCGATTAAGCTGCGTTGGTGATCGTCGTTGTTTAGATAATCTTGAGAATAAGAAGATTAGCTTTGTTCCGCCGAAGCACAATCATATATGCTATCTCGACGTGCATAATAATAAGAGATTTATTTGACAAGGAGGGTGGCTTTTGCCTCGTCGGTGCCCAGCCATATGGCCCTTGCCTCATCAAAGTAGTGTTGCTTTTGCCTCGTCGGTGCCCAGCAACGGTATGACTATCTCATCAAAATTATGACGTGTTGATGGCATAATGACCGAGCTTCGTCGTCACTTGGCCATAGTGTAGTCTAGCCTCGTCGGCACTAGACATAAGATGATGTATAGGAATCAACCTTCATCTCATAGAGATTAGATCGTGAATCCGAGATGGGCAATTGATGAAGCGTTGCCTTACTCGTTTTATCAACCGAACTCCTTCATAAGGCTCGAGGTTGAGAACCACCGATATAGATGAAACAATCGGACGATGACTTTGACATAACCCATATGAACGACCTCGATGAGACGGTCGCTGCTATGGTTGTGGCATAATTATTGTATGCGCTTTGCATGAACGACTTCGATGAGACAGTCGTTACCATGGTTGTGATAATCTTTATGGCCGACCCTGACAAAGCAGTCGTACCATGATTGTGGCCACATGGCCGCCGACCTTGATGAAACGATCGGGCCATGGTTGTAAAGATTAACGGCTGCATCTAGCATCCCACACGGATGATCTAGAGCAGCCATGTTGAGACAAAACCAACGATACAAACAGATCTTATATTATTTCACCTTGCAAATAAGACTTCATGGATGGCGGGAGTAGTAGCGGCATCTTGACGCCGCTAATCGCCTTCGACGTAGTGTGGGAATTAAGAAATTTGTGTTCTAAGTGGTGTTCTCACGTGGCCGGAGCAGGGCTTCGCAACTGCGTCGCCCGTGCTACGCGTGTGAATTTTACTAGAGCAGAGCTTCGCTATTGCGTTACCCGTGCGGTGGTGTGCGGAGTGGCGCGTCGGCTAGCTCTCTCTCCGTGCCTCCCTTTGGTCGCGGGATGACATGCCATTATATAGGCGCTGATGGCCGCTTGCTGATCAGATCCTCGTTCGTTATAATCGCGTGTGGCCGTTTAAAACCTGAATCTATCTCTATGTGTGTGACATCAGCCGTGAGGTCATAGCCGTATAAAATACGAGAGCACCCGTAGAAGCCTTGGCAATTCCGTGACGGGAAACCAATCGTCGTGCAGTACATATGCTCTTCAGCAATTAAATATCCAAAGTTTGCATGCATGCGTAGCTGATCAATCTGGTAAAGAACCGAGTAGCTAGCTAGCTAGCTCACTTCACGTAAAAATCTTTGGAAAATTATATCCCTTAAATAGTTAGTCAAAATTTTAATTCTTTTTATCATTGTAATATAGACGATGAACTCTATAAAATGAGCCCAATATCAGATATATACTTTCAAAAATACCGCACCCTGTGGGACCCACGTAGCATAGAAAAAGGCTACATTAATATTTATTTGCATTATGAATTTTGGTTAAAAAAATCATCAAACAAATGCCCCCCGCCGAGTGTAGTGCGTGCAGCGAAGCGAACGGATTATACTCGGGGAAAGATGATTAGTAGCAAGACAACCTTCATTTAGTTTATAGCAATATTGTGTACTAAAATTCTTGCTAAATAGTTGATCGGTACTTCCAGCCGGTCGCCGTATTTCCTCTAGCCAAAGAATCAGAAGCCGGATCAAGTTTTTTTTAAAGAACGAGAGAGAGAGTTATGGCGGTCACGGAGTCTGTCCAGAATCCTCCAGGACTAGGACTCCATGTACGCGCCTTACAAATTGGAGAGGTCCTTTGCCGCGTGTTACCACAACTCTTTGTGTATCTCGTTGAAACATACGCCATGACCGGCTCTACGGGAAAAACTCAGCGAGACGATCCGAACCTAGAGAAACAGCAACCTCGGCGAAACCCCTCTCGTGGCAATGCCGGAGCTAAACGAGGCGGTCTGGGTACTCAACGACCCCCTCGTTACAGAGGACAAGGCAAAGGCGCCACTTACGAGCTAGCATCCCCTGACAAAGAGATTTCAAGGAACTCCCAGGTAATACTATCCGGGCTTGATTTTTTTTTGATACCCATATTTTGCTTGAAGCCACATATGCATACAGCCTCTTCTTACATGTAATCCACATGAATTCATTGACCACTGATGGCTCCTGATCCTAACTCTTTTCTTATTTTCCCCTTTTTAACGTAGGATCCCATTGATACTATCCCGCCAATTTACACTCTGTACAGCGGCCCGGCTAAATATGTGCCAAAAGGACCACACGGAGCAGTACCACTGTGGCGTGATGAGTTAGATTTTTTTATGATACCGTGCAAGGCGGTTTCCCGTCTGATGACGATGTTCCCATTGAGCGTGAAGAGGGGACAGATGAGTTCATGACTCAAGTTGCTGAATGCTTGCAACTAGGACGCGGTGATCAACTTATTCTCGAACCTGAAAACAAGTTCATGCAGAGGGTCAAGAATCTAAACACTGCGGGAACACATGTCCCAACACTACCCCAGATGTTATCCTACAATGTCAGTGGCGAACTTTCCGGCAACCAAGATGGCCCTGGGGCTCCACCTACGGAAGCATCAACATTCACTGCCCTTCTCTTGCAACCATATATGCTTGCGAGTGAGCATTCTGATGCCCTACACGAGAAAGTGCCACCAAAAAGCTCCACATTGATTCAGAATTTCATTCAATCCCCTATGACAAGGTGGATCAGTAATCGTCCAAACCATTTGCTCACCGAAGTCCCCATCTGTGACAAGATGTTGATTTGGGCTCACATGATGATAGTGAATCGTGAGGATTGTACAATTTTAAAACGAGCTGATATTCTCCGGGGAATCATGGCTTCAATTTATAAATGCCGTGTGGACGGCTCATTAGTGGCTGCGTTCTTGACTCATTGGAATATTGACGGACATACTCTGATTACCAGTCAAGGAGAGATGGGCTATCCTCTCCACACAGTGTATCACGCCATGGGCATCCCAATTTCAGGATGACTTTATGAGGAATATATTCCACTCCCTTCAACGACACGAGGTCACGTCCGGACTTTATATAGCATATATGATGATCTGTGCCCTGTCAACATGAGAGCTGACCCAGGTCTTGTAACTATTTCCGCTTGGGTGGATAATTTTTTGGAGGATCCTTCAACTCCCTTTGGCTCTACATTATCCAATTATTTGCTGAACGAGAAGATCCTTTACTATAGAGACATAAGTTCCGAGTTGAAGTTCAAGGGGATCGTCCAGCCGCTATCATAGGCCAACATACAATGTCTTACCGTGTTGCATACCCTTTAGTCGTGTACCGTGCCGCCTTCATTGCAGCTTGGTTGTGCTCTTATTGTGTGCCCGTCGAACGGGGACAATACATCCGTCCCGAAGTCTTTATCATGGCAGTGAAATTAGCGAAAGGCAATCGTCGGGCCATAGGTGTGGCCAGCTTGGCTTTTTTATATCGTAGTTTGGACGAAGCTCATCATGATATTGTGACCAGCAAGACCACAGCTAGTGACTGCACCCTGTTCATACCTGGACAGTTTATCATGGGCTGGTTTACTTCTTTTTTGACAAGTATAAAACCCACCGCCTCCTTGAACTGCCCCATCCCGTTTGCACCATTTGTTATTGACTTTAGGCGCCGGTCACGGATGTGGCTCATCGAGGCGCTCCAGCTATTTTGGGAGTTTGATGATGCCCGGGAAGGCTTACGATCACTTGATTTTATTGGGCGGTCAGCCGTGCGTTTTCCCAAGTCAGGAAACACAGTCCGTATATTTGATGATCGGAAACGTAAGGAGATAACAATTGCAGCTATTGACTTTCTCATTAGTTGTACAGCAGGCGGAGTTACCCATAGGAGGGGTCAGCATTTTGACAACCGGGTATACTGTCCACACCGGTTTGCACGCATGTTCAACTATGATCAGAGTGTCCCCGATTTCCTTATGCCAGCCGGAAACGATTTGAAGACAAATAGCCTAGACTTTGGCAGTTACTTGACCAGTTCAAGCGAGGAATCATTACATATTCTTGCCCGTAGACATCTTGCCTTCTTGCGGCCAAAAGGACATATCATAAATGTGCGCCCTTTTCACTTGCGGGGAAGAGGCACATTGGACTATATTCTCTGGTGTAGCAAAGCTTTTCCTTTCCTTGAATCTCCGGATAACTACTGCTCACGTGAGAAGACACCACAATGATCTGCATGCCTCCATTATCTTATTACTTTAAGTACATCTGCTGCGCTCATATGCCTCTTGTCTCAATCTTTCTCCCTCCTTTTTTATAGAAGGCACCAACGATACATCAAAATATGTTGTCGTTAACTTAACAAGCGAGCCCCCCTCATCGAGCAAGCCACCCGTCGGGGAGCTGGATGTAGCTGCGTCATGCCAAGTGACCGCAGATGAGAAATCACTGGAGCATGGGAGTGAGCTTCCAAAAACAGCACAAGAACAAGTGACCATAGCGTCCGTTTCCAAGAGCGCCGAACAGGATACTCATGGCGTTTCCCTCGGAGAGGCATATAATGGACTAGATACACATGATGATGATGTTAATTCCCTTCCCAAAGAAGTCTTTAGTGATAGCAACATAGAAGAAATTTTTAAGTCATACGAGGCTTTCACCATGAGTAACCAGAGCGATACTCCCATGGATTCGGTGTTACAAGGAGACAATTCAGTAACATGGGCTGAAGAGTTTGTGGCAAGCAACATGGTATCTGTTTCGCCTAAGCGGAAGCAGACACCACCTGAAGGTGCTGCTAATAAAAAAGCAAGGACCACTCAGACAGGTGATCTTTATTAACACATGCTTCTGCATTCTCTTGCTCTTGTTTAACTTATTTCTAATTGTCCTTCTTATTCTTCTTCTCTTTCTTTAGTGGAATCTTTTGATGAGGAGTCCAACCAAATATATGAAGCCATTGCCCAAGAATGCAAAGAGCAATGTGAAGGTGTCGAAGGGAATCTATCTCAAAATTCCACCAGTTGTGCTACAGCCAGGGACATTAGAAGTCTGCAGTTGAGAAATGAATTTAGTAAGGAAAACCCTGTGGATTTAAGTGGTTTAACTGGCAGCCCAGCGACGCACTGTATAACTTATGTCCAAGCAGATCTTAGAAAATTGAAGCGCCTCCTCAACGAATATCCCGTTAACAAAGTCTCTGTGACTTCGGCGATAACGGATATTCTCAAATTCTGGAAAAAGTTCTTCGACGATCCACCCTCTGAAGTGGTTCGTCTAATGAAGGGACTCTCTGCTCTACAAGCAGCGTATGAACAAGATGCATCCGATCTGGCTACCAAAATTTCTTCACAAAGAGAACAAGTACAACAACGAGCCTCTGTAATCAACACTATTATTACTAAAGTGGCAACTGCTTGTACTTCCATGGATACTATCAGAACCACCTTTGAAGGGAAGATCGAGGAGCAAGAGCAAAGGCGACAGAATCACTCGTCACGCATCACGGAGATGGAAGTTCAGATTGGAGCATTGCAGGCTGAGATCCAGAGGCTAAGAGAGGATAACTTATTTGTGGACCAGCTTAAGGACCAGTCGGTCATTGCCCTGACCAGCCATCATGAGCGTGTTGCACAGACAATTGGTTTCAAGACTGCAATGGAGACACTTTCCTCCAAGGATGAGGATTATCTGCAAGAGCTTGACCAGATCACAAAGCACTTTGTCGATACAGACGAGCTGGGTCTATCTCAACATATGTATGCTTTACATGGATTTGTGATAGCGTGTGCTTCCCAGGACGATTAATTATTTTCAGCATAGCATTAGCTTCAGTACTAGATTATTAAGAGATTATTCTCCCCACTTTTTTTATCCCATTCATATTTTGAACATTGTATTTTAGACGTCATACAATTCCTTCCTTCCTCCTTTATCGACACTGTCATGATTTTGTCAATTATCTTTGCATTTTATTTTATTTTGTTCCGACCAGACGGGCTTGCCGGCCACGCGTACTGCCGACAACATGTCTAAAACTACTGCCTCGTAGCAAGACGCTAATAAACCAACATTGTAGAATTCATGCCTCCACCAAGTAGAGTTCATGCACGGCTATAGATGTTTAGTCCAGAATCCTCCCGGACGTGTACTTCATATACATGCCTTATGAATTGAAGAGGTTATTTGCTGCTCATTATACAGCTCATCTTGTGATCGAGTATTCTCATTCAGAGCGCCTTGAAGAAGAACTAGAAAATCCAGGCTTCAAGCCAAAAGCGAAATGAGGGCAAATTAAATCAGTGTGTTCACACATATATTGCGCTGATAACAACTTATGTCATCAAACTAGATAGAGCCTTGGGCTAACCAAGTGCTAACCTGTAGTGTATGTTCATGCTACATCATGCAGTGATTGGTGGATTGATTATGAAGATATATGATGAAATACTCTTATCATATATGACAAAGAAATATGAATTCAATAGCGAATTTCCATGCTATTATATTATAAACACCCATAAGGGCGAGCACAATTACAATAAAATATGGTGAAATACTCATGCCATGTTCTAAGAGTAAACTCTCATTTTGTATATTCCCATCGCGACCAGGTGCAAATGGTGCCAGCCGATGAGGTAGTTCTTCGGTTTGCCAAGGATTTGGCTGATGCAAAGAACTAATTTATCAAGTTAGATGCGACCGTATAATAATATATGGTGCCAGCCATCACACTTGAAGGGTTTCACAGAACGACACTGTTCGCACTGGCGCGCCAACCTGCTCACCTGAATTCTCCCGAGTTTGATGTGATCATAGACGATGCCAGCCATCAGACTGGAAGTGTTCCACAGCTTGGTGCTGACCGCACTAGCGCACCTTGCTGCTTCCCATATTTAAAGCGTCGGGATACCATCGACGTTGCAGATAGACTAGGAGAGGATGATGCCTCCGGTTTCGTTGTCTTGGTCACTAAGGGATATTGCCCCCTAGTGAAATATTGGCTGATGTAGAATGCTAGTCGTTGGACAAGCATCAATGGCGTCATGCACGACGAACGATATCATTGAGTAGAAATACCTTATCATGGATGCACAATGAATAGTTAGGGAACTTATCATTCTCCCTTAAGACCACGAGCATAAATAAGAATCACGGCAAGAGAAAATCCAGAAAAAGAGAAAAAGAATATTTTTTTATAGATTTGGGATGTTGGCTTTCCCATGGAACACTAGCTATGAATGTGACGCCAGAAAAAGGTAACTCAAGAGCTAATCATCAGGAACTGTCGAAGGACCATAACAGTTGTGACTAGATAACTTAACTTCTGTGAGTGTATGTGAAAACATCATGATTTCATGATGCCTTTAGAGGGATGGGAATTCATGCTCTAGACTTCATGCGTCTTGATGATCCCACGACTTCATCACGCCCCCTGCACATGCCTCAAGAACACAAAGGCATAGGCAAGGATGATTAAAGTAGTATGGTTATAGGATAATTGGCTTGGCGATTTTTCATTGCCATGTTGAGGGTTGGTACGTGACTACTCCCCTCCTTCATTCAAATGAGTCCCCTATTTCTTGACTTGCTTGATGTAGACTTGCTTCTTTGGTTGACTCTTTTTTCATTGAAGTATTGTTTGAATTTCACGACTTTTGATGGGATTTCCTCATTTGTAGGAGAGGATTTTATTGAACTTCTTGGAGAATATTCCTTCACGGTTGCTAGGGGACTCACCTTCAGAATTTGAAGAGCAGTCACACACCTTTGTGGACTACATAGACCCTCATAGGTCATTTTGGATATGGTGGAATAACACCCCGGGGGTGTCAAGAGGCTCCCACTGAACTCAACTTTTGTTGACCAGGCATGCCTTTCTTGCTCTTTTCCTATAGGTTACCCCAGGGCATCGTGCCTTGGTGAGCCTAAAACATGGCAAGAAACATGAGAAGTATGGAACCTCAGAGCAGAAGTATCCCAAGCATTTTCACCACCCTCTCTGAAAGCATACACTCCATCATGTGTCGTGTGTGGTGGGTATAGGTACCGCTCCACTTTGTTACATGTGCCACCTTCAGGCTAGCTCGAGGGGGCCTAAGTCTTTAATCACTAGCATGGTGTGTGCAGGGAAAGCCGTTATTGTAGGACATTGATGTCCATGGTTTTCTTTAACTTTTTTTTTTAGGGAAAACAAAAAAGAAAGACTGAAAGAAGAAAAAACAAAACGAAATAGAGAAAGAAGCAAATTGGCGTGTGAGATGATCACGCATAGTATTTCTTTAGGTACCTCCCATTAATAGGAGGCATTGGTCGTTCTCCATGTTGATTGATGAGCTGATATGCACCGCCATCATACACTTGCTCAATAACAAATGGCCCTTCCCATTTAGGCTCAAGTTTTCCCTTAGCTTTACCTTTTACCACAATGGGGCGCCTAAGTACGAGAACAAGTTCTCCCTTCCAAAAACTCGTGTCTTAACAAGTTTATCATACGCACGCACCATGTTGCGACGATATAACTCTAAATCTTGGAGTGCATTTAGCCGATCTTCTTCCAAAGAATCTAGCTGCTGAAAGTGCAGCCGGATTTGCTCATCTTGGGTAATCTCATCATGAATGGCCACTCTTAGAGATGGAAGCTCCACCTCTAGAGGAAGAACGGCCTCACTCCCATATACTAGGGAGTAGGGTGTTGCTTGAGTTGGCGTACGAACCGTAACACGGTATGCCCATAAGGCTTCATAGAGACGATCATGCCAGTCACGATGATGCTTATGAACTGTCTTTTTCAAAATCTGACCAAGGGTCTTATTAAATGCTTCAATTAACCCATTTGCTTGTGGATAATATCCTGTGGAATAATTCCATTGGATTTTATATTTAGCCATGAACTTGACCATTTTACGGGACTTAAAAGCCTTGGCATTATCCGAAGTAATGCGATGTGGAATTCCAAAACGATAAATAATATTACGCTCTAGAAAGTTTATAACGTTGTCACTCTTTACTTCTCTTAATGGTACTGCCTCCGCCCACCTAGAGAAGTAGTCTGTTGCTGCAAGTATGAATTTGTGCCCCCTAGAAGATGGCGGCTCAAATGGACCAATGACATCTATACCCCATGCATCAAAAGGCCATGCAGGTACAGTTGGATGTAACGGAACTGGCGGTTGGTGCTTTATAACACCATGAATTTGGCAGCTATGACATGACCTTGCCACTCTAAGACAGTCTGTCATAATCCCTAGCCAAAAGTAGCCACTTAGTTTGATACTATGATACATTTTTGTTCCACTTTGATGCCCACCGCATACACCATAATGAACTTCTTGTAGGATCTGATCCGCTTCATTTTTTGACACACACCGTAGCAACATTTCTTGCCCAAAAGAACGTCGATACAAAATCCTTGCTTTGACTAAATAGGAAGGCAGGCGTCGCTGCAACCTGCGCCTTTCCACTATATCACCTGGGAGTATCCCATGATTAAAGTAATCAAGGAATGGCTTGCGCCAGTCATCCTCACTGCTGACATTGGCTACAACGTGGTGTACTTCATATTATTGCGGTATTAATTCTAGTACAGCTGGAAGGAGCCACCTCTCTTCTATCTTTACCTGAGCGGCTTCACCCTCAGGAAGTACTAATGATGATGCAAGTTTTGCTAATGCATCTGCAGAGGAATTATTGCTTCGTGGGACATGTAATAATTTAATGTGCTCAAACTTCCTCATGAGGATTTGCGCTGCCGTGTGATATGGCACCAATTCTGGCTTGCGTACCTTGTATATGTTATTGACTTGGCGAACAATGAGTTGAGAATCGCCATATACTAGTATGTTACGTACGTCCATAGAAAGCGCAAGTAGAAGGCCAAAAAGAAGAGCCTCGTACTCGGCCTCATTATTGGAGCACTCTTCCTTCAGAAGAGAGAAAGAATGGTGAATAGTTACTCCTTGAGGAGTCTTAAAAACCAATCCAGCACCGCCTGCTGCTTCGCTTTCACCATCGTGTTCTACCTGCGCGAGATGCCCCATCAAAATATAGTTCCCATTGCGACTCAATATCGATAGTAAATACTTCTTCATCGGGTAGCTCAATAATCAAAGGAGTAAATGCGGTATAGGATGTGCCGCGAGAAAATCAGCCAATGCTTGACCTTTAATTGCTTTTTGTGGAACATAGGTAATGTCATATTCCATCATGGATAGAGCCCATTTTCCAAGGCGACACATAAGCACAGGTTGATTTAGAACATACTTTATGGGATCAGTACGTGCCAGAAGTTGTATTTGATGTTCTAGCATATAATGTCGTAGCTTTTTTAGAGCAAAAATAAGGGCTAAACACAACTTCTCTATGGGAGAGTAATTGTGTTCGGCGCCTGCCATGGTTCGACTTAGGTAGTAGCAGGCTACTTCTTTTCCTTCATCATTATGTTGGGCTAGTAATGCACCTACCGAGGATGGTTGTGCAGAAATATAAAGAATGAGCGGTCTTCCTTTGACTGGAGCAGCTAGAACGGGAGGGTTTAATAAATAGCGCTTAATGCTTTCAAACGCGTTATGGCATTTCTCATCCACTCGAATGGAACGCCTTTCCTCATTAATCTTGTGAAGAGCTGAGTGCGTCCTGAGAGATTAGAAATAAAGCGACGTATATACGCCAAATGACCTTGTAAGGATTTCAATTCTTTCAAATTTGTGGGTGGTGGCATGTCTTGTACTGCCTTGATGTGCTTCGGTGAAATTTCAATGCCACGGTGATGAACAATAAAACCTAAAAATAGACCAAATTTTACTGCAAAGGCGCATTTAAGAGGATTCATCTTGAGTTGATGTTTCCTCAAACGATTAAAGACAACACGTAGATCATCCTGATGATGTCGGATGTCTTTGGTTTTGACAACCATGTCGTCAACATAGCATTCCACAATGTCGTGAATGAGATCACCCAAAACGTTGGTCATGGCCCGTTGATATGTCGCACCTGCATTCTTTAATCCAAAAGGCATTACTTTATAATAGAAATTGCCCTTGGGTGTCCGGAAAGCGGTGTTAATGGCATCACGCTCATCCATCTTAATTTGGTTATAGCCAGATGACCCATCCATAAAGGACAAGGCACCATAACCTGTAGTAGAGTCAACAACCATCTCAGTGATGGGTATAGGGAAATCATCTTTGGGACAAGCACGATTTAGGTCGCGAAAGTCGACACATGGCCGCAATTGCCCATTACTTTTCTCTACAGGGACAATATTTGCTAACCATTGAGCATATTGTACCTCCTCAATGAATCCAGCAACGATTAGCTTATCCACCTCGACGATAATACGATCTTGCAGTTCTGGCCGAAAACGGCGTGGTTGTTGCTTCACTGGCCTGAACTGGGGATCAATGGCCAGCTTGTGTGTAGCGACCTTAGGATCAAGCCCTGGCATTTCTTTGTAAGACCATGCAAAACAGTCTCGAAACTCCAATAGGAATTGCCGATAACTCTCACGTTCTTGCAGTGTTAGAGAGGCGCTTACAAAGGTAGGACGTGGGTCATCCTCTGTACCCAAATTAATTTCGACAAGCTCGTCGATAGTGCATTGACCACCATCTTCGAGTTGTGCTGGTGCAGGAGCAGCATCAACTACCTCTCCTTGATTAATCATCATGGATTTATGAACCTGAGATAGAAGGAAATTTTCATCTTTTATACCACTACGTGCATTTAGAGCAACATGAAAAGAACGAAGTTGGTGTGGAGTTTTATAGAAACTATTACCACCATCCATGTCAGATGTTGGTTCTCGACTTTCACTATTTTGAACATTATTCACATATGTCATGTGGCATGTCAAATGTTGCACGCCATCATGATCTTCATCCTCGCCTTCAGAAGATTTTGAGCGAATGTATCCCAAACCATACTTCGGTTGTGCTTTGTTCTTATTCTTAACGAGCTTTTCAGCTTGATCCCACCATCTTTCACAAATGGCGGGTGGTAAGGGTAACCTGCAGTTTCTTTGAAGTTTAATACCCGCCTTTTCCAACAAGCGAACCATTCTAGGTTCCACCTTCATAGTATTTGACGATACATCAACATCAAAGAGAGAGGGAGAAAGATTAATTATATGGTCACAAGGTTGTGATTGTGGTACCTTATATAGGAGAGTAGGATTGGAGCCTCTACATCGGCCCGGGACCAACCGTACCTCCAATGGCATTGCTATTGATACATACATGGATGGGGGTTGTTTAAGTGTAGCTCCCCTTGAATTTTCTATTTCTTTCACCCTTCTCCTTACTGTTCCTTCCAGTGGCGCCGAGCTTTGCATTGTGGGCATATCTAGCACAATAGGAAGAGGTGCTTTGCCCATATTGTCGAGGAGTTTAGGAACTCCTGCACATGCAGGACTTGTATTAGATATAGCATCAGTTGATGATGGTGTTAGAAGAATAAAGGACTCCTTAGTTTCAAGATCATGGACATGTATAGGCTTGGATACAGACCTCAGTATGAGAGGAGCTTCGGTAGAAGCTTCCACACTCGATAAGAGTGGTGGTGTTTGTAATGTGGCATTAAAGAAGGCCTCATTGTGAAGATAAGCATGCCCATAATTGCGAGCCATCATCGTGGAGGATCTCCCCCTACCACGACCTCTTCCATGTATTTTCTTGGAGGAGAGTTGGCTAGATGAAGATTCCACCCCCATGGATGGTGTAGAGCTAGGTGTGACCAAAATATCCACTGGAGGAGTCACACGCCCTTGTCGGGTTTGTGGCTCTTTGCACGGGAAGTAATATTTGGCATCAGCATGATGCGCCTCTTGGATGGTGTACGGTTTTGTGTTTCCCGCTATACGATGTTGCTCTCCACTCCCATCCACAAATTTGAGACATTGGTGTAGTGTAGAGGGAACCACTTGATATTTATGTATCCATGGTCGACCCAGCAATGCTGAATAGGAAGTCTTTGCTTCTATCACAAAGAAGCGCACCTTAAAACTGAAGTCGACATTTGTATTTTCACAGTAATAGAGCCTAGTGCTGACCTTCCTTGATTATCAAAACCACATATGACGACTTATGTTGGCTCTAAATCATCCAACGTGAAGCCCGCACGAGTTAGGCTTCGAATGGGTAAGATGTTGACAGCAGAACCAGGATCAATGAGGATGCGCCTCAAGTGAGCGGTTCCAATATTTCCTTCTATGTAAAGCGGACGATTATGATTATCATCCACAATCACCTTATCTTCCTCCGTGAAGGTAATCTCATTTGTGGTCAAGAAATTACAAACTATTTGATGCTTTGCCATTGTTACTTCATAGCGTTTAGGATCTTCTAGTGCTTGAATAAGAGCTTGGCGAAGTTCAGGCACCAACATTAGTGCATCATAGACACTTAAAAGTGCTGGAATGCGTTTTAGATGGGCCACTATATTATAATCTATGTTGGGAGGTGTCCCGCCATCCTCGGCCGGATTTTCCTGTCCATCATGATTTTGTGCGACATCTTTAGGATCGTTTATCTTTTCTTTCACAACCCTCTTGGGTTGAACTTTCAAGTTCGGGTAAAACTTTTCCTCCTCGTAAGTTCATATTTGCTTCAAGAGGAGGTTCAGACAATAAACTCTGTGCATGTAGAGTCTCTTTCTCATGTGGTGTTACTGCATCATCAGAAGAGATACTAGTATTTGACGAATAGTCAAGTATAATATTGCATGTAGCTTTATTTGAAGAAGGCTGGGAAGTGTTTTCCTCTATCTTATCTTCTATAGAACTGGTCTTCTGCCTCCAGTTGCGGGGCATGAACTGCTCCAAAGTGGGCAATATACGGTTTGATCGAGGGTAAGACTCGTCACCTTCAGAGGTCGGCACAAACCTAGGCGGCATGCGACGTTGGCTTGGATTGTATCCTCTACCCAGCCTCGGCTTGTTATGATAAGATGCCAACCATGTTCCTTGTCCATCTAACTTTCTCGACGAAGGCATGTAAGGCTTGACCTCGTGTGTTGATGCTCTCGCACCAGCTCTAGAGGGTGCGTGACTTACTCTTAGGCTAGTAAAATTTTCTTCAACTTGAGATAATGGCACCCATGTTTCGTGCTCTTTCTTTGACATGGGATTCATTTTCACAGTCACCATGTTGACAGTGTGATAATTTGGATTTCTAGCATCAGGTTGTATTTGAAGCCTTTTTTCATTGATGGCTCGTTGGAGCCATTCCTTAAAAGAAACACAGTCCTCGATGACATGACCCACATATCGATGATATGGACAATACAAAGGGTTGTCCTTCATGTTTACTTGATCAGGACGTTTCGGATCAGGCAAATTTAGATGATTATGTGCAATCACTTGATCGAAGAATCCTTTTATCATTTCTCTCCGAAATATGTATTGCTTCCTAAGAAGCTCTTGAATAGTGGGACGTTGCCTTATCCCCTCTGATTCATTTCTTATGCCTAGCATAGGCACGTTGTTTGTTTGCACAACCCTTGTTGTATTTGCCTCATTGGACACCTTGGGCTTGGTCACAATATTTGGCTTTGCTGTCGAGTTGAAACGCTTGGCATGATCGCTAGCATTTTTATACAACTCCATGATTTGAGGAGACTTTTCGAACTCTAGCTTGGTCACGGCCACCGCTGAGCTGAGTGCACTAAATGTTTTAGGTTCCCGCCGGGACACTTCAAGCGACCAGTGTTGTTGCATTCCATGGACGCACATCTCAATAGCATCTTCTGTGTGCATGTCCCTTGCTAGGCGTACAAAGCTATTACGAAATCTGACGATATATTCATCAATCTTCTCATCCTGCCTTTGTCGAACTTGTGCTAGCTCGACCACTGAAAAATCTTTTTTCATTGTTACGAAATGAGCTTTGAAGAGATTCTTCATACTTTTCCAATCAGGAATAGAACCGACAGATAGGCGACTATACCAATGAAAGGCAGCGCCTGTCAAAGAACCCGAGAATTGACGCAGTAGAAGCGAGGGGTTGCGAGCAGTATCTCCACATGTTGCCTCAAAATAAGCTAGATGTTCTCGTGCATCACCTGTTCCATCAAATTGACGAAACTTAGGCGGATGCCACCCTGCGGGAAAGGCTACAAGATCATGCCATGACTCATATGGCTTGTCAAGCTCACTCTCACAAGTTTGAGGGGCTTGTTCTATTGTAAATCTCTTCATTTTATTATCAACCATGTCTTCAATCATTTTATGATAGTTTCGGAGCATATCTGGTTGATCCACCAAGCTATTAGTTAATACACCCGTGCTAGGAAGAACTTGGGGAGATTGCTTAGCCGCCTCAGCTGCCCTCGCAGCTTCTATTTCTTTCACTTGTGGATCAACGACTCCGTGATTCATAATTTGGGGTATACCCCGATCTGAACCACCAAGGAAATCTAAGAGTTTATCGAACTTTGATGCTAACTGATCTAACTGCTGTTGTTGCGAGTGTAATTGCAACTCAAGTTGTTTGTCACGGGATCCTGATGCAGCCGGATCAGTATGAACATTTAATGTTTCTGTCACACCCGTATCACCTTCCACGCGATCAGAAATCACATGGGCCGGTACAATGTTCTCATCTTCGAATTCACACTCTTCCTCTGACATCATAGAACGTGCAAAGTTAGAGTAGGGAGGAGATCCAGATAGTCTCTCTAATGAGGAACTAGAGTCTCTATCATAACTATCACCAGAACCATCACTTTTGTGGTCTTCCTCTTCTCCTACATGATGAGAAGAGCTATCTTCCAATATTTCTGAGGCAATGGCTTTTAAACGAGTACCCATTCCTTGACGCTTAAGATATTGCTGAAGCAATGTCGGATCTTGCGGAAGGTGCGATGAAAGCAACACATAACGACGAGAATATTGTGGATCATTCGTGAGTGATGATTGTCCATCTGTTATAGGGAGGCAAGGTGCAGCCGATGAGGATGGTGCGTCCCCATCATGCTTTTCTCTTTCTGAACTCTTGAACCAGCCACGAACCTTTCCAAGGTTTAGGAAATCTTTGGAAAAGGAGGCCTTGGGGTTGGGCATGATCTCTTCATTAGAAGGGTAAGAAAACTCTTGTTCAACTGGCGGAGGGACCCAATTGTTAGGAGTATGTTCATCGTGTGTGCTCAAAGTACCACACATAACAGTATCTTTTGCATCATTCTTTCCAACTTCTTTTATCGCATCATTTCCGCCTTCTGAAGGCACGTTCATAGAATTACTTACAATTCCTGCTCCGTGAGATGGTATTGAAGGGTTTTGTTCTTGCATTGGATCAACCACCATAATATTATTTTCTTGACCCACATCCTCTAAAGGAGCTGGTGGAGTCTTTATTGTATTGTCCACCTCCATGTGTTGCATTGAGGGTTGAGACTTTAATTCGATAGCGCCCTTATGAAGGGACACTAATTCTTCTTTCTCATGAGCATCCTTTTGAGGGACAACTCGGGATTCTTGGGAGGTACTTCTAGCCTCTCGCCTGTTCCATCACCTTGTTGTCGTGGTTTTGGAACGAGACGTTCAATGAGGTAGTTATATCTCTCATGTTGGAGTAATATTGGTGAGAGTCGTAGTGTGATCTTATCATAAAATGGATGAACACGTCCATCCGATCTAACTCGCACATGTACATTACCAAGCACAAGCTCTTGTAGTTCTTGATAAAGTGCACGTCGATTCATTCTACGCTTATCGCGCTTGTGTTGATTTGCCCGAAGGGGATATGAAGTTCTTGGTGGAATAGACGGTGTAGGGAGAAGTGGTGCAGTTGTTTGGCTAGCCGTTGGTGGTGGAGCCGAGGAAGATACAACCCCAACAGGTTGTCGTACAGGATAATATGGAGGCGGCATATTCTGCCCCTGTTTACAGTTGGTGCACTTGCATTATTCTCACAATGATGTTCATGGAGATTTTGCTCTTTTCTCGGGGACACAGGTCGCCACTCTTGGCGAGACCATGAGTTCCAGTGCGAGTTCTGCTGATGTTGAAAAGTTGGCGCGGGCGGGGATCTCCGATGAGGTGCCAAAGTTCCACGATCATTCTGTGGGCGATAGCTAGGAACATGCCGTCTAGCTTCACCTTGCCGTGATGACTCGGGCACTTGTGAATAGGGGCCACGAGCTTGAAATCTTGACTCGTGGGCATGACGGTATGGAAATTGAGAGCGTTGCGTAGGTGCATGATTCCTTGCCATGCCCCCATTTTGCAAAGGTGCCTCACGGCCATGGACTTGTTGTTGTAGCGTTCTCAATTGGTGTTGAAGCTGCTGCAGCTGCTGCTGCACATCATTAGAACGAGGCGCCGGGGTTTCATTAGAGAGTACCTCGAACTTGTTTTCACTTTCTTTCTCTCCGGCAGTAACATGAAATGCCGAGACAATTATAGATGGATTGAAGTGATTCAATGTATTGCCAATGGAAGGGTCGCATCCTAGAAAGGTAGCGTCACGCTTCAAAGTGCGAGTCCAAAATTCATTCATGATTGCTTGCCTAACAAGCTCTTTCACCCGACGTGGCCTTGTGATCCACTCAGCTGGAGAAATGTTGTAAGGTTCATTAACAGGGTCAAGATACTCCTCATCATCAAGTGACAACAGCGTATCAGGCTCCAAAATATTACCGCTCAGCCGAGCGTGTAGCTTTTTCAGATTGCTACGCTTTCGACGATAGTTACGAAGAGCATTAGCATTTTTGTTGGATCGCGCATTGCGCACGGACCAAGACAGGCGGTAAGCAGCCTTGTCGAGCCCCTCCAACAGTTTAGCCTTTTCACCCACTATGGTCGAAGAAGGTAAACTCAACATGTTATGAGCCTCCTCAATCAAGGCCTTGCGTTCCTCACTAGCCTTGAAAGCAGCGTATTTTTCAGCCTTCCTAGTTTCAACAGAACAAACGGATGCCGGATCATGTATCTTGTGGTAATAGACCTCATCTCCGTGTTCGATGCCTACCACGGGAGACCACGATCCAAACTGGATCAGAGTCGGAGCCGGGGTGTGCCTCATGGCTTGCTCCATGGTAATGGTAGGGAAGGAGTCACCTACAAAAGGGAATCCCTCGTGTTAGTATATTGACGTGTACGACGCAGTTGATGAGCCACTTATACACTAGGTTAAACATATTTTTTCCAAGTGCAAAAAATAAATCACCCCACACACATGCATGGACCCTTTATATTTTCATCATCGGGTATGATACCACAACATCAAACAAGAAATCACTTTTTATTTCCGGTGAAACTCATTTATGATTGGTATCCGAAAGAACAGGTGCTAAGCAAGAGTACTGCATGCATACAGCCCCCATGCACTTCTTTTGTTTTTTCACGAAGGAGTAAATACAACAGCTCTACTACCATCTGATTCTTCTTTAAATACTTTGGCTCCTATACATGATTAACTGTTTTGGGACAAGAATTTTATGTCAACACAGAAGACTTGTAAGACAATCGGACTTCCCGACAATGATAATCAGAGTGACAAGCACACACTGTTTTTTAACAAGCGCATGCATCACAATCAGAAGGATGCGTGCATGAATTATACACTCCCTCCTTTTTTTCAAAAAAATACCTCTAGCTGATCCCTCGCTAGGTATGGCATGGGTGCATATAGAAATGGAAACACGCACATGATACTTTTGAAATTATCAACCGAACTCCTTCATAAGGCTCGAGGTTGAGCACCACCGATATAGATGAAACAATCGGACGATGACTTTGACATAACCCATATGAACGACCTCGATGAGACGGTCGCTGCTATGGTTGTGGCATAATTATTGTATGCGCTTTGCATGAACGACTTCGATGAGACAGTCGTTACCATGGTTGTGATAATCTTTATGGCCGACCCTGACAAAGCAGTCGTACCATGATTGTGGCCACACGGCCGCCGACCTTGATGAAACGACCGGGCCATGGTTGTAAAGATTAACGGCTGCATCTAGCATCCCACACGGATGATCTAGAGCAGCCATGTTGAGACAAAACCAACGATACAAACAGATCTTATATTATTTCACCTTGCAAATAAGACTTCATGGATGGCGGGAGTAGTAGCGGCATCTTGACGCCGCTAATCGCCTTCGACGTAGTGTGGGAATTAAGAAATTTGTGTTCTAAGTGGTGTTCTCACGTGGCCGGAGCAGGGCTTCGCAACTGCGTCGCCCGTGCTACGCGTGTGAATTTTACTAGAGCAGAGCTTCGCTATTGCGTTACCCGTGCGGTGGTGTGCGGAGTGGCGCGTCGGCTAGCTCTCTCTCCGTGCCTCCCTTTGGTCGCGGGATGACATGCCATTATATAGGCGCTGATGGCCGCTTGCTGATCAGATCCTCGTTCGTTATAATCGCGTGTGGCCGTTTAAAACCTGAGTCTATCTCTATCTGTGTGACATCAGCCGTGAGGTCATAGCCGTATAAAATACGAGAGCACCCGTAGAAGCCTTGGCAATTCCGTGACAGGAAACCAATCGTCGTGCAGTACATATGCTCTTCAGCAATTAAATATCCAAAGTTTGCATGCATGCGTAGCTGATCAATCTGGTAAAGAACCGAGTAGCTAGCTAGCTCACTTCACGTAAAAATCTTTGGAAAATTATATCCCTTAAATAGTTAGTCAAAATTTTAATTCTTTTTATCATTGTAATATAGACGATAAACTCTATAAAATGAGCCCAATATCAGATATATACTTTCAAAAATACCGCACCCTGTGGGACCCACATAGCATAGAAAAAGGCTACATTAATATTTATTTGCATTATGAATTTTGGTACAAAAAATCATCAAACAGTATGAAGATACCGACGATCAAACCTCGGATAAGTAGAATATCGCGAGACAAAGGGAATTGGTTTCGTATGTTAATTGGTTCAATCGATCACGAAGTAATCGTTGAGTATGTGGGAGCCGTTATGGATCTCCAGATCCCGCTGATGGTTATTGATGGGAGAGGTGTCTTCATCATGTCTGCATATTCACGAACCGTAGGATGACACACTTAAGGTTCGAAGTTGTTTTAAGTAGATATGGAATTTGCGTTATAGACCGAATGTTGTTCGGAGTCTCGGAATGGATCCGGGACATCACGAGGAGATCCGGAATGGTCTGGAGAATAAGATTCATATATTGGGAATCATTTTCTAAGTTAGGAAATGTTCCGGAGTGTTTGTATGGAGATTCTAGAAGGTTTCGGAATGTTCTGGAAGGTTCTAGAGGATTTCTTAGAGTTTACTTGAAAACCAAGAAAGGATCAAGGGAGTCCAAGTGGGGCTAGACACGGATTCGTGGGGGAGGAGGATTCCTCCCCCCTTCCCACCGCCGACCCAAGGAGGGCCCCTCCCCAGGCGCGCCTCCCTCCTTTAAATAGAAGGGAGGGGGCGCCCCCTCTTGCCTTGCTCTCACAACTCCCAATCTCTATCGCCTCTCTCCTCCACCTTTCTTCTGCACAGGCATAGGCGAAGCCCTGCAGAATTCTCATCTCCACCACCACCACGCCGTCGTGCTGCTGGGATTCCGTGGAGAAGATCTACTACCTCCGTTGCTCGCTGGAACGGGGAGAGGAAGGTCTGCTTCGACTCCGCACGTGTGACCGTCTGCGGAAGCGCTGTCGGAACGCGGCGCCAGAAGGATCGTCCACACGATCTTGAGATCGGCAAGTGATCGACTACATCATCCACGAGATCTAATCTCGTTAACGCTTTCGGTTCTACGAGGGTTAGTACCGATCTATCTCGTTGCTCATGTCTAGTAGATTAGATCTTGGCTTTTATCTAGATTAGATCTGGGTTTTGTTCGTTCTTGCGGTAGAAATTTTTTGTTTTCCATGCTACGAACCCAACAGTGGTATCAGAGCCTTGTCTATGCGTAGATATGTTGCACGAGTAGAACACAATGATGTTGTGGGCGTTGGTGCTCGTCTTGATCTTTTGCTATTTGTGTACTTTGCATCTTGCGGTATGGTGGGATGAAGCGGCTCGGGCTAACATTACATGTCATCGCACATGAGACTTGCTCCACGCTTGACGTGCAACTTGCTTTGCACAAGTGGCTTTGCGGGTGTCTGTCTCTCCCATCATAGTATAGATCCAATCTATACTTTGCACTTGATAACACTTGTATCAACGTTGTGGTTCAGTTTCGTAGGTAAGATCCGTTCTTAGTCGAAATCCCCAAGCCACGTAAAACTTGCAAAGAAAATTAGAGGCGTCTAACTTGTTTTTGCAGGGGTTTTGTGATGTGATATGGCCTTCATGTGATTGTGATTGTATTTGATGTATGCAATGATCCTTGTTATAATATGGCAACCGGCAGGAGCCTAATGGTTGTCTTTAATTCTGTTAAGACCTGCGTGTCTATTCATCTTGTAATAGCTTTATTCCAAGTAGTTGTAATAGTTGCTGCTGATGATGGACAACCATGAAGCGGCGCCACGAACCTTGACGCAATGCTGGTGATGATGGAGATCATGTCCGTGCTTTGGAGATGGAGATCGAAGGCATAAGAAGAAAGGGCCATATCATATCACACTAATTATGAATTGCCTGTGATGTTAATCCTTTATGCATCTTGTATTGCTTAGATCGCGACAGTAGCATTATAAGATGATCCCTCTCACTAAATATCAAGTAATAAAGTGTTCATCCTTAATTGGCACCGTTGCTAAGACTCGTCGTTTCGAAGCATCTCGTGATGATCGGGTGTGATAGACTCTACGTGTGCATACAACGGGTGCAAGCCAGATTTGCACATGCGGAAACTAAGGTTAATCTTGACGAGCCTAGCATGTACAGACATGGTCTCGGAACACGGAATACCGAAAGGTAGAGCATGAGTCATATGATTGATATGATGAACATGAAGATTGTTCACCGATGAAACTACATCATCTCACGTGATGATCGGACTTGGTGTAGTGGATTTGGTTCGTGTAATCACTAAAAACAACTCGAGGGATGTTGTTTTGAGTGGGAGTTTATTTGTAATTTGGATTAGTCAAACTCAATTTATCATAAACACAATCAAAGTGAATTTGCATAGTTTGTTGTAGTCATTGGCATCCGTTCACCACCTTACGCTTAGTTATAGTTGAGACAGTAGAACTATATAAATTCTGGATATTTGCTTTACAAACTGGTATCGTATTGTTTTGAGTGTCAATCTAAAGTTTAAAAGTCATATTGCAAACTTTCAGCAAACTCCGTTTACTCTGTGAAGTTTAATAAACAGTATTAAATCAAGAGTAACAATTCCAGTGTTAGTATCTAATGTATCATGTTTGCCTCCATGATTCTTGATACTCAAAAGATTGTTTTTTAATATCAAGTTTATCTAAGAGCTGAAAGCAATGTTTCAGAAACCATCATATGTGAAAGGTATTGCGATATCTAAAACATTGTGTTGGTTACAACATGATAGAGTATATGTCCTCATATTTGATGAAAATTTGTGAAGGTTGGAGACGCTAGTCGTCCTAATCCTCCAAAAGGTTTTGGAAAAGAAACATTATGCTCCACACGTGTGACCATCTGCGGAAGCGCTGCCGGAACGCGGCGCCGGAAGGATCGTCCACATGATCTTGATATCGGCAAGTGATCGACTACATCATCCACGAGATCTAATCTCGTTAACGCTTTCGGTTCTACGAGGGTTAGTACCGATCTATCTCGTTGCTCATGTCTAGTAGATTAGATCTTGGCTTTTATCTAGATTAGATCTGGGTTTTGTTTGTTCTTGCGGTAGAAATTTTTTGTTTTCCATGATACGAACCCAACAACCACGACCCGTTCGAGATCATTAAGGAGCTCAAACTCATTTTTGTGACTCACGCGGCCGTGGAGAGCTATGAGGCCTCCGAAAAGTTCTTTAACTGTAAGATGGAAGAGGGTAGCTCCATTAGCGAGCACGTGCTCACCATATCTGGGCACGCAAACAAGCTCCAAGAGTTGGGGATAACGATTCCTAATGAGTTAGGGATTCACCGTGTCCTCCAATCACTGTCACCGAGTTATAAGAACTTTGTGATGAACTACAATATGCACTGCATGAACAAGACGTTGTCTGAACTATCGTCCATGCTGAAAACTGCTGAAGTGGAGATCAAGAAGGAGCACCAAGTGTTGATGGTCAATAAGACCACCAATTTCAAGAAACAGGGCAAGCCTAAGAAAAAGGGTAACTTCAAGAAGGACGGCAAGAAAGCTGCCGCACCTGCTAAGAAGCCCAAGGCTGGTCCTAAGCCTGAAACTAAATGCTTCTACTGCAAGGGTCTTTGGTCCTTTGAAGCGTAACTGCCCCAAGTACCTAGCGGATCTGAAGAACAGCAACATCAAGAAGAAAGGTATATTTGATATACATGTTATTGATGTGTATCTTACTAGTAATCGTAGTAGTGCCTGGGTATTTGATACTGGTTCGGTTGCTCATATTTGTAACTCGAAATAGGAGCTGCAGAATAAATGAAGACTGGCAAGAGACGAGATGACGATGCACGTTGGAAATGGCTCCAAGGTTGATGTGATCGCCGTCGGCACGCTCCCTCTACATCTACCATCGGGATTAGTTTTAAATTTAAATAATTGTTATTTGGTGCCTGCGTTAAGCATGAACATTATATCTGGATCTTGTTTATTGCGAGACGGTTACTCTTTTAAGTCTAAGAATAAAGGTTGTTCGATTTATATGAGTAATATCTTTTATGGTAATGCACCTGAGATGAATGGTTTATTCTTATTGAATCTCGATAGTAGTGATACACATGTTCACAACATAGATGCTAAACGAATAAAATTGAATGATAATTCTACATACATGTGGCATTGTCGTCTTGGTCACATTGGAGTGAAGCGTATGAAGAAACTCCATTCTGATGGACTTCTTGAATCATTTGATTTTGAATCACTTGAAAGATGCGAAGCATGTCTAATGGGAAAAATGACTAAGACTCCATTCTCTGAAATAATGGAGCGAGCTACAGACTTATTAGAAATAATACATACCGATGTGTGCGGTCCAATGAGTGTAGCGTCGCGTGGTGGATATCGTTATGTTCTCACTTTCACGGATGACTTAAGTAGATATGGGTATGTCTACTTTATGAAACATAAGTCCGAAACTTTCGAGAAGTTTAAGGAATTTCAAGGTGAAGTGGAAAATCATCATAACATGAAGATTAAGTTTCTGCGTTCTGACCGCGGAGGTGAATATCTAAGTTATGAGTTTGGCATGCATTTAAAGCAATGTGGAATACTTTCGCAGTTGACACCGCCGGGAACACCACAGCGTAATGGTGTGTCCGAACATCGTAATCGAACTCTCTTAGATATGGTTCGGTCTATGATGTCTCTTACAGATTTACCGCTATCGTTTTGGGGCTATGCATTAGAGATAGCCGCATTCACTTTAAATAGGGCACCATCTAAATCCGTTGAAACGACACCGTACGAATTGTGGTTTGGTAAGAAACCTAAGTTGTCGTTCCTTAAAGTTTGGGGTTGCGAAGCGTATGTAAAGAAGTTACAACCTGATAAGCTTGAGCCCAAAGCGGAGAAATGCATCTTCATAGGATATCCTAAAGAAACAATTGGGTATACCTTATATCATAGATCCGAAGGCAAAGTTTTTGTTGCCAAGAATGGATCCTTTCTTGAGAAGGAGTTTCTCTCGAAGGAAGTGACTGGAAGGAAGGTAGAACTCGACGAGGTTATTGAACCTTCTCTCGGAGTTGAGAGTAGCGCAGCACCGGAAGATGTTTTTGTGCCGCCTGCACCAATTGGAGAGGAAGCTCATGATGGTGATCATGAAACTTCGAACAAAGTTGCTGCTGAACCTCGCAGGTCAACGAGAGTTCGTACCACTCCTGATTGGTATGACTCTTCCTTGAACGTCATGTTGGTGGACAACATTGATGACCCTGCGACGTATGAAGAAGCTATGGTGAGCCCAGATTCCGACAAATGGCTAGAAGCCATGAAATCCGAGATGGGATCCATGTACGAAAACCAAGTGTGGACTTTGGTGGGCTTACCGGATGGCCGTAAGGCTGTCGAGAACAAATGGATTTTCAAAAGAAAGATAGATGTTGATGGTAATGTTACCGTCTATAAAGCTCGACTTGTCGCGAAAGGGTTCCGACAAATTCAAGGAGTTGACTACGATGAGACTTTCTCACCAGTAGCGAAGCTAAAGTCTATGAGGATTTTGTTAGCAATTGCTGCATATTTCGATTATGAGATTTGGCAGATGGATGTCAAAACGGCGTTCCTTAATGGTGACATTGAGGAAGAGTTGTATATGGTACAACCCAAGGGTTTTGTCGATCCTAAAGATGCTGACAAGGTATGCAAACTTCAGCGCTCTATTTATGGACTGAAGCAAGCATCCCGGAGTTGGAATCAATGTTTTGATAAAGTAATCAAAAACTTTGGATTTATACAAACTTATGGAGAAGCTTGTATTTACAAGAAAGTGAGTGGGAGCTCAGGCATTCCTAGTACTATATGTAGATGACATATTGTTGATTGGGAATGATATAGAACTTCTTAATAGCGTCAAAACCTATTTGAATAATAGTTTTTCAATAAAGGATCTTGGTGAAGCGGCATATATTCTAGGCATCAAGATTTATAGAGATAGATCAAGACGCCTAATAGCGCTTTCACAAAGTACATACTTAGACAAAGTTCTAAAGAAGTTTAGAATGGAAGAGAGCAAGAAAGGGTTCGTGCCCATGTTGTCGTGTAAGACCTTGAGTAAGACTCAAAGTCCAGCTATGGCGTAAGATAGAGAGAAGATGAATAATATTCCCTATGCCTCGGCCATAGGTTCTATCATGTATGCCATGCTATGTACAAGACCGGATATAGCACATGCTGTTAGTTTGACTAGCAGATATCAAAGTGATCCTGGAATGGAGCACTGGACAGCGGTCAAGAATATCCTAAAGTACCTAAATAGGACTAAGGATATGGTTCTTTCTTGTGGAGGTGATGAACAGCTTGTTGTAAACGGTTACACTGATGCTAGTTGGAACACCGATCCAGATGACTCGAAGTCACATCAGATACGTATTTATTTTGAATGGTGCTGCAGTGAGCTGGAGGAGTGCCAAGCAAAGCGTTGTGGCGAAATCTTCAACTGAATCGGAATACATAGCTACTTCGGAGGCTGCACAAGAAGCCATATGGATGAAGGAGTTCATTACTGAACTTGGCGTGGTTCCCAGTGCGTTGGACCCGATGGCCATCTACTGTGACAACACAGGTGCCATAGCTAATGCACAGGAGCCAAGGTCACATAGCAAGCTGAAGCACATCAAGCTACGTTTCCATGCTATTCGCGAGTATGTCCGAGATGGTGACATAAAGATTTGCAAAGTACACGCTGATATGAATGTGGCAGATCCGTTGACTAAACCTCTCCCTAGAGCAAAGCATGACCAACACCAGAGCGTCATGGGTGTTAGGTATATTACCATGTAATCTAGATTATTGACTCTAGTGCAAGTGGGAGACTGTTGGAGATATGCCCAAGAGGCAATAATAAAAGTGGTTATTATTATATCTTTGTGTTTATGATGAATGTTTACATCCCATGCTATAATTGTATTATAAGGAAACACTAATACATGTGGGTTTTGTAAACATAAAAGAGTCCCTAGTAAGCCTCTTGTGGAACTAGCTTGTTGATTAATTGATGATCATGGTTTCCTGATCATGGACATTGGATGTCATTAATAACAAGATTATATCATTAGGAGAATGATGTGATGGACTCACACCCATAGTAAGCATAGCATAAGATCAAGTCATCAAGCTCATTTTTGAGACTCACGCGGCCGTGGAGAGCTATGAGGCCTCCGAAAAGTTCTTTAACTGTAAGATGGAAGATGGTAGCTCCGTTAGCGAGCACGTGCTCACCATGTCTGGGCACGCAAACAAGCTCCAAGAGTTGGGGATAACGATTCCTAATGAGTTAGGGATTCACCGTGTCCTCCAATCACTGTCACCGAGTTATAAGAACTTTGTGATGAACTACAATATGCACTGCATGAACAAGACGTTGCCTGAACTATCGTCCATGCTGAAAACTGCTGAAGTGGAGATCAAGAAGGAGCACCAAGTGTTGATGGTCAATAAGACCACCAATTTCAAGAAACAGGGCAAGCCTAAGAAAAAGGGCAACTTCAAGAAGGACGGCAAGAAAGGCTTTCGCTAAGAAGCCCAAGGCTAGTCCTAAGCTGAAACTGAATGCTTCTACTACAAGGGTGCTGGTCATGGAAGCGTAATCGCCAAGTACTGGCGGATCAAGAACGGCAACATCAAGAAGAAAGGTATATTTGATATACATGTTATTGATGTGTATCTTACTAGTAATCATAGTAGTGCTGGGTATTTGATCTTGGTTCGGTTGCTCATATTTGTAACTCAAAACAGAGTGCGGAATAAACGAAGACGGCAAGAGACGAGGTGACGATGCGCGTTGAAATGGCTCCAAGGTTGATGTGATCGCTGTCGGCCGCGCTCCTCTACATCTACCATCAGGATTAGTTTTAAATTTAAATAATTGTTATTTGGTGCCTGCGTTAAGCATGAACATTATATCTGGATCTTGTTTATTGCGAGACGGTTACTCTTTTAAGTCTGAGAATAAAGGTTGTTCGATTTATATAAGTAATATCTTTTATGGTAATGCACCTGAGATGAATGGTTTATTCTTATTAAATCTCGATAGTAGTGATACACATGTTCACAACATAGATGCTAAACGAATAAAATTGAATAATAATTCTACATACACATGTTCACGCTCCCTCTACATCTACAAGTACATGAATCAAAGTAGGTCTAGCTATCAACAATGGAGGTGAGTATGAGCAAAATGGAGTGGGAGGGAGGAGGGGGACGAGCTAGCTAGTTGGAGGTGGTGGGAACAAGGGAAAGAGGGGCTGCCACCTTTTATAGATCTGTTTCGCACATTCTGTGGCGCATATGGAAAATGCTCCACAGAATGTCAACATTCTGTGGCGCATATAGCTACATGCGCCACAGAAAGTGAGAATTCTGTGGCGCAATTCTATGGCGCATATGCTATATGCGCCACGGAATTTTGACATTCTGCGGCGCATATATCCATATGCGCCACAGAATTCTGGCCTGCCTATGTGCTGGGGTCAGACCCACATGGGCCCACAGGGATATATGCGCCACAGAAAGTGAGAATTCTGTGGCGCATATAGCTATATGCGCCACAGAATTGCAGGAATTCTGTGGCGCATTTGCTACATGCGCCACAGAATTAATTTTAGTGGAGCATTTTTTGCATATGCGCCACAGAATTAAAATCTACCTATAATCATTTTCCTAGTAGTGAGGCCTACCAGGCTTTGACCAACGGCATCTTAGAGGAGGGGTGGGAAGAGGATGAACTGGGTGGCAGTGGATGGAGGGCTCCCGGTCGCTCACAGGAGCAACGTGGAGGGCGATCCTATTTTTCAGGGAGAGAGCCACTTGTGAGCTAGGCATGTCACTCGTCAGCTCGATGTACCCCCCGGTTTGGCATTGCCCTTTGCCCAATGTTTCCTGCCACAGCTCGGGACCAATATTATTGGGTAGCTCATTAATATTTTGGCAAGTTGTGCGTGACCCTCTGGACCCATCCCCAGATCCATGTGCATATGTGCTTCTTTTATTTTACCATTACGTAAGTTCAAGCCTTAATTATAAACTTACAGTAGTAAATCCCTTCAAACATATTTCTACTAATTCAAACTTTTTGTAATGATAGATCAAAAAGGGTACTAAACACGACAATAGGACCGTTGATTCGAAGTTCAGATCGGTACAATTTTCTTAACACTAAGGAGAAACAATGTAACTGTTTTGCACTAAAAAAATAATATTTCTACTCCTTCATCACCATGAATAATTTTTAGACATGCATGAACAAATTTGTAAAGTCGATTGAGACTCAATTAATTGTTAGTAGATTCAGACTTTGACACTTTCTAATTAAAAAATGCAATGGCAAACCTACATCTTCCACAGATGACTTACAAATTTGGTGGCCCCTCTTCCTGGAGCAAGGAAGCCACCTCCAACATTTGTCGCCGGTAAGGGTGATGCTATTACTTGGACTAGCTAGCATTTACCATTCGGTGATCATCCCGGATTTTAAATGGAGACATCGACAAGTCAGGATCGACTGTCATCGTCGATCGACGGTTTATGGTTGCCTCACATACAACACTAACGTAGCAACAATAAATAATGTGCTAAATGATGTGTTGGTCAATGCATATTGTAGCCAGTATTCCGTACTTTCACCATTCTAAATTATAAAATGTTTTAGGCTTTTTCAGAACCGCATGTATCTAGATGTTTTCTAGTAGTAAAATAAGTGAACCTATCAATCAAAGACGTCTAGATACATGTGTTTCACTAAAAAGTTAAAACATCTTAGATTTTGAAAAAGAGGGAGTACAAGGGTGTAAAAATAGCTAGCATATAGGATGGTCCTTGTGTCATCAACAGGATGCATGTGTCTTCATGGGATTGATAACGATGCACCATGGATCCATTAGAAAAAGTGTCGGTCCCGTCTGCACACTCATTGCACTACACTTAGTACTACTCCCTCAATAGTATTAGGCACGCAGTGGTTAGAAAATCTTTGACTATCAATTTTGATCAATAAAATATATAATATATGTCTCAAAAAATATACTATTAGAAATCTCTTTTCAAGATAAATCCGATGGTATAATTTTTGTGACAAATTATATAAAATTTATTGACCAAAATTAATAGCCAGAGTTGTTCTTAAACAACGTGCGTGCCTAATAAACTGGACCGGAGGGAGTACCACATTTTGAGATTATTACTAGTCTTAAGAGC
Organism: Avena insularis; assembly: GCA_023614405.1. Taxonomy (NCBI): domain Eukaryota; kingdom Viridiplantae; phylum Streptophyta; class Magnoliopsida; order Poales; family Poaceae; genus Avena; species Avena insularis. Next base: position 108,257,625 of record CM042694.1, read on the forward strand.
CAAGTTACTAATACCAAGACATTTTATAACTCTCTCTCATTAATATATGCCTGCAACAATAGTCTTATATGCATGACAGAAGTGAAACGAAAATGAGAACATGCATTAGACGAGAGAGACTAATAAATGAGATAGCCGTTATAATCTCAAACAATATAAAAAATCTCTCTGGATCTATAATCCTGAACAGAGGTAGTACCGTGCATGCATGATTGAGAAACAAAATATTAATTTAGAGAGAGTGCACGGTAGGCGTTAAGTGAGACACATGTATAGGTCAAGGTCAGCATCACAGGACCACATTTACTTAGGCTGATCCTATCTTCCCATGCATATTTTTAAAGCTAAACTGAGTATAGCAAAGAAGATCAACAAGACTGAAAAACGAACAATAAATATCTTTATAAACTAAAGTTACATATCGACGTGTCACGAGAAAACAGTAGGAGACCAAACCTCTACAAAGCAAGCTACTAATTAGCATCGGATGTCTTAAAGAGCCGCATGAGTCTCAACAATTGGGAATCAAGAATTGCTGAAGCATGATCAGGTCTTTGGAAAAAATACAGTGTATGATACTGCTGAGAATAATAATATGGGTCGGAGGAAGTATCTCTGTGTCTGGTGAGACCTAGATCACTGAACTTACTCCGAGTCCTCTATAACAGCGGCATGGCATTTTCCAAGTTACTGTTTAAGTCCACCGATGAAAATTCAGTTCTTGCATCAACTTGTAAGGGATTCTATGATTACCTGTATTGGATCACACTGAAATCTGGATCAATTGCAGATATATACGTGTGTCTGTGGACCTTCATACATGCTCCGGTGAGGTGGGTGGATGCAATTGAACTCGCTAGCTGCTACTCCAGGTCAGGCCGGAGATCCTCCGGGATAAGGGAGGCAAAGAAAAAACAAGAGGCAAAATTTAGGAGGAGCAGTCGTCGTCTAGCTTCATTTTATTGAGAGAGAAGGCGCGTGTTGTGGCGGAAGCAGACTGGACGGCCATTGGAGGATGGTCCTGCTGGGTCTACCTGGGCCTGACATGTCTAAGAGCATCACAGCAGCGGGCCCGCATTTTAGACATATGTGTCCGTTTTTGTCAGTTTGGGGGGGCATCCTCTCTTGTCAGTGGACGCGCCCAACGGGAGGAGCAAAAAAAATTCATATAGAATAATTATACAAAATAATTTTACATAGGCGGACACACGAAAATATAACTACGCCACTACGGCGGCATCTACTCTTCGTGCCCTAGGACTCCTCCCCATCTTAGGACTACTCATCATCGTCCCGTGTGACGCCGACGATGGTTGTCGTGCTAGGAGGAAGAGGCGGTGGAGGAGGACGTAGGAGGCGCGGGTAGTCCCCCACGGCGAGGTGGTCCATGATGGATGCCAGTGTGTAGCCCGACACGCTCCACCAGAACTTACGCCCATCATTGTCGTTGTCCGCCGGTGGGGTAAAACCGTCGTAGTACCAAGCGAGGTTCCTCTCTTGACGCTTGCGTAAGAACTCGATCCAAGCGATTAGATTGTCGGGATCCCAGTCTGGATATGACATTTGCGCCACCGTGAACCGCTACGTACACTCGTGTTGCATGGCTGCATGAAGCTCCTCACCACACAACACTAGTGAAATCAGGATACCGCCTCTGCTCAGCACCCACCCGCTGGGGTTGAGGCAGTCTAGAGACGTCGGATAGTTCACCTCGTATAAGGTATGCACCTACCAATCGTGGAGCCAGCGGTGGCCGATGTACATGATGGTGGGGGCGTGGCGGGAAATCGGTAGCAATGGTGAGGCGAGAAGAAGCTCATCTTCATGTAGCCGGTGCCGAATGGAGGGGAAGAGTCGGAAATTGGTAGAAGGCGCAGGAACCTTCTCCCGTATCCAGGCACGGTCAACGATGAGGAGAGACCGCATATGGCTCAGCGAGGATGAGCCAGACGGTCGGCGCAGAGGTTCAGCAGCAGCCGTGTGGGTCGCTGCCCTGTGGGCCAGGGCGGACGGATAGAGGACGTGTGGGCCATCCACACGAACGCTTCACAGAATTGGGTCGTGAATGCACCGGTCCGGGTCCTGTGGACCGTTCGTGCCCCCGTTGGGAGCTCGTTTTTGGGTCACGCTGTCCGCAGACACTGACTCGGACGTGAACAGTGTAAATGCGGGCCGCCACTTGGGATATTCAAACGGACCGGAAATCACAAGTGTCCTCTTGCCAGTGTCACTCCTTTCACCGCACAATTCTCGTAGCTCCCTGCTCCATCATACCGGCATACTTCTCTTTTTTAGCGAGAAAGATCCGGACCTATTTCATGAGTTCACAATAAGTACAAAGCACCACAAATATAATAAAAAATACATCAAGATCCTTGGACCACCTAACGATGACTATTGCCGCCAGAGTAAGCCACCGACACGCCGTTGTCGCCACTCCATTTGTGGAGCCAGCCTGACATTGTTGGTGGCAGTCGGGAAGTTTTCGTGCACATCTCACCGAGGACGAGAGCCCCAAAGCTGAAGTCGTCGCCATTGAATCCTTAAATTGATCCAAACCTTGTAACACCAAACATATATCACACGTTAACTGGACGACACCCACCACTCCATGGAAGCGGCGACCAGACGAATCCCCGCCCTCCTCAATGCCAGCGGCGAGATCGTCGCTGACGAGGTGGAAGAGGAGGAGGATATACCTTATTCTTGTCCCGCACAATACTGTCATAGCCACCATAATGTCGATGTCAGTTGATTAAACTCTAACTTTAGGGACTCTTCTATGGCGCCCAGCGTAGGTCCGAGGTCCCCACCCTCTCCAGCCACCGGGAAGACAAGCAGACGAGGTGGGGACCCGTCGATTGCCGGTCGTAGGCGAGGAGGAAGCAGATGACGATGACGGCGGCGGCTAGGGTGGAACTCTACACTGCCGCCTCTCTTTCTTGTGCGGGAGGAGAATTCACCACCGGCAGACTTCTCTATCTGAGCTAAAATTTAGTCTTGCTTCCTCTAATTAAGTTTCTAATCCTTAAACCCAAAAAATGTTTTTTTCGTATTCTTTTTTTTAGATGCTGAATTTTCTTACGGCTTAGTCTACTTTAAATTTGTTTGAGATAGGCATACCTTGATTTTTCTTCCCATGAGTCCACTATTTTTTAATTAAGTCAATTTTCTTTCTCTACAACTAGCATGGTGGCCCTCGCAAATGAGAGGGCATCTCTTAAGTTGATTGAGAGTGTCTGAGAAAAAAGTAAATGGTTTAATGGACATTTTATGATATGAAACAATACAAATTTGCTATGAAAACGATGCAATAAATAAAGTATCATATATGTGAGTAACAACCTTAAACAACATGAATCTGTGGGATAATGATTATTGTGCCATCCGTCAAAACATACATGTGTGTTGTTTGTAAGTAATATTAGCTGAATAGTAGAACCATGTTGTTACTGTGCAATTTAATTATAATATTAATTTTTTTATGAACTCAAAGGAAAAAATCATCATCATTAATTGGTGGCCAAATTAGACAGTTATAGTTGCTACTCTAGTCTATTTTTCTTCTTGGCAATTACTTATGTTGTTTTAAAATGTGTGCATTTTAGACCACACTCTCCATGGAGAATCTCAGATCATTTTTTGTATACTTAAATGTAGTATAATTAAGATAAATCCAAAGCGGGCAATATTTTATAAGATTATTTTATTTCTTGCCGATTCACCAACATGTTTATACATTGTTAGTCAAAGTTAGAGAAGTAGGACTCCACTTTTTCTATAACAGGCACTATTTTGATATAACACTTTTTATATCCTTTTAAACGTTTGCATGTTATATCGATCTTCAGTTTGTTTTCTATACACACTCAATAACATGTATTTGCCATTCCATGTAGCATGACTACACGACGTGGATGACATAGCTCCAACCTCTTAACCATTGTTCTGTTTTATTGTGTTATTGGAAGTACACGTGCTCTTATGTTGACTTCAATATATCATAGAAAATACACATAAATTATTCCAAAGATTTCGAATCATAAAACAAAATATCCAACGAAACAATTTTTAGAATTAAAATGTATACAAATTAGGGCCTCTAATAAATAATGAGTGTCAGAATCTGCTACTTGGTAACAAGAGGAATTGTATCAATGATTCACATGACGATAACACTGAGACATAAAGTTATCGAGAAGAATTCGATATGCCTCATGATGTCCTGTTGGTAATGTAGGTTGTATAGTTTTTCTTCTCATGTATTAACTTTTTGTGAAAATTCAAAAGGAAGTACATCGAATAGTCACTTACTCATGTCAGGCCTTTGGTATCAGCAATCATCACTGTTCGTTAGTTGAGAACTCTATTAGTTTGTTATGTTTAGTTTCAGTTAAATATAATTATTGAATATTGTGCTGAATAAACACAATGTGATAATCCACTGACATGATTTGCTTCAGTAGATTCACAAGATATCGTGATTAGTTCTGATGTATCTCATGACAATTATAATGACCTATTTCTAACACTGAGTTATTGAGAAATAATTGTTGTAGTATACAAATAAAAGAGGCCAAAACATTAACAGAATAGATGCTTGCACTTCAGCAAGAACTTCTTGCATGTTCGTGATCATTTTATTTATAAAATGGTGGTGATATATTTCTTGTGATCCTTGGGTATATATTATAAAAATATGATCCATAAGATTGGCAGCCGAGTGCCTTCATGTTTCCCATAATTTTTAACTCTTGTTTTCAGTCTTATTCAAATTCTAATATATAATAGTTTAGGTTGATAATTGCTAGGCTCCATGCATTAGTTAACGTATATCTCGCTTTTTTTAACAACAGACACTGTGCCAAGATTAGTATGGACCAGACGCTTAAACTAAACAAAGTAGATAATTAGATGTTCCGAGGAATGTTTGAGTAAACCTAGTTCCAAAATATTCGTATCGCTTTTTTATGTTTTGCACTGAAATTGGATAGCATACAAATATAGATGTCTTCTAGTTATAGTTCACACTCAATCATGTGCATGCATCGATCAGTATAGAACTATGTATTTGTCACTTATGATTTGTTATTATAAGTTTATATTGTGGAAAATGGTATAGATTGCTTCTACCTATAATATTGACTTAATTTTATTTGATACTCCATCCGACCCGAATTAGTTGATTTAGATTTTTCTAGATACTATTGTACCTAGACATGATTTAGTATTAGATACATCCGTATCTTGACAAATTTGAGACATCCAATTTGGGTCGGAGAGAGTAATACATTCACGTGGAATCTACTTTTGGTTGTTTGTGGAAAAAATATTTCATTCGTAGTAGCATTGCATATTTAATTCCCAAAGGAACTATATTTCACTTTTGGAGGTATGGTCCATAGAAAATATAATTACGTATTTAATAAGATATCAAAATTCTTATTTAGATGCTTGGATGAAGATGGGCCGGTATCTATTTTTTCCTGAAGCTGAGTTGTTATTCCTACGAAGATAGGAGCTACCTAGCTTGTCTCAAAAAAAAAAAAGGAGCTACCTAGCGTCTGTTCTTTTGACATGGTCACATAAGCTAGATAGAGTTTTTTTTTTATATACGGACTGGCCTGGGATCTCTTTAAATAAAGTACGGTTATTTTCCTAAACTGTCTTGCCTATTAGTACGGGATCTCTTTCGTGGAAAAAATGATCTCCAGGTATAATAAACCTAAATTTAAAAGAAACATTACTGTAGCCAATTCCTACGGGATCTCTTCCCAGCGAAAAATACTTTCCATGTAGAAGCAGGAGCCTAAATTAAAAAAAAATTGTAGTCCATCAAAACTTAATCTTAGAGATATAACGTGCCAAACCGGAAACTTAATCTTGGAATATAAACGTGCCAGGCCGGAGCAACACGGTTACGTAATTCATGATCTCTCATTAAATCCTAACCATGTATTTTAGATCTAACAGTCCGTATAATTCAGATGATGTGGATCAACGTGGTGTCTCGAAAACACCCTTATATTACTTTTAGTATATAACTAGCAACGTGGCCCTCGCAAATGCGAGGGCATTATCTTTCATGTATCATATATGCTTTTGAAATAAGTTATAGTTTCATACATAGTGGAAACATCTAATTTTGCATCATATGATTCTATAGCTACAACAAATACTGTATTAGGTTAAATATAACACGTGTGGATTTCTAATCATTTTATTTTATGGGAAAGAGTTATTATGACAATTTGTTCTATGTATCATACTCCACTTTCTACTTTTTATAATATATATATATTAGTTATTTCAAATTTCAAACTTTATATCTCTGATACCGTTTATATAAAAAAATGTTGCATGGTGGATTTCATGATAGTAATTTCTTACTGTGGATTTATTTTTCCATAAACATGTTCGAAGATATAGCCACTTGACTATTGAAAAATAATATACCTTATAAAAGGAACAAAGCTTTTGATACATTTAGTAGACTTCAAGTTATCCATCGCTCTTCGTCCTAGGTGTTGCACGCTTAGTCAAAAGTCAAATCTTACGAAATTTGACTAAATATTTAGTAAGTAATATCAACATCTACAATATTCATTATAGACATTATGACAATATATCTTATGTGCCTATCAACATCTACAATATTTACGTCCTAGGTGGTGTACGCTTAGTACCTATATATGCCTGTATATATGTAATATCTTATGTAGACATATTTTTGTCTATAAACATGGTCAAACTTTTGACCACCTGTATATGACTTATATTTGGATTGGTTAATGCCAAATTTTGGTCCGGCCTGCTATTAGGGTTCATGGGAAATACATACAGCTGATGAAAAAATATAAATACTATGATTGCAACGACACATATAGTTTTTTGAATGAGCGCTTTATTCCTTAAAGATGACACATATAGTTAAATCATAGAGTTAAAAACCACTGCTGACACAATAGTGTACTTGATTACATCATGGAAAATACATAAAACTTATGGGAAAAGATATTTTTCGAAAATTTAGGCACAATGGAATCTCCTTTATAGTTTTGAGTGATTCATCTAATCACTTGCATCAAAACAATCTCAATCGAGAAAAATATTTTACAAAATCCTTTTAAAATTGATGAACTCACTATCGAGCCAGATAATGTCCAATACACCATAGACGTGAAAAATATGCAATATAAATATTAATGATTTCAGTACCGTAATGAATAGTTTGTTGCAATTGTCAAAAATATAATTCATGTAGCATGCACGTATAACTTAGCACAACCAACCATATATAAAATTCCAAATAAAACTAATAATTGTGGGAGTTGTTTGAGCCCTTTGTGGTAGGCGACAAAGGCAAACACTAAACATGGTATTATATGGGTCATTAGTGAACTTAGGACGGGTTATGCATCCCCATCAGCCATTAAAACTATATGAATATAGCTACCAGGTACTGTCGAATCCTAATAGCAATCAATATGTAAATAAGAACTTGATTGCATACTTTTTCGAATTGATTGGTTTAATATGAACTTAAAACATTAGGGATGCGGATCTCGGATACTATAAGAATATATAATTATCGACGATACTATCCAAATACATATGGACAACATTTAATACATATTAATGTTATCACAATCTATCAAAAAATGGACGACCTTGGCTACGCTTACATATTATTCGAATTGTTATTATTTTATTTTCAAGAGAGACATGTGATATTTATGTTGATGAATATCTCACCATGTATCCAAGACACACTTTGCGAACTTTGAACTCAGCTATACCCTTCAGATGCTTGAAGTGTTTTGGCAACTAATTAGAAAGGATAAAAATATTTTGATAATTAATTATAAAGGAGTTATGCTAGGGCATGATGGCATGAAAGTTCACACTTAATATTTACGTATTAAATATATTTGTACCTATTAAATGGAGGAAACATTCAGTAAGACGTGGTGCACGTGTGGCCGTATCAATTAATCCAGTGGATACATATAATTTTTTTCTATTTTAGCAACAATCCGTTGATCAAGTAATATAAGCCACAAAACATTGGATTAAATAATAACACAAAGACTGCTAAGGTACTCGTTTCAACAAAAATAAACATTGTGGAATACACACCTTTTATTTCTTATGTTATTGATCAGCTCTCTCCCTTGTGTATGCAAGGAATACCATATACAGGATTAGACATTCGAAAAAGAACGCTCCGTAAAATCATCTCAGAAAGATATGTGTTAGTTGCTACGGTAGGTGCCTAGGTAATTCGATCTGGGCTAGCAAAATAGTAGGCATATCATCTCTGTTTACCTGACGCTGCCGATGTAATGAAGGATTATTAGAGCCCACCTTCAGCAGAAATAGCCGATCCCCTTTGTTAGAGAGCCTACCGGTCCATTGTTGTTCAGTTGACTTGAGGTGCGTGATGGAGTAAGATCCATCCATCCAGCGAGCTAGATCAAGGCAACGTCAGGCTGTGAAAATATTGAAGGAAACCTGCCTCTCGTGCGGATGGCCAATTATACATTTTGGAGTGCACCGGCCGAGCTCTTGGTGGCAGCCTCGTCGGACCACGACGCGGCGAGGGCAGCGGCACGGTGTGCTCTTGGTCACATGCGGCGGCACGGCCAGAATTCTAGGATCACGATGTCTTTCTGTTTTATTGACAACCAATGAGCTGTTAACCGATCGGTTGAGTCCACTACAGATTTGCTACCGTCAAAAACAAAAGGTTGCAGCTGGAGTCCCTACTCTCAAGAAGAAGAAAAAAAAAACTGGAGTCCCATATACGGAGTAGATACGTATTTATTATAGAGCGTGTCAGTTGTACATCGTGTGAGTTTTCCTATTCATGATTATCTGGTAGGACCACGGAGCGTGTCACATTGATGTCAAACCGGACTACATAGGCAGTTACGTAACTTTATTTGTTTAGATAAATCCTAGCCATATATTTCAGATCTAACTACCAAAATTAATTTAGATGATGTGGATCAATCTAATGCCTCGAAAAACACTCTTATATTGCTTTTAGTATATAATAGATAGATAGATTACTCATTGATTACTTTCTGAGGATTGTTTCTTTCTCTCGGAAATTTCAGTTTTACTCTACAAATTGTACATTTATATAGTGCGCAACTATATTTTCACTACTATTATTTTTGGTTTTTCAAATACAAAATTGATCGTTTTGACTTTGACATACACTAATTGCATATTTTTAAATCGAGCAACCTTTTCATACCGTGCATCGTGGTGCCTAAATGTAAATTTAATTTTACTCTATAGTTGTTTAATAATTTTTGGTTTTAATTTTCCTATTTTGATTGAAAAGCGTTTATACTCGACACTAATAGAATATTTTGAAATTGTACAGGTTGTGTTTAATAATTTTTCAAATGTTTTTGTTACTGGATATGTTTTTAAATTGTTTGTTTTTTTTCTACATTTCGGGGTAAAATGAAAGAGTGATCTTATAATGTACTAATGCCTCTTTTGTGTTACTGAATCTCCTTTTTTCCTTCTCGAATGTAATCCAAAAAATCCAGCTGTCTCGGAAGTAAAGAATTTCTATGAGATTGGAGGGCAGTCATCTTGGAGGAGGAGGATCACACCGGGTCTCTATCTCAATCAATCGAAGCACTCGATAATGGAACACTTAATTAACCATATGAAACTGAGGGATAATTAGTCTCCAGAGACTCCAGACACAGATCGATCCTTGCCAACGCACGCATGCGTCCAGATCAGAATCTCATACTGTACGTGTGACGACCAAGGGTGCAGCAGCTGGAGCGTGCGCGTGCATCCAGCGACTAGTTAGGCAACTTAAGATTGATACGGGGTTGCAGAATAGAATAGTTTAGACCAGCATAACCATCTAGACGTGTGATGACATTACAGCATCATGACCACCACCTGACAGCATTACTTTTACTCCTACACTAGCTCAAGTTTCCAAGAGGAATATATCGATTGTTGAAAAACAAATCGACCGTACACATGTACGTCAAATAATGGTTCGATGCTGGTACTACGTCAAATGGAGTAGAATTAGTCTTTTAGAATTTGAAATTGCCAAATTGACTGTACGTATTTGTATAAATTGATGTCTGCTCAGTGCGTGCAGACTGGAGATCAAAGTCTAATCTTTCTAGGACGGTTGTAGTATGATATACTTTATATACGTACACCTACGGATGTACAGCCTGAATTGTTCAAGACACTGCAGACTCTTACGTGTAACATACTAGCGTTTGAAGTTTTAAACGAGTTCTCGTACACGTGACAGAAGAAACACAGTCTATTTGTTTGACGCACCCCTACTTTTGCACGGACGTGGCCCGGCCACCTCATCAATCAGTACTAGTATTTCATCTTAGACGTGCCGTGGCCGTCCGATATCATGTCATTGTCTGCCTAGCTACATCAGTACGGAGTAGTACATAGGTGCATGCTCGCTCCTTGGCCCGTACGTGCAGGTGCAGCCGCTTGTACATATACACATCCGACACGATATATATGTGCCCCCAGTTTTCCTGTCCTCCTTGCACGGACTACTTCTTCAATGGATACTGTTCCGTCTTAGACAGTATTTAAGCTCTTGAGTCCACGGTGCTGCGAGTATTGGGACAGAGGAAAGCATGCATGAATTTGTTGGATTTTTTCAACAGCCGATAGAGAGGGAAGTCTTTTTTTCAGCCGGCTGACAAATTGACTAACAGCTGCAACACAGCTCGTGAGCAGTTATATATCCTTTAGACACGTGGATCTGGTAATGTCGAGAATTGGTACGATCTTTTCTCGGTTTACTTCCATGCCTCAATGGGACACGACAAAGCACAACAACTTTCTGTCTTGGACCCCAAAGACACACTTCAGGAGGTCTTTGTTAAGTCGGTGATGGGACCTGTCTTCTAAGACATCACCGCGATGTCGTCTACATGTGCATGGACGCCACAACCATCGTAATGTAGCAGTATGAGCTATTAGACATGATGAAAGAAGTCTTATGCTGGTCAAACTGTCTCATCCCAATATGATGGTCTATCAAAGGTATGCGTTGAGAAAACACAAGAGCCCCAAGCATTCCAAATACCCCAAAGTAGCAAATATAGTATGCGTATGTAGCAAAAAGGAAAGTACGTAGCAAATCCCCACCGTGGAAGGGGTGGAGCTGCAAAAGGCCTACAGGGACTTCTACCATGGAAGGGAGCGGAGCTCGGCGCGGGGCGGAGGAGGCGCCATGGCGGCAGCACCTGCTCGTGGCCTCACCACTACCGGTGCATGCGGACATGGGTCCAGCGTCGGAGATGGGGACACAAGGGGCGGTGGTGAGGAAAGGGGTCCGTGAGGTCTTCATGGGCAGAGGCGACACATGGAACGGGCGGCGGCGCGGGGAACCGACGGCGGGAAGCAGGGCAGCGACCGCGGCAGCGTGCTAGCGGCGGCTGCTGGGACGTGCAGCGGTGAAGGCTCTGGAGATATGGACATGCGCGTCCGTGAGCTGCCAAGGAAGAAAACGAATTCAGGAAAGAGATAAGACGACCAGCCCCCACTAGGTGCGTGTGCGAGAGACTCGCACCCGGACGATGGGAAGTTACGGATCCCTCGGGGGATGGGGATCATTTTCCTTTTTTAACTATCAAGGGTGCAAAGCACCCAAACTTTTCATTGCTGCAAAGAGAACCGGTGGGAGGTAAAAATACAGGGAGGTCCAACAAACACTCGCACAAGGACCTTAAACTTCAAAGATAAGGACCTCCACAAGATACATAAAGCACCCTGAAAACAGAGACAACGCAAACGAGTCCTAGGCTCCTCTGCCACCAACGCCGGCGACCTCGGAGGCAAAGCCATCAACAAGGTCAGAGCAGAGGCCTCGACCAAGCTCAAACCGGCGAGAAAATCCCCGCAGCCGGCCACCAGGGATGAACCAATTGGCAGAGGGGCGATGGCGAGCACCGGCGCAGAGAAGAAGCAGTGGCGGAGCAGCAGCCCTATTGCCATTGGGTCCGGCTCAATGGTGGAACAAGCCGCCAAGAAACCGCCGGAGAGAAGCTCTAGGAAACAAAGCACCATAGCACCTCTAGGGCAAAGTCGAAGATGGTAGAAGCAGATCGCAGCAGAACCACGACATCCTCCCTCCTCGCCACCACGGTAGGGCAGGGACAGTTGTTGTGAAGCGCACATCCGCTTCAAACGAATCCGGCAGGAGGAGAGCAAAACAGGAACCGCCGCCGACGCCTTTCCTCCCTCAACGCCACGGCCGGCCGGGGAAAGACAAACAAGCCACTGCTCCACGTCGTCACACCTCACCGCGTTGCCCGGACTGCCAGCGCGAAGGCCTTCCTCCATCCTCCCGCCACCACGACCGACCAAAGGAAGGAAGAGAACACTATCAAGCAAGCTAAAATCGGGCAGGGGACGAACGCCACACTTATTATTGAAGGGCCTCCGTTGATAGACTCCTCCCCTCTGACCTCCCACCTAAGGATCCTAAAAAAGAGAAGCGCGAAACGGCCCCCTGTCACCCTGCGGGGACGCCAGAGGGAAGAGGCCCGGGGGCGGCGAAGAGGAAGCAAGGGACCGCACTCAACAGCTCCCACGCTGCCCAAGGCCGACCGGGAAGGGAGGCGGGAACCAGCAACCAGAGCAAGCCCCCGAAGTAGCCTTATTGAAGGGGTCGTCACTTGGTCCCGCGTGCATGTTTCGCAAAAAAAAAAAAAACTCTTCTCTATCTGTGCTCGTACGCGTTCTACCACTGCGCACAAACAAACGAGGCATCCACGCAGCAGCCAAGTGGCCCATCCGACCTGGACCTGTGCTGCTGCCTGCACAGTCACACGGTGTCAGCAACCACGATCCACGGCAGACTGTAACGGGCATCATATGCATCTGCAAACCTACCCGCGCAACAAATACCAGCGAGAATTGATTCCAAGAAGAAGAAAAATTATCAGAGAGAATTCCTAACTTATTCTGACACTATTTAGAATTTTAATTCCCTATCAGGGCTTGGAAAAGTTTTTCTTTCCATATTTGACACCATGTCAAAGTTTCTTTCCCGGCGTGATAATATACTAGTAGATCATTTTGATCACTAACTGTATTCAAAGGGGACGCAAAAAATACGTTTGCCCCCTAGTACATTATGTGGTCAAAATTGGAAATGTGATACATAAATCCAATACTAACTGAATGCATAATTGTGCTTAATGCATAAGTGTGCGTGCTACGGTTTTTATACTTGTGTTATACGGCGGGAACTATACGGTCAAAAATTTTATTTATGTTGTATAGTTGGTCATTAAACCGTCTGTATGTCTTGATCGCTTCGGGTTTTCTTCTGATATTATTGATATTTTCGAAATAAGTGATTTACGTTGTTTTTTACTCTTTTTCTTATCAGTAAAACTGCTCTAAAAATTATGTCTATTGTATCCATCGTCCGTCAATTCTTCTGTTGCAGCGCCACACCGGATCAGCTCTGATGACGGCCAATTGTCTATTCTTCTGTTGCGAAAGCCAATATTATATTATATTGATCTTGGACCGGCAGGCTCCACATAGTACATATGCTGCCATCAGTACGCGCCTAGGGCTAGCTATCAACGTAGCTGAGCTGTAGCCATCTTATCCGTGTTCTTAATGTTACATATTATACTTTGGATCTTCTAGTCTAGATGATCACAGTAGCCTCTATCGATCTTGAGCATGTACTGAGAGAGGAAGGGATTGGTGAGAGGGGGAAGAGACTACCTGCACCGGTGGAGCTCGAGGAGCCCGAGCCGGTTGCCATGGGGAGGGCGACGGCATGAGCGTGGGCAGTGGTGGCGGCGTCGGTGGCGCATCCCATCACTCTGCGCGAGCCCTCGATCGGAAGGGCGTGGGGATGGCACACGATGAACCTCGTGCATTGTGCCAATGACCCCACCTCTTTATATACACGCATGTGACAGGGGCCCACCAACCGAGAGGTTGGGCGTCCCCGATCAGGACGCGGTCAAGGGGTGTGATCGAGCCGTTGGGCTCGGTCACGATTGAGATCAATCTAACATTTTCCCCCTTGATCTCAACTTTACTTTTAACTTTATACTTTACTTATTTCATCACAGAATGATACATAGAGCATGTTTCATCGTCTCAGCTCAATTGCCGATAGAATCATACAGCCACTATATACCTTCATGTTCTGAAACAAATTCTGTTACTTTTGGGCCTCTATAGTCTAGGAATCATAGACTTGCCGTTAAACCCATGCCGGCTATGTGTTCCTTGAACACATTGGGTGGTAAGCCTTTCGTTAGCGGATCCGCAAGCATATCTTTTGTCCTTATATGCTCGAGACTTATAGTTTGATCCTGGACTTTGTCCTTCACAACATAATACTTTATATCTATAGACTTTGAAGCATTACTCGACTTGTTGTTGTGAGCATAGAATACTGCGGGCTCGTTGTCACAATACATCTTTAGCGGCCTGCTGATGCAGTCAACCACTTTCAAGTCGGGTAAGAATTTCTTTAACCATAACGCCTGTCCCATGGCCTCATAACATGCTATGAATTCTGCATACATCGTAGATGATGCAACTATCGATTGTTTGGCGCTTCTCCACGAAATAGCACCTCCTGCGAGAGTAAAGACATACCCTGTCATGGACTTTCTATGCCTTTATCTCCATAAAATCTGCATCTGAATACCCTTTTATCTCTAGGGAATCAGATCTTCTATATGTAAGCATGAGGCCTTTTGTGTCTTGCACATAACGCAAAGCTTTCTTTACCATCTTCCAATGCTCTATGCCTGGATTCTCTTGATATCTACCGAGTACCCCGGTGATAAATGCTAAGTCAGGGAGAGTGCACACTTGTGCATACTGTAAGCTTCCAACAGCCGAAGCATATGGTACTGACTTCATTTGATCGATCTCATATTGATTCTTTGGACATTGGGATTTCCCAAAACTATCGCCCTTGACTATGGGAGCAGGTGTTGAATTACTCGCATGCATATTGTATTTCTTTAAAATCTTTTCACAATACGCTTTCTGCGATAGTCCTAACACTCCATTCTTTCTGTCTCGGTGAATTTCTATGCCCAAAACATAAGAAGCTTCACCAAGGTCTTTCATGTCAAAGTTTGATGACAAGAACTTCTTTGTCTCTAGTAGTAGACTAACATCACTGCTAGCAAGCAGAATGTCATCCACATATAGAATTAGGAAAATATATTTCCCACTTTTGAACTTTGCATAAATGCAGTTGTCCTCAACATTTTCTTTGAATCCAAATCTTTTAATGGTATCATTAAACTTTAAATACCACTGCCTAGAGGCTTGCTTTAACCCATAAATGGATTTCTTTAGGCGGCATCCCATATGTTCCTTCCCCTCCATGAAAAAACCCTTGGGTTGTTTCATGTAAACATTTTCTTCTAAATCTCCATTTAGAAATGCCGTCTTAACATCCATTTGATGTAACTCTAAATCAAAATGTGCAACTAGTGCCATGATGATTCTGAAGGAGTCCTTACATGAGACCGGAGAAAAAGTCTCATTGTAATCTACGCCTTCTCTTTGCGTAAATCCTTTGCCACGAGTCTAGCTTTGTACTTTTCTACATTCCCATTGGAGTCATACTTTGTTTTGTAGACCCATTTGCATCCTACTGTTTTGGATCCTTTGGGAATTTCCTCTAAGTCCTAAACATTGTTGGAACTCATCGATTTCATTTCATCTTCCATTGCCTCTACCCACTTGGCTGAGTGAGGGCTACTCATGGCTTCTTCATATGAGGTAGGATCGCCCTCCATATGAACTACATTGTAAACTTTGTAGATTTCTTTGGAAATGGCTGGTCTTCGTTCTCTTTTAGACCGTCTGAGTTCATCGACTCTTGCTCATTTCTTGCCTCGGTTCGTGCACATTTATAGTAGGTGGATGTTCGCTCCTTTCGTGCTCAAGGTGGGTTCGTGGCTCCTGATGGACAGGTTCCGAACTTTCGCCCATTGTTATCACGTGTGGAGTCACAACAGGTGCCGGCACCACAACCTCAGGGGTTGTAGATGGTGGCACAACAGGTAGCGAGAAAAATGGCTCCTGAATCATCGGATTAGGTGCATGCACCCTCTTCTCCTCAAGATCAATTTGCCTAGCTACCGTGCTCCCCCTCATCAATTCGTCCTCCAAGAAGACTGCATGTCTCGTTTCCACAAACTTTGTGTATCTATCGAGACAGTAGAAACGGTAGCCTTTGGACTTATCTGGATAGCCAATGAAGTGGCAAGATACTGTTTTTGGGTCTAACTTTGCAATGTTTGGATTGAAAACTTTTGCCTCGGCTGGACTCCCCCAGACCCTCAAGTGGTGCAGAGAGGGAACTCTGCCTGTCCACAATTCATACGGTGTTTTGGGCACCGATTTACTTGGTACTCTGTTGAGAATGTGAATGGCGGTTTTAAGCGCCTCCATCCACAATCCCAATGGGAGGATGGAATAGCTCATCATGCTGCGCACCATATCCATAAGGGTACGGTTACGCCTTTCAGCTACTCCGTTTTGCTGAGGTTCGCCCGGCATAGAATATTGGGCGACTATTCCATTTTCTTGTAGAAACCTTGCAAAGGGTCCTAGTACTTGACCATATGGAGTATGTCGACCGTAGTACTCCCCCCCACGATCGGACCAAACTATTTTAATTCTTTTATCATGCTGATTTTCTACTTCAGCTTTGAAAATTTTAAATTTATCCAATGTTTCAGATCTTTCTTTAATTGGATAAATATAACCATGCCGGGAGTGATCATCCGTGAATGTTATGAATGAATCATAGCCATCCACACTTTTCACCGGAAACGGTCCACAAATATCCGTGTGGATTATTTCTAGTGTAGCTATGCTTCGGTTTGCACCATTTTAATTTGTTTTACATACTTTCCTTTAATGCAATCTATGCATTATTCTATGTCTGAGAACTCTAACGGAGGAAGAATGTCGTTTTTAACGAGGCTTTCTATTCTTTCCCTCGAAATATGGCCTAATCTTTCAGTGCCATAACTTTAATGAGTCAAGAGTTCGCTTTCTTTTCTTTTGTTCTTTGTTCGACAAGGGAACTTGTTCATTCACATCACACACAGAAAATACTTTCTCATGCAAAGATAATAAATAAAGCTTGTCATGTAGTGTAGCAACACCCACCCAAGAATTTTTAAACCATATGGCATACTTGCCACATAACACTCATAGTTATCATTGTCCACATGGGATACACATATCAAATTTCTGTGTAATGAAGGCTTTTAGTCTTTTCTATGTCCCATTTTCTGGGAACATGCTATAATTGACAACAGAGGTGTCAAACTGTTGAGGCAGTGAAGCCATCACCAAGTGAACAAGGAGTGTAGCCTTTAGCTCCAAATCAGCATCCATGGGGTTAGGCTTAGCTGCCATGTTGCTCATCCGGAGTCTCTTATGCCATGTGCATCTCCATTGTACCTTTCTGTCACCGGCTGTTTCAGCAGGTGGGGCATATGCCTTTTGAAGAACCAGTGAACTAGCTCTTTATCTTCTCTATAAACTCCCATGCGGAAGCTCATTTTGCAAACGAGCCCGCATTAGCGTTCTCAATTGTGTTCTTAAAAAAAATGCAACTTTTGTTGGTATTGAACAACTTTTGGTTCTCTAAGGTATATGCCATATCCAATAGAGCATGATCCTTTTCTTTTCATGCCATGCAACATCATCATCTTTTCTTCCTTTACACCACAATGATGTGTAATCTTAACAACAATTGCATGCAGTAATCCAACGTTGGTATAAATTAAAACATACAACTGTTTATGCAATTAAATCTATATCACCGTTTGGCAGATAATAGAGATAAATACATATATTATTGCAACAAAACATGATCATGTTATTAATAACGTTGGTTATAAAATAACAGAACCATAATTGTTTCAATAATCACTTTAACATACTTTTTGAAATTTAATTCACTTTAAAACTTTAATTAACACTTTTAACTATTTGCATAGATAAATGCACCTTTTAACATAAAATGAAAAATCATGATCATGCTACTAATGACGTTGGTTATATAATAACATAATCATAATCACATTTTAATATTACTTTATTGCATTTAAGCAATCACCTTTAACTATTTGCAGCGGAATATGAATATAAAATTCATGAACTTTTATACTTTACAGAATTTTTTCTGTTGCTTTTGAATTCTCTAAACAAATTTTCGTTGGAATAATTTGAGTAGAAAAAACTGTGTGAATTTTGCTCAAAAAACTGAACAAAAAACATTAAAACTTTGCTTAGGAAAAAAAATAACAGACTGAAAAAATCTGAGCGGCCCGTCACGCCGGCGGCCCACAGCCCGCCAACGTGCTTCTCCTTGCGTGCAGCACGGGGCGGCAGATAGCGGACTGAACGGTGGCCCAAGGCCTGCCTGGGCTTGCCGCCGCCCACCCCTGGCCGTCGGATTAGATCCGACGGTCTCCCGTGCGTTTCGCTAGGTCAAAACGACCCCCCCCCGGCCTGGCCCGTCGCGAAACCCTAGTCCCACTCGCTCACCTCTCTGTGTCCCGTGATGGCAGCGGCTCTGGGAAGATAAGACGCGCGCCCGCGTCGGAGGCCTGTCGTGGACGGCGCGACCCCGCGCAACAGCCTCCTCCCCGCTTTCCTCTCTTTCCACCCAAGCAGCCATAGAGAGAGAGAGAGAGGCGCGGCGGCGCCCCCCCTCCATTGTCCCTGGCGTGCGACGACGGCGCCCCCCCCCCCTCCACTGTCCCTGTGGGTGGAGGTTCAGGGTGGTGTACGACGGCGGTTGGGTGGTTTCGCTTTGCCCGAAGGATCTATCCTTCGGCGAGGGCGAGGCGCGCCCCTCTGCCCGTGCTCTTCGTCCAGTCCCTTGGCTTGCCGATGCGGACTTGGATCGAGAGGAGCGGCGCGGCCAGAACGGCGGCGCAGCTTTGCCGGCGAGCCGGTGAGTGCCCTTTTCCCCTTTCCCCTTTTCTCTCTGTTAGGGTTAGGGTACCGAATTTGGGGATTTTCTTTTGGTTTTTCTTTTGGGGATTTGATTTCCTTTTTCTACCGAACAATCTAGGACTAGAAAAACGTTGCTCTGATACCAATGTTACATATTATACTTTGGATCTTCTAGTCTAGATGATCACAGTAGCCTCTATCGATCTTGAGCATGTACTGAGAGAGGAAGGGATTGGTGAGAGGGGGAAGAGACTACCTGCACCGGTGGAGCTCGAGGAGCCCGAGCCGGTTGCCATGGGGAGGGCGACGGCAATGAGCGTGGGCAGTGGTGGCGGCGTCGGTGGCGCATCCCATCACTCTGCGCGAGCCCTCGATCGGAAGGGCGTGGGGATGGCACACGATGAACCTCGTGCATTGTGCCAATGACCCCACCTCTTTATATACACGCATGTGACAGGGGCCCACCAACCGGGAGGTTGGGCGTCCCCGATCAGGACGCGGTCAAGGGGTGTGATCGAGCCGTTGGGCTCGGTCACGATTGAGATCAATCTAACACTTGATTCACGACTGTAGCTGCACGCCTCCTAGCTGGCCAGTACAAGGAACAGGGAACAGTAAGCATGCATGGATCCATCGTTCCTCCCATCCAAATTACAAATTACATATCGCGGTTTTAGCCAAAATGTTAGTTCAAACCTGTCTAAATTTAATGAATTTGCCACAGGTAATTTGGTCAGAAGGAAGGAGTAGTGCACGATTGCGTTCAAAGGAAAGCATGGTGAATAAGTAACTACGTACTAACTTCACGGATTACTCTTTCTGTCCGGTCTTCAAAATCTGGTGGTCTGCTATAATAGGATGTCTTCCGATCGATGCTTCGATCTGATGTGTCCTACAGGAATCAACCATGAACTATCATGTGTAGTGTATATATATAGCACGGTTCCGGTGAATATATCAGCAAGCTGGCCTAGGGAGCTTGAAATATAAATACTAAGACGAACGACGTGACGTGTTTTCGGAGGGCGTGTGGCAGGCACAGTACTACTACTACGTCTACGTGCCTGCGTAGCAGTCGAATGACTCGTCTCGGAGCCTTTTGAACTTAATGGCCCTGAGGAGCAACTCGTGCTGGTTTGATGGTTAAGAGGACAGTCAGTAGCGGATCCAAGATTATTTATAAGCCTGGACAAATAGTAATTTTAGAAGCTAAGTTTGCTAATTTTGTGTCAATTACAATAAATATAAGCTGGTCGGTCGGCCGGAAGCCCGGGCAACTGCCCGGGCAGCAGGGATGCTGCGTCGCCACTGAGGACAGTGGTACCATCCGTCAACCAGAATTTTAGTCTCAGGTTTGACGTTTTGGTATCTTATAAAAGTCAAAATATTCATTAGTGGGAGATGATATTCCCGTCGATAGCGAGACGTCTGTGGTGACTTCGTCAATCTCAAGATCTACTGGATCACTCTACTGAACTTAGTTTTTCGGAGGTGCTCATAGGATAGGGTGTTCGTGTTTGCATTTATAGGGGTTAGTGTTTGTATGTATTTTGACCGTCCATGTTTATACTGGGTTTCGAAAAAAAAAATACCCTTTCTTAAATATGGCCCCTACGAAAACGTATTGCTGCTTCTGGTCCCCTGGGTTCACGCTATTTGGGCTGGTTTGACTAAAGTCCAGAAAACGCCAGTTGGGCTGGTAGGGAATAAAATGACTTGACCCTTTTTTGTCCAAACCTGGTCGGTGATGTCATTTTGTTTGCCATGACTGCAGGGATCCCGGAGCCTCTGAGGTGATCACGGACCTCTAGGTAAAAAAAACCCAGCTAAGTGGCGTTGTTTACCTTGGCATGACTCAAATGACTTAGAACTTTTAGCATTCAAATCTGTGATATCGCCAGCCCAACCAACGTCTGATGGGCTGAATACCATCTAGCCCAAATGGTGTGAGTCAAAAGAGTGAGAAGTAGAACAAAAATTTCTCGCAGGTCATGTCCTCCATTAAGTTGGTAATAAAGGGCCGTTTAGGGTAATAAAGGGCCGTTTAGGGCAAATTTCTCGTAGGACGTGTCCCCGTCCCCGCTGCCTAGGTCAAAAAAAAAATGTTTAGGCCAGGTCATGGCGAGAGAGAGACATGGATGGAAAAACAATGCAACGTTGTAGTAGTAGTGCATCACAGATGAATGAAAGAGAGATAATGACGGACTGTGTTGCTAGCTTGTGCACAGTACAATGGCGGCCGAGAGAGAGAGGGATGGAGCTGAGGTAGCCGGGCCTAGCGGTGGCAGGTGCATGACAAGGGCAGGGAATCCCGTCAAATCAAATCCATGGCGTCGCGTCGGACATGACCAACCTAGGTGCTTCTGTCTCTGTACGGCGGTCAACTGTTGCGGCTATATGTCTATCATCGAGAGATCCATCTTCGATGGTTTTGTGAATCCATCATAGGGAACAATAGATACAGGGTTTTCGCGAAAGGTCCACGGGCCACCTCCATTACTCTCTCCCAATCACCTAGGCAAGAGAACCGAAAGGTGTGTAAGTTCCCTTCAATCGATCAGGTCTTCACCTCCCGTGCCAAGTCCCAAGCTGACCGCATATTTTGAAGAACCAAAAACTCGAGTATTCCACATCTGTGCAAACCCTAGCTATTGCCAACCATCTAGTCAAATTCACCGACATTGTCCCTTCTTCCTCAAAGACCACACCGTCCAGATATTCCTCGCATAGACCCATTTGCTTCGTCATCGCACTGATGTCTTCAATTCCACCTTCACCGGAGGAGCCCACTGATGGAGCTGTCGCCATGTCTCACTTCCGATCACGCCAAGCACCACGTCCTCGCTGAGCCACCCGTGTGCGCAGACCCGGACTGGAGGGCGATAAAAGAGCGCCCCAGGCAGACACGGGATCGGCAAGGCTGAGGGTAGCTTGAAAGCGATCAGGGGAGAGAAGCCTCTACGCTGGCGGAGCCACGAGAGAAAGGAAACCCTAACTTGAGGAAAAAGCCTAGTAGCTCCTACGAGAAATACTCCAAACATTTTCTATTGTGCATTCTTAATTAGTCTCCAGAGAGTCCAGACTCCAGACACACATCGATCCTTGGCAACGCACGCATGCGTCGAGATCAGGAATCCCATTCGTGTGACCAAAGTGCAGCAGCTGGAGCGTGCGCGTGCATCCAACGATTAGTTCGAAAACTTAAGATAAGATTAGATTGATACGGCGGTGCAGACTAGAATAGTTTAGGGCAGGATAATCATCTGGACGTGTGATTACATTACAGCATCATGTTGTATAGCACCACCACCTGACATCATTTCTTTACTCCAAGAGGAGTATATCGATCCGAAAAAACAAATCTACTGTACACTTACGTCAAATGGTTCGATCCTGTTTTCGCAAAAATAAAAAGGTTCGATCCTGGTACTCCCTCCGATTCAAATTAATTGACTTGGATTAGTCTAAATTCGGATGCTAATACTAAAACATGTCTAGATGCATTCGAATCTAGACAAATCCAAGTCAATTAATTTGGATCGGAGGGAGTAGATCAATTGGAATATTTGTGATAGAGTACTTTTTTAGGATTTGAAATTGCCAAATTGACTGTACCTCCTTCTATAATTGATGTCTGCTCAGTGAGACTCGAAATCAAGTCGGTAATCTTTAAGGACGAATTAGTATGATATGCGTACACGTACGGATGTACACCCTGAATTGTTCAACACATTGCAGACTCATAAATGTACGCACCTCCTCGAAACAGGCTTTACGCCCTGCTATATTAATATAGCAACGGACTGATACAACGTTCCAAACAAAGCTGGCAGAACAACACAAGCCAGACCTAAAAAAACAAGAAGAGAAAAAAGAAAACAAAACCGACACGACAGTGCGACAAAAAGGGATAACTCGTAACCGTCGCGCCCTCCGGAGACGTGCCACCACATATCTAGCAGTCCAAAGCGCCACGTACCAAGCAGCACCTTCAATAAGGAAAGTAACGATGACGACACTGTTGCCCGCACTGGTCCTAGGGTTTCCCCCAGTATGCCACGGGAGGTGGGGAAGAGATACACCTGACACCTTTTAGGAAGGATGGCGATACCCGCGGGCATCACCACATCGGTTTCCAAGTGACAAGGATTTCTCCCGACCTGTCAAGCACACTCTCGGACCCTTTGTAATGCTCCACCAAGCTCACCGCCCACGTGCACGCACCACCACGGTCTTGAAGTCGCCACCACCGTCACACCGTGAGCCATGGAGTGAGGCCGGTAAGACCAAGGGAGCGGAAACTTCGGCGAGGGTCAGCTTGACATCAACACGCGGGAGGGAACTACCTCCACTGCCAGAAGGAGGTAGCCGGCCGGATACACCAGAAGACAAACCAGGCCCTCTTGGCTCGGCTGAGCCCGAATAGGATCGTGAAGTCTCACCGCCGCACTGCAGTAAGGCTGCCACCGTACCCGCCAACCCCGGCACCAGTTCCTACTCCTCTGTCCACTAGGGGATCCGCCACTTCGGCAAATCCATGCCTCCAAGTAGCAGCTCCGTCACCATCGAGCTCACTCGGGCCTGCCGGACCGCCGCCGGTCTGAGGATCACCATTGCGAGCCACCTCCCGGAGCTGCCTCCGCTAGAGGGTCGCCCTTGTAGCCCATCTTCCGAGGCCACCGCCTCGGCATCCTCGACCTCAAGTCCGTGGCATGCCTGACAGTCCAACGCAAGGTCATCGATCGAACGCAGTAGGACATGCCGGGGGCAGTTGATCAGCATAGCAGCCATTGGAGGGGATCCTCTCTCCACCACCGGGGCGTTCGTTGATCAGACAGGATAGGCAGGGCCTGTCATGCCAAGATCACGCCCGGATCAAGCTCAAGCTAGCGCAGATCATGACCGATTAGCCCCCACGTCCCGCTGCAGTGCCATGGTCTT